>JAWNPG010000054.1:12085000-14670000 GCA_035045145.1 Drosophila meridionalis
CATATTTTGAGAATTTTACCTAACACTTTTCGTCCAAACAAAAAATATTCTATATAATAATGAATTTCAACTTATACAGGGTATTTGACAGTGTGATAGCTGACTTTTATACCAATCGAACATATTTGGCATATTTAGTGAAAACCCCTAAAGTTCTTTTCATCTTAACGGTAAGAAGCCGTCTGATATCTACATAGTTTTACAGGGTATACATCAATTTGAAAACTGTATAAGCTATCAATTAACAATATTTCAGGAATATGTCATTGCTTAAAGTGACTTGCAGTAATTTATTGGGTATCTATCAGCCTAATAATCTATCTGGTTAGCATAACAATTGGATTGCCAACACCTGTGTTCTTACTTATTTACCCATTGCTCATGTCGCATTAAAATGCCAAGCACCAAAAATCAGGTCTTATCAATTTAATTAAATTGCAAATAAATAAAACACAATTGTTTTGTATCCATCCCCATCTATTATTATCTAATAAAGAGTGTTGCGAGCGTTCTACATGAATGAATTTAATTGAAAAGCCGAAAAACAAGAAGCGAGTTGATGTCGTGTTCGTGCTTAGGTCAATCAGTTGGATCATTCAATTAATCATTGATTGAATAAATTAAAGAGAAGAGCCGCAGTTAAATGTACGAAAGACAATGTCAATTAAGAGCTTAAACTATATGATTATAACACATATTAGATTATATATAATTATAGTGATTTGCCGTTGCTAAACGAGTTGATTCCCTGATTGATTAATTAATTGATTGACTTAGGATCAGCGGATGGTTCAAGACTTAAAAAAAATGATCCCATCGAAATATTTAGATGAACAAATTTTTTTTATCTAAAAATTCAAAATGAAAACCCTGGGTTATATTACACTTAACCTAAAGTGTATAATCCTAGTAATATTCCCTCTAATTACAACAGCACACAAGTATAAATCACTTACCTGATAAGAGATTAGCAACAAGAGCGATTATCACGATGTAGGCGAGCGTCTGCGACATCTTTGTTGTTGTTGCTGTTGTCTGTTTGTGTTTATAGGCAGCTGATTTCTCTCCGGCGAAGTTGTTCCAAAACTATCTGAGTATATGTGAATGGAAACGTCTGTAGTTTGATCTTGGTCGTTAGTTTTATCTTTAGATTATCTAAAATACAAAGTAAGCAAAATATAAAGGAAAAAAATAGTATGAGCAAAATAATCAGATGTGTTTAGCTAAAAAATACCCTGTAAGTGTATAAAAAGAATGAACAAAAAGCCTTAAAAAGGTTCAGAGATTATGAGAAGAGTTACGAAAGGAAACTTAAATTTTTGACTAGAGGCTAACTTAAATGAATTCAGAAAAAAATAATCTTGAATGATTGACTATTAGATGAATGTTTGACTTTTAAAATTTGGTAAAAATTCAAAGAAAAAAATTACTTTCGCGAATTGCAAATTTTAATAGGACACGAGGGCACAAGTGCTTATTAGGATGATTTTATAGGAAAAAATTTATAATAAAGACTAAATAAATAGCTTTTTAAAAATACACAAATATCACAATACTTTGCAAACAGCCCTCGTATGCTAATGCATTCTATCTACCCTTTTATTTACCTTGTATAAGGTAAATCGTATAATTGAATATGAATATATTTACGGGCTTATTTTACTATCTGGTTTTTGTTGCTCGTCTAAAAGTTGATTAGCATAAAATGTTATGCATTTTAATTAGCAAGACTTTATTTGCTTAAAAATGTCTGGAAGATAAACTGTTAACTACTCTTAAACATTCATTTTCTATTCAGATTTTATTAGCATTATTAACATTTTATACACTTTGCACTCAATGAAATTCCAAATTTAAAAGAAATATTTCAAACACAAATTGAAAACTCACAATATATTAATAAATAATAGTTGTTAAGCAGCGAGTTGAACAACTTAACGCGCTCAACGCCGAGATGAATCTGAAAACTTGCGTTGAGTTTTTCAAAACAAAATGATTTGGAAAACGCGAATATGAGAAGGCAAGAAGAAACAGCCAGTAGCCAAGAGAGTGTGAGAGAGAAGGCAGCTGAGATTAACTTGCGTGTGCATGCATGTGTGTGTATGTGTGTGCATGTGTGTGTGTGTGTGTGTGTGTGTGTGTAAGAGAGCGACATTCAGTGACAACAGCAGCAACAGTAGCAGCAGCCGCATGCATGAGTAAGGGCAGCTGAAGAGTGCAGCAATAGTCGAAAGAAGCAAGTGAAAAACTTCCGTTACTTGATCGCCATTGAGCTTGGCCCAGGAGTGGGATGGACGGGAGGGACATAAGCATTGGCCGTGAAGGTTGCCCATTGGCGTGCATTGATAACGCGCTGTGGGTTCGATGTATGCTCGAATTTCGCTCTTACCGAAAAACCAGTCAAATGAAGCGCGCTTTTTTTTCGAACTAAGAGCCGCTTTCAACCGGTAACTATCAAGCGGTGACGTCACAATTCAGGCTAAGAGACGAGGCTGTTGATCGCAATACGTGCTGTGCTCAGTACACGTGCTAAACTATTTCTTTTTGTTTACACTATGTAAATTTGTGTAATGTGAATGTTTAATAAAAATGACACACACATTCTTCATAGTTAATAAACTATCTACATCCATCTGTTTGTCGCGAAACTGATATGGAATAAATCGAACAATTTGCTGTATGAAAGACTTAAATATTTGAATGTCTATACTCAAACTTTATATAAAACAATACAAAATTAGGATTTAATAATTAATATCATAATTTAATTTTTGTTATTTTTACATAAAAATTAAAAAAAATAAAATTAAGTTCAAATATAAAATTAAGTTAAAAAAAAAAACTTAGCTATAATTTTGTTAGTCCTGTGCAAAAAAAAGCAAAAATTATATATTTTTTTTAAATTTAATTTAAATTTTAAATTCTTATTAATTTAAAAATTAGTTAAAAACTATTTGTTATCTAAAATACAATAAAAAAAAGGAAATCAAATTGAAGCTAAGCTTTGAGTAAATGCATTCTTTTACAGATACATATGTATATATGTATGTCGAGAGTATTTAAGCTTCACATTGAAGAAGATAATTACACGATTTTATATTATTTGTAGGTAATATATACATTGTTTAATGATGATGTTATTGACTGTATGCGTTGTCTGACTCGGTTTGTTGTCTGTGATTTGGGTTCCGGTGATAGGCAGAACGCACAACTAAACAGTTTTATTTGTCTTATCAGTGGTGTGTTTAGCTAAAACTGGTATACGGCTACCAAAACTCAACCGCTGTGGTTTCATCTAGCTTAAGAGCGAGGCCAGCTCAACCAAGTATCTCGGCTTACAGAGAACAAGAATTCAAATCGAGCAGCTTATCAATCGAAGTTCAGAGTATTTCGGATTTCATATTTTTGTTATTTTGTTTTGATTATTCAATTTGTATTTTTATTTATTTATTTTTTTCTTTTGAGATACATGTGCAGATATTTAAATTTATGTTTGTATGTATTTTTATAAAGCAGAGTGTTACATTGTTCACTTGTTGTTGCTGTTGTTCTAGTTTTTGTTTTTAACTTTTTGCTTAGCTAATGACATTTTTCTGAAGACAATCACTGGTTAAAGCTGGTTCAAGGCGGTTCCCGGATAAATGAGTCTTGGTTGAGGTGTTATTTTACTACTTTATGTGGTATATTGACAATACACGACAATAAGCAAATTAAGAATTTTAACAGAATTTATATAATGAATTTAATATTTCAAACGTTAAATAAGTAAAATACAGAACTTTGAACTTAATAAAAATGCTAAAGAATTTTATATTATAATCTAATATATCTTGTTTTTTTTTTTTTTTTTTTTTTTTTTTTTTGAATTGAATTGATTAAAAATTAAAATATAAAATTCTTTAGCATGATAAAATGAAATATTTCTTTTGATAAAAATTATAAAATAAGGTTAATAGCAGCGAACGGGAAATATAAGACTCTTAGCCTAAATTTAATTTTTAATACAATAATTTTTCATATAACAGCTTTTCAACATACTCTCAAAATTTTGCAACTTAACACTCACAACTTTATTACTGTTTTGATACTCCTTTAATCCACATACATATGATATTTAATTATTTATGCTCAGGTGTTTTTAGACTGATTTGCTTGGCGTGTTGAGGAACAACTGAGTCCGGGAGTTGGTTCATTGAAGTGCTCAAACACACATTTCTGAATTTGTCAGCATTTGGCAATTGGAACTGCCCGCTGAGCTTAAACAGCTGATCTTTCAGATTCCCTTACACACACACACACATACACACACATACACACACTCAACAGCTTCAGTTAATGCTCACACACACATACATATTTTCCCATTTGTGCATGTATTTGTGCTTGATTTGTTTGTTCAAACCGGTTTGGTTTGAATTGATTTAGTGTGTCTGCGAGCACGAGCCCGTCTCATTGTCGCCGTCATACAAACACTCCTCCAACCACCCACCGCCCATTTCTTTCTCCCCCACACACCGCCTCAGCATCGTCTTCAACACGCTCTTAATGTTGCGTGACGCAATGCTTTGAAGATTAACTGCAAAAATTGCGGTGCTTTGCATTAATAAGCAACGGGATTTACTGTCACAACAACAAAAACAACAATAATAGCAACAATAGCAAGGGGGCAATTCAGCTTGCTCAAATGGGTTCAACGAGCCACCGAAAATAGTGGGAATTTTCGACTGGCTAAAGAACCTGTATTTCGCATTTGCTATCTCTGAAAAGCTTTTAGCTGAAAACACAACAACGGCAGCTTAAAAGCTCTGTATGAAGCTAAACACGGCGTATGCTTAACGCAGGCACATTGAGAGTACAGTAAAAACTCGATAAACGAACAACTAAATCAAATGAAATTAATTGAATATTAATTTATGGAAAATTAAGTTGTGGAAAAGCTTTAATCAATATATAAACATTTTAATATTTGCATACATTTTGTAGCAGTCCACTCGCAGGAGACTTTACTGTATTAATAACTTTTGTCACACGTTTTGATTAAGCGTACTTCAACCCTAGAGTGGCCAGATCTATTTATAGGCCCAGCATCTAAATGAAAGTGGTAATGAAAACAATTGATGTATAGCTCAGAGCGACAGAGATGGAAACAGAGTGCAAGCGAGATGGCTGCCAAAAAGGGCAAGGCACTGCGAATGATCGAGATGAAGATGCAGATTAAAATTGAGAGTGGAATTGAGATTGAAATTGAAATTGGGATTGGGAGAGCTCTGCCATTTTCGTGCTGATTGCGGAATAAAAGCAACGCACGATCGCAAAAAAAGAAAAGAAATGTGTATAAAATAAGATAGCTCAATTGGACGGCGACTCGAATGACTTGATATGTGGATAAGCAAAGGAAACTTATGATTAAGCTTAATTAATATGTTGGGCATATTTGTGCCACCAGTAAATACTGGAATTACCCAAGGCAGGCTATGTATAGTATGGAATATATTTAAGGTGGGACTTCATTTAAATCTATTATTAAGTTGAAAAATTAGGTTAAGAAAATGTTAAGCAAACAAATTATTTACATTTATTATACAAATTTAAAACAAATATAAATAAATACAAAATAAAAACAAAATAATTAATTTAGTTCTTATTGATTGCCAGTGTTAGTGTTGACAGTTTTTATAATTTTCACGAGGTGGCAACGCTTAAATGTATTTTCGCTTCCTGCGTTTAACATTTTGGCAACGCCTGCACGATTCCTGCGAGAGCGCAGGGACAGAGCGAACAACAGAGTCGCTCGCCTCGCTCTCGCTCTCCAAAGCTCAAACTAAAGCTTGCCGGGCATTAGCCGCTGAATGGGCTGCGATTATACAGTGGGCCAAATTGACTTCACTATGTCAATATTATTATCTAGCAAAGCTAAAGCAAGTGACAATAACCATAACTGTTTTTGACAGCAGCGCATACTGTTACCCGTTTTTGTCTTCAAATGGACAGGTTATTCGGTTGACAGTTTAAAAGATTAATGTTAACATTTCTCATCTGTAACATTTCAATGCTTAATAGCTGTTCTGTAAACTCTTCTTATCTTCTAAGGGCCAGGTTTCTCCCTTGACAGTTTTGTTAACATTTCTCATCTGTGACATTGCAATGCCTAATAACCGTTCTGTTAACAGTAGTTATGTTGTCAACCAGAGCTGTCAATGTTAAATAAAAGTTGTTCCATCTAGAATTCCACGTACTCATACATAATTCACGTTCTCATTTCATAATCATTCATTCTCTACTCTCACATCTTTATAACATTGATCACACATACAAACATACACACAAAAAATGTTCTATGTCAATGTATCATACAGTGGTTTAAAAGTTTCACACTGAAATGAAACCTTAATAAATATGTTATTTAGTCTTAAAAAAAAAAAGTTTATGTTTTGTTAGCAAATCTTTGCGATTGGCCCATTGTACTGACAGCTCTGCAGCCCTGTGCCTGTGGCTATCTGACCGACTTGCTCATCTGCTCATTCGTGCCACATTTGTCGGGCAAGCTGCGTCTTTCAGTTCCAGTCGCTTGTTGTCGCTTCGACGTTCTCGTTCTGTGACCGTGCGCCCTCCTTCGAAGTGTTAAAAAAAAAAAAAAAAAATACACACACTTACATAAAACAGAAGATAACTGCCGAAAAGGCATATCAAAAGGCTCACTTAAAAAAAAAAAAAAAAAAACAAGAAACAAAAAATCTAACCAAATTCTAGGCGTGTGTTTCATATTATTCAATAAAAATAAATATGCAGTACCTCTATGTGATTAGCGCGCTAATTTTGGCAATTGCCGTGCAGCAAGGTAAACCCCTAACAGAGCATCCTCCACACACACTCTAGCACACACACACACACACACACACACACACAGATAAGCTCCAATTTGAAGCTCAACCAAAAAATAAGATGAAAAATAAAATAGGGGAATTTGTCTGCACGATTTTGACGATTACATAATGCGTGCGCGATGGAAGTGGAAGTAGGGGTTGCAGAGTCAAAGTCAGAATACGGCTAAGCGGCAGAGCGGGCGAACAGCAGAGGGGGCGTGAGAAAGATAGAGAGTGAGAGTGAGAGAGAGAGACGAGGAAAAGAGTGAGACGCCTTGACGCCGCCTTGGAAGCCGGTCGCAATGGCGCCTTTTTAGACCACAAATCCAGCTGGCAAACTGACAATTGCAGTTGCCCAAACTGCTAACACCCATACCCCAATGGACAATCAAACAAGTACAGTAAAAACTGATTATAATGGATAGCTAATAGAAAGTTATCAAAGCAAATTATATAGGAAAAAAACCTGACTACAAATAACCCAATACAACCATTGACTGAAAAGAAAAACTCTATTAGCTTAGTTGTCCATGACGGGAGTCCTCACTGTACTGCCGTCTCTACTGACAGTTAATAACTTGTTTTATCCGTTGCTCATTATCGCATTTCATATCATAAAAAAAGAAATGAAATCTGTTCAGTCGCATCTTAATCTGTCTTTTCCTTCCTTCTCTTAACTGGGTGAAATGTGTGCAAGCTTGTATATGTGTGTGTATGTGTGTGTGAGGGTGTGTATGCATGTGTGCGTGTGTGTATGGGAACGCAGGACATGCGCAGTCATGCGCTCTATTTGCCCAGCCTGTCACTCGGTTAGCAGGCCTGGGAAGCTACTGCAACCAGACCCTCTTTTAACTCCCTATCCCAATCCAACCCCAACCAATCTCCCACTCCACCATCGCCTGCAACTCTTCAAATTGACGCACTTATATAGAAAACAACTTAGGTTGGCTAGACCCGACGGCTTCATACTTAATTCACAGAAATTTAAATTTATAAATTTTTTAAAATTTTTTTAATAATTTTTTTTAATAAATTAAATTAATATATATTATTTGTATCTTGCTTTATAGTAGTTTTCTTAGTTGTCCTTGACATATGGATTTATTTTATGAAGCTATAACTTTAAATATATAGTATTGTGTTCCCATATCAAACTGGGCATAACTAACTGTATCTACATGGGCATATATTCATATTTTATTTAAATTCTTATAAAATCTATATACTCTACTCACTTTGTGAACGAGCATCTAAAGACATATCAAATTAAAGCTATGATTATATATATTCTATGGAAAGTTCTTTAGTTAATATAGTCTGCTATGAGGTATATATAAAAGCAGATATATACATATATATATACATATATACCATACATTTCTTTATATATCCATCAACAAAGAGCGTAAACAATCAATGCAATCTATATTGATTGACTGCAATAAATTACAAATATTATATTAGATGGAGGCACACAAACAATATAAAATTTATTGAAAAGTAAACGCTTTTAGAAGTAAATATTTGAAAAAGAAAAAAAGCTATATGATTTTCTCTATAACAAGGTAGATTTCTAAGCTGGAGTTTCGACATCATAAACTTACCTAAGAAAAAATTAAAACAAAAATATTATTATTATTTTTTTATTTTTTATTTTGTATCTAAAATAGATTAAATATTGTAATTTGAGATAAAAATACATTTTTTTTTATATTTTCGTAGACATATTTTTTATTTATTTAGCAATTGTTGTTTGAATACCTATCAAATATATATATGACTATTTTTAGATACACCGTAACTTATACCAATACCTTCAAAAACTATTTGTCTTTACTTTTGAGAGCACATCTAATATATATATCGAGCTAAAAAGAGTTATTCTCTGCCTTGTCTTGGCTTCGTTGCTTTTTATGGACTACATTTTCTTGTCCATTGTTCGATGAGCCACTCCAAAAAAAAAAAACAACAATGGGTAGCACTTACTTTTGTCTGACTTATGTAACCCATTTAGGGGTTGAGCGAGGAAGCGAAAGAGAGAGAGAAACACAACAACAAAAATGCACAAGTTATGAAAGTCCATTAACATGAAACTGATGAAGCTGATGGAGATTCTAATCCTAATTAGCGACTGGCTCTCAAGAGCCTAACGACCAGACACTAATGGAGATGCCGCTCAACCCACGGCCATGGGTTGAATGCAGCGTGTCAGCTTTTTAGCATTCGAATTGCATCATAGAGCGAATCTGTATATGACTATCATAGCCTAAGTAGACACATAAATATATACGTATATATATTCTGATTCTTTCCGAACAAAAAAACATTCGTATAATGCAAATCTCGTGTGGCGTTTGACGACCTTAAATTCAATTTAGCTAAGTCAACGTCTCAATCTACAGTTTCCAGCTCAGATTTATTTACACTTGGTCACTTTTTTGTTTTGTTCAACAATTGAGGTTAAGCGTAAGCGAGTGAATCCAACTTGATTGAAGATGGAAACATTTCCTAATTGGCATTAGCTGAATGCGGTTTTGTATTCAATTCAACGAGAAAATTAGACAAAAAGAGAGAGAAATTAATAAGGAGAGAGGTGAAGAAAGAGAAAGAATAAGATAGAGAGTGGGAAGGAGGGAGAGAGAGAAGTTTAGAAAAAAAAAATTAGAGAGAGATAGAAAGATGTTGAGAAAGAGGTATAACACAGTTGTATAAAGAGAGACAGCCAAAGGGAGAGAGAGAAAGAGAGAGAGGGAAAGTGAGATAGAGAATGAAGAAATACATTTTTTATTTTCCAGAGAGAGAGAGAGAGAAAGACGAAGAGTAGAATGCAGGGAGAGATCCGCTGATATACAGAGAGCTGGAGAGAGAAAGAGAGAGAGAGAAAAAAGAGAGAGGGAGAGAGAGATAGAGATTGAGAAATAGAGATAGAGAGAGAGATAGTGAAACAAAGAAAATTGCGAGAATCTTGTGAGAAAAAAAAATGACGAAGAGAAATAAAGGGAGAGAGAGGAACAGAGGGTGTAAGAGAGTTAGAGAAAGAGGCAGAAAAGGTGAGTGATAAAAAAGCAGAGAGGAAGAGAAAGATAGACGCAGAAGAAGGCAAAGACCAAGGGTGAGGGACGGACAGAGGAACACTTAGATTTGAAAAGAACTTGAAATAGAGATGGATAAAGAGAGAAAGAAAACCATTAGATCCACCTGAGCAGTTGCAGTTCTCTAATCTACCCCTGTTCCGAGGAATAAGCCAGCTAGCCAAGACCTGGCTCATGTGTAGAGTCAAACAAGTTATTGCAAACCACAAATCGAACTAGTAATCATTTTTACTGAGCTTTCTGAGTTCCAATGGAAAATGAACCAGCTCAAACTGAACTACCTTTAAATTCATTTTAACAATTGTATATTCCCTTGCTTGCAGGCGTTGCCATCAAGTGTTTCGTGTGCAACAGCCATAAAGACGCCAACTGCGCGCTGGACATACCGCCAGACAACTTGCTGAAGGACTGCCAGGAGGATTACTCGTCGCGCGATCGTGGCATACCCACCTATTGTCGCAAGATCACGCAGATCATTGAGTTCTCCGTGAATAGCCGTGAGTAGAACTTATTGTAAAATATGAAAATTTGGAAGCTCATGGAGAATTCGTTCTTGTACGACTGCAGTGCCTCCAGATAGCCGTGTGATACGCACTTGCGGTTTCCAGAATCAAACATCGACCAACTATTGCTATCAGCGTGCCGGCTTTGGTGGCCGTCAGGTTGTCTGCTCCTGTGATACGGACAATTGCAATGGCTCCGCCTCACTGAGCGGCATCTCTGGCCTCGGTCTATTGGCCACCGTCGGCCTGCTCTTGGGCGCCTGCAAGTGGTTGCAGCGTTAAGCCGTTTCACTCTAGCAATTGTTTTTCTTTACCGTTATTATCATTTTGTTTTCAAACCAAATCCATTGAGTTCTGTGTCAGCTATAATCATCCAAAAGGAAAATAAAAACTACGCCCAGCTGCTTCAGATTCGGGTAAGGAATTGAAAAACAAACTCGTCTAACCAAAAAAACCAACTGAAGAAAATTTCTTTTCCAGCTTCGTTCCGAAAATAAATATGTTTTATTTATTTACCTCTCAATGTCCTATGGCAAAAGCTTTATAATAAAACAAAAACAAATATTTGAACACTCTTTGATTGTATATAAAAAGAAGAAAAATTATATATTGGCAAAAATATAAAAAAGGCGAATTTTCAAAACCAAAGTATTAAAAATTTTAAATAAAATAAAACAAAATTTAAAACCTACCGCAGTAAAATAAAAAAAAAGTATTCAAATCCCACAATAAAAACAAAAAAAGAAATATAAAATTGTTGTAACTAAGGCTATAAATATATTAAAAACAAAACAAAATGAAATTTAAACAAACTTAGTAGTACATACAGATAAAAAAAATATATAATAATAATGATAATAAATGTTAACACCTTTTTGTCTGAGTTTCCCTTTTTTTATTTTCATATGAAATTTTTCTAAAAGAAATCAAATAAGGAAACATTACTAAAGAAATTGCATAAAATTAAAAATTCTTAGTACAATTGAGACGAAATTGAACAAAAGTTAATTCAAATAATAACAAAGTCCAGTTCTTGACCTCTAGGCTAAGCTAAACACGCTTCATGGACCCCAAAACAAAGTAATGGAATCTAGAAGAAAACACTCGTAACCAACTGCCAAATGAAACAAAAAACATTATATTTAAATGTAAAAACCACTCAACGTCCGTCGGAAAAAACTGAGCGCAATATGGATTTTGGATGAATTTGGTAGGCAAGGCTTTTGTCCACGTGCTGTAGAATCTCTAGAAGCTCTCGTTCTCTCGAGACTTCGAAGGCCACAAATCGAGTTTAGTTCAAATTGTAAGCCAAGACAAAACCAAGTTTATGTTTTTAGTTAAGATACACTCCTCGTAAATGCAATATTTGTAATGCAAACAAAATTTTAAAACTGTTCAAACGAAACACAATAAAATATGAATAAAAAACAAAAACTAATATATATTATGTGTATATATTATGTATGTGTTATTCTTTTCTACTTTCGGCTTAAACCATATTATAAAAATTTATTTTTTACATTTATAATTAAGAGAGTCGATTGTAGGCGATATGAAATCTGCACACTGAAACCGGACTGATGTGCTGCTAAAACTGTCGACAATGAATGCTAAATTTATGGAAGATCTACAAATCTTCCGATGATGATATTACTAATTTAGTTATTTCTTTTACTATATTTTACTATAGCTATAAAAGCGTACTGAACTGCAAATGTTCAGGGTTTATGTCAAATTTATGGAGTCTATAGACTTTCACAATTGACTATAAAAATATTATATGCAAGCCACAATTTGCTATAAAAACATACAAGCCATAAATTCGCCATTTCAAACAAGCTATTTGAGCAGCATCCAATAAAAGCAATTAAAGATATTAAGCTAAACGTTCGCTGTGCATGGCTAAGGAACAGAACACTTGTACCCGGACAGATGGTGCAACTGTTCACTTATGCATCCACGTGCACGACACGCTTTAACGCCAGGTAACAACGTTTGGTGGAGAGATCGTGATAGCCAACTGGGCCGCGCTCGCAATCGGCGCAGACTAGAAATTTCCGTCCATCCACTGTATGGGAGAAGCCAATATTTTCAAACGTCATCATATCTTCGACCAGCCAGAAATGGTTTAGGGTCTCTGTGTTAAGCGATTCGGCTTTGCTATCCTTTTTCTGCACCATTAGCGGCACATTTACCTGCAAACATTTGCATTTATGCCGTACCAAAATTCTTGTTTTCTCTTAGTCACTTACCTCTTGCTCGCAGTAGCTTGCCTCCTTGGCTTTTAGCATTAGACTGTTGCAAAATTGGCAGCGCACATTTGTTTTGTTTTTATCGTTTTCTATTTGGTCCGCAAAATTAGCTTCGTCTGTCATTTTTTTCTATTTTTATTTTGTTTCGATTATTTTTGTTTCTTTCGGCTATAATTCTATTGTCTTCTTCTTCTACTGCGTTTAACAGCATCGATAACATTTTAACAGGCGCTGCTCTGTAAATAACAGCGATATATTCTAGACAAAAACTATTTCAAGCCGTACTTTTGTTGTCTGAATATAATTAGCAAGAAATTATAATATACATTTTTCATAAAAAAAAGAATATTAATAATCCAGCCATTATAAAGATAACTAACTTAGTTGCCGGTCAGCTGTGAAAGCCATATGGTAAAACAATTTGCAGCACATTCACAATAGACATGTCACACAGCTATCGAACTAAGTCGATAGCGCACATTTCATTGATTATTATATCGTGTTGCGCATCCCAACGGTCGAAGTAAATTCAAATATTGTTCAAGTGTGTGAAGATAACATTTTAAAGCATCATATAAGAAATATATAAATTAGCAGCGTATTTTATAAAATATATCAATTTCATACAATTATTTTATACGTATCAATTTTGTTACGAATGTGCAGAAAAAACGTTGGAGCGTGCTGATATCAACATTTTACAACAAAACGTCACATTGACAAGCTCAACTGAATATTTAAATATTTACAAAAAAATTGTGTTTCGTAAAGCAAATCGTATTTTATTTTATAACTATTACTATTTGTTTTTGACTTTTTTTATAAACAGAATCACATAGAAATTGATGCCTATCGATAGGTGGTTCGCTTAAGTTCGCTAGGACGATACTTGCACTACACACATCCTAGGTATCGGAAATATGAACGGTACGCCGTCGCTTTCGTGTCGTTGTTGCCGTTGTTGTTGTTGCTCGTTACAAACGTTCTTTTCGGCTGGGAGTTGCTGGTGAGTAGTTACTTCTGAAAATTGTGCTGCCTGTAAATATTGTTCAATAAGTAAAATATTCGATTGCTTACATCAAACTGACAATTGGCATTCAGGCTGACAACATACAGTTCAAACGAAAATTAATTGCGAGCAGCTGGCAGAAAAGCTAACCTAAAAGTTATTTTTTTACTTTCAACTTTTTTTTATTTTTTGCTTCATCATTCTTCTTTTTTTGGGACATTTTAAATTTAGTTCAATTTAAAGTGTGTGTTGCTTGGTGAATTTGCTGGAATTATGAATAGTGGTTACAATACACCCCTATACCAAATACCCGCTGTTGCCGTGGAGTCCCTCTGCCAACAATCCATGTACCAACAGCACACCTATGTGGATCGCACTCGTATGGCCGTAACAGATGTATTCGTGCAGGAGCATGTCTCCCAGAGTTCCTGGACAATGAGTACACCGCCGATATCGATGTGTCCGCCCGTTTTCGTACAAACCGGGCGTGGTCCCTACATGGGAGGCAGTGCGGCCCCACCAGCACCGCCACCACCAGCACCACATCCACCGCCACCACCACCACCGCCGCCGCCGCCGCCGCCATCAAATCGTCCATCAATGCACGGCCGATTTGCATATATGTCCATGCCGAGCGTTCAATATTATGCCACCAGCTCGGGTAAGTTTTTCGCAGGTAACGGATTTCGTGGCTTGTTTTGTATTTATTCAGCGTTGCAGCTTCAATGAACTCATACGGACAACTGTATATGCAACAATCAGCGACCGCATCGGCCAATGTGGGCAGCGTGTATGTGCCATACTATCATGCAGCATACTCGCGTCCACACCATCATACCAAGGATAACGCATGCCAGACACGTCCCAGTGTCAAACGCAGCTGCGATGCAGCCACACAAACAGATCAAATTGGCGATGCTCCGCCAATAGCTAAATACAAGTATCAAGCTCATTTAAGCGATAGGTAAGTGGGACATTGTCCTCTCCTGCTTAGAATTTCATATATTAATAATACCCTTTCTCTCTATATATATGTTTATAGTACTGCATACTGATGTCCAGATTATATCGATTTGGGTTTCCTCTTTGTATACATATATCTAAATAGTGAAACCTAAGATACGTTAGTTTTGTAAAAATGTATGTAACAGGCGCGTGGTAGATCCCATAAATTACTTACATATATTCTTGATCGGGGCGACGAGACGAAGTTATATGGACCTGTCCGTCTATCCGTTCGTATGAACGCAGGTATTTCGCAATCTAAAAAAGCTAGAATCTTGAAATTGTACATGTATACTTGTGTATACGATATTTTCCGATAATACGATATTTTTCGTATTTTCACGATAACTCATCCCATTTCTTTTTATCGGCATATACCAATAACTTGCATTCGTTTATTTATCGTGGTTTGTACACTGTTGGTGCTAGAGCTTTAAAATGATGTAGTTCCCTTTAATGAATACGATGATTTTTTCTAATTTCTTCTTTTCTAGTTTTTAGATACCACGCTCCTGCACCTTAAATTTGCAAAAACCCCTTTCTATAGTACTATAGACTTGCGCTTTGAAAGATTAATGAAGATAGTCCCTCCCTGATCTGTTCTAGCTATGATCAAGATAGAAAACCATATAAAAGTTATATTCCCGTTCTATTGCAGCAATTCTTGCCTGTAAATATGTTATAGATATAATCCATAATAATATCCAACAATATTTAATTATATGATTTCTTAAGTCTATAACTTAGACTGATACTTTATTCCTCACATCTATTGACATTTCGTCTCAGTGTTTCGCCACACCAGTTTCTTTTCTTATAGTAATTTTTACTTTATTTCAACATATTCTAGTAGCAAGGAGTCATCGAATAGTCGCAGCTCATTTGAAAGCTCTGGCTTTCCCATCATCCATCAGGTCGATCGTCGCAACTCGGAGATTGCCCTGCCCCTACAACGTTTGCAGGATATGACACGCATCTCGCTCAAGGGCAGCGACATTGCCGAACGGCTGGCCAATGCTCATCGTCAGCGTCCGTGCTTCAAGAAGATGGACACATTGTGTGCCCGGCTCAAGCAGGATCTCTTGCGTCCAGATGGTGTACTGCCGAATATCAATTCGCAGGGCATTGCCTGGGCCGTCAAGGATTTCATATTTGTATTCACACGCATTGTCAACTCGTGGGTGATCCTCAAGGGCTACGTCTACAATACACCCGATGGCCTCAACAAGATCAAGGATGAGTTGCCCAGCGGCTTTATGGCCGCCTTCGATAACTGGCAGTTAAGCACATTGAGCATTGTGGAGCTGATCATCAAGTCGTTCGTTAACTTGGATGGCATGCTGCAGAAGCAGAAGAACAGCTTCACCAAGTTGGACACTAGCAACAATTGCACTGCCAATGGCAACGGTAGCGGCACCAGCAATGGCAATGGTTCCAGTAATGGCAACAGCAACAGCAATGGCAACGATAACAGCAGCGATTCCAATTCGAGCAATAAAACTTTGAATGGCACCGATATCCCATTGCCAATGAATGCCACAGTGCATCTAATCAATGACAATTTGCGTGGTCCGAGCGCGTTTAGCACCCCGTATAACAGCATGAAGAGCGATCACACTAGCGATGATACGGTGACCAACAGTTTCACTGAGCCGCCGATGCAGGCCCCGGATTCGCCACCCACGGATGTTAGGGCGAAATCAGATTTGAACTATTTGTACACCATGATCCAGGATTCGGAGGAAGCACAACGCTGTGTCAATGCCAATGGCACGTATTTGAAGACCGGCACCTATACGCCGCTCAAGAAGGATGCCAATGCATCGCCGCCACCACAGAATGTGCCCAACAACTGGAGATCCAATTCGCAGAATTCGAACGCCCGACAGCAGGCACAGAAACAGGCACAACAACAGCAGCAGCAAGAGCATCAGCAGCAGCAGCTGCAGAATCAGAACCAGAACCATAGCCAGCACCAACACCAGCAGTCGGTGCCGCTCGAGCAGCTCAGAGCTGTGCTTAAAGCTCAAACGCCCAAGCTGAAGGCCACCCAGTGTCGTCACAACGATGCCAAACATGCAGCATTCATAAGTCGCGAGATGTCCCGCCGATTGTACGAGCTGAGCAATCGCATTATGCAACTGCAAAACATTGATCGATTCTTCCAAAAGCAGTTTACACGCAACTATGTGAGTTCATATCTTATACAGTTGAATATATATTTTATATTAGTATTTGTTAAAATATCATAATCGTCATTATCAATATGACTATTAACGATACTATTCATATTATTATTATTGATATCATCGTTTTTATTTCTATTTATTAGTACTATTGTTATCATTATATGTTTCATCATCATAATTTTTAACCCACTGTAATTATCATTATCAATAGCAATGTCATTGTCATTATCATTGTCGTCATTGTCATTGGCATTGTCATTGTCATCATTATCATTATCATTATAATTATCATCGTCATTGTCATTATCATTGTCATGGTCATAATTATTTTTGTTATTATGATTGTCATTGTCAATTTCATTATCATTGCATTATTATTGTCATGGTAATGGTTATAGTTATAATCAGTGTCATTATCATGATCTTTCATAATTTGCATTATTCATTATCTCATCATTATCATTATCATTGTCAGTGTCATTGTCATATTTCCAATAATTACTTATATTATGAAACGTATAATATCGTGATATAAATAAGTATCACTATAATTTTAATTATCATATTTATTACCATCACAAACATTAGACAAGAATTTACATTATCTAATATTTGTCTTTTTTCAGTATCCCTATTTCTATGAACGATGCCAGCATGAATTCATTGATGTGCGTGCGATTATCCTGAAGTGTGAGAGCGCAACATATCAGCATATTTATCAGGCCATACACGATATGCGACGCATTATATATTTGGTTCGCAGTGATCTGAAGGTATTACCCATATACTTATACGTACTGAAAACACACAAACAAAACACAACGGTTTCTGTAATCTTTTGCTGCGTTTTTAGCTGCCGGAAAGCGTATCCAGGACAAGGTATTAGTATGAGTTTTGCCATCATATGGACTAATGTACTAATCACTGGTCTCATCGCGCACTAATCTCATACATGCATACATAGATAACACGACTAATAAGCCATAAACAGCCTCAACTAATCACTCATCATTTAAATTATATATTTTGAATACTCTTGCAGATGAGAGATAGTATATAGTATATATAAAATATAGTATATAATATATATTTTTTAGAATAGATCTCTTATAACTATAAAGTTTAGTTAAGATTAGCATATATAGATACGTATATCATCCACTGCAGGAATATGTTATCTTCGGAAATTCGAAGATAATTCTTAATTATTTATTTTATATTTCATATTTCTATGACCTTTACTTATAACCTCTCTGTTGTGCCTAAACCACCTTTCGACAGGATCATACTAACATGGACTTGCGTCTTTATACCGCTCTTTATGAACGCTCGATCAACGAGATGCTGGCCAAGACACCATATCATCCGCAACAGTTTGAGCATATTACTGGAGAGCCGGGCGAGAAGCTGTTCAACTAGATATTTTAATCGAAATCAAATTCCGAGTTCTCATTTTTTTTAATATTTTTTTTTTACCACATTTATGTGGAAGTTAATTATGAGCGTCGGTAACATTAATCCCATCATACCAAAACATTTTTAAGCAAATACCAAATTCCTAATTGCTTTTAGATTTTTTTTTTTTTGAATTGAATCGAATTGAATTGGGCAAGCTAAAGAATTAATCGTAAGAGCTTGTTAAGTTGGCAATACTAATTGTAAAATATCCAGTGCCTAAAGTCTTTTAGCATTGTTGCAATATCTCCAATCTCAATTCAGTTTTAATATTTACAACAATTTCAAATTCTTAAATTTCTTAAGCAAGCTAAAAGTTTCATAAAACAAAAGAAAAAGAAAGATTTTGTAATACAATTTTTATAGCTTAAAAAAAAATCCTAAACAACAGCGGAAACGAAATAGCTTGAAATTTTTGGAAAACAAATTGCTTAGATATGTTTTTAAGAATATTTTTGAAAGTAATTTTTGACACATTTATAAAAAAAAAATTAAAAAATTTGCATGTGAATCTAACTCCATATGAACCATAATACAGAAATGTGAGATCCGGTACAGTAAACCAATATATATATCCATATATGTATACACATATAGCGAAAAGTTATTACATATTTTTGTAACTGATCTGTCGCATGAAACTCATGTATTATATTTGGTATATATATACATATATAGAAATAAAATCTAAAGATACAATCAAAATTAAAATAAGTGTTTTAACTACTCTATAAAAATAATAAATAAGCAGATCTCTTATCGTCAATCGACTTTCGCAAAGTCCTGCAGGCTAATATCCTGCGCCTGCAGCATACTGTGGAATAGGGAACTGTCGTTGGCCGCCAGTTCCCGCGGCTTGCCCTGCTCACAGATGCGTCCATCGTCCAGTACTAGGATGCGATCCATGGCTTGAAGGCCACGCAATCGATGCGCTATAAAGATCAGGGTGCAGCTCTTGAAGGCATTGCGCAATGCCTGTTGCATGCACAGATCTGATTCGTCGTCCAGGGACGAGGTGCCCTCATCGATGCACACGACCTTCGCATTCTTGAGTAGCGCACGCGCCAGGCAAAGCAGTTGACGTTGTCCGGCGGACAGATTGTTGCCGGCACGATCGACATGGCCATCGAGGCCGCCCAGCTGTTGTACGAGCAGCGTGGCGGCTGCCGAGTTCTTGATGGCATGCCAAATCTCAGAGTCGTAATACCTGTGACTAGGATCCAGATTCTCGCGCACAGTGCCTGCAAATAAAAATCTCATTTAACCTAGACTGTGGAAGATAATCCATGTAGGAAGCCTACCTTCGAAGAGGAACGGCTCCTGCGTAATCACGCCAATGCGCTCGCGCAGTACACTCAATGCGAGAGACTTCAGGTTCATCTGATCCAGATAGATGTCCCCGTGGCTAAGTGGCGCAACTCGCAGCAGTGCTGCCAGCACAGAGCTCTTGCCAGCTCCAGTGCGTCCCACAATGCCGATGCGTTCGAACGCCTCCGTCTCGAAACTGATGTCATGTAGAGCTGGTGCCAGATGCTCCCTGTAGCTGAGCTGGACATTCTTAAAGCTGAGCACGCCCTGTGTGGGCCAACCAAATGGCGGATCGGCATTGCCCTCCGCATTCTGTTCCGGTTCCAGTTGCAAATACTGATCCACGCGCTCCACAGCAACCAGCTCCTGCTCGGTCTCGGCAACGGCGTGCAACAGATCGCCCAGCTGTCCGGTTATGGACAGAGCATATGAAATGCACAAACCCACCAGGCCGGGATTCGTGGTATGCGAGGCCGTTATGGCCGCCACCAGGCCAGCGCCGCCCACTAGCAGGGCGCCCAGCATCTGCAAACGCAATGCCAGCCACTGCTGAGCAGCTGCAGCCGACAATTGCGCCTTGGTGCTCTCCTCCAGCTTGCCCTGGAAATCCCGCTGAAAGCGCGCACTGGCGCGCATGCTGCGTATTGTGGTCAGTCCCTGCAGCGTCTCCGTAAAGTGGGTATAGAGCGGGGACATGGCGTTGCTCGACAGCCGCTTAATATCCCGCGAGGCATGGCGATAGCGTCGCTGCAGATTCAAATAGATCGGCACCATGGGAATGACAACCAACACCAGCCACGGCATGGCATAGAGGCTAACACACAGAGCGCCCACCAAGCCCGCCAGCTGGGCCAGCAGTATGTTCAGGATGAAGGGCAGCGAATCATCTACCGTGTTGGTGTCCGAGGAGAAGCGATTGAGGATGCGGCCCACAGAGGTGATGTCAAAGAAATTGAACTTGGCCTGCAAGAAAAATGAATGTTAAATGTTAATAAATATGTATTCCTAGGAATTGTCATAAGACTCACAAACATGACGCGCCTCAGGAGCTGTTCGTGTATATAGATAGCCGCCTTGATGCCAGCGTAGGCAAAGAGAAAGGCACGCGTTAGGGTGACTAGGGAATTGGTCACAGCAATCGCTGCGAATATGCCCAAGTAGAAGCCCGTTGTGTGCGCAGCAGCGCTGTCATCGCCAGATGCGCCGGGTCGGATCAGCTGATGCTGCAGCGTCGTATCATTCGTATGGCCATCCAGTGTGGTCTCGGTGACCCAGTGGGCCAGCCAGGCGTCGCTTAGGTTACGTGTCAACTGCATCAGCAGCACAAACAGCAGCACAGTCAAGGCCAGTGGAGCTGAGACGGCTTTCCAGTAGCAGGAGAACACATTGCCCGACAAGTGTCCGAATTCGCGTGATTCCTCCAGCAACAGGCTGTCCACACTGCGCTTATCCTCCTCGGCTGTCACATTGGCCAGCGCCATGGAGGAGCGACGCAGCAACTTGTTGGCCTCCTCGTCCTCTTCCTCATCTTCCTCCTCGCTCAGATCAATGCTCTCTGTCATATAGTCGCTGGGTCGCAGTTGTCCATCCTCAACGTGGAGTATCTGATTGGCATGGAAAAACAGTTGCGTGCTCCGCGTTACGACAATGCGTGTCTTCTGCTTCAGCAGGCCCAGCAGACAGTGGCGTATAATGTGCTTAGACACGTGTGCGTCCAAGGAGGAGAGAACGTCATCCAGGAGATAAACTGAGGAGAGAAATCCCTTAGAGATGTGAATGAATCTCGATTGTAATTAAATCTTACTCTTCTTGTCCTGGTACACAGCTCTGGCCAAGGCAACGCGCGCCCTTTGACCACCTGACAGTGTCCTTCCATTCTCGCCCACGCCTATCAGATCGCCGCCCAGCGTGCGTATGTCCTCGTTCAGAGCGCAGGCGTGGAGCACCGTCTTGTACCACTGCTCATCGAAGTTGCTGCCCCATACGATGTTGTCGCGTATGGTGGCCCGCTGCAGCCACGGTGATTGCGGCACATAGCCGAAGCCGTTGCTCAAATCCTGGATGCACACTTCGCCATTGACGCACTCCAGACCCGCTATGATGGCAGTGAGTAGGGTGCTCTTTCCGCCGCCCACTGGGCCCTCGATGCAGATTAGTTGACCCGCTTTCACATCCAAATTGATGTCACTGAGACGAAACTGGGTTATGGTTGTCTCGCTGTCCGTCTCACTGTGCTCAGTGTCGTGCACGAAGTTTGCGCCTTTGATTTTCAGCACACTGGGCGTGGAGTCTCCAATAGCCGAGGTGCGCATAATGGGATTGTAGTAACTGGAGTAGTCCAAATTGGGCACATCCATCAGCTGCTGGACACGACGAAGCGATACCCATGCCTCGATCAGGCCATTGAGCACCCAGGGAAAGGCGTTCAATGGACCAATCAGCATATAGAGCAGCGCAACACTCGTGTAGGTCGTCGAGGCAATCAGCGGATTGCCGAGCAGCACAGACACCCCAAAGGTGAGCAGGCACATCAGCACCGGCGTGGTTGCCCAGAAGTAAACGCACATTGCATCCAAATACTTGCGCTTGGACAAAAATCGCAGCTCCTCGGTACGCAGGGAACGGATTTTCGTTATAAATATGGGCTCCCAGGCATTGGTCTTGATTTGCTTGGCGCCTTGCATGGTCTCCGTCGTGGCCGCCAGACGCGCATCCTTGGCCGTCATTAGTCCTGTGGAATAGATGCCAATGCGCTTGGCTAGCCAGCGATTGATAGGTATCAGCAGAGCGGCGAAGATGACGCCAGCCAGGAAGGCGGCGCCCAGCTGGACATAGAGCAGATAGAGCGTGGTGAACAGCTTGAAGGGTATGCTCCAGAAGAAGTGGAAGCTGATGCAGGAGTTAACAATGCGATCGGCATCCGTGGACATCAAGTTGAGCATATCTGGCCGGGATTCGCGTACGCCCCGTGCCTCTAAAGCTTTCCGATAGATGCTGTTGACCACGCCCACGCGCATCTTCATGGTGACCATGGCCATGCGCCAATCGAAGTGACAGCCGCACAGCGCCGACAGCAGGGTACTTCCGAACAGGCCCAGGGCATAGTAATAGGCTTTCTGATCCGCCTCTGATCCATCCTGGCGCAGTAGTCCGCCCAGCAGCAAGGGACCCGCAAAGCTGGAAATATCCGCCACCAGACGCAGCAGTCCAATTAAATAGAACTCGAAGCCGAAGCACTTGTGCAGCGCCCGAAAGACGCTCTGTGTCTGCGACAAGGCCAGATGCAGTCGCTCGCTGAGCCGTGTAATGTTCAGGGCGTCGGGCAGATCGAACAGGTCCTCGATGCGACGCAGCTTGCCGGCAACACCTTTGCCTATGAGCGGCTGCACCCAGTGGAAAACGAAACGGGACAGCCAATTGGCCTCGTCCTGGGCGTGGCCAAGCAGCGCTTCATTCAGCTCGAAATGGAAGAAGGTATAGCGATGCGGTAGCAACGCTTCCTGCTCGCGAGTTCTGTTGCCGGCAGGAGCGGCACAGTAAACGGCATTCCCTTTGGGCACCAGAGTGGCGGCATAGCACAAGTCGCACAGCAACGTGGCCAGACTCCATGGCCACCACTCAAAGTGACGACTCGTGCGCAACCACACGCCGTCGAGCACAACGACCGTGAGCCAGAAGACGTTCATCAACAAAGGACCGCGATGACTCAGCTTTCCATAGTGACGAGCAGTCAGCAGGTAACCTGGAACAAAGTCAGATTAATAATTGACTATACTAGCAACATCTATGTTGGGCGACTCACCACAGTGAACTACCCACATGACGCACTCGGCGCTGACAACTAAGATATCGACCGCATACACATCGATGCCCGCCCGATGAAATACGAAGATCTTTGAGACGGGCAGTATTGCCAAAATAATACTGAATAATATGCGCAATGTGAGCATTTGTATCTGGAGTCCATTGCGTATTATCTGCTGCGTCTGATTGCCAAAATTGTAGGCGGAAATTGCTGCAAAAATTGTGTAGACGGGCAACTGCAGCAGAGTTTTCTGGAAGCAGGGCAGCAGATCGTTCGTATCGTTGGCAAACGGCTTTAGACCCGTTGGACAGAAGTGTGTCCAATTCCATGCGAAGTTCCAATCAGTATCCGACATGGTATTTCCGTTTTTAGAATGCTCAAACAACGGAGTTTATGAAATTTATTCTTTTTTTCACACTGCTTAGTGTCTTAGTCATCATTTGCGTTTGTCGCGCAGTTGAACAAAAAGAAACGCGCGCGGCACGGGCCTAGCGCCTAGCAGTGATAAATGCTATTGTGGAAAACCGTTTATTGTCCAGATTGCGCGTTAGTGATTAGCTGTCGCCGCTCTTGTTTATAACTAAGAAACAGCTGGCTCGGCGAAAAAAAATCCTATATAAACAGCTGCGACGTTCACTCGTGAATGGCAAAAAGCGACATGCAGCTATCGATATTTATGTGTACAATCGCAATCGATAATATACGCATTGATATCTATGTGCTCAGAGCGCTTAATTTAAATTAATATGGGACTGCATAATCTTTGTGCTTCAAGCGCTGTACTCAGATGCTCAATTCTTAAATAAAATCCCGCTACACTCAATATTTTGTACTTTCTCTCTCTCTCCACTCTCAAGTATATACATTTGTGTGTTTAATTCAATTTTAAATTTACACAGTATTTATTAGCTATTAATTGTTGTGCATGTGAAAAACTGAAAAAGTTCTATATCTAATTAAAATGCCTTTAAATTACAGAGCAATTGAACAAGTTCTGTTGCTCGAGAACAAGTTCAGCTATTCAAATTACTGAATGTAAGATTTCCATTGTGAATACCAGACTGTAAGAAGAAGCATTTGTTTACAAAAATTCTAATTCATAAAATGACACAAACGGACATCGCGACTAGCGAAAACAGTTCTGAAATGGTTGAATTACCAAATCAACTCATCGATATATTCAAAGCACTTGCCGAGAATGCCAACATTATATTTAAGTCGCAACAAATCGATGATCCGGAGTTGAACTTGGTAGAAAAGCAACAAATTGCCCAGGATGCATTTCAGAAAAATCGTGAAAATTTCTTAATACGATTTGGCAGCTATCTAAACGAGCAACAATTAAACGATTTTCAGACTGTGGGTGTACTAGAACCCATCAAACCCGATGAAAATCTCGAGGAGATTTGTCTGCTGCTCGAAGACTTCAAGCGAAAGCTCCTTTCCCGCGCCATTTGCATCAAGAATAGAAGATACCACGCCATGCAGCAGCTAGTGCAGCAGGGCGAATACTTCAGCGAGCACGAAATGATGCAGCGTGCACCAGAACTCTACCAGGAGCTGATCGGTCAATACCTAACGGAACAGGAGAAGAAGCAGCGAGACAGTTACGATGTGAGGAACACAAGCTTCTCTGGCATCTTGATGCACACTCTGGAACAGAAGCAGCGGGACGAGCTGCTGCAGCAACAGGCAGACACCAGCACAGATATGGATGAGACGAACACAGTGTTGTCCACGTTGGACTGTGAAGTGCCCGCGGCATGTCGCCAGCAATGGGGAGGCTTCGAGGATGATGAGCCCGTGGCCTGCTCTTCAAGTCGAAACACCCAAACGTCAGTAGCTCAAATCAATCGCATTGTCACGCCGGAGTACTACAATCCAGGTGAAAGGGAGCTGCTGCGCAACGAGTTTATGGGCCTGATGAAGGAGCGTTTTCTCAGCGGCCAGGACACGGACTTCGACTACACGGCCGTCGATGATAACGCGCAGCTGGATGACCTAAAGCAAATCGAAAGAGACGAGGAGGATGCCTACTTTGAGTCCAGTGATGAAGACGAACCCGTTGCTGCTGCTGAGGAGGAAAAAGCGGATGAGGACGAGGATGAGCTGGACGTGTATATGCGACACCTGAATCAACATCCCAGCTTGCGGCAATAGTTTCGTTTTATTTTAGCTTTAATCCTAGCTTTAGAGAGTGTACACAAAGTATGGGTTTACTTTAAACTTAAGACGATGGATATGTTCCATGATGGATCGAATGGGACAATATCGCACTTAATTATAGAAAAATACATGCTCGGATCAGTGGCTATTATCTGGGTCGGCCGCGACCGCGTGGAAAACCGCGTCCTCGGCCACGCGAGAGTTTGCTATTTGGCGGCGGACTCTTCGGTCGCAGCATCTCGATGCGGCTGGTGCAGCCGGTGGCAGTGGCATCCGCGAAATAGGTCTGATATTGTTCGGCATTGAAATTGGAATTCGTCAGCTCGGGTCCGACGGTTAGCCAGCCGGGCCTGATGCTCGAATCCCGGCCAAACAAATGCAAACGTCGTCGGCCCAGGCAAAAGTGTTCAATGATATGAAAGATTTCGATGGGCTTCTCGAAGCTGCCGAACTCCTCCTCCTCGGAGATAATCAGATCAATGTCCACATTGGCGTGTATAAAGTCGCCATCGCTGGAACGTCGCACTGTGCCCTTGATGCCCATCAGGCAGTGTTCCTTGGTGCGCTGGAATACCGATTTGGGTATGGCCTGCTTGGAGTGTCCCGGCTTATTGATATTGGTGCGTATCCAGCAGATGTCCTCGCAGCGACGAAAGCCCCATTTCTTAAGGCAATTCCGACCCTGATCCAGACCCTCCGACGAGCCGCACCAAAGAAAGACAAACGAGCGATGCTCCGCAATTTCGCCAACGTCCAAATCTATAAATATACAACTGTTATACAGATCTCTTTAATACCCCTAAATTGTGCAGCTCACTGAGTATGTCATCCCAGTTCCAGAAGACGCGCGGTGCTCCGCCCACCGTCGCCACAGCGGGCGCTGCTCGGGCGTATTCCTCCAGCGGTGGCTCAATGAGAATAACATCGAATTTGCTGCCCAAGGTTTTCACATCCAGCGTTTTAAGATCTGCTTTCAGATACATGGGCGCCGATGCCGTGTCCTGAATCAGTTTATCCTTCAGCTTGATCAGCTCCCGCAGCTTGGGATATTCCTCGAAGCGATCGGCCAGTCCGACATCGCGTATAAAGTTCTGTGGCCTTTGACCGGTGTCCACGAAATGCTGGCAGTAATCATTGTGCGGATTGGAAGACTGAGTGCCTTTCAGAAAGGTCGAGGAATCTCTGTATATGATCTCGTTCGGTGTTTTCTTGGACGACGAAGCACCGCCGCCGGGACTTTCCTCCTCGTCCCTTTGACCCGAGGCATTGAGCTGCCGGCTGCCACCGACGCCGGCATAATTATTACTATCTTCTGCATTGCCCAACACCTTTTTCAGTTCATCGACGCTAGACAAGCCAAGCTAAAAATTGTTATTAATTAAACATATTAAAAATTCATCAGAAAATCGAGGCTGAAAATTTACGCCTACTCACCGTTTGGGCCAGCAGCAGTCTACGTTTACGCGAACGCTCTTGTGAGCTCTTCAATACATCACTCATCACAAACAGTGCTTCTGCGGCACACGAAAATAAATTAATGCTTAATTTAAATTAAAAATAAAGACAAATAAAAAATAGTCGACCAACGCGTCTCGACAACGCGAATAGTTGGCGTTGGAGATGTACGCGGCACAAGATTAACACGAGCACGCAGAGCGATGTTAGGCATGTCCCATCACTAGTTCATATCGGTTTATGCAAGAAGAAGCGCAACGACAGTCTGGCAACGCCACTACTCAGCTGCCATTCACAATCAGCTGCTAGAAAAAAAATTTTTGTTCTACATTAAACGCGAACGCTGTAACTTTGGCTTGGAATTAGTGAAAAAATTTAACCGAAAAAATACTTCAAAATGAAGCTGCTGCACAAGACACTCTTGTGCGCGCTTATAGCGTTAGCCGGCTGCCTTATATTCGTCGCCGCACAGGGCAAACAACAGAAGGTATGTACAATGTATACAACGCCAGCCGAAGGGCCACGTCACATCGAATCGCAGGCCGGTTCCGGTTCCGATTCCAGCTTGCCGGCAAGCCTTTTTGAGATGATTGTAAACATTACTTGTTTATTGAATTACAGACGGGTCTGCCTCTGTCGGAGAAGGTCCAGAATCTGGTGGATATGAACATGAAGAAGCCCCTGTTGCGTTTCAACGGAGCCAAATTCCGCGAGTATGTGAAAAATACGCCGCGCAACTACTCAATGATTGTGATGCTCACGGCGCTGGCGCCCTCTCGCCAATGCCAGATCTGTCGCCATGCCCACGACGAATTCAGCATTGTGGCCAACTCGTACCGCTTCTCGCCCATCTACTCCAATAAGCTGTTCTTCGCCATGGTCGATTTCGACGACGGCTCCGACGTCTTTCAAATGTTGCGCCTGAATACGGCGCCCGTATTTATGCATTTCCCGGCCAAGGGCAAGCCAAAGGGTGCGGATACCATGGATATTCATCGTGTGGGCTTTGCTGCCGATTCGATTGCCAAATTTGTGGCCGAACGCACGGACATCACAATACGCGTATTCCGTCCACCAAACTATTCCGGAACCGTGGCCATGATTACGCTGGTTGCCCTGGTTGGCAGCTTTTTGTATATACGCCGCAATAATCTGGAATTTTTGTACAACAAAAATCTGTGGGGTGCAGTGGCGCTGTTCTTCTGCTTCGCCATGATCTCGGGTCAAATGTGGAATCACATACGTGGACCGCCACTGGTGCATAAGACACAGAATGGAGGCGTCGCCTACATACACGGCTCCTCGCAGGGCCAGCTGGTCGTGGAGACCTACATTGTCATGTTTTTGAGTGAGTATCGATTGGCTTCGATTAATATCGATATTATAATATTTACACACTCTTCTCACCCTTGCAGACGCTATGATTGTGCTGGGCATGATTCTGTTGATCGAATCGGGCACACCAAAGGCTCACAATCGTAATCGCATGATGGCGATGGCTGGATTAGTGCTCCTAACGGTATTCTTCTCATTTCTGCTATCCGTATTCCGTTCCAAGGCGCAGGGTTATCCATATAGGTAAGTCTCTCCCTCTCCCTCGCTCTGATTACAAAGAGTTTATCAAGAGTTTCATTCTGACATTCTTCGCTTGCAGTTTCTTGTTTAAGTAAAATCTGACGCCCCCAACTGAGGTTCGAGTGGAACGTTATTAACGTTTTATACATAGTTCAAATTCCAAAACCACACAAAGATCACTAAAAACACGTTTAATAAATAAACCACTTAAAAATTAAGTTTACATTAATTTTACAGTAGTCGAACCAAAAGAGGTCCCAGATTTATATATATATATAGTAATTTCTGATTAATTCTACAGCAGCCAGGGTATGATGGCGTGTCGCCTCTTGGGGTAGTCCTTGAAGTTCTCCTTGTACCATTGATGGGTGAGCAGGGCATTGATTGTCTGATTGCTGGCCACCCAGAGGAAGATCAGTTTCCAGGTGACGATTGGTGTAAACAGATCGGCCAGGCAGTAGTACATGACCACCTCGAAGAACATGTGGGGCGAGGATATCCAGTTGAACCAGCCGCCCTTGGGCATCAAGTGTTCCTCCGTTTGGACAGCGCCCGTCTTGGCATTCTTGCGCAGATTCACCAGCAGCATATTGCTGGAATATTGTTGCAGCCAGGCGAAGAGGAAGATGAGCACATAGGCCAGTTGGAGCAGACTGATCTTGGAGAGCGTCAAGGGCGCTGGCTTGGAGCCCCTTACAAAGCCAGCCGTATTGGCCAGCAGTGCGACTATGGCACCGAAATAGTGTATAAAGCCCACGGCATAGTGGGACAGATTCATTTTACTCCGCTTGGAGAAGATTTGCACAAAGTTTGTCTCGTAGAAGCGACGCACGCACTGCAAGGTAAGGAGCACAGTGCCTAGCAGAGCAGTGTTGGAGTCCACCTGCACCTGGCGCTGACTGCGACCGCCACACATTAAGTCCAGAAAACGGAGCACATACTCTGGCGCCGTTGCTTGACTCCAAATGGAGCTGCTGATTAGGTAGAGCGCCAATAGAGACCAGAAAAAGGCAAATACATAGAAATGACTAAACCACGCCTTGGGCACCTCTAAGTGGCTAACCAGAACATCCGTTTGGCCCTTGTGACTGTGTTTGCCATAGCGAAATGACTGACGTATGCTGTTGGGCAGATGGGATTCCACGAGGGTCATTAAACTGCCCATTATAACGATCGTTACAATGAAAACTATGAAAATCACTTGAATTAGATTTATTTTGTACTGCTCAATTAGCTCCTCCAGGGAGCCAATTAGTGCCAACACCATGATGAACAACACGTAATAATTGAATTTGTATTATTGATAGGAAATAGAAAGCGATAAGGCCACGACTTTCACCGCAAGAAAATTGTTTATCAGTTGAATTAATGCACGTGCTGCAATGTGAATGGCAAATGTGCAGTGCTGCAAAGCTGAATTAAGGCGCGGCTTTCAAATGTGTGAATTGTTGTATTTATGGGAAATACTATATATTAATTTGTTTGACAATTTTGGTAAGTTTATAATGAATGAAAATAATGTATATCAAATAATTTAATGATATTATTCATTTTCATAAAATTATGATTCCTTAACTAAGAAATTCATGATCTCTGTGCACTGTTCACTGTGAATGGCAAATATACACGAGTATCGAATGATGCCTTAACTAAGAGCAACATGATCTCTGTGCACTGTTCACTGTGAATGGCAAATATACACGAGTATCGAGTTAGGCGCGCATTTTAAGTATATTTAAAAAACCAACACGCTTGTAATTAAACTACCCATTAAACTTGTTATTTTATTTCCAACAGAGCTAAACATTAAACTAAATTTGCTACGCATACATGTAAGATAATTGATATATATATATATGCATTATTCGATGCGATTATGATATATGCACAACTTGTGATAAATACGTGAATTGTGCTCCAAATGTTAATTGTAGTTGATTCTTCGTTGTGTATTGCTTTTTGATTTATGGGAAGCGCCTTTAGCAATAGAGCACTCGCGGCGATGTTTGTCAAATGTCCACGCCATTGCGACCCAAAGTGCCGCCCTTATACGGCGGAGGCTTGGGACGGGCATAGATGCCCGAGGCGCCTGTATCCAACTGATATAAACTATTGTTGGGGCTGCAATGGATAGAGAATAATAAATCGATATTTAAGGTACTATTTAAAGTTAAAAAAAACCTTTGCGAACGCATGCTGGTATTATCTAGCAGAAAATTGGGATCCTTGAGGCTTTTGAGCGTTGTCACGGGCTGCATGGGCTTCGTGTCCGAGCACTGAACCATTTGCACTGTGGACGACATGGGATAGTCAATGTGGACAGAGCTGCAAAGGAGGAGATGAGAAATATATAATCATATTTTATGTATTATGTATTAATATTTTAAGATTAGAATAATTTATAGTGAACTCCAGTCACCTGTCCTCATCAACCTCCGAATCGCTGGGAGTTGGAACACATGATTCTTCGCATATATTAAAAATATTTGCAAAAAATAATTCCGATTGTGGATCGTAACTAAAGAGGAAATAAAAAGAAAATACCAGGAAAATAAAATATTGTAAAATATATGAAAAATAAAAGTATAAATAAAATATTGTAAAATAAATGAAAAATAAAAATATATCAATAAAAATAAAAAAAATATTTTAACTTTACCCTTAAGACTCACAATTTCTGATGCTGGAAGCAGAGCACGGCGGACAGGATGCCCACGAGGACGGCAAGGATCATGCCGGGAATGGCAAAGGCGAAGGCGAATTCGTCAATATAGTTGCGCATGGGCACATCCTCGCGTGGTATGCCCAGCCAGCGCTCCTGCTCGCGCTGCACTTGCTGCTGCCGATGCTCCTTGAGCTGCTCCTTGACACGGCCATGATTGTTGTGGTAGAGCACCTCGGTGGGCGACTCGCTGCCCACCATCTTGAAGGCGCACCAATCCAGTTTGAAGCCGACGTTCTCGAAGATCTTTTGCACCGAGGTGCGTTTATACGTGCAGGAGGACAGCTTATACAGTGGACGTACTTCCTCCTGCAGCTCCTTGAGGCGTGGCGAGAACTGAGCAAAGCTGCCCACGTGCACAATGACGCTGCAAGGGATGGAAAAAGGAAAGTATTTAAATAAAGACTATAATATTTGACAACTCTTCGAACTCACCCCTCTCGCTGCTGCGGCCGCAGTGGCAGGCGTCCGCCCATGTTAATGGCAGACTCCATGAACACCACACTCAAATCCTCATTGCTGTCCGGCCAGAGGTCCTTGCGGAATATGTTGCGCAAGTTCTCCACGCGTCCCGGATCCATCAAATGCACCCAGTTCAAGTTATCTATTTTCATCTGCACCACATTGGGCGTTATGAACTTATGGGCCACAAACATCGAGATGACCAATTGACGAGTTTCATAGTTCTGCCTGTTCAGCGCAATCACGTCAAGATTCAGGGTTCGTCCAGCAGCCGGAACGGGGGGCGTGCCGTAGAGGAAGCCCGCATGATATTCGTGGCTATACATATAGCGCATCCAGCTGGGCAAATCGGGATAGTGCTGCAGCGAGGGTCTATAGCGAAACTCTTCGCTTATTACTTGATGCGTCCAATTGAAGAGCTGCGGCTCGATTTTAAACGTAAAAAGTTCGCTCACATTTGCCTTTAAATTTAGATTAAATACGCTGCAGCTGGCCACAGCCAAACCGCACACAAATACCAATAGCAAATGCATTTCTTTTTGAAAATTTAATTTCACTAGCACAATTTACATTAACATTTTGTTAAACAACATAAACGGACGTTGCTGAAAAATTGCTCAAGTGTGTATCTAGCTGGTCGCTGGCAGACGGCGCAGGCGCAATGAATGGTAACAAAGATAAACATCAAAACACCTGTTGCGCTAGGTCAGTTAACTGCCCTAAAATCTTGAGCTATAACATTAATACGGGAAAAACATGTAAAAACTTACAATGCAATTAAACTTCGAGCAATTTAATTTCAAACTTAACGAAAAGTGTGCATATTTATTCACCAACAGTCTGGCAGCACTATTGCCATAAATATCGATAGCCAGACCAGTTGTGCTCACTTTAAAATTCAATAATAAACAATAGTATACCATTTTTTTCATAATGCATAATTAATTAAATTATTATTGATACAAATGAAATAACCAAAAACTTACAAAACCCACTTATAAAATAAACTTGCACAGTTTAAATTCAATTTAAGCGCAACTTGTCGTAGCTCACACTATTTACACTCCGGCAGCAATGTTGCTATAAGTATCGATACCTGCTGATTCGATAGTCTTTGTTGACGCTCGTCTAATTGTTATCAGCTGCAGCTAAGGCAAAGTTGGCATAAAATACGTGGCTATTTATCCGTATTTTCGCGCTAATTTAAGAAGTTATGTTCTGCCTTAGGTAACCATTAGTTTAATTAAGATAACTTAGCTAACAAAATGTTGATTGAACTGCTGCAAGTGGGCTGCTATCTGCTGGGAGGAGTCGGTGCAGTCGCCGCATTGGTATGTAAATTGATGTTGATAATCGGCTAATGCTTGATATTTATATGTTGTTTTTATTGTTCTTAAATATATTTTCAGGCAATATTGGTTTTGTTGTACAAATCGAAGCCTTATCCGCTTATAACGCGCCACAAGGATGAGAAATTTTATTTGGACACCGACACAATTAAAACTGTTGAATTTCCCAGTTTGGATGACTCGCCCACCTTGGAGCTGAGCGTCATTGTGCCGGCATACAATGAGGAGCAGCGCTGTGAGTTTGCCCATATACGATAAAAGCGTGCCATGACTAATTATCACATGATTTTGTTCTGATAGTACCCGCCATGCTAGACGAGTGCATGGCGTACCTGGCACAGAAGGCTAAAGCTCAGCCGGACTTCAGCTACGAGGTGATTGTGGTTAGCGATGGCAGCAGCGACTCAACGGTCTCTGTGGCTCTGGAGTACTCCAAGAAGTATGGCTCGAATAAGTTTCGAGTGCTGGAGCTGGTGGAGAATCGTGGCAAAGGCGGAGCCGTGCGACTGGGCATGCTCAGTGCACGCGGTCGTCAGTTGCTCTTCGCGGATGCGGATGGAGCGACCAAATTTGAGGACTATGAGAAGCTAGCGGAGGCTCTGGTTAGCCTGGCACCGGAGTGGAGGCATGATGGCATTGCTATTGGCTCAAGGGCACATCTGGAAGACGAGTCCATTGCGAAGCGCAGCTTCTTCCGGTAAGCAAATAGGCAACAACTTGTGGATTGCATTGATATATTCTATTTTATTCATTACGTAGTACCATATTGATGCATGGCTTCCATACGCTCGTCTGGATATTTGCGGTGCGATCTGTGCGGGACACGCAGTGCGGCTTCAAGCTCTTCACCCGTGCCACAGCCCGTAAGTTGTTCAATAGCTTACACGTTGAACGCTGGGCCTTCGATGTGGAGCTGCTCTACTTGGCCGAACGTCTGCAGCTGCCCATGACGGAGGTTGCGGTGCGATGGACAGAAATCGATGGCTCGAAATTATCGCCGTTCTGGTCGTGGCTGCAAATGGGCATCGATTTGTTTATGATCTGGCTGCGATACCTGGTGGGCGCTTGGCGGATTGTGGCTAGCGAGAAGAAGAAAAACTAACCGTTTATCGAAATTATTGCTTAGGACATGCATTTATTGTATTTGATTTTGTTCACTACTAACTTAAACTATTTAAAACTTATTAAATTAAGTTCACAGTATTCGAAAAAGTTTGCATTTGATTTTGAACTGAATTATTTATGTAAAAACTGTAATAGTTGAAGACCTTATATTGTAATAGTATTCAAATTATAAAGTTAACCCTGCAAAGTTTAATTAATTATTTCCATTTCACTGCATTTTAAAATTGATTTATGTTTACGAATTTGAAAATGTTAAAACGCCGCGATCGATTATTCAATGCAACACTTAAGCTCTCATGTGGTGGTCATTCGATCATAATTGTTTAACACACAATCGATATCAGGTATCAGCAGAGGTTTCATCATAAGCTAATTAATCGATAACCGTTTCAAAGTTACGTCGCGTCGGCGCGTTTACAACACACGACAGAAGAACAACAACGCGCTTGAAATTCGTAATAAATATTAGTACTACGAAATTAGACACCCTTAAACGCGCCTACTCCAGTTGCCATACATTTCTAGTCACATTAAAGTATTAAAGTGCACTTGTTCTTTGGGAAATTCTGCAAATCAAAACACCGCCTGTTGCGCCTGCCTCTGTGTGTTGTGTGTGTGTGTGTGTGTGTGTTGTAAAGTCCTCATATGTTTGAGCGCGTGCGAGTGTGTGTGAGCACAGCTGAGCCTTCTCCGCGGAATTGTTTATAAATATATTTTTTGCCTGCTACTCGGGCTGAGCAGTATGCAAATGGTGTCAAAGCCGGTCGCGTCGCAGTCATTGTTATCGCTGCCGTTGTGGAGCGTGCGCGCCGCTTAAACGAAAGTGATTTGTTGTTATTAATTTCGTTTGTTCAACGCGCTTCGATCGGTCATTGCTTCAATTGCTCAATCAACGGCACTTGTGGTAAGTTTGGCACACATATTGACTCCTCTCTCTCTCTCTCTCTCGCTCTCCCGCTCTCCCGCTCTCTCGCTCTTCCCGTTGCTGTCACTCTGTAGCTCGAATTACACTTATTTTCTTTGTTCTTGTTGGGGTTTTCTTGAATATGCTTTATCACCACAATTGATATGTGAGTCGGAGCTGAATGCAAAATCAAAATACGCAAAACTAACTAGAATTTACAGTTGCGCTTGCTGATAAGAATATCCCAATAAGAAGCGCATGCCAATCAGATCATGTTTTGTCACTTGCCTTCGAGCTGTTGCTTTTTTTTTTCTTCTACTCATATTTGCGTTTTCTTTCCGCTGCAAACCCGTTTTTGGCTGCGTTTCGTTAAAAACAATTCTTTCAAAGGTCGCGCAGAGCGTCAAACGCCAACGCCAACGCAACGCCCGCCCCCGTTAAATGCTATGCTAAAAGAAAAAAAATTGCGAGTATCAACAGAAAAATCAAAACTATTGCAAAAAAAAGTAGAAAATTAATAATAAGCAAGAGAGGCATGAAAATTAAACTCAGCCATTTTCGTGGCAAAATTCAAACTTTGTCGTCTGCAGCTAAATCTTTCCTGTCTGTGTGCGCGTGCGTGCATGTGTGTGTGTTTGTGTGTGCCAGGGCCATGGCCACGCCCGCTTTTGACTCTTGTCCGTTGTTGTCTGCTGTCGCTGCCTCTGCTATCCCAGGTCCAGGCAACGTCGCTGTCGCCGTCGCCGTCGCCGTCTGAGTTTGCGTCTTCGCTGCCTGTCCATGCCTGAGGCCAAGATTTATGCGATTTTTGCGCCGTCGCCGTTGCAATCGTTTAGCGTTGCCTGCTTCATAATACCCTGCAATTTATTAAATGCAAAGGCTATGTCTTGCTAAATGGACAGCTTTTTGATAACCTTTTAAAGAGATTTGATCAAGGTGATTTCGTGGCTAATTAAGTATAGATAAAATATTATCTTATTATTATTACTTAATAATTTAGTTTTTTTTTTATAGGGCATATTCTGGTTATTCCTTTACTCATCAGCATATACTATGTGGCTGAGCCTCTCAACGCTCTGCTTGATTAAAGTGCCACGCATGAACGATATGTAAACGGGGCTTGTGGGCGGGGCAGTGCGAGAGAGGCGCAGGCGTTGTAGTTATTGTTGCTGCTTCATTGTTGCCGTTGTTGTTGTTGTTGTTGTTGTTGTTGTTGCTGTGCATTTGTCGCTTGTGTTTGTTGATTTCCATGCGCAGCCGCATGCTGCTTTTGTTGTTGTTGAAGTGCGATAATTCCATAGCTCCACATATCATGTGTGTCTGTGTATGTCTGTGTGTGTGTGCGCGCTTATGTGCATACAATTTAGCCAATGTTAGTATTTTCACAATAATTAGGGTATATTGATATTTGCTAAAGTATGTAAAAGATAAGGGAAATGCATGTTCAATATGTATGATGATATATATGATATATATTTATTTATCTTATCTTGAATACATATGATTGCAAATGCATTTCCCTTATCTATAACATGCTGTAGCTTATATAATACTAATATGTATTGTAAATAGTAATCCTATTGATTTTGGGTTCACACATGCATTTATGATATTCCAAGTTTTTTAAATTATATTTGATATACATATATTGTATGTATATGAAGGAATAACAATACGAATCCACTTAACTTCCACCGGTTAATTCCCCCTCACATTTTTTATATAATTTTTACATTATGTTTGCATTTTTTCAAAAGTTTTTTAAAGTTCTTATTTGATTGAATCTATTGACAATAAATGTTATAGTCGTATTAATCGTCATATTTGTAAGAGAAAAAAATATATATAAATAAATTAATTCGGAGTTTCCCAAATTTCGAATTTTAGTCTTTAAAAACTAGAGTTATAATATCAACGCCAATGTATACCTTATTATTCAGATTTGCATTTATATATACTAAGTCAAAATCTGAAAAAATCTGTATAACAAAATGTACACAGATTCATAAATCAATAGAACTCATTATTCAAGATTAACTAATACTTGTCATTTGAGAGCGAATCATTTTAATTTGTTCACTGATTACTAAATTAATTTATCACCATGTGAGTGATATATGCTATCGTTCTGCCTATTGACTTTTCTATTAGTTATTCCTTTGTGCATTGGTTCATAATCAACAGTTTAATAGAACAGTTGGCTAATGCACAATTAAACAATTCAATAGAACTTATTATTCATGAACGATTCATTTAAATAAATCATTTCTGAGCGAATCATCTGTTTGCCGATTACTGAACTAAATTAGTAATCGGTGAGTGATATATGATATTGAGCTGTTCATGAACTATTTTTATTGATCAGATGATAAATCAATAATTCCGTTGCTCCCAATTAACAGTTGAACAGTTTCATATAAATATATAATATGGACTATATACAGATTTAAAAATGTATATTGAGCTGTTCAAGTGTTCATGAACAACTTAACAACTCAATAGAACTTATCGTTCATGAACAATCATTCAATAGGAATCATGCTAACCCATTAAATAATTCATTAGTTAATTTGATTAAGTCGCATTAAACGCATTTCTACACTAATGTGTAGGGTATTTATAAGTCTCATTAGTTCCATACGCACACATACATACACATACATATATATATTCCTGCTCGCCACTTGGAACTGGTGCCAACGATCCGTTTGTTTGTGCACACGCTTCGGTGGCAAGAACTGTTGAACTGGCCAAGCGATGATCAGCTTACACTGGGCTAATCCTTTAATCAGTTCTCCACACAGGCTGCAACTGGTTTTCACTCGGACTCAAGGTCAGTGGAAACAACGACTATATATACTATATGTATTGTATATATTTATGTATAGTTGTACATAGAGATGTTCCACTGTCTAGTCGGTTGGCTTATTAATTGGCCAGTTAATCGCTCGATTTGGTCCAGCTAAAGGCCTCTCTCTTTGTCTCTCTGTTCTTGGCTGGATCTCTGATTGATGCCTGCTGGGGCTGTCGTGGTTGATGTAACGCCCACCGCAATTAGCCGGGCTACTCGATTTGGCCACGGTCAATGGCATACGGTTCGCACGCCCACAGATCGTGTATTGGTGTTTGTTTTGTTTTGCTTAACTGATTTATGTGACGAGGCGTTGTCGCTTGTAAGCCCAACAATTTTTGGCCATAATATTACCATGTCTTTATGGCTTACTGATTTCGCAACTCTTTTTTTACAGATACTCTTCTCTCTCGCCCTGTCTAGCTAGCTACGATGCTGGGCAGCAAAATGCAGCGCAGCTCCAATGGCAGCATGAAGTCGTCGCTGTCGTTGCGCTCTAGCAGCAAATCCTTTCAGGCTAAAATGGATAAAATGTCGGAACATCTATATGATATAGTCAAGAGTGGGTCCATGGTAAAGCGGGCTCAAAACAAGAAGCGTTTCACTCCAGTCAACTATAAACATCGCTGGTTCGAGCTGACGAAACGTACTTTCTGCTATTACGATGTCGAAAATGTTGAGGTGAGTGAATAATATTGATAAGGAAGTATTTTACTAATGAAAATAGAGACAGCATATTCTCCCCTTTTGTATCTATTGATATTGTTGCTTCACTTTAGATGAGTTTGCACGGTATATTAAAGTCGAGCAATAATGCAGATTTACACTTATATATGTAAATATATATAGAAAATATCTCTATATATGTCTTGTTTCGCGCAACACAAATTTATTTATGATATCTTAATTTGCAGGGTATTTAAAAGTCCTGACTTTAGACTTTAGAGAACTTTGGACAATTTTATAGCATATTCGAAGTCTATAGAAATATTCAAAAAATTAGAATAACACTTTATAGATAATATATCTATACAAGCGAAGTTGCTTTCTTTGTAGGGTATTTCAAGTTCGAGCAATCATTAAGAGTTTACAAAACTTTATAATTTATACCAAAATTTGCTAGAAATTAAGTCTATGCAGTGTCAAGGTAAACGTTATCTAGATATAGCAACAATTGTCCTACTTTAGCTCAGTTTCCCGGGTATATTAAAGTCGAGCAAGCATTAAGAAATTGTACTTAAGATCTATACTAATATTCTTGTAGAAAATACCTCTATATAAGCCGCTGTCTCGCTCTAACAATCGCTGCGCTTCTTTTGTTTAGCTCAGACAAGGGCGCAGCTAGAAGGGGTTGGGGTTTGAGGGGGTTGGACTGGCCATTATTCATGTTTAAGTGGGTGTCTCGGCTTGTTGTCATGGTTTCGTCATTTATTGCGTCGTTATTGCAGCACCTCCAACTGTATTGCGTTGCAGATAGGCGCAGCTGGTGGGGGTATATACTAGGTAGGGGTAGCAGATGTGTAGGTGTGTGTGTGTGTGTAGGGGTGTTTGCGTGCGTGCGCTGATTGTGAATGGGAGCACAGCTGCCCGAGCGGTCGCTTCGCTTGCGTTTCGTTTCAAAACAAATGCGACACTCGGGCAGTCGGCGAAAGGCATTCGGCGCATTCGGCATATTTCGCCATGCTTCGTGCCCGCTGTCCTTCCAGTCTCCAAGGGGACCTTTGTGGTTGGGCACCAAACACACCCTGCCGCTCGGCCAGCTGTTCGGTTCTTCCAGTGCCGGCAAAATAGAGACGAACGCCGAGACACACCCCCTTGCAGCAGTTGTGTAGAGTTGAAATGCCGTTTGTCGGGCGCAATTCCAATTGGAAAACGCGCCAGCCGCGCCAGCATATCCTGGCAGCATATCCTCACGAAGTTCACTAACTTCTGGACTCTGGAGTTTTTGGCTTTGCCTCGTCGCGTGCGGAAGTCTCTTTTAACCAGTTTCGTTCTCTTGATTTGCCAAAAATAATAAAAAATGAATTAAAATAAATTATTTATTAAAAAAATATCTATAAAAATTTATTATATTTAATAAAATATGAAATATCGTATTTGAGGCAAATTTTATATTTTGGCTCCTGTGTGTATGTCCACCCCCTTTGGAACATATTTGGCGTCGTGGTTTTTTCCGGCATATTCAAAACCACCCTTAGTCGAAAATAGATATATTTTGTTAGCCGTGCCGCATTTCCAATAACTGTAATCAAAAAGTTTCAAAGTTCTGTGCAATTGTGCGCGTATGTGCGTGTGTGTGTGTGTGTGAGTGTCCTAAACATATGCCAAATGCTATAAGGCATTCGTAAATTTTAAGTACTCCATAAAAATCTAAAAAAAATATTTATACAAATTTAACTTACTTCAAAAAAGACCAAAACGCGGACCCCACCCAAAGGCTGAAAGTTTTTCAAGTGTAGCGAGTCTGTTTTTCTCGCTCTCGCTCTCTCTTTCTCTTACTGTCTCTCTCTATCGCTTGTTGTTGTTGCCGCACCCCTTGGGTTGCGAAAAATACAAAAAAAAAAAAAACTTAAAAGGATTATCCCCAAGTGGAGCCTTAGGTAAGTTAACCTACAAGTTCTTAAGTTTAGTTTTTTAATTGATTTAGTTCAGCAACAAGAACTATAAATTGATTAACATGCCCTGGTGCAGTAAAGCCCCTAATGTGTTTAGGCTTGTGCATAACGGGCAGCGTCTTCATTTTGTTATTCATAATAATGCCCTAAGTGTGATCTATGTGAACTGAGCTTGTAGTTTGGCAATTTAACATAGCTGATTCTTATCACTGCAGATCATATATATATGTATGAAATTTAGATAGGAATACTATATTCTTATGGAGAGCTTTGTTTGTGTTTCGTTCCAGCAATTCTCCAACTCGATCGACATTGATTTATAATCAACTTGATCTGTATCTGGTTTTATTTGTTGTATATTAATTTGGAAAATATAAATATTTTTACTATATATAGCTGTCTTAGGCAAAATCTTGAGAACTTGATTTTTCTTCAATTATTTCAATTGTATATATTTTGTCACATAATGGTGTTATATCAACTAGCTGACTTCTATATATGGTTTCTGATCATCGACGTACCAATTTTAAAAAAAAATATATATTTCTTTGCTATCTGATACTTAACTATCTTGGGAACAATTGCTTAGTTTTTCTTCAGTTTGAAAATCAACAAATTCTTCTCACAGAACGGTTATAGCTATATACAATATTTTCAATATCGTTAATATTTTAGATATATGATTTCGAAACTTTAGTTTAATAACTGAGTTTTTTTTAAGTTGTTATGGAACACTACCAAATTTTCCTGAAAATAATATATATTTATTTAAAATTCGATTTTGAATGCTGAATCTTCAAATTAGAAAAAACGTGTAAGGAAATTGAAATAATTGCTAGATGAACCAGTGTATATGATATTTCATGTCATTACCTGTTGTATAAGAAGAAGATTAAAAATATCCTGACAAAGATATTAAAAAAAGAAAAGAGATTTTCTAAATATCAAGTCAATTTTCAACTTCTAGTTTAATCTACTAGTCAGAGTATTCATATTTCATCAACCCTAACACAATAACATATTTCTAGCTGCTGTTTCTGTCATTCATTCAGTCATGTATTCATTGTCCAGCTGTCAACCCTTCAATCCAGCTCCGGGTGCTCCTTTTGCTTCTGTTGTTGGCGTTTTTACGCCTCATCGAGTTTTTCAGCTGGGTTTGAGGTTCGATGAACTTGCCAACGTGTGTGTGTGTGTGTGGCAAATGCTCAATTAATTGATTGATACGCCTTTTGTGTCTATGAGAAGGATGTGCTCCCTGCTGCTCTGTCTGCTGCTGCTGCTCCTGCCGCCATATTGTGAAGTCTATTGGGGTCACTCGCTTCCAGTGCTGATTAATGCCTCGGCTCAACTTCAACTTCAACTCAACTTCAGCATCAACTTCGACTGCGGCTGCTGCTGCTGCTTTAGTTGCATCTACTTATTCATGTATTTCTTCTTCTTTTTATTTTTATTTTATTTTTTTGCTTTGTGTCATTAACCTGCCATAAAAATCGCAGCTTGGGCTGCGTTTGGTCAGCCTGGCAGGCGAAGTCTTAAGTCAGGTCTCACCTGGCTCTCACGTGGCTCACCTATAGCTAGGTATGCTAATTGAGCCTGCGCTTTGTTTGTAAACACTTTGCGCCTTCTACTCACATTTCATAAAAACCATAGACCCTGCTCTCTAATACATTTCTTGCGCAGATTAAGGTTGTAAATAACAATTTTTCTGAAGGGCCCGGACACTGAGTAACGCATGTTCAGCCACTCAATGTGAAGTGGTCTCAAAGACGTTGTACTTCGAATACTCTTACTTGAGATAATTGTGAAGTTTTTAAGGTATTTATTGTTGAGTGTAAATATACGAAGTCAATAAAAGGTTTTAATGTATTATTACTCATTACAAAAGTAGGACAGTTAAGAACCTTTGTTTCTATAAAGTTTTCTTTTAGAAGCATTTGGAAAATCTATACTGATTTTATTTCCATACATGAATAATTCTGTTAGGGAAGTTATTTATCTAATAATACATTATAAATAATACAATTTTTACTTATAAAATCTACTCTCAAATATCATATAAAATAATCGAATATTTATGTTCAAAGTCTTTTGTAATTGAAATACAATTCGTAGAATTTCAACTGCTTAAAAAAACTTATCTGACGAATTTCTAGCGATTTGTAATATATTTGTTATTATTATAAAGGCGAAATCATATGATTGGATTATTAATATTATTATTATTATTATTATTATTATTATTATTATTATTATTATTATTAATATTATTATCATTATTACTATTATTATTATTATTATTATTATAATTGTATTATTATTTTATCTTTAAAAAAATACTTTAGTTTATTTGTTTGGTATGACTACTATTATGAATAGTATTATTTAGTATTTTTTGTGTTTTTAATATACTTCCTTTAGTATTAGAATTCTCTTACTTCTGTATTAATCCTGTTGACAACAAAATGTAGCAAACCTCTTTATATAGTTGTCATACCTCTCCTAGATTATGATAGCCAAAGGTAGGCATATATATGAATATGCTTCTTTCATGCCAATGCATTGCATGTGCAAAGCTAATGGAGGTGCCAGCTACGCTTGGCTTACAACACCCTCTCACCTAATATGGCCTGGCCCCCACTTTACAGCGCAGCCCCCTCCATTCACGCCTCGTAAAACGTTGTAGAAAAAACCTTTTGGACAAATGTTTAATGCCGTGTGTGGGCTTCCATTTTGTTCGGTAGCCATTTGAGAATTGGCAAAAATGTTTTTATGGTCTTTTGGGTTTTACGACCGAAACAGATGAAGATGAAGAGGAAGTGGTAGAAGAAGCTGAAGATGAAGCAATAGTAGAAGCAAAGGTGTGTGTGTTGGAATGCTGGGAACTCGCGCGTCTGCTGATCAATCTCCATAATTGTGCCGCATTTTCAATTAGCCATTCAAATTTATCACCCCTCACATTTCACTTTATTTTCATGGCTTAAGCCAAAATGGATCTGAGTTGTCTGGCTTATTACTCATTCGAATGCATTTCGAATGCCTCTTCTTCTCGAATTGACACCTCTTCTTTAGCCACGAAAATGGCCCAAAGCCGATTTCGTAGAATTACAAATGCCCAGCGAGCGGTTCGGTCAACCCAATGCTGACAAATTAACGCACCGTCCAAAGCTTTTGATACTCTTACATAGAGTGTTATGAATTTGATTAAAAACTGTGTAGCCCTTCACAGGAAATAACTGCTTAAATATGTTTTTTATTGGTTTGAATAGTTTATAATTATGCTTCTCTAATCCTAACTATATGAACTGAACAACCCATGTATTGATCTCTATGAAACTTGGTAGAAGTATTACTTATAGCTATAGCTAAGATATATGCTGATATTGTACAAATCAGTTTCGTCTATGATGTTTTATACCTATGTGAACTAAGCATTTAGTAAAGCGATATCTATCAAACTTGGTATAGTAATTTCTACAATTAAGACTATATGTCTTAATTAGCATTGTATAGATCGCATTAGTATATCATATGATTGTCATATTCACATAAATTGTCTATGTGAACTCAGCTTCTGTTAAATTTATGTCTATTAAACTTGGTTTAGTTCTTAGTTCTTACATCAAAGACATAAATCGGATCAGTATATCATATGTTTGCCATAGATAGTGAATTTACCTATGTGAACTGAGCTTCTAGTAAAGTTATAACCATGCAATTTGGTACAGCTGCTTGATTTTGTATAGACTAAAGACATATTCAAATATCGTACAGATGGACGTATTATTTCATATAGCTGTCATAGGAACCATCGTATTGATTTCAATTTTTATACAAAAAAACTCCACTGTTTTCAATTGTTTCTATATTTCTTCAGACTTCTAAAAAAGCAATCATTATAGGTTATATTTAAATATAGAATATGAAATCTTCGGCTTTATACTCCCGACTCATCTCATATTTTTATTTTCAACCGGGTGGTCCCAATCACTGCGTCCGCGCCACTTCATCTCCGTTTTAACTGCAGTCGCGTGTTTCTTATGAAATTGGCGCCAAAGCGAAAATGTTTTTTGATAAGCTTTAGCAGCGAACAGCGAGCAGCGAGCCCGAGACAATGACAGATGTCGCCTGTATAAAGAGGGGCCTCTAAATGAGTGTATAGCATGTCTACCTGGCCCACATGTTGCGGCTGTTGCGGCCAATTTGACAGCCGCTGCGGTTGGCTCGCAGGAGAGGCAAAAGGGTGCACATTTCGCATGGAGATTCATGGCTTACGGTAGTTTTGCCACCTCATATTTTAAGCACAATTACAGTTAACTTCAGTCGAGTGGGTAACCGTAAAGGATGGGACAGTTAATGTTAATGTGATTAGTTTTTTTCAGTTTTAATCATGATCAAATTATAAAATAGCGGGAATGACTATATATGTATTTGATCACTATAAGATGATTTCTCGTTTATTATTACTATTATTCCCTTAATTAAATAATTTCTCTAGCCTATCATACCTGTCATATTATAGAGTATTAATCATTTTTACTACTCTTAAGAATTACTGCTTTGCTGACTAATTCAGTTAGCACTTTTGGCCATTTACATATATGTATATGCCCATTACATATCAATTGAACAGCGCCCGCTCTTATGGCCATAAGCCGGGCCTCAGCTGGCCACAAAGTGCTGCCAAGCCCTTTCAATAAACACTTGTAACAATTATGAATCATAATCAAAAAGGTAACAATACGGTGCTCGGTACATGGTCTAAAAGCGATTGTCATGCCAATGTTAGCTGGAAACCTGTTGGTCGACCAGCACCAGCTCCAATACCAGCGCCTGCTTTGTCTACATGCTTTGCCTATTAACGGTATAGTTATTGTATAGGCACAGTATGATTCATTATATATATATGTGTGTATATATATCGCTCATCATCTGATGCACTCGCTTTGCGGTGGGTCTTCTGCCTGGCTTGATGCCTTCAGCATGCGCAATGAGCCACCTTTTATGTGTCTAATGAGCTGCCAAAGCCGTTGCGGCCGTTGCCTTAAGCTTCCAGCAAGCAACTGTCTTCGCTTTTGTCTGCGACATCCCGCTCTCTTTCGGCCTCTCCCTCTAACTCTCTCTCTCTCTCTTTCTATACTCACTCCACGTTTCCCTCTAGACGACGCTTTGTCTGCACCGGATAAAGGGGTCGTGCTGGGGCAGGGGTTGCAATGATTTGTATGCAGTGGAAAAAAAAAGTTTGATTTTATATTAATTTTCTTTTTATTTCTAAATATTTAAATATTTTTATTATATTTATTTATTTACTTTTTATGCTTAAAATAATTTTTATTATTATTTATTACTTATATTTTATAATTCTAGATATTTATTTTCTTTAAATTTTTAATTAATATTTTAAATATAATTTTTGACAGTATTTTTTTATTTCACTCAAAAATTCCAATTGGATCAAAAATATTGTATGTTCAGGACAATGGCTTAATGGTTAGGCGTCTGCATATCAAGCGTTCGGTTTCAGGTTCAACTCCTAGCGCAGTCTTCTTAATACAACTTTAATATTTGATTTAAAAATAAAATATTAATACCAACAATAAATCTAACAATTTATAAACTTCTATTAGTTGCCACCCATAAACCTACCACTTTTTTCTTACTGTGTAACGCATTATTAACGCCTGTGAAATAAACGTTGCCCAGCTACCTGTCTGCCTGCTTTACCGCCCCGCCCCCTAAGCAACGCCTCTTTCGTAACAGCCTTTTGTCTGTCTATGGTCTGAGCAGCAGGACGACATTGAGTTATTGCATATTGCAGCCAACTGCAATTTCTGCTGGTTTCTTCACAAAGCAAGCAAGAACGAAGTCAGCTGAGCCAACGAGTCCAATCAGAACACAACATATGCTCGAGCAAGTGTCCAATTGGGGTTTCGGGTCGCTTAATGCGATTTAAGTCTCTGCATAAACAATCATTTAATTGGAATTATGTTTAAAATTAAAACGCCTTTCTATTGAAATCGAGATTTTCGCCTTGTTGTTTTTATTGGCTTTATCGCTTCAGCTATTTCCGCTGCTGTATTATTTTGATGTTGTTGTTGTTGTTGTTTTTAGACCGTTTATTTGATGCTCACGCGCCGCAACAAAAGCTGGAAACAAACCCAATAATTAGAAATCAAAGCCGGTTCCCAAGCACACATATAACAGAGACACACTCATACACACACACACTGTCTCACTCACTAAACTTGTCTACTTTCGTATTCCAAAATGTTATCACGGATGGTCAAAACCGCAGCGCTGCGTGGCTATAAGATTTGTGTTTCTCTCCATTGACAAAAGGCGCAAATAGAGTTGAATGTTTGTGCTGAAATGAATGTAACAGACGGAGGCATGATTGACTCTATCAGAAATATATATTAAATATTCTTAATCAAAGTCTAACGTGATATATGAATGCCTTCTTTGTTATAAATCGATATAAATCGATATCGAACTCTATATTAGTTGATTTTTACGCTACAGTTATCAAATTTGACTTATAATTCTCCTGAAGTATGAATGTTCAATACCTTATTAGCTTTTTAGACTGTCATGAAATCGATAAATATCGATAAAACACTAAAGTTATCTTAGATTTTTAAGCAAGTCATTCAATTTTTCTAATATTTTCATGACCTATTAATCTTCCGTCAATATTCTTTCAATCCTTTCCTTTTTGTCATAAAATCGATAATTATCTATACCAAATTTTATCATAGCAGGCTTTTAAGGTAGGCTCATCAAATTTTGGTTCATATTTTCGTGAACTATGAATCTTCCATCTGTATTGTTTCAATATCTCGTTAGCTACCTTTGTTTGTCATACCATCGATTAATATCGATAAAAAATTTAAACGTATACATACATATATATGTTTATGTAAATATAGACCTAAATAATATCTGTAGATTTGATCTAGATTTGATCTGTAGATTTGATCTATTATTAGCTGTTCGACACGGACTAGTTTAGGTCAGGGTATCTCCAAGTCGTTCACTTTCGCCTAGAGCAGTATTGCTTGATTTTTTTTGGTTTCGTTGGTCTGCTGCTGCTTTTCTGGCCCGTTTGCTTTGGTCTCTGATGATTGATCTTATCGCAACGGCGCGTGAGTCATCATAAAAAGAAAAACATAAATGAAATACAAAACGAGAACAACATCTTCTTCAGCAGTTGTGTTAGCTGTTTTTTTTTTTTTTACTGGTCGTACTTTATGGCCCGGACAGGGATTTAAGTTCATAACTCAAGGCGGCTGCCTTTATAAGCTGCTGCGAGTCCGAATCTTTACTGTACTGCCGTGGGTCGCGCGCAACTGGCCCACCGCAAAGGCCGTTGCGCTGTACAATGGCACAAAATGCGAAATTTATAGACAGAAAACTAAAATTAATTTGATTTTGTGTATGTGTTATAATTCTCAATGAGTTAAAGATGTTAAGACAGTAAGGATATAAAGTTGAAGATATATGTACATATGTTAGGAACATCTATTTATTTTTTAGAAATAATGTGCGAATTAAACTTATAAGTACTTAAATCAATTCACAGTAGAAATTTCGATGGTAGTTTTTTTTATATAATTTTTTTAAATTATAAGTAATTGAATTGTTTTGATTGAGTTTTTTGCTACTATAATTTTTGTATTATACAATTTTTTATCTGAAATTCTTATATATTGTGCTGTTGCTGAGAATTAGAAATAATTTATAGGTAAAGTTCTACCTAAAGTGCAACTACTGTATTAGCGTATGCATATATAAGTATATATATAGCAATAAAATCAGCTAAATACTGAATTAAAGTTTTAAAATTTTACGCAAGTTAAATAAACTAATTTTTTGTTACCTAACTGAACAAAATAAAAAAAAAATATTTTAATTCATTATATTTTATTTAAATCAAAATTAAACAAATTTCAAAAATTCTTCACATATTCCACTGTACTTTGACATCAATTTCGTTTTATACATTTATATTAAAAATTTCCAGGTAAAGTGCATAACTGTAAATGAAAACAATTGTACAGACAGGCATAAAAAGTAAAGGTAATAAATTATGCGCGAACTTGACTTGACTTGACTAATTTTTCGAATTTAATGCAACAAAATTTCACCAAATCAAAAATTCCACTGAATCTGTCATGGAAAATACATACAAATATATATGTATATATATGTATATATATGTATGTATATCGCCTCGTAAGTGCATCGTCTCCTGTGCTGCATAGGTTGCTATAAGTGAATGATTCAATCGCTGTGGCATCCGCCCCATATCCGGTTAACGTTACAGTTGAGCGTCTGCCCCAAGTTGTGGCAACAGCCAATTTTTGTTTTTTTTCGTTAAAGGGGGCGGGCCGTTGCGCACTCATCGCTCAGGAATGGGCCACAGACTGCGCTTCTGCCAAATAGTAGGAGATGGACATGGGGACATGGGTTAGGGCAGAGACAGACAGGTCGCTGCAGCCTGTGGGCGTGGCTTGTGTGCTCTACTGGCTTGCGTGGCCGCCTTCTTCCTGTGTTAATTGCGAGCATGTTGCATGCATTTATTTTATGAATGAACTGAAATCTTGCCCGCGGGCAGTTTCCCACACACGCATTAAAAATAAAATATAGAAAATAAAAAATTAGTAAAATAAAAAAATTGGCTCGCCCGAGCAGGGACTTGAACCCTGGACCCTTGGATTAAAAGTCCAATGCTCTACCGACTGAGCTACCCGGGCACTTGCGAATTCAGGCGCTGTGGCTGTCTAAGAGCAAACCAGCAAGAGCGCACTTCGCTCAGGAGAGCAGTGCTGTGTGTGTGTGGTGCTAGTGTGCGTGCGGCGAGAGCATTTGTTGTTGTTGCTATCTCGCTCTGACCCGCCTTGCGGCAGGCAAACTAAAAATAGAAGCAACAGAGCGAATTGAGTTTTAGAGCTTGTATGTTCTAACGTATGCATTTGCTCGCATGCGATATTTTTGCTTAGAAATTAGCAATGGGAAATAAATGTAATGGGAGAATTCTAATTAACAATTGAATAAAAGTGTAAAAAATAATAAAAATGTTAACTGTAGGAGGGAGAATTGGAAAATCATTGAAGTAAAAATATAAAATGTCTTGGGCATATAAACTATCAATTTTAATTGCAGTAAAACAATTTGTGGAAATTGTGTACTTAATTTGATGGCTTTGGGTTCGGCGTAGCTTGGGATATATATATATATAAATATGTATGTGTGTGTGTATGCACATGCATATATCCAGTGAACGACCTCCTTGGTGCAGCGCATGAAATGCATTTATCAAAACATAAAAATAAACACAAATTGCTTCAGAAATAGACAAAGACAGCAGCGTGCGTCCGCGAGTTTTCTACAGCTGCTGCGGTTGCTTCGACTGCTGCTGCTTCTTCTTCTTCTTCCAGTAGGGGTCTTCAATATGCAAGTATTTAAACAGAGTTCAAATTTTGTGGGCAGCCGGACAGCCGGTTCGAACTTCAAATGCCTATGCGTAGGGGTTTTTTTCCACAGCTGTCGAGCGAAACGCTCTCACTCTATCTCTTTCGGCTCTCTGTCTATCTCTAGCTCTTTCACTCAATTGGTATTTAGGGTTTTTCTTAGCGCAGCCTTTTGCCTTTGACCTTATGACTGACAATTTGCTCTAGACATTTATAATTCCCTCCTCTTGCCTCATCCATTTACCTTTCAATTATGCTGGCTTCTTCGGCTCCTCTTTCTCCGCCAGCTCCGCACTTCTTCTTCTTCTTCTTCTGCTTCGTTTGTGCTCTTTGTCATTTTCCGGCCTTTAACACAAGTTTTCCATATGTTTGTTTAATACGTTTTAAGCGCTTTTTAAGCGTTCAAGTCACGATTTTCATATTTATACGACAGCATTTAGGGGGGCAGGGGAAGCCAGTGGGAGGGGGATATTGAAAGGGGAGGTGTGAGGGACACCACACATAGCACACCTTTTTGGGCTGATTGATCAGCTGTGTGTGTGTGATTGTGTGTGTGTGTGTGTGTGTCTCTGTGATGTTATCTGCGGCACATCTTTGACTTCGATTCACTATTTTTCTCATTATTATTATTAATATACTCTTACACAAAGGGCATATATCTCTTGTGAATCAGTGTTTGAATATATAATAGTGTAATATATTAAAACTAAATATCATATTATTTAAAGATTAGATATTTAACTATTATTTAAAACTTATTTGATACAAATTTTGAATTTAAAAAATATATATATCTGAAACCTTATCAAAATATTTTAAGAATATATACTGAAATATATTTTTGTAAAATATAATATATTTGCTTTCAAGTATCATCATTAGCTAGATCTAAGAACTAGAAAATGAATAATAAATTCAATGAATTCCCAGGTCTAGAAATCAGAAATGTTCTGTATTGTTAGTTTTGTGTTTATCATATATTTATATTTATATTTTATAAACATTTTTTTATATTTTATATTATATAAATATTTATGTTTTTATATTTTATATACATTTTTATATTGTATGTTTATATATTTTAATATTTTATATGATTAAAAATTAACTATATTTTATATAATTTAACCTTTAAAACACTTTGCAAGGGTATTTAAATTGTCATAAAGCAGGCATAAATTTTACATATTTTATTTTTTTTAAATTAATTTTTTTTTTTTTGGCTTTTCAGTTTTTATAAATTTAATTATTGACTTGCAAAGTAAAGATTTTTTTGTATTTCTTTTTTATTTGTAAATGTTCAGAGGCGTTGCTTATCGTTAATTTGATCGCCAACGCGCGCTTTTGTTTTTCCCAGAGTGAAAAACCGAAGCTGATGATGATGATGATGATGTTGATAGATCACCTTGATGATCGTTAGGCGAGCATGCATCCGAAAAGAATTCCAGTGAAATCGCAGTTCATGCTTCAACTGTCTTTTCCCAGGAGTAAAACTCAAAAATTATAGCGTAGGCTTTCAACAAAATATACAAATGTAGAGATGTATATCTAGATATATGTGTATATATATATATATATATGCATTTTATAATGCAAATTTGTAAGAAAGCGACTGGCCAAAGGAAGTCATCAAGCGGCCTTCATAGATGCACACACAGAGAGAGAGAGACAGGAAGAGCCACAGACAAGACAAGACAAGACATGACTCAGCAGCTCTGTTCCTAAGATACCCGAGTGGATAGATATATATAAAGTTATATATACATATATATATCTTCTTTTTGAATATGTTTTCAACGCCAAATTAATTACATTGAGAACCGTTCTGCAGCTCTTGGCTAGTCAGCGAAGCATGTCCTTTGATGTGAACTAAAAATGTTGCAGTTGAGCGTCAATGACTGCATAATACTTGTTCACGATCTAAGAATAGTTGTAGTAGTGAGTCTATAGTTACATCACTGTCATATTTTAGAGCTATATCTCCAAAACTGTAGTATTTGTTCTCGATTTTCAACGCCCCCAAAGATAATTATTGGTCAGTTAATAGAAAAGATGAACTGTAATTTTGAGTTTCGAAGTCTAAAAAAGCCGTAAATATAGTTTAAGCTGCTTTTCCACGTTCCCAATGGGTGTAGATATACCTACTATAAATAGCTATAGATAGATACTACTATATATGTATTATATATAGACTATAGATATACATATGTGCTATAAGGTATATCAACTATATATCTTGGTTTGTCTACACATATATTCAAAATTTCAAACCTCCAGCACCTCTAACAGTATCATTATATATAGTATTTCCCGTTTTCGCGATTTGCCATATCTACATCTCTGAAAAATTTCAAAATTTCAAAAACGAGCTTATTAACGAATATATATTACAAATTTCATGTCTCTAGTTGCCTATAGCATCGGACTTTGCACGTAACTAATATACTCTTTTCATTCAGTGAACGGGCATTAAAAGAGATATCTATATATATTTATATGCATACACACAAATCAACCCAAGTTAAGCCAAGCTACAACCCAAACTCAACAGAAATTATGCATATGTGGAAATGTTCCTTTCTGTTGCATTTTCATAGGAAAAATGCATCTAATTTTGTTCCCTTTACATTATAACACTTGTGAGAAATTATAAAAGTAAGAGTGTTTGGCTAGTAAATGATAGACTAGCATATACGCTAACTGTTATATACGTAAATTGTTCTAATAAACCAAAAACTTCGGAGAGATTTTCACCACACTGACGAAATATGGTTAAAGTTTTTTCTCATCTGTAATCTATCAATTATAAGAGACATAATCATTTTTATATTGTATATTATCCACTAAATCAAATCGATTTTTATCGATATTTATCGATCAGAAATATCAGAAATATTTACTCTAAAGTTTTTTTTACTATGAAATTATATTTTTCTTTTCGATAATTCATTCAGAATTAGAATTAGAAACAAACGTTGTTTGATATACCTTCCTCTTAAGTGTAGGGTATCCAAATAGACTCATACACATTATAACCATAACCCTCACCCACATATCCCTAAATGTTACCATGTCCAGATCCATTTCAGTTGGCAGCGAGCCGTGAAATTGAAATGCCATTAGAAACATTTTCAAGTATCTTGGGCTGCTCCACAAAGTATCTGTCTATCTTTGTAGCTGTATCTGTAGTATCCGAAGTACATTTTTATTACAGTTATAATTTATATGAGACAATTTTTCAATCATGCAACCCGCTGCATGTGGTCAGCGCTCTCTAAAGACACCCAGGGGCGTATTATCAATCATTGGAGACGTCGTATCGCCTATTCAAGTTGGGTTTTTTTTTTTTTTTCATTACCCATTGTCAATTGGGACTTTGGCTCTTCGGTTCGAATTCGTTACGCAGCTCAAAGTCGTTGGCATTTGAACATGCTGCAACATGCTGCAAGCCAGGCTTCCATTAATCAACATTGAAAGGTTTTGCACTCGGAACGTTCCACACACTTCAGAAATGGAAACGAGGGAACGTGGGGCACGGAACCGAACTTAAAGAGTCTTTCAGCTGGGTAGGTTTGTTTGATTTGTCTGGCCCCGTTGAATTGCCTCATTAGCTGCACATTAGTGAACATCCACATGCGTGGGAGGGTCCTCAAGCAATTTCATATTATTTGCCTTTCCCAGCAATCAATTGGGTGACTGAAGAAATATTGCGACTGTTCAAGCAAAGCATTAAATACTTAATACGTAATGATGTCTCTGGACATCCGTATCAAATTTCAGCATTATTCTATATAACTAACTCTCTGAAAACCTATATAAAAATATTATATTCCATAAGTATAAAATTATATAAACAGAGATTTTTCTATTCTAAAATAGTTTTTTAATTTTTTTTATGATTAAGGGTTAAAAATTTTCACTACTCATTCACTTTTTCTCTCCCAGTTTAGTTATCTTTATCTCTCGGTTAGTAACTTGTTCTCACTCTGTTACACTCTTTCTCATTTTTTCTCTCTTTCTCTCTCTCTGGTTCTTTCCATTTTCCTTATCTCTCCTTCTCATCTCTTCCACATCCTGTTACTTTTTTTCCCTCTACGAATTCTTTTCAAATGTTCCATCTATTTATTTTCTCATTCAATTGCAATTTTCCGTTCATCTTTACACGCATTTCGGTTCGCATTTCTTTTGCCTCCTTTGCTCCTTTTCACTATTTACCTGTCGCACTTGTCGCCGCTTTTGCTTTGACAGCTTGATTCAATTATGCGCAGGTGTTTGTTGCACTTTGAATACCTTTAGCCGCTGCCCTACCTGGCTGCCTCACAAAGGTTCCGCCAGGTCCTTGCTCAGCAACGTCTCGTGTTTCATGCTGCTCTGTTGTCCTTTTTAGCATATTGTGTTACTCTTATTATTTTCTACTTTTTTTCTTTCATTTCTTTCCTTTTCATTATTTCCTTACTTTTAACTTTTTCTTTAGTTTTTGCTTGTCGCGAAAATTGCAGCGCAACTTGGTTGGGCTATTCAACAGGAACGTTGCCCTGGGTCCTAACAAATTATTCAGCGCTGACCTCGGTTCAACTTGTGGAAAGATTTAGTTGTCTTGGAATACTCTGTAGAGTAGTAAATAGCTGCAACGGGTATATTGGAGATGAAGTAGATAAATTGAGGAGAATAGTTTTGAATAACCTAATGAATTTAGAAATACAAATTTATATTTCAAATAAATACTATGTATTCATAGTCGTATGTAGATCATGTCTGAATATTTTGGTAATATATTGAGGAGGCTTGAAAAAAAGGCAGATCACACATAACAGCTTTTCGATTATTATAGGGTATATGGAATTTTCCGCTCGCCTATCAAACTCCTGTTATCAAGCTGTACAATTTGCTTGCTATTCATTGAATATTTATTTTACCACATGGCAACTTCTAACAATACTTTCAAACAGGTGGCAACGTCGTTTTTATTCTCTTTGACTGATATTATTTTTACGTTTTTGTCCGTGTAGCTTCCCCGTTTAAGGTACATTGCCTTTGGCTATAGCCTTTGGCAAGTTCATTGCGTAACTGTTCAACACTTTTCTTTTGGGTTTCCCAACATTTTCAACACCTTATATTGGTCAGCTCTTGGGTGCGAAGCTAACTGCATTGGAAGTAAGTGTGATTAATGTTTCTCTTGCACTAATTGACTTTCACTTTTAAGTTTTTTTGTAACTCTTAATTTTGGTTGATTAGGTCTTCTTAGATTTGAGTAGGTTCTTCTCCTTGATATATCTTTCTCTTTCTTTATATGCCTATATTTTGTGCTCCCTATAACTATCTTTTTCAAATATCTTTCTCTCTCTCTTCCTCTCTCTCTCTCTCTCTCTCTGTCTCTCACTCTCTGTTTCTCTCTCTCCCTCCCTCTCTCTCTCTCTCTCTTTCTCTCTCTCTCTCTCTCTCTCTCTCTCTCTCTCTCTCTGTCTCATTCCCTTTCTCAAAGTCCATCTCTGTATATATCTTGTCTTTCTACGTATCTGTCTATTTCTCTTTCACTTTCGATCTCTCGCTCACTTTCTGTTTTTTTCGTTCATCATCATTTTCCATATATCTATCTCTTTCTCTTTTTTAAGTTCTCCCTTGCTCCCTTCTCTTTCTACTTAATTGCTCCCTTCGCTTCGTATGCAAATCACAAACAGCTGTGCTTTCTGTGAACAAACCCACTCGATTTTTCCATTTATTACTGCCACATGTCGCGTTTTGCCAATTTCCAACACACAACATCATCGCAAACACACATACGCATTCATCTTTGAGTTCATTGAACTGAACACAAAGTTTTTGCCATGATTCTCAACTAGTATGCCCCACACACTCACTCACAGACACACAAATGCACAACTTGGCCATAAATTTTCATTCACTCGCATCTTTCATTTCCATTTCAATTGCCAGTTGGTTTTTATTTTCTTTTTCTCTTTTTTAATTTTGCCCCGTTTTTACTTTATGCTCTATTCAGGGAAAATATGGCTCAACTTGCAACGTGCAGGAAGCATCAAAAGCTTTGACAACTTTGCCACACACTGGCAGACTGACAGAGCGACGGAGTTTACGGCATTTGAGCCACTGCCCGCCGGATATTTCCGTTCTAATTGTTGCTCTTCTTTGGTTTTTGTGTCTGCCACGCCCACTCATTGCAAATTCTATGCAAACACAAAGGGAATATAAGAACTTAAAAAGACTAACAACACTTTGATAGTGGGCTTATACTGGGTTAAAGTTCAGGTTGAGGGAGCTGATGAGGTTCCTAGTTAATGATATTAGATATACTATAATTTAAGACTTTATTGCAGTTGGAAGTACAAAGATATTTATATGATAACATAACAAACTAGTTTTTATTACTGGAAAAGTAAGAACGAAGTTTTATCTATAAAAAGTAAATAATTTTTCTATTTTATCTATTTTCTTATGTTCGCTATATGATATATTGCTATCCTGACAATTATGATTTATGTGAATCCTGTAGCTATAAGAAAACTCATTTGAGTTAGATGTATGGATCACCATTGTGTTGTTCTTTCTGTCTATTCAGTTATCTATCAAACTATCTATCTCTCTATATTCTATAGCTATATATAGTCTGTTTATTTATATTAAGTTATGTATGTTAATTCAGTAACCAAACAAAGTAACTGTATTAATATTTCATGGGTTAGTTTCAACAATAGCCTAGTTATCATAGACTGGACTCTATAAGAAGATCCCTCCCTATAATGTTTTATAAATATATCTTCATTGAAAGCTCACTCCACATTAAAATTATTCTCAATTTATTCTCAGCAGAGAATATGTAGAGTCTAATATTTTTCAATAGAAAATAATTCTTAAACTTGTGTATCTAATTCTAGTTGACCCAATTTCGCAATAGAATTCCAAGTAAATTCCCAAGTTCCACTTCATCTTTTGTTCTAATTTCACTTTCTTTGAAATATTTCTTTTTTCAACTACTTGCACGATCTCATTATCATCATTATCCATCATTACTATAATATATCGCAGCAGCTATTTCATTTGAAACTCCTCTTCATCTATGCCATCATCTAATTATCATGATCATGCTAGTTAATCATAATGAAGAACGTTCTCTTCCGCTCGCTTAATCTCTTCACAAATTAGCGCCAATTGAATGCACGCACGGCTCAAGTGCGTTTCAATTTCCATTTCAATTTTCATTTCCATTTCAATTTCAATTGCCTGTCAAGTTGATTTTTCTTCTTCTTTTTTTCATCTATTGCCCCGTTTCTCTCTCTCTAAGACTTTGCTTTTGACTTAACCCAAATAATTCATTTTTTTTTTTTTTTTACAATTTTGTATTTGTTTTGCTTTTGTTTTTGTTTATTTTCGTTGTTTTTTATCAAGTCGAGACGAGAAGGAAGTTCAATTTTTTTCTTATTTCTTCTTGATTACTGACCCCAAGTGCTTTACCCGCTGCCTCCGGCCTCTTTTTATGCCTTTTTTTTTTCGTTTCTTTAAAGTGTTTCTTGTTTGATTTTTTTCTTTCTTCAGTTTTTTGTGTTGTGGAATCGCTGCTTGTTTATTTGAGGTCTTTGTGTCAACTTTGTCGCTGTGCTGCCTTTTGCTTAAGTTAAAGTTTTTTCTCTTTCGTTAATACACTTGCAGCGGGTACTTTGATATTTGTGATCCATGTGAACTCAGTTAGTGATGTAAATTATACGAAATTTGGTACAGCTACTTGTATTTGTGGGTTGTATATATTTTGAAATTGAACGGATCGAAGCACTATAACATATAACTGTCATAGAAAGTGTTGAAAGTATTAAGATTTTTGTTAAAGAAACTTAATTTTGGAAACTTAAAAGAACATAGGAAACTGATTAACTGAATAAACTTAACAAGTTTATGAAATCATAGGATAACTATTATAACTGTATATGTATAAATAGATCTTGCAAAAACTGAAGATAAACCAAATATACTAGTTATGCCCTGTATATCTCTATATATACTCGAAATAAATCGAATATATTTTATATAATATAACGATGATATATGAGAAAAACATGTTAATTTTCATTTTACATACTTTATTTAATTAATAGTCTCGTTTTCAAGCATTATCCATCAAACACAGACAGTATTGACCTATTATATCATATAATTTTCAAAAGACTCCTGAAGTTGATTGTGCTAACATATCTCTCCCATCAGCTCATTATAAAACACATGCAAGAGTATCTCCTCTTCGACTTTTTAGGACTCCTCTTCTTAGTCTTTGTAGATTCATTTCTTTTTTAGTTGTTTCTTTTCTCAGTTGGTTTTGCGATAAGCCAAAAAGCGGGCTAAGCGACGCTGAGACGACGTGCTTATCTCTAGGTTTTCACTCGATGACGCCACGCTGCGTGTGTTCACCCCTGCTCCAGCACCTACTCCTCCAGTGCTAAGCCTAATCAGCCAAAAAAAAAAAAAAAAAGAAAGAAAAGAAAGAAGCAACAAAGAAGACAATATGTGAGTGTAGTAAGAAAAAGCAAAGCAATTTCTTAGGGCTTCCCTTGTCGCGGTTTACGTAGGCCCTGTCAAGTCAATTAGGCCAATTATGCTGACTTAATTGCGCTTGCAGCACAAATTGAGGCAGTCAGTCAGGTACACCCCACCCACCCCTCCGCCAGATGCGCGGCACACGTGCAAAAATTACCCTTCTTGGGGGAAGTCAGCAGCCAGGACGTCACTTAAGTGCCGTCAAGTGGAATTCCAGGCCCACAAAAAGTATAAAAAGAGCTGACGAATTTTTTAGTGGCACTTTATTAGGCTCTGCCCCGCACAACCAGTTGCATTTCTCTGGCAAGGAACTGCTCTTGAGCTGTGCTGTTTCTGTTCTTAAAATCGATAGAATCTTAACTTCCACCCTATAGGGGTTGTGGGTTGGGGGTTGTTAGGCCCACTTCACTTGCAATAGCTTTTGATGGGGCTTAGTGTTGCCTTTGTTGAGGCATTTTTCATGCAGTCCAAAGCGAAGGGCTAACAAAAGTTTTGCTGCTCAAATACCGTAAATGAGTATACTATACAATATTGTAAAGCAGTGTTGTATAAGTATAATATATATATAGTTTTTATTTATTCGCCTGAAACTCATTCCCAGTTCACACAATAAAAGAAACTTTTATATGAATTGAATATCAGAAGTGATTTAAGACTTGAACCAGTTCAGTTCATGTCAAATTGTTAAAAAGAATCGGTTCATTTGCAAGTTTTCAAATATGTCTGAAGTCCTTTATAAAATGCAATAATCTTTTAAATAAGTATCTTAATCTTTTCGCCACTTAACTTATTCAGCTCAATTTCCAAACAGTTTAGCCACAGCTCTGGTTCATCTCTGAGCTGCATAAATTCTTAATCAGATCAAAGTCCTTTCAAAGTAGCCATTATAACCGATTTGCCACTTATCCACTTTCCTAAACATATACACTCAATATCAATTCTTTCTGCTCTTCTCTACTCCCTACAGCGACGTCGTGAACGCGGTCGAATAAATCTGAAGGGCGTGCGTCTCGTCGAGGAGGCGACAGTTAGTGGCGAGGGCGGCGATCCCTTTGCGCCGGATGTAAGTACAAAGGCAGAGAGAGAGAGAGATTTTGATTGAGATTAACATTAACATTAACGCATTGCTCAAATGCGCCCAACCAATTACCTACAGGGTTACCCCTTTCAAGTGGGCTACTGCGAGACGACGTCGACGACAGCCGCACAGCAGCAGGCGGCGGAGCAACAGCAACTGGGCGAGGGGCAGCATCTGGTGGGCAGAGCCGTGCCCCAATACACGCTCTACGTGATAGCCAACAGCGAGAAGGAGCGCAGCGAGTGGATACGAGCGATACGACAAGGTAAGCAGCGACAGCACCAACAGACGCGCGCAATTTCAATGATGACCCAAAAAAAAAAAAAAAAATCTAAAAATCAAAAGTACTTGAGAGACGACACAGCTCGACTAGCAGACACCTCGTATTGGGTTGGACAAAGCGGGATAAACATAACCACATTTATTTTTATTGTAATGCAAAAAACGTTCTACCCCAGAGCTTTGGTTAAATAATTAAGTCTTTCGATTCGATATATATCGATTTTATGGAAAATGGTTAGAAATTATATTGCGTGGGCTGCATAGAAGTGCAATACTATCAAAGCTGATGTGCTTAACTTGTTTTAACCCAGGAAAATGGCTAATATGCAAATGTTATAAAATCGATATTTATCGATTTAAGGAAAATCTGTTAGAATATCGAACTCATTGACATCTTAGACTGCACAATATCCAAATATAAAATAGGATCTCAAAGTCATATAAATAATATTTTCTTAAAACTATGATTTTAAACAAGATATTTACCGTTAACTTGAGATAATGCTGATAGTTTACCAAGCATATTAAGAGAGCAAGGCATAGTAGCGATATTTATCGATGTTTTAAGTATAAATCGTATCTTATGTGCGCCATTTAGTTCAACATTAGTATAGTTAGCGCATAGAAATATCTTGAGAAAAGTGCTTCAATAGGGTACTGCGAATCGATATATATCGAATAATATAAATGCTTAATATAAAAATATATATGACTATATAATAAATCAGTTCAACTTGGTTTTTCGTGATATTCGTGCTAATATACCCTCTTGTAAAGATTATAAAAATGATTGGAGGGCATATTGAAAAGAGTTGCAGATGCAGCAGCTGCCAATCGCTGTGGCACGATAAGCCATCAATGGTGCCATCGAAGCCTTGGGAGTCATCCAGGCCAGACAGAGCAACGACAACAACAACAACAACAACGACGACGACAATGCTTAACCCAAATCTGTGAAGTCAGCTGTGTGGGTCGTAGCTTTTAGCTTTTACTCTTTTTCCAACTTTGCTTTATGGCTGGCAAACTCTTTAACACTTCTGGTTGCAGTGTGCGAGGACAGCAATACACCGAAATCGTACCGATATCATCCTGGCCTCTGGTCTGGCAAGAAGTGGAGCTGCTGCAAGAGCCAAGCCCGGAGCACATTTGGCTGCCGAGCTGCCGCTCACTGGCGCGAGGCCAACAATAATCCAAGTAAGAAAATAATTATCGATATGAGTGGAAAGACAAAGCTGCATAGCAGTAAATTTCGGTTGCACTTCACCTGCCCTAAATGCTTTATAGTAGCTATATCCAGCTCGTCCCACTCATCCTGCTCGCCAGCCTCCTCCAATCTATTGTAGGATTCGCATTGTCGTCGCACATCCAACATTCCCGACCTATGCAAAACCAACTCCAGATGCTGCCTTCTTTGTCTGTTGCTTCTCTGCCTCTCCATTGTGAGTTGCCTATTTATAGTCTGGCATATTGTTTCGAGCGGGGGCTACGCACTGACAGACCTAGCAGAGGGCAAACATGTGGAATAGTCTAAAATTAAATGGGAGCTATACAAATGCCCTTTGTATAGGGTACACTCACTCTGTCGGTAAATGTGTAATCGTGTTGGGTACAGATTTGGTTTTATTACGAATATTTTGCTTATTTATTGAGAAATTCTCCTTTCCAGGTTGGAGTTTATTTTCAAATATGATTCTTTGCTGTTGTTAGTTTAATAAATTTTATTTCTAACGATAGATCTGACTTCTAGGGTAAAAAATATGACTATCTGTAAACTTTTACTTTGCTATCGTTTATATTCTATTAATATATTGAATATATATTCTATATTCTATGTTCAGTATTCGATATTCGATATTCTGTAATATAGAATATAGATTCTATATTCTATATTCTACAATCTATATTCTATATTCTATTCTATGTTATATTCTCTGTTCTATGTTCTGTGTTGAATACTCTATCTCCCATATTCTTTCATCTATATTGTACCGTCTGTATTCCACATTATATATTCGATATTCTATCTTCTCTCTTGTTCCATTTTCTATACTCTTATGCTTACGATCCCTATTTTTTCTCCGAAAAACTTGACCACGGAAGGTTGGGTAACACAAAATTACGAATCTGGGAAATATTGGAACCACTCTGGATTTTTTTTTCAGTAGAACTTGCAGCTAGTAATATTTCTAGGCTAGATAATATCTATATGCCAGCAAGTTCACGACAATTCTAAGTCGATATATATCGATAAAGATAAAATAACAAGTTATCGATAACATGTAATTTCTCGTAATTTTAGTGTAATTATAAGTCGTCTGGAGCGCCACAATTGGATCTTTATGCTATTTTGTTTGGCATTGTTTTGTTTTGCTTTGCATTTGCTTTGGCATTGCAACATGTGGCGATAAACTGCGGCAGGCATTCGCTGCGCCTCGAAATGGCGGCAGGGCATGGACGGGCAGCCAGGGAGGGATTCTTACAATTTCATGGACTGAGCTTTCACCTTTTAAAGAGAGCGAATCATTCATTAGGCACGGCCGCGCCTAATGTAGACATCAGAAGTGGCAGCAAATGTTGAATGCTGGCTGCCACCATTTGTGGCGGCTTCTCGACTCCTCTCCCTTTCTCTCACTCACTCTCTCTCTTTCTCTGTCTCTTGAGTTTTCACACATGTTTGCCATTCGCAGCGCTTTTCCATTCTTCATCCTGTCGCCTCGCACAATTTGACACATTGTCCACAGGCATCCGGCGGCTTGGCTCATGCCTCGCGTCTCACTTCTCACTTCCCACTCCTCACGCCTCTCGCCTCATGCCACTTGCCACTTGAAGTGGCTACCAAGTTCGTGCCGCCGCTTCCTTAAGCTCTTAATGAGCAACGAGTGTGGCAGTTACTTTGCGAACTTGTTTAAGCTTTGGACGGAACAAACATAAAGTTTGCCCAATGCAAATCTCGCCACCTGGTCGCCGACTTCAGTTCTGGCTTATCTATCGACTACTTGCCAATTCCTAGAACTATGGCCAAAAAGGCAAACTCTCCAGTTTTAACCCGTCGTCTCGCTGCTGCTGTGGCAAACATCACTTATCATCGTCTGCATCGCTGTTTGTTCACGCATGATATGTATCTCTCAGATAGAATGAACTTTGCTTTAAGTTCGTTTCAAAGGTTACCTGACTTTCCCGTTGTTTTCGGCCTTTAAACTGTAGAAAGAGTCGCAATAATAAAGATAAGATCTGTAAAAATGTTGCGTAGTGAAAGCTTTAAAATTAGTTCTTATGTGATTCAGATAAGAAAGCTCTTGGTGACGAAATCTTATTCTGAATACCATATCTTTATCTTTAAAAAACCACCATTAGTGTTTTCGAGCTGATTTGTTCTTCGCATTAGCGTGAAATCTTGGGAAATAAAACTTTAAATGCAGAGAACCTTAAAACAAGTTCTTAAAGAGTGAAGATATGACAGTCCCAGGATTTTGGAGTTCTAGAAGCAGAGCGTTGAAAAGAATTTTGAAGAATTTTTAGATCCATTTTTTTTTTTTACATATTTAAGCTCTTCAAATATATTTCCTTCAAAAGGAAGTTCAAGAAAAAATCAGATAACATTTAAACAAAACCTAAGATTAATGACATTCCTCTAAAAAATTTCTAATAATCAGTAAACATATATATTCTTCAGAAAAAATATTTATTTTTGTTTACAAAACCTTATTATAAATCTTATTGTATAAAGAAGGAATTTAAAAAAAAAGGAAAAAAAACTATAAAGGACAGAAGCTGAGCATCTCAACAGCTCAATAAATTGCCCCTTCCTCATTCTACTTTACTTATCTCTTTATCTTCGTGAATCTGTAAAACCATGTAGACACCTACAATAACTAAACCGATTGTCAATTTGGGAACCCCTTTTTCTCTGTTCGATTCCCTCACTTAACGCTCATTTAAATTGTCGGCTTGTCACATTTGTTAAACATTACATACAGAACTGCAGGACTACCAGGACCCCATTCATACAATATTTCGAGCCGTGCGACAGCTGTGCATGCCCAGATAAAAGGAAACTTTTCCCATCAACTTGAACAATTATTTTGGTACTCCTTGTCAAGTTTGACAGGCAGATTTAGATCGGAGCATTTTATGAGATCAGATTAGGCATAGCCACATGGCAACTGCGGCCCGCATAACGAACGCTGTCTCTTAATTGAGGACTACCCCTAATAAGTGGAGCGAGACAGATGAGAGGAGAGCGAGAAAGAGAGTGTGTGTGTGAGAGAATGAGAGAGGAGGGGGAGCGTTGGGCGTGTCTTGAAGTTGCCGTTAAGTCTGCGTTTTTTCGGCAAGTCATTCGCTGCGATCACTTTTAAAAATTCCATTTCTTTGGGCGAATTCGGGTCGCACTTCGCTGCCAATTTATCAGCGACAACAAGGAAAGTGGCCTTTTGTCTGTTTCTCTGGAGGATTCTGGAAATCGCAGCGGCCTGCCATGTCAGTTGCCGTTACAATAAATTAGCCTGTCAATGGGTGCAATCTCTTCGCAGCTACGCCCGCGCAATCAACCCCCCGCCTCATCGCGGCCCCCTCAACGTCCCTCTCTCTCTCCCACTCGTTCAGCCTTTGCCATATTCCAGCTGCAATTAATTATGGTTTCCATCCTTTTATTACTGTTGCTTCTGCTTCTTCTCCTCCTTCTCCTTCCTCTTCTCCCCGTTCGCCTTCTTCTGGCTGACTTTCGCCGCGCGCTTTGCGTGCAGTGTAATTAAAAGAAAAAACAAGTAAGAGTGCTCTAGTCGAGACTGCTCGACTAGGGGATACCCTGAGCCCTGTGAAGAGCCAAATATAAAATCATTCTACGCATCTTTTATGCATGCATATAAACAACACACACACACATATGCACGCAAGCATAAGCGCGCGTTCTGCCAACTGCGCAGTTGACGCAGCGACTGCGCTTGGGCTGCAATGTGGGCATTACTATGGAAAATTAATTGCTTAATAACTTTTCTTAGCGATGGACTAACTGCATCAAACTTTCACAACTTCTTAATGGCATCCATATGTGTATATGTGCCAAAGCACAAGTCTGTAATATTTGATTTGGGCTTTTTACAAATAGGGAGCTATTGGGGGCGAATGGGGCGTGGCATCCAAAATCTAAAGATTACGTAATCTCCGTATTCATTGCATGCAACTACACAGCAAATTTGAAATCTCTAGCTCAAACGATGTACAAACCACGCCTTAAAAACACATTAAAATTATCGATAAATGCTCATAAAATCGAAATGGAATGAGTTATCGGAAAAATTTTATAAACTTGTGCAGCGTATGGTATTATCGAGTATTCATGTAAAATTTCAAGTCTCTACGTTGCGTACTTACAAATATCTCAGCGTTCACACGGACGGACGGACGGACAGACGGACGGACGGACGGACGGACGGACGGACGGACGGACAGACGGACAGGGCTATATCGACTCGTCTTGTCGCGCTGATCAAGAATATATATACTTTATGGGGTGTGGCACGCCTCCTTCTGCCTGTTACATACATTTTCACAAAACCATTATACCCTGATTTCCCATTTTCAATGGGCTCAGGGTATAAAAAAACTTGGGTTCGACAAAAATCAACAGCTAGTCACAGTTTTTACGATGCTGTTGGCCCCGCCCCTTCCCCAGCACCCCACCTCCTCCTCTCCCCACTTTTCAACCCTCTCTCGCACTCCTTGTGTCCCACACTTGTCAAGATTTATGCGCGCCTTGTTTTAAGTGCCTTTGAAAATAGTTTCATGTCTCTGATTATCATCGGGTTGTGTGTTTTTTTGTTCTGTCTCCGGAATGGTCGTAAAACAAGCTCGTCTAATAACTCCGCTCAGAACAAAGACGCACTGCAGTCCAAGTATTCCTCCCGAAAAAAGACCAAATTGAAAGAAACAAGTAGAACAAGAACAAGCTTGATAAGAAAATACCCTGCAGCTGAGTTAAAAGATTTTAATTTAAAGATTATTTTATTTATTTTATTTTTTTTCACTTAGTATTAGTCACTTTATAATTGAATTGGTTCTTATATTAGAATGAGTTCATAATTTACTTTTGTATAAATTATTAATTCATTTATTAAAAACTCTCGCCCTTATACTCCTTCCAGCTTTTTTCTCATTAAACAAAGGGTATTTTAAAAATACAGCGACAAAACACAAATCCCAGTTTTCTATTAAGTTGGGAACTTCGGCTTAGTTTTTGTTACTTCGGCTATGGATGCGTCTTCGGGCACACAACTTGCTTGCAGTTTTTTTTTTGGACTCCCCCGCGGAGTTGGAGATGCCAGAAGTTCCTTGAAGTCGAAACTGGTTTTTCGGAGGTTTTAGTTGGTTGTTGTGTTGTTTTTTTTTTCGTTGGGCATATTCGAAAAGCCAGTTCGATATTTAAGAGCGACGCCGAAAGAGCGAAAAATTGTTAACACACACACAACAAAACCAGTTTTTGCCAGTCCCCAATTGTTGCTGCCTGCGTCGCGCTGGAAAAAGTAAACAAAAAAAAAAAAAAAGAGGAAAAAAATTGTGTCTAGTGTGCGTATGTGTGTGTGTCGCTGGGCATGTGCAATGAACTTGCCCAAGCGGAGGATCAGGCGCAATTGCTGCAGCCGGGCGTAGCTGCTCTGATTAATATGCCTTGCGCGCTCTCTCACTCTCTTAAATTAGTGCTGCGCCTATTAAGCGATAGGCATCTCTCTCGCCCATTTGAAAGTCACAAATGATTGTAATTAGGCGCTTTTGTTGCTGCCTTCTTATGTTTTCTTCATCTGCTGCGTCTCCTTTAAAAGCGTCGGGTGATTGACCATGAAAAGAACAGCAATGAAGCAGCGCAGCAGCAGAGCCTCAAAAACTCAGACGCGCTTTTTATACGCTGTTAAGAAATTGAACAGACGGGTATATAAGTGTATAGGTCTATGAGGCTACATACATAGAAACAATAATGAATATGTGTGGGCTAGACACCACATCAGAAGCATTAATTAAAATAATTGGAATTTCCATAAGACACATTTTAATTTTAACAGTTAAAGCAACTTTTTTCAGCAAGTCCACTGTAAACAGAGCATTGCGCAGTCGCTAGCAGCCGACTGCAATGATCTTACTTTTGTTTTGTGCTGTGCCTTTTTCATGCATCTTTGACTTGGACTGTTGCTTCTTCTTCGCTGCCATGCCCAGGCCTGCCCACTCGCTTGCCTAAAGTTTTTTCGGCTTCCTTCTTAGCCTGACATACGTTCTGCTCGCGCCATCTCGCTCTGTCGCTCGCTGCCGCCTAGCATGATTAATGATGCGTTTCTGTTGTGATTCGTTCTAAACGTGGGAAATCAGATACAGCAGCAACAGCAGCAGCAGCAGTTGCTTAAAAGCTCTCTCGTGTGCTTTTGAAAGTCGTTCTTGCTCGCTCTCTTCCTGCGTTCTGCTACGCAATGCTTATTTTTATATAGCCTTTTACCAATTAATCTTGCGGCCAATTGACAACTGTTTAAGTTTTGATAATCAACGTTGATGATGATAGTTGTCTGTCTGCTTGCTTGTTTTATGCTGCGGGCCACACACAAGCTCGCACACACGCACACTAAACTATTGTTTCTTATGTAAATTCACAGCTTGATTAACACAAAAGACTAACTAATTACACGAGAATTAATAGAAATTTTGTTTTATTCTTTTAGCCGGCGGCAGGCAAACATTCTCTATCGCTTTGTCTGTCTATCTCTCTCCCTGTCACTCCCTTTCTTGTTTGTTTTTGTGTTTTTCTAATTGCGCCATATTATTGATACTAGCCATCGTCGTCTCTTCCATCTCCATTTCCATTTTGGCTGGCAGCCAAAACATGTTCATGCTTGTCTTTAGCCCAGCTGCAGCTGCCAAAAAAAAAAAAAAAAAAGAAAAAACATTTTCAACAACAAAAACTTGCTTGTAGCTCTTCCTGTGCAACTGGCAGCAAATTTAACAACTTTAGAACTTTATTTGTCAGCACTTATTAACCTGCTCTTTCTCTCCCTCTCTTTCTTTTTCTTTGCAGGTACGTAACTAGACTCTAACTGTAACTGCTTAAGAGTATGGGTATTGGTATGGGTATGGGTAAGTGTAAGTGTGCTCATTGATTTGCCTAGACTTCAAGTAATAACAACAACAACAACTACAGCAAGCAGCTTGTATATTTCTACGTATGCATGCATACATGCTAGTGTGCGTATGTGTGTGTGAGTGTGTCTTGCGTTGTCTTCTTGCATTTGTTTATGTACTTTTTCCCTCCCATATGGCCAGACATCAACTCCCAAACGGAGCGCACTGCTCCACTCTCCGAGAGCCGAACCAGTGCTCGTGCTCCGACTCTCCGAGTTGCTGTCCGAAGCGCACGCCCTCAACTTGTTTCGCTCTGCTCGCGCACACTAACTCGCTGCGTCTTCGTTCAGTTGCTTACGAGCCGTCTTTGAGTGCGCAACAGGCTTAAGATAAAGCGCTGCGCGCGTCGCTACTTAAACGTCAACGTTTGCCGTTGAACGCGTGTGCCATTCAAAAATAAAGAAGAAAATTGAAATTAAAGTAAAATAATAGAAATATAAAATAAATTGTTGCCAGTTTCACATTTCTTGGCGTCGCAAGTCGCGCTTTTAATGTCATTTAGGCGTAAAGCAAAGTTGAGAAAATACACAAAATAATAATAACAAAATATCTACAAATATAAATACAACGCCAAAGTCATGCAATGATAATTGTCAAATATAACAACAACCAGTCAAGTTAATTGCATTTTGTTAATGAGCAAAACGTGGCGGCAACAAAATGTAAATCAAATGTAAAACAACAAACAACAAATGAAATCCTAGTGAAGTTTCCCAAAACAAACAAACAACAAATAAATCGCAGCTGAATTATGTAAATACTTAAATAATTTAAATAAATCAAGTGCAAATTCAAAATCATTTGACGCGCAATTTGCTCGGAAAAAAAAAAGAAAAGAAAACAGAAAAGAGGCATCTAATTAATATGTGCGCATCTCCTCCCCCAAATTGCATTTCTAACAGTAAAAGTGGCTTATGTCACGCACACACACACACATACACACGCACAAATACTCGCACTCACACACTTGCATTTAGCTGCACACACGTCTTTCATGGGGCTTGGCGACAGTCTGGCAACGCCAAGCACAAAGCTGTTTAACTTGTTTCTTTTTTGGCGTGCGCAGTTTTTTTTTTTTTTTTTTTTTGTCTTCTTTTATATTTTTGACTTTCCGCTTTGGAGCCGCTGCCAGAGCGTTGTTGTTGCTTATCTAACGCGCAGCTTCTACAAAACGAAAAATCTTTTAGCTCTCCGTTTCTGTTGCTATTGTTGTTGTTGTTGTTAATTAACTTGTAGAAAAGTATAAAACAAAAAAAAATCATTTAAAACTTTCGTGAGAACAGAAAGCCAATAAATACAGGGAAATGTGGGCTCGAATTTAAGTTCATATTGTTTGTGTGTGAGTTAGAGGACAAGCAATTCTTTTCATATTTATGAGTTTTTCTTTTGTGTTTGTTTCGCGCCGCATAAATGTTGTTGCTAATGTTAATGTACGCGCTAATGTTATGCACAAATGTTAATTGGCAACACAAAATGTTGGGCTAGGCACGTGTCGCTAAACTTAAGAGTTAAAGAGTTGTAAATTGAAGGGACATTTTTAACGAAAGAGCGACGAATATACATATCTGGCAATACAGTGAAAGCTCTAGCTAGCTTGATTGGGAAATTTTTCTAATTTTTTCGGCAAATAAAAATATCCTCGTCTCTTTTAGGATATTTCTTAGATCAGTCAGTACTTTACTGAATTACCTTAGAAAAGATATTTTGAATACACAATAAATTCTATTATAACTTTGAATCAAGCTTTCTATTCTGTTTGTTAAGTTATATTTGTTTAATCTCCGCTCTGTCCAGCTCTTTCTGTTCCTACCAATTAGTGCACAGGCGCCTGAACAGAAGTACCTCCGCTTTAAAGTCGTCTGCAGACCTGTCTGGGTCTCTAAGCAGGTAGCTGAAACCACTTAACCGTCCTAAGCTGATCCTCACACAGAAATTTGACCTTCTCATTGTGTAATTCAATATTTGTGTATATGCCGTAAACAGGATCTGCTTCTTCTTTAGTTTTTGAGTTGATTGCAATTGGTTTTTGGGTTTTGTTTTGTTTGGCTTTATCAGGAATTTATTTGTTTTGTGTTTCTTACCTTGCTCTCTCTCTCTCTCTCTCTTCATCTTGATCTTAAGGCCAGGCACGTCGCAGACAAATGATTTTGTCTGCTTATCACGTAGAGCTCGTATTGAAGCCTCTGCATATAGTTAATTTAACAAGTTTTCAGTTCTTTTTCCTCTAGATACATGAAACTCTATTTTTTTATTGGATATTATAAAACAAACGCAGTTTCTCCTAGTACTTTTAATGTAAAGAATCTCTTTCAAAAATAATGTCATCCATAGTCCAACTGTTTTATGCTCTCTCTTTCACTGTCATAAAAAATAAAATTTTTCGTTGCATTTCTTCAAGTTCTTTCTAATTTCGTTGTTATTTTCTTATCTTGTTGGGCATTAAAAAGTTCCGTTTCAAATTTCAATAGAAATCAATTAAAACTCAACTCCGAGTCGCGTTCTAACCAAAGCTTTTTTGTCTCAGAGTTTCTTTTGTTAAACTCCAGCTTTGAGGCGTTTTTTCTTCTTTTTTCATAAGAAAGCGGCCTATAAAAAACGGATCCATTCCCCATCTGAACATTAAAGGTTGGCTTGAAATTGTCGTTAAAAAGGCAGAAAAATAAAATATAAAAAAATAAGAGAAACACACGCGAGTTTTCAATTTGTAACTGTCTTCGCATAATGTAACCTGCCCATAAATAGAAAGAGGGGCGGGAGTTACAAATTTATTTTGATAGCGCTACCGAAACCGTACCCGAACCCGAACGCTAACCGAATGTTAGGTCCGTAATTCCCTGTAAATGTGATTGGCATCTAAAGATCATAAAAACTGAAAACGAAAAACCCTAAGCAAATGGCCAAACGGTATTTGGATAATTGGTATAGTTAGAAAATAGTTAGGAATAGTTACGATTGGTATGCGTGTGGCATTTACAGGTAAAAAGGAGAAGATTACGTTTGAAGTAAATCAATATTTTGATATAATTAAAGACAAGTTACGTATGAAATAAGTATATTTACATTTGAATATTGTTACTTCTTTCGCTCAGTGTATTGCCAGTGTTTCTGGAGATGCTCTAACGCTTGACTGTGTGTTAATTATGCATTTTCGGTGGAAAAACGAATTTTCCACTTGTAGAGGAAAATCGAGTGGCCAAAAACAACGGCAAAACAGGCTTAACAACTGCTAGTTTCGTTCGGACCCAGTTAAGTTATAATGCGTTAGCAACAGTTGCCAATTCCGCGTATTTATCTGTAGAGACTTTAGCTTTTTTCTAAAAGGGCAGCAGCGCAAAATGTAGCTAATTTTAGATGTTACGCTAAAACAAGGCGTTAAAAAACCGAAAATAATTATATCTATAACATTTCCATAAATTTGTTATTTTTATAGCCCGAATTGCAGCTACATATTAAATTTCCCTATCAATTTAGCTCTTTTTTTTTTGGCTAGAAACATACATTTGTGTGTGAGCAGTAATTCCTATTTAAATTAGCGTTTGTTTTGTAACTCTTTCTTTTGGCTCTATTTTACTCTTTCTCTCTCACTCTCTCGATTTTACACACTTAGATCCTTCAACTAACGGTAATTTTTTTACAGCAAAACAAAAAGTTTATTCGCTTGTTTGTTGTGGTTTCTGTACTCTGGTTGCCTGCCTGCCTTCCTCGCTCTTTCTCTCTCGCTCTGTCACTCTCTTGCTTGCACTCGCTCATTACCTGCACATCTCGAAGGTTGTTGTCGAAACAGAACAACAACAACAACAACAGCAACAACTTCAATTCGCCCAAACAAGTTTCTTAAGTTCGCCATTTCCCTCACTCTTTCGCTCTGTCTCTGCCTCTGCCTCTGCCGCTGCCCGCTCGCCCTATCTTGATTGCTGCAGCGCGCTTGACTGGCAAAAAGCTTTTGCATTTGTACCGTTAGCAATTTACCAAAGTAAATTAACTGCACAAAGTGCGCAGGTTGTGATTTAAAGAGACTTGGAGCGAAGCCTCGGCGAGGTGGGGGAGATTGGCCAATAAAATTGCATATTTATTGGCCACAGCGTGCGGGTCAAGGTCAGCGACGTGCCCCCTTTTCATATGGATGTCAAGCAAATGCTCCCTAACTGTATCTCTTTCTCTCTGTCGCACCGCACAAATTCTCAATGCCCTCAATGCTAACGTTGAAAGTCACAACGCTTGGCCGCCTTCGAAATTGATTATACGATTATTATTATTATTATTTATTTTTGGAGCTCTTTGCTTTGTGCACGCTTTTCGTGTTGTTGTTGTTGTTTTCTCGTTCGCCTCGAATCAGGTCAAAACGGTTGCTTTCTTTCACTGTGCCACGCCTTTGGCTCCTCCGTAAAGATATTTTGCATGCTTAAGCAAACGCTTTCTTCCAACGCGCGCGCGCAAGGTCAAAAACAAGTTCAATCTACAGGGTATCCATCTGTGTCACACACATACGTGCACACATCCATATATCTGTAAAATATGCATACATCCATCTATCCATATAGCCACAGCAAACACTTTCAACAGATACGATCTTAACTCTTTGGGTAGAGACAGAAGAGCAAGCGCTTTGAGAGTTTTAATTGCAAATTTCTCTTGATATATGACTTTTTTTAAGATTTAAGATTTTTTGTTCATAAATTTCGGACGTACAGTTATTGCTGTCTGTTGTTTAAGATTATTTTTTCTATATGCAAATTTTAACTGTAAAAACAGTAAATCTAAATTTTACTTAAAGTAAATTTAAACAAATAAAATAAATTTATTTTAATCTCTAAAAGGCGTAAGCTTTAAATGCCGTGAATATTTTTCTTAAAAATCTGACTTATATGATATTCCAGTTCATCTTCACACATTGCATAATTACCAATTTGTAATCAATTGTAAATTTTAAGATCAACAAAATACAAATCAAATCCGATTCATAATCTTAATGTGTGTTTTATTTTTGATCTTAACTTGTTTTCATATCATGCCACGCCCACTTTGTGCTTGTTGTAAAACTTTGTTAAGCAATTGGTTTTTGGGTTTTCTATCTCTTCGATTCTTGACTTTTTTTTTCTCGTTCTTATTGCGAATCATTTTTCGTGAAGTTCGTAAGATTTTGTTGTTTGCTTGATTGATCTTTGATTTATAGTGCGTACAAAGCGAACAACCAGCCGAAATTGATGTTAATTATGCAGCAACAACAGCAGCAGAAGCAGCTAAGCTCAGGTCTAACTGTCTGGCTCAATGAACTGCGCCTACGGCTCAGACATAGATATATAGATACAGCAGAAGCTATAGAAATAGATACAGATACAAAAGCAATTAGATCTATAGATACATATGAAATCAGAGAAACAGAGACAGCTGAAGATGTAGATAAGAATACAAATGTGGTAACGAATACATAACCAGTTAAAAAAATAGCTAGAAATATAGACACATACATATTTTGATATATAGGTACAGAGACAGTTAAAGATTTAATAGATATAGCTAATATATAGATTATAGATACGACTACAAAAGATTTATACTTGCATATAGATACGGATATATCTAGGTATATAGTTGAAGATGAAGATAAAGCTGTGGCTATCGTGACCAAGATTCAGATACAGCTAGATATTGTATAGGTCAAGAATACATGGAGACACAGATATGAAGTATTTTTATCTGCATCTTCCAAAACTTCATTTGTATCTACCACTGCACTAATAACTATAGCTATATCATCTTCATCTATATATCCATATTTGTATTTGTATACATCAGATACATTAAACATACAGATACAAGATACAATCACACATTGAGAAACACAAATACTGCTTCAACTCGAGTCAATAGCCACACATACTTCTGCTAATAGATTCAGATATGCGTACATCGATTTATTTTACTGCCGCTCAAGGTTTTGTCAGTCTCATCATAAACAACGTCATTATGAACAGCGATTATCATAATCATTATCGTCTTATTATGATCAACTCGAGCATTCAAAAAAACAACTTTAGATGTATATTTCAATTTACAGATAGGCCAGACTCTAGTTGGTATTTACCCACTCTTGGCTGGGCCAAGTATTTGTCAATGAAATTCGAACTAACTATCGATTGGATTTGCCATAAAAAGTAAAGCAGGAAGAAACTGCAGAAGATTTTACAAGGATATCTATATCTTTATTATAGTAGGGTTATTCCCATAATAAATATAAGTATAATAGGTTTGCCATAGATAATAGCTCTTGCTATGTGTTCTAAAATCTTAAATCGAAATCTCATGCTTTAGTTTCTCCATTAATACAATTATTATGGTAAATAATATGGTTAGGTGCGGGAATTAAAAATTTGCATCGCTTTGGCTATTTATCTAAGATTTCCCTTGTAATAACAAAAGTTTTCTTGTGTTGGCTTCATTAAAATCCGTTCCAATGCATAGATAGACCTCAAGTATTCGCCTACCAAATGGGGGTCTACTTCATTAGCCCCACAGAAAAATCAATAAAGTTTATGATTTTTTTTCTTCCGACTTTCAGCAATTAGCTGATCTTGAATTGCCTCTATAAATCAAGAGATCGAGAGTAAGAGAGGGGGTACTTAACCTCAACCGACTTGGGTTTCTCAAGACTATTCATTGATCTTCTATCATTATCGTCAATCATTATCTGTGACTACAAAAATGCAACTTCAGCAGCTGAAAACTAACCTCATTTATGCAGTTGTTGTTGCTGTTGTCGCGCTTGTCTCTTTCAGGTTTCTTTTGTTAATATTCGTTCTGTTTGTTTGGGTTTTTTTTTCGCTCATTTTTAACGAATCTTCATGACGCAATTCGACGTCTTCGCAGAATCTTTGACAAAAAAAATGAAATAAGTAATAGGAATTTCTGATTAGCTATGCAAACAAAGCACGTTTCGTGATTAATAGCATAAATCAATAACAAAAATGAAGAGATCTAACAGAAATTGCAGCAGCAACAGCAGCAGCAGCTGATTTGATTTCAACTTTTGATTGATTTATTGACAAATTGTCAAATTTAAATTCAAATTGAAATTGAAATTCTGTTTGCTTGGCAATAGACACCCTGGAACTGTGTTGCGCATAGAAGGAGACACCAGCGACCTCGCATCGAGAATATTTACACATAAAGCATTTTAATAATCATAAATTAGCCTTGCTTTGTCCTAAACCTATGTGAACTGAGCTTGCACTGAAGGTTTCTTAATGAAATTCGGTATAGCGGTTTCTTTTTGCAGCAGAAAACACACATGTTCAGCTCGAACCTATTGTATGATTATATAATATAGCTGTCAAAGGAATAATCGCTGGTAAATAAATTCAAAGAGATTAGATTATTGTTTTTGTTTTTGTTTTTTTTTATGATATATATCATTCAGTCTGACATCTTAAAATAAACAAAACCTTTTCCATATTGTTCTAATCTCTCTATAGTTATTTAAGAATATTGGATTGTAAAATATGTGAAAGATATGAAGATATTTCTTAATATAAAAAGAATTTTTTTTACATTTTCTTTAGTTATTCAATATACCCAACAGCTTTTCAGGTTGAATGAAACTAGGGTTTTTGTAGATCTTTTTTTGGAATTATATATTGTTAGATCATAGCTCATCAAGGGTATTTAACAGGAAGCACGTTGAGCTTAGTTTATTTCAATATTACTTAAATCACTTTATTTCTGCTACTTTTGATTGATTGTTGAAACATTGCGCATAGCATGCGATTCTTATATAAATTATTGTTTATAAATAATAATTTTGTTTGGCTATTAAAGCGTGCAATAGACAACAAACAAAAACTTCTCAAGTTGGCCAAGACAAAAATTGCCAAAAAAAAAAAAAAAAAAAAAATACTTCCGCGATCAATGGACGAGCAATTGAAAAAGCGTCTATATATAATATAAATACATTGATATATATATATATAGATGTATATATGTGTGTGTGTGTGTACTGTGTATGTAGCTGTCAATCACAATTACAAAACAAGTGAAGCAATTGCCATCTTCGTTCCCTCTCTTAACGACGCGTCAAATGATTTTAAATTGCCTTCAATTCAAAACGCACAACAATTTCTCACAAATTAAAATTTTTCTTGGTATTGCTTTTTGGGGTTGCCAGATTTTGCATATAGAGCGCTAGATAACAGAAGAAGCAAAAAAAAAAAAAAAAACGCAATCAAGCAACATTCGTTGTTGTTGCTGTAATGATACCCTGCGTGAGTCTGGCCGAAACGAGCGTCATTGGCAACATGAAGGAGCGCGTCAAGGAAATGAAAGTTTTTGGCTGTCGCCTCAACTTTTGGAATCACATCGGCCACAGCCTCACCAGCTCCAAGGCCAAAGAAGGTAAAACGAAATATAAAAGAATATCGATTAAATCAAGTGAAATATAAGTGAAAGTTGAGTGAAAATGAAAGCTAAAGAAATCAAAACTTAAATTGATAAATAATTACACAAAAATTTAAACAATAACTATGCAAATTTTTATTATTATTAAATGGAAAAATTGTAATATAAGCAATAGTATTTAAGATCCCTAACTATCAGGGAAAGAAATTTATTCACAATTCTCTGCTAAATATATTTTAAGTTAAATATATCTAAATCAATTTAATAATACTATATTTATATTGATTTATTTGATATCTATATATTTGTTGATTTATTTTAATGGGATCTTTTGGTGAGATATCTCCCAAGATGATCCTAACTGTTTTTTTTTTTTTTATGAGGGAAAATTTCTACTTCCAAATACTTGTATTTAGATAATGAGCATATTCACAATCTAACTTTATGAACAATATGATATAGTATATAGTATATGTATCATATATAATATAAAATCGCATGTTTTAAGTGAAAGTAAAAACAAGCTCTTGCAAAGATCGTTAAAGATACGCCTGCATGAGAAACTGTGAACAGAGTAGAGAATAACGCAAGAATATCATCGTCTGGATCTGGCTTATGGTGTTATTTCATATTAAACATCTGGAGGCGTTTGCTGTCGATGATTACAAGGTCTGGCAAGAGCTGTGTTTAGCGACAGTCGACGCGGCGTTGCCAGCTGCACTCTTTTTGTTGTTCTTTGTTTTGTTTTTGTTACATTACAAGGCAAAGAGTTCTGCACCTCGCTCGCTGTGAGCCCGGGGGGCAATTATGTTAAATATAAGGCTGACGCTGAATACGATGATGGCAGGCGGTTATTAGATGATCGACAAGCTCATGATGATGATCACGATCACTCCGCTGCTCGTCATCATCATGATGATAATGATGATGATGATGATGATGTGGCATGACAACTAAAGAAACGCAGATGCAGACTGTTGTCTGTTGATGCGGCAATTGCATAATTGAAATGAATTAGCAGCCAGCCAAGCCCCAACGGAGAAGCTTAGCGAAACTGAAAGTGCAAAGCGTGCCAATAAGGAAATCCAACAAATGGGCGTGACAAGAATATACACATTTATGTATGTATGCGTAATTTTGGATATACATTTGTTTATGCAGATGCATCAATGTCAATTGAGATGGCAGCTGAGGGAACGCCTTTACGATTTGCCATAAAGTAGAGATTGTATTGAAATTGAGAAGATCTTTGTGCATAGATTACTAGTATTTCCTTGAATATATCGAAATAAATCGATACTTATCGAAAAGAGTGATTTTGTAAAATATATATATGAGACTGAGGAAATATCTTTAAAAAATTCTATAAAAAATGTATCGATTATTGCAGTTATTAATAGTACTACTGCTTCATGTATAGAAAAGCTATCGAAATTATGAATCAGCCATTATTCTATCATATGTATCGAGCTATTACATAATACTTAAAAAACACGTGAATCAGATGATGTGATGATAAATAAGACTAAAGTCTTACAACTTTAACCATTGTTTAATGATAAATGAGACTAAAGTCATACAACTTTAACTGATGGATTCTGATTTCGATAGTAATTAGGTTGAGCTAGTTGTCAATCTTAATGGTTTTATCGAATATATTATCAAACTTAATTAAATTTTTGTCAATACTTTATTTACAATAGTATTTTATTTGCTATTCCTCTCTATAGTCTCTTAATATATCGTAAATCTACTATATATATCTCAGGCATATATATCGCCATTGATCCATATATCGCACGCTTTCCAGTGCACATCTCTAGTTCGTGCATATATCAATCCCATTTGCGTATCTTCTTTGTTCCTATGGAACAATTACAGGCTAGATTGAAAGCTGGCCCCAAGGGGCTAGATCAGACAAGACAGCAGACAGTTCCAGCTGAGCTGTATAAATGTATCTGTGGCTATAGCTGTGAATGTATCTGCAGCTGTGACTGTATCTGTATCTGTATCTGCATTCGTATCTGCATCTGCATAACTTGCTATTTGCCTGTGATTCGTTGTATACAAAATGTAAAGTTGACAATAAAATTATTGCATTGTTGTTAACTGAAGTTGTTGTTGTTGCTGTTGTTGTTGCTGCTGCTGTAGTTGTTGTTGTTGTTGTTGTTGTTGCTTTTGCTTTGTGAGCCTATTTATGGCCTTTACTTAACAATGACCACAAAAATTCGCAATTTGCATTCGCAATTTGAGCCAAACGGTCAAACAGCCACTTGACTCCACCAGCCAAATGTTATGCTTGATTGTTGTTGTTGTTGTAATTTGTACGTCGTTGTTGTTGTTGTTGTTATTGTAGCCAGTTGCCGGCTGCTTTAAAGTTGGTCAAGCAATTGACCAGCGGGGCAACCAATCAATTTTGCCTGCTTTTTGATACCCTACACAAAGGGAAATTGGGCTAAATGTAAGGAATTTTGGCTAGCTGTATGTAATCGATAACTTTCTTTATAAAATAATAAACGATATTTATAGATTTAGCTGATAAATATGATTTTAAAAGCTAGTAAAAAATCAAATGTATTATAAATATTTATCAATCAATAGTTGCCCAGTGCAAACCACTTAAAGTGTTAATAGTTGTATAACGATAATTATCGATATTGTTTTAGATTATAGAAAACAGCTGCAACAAATATTTACTACGTGATTAGCTATGACATACAGGGTATTTACTTATTTGTTAAAACAGACTTTGAAATTAATTTAAACACATTTTGCTCAGCGCTTAGCTCGTGCTCATCGATAACGATACATATCGATTAGGCTGTTACATGGGCTTCTATGACGTCGGAGCTAACTGAATCGTGCCCAAATGCAAATTCTTATCTTGTGACACATTTGTGAGGCGAATGTGTGTGTGTGAGTGTGTGTGAGTGTGTGTTAGCGGGGCAGTTGACAAATGCAAGTGCGATAAAAACGTCAACCGCAACGTTGGGCCTGTTTACGGCTGCGGTACTTGAGTTTAACTGGCCTGGCACCCGGGGGAGTTACCCAGTTCTCAGCCTTCGCTGCTTCGCTGAACTGACCAAAACCGCAACGCGAAAACCGACTGTGGGTCAGGCACGTTTCAAGTGCTGCAAAATAGCAGAAAATTTGCTGTATTAAAATGCTAAAACGGCTTTCTTGGCGCTCAATCTTAAAACATGAACTTAATTCGAAAAAGTTGTTGTAATTCCAATCGGTGAGACGCTGGACACGTCGCTACGTGTCGCTAGCAATGGTTAAAGAGATCTCATTTTAGCTGGAATATCCGGTTAGCATTTAGAGCTAGGAGGGGAGTAGATGACTAAGAATTACCCTGCAGTTGGCTAACTTTATATGCTATTCATTGATTCTCAAATTTAATTTGATTTTCGTAAGAATTAATATATCGTAACATATTTTAGTATGATACAATCCACTTGTTTCAGCTATGCCCTATTTAGTTTCACACTTTTCAATGGGTATTCGATCAAATTAAATTTGCATAAAAAGCTTCATGAAACGAGTTCAACAAATTTCATTATTGACAGCCTGAAAAATGGTGAAAAATTTCGTATTGCACAAAAGCTCCGAAAAAAAGTTCAGCGCTGATGCGCCGGCAACAACAACAATAACAACAATAAAAGCAGCAACAACCATTTTTTAGCCAAGGTCAATAGAGCAGGCAACAAAAGTTGCTTATCAACTCGTCTTGGCCAAAAAGTCTCGCAGATACTTTTACAACAATAAATTTTTATAACAACGTTTTTTTCTTCTGTTTTTATTCAGCTAATGCAGGCGGCGTTTGTTGTTGTTGTTGTTTTTTGTTTTGTTTTGTCTTTTAAATAGTTTCATTAAAAATGCATAAAAAAAACCAACGCCATCATCAACAACAACATCGACATTCACTAGACAACATTTATAAGCCATATTTAAAAACAACTTTTTGTTTTAACTCGAAATTGAATTGGAGCCACCCGCCTTTTGTTGCTGTTTTTGTTGTTGTTGTTGTTGTTGTTGTCATTTTTCATATGCAAATTAAGTTTAGTTTTTGTTGTTGTCGCTGTTGATGTATCTTTGAATTTTGTTTTATGTTGCTTTAATTGACCGCAACGCCAGCGGGTGGCTCCAAAATATTGCAACAACAGCGAGTTTAGCAACAATTATAAAAATCAATTTTTGGAGGCAGCGAAAAAGGTGGAAGAAAATTAAATGAAACTAGGGAAAGTTTTATACTAAATAACTAAAAGCCTAATGGATGGGTATAGACTTATATATATATATTTATAAGTATATATATTTTTTTTTCTGTATATATACATCGATAGACTTTTTTATGGATAGCAAAAATGCTTAACTTCCTAGTAGATTTTTGTTTAGAGAGATATAATGGTACATTTTTCTATTTAGAACGTGATATTTTTATAGATATTTCGTAAAATTTTTAAGATCAAATCTTATATTGGTACTACTCCATAGTTGAAGCTAGTAAAAATATTTGGTTTAAAATAAATTCAATGAAATATATCGATATTTATAATCGATTTTTCAGTTTTTTATATTTATAACGATTTACAAGTTTGAATAAGCTTTAGCTTTAGGTTACGTTGATTCAAATGCCAAGGAATAAAAAATCGGTTCAAGATTAAATATTATATATAAAATCAACTGTATTATAAATATTTGCATACTAAACCCTAGAAATGTAAACTTAAATTATCTGTCGTACAGCTTATCTAAGAATTATCGTAATCATTAAAGGCGACATTTCCGTTTTACGTAACGCAGATAACAAAAAATGTTATTTATATATTATATGCACCTAAATATACATGTGTATATTTATTTCGATTTAAATTTAGCAAATGATGTCATAGCTGTAATAATTACTATTACAAAGCCTGCAGCAATTGCAATCCAATTCGAATAATTCTCAATAACTTACGTGACTTACAGCTAAACTGCAATTAACAACTATTTATGCATATACAGACGCTATCGATAGGAATTTCGATTTCTTGCAATTGTTCCGCTCTCCCTTTCGCTCTTTCGAGTGCCCGTCTGGAATTTGACTTCCGTCTAAAAATGTGTATGTTCTATGGCTTAGTTGGGAATGCATTCCACGATTTATGTTCTAAAAATTTCGCTTTAGACAATTAATCAGAGTCGGCATCAGCGGCAAGGCGTAACGCCCACAGTTTTAATGTTCCTAGACTAAATGCAATTTGTAATTGCGCTTGTTTCGCTTTCGATACTCTGTAATCATTGAATATACAGAAGATTGGCATTGACTTAGACTTCGTCAGACATGTGTAATTGGATTTCCATTACAAGTGATTTAAAATGTTTAACCATCAATTTGAAAACAGTTTTAGCTGTTTTTCATATATACAAAAAATCTTTAAAGATGATTCATTGCTTTAATTTCCTTTAAGTCATACTATAATTAAAGACTTTTAAGAAATCGATCAATAAAATATCGATAAGTATTGTTAATATACATTAATATAAAATTATCTTCATAGTTTATACTAGCTTCAGCAATTTTTATTGTCATAAAGTAGTTCGACTTATATGGAACATTCAATTTCCACTGAAAAAAATCAGGTTTTCAACAGATTTCCAAGTAATCGAATCGATAAATATTGTTTTGTAAGGAACACATTACGGAATCTTACGAAAGTATGCAAGGATAGGGTATTTTATAGTCAGGTCATTTGGATAAATGTTAATTTTGCAATAAATTGCTCCAGCAGACAAATCAAACAAATGAATAACAAGATTTAAGTTGCATGTATGTATATATACAGGGTATTTATCTGGATGATTTTCGCACAATTTTTATGCACGAATCTAATTATAAGTCGAAAAGTTTATTACGCATGAATCAATGTTGTAGGGGCTTTTTTTGCTATTATTGTTGTTGTTGCTATTATTTTGTATGCGCGTTGCGCATGCGCTCAAATGTTATTAACCTACATTTGCATAAAAATGCTACAACAACAATAACAACAACAACAACAACAGCAATAGCAATAATAATGATTAAAAATTGTTTTTGTTTTGCGCTTTGCAGTTTCCTGTCTGATTGCTGTTTGTTTGTTTGTTTTGCCTTTTTGGTTTTCTACAATTTTATTGTAATTATTTCGCATTTGCAAGTTTTCTTTATTTTTTATTTTTTCATGCAAATCGCAAATTGGTTGACAACATTTTTCACACGCTTTTTATGAGCTTCGGATGTAAACATTTAACCTTAATTTGTTGTTGCTAATTGTTTTTCCTTCTGCTATGTATTTTTTATTCTTATTTATTTACTTTTAAATTATTGCATAATTTGTATTTATTCTGTTGTTCATCTTCATTAATTATACATTTCTTGTGCAGCGCGTGTGCTTAAGAAAGAGGTGCTAAATAGACACACACACAGCAAGCACTCTATCTCTTTTACTCAGCTCCAGCTGTTGCTGCTGGTGGTTCTTTGTCTGCTTTTTGCTGCTCTTTACGTGTTAACAAAATGTGCTTACTGCACGCGCCAGCTACAACAACAGCAACAGCAACAGCAACAATGGATCTTTCATGTTGCTTTGGTTTTCTGTTCAGTCTGCGGCTCAGCTCAATACAGCGTTCTCTTTTCCGCTGCCTACTTTTAGGCAGCGCCTTAAAAGCAGCTTGAGTCGAAAGTTATTATTTGCAGGCAGAGTTCAAAAGAGAGCAGCGAGAGTAAGTACAAGCTCTTTAGCTAAATATAGATATGCTGTCTTAAGCTAGTTGTGCGCTCTCACCCACCCCCCGCGTTGTTTACTTTCTTGCTCTTTCGTTTTGCGCTCTTTAACAACTTGCAGTGTTTTTTTTTTTTACATTGCTTGTTGCTTCATCGTTATTACAGCGACAGCGAAAAAAAAGAAATAAAAATTTAAAAGTTTTACACAAAAACTCAACGCACTTTGTTGTTGCGTTTTGTTCAAATTTGCGTATTATACAAGTGTGTGTGTGTGTGTGTATGCAACTTGTTGCTTTTTCTTTTGCCTAGCTTTGTTGCTGTTGATGTAATTGCTGCCTGGAACTTTGGCGCTGCCGTCTGCCTTTTGCTCTCTGCTAGCATTTAAAATATACAGTTACAATTGCCACACACACACGTACACATACACATGGCCAGTGGGCAGAAGTCTTGATCTGTGCCTCTGTTTCTTGCCCAAGCAACCAGCCATCGTTGCGCTTGGCGGCTTCTGCTGCTGCGGCGGCTGCTGTTGCTGCTGCTGCTGCTTGTTTCCAACTTCGGTTCTCCGCTTGCGCTCTGTGCTTTAAGCTTTGCTCTTTGCCTCTCTGCCCTCACTTCTGCCGTCGCCGTCGTCGCTGCCACCTGCACTGATTGTTGTTGCTGCTCGGCTGCTACAATTAAGTTTTACTTTATGTTTACTGCCGCTGCTGGCGTTCAAGTGGCTTTTTTTCTGCTTCTTCTTTTTTGTTTTATTTTCTCAGCGTTTGCCATTCATGCGTTCCGTCGTTCGCTCTGCTCTACACTTGCCAGCGTCGTCGCTCACCTTCGACTACTACAGTTGCTGTTGCTATTGCTGCTGCTGCTGCTACTGCTGCTGCTGCTGTCGCTGTCGCTGACTAGCAAAAATTTCATTTGCCGTTTTGTCAGTTGGCTTTTAAACATATACAGAAACAGTTCGCGGCGCGCAAAATAAATTTTCAATTATAAAAACCCCCCAAAAAAACATTAATTCAATTATATTTTTCAATAATATTATTAATGAGCTGCTAACGTCAATTGTTGTTGTTATTGTTGCTGTTGTGTAAATCACCGTTAGAGTGCAGAAAGAAATATAAACGAAACGCAATCTACGTCTTGTTATGAAAATTGTTTTCAAAATGGCTGCCGCTGGCATTGCGTGAAAGCCAAAGAAGAAGAAGAAAAGGCAGATGAAGAAGAAACATAAAACTGAAAGTTGAAATCAAGTGGATATCAGAATTTAAATATATATAATACATATATATATAGTAGTCTATCGCTTGTACAGTTTGAGCTGCTTGCCAGGAACCGCTTGGGGGCCAGGCTTGATGTGTAACGGTAAAAGCCAGTCACAACACAGATCGCAACAGAGCGTCGTACGCCTAAAGGTCAGGCCAAGTAGCATGGAAATGCCAACAACAAAAACAACAACTGCAACGACTACGACAACAAATTTGCAAAAAGGAAGCAACCATGAAACCAGTTTGACAACCACTTTAAACTGTAGTCAAAGCGAATGCAACAACAAAAGCAACAACGACAACAACAACAACAGCTACAAACAACTGAACAATTGAACAAGTGATTTATGTGAAAGTGAATTGACACAAATATTGACCAACAAAATTACAAGAAATCTCTTTTACGCTCAATTATTTCAATAAAAGTGAAACACACACCAATTATCTTTCAAAAGAGATAGATCGAAAACAAACAGAAAACAGTTTTTGAGTGTGTTGCAGATTTTGAAGTTTGATTAGCGGCATTTGAGATGATGCTACTATCGGCTCTCAAGCTGGGTAAGCGAATATGACGATGACGCAAAACTAATCCAAAAAGTACAAAAATTCGATTCGATTCTTGTATTCCTTTATGGTATGCAAAAAGCCGCTTAGCTTGTTTCCATATACAGTGGAAATTGGCTTGGATGAACTGTCAAAAATTGTTTCGCAAATAGAAGACAAAATATAGTCCTACAATACAGCTATTAAATAGTTTATTTAAATTAGCGTATTATAGAAAAAAAAATTAAAATAGAAAATTTTGTTTTTAAATAAACAATAGAAACAAAAAAAATATAATCGAAAAACAATAAAAATAAATATGTAAACGTAATTAAATATAATAATAAAAAATATAAAAAAATTGCCTTAAATAATTAAAAATTGGAAATATTATTTAATATTTATAATATTTTCATATAATCTAAAACCATTTATATTAACTTCTCACTAAAGATAATCAATTTTAAATATAAGTAATAAACAAAATTAAAAATAAATATTTTTTTAAATAAACTTGTAAATAAATTATGTAAAATTTAAAAAAAAAAAAATAAATAAATAAATAAATAAATAAAAAAAAATTGATTTTTAGCAAAACTTTACTGTATATAATAATCGAAAAATAATAAAAATAAATATGTAAACGTAATTAAATATAATAATAAAAAATATGAAAAATTGCCTTAAATAATTAAAAATTGGAAATATTATTTAATATTTATAATATTTTCATATAATCTAAAACCATTTATATTAACTTCTCACTAAAGATAATCAATTTTAAATATAATATAATAAGTAATAAACAAAATTAAAAATAAATATTTTTTTAAATAAACTTGTAAATAAATTATGTAAAATTTTTCAAAAAAAAAAAAAAAAAAAAAAAAAAAAAATTAAAAAATAATTTATTTTTAGCAAAACTTTACTGTATATAATAACAAAAATACCATTTTTGGAAATAAAAATAAATATTTATTTTATATCATTTTTAAATATTATACAAATTGTTTAAACATATTGTATTCTGCGTTTAAGAAGATTGTTCGTCAATGGACGCTTCTCCGTATACGTGTTTTGTATTGCCCTTATATTTAAGGTCATTATACGACTTGTTTCAATAGTTCAATAAAAATATCTATGCCTAAATATATATATTTTTAGCTATCTCAGCTTTTTGTGGGCGTTGCACAGCGTGAGTCACGCTTGAGCACGGCTCAAAGGCAGAGTTTCACCTGATCAGGTACAAGAACAAGCAGTAGAACACGTGTTTGAAAGTCTGGCAACTTGTTGTGTTTGCCAGTTAGCAAGGTCTGGCAGCTGCATTCAACATTTATTTGCATAACAATTTGCCAAGCAAGAAAATGCAAAGAAAATTACACAATTGGCCATAAACACGATTGCGGCGACTGCCGCAGCGGCAGATAATGACAATTTGTCAGGCCACGCCCATCGCGCCTCAAATCATAAGCAATCATATTATATATATATACATACTGAGAGTCTCGTATATAAGCATGATAAAAATGTTTTGCTTCCGTTTGTCGGGGGCCAATTTGTTTATGTGCGCGTGGAAAATTGTGGATAGAAAGCTTGAATTAATTGAGATAAAGCTTTGGCTTTAAGTCAGTCACAACGAAGCTTAAATACGCTTCGAATTATAATAAATATTATTATAAAATTTATTATTGCACTATATACAAAGTTAGGGTAAAGAACAGATCTTAAGCATTCACATCATTTCTCTCTAGATATTTATAAATAATAATAATAACATAAGTAAATGTAGGGCACAAATTTTCTCCCTAGATATATATAATTAATAACAAAATATATTTTCAATCTACAAGTGTTTTATGCCCATTTATCGATAACATTTGCGGCGCAGCCAACTTCAAGTATTAGAAAGCTTCAACTTAATATCGCTTGCCTTAAATTACATTCAAGGCATTGCCTAAGTTCTCTCTGCGCTCTACTCTTCGCTGCTCACTTGCAGCGCAGCTTTGGCCAGACAATGAAAATGTTGCTGCAGGCGCTTTTCATTTGCATGGAGGAAAATGGCATAACAAAAGCAAAAAGCGGCGCCGGCAAGTGCGATGGGAAAAGAAAAACTTTCTATATTTTTTTTTTTTTTTTTTTTTTTGTCTGCTTTTGTTGGAGCTGCAGCTGCCTGCAGGCTGCAGTGTCGCCACGTTTTGCTTGTTGTTTAGGCAACGTGAGAGAGCTTGAGAAAGAGAGATGGCGAGTAAGAGAGAGAGAGAAAGAGGCAGAGTAAAAGGTAGACAGCACACTTCGTGAGTTTTCACATGAAAAATGTGGCCCGCATTTGCGATATTGAAAATTGTTTGATCAATTGAAAAGCTTTGTCTTATGCTTTGTGCTTTGTCTTTGGACCGCAGGGCATTTACAAATATCAATATATATTATTAAAAATAAACAAAAACAAAAACAAAAAAAAAGACAGAAAACTAACTGTGAATGCATGCTTGGGAAATCGCTTCACTTTCGCTACGATTAACCTTCACTTTTATTTTTCTGTATAAAAATTTGTTTTGGATTCGATTCTCGAGCAAAAACGCCTGCGCAAGCGGGCTTCAAGAGGCGCCTACTTGAGTGCTCGCAGCATTGAAGTGCTTACAGAGCTCGAGTACTCGAATTTTAACTGCTGCTTACTCATCGCAATACACACACATACACATACAGTCAACTGTGTGTAATTGTTGCATAACTCGCCCACAACTCACAAAATAGTAAAAAGAGGAGAAAAAAAAAATACTACAAATATCTTTCTTAATTGGGGTTAGATTTGGAGTTCAGTTTTATACCCTGGAAAAGTGGCTAGAAAATAAAATGTAATTTATATATGTTTGAATTTGTTTGTAGAGATTTTAGGGAAAATCGATATATTCTATATATATTATATTTTAAAATTAATAACTGAATCATTATTCTAAACTTTGATTGTCCCTGTGCATAAGGAGATCATTTATAGAGATCATAGGTTACATATTTTAGAAAAGTTATGATAGAACAAATTATAAGTTATTTATATAAGAAAAATATATATATTATTCTATTAACAGTCGATAAATATCGATATATTTTCCCCACATTTTTTTATTTTTAATTAAAACATTTTATTCGAATAACGTAACGTAGAAATCAATCAAATCTCTGCACCTCATCAACTTACAGGGTATCTGCTAGTACATCATTTCATCAATAGACCACTGGCACATTATAGTTATTTTTAAAGCTTTTTCGGTTCGTTTGTTTTGCATATAGTGAAATATTATTGACAGACACTGAGCCGATGCGAGTTAGATAAAGTCATCAGCCGTGTCAGCCTCAGCCGCCTCTGTCCACCCCCAAGCTCAACTTTAACCCCGCGCTGAGTGTCGGGCTGTGGGCGTTTGGGTCGCCTTGGCATCTTACTGTCTGCGCTGTCAGCCATTAGCATTTCATTCAGTGTCGAATTCGGCGTAATTAACCTTGGCAAGAATCGCCAAGTCGAGTCAAGTCGAGTCAAAGCTGTTGCTTTGAGACTTTAAGGCGATTTTCGATACTTTGCTTTGGCTAATTACCGGCAACGAGTGTTGAGCCAGCATTTTGTATGCGAGTGTGATTAATTCGGTTGATATTCGATTTCCATTTATTTGGTTATTTTTTTGTCAATTGGCCGGCAAATTGAATGCCTTGAAAACGAAAGACTTAGACAACGAACTTGAACCGAAGTTGTGGTGGTAAATGGCACGTGTTTGATCAAGTTTAATATAAATGATGTATGTATAAGGAATTTAAGTTATATATTGATGGGGAATTTTCTATATATTTATATATATATTCCATAATGAACACAAAAGACTTAAGCAACAAACTGGAAACAATCCAATAATCAAAATCTTATACATATATGCTTATACAATGTTATACTTGCTTGCAATTTTCCTTAATAACTTTTCCATTTTCTTAATTTTCCAGGCAACGGCAGTTCTCCAGCCCAGAATTCGACGCGCAGCATCAGTCCAAACAACTCGACAACCAACAGCCAATTCAGTTTGCAGCACAACAGCTCCGGCAGCCTAGGTGGCAGCGGTGTCGGTGGTGTTGGTGTTGGTGGTGTTGGCGGTGGCATTGCCGTCGGTGTCGGCGGTGTTGGTGCAGGCTTGAGCAGCCCAAACGGCGTTGGAGGCGGCGGTGGCAATTGTACGCCCACATCGCTACAGCCACAGGTAAGTGGAACAGAGAGAGAGGGAGGGAGAGAGTGTGTGTGTGCGAGAGAGATCTCTTATCTAATGTAATTTTTTCTTTTTGATTAACTTTGCAGTCCTCGCTGACGACGTTTAAGCAGTCACCCACTTTACTTAACGGCAACGGCGCTTTATTGGATGCCAACATGCCCGGCGGAATTCCAACGCCCGGCACGCCCAACTCCAAAGCCAAGGTAACCTATTACCAATATATAATTAGCTATAGTATATGTATATTTATACATATATATATAAGTATATAAATTAAGATACATTCGATTCGAAATAATCTATAACTAAGATAGCTTCCAACTTGTAAAGTTAATATATAATATATATCTACAAAAACTCGATTTCTAAAAATCTCGATTCGATATGATATATAATTAGAATATCTTAAACTGATACATTATATACATCCATAGCGAGATCCTATCCGTAGTTGTTCAGTTTCAAAAGTCTCGATTCGATATAATCAATCTGCAATAACACGGTTTTTAGGGAGTTCTAGATATCTTTGATTCGATATAATATATAGGATAACTTTCATCTCGTAAAACTATATCTATCTAACGAGTTTCATTCTATAGTAACTCGGTTTCTAGCGATTATATATCAATGAAACTGAGAATAGCTGCTTCTTTTTACTTTCTATAGTATATAAGTTGATATCGATTGAATCGGCTAACTCTTATCCTATATAATCCATTAGTCATAACAAAGTTTTAAAAACTTTTTTATATTTATTCCCCAATTTTTCTTTTCAGGACAATTCACACTTTGTCAAGCTCGTGGTGGCTCTCTATCCATTCAAAGCCATCGAAGGCGGCGATTTATCTCTAGAAAAGGTAAATTCTATACCTCAATTAGTATAATATATTTTAGTTAATAAAAATATTAACTCATTTCTAGAATGCGGAATATGAGGTTATTGACGACTCACAGGAACATTGGTGGAAGGTCAAGGATGCCGTTGGCAATGTCGGCTACATACCCAGCAATTATGTGAAGCCCAAAGCGCTGTTGGGTCTGGAGCGTTATGAGTAAGAACTGCTAACCTATACTATCTTATATAAATTTAACTAATCACAAATCCGAACTTTTTTAGATGGTATGTGGGCGACATGTCGCGACAACGTGCCGAATCGCTGCTCAAGCAGGGCGACAAGGAGGGTTGCTTTGTGGTGCGCAAGTCATCGACCAAGGGTCTCTATACCTTATCGCTGCATACCAAAGTGTAAGTTGTCTAGATATGACCTCGATTTATCATCCAGACTAATTCAATTCCCATTGCAGTCCCCAATCGCATGTGAAGCACTATCACATCAAGCAGAACGCCCGCGGCGAGTATTATCTGAGCGAGAAGCACTGCTGCGAGACTATACCGGATCTGATAAACTATCATCGCCATAATTCGGGCGGTCTGGCGTGCAGACTAAAGTCATCGCCATGCGATCGTCCAGTGCCACCGACAGCGGGCCTATCCCATGACAAATGGGAGATCCATCCCATGGAGCTGATGCTGATGGAGGAGCTGGGCTCGGGCCAGTTTGGCGTTGTGCGACGTGGCAAATGGCGTGGCTCAATCGATACAGCGGTCAAGATGATGAAGGAGGGCACCATGTCCGAGGATGATTTCATCGAGGAGGCCAAGGTGATGACCAAGTTGCAGCATCCGAATCTCGTACAGCTATATGGCGTCTGCTCGAAGCATCGTCCCATCTACATTGTCACCGAATACATGAAGCACGGCTCGCTGCTCAACTATTTGCGCCGGCACGAGAATACGCTAATTGGAAACATGGGCCTCCTGCTGGACATGTGCATACAAGTGAGCAAAGGCATGGCCTATCTGGAGCGACACAACTATATCCATCGCGATCTGGCGGCACGCAATTGCCTCGTTGGCTCCGAGAATGTTGTGAAAGTGGCCGACTTCGGTCTCGCCCGCTACGTGCTGGACGATCAATACACCAGCTCGGGCGGCACAAAGTTTCCCATCAAATGGGCACCGCCCGAGGTGCTCAACTACACGCGCTTCTCATCCAAAAGCGATGTGTGGGCCTATGGTGAGTGTGAAAGAGTGAAAGATTGATTGATTGATAGGTTATGTCATATTCAACTTGTTTTTGTTATTTCTGCAGGTGTTCTCATGTGGGAGATCTTCACCTGTGGCAAAATGCCCTATGGCCGCCTAAAGAACACCGAAGTCGTGGAGCGTGTGCAGCGCGGCATTATACTAGAGAAACCAAAGTCGTGTGCCAAGGAGATATACGAAGTGAGTTTTTCAAATATAACATAGTATATTATATATACTATATAATGGCTCTTCCATTTGCAGGTCATGAAGAAGTGCTGGTCGCATGGCCCCGAGGAGCGTCCCTCGTTCCGTGTGCTCAAAGAGCAGTTGGCACTTGTGGCCCAAACGCTGACCGACTAAGTGCATCGAATGGGAAGACAATGGATCAACGTCTGGGATCACGCACTGATTAGCAAAACCAACATCAACATTTAACTAAATATTAACTAAAAAGAGCTAAAGTTAATTATATACGATATACATATATATATATATAAATATATATACGATATGAAATGATATGAAGGCATAAAATTAAGTAACAACTCAAGCAAAATATGTTTGAGATCGTACATAGTTTTAACTAATATATATAAATGTGTATGAACGAAAGCTAAATGATTATTCATAATTATTATATTATTTATAATGTATTGAGAGAGCTATAAAGCTGAGCAAATGATATCATTATGTTTATATAAATCGAAATAGATGTGTGTATATGTACGTGCATGGTTAAAGAGCGTAAATAACTTGCAGAAAAAAAGCAGAAAAGAAATCAAGAGAAAACTAAAAATAACAACTATATATGGATTATAGTAAACTGTAGTTAATAGTCAAATTTTTGATACATTTCATAACAAATATACGATATATATATATATATATGAATATATATTTATGTATGCAGACATACAATATACGATACTACGCAGATATGTTTAGGCATATAATACACACATAGATATTTATATAATTGTGCTTTTTATAAAGTAAGTTTACGTAGATAAAAACGGAAAACAATATTGCAACAAAGAATGAATCTAAGAAAACTGATTAAGCGTAAAATTAATATTTAAGCGCCAATTGAGAAGAAGATGAGAAGATGAAGAAAGCGACAACAACAACAACAACAACAACAATTGCGGCATATTTTATAGTTTAGAGTCTTACGTGCTTAGCTTAAGTTTTGTGATTTATTGTTTAAACATTATATTTTGCGATTTGTATGCATCGCAAATTTCATTTTTTATTTTTAACCAAAACACATCATTATTATTAATATTATTTTGCCTTTTTTTAGCATATGCTTGAAATTTTAAATGGATTCTTAATTTTTTAAAAACAAAATATGCTTTGCGACGAATATATACACATACATGTATCTTTATATATATTTTATCTAATTTTATGAAAAGTTTTACTTAATTAATTTTTAAAGCTCGCCTAAGCCACAAATACGAAAAGAAAAATATACAAATAAAATGTATTATGAAAATATTATTTTTAAAAGTGATTTGTTTATTTTTTTAAAATTAATTTTGTGGTATTTGCTTTTAAGTTTAGTGTTAGCAGACTTTGATATGTAGTTAGATCTGATTCGGAACATAAGTATATCTCGCTGTAGGATTGAGCTTCTAAATTTTAATGCATTTCCTAGTTAGAATTATTCATAAGCTTTCATTTTCAGGTAATTTTTATTCATATATAGTTTCTCTATGAACTATCCGCATATAATGCATAGGCTAGTCGGCAGAGCTTTTATTTTTAATTGCTATAAAAAAATTAATTTATTTTTTAATTTCCATTTTTTTATTTAATTTTTGAATTTTTTTTTTATTAATTTTTTTTTTTATTTTTGAATTATTTTTTTAATTTATTTTTTAACTTTTTATTTTTATTTATTTCTTTTTTAATTTTTGAATTAATTTTGATTTATTAATTTTTTAATTTTTGTATTATTTTTAAATACATTTTTTGTTTTTTGTATTTTTTTTTTTTTCATTTTCTTACTCCACTTTCACCACACACGCATAGTACTCGAATAACAAAACAATAAATGCAAAACCCCTTGACTACAGTGGGCCAGAACTGTATGCACTCGAATTCGGTTTCACAGCCAAAATGTATTTGCGAGCCAAACAACCCGATTCCATTAAAGAGTAAACACAGAACCAAACCGAATGCAACTGAAACACACAAGACTTATAAAGAATAAAATTATATATATAGATATTGAAATCGATAAATCACACTGCAAATCGAACACCAAAGAAATCAAATGCAAACACAGCCAGAAATCAAATCAGCTAAAAATGAAAAGAAATATGGAGAATATGAAGAGGAACATATATAATATATAATTGAATACGTTTTATAGAAGTTTTGATACAGTTTTGATAGCAATGCCGCTTAGTCTATGACATGCGTTTATATGTCTAGCCTGTAAGTTCCATAACTACCAACTATACATACAAATACTTTATATATATAGTGTATACTATATATAGTAGATATAGCATTAATATGCACTCTACCTATATACATAAACGCATAAAGTTATAAGTTGTACGTCCATAAGCCAAACGATTTCCTGTTTATTTGCTCGGGTTTTAAGCAGACCTAACTCCTACGGTATATATTGGTCTATACACACACACTCACACTCACACACACATTCAATAATACCTATAGAACATCTATATTAATACGCCGCTTAGTTGATTTATTGCGCCTATGCATATTGAACTATAAATTTATATATATATAAATATAAATATATATATGCCGACATAAATTCACATCTATCGCTATTAATACCGTAAGCCCAAACCGGAAAAAAAATCATCAACGTGATATTGCTACATAATAAAAATAAATGAATATGAAAATAAATGATCCTAAATATACGTGAAAATGTTTTTATTGGGAACATTTGAAGTTTAAGAATAACTTTAGTTTTTTTATTGAAAGGTATTATTACGTATATATTAGTTTTTATTATTATTATATAATAGTTTTTTAAACCTCAAAATGGGTTCGATTTTGTGTTGGAAATTTCTAATTATCAATTTCATGAATTCAAGTATTATATTTTTATAAATCTTCTTTTTTTTTTGCAACTACTTAGAAATATCGCCTTACTGAGCGATTCTCATGAATATAATAATTTAATTTATAATATTTTTAATTTTTATATGATTTTTCTCTTGGAAATAGAATCGTTTCCTTGGATTGTGGACAGAAACTTAATGCTTTTTGGTGATATCAATATATATTTTTGGTAAGATTAAAAAACCTAGAGAAATATTTTTATTTCAATCTACTTACACTCCCAAAAGTAGGCTTCATTATATATAGCTGTATATTAAATTCGCATTAGTATACTTAAATGTATTATGTAAAACTGAAATATTGCTTCTAATAATTCGAATTGTTCTTTTTTGTTCGGTAAATCACAAAGGAAAAGTTGGAAAAGTGAAGATCAAAGCATTGTATGAAAACCTTGTGTGGCATATAATAGATTTGGCTTTAGTATCAAACAAGTGCTCTGTTCACGAATATGAGTATATAGTATATGACTATTTATTTTTATGATCAGTGTAAGTTTATCAAATTGAACAGATGTGGAGCTCAGAGACTTGCAATTATAATGAATATATAAAATCTAATCTTGTAAAAAAAAAAGATTTGTTTAAATCTGATTGTGTGAAGATTATTAGTTCAGTTTAAAATGCCAAGGCGATAATGAGCTAAGATTGTTTGAATAGAAAAAATTCTCAGATAGGTTTGATCGATGCATATATTTTACAGTATCAAAATAAAAACTCAATAACTCAATAAAAATTCTCACTGAAGCTAATTACATTGCAAAATTCTCTATCGAGAATAGTGAAAACTGATCTTATATGGTTTTGGGTTTACGCTCCATTTGACGCATGTGTGGGTGAAGGTTGTCCGTCTGAATCTCTGTATGTGTGTGTGTGACCGCAGCAGCCAGAATGATGATGATTATATAACAGCAATAAGAGGCGGCATTGTTGAAGCGCCATAAACGGCTGGGCCGCTGAGTAAAACCTAAACGAATTTATCGCAATTCAATGAGCCATTAAACAATTCACAATTCGCTAAGGAAATGTGGGCGAATCGAACTACGTTCGTAATCGACTAGAAAACGTAATAAGCCAGAATTTGCAGCGAAGGTTAAAGTAATTCACAAAAAGTAAAACCGTTAAGACGTGGTCGGAGAGAAGTTCATTAACTGTCGTTGCTCTGCAGGTTGAATATGGACTTTAATTACAGCTGTTAAAGTGGCTGTTATTTAACAGTTGCATGTTAAAAGTAAAAAGTAGTTACTTCTAAAATGAATCTTTCTAGCATTGATTAGATGATTATAATAATTTGTCATAATTTGAATGAACGTTCAGCATTAATTGCATTGACGTCAGTAGATGATGTTTCTTCAGCTTTTTTTTTTAATTTAAATTTAATCTCAGTTTATGTTATTGAAATCTCAACTGAAAAATCTTATACTGACATTAATTCATTATTTATTTGTATTATTACTTTTTTATGCTGCTCTTAGTAAATCGTTTTATTGAAATTCAAAATATGTCAACATAAATGCTATTAAAACTGCCTCTGTTATTGCCCACATTAAAGCTGGTGTTATGGTTGCAGCTCAAACTGTCTCTGTTCGAGGCACTGTTATTGCTTACAGTAGATTTATTATTGCCTCTGCCTCTGCCTCTACCTCTGTCTCTGTTATTGCTTAATATCTGCATTTCAAGCTACCACTGTTATTGCTTACATTAGAGCTGCTGTTATGTTGTTAAGCCCGCCGCTGTTATTGCTTACATGCTTTCGCTGCCATGGCTGCAATTCAAACTGTCACTGTTATGCCTTACTATGCTGCTAAAACTGCTGCTGTTATTGTTTACAGGCCTCGCTGCTGTTATGGCCGCTAACCAAAAGCTGCCGCTGTTAGAACTAACATGACTTATTGCTGTTATTTCTGCAGCTACTGTTATTTCCGCTGCTGTTCCGCTGCCATTCAAACCAAAAAGGCAACCGACAAGAACTTTGGCGCTCAGTTTGTGTGCAGCAGCGCTCGAGTGCGTTACGTTTAAAAGCAAAGATACAAAAGCCAATAATAATTAATTAAAGCAAAACGAATCACGAACATAAACCGAGAGAAACAAAAATAAAAAAAAAACCAAATAGTTGAATCGTAATTTATTTGATTTTTGGCAATTTCGACTATTTCAATTTACCGTGCGCACCAACAGCGCGACAGCTGTTACTTTAACTCAATTAACGATCACCGAACAACGAAAACAAAATACTCCCCTCACCCCTCTCATCCAGCCCCAACTCACCCACAATTGAAATCGCTCGCGTTGTGTTGTTGTTGTTGTTGCTGCTGCTGCTGTTGTGCTTTTTGGCAACGTCTAGCGCAGATGTTTTGAAAGTCCTGTCGCACAGGCTGTAAAAGCAACAAGGACTGTTTGCCTTTGGAACGGCTAGCCGGGCGCTAACTGAAAGTTTTTTATTGTGCAAATCAAAGTTGAAAAAGTTGAAAGTTGAAACAGACAACGGAGGAGCTAGACAAAAGGCCTGTGGGTAAGTGTGTGTGACTATCACTGTGACTGTGACTCCGAGTGTGACTCTGACTGTGACTGTGACTTTGACTGTGACTCTGTCTGTGTAATTGTGTGACTGTTCCATTGGCATTGCGTGTCGCCCGCTTATCCTGACCTAAAAGTTCATTGACTGACTGAACGTTGCGGCAGGAAGCACGCTGCACGTTGCCGGCTCGATTCTGTCTATCTGTATTGGCATTTTGTGGCAGCCCCGCCCAGCCGACTGCACGCCCCCCGAACAGCTGTGCCTTTGCCATTGCCATTGTTTTGTCAATTGCCGTATTGATGTCACACGGTCTGGGCCTGGGTCTGGTGCCACAAGTGGCAACAACGAGGAAGCCTTTCAGCACTCTAACTCGGCTGCTCGGTTCATCAAGCCCTATGACATCAGCTCTATCAATGCGCAAACCGGTCGACTTTGCGTCTATTTCCAACTCTTTTTCAAAGCCACTGATTACGAGAGCTGAACAGCAACCATAACGCGAACAAAAATTAAATTACCAAAGTTAAAAGAGAAGTTGAAAAACCTGGAAGCAAAATCAACAACAAAATGGGAAGGAAAATTGATAGAATGCACGACTAATAGATACTCTGTAGAGAGCTGGAAATTGTTATTATTTTGGATATTTTCATATTTGTCTGTTATATTTCTGATTATACTGAAATACATATTTTTTCAAGAATATACCTCTTAATTTTTATGTATAACTAGGGTGTACCTAAAGTTCTATATTAATAATCAAACTGAAAAGTAACTAGAATTATCAGCAATTCGATGATAAAGTTTCATAATGTTTTTTTCAACAAAATTACATATGTATATGCTCAATCGATATATATCGATTATAGGATAGCTTGGTCATTTATTGGTAAAATTTAATACAAAAATCTTTCATACATATGTAGCCATAAAATACTCAAACAAATGCCTATAGAAACTCAGTCAAAAATAGATTTAATACATGAATTTCATAAAATGGCACAAGTTTTATTAAATCTCTTTCTGATATGTCTTAGATTTTATATACCCTATTTATACAAATTGTTCATAGGGTAAGCCCAAAGCCAATACACAAAATATGAATATTTTTGTTGTTTTGCAAATGCATAAAATAAATATTTATTAAATGATATAACAGGCAAAGCTCTGGCAAAACTCAGGCGACTATTAGTCAGAGCTCTGTTCCCAAGACCCCAAGTCATAAATTGTTCAAAGTTACACACAAAAAAGGTGTTTACCCATTACAATAACCATTTAAGCTGGTGTTTAACAAATGTAACAGCTGCTCTCATCAGCTCTGAGATCTTGGCAGGAATTCAAGTGTTTTGGCTTACTCAGGAGTTGGTTTCCAGCTTTCACTTGGCAAAATTCTAGCCGCCGCTTTCAACAAATACAGAAACACGTTTATAAATCTAATTAGATTTTGAGAACAAACTAGTTCACACACACATATCTAGCTGACGTCAGTTTGTTTTTGTGTATTCTTTTGATCACTTTGTGCTTTTTTGTCCGCTTTTGGTCTAAACACTTTTGGCAACCAACTTTGATAGTTGTTGTAATGAGTAGATGGGTAGTATAGCTTTTTCGACTAAATATGTAACGCTCTGTCGTTGAACCTATCGGAGCTCAGCAGCCAGTAAAGCTCTCTTTGTGAAACTTGGGACAGATGTTGATTTTGATAGGAGTTGGTTAATTGAAAGAAATTTATTATATCCCTTAACTAACATTTAAAGTGCTTATACCTATTATAACTCAGTTTCTAGTGAAGCTATCTTTGTGAAACTTAGGAATGATCCTACTTTTGATAGCAGCAGGTGAATATATTCAAAATGGTCGTATGATTTAACTAACATATGGTAGTTTAAATGATCATACCTATTGGAACTCAGCTTCTACTGGAGCAATCTTTGTGAAACTTGGGACAGATGTTGCTTTTTATAGCAGAAGGTGCATATATTGCAATTTATAATATCCTATAACTAAATCATATGGTTTTTATAGAAACTACCTATCTGAACTAAGCTGCTAGAAAAACTTTAGATTTGAGAATTGCAACAACTGGTGTTTTTTACAGCTGTGAATATATATTTGAATTTCTGGTTTGTTTAACATTATAACAGCCATAGAATCTGCACCTAAAAGCACTGAACTATCCAATAAAACTATCTTTATGATACTTGATATGGCTATATTTATCTAGACTACTACGAAAGCATATGTTAAATGGGGAACACTATATCATATTACTACTTAAGAAGCAATCTACTTTAATTAGAGGGTATTAAATGGCTGGCATGCATTATATATTTGCTTTTTCTTGTTGATATTTCTATTTGTTGCCGGCGTTGTCTTTTTTTGGCTTCGACTTCGGCTTGCGGCGTGTTTTGCTGTTAATTAAACATGTTGATTGTTGCGATAGCTGTTGTTGTACCACTAACTGGGCAAATACCAATAGAGAGAGGTAGTTCGAGAGAGAGATAGAGTGAGAGGTAGCGTTACATTTGCAGCCAAAAATATAAAGATAATTTCGATTGAGAGACAAAACGCAGTTACGTGTGTGGGCGCCGTCTGGCGACCCATTTGGCGCTCGAACAGCTTTTTGGACAGCTCAATGTGGGCTAAAGGAAATGGCCAAGTCAGACAAGTCGTCAGCCATATATCTGTTCATATTTGGGCGTAAAAGTTGTCTCCAAATGCTGGAAAATGAGCTCATTTTATATCATTTCATTTTATGTTATTTATTTTTTGGCGATTTGGAGAGCGTGAAATATGCCCATTATAAAAAAGAGCAACAAAAAGTTATTATTTATGAGAAAATCAAACCTGATAGAGTCCATTTCGGGACATGTCATAATCAACTTTTGGCTAACAATAGAAATTAATCAAACTGAAAATCTGCATTCAAATTGTCTACGACATTTAATTGCTTGTCAGCTTTCAACTGAAATTAATGATTGTGTATACCCATCTCGTGATCATATTAGAGAGGGTATGTTGTTAATTGAAAATTTCTATATAAGAAGAAGAACTATTTCCCTGAGGCCATAAATTATTAATTTTTTTTTTTTGCAATTTCCGCTAGATGTTTGACTTAACTGTTAATTTCATGCAGAAGTTTGAACAAATATTAAAATCTCCAGAGTTTTTGAATATTTGACAAAAATATGCACATAAAAATTAACTTACATTTTGAAATGAGGTTGAGACAGCTGTTTCTTTTAATATCTATATCTATCTAGAACAAAATCCATTTCCTCTCTGAGCTCTCAGATCTCTCTGAACAATGGCTCAAACCTATATCAGATTTCATCTAGCCCTCAGAGCAAGTCTCATTCAGAAGCCGTTGAGCTTTTAATATAATTAGAAGGTGAGCAAGTTCTCTGTAGATGAGTTTAGCTCAGGCCAAGAGTGAACTGTGCTCATTAAGTCAAGTAGATCTGACGTAGATCTTAAATGAAATAAGCTGTGATATATCATATAGAAACTATAGCAACAGTAAGTCTGTGACATATTCTAAACTCTAGTATCTATATACCTCATACATAGAGTATTCTGTTTTTCGGCTAACTAAAGTTAAATTTGTTTGCTTTATTCTCTTGTTAGTTGATATCATAAATTGATGCTGACGTGTGCCAGGTTTTGTTTGGCTATTGTATTACTTAGTTGTTGTTATTGACACTTATGCAAAGTGTGTGTGTGTGCGTGCTTGTGTGTGAGTGCGCAAAAAAGTGCGAGTTCAAAGTTGGCATCATCTATCAAGATCTTCGTAACATTAGCATAGTGTCATGCAACGAAAATAGCCGCCTGACAGGTTTCTGCGGTCGCCTTCGCCACACGAACAAATTGAGGCGCTATTGAGGATGAGAGGCAAGCGGCATTAGGGGAATGGGGCGGGGTCGGTAAAGGTGGGCGTGCACTCAATTTCAATCAATTTCAATACACGCTCAATTGACAAACGAACCGGTTGCTGACCTGGCCACCTCTCTGGCTGCTGATAAACTATCAGCAGCACCATCTAGAAACTGTTGTGTAGCACCTGCTCGCAGGTGACCAATCTTGCCATCAAATGCACGTGCTACACTGCGAGAATGTGGGAATAGACGGTCGGTTGCAAAAGTGGGAATAGAGGGACAACAGCCTATTAAATAATACAAATATTTTAAAGAATTTTTTGCATCTCTTACTTTCAATATAATTACTTTCAATAAAATTATAATAAAGCATATACTATTTTTATTTTGCAAAAAATGTTTAATGGCATATAAAAAACAGTTTTTATTTTTGTTTAGGAAAACGGGATTTGAACCTACGTTTGCTTGCTTACTGAGCAAATGTCTTATCAAGTAGCTATGCTTGCTCAAATTTTCCGGCCGATTTAACATCGCTTAAAAATAAGAAAGAACTTCTAAAAATTTTCAATAAATAATTCTATATTTTAACTTTGAAAATGTTTCTAAAATAAATCGTTATAAATTATTTTCAAGTTCCGGTTTTTCACAGTGTAACCCTGTTAGTTGACCAAGCATTGCATGTGCAGTTGATTAATTTGATTAAATGCGACTAAGCTGGCTTGCGATTTTAGGCCAAAAACAAATTAAGATTAATAAGTTGTTGGCAGGCAACATTGAGACATTGCCGCCACGCAAATGTCTGCCGGCAGTCAGACACAGTAGCTGATTCATCAGTCGAGCGAGCAGTCGAGCATAGGCCATATATGGTGTAGGTAGCTCTGATTGATCTATGGTGTTGCATCCGCGCGTGGGTGCAGACTCGTCGATGATGTAAGATTCTCATGGTTCTAGTGGCGCATATGGCCATGCCATGCTACGTACATACATATACATATGCATATATATTTATATAATAAAGCAAAAGCCAACCGAAAATGAACATGTTTCAATTGCGTGCGAGGTCGCGAGGCGCAAACACGCCCACTTTTTAGCCTCAATTTGAACAGCTTTGCTTTATATAAAAGCCAGCTCGCCCCCTCCCATCGCCCTCTGTCATTGCTGACTGGCAGTTACTGTAGTGCCACGCCCACCCAGAAATTGGCTCAACTATATTTACATAGAGCCGAGCTGTTGAATTCACGGTCAAAGAAGTTGCACGCTTTGGCTGCCACTGCCACAGCTACAGCCACAGCTAGAGCTACTTAGGCTCGGTCTCGCTCTTGGTATTAGTTACTGTAGCTGCGCCTAGAGATGAGCGCGTGAGCAGATGATCATGAGCAGAATATGGAGGTATTTTTGATAGTGTTTAAGACTTTTTTCTATATTCTATGGAGAGTTAAATTTCAATAAATCGTGTTCAGTTGTTGCTACTTCCTTGTCGTCTCGTAACATTCAAAAATATGTTAAGTGGTGCTAGGTTTATTTATCATATTAAATATATTAAGGGGTGCTACGTTCATTTATCATGACATATTGTCTATAGCTTGACTTGAGTATAGTAAGGTCCTGCTCCTGTAATAATTTATAGGTTGACTTAAATATAGTAAAGTCCTGCTCCTGTCAGTCATCCTAAGTCATAGTAATATTCGTGCTTACTCGTGCCTACTCATACTTTGCCAATGAAAGATGTGTGGAGTACTATAATATTCTGATAAATTTAGCTCGTGTTCACTTGTGTATAATCAAGGAAAATTGTCTTCAGTTGTAGTAATCTCGTATTTTCTCATTCTTACTCGTGCCCGCTTGCATTTTCTCGTGTAAAGCCGTGTCTAGGTGCAGTCGTGTATTCTTGTGCTCATGAACCTACTTAATCTTTTTCGCGTATAGTCGCGTATAATCTCGAGTTAACTCTTGTTCACTCGTGTCTTCTCAAGTAAAGTCGGGTATAGTTATAGTTATAGTTATAGTCGTGTAACTCGAGTCTACTCCCATTTTCGTGTATCGTACTAGCTCGTGTTCACTCATGTCTGCTCCAGTAAAGTCGTACATAGTTATAGTTATAGTCGTGCTTTCTCATTGTCTACTCTCACTTCCTTATGTAAAGTCGTGTCTAGTCTTGTAAAATCGTGTTCTCTCGTGTCAACCCCCCTCATATAAAGTTGTTTCCAGTATTATTGTGTTATTTCATTTTCTCTCGTGTGAAAGTACTTTGTCGTCTCTTGTTGCAGGAAGCTAGTGTTAGCTCCTATCATCTCGTGTCGAATCATATCTAATAGTAATATCAATTTATTATACAATTGAATTCCAATTGCTCCTGCTACCTTATATTTTATTTATGTATTATTTTATTCGTGCAGTTCTCCGACACGAATTTACAATATTTTCAATTTGCATTGCCACGTCACGCGCTCCACTCGAATGTGGAGTAACCATTTTCTTGGCATGCAATTGTCGCTCCATAAGTCATTAAAAGTAATCGTTTTGTTGGCCCAACATGCGCCAAATGGGCAACATTAGCACTTTGCATACTTTTTGGAGGCGCAACCTTGCTGCCGATGGTGTTGACCAAAAGGGGGGTAGTGGGTGTGGGAGTGGGCGTGGGAGTGGGAGGCGTGACGGCCCCTGTTTCTGGTTTTGTTTCTGTTTCTGTTTCTGCTGACGTTCAATTGCGTTGGCTAATCGCTGGTAAAGCCAATTGGGGTCGTCATCGCCAAGTATCGATTACACTGCGACGTCGCTACCTGTCACCAGAGCTAAGTTCAGCTGAGCAGCGCTGACACGGCGAACGAAAAGCTATCAGACAGGCATCAGGTATTGGCTTTCGCGCCTGCTGTCAGGCAACACTTGCCGAAAGAAGGTCACGGGTTGAAGAGCCTACCGCAAACTCAGACCTTTTGTCCGTTTCTTTGTCTTTTACTGTTCGTCTTGGCGTGAGCAAACAAATCAGCGGGCAACCCCAAGCCCCCAAAATCCAACTCCGCCCAGTGCTGGCCCAGAAAATTCGAAACAAATAAATCGCTCACGATTGAAAGTTTTGGCAATCTGTGCCGTGTGCCCTATAGTTATGCGAATAGGTAAGGAGCACAAAACAATGCTTATTGATTCATAAATTATAGACTATTGCAGGATATAGAGGGGTCTATCTATCTCTTTCTGAATATGTTGTTTGCAGATACCATAACGAATTAAGGACTTCCAAAACATTCAAGACTGGGCATTCACTAGTCGATCACACTCAACTATCGTACAACTATGTTTGTCTTGAGTTTATGGATTTTACGTCATTGATTTGATGTTAATTTAAGCATTTGGTTTATGAGGTTACGAGAGCCCCTAGTAGACTGATTTTTTTTTTGTTTAGTTCAAAGCAAAACAACACTAAAAGTCAAGCTTCTGTTTTATTTTTCGTTGAAATTTCCTAATTCCTAAAACAAAACAAAAAATTAAAAAAACAGAATCGTCTACAGAGACAGCCGTTTGTGTGCCAAGAACTGCGACAAAATGAATGTGACTGTGCGAAACGGAATGCGATTTCGATGTGAATACTCAGCATATATGTAATTATTTTTGCAGGTCGGCTTTCGTAAGTACAGATATAAGAAGCCGAAGATTACGGGTCCCTGTGCACCACTACGGGTAATACGTACACTCACCATGGCTGGCAATATCGAGCAGCGACCCTGGACGCCCACCGTGCGTACGCGTCGAATTGCGGCGGAGACGAGCAATCCGGGTCCGGCTATTGTGCAGCTGCCAACGTTAATTGGTGAGTTGTGGATAGATCCTGGAACTGATCTCTAGTGACTGATCTCTCTCTTTCTTTCTCCCTCTCTCGCCCTGGCCATGTAGGCAGCAAGGTGCCAGACTCGAAGAAGAAGGGCGCACCTGCATATTCGTTTGGCCATAAGGCGGCCAGTAAGGATGAGACAACGGGTCCGGGCCCCGCACAGTACAATGTGTCGGGAATGGTGCCCAGGGGCAAGGACTGCCCGCATGCGGCCACACTACAAAGTCGGCCCAAGGAGTTGACACGCTTTGTTAATCCGGGCCCGGGCGAATATGATGTGATGAATGCATCGAAGGCCGTCATCGATGCCACACCCAAATATACATTTGGGAAGAGGCCGCCCCATATCAAGTACCAGTTGATACCGGGTAAGTCGCAACGGTCCCGACTCCCGGGCCCCGAAATCCCGAACAGTTGTCAAGAGTTTGTTGGTTGCTTTGTGTTCTTGGTGTTCTTGTTGGTTGTTTGAATGGTTTTTTGGTCAATGGTTTGGTTGCATGCGCATCATTAACGCTAATGGATTAAATGGAGTTGGAGAGGCATCATCAAGCATCAAGTAACATCTGGAGGCAGACGCATCCAATCCATGTTGTAAATACATATATAAGAAATCATTTTGAATAATTTTCCATGAAAGAATCATCTAAGCAGCGCGTAAGTAATCGCTGCATTTGAGAGTAACCTCTCTCTCTCTCTCTCTCTCTCTCTATCTCTCTTTTTCACTTACACTCTCTTTTTCTCTCTCTCTCTCTCTCTCTGTTTTGCCTCTCGCTGTATGTGTTTTACTCTGTAGTCACGTAGCTGTAGCTGCTTGCTTCATGTTAGCATAGTTGTCTCGCTCTCTGTTAAGTAGTCTATCTCTCTTTTTAGTAGCATAGTGGCTCCACATCTGTACCAAAACCCAAATATACCTAACTTGATCATAATTTTTGTTTTATATATAGAATCTACAATTGGGTTAGGAGGGTGGAGTGGTGTGTGGAGTGTACCAAATATGAAGTGTACCTACACATGTTGAAGGAATAAAGTTGTTTAGAAAATTTGTATATATAGAAATAACTATTGCGTATATATAAAGATTGAGGTACAACTGTACTAAAAACGAAATGTACCTCACTTTTTAAAGTGAATGATTTAACTTAAAGAATGTATACATTCTTTTCTATTGTGTGCTTGTACCAAAAATCGAATCTAACTTTTGATTGCAGTATTAAAATTTTTTTTTAAAATGTTTAGCTATTTTGGTTTATATAGAATATAAATATGTTTATATAAAGGTTTAGAAATAAATGTATCAATAATTTAATGTACCTAATTATTTGTATTTATTTTTAATTAAATGGTATAATTTATTCATATATGTATATAAGATGTAAAGTTTACGTGTATATTTCATATGCTTGATAGCGGATTTGAAATACATATTTTGGGATTCGTATAGCAATAGGTACATATGAATAAAATTTCGGGTACATGTTTACATACTCAGTTGGCACTCGAGTCACTCTCTCGCTCTCTCGTTCTCTCTCTATTTTATTGATTATAGTTAAGCCACGTAGTTTTCCCGTAGTATTTGCTTTGTATAATTTGTTCTATGTTTGATTTTTGTTTATGTTTTTCCATTTTTAATTTTATCTTAATTTTAATTGAAACGTTTTTCTTCTTTGATTAAACTGACCCAACCACCGACTGTCAACACCAACGACAATTTTAGGTCCCAACCATTATCAAGTGGTGCCGCTTGATGTCATTAAGCCGCGCGCGCCTCGTTATTCCTTTCGCATTAAGGTTAACGTTTACCTAGTTAACAATCCAGGTAACAACTAACACCTAACTGGCTAAAATTCAACAGTTACCCCGTTGATGTGCAATAACACGAATCTCTCTTGCATGCGCTCATTCTCTCTATCTCTTTCTGTGTTCTCTCTAAACACTTCTCTCTGTCACTTCCGGTTTTGGTGTGGGGCATATTTCTTCTAGTCCGTTAGGCACTTTGCAACACTGTAACTCGTAACTCGTAACTCCTAACCTCATTTAGTTCCGTTTTTTGCAGTATAACTCATCACTAGTTCCATTTCGTTGCATAGTCTAAACAAATTAAATATCGTTATCCGTACCAAAATTGTTTTGTTTTAACACTAACAGCGCCAAATAGCTATTGTCCTGAAAAGGTCACGCAATCAAGAAAGAATTCGCCACGATTCACATTTGGTAGACGAACTAAAACCCAACACGATCAGCATACACCAGGTAATATGTTGTTGTAACCCACCCCAACCCAGTCCAGCAAAATGAGGCACTCGTAGTACTCTAGTTAGAAATTTGGATTAGATCTTACCACTGCATTACGCACAAGCTACGCGCCTTGGATTGTAATATCTATATGTCTATCCCACAGCTCCTGGCGCCTATTCTCCCGAGAAGGTGAACCTCAGCAAGACACCAGAGTTTAGTTTCGGTATCAAACATCACGAGCTGAGGCCTGACTATACGCCAGGTTGGTAGATGCACTAAAACAATATCAACTTAAATATGGAAGATATAAATTTGCTTTCTCAATGTACGCTTATCTTGACATTTGCACTTGAATCGCCATTCAGCTTAGTCTGTTAAATATCAGTTTAGGATACAAGTAACAGCTATTCATATATCAATATTACCAAACAATTTCTCTGGAACTGCAGAAACAAATATCTTAAAAAAACAAAATGAGCTATTAATCGACACTCCATCATGGTCAACCAGTACATTGAGCAGAGCGCAAGTTTTATTTAGTTTCCTTCACTTATTGCCCACACCTGACACATTTTACAGCACCTGGTACTTACAAGCCCGAACAAACAGTTCTAGAGCATACACCCGCCTATAGTTTTGGTCTGAAGACGAAGCGCATTCAACACAATGATTCGCCAGGTGGGCTATTGATACTTAGGCTATATACACTTGATCCGATCAAAATTAAATATATTATTTCGCTAGCACCTGGTACGTATAGTCCAGAAAAGTCGAAATTGCATGCGGCACCCGCTTTCAGTATTGCTGGCAAGTCAAGTCACGATGTTGTGGACGCTACGCCAGGTAAGTCGCTTTGATGCATTTATTTGCGCAGCATTTTGGACATCTTTTTTGTTCCCCAACTAATCGAATACAACCATCTGTATTTCAGCCCCCGGTGCATACGAGCCAGAAAAATGTATCTTGGGCAAAACACCCGCCTTTAGCTTTGGCCAACGTGTGCAGGTCACCAAGTCACAAGATACACCCGCACCCGGCACCTATCAGCCGGAGAAAGTGCGCTTGGATTATGCGCCCGCCTACACACTCTCTGGTCGACATGAACTGAAATCTGTTAGCGTTACCCCTGCGCCAGGCTCGTATGCCCCGGAAAAATATCGCAGCGACCACACGCCAGCGTTTAGTTTCGCTGGTAAGCATGAGCATCACACTGAAACCACAACACCGGCACCAGGCGACTACAGTCCTGAAAAAGTACGGCACGATCATAATCCAGCTTATTCATTTGCCGGGCGGCACGAAGCACTGAAGACAAGCGACACACCAGCACCTTGCGCCTATGAGACGGAGAAGGTGCGACTAGATCACAATCCCGCCTTCTCCTTTGCCGGCCGTCATGATCTTCACAAGCCAAACGATACCCCTGCTCCTGGAGCTTACTCTCCCGAAAAAGTTCGTCAGGATCACAATCCTGCCTTCTCCATAGCTGGGAAGCATGAAGTGAAGATCACAAATGGCACGCCAGCTCCATGTGATTACTCACCTGAGAAGACACGATTGGATCACACACCCGCTTACACATTTGGTGGAAAGAATGATCCTAAAATAGAGAACCATACCCCAGCCCCTGGTGACTACCACCCAGAAAAAGTCAGACAAGATCATAATCCTGCCTTTTCTTTTGCTGGTCGTCATGATCTTCACAAGCCAAGCGATACCCCTGCTCCTGGAGCTTACTCTCCCGAAAAAGTTCGACAAGATCATAACCCTGCCTTCTCTATGGCTGGCAAGCATGAAGTGAAGATCACAAATGGCACGCCAGCTCCTTGTGATTACTCACCTGAGAAGACACGATTGGATCACACACCCGCTTACACATTTGGTGGAAAGAATAATCTTAAAATAGAGAACCATACCCCTGCCCCTGGTGACTACCACCCAGAAAAAGTCAGACAAGATCATAATCCCGCCTTTTCTTTTGCTGGTCGTCATGATCTTCACAAGCCAAGCGATACCCCTGCTCCTGGAGCTTACTCTCCCGAAAAAGTTCGACAAGATCATAACCCTGCCTTCTCCATAGCTGGGAAGCATGAAGTGAAGATCACAAATGGCACGCCAGCTCCTTGTGATTACTCACCTGAGAAGACACGATTGGATCACACACCCGCTTACACATTTGGTGGAAAGAATGATCCTAAAATAGAGAACCATACCCCAGCCCCTGGTGACTACCACCCAGAAAAAGTCAGACAAGACCACAATCCTGCCTTCTCCTTTGCCGGCCGTCATGATCTTCATAAGCCAAATGATACCCCTGCTCCTGGAGCCTATTCTCCAGAGAAAGTTCGACAAGATCATAACCCTTCCTTTTCTATGGCTGGCAAGCACGAAGTGAAGATCACAAATGGTACACCGGCACCTGGAGACTATTCACCCGAAAAAACGCGACTCGATCACACACCCGCTTACACATTTGGTGGAAAAAATGATCCCAAGGTTGAGAATCATAATCCTGCCCCTGGTGATTATCACCCAGAAAAAGTCAGACTAGATCATAATCCCGCCTTTTCTTTTGCTGGTCGTCATGATCTTCATAAGCCAAACGATACGCCTGCTCCTGGAGCCTATTCTCCAGAGAAAGTTCGACAAGATCATAACCCTTCCTTTTCTATGGCTGGCAAGCACGAAGTGAAGATCACAAATGGTACTCCAGCTCCTTGTGATTACTCACCTGAGAAAACCCGATTGGATCATACACCCGCTTATACCTTTGGAGGAAAGAATGATCCTAAAATAGAGAACCATACCCCTGCTCCTGGTGACTACCACCCAGAAAAAGTCAGACTAGATCATAATCCTGCCTTCTCCTTTGCTGGCCGTCATGATCTTCACAAGCCAAGCGATACCCCTGCTCCTGGAGCCTATTCCCCTGAGAAAGTCAGACAAGATCACAATCCAGCATTCTCTATGGCTGGGAAGCATGAAGTGAAGATCACCAATGGTACTCCAGCTCCTTGTGATTACTCACCTGAGAAAACCCGATTGGATCATACACCCGCTTATACCTTTGGAGGAAAGAATGATCCTAAAATAGAGAATCATACCCCTGCTCCTGGTGACTACCACCCAGAAAAAGTCAGACTAGATCATAATCCTGCCTTCTCCTTTGCTGGCCGTCATGATCTTCACAAGCCAAGCGTTACCCCTGCTCCTGGAGCCTATTCCCCTGAGAAAGTCAGACAAGATCACAATCCAGCATTCTCTATGGCTGGGAAGCATGAAGTGAAGATCACCAATGGTACTCCAGCTCCTTGTGATTACTCACCTGAGAAAACCCGATTGGATCATACACCCGCTTATACCTTTGGAGGAAAGAATGATCTTAAAATAGAGAACCATACCCCTGCTCCTGGTGACTACCACCCAGAAAAAGTCAGACTAGATCATAATCCTGCCTTCTCCTTTGCTGGCCGTCATGATCTTCACAAGCCAAGCGATACCCCTGCTCCTGGAGCCTATTCCCCTGAGAAAGTCAGACAAGATCACAATCCAGCATTCTCTATGGCTGGGAAGCATGAAGTGAAGATCACCAATGGTACTCCAGCTCCTTGTGATTACTCACCTGAGAAAACCCGATTGGATCATACACCCGCTTATACCTTTGGGGGAAAGAATGATCCTAAAGTAGAAAACGATACCCCTGCTCCTGGTGACTACCACCCAGAAAAAGTCAGACTAGATCATAATCCTGCCTTCTCCTTTGCTGGCCGTCATGATCTTCATAAGCCAAACGATACCCCAGCTCCTGGAGCTTACTCTCCCGAAAAAGTTCGTCAGGATCACAATCCTGCCTTCTCCATGGCTGGCAAGCATGAAGTGAAGATCACAAGTGGTACACCGGCACCTGGAGACTATTCGCCCGAGAAGACGCGACTGGATCACACACCCGCTTACACATTTGGTGGCAAATATGACCCCAAGGTGGAAAATCATCATCCAGCGCCATGCGATTACTCGCCCGAAAAAGTTCGTCTTGACCATACACCCGCCTACACAATTGCAGGTCGTACGACCATTGAGCATATTAGCCAGACTCCAGCGCCCTGTGACTACAAGCCAGAGAACTACCAGCTGGATGCTACACCAGCTTTTACCTTTGGCATGAAGCTGAAACGGGAGCATGTCAGTGACACACCAGGTAAATAAATGACTAATTCAATTTGAGTCATATCTGATACTAGATATAGGAAAATAGGAAAAGCATATATACAAAATATCGATCACTTGATAAACTTACAGCACCCACTGCATACGAACCGGAAAAGCACACCCAACACACTCCAGCCTACACATTCGGCACTCGAACTGAGATCAAGGTCTCCACCGATGCACCCGGTAAAGAACAATTTCATAGAACTACTTTCGAATCTAGGCTTAAGTCAATTACTAGCATGTTGCTTACTCTATATGTAATGTTTGTCTATGAATGTTTTGTGTCTGGCATCTTGTTACGCATTGTCAATAGCTCCTGGCCATTATCATCCAGAGCAATGTAAGCTCGATAGCTCGCCGGCATATAGTTTTGGTCTAAAGACTTTACCCATGCCGCCCATTCCAGGTAGGTGCAGCTCTTTGTTATTCTATTTAGCTTCTATCCGGTGCTGGCTTCAAATGTATTTTGGCTTGGCATGTGTTAAGCCCATTGCAGAATGTATCTATAAAAGAATTATATTTAAAATTCTGATAAAAATATATAAAAATATTTTTTAAATCATTATAATTTTTCAAATATTCTGTTTTCGTTTATCTTAACGTAAAGTTATTAACATATTCTTAAAATCGTAATCTCAACAATTTTATAAATATCTCTGCAAGGGTATTTAATCTTCGGTCAACCGAAGCTGGCTTTATATATTATTATATATTATTGGTTAATTACATATGTTTATTTCTGTATATCATATTTCTATACTTTACTTTCCATCACACGTGGTTTGCTGGCCCTCACATATATGTATATGTTCCATATGTACTCATGTATATACCAATATATGTTTATATATATATATATATGACAAATATATATTTATATATATTCATGAAACTCTGCACTCACTAGAACCTAGAGGCGCTTACATTGAAGATCGCATATTGCAAAGACGCGAAAGACGTTTGGCTAGTCCCGGTAAGCGTATCATCAAACACTTCGACGCTTCAAGTACTTGGCCCTTAGGCGGCTAATTGCAATTTGAGACAGTTTAAAATACAATTTCTTATCCTTATGCGTATCAAACGTGTAATTTTGCTACATAATTATATATGATATTTTATATGATATTTTAGATATTTCCTAGCGGCGTGCAATAAAGAAAGCTCGAATTGTATTAGAAACTAATTTTCTTATTGGTGACCAATTACCGTTAATTAGAAGCCTCAAGTACTTGAAGTGTTTAATTAGTTTTTAATGGAAGGGGCAGACACACACTGTATATATATATTTTAAAAAAAAAATATATATATATATAGATCCGATGTAAAGCTAGCAACACAAATCAACTAATTGTAATCTGCACCACAGTTCGGAACGCTGTTGACGGCACTACAAGCACTACCGCCACTACAACAACAACAACCACAGTGACCGAGAAGCGCATTGTAAATGGCGATCAATTAGACAGTCAAAAAAGTCAGAAGACAACCACCAACACTCGTGTAGCACCCAACCACCACCACCAGCACCACCCACCAAACACCGACAGCAGCAGCACTGCAATTGCCAAAACAACAACCACAGAAACCACAACAAAGCTAATGGGGAACGATCAATCGAAATTGAATCGCACCACCACGTTGCACCACTCGGCCCAGGCACATGCCAAAGGTGACAATCTGCAGGTCGTTGCCAAGGGCACGGCAGACGCTAGCACTATGCAGGCAGCGGAGGCAAGCACGCGGACGGTGGTGCAATCGGATGGTGCGATTGTGACCAGCGGCAAGGCAATAAGATCGAGTACCGTTAAGTACGCTGTGGAAGCGAGCAGCGTGCAAGAGAAGATCATCAGGTAACCCCTTGAGTCCTTGAGACATCGAGGACATTATGCTCTATTCCTTTCCGTGTGCGCGTTTATTTATATCTCTTTCAGCCTCATCAATGAACCAAGCTCATCTCTCTAACCAAGCCATTCGAACACCAGTAAATAACCACCAGAACACAAGCAGTCAATCCTCAGCATTTTTAACCAGCTGCTCTCAATTATTTATGATATCTGTATTCTTCGACAGCTCCTAATGTCTACAAGATACCCACTGTCTTGGGCAGCAGCAAGGAGGGTCAGATACGTTCAGCCCCAGCATATACCATGGCCGGACGCATGCGCCCGTCGTTGATACCCAAACTGGTGCTGCCCGGTCCAGGGTATTATGATGGCGAGTACACGGTCACCAAGTCCAAGCCTCCCATCTATTCGATGCGAGGAAAATTCAACGCTATCACCGACAACAACAAGCCCGGTCCAGGGGCACATTGTCCTGAAAAGGTAAGCCAGATCGGAAGAGAGAATCTCAGCAGTTCTATATATATATATCGATATGACCTGACCCTCAGTATTGGGAGAAACGTTCGGCGCCTTCCATATCATTTGGCATTGTACATTCGAGATTCTGTGGACGACCGACCCAATGTCTAGTGCCAGAACGTTACGTTAACTGTCTGTTAGCGAATCGGGCCGATAGGCGTTCCGCCTAGCTTAGACACCCGATCGAATACGAATAACAAAATTAAATAGCCTAAAACAAAATTATAATTTTACCTGGTCTTAACTACATTCTCTTTCCATCATCCAGGTTAACCTCTCCCACATGCCCTCTTACAGCTTCGGCATCAAGCACTCGCCCTATTTGGGTCGCTTGAAAGAGAGGGAAGATGATTGTGACTTTGGCTTTTCGGGCATCTGCTGAATTGAATTGAACTGAACTATTGCCTCGCTCTGCTCAAGATGGTCTCAACCTCCTCCCCTACCCACTCTATCTAATGGAAAACAAAAATGATGAAAAGCTTCCTCACTTTCAGTTGCAAATCGGAACTCAACTCTTTGTGAATAGAAAACTGGAAAATTAACAATTAAGATTTCATATTTTTTTAATTCTATATGTATCGTAAGCTAAAAGTGTTGTAAAATGTTTAAATATATACATATATCTATCTGGTATTACTAACTAGCCAATGATGTGTTCACGTGTTTCATTTCAACAACTACAAACAATATGAAATGAAGAATTTAATTGAAGAAGAAAATACAGCAAAACGTCATTGATTTTATTAATTTGAGTTTATTTGGTCTTAAGACTTTACTCATGCCGCCCATTCCAGGTAGGTGCAGCTCTTTGTTAATTTATTTAGCTTCTATCCGATGCTGGCTTCAAACTTATTTTGGCTTGGCATGTGTTAAACCCATTGCAGAATGTATCTATAAAAGAATTATATTTAAAATTCTGATAAAAATATATAAAAATATTTTTTAGATCATTATAATTTTTCAAATATTCTGTTTTCGTTTATCTTAACGTAAAGTTATTAACATATTCTTAAAATCGTAATCTCAACAATTTTAAAAATATCTCTGCAAGGGTATTTAATCTTCGGTCAGCCGAAGCTGGCTTTATATATTATTATATATTATTGGTTAATTATATATGTTTATTTCTGTATATCATATTTCTATACTTTATTTTCCATCACACGTGGTTTGCTAAACCAATATATGTTTATATATATATATATATATATATATATATATATATATATATATATATATATATATATATATGACTTATATATATATATATTTATATATATTCATGAAACTCTGCACTCACTAGAACCTAGAGGCGCTTACATTGAAGATCGCATATTGCAAAGACGCGAAAGACGTTTGGCTAGTCCCGGTAAGCGTATCATCACAAACACTTCGACGCTTCAAGTACTTGGCCCTAAAGCGGCTAATTGCAATTTGAGACAGTTTAAAGTACAATTACTTATCCTTATGCGTATCAAATGTGTAATTTTGCTACATAGTTCTATAGGGGTTTAGTTGACAGATGAGTGTAAAATGCAATGGTTAGCGTTGGTCTGTTTGATCGTGTGGATCATATCCTTATTCGATGGCGTTGATAACTCACGTTGTAAGTTAATCTCTACGCAGTTCCATATATATTTGCTATAGTTTTCTGAAATTTTTCATTTAGATAGATCCAATTTTGCTTGTTTGGTGAAGAACAAATACAAGCATGAACGGTACTGTAAAGGTCCACGTCGCACGTTTTATGCGTTCCATCGCATCATTTTGAACTGCGTCGCGGTGTACACGAAATGTAAACGTGTTAACAACTATAATGAATTTCCGACGTTAAAAAAGTGTAAAATCGCATGCGCCTATCATATGGAAATCAGAGTCCGCCCCAGTGCCAATAGTACCAGTGGCAATGCTACTGCTACAAACGGTACAGCTGAAGCCGGTGGCGGTGGCGCTGGCGGTGGCGCTGGCGGTGGCGGTGGTGCAGAAGCTACAACTCAGCCTGCTCAAAGGGCTAATCAAGGCAAAGATACTGGTGGAAACGACACTAAAACGAATAAGCGCAGCAAAAAATCCAAACGCCGATAGTCGTAAAAGCCCAACAAATCTACATTGAAATATTAAAATATGTGATTTGAGCAGTGGTCTATGATATTTTAGATATTTCCTAGCGGCGTGCAATAAAGAAAGCTCGAATTGTATTAGAAACTAATTTTCCTAATGGTGACCAATTACCGTTAATTAGAAGCCTCAAGTACTTGAAGTGTTTAATTAGTTTTTAATGGTGCTAATTGTAATCTGCACCACAGTTCGGAATGTTGTTGATGGCACTCCCACATGTCCTCTTACAGCTTCGGCATCAAGCACTCGCCCTATCTGGGTCGCTTGAGAGAGAGGGAAGATGATTGTGACTTTGGCTTTTCGGGCATCTGCTGAAGTAAATTGAACTGAACTATTGCCTCGCTCTGCTCAAGATGGTCTCAACCTCCTCCCCAACTTTTAGATATTTGGTATATATACCCAATAACAAATAAATAAATATAAATATATATGATATTAATCAACATAAATTAACAGTAATATAAATTATACATATGAGAGCTATATATATATATATATTAATAAATAATAAATAAAGATAATATAAACATACATACATATAACCGTTATTAATATACTTGTATATTAATTAGGTATATGTAGAAGAGGTACATGAATATTTAAATGCTATATGTATATATACATATTTTTGTATATATATTACGCATATTCTACGCTGGTTTATGAGTTCTTCCCTTAACATTATAAAAGTTAAACCAATACGAAAGGTAACAGAAAAGCTAAGAATGTCATTGATTAGTGATTATATAATTAAAAGTTTTATACATACACAACAGTTAACAGACCATATATTTAATACTGATGATTCTGCAGAAAATTCCCAAGCTAAGATCATAGAAAGAGTAGCGAATATAGCACTTGATTCTTCTGATATATCTATAACCAATTTGTAAAATTTATACTAATTAAAAAACAAAATATTCAGAAAAACAAAGAGAGCAACCAAGAGAGAGAGAGATAGAGAGAGAGAAAGAGAGAGAGAGGTATGCAAAAGTATATAACAGTATATAAGAGGATACTTTCAATTCATGAGCTGCCTGTAAGAATTAGAATAATAACAGAGTTAAAATTATACTCGTAATTTGTTTTGTGCACTCCATTACCAATATTTTATTATTTATTACAACGAAAGATACAGCTAGTTTGCAAGACTCATAATATAATATCGGATAAATAAGGATCTCAGCAGACTCGACGCCTACTTCTTCACGATTTCGACCTCAGCATGGAAACAGGACTTGCCCTGGAGATAGAGGAATGGATGTAAGATATGAACATAGATATATATATGGAATAGTGAGCTCTGGGACTTACAGTATCGTGCTTGATCTCGGAATCGATTATTAGATGTCCACGGGCCATGCCCAGCATGGCTTTGTACTTGGTCAGATCGACGGTGTGTTCGTTGGCGCAGATTTTCTCCTCGACCACGGGGCAACCGGCTGGGGCACCAAATACCTTGAGCATGTCCTTCGCATCGGACGGCACCTGATCTGCGGCTGCACACATATCCATTTTACCCTCTTTCATCACGATGCCATCCTTCTGCACTTTGTACTTAATCACAGCGGTGTTGAATGCCTTGTTGATCACGCAGCCGGTGGGTACCAGTTCGCATTTCTTGTTCAGCCGAACGCCGAAATTCTCGTCGACTTGAATGATGGCGTCTTCGCCGGCACAGTTTTCCATCTTCACAATCTTTGCCTTGTATCCATTCTATAAAAATATATACCGATATATAATATAGACACTTTTTCTGTAACACTTTTCACTTGATCTGCCACTTACACAGGCGAACGCTGACTCAAAGGCCACGCAGCTGAGCAGCAGCAAAATCCCAATATTCGACATTTTCGTGACAGATTTGGTTGGAAATGGGTGTTGCTTTGGCCCTATATATATATGGCCTCCAGTTGCAATTAAAGCTACATTAAGCGGTTCCTGGCTATGGCGATCGCTGATCGTTCAGCTCAATTGAAGCGCTGATCACTAAACAGCCAGTCGGTCCATTAAATCGCCCTATATATATGTATAAGTATATATAGAAATATCTACAATTTAACTGCCATATTTAATTGTTGGATTTTGTGTTCATTAACCTAGCGGAATGACATGTAGCATGTAGATCTGGACGATTAGCTCACAACTAAGCCAAACCCATTGAAACGAGAGATACTAACGAATTTGAAAGCAGGCATGTTACAGCTCTGAGAGGAAGTTTTCAACTGATGCGTGAATTCAATTTATATTGTTAATATCTTTCGATCTAAATTGGGTTTTCATTTCAAATCAAATAACTAGCAGTTTTTTTTTTTTGTTATCTTCTTTAATTACAATATATATATATTACGTTATTCTTACTTCTGCCTCATATACAATATCAAAATATTATATTTACAGCGGAAATAATGATAATATATTTTCCAAATTTCAGATCTCTAGCAGTGCCAGATTAAATAATAAATTTCTTTATAATTAATTGTTATATTTTGTCTAAAAACTATTCATTAACAAGTATAAATATCAATTACGCATTACTAACAACAGTCTTCTAAAGCATTTTCCACCTTTCAAAATATAACGTATTAGCGCTACCAGCACGCTCTAATGCTATTTCCGCATTTAGTACAAAATGCAACGATCTGGCAACGCCACGCGCACTCTTGCCGCAGTCTCTCTCTATAAAATGTTAACATGTCCAAAGCGAGCTCTTAACATTTAGTTCAGTTTATCGACTCGCGCCGTGCGGACGTTTCGAACGCTTTGAGAGAAAAGCGCGCTCAAATCGCGGGTTTTTCCAACTCCGTTCAAAGAGTGCAAAGCGCAATTTAATGAGCTTCAAAAACAAAAAAGGAAACTAAAACAAATAGAGCTGTGTTAACATGCTGACAGAGTGATAAACAAATTTGTTTCACATTGTTTTAAGTGCAAATACAAAAATACAAAATATTAAAATTTAAAACGTAAGCAAATAAATGCAAAAAAAATATATATATAAAAAATGTAAAATATGAAAAAATAAAGATAAAATCGCGTATCAAAAGGTGCTAATGCGTGCCTAAAACGAATGCGCGATAAAATATATAGATATATGTATATAGCGAGAACTGTGTTTTGCCAAAGTGCAAAATAATAGAGATAGAGGGAGAGAGAGAGAGCAAGAATGAGATCTGTAGAGCTACAGGTGGTGACGAACACGAACACAAATATGTTAGTTATAGAATTTCAAATGCAAACTCAATAAGAGATAGATATTGAATGTGTGTAAGTGACTGTGTATGTGTGTGTGTGTGTGTGTGTGTGTGTGTGTGTGTACGTGACGTCTATTGACAGCGCTCAATGTCGCATTTTAATCTAAATGCATTTTTTTGTGCTCCCAGGGATATATAAACTCATATTTCTGAGCCGCTATCAGCAACCACTGCGTCTCTTTCTCTCTTTGTCGTATTGTTATCAAATTAATTTTCATTGATAAGTGACTTTAAAACATATCAATGTATGAGTGATCGTGTGTGTGTGTGTGTGTGCGGGGCATTGAAGGTATTCCAGCGAAACGAGAGAGCAAACACGGCCAGACCAGGTAACCAGGCTGTGATTCATCGCATTCATGAATGTGAATAAAAGTTGTTGTTGCTGTTGCTGTTATTGTGGTTAACTGTAGACTGCGTAAGCAGCTGACAGAAATGACTATCCACTAGCCAGGCTTAATCATCATTTGTGATCTGGCCAAAACATCTCGCAGACATTTCATTTGTATCTATTGCACAAACAACGTCTTCGCTTATGACTTGCTGCAGTTGCAGCCAATGACCGAGCTGCCAAAATAAAACGAAACCCAAAAATAAGAAACAAGAATCAATATGTAATACGCTTACCCACACTCTTAAATACCCTTTAAGTTAAGGGAAAAAAATGTTATATATATTTATCAAAGTATGACATATCTAGAAATGGCACTTCACATGAAAAGCCCAACTTCTGTTTGTTCAATTGTTTCCTTGCAAGCTGACTGATATAGTTCTCAGATGCTAAAACGTTTTGCTTATCGTTGTTTTAGAAAGAAATATATATTATTTAGTTCTTTCTACATAAATATACGCGCATACATATAAATATAAAATAATAAAAGAAACTCGACTGAGATAAAGACACATCGACGGGGTCGAACCAGGACTCGCTCGCTTACCAGCCAGACGCCTTATCACTCAAACGCTCTCATAAAAAAAAAACCATCAAGGGAGTGAGCAAAAGGCAGACCAACAGAAGGAGAGAGAGAGAGAGAGAGAGAGAGAGAGAGATAGTGTGTATGTGTTATAATTGATAAAGGCATTGCAACTGTAAGTCAAGTTATTTAGAGTTTAATTTACTAAGTATTCGATCTCAATTGTTTTTAAGCTAAAATTCAATATCATTTCATTGCAAAAGAATTTTACATATATTTCAAATCTACAACAATTTAAATTCAAACAAAGCTTTTTATACACACTGCAAACAAATCAATTGATTGTTAAAAATGATCATGAAAATCATTTCATAAATAGCGTGACAAACACGTTATACCCTGTGTTAGGGCATGCCTAAGAGACTGTTCTGACGAGCTGGTTTACCGTCTTTGTGTTTGTTTGTATTTTTTTTTTTTTTTTTGGCAGACAAGTTTGAAAACAACTTTCTTAAACCGGTTTCCAGTAGAGGGAGGGCTTCAAAAAAGACAGAATACAAATTGAAGTGTGTTATTGTCAAATGATTTGAGTTCATATTGAAAAGATAAACAAATTTTCATTGATCCATAAATGAGTCAAGCAAAAATATGACTAGACACCTCAATTTAGTGAAAGATATGATGACAGACAATGAAATCATTTGAAGGGATTGATAGATACTTTAAAAATTATATATTCTATCTTATATTGCATATAAATCCGTTTCCACTAACCAAATGTTTCTTTAAAGTTATTTAAAATATCTCCATATATCAATTATATATTGCTTTGACGGAATGATTATTTTTCCTTTCCAATTGTATCTCGTATACAATCAGAAATATTTATAATATCAATTTATTGTTGTATATGAAATTGCATTAAAGTTACTACGACATTTTGTATCTTGTTGAATCATAGTTACTTTTCAAATTCAATTTATATCATTTCTATTTTTATCACTACTGGATACTTTTTACATGCAAATTGTATCTTCTGTACATACTATACATTTTCCAATAATTTCTAGATATGTCAAATCAACATCTTTAGTGTCTAAAGAATCCAAGATACCTTTCCCATAGTAGATATAAAAATACTTTTAAAAGTATCAGAAATATGTATCATCTATACAATAAAAATGTATCTATATATATATATAAAGAGTATCTCATATCGAATCAAAGATACTTTCTATGTAATCTTTACGCATTCTATGCCATCCTATGCTACTGCTACACACAAATTGTATCTTTCGTAGCATCACATTCATTTTGTATCTCATAGCTATCAGAGATACTTCTGCACACAAATTGCAGCCCATAACGAATCAAAGATACTTCCACACACAAACTGTATCTTTAATGGCAATATGGAATCTTGAATCTCGTAGCTTGCATCTGTTTGATCCAATTGGGTCAGCTGTGAAATTGCCTGCTGTGTCCGATTTGTTTATTAAATGCACGCTCTCGAGATCCACTTGCCCCATTTGTCCATTAGCTTCAGCTGCCACAGAACGTTAATTGCTGCCGCTGCATCAATCACTCCAACATTGTGGCAAATTGTTGTTGGGGAGGCAAGTGAAATTGCAGCAGCAACAGCAACTAGTTGCAGCATTTGCCGCAGCAACGACTGTTAACTGCTTTGATAAGCGGAAAAATCAATAAAGCTGGAGTATTTACAAGAAAAATCGCCAGCAGCAGCACATTTTCACACCTTTGTCTGGGTATTAGCGTAGCGTCTTAACATTTCCCGGTATCTTTGTACAATGTATCGAATTAATGGCAATTGCATTACACTGAACTCTAATACGCTACACTCGGGGCATATCCGAAGTTGACTCTAGTTGGGCTGCATACAAATCGAATGATTGGATGGTTGCGAGCGTGATTTGGAGCTTTGAGTATTTGTGGATTTGCCTGTATGTGGAATAAATAAATAACTAGGGTGTGTAGTGAAGTTTGATGAACTATGAAATACCCTGTAATCAGCTGTAAATCGAATATATAAGTTCATATAAATGAGTGACAAATGTATGCGCCTTTTGAAGGTATAGATTGGGATCAGGGATGAATGTTTGTTTGTTTAATGGGCTGACTCTGGGATACGCTAGTCAGATAAATATAAATGAAGCTAGTTAGTATGATAGTAGAGAAGAAGAAAGATAAATATTATACTTTATCTGTCTAATATATATTCAAGCTTTTATAGTATACGAAGGAAAACTGACTTATGAAAATACTTGATTAGACTAACTCTACTTTCAATATATATTATTACTCTGCTTGACACTCATAAATTTTAAGCGCACATCATACCCTTTTTACCAAATATATGGCATATAGGGTATTTTGAATGCACTGCAGCTGGCAGAATATCATTTTTTAGCCAGGCCATTGAGCTGTCCGTTCGGTCAGCTTGGTGGGTGGCAATTGTATGTGTCTGTATGAGTGTCTGAGTGTGAATGTGTTTTGGGCAGCGGAAAATCTGTTGTTTAAGCCAACACAAGTTAAGGTCTTAGCCATAACTCTTGCAAAGCCATTGGCTTTAAAGCCTTGCCTTTCACCTGAGAGAGAGCAGAAAGCTAGATGAATTTTCTTGCTATTCATTATGTTTATTTAGAAGTTTTCAAGTTTTCCTCTTGGCCGGCACTCGCAGCTCGTAAATTGTGCGCAGCGTGCAAAACTTTGCGCCTTGGCACGCAGCTGCCTGCGAACAACAATAAAAATTTAATCTCATTGTGAAACAGAATTCAGCCCCAGCGCCCAACCCTCCGCATTTCGTATTTATTATTATTATGATTATTATTATTAAATTTTTATTATTTTTTTGGGAAATGCCTGTGCCATGTTCTGCGTGCATTTTCCGTGACCCAAATGCGCCAAGACATAATTGTTAAATATTTACATTCAACAAAGTCAACAATCGAATGCAATTTCAACTTTTTCGATGCCATTGCCAATCGAAGGCGGGACTCAAATCTTGATGTGAAAGAAAAAAATATATAAATAAACCCGCAACCACTTGAAGATTATTTTAGACGTAATATTTGCGGCTGTTGCTGTTTACAAATAACAACAATATATGGCCGATATATAAATCGGGCAGAGTGCCAACAAATTGCCAGCAAAAATTGTTTTTATTGAAACCAAAACAAACAAAAACAAATGTCTACAATAAAATACAATACTCATAAAGAGCACTTAAAAGTCGCGCCAATGAAATCGAAAGCAAAAAAAAAATAAAACTAAGTCACAAAAGTTTGTTCGCAAATCTTAAAATTACAACTAATTTTACCTACTGACCAGTTATATAAGCCACGATTGCTGAAAACCCCAAACGGTTTTAGTACTATGAGCATTTCCATGTCTCTGACTCATGCACAAATGACAATTAGTTTCAGGCTTATTTCTGTTACACTGCCAGAAATAGCTGACGTTTGATACCTCATTTAAATTGAGTGTAAAATTAAATTGGTTTTTTTTAAGGAAAATAAATGCAAAAACTTTTGAAATTATATTAAATTTCTTTATTATAATGATAATGAATATAATGATACTTTTCAAATTTGAATCATTATAATTAAATTTCTTTTGAGTTTTACCTTTAATAAAACTTCACAAAAGTTTAGTCCAATTGTTCTAAAATACTTTGACTGTCCATTTATTTTTTATTTTCTCAAAAAATAAACCTATTGAAATGTTTACTGAAAATGTATTTAAGCGCAATTTAAATTTTGTTTGAGTTAATTAAGACAAGCTCGCCTAAAAGTCGTATAAGTTGCCAAACACTTTTCTCTGTGTATCGTTGAGTGGGAATTTCACTTTTAATTCATTTGAAAGACGCAACTTTCTTTGTAATTATGCAAAGAAATAAAAAACCCAAACAAGATAATACTAATTTCCGTGTACTTACTCACAAATCTGCGCGTTTATCACCAAACCCAAACATTTCGCTACGATTTTGCATCTTCGACTTTTGCCGCATTTCGTTTGGCTGTTTCTGGGCGCCAATTTAAGCCCTCAGCTAACTAGGCATGCCTACATATCATCTATACAAATGCTAAGATAAGCAACACATACACACACACACACACGATCGAGCATTGCAAAACACATGTTTAACAAGCTGATAAGCGTTGCGAGTGTATCTGTATCGGCAAGATACAGTATCTTAAGTTCGCCCGCACTTAATGCGAGCCCGAAAGCAGGCGAAAAATAACGTTATATAAACATATATACATACAGATATATGCATATACATATACATATTTAAATGTCGGCCTTTATCTGGCAGCGTCTTGTGAGCAAGTGGGCTGGAGGCGTGGCAGCTGTCCCGCTGTTGTTCTTGCCAATTTATCAAAATGCAAAGCGTGTTTGTTTTTCCAGTTGTTGTTTATGCATCTGTCTGCTAGATTAGCTGCGGCGCTGGCTTTGCAATTGTTGTTGATCTTATTGTTCTTGTTGATATTGTTGTTGTTGTTGTTGTAGAGGCACAGCATTTGCACTTCAGCAATAATGTATTAGACAAGCAGCTAAGCTGTAGCTCCACGCTCGCGCTCCTGTGGGCGTAAGCAATCCAATAGATACATTGCACAACATCCAACTCCCAACTTGTCCCACACCCGCCAGCAACAGCTGTCAACTGAACATGTAAGAGAGGGAAAGAGAGAGAGAGAGAGAGAGAGAGGGAGTGTGTGTATGTGGAGCTGCACTTGTTGGCCCGCCCCCAAGGCGGAAATATGTCAACATTCAGCCCACGCGACACGCTCCAACTAGCTTCACTTATTTCGGCTCATATATCACAATTAGTTGAACTACATGGAACGTGGTCAACAAATATTGGGTCAAGCCTTAATAACAACAACAAGAACAACAACAACAATAATAATATAACAATTGTTAGTTAGTTAATTAATTAACAATACTTAAGAAACGTGTAGTTGACATATTTTGCAAGTATGACAATAATTGTCATCGGCCCATTAGCAGATATTGAGTAGACAGCCCTAAATACTGGTATGACAGCAGCTCAGCAAATTACACTGGAAAAAAATGAACCTGAAAAAATATAATAAGTACTATAAAAGTAAATGGAATACTTACACATGGTTTACAGTGGAAATTAGGGCGTGAAGTGATATTAATACAATTATATTTCCAAGTTTTACGAGGTTAGCTTGATAATTTATATATGCAGAATAAGCTGTTTATTTTTTATGTTTATAGTATAGTAAAGCTATATGTATTTATATTTTTATATTAATTAAATATTTAAATAACTACAATATATGTATAAACAATAATATAAGCAACACAAGCGTTTATATACTTACTTATTTATATTTACCCTCGTTTTGTCAATATTCTATTAAAAAAATATTTTTTAAAATATGATATAGTCAGCTTGTGTATGCGATATTGTTTATGTATTATTGTATATATTTTTTATACTCAAGGGATCATTTGTTCATAAGGCATATCATATGATATATGGTGAACTGAGCCTCTTTGACATGCATAAATAAAAGAAAATAAATAAATAAAACAAAATAATTACAAATTGAATTAAGTTAACATTGCAGAGTAGAGTAAAATAGACCTTACTCTTCAGTTAACACTATCAATGCTAATCAAGCGTATTTGTGGCATGAAATATATGCTAATTATATATAAATATCTACTAAATATATATCAAATAATAAATATAAATATATTCTTCTGTCTTCCATTGTCTATTTTTTCATTATACTTTAAATTTCTATACCCATACATTAATAATTTACATTTTCTCTCAGTGCACGTATATCTCTAATAAGATACGAAAATGTGGCGAACGTAATACTAATTGCTCTTTAGCTGACTTCACGCCCACACAACGCCATCCTTAAGTACGAAAAAAATAAAAAACTAATGAATTAGACAGGTCCTTCAGTGTGGCATGTGTTTCCAGCTAATTTCGTCATCATTAGGGAAGCACGCGAATCGCGTCATGGCCCAACATTTTTCTTTTTTTTTTTTTTTTTGCGGAACAGTCTAATGATAATGATTAGAAACCCAATTTGAGCTCATAGCTAGAGTTAAATTTAGTTCTATGAACTTGCATATGTCGTACGCTAATTAAGACAGATGTCAATGCGTATATATTGTAAGAATCATTTACGATTATATTATATTTTTCAGAGATGGCATCTAAAATTTTCTATACAATTCCACTTGTTCGGATTATCAAATAGGTTATGTGGGTTTGAGTCATATTAGATTAAAGATATGAAACTTACATCCACATCTTCTCAATGTGCCTAGTATTATATATGACCCATTGAACTCAGCATGTATATGAGTTGGGACCATCAAATTTGGTATGCGGGTTCAGCTACACCATATGATAGATTATAGATACTAAACTCACGCCCATATCTATATATAGTATTTACATCTATTCTTCTGTAATATAACTCATTGTACTCAACATCTATTAGAGTTAGGATCATAACATTATATATATGGTTTCAGGTATACCCTATGTATACAACTCCCACCCACATTATTCTATGTATTCAGTTAGCATTTGTGGTATGCTTCTTATCTAAGTAGACATCTGATAGCGGCACTTTCTTATTTGCTTTGCTGGTTTTTCCTTTCGGCCTCAACTCATGCTGTTAAGTCCGCACAACACAATTGCCCGCCCACTGCAGATCTTTGCCGATATGCAGCTACTTTTTCGAACAATTGACAATTGCTAAAGTTTGATTTATGCGCGAGCTTAGAAAACGCCCGCATGCTCGCTGTTCAGCTGTCTGTCAAATGCTTCAGGCCCATAAATTGGCTGAAACCACAAAAATCGTTTGTTGCCCCAAATTGTGAAAAGTTTTCAATTTGCGTGCGTTGCACAGTTTGAATTTTTAATGAGCAGATATACTCGGCACTGCCACGCCTCCTCCACCGGCCAACTTCGCCTCCAGCAACTGCAATTGGCAGAAAATATATTTCCTCATATTTTTGCCTGCATTCATTTCATTTTAGTTTTTTTTTTTTTTTTGTTGGCTGTGGGCCAAGAATTTGCTGTTGTCGTTGTTTGTTTTTGTTTGCTTAAGCAGTTTTTGCAATTAAGTTCTTGCGCTTGCATTGGCAAAACAATTGAGATGGAAAGCCACTTGACTTTCCCACCCGCTCGCAAAGGTCACAAAGCAAAAAGCGACATAAATCCAAAATTGAGTTAGCAAGCTGCAGCTGAATAAGCACTTGGCGAATAACTGAAGAGTTTTTAAAAATATTTTCTACATATATAATAAATTTTAGGAATATTATTAATATCCATAACTATACCATATTTTTTGGTTCTACATGTAAAAAATCAGTTTTTATTGAAAAATTAATTTTTTGCTTAATTATCTTTTTGTCCGGGATATCTATGATTGTAAGATCTATTATATATCACATGTTATATCACATATAATATATCACATCACATGCTATGATCAATGAGCTTCACACATTCTAAGCCAGTACAAACTATGGTACATATATTACTTGATATACGATCTATGAACTGAAAAATTCTAACCCAGCTCTAACTCATCTTGTCTCTCAGTGTACAGCTAGACTCAAGGATTTCTAAATAAAAGTGAAATATGCGTGGGAAGAAACTTTATGAAGAGGATAAAGTCTGGCTATAAATTTCGAGTCTAGCACAATTTTTCTCTCAGTGCGCATCTTGCTCTAGAATACCACAATAAAAACGGAATGTGCGACATGTTTTGCGAACAATTTCCTTTTGGAATCGTTAAGTCTGGAACATAAAATTTAATTTAAGACACAGCAAAACGAAACAAATTTAGACTTTTACGCAGGGCCAAATGAAAAGAAATAGCCAATAGCAACAAGGGTCAGTGGATGCCACAATTTGTGGCCGCCAGGCACGTAGAGGTGTTTATTGTTGTTGTGTTTGCAACATCATCTCGACAGCAGCAGCAGCAGCATTGGCCACCGCATGACAACTACAAATCTGTTGCACATGCAACCAAAGCCAAGGCAAGCCCAGCGCCACAAAGTTTTCCATTTATTGGCCATAAAAAAAGCCAACAGCCAAGCAAACTGTCAAAAAACTTAACTCATAAACAACAACAACTACAAAGCATGAAAATTCCAGGCGTTGATGGACCTGAAACATGCAACAATCTAAATTTAAATAGATATATACGTATATATATTTTCTACATCGATTCAAAGAATTGAAAATATTTATTTCAACAAAGCGAAATCCAATTAATAAGATTAAGTACACTGGAAAAGAAAATCTCTTAGAATAAAAATTTATAAATTATTTCACAAATTGAAAATGAGTAATAGCCGTTATACTAGATAGATATAGAGAATGATTGGAAATTTGATGAGTACAGAAATTGTTAAGCACAAATCAAATGGGGAAAAAATATGAATAAGTTAAGAACAGGATTTCAACCGCAAATAAAAATATCAAATTTACTGAGCACATGCGAGGGTAGTTTGAAGTATTTTACAGCTAAAATTATAGTTGATAGTTAACAGAAAATGCGTATTATTGTAACTAATACACATATAATGTTCTTCATACTTTTTCACAATCCAAATTGAAGTTGTATTTCAAGAGTTGTATTTCAAGAGAGTTTGCAGGAATGGACAAATCGATAAATAGCTAGACGGACGTTGAAAAAAAAAAAACTTTTTACCTTCAGTATAAAAATCTCTTAAAAATAAATATATTTTAAAAAAACTCTAAAATTCCTATTCAACATTGCCAATAATAAATTACAAATAAAAGAATAAAAATGTAAAAATACTTTGTATATTTTTTTTACACAAACTTTAGAAGCATCTTGATCCACATAGATTTCTCATATATTATAGCGAGTGCTTCAAGCTCGCGTAACTATTTCAACTTATTTCCAGATGGCTTAAGATTCGAAACATATGTACATACATATGTACCGCAGTCATGCTACATACATATGTATATAGTTAAATTTTTGTCCCCATGCCTATTTATATATATCCGCTATTCGCGTATCAAATGAAGCATTGTTCAATGAAATTGCAAACATATATATCATATATACATATATATATATATATATATATATATATATATATATATATATATATATATATATATATATATTTATATATATATATATATATCATATATTTATATACATATATCCGAAGTTATACCAATACCAATTCATATGCATTACGAGCAATTGAGTTTATGCCTTCCAAGGAATTCCTATATGGCGAAGTGTGAAAAGTGTTAGATATGTATATGGATGGCACATCAAATGCTAGGGGGAGTCCAGACAGTTGCCCCATCATACAAACCGGTTCGCGCTTTACAATCAGTTGTCGCTTCACTGGGCCGCATTTCAATTAATACGCAAATATTGTCATTTATGTAAACAGATTTTCATGGCGAGGCATTTTCAGTGAGTGTGCCCCACACACTCACACACACACACTTGTGATAAGCATGTGTTTGTATGAAGTGAGCCGAGGGTGTGCGCTCGAGCGTATCGCTCACCTATGACGTCATCGGCGCAAACAAAACGCTCGTAAACATGAATGTTAAATATTTTCAATCATTTTCACCTAAGCAAAGCTCGCAAAAAAAAAGTTGAAAGTTGAATCATGTCTGATTGAGCAAGAATTAAATCACAACTCAAAGAGCGCTGGACAGCAGTTGCTGCGTGCGTGGAAGGGACGCAAATGAAATCCGCTGCAGTTGTCGCTAATTGCGCTGAAGGCAGCAAACAATTGCGGCTGGGAGCCGGCGACTGGTAATTAGGCGGGGCTGGCCCATTGAGAGGGGAATACGAGGCAGATAAAAATAGCCAACACGACACCACCAGCAACAACAGCAGCAACAATTGCTGCTGCAGCGAAAAAAAAAGTGGCTAGAGGTATGCGTGAGCGCCCTTGAAAATGCAAAAGTGGGCGTGTCGCTATGGCAACTGCACGACAGCAACAGCAAATGAAAGACAACAACAACAATCACAAAAAGGCAGCCCCAGTCGACCAGTGGACGGACGAAATGAGCAACAGCCAAAGTCCATGCAGCTAGCAACATGTTGCCAAGTGCCCGGCCTCATGTTGCCAGACACATTTCATTGAAGCAGCTGCTGTGGGCAATTGCAAGGAAAGCGATCCATGCAAGTGTTCACACTCTGTACGTTAGGTAGCAATGGGCTAACTGGCTGGATATGTTGCTGAGGTTATTATTGAATATGAAAAATTTGATGCAACTTCCACTCGGGCAACAAATGAAATAATTTGTATGCACTGTTAGGCACCACTGTTAAGCTTAACAGTTGTCTGTTAAGCAGGCATTAAATTATGTTGTGATCATTTTATTATAATATATTATTTATGTTTAGATTTAAAATGGATCTTTAACGCACTGCATGACAATGCTGCTCTGCTACGCGATGCTCATAAAGTTAAATAATAATATAATATTCTAAAGTTGTTTGGGTAATGAATTTATAAGCATTTGTTTGTGAGTGTTAATTTGTATGTATGTATGTCTATAAATATATATGTATGTACTTATATGTGTATGTATGTGTGTATTTTTGTATGTATGCATACACATAGGTATGTATGTAGATAAGTATGTGCTTTATATAGTATATCTATATACTTATGTATACTATAACAATCCATATGTTGCTCTCCTACGCGATTCTCATGAAGTTTTATGAGTGATATTTCAAATTTTTGTGGGAAATAAATTGATAAACATTTGTGTATGTATGTAGGTGTGAAGTTATGTATGGAAGTTTAAATTTATGTCTGTATGTGTGTATTGATGTGGTATGTTAAAATATCTGTAAGTATGTGCATGTATGTATGTATGTATGTATATATGGGAGTATGTACGTATGTGTATATGTATCCATGTATGTATGTAGATTATTATAACGTAAATGCATACATATGTATTATCTCTATATGTATGTATGTATTCACATATGTACATATGTATGATTACAAGTAAGAAGTATTTCTAATGTATGTACATATGCATGTAATTATGTATTTGCTAATGTATACAAATTACTATACTCTTACACAAATTGCTGCTCTTCTATGTGGTTCTCATCGATTCAAAAGCACCGACCACAAGCAATATTAATTTGGTGCTATTATTACTTCATCTTACTTAATAGAATATAAAATGTAATTTCGAGTAAAACTGTTAGATAGCACTCGTCAAGATAATCCACTGGAGGATCAAATTGAAAAAGAAAATAAATACACATAAAACTCAATTGCTTTCGAAAGCTAACCGGTTTTTATACGGTCCCTTTTACGACTTTAATCCTCTCAGTCGTGTAAGTTTGAAACGTCAGCTTAGCTGCAGAGCATCCGCTTGGCATGTACAAGCGACTTGCTCTCTGCCCTGCCATTAAGTAAGTGCTTGCTCGCATCATGGTTAAGCGATTAAACTTGTCCCTTCAATGCGAGCTGTCAATATTTGCAGGTGTAATGCCGCTCAGGTGAGTGCGTGAGAGGCGAAGCACATTAATTAGACGAGATGACTCATAGATTCCTTGTATCCTGCTGTCGTTGACAAAGATGAATGAATGCCTGTGTTTGCCGTTTGTTTGGCTGCCCAAAAGGGCAATTAGCCAACAAGTTGGCTAGGCTTAAATGTCAGCAACCATCCCCCATATGCTGTCGGCTGATTTCTCTGGGTGTGTTCCCAGTTGGCTGAAAACAATGTGAAATTCCTGTCTATATGGCCACTTGTTGTCAACTGAAGCAGATGTGGCGAGTGGGTGGGTGGGTTGGCTGACTGTGGCTGACTATTTCTGAGTATGTATTACAAGCATATTTATGGCTCGGCCACCCGCCATAAACAGTGCCAATTGCCTGCTGTGTGTGTGTGTGTGAATGTGTTTCAGTCAACATGTTTAATTGTGCATGTCTCGTTGTTATTTAGTGCGCCGCGTGTAGCCGGACACCCACACAGAGCGATGGCTGTTGTTGTTGCTCCACATTTCAGTGATCTGGCTTCACTGTGGCTATCGCTTGTAGCGGATGTGCATTGTAATATTTTGTGTAACACTGTGCGTATGCGTAACGCACAATGCTATGTTCATGCGTGAGCATCTCTATCTTTGTCCCTCTGTTTCTGCTTTCTTCTCTCTTACTCAGACACAAATTGTTTTTGTTTATGGGATTAAATACGATAAACTGGAGCTGCGATAATGCCACATTTCTCAGATTAACGGTTCAGCAGTCCATAGCACAAGCGACAACAAACATTCATTAATACTTTATCAAACAAACAAAAACAACTTCAGCATAGCACAATAACAATATCAAGAAAAGCTTCAATTCAGCGTAAAGCCAGTTGCATATAGCTTGAAGATTGAGCATTCAGTTGGGCTGGAAATATTGCGCGCAGCGCTCGAAACGGAAAACACACGATTATTGTGAATGGGTACCGAGTGTTGTGAATTAAGAAATCAAAATTTATTAAAAAAAATAATATTATAACAGTTTATCTTATAATATGCAAAAAATAAATAAATGGGCTCCGTGTAAATTAAAAATAAATAAATAAACAAATAATAAATAACAAACATTTTTGTAATTAAAAAATATATTTCGTTATACTCCATATTATTATATATGCATATCCTAATTGAAAAACATTCTTTAAAATATATTTTCATATTAAACTAAAAGTGAAACAATTTAATTTCTTGCAGTGCATTCAGGCGAAATTCGTGATAACAATGAAGCAATTCAGCCAGATATCTTAAATATATATTCAAATATATACAAAAAGAAAACAAAACGAAAACAACAATTTAAATATAAAACTTAACATAAGTGATAAACATTATCAAAATGCGGAAACTTCTGCTGCTCTGCCTCATCGGAATCTCATATCTGCACTACAGTCGAGCATGTAAGTAACGCTTTTTTTTGGTTTTAAATAAAATATAAAAAATATATTTTCCAGTAATTTTGGTTTTCAAATACCATTTAATCTAAAGTAGATAATAATAATATAGGTCCTTATTACATATTTCCTTCATAAAATTCTAAGAAATGATAAGTGCAATAAATTCTTTGCCCATAAATATATGTATATATATATATGTATGAGTGAAGCTTTTGATAAAACACGACAAAGCAAAAACATAGAAATACCGCTTAGCTTTAGAACTGTTAGGCATGCTCAGCTTGACATTAAGTACAGGGTATTTCTAGTTGAAATGATTTAAATGATGGCCATGAAATGTTTAGCACAGGCAATTCACACAATTAAAATATGAGTGGTATATATATATATATATATATATATCAACTCTGACATATATATCATGTGTCTATATGGCGTCTCTCTCTATATATATACATATGTACATTATATGAGTATTTATGCCACACAATGATGATCGCAGAGGCCTTTGCTTCTTGTCTTTCTTATAATTTATGATCCACGCTCGATCGCCTCATCCAGCCAGCTTCCAATCATCCAATCTCTGTGGAGTCTTAAGTGAATTGCTAGACACAATTGTGAACTTCGAACGATCGTTGATAAGCGAATGTCTCCTCTCTTCGCTCTTCATTTTCGGTAGCGGCGCCGACCATTAAAACGATCGAGCATATCCCATTAAAGTGTCACTCATAAAATATAATATGTTCTATCGTTTACCACAAGCGAGCTCTATTAAGTAGTACTTCATATCTATGGCGTGTTTCGAGCTGTTGGCAAATGAGAGCGATTGTTTTATACTCTGTGAGACTTAGACTTAGATTTTGTTTCTTATCATTGCCTTTATTGCTCGAATACTATTGTGTCAAGTAAACGAAGTGATTATAAAATATCTACATCTTTTGTTTATATGCTTTCGGCTATATCTTAGCGATTCTATCTTAAAATCTTCATGAAATAGACTTAGATCAAATATTTTTATTGAAAAAAAATTCATAATTAATGCATCATTACATTAAATGTATATACTTTTATTTACTATGCGAACAGCGTATTCAATTCAAAAGCTTTATGCTATCAGCAGTACTCGATTTAATTACCGCCATTAAAAAAACACAATTGACTTTATAAGAAAGCATAATATACATAATATATTCAAACACATATAAAATGTAAAAATTGTGTTGGAGATAGAGAATTGCAAAGCTGATGGTGGTTGATGGGCTTTTAGCTGGAGGTAGGCAAATTGTCTTAATAGGGTTTTGTTCAATGTATAGAAATAATGGACTTGGGACTGATCTTGAAAGCAATATAAGAATTATAAAATTTGAGAGAGAGAGGAAGAGAGAGGGAGCAACACCGGATAGAGTGAAAAATTCAAAACTATACAGCCAGAGAGAAATAGAGAAAGAGAGGAAAACACTAATCAATATCAACGTATTTTTGTATTTAAATATTATATTATATAGAATATCTTTAAAAATATAAAATATATAATATTATATATATGCTTCCATTCACAGTAGGCGCAGATACCACCAGATACATCTCTCTCTCTCTCTGTCTCTCTCTCTCTCTATTTCTCTCACTCTCTCTCTCTCTCTCTCTCTAACTGTAACTGTAGCCCAATCATTTTGATATACAATATATGATCTGTTAAATATATAGTAAGAAAAGAGAGATATGATAGCTAAAGCTTAATTAACAGATGGCTATTACAAACATTTTTTATTTACGAAGGATCTATATATGTATATATATTTTATATTCTAACTATGTATATTACATTTTAAATAACATCTCATTTCATTTCCAATCTGTCCACTAGTTCCCCGGCCACAAAGTGACTTTGAGGGTAATGACATACCCTATAATTGTGGCGGCGAGTTTGGCGTGCCCCTTATAACGCCCTGCAAGGACTCGCTTAAGCTGGATGTTGGCACAACATATACCCTGCAATGTGAGGCCAGCGAACCCATCGAGTGGTGGAACAGCCACGAGGGATTCAAGCAGGGCGAAAGCTTTGACAACACTGAAGATCCACAGCGTTCATTTGGCAATAAGCTCGTATTGGAGGATGTCACAGTCGATAATGTGTCCGCCTACTATTGTATCAAATCCGTGTCAGCTCCCGATAAGACGAATTGGTCGGAGGAGACACTGGTCAGGCTGGTCAACGAGGATGAGGCCAGCACCATTTATGTGTTTGTGAATGACCAAACGAACTTGCTGGCGCCGGTGGAGCATATCATTTATGCACGCCAATACTCCGAGGTGATAATACCCTGTAAGCCGACCATGCCCGAGACGGAGGTGCTGCTAACGTTCAACAGTGAGGTGCGTATTTAACCAGATAAAAAACGTCTTTTGGTTCAACAAATTCACACGCTTCTCAAACATGTTTATTCGCCATTCATCTCGCCGAGCAGATAGGTAAAATAAGCTCAAGTATGGCCTCTCAAAGCCGACATGATTTCTGCAATTATACAAGTTACGATCCCAAGGTGGGCTTCACACTATATTTTATAACTGACAAAATACCGCCCTCCTGGACGTGCAAAGTGGGTAACACGGTCCGCATATTTGACATATACTATCAAAGTATGTTTAAACTGTAACTGTTTCTACTTAATAATCGATAAACGATACACATACATATGTATTTAGTCAGTTCCATACTATATTTGCGATCGTCTGTACATACTACATATTCATAAATGAATATACATATATATAAATATATATATATAAACGTATATATAGTATAACAACAAAATTGTAGAGCGAAAAATTTGTAAGTTGTTTTTTTTCAGGTAATCGTTGCTGATATTGATAGATTGTTAGGAAAGAAATTATTGTCACTCAAAGATTTTCTCTGTCCTCATAACTTACATCTCTCGCATCCTTTAACACCTAAGAAATCTGATTTACCTGACTTTAATCATCAAATAAATCAATATATGTATTGTCCGTAGACATTTTCCAGTGAGAATACCGGTCGATATGATCCGAAGCGTGGTTTTGTTATCGAAATACGCAGCGTTACCGATGGCGGTGAATATTATTGCGAGCCCAAAATACCCTCGCCGGATAATGAAGAGGAAAGCACGATCATAGTTGTGCGCTTTATTGGTAACGGTCACATTGATAGTGAGTTTTTGCACCCCAAAGTTTGTGATTTGTGATTTTCCGTCCATATATGTGTCGTAAATATTGCTTTATATTTAAAAAAAAAAAAAAATAGAAAATCCTTCTATTATTTCTTCTATTACTCTCCACATTTCAAGAGGCTTTCGGATTTGCACCTATGGCTATGGGTCTAAGATTTTACAACAGTGCAATCAAAATTTTTATTAATCACATGCCACAATGAGCACATACACATGTACACATACACACACAAACACACTGAAGTACAGTTGGCACACGGTAGTTGATAAAACAAAAACTGTAATTGCTTTCTAAATGTGAGGTTATGTGTGACACTTCTTAAACACATCAATGCCTACTGCCTCTCTATCTCTCTCTCTCTCTCTCTCTCTCTATCTGTCTTTATATAAATATTTTTCAATAACTGTCTTATTAATATGCTAACACATTCTCAGCATTCGGATTGGACAAAAATACTTTGGTGCAGACTGAGATGTTAACTAACAAAACGCACGATGATTTAAAGGTTATGATTCTCGCCGATGAATCCATCAATGTTACTAACAGAGCCAACGATATCGTTGCATTAACAACTGGTGCTGGGCATGTGGATAGCCATAGCGATAACGTTAACAATGTCGATGTCGATATCGATATCGATATTGATATCCATAACGATACCGATAACGCGATAGCCAATGATATCCCAGACCTTGACTTTGACTCATCCTCGTTAACATCATCCTCGTCCTACTCCTCATCATCGTCGTCCGCCCCGCGTCGTCTCAAGCGTAGCTACACGATGTTGGCCCCGATGAAACCTTTGCCCTCAAGGCAACCAAAAGGGCGTAAGTGTTGCGGTTGTCCCTTGTTGTCTTGTTGCCTCTGAATGTCCTGCATAATGTTTTCATTTCTTTTTTGTGTTCTTTTTTTCGCTTTTGGATTGCTTGCATTTTTTATTGTCGCATGTTGTTAATTACTAATTATTATTTGAGTTTATTCTAAATGTTGCTTATTATTTTACTTTAGCTAATAGCTAACACTTTAGTTTTAGTTCTTAACGCCTGTATGTGCTAGTCTTACACTAACTCCTCTAAAACTTCCCCGCTAACCCACTGCATGTATCTGTATAAATGCTTGCCCCACTTCATTGAACTCTAAATTACCTTCAATAACGTAATACTCTCCACGTGCACAACAGAAGCGAGCGATCGCCTCAACAAGCCAGTGATCACCTCAACGTCTCGGGGCCACGTCTACGAGGGACAAACATTTGAGCTAATATGCGAGCTGTCTGCCCCGCATGGCGTTTTCTACGACATGCAGTGGATTGTTCCGGAAAGAGTGGACAAGGTAGGTATCTAATATGTAATAATAATAAATTTAGGATGGTCAAGTAAGGGAACTTGGTTAGCAGGAACAATATCTAGAAACATAATATCCTTATATGATTTTCTATCCCGAACCCGTTAGAAATAAGTTCTTATGAGGCAGATAATATATAAATATATACATATATACTTTTTATCAGATATTTAAACTGAATCAGTTAGTCATCTATATCTGTTTGTCTGTCTTTCCGTGTTCCAGCATATCTTAATACTCGTTCATATCACTATCTAAAAATAGTTATTATATACATATATATGTATATAAATACACATAAATATGTATATATACTTTTGTCCTTGTACAATTATGCAATTCAAGAATTAGTGAATATTAGTGAAAATAATCAAAATTATAGATATGTATGGTATTCATGGAAAATTATAAATATGATCAAATATTATTGATGAATAATAATATTAATAAATATTTGTTGTGGATTAAATAAGGGATAAACTTCAATGAGTAGCCCCTCTATGAGATCTAAATACGTGCAAAATCCCTTTTATGTACATATAATTCAAACCAAAAACAACAAGGCGAACAACACTGATAAGTAGGATGCCAAAAGCTAATTAATATTATAAATGACTCGAACTTAATTCACTTTAAATGCTTCAAATCTAATATATTTACAATTTTCCCTTAGACCCGCTATACCAACACTACTCCGAAGTTTGACGACAGAGTAAAAAATAATACCTATCAGGTGGGTCGCAGCACTCTGACCGTTCGCGATGCCAAGCTGACTGATAAGGGCACATACAAATGTGTCGTCAGAGACTCACATGTCGAGGAGTTTGGCTCCTACAGGATGCATGTTATGCGTGAGTAGTATTTTGATCGCCGATTTCAAAAACAAGTATAGAACTGGTTTTATTCCTGCAACCCAACACAGAGCTCAACTCCAGCTATCTGAATGTGTCAGAGCCCTCCAAGCACTACACAGTGCACGAGCATGCCAACCGCACTATACAAATGACGGCCAACTTCGAGGGCTTTCCGCAGCCCACATTCAAGTGGTACAAGCCGAACGATATTGAGGTCTGGGACACCGAACCGAACTTCAAAATCATCGCCACTGAGTCCAGCACCACATTGAAAATACTGAACGCTCAACTCGAGGACAGCGGCACCTATACGCTCAAAGGAACGAACGGAGTTGATGCCAAGCAGCTGAACTTCAATGTTAGCGTCATCTCTGGACCTGTTCTCAGCATGAATGATGTCTATGTGGTGGCTGGCCAGGAGGCCCATCTCAATTGCAGCGTCAAGGCGTATCCACCTGCCGTTGTCACATTCATGTTCAAGGCCTGTCGCCTAAAGCCCCGCTGGCCCGAGTGCGAGCAAGCATCGCAGAACTTTAGTGTAAGTATTTAGTAAGTTTTTATTAAATAAAATTATCAAATAATCTAGTAGAAAGCACTCAAACCGACTAACTGATAGAGCTGAACATAACACATAACACTCCAAAATTTGAGAATTCTAAATTGATGAAAATAAATCATATTAATATATAGTATTGTTGACTAATTCCAATTCAATTCTAAATTGATGTAAATTAATCATATTAACATATAGTATTGTTGACTAATTCCAATTGATTGCTAATCGTTCTAATCATATTTGTAAAATTTATTTATCACATTGAAAACAATTTGTAAAATGATCTTTTATTTGTATTTTACTCCCGACTTGCTCTGCCCAAATGATATTGAAATTCAAGTCCGAAGAGGTCCAGGAATTATATCAGGTACTCGGTTTGTTAGCTAGAAATATATATAAAATTATATTTATACATTTATAAAAGTAAAATATGTTAGTGTAACCAAAGAACTCGGAAGTTTTCCAAATTTTCCCTATTAACTGTTAAAGACTGCTGTAAAGTACGATTACTGAGTCTTTTAACAGTGGCTGTTAAGCTACAGTTGTTGATGTTAACTTAACATATTTAGCTTAACATATTTAGCTTATTAGCTGCATCAACAGTTAAATAAATCTTTGAAGCGTGATTAGATTACTGCTGTTAACAGTTTATATTTTACATTAAGTTAAAGAGGAGTCTCTTAATATTATTATATATAAAAATACAATCAATAACAAAGAAAACATTTCTTAACAGTATAAGACGAACACTCGTCCCGGCCAGTTAAGCGTTGAGAATATACACGAGGCGATCTTTACGCCCGATAAGCCTGGAATTATCATATGCGTGGCACAGAATCTAATCGATGGCAAGCCGAAGACGTCACAGGCCCGGGCACATGTGCTGCTGGGCAACATTGCAGAGAACATTAGTATATCTGGCCTGGATCCGAACCGTAAGATAGCCAAGGGCGATGAGGAGACATTCACCTGCGCAGCGCTGGCCTATCATTTCGATGGCAATCTTGAATGGTATCACGATGGAGAACTAATTGTTGGCAGTCCAGGTATGGGATTGGCATGCTACATTGAATGATTGATTGATTGATTAATTGATTGATTGAATTGGCTTTCAGATGTTGTAGTGGAGACGAACACCACTGAATATTCGTATACGAAGACACTGAAGTTTCATGCTATAGCGGACAAGGATCGCGGCACCTACGAGTGCCGTGCCCATTATATCCACAATCCAGATCTGTACGATAGTCGCGAGATCGATGTCTACGTGCACGATCCCAAAGCTCCTCAATGGGCGTACACAAATCTGGATGCCAATTCAAAGATCGAACGCAATTTGGGCGATTCCCTGATCCTCGAGTGCAAATCGAAGGCTGTGCCGCAGGCAAAGGTCTACTGGTACAAGGACGACGTCGAGCTATTCGAGACGAATCGCACACACATCGTCGAGGATGGCACGAAGCTACTGATACCCCATCTGTATCCCATACACGATGGCAACTATCGCTGCGTGGTCGCCAATCGTTTGGGCAGCATCGAAAACTCCGTCAAGGTCATCATAGCCAGTGAGTGGGAAGCTTTTTAGATATTTATTCTAGATCATCTTATATTTTGACCCTATTCCAATTCTATCTCAGATATGCCTGGCATGAGCAAAGCTTGGATTTGGTTCACCGTCATCTTCTTTGTTATTCTGACGGCCCTCTGCATTTTCCTGGGCATTCGCTATCGCCAGGAGCGCAAGAATAACTTGGCTCTGAAGGCAGCTGGCTTGGCCAACTTTAATGAGGGCGATGTGGAGCAGATCAATCCGGCTCTGTCGCTGGATGAGCAAGCGGAACTGTTGCCCTATAATCGTGAATTTGAGTTCCCACGCCACAAACTGAAGCTGGGCAAGCAGCTGGGAGCTGGCGCTTTTGGTGTGGTGCTCAAGGGCGAGGCCGAGGGCATACGAAGTGACGAGGCCGTCAGCACAGTGGCGGTCAAAATGGTCAAACGCACCGCCGATTCGGAAGTGGTGCGTGCCCTAGTCTCCGAGCTAAAGATTATGGTCCATCTGGGACAGCATCTGAATGTTGTGAATCTTCTGGGCGCTGTTACCGAAAACATATTGAAACGTAAGTTAAGGAGATTAGAGAGAAAACTCTAATTACATTCATATATATTTTTTCTTTATTTATTTATATATTTATTTAACACCTCAACAGGTGAACTGATGGTCATCGTGGAGTACTGTCGCTATGGCAATATACAAAACTTTTTGCTGCGCAATCGCAAGTGTTTCATCAATCAGATAAATCCCCTTAACGATCGTATCGATCGCAGCATCATGACGCAACGAATCTCAGACAACTTCGATCTGCACCGGTAAGTGTCCAAGAGAAGCGCATGTTAACATTTAACATTAAGACTATAGCTAATGCCAACTAACATTGTTCTAACATTGTTTCCTGTTAACTAACATTGTTCTCGTTCTGCTGCAAATGCTCTTAACTATTACGAAACCCAATTCACAAACTAATTACAACAATCAAATTTCCTTAAAATACACACACACACACACACACATACAAACATCTATACAAATGTATATATGCATCTATATATACATACACACACGCGCGCAACATAACTGTGCTTGTGACTGTGGTTTCTGGCCTACTATCCCTATCTGCACTCTGCTCTGAACCTGCTAAATGTGTCTGTGTTGTGCACCCACTCTCTGTATATTAACCAGTGATGGTGGTAGTGGTGGTTGTGGTGGTGGTGGTGGTGTTAGTGGTGGCTTGAAATATGCTAACGTCGGTTTCCCGAACCATCCATATATCAATCACATGAACTCCGTAAACAACAACTATACGCACCATAATCGCAGAAACTCCGACAACGATCCACGATCGGGCACACGTGCCGGCCGCACTGTAACAGGTGGCTCCACCTACGATCGTCAAATGGACACCTGTGCCACGGAGGCGACAGTGATGACCACCGTGCCAGAGGGTAAGTGATCTACAATGCAATACAATTCATTCTAGAAACCGATCTATATATAACTTTTTGATTTGCCAGATGATCACGTCATGTCCAATAATTCAATTCAACCCGCCTGGCGTTCAAATTACAAGACAGACTCCACCGAAGCGATGTCTGTAAACACCACCGATCTGATCAGTTGGGCCTTCCAGGTGGCACGCGGCATGGATTACCTCTCCTCGAAGAAGGTGCTCCACGGCGATCTTGCCGCACGTAATATTCTGCTCTGCGAAGACAATGTAGTCAAGATTTGTGACTTTGGTCTGGCCCGTTCTATGTACAGAGGAGATAACTACAAGAAATCGGGTAAGTTCAATGTAATGAGTCGAAAAAAAAAATGATCTACTGAAGTGATCTCTGTGGGTTTCAAATTCCTATTCGTTTTCTGAATTCCAAATTTTCCGTAGGCATCTCTTATCTTATCTCTCTTATATTTTTCCCATTTTTGGTATATTGTATAATTCCTAATCATTCTTCGATTTGTATTTCCAGAGAGCGGTAAATTGCCCATCAAATGGCTGGCGCTGGAGTCCTTGAGCGATCATGTCTTTAGCACCTACAGCGATGTCTGGTCCTTTGGCATTGTGCTATGGGAACTGTTCTCGCTGTCGAAAGTGCCCTATCCAGGCATTGATCCCAATCAGGAGCTGTTCAACAAGCTCAACGATGGCTATCGCATGGAGAAACCGCCCTATGCTAATCAGGAGATCTACGACATAATGCTCGAGTGTTGGAGGAAGAGGTAAATAGAAAATGAAATTTTTTAAAAATTCCAGAGTAAATATCTTTTCTCTTCAATTAGTCCGGAGAGTCGACCCTTGTTCAATGTACTGGAAAGAAAATTTGCGAACATGTTGGGCGAGGATGTGGCCAATGTAAGTGGAATATCATATAGGATTATATATGACTTGCTAAGAGAATCTCTTTTAAATAATTGCAGCACTATCTCGACCTCAACGATCCCTATATGCGCTCGAACACGGAATATATGAAGAACCGACCCACAGACTATTTGTCGCTGATGGGCGCGCCGGATGACTTTGCTCCGTCGGCGCCGCGCTATGTCAACGGACACATAGTGCCAAAGATAAGTAAGTACATGTGTTGGATGTTCGCTTGGATGTGGAAGTAACTAACTAAACTGCACAAACCACCCACTTTCACACACACACATACACACACACATCTTCACACTAACAGGAATCGAAGAATCATCCGATGATTATCTGCAAATGAATACTGAGAACAGCACCGCCATCTTTTCACCCACGCGCCCCAAGGGCGACGCCGACTTAGCCGATTTGCCAGCCATAGACACAAACGAAACCTCTTTCACGTTCCCAGATACCAATCGCACAGTGGGGCAACAGCATTCGCCAACGCTGGCGAATAATATGGACAGCAGTGTGCACAAGCCGGCGCGACGCAAGAACGGATTGCCGGCCACAGTGGATGCAGCTGATCAGGCACCCGAAGAGATACCCATGCTTCATCGCGTCTCCTCATCGGATGGCGAGGAGCGGAGTCCGGAGCAGGCGCGACGATTTCCCCAACAATATATCAATGCCACGCCCACGCCCTCGCCGCGACATCACATCGAGACAGCGCTGAATGGCAGCAGCTCCGGCGATAACTACGTGAATGTGAACGTGAAGCCGCCGCGCAAGAATCTGGCGAACAAAGCGGCAGGAGGCGGCACAGACGCCTTCTCCAATCCCAGCTACCAGCCGTTGAAAGCGGTCAACGAGAAGGAAGAGCGACGATATTAATTCGCAGGAAGCATAGCATATAGAAGATATTTAAATAAACGATGCTACCAAGTGGCGTGACAGAGATATATATTAATATACACACATATATATATATATTTTTTAAGTTAATATAGCTCTTAAGACTCCACTCAACCCATATTGCCTAGTGTTTAGTGTCCGCATTTCGTATATACACACATATATACCGTTAAGTTATAATACTACTTATTGAGTTATGTTTTCTAAAGTTACAATATTTCCTAAGAATTTATATATGTTCTCTCGTCATAAGTCAAATTTTAATTGTATGCGAATATCTATGTAGTATGTACATACATATATTTAACTCATTTTAAATGTTAATCAAAATGAAAACGAAATGTATAACGGAATTTCAAAAATACATTATTTCGAACAGAATTAGACAATGCATAGATTAGGTATAAGAGATTAGAGATTACGTATAACAGATGCATTGTTATGTATAACAGTTAATATATTGACAGCTTAAATTATAAATAATCTAAATGTGCTTGCCTTATTTATTTCGCTTCTTTAACTTCGTTTTTTTCTGCTGTTGTTTTACATGTTTGTTCATAAAAGTTGATTTCTCTTAAAAATTAACTGCTAATATAAAAAAAAACTTTTAAATTCACTTTGATACAATTTCCGTTATAGTGTAAACACAACGTTTTCCTCATGGAGAAAAAAATATTGCATTTTTTTTTGTATTGTGAATAAAACTAAAAACGCCAAAACGTATTTATTATTAAATATATTAATTGTAATTTAAAAACGTTGCGCCATTTTCTTTTTTAATATTAATTCAAGTTGGTATTGCAGTCCTGAATAAATTCATTTAAAATTATTTGTTGGTACTAAAAATACTGACTATATTTGTCGACAATTCAGTATTTTTGTAACAAGTTGGCAGGTCAGTAGCCATTCACTGCGATGAGCGGCAACTCGCCATGAAATGGTCACATTGCACTGCAAAGAATATAAAACGCAGGCACGGCGTTTCATTTCATCTTTGGTAATTTTACTCTTCAATTGATAAAAACAAAGTGAAAATTAAAAATGACTTGAATAACATTTAGACTATATAACCATCTTTTTTTTTTTTGTTTTTTTTTTGTGATTTTTTTTTGCACGTGAATAGTATTTCTAAGTATTTAGCCGCTAAGTGAAAACAACAACAACAACACATCTACTGCTAGAGGAACGCCAGCCAAAAATTCGATGCAAGCCGGTGAAAAAGTACAGCAAATAAAATTAAATAACATGTTTTAACGGAATTACGGTGCAGCTACGGCAAGGCAGGCGGCAAACGCAGCAGCTCACCCAGTGCTGTCTCCGAGAAACGGAGACTGTAACTAAACGTTTATCCACACTTTTCTATCGCCTGCCATTTCCGCAATGGAGGCGCAAAAACTTTATATTCAAATTACGTTACTCTCATTGAAGTCCGCGTCGAATTTGTCGACCCGTCGCATTCATGAGATTAACACAGGCATTGGTGAGCTGCGTCAGCTGCTGTCGTGCGCCGTCTGCTGCAAGCTGCTCAATGATCCCTACAAGCCGAAGGGAAGCCGTTGTGGCCACCATGTGTGCCGGCTGTGCCTGCGTGGACGCAAGAATTTGTGGCCCAGTTGCTCGCAGTGCAACGATTGCTCCGATTTCCGCACCTACGAGGAAAACAAGACAATGGCCCTGCAGTTGCTGTGCTATAAAACGCTCTGTGTGCACCTCCGACAATCGGCACTGTATTCGGAGTTCTTTCATCTGCGACCGGACATTAAGACCTCAATCAGCATCGAGCGTAAGCCAAGGATTAGGCTGCCCAATAGATCGACTCAGTGGTTCATAGAGGAGGGCGCCAACTATGAGAATATGTCTGAAACATTTTTGCTCCAGCCGGATTTGCCATTTCTTACAAATGTTCCTTCATCGTTGCCGGCGGAGACGCCGCCAACGACAGCGGCCACCACGCCGGAGCTGCCGTACGAGCAGCATATGCCGAATCAGTTGTCCATCACGGACATTGAGCTGGAGGCAGCGGCAACTGGGGAGCAGGCACAGTTTGCTCATCCGTTGCCCATGATGACGCCAGGTGCGCGGATGTTGACCCACACCCACATCGCACCACAGCCACAGCAAATGCTGATACCAGCGGAAGAAACGATGTTGCCCGCCGGCTACATCGAATCGCCCTGGTCAGAGCAAGTGGATCTATCAGGTGCCTTTACGATACCGGCGGATTATGTCAACAGTACGTCCAACTATACAACCTATGTGATGCCCAACGGCGAGGTGCATATGGCGCCCATTGGTCAGGTGGTGCAGCTATCACAGCAGGAGCAGCTCGCAGAAGTTGCAACGGTCGAGCCTATGGAAACAGCTGAACCTGACGTGCCAATTGTCGCCAGCACATCCAAGGCGACGGCTTTTACGACAGTGAATCCCAGTAGCTCGATAAAACGTCGTCGTGCCCAACTGCTGCTCGATGATGTGGAGGATGAGGACATGTTACAAAGCACTAAAGCCATTGCACCCACGAGCACATTCACGAATGTGCGTAGCAAGAAGCCCACCATAATCTCTTCGGTTCAGGTGAAACCGCCAACAGCAACAGGATCACCCATAAGGACAGTAACTGCTGCTCCAATAGCTACAGCTGCAGCTCAAGCTCCAGCTACCATGGCTGCAATTCCAGCACCAATAGCTGCAGTTCCAGCGACATTTGCTACAGCTCCAGCTCCAGCTCAAATAGCTACAGTTCCAGCTCAAACTCAAATAGCTACAGTTCCAGCAGCACTAGCTGCAGTTCCAGTTCCAATATCTTCAGTTGCAGCTCCCATAGCTGCAGTTCCAGTTCCAATATCTGCAGTTCCAGCTTCACTGGCCATAGTTCCAGCTCCAATAGCTACAGCTCCAGCTCCAATAGCTGCAGTTCCAACTCCGATAGCTACAGTTCCAGCACAAGTAGCTCTAATTCCAGCTGCAGTTCCGCTGACTATAGCTGCACCCAAGTCTGTTGCGACGACTGTCGCCAAGCCTGCTCCGATGGCTGGCCCCAAGCCTGCTCCGATGGCTGGCCCCAAGCCTGCTCCGATGGCTGGCCCCAAGCCTGCTCCGATGGCTGGCCCCAAGCCTGCTGCCAAGCCGTCTCCCATGACTGCTGCCAAGCCTGCGCCCAAGCCTGCTGTAGCTCCTATCGCAAAAACTGCCAAAGCTGCAGTTCCTGTTGCTGCTCCAGTCGTGGCAAAGGCGCCTGTAGCCGCCGCTAGATTGGCAGCTCTGCCACACACATCCACGCCGAAGGCGGCAGCTCATAAGCAGAAGCCCAAGGATGCGCGCATGTCACACATTTGTCGCTGTGGCACCACCTCGGCACCTGGTCGAGCGACCTGTCGCAATTCGCGCTGCACTTGCTATGTGGCGGGCAAATCGTGTGTGGATTGCAAGTGCATTGGCTGCAAAAATCCACATCAGGATCCAGAGGATACGAGTGATGAAGAGGACTTAAACATGGACATGGAAACAGAGGTGGCACCCGCAGAGGAACCTGTAGAGGAACCCGTTCCAGCATCAGCTGACGTGCAGTCGCGCTTTACATTGGTGCCCCTTGACAATCTGCAGGAATCGCAGCATCCGCTGGTTCTCATGCAGAACGAGAATGGTCAATACCAGGGTATGTTGGCGGCTCGAGTATATCTTTCTCTTTACCTTTGCCAGTGTTCAATAATAATCTCGCTCTACATCTCTCTCTTTCTCGGCAGGCTTCAACATTTTCAATGGCAGCGAGCCAGTCGATCCGGCTCAGCTTGGGTTTCAGCGCGTGCCGTTGCGCAGCAATGATGGGAATACAACAATACCTGAATTCGCTTATATTATGCCACCGCCCACGGTGGAGCCAACGACAGCAGAGCCACAAGAGCCACATCCACCACCATCTCCCACAATTGTGCAGCCGGCGAAGAGATTCAAGAGCTTCCACAAGGGGTTAGACACGGAACGAAATGTGCTCAGGAAGTCGGCCGATATGCTGGTCAGCGCCGGAAACGCTGCCGCTGGCGACAGCAGTCTGGACGGTGACAAGGATGAGGCCATTTTAGAGCGCATCTTCTCGGATTTGTAAGCAATCAGTGTAGACGGGCGAACCAGCCACGCAATCTGTATATGGTCCACGTTTTATAGTTGCCATAGAGTTGATTTAGTTGTGTATGTTGTAAATATTTGTGCTTAGGTAGAAGAATTGTGCGCGTCCCTTCATGTCTGTATGCCCTGTACCTGTGGAACCTGTGACACCATATGTGCAAATATATTTATGATACCTAAATCCCGGTTCAGGTACAGGGCAAACCATTTCTCCAGTCGGTCGCAATCGACTTAAGCGCTCATCCCCTCATTTAATCTTTTATGTTTTATTCCAGCTGTTATTACAAATGCACAATCATTACCACTTCATTTTATGTTTGTGTTGAAACTCACGAATTCTACATTCAATTATCCCCACAGAGCTGTTAGGATCATCTCATAGGAAGACGTTGGGTGAACCACTGAAATTATTTTTAATTTATTTTATCCTTATAATTCCTTACGTATTTTATTTGATCTTTAAGTGATATCTGTGTATGTTAAGGTACATAACAAAAACTAGTTTGATAGTCTTTATAACGCTTAAGTCAGGCGCCGCAGTGCAGGATTCGAGCTTCTGCATCAAATGAGGGAAACGAAACACAAAGCAATTTGTATTTATTACTCGTTCAACGAATCATAACAATTAGTCAGGGTCTAATAACAATTATAATTATTATAATATAATGAAATATGTATTATAATAATTATTTATAATTAATGCTTTGAATGCGGCAGGTGTAAACCAAAAAAAGGGAAACCAACAAAACAAAAACAATTTTTTTCATAGATTTTAAGACAATTTTTTTCATAAACTTAAGACAATTTTTTGTATAGCTATAAGACAATTTTTTTCATATAACTAAGCCAATTTTTTTCATATTTTTAAGCGCAAAGTTTGTCATGAATTTAAGTCAATTTTTTTTTTTTTATATTTAAGCAAATTTTTTTGAGCACGAAGCATTTTTTTTAAACCTTTTTTTTAGCACGAACCCCATTTTTTTTTAGCACGTGAAAACATTTTTTTTTTTAAATTATTATTTTAAGATTAAGAAGATGATTTATACTAAAAAAGCCTATTGCAGTAAATGTAATTAAATGCAAATGAAGGAATAAAAATGAAATTTTAATTTGAATGTGAAGAAAATGTTGAATCAATTAAGTGTTGTTAAATGCTTAAAGAGTGTTGGTCACAAAAACTGTAAAATTTTATGTCAAATACCAAATGAAGAAGAATTTGTTTGACTATATTTTCAACAATTGTTTAAAGTGCAGTAAAACTTCTTATTTTAAGTTATTAGTTAAATATGATATAGCTGTAATTTCATATTGTTCATCATTGACAACGGTGGCATATGCCTAAGACTAATCTGAGAATCCAAGTAGACTATAGTAGTAGAAGTAGAATATGGTTTATAATATATGATATATATATATATATACATAATATATAATATAGAAGAAGAATTTTGTTTCTCTATACCCTGGAGTAGAATGATTTTGTTTTTTTTTTTTTTTAAATATCTAAAAAAAAAAGTATATTTCATATATCATATATTATAAACCATTTTAATTGTAGAATTTCTAGCAAGCTATCGCTGGTTAGTAGTGGCAGATGGAATGTCATGGAATTTATATAGACTTCTCGGTGCGATGCTGCCCGAACTTAATGGCTCGGCCACGCGCTCACTCAATTCCACTCAATTCCCAGTTTCAAAAGGGGGAGATGAATAAACAGCATCGAGCTCGACTCAAATTCGGTTCAGCTCAACATTAGCCGTGCCCTTTGATAAGCACAACGGCTGCTGCTGCTGGTGCTGCTGCTACTGTTGATGCTGTGCTCATCATTATCTCTTGATTAACTCAGCGGACAGTCGTCGTCAGTTCGAGTTCGAATCCGAGTGGAGGCAGCAGCAAGTGCGCATCCGTCATCAAGTGTGTTGTTGTTGTTGTTGTTGTTTTAGTTCCTCAACTGATAAGCAGATATTAGTATATTCGAAATCGCACAAAGATGAAAGTGCTGATAGTGTTGCTCGTGGCATACCTAATCCTGGGCAGCGTACGGGCGCAGGATGAGAACGGTGAGCAGCCATGCAAATACATACATATATTTATAAGTTTGTAGTTATCTATAAAGTCCCGTTGAACCTTGTCACCCGCAGCAGAGGCTAACGATGAGAACGATGAGGCGCATAACATTGAGGCGGCCCAAAATCGCGTGGCCGCACAAATCGAGGGGTTGCTGGAGCATTACAAGCAGGAGGATCCAGTTGGAGTGCCCGGTGCACCCATACCGGATCCAATGGATGTGCCCGACATGGCCAAAAGCCTGGGCATGGCCAATCTGAACATGATGAAAGTGAAGGCCTATGGGCTCTCCAAATTTCGCATATCCACCGTCGATGTGGACTTCAAGGCGATGAAGGCAGGCGGAAAAAAAAACTACCTCAATCTCATCCTAATCCTTTCCAACTGGTCTATTGCAGGCAGAGGCAGGCATACAGCTGGACGAAATGCTGGTCAAGGGCAACTACATACTCAGTTCCTTCTTCTCTAAGGCCAACGGACCTTTCACCGTCATCTTGAAGAAGGTCTATGTCCGTTGCTCGGTGACGCTCGGCGTGGAACGCGATGGGCACCTGACCACGGAGTTCATTGACATGGACATTACGTTTGGTGAGATGGCTATGGACTTCCAGAATCTTGGCTTCTTGGGCAGCGTTTTCCAGGGCATCATCAATTCGGCACCCAATTTGGTATTCGATGCTATGAAACCGTTCATGCTGCAGGAGGCGGACAAGCAGATGCGCGGCGAGATCAACACGAGGATTGAGAAATTCATGGGAGATCGCCGAATGCCCAATTCGATAACTCCACTGGACAGCGCCATAGCCGGCCTGCGCAAGTTGGTTAGGGAGAAGGGCTACGATCCGTATCGCTTGGAGGACAAGAATCGCACCATGGGCGTCTTTAGTGTGCAGCTCACCAACACCTGGATCACAGGCTGCTCCAGCTTCTATCGCGTGGGCAACGTCACTGCAGCCATGTACAACAACACCGTGTCGATTCGCATGCAGTTGGGCACCCAGCAGATTACCGGAGCTGGACAATGGGAGGTTGGATTTGGTCTGATGACGCGCGTCGGTCATGTTCAGTTCACGGTGCAGCACATACGTGCTACGGTCGAGATCAGCCAGCCACTGGACACACGCAAGCGACCGCAGATCAACGATCTTCAGTTCGACATGGGCAACATTCAGGTGCGCTGCAATGGAGCCGGCACCTTGGACTATGCCATGGAGTTTATTGTCAATGTACTGCCCAATCTGTTGCGCTACCAGATCATGGATGCCATCGAGAATCCCATTAAGCAGCGTGTGCAAGAGAAATTCAATGCCATCGATGTGGAGGAGGTCCTCAAGGTGGCCTTGGAGAAATACAAAAAAGACGGCATGAATTTCATCTACGACTACAAGCTAGATAATTTGCCTTTTAACTAATTATTAATTAATTGTTGTTTGTAAAGCTTTCTTTTATATAAATCTTAAGAGTTTTACTCTGCAATGTAAGCATTACTTTGCTAATTAAATACAATCAAATACAGTTACTCTAGCAAATGGAAACTCCAATCAATTAAAGGGAATTATAATAGAACGTTTTCGCTAAAGTAATTGTTCAGAAAATTTCAAATGATAAATATTTGATATACATATATATATTATATATAACTAAATGTTGGCGAGGGAATGTGCTCAGGGCTCCTTGACAGCAAAGCAAAGCAACTGCAGGCGCATATTCCGTTTGACACGTTCCAAAATCTCATCCGCTTTGCGCTTCTGTTCGCCATTGAGTGGCGGACTTATGGCCTCCAAGGCCTCCATAAAGTAGTTCCTATGGACAGAAAAATAGATCAAGTTAGTAACAGCTAAGAAAGAGATATACTATTTAGCTCACTTAGCCGTCTCATTGGCATAGTTCTCGAGCCCGTCGCGCAGCAGTCGTATATCCACATGGGCCTGAATAGCTCCGGTGTAGCTAAAGTGTTGCACACAGCTCATCAGGCGAGCCAGCTCCTCCGATATAGTCTGCACAATGGACTCCAGTATGGGACGCAGCAGTGTGGGCGAGATGCTGTAGATCTCGGAGTAGACACCTACTAGATTGTCCAAGCACTCATGCGCATACGGGCGCAATTGACCCAGGCCAATCTCCATTTCGTGATCCCATTGAAAGCGACCCAGGTACATGGACGGTTCGATGGTGCCCACCAGTGGGTCACCCTTATGCTCCACATACTCCTCCAACAGATTGGTGAACAATTGATTGGCATTGTAGCGAGCTGTCTCAATGGCCAGCGTGGGCAGTGGATACCCGTAGCGCACGAAGACTTCGCCAATGTGCGCAAAGAAACTCTTGTTGCAGTACGCATAGTTGGCCAGACAGCAGAGCATGCGCTGCTCCCAGTTGACAGCAGCGCCTCCACCACCACTGCCAGACACCGATTCCGGCTGCTGGGCATTGGGAAAGCCAAGCAGCTGCGATACATTGTGCGTGGGCGTCTCGTCGTCATGCGAAGGATAGGCTAGCTCAGCAATGATGCCGCTGAAAGCGGACAGCAGCTCTTGCAGGCGCTGGGTCACCTCGCGCTGTCCATCCGAATGGGGCTCGAGCAGATTGCCCTCACGCACCTCCGGCTGCATGCACACCGTTTGTACCTCCTCCAGAGTTTCCACCAGCAGCGCTTCCAGTGCAGCGGGCAGTTGCGTTGCACCCGGGTAATCCTCTACGGTCGTTTCCCAGGTCTCCTGTGCGCCTAGCTTCTTGCAACGATCGGTGGCGCGTTTGAATATGATGGAGAAACAAAACAGACGCACTTCATCGATTAGCTTCTGTATAATATCAAGTGCGTCCGAGGGCAGATCCAGTCCGATCAGCGTGGCATATGCGATGCGGGTGTAACGCAAGCATTGCGGAATCCACGGCAAGAAATGGTGCGTAGCGGATGAGGAGCCGATTGGCCAGGATAAGCCGCTCGACTGGCGCAAGGCACGCTGATCAGCAGCAATGAGAATGGCCAAGCGCAGATAGATACAAAACTTCTCGATGGCAGTTAAAACCATGCGCTTGAAGTCGCCCGGTTTGGGATCATGTGGTCCACGTAGCTCGCCCGTGAAATACAGCTGACCCAGGCGCCACAGATCGGGCAGCTGGGAGGCGGCTATGTCGCAGAGCTCCTCGCAGAAGTTAACTCGACTCGGCGCCTGATTCGGATCGCGGCTCTTGGCCTTCTCCTGTGTCGCTGCATCTTTGGTGGCGTACTGGTCAAAGGTTTGACGGAATGTGGATTCCAAGTACTTGGCACGTGCCTCGATGGCGTCCCAGGCAGGATCCGTATTGCGCAATCTGTCGCCAATAGCTGTGCCGCTCTGCTGAAGCTCCAGGCTAGTCAGCGCCTTGATTAGCTTCTTTTGCTGCTCCACGCTCTGCGGCATCTTTACCACCTTCTCGTGCAGCTGCCTGCGGATCAGCAAAATGCGCTGATCCACCTCCTCGAGCACTTGACGAAAGATGGCTATTTCCGTTTTCCCAAACAGATTCTTGGCACGCGAATAATCATTGACCACAATATCATATTCCCCTGCCTTGGCTCGCCGATCCACGCTGTTGGGCAAACAGAAGAGGAACTTGTGACGCGACAGGGCGAAGAGCACCGACCGTGTAGAGTCCGCCTTCTCCTTCCGCACGAGTACATCCGTGAATATCTTTTGCGATTCACTGATGGAGTCTGCAAAACACGAAATTAGCTGATATACTATATATATGGGCAATAGCTACTCACTCTCAATGGACTGCTCGAGTACATGGAAAGGCTCTTTGCCGTACAGCTTGACGTCCTCTTGGAATTTATCGCGTATATTCATCAGCGTGTCCAGTTGATCGATCACCGAGCCCGCATTAGATTTCAGAAAAGAGAGCTGTCCCTCCTTCTGGCTCTCGACCTTGCGCTTTAGATATGCCAGACCCGCCTTTAAGTCCTCAAACGAGGTGGCCAAGTGATTCTCGAGCAGAAACCAAGCGGGTGAGAAATTTTCCTGCGACAAATCCCCGCAAGCATCGGGAAACAAATCACGTAAGTCTTCCGGAATTTTTTGCTCATTCCCCTCAATGGAGAGTCCCAAGGGATCTTCCTGGGTTAAACCCGATTGCGTAAGTGTGCGTCGACCCCAGGCAAAGTTTTGCGATGGCGATTCCTCTATCCACACAGCCGACTCCTTGAGAGGTCCAATTGTTTCATGGTATGCACGGAATTGAACCGTAGACGTGCCCACGCCTCCGCTTATGGTAGTGACTATGATATCACCCTTACCCTTGGCGGGGCCAGTGCGTGCTATGATCTTATTAGGCGATTTCCACTCTGCCGACAACAGACAGTCTGAGCCACAGATTTTAAGCCCTAAAAATTCGTTAAAATACTATGAGAAAAGGAAGCGAATGTTAATGATAACTATTTTTCATACCAATGAGATCCTGCACTCGACAGCCCAGAAATTCGCCACGTATGATCACGCGCGTGCCGGGCGGACCCTCCTTGGGTGATAGTCCCGTTACCACCGGCTGCGGGGCCATCACGTACAATACAAATAATAATAATAATAAATGAACAACGCCTACAAAATTGCAGCCGGATCAACAAATTCGATGCTTTTTCGATAAACATGCAGAGTGTGCACACTGCATTTCCATTATTCGTGCCATTTGTGTTATCGACAGTGTGTACACACGCACAGCTGATCAATAACTAAGCCGAACAGCTGTTTATTTACATCGGCGTTGGTCACAGTAGGAAAATGGATGACGTCGCCAGCGCGCAAAGCGAAAATGAAAATTTGCGTAAAATCCGTAATCGTTTGATGAAATGGGAATCCCAAAGTGATCCACTGGCAGCGCTAAGCGCACAGCAAGAGGAGCACTTGGATGTGCTCGCCAATTTGTGGAATGACGACGAAGTGACGGTGAGCAACAATCCAATAGACACGCAGGCCAAAACAAATTGATGGGTATTGACTTTTTGACTTATTCGATGGCAGGTGACGTCGGGGTACACGCGCCCTGAAGTGTACAAGGCAGTGGAGGAGAGGACCGAAGTGGAAAAGCAGCTGCCCCCGGACGGGCTGCAGAATACAAGTGATTTTCTGCTCTGGTTTGTGAACGTCAACGCGGAGATCGAGCTACGTGGCGATGAAAACTATCACAAGTATTTGCAGCAGCTCCAACAACGCAAAGCGGAATGTGCGCACATGCTGGACCAAATCTCTGTGGCCATGGAACGACTAAGCGCGCTTAGCGCTGAGTACGAGTTTGTCTCGCAGAAGACAAGCGCTCTGAACATGGCTAGCGAGCAGCTGATTGACGAGCAGCAGAAGCTCCAAGAACTGAGCAACGAAATTCAGCGACGTTTGCATTTCTTCAGTCAAGTGGAGCTGCTTAATCAGCGCCTGCAAAGTCCCACTTTGTCCGTGGCAAGCGAAGCATTCCGCGAATGTCTCAACAAAATAGACGAATGCTTGAATTATCTGGCAGAGCATGTGAGTAGACTCCTCTTACTGGCTGTTGGACCAGCTCATAATTGTGTTTTGCTTTAGCCCAACTTCAAGGATGCAGCGGCCTATAATGTCAAGTACAAGCAGTGTCTGGGCAAGGCTACGGCTCTGGTGCGCAACTATGTTGTGAATGTCATCAACCAAGCAACGGAGGCGACTTTACATCCGCGCAACAGCAGCAGCGATGCCGCGCTACAAGCGCCCGATGCTGCATTCGCCTTGTACTACGGCAAATATCAATCAGCGGCGGCAAAAGTCAAGCGTGTGGCACAGCTCATCGAGTCGCGGTTGGAGCACAGCAGCAGCAACGAATATAACCAGCTAATGACGGACTTGCAGCAGCATTATTTGGCACAGCGTGCAAGTGTTATGTCCCCGGCCGTCAATCAATCGATACAAAATGTGAAGAACGCTCACAAGGGGGATCATTGTTCGCTAACACGCAGTGCATGCGCATTTCTCGTACACGTCTGCCAGGACGAGCAGCGTTTGTATTACCAGTTCTTCGGCACGGGCGCAACGCATCTAACGTGAGTCTAACTAATAATACATCTCAATTCACTCACTTGACTTACATATTTATCTGCAGAGTTTATCTGGAGGGTTTGTGCACCATTCTCTATGACACCTTGCGCCCCTTTATCATCCACATCAATCACTTGGAAACGTTGGCAGAGATTTGCTCCATCTTGCGCATCGAAATGCTCGAGGAACATGTGCAACAGAATCGTACGTTATAAGACTACTCTTCATTATAGTCAACTAATTGGAACTTCTATATCATATACAGCCAGTGGACTGGAGGCATTTGCTACCATCGCCCATCAGCTGCTGCAGGATGTGCAGGAGCGCTTGGTATTCCGCGCACATTTGTATCTGCAATCCGACATACAAAACTATAATCCCTCAACGGGCGATTTGGCCTATCCCGAGAAGCTGGAAATGATGGAGGTACGTGTGCTTAGCCTCATCTCTTTAATCTTCATATAATCTCTTAACCCTTCCACAGAGCATTGCGCTATCGCTGCAAGAGCCAGTGCAGCTGCGTCGCTCGGACTCGCGCGCCTCCATGATGTCTAGCGAAGCGGAGAGCGTGGACACCGCCTACAAAGTCAAGCAAATGAGTAAATTTATAGAAATTCATAGAATCTCATCAGAAGCAAACATTAATTTTGATATGATTTCCAGACTCGCCCGCTGATTTGCATGGCATGTGGTATCCGACGGTGCGACGCACTTTGGTCTGCCTTTCTCGTTTGTATCGCTGCGTGGACCGGCCCATCTTCCAGGGTCTGTCGCAAGAAGCACTAAAACTTTGCATACAGAGCGTGTCGCAGGCAGCGATTAAAATCTCAGCCGCCAAAACACCAATTGATGGCGAGCTCTTTGAAATTAAGCACTTGCTCATATTGCGCGAACAAATTGCACCGTTTCGTGTAGATTTTACCATCAAGGAAACCTCGCTGGACTTTAGCAAGGTGAAGACGGCGGCCTTCGGTTTGCTACAGAAGCGCAAGCAGCTCTTCTCCATGGGCAGCAACAATGCGCTGCTTGAATTTTTGCTCGAGGGCACGCCACAGATCAAGGAGCATTTGCTGGACTCGCGCAAGGAGGTGGACCGCCAGCTGAAGACAGTTTGCGAGCTGTATATCAAGGATGCCGTACACATGCTAGTGGGACCGCTCATCACATTCCTGGACAAGGCACAAGCACTGCTGACAACGAACGCCACAACTCCGGAGGCCACAGCGGGCAAAGTCAACTATGTGCTGCGACAGAGTAGCTGGGCGAGTCCACAGCAGATTAGCAGCATTATCCAGGAGACACAGCGTCTGATCAAGTCCAAGTTGGCGGTGCTGCAGCGTGCGATGCAGCTATATCTGAGCAATCGTGATACGGAGTTTATAATATTTAGGCCGATACGAGTAAGTTGTATGATCCATTGCATTGGACTGCCAATTCTCATCATATTCGCCTGCAGAACAACATCATTCAAGCATTTGTGAAACTGGAGCAACTGCTGACAACAAATGGTTATTCGGCCGATGACATGATAATCACGAGCTGCCCCTCTGCCGAACAGGTTTCCATTTTATTGTCAAGTGCCAGCATTTTGGCAGCGGAAGGCGTGGCAAGCTTTGCAGCGGCAGCACGAAAGATAAGCACATCGTCGTCTGTGGAAGGTGCTGCAGTTGGTCGCAAGCTGAGCACCATATCCAACAAGGCGGAGCAAGCACAAGCTGTGGTTGTAGAGGAGCCCGAAGTGGAGCCAGTGCAGACAGATGCGAAGCAGGGTATTATTCCAGAACAGCCAGAGAATGTTGCTGTTGCTGAACAAGCTGTTAACGAGGAGCAAGTCACGGTGACTAGCACCGAGTAGTATGCAATATATGTAGTCCCTATGTAACCCTACCCTATCCTCACCCATGTATGTATTTATAAAGCTAAGGCAATTCAACATGTATATTACAGTTTATTCTTCCCAAGTAGAGCTAACCAATCGAGCCGGTTTCTACAACCGAGTTAATAGATATTTGAAACCGGCTCGATTTTGAATTATTTTTGCTAAGAGCAGCCTTAAGCATGCAGAGAATGTGACGAAGTCAGCGTAAATTATCAACATTAAATATAAATTACAAACAATATGAATTAGTTTATCTAAATATCTAAACATCTAACAAAGGGCAGCGTACACCGGCTGCTGGTCAAGTGAGGGATATGTTTGCGTTCCAAGTCTAGAAACTAAGATAGTAAGCATTTCTCCTTTCCGTTTGCTTGCTGCGGATCGCGTCCACCCACAGTCGTTGCGCGTTGGGCAGTGGTTGTGGACGTTGTTGCTCCATTCGGATTGGCCCCAGCTGCATCATCTTGCTCCATAATAGATAAAGCCAGAGCATGCGCCAGAGCCTCGTCCTCAGTCTGAAAAATATTAGTTAATTCAATTAAGATCGAACTTTGACGGAAGTTATGTTACCTTACCATATTTCCTTGAATATTTTGCACTTGACTGCGCTGTACAACAGCTGCGGTGGCTGCAGGCACTGGCCGTGCTTTGGTATTTGCTTGAGCTTTGTTTTGGAGTCGCCTTTCAGCTGCCTGCGCGGCCATCGCACGCGTATCGGAGAATATTTTAAAAACGCCCTGGGATGTGCTCGACGAAGCAGAAGCAGAAGCAGCAGTTGAGGTAGCAGTGGCTGGCTTGCAGTCATGGTCACTGGTGTGGCGATGACGTAGACAAAAGTTCAATTTGCACTGCGAGCACTGAACGGGTATCAGCTCCTTGCGCTTACAGCCCTTGGCATGGCAGCGATTCGTGTAGATCTTTTTGCTATCCGATTTGCATTGCTTATCTATGTGCTGGCTGACCGTTAGGTCGGGCTCCACGCCCGGGGCCGTGGGCACAGGCTCTCCGCACAGCGGACAGATGGGAACTTGGAAATTCTTCTTGTGTGCGCCCGGGCACTTGTGACGTTCGTAGTTGTAGTGACTGGCACAGAACACCTTGTCGCATGAGTCACACTTCACGGGCAGGAAGTCTACCATAAAACAATTGTGTTTACATTAATTTAATTAAAAGGCTGCAAATTCCCAATAGGCCATACACACCTAATCTGTTGCATGTGGGTTCGTTGCAGTGTTGGCCCAAATGTGGAAACTCCATAGTTAGGTACTAAGTTCGTTGCTTCGTTGTTTGCGATAAAGTAAATGCTGAAGTTGGTTTGTCACTGTTTTTTATAATAAATCTAAAATTGGCTGAAAATTCCAGAACGCGCTCGACACAATGACTACACAATATTAACACTGCGATTTCACCATTCGCAGTCAACTGCGTTTATTTACCATTCACTACGAAACGATTACAGCTATGCTTATCGCTATCGATATTTTCTATCTAAGCCATCGTTGGCAGTTTCAAATTAATTTTAGCTGTCGCAAATAATATTTCATGTCCATACATACATATTTACAAATTTATTCGTTAAATTTTATGTAGTGTTGTCATGTTACAAAAGGTTTTCAGAATATACATTAATATATATTAACCAACAACAATGATGGGAAACTTCATTTCCCAACTCAATCACTTAATTACATTTTTGTATTTGTTTCATGCATATTCATTTAATAACTGGCTTCATTGAAGTTAATTTTTGTTTTATATAATACCGAATATAGATTGAGAATAATTTCGCGCTGTGCGACATGTAGACTACGCCAAACGTCTATAATAAACATTCTTTAAATTTGTATACATTTACAAAAATAAAAGCAATATTTGCAATAATAATAATAATTACTGTGTAAGAATAAAAATATATAATATATATATATGTGTGTGTGTATGTTGTTTTTGAATGCATCGGTAGTAAAAGTTCAACTTTATCTGCACATGAGGAATTTAAAGCGTTAGGATATGCCCAACAGCAACAGCAGCAGCGGCAACTTTTAGCTCCAATTTTTAGATTAGCTGTTTTTTTTTTTTTATATTAACCATTTCTAGATCTCCACAATTTTGGTCCCGCACACACGCATAGATAATTCATTAATTACATATATTCAGCTAAATGCCGCCTTGCTGTCTAGTTAAACATTTTGGAAATGCATCTGATGAATTGAATTAAAAGTTAAACGATTTCTCTGGCAAATGGAGCGAATGCTTCCCAGTAGCTGATTATCTGTGTGATAAAGAAGGGCATTAGGTAAAACAATAAATACATAAAACAAACTATAATCTCACCTGTTGCTGGTGCGCCATTTGAACTTCGATATACTTTATAATGTTCGCCTTGAAGTCTTTCACTCTGCTCAGCTCAAAGCGCTCCATTTCCCGCTTTATTTCGGACGAAATATCATCGAATTGCTGCTGACAGCGCTGCACCTTGCCTTGCCACTATAAAATACGATATCATTGTAATATGCCTCTATGAATCATTATCAAATTGATTGTCAAACCTCTTCGACCTCCTGCTGTGCCTGATCCAGTTTGTCAGCACGATTGGCCAATTCGAATCGTCCGCGATTCTCGCGTCGCTTCGACAGCTGCATTTGAGCGTATTGCCAGTTTTGGAACGCTTTTACACGCTCATGGAAAATGCACTTGATCGCACCGAAGAGACCCAGATAGTCCTTGATGAACTCCGCGAGTATGTAGAAGTCTGAGTTTGCCTGCTCGGAGCGCAGCAGTTCTATCTTCTCCTCCACATCGGCGAGATTGGAGAGCGCACGCGAGAGTCCCGTGTGCTCCTCGCAGGTGCTGAGCATGGCGGCCGATTTGGCCACCAGGCCGGTCAGCACGGACAGCTCGCGGCGTGAGGAGACGAGCGACTTCAATGCCGAGGAAAGCTTTTGCAGATTTGAATCCAGATGCTCCACTTCGGTTATCTTGTCATCGAACCACGGATCATTCTCATCCATTTTGTACGTAATCTTGTTAACTGTTTCGCCAACTTTATTGAATAGTCGTATGACGCCGGCGCCGCTTAAAGCGGACGTATTCACCGCACGCGGCAATTCCTGATCGCTCTCCAGGAAATTTATGAAATCTAAATCGACGCGCAGGACCGGATGCTGTGCTGTACGATGGACGAATCGTTCAAGTGCCGCACGTCGGATCTCGATCCATTCCTGATTGATGGGTGTGCCCGGCTCGGTTTGCTGTGGACTCATTTTAACCTTGGTGCTGCCAATGATATTCTTCGATGGCGCCGGCGGTATTATGCGACCCATACGCAAATACTTGTTGACCAACAGATCATGAATGCCCAAGAAATCACTGAAGCGCCGCAAGGTGCTGAACTCAGTGCGCTTGAATTTTGGAATGTTTGTTTTCGTTGTCACCCTAAATGAATAAATTGCAATTAAAAAAGAGTGATACGTGATAAGGCTGTGACTCACTTGTATGCCAAATAGGAGCTCATGCCATCGCCCACCTTCTGGGGATCTGATATGACGATTTGAATGAAATAATCACCATCGTCTGTCAGCACTTCCTCCAAATTGGTCGCGGAAATGCGACGCTGCTCGAATTACATACAATGAGAGATTTATAATTAGCTCAAACTAGAGATGAACTGCACTGCGATAAGTCGCAAGTCGTATGCCTAATCGCATAGAGGGGCGTCAGCGAGGCTTTTTGTGACGTTGTCACAAATCAAACAAAGCACGCAAATATTGTAAGCAGAAGATAAAACAGCTCGGACGCCGCCCCACTTGCGACCCCGTGAAATTATGCTTAATTGAATAAATATTTGTTCGCTGCTGGCTTACATGCACTTCGCTCGGCGTCATTGCCGATACGAATAAATCACCGTCTTGCTCCAATGTTACACTGCCTGGTGCTGGGACCTCCTCCTCGTCGGATGCACCGGATACTGAACCATTGTTAATGTCCACATCGGCAAATTCTCGATTGTGCTCAGGTGTTGTCGCTGTCTCGACTTCCATTGTGCAACGACTCTCAATAAATAGTAATTAAATGCGTTGCGCTAGCCGTGGCTCTAATTGTAATTATTGGAATTATTTTTTTCTTTTTTTTTTGTCGCCCTGCTCGATAGCCGCAAGACAATGGCTTTGGCAATGGTATCGATATCTGAAGTGCAGTGTAAAGCGTGACCAGCGTGCGAAAAAGCTTTAAAAAATATACCAACAGCTTAAAATACTATAAATTGCATGTATTTATTTTTTTAGTATATACAAAATAAACTTATTGAACCTTCTGATTGCTCGAAATCCAGGGTATAAACGAAGACACCTGAACGTAGACAGATGGTGAATTGGCCTGTCCACATGGCATCTTTCCCCAGGATACAATGCCAATCAAAACGTTGCCCTGCACCAATGGGCCGCCCGAATCCGAGGTGCAAATGCTAACTCCTCCAGTCAACGGACCCGTGCATATATTAGTGCTATGCACATCCTTAGCCAGGGCTTGTTCACAGGACGCGATGGGTATGATTGGGATATTGGCAGCCACTTGCAGAACGCTGGGGTACGATGGTGAATTTGTCTTCGAGGTGCTTCCCCAGCCATAAAGATTTGCAGTCCCAGTGGGAACAACTCCGGACTTGGGCAGACTTACAGGCGAGACAGCAGCGGTCCAGGTGAATGCAGTTGGCGTATAAACCAAGCCAATGTCATATGGCACAGCTCCGCCCGTATACAGATCATTGATGACAAAGTAGGTAATGCTGCGCTTCTGCGTAGTTGAGGCAGTTCCTGCCACTGCATTGCTGCCAGCTACCAGAGTGCTGCCAAGGACCTGGGCACGATTCATCAGACAGTGAGCAGCCGTCACCAGCCAGTTGGCATTCAAGATGCTAGCAGCGCAGTAATGCGTGCCCTGATACTGCATGGACACCGCATAGGGAGCGCTGTTCACTGAGGCCGCGGTTCCGCCCACGACGCGCCCATGGGGACTCAGTTCATCCGAGGTGGAGCGGACAACGGCCGCCGATACTTGGCATGAGCCAAAGAATAGGCAACAGGCAATTAAATATAAGCTCGAGGCTTTCTGACCGTTCGGCAACATGGTTTCCGAGGAACTGTTTACATTTGTCTTTATCGAGCGCCGTTTAAATTAAAAACGAGATACGAATTAAACACAGCGTAGGTAAATGATAAGAAATTTCAATTTGCGCTTTCGTACTAATAGATAAGCGTTTTATTTAATTGGAAGGGTGGTAATATTAATTATAATAACTATCTAGCAGCACTACTGAAAACAATTTGTAGTTATTAAGTAGCTTCAATGGAAATAAGCCTACTTAGGCCCAACATTTAATTATTTAGCTAAAAAACAAACCGAATTCAGAAATAGTTAATAAATAACAGTATTGAGGATTGCGAGTTCCTTGAAATCTATAATATAAATTCAAGAAAAATCTAAATTCATTAAGCAACCAAATGTAACACATTTAGTGAAATAAATTCAAATTCAAGTACTTTCGTAGAATTTTATACATTTAGATAAGGGGCATTACAATTACACACAAGTCAGGTATCTTAAGTGGTTTTTTAACAAATATTTTGATTCATTGATAAGCCCTAATACGATTCGAAGCCTTTCGGCACCCTTTGCGGCACTTACAATCAAACAAACAACAAAACAAACTTTTTTTTATATTTTTTCAAATTCTTGTCCGTTAGCGATTTTTTTTACTAAACAGTATAAAATGTAGTATTTTGTATGCGTCATGTTTTCGGTATTTTTGCGTATTGTGCACTTTTGTCAACTGACGTAAAATTAATTTATCGATATAGTATATCGATAGCCATCCCTACAACTGACTCAGATCGACTTGCTGGCTGACTTTTTCTACGAAAATTTTGTTAATACTACTACGTTAATAATTGAACTTAGTGTTAAGCATAACGAGGTTAAAAAGTGCGTGCATCGATCCATATATGCAGAAACAACAAAGTGCAACGTGTACAATAGAAGCCGCATAAGTAACACGCCCCAATAGCAAAACAATAGGTGGGCGAGAGAGCGAGTGTGTACGAGAGAGAGGCGAGGAGAGGTCAGCAAACTCGCAATTAAGAAAAGTCGACACGTACAAGAGTTGAAATAGTTGAAGTAGCAGCAGCAGGAGCAGCAGCAGAAACCCAAACCGAAACCCAAACCTAAACAGAAATAAGTAAACATGTCATCCGGCGATTTTGGCAATCCGTTGCGCAAATTCAAATTGGTGTTCCTCGGCGAGCAGAGTGTGGGCAAAACGTCGCTGATTACACGGTTCATGTATGACAGCTTCGACAACACCTACCAGGCGACAATTGGTATTGATTTTCTATCCAAAACGATGTACCTGGAGGATCGGACAGTGCGGCTGCAATTGTGGGACACAGCCGGCCAGGAGCGTTTCCGCTCGCTAATACCCTCCTATATACGCGACTCGACAGTCGCCGTTGTCGTCTATGATATCACGAATACAAACTCATTCCATCAGACCTCCAAATGGATCGATGATGTTCGTACGGAGCGTGGCAGTGACGTCATTATCATGCTCGTTGGCAATAAAACGGATCTGTCCGACAAACGGCAGGTGTCCACCGAGGAGGGTGAGCGCAAGGCGAAAGATCTGAATGTGATGTTCATCGAGACCAGCGCCAAGGCCGGTTACAATGTGAAACAGTTGTTCAGGCGTGTGGCAGCGGCGCTGCCCGGCATGGACTCGACGGAGAACAAACCGTCGGAAGATATGCAAGAGGTTGTGCTTAAGGACTCGCCCAATGAGACTAAAGATCCCGAGGGAGGCTGCGCCTGCTAGAACTGGCCCATTACCCAAACCAATCCTCGATCCAACAACCACAGCCACAACTACAACCACCAGCCTCCTTCTACCCGCACACAGAACTCCGCTACGACCTCGACAACCTTCACACCTTGATACATGCTGGCACAACCAGGTGTGTAGACCAGGTGTACGTGGGCAACGGGCTTCAACAACAATACCAACAATAAGAACAATGATGATGATGATGATGATGATAAGCATGCTTAAACAAGATTGAGAAAAATAAAAGAAAACTTAAACCAGGCTAAACATGAGATGCACACACACACAAACACACGATTTTATGTTTAAGTTTATTTATATACACGAAAGAAAAAGAAAAAGAAAAAGAGGAAAATAACTTAAAGAAACAACGTATAGCAAAACATAAAAATAGACTAAAAACTAATTTAACGCAATCGGCTAAATATGTACGTTAAATCCAATTGCATTGCAATATAAGTAAGCGCCTAGTCCTAATAACCAAGCTAAAACGATGAGTTAAGCTATGTTCAGACGTGCCTCGGCCGAGGCCCTACTTAGACTAGTTTATTGTAAAACGCAGCTAAATCAAACATTTCATTTGCTGTCAAATATTATGACAAAAACTTTCGTAAAAAGATTGTATTTAAATTAAATTTATTTCAAATTGGAACTTAATCTAAAATGCTTCAGTGATTGCTTGATTAATGACAAAATGTTCAATTATCAAAATATGTTCAGAAAGGATATATGCGATCTATATCAAAGACCTTTTATACTTTGCCAGAGCATCTGGCTTAACTGATAAGAAAACAAGGTTTTGCCTTTATCTTTATAGGCAGTTTGTGTAGATTTAACGATATCTAACATCTACTCCTATAGCATGCTATAGTATGATATCATCTATATATAGCATGTCAGAATATATCTCTGTTATATATACCTATATATCATACCATAGCATTTCCCTAGCCTAACTGGCGCGTGTGAACACAGCTTAACCCATTCTCTTTCTCTCTCTCTCATAACTTGTACTTACAAAAAAGAAATAAGAAAAAGAGAATGAGCTAGAAGCAGAGTAAAAGAGAAAAGCAAACAAACTTTAGACACACACGCAAAGAACATTCCAAGGTAGTGTGCTGGTTGCCCCTGTTTCCGCCTCCATCCCCCCCTTGACCCACAGATACCATTGAGAGCCAGCTTGTGTTCAAGCCGAAACTCCGCTCGCTCGCCCTGCCTTAACGGATCATCATCGACTCCCCCCTCAGCTGAACAACCGTGGTCCCATTTATGACTAAGCCCCCGTTTTGTTTGCGGCTTCTGTTTGCGTTTCAAGACCTATTTTTCGTTTGTTTGTGTTTATTTCTGTTTTGGGATCGGCGCAGAACTTGGCATCTTATGAATAAATATATATTTATATATATGATATGTATTTTTATGAAACAGGCAGTGTAAACAATTAACAATTTATAAAACAATATTAACAATTTTTGCTTCGATTAGCGAGAGAGAATTTTGTGCATTTTTTACGCAAACAAGCAAAAGCAAAAGCTTACAAAATTGATTAAAAAAAAACAAAAACAAAAAAAATACGAAACGCAATTTTTAATAAATCAAATTATGAAAAACTAAAAATAATAAGTATTAGCAATAAATTAAAAAAAAAAAAAACGAAAAAAACCTAAATCAACATTTTTTTTATTGATTTTAGAGGGAGAGTGTGAAGTTTGAAAGATATTAAATGTTGGAACCAACCTCGTCTATAGGGATGACTCATTGCATAACGTGGCTCATTGTTATCGAATAATTTCCATTAGCTAGTTAAAATATCTGCGATAAGCATGAAGCACACGCTCACTCACATGCGCTATCTATATAAAAGAAATATAGATATGTTGTTCATTCAGTCTGATTGATGATGATCATGAATGAAGACAAGAAGAGTTTTTCTGGTAGATTTAACTGTCAATAAAAATAGATCAAGATCAAACTCGCACTGAAATATCTATTTTAGATATTCAAAATAAAAATACAAAAGATATTTCGTGCTGTGTTATACATGAAGATCATTCAGACTGACTGATGATCGTCAATGAATGAGAAAAACTGTTATTTATCTAAAGACCCAACTGTTACTCAAATATACATAACTAATTTCAATGCCTTTAAACATATTTAAGCTCATTCATCGTCATGAAGCTCACTGGGATTGATGATCATGAATGAAAACAGGAACTGTTCTACAGATCTATCTGTTACCAAAAATGAATGAAAATAACAGTTCTTCAGATAGATTAAACTTAAACTCAAAAATATGATTTAAATAATTTCTATAAGGTTCTTCAGATTGATCAACCTTAGGTTGAAATATTGAATTTGAATACACCCAATTCTAAACATATTTAAGATCTTTCATCATTTCTTGGCCTCTCTGTTGAGGCTACATAATTTATTTTGAGGATTTCGTTGATGTAAGCGTAAATACAACTGAATAAGAAATGCCGGTCGTTTGCTATGCAAAGCTGGATTATACATAAGCTTGGTATATATATGTATATATCTATATAAATAGAGAATTATATTTTGGTAGATGGAGTATGTGGGTGCTAGGGGGTGGCCTAGAAGCTATCCTCGTTTGTGATGAACTCGTCGCGTATCTTCTGCAGCTTGGTAATCAGTTCCGCCACAGACACCTCGCCGTGCACCTTGTTGTCCCGGGTGCGCACGTTCACCGTGTTCGAGGATCGCTCCTTGTCGCCGACGACCAAAATGAAGTTGAACTGCGCCAATTGGGCGTTGCGAATCTTCTTGTTCATCGTGTCGCCAGCATCGCAGTCGACTTCGCTCATGAAGCCAGCCGCATAGAGTTCGTCGCGCACCTTCTTGGCGTATTCATCGTAGGCGGGACCCACTGGGACGACCATCACCTGACGCGGTGAGAGCCAGAAGGGCCACTTGCCGGCATAGTTCTCCGTGAGTATGGCAATCATACGCTCGACGGAGCCAAGAATGGCTCGATGTATGATAACTGGACGCTTCTTCTCGCCATCGTCGGCTATGTAGTTGAGATTGAATCGGATGGGCAACTGGAAGTCCAGCTGTATTGTGGCGCACTGGAACGGACGCTTCAGTGCATCCATAATAGTAATATCAATTTTGGGACCATAGAAGGCGCCATCGCCGGGATTCTCTTTCCAGGGCATGCCGAACTCATTGAGCGACTCGGCCAATGCCTTCTCAGCGGCATCCCACTGATCCAGTTCGCCCAGATACTTATCTGGCCGAGTGGACAGCACCAGCTGGAAGGAGAAGCCAAAGATGGTGTACACATGGCGCAAAAAGTCCAGACAGCCCTTCATCTCGCCCTTGATCTGCTCGGGAGCACAGAAGATGTGTGCATCATCCTGCTGGAAGCGGCGAACGCGAGTTAAGCCAGTCAAGGCGCCCGACAGCTCATTCCGATGCAGTACACCAAAGTCAGCCATGCGAAGGGGCAACTCGCGCCAGGAGCGATTGCGATTGTCGAAGATCAGGCAATGGCCGGGACAGTTCATCGGCTTCAGGGCGAACTTCTCCTTCTCCGCCTCGAACGAGAACATGTTGTCCGCATAGTGCTGCCAGTGGCCGGATGTCATCCAGAGCTTGGCATTGTAGATGTTTGGCGAGATGACCTCCTGGAATCCGCGCTTTCTGTACTCGCCGCGTATCAGATTCATCAACGTGTTGTAGATGTGTGCGCCGCGTGGCTGAAAGAAGCACGAGCCGGGCGACAGTTCGTGGAAGAAGAAGAGCTCTTGCTCGCGGCCAATCTTGCGATGATCCCGCTTGGCTGCCTCCTCCTGCAGTTTCTCCCACTCCTTGAGCTGCTTGGGATCTGGGAATGAGATGCCATAGACACGCTGTAGAGTCTCGGCATCGGCCTTGCCCTCCCAATATGTGGACGAGTTCTTGGTAATCTTCAGGGCCTTCACCTTGCCGGTGTGGCGGACATGTGGACCGCGGCACAGATCAATCAGGGAGCCACACTTGTAGACCGTGGTGCGATCTGTGGTCACCTTCTCGTTAAGAATGCGCACCTTGAACTCATTGTACTTGAACATCTCCAGCAGATCAGATTTCTTCATCTCCAGGCGCTCAAAGTTCTGCTTCTCCTTGACGATTTGCTTGACCAGGGTCTCCATGGTGCCATAATCGTTTGTGGAGATCTGAGAAGAATTGAATTAATACTAAGTCCATATGTTTGTTAAGCTTCAGCCTCTTACGCCCTCGCCCTCCAGATGCATGTCGTAGTAGAAGCCGTTTTCAATGGGCGGACCATAGCACAGATGTCCGCCATAGATGCGTTCCATTGCCTCGCCCATGATGTGAGCGGAGCTGTGCCAGAAGACAGCCTGTGCATCCGGATCGTCGAACTTGAGCAGCTGCAGGGTGCAATCGCCCTCGAGCACACGATCCAAATCCCAGACCTCACCATTCACCTTCGATATGACGGTATTATCGGCCAATCCCTGGCTGATGCCACGGGCAACCTCATAGGGCGTCGTCTCCCAGGCGGTGGCATCCACCTGCTTGCCATCGGGCAAGGTTACTTTGATGGGTGTGCGCGGCTTAGCAGCCAATTCGGCTTCATACTCGGCCTTGCATTTATTCCAGAAGACATTACGCTCCTCGATGTACTGTGGCCATGGATTGAGCTCTGCGGATTGAAGATAATGTTAATAATAGAATAAAATATAATAATTAATTAATTTACATATATCATTTCAAGTACTCCCTTTTTATATTTCATTAAATAACTTTGTTCACCATAATGAGCTTTCACTGTACTTATTTTACATATTAGTTCTACATACCTTTGCGACTGTCGCCGCCGCCTGCAGCTGGCTTTTCCTTTTTCTCCTTCTTCATCTTCGCCGCCTGCAATGCGCATAAAAAAGAAATCAATAAAACTCTACGAAATACTAGAAACGAAATATCGCCAATGCTACGTAGACAACATACACAGTTAGAAAAGCAATTATATTAAATGATATTTCGCTGTCTGCTTTATTTTTTTCGTGTTTTCTCGTTTGCACAGTTGTCACACACGAAAAAAAAAAAAAACCTCAAATGACAATAACAAAAAGTGTTTTCGGCTCTTTGCTTTATCGGCTTTCGGCAGAAACTGATGCAATAGGGCAGACAGGTTAAGTCAGTGTGGCAGAAGGAGAGCGATTGGCGATTGGCGAGACTAATTGCAATTGAAGTTAGTGACGTCACGGCAGCCGGCGGCTGTGATTCATTTTGACATATTTGGCATACATACAATGCACACACACACACACACACACACTCTCACCCACAAACACGTGTAGACGCTCACACACACACAAACTCATGCCTAGGTGTATATGATGTGGCAATAACAGTTAAATAGTTAGATATAAATCACAATTGGGAGCGGGAAAACCAACCAAAGTTGCGTAGCACCGACCGCCGCGTATGCCCTGCTGCTGCTGCTGCTGTTGTTGTTGTTGTTGTTGTATTGACTGCTGTTGAGTTTTGCTGAGCGGCAAGGCTCGTATATTGTTCAATGTTTTATAGCTGCTGCCTCTAAATGCAACCACGAACGGCAACACTTTTAACATTACTTAATTACGTTTAGGTTCTAATACACTTGTGATCCAATTATAATTATTTTAACATGCCTTTTGCTTATTCAAATCCAAATTACTTAATTCCGACACCACGTTGTCACCCATTCCGATTCCACGTTGTTGTTGCTTTGCAAAGTGTTGCGGCTGTTAACTCCGAATGTAGTTTGGATGTTATTAACAGCTGCAGTAATTTATAACAGAAAATTATTTAGTCAAGGCTTTTGCTTAAACCGGTACTACAGCAATTTATATTCTGCAAATAAGGCCAAATTGTTCTGGGTTTCAGTTAGTAGCTCTGCCAAATGCCTGTTTTATACATGCGTGTATATCTTGTTCAATTAAATAAATAAATATTGACTAACAGCACCACATGAGTAAATGAGCGGCTGATAGCTGTGGACTACAATTTCGAGATGAACAGATGATTGGTTTGAAATATCGATGACACATTCGAATAAGTATCGTATATTTCCAATAACTGCGGTCGATTTAAATTCATTTTTGCTTCAATTAGTTCCGAACAATTATTAATGATGGAAACATTAGAAAACAGAGCAAATAAAAAATTAAAATAAAATATGAAAATTAAATCTAATAAATAAATATGCTTTAAAAATAAATAGTTTTCAATTAAGCGTTGCCTGTGCAATTATAAAATTTTGAATATGTTTTGAGCTTGTAAAAATACCAAAAATACCATTGTTAGACATATGGTGAATTTTTGCTTAATGCAGTTGGGTTACACTGCCAGTTCGTTGTATCAGTATTTTTTTTAATTTCGTGGCGTGCGTTTGAGTTTCGCTGTTGCTCCGCTTGCTTCTCGGGTGTGTTTTTGTGTTTGTGCGAAGGCGCGCGCGTGTGTGTACGTGCGTGTGAGAAAGAAAGAAGCCGCAAAGGAAAAACCGTTTCTTGGAAATCTTATCAATGAGTTTTTAGCTGGTGCCACAGTAGGAAAATGCTAACGCATTTTACAGCTCTTCTTAGCTTGTAGTTCGCTGCAGTTGTCGTCGACGTTGTTGTCTGTTGTTGGTGCTGCAGTTATTTGTTTGTGTGTGTGACGCCGTCGCCAGCGTCGCTGCTACCACGCCCACACTCACAACAGACACACTCACACACACACACAGCATGGCAGCCACGGTGTACAAACGCCTACACAGCGGCGGCAGCCTCCTCGCCTCGACAACGTCGCCCGCCCCCCCAGGCGGCTCGTCATCCATGCTGGGGCACTCGCAGCTGACGCGCTCGCTGGAACGAATCCTCGAGGAGGCGCACTTCAGCGGCGAATTAATACTGACCAATCGCAAGCTGAAGGACTTCCCCAAAACGGGTGCCAAGTTTGGCCTCACGGACACCGTTATTGCAGGTGCGTTACTAATCTATATCTACCCAACCCCCCAAGCCGTTGGGTGCGGTTGGCGTCTTTACTTTTATGCTAAAATCTCCTTTTGTTCGCTTGAAAATCAATAATTTGCAGCAGCCCGCCGCATGTTTGTTCTCCCGCTTGCTCTTGCTCTTGCTCTCTTTTGGGCTGTCTATCGCACTCCTCTTTCCCACTCTCTCTCTCTCTCTCTCTCTCTCTCTATGCTGCCGTGTCCATCTGCAGCCGTTTTATGACTTTTTATTGCGTTCGCACGCACTTGCCTGTGCGCTCCTGTTTGCCTCTCCCCTGCGCCACGCTAACTAACTCTCTCGCTCTCGCTCTCTCATCAGGAACCGTAATTATTGCAGCTGTTTTTACCGTTTGCTGCTTTTCCATTTGCATTCTGCACTATTCGCATTTCGGGTGGGTTTTTTTTTTCATCAGGCGTTTCTCCTGCTTGTTTCAAGTTCAGCCAACTTTCGTTTTTGTTGTGCCCAAAAAATGCAGTCAATACACACAGAGGCGCATACAAACACACACACACACATGCACACCCACTCACCCACCCATTTAACTACCCCGATGAACGAACCATCTGTTTTAATAAGTAAAATCGATGCAGGACGTCGATTTTCAGCTGTGCACGTTGTTCTCTCCTTCATCTTCTTCCATTTCATCTCTCGTTTTTTGCTTTCGGGCGTATACTAAGCCCTAGAAAAATATTTAATTATAAATTTAGTTCGTAACTAAAAATAAATTGGAATATTAGTTCAGTGATATAAATAGGTATGTTTATTTATTATCAGATGCATTTATGCATTTTTTGCTTTAACAGCAAAAGTAGGATTTAAATACCCTGTAATTTATAGTTTCTTTTATATTAAACGAGTATATATCGATTTTTATATGTAGTTGATTCAATAAAAAATTAAAAGCAAAGCTTAAATTAAAAATCATTAATTACTATTGTAATGGTATATTTCAGAGTTTTCTTTGAACTAGTTCCACACACTGCGGAAAAAGACATTCCCACATTCAATGAAGTCAATGAAAGAACGTTCGTAGAATAAATTGTATAAACTATTGTGAATTGCCCAAAATTAGTTCTTCTAGTACTCACGTTGGTATAAGTTCTATTAATTTCAACCAAGATTCTCACAGAATTCTGATGTGGGTACTAGTTATAAGAGCTACAACATAGAGTTACATAAAAATGAATTAAAAAAACAAAAAGTTCTATGATTTTTTTCTTTGTACGATTTCAATCAGCTTCAGTTAAGATTTCTACAATAAGTTTTGCTTTGGTACTAGTCCTGCGAAGATTTTTGTTTTGGAATTAGTTCAATGAACTACAGCAAATATATTCACAAAATTCTCACTTTCTAAAAGCTTCCACTTCTATAGGCTTTCTACTAGTTCCATGAACTATAGACAAAATAATTTAATGACATCGGTACTAGTTCTATGAACTGAAGCAAATATGACCACAAAAATGTTCACTTATGTAATAAATATATACTAAAATCCTACAAAACTCTGATTTAGGTACTAGTTGTAAAAGCTTCCACAAAAATGTTTGCTTTGCTAATAGTTCTATGAACTACAGGAAATACATCCAATCGTTTCTTACTTTAATAATAGTTCTATGAACTACTTCAAACAGTTCCATATGATTCTAGCTTTGCTACTGGTTCCATGAACTACAGCAAAGACTTCCACAAGTCGTAGTTGCTCTCTCTTCTCTTCTATCTGACATATCACATATCAATTCTAGTTCCTTATATAGAGAGTTCACTTATGCTCCAGTTGAACTTCCATCTTTGGCTGAAAGTTTTGTTTGTGGTTCAATGCGTTGCGACGGCTTTCCAATTGAGTCATCGCTCACTATGTGCGTGTGTGTGTGTGTGTGTGTGTGTGTGTGTGTCTGGGTATGTGCGAGCGTGCGTGGGCGTGACTAATTAGCAATTAAAGCCATTCGCCCCTTTTGGTGTGAACATCATTATGAGACCCTCCACCTTCCAGCACATAATGAAGCCGTTTTGTTGCTAAATATTTGTGAATTATGTTGTGCCAATAAAGGTGAATGAGAAGCACTAGAAGAAGAAGAAGAAGAAGACGAAGGAAGAACCTTGGTAAATCTGCAACCCCAGAAAAGAGAAAAAACTGGCAAAAGGTGGCAACGTCATTTCGAATAGCCACTTGAAAGAAATCAATGAGAGCCATAAAGAATTTTTTTCGCCTTTGCTTCGTTTCTTTTCTTTTTGCTTTTGCCAACAACCCTCGAGGATGTTAAAGTGAAGTGGGCGAGGATGTGTGTGTGTGTGTAGGAGGGGCGGGCCGGCCGGCTGGCTGGCTGTCAACGTTTCCTAAAACGATTTGTTGTTCTGGTCTGTGCTATCCCCACTCCTTTCAAGCTGCCTTCCATTCAGTCACCCCTTCCCTCGTCCCTTCCACGGCTTCCAGCCAAAAGTCATTTCGTTTTCACTGCAGTCGCCAGCACGTGATTAAGACGAATGTCACGTAAAGCAAACAACGCGCAGCAGACAAAAGAGATGAAAATAGGCAACTGCAACTGCGACTGCAACTGCGACTGCAACTGCGACTGCAGGCGAACAAAATTGTCTCGGCGACGTGCAGGAAATTGTTTAAAATAATTGCAAGCTGCAAAAATCTGGAAACGAAAATAATCAACTCAAAGCAGTAGAAATAATGAGGATAAATATGTCAGCATAAAGGAAGCACAAGATAAAAAGCGACGTAGGCAGCAGCAGATGCAATCAGAGAGGTTTATGTACATATGTATGTAGAACTAGATATGCAAAGGCGAAAGAGCAGTAGAACGGAGTAGTGAATAACAGTGGACAGAAGTGTAGTAAAAACATGTAAGAATGGTTTAGTCGAGACTGCTCGACTAGGAGATAGGCAGAACCTTGCAAAGAGGTGATATTCCAATCATTTAACAATTCAATTATATAGATATAGCAAAAAGTACATACAAACGCATAAGCAGACGCTCTGCTAGTTGCGCAGCGACTGCACTTGAACTGCAATATGGGCTTTACTGTGGGAACTTTCTTGTTGAATAACATTTCTTTTAGATAGATTTTCTTGTTTAAGTTTTCAAGATATAATTATGACACTTATATGTGAAGAGTTTCCACAAGTCTCTAGTCTTTTAAATTCGTTCTTAACTAATTTGGGCGACAGAGTATTTCCCACAAAGTAAAAAATTCCCGTATTCGTTACAGGGAATTACATAGGGAACTACATAAATATATAGAATTCTTATTGTGTAGATCTCATGCTTAAAAAACGATATGAAATGTTTTTTTTTATTTGTGTCCACTTTCCAAAATATAATAGAAATCAAAATGAAAAATACATAAATTATTCATTAAACTAAATGCAAAATTTGTAGATTCCAGCTTTAAAGACGTACCACATCAAATTAAATAACTAAATTTTGAAAAAGTTTTTAATCGATGAGGTAAAAACGGAAATAGTTATTAATTTTTTTTTAAATAAACTCGATATGCACGTGCTATATAGTGATTTATACAAAATTCCAAGTCTCTAGCTCCTATAGGCTCTGAGATAGACGTTTCACACCTTTGGACGTTCAGACATATGGAGAGACGAAAAGACGGATGGGTGGGCAGACGGACATGGCTAGATGAACTCAGCTCTTTATCCTGATCAATAATATAAATACTTTATGGGGTTTGCCACGCCTCCTTTTGGCGGTTACATATATTTTCATATAACCTTTATACCCTGATATCTCATTTGCAGTGGATTCGGGGTATAACAAGCACCAGAAAAGAGTAGTGAATAGCAGTGGAAATAAAAGGGAGCAACAATCATCTCTGCTCTGCTACTACATTGTAGTTAGGAAAGATGTAAGGATAGAATAAGGATAGCTAAAGTTAGTAGACGCGACATTGGCAGCTGCGCAGTAACAGTAGCAGCTGCTGACGCCAGTGTTGCTGTGCTGCTAAACGAGAAATGGAGTTGCTGTTGCTGTTGTTGTTGGCAAACAAAACAATTTTGAAGCTGAACGATGGAGCAAAAAGAGACGAAATTATCATGTGCATGTGAGAGTGCATGTATGTATATGTATGTGTGTGTGCGTGTGCCGTTGTCGTTGTAATGTGTGTAAATACATATGTAGCCGACAGTTTTGTAGCTATTTCTTTTCGTTTTTATTATTATTTGTTGTGCTCTAAACACGCAGCAGAGAGGAAGAGGAAGCGACTTTGTCTGCTGCGGTTGGGCTGGGCTGCGCTGGGGCTGGGCACGTCGCCTGCGCAGTGGCTGCCAAACTGTGCTGCGTGCTTTGCATGCACAATGATTGACAGCTAGCGATGAGACTTGAAAGCGATCGTGCGATTATGTCAAGGGCTGCTCACGAATAATGCAATTTAGGTTGCATTTCACTCTTGTTGCATTTCTTGTGAATTGATGGGCAATGCGCAGTATACATAAATATTCCTCACAATATTATCTAATTTTATCTACAACAATGAATGCTCGCTATAGATAAATGTTCGAGCGTATTTCAGAATTGAGGCCAATTGGCTGCAAACTTGACACAGAAAAATGAACGTTCATTGTGTGTCTATTCATTAATTGAGAAGTGTAAGCAATATTTAATGGTTTCACGATGTGTGGCAGCAAAAAAATGGCTGAGGCATAAACAATTTGAGCGTAGCACGCGCGCCCCTAGCGCAAGAACTACGTTTATGCGCTGCAAATTGTGATAAACACAATTTGTAATTGTGTGCAGCTGAATTGGTTTAACATTTTAAATTGTTTAAAAAGTTATATCTCTGCAACGAAAACTTCGGTTTGAATGAAATAGAATTTGTTATACAACAAAATTAATCAGTTGTGACCAAAATGAGTTCTAGGTCTTTAACATTTAATTTAGTATAATTTTTATTAGTTTTTTTTTAACAATATGAAGAACTTTAACTTAAATTTGTAATGGTTTGCATAATTGTAAAGGCAAATGTTCTTTTAGTGTTCTTTTATCTAAACTAATTATTGTTATTGTATTTTTATTATTTTGTTTTATGTTTATTTATAGTGGATGCAGCGTAAACCCGTTCACTTTTAAAAAGGGTCAAATTAAAAAGTTAAATTGAAGCTTGATGAAAATATAAGGGAAAGCATAGTAGCTTAGTCAAAATATTGTAATAAATTCTTTGGCAATTAAGAAAATTGTTGGAAAATGATGAAAAAAAGATCAAATCTGTACTAACGGTATCAGATCAGCGATTTTCTTTTCAAATACCTTAAATTTTTTTCTAAATTTTCCTCTGGGCGGGTGAAATCAGAAAAATATGCGATGAAAATGTTAGTTTCGTGACTATAACGAATTAGTTGGAGCTGTAAAATAATTAAAGACAAAAAAATAAATAAATAAATTAAAAAAAAAATACTCTCTTAAGGGTGTACATTTAGTTGCGTAGTATTTTATACAATACAGTTCTTTTAAGTTAATTTTCACTGTACCATTTCAATTGCAATGAAAAAGATCAATTGTATTAAATACTGCGATAAGCATATTGTCCGCAATCAATCATTGTGTAAACGTTGTATTGACAGCAGTAGCTTAGCTGGACAGCCGCTGCTGGAAGTGCAGCGCGTATCAGCTTACAACAACAGCGAATGAATTAAGGGCAATAGCCACAACAACAACAACAACAACAGTAACAACAACATGAAATTAAACACACGCCAGACAATTTCCAGCTGCTCTCAGTGTGTGTGTGTGTGTGTGTGTGTTTTTTTATGGCTGGAGAAAAGCGAAATGCTTGCAGCTGGCATATGCTGGAAAAGTGCAAAAGAAATAAGAAGAAACAACAACTATTAAAATGTGTTCAATATTTATTTTATTACTTGTTTACCGTTAGTGCAAACATAAACTTATATTTACAAAATGATTAAAAAATGAAATATGCGCAAAAATATCAGAGCACTAAACAAACATAACTGTGGGTGTGTGTGAGTGTATTGAGTGGCTGCTGAGTGGGAAATAGTCGATTGGGGGAGTCAGCAGAGATTGGGGGCAGCTTGTGCTTTCCATATGAAATCGAAGCAATTGAAGCGGCAACGATTTCATCAGGAGACATCGCAGCGAGAATTATAATTGTTGTTGTTGTTGTTGTTGTTATAAATATTTTGATTGCTTGGAGCGTATTGGAAGAGAGATTGAAGAGGGTAAACCATATGGCAACTGTATTTGTTTGTATTCTCAGCTGCATATTGACAAATCGAGTTTACTCAGCGATAAAGCAAATAATTCCAAAGTGTGGGAAACTTTAGCTAAAGTATTGCATAAAGGAGTTTAATTATAGAATAAGAATCATGTTGCTTATATGTATATATATATCTATATATTATATATAATATATATTTGAAGAATTCAGAAGACTGGGGAAGACATATTTTCTCTGTTGCATATTGAATCAGCTTCGAGCTAATTTTGCTTCAGTTTATAATGATATCTTAAATTGAACTTTTGCCAAACAGTTAGAAATTGGAACTAGTTCAATTGATTATTTTTTTTATGTAAGCTACTTTTAATTTAATCTCACTTAATTACAAGAAACTATTTGAGTGGTATCTTGATTGGAACCACTTCTAAACCAGTAGCGATTCGCGACAAATTCGATTTGTAGTATATGAATATAAACCACTTCTGAATTAGTTTGGATTCGTCACTACTTTTATTTGTGTTGTAGCTTCATAAAAACCATTAATGAACAAGTTCCGATTCGTTAGTTTTAAGGTGTTTCAGTATGAACCATTTCCCAATTAGTTCCGAATTATAACTAATTGTGTTGTTTTTTAATTTGAGCCATTTCTATACCAGTTTTATTTTTGTTTTCAAGTTATATTTGTGGTCTCCCAATAAGAACCAATTGTTTCGATTTGTAATTATATAAAACTAATCGATGCGGTTATGCCATTGTGCCAGTTTCATTGCGTGATTCGTTTTAATATAAACTATTTTTGAACCAGCTCAGATTTGTGACAAACTTATTATGAATCTCTTGTGAGCTAGTTCTGATGTGTGGCCAATTCAATTTGTTTAGTATTAATATTTATATATCTTTTGAATCAGTTCCGATTCAAAATTGGTTCAATTTGTTTGGCACCTCCGTAATGAACCGCTTGTTCATCAGTTCGAAAACTTTTTATAACATAAGCAATTTCCTGTAACCAAGCTCTTGGGGTCTTTTTGTGTTAATGTCCAGCCCTTTTGTATGTGCCCTTGTTCCATATAAAGTCTGATTATTAAGTGTTACCATATTTGTAGCATATTTATGGCACGCGCACTGAGAAGACTTCCAATCCAACTGCATAACCATTTATTATACCGTATAAGTCGCTTCCAACGGGTATCGTGAATACTTTGCTCTTTTCTCCATTATTCCATTATGATTCATAATACCAAGCGTGTGCCCAACATCATCATCATCACCATCGCTGACTTCATCATCATCAATGGCGAAAGCCGAGCCATAAAATTTACTAAATTAATTTCAATAAATCCATCAATAGAAGCACCACACCACCACAGCATGAGTTGCCCAGCTGCCGGAATTGCCAGTCACGAGTGGCAAATGGTTCCATATATGTCATGGGGCCCAAGCTCCCAAATATAAGTTGTTGTTGTTGTATTTGCTGTTGATTCTTTTAGTCTGGAATTTGGCGCCATCAAAGTGAATTTTTTGTTGCTTCCGTTGACGCCCTTCGGCAATAAATGGCTAGACATAGCTCTTAGTCCGCACTCTCCTGAACTTATACTCTATATAAGTGTGTGTATTTATGTACTTTATAGTAGAGAGTAGTTGCGACAATATTTATGAGCTGTGCTGCAGGTGTGCGACATTATTCTCGAACTGCTGTGATCCAATTTCCAATTTTGATGTCGCGACAACCACGCAAAAATGCAAAAAAAAAAAAGCATAGGTCTTTAGTTGGGGAGTGAGCGACTTGATAATACCCTGCGCTACATGCGTAAGGAATAGAAATTCAATTTCATGAAATATTTAAAGAATTTACAATATAATATATAAAATATATCTGTACTGCTTGAAAGTCATTTCCTTTTCCTTTAAAATGGGTTTGATTAATCTTTGTTTTTATAGAAATGACAATGACAATGAAAGTTGTATCTAAAATCAAATATTTATTTATACATATATAAAATTTTACTACATGTGCTACATATGTATATATTTTATACCAAATATCGATTTTTCAAGATCGTATTTACTGAAAAACCAAATCGAATTATTAAATTTTATTGAAAATAAATAAATAAAAAAAATCCAAAATTTTATTATTTTGTAATATATCTCATACATATAAATATAGATATATTTATATGTATATGGTATACTTAAATATCTGAATAATTGGTATAGAAAACTTTTTAATAACTTAAGTGATAAGACAGATTTAAAGTATCAAATTGAATGACTAATTTTTACTTAAAATAAGGAATTGAAATATGAACAAACAATTTTTTTTTTTGATTTTTAAAGTTCTAGTATGTATTATTTTAGTATATATAATATATGATTATATTTTTATATATTTTTTATTAGGTTTATATTTATGAATTTATGTTTCAAGTTTTCCAACTGGTCCTCTAGGCCCTCTATATAGAACTTACACTCCCACTAAAACAGTATACCCTCTTTAAAACTTTTTATAGAGCATAAAAAAAGAGAAACAATTTGATTTACTTGTGTGTTTGTTGTATGTAGCGCCAATTTGTTTGCGCATTGCGCTTTTGGCCAACAGCCAATTGACCAAAGTAGATGCAGATACAGAGGGAGGGAAGTAGAGGCAGAGGCGGATATTGTAGAAGAGGCAGTGGCAGAGTCAGATGACGAATCAGAGGTAGAGGTAGAGGTAGAGGTAGAGGTAGAGGTAGAGGTAGAGGTAGAGGTAGAGGTAGAGGTAGAGGTAGAGGTAGAGGTAGAGGTAGAGGTAGAGGTAGAGGTAGAGGTAGAGGTAAGGGCAGAGGCAGCAGCAGCCCCTGACTAACTTTAAGGCATTTGCATTTGCATGCAGCATGTGGCATGTGGCAGGTGGCAGATGGCATCCCCAGTTAGTCGCTGCTCGCTATCCTATCGCGGATGCTGTGAGGGAAATCAACGCAAATACAATTTCCGCAAGCTGCCTAAGCCGATAAGAGCCGATATCAACTGATTAAGCCTGATGATGTCACAGTCTGAGGCAGTCCTTGACACATCCTGTTGGCTGCTGGCAAAGTTTATTCAACCGTCGCCGCCGTTTAGCATGTGGGTGCAGCAAAGTGTTGCAACTGCAGGCAATGCCATCTTAAGCGCTGCCTTTGTCTGCTGTTAAAGAAGGGCAGGGGACTTAGGGCAGGAGCGAGGCGGATGGAACTTATGGGGATTACGCTGATGTGAAGCCATAGCGAGAATCTACAAAAGCCGCGCCCCAAGTGCGCTGCCTGCCTCGCTGATGATGAGGTGAGCGAGGCATAAAGCAAATTTTCATTCGTAGGTTGGGGAGCCACTGGCTGTGTGCGTAAATCAACAAAAACAACAAAAGCAACAACAGCAACAGCAACAACATAGCAATCAAATGCCTCAACTGCTGTTGACAGCCAGTTTTTAGCGTTGAGCACTTGGAAGTGGCTGATGGATTCACATTTCTGGTTTTTTTCTTCCTCAAGAGCATTGCATAAGCGACGTGAAGGCGAATAAAGCAGTATTCGCAATCGACAGTGTTGAGCAATTCGTTCCAATGGCTTGGAACTAGTTTAACGAGTTGTTGTTCATTACAAATTTGCAAAAATTTTAAGTAAAATTAGTGAACTCAATTCATAATTTCATAACTTGTGTTCTTAATCGCCAGTGTTGAGCAACTAGTTCTAATGACTTGGAACTAGTTTAACGATAGCTTAAATCTAGTTCATTACAATTCAGCGAAATGTTTAAGCAATAATTTGTATTTGCAATATCCAGTGTTGAACAAGTCTTAAAGCTAGTTTAACGAGAGCTTTAAATTAATTTTGTAAATTACAAAAAACTCGTTTATTATGGATAAATAAAACATTTTGTACAAAGTGAACTCAATAACTAGTGAATATAACTACTATTTGCAATGGCCAGTGTTGAGCAACAAGTTGCTGTGACTTTGAACTAGTTTAAATAGAGCTTAAAACTTACTCATTATGAATCAGTTAAGCTTTTATTCATAAAGTGAACTATATTTATGAAGAGTACTACTGAACTATATTATGAAGAGTATATATTATTATTTGCTATGGCTAATAAAAAATAAGCTGACTATGGCCAGTGTTGAACAATTATGTCTAAAACTGTTGCTTAATGCAAACTAAAATTCAGTAACAAAACTAGCTCAGTAAAAATGTGCAAAACTTTTTACCAAAAAGTTAGGTGAATTCATGATAAACAAAATTAGTGCATAAAACCATAAAACCAGTGCTGGGTAATAAGTTTCACAGACTTAAAAGGGCATGAGTTTGAGCACTAAAAAGTTTTTGTTTATTAAAGGTCGTCAATTTGAGCTTACAATAAACAAGTGTTCATTCACTAGTTCCAGCGAAAGACTGGTTGAGCTGGTTTCAAGAAGGTTTCCAATTGAATTTGTAGAATAAAAAGTATTTCTACTTTATTTATTTTATTTTATTTATTAGTAGTCTAAATAAACTATAAATTTTATTTCATTTCTGATAAAAAATATATTTATGTGCCATTAAAGAAGTATATTTATTTTTAAACAAGACTCTCATACTGCCGCTGTAAAATTCTGATGAAAATGCCGGCGGAGTTCTTTTTACTTCAATTTTACATGTGATATCATCAGAGCATTGTTTTTATGGCCATTCAAAGTGTTTTTAATAGGGCTCAAACTAGTTTAAAGGCCGTCTATAATACTCTTAGCACTTAGAGAAATAGCTAAGACAACATTAAAGTGTTTTAAGCTACTTTTGCCGCACGCTCAACAATGAAAATTCCTTTGAATAGATGGAAAAAAACAAAAAAAAAAAAAAACAAAATTTAGTCCAGAATTGAGGAATTTTCAGACATAAAACTAAGTGGAGTTAAGTAGCTATTTGCATATTTGAAAAGTCTCAAAGTTTTCATTCGGAGAGAAAACCTTGAAATCTAGCCTAGAACCAAAGAATTCCTAGGCATTAAACGAAGAACAGCTAAGTAGCTTTTCCTACACCTCAGAGTTCATTTTTGAAGAAAACCATAATCTAGTCTAGAACTGAGGAATTCGTAGACAGCTAAGCAGCTTTTCCTAGACTTAATAATTCAAAAATTCTCATTTAAAAAGAAAACCATGATCTAGTCTAGAACTGGAGAATGCTTGGACCAAGCAAAGCTAATCAGCTCGTTATATATTGTACTTCATAGTTCCTCATCTACCTACGCACATTATCCAATCTGCCTCTCAGCTAAATTGCTTTATACCTAATCTACGCCCACTCCAGGAGAATTTAAACAACTTTACGCACAATTTCGTGTACACAATGAATTTGTTTGGTTTGGCTCGTTCTTTATTTTCGTTTTACCACCATTGTCTTTGCACGCTATGCTGGCATGGCACCGCCCAACCCACTGCACCGCACCACGCGGCTCGCGCTCATTTTGCATGCAAATTCATTTAGTAAATTAATTGCCCATTCCACTAGACGGGGAGCGGGCCGTCCGACAACGTCCGACGAGTGGGTAAATCGTAAATTGCAGGCAGATTGAGGTCATGCGCTCCACTCGTGGCGCAGCAGAGTCGGGAATTGGTGTTGCCCCAAGCAATGTTGCGCTGATAAGGGAAACTGGGAACTCTTTCGGAGGCTGATGTTCCTAAGGGAAACTGGGAGTTCCTCTTGTTACTCCTCTTCCTTTAATGCTTAAGGAAAACTGAGACTGCGCCCCCATTTACCGAGTTCTACCCCGCCGTCCTCCTTCTCCTATCCTCTCTTCCAAAAATAAACAAGTCAAAGGGGCCTTTAATTAATGTCGCTCCCGCTTTGCTGTCTTTTACAGATCTGTCCCGAAATAGATTCTGTGAGCTGCCCGAGGAGATCACAACGTTTGCTTTTCTGGAGACGCTGATGCTCTATCATAATACCATACGCAGCATACCGGAGTCTGTGAAGCAGCTGTCCTCGTTGACTTATTTGGATCTGCGCAGCAATCAGCTGAGCTCGTTGCCACGCGAGATTTGTTTTCTGCCACTGCAAGTGCTGCTTGTCTCGAACAATCGATTGGCCACGCTGCCGGACGAGCTGGGCCGCTTGGATCAGACGCTCACCGATCTCGATGCGTCCTACAATCAGCTGACCGCCCTGCCCGTTCGTCTCGGCGAGCTGCGCACCCTGCGCTCCCTGTCGCTGCGCAGCAATCAGCTGCTCTATCTGCCGCGTGAGGTCACCTGCCTGAGCCTGGTCTCCCTGGACGTGAGCAACAATCGCATAGCCGGTCTTCCGCTAGAGATAAGGCACATGAGCACACTGGTGGAGCTGCAGCTGGAGAACAATCCTCTAACCTCGCCGCCAGCTAGCGTGAGTAAAAAGACTTTGATTTTTGTTTGTCACAATATTATCTATTTGCAGAAATGTGCCATAGTTATAAAGACCTGATTAGATAGCCTATCAATTGTACATTTTATTTATATAGCCAACTCAGCTGGGAAATTATCACAATTTCCCTATTCAGATTGGCGAGTTGAAGAGTTTTAGTAGTAGAGAAATAGTAGCGGAGTTGTGGTAATAAAATTGTAATATTTGATTATTAGTAGTATTAGTGGAGTTGTAATAATAGATAAGTAGTGGAAGATGTGCTAGTAGACTTATAGAATTTTAGTACGAGAATTTAATTTTTAGGTGTTCAGCATTTAGAGCCTTATTAGTAGTCTTTAAAGCTGGATTAGATTTTAGTAGATTTTTAGTAGAAGAGTAAACGTGTTGAGTATTAGAGATCTTGAGAAGAGCTGTAGTAGAGTTGTAGTGGAATTGTAGTAGAATTGTCGTAGTAGAATTGTAGTAGTAGGTATTGAGTAGTAAAGTCTTAGTAAGTGTGAATCAAAGGAAGAGTCGTAGTAGAACATTTGTAGTAGCCTAATTGTTGTAGTAGAGTTGAAGAGTTGTAGTAGAGTAATATAGATTTAGTAGGTGAGGCTTAATGGAAAAATTCTAGTAGTAGTGGTGTCGTAATAGAGAAAAAGTATTATAGATATATAAGAAGAGTTGTAGAAATATAAATATATAACTAGAATTGTAGAAGTTCTGTTGCAATGGCTTAATCATAGCAATAAAGATAGCAGCAGTAGCAGTATTAGTAGCAGAAGTAACAGTAGTAGAAATAGTAGTAGTAGTAGTAGTAATAATAATAAAAGTAGTAGAAATAAAGTTGTAATTGTAGACTTGTAGTAATAGAATTGTAGTAGACTTTTAGTAGTAGATATTAATGAGTGGAGAGTTAGGATTAGAGCTGTAGTATTATTTTAGTAGTGGAGTTTTAGAAGTATAGTTGTAGTAGAATAATTTTAGTTGTAAAATTTCGGTAGTAGATTTTGTTTTGTTTTGGTAAAGTAAAACTAGATCTGTAAGCTCTACATCTAATTCAAACTATTAATCAACTCAAACTTAGTTTAATCCCAACTCTAAATAAATCTAATACCAAACTCTATTAGTGCATTAGCTACGATTAAATTCTAGTATCAGTTTTGAACTAGTTCAATGGCTATCCGGTTATTATTCCTTCGTTATTATTCCACACTCAATTCGATATCTGCTTCCTCACTTTTAGCTCTGTATGCGAGGCCTGGTGCACGTATTCAAGTTTCTGGAGACGCAGGCAACCAAGGAGGAGAAAGGTGCTCGAGCAGGTGGCAATTATGACGGCTACACGACATTGCGACGTGCGCCGCGTCACAATTCCAGCGGCAACATGCTGGAGACGACGTCCACGCAACGGCATGCGATGCGGCACCAAATCGACTCGGGCTACAGCACCAGCGATGGATTGGACAAGCGCTGGTCGCACGATGCGCCCGGCAAGTCGAAGACTGACTCGCCGCTGCATTGTGCCACGCTGCCTCGCACGATGCCCTCCAACAGCAGCAATCAGTCGCAGCAGCAGCAGCAGCAACAGTTGCTGATGGATGCATCGCTCACCTCCAGCACCAGCACCATTGTGGATGAGAGTCTGACTCTGAGTGCTGGAGTTTCGCCCATTTCCTCGCCCTGCAAGCGTTCAATGGAGCACATTAGCTACGCGCACTCGAACAGCTCCAGCAACGGCTCGTCGCCGGATCAGGACGAGGATCTGATGCTGGATCATCATCAGGAGCGCAGCAATGGCAAGTCCAGCAAGAGTCTCAGCAACATACAGACCTATAAGTAAGTCTTAGATAGGGAAAGTTTCTATAAGTCTAATCGAAAATGTCTTACAGGGAATACAAGGATGCCCTGAAGCAGCAGCGTAATCAGGAGATCAGCGTCTATAAGCAAAAGCATCCCAATGCGAACTCGAGCCCCAATGAAGAGGAGCTGCCTCGTCTCACCAACGGCTCGACGGCCACCCTGCCCAAGTCCATAATGAAGCAGCCGAGCAGCAATGGCAACGGTCACAGCAATGGCAACGGCATTGACGATGTGGTCATACCAAAGAAACCTATACAAAAGGTGATTCCATCACGCAACACGGAACTGATGTCATCAGCCTCAAAATCACCGGGCGAGGGCAATGGCTCCAATTGTGTGGGCTACGTAAAGCCCCATAGTCCACTGAAAAATGGAATCGGGGTGCTGACGAACAGCAACAACAATGGCTGCACCACCAAATACAATGGTGGTGCAGGTACTGCTGCTGGTGGTGCTACTGGCAGCAATGCAATTAAGTCACCTGTTAGCAATAGCAGCAAATTGGGCAACGTAAAGACAGCACGCACAGTCACCTGGAATCATGATATACCTGCCGAGAAGCTGAGCTTCACCATGCGCAGAGAGTTTGATCGACAGCGCGAGGAAACCGAACTCATGTCGCAGCTGCGCAGCGTGAGTGATGGGAGTGATATGGGTTCAATCAATTACTGATTCTTTTATTTTCTCAGATCATTGAAACACGTCTTAAGATGACGCTGCCGGAGGACATTGCGTCGGCATTGACAGACGGCGTCATACTCTGTCACTTGGCCAACTATGTGCGTCCGCGCTCTGTGGCTAGCATTCATGTGCCATCGCCCGGTGTGGTGCGTACTGTGGTTTGATTGTGGTGCTAACAAAGCAATTGTGGTGCGAGGGATTACATAATTCAGATTGAAAGATCTGAATTAATTAAAAAAAAAAAAAATGTGTTGATGTGGTCAGTGATATTATTGAAACTATGAAAGACAGAAAGTGTTAATGGAAAACTTAAAATTAAGTATTATAGGATCTTAAGTTAATTATAATTATTATAACAATTAAAATAATCCCTAAGGCAAAGACTAACAAGAAAATGGATAGTATTGAAAAATAGTATATAGAAAGCAGAATGAGAAATGATGAGAGAAAAAGAAGGAAAAAATAAGAAAAAAAAAAAAAATAAATTAATAAAAGAGGATTGTGCAATCACTGCACAATGTGGAGACTTAGCAGATGCTCACGTCCGGGCACTGAGAGTGATTTCTCTAACATGAGCTGAAGCACCGGATTTTGTTAACAGAAGAGAGTTAGAGAGTTGTAAGGAAAATACGTGATAAATTTCGTATAGTTAACTAACACATAAAATCTGAAATGTTCTATGTAAAGAATAATCCTTATTGCACATTTAGTCTATGTTAATTAGTATATTTTCATTAGTATATGTTCATAACGAATGGAATTTAAAATTTAATTGGAAATATACTGAAAGAAGTTTAATCAATGTAAATTACAATTGAGGAAGGGAATCTCTAAAAGTAGTTTTATTTTGAATTTTTATTCATTTATTTGTCTATTTATTGCATAACAATTTGTTGTGAATACTAAATTAAATATATGAAATTAGGAGTATAGGGTAATTACTGAGCCTTTTCTACTTATATTTATAGACAGACTTAAAAGAGTTCAACCTGAACACCTGCCAAATCGTACACTTCCATCCGAAATTCCATACTATTTCATACCCATACATTCACACCAGTCTTCTCTCACATCATAATAAAAGTGTTTTAGTGTTGCTTGAAATGTAATCTAATGAGTTTAAAGAATGATCTATATATAAGTCTATAGTGCAATCCGCGTACCACATTGCTTTGTTAAGTTCCACAATAACTACAAATATATATTTCATATTATATTTTATATTTATTCATATATTAATAAAACATTTCCTTATAGAACAAATTGTCTATGGCACGCTGTCGTCGCAATGTTGATAATTTCTTGGAGGCCTGTCGTCGCATAGGCGTAGATGAGGTATGTATATCGCGCTATATTGATGTAGCTACAGTCTTACCTCTAAGTTAGTGGACATTGTATGGAATTAGCTAAACAGTTGGTTGTGGGGCAATTGAAATGCTTTTTAGTGCCGCTTTTGTAGTCAGTTTATACTTAAGACACACTCGCCCCTACCCCTACTCCACACACACATTCATACACACCTATACACAAACACTTTGAAAAAGAAAATGATGCATAAAATCTGTTATTGGTGTTGGTTGCAGGAGTTGATTTGCTCCTGTGCAGATGTTGTGCCGCAACAAAACGAACAACCACGCGCTGATGATGACTATGACGCTGATGTGTATGTCAAAGATAAAGACAGCAGCAGCAGCTACAGCAGCAGCAGCTACAGCAGCAGCAGCAGCTACAGCAAGAGCAACAGCAGCAGCAGCAACAACAATAACATTGATACTATTGCTGGCCGGCAGCAAGTGCCAAATGCAGTTGCCCTATTGCGCACGGTGGCCGCTTTGATTGCGCTCGATGCGAATCCACATCATCAGCATATGCGCTGCCTGCAACAGCAGGAACAGTTGCAGCTAAAGCTGCAACAGCTGCAGCTCGAGCAACAGCAGCAGCAACAGCCAGAGCAAGCACAAAACTCCTGCACCAAACAGCCAGAACAGATGTTGCAGCAACTAGATAATGTTATGTATGAGAATTGTGCCGATGCGCATATGTCTGATGATGATGTAACACTAGCGACAGCCACATGTATGCTCTACGAGCCACCAAAGCCACAGCAACTGGGCGCAATGGGCCAGCTGCTGCGCCAGGCCAAGCTGAAGACCTACGAGAAGATCAAGCACAATCTATTGAGTGTGCATGGCCAGAATAGTTTTCAATTGAACAACAACAATCGCATGCTGCAAACGATTATCGAAAGCGAACACGATGTGGCCGCCGCTGGACCGGCTGGTCACTATCATCTAATTGACGAGAAGCAGCACCAGCAGAAGCAGAAGCAACAACAGCAGCAGGAGCGGGAGCAACACCATCCAGAGTCAAAGGAGGAGAAACAGCCGTCTACAGTGAAATCTCTGGCCAAGCGCATTGAGTTCTTCGAGCAGCAGCCCAAGCTGGAGGTCTTCAGCATCTATCGCATAGACGAGCAGCAGTCGCAACAGTCGCAACTGAAGCAGCTGAAGCAACACGAAGCTGGAACTTCGTTGCTGAGGCACGACTCACACACCCTGACGATCATATTGTCGTGCGTCTTCATAGTCACCTTCCTATGGCTCGTCTTCTTCCCATTGCCCGGCTAGCACATAGAGTAGTTATATATGGAGTCTTTATGCTGCTGCCTTTATGTATTGCCAATAGTTCTTAAGACAGCTTTTATGGCGCTTTTTGTACTAATCAGAAAAAACACACACACATATTTAACTCTCGTAGTTCGAGTTCTTGAGGCTGCTTTTAAGTATTACGCAAAAAACCTAGTTGTTAATTCCACAAACCCAAAGACTTTGTGTACTGCAAGAAACATTGCGGGTATTCCCGCACATTTTGCTATTTGCTATCCTGTGAGATTTATGTATGATTTACATATGTGAGATTATACAATATGCAGTTCATCATATTTCATCAGTTACATTACGGGCATTCCCACATATTTTCAATTCTCTAACATTTATGTACAATATTCAGTTCATCATATTTCATCAGTTACATTACGGGTATTCCCATAAATTTCCAATCATGTAACATTCATGTATGAATTACATATGTGAGATTATATAATATTCAGTTCATTATATTTAATCAGTTTCATTCACATATTGAAAGCCAAAAGCTAGATTACGGGTATTCCCACAAGTTGTATTTGCTATCCTGTGAGATCTATAATCATTCATGACTATATATACTTTATACTATATAATTATAATACAAAAATGTATGTGAGGGTATTCCCACATATTATATTTGCTATCCTGTGAGACTTATATAAACCCATATACCACATCATACTAAACTTCATTTACAACATATATCCATCATATTTATATAGAAGCCAAAAGCTATGCCTATTCCTAATTGCTAAGTTACAACGAAACTAAAAAAAATGATACAACTTGATTTGCGTTCCGTTTGTTAGTTGAACTAAGTAGAAAGTAGAGAGGTGTGTTGAAAGAGCATATAGATACATAATACATATAGTTATATAATACATATAGGGATTGTTATTGGAACAGGCAGTCGAACAGACGTGGTACGGTTTTAACTGAAAGCAGGGACACAAAATAGTTTGTAAAAATGGAAAACAATCGTGAAATAGATATATAGAAAACAATTCGATAGCTTCAGCACAATACGAGGGTAGTTTGAAAAGTGTTAAGGGTCAATCAATAACTACCAGTTAAACATATAGATAACAATTCAATTCTACTTCAACAAAGATCAGCAATATATATCTACACTCTCTTCAACGCACATCAGTTCTCATCTAAACTTTGACACAAATAGTGCCTTTGACTGTACAAGTATAGACAGTCAGAATCAGCTATATATATCACTATATAGCACACACACACACTTACACTCAAGCAATACTTCTCGATTTTGTTCCGATTTTTCAAACATAATTTGTACTTTATGAGAGAACTCTTTTCCCAATGACTATAATTGTATGATTTATAACTAAAATGGATTTATGACTAAACTATATATTACATTCCTAACTATATCGATATAATTTAATGATACTTTATACACATATGTATAGATGCTTAAGTACTTAACGAAACTCTCGATGAAAGGCTAATCAAATTTCTAAAAGAAACGCACACTCGAAAACTTGAATAGTTATTTAAAATTATTTATCAAGTACTTAAAAGATAAAAGAAAACAAAACAAAACATATTTATATTTTGTCTAACAAAATTGGAAGAAGAAACCCCAAAAAAAGAGAAAGATATATAAACATTCAAGCAGCTATAAGAAATGCAAAAAACATGAAAGAAAAAACAAATTATATATATAATAAATTTAGTTATAGTCTTTAATTTTTATAAACAATATTTAACAAAGACAAGCTATGCCCCATATTTATATATATTCATAAGAACTTTTCCAACACTGTCAACGCAAAGGAAAACAATCAAAAAATATGTAATCCATATATTTATGAGATGCAGTGTAACATTTTTCGATATATATAATGAAGCCAAACAACAAGAAAAGTTGCATTTATTATAGTGAACTCTCTCTATATATACACTGCACAGTGGAGCAAAACTTCCAAATGCATTTATTGTAAACAAACATAAGAACGCAATGCGCAAATGTCAAAGAAATACATATATCTATATATAAAGAAAAACTATAAACAACAAAACTAGTTTCTATGCCCACTGTGCGCGCACAGTTGAATGACAATTGTTGCCTTAGCCAAGACACGCACCACGATGCAGTAGCTGTCAAACTGTTGAGTATGCTAGAAGTCTTTTGCTATAACTTAACTTTTTCTTTTAGATTTTTTGTCTCTTTTTATTAATAATTAATACAATTTTTGTTTTCTGTATACAGAATCTAATTTGCTGTGCCGCCGATGTGCTCGAGGGCAAAGGTGCCGTCCAGGTGTCAATTACTGTGGGCGAACTATTTCGATTGCATGCCAGCGGATTAGTGGAGCACAGCGGTAGTGGTAGCAGTGGCGCGGCCACGCCCACAAAATCACCAACCCGAACAACAACACGTGCCACATTGTCACCAACGCCCCTAGTCTAGAGGAAGTGAAAGATGTGAAGGTGACAGCAGGAGCCGAGCGTGCAGGAAGCTTCCTTTTGATGCTGCCCCACACAGAGACACACACAAACAGAGAGAGAGACGTGAACCAAATGGATAAAATACTTTTTGAAACTTTTTTTGGAAGAACTAATATAAATAATACACACACACTCGAACACTCACACACACTCAAGGGTTTCCTGCATAACTTTGAAGAGTTGTAGCCAACAGTTAGTAGTTACATTTATTATGTCATATGCTTTGTTAAACTTCATTTAGGCATGTAGTTTATTTATTTATGTAAATACAACACACACACACACACATACACGCACAGCATAGTATAATGAAACCAAAAAGGAATGCAAACAAACAAACAGACATAAACCAACGAATTTGAGTTAGTCACAAAGAAATATTTTAAAAAATTTATCATATGAATTTATATACACACACACACACACTCACACATACATAACGACACTCACACATATGTATATTATTAGTTTGTAAAGTGCATCTCAAACTGTATGCCATTTGTTTCTGTTATATATTTAATTGCGGTTTGTCAACTCAACTTTGGCCAAAATTAAATGAAATACTGTTTTAAGTATGAAGCATTCATTATAAACATACATACATATATATACCATATACCATATACATACATATATAATTATATATATATATGTATGTGCATATGTGAGTAATTTTATTGATTATGTAGCTTAGTCCTAACGTTAGCTGTGCTCACTTTTCTACACTTTATACGAAGCGAATTATGCACTAGGTCTTCGAATATATCAAATAAAAACTGAAAATTTGTAATGCGTATTAAATGTTGGAGCTGTACTTATTTATTTCTATAGTTTGCTTTAAGATTATCTCTTGTATTTGTTAATAATATGGGTAAGGTTATACGAGGTCGACTCGAAAAGTATCGCGAATGCTGAAACCCAATTTTTGGAGGTGAGATATTGGATTTTTTGAATGATCAGCTAATTCTTTAGAGCTTTGTTCTTCGATAACAAAAAAACATTGTCTACAAAATTGTGTATAAAATGAATACTGTTTGAGCAGCCCTCGTCCAGTTGAATTTTCAAAGCTTTTCTTTTACTAGGACTTCGTCTTATCTTTCAATGAATAGATATTCATATTAGAGAAATTCTTTATGATACACTCGATCTAGTCTCTACTCTTACTCACTCTTTAATTCACACACTGTTACTGTTACAATTATTCCTAATTCCAAGAATCTTAGTCTAACATTCTTCCACTTCTTAAACTCTTAGTCTCCTTTGCAATTCACTTTGATTTCGGTCGATGATATACTCTCGCCACTCTGCATTGCTACAGCTGAATACCCTTTCCTCGTCGCCCTTATTTGCTCGAGGCTTAACAATTTGCCTTTCACGATGTTCGCACACACATGTGGCCCAAAGCTGGAGCTGGAAAAACAAACTGCGTGTAGAAACACAAATTTACCAAACACTTTTTCCGCCAACATTTTCTTTGCCTGACTTTTTAAGCTGTTTTCATTTTTGCTCGTGACGACATTTGCCGTTCGCCAAATTGAAAATTGCTGCCAGCTGCGCAACCAAAACAAAAGGAAAAGAAAAAAAAAATGAAAAAAAGATAAGAAAAAAAAATAGTTTTAAATTTCCAATATGAACACAGAGCAAACAATTGACAAAGTTTATTGTTGCGCACAGGCAAGAATAGCAAATCCTTAATTAAAGTCTTTATATACGATATTTACTCTTTCTTCATTTTGTTGAATTTCAGTACAGTGTGGTAAACACAAAGATTTGACTTGGAATAGATATAAAATATCACTTTTAACTACAAATATAGAATAGAATTCTAGAATGAATGAGATTGGATGCTGGATTCCATACATTTATTGTTAGCCCACAAATGGCTTAAACATGGATGTAAACATACATTTATTGTTAGCCCACAAATGCTTTAGACTACCCTCGCAAATATGGTTAAATGCCAGCCCTGCCATGGCTAGATAACAATTAAATTGTTTGTGGCCACGAACTTGAAGCCAAGCCGAATTAAAGCCACTCGATAAGAGCTTCAATTTGGAAGCCAACTGCTGACAGCGTTCGATGCGGCATTGCATTGGAAATTGCAATTGTGAGTGATTCGCAATAATCGAAATCAAACACTCACAGAAGCCATTCAAATGAGAATGCAAGTCCAGGTGGCAATCCGGGCCAAGGAGGTGCCGTCAAAGGAATCCCAACGAGCCGAAGGCGAGCAACAAAAGACGTCGCATCGCACGCTCCGTCCATAAAATAGTTGCGAAAAATATTTTTGTATGAAAACAATGCACAGCTTTTTTTTTCGTCTATTTTTCTTTGTTGTTGGTAACAAAAAGAACAGTTTGAAGAGCAAAAACGGCAAAAAAGCGATTGCTGGCAATCAATTTGGTATTCGCTTTGAATTTGAATTAATAGGATTCTAATCCTGCGGACTGTTGGCTGTTGATGCTGCCTCGATGGCTTTGGCAACTAAATTAAAGTGCTTTTTACCATCAAATTAAACGCAAATGTTGATTTACCCACAGCGTGCGTGTGTGTGACTGTGTGTGTGTGTGAGACTATGTGTGTGGTGGTTATATATATGCCAAAGAAAGGTTGACTGGTTTGAAATAGGAGCAATCTGATTAGTCTGATATGGCAGCTAAAAAATATTGCGCCATACAGCAGCATTTTAATTATCGCAATTCCCCAGGGCGTAGTTCAACTAATTGCCCTTACCTCTGGCTCAAGGTTGCTCTAACCACGCCCCGGCCACAGCTTCAGCCTCAGTCTCTCCCTCTGCCTCTGCCTCTGCCACTGGCACTGCCAGTGTCCCTTGTCGCTGTGCCTGTCTCAGCCTCTGCCCCCAGTTAACCAGGTCCGACACGCGCCACAATTAAACTATGCCCAAGCAAAGGACCGGAAGACAAAGGCCAACATGATAGAGTGCCAAATAGAGGTTTGATCAACGCATCGATACCCTGTAGTTTGGGGCTGCATAGAATATGACTGCATTGAGTTGGCATTCTTTTTTTCAAGATCTTTTACTACTCTAAGTCCTTATACCTCTCGATACCTAATTATAACTCTGTATACCTAAACACCTATAGCTTCGCTCATACCATCCACTAAACTTCCTATCATCCCATCTACTATAACGCCTCTCATATCTTCTCTTTCCTCTTATGCTTACATAGTGCTATATTTCCTATGATACCGCCAAAAATATTCTCTACTATACCTCCTACTCTACCTCTCCTAAATCTTGGACCTCTACCTATAATTTTGCTATACTTCATACTAAAGCTTCTATTATATCCCTTCAACTTTAGCTCATACTATAATTCTCAAAATACCGTCTTCTATATTTTATTTACTATAGCTCCTTCTACATATGCTTGCAAGATACCTCTTTCTATACATCCTACTATACCATCTACTATACCTCCTAGTATAGCTCTCTGTATACTTTCCACTACACATTCAACAAAACCTCATAGTATACCTTCTTCTATACCTCCTATTATTCTTCCTACTATAACTTCTACTATACCTCCTTCTATACCTCATCATATACCCCGGACTATATCACAGCTATACTTCGTGCTATACGTACTATTTATCACCTCCTAGTGTACCTCTAGAAATACTCCACATAGTTAGATCCACTTTCAGTTCCATCATCTTTAGTTTATCATACCTCTCGCCAAATCTTTATAGGGTATTTAGAAACCACTCTCACAGGCTTATCGCACAGGCAAAGCCAGAAGCTGTTGTCTTTTCTGCGTTTGCCTCTAATAACAAACGCAACTGCAATTTGTGGCCACACACAAAAAAAGGGGAAAAAGTCGGGGAGGGGGGCGCAACCACGCCCCCAACAATAAACTGACAAAAATTACGCATTCCGTGCGATATGTATGTTCGAGATAATCATTTTAATAAATTTCAGTGTGACAAATGAGTTGGCCAACGTTTGCCCTTGGCCCTTGGCCCTTGGCCAATTTGGCTTGCTGGCCTGAATTATTAATAAGACATTTGCCATTGCCTGCGGCAAATTGCGAGAGCTGCTTAATTGATGGCAGTGACAGCGACATTCAGTAACTATTACTAAGGTATGGCTAAGTTGTAATTGACCGTAGTTTATGTGCCGCTTCGCACCGTATCTATGGCAGTGAGTATCGTCTGAATGACTAATGCAACTGGCTTTCGATTTGGCAGGTAATATATTCGTTGTCTATATAAAATAAACTCTGGCATGCAAAACAATCTAATAGCGAGCTATAGAAAAGTGCATAGCTAATATTATAACGAAAATCATATTGAGTTAGATCGTCATTTAATTTCAATATATGATCTAATACATTTTACTATAGTTATTAGCTAAGCACTTTTATATAGCGGGACTTTAGATTGTGTTAAATGACAGATATTATTGATATATATATATATGAATATATTATTTATTCCGGATATGAAATTTGTAATTTATTATAAAACTTTTGTACTTTTTATATCTTCAATTTCACTCTCTCATAGACAAAATTAGATACTATAATATAGAGTTCGAATTATGAAGAAAATATTTTATTCTATTCTAGTAATTTTAAGCTACAATTTTGTATGCTTTAGTATATTTATATATAAGGCTTTCGAAAAGAGATTTTCAGCACTTTAAAAATTTATTTCAAAACTTAAAATTGATATCCAGTGATCCCAAATAAATCTTGAAGTCCTTTGAACAACTCGCCTCTATAGATATCTGAATATAATTTGCTTTTTTTCATATGGTTATGGTTAAGCGCAGTGTAAGTGTGTGTGTGTGTGTGTGTGTGTGTGTGTTGTATATGTATGTGTAGATCATTTGAAGTTCAGACCATCTACTAGTGCTAATTTGCTTGTCTTTAAGAGCAGGAATAAATTAATTTATATTTCCAAATATTACTTCAATATTTATATATATGCACTTATATATATTATAAATTTATATATTTTTCAATCTAAATATACATGCTACATAGGGTATCTATAGCACACATCCACTCCACCATTAATACATCCTAAACCTGGCTCATCCCCTTCCACAATAATTGCTTGTGAAAACATTTATATTTTGCATTATTATGGAATGCAATCCGTTTTAATAATGTAATACAAATATTTTGCTAGAGCTTATCAAATATTATTCTACGCAAGAAAAAAGAAATATATATATATATAGATATATGAATATATTTTTAATTTAATTTTGGCTAAAGCTGTTCCGTATAATGTTCTACTACGTTTACATTGTTGTTGTTGTTGATGTTTTGCCCACTCGCTGCGGATTTTGTTGAAAGTTTGGGGCCAAAATAAAAAAAAAACTCATTTTGAATGCATTTTGCGTAATGAAGATGAATTTAAAGATTGTGTATTTTTCCAGTTGGCGGCACATTTTTTGGGAAATTTCGTGCTCCGAGCTGTTGGCAATTTGCAACTTCATCTTTGGCATCTTTGGCATTCGCCGCAAGCCAATAAAGACTGTAGCTGGAACACTTTAAATTTAATATGCGCCAGACATTCTAAAACACGTATCAGATTTCCGAGCCGGCAGAACTTTCCATTGCGCTAAATGAGTTTCAGCGCTGCAAAATTAAAAACTTTATCAGTGTGAAGTCAGAAAAAAAAAAGAAAATGGAGAGAGGTGCTTTCACGTGTGTTGTGGCCATGTGTGTGTGTGTGAAAAAACTTGAAACTTTTTCATGAAGTTAAAGCAAAGTAAAATCAAATTATTGTGGTTGGGCTCGTTGGCTGCCGTTGGCTGACTGGCAAAAGGATTACGCGACGGCATTTTCCTTCTCCTCGTTTTTTTTTTCCACCTGTTTTCTGGCTACCTGTATATCTGCCTGTAACTTGTCGCCGCTTGCATTTGCAGCGGCGCAGCGCGGAGCGCGGTGGCAGATGGCAGGCAGACAGTTAGAACCTCATGGCTGGCAGCCGGGCGTCGAGCGTCGAGCGAGCTCGTATGAAGTTGCCGCATTCTAATTGAATTTTCACTTTTTATACACGTTCGTTCAGCACAAATGGGCATATTGGTTTTGAAAGAAAGTTATGTAGAACGAAAGCTAATAGTAATGTGATGCTTAACAGGCTATAGGCATCTGGTAAGTCAACAATTTTAGTAGCTGAATGGTTTTGTGAGATGTATGTAACTGGCAGAAGATAGGTTTGAACTTGTAGATTTCAGAAACTAGACGGGCTACAGACTTTACATTTTGTTTGAATATCCGTGTTTGTCGCGCGTAGTTTTTTTTTTAATTCGATAATTATTTTTATAGTAATGTTAACGTTAATATCCTTATCGGACATACGTTTTAGAATTATATCTCATACATCTTTATAGCTAAAGCTTTCAAATTTTTCATAAAGATTTATGTAAATTTTATAAAATTTTGGTTTTTGTTGTATTTTGGATACCGTCCCCGAATTTCACAAGACCACTCATTGAAAGTCAGTTGCAGATATTGAAATATACTGAAAGTAAGTTCCATTAAGTTAGTCCCAATTAAGTTTTGTATTTAGTAGATGGCGCCCCAAAAATGCAGATAGGACAGGGTTCAGGGATCTTTGAATCGGACACTTTTGACTAGATCATACTTACATATTTTCCAATTCCAAACGAGTATTATATAGTCGTTTCTATCCAATGGCCTAGGCCCTTGGCTCTCGCATTGGGGCACACACGGCGGCTACGTGATGCCGCGCCGCGGCACAAAAATTGCAATAATTATTTTTAATCTTAAGTACGACTTGCGCGTAATGAGATTTGGATTATCTGCGCATCCCTGCCTTACACGCTCACACACACACACGCTCACACACACACACATAACGAGCGAGACCCCAAATTTACGTGCAGCGTAACGCATAAAAAATCTCCGACTAAAGTTTTGGCCGTCTAAATTATGCAGACTTTGCATTCGCTTGGGGTGCGTGTGGGATGCGAGGGTGTGGGTGGAAAATGTTGAAAAGGATTTAATGTGTAGCGTTTTCCATTATTTTTTGTTTAGTGTATCGCAATTTAACTGGGTTGTTTTATGCAGAAATATGAGCTCAGCTTACTCATTGCCCATTGACTTGAATGAAGTTTAGGGGAAAATTGTTTAGTTATTGTAGTAAGATGTATATTTAGTAAGATTTTCTGAAATAATACTTATATAAATATAAATATTATTTTATATACTTATATAAATATAAATATTATTTTGATAATAAAATGTAGTATAAGTTTAGTATCAAGCTAAATTTTTTGCCAAGTATAGTAGGCTAATAGGATTTAGAGGAATAATACTATAGTGAACTATAGATATTTAAGTATAAGATAATCCATATTTAACTATAATGACAACTATATGTAAATATAATGGAAGAATCTTTCTGTAATAGGAAATAGAGACGAACAGTAGAGTATATATCAATTCAATTAAAATAAAAATAAGAATTAGGAACCAAATATTACAATCATAAGTTAAACAATAATTCAATTAATTATTCATTGTTGATTGTTTTATTTTAAGTTAGTGATAACATATAAACAATATTTTTAATAAAACAAGTAAGAGTGCTCTAGTCGAGACTGCTCGACTAGGAGATACCCTGAGCCCTGTGAAGCGAATGGGGCGTGGCATCTAAAATCTAAAGATTACGTAATCTCCGTATGCATTACACGAGACTCGCTATGCAAATAACTTTTTATTATGTTTTCTAGTAAATGTATACAAATTATATACAAATCTATCAATAAATTACGAAAAACACTGCTATATTTAAATAACTCAGAGTTAGTGGGGAAGTCGAAGTGCTAGTGGGGCATGCCTGACTGAAAAATAGGCTTAACGCATTTACGGATTGCTAAAGTCCTTGATATTTGTACATATGAAGACTTGCTTTGCATTTGCTAAATGATCGTTATCTTAATGATCGTTAAATAATTAATAATATTTAAGTTTTATTATATTTATATTAAATAAACATTAAAACTATAACTTTTACATTTTCACTTAACATACTTAACAATTTTAACACTTACCAACAGACAGAAGAAGAGGAGAAGAACCGCGCTGCACTAGATGACTGACCACCAGAAGATGAGGAATGCGACTGAAGCTGCGCTGCAGCAGGCTTGCCTTTATATAGGGCAGCGACCGCTCCACTCAAGTCAAGCTCAACTCTTGAGCCTCTTTCTGTGTTAGTCTTCACACTCGAGCATTAGGCGACCAATCAGAGCACTTTCTGCTGCTGCTGCTGCTGCTGCAAGAAACAGCTCTTATGATCTTCAGCTGCCTTTATGTAGGGCAGCGAGAATTCCATTGGCGACCAATCAGAGCACTTTCTGCTGCTGCTGCTGCTGCAAGAAGCAGCTCCACTGATCTTCAGCCTTTATATTGGGCAGCGACACTTCCACTCGAAGTCGAGCTCAACTGTTAAGCCTCTCTTTGAGTTAATGTAAGCTAAACTCTCTATCGGTTAGTGACCAATCAGAGGGTTTTCTGCTGCCTCTGCTGCATACATTTGCAAACTAATATCTCCCAACAAAAAAAATTCAAGTCTCAAGCTTGCCTAGATGCATCCATCGACACGTTCAAACATATGGACAGACGGACGGACGGGCGGGCGGACAGACAGACGGACAGGGCTAAATCGACTCAGCTCGTCGCCCTGAACAAGAATATATTTACTATTATATTATATCATAATATGTTACAATATACTTATATGTATATGCATACATAATATATATGTATGAGTGTTACAAATATTTATTTAAAAATTAATATCATTATTTGTATGCATTTTTTAATAATTAATAATTCATTTATTTCATATTATACATTCTTTTCATCGTTAATTAATTCTTATTTATATATATATATATATTTTTTTGCAAAAATGTTTGTGACAGGCGGAAGGAGGCATGATAGACCCCATTTAGTTTATAAAATCATGAGCTACGTCGTTATACCTACGTTCGTCTGTCCGCTTGAATGAAAGTCTTAATTTGATAACCCACAAATGGTAAGGTCTTGATACATATATATACAAATTATCTCATGCTATACGCAGTCAAATTGATAATTTTCGATAACTCATTCCATTTACTTATTATCGATAAAAATCGAATAAAACTTAACTATTAATATTTTGAATGTTGGATCATGTTTTGAGTGAAAGAGATGCGCGAATACAAACTTAAATTCATATTATATATAATATATATTTTACTTATTTGACTTATATTTATACATAAATATAGATAGTGCTAAAATTCTCCAAGGTTTATGCTATAATATAGCAACTTATTGAGTTGATGTATACAATTCAAATCCAGTTCTATCACTTCTTTGATCGACACTCTTTATCCTTTCCCTTGAGCTTTAATATTCTTCCAATGGTCGAGCAACAGCCATACAGAAAATTGAAAAACAACAATGTCAGCATTATACAGCCGCAGGTAAAGCGGTTTTCCAAGAGGCTCTCATCGATGCTCAGCAGATCCTCATCATCATCATTGGGTTTGGCCACGGAACACTCACTCTGGACTGGAAACGAACACTGCATCTCCTTGTTGAAATTGGCAGCTGCATTGAGAGCGGATTGAAAGCGTAGAAATTCCCATCTATTCAGTTGATCAAGACTGCGGGCTCGGCACTGGAATTGGTTGACATTGCGTTTCGCTTTGTTAGACTGCCTGCGTTTGTTGGCCATGTGAATTTGATTACGTTAATTTAATGCTGATTCTAAAGGGGGAAAATAAAATATATGAAATAATCAGTTCCTGACTTGCTGCGTTTCAATTTCAGTATCAACAAGCTCGGATTCTCGACTGATTCTGAGCTGATGCATAAATTTGCAGCAGACAACGAAAAGTTGTGATACTCTAACCGAGCTGCACTATCAGCTATGTGCTTTAATATGCAACATTTTCAAATTCGTTATATGAAAAACTTTGGAAAATTATTACTCGGAAATATTTAGAATTTCATTAAAACATTTTCGCTTAGAGCAATAAATCTTCGACTTGCCGTCGATGGCTGCTCTTTCTTGTTAAGACAAATATTGCATTTTCATTAAGTTAAAGTTTTTGATTTTTAGCTCTTGCGGTCTGTGATCTGTGGCACAGGATTCCCAGCCATCCTCAACTGCTGCGCGTTTACTTAAAAACTTTTTCGGCTCCGTTCGCTGAACAACTTTTTCCACAAGCCAACGAAACTTTTAAGGTCTGTCAATCTGTCTAACTATTTGTCTATATAAGTTGCTGTGCATGTGTGTGTGTGTAATAATCGTATGCAGAGTCAAAGACGATTGCGGTGGTTCTCTGCCCTCTCTCAAACTTTTGACTGACAGCTGCCTTTTGCCATAGGCCGTTGTCAGCTACAGGGAAAATCGCGGAAATTTGTTTGCCATTAACTAAAAGCCAACTTTGGTCTTTAGCATTTGTAAATGGCATATGTTAAACAGCTACAAGCTCTATATGATATCTGTGTGGGTATCGCGACTATTCATATCTAAACAAAGACAAAGGTAAACTTAAGTAAAACGCAATTTGCTTCATTTACATTATTTAAGATCTCAGTTTAAAGCGTCTAGCAAATAAATATTTTTTAAATATTCAAATTTACAAACTTTTATATGAATTTTTATGAAATGGAAAGAATTTACTTACTCTTATTTTTAATGTAAATATGCAATTTGCTATATGAATATAATTATTTAAATTAAATTATTAATTATTAAATTTAATTATTAATTATATTAATTATTATTGTGTTTCTATATTATTACTGTATATATATTTTAAAATTTTAAAATTAAAAAAATTATAGATGATATTAATTTGAAAGAAATTAAATTTAAATTAGTTGAATTATTCAGTATTAAGTATAAATAATCTAAGTAAATAACATATATTATAAAAATACTGTCTTTCGACTTTTCCTTTATTCATTTTAGTTTTGGTTTTTTATTTTATTTATTTATGATGCATTCAACTATTTTTTGATGGTGACAAAAATGAAAGCCCGTAGCCTAACTGTGAGCCATTTTCACACTTCAACGATTTTGGACAATAGCTAAAATTGCAGATTTTTATTATTTACTGTCTTTTTTTTTTTTTTTTTTATTGGTTCGTGCGAAAAATCGAAATGAATAAAATATTAGCTGGCTGACACACGACACACTCTCTCGAGTTTTTAATAAAGTTCGTTCCGACAAAGCCAAAAACTTTATCAAAAATCTTTCGTTATCAATTCGCAAAAAAAAGCAATTGCATTTTTTATTCGATTTTTCTATATATATATATATATATGTACATATATATGTGTCTATATATAACAATAGTTGACCGGGCACTTTGAAAGCTGGCGAACCAATTGAAAAGTTTTCGGTTAAAATATTCTTTTATGCATATCAGACCCGATTTTGATGAACGAAAAATGAAATGCAATTTCAATGCCAATCCACAAGTTTTTCTGTTTTCAGTTCTGTTTTGGTTTTTATTATTTTTATTGAGTGAACCTGCTGTGATTGCATTGACAACTATTCTAATGAAAACAATATTAGTTTTGAATGCAAATGCGCAGCAATTAGAGCAAAATGTAGATCATTTTTATTTCACATAAAGAGTTAAAGCTTTTTGTATGGGGAAAAATACTAGATTTATATTTACTTGTACATAAACAATTGCCTATTCAAAATTTAATTAGTTGAAAAGTGTTCCATTGTAAGATAAGACTAAGCAGACTTCTTTTGATGGAGATCATTTTAAGACTTTCGAAATTCATATCGAAGCCAATTCTAGTTGATTAACTTTAAATCCTTGTGAATTGGTTTCCATGGCAGCCTCAATCGCAAATCAATCAGCTTATCAGTTGGACTACATATTGAAGAGCTCTCGTTATGCAATTGCGAACTGCTATTAAGTGACTTATAATCATAATTTGCAACATGTTGCCAGTTCTTTTCATGTCTAAAGGACGTGTGCATGTCTGCATCCATAAGGACATACGGCTGCCTTAGTTGCCGCAATATGTCTGGCATCTCGGCGCTCAGTTTTGCTGTTTGCACTCTAATTTATGCCATGCGAGTGCCACTCGAACTCAGACTACAGACTACTGGATACTGGGCTACCGGCTACTGCCTGTACTGGCTCTACTGGCATCGCGCTGCACGTTGCACGCTGCTCGCTGCTCGCTCCATGCTGCAGCAGGTGAAGCAAAACCCATTTTCTTTGCAGCTGATTGCATTTTATAGCATTGCGACCGGCAACTGCACAGCTAAAGCTACGCCATGGCAGGTGGCAGGTGGCAGGGTCGAGGGGCTTTCTAAGCTGTTTGCTTTATTTTGTATACCCTGCAACGGTTGTATGTGGGAATTGGGGGTATGATGGTTGCGTGAAAATGTATGTTACAGGCAGAAAGGCGGCAAGACAGACAGGATGTGGAAGATGAGTTGAGTTGGATACAGTTCATCTGACTGTCTATTGACTAGAATATAAATTTCTCAATAATTGTAAAAGTAACAACAACTCCACACTAAACTCACAGTATCTTCTAGTCGAGCATACCGGACTAAAACATGCATAAAAATATGTTTTCGTGATTAGGAAGATGAGTTGAGTCGATATAGTCATGTTAGTCATTTAACTGGCCTTCTGTCGACTAGAATATATATAAAGTTCAAAATAATTGGAATAACAATGTCTTAAAGAACCTTCAATATCGTCTAGTTAGCTTTTCCTGCCAGTCATGGTATCTACTAGTCAGGCATTCCCTACTAACACCACTTCTTGTTTTAATACCCTACACCCGTGAAAAGTGTAAAGTGAGGATATGATGAACAAGCAGAAGGAGGCATGATATGCATACAAAATATGTATTCGTCATATAGAATATGAGTTTGGTCTATATAAAATAATAATTGGAATAATGAATACAGTATCTTTTAGTCGAGCACACCCGACTAAAGTACTCTTATGGAGTCAAGTACATATAAAATCCAGAAAGATTTAAATACTAGATCTTCCCGGCAGTCACGGCATCTGCTAGTCAGGCATTTCCTGCTAGAGCTGTTTTTATGTTTCTTTTTTTGCTCTAGCACGAATGAAATTTTTAAACTGCTGCTCAGCAAACACGACACACTGCAAGCCGAAGCATTTTGTCTAAATGTAAAGGCCAAAATAAATAAAAATTTATTCAGCGAAAACCTTGCCAACGTTTATTGGGCAACAATTTATTGTTGCAAATCATCCGAGCAAAGTGTTAGCTCGCCGCTCTCTTTCCAATAAATTAGTTCGACTTTTATTTGCATTTCTCTATTGTTGAGTCTCGCGCCGCGGGCCCTTTGCTGACACCAATTTCCCGAGCTCACTTTACGTTTTATTTGTTTCGCCTTTGTTCCAGGCAACAGGCACGCGGTACCAGGCACCAGGCACACCCTCTGTGCTTACCCTTCCTCGACCATTATGCAATATAAGTTGCGCTTAATAGTTAATGCAAAGCTTTTAAGAAGCCGTCGGCATTTGGCCAGCTAACAGCAGTTCACATTTTGCAACAGAACTTCGTAACAAGCTGTTGAATATCATTTTGACTTTAGCAAAGGAATTGGTATACACATCCAGCGAGGCGGTGTGTGGTAATACAATATATTCTAAGTAGTTCGATAAGTAGACTGAAATGAATTTTTAGAATGTCCTTTGTCTTTCTATGCTTCAGCAATGAAAAGTATAACGATTGGGGAATATTTAATGTGAACTATAATAATTTATTTATCTTTGAAATTAAACTTAATTATGAAAATCGTAATCAGTGAAGAAACTTAGCTAATGTTGTGGCTCAGTATATAAGGAGACATTTCAAATTTGAGACATGCTGAGCTGAGAGCTTAACGAATAAGTCAGGGGAGCTGACGTCAACTGATCGAAAAAGCGTACGCAACAGAAGCATGATTCAACAGACTGATCAGGCGATCGCTTCAGTTGAATTCGAGGCAGTAACTATATGAATCAGCAGATGGAAGCGAAAGAGAAAGATCGGAATGTCAAGGTTTATTATTATTTCCTGCTGATCTGATGAGCCCAAGAATCACAATATGGCTTGTAATAAGCCATCACTTTTTATACTCTGTTACCAAAGGGTAAAAGAGTATATTGGTTTTGTGGAATATCCGCCATGTTGTGTGTCTGTCCGTCTATCCGTATGAATTCAAATTATTTCTACGCTATTAAAGCTATTGAATTATAGAGTGTGAAGATTTTCCTGATATGCCCACTTGGAAAAGCATGGCAAACCGGAAAATAATAAAACTCTCTTAACTGTTTTGTATAAATCTCCTATATTAATATTTCCACCCGTTCGTTTTTCAGTTCTTTTGAGAATCGAACACTTGTATTATCTAAAAATCAAATGAAATTTCTGGCTACAATTAGATGCAGCTTGTTGATTGCCAATCAATGGTGGTCATACCTGAGACCTGAGACCTGAAAAGTTTTCATTTGTATCATGTGGTAGAGGCAGCTGCAGCAATTGAAAATTGCAACCAATTAAAGAAAACACTGTAAAAGTGCTGGAAATGTAGACGAGTATGAAAACAACAAAAGAAAAGAGAGAGAGAGAGAGAGAGAGAGAGAGAGAGAGAGAAGGTGAGCAAAGGTGACGCAACATAAATTTTCATTTAATTGCATTTTCACAGAAAGTTATCCGAAAAACAAATGTAAACACTTAAACATTTCGAATTACACGAAAATAAACAATACATTTTTGACAGAAATTTTGCATATTGAAACATGTATAAATTTCGACTAAAATTACATGTAAAATGCTCTGAGGTTTATTTTCATAGAAATCAAGCTGTGCTGCTCCGTCGCCAACGGGGCTCAATCAATTGCATTTGCTTGGAGTGTTAATTAAATGCATTAGTTAGCAGCGAGCAGCTGGCTGTGATGAAATTTTGATACTCCCCATGGGCCATATATATATACATAAATATATATATATCTATATATACATATATATTTAACAAGTAAACACTTAGCCAAGCTATTAGGCCTAATAATTTTGCAGCTGCTAAGCCCTCATATTGCGGGACAGCCCATCTATCAATTTGCAACCCACATCGATCTCATCTCATCTCTCGTTGTCTGCCTGGCCTGCTCAATATATAATTTGCATAGAAAAAATCACATCAACACGTTGATAGGGCGAGCATGGGACAACGGGCCGAGCCATTTATCAGCGCCCAAGTCCCATAAATAAAACAAATAATACAAAAATATGCAAAATAAAAAATATAAAAAAAAACCCATCGAAATATATGCGTCATGAGAAACTAAGAAAAGAGCAAGTGTGTGATTGGGCGTAATGCTCGACTGGAAGTTATTCTATATACTATTTGAACTTTAAATATTTTGTTAAACAGTTTGTGAACCATGACAAATTTTTTAATAATTAATAATTAACTTATTTAATAAATATTTTCCTTTTTTTATTTACTTTTCACTTTTTGGAATATTCATTAAAACAGTTTATCGTCAATTTAAAAAATTTTCATGTCGTATTCAGTAGAGCACTGTTACATGTCTCTTGCAAGACATAATGTAACCCGTTTTATTGCCTATTCAGTGGCCAGGGTAGAAAAGGTTCAGAGCCAGAATACATTTGGCCTAATAGATGTGCTGAATGAAATGGGCCTGGCCTGAACTAAAGCTGCAGGCAAATGTGTGTGTGTGTGTGTGTGTGTGCTGCGTTAAACAAATGGCCGATGACCCATAATAAAAATTATTATGAATGAACAAGAACAAGAAAAACCCATTGGGCTGCCCCCAACCTCCCCAGTTCCCAACTGCCCCTGCACCCTTCGCCTATGGCCTTGAGCGAATATGAATTGGGGTTTTTTTTTTTTTTTTTGAATGCGGATGCGGATGTGAAAGAGAGAACGTTTCTAACGACTGACTGCCTCCTGGCAGAGTGGTTCGCACCCCTTTGGGAGCTCGACAATGTTGTAATGCTTTGTGTGCGCAGCAGGACTACGGCCAGAGCCATGGCACGTGCATCAAGATTCAATTGAAAGATATAGAATAGAATATACAAAAATAAAAAAAAAATACTGTATATAATATTTAAGGTGAAGGTATTGATTTTATTTATTTGAATCTTAACATAATCAACTTCACATAATGAATGAACTTTACGAAGAGGTATACTCATGCTGGGAAAACTGAGATTCGATAAGTAAATTGCTCTTAATAGATTGCTCTTAATAGATTGCCCGAGGCCCAAGGTTGAAACTATTATAGGGATTAATCATAATCGAGTTAATTCCTGCAATCGATGCAGATCCAACGCATGATCACATACATCATGTTGAAGATTTCGAGAAATATAAGCGACAGATGCGTCGCTGGTGCGAGCTAGGGTTTGATTTCCGCAGATTGCGTCATCTGCTATATATACATACATATATTATCAAAAAGTAAATATCTGAGTGAAAATAGAACGAAACAACAAATTTTAGATTTTGAGCTGAAACCGTAACGAACAAGTGAGAGGAAATGAACGAACGATCAAACTCACTCAATAGTGACATTTATCATATTGGAGACTTGCTTGAGCTTAACGAACATGTGAGAGGAACTTAACGAATAAGTGAACTGAACGAAGTAAGTGATGGGCAAAACAGTCTGTTAAGTTAACAGTTTGACTTCATTCTTCCGGAGAATGCTAAGCTGAGCTTCTAATTACAAATTCTATATAGATTAAGGAATCGCACAATATAAGGGTTTCACTGCTTTTCTTTTTTCCAAGCCGTGTTCCAAGCTGTTATTGCTCTCGAACGAATCAATTGATTGAAACTGTGACGTCAGAAATGGCCTGTTAATTAACATAAAAGTAACTAAACTGCTCTTTGCATAACCTGCCGACTTTTAACAGCGGCAATGTTCTTCCAGAATATTATAAATCTATCGCTTCAGTTCCCACGATTGAGTGACTTTTAACAGTGTTCAGTTCCATTTGAATGGCCGAGGCATAAAGATCGTTTCGGAGATGAAATTAGTATACTTCGGATTAATCATCGTGTTTATGCTTGCAATCGACGCAGCACCCACATGCAAGCACGTTAATGGTGATGATCTGAAAAAATGTAATCGGTCGATACGTCAATGGTACGAGCTAAGGAATGATTTCTACAGAGCCTGCTGTACGGATTACAAATCAAAGGGATTTAAGCATAAATGCAGCAACTGCATGGCAGATGCAAAAATAAAAGCAACGAAAAAAATGTCGTCAGAAGAGACTTTGGTGGTCGATCGATCGCTCACCAATTCAGGTAGATATGTTATAAAAAATGGTAAAAGAGTGTACCTAAAAAGGATAGCGAAAAGAACATAGAAACCAATTCTATAATAAATATAAAATACATATGTTCAGCTACTTTAATTATTTTATGTTCATTGTACGTTTATTGTATCCAAATATTTGTTTTCTTTCGAAAATAAAGCATTAAATAAAAAATCTCTTAAGTTTCTAATACTGCAGATCAAGTTTCTAGTATTAATATCGGGTTTGATAATCTCAGTTTGTGTTTTTGATCAAAAATATATATAAAATATATATTATATACATACAAAGTTTACTTTAATAAAATGTAAACAAAATACAATTTATTGGACAGCGATCGTATGAATAATGAATATTAATAATTACTCATTTAATGGCGTTTCGAAAAAAAGCTAAATTCGCAGAGCTGATAAAAATAGTCAACATTTGTATTAATCAAATGAGTTCATCGCTTAAATATGTATTTATGACTATGGAGAGCATAGAGTTTTTTATGCGATATACTTTCATATATATGATTATGCATATATATGTACATATATATACATTTACATATTTACTTTTGATACGAACAAGGGACCAAAGTCTTGTTCCACATTCGATGTGGAAAAATAACATACAATGCAAGAGAAATGTTGTGCTGGCAGATTCCGTTCGCATCATTGGGTTGTACTCGAACGTGTGAAGCGCCAAAAAACACATACAAAAGCGACTAAATAAATAATAGAAATATTTGTTCACAGTTATTTTGCATATTTTGTTCAGGCTCGGTTCGGTTCGGTTCGGAAGAGCTTGTAAATGTTTTGTTGCAGTTGCGATTCTTTTCGCCTATGTTTGCACGGGCAACAATTTTAAAGTACTTGTCGTTAAGTAAAGATAAATAAGTGAAATATAAATAAATATGCGGCTTGGATCGAAATCCATTAGCCGCTGCTGCTGCTCCTCCAGCAGCCCGGCAAGAGCTGCTGCCGTGTCCCAGGAGCAATGATAGCAGCGAACCTAATAGCCTCGCCTCGACGTGTTGTCCCTTTCAATTATTGCCAACAGGCGAGAGAGAGAGTTCGACCACTTCGTCTTGGTCCTGCGGCTTTTTGTTGTAGTTCTCGTGTTTTGTTTTTTTTTTGTTTTTTTTGGCTACTTGAGCATTTTTCAATTTTACACGTAGTCAAAAGAAAAGCCGCCGAAGAGTGCGGCACATTGTTATGGTTTTTCATACTCGTTCGGGGGGGTTGAAAAAAAATGGTATATTAGTTTTGCGGTTTGCTCCTTCCTGAGACTCTATGGAGGATTTGAATTGATAGAAATAGAGACATAGAGTGTTATCATATGATATTTTCCTTCATACTCGTTCAACAGCGGTTAAGAGTATACTAGTTTTTCGATTGTGTCTTCATATGATTGCTATGAAGGATTTGATTTGAAATCATATGATAGAGTATATTCTATTTTTTTATACTCGTTCAACGGTCGAAGGGATAAATTCATTTCGGCTAATCAGTGATTTATTTATATTAAGTACTTGACTTGAGAACTGATCGTAACAATGCATCATTGTTATATGGTCTTACGGGTTTAAATACTCTTTCATATGATTTATGGGCTCTAGAATTGCAGCATTATAGAATTATTGAGCAAGTTTTGTCTTGAGTTTGAATTTTTAAAAAGTTTGTTTTATCGAATATATACCGTTCTTTGTATTTTTTTTTTTTAAGGACTTGAAGTCTAATTGTCTGAAAGAGTGAAATATATGTGAACTATACTTGAACTACTCGACTAGATTAGACTCTCACACAAATATTAGATAATTCCCGAGATTTGGTCTTAGAGCATTATAGACTAGCTGGATCATTGAGGTATGAGAGAATGGAAACTATACAAATCTTATACAATATATTGAACTGGACGAGCATTGAGCAGTTGTAGCAACTGCTTCTGCTTGTTTGTTGCTGTTGAGATCCCGCGGGCCGCATGCCGAGTGGCATGAGTCAGCCGGCCAGCACAGCTTGGCTATGCGGCGCGTGGAATTTATTGGCAGTGGAATAATGCCAGGCACGTTCATTTGATTACATTAAAACGAAAGTGGCTAAAAAGGTTGCCCGGCTGCCTGCCTGCCTGTCCAGGCTATCTAGTTCCAGCGCCAAACTCAATCCCAATTTTCGGCTGCGGCATAATTGAGCTGCGGCCACAGCGACTAGAAGAAGAAGAGGACTTCTTCTGTTTTTTTCTGTACTTTTTTTTTAAATAAATAAATAATGCACGTAGCTAAGGGATTCGCTTATTATGCGCCTGATAATGCGTATACGAATTTCTAGTATATTTGTGGTATTTTTTTGGTTTGTATTTCTTTTATTTTGAGCTGTTATTGCGTATGAAAAACAATGGAAGCGCACACAGTCATTTACAGACGCAGCAGTGAGTGGGAGGGAGAGAGAGATAGAGAGAGAGTGAGAAAGGGAGAGACGGAGAAAGCGAGTGCGGCGTAATTTCTATTCTTCCTTTGTACATTTCTGTCTGTGTGTGTGTGAGTGTGTCTCTAGGAATACCCAAGCGGTGTGGTATGCGTTTCAATTGTTATCCAAGTGGGCGACTGTGTGTGTGTGTTCGTGTGTGTGAGTCCAGCAGAATGCGTGGATTTTATAGCTCTGCCTTTGTCCGAGGAGAGTTTCGTTGCTGTGCGAACTATTTCTAATCCCAATTTATTAAATTAGCTGCCGCATAACAACGGATTTAAGGACATTAAAAGTTCTTTGTTTTATGATTTGAGTGGCCCAGCAAGAGTATTATTATTTCTGATATTTATATTTCAGTAGCGGCATATGTTATTAGCACATTTTAATTGTTTTCATTTTTAAAATGGGGCTTTTTTTTTTTGTAATATACAAAGTGCATTTTCTTGGCTTAGTGCATTCCGGCAGTACTCTTGAAACTTAAGCTAAATATCGGGTAAAGTTTGATATGAAGTGAAGATAATATAGCTGTCATAGCAATCGGTATTGAAAAAGTGATAGAAAAGTTTATTGGAATTCAACTGCCTGAATAAATGGTATTATATCATATATCATATATCAACCAATAAAATACTTCGCCACAACAAATACTCAAAAGACGCAAGAAAATATACCAAAAATTTGATTTATTACGGAAATATATACATATATATAAAGAAATATACAAACAGTTTTGCAATCCCTGTTAGCATCAACTGCACTGCTATTTTTGTGAACACAAGTTTCAAAATAATAATAAAAAAAAATCTATAAAATTTTACAACTGATAAAAATAGATCATAATTCGGCAAATATATTTCGCATTCAATGCACTTTTTGCACGTTATTTAGATCACTCGCTAATGCAATTGCAATTATCAAATGCCATGGATATAAATGAAATGTATATGTAGATAGCGATACTTTGAGCTCTGGCAGAGTTTTGGCCACAACATCACGGCCGAGGCAATGCGTTCAGCTAATTGAATCAACGTTTCAATTAAACAGCGAAATGCAGAATTTCTAACTGCATTCAAATGCGCTGCAACGTGCATAATTATAATGTTTGTGTTTAGTTTGCCAAAAACAAAACACAAATCGAATTAAAGTGGCAGCTAAAGTCGAATTGTGAATACTCTGCAAACTGAGCTAAACTTAAGTCAAATGAAAGGTGCAGAAATAAATTGACTTTTGATTATTTTCTGGATATTTTTCTGATGCACTCTTTAGATATATGTATATATATATATTGAGAGAGCTTTAATGATGTAACTATTACGCCCCACTATATTTAGCTTAAGCTATATAAAAATGCATTTGTCACACACACAATAAATAAAACAATAATAATTACGCACAAATCAAGCACTCGACTTAATTGCATTTAAATGAAATTAGCATTAAATGTTTACAAATTTTGTGGCATATTTGAGTGTGTGTGTGTGTGTGTGTGGGTGTGCGAGTCCATTTATTATTCGACTAATTTGTGTGTATTTTAATGTTTAATTTTAACTATATAAACATATATGTGCATTTATTTTATATACACAAATTTTTAAATTTGCGGTTTCGTTGGCGCTGTTAATGCTGATAAATTATCGCGGCGAGTTTTTTATATATATATATTTTTTTGCTCTCATTATTTGTAGCAAGAGCATTAAAGTTATTTAACAAAGTGCATAAATTAACAGAGAAAGAGAGAGATAGAAAGAGAAAAATGTGGATCATTTCATATGGCACAGTCGGGCATAAATAATAAATTATGCCCAAAACCCCAAGCCGAAGCGAGTGTAAGCAAAAGCCGGGGCGCTTATTACAATATTATTATTTTTATTATTATTATTTTTACAGGGTTCGGTTAATTTATCTATGTGCTGGCTGTCCAGTCAAATGTGTACTTGTATATGAAAATAGCAGACAGCGAGTAGTAAATTTAATAAATTCATTATCAGCTCATTAACAACGGCAATCAGGGGGTTCACGGGGCTCACGCGGCGTATGCGCAATATTGCAATGCAGCGCAATTAAAGACAAAAAGAAAAAAAAAATGCTGACACGACAGCAAAGGGCAAATTAATAATACGCGTAAGCGGAAAAGTTCAACAGCCAGCCGTGGAAAGCCTTAAAGCCATTCAATTTTCGCATAGTAAAGCGTGTGGGCGTGGCTGTGGCAACAACTGCCGCACGTGTGTGTTGGTGTGTGTGTCTGTGTGTGTTAACATCGGCCCATCGGCCAGCAGTCTAATTGCAAAATAATATACACAGCTCAGAGAGCAACGTTGGGTCTTTCATCAATGCCACACACACTCACACACACTCACACACACCCAACCACACACACACACACACATAGACAGCGCCAGGAAGCAATAACAAAGAAAGTGGCAAAGGAAGGCGTAACTACAAGAAGCGCATGTTTCGGTTAATTAGTAAACAGCAAAAAAAGAAGAAAAAAAAAAAAAACGAAAAAAAAAGGGAAACACATGAACGAGCTTCAAATAGTCAAAAGCAGTCGCTAACTAAAAGACAATGCTTGACTAAAAAATACCTCATATAAAATAATAAAGTATAGTAAATAAATTTACTTTGATGTATTATAAAAAATTTAAAAAAAAAAAAATTTTAAAAAATATTTAAAACAAATGATAATTATATATTCGCGAAAATATATTATGACAAAAATTTTAAAAATAAACTTAAAATCGAAATATTATATAGAAATATTTTATACATACATTTTTTCTTTATTTTTAAATGATTAGAATTTTATTTATGAATGATTATAAAACAAATCACCTGAAATTTAATCATGGAATGTGTTTCCATAATATATTTATATTTTTGAAATATTTTTTTTTTATTATTTTTAAATGATTATATTATTAAATGATATAAAAATACATAAAAAAATATAAAAAAATAAAAATAAGTTAAAAATAAGTAAAATATAAAAATTAGATATTGCATAATATAATAAATTAAATACTGAATATAGATTAGCTATTTATTAAAAATATTAAAAAATATTTTTTTTTCTATGATTTAAATTTTTGCTGGATAATTGTAAATCAAAGCAAAAAAAATGTATATAAATATTAGAATTAATTATATATATTATATATATAATATATAAACATTCTTAGGCCAAATTTATTGCAATTAAATGTTTAAATACAAAAAAAAAGAAAACAAATTTAAAAATTATTTGGTAAATATATAATAATTTTACGTCAGGAAAATATTGAATTTTTTTTTAAATAGCAATAATTTAAATAAACAATATTTATATAATTATTTTATATTTATTTATTTTTTATTAGTGAAAAATTATGAAAACAATAAAAACAAATAGAAAAGAAAATGATATAGTTCTATCCTATTTAATCATATTATTCAACATAAGCCTGATATGCCCCATTCCTCATTTACTTGCCGGGTATATTAGATAAAAACAAAATACTGAAAGCAACATTTGCAGGTGGAGAACATGAGCATCGCACAAAACAGAACAAAAAGAAGAGACAGAGTAACAGAGTGTTGAGCTGGAGCTATGCTTAAAGCGCTATTCGACTGGGCTGTATGCGGCTATATGGCATTGTCCACGGCTGACGGCTAAGGCTAATGCTAAGGCTTTTTGGGCCGTTTGGTCAACGATAGAGTCAACGCTTAATTTGTTGGCTAAGCTGCTGCCAGAAGCCAGCTACAGTTTCTCCTAGCTGGCAATTGAATGAACATGTGTGCGCCCCGAGGCGATTTTATTAAGGCATTAACAATGGCATTTTATGCGAGCATTCGGCTCATTTGGCTCTTGAAGCGCACGAAATTACGAAAATCTGCCAGCATAAATTAGAGAACTTAACGGGTTCGCTTATAAACTAACGCCGAAATACTGTCAATGGAATACTGAAACAATAGATCAGCATAAGAAATGCCGACACGATAAGTACTTAACTAATCTGCCTCCAACTGAGGTGCGTCAGGTAAGCTGTCTCTGTGGGGGGAGGGGGGCTAACACTTTTCATACGCGTATTAAGTAAAAATATGTTACAAATAACAGAACGCAAGACGAATGCGAATGTGAATGCGAATGCGAATACGTAGCGGACATGTATGCATAAATTGCGGCCAACGTGGCGTATACACAACACACATACAACATGCAACACACAACATACAACATCGCATATTTTTCGCCTTATGAATTCGTATTTTATATGAATTTTTGCTTGTGGGCTACTTCGGAAGTGCACAGAGTACGGCTCTGGCTCTGGCTCTGACTCCGGCATGGGTAATTTTTGCAGTGCAACGCGCGTCTCAGTGCAAAATGCAACACACCAATGCATAAAAATGCCATATTTCAAAATGCAAATATATTCTTTTAGCTTTTTTGATAAATGACACCGCGGAGGGCTGATGAAAATGGTGCACACAGAGAGCGAGAGAGAGAGAGAGAGAGAGAGAGAGAGGGAGGGAGAGTGTGGAGCAAGCTTCACTGTAAGCAATATGAAGCGTGCCAGCCAAGCAGAAGTTGTGCGCCAAACGAAAGGAAAAAAAGAAAATTCTAACCGTAGCATCTGCAGCAAAATGTTTGAAATACATTTCATTGGGCCATAAAGGCAGTGCATGTTTGGCACTTTAATTTAATTTGCCAAGCTCTAATAACAGCGCAAATATGTTGAGCATGCGGCGATTGATGTGTATCTCCAGGGTGACCAAGCCAAGAATAATACTATTTTCGATAACTGTTTTTTTGGTAGTTGTGCAAGTTATCGATAACATATGGTTATATTAATTTTTGAGAAGATTTCCCAATTTAGCAGTTGAGGAGATTTGAAGTTGGAGAAATAAAAAAAATATATATATACATACATTCAATCTTTAGCTCTAGGGTGACCAAACAAGAATAATACTGTAACTGTATTTCAGCAGTTGAGGAGATTTGAGCAAATTTTCCATTTAAGCATTAATTGAACTAAGTTTATTGTAGTTGGAAAATTAAAATATATATATATTTAATCTTTAGCTCTAGGGTGACCAAACAGGAGTAATTTCGATAACTGTATTTTAGTCATGTTATCGATAGCAAATAGTTATATTCATATTCAAGCGAATTTGTAATTTTACCATAAATTATGTAACGCTTATTGAAGTTGAAAAATTAATTAAAAATATCGATTCATACTTAAGTTCGATTGTTCAGACTCAATATGAATTTTGTTTTGAAGTCAGTTGTGCCTATGGCAATACATTCAGTTGCATAAAGTTTCATTAAACTCATTAAAAAATTTAAGGCCACCATTTAGCCAGAATTTAAGATTAAAATTCGAGAAGTTATATCATTAAGAGTTATATCAAATGAATGTCAAACTGAACTTTACTTCATTTTACTTCACTAAAACCAAACGCCTTTGTCAATAATATTTGATTTTCTGCATAATGACATGGCTGTAGCTTTAAAAGATTTCATAAAACTATATAGTATTTCAAAGTGTTCTCATTTTATTGCGATTTCATCTGCCATCGCTTTTATTTGGTCATTCAATATACGCATTATCAAGTATACGCCACGTATCATAGCAACTTGAACACTTGTTGGCTTTAAGACTTTAAATCGCACACACAGTTTTTGTTGTATTATATATAACTCGTTTTTTTTTTTTTTAATTTAAATATTTACTGCTGACATATTTGAACGATGTTTCTTTCTTTTTTGCGGGTGCACGTGGCGTATGCGCGATGCTTTGGCCGTATTAAACACGTTTTATGTGACGTATGCGCGATTTTTTAATTAACAAACCGACGCGTTAATATATGTTATGAGCTTTGCCTTTGGCTTTATTAAGCAATCTGTTTTTGGGGTTGCATGAGTATGGATTAAAATAATTTAAATGCCAACACACTGAGGCCAAAGGCCAACAACAGCCAGAGCCCCGGAGTTTGACATTTTTGACATGGCTGCAATTGCAGCACGTAACGAAACAGGAAATTGCGTGGCTCAGCAGAGAATGTTTTTAAAAATAAATATATTTATATATATATATATATTTATATGTACGTGTGTATAAATCCTTTTTAAAGTTGCCAAAGCAAAACGTCAACGGCAAGAAAATGTCATATCTCTGTAGTCAAATAAACTGTCGCCTGTCCATCCATCCAGCCAGTCAGCCAGTCAGCCAGCCATGCAGATGATGGCAGATGATCTATGCACGAAGATTCCTTAAGTAAGACTAAGACACAGCCACAGCCACAGCCACAAGCAAGCCGCGTTCCAAATAAAAAGCGCAAATACAAATTCTGGCAAAATGACATAAGTCACCGCAAAAGTAATTTTTCACTAATGAGCCAGTTTACCTGGTAAACTGCTGCACAGTGGAGCCGACTGTGTTCGTGATAAAGTGAAAATAAAAAAAAAATAATGGGAGAATATATAAATAATTTATTTAGTTTATGCATTAATAAGTAACCGCAGCAGTAATTGTTCACTAATGAGTATGGTGGCTGTGTAGATAAACTGTAGCACAGTGGACTGAAAATGATTGTGAGTATGTACAAACATTATTTTAAAAACATTTAAAAAATTTTTTTATTAAAAATATTTTTTTTTTATTAAACATTTTTTTTAATTTTTTTTTTTTTTTTTTTTGGTATAGTTTTATTCATTTTTAAGCGTGGACATATATACATACATAACTCATAATCAATTTTTTTATTTTGAAATATTTATAAGACAATATTTATATATCTTTTTAAGCTTGCTAAATATATAGCTAAAACTTTATTTTTTTTATTTTTTATTTTTATTGAAAAATTTATAAAAAATTCAATATTTACAAAAAAAAAAAAAAAAATTAAAATTAACAAAAAAAAAAATTTAAATATTTATATTCAACGTGTTTAAAAATAAATAAAATACAACAAACAATTTTTGGCGACAAAATAAATTTTAAAACTATTAATATATATTCAACTTCATATGAAGCCAATTAAGATTTTTTTTTAATAGCTTAAAAATCTTGTTTCTTATAAAATTAAATTCTTAAAATTATATTTAGATTTTAATAATCTCATATATTTTCGTTTATAAATTTCAGTAACTTTAGTATATATTAAAACTATATCTATAGTTTAATTATTGATTAATTATTTCTTTCAACAACATTTTCGTACTCTTATTCATTGACTTGGTGCCACTGTGCAATACCTTTAGCTACGTTTAGCGGCTGCTGCTGCGGCACACGCCACAGCTCGGCGTTTGTCTTTAGAGCGCTGTATCTTTCTATTTAATCTAATGATGTATCTCAGGTGTTTGTTTGTGAAATTTATCGTGAAAATTTTATCCGTATTCCCTGGCTTAAGGCATTTTAGCAGCCATTCTTATTGTTGTTGTAGTCCCCCCTACGCTTCCCTTTGCATTAGTTGCTGCTTTTCTGCTTCCATGTCGGCGATTTATATGCAGCTATTAGTTTGGATAAAAAAAAAGCCAAATTGTTGTTACGCATTTGGTATTAGTACATTGTGTGTGGATGGCGTGGGCGTGGCCCAACCCTCCTTTGGATTGGATTTTGGTTTTTGGAGTATAATTAGCTGGATGGTTGGCGCATCCAATTACCTAATATCCGCACAAGCATTCGCACCTAATTACTGTTGCAGCGGACTGCTGCTGCCACACCTAATGCAGAAATTACAAAATGAATATTCATATTTGTGCTGCTGCATTAGCATCAGCATCAGCATCAGCCAACGCATCATCATCGGCATCAGCCATAGCATCATCATCACAATCGGCAACAGCATCAAGCCGCAATCGTTTGCAAATGGTCGTCGCTAGTTTTTCATTATTTTGCATTTCCTGCTGCTTGTAATTGTTGCATTTGTATCTGCTGCTGTTGTTGGCTCAAATACAAAATCTGCATGCAGTTGAATTTTTTTTTACCGAAGGTTTTTTGTTTGTTTATTTGCTTGGATCTGGATGCTGGGTTTGGGCCTGGGCCTGGTCCTGGGCCTGGACCTGAATGGTCTGCCCTTTGCATAGCATTTCAGTGCGCTTAACAATGAAATTTGCGCATAACCACATGCAAATTGCCAACCCACAACATCCACACACACACACACACTCACACACAGAGGGAGAGAGTGTGGCACACACATTGGGAAATTTACAAATAATAATCTACGCGCCAGCAAAAGAGTTTGCTGGGATAGGAATGTCAAAACGCAAATTGCAGCAAACCGCAGCAAAACATAAAAAAAAATTATATCTTGTTTAAAGGATGTCGAGTTCTTTGTGCCGTCGAATAACGTATGCTCTTTTAGATATTTTCTTTTTATTGTTTAACAGAAAATGATTTAACAATTTTGCATTTAAATTTTATAGTTTCAGGCAAAGAAAGTAAGCTTGAAGCATTTTAATTAATTTAAATTAAAATTTAACGTAAAATAACTAAATTAATTTTGAGATGCAGTTTTTTATATTGTATAAATTGATTTTAATTTTAATTAATAATTTTAATAAAAAATATTTAAAATTTTATTTGCATTAAATTTATAATAGTATAATGGTATTAATTAATTTATTATATTAATATGAAATATGGTATATATATTTCTTATTTATTAATTAATTTAATACAGTTTAATATTAATTAAAAAATATATATTTTTCAGCACAACTAATAAAATATAAAATTCGATTATTTTTATTTATTATTGAATTTTGTTTAATTACTTTTTATATTGAATTATTATTTCTTATATTTATTAGATTTAATTATATCTTGAATTTATTTTATTATATTAAATTTTAATATATTTGTTTTTATTATGTTTATTATATTTTTGAATAATTTTTTTTTTTTTTTATTTACTATAACACTTGTATTATTTATATTCTTATTCAGATAAATTTCAAATAATTCACTTATTAACTTATCCGAATGCCACAAAAACTTTAGATTTTTTTCATATTTTCCAAAATTTGTGAACAGTCACCGAAAAGCAATTTGCTTTTTGCGCTATTTGTTCAAGGTAGATGCGATATTTATGCACATGCTGCTTAGATAGGTAGATAGAGAGTAAGAGAGCGGGGAGTGAGAGAGTGGATTGGTCAAACATAAATTTAGTTCTGAAAAGCGCGTCGCATCGCATCGCATTGCCTGGGCTGCCACGCCCCCACAACTCTGGCACTCGCTGTGTATTTGCGGGCAAGTTTTAGTTTTCTGGTCGTTCGCTTGGGGCATTTGGCGTAGGTAACATATTGAAATATATTGCTAGCCATGGCTAGGGTACGGTCGGATCACAAATTGCGCTGCCCGCTATTAATCGATAAACTTTATTATAATTTGTTTCTGGCTGCATTCGATTTTTGTGCATTTTGTAGACATTTTCGGCATATTACGTATACGCAATGTGGACATTTATGGCATATTACGCATACGCCACGTTCGGCCTGATATTTGGGAAATTCTGTGGCAACGTCAGGCCATTGGCATGCATAATAATTTATTTTACAATATGTTGCAATATCAAACTCTCATTCGTGTTTGTATTTATCAGTTAATTAGAATTTTTGGCGCGCGCAATTTAAGTTGTCTCTGGCGACCGGAAATGGCAAAAATTGTTGCAAAATTTTTAACATCCGTTTCAATTTAACTTTCGCTTGGGCCCAGAAGAAACAGCAAAAAACGAATACAAATAAAAACAACAGTAAACAGAATCAACGGCAGCAACAATACGTAAATTCGAAAATGGGCTGCTTGTTACTTGTTGTTAAAACTCCACACACACACACACACAGATACACACAGCACACACACACACACTCACAGATACACACTCGCGCGCTCATAAATTTAAAAAATGTAATATCCCTCTTACGGAAATGACAATTTATTGGTGGTTTTTACTATTCGCAATTTATTTCAACTCCGCAAGGAAATGCATTGCGGATGTAACGCCCCACAGCCAGCGCTCAAAACTCAAACTCAAACGAAGCCAAAACCCCGTTGCAGTTGCCGCTGCTGCTGCTGCTGCTCGGCAGGGAAAAGTTGACGCTGCAAACAAACAGAGCGACAGACGGATAGACAGACAAGCAAACATGCACGCCAGTGTAAATATAAAAATAAAATAAATATAAATAAATATCGGCTGCAAAGTGGCAGCCAAGCAGGGAGTGTGGAAGAGAGGGAGAGAGAGAGAGACAGCAACCACAGCCCGCAGCTGCACAACACCCACTGTCCAGTGACCCACCAAACGTGGTTCGGAAGGCGGCTGAGATTGAAAATCCGTTAAGTCATCGCCACTGCTAACCGCTGTGGCCATTGCCTGATGCCATTTTTGTTGTTTTTGTTTTGTTTTTGTTTGTTTTGTTTTTTATTTTCCAAATGGTAGAAACAAAGGGTAGAATGGTTGTATCAGATGGCAAATTATGAGATTCTATAAAAATTTTATTATATATGTGTATATATATATGTATGTATATATATATATATATATATATATATTATAGATGTTGTGAGTTACCATAATGATGATAACGTCTATAAGAAAACTCCATAAGAAATATGGCAGAGCAAACCATCTAATTGAAAATATGTAAATATATATAATAAGAAAATGAAAATTTGATGATAAATTATCGAAGAGTATATATAGTTTCTTTTTTATATGAACCAAATGACTAAAGGTTCTGGGATATAATTGCGAGAAAGTTTTTATTAGCAAGAGATGTTGTTGTGTATGAGCTAAGTATGGAAAATACTGGGAATATGATTAATGAATGACATTGGATGGAAGAAGTGGAAAATACCCAGAACAATGAAATAGATATACTACAATATGAACTGGTTTGGAGGCGACAAAGCCCAATTTTCCATACGAAAAATTCTAATAACTTGTAAACAGATAAACAACTCAATGATCAAATCTTCATTTCAATTGGCCTGGAGCAATTATCTCGGTATTTTGTTTAATAGGTGACGTAACTATGTCACTTTTGTCATTGAACGCCATCAGTTTTTAGCTTGTCGATCGCTTCGTCATGTGCAATTTTATCACATGTTCTTATGTCTTCTTTTTGGTTTGTAGATTCCTTACAGCACTTCAGGAATAATTCATCCTTTAGTTCGAGGAAACGATGAAATTGTGCCCTACAACGATCCACAATCGCGCTGTCAACTTTGCTGCACGGATCAGAAGTTGATGAACTCGATATCAGGCAGAGCAGCCAAATGCCTACCCATAATAAATACGTCTTCATCTTGGCAATCTTCATTCACGACTGAGCTCGATCAAACTTTTCGAGCTCTTTGTTATAGATATTCGTTACGCTACGGCTTCATTCTCCTCCCTCTTGTTCATGATATATATATGTATATATATGTCGGCGCATACTGAGTTTGTATGTGTGCGGTTGTAGTTTTCGGCTAATTCACAACAATGATAATTTTTTCATATAGCATCAGCTTCTAATTGTGCTGGAATTGGTCGCATACATCTTCTCGCTTAAGAAGTATCGCATCGTCTTCTGGATTCGAGTGCGGTCGAAACTCGCTGCGCTAAGACAAGGGCAGAAAATTATAATGTTCAGATATATATATATATATATATATATATATATATATATATATATATATATATATATATATATATATAATAATTTGGATTTTCCTAATACAATTAAATCAAAATAAAATTTAAATAAATTTTGTCATATTTAAATTGATTTAAATTAAATTAGCGTATCTGCTAGTCGATCAGTGGAGAATTGACTTTCCTTTTTTTTTTCTCTTTGCATTTATTGCTGGTGTTTTTTGTCTCCTCTTTTACTGTCAATGTTTGCTCTGTTGCTTTGGTCACTGTTCGCTGCTGGCTTTGGCCGCCGGACGACGACGACGACCAAATCGCATGACAAATAAAACCGACTACAGCAATTTGTTGTTGCTGCTGTTGTTGTAGGTGTAGTTGTTGTGGGGGTAGTTGTTGCTGTTGCTGTTGTTGTTGTTCTAGTTGTAGTTGTTGTTGCAGTTGCAGATTTTTCTTTTAATTTAAGAGAGCTGCAAACGCACGGCTGACGACACGATTGAGTAAAAGTAGTTTATGCAAAACGGTCTGTTAAGTTAACAGTAATGACGTGATGCCTTCAGAAAATGTTGAACTGCGCTTCTAATTACAATGTCTATATGTGTATATTCACAAATTGCACAATATAAGGCTACATTTCTCTGTTTTTAAGCTGTTTTCTAAGCTGTTGCTGAGGGCACGGAAAGAATGTAGAAGTCTGGAAAAACACGTCAATACATAAGCTACAATATATAGAGTAAGTCTGACGATATGTATAATAATAGAATAATAATAATTTGATGTGTAATTCCATTTGGGGAATTCAAATTGCATTGGGCTCTAAAAACTGAAAATCCAACTGATATGCTGTGGGCTTATCCAGCTTTTTGTTGCTATCAGCCTTAATTATTCATTCAGTTCACAACTTTTACTGCAAATGCTGATTTCCCAGTCAACGCGAAGCTATTTTAAATACTACTACAAATTATGTAACAATTACTGTAAATTCCCAGCTAAAGTGTCAGTGATCTTAGATGTAGTATTTCTTGCTATAATTAACATGTATTTTTATTCAATTATTTCAGATCGAATCTGAATTTATTAATAGCAGCAACTATGATATATAGTATATAGTTGTCGAATATACTATATATCATAGTTGCTGCTATTAATAAATTCAGATTCTATCTGAAATAATTGAATAAAAATACTCTCAATAGCAAGTGTTGTGATAATGAGTCAAAGAGCGAGAGAGAGCAAGAGAGAGATGAAAAAGAACGACTCGTTGATAACAATACAAAAGTGCCAGACATATATGACTGGAACTCAGTCTTTAATAACAGTTGCTAAGATGCAGATCTCTTTGTACTTTAGCATTTGCCTACTCAGTCTAATATCGAGTATGGCAGCGTATGAAGACTGCGGCAAAGTGGACAGCGCGATTGTGGATCGTTGTAGGGCAGAAGTGCGTCGTTTGCTCGAACTAAAGGATGAATTCTACGTGAAGTGCTGCAAGGAATCTGCAAATCAAAATGAATGCTTAAGGACTTGTGATAAAATTGCACTTGACGAAGCAACTGAACAGCTAAAAACTGAACAAACCAAAGAGAACAGCAAGAATCTTGATGACGATCCAGTTGTGCCGGTTGTTATTGAGGATCGAAGTACTTTTGGTATCTACCGTCCCAATTATCATATCTTCAGAAATGCCCGAAATCAGGCAAAGTGGTGAAAATTCAATGTGAATAAATGACTTTGTCTATAAGAGGCGATAGCTTTATCGCAATAATAATACATACTAATATATTGTTTGTGATTTATAAAATGTTAAATAACTATAAAAAAAAATTTAAAAAAAAGTTTTATTGTGAATAATAATGTGAAGGAATTGTTCGAAAAAAAAAAAAAAAAAAAAAAACAAAAAAATGTTTAATTATGTGAAAAGAAATTTAAAAAATGTTAATGTATAAAAGTGAATAAATAGTTCACTCTACAAATGTCAATATATGTAAATATATACATTGATCCTAATATTATTAAAATGCTTTATAGTGTTTTTTTTATTATTGTTTTATATCAAATAAAGGAAACTTGCAAAAAACAAAACTTGTTTTACTGAAATGGCTTTTTAATCAAATTCAACAGATCGAATAGACCGGTTATAAATGGCACGAGCTCAGCTATTAATTGCATATAATTATTGCGGTAAAGGTGATTTGTATTCGTATTGGAATTACTCGCTGTGGCTAGCTTATTTGGTTAAATAACTCTCGTTCTAATTAACTGGTTTTACAGCATAGTCATTTTTAAAATGCATAAAAAAGTGAAATTTACAATAATTTGTAAAATGTTTATTTATCAATTAAAATGTGTTTCAAGAATATATTCAAAAGCGATTCTATTCATTAATGATAATAACGAAATGAATATGATCATAACGGGCGTGACATAAAGATCGGGAGAGAACAAGAGGGGGGAGAATGAAGGCGTAGCGTCACGAATATCTATAACAAAGAGATCGAAAAGTTTTATCGAGCTCAGTCGTGAATGAAGATTGCCAAGATGAAGACGTATTTATTGTGGGTAGGCATTTGGCTGCTCTCCCTGATATCGAGTTCAGCAACTTCTGATCCGTGCAGCAAAGTTGACAGCGCGATTGTGGATCGTTGTAGGGCACAATTTCATCGTTTCCTCGAATTAAAGGATGAATTATTCCTGAAGTGCTGTAAGGAATCTACAAACCAAAAAGAAGACTTAAGGAATTGTGATAAAATTGCACATGACGAAGCGATCGACAAGCTAAAAACTGAACTGAAGAATGCTAATAACGAGTCACTTGTGCCGATTGCCATTGAATTTCGAGGAGGTTTAACAGTCAATCGTCCTAAATCAGAGTTCATAACAAAAGAGCAACTTATACAAAAAAAAAAAATCAACTAAGATCCATATATGTATGTAAGAAATATATATGTATATATTTAATGGCTCAAATATATAAAATATAAAAATGAATTTTGTACAAAATAAAATGTGTTCTCTCTCTTTCTCACTCTCTCTCTCTCTCTCTCTCTATATATATATATATATATATATATATATATATATATATATATATATATATATATATATATATATATATATGTATATATAAGTATACTGTATTCCTTGCACAGTTATCATATCTACAATATATGTAGTCTATATCAACTTTTAATAGTTTTTTTTTTTAAGATGATTTTGTAATTCTTGTATTTGCCCAAGAAAATTGCATTTTCCACTTGAGTTGCTAAAGCGACAGCCACAGAAAATTCGATTAATTAGATGGTGAAATAATTGAATTCGTACAACTTAAATTAGGCAAACATGTGACGAGACGAAGCGTTTCTAATATTATTGACAATTAAAAGAGGGGCAAAATGAAAGCCCAAAGAAAAAGAAATAGAAAGAGAAAAAGAAAAAGAAAAAATAGTGAAAAATAGAGTAGAAAATATATATTCAAAATCGAATTTGTAATGGCAAATGTTTCTCGTGGGATCGCCCGGCAGACGCAGCGGGAATTAATTAAGTGCATTAGAACTTATTGAACTATATCAAATGGGAGTCGGGATAGAAGTTGCAACATTCAGCAGGAGGACGCGGAGCAAGGACTACGACCAGCTGGATGCAAAATTATTTAACTAGCACACGGGCTCTGCGTCTGCCCGTCGGAGCATTTCAGCCGTTCGCCTCGTTGACTGCAGTCAAATGCCAAACGACGCCACAGAGGCGATGCCAACAGCGCCGCACAAACACACACGCGCACACACACACGCACACACACAAGCACACACACGCGCACACACACACGCACACACACACACGCTTGCACTCACATATTCCACACTCACGTACGCCGCAGAACAGGAACAGGGACGTGCTCCAGCACCAGGGACAGCCAGCAGAAACAGATATAAATATACTCACAGATGCACACACACATACACTCAGAGCGAGGGCCGCTTTTCAAGTTAATAAAATGTTATGTAAGTCTGCCAATGTTTATATATCTTTTCGAAACCTTTATTATTACTATTTTATTTAAACATATATTTATATTATATTTTATATCATTATTTGCCTAAAAATCTTTGTAAATATTTTGTGCTGCCATATTTTAAATAGTGTTTTGTAAAATTATAAATATTTTTAATTAAATATTTTATTTATATAAATCTTGGTATATTTTATAACTGAATTTTATGTGGATATATACATTCGTTTAAGTAAAAAGTTTATTATTTATTAAAAAAAATTTTTTTTTTTATATTAATATTTGTTATTAATACTTATTTTTCTACTTACAGCCCTCGCTGTGAAGTGCCAGTGTGCATGTAATGCGTGATGGAAAAGTTGCTGCTGGCGCGTGATTCCAATCGAGTTATTACAGAAATTAATCATGTTGAACATGCATGGGAATTGCATATATATCGCACACACACACTCGCACACACATAGAGGCAGACGGATGCATATGCAATATGCTCTGCATTTACATAGCTTCATAAAAAATGGCCACAGACAACCTGGTTGGCGGCTTGCGGTAGCGCTAGGAGGGGAGACAGGAGCGAACCCAAAAGATTATCGTTGTTGTAAGCATACTTTGAGTGAGTGATTAAAATGCGTGCATGGAAAATTCAAAATGGGGACAGTGAAGGTTAAAAGATTGTCATAGTCAGGCAGTGTGTGTGTGTGTGTGTGTAATCGAATCCGAATGGTATGTGTTAAGCTTTAAGCGTTGTCAGTGTTCGTGCTGCGTAATTTGCATTGATTTATGCATGGCTAAAAGGTGCACAATTGCAGCAGCAACTGCAACTGCAACTGCAGCAGCAACTGCAACTCCTCTGCCTCAATGTCGTCCGGGCTATGGCAACGATGTCAAGGTGGCACTGTTAATGTGTCTATACGGCTATATATATGCACCGGGTCACGTACATTCAATTAAACGCCCTTGAGTGCCGGGTCGCGCCTCCCTCTCTCTCTCTCCCCCTATCTCTCTCTCTCCCTATCTCTCTCTCTCTCTCTATCTGGGGAGTTTATTGGCATGCCAGCGACAGTGGCCGAGAGCAATGAGCTAAAGATAAATAACAAGCCGTATAGCGCATACGCACCGTGTGCCCAAAGTGCACGCCGTTGCTTATGCAAAAAGGAAACGCATGTGGGCGTAACCAGCCCTCAACGATGTCCTGGCCATGTGTGTGTGTTGGTATGTGTGCAGCGTTTCGCAAAGCCCGGACAACAGTAAACAAGCACGCAGTGATAGGGACCAACGCATGACCTCCATCTCTTTTGCTCATGGCGCTGTGTGCCCGCGGGACAACTTTGGCGCTTGTCAACGCTGCCCACTGGCTGGGCCAGCCAGGCGGCGCTTTTGTGCTTTTCCATGTTCCATATCTGTGTGTGTGCGTGTGTGCCACATGCTTTCAGGCGTTGATTTCCACAACTGGCAAACGCTTGTCTTTTGATCTTACCATGGCCTCGCCTGTTCCCCCAGTCTCTCCCAGTCCCCCAGTCCCGTTGGCCGCACGCTTCGCAAATGCAATTTCAATTAAATTTTAAATATTTATGCAGCTGCAGCAGCACAGCACAAAATTTTTGCTTCTGCCAACAAAACAATTGCAACCAAAATTGTTTAATCCGCTTCTGTAGCTGTTTCCATTTTCCATTTCAATTGCGTACTTCTAGCAGCTATCTCTCTCTCCCTCTCACTCGCTCTCTCTCTCTCTCTCTCTCTCTCTCTCTCTCTCTGTGTGTGTGTGGATTAGCATAAGGTCTGCATATCATGTTGATCAGCTTTTGCATCCATCTGTGGTATTTATACGACTCGCCGCAAGCTACAAAATAACCAGAATAAATTGTAATTGCTGAACGACAGAGCTCGCAGGGCGAAGCTGAAGTTTAGCTAGTAAACTGGGAGTCTTACAAGGTGATTACAATGCTTACAAGTCAAAAACAAACATGTTTATCGTGAGCTCATTCGTATTATAAGTAAGGTGCCCGACTAACAAATACCTAAACTGAAAATAAAATAAATATTGGGAGTTTTAGCTCATTGTATACTGTCTGAGGCATACACGATTATATACTTGTTTCAGATATATTCAGTATGAAGAATTCAAGTAGAATTACAAATATCTAAAATTAAACAAATTTTTTTTGTGGCCATGATAGTTAATTTAAGGCATATATATTTTTCTTTAAATATTCAATAAGAATTGACATACGTCTACCTTTTTAAGATTAACTATCTCAGAATATTAATAAGAGCAACATAAGCAATAAATTTCATTATGACTTTTTCAAGCACTCGTTTTATTTCAGCTTTCTTCAGTTGCTCCATGAAACATCAGCTCCTCGATTATCTATCGAAGACTTCACAGGGCTATCCAACGTTTTTACGATGTTAGCATTACAGACATGAGAGAAGCATAAAAAGCGCCGAGAACTGTTCTAGTTCTGTTCTGTTCTAGTCTATATATAAAAAAATCATTTACTAAACTAGGTATATTTAATAATTATTTATATTACACTATTATTATTGTTTAATAATTATTTATTTACATGTTTATCTGTGAATTGCGTGGATGAAAGTGTTAAGAATAAGTGCACTATACTAAATTGTCTGATCCGCATATTTATCTCTGCTTACACATTGTCATGGAATCTTTATAGCCTACTTAAATCTCTCCAAAGAACTACTAGTGTAAAAAAAAACTATTTTCTATAAGAAATTCTATTGAATAATTCCATTAACTAAATTTAATACTTTTCATACATGGATTCTATTATAGTTGAAGTTGAATTATATTCTTGTTAAGTGAACAGAACTTGGCTCTGTCGAACAAAATTTTAAATCTAAACTAATTGATTTGCATTTATTAACAGTCATCCAATTTCAATGTGAAATTCGCACATCTTCCGCTATCTCCCTCTATCTTTCTCTCAATCTTTCTCTTTCTCTCTCTGTAAATGAAAAAGTTTTCAGTTGACTTTGAGATACGCGGCAAATGTCAGTGTGGCCATAATTTACTGTCTTTATGAGAGAGTGAGTGGGGAGAGAGAAAAAGAGAGAGAGAGAGGGAGAGTCGACGGTAAATCATGGCCAATGCGTGAGCTGCCTGCGAGTTACTTAAAAGCGAGCAATTGTCATGGCACACGCTCAAGCACAGCGTCTACTTGACGGCCAAATAATGCCGCAAATAAATCTAATAACACCCGCATAATTTGCATAATTCTCGTATTTAATAGACAGTCGAGGCACGGGCAAGCCGCACAGGTAGCCAAGGCAATTGAGGCTGCCACAGACGCGGCTGGTAATCGTCGAGCAGCGCCAACCCCAAAACATAAAACACTCAAAGGATATGCTGACAATGAGGCTTAACTTACACAAACACACCGAGTCACACACACACAGAGTCATACATACACCCACACACACATCTATATGTATCTACGGAGCGTGTCATAAAGCGCCTGCATTGTTGTTGTTTCGTTATACGGCAGCTTATGCCGGAGTTTTTGCCGGTCTTCGTGTCTCTGTGTCTGTGCGCCTAAAAGCGCGCTTAAATAAATTCAATTTAACGTGACTAATACCATTTTATCGCATTGTTTAAAGCATGAAACGCTGCAATGTGCACAGCAGCAGCAGCAGCAGCAGCAGCTACCTGCTCGCCTGCCTGCCTTCCTTTTCATGGCATGGACTGGGTCTCTGCCTGCCAGCCCCGCCTCCCAGCCCGACTACCTGCCTGCAAGCGTGCCTCGTGTAGCCTTTGTTGCGCGTTTCTGTATGCGTGTGTTTGTGTGTGTGTGCCGACAATATTGTCAAATTTCATACACAAGTCTCTGCTGTGTGTGTGTGTTCTCTTGTCTGTATTCCTGTATCACTATCTGTTGTTTAACTGTTGCGATTTACGGACTAACTCCGACAAGGACGTCGCCGTCTTCCTCAGCGCCGTCGCTGTCGTCAGTGGCAGTGCAATGAGGAAATAATAAATACAACATTTGAGGAAATTGAATTGTATGTGCTTATACCTCCATACATACATATGTGCAAATGTATGCCTGCTTGTATGGATGAATGGGCTTCCTGAAGCCGAGAAGCGTGCAGGCGACAAAAGTGTGGACAAGCTTTTCATTAGTTTATTCTGCTTTATTAACTTTATTTTTATTTTTTTTTTTTATTAAAAAAAAGGTGCATATTATTTTATTAACTAGCTTACTGCTACTTAATGTGGCAACTTAATCTAGTTTTACATTAGTGAGAACAATATATCACAGGCGATATAGCTGTGTATTATTTACAATGTTATTTACAATATTATATATATTTAAGATTTAGATTTTGTAAGAAATTTAAAAGAACCTGGTGGGAAGATCCAATGGGTGGTTCCTTTTAAGTCTTCTCTTCCTTGGCTTGGTAGTGAGTTGTCTGGCAAGCTCATTTGGGTGTCTGCCAAGACGTTGTATGTAGTTCAGTGAATGCAATTGCATCACATCACCCACTTTGGGAATCCTTAGATCCCTTTCAATGTCCCTGTTGCGTATGTACCAGGGAGCATTGCACATTCGCCTTAGTATCTTAGATTGAGCAATCCTAATTTTATTAAGGTTACTCTTTGCTGCTATGCCATATATTTGCAGTGCGTATTTCCATATTGGACTTAGTATGGACTTGTAAATGGTAAATTTATTAACTGTATATATAATATTTCGATGCTTATGTAATTAAACTTGCACTCTTTTCTTTCCCTCTTCAGCATTTTTTTTTATCGGAGAATATGTTTCATTTATACTTCATCGATGAGAATTGCCTAGATTTTGTATTTTATTTAAAGTAGCAATGCACACTCCCTGTATAGTCTTTATTCTATACCTCTCTTCTAAACGTCATATATTTTTTTCTGACAGCCAACTAAGCTATTAAATAAGTTATAAGTATATTTAAGAATTTTTTCGCAGAATAAATTTCTATCGAATGGATATCTTAAGAATTCTGTTCTGTTTAAACATAATCTTCAATTTTATTTCGAAATTCTGAAATAACTATTAATTTATTGAAATAAAAAATTAATTAATATCATAAATTAACTTTACTTCAATTTTTTATTTAAGCATCAATATTCAATCAAATTTTTTTCATGAAATAAACTTCATGAGATTAATACCTTGGGTATTATCTTTATTTTATGTTCATTCTTCACATTCATTTAAAAAATGTTAAATGCTAAAATACTACTTTAATTATTAAATTATATTAAAATTAAAGTTAAACAAAATATACTTCTTTTTTAATGAATGATAATTTTCAATTTTATATTAAATTTGATTTTAAATTTTTCAAATAAAGGCTATTTAATTCTACAAATATCTTAAAATATGTTCTTTATTTGGCATATGCCTTATTAATAAAGTTAATTAAGTCATTATTAAAAAAAAACTCCGTAAAAACACTACAGTACTCTTTCAATGTTTTACTGCAAAAGTCATATGAGCAAATATTTAAAATTATTCGCCTTATGAGACTTACATAAAAAGCCATTCAAATTTACACTTTTCTGATAAAAAAAAAATATGAAACCATATATGTATAACATATATAAATTAAGAAAATCGTTATTAACCAAAAATTTTATAAGAATACAAAGTCTAATAAATTTGTTCACTTTATCTGAAACACACTTTGACAACTTTGTCGGCTGTTTCACTTTGCCTCGCCTCCACGACACTTGCCTCTGTGTGTGTGAGTGGTTCGAGTAGAGACTCGTAGGCTACTTTGTTGTTGCTGTGCTTGTGGTTGCTGCTCTTGCTGCAGTCGCTTGTCCCCATCAGCTCCAGCTCCGGCTCCGGCTCCAGCTCCGGCTCCTAACGTCTATTTGTATTGAAGTTAATAAAACTGCCTTTTATGGCGCTCAGCACAATATGTATTTTCATGGCCATTTGAGCGCCTGAAAGTATGCGGCAATCAAATTAAATGTTATGTACGCTTTTAAGGAGCTGCCCCACGCCCCATCGTTCAATCGACGACAATGCGAATTGGCAATTTGGCCAATCAAGTGGCCAATGAAATCAAAAATTTCGCCAGAAGCCTGCGATTATGATTATGCAATCATTATTGCGCAATCTGCCGCAGAGCGCCTTTTATGTGATTTGCATTTTGCGTTAGACTCGTGTCTTCTAATTGAGTTAAGAGCTTTGCTTTGGGCAGACACTGCTATCGCGATAACTGAATATGAATATACATATATAAAGATATTTATATATATATATTTGATATCTATCACGCACAGTTTTGCATAACAAATTTTGCTGGAGCTTCAAATCCGCAAACTCAATTTGCGCCCTGAAAAATGTCGCAAAAGAAATATGAAAACTGTGAGCAGCAGCGCAGAGACGGAGCAACATTTGTCAATTTTATTTATGGTCACGTAGCGTTTCTATTTTGCTTTAGATTTTTCCTAATGGCCGCAAACAAGCAGCACAACAAAATAAACAACGGCTAGCGCAGCACCTCCATCACCTCCATCGCCTCCATCGTCTCCATCAGGTGTTAAAGGCCACTTAAGTGCTGAAAAATGCTGGTGGCCAGCCGGTGGCAGGTAACGGTAGCGGTAGCTGGTCGCTGGTAAACAGCTTAAAAAACCCCACCTGGCCAGTCCACCTGGCATAATTACGCGCCATTCCGCGGCATTGTAAAAAGTGTTGAAGGTGTCTGGGTTAATGCACAAACAAATTGCATTTAGGGAGCACCAAAAGCTGCCGAGTAACAACTTTTTGTTTTCCTGGTCTGGCTAGTAATGCGAGGGGTGCTCAAAGAGTATAGCGCATGTGATTTATAAAAATTTTATTCTTAGTTTTTCCTATGGCATTCTTTAACAAGTGATTCTTTTTCTGGACTGGCTAGTAGTGCGAGGTGTGCTCAAAGATTATCGTGAATATATAATTGATTTTTAGTTTTCCTATGACTTTTTTTGTTATGAGTCTTTTAACTGTTTAATTGGGTGGCAATTTAGAGATAGACAAAGACAAAAAGTTAAAAAAAAATTACAAAATAGTGTGTGTGAGCGATATCATTTTGGACTGGTGTGAACTAGATGAATGACGTTATTTTAGCATTTTTTAGTTCGTTTTTTCAATTTAATGTACATCAGCTTAATATCTTCGATTTTATATAGCATTTTTTTTAAAATTTGATCTAACAACTTATGATAGCTGCTTTGCTTGTACGTATTTTGGTTCGTCTTCGATTTTTGCCAATACCAAAGAGTGGAACGAAGAACCTGTAATATATTTTTAGCCTAAAACAAGCCAGCGTATTCCCCTGGCTTGCTGTGACCTTTACTATAAAAGTTAAGTGCAGTGCTACGATTGAAGAGGCAGACACGATGAACAAGCTCAAATAAGATGTTTTCAGTGTTTCGAGAAAGAGAGAAACGTTGCTTTAAGTGTACAATATCTCATGGGTATTACCTTGCAGGAAATCAAAAAATTATTCACGAATAAATTATTAATAAAAGAAGTAAGAGTGCTTTTGTCGAGACTGCTCGACTAAGAGATACCCTCAGCCTTGTGAAGCGAATGGGGCGTGGCATCCAAAATCTAAAGATTAAGTAATCTCTGTATTCATTACACGCAACTTCGCTATGTAAATAGCCTTTTATTATGTTTTCTAGTTAATGTATACAAATTTTATACCTAACTATAAATTAATAAAAACACAGCTATATTAAAACAATTTAGAGATAGAGGGAAGTCGAAGTGGTAGTCCTTGATATTTGTACATATGAAGACTTGCTTTACATTTGCTCAATGATCGTTTTCTTAATAATCGTTATAATAATTAATAATATTTAAATTTAAAATATATTATATTTACATTAAATAAACATTAAAAGTATAATTTTTACATTTTCGCTTAACATACTTAACAGTTTTAATACTTACCAACAGACACAAGAAGAGCAGAAGCACCGCGCTGCACTGGACGACTGACTACCAAGATATGAAGAATGCGACTGAAGCTGCGCTGCAGCAGGCTTGCCTTTTTATAGGGCAGCGAGACTTCCACTCGAGTCAAGCTCAACTCTTGAGCCTGTTTCTGAGTCAGTCTTCACACTCGATCATTAGGCTACCAATCAGAGCACTTTCTGCTGCTGCTGCTGCAAGAGGCAGCTCCTCTGATCTTCAGCTGCGACAGTTCCACTCAAGTCAAGACCAATCAGAGCACTTTCTGCTGCTGCAGCTCTTCTGATCTTCAGCTGCTTTTTTATAGGGCAGCGAGACTTCCACTCGAGTCAAGCTCAACTCTTGAGCCTGTTTCTGAGTCAGTCTTCACACTCGATCATTAGGCTACCAATCAGAGCACTTTCTGCTGCTGCTGCTGCAAGAGGCAGCTCCTCTGATCTTCAGCTGCGACAGTTCCACTCAAGTCAAGACCAATCAGGGCACTTTCTGCTGCTGCAGCTCTTCTGATCTTCAGCTGCTTTTTTATAGGGCAGCGAGACTTCCACTCGAGTCAAGCTCAACTCTTGAGCCTCTTTCTGAGTCAGTCTTCACACTCGATCATTAGGCGACCAATCAGAGTATTTTCTGCTTCCTTTGCTTTTTTTGAATGGGCTCAGGGTATAACAACTGAGAGGGCTCTAGTCGAGACTGCTCGACTAGGAGATAGCCTGAGCCTGTTGAAGAACCAAATATCACATCATGCTACGCTCTTTTTATGCATGCATAAAAACAACACATACACACACACATATGCACGCACGAATAAGCGCGCGCTCTGCCAACTGCGCCGTTGATGTAGCGACACGGACGGACGGACAGGGCTATATCGACTCGTCTTGTCGCGTTGATCAAGAATATATATACTTTATGAGGTCTGCAACGCCGCCTTCTGCCTGTTACATACATTTAACAAAACCATTATGCCCTGATTTCCCATTTTCAATGGGGTCAGGGTATAAAATATACAAAATTGCCGATATGTTTTGAGCAGACCTCGTATATATAAATTTAGTATTTCTTTGCTTTTAATCATTATATTTTTATTATATTAATGTTATTATATTAATATATTATATTATACATATATTATATCTTTTATTCCATATATATTACCTAATATATACATTTTTTTATTTTTAAAAAATATTTTGAATTAATTCAAGTTTAATTTTTGCATTGGGCGTAATAAAGCTTTGAGGTAGCTAAAACAAGCCGAACAACTTTTACGTTTACCATATTTAAGAACAAATTGTGAATTCAATAAGCTGCAAAAGAATAATAAGAATGTAGAGAGTGTTTACTGTGGAAGTATTTACTCTGTTGTGGAGAGTATTTGCACTCAAAAATTATGAATTCTCGAGCCACTGCGATATTCATATATACTATGTTGAATATATAATTGTTTTGAATTTAATTATAGCTGTTTATCTACTTTCAGCTGAAGAATTTTGAATAAAATTATATATGAACCTGCCAAGTCTATAAGGTAACATTCTCAATTTTGTGGCTGTGTATTTTGAAATGCTTTTCAAATTTATGTGATTGGGTTTGGAGTCAAGAATGTGCCCTTTTGCAGTCAAGTTGAATGCAGCAAGCAGAACAGGGACAACAATGCCAGCAATTTAAAGCCGCAACACTTAAAGTGTGAAATTTTGTGAGTGAGTGTGTGTGTGTCTGTGTGTGTGTGTGTGAGTTTATCTGTGTGCCACATTATGCCTTGTTAAAAATGCCCAAAGAGTGAAAGGGCTACACAGACTGAAGTGAAAAGTTGTACATGCGTATATGAGTGTGTATGAGTGCGTTTGCGTGTGTATGTGTGTGTGTCATCATCGTGTTAACAAAAGAGCATACTCAAGTTTCATACGAAATGCAATTCCACTTTTGCGCACTTTATGTCAACATGTTGTACGTAAATCTTTGTGTAAGACTATGCCAAACGCTTTGCCCTCGGTTCACAGGGTGTTTCCTCCCACTCGACTGTCATGCACTAGGCCACTGTCCGACTGGGTGGTATAGCTTACAGCTCGCTATCTCGCTCACATTCCAACAGCCTCTCTCTCTCTCTCTTTTACTCTTTCGGCTACGCTTCTGTGTAAAAGTGTCAAAAGTGCTTGAAATTTCAGCAGGCTTTACAGATAGACAGCCAAAAAAAAAGAAAAAGAAAACTGGGTGAAGCGGCGCTAGGCCAGGCCGAAGCGGGTCGTCGTTGAAGTAGAAACTGGACAGTCGCCAGCCCTGAGGCCTTAGTATTTTTATGACTTGAGCCCATTGCCCATGGGTAAACAGGGTATAATGTTTTTGTTGAAATGTATGTGACGGTTTTATGGGTGTGGTGGAAAGCCTCAAGCAGATCAATTCGAGATTTTGATTAACAGTCGTGTTCTGTACATTTATCCATAAATTCGAGCGATTTTGAAATATTATATGGATATTGTCATATCAAACACGAAATCATTGTAAAAAATTCTATTTCCATAAAAATGTCGACTGGGATCATTACTTATAGCGATCCTAAATTTTTTTTTTATAGAAATAAAATTTCTTTACTATAATTTAAAGTTTTAAAAGGTTTATCTATATGTTCTTTTCTCTCAGCTAGAAAATCAAAATATTTGTTACCTTAAGTTTATAGCTATATAGTTTATTATTGTTACATATAAATTTTGTATGTCAAATTTAATACACACAAAGTTGATATAGAGGGTATATATGCATCAATATATACTCTATATATAAAAAAATTGAGCTTTCAGTTACAGCTTAGCTCTGTCTTCCGGGTATCTTCTAGTCGTGCACTCCCTGCTCTTAGTTCGTTATTTTATGCCCCGTCAAAAACAGCTCAAATGCAGAAATCACGCTCATATGCTCACTTGCATGCAAAGTCAAAAGTCTCTTTGAGTGTGTCACACACACGCACACACACACACGTGCATACATACCCACACACATGCACATAAATACTTTCTCTTTAGCAACCCGTGTTGCTTTCTTTTTACTTTCTTTTGCTGCTGGAATGCGGCAAACATTTGATATGCGTATTTGTGTTGCGCTTTTTCCCTTTGGCTGCTATCCAAAATCTTGCGAGAACTGTTTAGCCGATGCAAATAAACAAACATGCCGCTAGACATTGCGACACCCACACCCACACCCACGCCAGGGGCGTGTCTTCTGTGTGTGTGGGTGTGAGCGTGTGTGCAGTTGCCATGAAATATTTGGCGCTTGTAGCGATTTTCACTTTGTGGCTGCCATCGAAAGCGAGAACCTTTTGCTTACCAGCAAAACCGGAAGTCGAAGCAAGGTTCTCATGAAAACCAAAACAGCTGGCACTCCAGGCTGTGCCCGCCTCCGCCTCCTCCTCAGTCTGAGCACCTTCAGCTGCTGCCTGGCTTGACTGCTTGTTAGCTGTTGATTGTCTTGAAATACACTACTTGATCTGAAGGAGTCCTATGACAATGGACAATGGGTTCAGCATTTGTATTATAATCATTATTTTTAGTTTTTTATGTGGTAGATTTAATAGAATAGTGTTACATTGAACAGAACACAAGTTGACAGCCTACACGAACCACTATGATATATAGAGAGCTGTCTCAGAAAATGTACAGAATTTACAGAACTGTGTCCAGCAATATCCTCGACTGACCAAATAATTCTGATTCTGGGAGATCAACACAAGGAAGTAACATCAAGTGGAAATGGTTTCTAGGCGAATGCTGCAAGGGATTATAAAGCAAATCTTCTACGAATGCTTAATAACAAGATAAGAATTGATATATAATTATTATTATTATTATTATTAATTTTTTTATTAGAATTATTATTATAATCATATGTGCTGTAGCATAGACGGTTTGGAAAAAGTCTGTGTGTTGCGACGGAAAAAGTATGATTACAAATTTCAGTTAGATCATATTAGAGTGCCCCACTTTGCAGGTTAATGTGGGATAGCTTCTGGATCCACGGTGTAAGGGATGCAGAGAAAAGGAGATTTTTAGTCGGTAATCAGACTTGCAGTCCGTACTGATGACCTCACTAACGGAGCATAAAGCATTTTCACCTATCTAAGCAACCAAAAAAATATTATTGCAATTATTATATTCTTATTATGTTCTCAAGATTTACCATTAAACAAGCATAAAAGCTTATTTAAGCCTCTAATATCATACAAAATATTTATCTGTAATATTTATACTAGCAGTCAGTAAAAGTAAATAAAACTTTTTTTTATTTTATTATTAGCAATTTATTTTTTTTAATAATAATTAAAAGTTTTGTGATGATACATAATCCAAGCTCTTTGCTTGCCTACACGTTTTTAGTATGTTCATTTATTTATCTTAATAGTTTTAATTATTTCTTTTTAAGCCAGGGTAATATATATTGTAATATTTGCAAACTCAAAAAATGGTTTTATTTAAATAAATAATATATAGACTTTTGTTTTTATTTACTTTTGACGTAATATTATGCAATGAAACGTATAGAGTGTTTACAGTTTGAAAACTCCGTTAAATTTCGTGGCGTTTGCCTACTACTCTTGCTGTTGCATTAGTATTAGTGCGAGTCTGAGAGCTCGTTGTAAAAATACAAACCAAGCGAGTTTGCGTATTGGCTGCACGCCTTTTATTAGCTAATCCAAGAGAGAGAAAGAGATCAGCATAGATATTACTGAGTATCGTGCTGCGTGAGAGCGAGATGGCTAGCTTAGGCTGCTCGCACAGAGTCTTTAAGCTGCAGCTGGACGAATGGGAAACGACTAGAAAAGGGCAAAGCAAAAAAATTGATTAAATTAAAATGAAAGCTGATCAAAGTGACATATATAATATTGTTATATATTTATATGTTTGTTGTATTTATTTTGAAGTGATTTTTTTAAATATATATATTTGCACACACATTTTTTTGCTCCTCTCAAATGACAGTGCATTGTGTTGCCTGCTTGAAAGAGCAACACAAATCGAACTCTTATCCAAATACATATATAAATATATACGTATATTTGTATGCACGCCCACATGCCTGCACTTGACAAAGGGGCGGGGTGCAATATAACTGTTATTGACACGGCATCATATTGAAAATATGCACTTTTTACGGTGCTCGAAGTGAGTTGAGTTTTTCGTTGTTGTTGTTGCTGCTCCTGGTGAGTGTTGCAGCTGGGCTTGTGTGGGCGTGGCGGGTGGTTGGGTGATGGGGCTGAGCCGAATGCTTGGGTAAATAAATGCGACAACATGGCGTCGCATATATCAAAGTGCAGTGTTGTGCATATTTTATGCGGCCCGCCCACTCAGTGGCAGCCCATCATCATTATATTACACAGATAAACGCCTTAGGCAGCGGCAACTGTCAAATGCAGAGAGAGAGAGCTGAAAAGGCGTTTACCACTCAAGCGTGTGTGTGTGAGTGTGTGTGGGTGTGGTTGCTCGCTGACAGCTTATGATTTTGTAATTAAATGCTGTTCTAAGCAAACACCAAGAGCACACCCCAAAGAATATGCACACACACACACACACACACTCTCGCACACTTGCCATATAAATTTAGTCCTTGTGGCGATCAATCAAACTCAATTGACTTGGCTACGATTGCCAGGCCACACTCGAGTCACTATTTATGCGCTGCACTAATTAAAATCTATTTATCTTACAAAATATGCACATTATTATAAAGCATATATATTTCACACACACACACACACACAGAGCAAATTATTGTTGCATACTTCCTGGCGCCGCTGTCGAATTCCTTTAAGTATTGCATTGATTAGGTGTAAATTTATGCACTGTGCACGCACTTGTCCTAGCACCTGCAGTTATTATTGTTAATATTGTTGTTGTTGCTTTTGTTTTTGCAACAATTTGTGCATAATTTATCGACATGTCTTTATCAGAAATGTTACGAGCATATTGCGGTTAAGAGAACTTGATTTGAGCCTCCGGTTGCCAGGCGTCGTTCGAATTGAGGTTGCATCTCTAAATTGTTTTGCTTGGCAATGAATGTTGGTTTATTCGCATGTTAAGTGTCTTGCTGAAACCATAGACTAAAGTGGCTTTCGCATTGTCTGTCGTAGGCGCTGCAGACTTATTTGCCAAAGCAGCCAATGAACGAACAACGAACTCGGCAAGTATCTCGATATGAAAGCATCGGAATGTGAATTCCAATTTATTGCAGTCTGCTCTAGATATGCAACGAGCAAAGGGGTTGGGTTGGAGCATAGCAGGAGTTGCTTAAGAGTGAGAGCTCTGGGTTTATGCACGATCAGTGGAACTGTGGCAATATAAACTTATTCTGTTCTCATTCTTTTGTCGGTGAGATAAGGGATTAAAATGCTTTACCTTCTGACTAAAAAAAGGCTTATATGGTATATATAGAATACTATATAAAAAGTGTACTCTATTGATGGTTCTAACAGTTCTAAGGCAAACTATTTTTACACCATTTTACGTATTCTGCACCTAGCATTCATCTTCCACAAGTTGATGTATTCCCTAAATAGTAATACCGATTCACATTAATGTTAACGATGGATCGATAAAATATGTTCGATGCTGATATATCGTTTCACTTAGTAGGTTAACTGGTCTATTGTGGGAGTTTTGTTCAGATACCCTTTTTCAGATTCAGATTCACTGATTAATTATAATATATTTAACTGTCAAGAGGTTTTTTTTTTTAAACCTTTTTCCCCTAGTATCCTATTTAATTTAATTTTATTCGACTTCCTTTCAATATAAATTTATATTTAAGTAGAAAAGGTCTAAGAAATTTAATAATAACTAAGCACGGATTTATTTTCCGAAATATATTATGATACATTTTTTTGTTATTTAAGGGTTATAAAAATCTTGAAAATTGTTTGAAATAATGTTAAATGCAAAGTAACAATCTGGTAACACTGTGTATTGTATTTCATCACATATTGTAATGTTGCCAGATGATCTATGTCTAGTTGTAAGAGAAACTCAGTCGTTTGCATATCGTCGCGCAGAAAAGAGCTAAATGAAGAAACGCGCAAATAAACGTATACATATAATTTTCCAAGAACTGTCTATTCCATAACTTTTGTACAACTGCATCTGTTCGTTGAAACCAAATTATTCAACAGGTTATGGGCCCAGACACACTTGTACAATAGGAATAGGACAATAAGTTGAGTGAACAATAAGCCGTGAAAAATGGCAGGTGCGTTTATTAGGATTGAGCCGTTAAACGCGGAAAATTATGATACGTGGAAACTACAAATGAATGCTATACTCGTGAAAAATGATTTATGGCCATTTGTAAATGGATCAAAAATATGCCCCGAAGAGGAGGCTGAACGTGCAGCATGGAAAGTGCAAGACGAGAAAGCCCGCGCTGACATATTGCTGTCAATCAGCATATCAGAGTTGGCGTTAATAGAAAACTGTGAAACGGCTCATGATTGTTGGATAAAATTAAAAGAGACATTTCAATCCACTGGACCTGTGAGAAAAGCAAGTTTACTCAAACGAGTGGCGTTATATCGTATGAGCGAAGATAGTGACACGCGTCAGCATATAAAAGAGTTTTTTGATGCTGTGAAAAAATTAAAAGAAATCGGCGTAGCAATTGGAGATGATTTACTCGCGATTCTTTTGTTATACAGTCTGCCTGATTCGTATGAAACATTTCGGTGTGCCATAGAAACAAGGGACGAGTTGCCGAGCCCCGATATTCTACGAGTGAAGATATTAGAAGAGGCAGAAGCGCGAAAAACGAAAAGTGAACGCGAAGAACAGACTGCGTTTTATGCAAACCGCCGCAAAGGCAACGGCAAAGAAAAGAACGAGCAAAAGGAAACAAGAAAATGTTATTCTTGTGAAAAAATCGGTCATCTCGCGCGAGACTGCCGAAATAAGAAGAAGCAACATAAACAGAGTGAGAAAATTGCAAATAAAGAACAAGCAAAACACGAATCACTCAATATAAGCGAACATGCATACATAACAGAGCGTAGAGGAAATGTGTGGTGTCTAGACAGTGGATGTACTGCACATATGAGCTCAAACAAAGACGAATTTGGAAAATTAGAGCAAAGTGGCAAGACACTGTATTTAGCAAACCAAAATACCGCAAAGGTAAATGGAGTCGGTGAAGTGCGAATTGAAGTACAGGAAAATAGGCAGAAAAATGAAATCACATTAAAAGAAGTGTTGTATGTATCCGATCTGCGTCAAAATCTGCTCTCTGTATCAAAAATAACTGATAGAGGACACGAAGTGCATTTTCGCAAGAATGAAGCAGTAATTGTCAAAAACAATAAGGTATGGCTTCGTGCGAAAAGATATGGGAATTTATATTACTTGAACACCGAAGAGCAACAAGTAAATATTGCACAGGATGGTGAAATAGATATGTGGCACCGACGCATGGGCCATTTAAATGAAAATGATTTGAAATCCATGTGCAAGTCAGGCAGAGCGCACGGAATGAACATAAAAGAGAATGCGAAACTATCACAGTGCGAAATTTGCGTAAGTGAAAAACAAACAACAAACAACTATAAAAGCTCAACTGAAAAAAGATCGAAGCAGACTTTGGAAATTGTTCATAGCGACGTATGCGGGCCAATGCGGAATCAATCAATGAGTGGATGCAAGTATTTCGTAACTTTCATAGATGATTACTCTCGTTATTGTTCGATCTATTTTATCAAGCAAAAGTCAGAAGTGCTTGAAGTATTTAAAAGGTATAAATCTTCTGTTGAGACTTTTACAGGTAACAAAGTCAAGATGTTACAAACTGATAATGGAACAGAATTCAAAAACAAAGAATTTGACGAGTATCTACAAAAGCATGGTATTGGCCGACGTCTAACTGCGCCATACACACCTCAGCAAAATGGCATCGCTGAGAGGCAGAACCGTACACTTGTAGAAATGGCCAGGTGCATGATGAAACAATCTGGAGCACCACCCTCATTTTGGGCAGAGGCGATTAACACAGCATGTTATATCCGAAACAGATGTCCAACCAAAGCATTGTCTGGAGAGCTGCCATATACTTTCTGGACATCTAAAGTGCCTACGGTCAAGTATATGCGCACGTTTGGTACCAGAGCATACGTGTTAATAAAAGACAAACAGAAGGGCAAGTTTGAATCACGATCGGAAGAGTGTATATTGGTGGGATATGCTCTAGAATCAAAAGCTTATCGAGTCTACCACTTAAGGAAACGCACTGTTATTATTAGTAAAGATGTGAAATTTATAAATGTTTCAGGATTCAAAAATGAATTCGAGGAATTCTATGACAGCCCTGAAAACGTTGTTGATATCCAGATAAATGACACATGCGAACCGGAAGATACTTGCTCAAGCGGTGAAGAAATAACAGAGGAGGAGACACAGCCAGTTAGACATGGCAGAGGACGTCCAAAGAAGTTGAAGACTGGTCAGAAAGGAAGAAATGGCATTCAATATATCCACAAATGATCCCCTGACTATCAAGGAAGCACAAGATAGTAATGATGCTGTAAGCTGGACACATGCCATGGAAGACGAGTTCGTGGCACAGATTCTCAACAAGACATGGAAAATTGTTGAAAGGCCGAAGGACAGAAAAGTGATAGGAAACAAGATGGTATTTCAGACAAAGGACGATGGAAGTTCTATGCCATATTGGAGCGATTTGGCATGATAGGTTGTAAACCAGCAATGACCCCGATGGAAGCCAAATCAACTTTGAAGCTTCCAGATGAACCCAGCAAAGACGAGATGGAGAAGTATCCATACCAAAAACTAATTGGTTCTTTAATGTTTCTTTCAGTAACGACACGCCCAGATATAGCATTTGCAGTAAACTTCATGAGTCAGTTCAACTCAAACTACACAGTTGAACATTGGAAGGCATCGAAACGTATCTTGCGATACCTAAGCGGTTCCAAGGAGATTGGACTTCTCTTCAAACATACCGGAAGAGAACTATATGGCGTGGTCGATGCTGACTGGGGTAGTAACTTGACTGATCGTCGCTCCTACTCAGGACAGGCATTTATATTGGCAGGCGCCGCAATAAGCTGGGAGGCGCGCAAGCAACGTACTGTGGCGTTATCAAGTACCGAGGCAGAGTATTTGGCTATGTCAGAGTCAGTTAAGGAAGCTCTGTATCTAAAAGCGCTACTGGAAAGAATTGGTACGAAATGTGAGTCTGTGCGCATCTACAACGACAACCAAAGCGCACAACATTTGGTGAAAGGTTTTGGATTTCATCCTCGAACGAAGCACATAGATGTGCGTCATCACTTTATCCAGGAGAAGCATAAGAGTGGTGATATTTTTGTAGAATATATGCCGACAGAGAAAATGCCGGCTGATGTACTAACGAAGGGCCTAAGCGCCAACAAGCATAATGAATGTAGCTTATCGTTAGGTATCACGTATGTTTAAGTTTAAAGTTAGTTACTTTGAGGGGGTGTGTTTGAAATAATGTTAAATGCAAAGTAACAATCTGGTAACACTGTGTATTGTATTTCATCACATATTGTAATGTTGCCAGATGATCTATGTCTAGTTGTAAGAGAAACTCAGTCGTTTGCATATCGTCGCGCAGAAAAGAGCTAAATGAAGAAACGCGCAAATAAACGTATACATATAATTTTCCAAGAACTGTCTATTCCATAACTTTTGTACAACTGCATCTGTTCGTTGAAACCAAATTATTCAACAAAAATAATGAAAATAGTTTTTATATTAAAAGTGGAGCTGTTAACTATCGTTAGTTAGATTCATCATTAGAAACAACTATCGAGTGGGGCCATTATCGATTTTTTTGCAGCTCTAGTGTGCTCCATAAAAGTTTTTTCCAGATTCAGATAGTATTGTAGAAATAACTCAACAAAGTTTTAGTTTTTATTTAATAACTCTCTAACAGCTAACCGATTTATAATCTAATTTCTGTTTTATTTTATCCCCTATGCATACCCCTTCTTTCGCTCAGTGTATCGGAATAGCTTTGCTGCCGACATAATTAGATTTCGAAAGTCGATTTTATAGTGCAGCCGCATGACTTGGCTGGGCGTTGACAGCTATAAAATGTTGTCTAGAGGACAAACTTTGTTAAATCTATAAATAAATTTTATTTATGGTGCTTGAATATATTGTTATTTAAATGAAAGCTATTTAAACAATACTGGTAGCTCAATCAAACCTGTTTTTGAATAAAGACTGCTCTTTAGCAAGCAAATAAAGTGAACATCTCGGCAGCTCGATAATATATTAATTTATTTATGTATTCACACTGAATAAAATATACATTTTAGGGTGTCAAAATATATATTTACATATATTTTATTTTTTATCTATTCACCTATTGCTTTTTTTTCAATTAGTGCTTAGTTTTAATTTGGTTAACATATATGATGATAAGTTAAATTTATTAATTTTGATGCAAAAAAAAAAAAGGTTTACAAATTTAAACTCTATAAAGCCCATTTCTATATACAAACTTATTCTGAATCGTATTGCCTAACAATAATAATAATTTTTTGAAATCATCTTTAATGTGGGCTTGTTTTTTCCCCATTTTAAAATAAATATATAATTTTATGTGAATAATAATAACAACATCTCTGAATGTGCTCTTATCAATTGTAGTTACAAATTTTTAAATTGAAATTTTTAAAGGCTTTAATGGTTGTAAAATCATATAATATCATTACAAATTGATAAAATTCTTTGAAGTCTTTGAGTGGAAAGAAAACTCTTCTAAATCTTATATATATGACATTAATTCTTGAAACTAACACATATTTCTCGTCAGTTAAATCAACATGAGTTCGATTAGTTGTAAGCTATTATAATTTTATGGTAAGCTAATGAAGAAATAATTAATTAATATTTGGATGTGACTTTTCTGTGATCTAAAACGTATTCGTAGCAAATGAAATCTTTTTTATTTGTATTTTTTTTATACATATATATACATGTTTTATTTGCAATATGTTAATCTAATAATGAACAAATTTTTTGACATTAATTATAAAGAATCGGACTGTTTGAACTCTATTGAGATCTTTGAATTGATATTGATATATATATATATATATATATATATATATATATATATATATATATATATATATATATATATATATATATATATATATATATATATATATATATATATATATATATATATATATATATATATATATATATATATATATATATATATATATATATATATATATATATATAAATATATATCATTATCAAGTCATTGAGTTCAATATAGTTCAAACCGCTCGTTTCTTTATAATTAATGTCAAAAAAGTTGTTCATTGTTAGATTATATATACTATCTACATGTAAGCAATATAGAAGTTTATTTAGGAAAGTACGTGATGCCTTTTCACGCTGCTTTGTAAGAGTTTAAAATTAAATTAATAATAATTTTAATCTTTTGTATAAAATCATGAATAATGCTCGATATTGTCAAACATATATATATATATATATATATATATTTATATATTTATATAGAGAGCATTACTACTATGAGCATATATAGCAACTGTTCATATATACGGACTATATTTTTAACAATTCTTTCCCCTTTGATTTCTCCCCTGTTGTCAGCTGCTGGAGTCATGCGCTCGCCGTGCTCAATTGGGCGGCAAACAGCATCAACAACAGCAACAGCAACAGTTACTCATAGACTGACCTACCGCAAGGCCTGCCAGCTCTCGTTGCCCATAAATCCTTAACTGACCCCACCAAAATAAAAAAAAAATGAAGAGAAGAGGAGAGTAGAGAAAGTATATACATATATATGAAAATATCAACCCGGTTTTTGTGGACGTGCCTGCATAATTTGCGTTGTCCTTTTCCGTTGGCAATTTTTCGTTTTAATTTTCATATCAGCCCGTCTCGCTCTCACTTAATTTTTGTGCTCACAACTGACAGTGAAATAAATTATTACGCTGTCATGTAAAAGCCGCAGAGATTAAGCAATTATGTGGCACTTAATGTTGGCCCCGTCCCACAAGGCTGTCCTCTGTCCGCTGTCCTTTGTCCGCTTACCGCTGCCCGTCTCACTGGCAATTTAAAGCAACCGACATAAATTTTTGATTGCCAACTAGTGAAACTATAGATAAAACCTCCCCTCAGCCCCTGAGCCCCTGCACCCCGCTCGCACAGGTGCTCGGTTACGCATGCTTAACCGCAATTTGATTGGCTGCTTGGCAAAAGTTTTGTGCAAGCAGTTGCTGCAGGTGGGCAGCAGCAGCAGCAACAGCAACAGCAGCAACTTAAGGAGCTGCAATATGAAAATTTCAAATGTACATTTTCGGCAGCTATAAACTCTAAACTGTATCCAGAAGTTGGCCTAGTTGTTGTTCTTATACCCTAAACCCTATGAGAGCGTGGAAAAACAGGGTGGTATGTGTTTGATGAAGTGTATGGAACAGGTAGAAGAAGAAGAGCGTGAGATTGTTAAGTATAAATACATCTGTGAGAAATATTAATAGTCCAGTCGATTCAGCCCTAATGACACCTCAAGTCTTATATGCAGTTCAAGTTTATCTGAAATTATCGATAAGTTTTTGTATTGTCATACAATCGATATATAATCTCACTCAGCACAAATCTCATATCTCCTGCATATTACGATCAGGAGGCATTACAAATTTTACATTTGATTTATATTAAGAGTATAGCTGAATTATTTAACTGAAATCGACACAATTTTATTTTTTGAGCACAAAAATTAAACTGATTTTATTAAGGAAAATTTCGGTGTTATATAGCTATTACATATAATCTATTCGTAGGGTACTATCTCCCCGCTCAGATGTGTATTTAAGATAGCATGCTTTGCCTGTGCTTATCCTAGGCACAATTGCACAATTGCATATTTTAGGATTGCTTTTTGAATACATATTAAATACTTTAACATAAAAACTTCTGCTTCTTAATCATAAAATGACATTAAGATAGAACAATAAGCATTAACCAAGCAACAGACAACAGACAACAATTCTGTGCATTGTGCAGGTATCACTTAGTCAGGCACTTCCGGCTGCTGTTGATGGGCTGTTGGCAAAGTTTTGTGCGTGCGCGAAACCATAAAACCCAACGATGTGGCAAAAGCCTTTCTGACGTTGCCACAAAATCGTTTTTCAATATTTTCGCTTAGCAGAGAGAGAGAGAGAGAGAGAGAGAGAGATAGAGAGAGAGAGAGAGAGAAGCGCAGTTGAGGATTGAGTTGAAAATGAATTTGCTGCAGAATTCCATTTGAACTTGGGTTAGGAGTCATGCTATGCGTTGATATATATATACATATGTATATACAACTTGACCAACAGCATTTTATGGCTGTATAGATTTTAATTTAAAATTTTCTAATTGCCTTGTTGTTGTTGTTGCTGTTGTTGTTTAACATAGAACATTCTGCAAAACTGTCGCATGCAAATCAATCTCAGCTGTCGCCCTCAGCTCGGGCCAGACAATTTATGCATGCAGCCAGCTTTCGGCTACACCATTGTCCTGGCATCTTCAAAACTGTCTTGTATGTTTCATTACATTTCTTTTTTTTTTTTTTTTTTGGTATTACTCTCCTCACTCAGTCTCTCCCTGACTGTTTTTGGGCCTTCATTCATCTCTGTGCATTTGCTACTCGAGTTGTAGCAAATGCCATAGAATGGCAGTGAAACGAAGCTGTTGTGCAGTGGCCCATGTCATTTGTCATTAAACACTTTGCGGGCGAGCAGCGGGCGGACAACAGCAACACCAGCAACAGCAACAACAGCAACAGCAAAGAAACAGCTGTTGACAACGAGCCAAGCTTATGGTTAACATGGCGTATGCGCAATATGTTTGCTTATGCACATCTGTCTGGCCCGGCTTGTACACATTGTTGAGCTGTTGCCCTCCATTTGCTGCCGCTCAGACTGAGATTTTGTTTTCCCCTGGAACCAGCTCTATTTGTCCCCAGTCTCTACTCGGTGTCGGCAAACCATAAGTAAAGATTTTAAGCGCATTTGCTTTATGCAAATTCTATAGAAGGCAACCATCGAGCGAGCAGCAAATGCAGCAATAGACATTGAGTGAAAAAAGCAACAAAAATTAGCTCCCCCCTCTCTGTCTCTCTCTTGCACTCCGCCTTAGGTGCATGTAAATAAGCCATGCAGCAATAATTTTGCAATTCACTTAACCGCAAAAATTATTTACTTTTGGCCTAAAAGAATTATGAATATAGAATTATAAAAAAAATATCTCCATCTCAAACTGAAGCAATTTCATGAATAAAAGCGCCGCTGGCAATGCAAAGTAAAGCCAACAACAAATAGAAGAAGCAGAAAAAAATATATAAGTCTACTAAAAGACTATCAACTAATCCACTCAAAGTAGCCCCAGCCACAGACCAAAAGTATTTCAGCTTCTCATAAAAGTCGGTTCGGTTTTAATATCCTAAGTTTAATGAGAGCAGGGTATGTTGGGCTTAAGGTAAGTAGAGGGATATTATTATATCTATATATTAGATACATTTTAGATCAGATGCAAATAAAATCCGGTGGGGTTTGAATACCCTAAACTAATTGACAGCAGGGTATATTGTGTTTGTGAAGGGTTTACAGTCTAGACAGGTGAATGTGTAGGTGATTCTATTTGGAAGGGCTTTATATGGTTTATATGGTATTTAGGTATATTTCAGATCAACCACGAGATGCATTTGACTGTCTGTCCTTCCAATTGCCTATCGTCACCGTCCCTAAACCATTATAATAAACAATGTCATTTTCAATGTCATTGTCATTGTCATTATCATTATTATGTTAATCTGCGAACTTTCATCCCAGTTCTTATATATAAATGGAATGATTTAAGAGTTTCTAAGAGATATGTAGATATACAATATATATATTAAATGTATATACCATAGCTTATTGATGCTGTGAAGTAAATTTTAACTGAGCAATTTGTTTCAAATAATCGATAATATTTCCAGGAAATTCAGAAAAAAACGATAGCAAAAATGTATTTTAATCGATAAAAGTGTTAGTTCTTTCAGTATATCTGACACATTTTATGGTCTACATTTGGATTATAAATGCTTTGTAATATAATCAAACAACAGATAAAATATTTTCATTTCAAGAAACCGTATTGAACCACAAAATTGCATAGTAATAGGAATACTTAGATCTACTTCAACTCTCCACAATCAATCTCTTAGTCTATCATACCCAACTCTCGCAATCCTTCGCTTCAATTCATCTTTTCTTTTTGCTACAATTAAAATGCACTTTCATCTGCTTTGCTCGCCTCTGTTGACTTGCAACATGTGCTCCGCCTGCGGCCAACTGGGCGGGGGCGGGGCAACTGTTATCAAAAGTATTTTCTATTTGACTTTTAGGTTCATATTTATTTAATGCTGCTGGTGATGCTGCTGCTGCTGCTATATCAATTTCTCTTAGCTTGCGCATAATGTTTTAAATAGAAACAAATGTTTTTTGAGCTCTCAGCAAATATAATATAGTCGTAGTAGAAGCATTCACACAGATTAAGTAACACAAATAAATTGATAAAATTTTCATTTGATTTTGCCGAAATGTTTTGGGTATTAAATTTAAATATTCGTTAAATAAAATAGCACAGCAAATGTTTCAGCATTTAAAATGCAGCAGGCAATTACCTTAAAAATTGCCAGCCATCGTCGACAGCGCTTTCATTGTTAATAAACATACATTCATGAGAGCAACATCTTTAACAACAACAACAACAACAAGTGTCATTGGCACTCGAGAGTTCAAGTGCAAATGCAATTTATTCCAATACACTTTCACATATTGAATTTGAGATTAGGCAAATAAACTCAATGGAATTACAAGTGGCATACAAGCTAACAGTTTATTATAGGCACAAGCACCTGCAGCGCGGGTGTGCGTAGGTGTGTGTGAGTGAGATGAGTGTATGAAAAAATCATTGTCATATGTTTAGCTTAAAGTAAATATTCATAGGCGCAGCCTTAACTTAATGGCAACAGCTACAGCGTAAAAGGAAGATTGTTGTATTCGAAGACAACTGACTGCTTAATACCCGTTAATTTTTCTATAGATGAAGAACTCGATAGTTTGATTTGGTCACGGCCATATAATTTAATTTAATATTTTTTACATCAAGTTATAGTATTTAAAAACATATATATTTAAATATTTAATAATTATATATTATGTTGAATATTTTGTATATTTTGTATACTATTTTATAATATTTTGGATTGTATCTTATTATATTTATATAAATATATATGACGAATTTAAGAGTATTTTATATACATACGTATATTCAATAGGTTTATTTAGTGTTTATTATTTTTGTATAGTATTTTATAATAGTGTATATTATAGTATTTATATATTAATATCTTTTAAAAATTTGCTAAGCATATAAATTTGCTTAATTTAATGGTAGTAGTAGAAGTATAGTATTTAAGTACATATGTATATATTTGTAAAATTTGTATAGCATTTTTTTTTAGTATTTTATATAGCTTTAAGGTACTTTTATACCCATAGACTTAGGTATTTATATGCTATTATACCTATGTTTGCACCCATAATCTCTTGATCTCTTGAGTAAGTATCCAGTCAAATATTTAAAGAAATGTCTATTCCTTACATTACTCAAAGCCAATATACCCTTAACACATATTGAACGTGTATACAGAGGAGAACAGAGAATTCACATACCAAGTATGTGCAGTGTGGGGGGCAGCTCAAGTTGTTGTACACCAAAAAAAAAAAAAAAATATACAAAAAATTTACAGTGCAAAAAAGAGAAAAAAAAATGTTAGAAAGAAAAGAAAAGTGGGTGGGCGTGGCAGATAGCTGTCACTGTCGCTTGCCCATTGTTGCTGTTGTTGATGTTGTTGCTGCTGTTGCTGCTGTTATCTGTTATCATAATAAATTCATAAATTCGATTTATTTTTCAATCAAAATAAATATTCCGATTTTCGTAGCCGTTGCAGAACTTGAATCAAATTTACTTGATTTCATTTTGCAAATCTATTTCATTGATTGCTTATAGATACATTGAAAAAAGCCAAGCGATATCAATGCCACAATTGAAAGACAATTGCTGAATTTAGAAAGTGTTTCTTCTATTTCACTTTTACTGTTTCTCTTTCACTAAAACATATGTTTACAACATTGTGAAACAAATTTATTTAAATTCTATTTGCAAAATTAAATTAATGCGACCAGCTTACATTTTAGCTAAAGCCGCAAATCTCGCAACATTGTGCAGTTAATTAAAACAATTAAAATAATTTCAGAGCAGCTTCGCGAAAAAAGAGTGTGAGTGTGTGTGTGTGGGCAAAAGCTAGCTGGAACAGGTGAATGACAGCGCTTACCTGGGTGGGGTTGACTGTGCGCTCGCTGCGTGGGCTGGAAAATCTACATAGCAACAACATAAATTATGCGTAAAAATACGAGCGCCAGTGTTTTATCTTGTCTATCAAGAGTGTTTAGCAAGTTTTTGAAACAGTGGAACCATTATGCAAATATGCATACGGCTGCGCGTCGTCGTTGGCTGCGAAATGGGCGTGAGGCAGAGGAGGGGGCGTGGCACAGCGGGTAGCCGCTCAATTGGGCAGGCAGCAAGAGAGAAGCTACTGTTGAAACTCCATGGAGTTTCAAGGAGCGAGGGGGATGTGTGTGTGTTATGGAATTTAAAATTAGATTTTTATATGTATTTACATATTATTAAATATTATTATGAATTTATATACTTAAATAATTTATTTTAAATTTTATTATATGCATATAAAAATTATATTTGATTATGATTTTTAATTATAATGGAATATATTATTTTTATTTAAATATGGTTTAAATAATTTTTTTTATATATTTTTTGTACTTTAATTTTTTAATTTTTTGTATATTATTTTTATTGTTATTCATTTTACTCTCTCATTATTCTAAATATTATTATTACATTTTTATTGATTTATTTTTAAAATTTATTTATATACTTTTTTGCTTTAATTATTATTATTTTATTTATATTATATATTATATATTATATATTATATATTATATATTATATATTATATATTATATATTATATATTATATATTATATATTATATATTATATATTATATATTATATATTATATATTATATATTATATATTATATATTATATATTATATATTATATATTATATATTATATATTATATATTATATATTACAAATTTTTTATGATATTTATTTGCTTTACTTGTATTTTTTATCGTAATTATAATTATTACTTTTTTTATTATTTAAATAATTTATTCAAAATATTGATTTACTTAAACTTTTTAATTTATTTTGTTTGTATAAATTTAGAAATTACTTAATTTTGTAATATTTGTCATTTATTTTTATGTTGGACCTAATAGTGAGATGTATTTTCTCAGCTCTGATTTGCTTTCATTTATCAGGCTGCTAGACCCCATGCACTTATCAGCAACTCAACCTCTGTTAAAAGTGTGATGCTTAAGCACTGTATGTGTTGGCTGAGCTCATGCCTGTGCCGTTATCAGCTGGTTAACAGCGCAACGACTGTTAACAGCTTACAGCAGCTGTGCGACTAACATTGCAACGCTTCCATAAATGAACGCTGTTAAGGGGCAAGCCATTCCAGGCTGGGGTAACAGCCGGCAGCAGTAGCAGCGCTGTTAAGCTTTCAGCTTAACATGAACTCTAACAGTGCAGCTGTAAACGTTAACAGTCTTGCGGTTGCTGCTGCAGCAACATAAGTAATTTGCGCAAAAATGACGGCAGCAAAAAACAGCAAAAATAATGCAAGAGAGATGGAAAAAATGCAGAGCATAATGCAAAATAAAATCAACAATTATGCTTCACTTTGCGCTCGGTAATTATGGAAAAATGTCAACAAGCTTTTGCCCATGTTGTTGCTGCTGTTGCTGTTGTTAGTGTAGGTTAAGCGTGGTTAGGGCCTTGGCCACTGTTGGTTTTTAATTTCAAACACGGAAACTGGCAAAAGAAACGAGCGTTGGCTTACGACTGGGTGTGGGGGAGGGGAGAGGGGAGAGGGTATAAGGACTGGGGATGCTGGGTGTTTGGTGACCGCTCAAAGGATATACGAGTGCGCACTCAAAGTTGCGTTTTGTGCACTTTTAGGCGAGTAGCGCGGGCGTGGGCGTGGGCGTGGGCGGCTGGCGGGGGCGTGGTCGGGCAAGTTGACACCAGTAATTAACATAAGACAAAAGGCAGCGAGTCCAGTTTTAAGTGTTGCGCACTTTGCCGCCGCTTTGCACTTTACAGTGATTAAAGTAAATTTACCTGAAGTCCTTGAGTCTGTTTGTGTGTGTTTGTGTCTGTGTGTGTGTGGGTAAGTGCTATAAGTGTTTGCCAGAATCTCATAGCAGCAGCAGCTACACGCTCGCTGTCGAGGTCGTGGTCGTGGCTGGGGTCGTGGTAGTGACACTCCAAGGTGTCGGGGTCGGGTTTTAATCTTAGGCATTATCAAAGGTTGCTTAGCTCTGTTGTTGTCGTGCTGTTGTTGTTTGTCATTTCCGCCCGTTGCGCACATAAGTATGCAACAGTGCAGCGAATGTGTGCTGCAGCCACTTGGCAATGCATCAGCATCAATATTGGCACTGACTGTCACTCGATGCTGCCAAAAAGACACCAAAATTGATAGCTGAACTATAAATGGCCATGTAGTGGGCGGATGGGTGTGAGTGGGCGTGTCGAAGCGGCTGTGGATGTGCGTGTGTGTGTGTGTGCTAATAGCGGTGAGAATTCGATAGCTGCTTTAACATTGAAGAGCTGAGAATATCATTTGGCTCTTTGAGTCATAAATAAACATATATCTTATTACATACATTAATATACTTTAAATAATATATATTTAAATTTCGATATAAGAAAGTTTTAAATGTGTCAAGTGCCCCCCAGAGAAAATATATTTACTCGCTGTATGTATATTTATTTATTTTTTTTTGAGGTAGTGCGCTAGTCGAGACTATCATTACCAAAGTTTCACAACATAAAGTGCAAGTTTCTAGTATTTGAAATAAGTTTTTGCAAATTGGGGCGAAGGGGGCCTGGTATTGAAAATTTAAAGATTACTTAATCTTAATATTCATTACACGGAACAGCAGAAAAAATCTCAAATCTCTACCTCCAACTGTTTACAAAACATGCGTAAAATATGAATGCAAATTATTGATAAATATCGATAAAAAATAAATGGAATGAGTTATCGAGAAAATATGATAAACTCTTAGTGCATATAGTATACACGAGATACATGTAAAATTTTAAGTCTCCAGCTTTTGTAGTTTTCGAGATATCTACATTCATACGAACGGACGGAAGGACAAACCGACGAACGAACAGACGATGGATAAACGGATGGATGGATAGAGCCAAATCGACTCAACTCGTCGCCCGAATCAAGGATATATATACTTTATGGGATCTACCACGCCTACACATACACTGATTTCCCATTTTTAATGGGTTCAGGCTGTGAAAATATATATTTTAAATAATACCTATAAATAAATACTTTTATTTTTATATATCAATACCCTCATAAGAAAGTCTCAACTTTGTTTAAGTTACTTAACCTGAACTCAAAGTAAATATACAAAAAATATAAATAGAAATTAACTGAAATGTTGATTTTCACTTTTCCCAGCAGAAACTTGAGCTTGAGCCTTTTCAACGTGTCAGGGCTAAGCTTAAAAGTTTTGTTTGTCCCTTTCAATAAAATGTAGTTTATGATTTCCTTCTTTGATTTCCTTTTCCGTTTTTTTCTTTTTTTTTTTGTTTTATATAAATATCAGGAGTTATTTTGGGTAAGATTTCATCGAGCATGTAGAAATTCATATTTCAAAGACCAAAACAAATGCAGTTGACATTTTAACGTCTTTAAACTTGTGAGTGTGTGTTTGCTCTTTCGATTTGTTGTTGTCCCTCACATGTGCCGCCCTCTCGGCCCACCTCTGTCTAGAGACGCTGGCAAAAAGGTTGCCCATTGAACATTTCATAATGGCGAGTGAAAAGGACACTTTAGCAGTTCAAACGGCTTCAAAGTGACAACAACGATTCCAATTTTCTTGTTGTTCTTATTGTTCTTGTTCTTGTTGTTGTTGTTGTTTTATATATCGCATTTGAGCCCACCTCAGCACGTGGGGCTGCTCTTGGCATTCCGTGTGGATGACTGTAATTTAATGCCGCTTCAAGCGAATCTAAAATATCGAAACGGTGCGTAAAAAAGTGTTTTGTTTTTTGCGTTGTTTTTTATTGCAGCCGGAAAATTTAGTGTTTATTTCGTCGCTGGCAGCGAAGCACATAAATAATTTCAACCTGAGCATTTTATGCTAATTTTTTTGTTGTTGCTGGAGTTTTGTTTAAAGAAATTTTGTTTCACAATAAATGGCACAGAAATACTAATTGCCGTGCGTGCAGATAAATCAAAAATGTGAAAAGAAATTAACAGAACAAAAATAAAGAAAAATATAGAAAAAAAAATATAAGTTTGGCAAATAAATCAGAATTTTAAAATTTAGCAGAAAAAATAAAGAAAAATCTATAAATGAATAAAAAAAAAAGTTTCACACATAAATCAGAATTTTATAAGAAATGTATATGATATATATTGAAAATAAAATTAAAATTTTGTTAAAAAATGTGTTTACAAGATTTTCAATATTTGTATGTTATCACTTAATGGGATATATATTCTTTTATTAAATTACGGGAGCAAATTGGTTTTAAACTGAATGTGGAATCTAGAGATTGGATATTTTAAATATATATAAATATGATGGTGATTTTGATATATAATCCGTAGACATATTTAATTTATTTTAAAAATAAAATAAATAAATAAATTGTAAAAGCAACAAAAATGTCAAGTGCAAAAATTAAATTGTAATACTTCACAAATTTTTATCTTTAAGATTTTTGTGTTAAATCCTTACACAATTCTTTGTTGTTTGACGTCTTCTTTAATAATGAAACATTACGAAATAAAAATAAATGCCAGCTTTAAATAAATAAAACAAAGAGAAATGCATAAGCTGCTGTTTGAGGTGAACTTAAAATATGTTTCAAATATCAAATAGCTCTAAGCTGCTTAAGATTTTCTGCGCTGTTTGGCTAGAATTCAGGCCGAGCGAATGGAGAAGGGGAAGAAACGAATATTACGCATACGCCAGGTGAGCAGCGCACAGAGCAACTATTTAAAACTTGGCTAGAATACATTGTTGTAGTTTTTAATAGAATTTCATTAAGTCTAAGAGAGCATAGGGGAGAGAGAGAGAGAGTGAGCAAGGGAGTGTGTGAGATAGAGAGCGTGATTGTTCGAATTTGAGAGAGAATGAAAAGCTCTTAAGAAGTTGATTACAGTGATGGCAAGCCGAGAGCCAAACTGGCCAAAAACTTTATTTGGCCATTTACTGGCGCCTGATAAAAGCCAGCAAAGATGTTTTACTTAAGAACCGAAATGATATACGTGTGTGTGTGAGTGTGTGTGTCTGTGTGTGTGTGTAGCATTTATCTATCATGTTTGTAATCACTTTTCATTAGGTTTTGTGGCTGAAGACTTTTCGGTTCTGATTCGGATGCTGACTCTCACTCTCTCTCTCTCTCTCTCTCTCTCTCTCTCTCTCTCTCTCTCTCTCTCTCTCTCTCTCTGTGGCTATTGCCCATTTCGAATGGCATTCGCATAAAAGATTTTCGCACATGCTCCAGAATTTTCAAGTGTAGAAAAAACTTTTTTAATTGGAAAACACATTTAAGTGGATTTTGTGTGCTACCCCAAACCCTTTTCTCACTCTCTCTCTCTCTCTCTCTCTCTGTGTGTGTGAAAGTTTTAATGCTGTTTATTTTCGTTTCCCCTGCTTTCTTTTGAGCAAAGTATCGCATTTAAAGTACGAGCATAACAAAAAACTTTTGCTGCTATTGTCGTTGCTGCAGCTGCTGTTGTTGCTGCTGCTGTTGTTGTTGTTGCTGTTGTTGTTGCTGTTGCCTTTGACTTGTTGTTTAATGTGCAATGTGCAATGTGCAATTATGTGAGAGAGACTTGAGCATTTCCCTGTGCATTACTAACTCATAGTTTATGCATAATGTCGACTTTCATTTCATTAGTTTACCCCCAACTGCAATTGCAGCGCATAAATAAATGTTGTTTTTCCCCAGTTTTCCATTTTTTTTTTTTTTTACATTTATTATTCGCCACACTGGAGATTCCTGCCAAAGTAGTAAACAACATTCTAATGTTTTTAATATTTCACAGCTTCGCTGCAAAAATGTGTGGGCATTGCATATTGGACCTGGTTGCTGCTGCGGCTGCTTCTGCTGCATATTAGCCAAGTTCGAAGGCAGCTCTCGGTTATGCTTGCTGGTGCCTATTAGGAGTCAGCCAACTCTCCAGTCAACATAGCTCATTAAAACTTTCGCTTCCCTTCGCTCGTCTATCCAGCAAGCGCATTTCAACAAACGCCCACCATTTCCATTCCATCTCGTTCGTATTTTTTTCTATGCCTGTTCACAAAGCGGAAATAAGTATATTGATTTGTTGCAAAAAACTACTGTTGCTGAACGTGAGCTGGGCTAGTATTTTTTAAAATTAATTTTTATTTTTCATTATTATTCATTAATATTTATTGTTTGTACTGATTGGCTGGCCAGCTTTGCCTAGATCTGATATAAATATGTTGCGTGATATGATTGGATTATTTGATTGATTTATTTACTGGATGGAAACGTTAAAATAATGTATAAAAATTTTCAACAAAATAATAAATATTAATTAAACAAATAATATATATAAAATAAGATAACACATCAAGAATAGTAATAATAAAATTGTATAAATAAAATAAAATAAAAAATAATAATATTAAAATAATAAAAAATATGTATTACAGCAATATTTTAATAAAAATTACATAGAGAGAAAAAATAAAAATAATAAAATAATAAAATAAAATAAAAATAGATACAAAATAAAAAAAAATAAAAACAAAAAAAAAAATACATAAAATAAATAAATTAAAAAAAATAACTCAGAAAATAAAAATAAATAAAATACATTAATAAAAAACTTAAGTTAATGTAGACTATGTATTTAAAACATTTAAAAAATTAAAATTTTAAATAATTTCAAAAAATTTACTTAATACTGCGATTTATGCTATAATATAACTAAGATTATTCATATAAAATTATTTATATAAAATAATAGAACAGAATATAAGAAATAAAGATTAATAGGCCGATTTATGACAGTCAAGTGGGCCTTAGCACATCTGTTATTTCCCGAAAATGATATAACATTTAACATTTTGTTGAGAAAAGAAAGAAAGCAAATGTGAAAGAAATAAAATTGAAAAATTGTAGAGAGCTTTAGTTAAATTTATGTTTGATTACATAATTGTACAAGGTTATTTGTTTTTGTATTATTTTTATTTAAAAAATGCTTATAATCGTGTTTATAAAAGTCACAGACCATAGTCAAAACACTTACAATCTCATCTATTGTACAATTTTGGACTATTTCAAATTGTTAACTTTTTTGAATATTTTGGTTGGTAAACGAGCATTAAGCAGTCTATGTCATCCGATTGCTCTGTGCTTGGGTTTTTCCAACTGCTGGCACATGGCTCACACAAACAGCCAGACTGACAGCACGCAAACTCCCAGTTTATGCACAATTTGTTAGACGGCATTGCGCGGCTGCATAATGTAAGTAGCTGCGCTAACTACATATAAACTAATTTATTCCAAATATATATAAACAAAACCAAGAGCCTACTTGAGTGGCAATATAAGAGAGTATTTGGATCTGTAAGAGTGCTTGGCAGGTAAAGATATACATAAGTGAATGTGCTTGCCAAGGGGAGCTTAAAATACATGATAAAATGTTTTCATTTTTCTTAAGGCTAAGTTGATGAAAGATAGAGAGAGAGGAGAGTGAAGTGAAGTAGCTGATCGAACATAAGTTGAGAACTTTCAGAGCTGAGCATAACACGACGCATATTAAATTAATTTAACTGCTTAAAGCATTATATATTATACGTAAATATGTGCATTACACATAAAAATACATACATCTGCCTTGCAGCCCTCAAGGAGCAACAACTTATGAGTGGTGCAGAAACAAAAAAAAAGCCAAGGTAAAAAATTATCGCACTGCGTGTCTAAGACGCAGCCAGGCAGACAAAACAAACTGCGCAGACAAAGCCAGACAATGAGCACAAATTCCATACGCTGCAGTAAAGCAAACACGCACACACATACACACCCACTCACGCACACACTCACACACACACACACACCCACTCACATGTGCGCTTGTGGGCGAGTCATTTGTCTGCTTGAAAGTGATGCGCGTCTCATCAGCGCTCGCAAAAAAGGGTAACAAGACATAGTTATTTATCATGTTATAAGTTATGATGTCAGCATGTTGGCATTATGTGACTGATAAGCGCAAGAAAATGAGCAGACGCACACACACGCACTCACACACTCACACACTGATAGACAGCTCTTACGTATATAACATAATACAAATGAAATGAAAAATCGAGGTGTAAAGCCTTTGACGTTGCTGTCATTTATAGTCAGACTAGGCTGTACAGGTAGCACTTCTTTTTTTAAATAATGGCAGCTGGCTTACACACGAACATACACACATACACACACTCACGCATATGCATAATAAATGAAATAACCAACAAACACAAAAGCATGTTGTAAATGGAAAAGTTCATGCCACAAGGACACATATGCAACGAGAGCCTCAATGACACACACACACACATATGTGCATAATCACACACTCACACATATACAGAGTGCACTGCATAGTGGACTCGACCCAAAGCTCCAGTCAACTCAAGTCCAAGACGTGTGAGCAGCAGCCTTGTTAACTTGTTGGCCATGAGCACAGCAGCATTTTTATACCCTGCACCCATTGAGAGTGGGGAATTGGGGTATAATGATTTTGTTAAACGTATGTAACAGGCAGAAGGAGGCGTGGCAGAACCCATAAACTATATTCTTCATCAGGGGATGAGCTGAGTCGATTTAGGCAAGTCCGTCTGTCTGTCCTTCTTTCCGTCTGTCCGTTTGTGTAAATGCGTCGATCTCAGAAAGTATAAGAGCTAGAGACTTAAAATTAGTTTTGTATGTCCGTGTATACAACACGCAGATCACGTTTGTTTTCAAAAATCGATAACTTTTTTACTTTTAATGTTATCAATTTAAAACCTTATCGAAATCAAGTTGAAAAATTATATTTCCTACATCTTTAGAGCTAGAGCGTCCAAATTTTGCATATAGATTTATGTGAATTTTATACAATATTGATTTTTGTCATATTTTGGATACCTTATGCAAATTATACCAAGCTCCCATTTGACGGTCACCTGAAAATAATTATAATGAAATAATGATTAACGCAAACTATTTTTTCTATATATTATTATTAGACAGATCGGACGGAATTCAGGGGATCCAATAGTCGGGCTTCCCTATCTTGAGCTTTTTTACTTGTTTTTTTTTTTAATTTTATTATATTTTTTTTTTATTTCTTTAGTCTTTTAATTGCGGCAAAATACTTTCAAGTCAAGTTAAATTTCTCTATATATATTTAAAAATTGTAAACTCTAAACGGGCCCCAACTAAAATTATATGTGCGCCCGACAATTAGGCAAAACACTTTTTGACACTGTGCTGCATAATTCATGAGCCTAGGCTAAGAAAATGAAAGAGAATGTGGCAAGCAGACAGAGATAGGAAAAGAGATAGAGAGAGAGAGAGAGGCAGAGAGAGAGGGAGAGACAGAGTCAAAGACCAAGTAGGTGGAACTGCAAAGTTAACATCCAGTTGGCAGCTACAAATTAAAAGCTTTAATAAATATTTGATCAACATTTTGGCGCTCTGTAATTCTGCCACATTTTGGCCACTAATTTTCGCCTCAAGCCAAATCCCGCCTACTTTGGAGCACTCCAAGCCCCATTGCCGGCATGTCGAAGTGAAGACAGTGCCTCATTGAAATATTGACAGCTGGCAGCGTATATTATTTAAGCAACGGACTAAAGCAAATAACTAAACTAAACGAACTGTTGGCAAGTGCTTGACGGCGAGATGCTCTGTAAATGGCACTTGAGAAGGTTTAACTAGATATGTTTTCTCGGTTTGATAAAGTTGATATATATAAATGTTATAAATGATATATATATAACTATGATATATATAACTATGAGGACCTAGAAATATATGAGATTTTATATAAAGTGATTTATGTCAAGGGAATCAGTTATAATGTTGCCATATCACAAAATTATTTGAGTTATGTTATTTCAGATTGCATTTATGTCAATGTCAATTGGTATGAAATAGAGGATTACTTACATGATACAATACATTCAGCTCTCTTCGAAGTGTATTAATTGTAAAGTCTAATTTGGATTTGAATGCTGGCCTCAAGCTTACCAAATGAAGGACCTGATGCTGGGCTCAAGATTGTTCAAAGTGAGTTGGTCCTATATGAAGCTATGTGTGTCATTATTATACGAAAGCGGAAAATATTCTAATTGTAATGTGCTATAGTCCTATTGTTTTCTCTTCTTATTAATGTATTTATTACTTGAGCTTATTATAAATAACTGTTGTCTGTTGTCGACAGCCCTGAAAAACTTCTAAATGAACTAAAATATATATGTAATTGGAGTGAAGTCTTTAGTGAAATCAACAAATTTGGTATTGTATTTACTGTATGAAATTGACACGAATTTGAAAAGTCTGGGGTACCGATATTTCAATTTTAATATCAAAATATTATCGATAACTTATATAGATGCTAAAATATAACTATCAAATATAATATCTCTTCCATAATACGTTCTTCACTCACTACAGAGCTCACGCTTTACAGCAATCAAACACTGGGTATATAAATACATATATATTTATTCACAAAAATAAAGGCCAGCACAAACAGTTAAAGAGGGCGCGCCGCGCACTTTCAAATATTCACTTTAATTTATAATTTATTAGCTGAGCGCCTAAAACTTCGACTTTGATGCCTTTGCGGGGCGAAGTTTAGCGGCTGAACTTTGATTGGGCTAATTAGCAAATTGGCGCTGCCATCGGCCACAAGCATAGTGAGTGGGCCATGCCACGCCCCTCGAAGATGTTTAGGGGCGTACACCTTGCCAAGCCACCTCTGCCGCATTGTCAACGGCAATTTGTTGGCAACATAAAATGAAGTGAAAAGGGTAACCAATTTTGTCGGAAAGGAAACTGCCTTTGCGGCAATAGTTTCGGCTCCTTCCACTGCACACTACACATTTATTTCGCTTTTATTGTTGTTACTTTGGGCCGCACGTCGATTGTTGTTGCTGCTGTTCAGGTAGAACGTAAGCTAAGCAAACATTTTGGCTAACATGCAAAAAAGTGTTAGTATGCTCAACGCGCGGCACACTCTGCCATCAAAAATGTCCTTTTACCACAGCTCTGTGCGTGGGTGTGCGTGTGCCTTGCATATATGTAAAAACTCAGACGTGATGTAAATTTCTATTGAATGCTGAATGGGCAGAAAAAATATTTTTAATGGTCTTTGGGCAGCAGCAACAGCAACAGCAACAGCAGCCGCAGAGCCAAATCCGTTGACAGTTGCATGAATTGATGGGCGATGTTAGAGAATAGCAGAGACAGTATCTATATAGAGAGATACATATATACATAGCCATATATGCCTGTATATAACATGGCCAGTTTCTACACTGTGTTGCGGTTAGTTAAAGCTTTTGTGCAGCCTAAAACTATGCTACAAATTTATTTATGCAATTTTTTAACTTTGATCAAAGAAGAATTTGTAATAATGCCACAGACAGCATAAGAAAATTGGCTTTACATTGGCAAAATATTTGTTTAGTAACAAAAGACAAAAAACCAAATAAAATACAAATAAAAATAAGGCAAAAAATTATTTAGATATTGTAAAACTTGCACGTGTCTGGCAAATGTTGAAAGGAATTCGGCACAGAATTTTGAAAAATATTTGTGAGTTTGTCAAAAGATGAAGCTAAAAATAAAAATTGTGAATTCAATGCGCACAACAAAAATAAACTAATTAGAATTCTTAATAAATATTGGGCATGCATGGGGAGTTGTTAACAAGATTTTGGGTTCATTTGCAAGGAAAGCATATAAAAATGTTTATTTATTTAGAAAATTCAGATCACATAGATAGATGGAGAGATGGAGAAGCGCAGTTAGGAGCAGCCACTAAGAGTAGAAATTGTTTGTGTTTTATTTATTTAAGAAATAGTTTAGAGTGTTTGAATCGAAACTAACTCTACTTAATAATCTTGTCATAAAAAACGTGTTCTCTCTCTGAGGACGTTTATAAATAAAATCATTCAATTATTATTGTATATTGATTTAGCTTGCGTTTTGATTTCATATCAATGCCAAAAACCTATTTACTGTATGTGACAGACAGGAGAAGGCGTGGCAGATACCATTAAGTATACACATTAAAGTATATATATTCCTGATTCCTTTTTTCACTTTATACTATTCCAAATTGTTGTATTGACTGAATCTTCTATCATGACAGCAAAGCCATTCAGCAAAACCAATATAATAACTACAAAAATACAACAAATAATTAATTACTTTTGTTGCCAGTTTTTAAATGCACATCAATGTATTTGTTTGCTAAATATAAAAAATGTACATAGTAAATAAAAAACAAATGAAAAACATTTTTACTGCTCATCTATTTATCTTTGTTTTTCAGCAGCGCAAGGTTATCATGACAGCAAAACTATTTAAGGGATTTGTCAATGTCAGAATTACACTTACAAATATTGGTGCACTAAATACACACACACACACACACATAGAGAATGGTAACGAGCTTATCACATCAAGTGAATTCACATCAAACACATGCGTTGACCTTGCAGCGAGCGCAAAAACTAAACGAAATATTTTATGTGACTGAGAGCAGCAAAAAATATAAAAAAAATGTTGGAAAAATGTGAGAAGTAAAAACAAATTGTACCGTTAGATGTCATTATGTTGTTTTGACAGTCGAATTCAAAACTCGAAATCGATTGTTTCTGGCCACAGGGCGCGTGCCATGAACACGAATCAGAACAACAATTTGCATGCCAACATGCACTGTGTGCGTGTGTGTGTGTGTGTGTGTGTGTGTGTGCGTGATTGCTGCTGTATGCGTGCATATATTTGAATATGTATTGCATTTGGTGCTTTTTGCATAATTTGGCATGTAAAACATTTACAACAATGGATCACAATGCGAAAGCATCTAAATATTGCATTTGATGCTTGCCAAGCTGTGCGGCTTTTCATTTTGATTGCAGTTGCTGAATTGTTGTTGTTGTTGTTGTTAAAATACCCTGTTTGTGAAGGAAGCATATACGATGAGGTATGTTAAAGTGTGGTCTATAGTCCATTCATAAAGAAGAGATATTAATTTTTTTTATAAGACTATATAACATTTTATTGAGGGTTTAATTTCGGTATGAAAAGAAGATTTAGAAGAGATATATATTATAATAGTTTTGTATGTCTCAAAATCCGCTAAGAGTTTTACCTAAGAAGTTTTATGAACTCACTGATTTTCATTCCTATCTAATAATATAATAATTCTAATAATAATTCATAATCTAATCGTTTCAAGTCTTAGTTTCTATTGTACTATATACATATTTCAGAGCTTCTATAGATAGTAGTACAATATATTCATTTGAATTTGCAGGGTATTCATCGTCTGTATTTCTTCAGCTCTGCGGCATCAGCTCAGGCTTAGGCAGCTGCTGTTCAGCAAGGCTTTGCTTTATAATTATGTGCAGTAAACTTCGTTAAATTAAATATTGTATTTCTCACTCATTCACACACATACACATACACACACATTCACACACACACATACTCACATATACACTCCATAATACATACATACACGCCTACAGTTCGCATTGTTTATGGCTCGCCGCTGCCGTTGACAATGTTCTCCTTTTCTGATGCTCTGTAGCAATTGAAAATGAATAGACAGGGTATACTGTTCAATTGAATGTGACAGGTAGAATAATGTGTGAGCAAACTTTTTAAAGTGTATATAGTACATATTTGATAAGTATAATATGCCCATTTAATGTATCTATAAGGTAGAGGGTCCGAAATATCTAAAGTATTGAAGCCAGCAGATCACGAGTATGCTAGAAATAAAAAAAAAATAATTTTTTTAAATAAAAATTTATAAAAATTTTTTTTATATATATTTTTTTTAATTCATACTAGAAAAGCATTTACAAATATGCAAATTAAAATTAAAACAAATAAATTTTTTTTAAGTATATTTTTTTTTAAATTAATATATATTTTTTTAATTTTTTTTAAATAAAATTAAACTATTTTCTTCATTTTTATTTAAAATGTTTTTTAGCTTTCTGTAATTTGAATTTAAACTATATTTTTTTGTTTTTAATTGAAACTAAATATTAATTATAATACGAATTTCTAAATGCTTTTCAAGTCTGCTATAATTTAAGCATAAATATTCTTTTCTAATTAAAATATTATTTATAATTAAAATTTGTAAATAATTTTCTAAACTGCTTTTGCCATCTATTTCCTTACAATGACATTACCAAAACAATTTCATATTAAAATATTTCATATTAATATTTATAAAGAGTATCTCTTAGTCTATCATACCCAACCAAAACACTCATATTCATATTTTTTTTGTTTTGCTCATGCATTTTACCTGCTCTGCGCTGTGCTGTTGCCTGTTTATGTTTCGGTGTCAGAGCGTCGCATTTTTTATGCAAATATGCCAAGTTTATAGCCCGCTTCACACTTTCTGCTTTGCTATCTGGCTGGGTGGTTGGGGTGGTTGGGGTGGACTGGGGTGGCTCACATATTTATTTATCGAACCACCAACTATGCGGCAAACTTCTTTGGCGTCGTTTTCACGCTCCTGCGCCGATAGCCAGCAGCCAGCAGTCAGCATTCCGTTTTGTGAATTATTTATTTTTGCAGCATAAGTTTGCTGCTGCAGCTGAATTGTTATTTATGTTGACTTTGATTTTCGTTCTGCGGAATGTTTTTTGTTTTTGTTTTTTCTTCTCTTTTTCCCATTTAGTTTCTACTCGATTTCATTTGCAATCCTTTAAGCTGTGTAGATATCACAATCCGTTTTACAATTTCGCTCTGATTCATCCCTTCGATTCGCTCTTCTTCTGCTACTTAAACTTCCCTGTTTCCCACTTGTCTACATTGTATAATTTTTAATTTTGTTGTTTTTATTTCAATAAAAGAGCAATTTATAAGCATAAGTCTACCTGGCACACACACACACAGCGCGATATAATGAAATGGCAGACCTTAACGGCCCATTTCCCTGAACCGGCAGAGTTATGCTCATATAGCAGATATATCACAGTATCTCTATGCAGAGCTGCTGGCCATAAAAGCGTTTTTATTGCTCATTTGACAATATGGACATTTGCACCCCTTGTGCTGGCCTCTAGTGGATTCAGTGTTGCTGCTCTGATGCTGCCGCTTGCTGCTGCTGTTGCTGTTGTTGCTGTTGTTCGTGTGCTGCCTGTAAATCTAAATAATTTGGCAATTTTGTGCTGATTTTATTACATGCCGCAAAGGTACATTAAAAGCGCAGCTTTTTGCAGGGGCCGAGCCGAATATGTCGATAAACTTGGATTACATTGCGTATACGTAATTTTTGTGAAGTTTTACTTGTTGGGGGAGGAGGGGCGGAGGCATCGGGGACAAAAAGTTGCCCTGGCATAACATTTCAAGTGCAACGGGAGTAATGCAAAATTGCTAATTAAGCGACGGCCACAAAGAAAAATCCCGAAAAAAATAAATTAAAAAGAAAAGTTCTTTTTTTTTTTAATTTTTCCTTTTTTGCTGCCTGTAAAGTTATGCATTTTATGGCAGGTGCCTGATTAAACTTTTCAGCTGCAACTAAATGTGCTTAACTTCATATGAATTGCTGTCGGCTATGGCGTAGAAGTTGCTGCAGCTGCCGGAATTTCCTGCGAACATCTCAGAGGCTGAATCGTCAGCAGGCAAATTAAGAACTCCATGCGGACAGGGAGACATTATAATTTGCTGGAAAATGGAAAAATAGGGAAATGGGTGGAAATGTCAGGCGAGTTGACTTAATGAAAATTCATGGAATTTCACTTCGCCCACTTTTGAGTGCTTACAAATGGCAAGGGGAATCGACTCGGAGCACATTTACCTAATTTGTAGGCATTCAACTTTTGGCACTTTTTGCTGGCAGAAGTGTAATTTCTTTTGCTTAAATTTGAACTATTTTAAATGAGTCTGGTGGCTGCAAAGTGCGCTCACTCCAGCCAGCCGTTGGTCAACAAGTTTTTAATTATAAAATAACTTTCGACTAGTTATACGTTGAACATGTGCAAAAGAATTACGTATGCCCAACCAACATAAAGGACAACAGCAGCAGCAACAGCAGCAGCAGCAACACTCTCCTCGTGTTGTTGTTGGGGCTTTCAATTGATGGCAATGCTGTGTAATTAGCCACAAATTGTTTAGGCCTAGTTGCACACGCTAGCAGATGTTCAGATGACCGGGCTAAAATCCAAATATGCACACAGCCAAAACCAAAGATGACACAATTTGGGGCATTGCCTCTGTGTGTGTGCGAGTGTGTGTGGTGTGTGTGTGTGGTATGTGCGTGTGTGTTTAACTGTATTTGGCCAATTAAGTAGGCTACACTCGTACACACAGCAGCTCATGTCCACGCAAATTAAAATAAAATTTTTTTCCTGTGTCAAATTTTGTGGCCGAACTCTGCAACTTGTCGCAATTGAGCTTTTATGGACGTTCGGTGCGGCGCACGTAACGTATACGCAATTACGCAGACGGGCTGCAACAGCTGGTTGCCAGAGAGCCGCATGTAATAGAAATTATTTACACTCAAACAGAGGAATGTTCTCGGTTAGCAGTGAGGCCTAATCGATTTTTAGACAATTGTTTTAAAGCATTTTTATGCACTCGAAACATGTGCTAGGATCTATCTGAGGTCTATAAGAAAAATGTGAGTAAAAAGAAAATTGTTCTATAATATTTAAGAAAAGAGATATAGAATTTGTTAAAATAAATATTATATATAAATTAAAATAAATAAATAAAACTGATGAAACTAACTATCAACAATAAATATTTGTAGAAATACTAAATGTCATTTAGTTATAGATTTTCTATAAATTTTCTGCCAAGTGTGCAGAAATAAATTATAAATATTGAAATTACAGAACTTTTCCCTTAAGTCTGTCATCATTATAGCTGTAGTGCCTGTTTCGGCGCACAGTTGAATCATGCAAGCTATATTACTCTCCACAATAAAAAATACTTTAAAATTAGTTTGAATTTTACACTTGACGCACTATTAGCTAAGTTACCCCAGCACTTTGAATACCAAATGGCATAGATGTAGTTTTCAAACAAAATTAAAATCAGAGTTGTATCTTTATTATTGGCTGTTTCATTGCAGTTTATATTCGCATTGCTCTTAGCTGGTCACACAATATCCATGCGAAGCTAAGTCAATTAGAAGACTCGAATGAAATTGTACAATATGCAATTCTCAAAAATAATATAGTAGTAGCTCTCGAATTGGGCACTGTAAATGACAATGAAATTACATTGAAAATGTTGTTGTTGTTGTCGTTGTTATTGTTGCTGTTGTTGCGCATACGCAACGTTTGCCATGGCGAGAAGCACGACAAGGCAGTGCCATTTCAGCTATTTCAGCCATTTTAGCCATTTCAATGCATTTCAAGCAGTTGTTGGCTGCTTGTCGACAGCAGCAACTGCATGCCGGAGTGCCTTTTGCTCTAGCAACAGTCGCTCGGAGTCGGAGTCTCTCAGTCTCTCAGTCTCTGAGTCTCTGCTGTCTCCCAGTCTCTGCTGTCTCCATTTGGCTGTGTAACAGGTGCAGGCAGCAGCATTTCCTATATATTTTTCTTCATTTTTTTTATTTCCTTTCCTTTTTTCTTGTTGTTTTTGCTGCCACAACTCAATTTATTTCAACATGTACTTTTGAAACAATGAATTTCACTTTAGTTGCTAATGGATTTTGTACGATGCAAGCAGCTTGTGTGTGCTGTCTAGCTATGTTTTTTTTTTTAGTATTTTTTGGTTCGGGTCAGCTGCCAAGAAAACTGCGTGAGACAGGCCAAGTTGGAGTACTCGAGTGTTCTTTATGCTGCTCTTCGCCGTTGCCACATGCCTTGCATTAATGCATTTTGTTTGCTTTTGGCGACACGCCCACACACACACACACGCACCCACAGTGACAAATGAAAGTTGACGCACGCTCGTTTATTGAGACAAACGGCTGATGCCAGAACTTTGAATTAGTTTCTCCTTTCTTTTTAATGCTGCCACCCAGGCTGCCACGCCCACCATCCTTCTGCTAATGCAAATGAGTGCAGGCAGCTCGTCTGCACAATGCACAATTAAAATGCACCCGAACGGCAATCAGCAGGCTCCGACTTCGACACTTGCATACGTAAGCCGGGGCACTTAATTAATTTTCTTTTAAATTACATTTCCCATCGCCAGCTCGCAGCTGGCAGTTGCTCAGCTCGTTCATTGTTGACTCTGCAAAGTACATTTGCAGCTGCAGTTGGCTAATGTTGTTGTTCTTAGTATTGTCCTTTTTCCCCCCTGACAACGCAGCTTGGCAACGCAAATACCTAACTTTCGCCCCTGTGGCCATTGTCATGGCCATTGCCATTGTCATCGTTGTCGATGGACGTCGTCGGATGATGAGCTTTTGTGCTGTGTATATGAATAGTTTTCATGCCATTTGTGCCTTTGGCCAGACAAGAGGCACATGCTACACGCCTCAGCGTCCTGTCAGACGTCAATTTACATTACATCCTTACGTATTTCTGATTTAGTTAACAATATGATTTTACAAGCTCCTGAAGCCGATGGCTGGAAGGCTGCTGATAAAGCTTCGCTTAAAGTGGCTTTATTTTCGATAAGTTTATGATTCATGCAGAGTTTATGCTTGTTAGATTGATATTATGATTTCCTATATATATATATTTATTATCTCTGTGAAGATACGCATTTAGGCTTCTGATTAAAAATAAATCGAACTACGACTCCACAAACTTTGATCCCTCTTCACACCAAAGTCCTTCGCAGCTCAAATATATTCTGATATCACATTGTAGCATGAAAACATAAAAAGTAAATACATATATTCCATATTCTATATTCTGAGTTCTAAAGCTCTACTTTACTGGAGACTTAAATAGCTATACTACACATGAGTCAGACTATTCAAATGGATTTTGAAACATATTTGTTTGCATTTTAGACATTATTATTTCCTTATCGTACAGTCAATACATAATATATATTAAAGTATATAAAATATAAATCATTTATTCCTCTCGACACTCATCTCATATTAAATTACAACATAAATCAAATCAAAATACTTTAAATTCTAAATAAATTGCATAATGAACCTAGTTTTTTTTTGGAAAAACTGCAATTGCTACAATCAATGGCCCCAACTCGGTCTGCAGAGTCTCACAGCCAGGCGAACAGTTTGGAGTCTGCGTCGAGGCTTAGTTACCGATGACATGTGTCAGGTGCAATCAAATACGCTTTCAAAGCTTAAACGCTTTTGCGGCAGTTCGTGTAAATTTCAAACAAGCTGCCACAGCAACTGCGAACAGCTAACAACTGGGAGAGATGGAGTCGAGCAGGAGTCGAGCAGCAGCGCCCGCCATGTCACGTTGCCAAAAATGTTAGGCTGGTGTGTGAAGACCTGCATGCAGGCGCAAGTGTGTGTGTGCGAGTGTGTGTGAGTGTGTGGGTGTCTATGAAAGGCACCGAGTTTGGTTATGCTTTTACTTTTGTGGCATTGCTTACTAATTGAATTAATGTACACAATTTCCAAACAAAGTTTCTTACAGCGAAGCAGCAGCAACATGCCAGAGCAGCAGGTGAGGCAGGTGTGGCAGGTGTGCCAGGTGGGGCAGCTCTTATTGCTGGCACGACACATGTGCGCGATTGAAATCAGTTTTGGCAGCGCCAAGCGAATTGAATTTGTCGCCCCCAAATGCTCAACCATGACCTTTCTCTCTCTCTTACACACACTCTCTCTTTCTCTCTCTCTCACCCTCTGTTTATCTGCTGCTCTATCTGTTGCGCTGCGTGTGTCGAAGTAATTTTAAAACAATTTGCTCGTTTAATGCCAAAACATGTAAAGTTTTTTAATTGTCTACAAATTGGCAACATTTGCAGCAGCTCGCAACCGAAAGCGCTCAAAGCCGGCGCCGTCGCCATAGCCGTAGTCGTAGCCGTAGCCGTAGCCAAAGCCAAAGCCAATGCCAAAGACATTGAAAAGTCGTCGCCAAAGTTGGCGTCGCCTTCTGGCCAAAATTGTTGCCGTCACATGTTGCACTTGGCGCCTGTTCACAGCCTTTTAATTATATTTAATTGAAATTCGAAACCACAAGCCGCATTTGTCTCTAAAGTGAATTTCGCTTAATGTGCCACGGAACAGTTGAAATTACTTTTCTGGTTATTTTTTCTCACTCTCTCTCTCTCTCTCTATCTCCCTCTTTTTATTTCCATAAATTCAAGCAGGCTATAAATTGTCGTGGGTCTCGATTGCTTAAAAGTTATGGAAATAAATTAATATGTGTTTTAATTAATTAAATTTAAAAAGGTTATGACAGACGTGAGATGGTTATTAATCTATATTAAAATAAATTTTAAATGAATAAATATGTTTAAAATCATAACAGAAATATTTCAATAAATCATATTTATTTAGTAAACTATTTATTTATTTTTCTTTGTTTATATAAATATTATTTATTATTATTTATATGTATATTTATTTATATTTATATTTTAAAATATTTATTTATTTATTTTCTTTATTTCTATACATATCTATTTCTATATTTATTTACAAATATTATTTATTATTATAATGTATATTTATTTATATTTATATTTTAAATTATTTATTTATTTTTATTTATATATATACTTATCTATTTAATATATATTATGAATATTATTATTTATTATTTAATTATATATTTTTTTAATTTTAATTTGTAAAAATTAATATGTATTGAAATGTTTTTATTTATTTATATATATATAATTATTAATTAAGTAATAAAGTTATTTATTTCTTTATTCAATTATTTTTTTAAAATAATTTATTTAATTATGTTTTTGATTACTTAATTATTTTTATTTTTATATACTTATTTAATAACATTTTTTATTTATTTTTTTATTGATTGTTGTATTTATTTAAACAAACAATACATAAATATATAAGTACATTATTTCTTCTTGAGTTTTGTTTTTATTGACAAGCTGTTGAACGTAAATATTTATTTTGTAATTTCAAAATGAAATAATATTCAGTGCAACTGAATTGCAATGAAATTATTATTTTTGTTAAAGTTTTCATCAATTTAATTAATTTCAATTAATTCATAAACGTATAAAAACAATATTATTATTTTTTTTAGCTTAATTTAGTTTAAAATAAACTCAAACTTTAAAAATCTATGATTTAAATAATAAAAACAAATGTTTAATTTTATGTTGCACCAATTATATAACAATTTTAAATCATTGTTGACTAAATTGATGGCAAAACTAATATTGATTATGAAAAACTTAATCTACTATTAAGAAGCTTAAGCTTAATTCAACTTGGCTATTAAACAGGTATTTTTCTTTTTTTTTTATTTATTTAAATTAATTTTTGTTATTTTTTATTACTTCTATATCTTAAAGCACCGAACACCAAGCACACCACAAAGACTGTTGCAAAGTAAACTCAAAAATGTTTGTGTCATTTTGACTGTGTGTGCGCAATGAAATTTCAGACTGTGGCACTTGGCCACACTCGCCTCACTTGACAGTTTTGTAGCGTGCACAAAACTAATTTGCACTTGAAACCACAAAAGCAAAAGTCAACCGCAAAAGTCTAGCAGCAACACGATGCACCGCTAAGCTAGTCGCAGCTCGACTGGCTGGCAGCCTGGCGGCTCAGTATCATGTGTCCTTGGTTGTCTGTCTGTTGTTGTTGTTGTTGTTGTTGTCCATGCAGCAGCCGAATGAAGTGTAAATGAGATTTTTATGCAACACCAAACCGGCCACAAGATGCAGCCAAGTGCTGTCGCTGCTAGTTGCTGTTGTCTGATTTTATTGCTTAAGTTGCGAGTCATAAAGCTCATTACGGCCAGGAAATTGCATATAACATTACAGACCCAACACACACACACACATATATAGTGGGTAGCTAAGCAACCTACAAGCAGCAAGTGAATCAGAGCTTAATTAATGTGCATCCCACACAACAGCTTGCGGCACGCAGCTTCGCCTTGCAACACTCAGTGGCAGCAGGAGTAGGAAAAAGAGCAGGAGGAACGGCAGTCGAGCCAAAGACTGGCAGGCGAAATAGAAAACGAAAACATGTCAGGCTTCAGAAACATAATTGTGTTAAATTTGCAGCAAATATGTTTTTGTTAGCTGCCATTGTTGTTGCCAACGAAAATATTGCCATTTGACGTTTGCCGCTTGCCGCTTGCCGTTTGCCGTTTGCTGTTTTCCCATTTTCCTGTTTTTGCCGCAGCTAGTTTCCTACAGCATAACTCAACTTTTGTGGCTTGACGCATACGCAACGTGTGTGCATAAGATTAAGCATACGCACGGATGGCTGCCAGCATCAACTGAGAACTTTACACAAATGTCATGCCCTGACATCCAATGTCGTTCTCTGTGTGTGTGTCAAATATATTCGAATATAAATTGCCAACTGTACGCTGGGAAATTACTGCAATGGGAGCAGGAACTCTCAGTCCCAATCCAAAGATAAAGCACAATTAAAATAATAATAATATGGCAAATATTTTAGCATATGCTAAGTAAGTTTGCACAACTAATTTATAAATGAGAGACAATCAATCAAGGTAACTGAGCTGAGACTGCTGAGAAATGCAATTCGAGCAAGAGTGTAGAAAATTGAGGCACATATGATGCCATGCAGATTGCTTTAAGTGGGAGATAGAATAGGGAAATTAATGTATTATATATAGAATAATAATAATATATGTATTATATACATAAATATTTATAAATTTTATAAAAATATAAAGAGAATCATAAGTTTTCATATATTTTTAAAAATATGATATATGTTGAATATATTATATGATATATAGTTGAATTACTTCTTTAAGAGACTATACATATATGTTTTTTTTGTCTTTTAGGTAAAGTTTAAGGATTTATTAAAAATTATTTATTTCAATTAAATACATATATATCTATCTAATAAATAAATATGTATCAAATTATCAGCTTTTGCGAACAACCCTCGAACATCCCCCATCTATAGTGTATCTATGCATCTCAGCTTCAAGCCAAACTATTCTTTTGTGTTTTACATCGACAACAACTCGAAACATCTTGACCCATAATTGAATTAAAACTTTGCCATATAAATAATGAAATTAGAATAGTTTTTTTTAGGACTTTCAAGGAACTAGCTCTATCGTGCGCTGCATAAAGTTTGTTTTTGTTGTTGTTGTTGTTGTTTGTATTGCAAGTGTCAATAACGGCTTTTAGTGGCCATGTCAGCATTATTAAAGCAATTAATTTATATCTGTTAGATCGGCATGCGGCAACAAGAACTGTCGTAGTTCGTGCGACGATTAATTAAGCCTGTCATCGTGTAAATTTTGCTAAATTATTATCAATACAGCGATAACAGCGAGGAGGACAGGACTCCCATGTAAGGGGGCGGGACCAGGGGGACACAGAGGCTCGCTGGCATTCGGCTGGCCAAATTGCAATTGCGATATGACAATAATGCAATCAAACAATCAATCAATTAATGTCTGCTTGAATTAATGTTGAATATTATGTATTATCGTCAATGCCATCATTAGCACTAAATTCAATTATATTACCAGGCAGGCAGGCAGTCAGCCAGCGAAAGCAGGATGTCAGCCAGTTTGTCAGTCAAGCCAACTGATGATGATTCATCATTGTTAAATTTTTGCCACCTTTCAGTTTCGCTCGTGTGTCACTGCGTATGTGTATGTGTGTGTAAACTCAGTTGTGTTTGTGTTGTGTTTCAAAAATTAAAAATAAATAAGTAAATTTTGATGTAAGTTTGTTCAAATTTAATGCTTCAGCATGGCATATACATACGAACCTAAAGTAGAGGTGCTGGAGATGTACTACGATGTCTATAACTCTAAGCGGTTTTCCATCTGGTGTGTAATTCTGGCATCGGTCGTCTTTATGTTCTTTCAGCTGCACAGGCGACCACAGTGAAGAAGTCGTGCTCTAGGCCATGGCTATAAATTCCTGTTAAAAGTTCAAATTGGAATTTGTTAAAAGACAATCCGGTCGAGAGTACCTGACTAAGAGATGTCCTGATTTTCAATCACATCAGAAATATATATATTTATATATATGTATTTATCAGTAATCTACAGCTTTTGTTGTACTCGAGCTTAGATTAAGAACGCAAATCAAATTTTCAGTTATTTTCCACAAGTAAGAATGATTTAACGGCATACGTATAATAAACATTTACAAAATAATTCATTAGAAATTTTGATATTTTAGCTTTTGCGACCTTAAATATAGAAAACAGATATGCGGACGTGGTTACTGTGACTCTATATCGTTATCCTCATGAAGATTGTAATACATTTTCACTGTATTTATTATACCATGAATTTTCATTTTTAATAAATATACTCTAAAGAAGTATATCTAAGATTATTCATAGATATATGAATCGAGGCACAATTTTCACAGTTGACGCCACGAAGAGGATGTTACCTAGGGTTTTTTCTATGATAGCAAGAAAAAAGAAAATTATATTGCTCAGAACAGCTTTCCTTCGCTTTACTTTTGCAAGTCTAACATAAACTGCAACAAGTCTCAAACTCATTTCCACTTCAATTGGATTCTTGCACTCAACTTAAATTCGATTGTTTATCAGTTAATGTCCAACGACATTAAGTTGATATCATAATATAATATATATACATGTATATATATACATTTTCGGTAATCGCAGATTTGATATCTGATGAACTGCGCGGCTTATTTGTGGGCAAAATGTAGACGTTACGCATACGCCACGTATGGCTGATGTCTCTCTTTGTGCGTGTGACATATGCAAATATTGATGAATGTATACGTGTGTATGTGTGTGTGAGCAGTTATGCATAATATTATGCAAATGTCTGTGTGCGTCAGTGTGCGTAAAACAAATACACGCCCACACACACACTCACAGAGGGGGAGGGGGTGGGCATAAAAGTTAAGTAAATATATAAACATGCAGCGGCTTACGCATGCCTGCCTGTCTGTCGCTTTATTGTTGCTGTTGTTGTTGTTGTAACTGCATGTTTATGTTGTTATTGATATGTATACCATATACACATGTATTCACTGTACATATACATACACATATGTATATATGAACGCCTGTAAATCAAGTAAACATTGGAAATCAGTTCCGTATCGAAAAGCCAAACGATAGTCCACGCACGAGTATATGAATATGAATATAAACAGAGAGCCATCTACTTACACATCCCTCTGTCCCTCACTCTCTGTCTGTCCTCCTCTTCTTCTTTTTTTTTTCAATAAATTGTGCGTGAATGATGCATAAATCAAATAAAGTTAAAAAATTATATTTCGCCGTCGCACATCATACGGTGCGTAAAAAAAGCGTAACTCTCGTGTTTTTTTTTTCATTCAGCTGTCATGTAAATGTGTGTGAGTGTGAGAATGTGTGTGTCTGTGTGTGTTTGCTGGCAATTTGTGCATTCACATACAATGTGTATATATGTACTATATATACGCGCATTCAAAGTGAAAAGCAAATTGCATTAAGGCGAACGCTTGTTAATAAATAAACATTACTTTATTGCATCGCAGTATATTAAATGCCCTGCAAAGATAAGGAACTAAAGGTGGGGTGTATTAGTAATAATATTCTGCAAGCTAATATTTAGCTAGATATCTATAGCTAAGTGTATACATATGTATACACAAATATAAAGGAATCTTGCATTAGGCATATTTAAGTCATATGTTTTATTCCCAAGAACCATATATTATACATTATATGGTATATGTGTATGTCTATGTACTGATATCTAAGCAAGAAAGGTTCAGTAATTAACCAATACTATAATTTCTTGTAATTTAATGATAATGAGTAAAATTAATAAATAACAAAAAATGCAGCTTGTAGCGTTTAGAACGTTAATGAGTATTCTGCAGTCGGTACTACTTTTACTTGTTTTTCATAGCTGTTTGACTTGAATGTATGTTGGCTCGTCTTCGAATTATGGCTATACTAACAAATTAATCAAATATTTTTTAACACTTTATTGGCGAATAATAAAAAAAAATATGAAGCTATGCTATGGTTGAGAAGATACATTTATCTATAAATATAAACATCGCATTGACTATCACATTTTAAGGAAGTTCTTAAACTTGAAGTTGATTGTAATGTCTAAACGATGGAATCACTTCAGAGCTCTAAGAACTTCTTATCATAATATTTTGTTAGCTTGTTCAGCTGCTCTTCTGATAATGATATCCATTTGACATGGAAGATGCTCGAAAGTTCCTCAGTATGTGATACGATGCTCATATCTAAACATTTTTCCAAGATTGTAAAAACCTCCCTGTAGGAATAGCCTTGCAATGAATGATCTTTGCTTACCTGATATATGTTAAGATATGTTCAGATGTTCATAGTTGAATTGTAGGTCGATCAACTGATCCTCTGATTTTCATATGCATATATAACATTAATCTTAAGTTCCAGTTCCTGTTTATATGGTATTCCTTCTACTTTCTGCTATATTTACTACTTCCTATTAGAGTTCTTTTATTTTACACTATCACCACCTTCACTTTTGCACATCTACCCAAATGAGTTCTTCGAATAATTTTTGTTATCTAACTGAAGTGTTTCAGGCTTTATCGCTACTTATTTAGCTTGTCGCATGCAAATGCAAATCTGCAGCTGTTTCTGCGCATCAGCGCTACTTTTTGCCCCACTCAAGCCAGGGCCAGGGCGACTGTCAGGGCGTGTCAAGTTGGCTGGGTTTTAAGGCAACTTGAGGCAGCCAGACAGCCAGCCGCAGGATGTCATTTTGCAGCGGCTACAGCTGCTAAGGCAGCCTCTGCCTCCGCCACTGCCTCAGCCACTGCCACTGGCCGCACTAATGAAACAAAAACAGACAAGTTAATGTACAGTTGATGTACATTCTAATGGCCAGTCGCCAGTCGCCTGGGCGAAGGCCGCAGCGCCATCTATCTGGTTAACTCTTGTCTGCAGATTTGCATAGAAAGTGAATGCAGAGAGAGAGAGAGGAGAGGTCCTCTGCCAGCTAATTGAGTGACTAAGCATCGTTGGCTAAAGTTTTCGACATTCTAATGCCATTGTCAAGCTGCTGCCGCTGCTGCTGAAACTAGTTAACATTTCCGCTGCTGTGGCAAAAGGCACTTACCTGGCGCTGCTCCCAATTCTCTATGAATATAGCTTTTATAAATAATTCAAGCGTATGCTGATAGCGGCTTTAAGCCCCCCTTTTGCTGGGGCTGCCATTCGAGACAAATTAACAGAGCGCATTGAATGCGGGGGCGGGGTCGATGCCATACAAAAGACTAAGAACTTGTACAAACGGCACAAATGTCACAGCAACAACAACAACAACAACAAAGCAACAAAGCGAGCTACAAGCAAAAGGCAGCTGAAACTTGCGGAAGTTGGCCTTTTGAAATGCAAAACTTACAGCCGCACAATTTTCACAGTTTTCACAGTTTTGTCGGCGCTGGCAGCAGCAGCAGCAGCAGCAACAGCAACGACGACGACAACATCAATTTTTTTGGGCATTAAAATCATTTGTGCATGTTTTTCGGAATTATTCGAGCATAAGTTGTGGAAGCAGCTGCCTTCAAGTATTTCTATACAGTCAGAATATTTTTTTTTTTAATTACTTACTTTGGACTTATTTATTAAGTGTAGAATCTGTACAATCATAATTATACCTTAACAACACAATTAAATAAAAGTTTAATTTGGACCAAACCTCGATTATAGTACGAGGAATTCAATGAAGGTTGTATCACTGACTTTGAATCGTCTTGGCAAAACCTTGCCGTTTGAGTCTTCTTAGAGGTCTGGCAGGAAGGAGACCTCTGGCGAGTAGGCTGCGGTGTCTCAGTAATCTTTCGCTGTACCTGCTTGTATGTCTTCCAATTTGCTCTTCTATTGTAAGTAGTTTGAGGTCTCTATGGAGTGTAGTACCGCGTACATACCAAGGGCAGTTAGTTATTTGTCTTAGCACTCGATTCTGCAAAACCTGTATCCGTTTGTAGTTGGATTTGGCTGCAATCCCCCAGATCTGCACTCCATAGAGCCATATCGGCAGAATACAGTGCACGTAGACAGCTCTTTTGCATCTCAGCGGCAACTTGCTCCTCTTATTGTTGAGCCATTTCAGTTGTTGCAGTCTGTGGCGACATTTTTTAACCGCAGTTTTTAGATGCGGTCCAAATGTTAGGCGCTTGTCCAGTGTGATGCCAAGATATTTTGCCTGTGCTGGTTGCTGTAGTGTTACTCCCTCCAGTTGGATTGAAGGTGTATGCATTATAATTCTTTTTAGGGTGAAACATGGATTTATTGTTTTGGCCGGGTTGACTTTCAAATTCCACCGTTTGCACCAAGCTGCCAGAGTATCAAGATACCCTTGTATTCCAGTGCTCGCTTCAACGTGACTTTTAGAGTTGTAGATGACTGCGATATCATCTGCATATGTCGCAATAATGGCTTTAGAGGGATCATCCATATGTTGAGAGGTAGGGCTGGGTATATCTGCGGTATACAAGGAATACAGCAGTGGACCAAGAACACTGCCCTGCGGTACTCCTGCTCTCATAGAATAAGTGGACGAGTATGTATCCCTTACTTTGACCTTAAACTCACGGTTTTCCAAATAAGACCTTAATAGGCCATAGTACGGTGCAGGTAGGAGGTTTTTTATTTTGCAGAGTAGCCCATCGTGCCACACCTTGTCGAACGCTTGCTGCATGTCAATAAAGACAGCGTTGGAGTACTCCAAGTCGTCAAAAGCCTGCAGGATGTGTTTCACCAATCTGTGAACCTGTTCCACAGTGCCATGTCCTTCTCGAAATCCGAATTGGTGGTCCGGCAAGATATTGCATTGTCTTGTGATGTCAGTTATCCGATTGGCAATGGTCCTTTCCCATAGTTTAGACAGACAGGGCAGAAGGCTAATTGGACGATAGGACTCTGGATCATATTCAGGTTTGCCCGGCTTATGAATCATTGTAATCGCAGCTAGTTTCCATTGCTTTGGAAAAACTTGGAGTCTAATTATAGCATTAAAAATTAAAACTATATAGAGGAGCGCTCTTTTAGGCAAGACCTTCAGTGTAGCATTACAAATCCTATCGATTCCAGGAGCTTTATTTTTCGGCAACAGTCGGATCGCTTCAGTCACTTCTTCAAATCGTATAGGCTTAATAGGCAGGGACATCTGCAGAGGACTCTGCAAACTTTCATGGGTCTCCCTGATCTGCTCTATTGTGGCAAACTCAAAAGAAGTAAAGCGAGCCTCTAAGTGAGATCCGAAGGCGTTAGCCTGTTCCCTTTCGCTTTTAGCAAGCTCGCCACTAGAACATCGGACTGGAACCTGTCTGAAAGGTTGTCGTTTGAGTGATTTTGTGCACTTCCATAGGGAGTAGTTTGCATCGATAGTGTAGTCCATGGAAGCTAGTTTTTGCTCGAAGAAATCACTTCTGAGTTCCCTTAAAAGGATACGTAGCTGTTTTGCTGCACGGTTCCACAGAATTCGGTCCCAAGGATCCTGAGATCGAATTGCTCTTCTCCGAAGGCGCCTCTTTGCTCTAATAAGCTCTTTAGCTTCCCTTGTGAGAACTATGCCATAACTAATGGGGCGTGGGTCAGGATTAGAATGCGTTGCAGCAGCTGCAGCTCTATATATGTTTTCTGAAAGAAAATCAACTGCGTTCTCGATGTCTTCTCCAGAGTCCAGATTCGAGTTTAATTGAAAAGCATCATCTAGGTGTTGTTTGAAGGCCATGATGTCAGTACGGTTGCTAATTAACCGGGAGCTTGATCTAATATAAGAACCATGGGTTTGCAAATTAACAACAAGTGCTAAATGGTCAGAATCTAAGTCCCAGCATTGACAGATATTAGCTTGAGAGTCCTGTATCCCATGGTATAATGCAAAATCAATGCAAGTGGGTGTATGACTGGAAACATATGGGTATCTAGTTGGAGTTCCTGTTGCTAGAATCTTAGCTCCTCTGGCTGTAATGGCTTCGGCTAATTCTCTGCCCCTGGGTGAGTTATATGAATCTCCCCACAGCCAGTGTCTCGCATTCCAGTCACCACCAATTAGATACCTTTGGCCGCAAGAAGCTAGGATATTGCTGAAGTGTCTTTCCTCAATTATATTCCTTGGTGGACAATATATGGCGCAAAATTCCATGTTTCCCATTCCTGTGGCAACTTTTATTGAAGACAATTGTATGGTTGGAGTTTCAATAACCCTTTGTGGAAAATGGCGGAGAGAATTTCTCACGAATATCGCCGCCCCTCCCATGCCATAGTTGTGACTTGATGGCTTGTAAGCTGGATAAAAAGTATATCCGTATATTTTGACTATATCCCCTCTCTTAAGTCTGATCTCATTTAATAGGAGTATGTCGACGTTGTTGTTGTGCGCGAATAGCTCCACTTCTCTGGCTTTTCCTGCAATGCCATTGACATTCCAGATAAGAATCTTAAGGTTGGTCATTGTAAGTTGGGGCGTTGTTGTGTAGCTGGCGAGTTGATGTATCTCCAGTCCACTGTTTTAGCATGTTGGCCATTTCGTAGACCATTTTTTCGAGCCGTTCTAGCCGCTCATTGTTTTTCTTGTTTTGTTGTTGTTGTTCTCGTTGCTGCTCCTGAAGCCACAAGAGAAATTGCTGCTGCTGCTGTAGTTGCAGTTGTTGTTGCCATTTTAAAAATTGCTGTTGTTGTTGTTCCAGTAGGGACTGAACGTCCAGTGGATCTCGTTCCTGCAAAGTATTAACTCTAGGTTTAGACAACTGGGCTTGAGCTTGAATATTATGGATGCGACGCTGAGCAGGTGTGTTTCCATTTTTTACTATTGAGGCGTATGATAATCCTCCGGCTGGGACTCTGGGAGTATTAGGGGTCTGTTGCGGTTGCTGTGGAGTTGGTTGATGTTGCTGTTGCTGCTTACGTTTTACTTGTTGCTGCCTTGCCACATTTTTATTTAGTAAAGAGCCCGTTATTCGTCGATGGTAATCCTGGTACCATTGGCATCCTTTGTAGCTTGCCATATGGTTTCCTCCACAGTGCAAACAGGTAGGTGATACATCTTGGGAACGTACACACTGCTTAGTAAAGTGGTCCTCTCCACATCGAGCACAGTTGGGATGACGACGGCAGTACTTGGCTGTGTGACCATATTCTTGGCATCGCTTGCATTGGGCGATTTCAGATGTTTTCCGCATCCTTTCTACTCTCACCTTTTGCCGGCAAAGTGTCTTTACATCATATATGTCATTAATTTTTGCGCACTGTTTTATATTAATGAAGAATATATTTAGCTTTTCATCCCTGTTAGACCTTGATCTTGGGTTATGAACTTGCAGAGCATCAAAACCATATTTTTTAAAATCGGCAATTATTTCCTGGTTCAAAGTGCTATGGTGCAGTCCCCTTACCACTATTCTATACGGTTTCTCTTCCTTAAGCTGGTATGTGTGGAACTCAATACCAACGCTATCAAAATGGCTAACAATGACTCTGTAAGTGTCACTGTCTTTTGGAAATATTCTGGCAGTTTCTCCTTGATTAACTTTGATTGACACGTTGTCAAGGCTAGTGACTTCCTTGATTATTGCAAGAAGATCATTAAGATCAGTGATACTTATAACTATTTGAGGTGGCTTTGCAGAAGCTATACGCTGGTTGTTGTTTATAGGAGCTTGTTGTTGATTGCTGGCTGTATCATTAACATCAGGAGTGTAATGTTGATCAACTGCAGAGGCAATACTAGGGTCTGCATTTGTATTTATTGAGCTTTCGACATGGCTTTCGCTGTTGACATCCACGTCCATGTCTAGCAAGCTAAATCTGTTGCATGTGCTTACCATGTTCGATGAAGCTGAGACCAAGGCAACTTCTCTGTGCCTCTTAAAGCTAGTAGTGGGAGATAATGGCTTCTTCCTCTTCATTTTTAATTTTTTTTGGGCTGCCGACAGGTTTGTAACAGCTTCGCTGAGCATTAGAGTGGCTACATGATTATCCATGCTTCCGCTAGGGATCGCACTGCTGATTGCTGCAGTTGGAGTAGTTGTTGTGGTTGTTGTGCTGAGATTCTGGGAGTCGCGATTGCTGTTGGTAAGTTCACCTCTAATCTCCAAAGGTGATTTTCCTGCAACTTGGCGCATTTTTTCGTAATCAATCGGCTTATTACTAAGCTGAGAGTTAGAAAAAACCATGTTATTCATTTTTATTACTTTGCAGAAATTGTTCAAGATTATTTGTTAGTCTGATTTTATTGCCCCTCTTGTGCGACTGCGCGCAGGGTGAGGGGTAATGTTTTGCCCAGATGGGCAACACGTGCAATCTTGTCTCACTTCACTTGTGTTTTGTTGTCTATCCGCGACACAACTCATCAAATCTTCGCGACTGTCTCAAAAAATTGTAATTTTATTTATATATATTTTTAGGAGAAAATTTTGAACGTCTACGTTTGACAAGCAGTGTTGTCGTTCATCAGTCAGAATATTGACGGGGCTTTGGCATATTTTTAGTTGAAAAGTGTTGCCTGCTTTTCAGGGCGGCAAATGAGAAATGAACAAAAGTGTTGCCTACTTTTTTGGGCAGCACGCGCCACTGCAAATTAACAGCAACAACAATGCGAACAGCAGCAAACTGTCAGCAAACGCAAACAAAATAACACAATTTACAGTTAATCTAAATGTTGGTTTTTATTAGCCGGCAGAAGTTTCTGCGGCTGCGACTGCAACTGAACTTGATAAAAGTTAAGCCAGCGCCCAAATGGAATGCTGAATGGGGGCGAGAAGGGGGCGTGGGGTCTCTATACTATGTGTGTGTGTGTGTGTGTGTGCATGATATAGCAACAGCAAAAGTGACTTTATTATAATTTTCAACTTTTGATTTACTGCGCACTTTGTTACTGTACAATATATATACATACATACATACATTTGATTATGCTTTGTGTGTGTGTGTGTGTGTGTGTGCGAGGCTCAAGATGCCAACAAGGCCAACAGCGCGCCAACCCACTCGACAAGGCAATCGGCCCAAGGCAGACAACACACAAAAGCCATGAACAACCACACAAAATGATGCTAATTTTTACACCACAACAACACGAACAACAACAACAACAGCAATGACACCAAATTGTTGCCAGAGATAGCAAGCGGCAAGAAAATACAATTGCAAAAGTTTCTTACAGCAAGATTTACAAAATTACAATAATAAAAACAACAATAAAATTAAGCATTGTAATATGGTGACAACAGAGCACAAAACAGAGCAACAAAACACAAAAATGAAAATGAAAAAAAATACAAAAAGGAAACAGAAATAGAATAGAATCAAATCAATCTTGTGGCAACTCGAGTTCTTTATGCTCTGTCTTTATAAGAATTATCTATTTATTGATAAAGTTAAATGATGCTTGGAAGATCTTGAATTATTATATCTAACATATGTATAAAAGCTTTAAAATGAATAAATATGTGAGTATGAAGAGGAAAGATATCCTATATTTAAGAGAACATTTATTTAAAATTTAAGTTTTAATTTTATTATTTAAAAATATTTTTAAAAATATGTAATAAATTGAATTATATTTTATTATTTTTGGCTCTAATAAAAATAATACTATTTTTACATATTGTAAATTATTTATTTTTTATATATATATATATAAAATATTTATAATATATATTTATATATTATACATATACATTATACATAACTGAGGAGTTTCTTGAATTGATAACTTTAATCAAAATGCCAAAACCTCTTTAATATGATTGCACAAAATAATATCTCAATCTTGCTGTGGTCGATATTTTGCCATATTCGATTTAAAAGGTATATGGAGCCTTGTATACGTGTGTGTGCGTGTGTGCTGAAGTGTGAGTTTGGCTTTAAACTGTACCTGGCACGTGTCATAATTGCAAATCAATGAGCTGCAGCACAATAGTGGCACTGATTATGACTATGTCATAACGATGATTACGCCAATTGTATCGGCAGAGAAATATATACACAAATACACATATATATAGATACATATGTGTGTGTGTGTGTGTGTGTGTGTGTGTGTGTGTGGGAGAGTGTGCTTTGTACGTGCATGTACCGTTAGTGTGTAGCATTTTAATAAATTACGTGACAAATTGCAATGCTCTAAGCCTGCCCATGGGGAAGGCTTACATTAGGGTGCAGCAGGTGGCTCCCTCTAGCGGCGCATACCGTTAATGTAGGCTCATTAGTTGAGGCATTAAGGCAGCATTATGAGAATCGCAGAGAGCAGCGGGCATTAGAGTGGATGCATTTGCATTTGGCAGCGCTGGCAGCGTTGGCAGCGTCTTGCACATTTGCATACGGCAATTGCCTCTCGTTCGCACAGCCTCCCTCTCTCTCTCTCTCTCTCTTTGGTGGGGTGTCTAGTATCTGTCGCATTTCTAGTGTAATTTGCAAAATTAAATGACAAAGTTTTGCACACAGTTAACAATATTAAATCGGATTTCAAAGGCGCCGCCACCGACGTCGCCGTCGACGTCGCCGTCGCCAGTTCCAAATGTAATTACATTTTCTGTTTTGTGTGTTAACAAACCGTATAATTGGCCCCGGCTCTTTGTCGCGCGCGCTCTCACTCTCACTCTCAGTCTCACTGTCTCTCTGTCTCTCTCTCTCTCTCTCTCTCTCTCTCTACTGGTGACTGAATTCTGCATTCATGTTATCCTTGCCGAAATCCTCGATGCCACCTAGCCTGGCCAATACTCAGCAACAGTTAGCCGCACAATTCATTACGTGTTTAATGGCTGCGGACATTGGCCTAGCTGCAATTATTCTGAGAGCAATTCCACTCATTCAATGAGCAGAAAGAACTCTACAGCTCACTTATGATCTCTGCTAATTAACTGTTAAAACCCTCAACTAATTCTACTTCAATATTAAATTCACTTCCATCTCGAATGGACAGCTGCTTGTGCTTTGTGGTCAACTGCTGAGCATTTCCAATTACCAACATTTTCGAATGGGTTACCAAAATACCAAGATAGCCAGGTGTATATGAGTGCACCACACACACTCACACACACACACACACACACACAGAGAGAGTGTAAGGAATGCAAGCAATCTGCTCGTGCGTAAATATGCAGCTGGCATATTACTTGCTATGGCACAATTGCAGAGTCCCTTTGTCATATATTTTTGTGGATGCCATCAAGTAAATTTAATGAAATTGTTGCGGCTGCCACTGTGTTGCCACTGGCAACAGGGCACGGATGAGTCGACGGTCGACGGTCGTCAACGCCATCATCTTTGGCACTTTGTTTGCTCAGGCGTAGTTCTGCAGGCCCCCATCCCCATCTCCCTCCATCCACCCCGTTGAACCCGACCCACATTGCAGAAAACCTCAGTCCCCCCCTCCCCGAAAAGTGGGTCAGTTGCACAGGCAATGCGGCATGAAATTTGAGTTGCTCGGCATGTTAAACAAATTTTGTGGTCAGTTGTCAGCAACAAAAAGCCAAGAAGCCAAATATTTGCACAACCAGCTTCAGGTCCCGAGCAGAGCTTCATCTTTAGCCTCTGACAATTGGCTTCAGCCTGTTGTTGCTGCTGTTCACGTTGATCTCATTATCAAAGCGAGCTGTAAAAAAAATAAAAAATAAAATAAAATAAAAATAACCACAACACAAGAGAAGCGGCCTAGCCACACACACAAATCAGCCCAGGCTCCAGCATAGGGGAGCCTTTTTCAAAATTGATTTGCTCTCTCGGTTCGCAGGTTTGTTTGAGTTGCACTTGACACATGCTGAAGCCATGCGTAAATCTTTTAAAACAACTTGAAAAGGAAACAGCACATTAATTGATTTTCCACACACTTCAATGAACATTCAAGTTAGTAAACACGCGCATTACAACACCAACTATGTAATTTGAAAAGACGAAAATTAGTCAGTGATTGAATACCCTAGAAAGTCAGAAAAATAGCTTAAGATATCTTTAGAATTATAAAGAAATAATTTTAATATATAACATAAATAAAACTATTAAGTTATACAATTAAATATAATTAAATATAATTATTAAATATAATTAAATAATACAATTTTATTATTAATTATAATTAAATATAATAAATGAATTAATTCATTTAATTTATATATGTAAGTAGCACTGCTTCTTGGCTGACAGCAATTAACGCCATTTTACATGCAACTACATATATTTGACGTTTATTAGCTTAACAGCTAACTATAACTGCGCTCTTTACACTTTCGCCTCACCTTTACGCTTTCGCATCTACATTCCACATATTATACTGTCTCACTCACTCTTCAGCCACTCGCCAGCTGCCAATAACGATCAGCGCAGAGCTGCGTTCAGTTTCACCACTCTCTCTGCAGCTCAGCTTTGATACGCTATTCTATTTATAGTTGCACACTCTTCTTCATTCCATTGTGCATGCTCATTGCTCAGTTCTAGTGCTGAGTGCTGTGCAGCTTTAATGCAGCTCACTACTCTCCCTCTCGCGCTTGTGCTTTGATATTTGATCTGTGCTGCGCGTTACTCGCACACTCATGTATGCATAATAAATGTTCTTAATATTCGCTCTTGCCATCTTGCTCGAACATGCTGATATCTCAGTGCAATAAAATATCTCTGTTGATAGACCAATGGTTGCGCTTTTACATGGAATTGGTGCTGCGGAAAATGATTTTATTTTAATAATTATTTTTGATGGTTAATTTAAACTTTTATTTAAAAACTTTATTTAAAAAGAGTTGACTGTGCTTAAAATAAATCAAAGTAAATAAATTTCAAAAGCCTTGATTATGCTTTAAATAAATTTGGTATATTTCAAAGTAAATGAATTTCAAATAAATTTAAAAATGTATTAAAACTATTTCTATGAATTTTATTCATTTACTCCCTAATAACATTTTCTTATTTATCCGCCAAATGTGTCACCTTTACATTGCAAATAGAAATTTTGCATGAGAAAACGACTTTGATATGGCTTTTATCTGAGTTTTTAGTAAAATTAGTTTGATTTAATTTTAGCAAAATGCTGCTCTTTCTCGGAAATGTAATCAGTTTTGGAAAATTCTATTTTGCGAGCATATACCCGCTAACCTTTTTGCATTGTCAAACTTGAAATTGAAGCTGATTTGCGGCATTCTCGTAGGCACGCCGGCAAGCCGAATCGGCCCAGGGTCCAGGGCCAGCGTCAGTGAAGCGTGGCAGGCGCGTGGCCGACTGACAATGGCAGCAGCAGCAGAAGCAAAAGGCAGCCAAAGAACAAAAAAAGAAAAAAAAAGGAAAAAAGAAAGTGAAAAGAACAGAGCAAAGAAAGAAGCTAAAATAATTGTAATGGTTGCTTTGCATGCCAAACGGCGCACTGTGCCAATTTTTCAGTTAAAAGGCCGGCGGAGCACACACAAAAAAAAAAAACACAGAAAAAAGAAAAGAAGAAAATATTGTGCAAAAGCAATGTAATAAATGCGTCTGCTTTGTGGGGCAGCTGATGAACAGCCGCAGAGGAAAACAGGCAGCCGATAGAAGAAGAAGCAGCAGCAGCAGCAGCAGCGGCAGCATCAACTGAAATTGAAGCTCAAACTGTAAACGAAACTGTAACTGAAACTGGAGGTGAGGAGTCGCCACCTTTTGCCTTTGGCTGATAAACGTGCCCCCATTCCAATCCGCGTGCCTGCAACAATTTCCACGTTCTCTCTCCCTCTCTCTCTCACACTCTCTCTCTCTTTTTGTTTTCTGTGTAGTCACATCAATGCATCCCGTCAGATCCACCTGTGCGTGTGCGTGCGTGTGTGAGTGTGTGCGTTGACTCGTTTTTATGTAGCGCACTTTAAGGCGCATAAAAAATGGCCATTGCCTTGGCAAGCTGCTTTATCTTTTAGCGTTTTATGTCGCATTTGCGTACTCGCTCGTCGCCCAGCTCGTTTTTATTGTAATAAATTTAAAACATTTTGCACTCATACACATTTTATGAATCTTCAAGATGGCAAGCGACTAAAGTGCAGCTGAGCTGCTCCTTTTTTCGATGTTGTTGTTGTTGTTGCTGGGGTAGATATTTTATTTGGCCATTGAGACACGGGCATGGCAAAGTGCACTGCAATTGGGATTTATGCAAATGGTGATATATACGGTTGTGTGTGTATGTGTATGAGTGTGCATCTGTGTGTGTGCGTGTGTGTGTGTCTGCTTATACATTTTTGTGCGCAGCAAAACTTTCAACATAGATTAAAAAATGTCAGCGCAATTTATGCGAAATTATGCAACAGCAACAGCAACTGCAGCAGCAGCAGCAGCTACAGCTCGAAATCTTTTATGCATATGCAAAGTTGACATTACGCATACGCCACGTATGCTACAAAAGTTTGTTGCATTGTTTTCAATGCCATAAACTCAACTATGTCGCTAACAATACTCTCGATAAGGATGTTTTTTTGATATATGATATGTCAAATGTTATATTAGAAATATATGAGTTGTATCTGAGAAATCCGTGATCTGGTGGATATAACTAATGTATACAATTTTTATTAAGTATTTCCTAGATCTTAGCATTAAAATAAAATAAAATTAAATAAATAAAATATTTTTAAATTTTATTTTAATTATTTTATTTTATTGTATTCTCTCATTTTAATATTTTATTGTTTTATTTATTTAATTAAACAAATTGGAAGAAAGAAATAAAAAAAAACTGATGAAAATATAAATATTTAAATATATTAATTATTATAACTTGTTAAATACATATATTTATTTAAAGGAATTATTTTCTTTTTAAATTGTATAAATTATTAACAATTTTTTAAATATATTCTTTAATATTCTAAACTACTCTTTTTACAACAGCTTAATAGAAAATTAGGAAAAAAATAATATTTTTAATAATACAATATTTTTAATTAAAATATACATTGCAAACATTGATTTGAATTAATTTGTTCTCTTCAAATTGTATAAATTATTATCAATATCTATTTTTTAATTATAATTCTAAATATTCTAAATTTATCATTTAATAACTCCTTAAAACACTAATATAAAACAACTTTTTTTTTGGAATTTTTTTCTGTTTTTTTTTTAAATTTTTTCAAAACATTTCCAATTGGTAGTTTTTCTATATTAATGACATTTGCATGACATGTAACTACTATTTTACATGTTTGTTAACTTAGCATATATAGCTAAACTCTTCATACTTTCGCCCTGCTATTATTAATATTATCTGCATAGTAGACTGTCTCACTCACACTGCAGCCGCTCGTCTGCTGCCAATCACGATCAGCGCATAGCTCCTCACTGCTTCGCCCTTCGCTGCAACTGAAGCCTAGCTTCTAACTGCTGTGCTATTTATAGTCTGCACTCTTCTTCTTTCCATCATGCATGCTCAGTGCATAGCTTTTATGATGAGAGTCGCGCAACCAATCAAATTGTCTAACCTTTCTACAGCTACTCTAGCTGCTCTTTGCTTCTATGCTGCCTCATAAGAGCATTTGCCCTTCGTTATTATTTACACGCAAGGTTTTTCGTTTATGTATTTTTAATAATAGAGTCAAATACATATTTTATGATAGCACAAATCGTTGCCAGCTGTGCATTAAATCAACTTGCAGCAGCATTTTAATAACTCCAACTGTAAATGCAGCTCACTCAGCAGAGAGACAGAGACAGAGATAGAGAGAGAGAGAGGGAGAGTGAAACTGAGAGAGTGCGTCAGTTCTTGAGGGAAAATTCAGCAGTAAAATCAACAGAGATGATGAAGAAAATCTAGCTGTTCATTATGGCAGCAGCAGGAAAATTGTTATGAAAATTGAGTTTTTGGCCGCTGGCGAAACTAATTTCGTGCGCTGCTTTGCCTTTTAGCCTGACATAAAAGTCAATCGGCAACTGCATTGACTGTTTCTATGGCTCTTTGGCCGCATGGCTATGCCAACTTGGCCTCGGAAGCTATCGATAGACTCGTTATCGTTATCATTTGACTGGCCATTTGCTGCTTATCAAAGCTGATTGCAGTGCCCGAAGCCACTCACTCTGTGTTTCTGTTTCAGTTGCTGCTGCTGCTGGTGCTGCTTCTGCTTCTGTTTCTGTTTCAGTTGCTGTTTGTGTTGCTCTGTGGCTGCTGCATACTTATTGCATAGCCTGCCTGGGTCCTTGCGTTTCTTGTTTATTGTTTTCGAGTTTTGTTGGCGCTTTTGCTGACTGCCTGGGAGCCTCGACTGCCTCTACTGCCTCGACTGCCTCGACTGCCATGTTATTGCATATAAACTTCATAAATCTTTTGCTCGCTTAAACTTTTGCAATTGAGTTGTGGATACAAATTAACTCAACTCGCTGCGCCAAAACTTTTACCTAAATAACAACAACAAAGAGAACAGCTGCTGTAGCAGCAGCAATAATATTTATCTGTATATACGTATATATCTCTCTTTATATATATTCCCACTTTACACTTTAAAACTCATAATTCACACCTAATTTTATTAATATTTATTTAGTTATTTTCCAAGATTTTTAGTTAATTCATTTGATTCTAAATATTTCAACTTAATCAAATTGAGCAAAATTCCCACAGACTCCGTTCGCTGCCCATTCAGAAAGTCACTTTCATTCGACTTGCTGCTGTTTCGAGCCTCTTGCCTGACTTTTCCTTTTATTCACTGTCTTTGCACAAATACTTTTCATTATTTTCATCTTCATTTTTTTTTTTAGCTAAGTTGCCTTTTGTGGTTGTGCAGAAAGTTGCTGGCCGGAAATGGACAGCGTATGGTCTTGGCGGCCAGAGGCGTGGCTGGGCGGGGGCTGGCGAGTTGTCAGTGACTCGATTTCCACTTGAGTAAACATTAACGTGCCGGACGCTCCATTGAAATTCAAGCGTGCAATTCATTTCCACTTAATTTTCAACGCTACTTTTGCGCTTTCCCTGTGTTTTTCATCACTTTTATGGGAACTACCCTAAAAGAGGGTATTTTAGCTCAAAGGGAGTGAAGACAGAAAGGTATGATGTATATCTCGATTGTAAGACTAAAGGATCAAAGAATCAATACCTATAGACACGACACTTAAAGACTTAAGAAATGAAAAGCAATAACATAATGACTCACGATCTATAGATACAAGATTTGAAGTGAGAGAATAGCTAAACACTTATAATGTAAAGATTCAACATCTCAAGATCTCATGACTGAAGATCGACAGATATAAAGAGTTAAGGTCTAAAGATTCACTGTCTAAAAATTCAATGTCTTAAGATATAAGATCTGAAGACTAAAGATCTAAAGATTCAAGTTTCAAAGTTTCGAGATCCTTAGATGGACGACTCAACATCTAAAGAGTCAAAAATTATTCAGTTAAGATGAAAGTACTCAATATCTAATGACTATAGATTGAAGGATTTGTAAACCTCTCATCTAATAACTCAAAATCTAAAGGCCCAGAATTAGAATATTTAAGATCTAGACTTACAATATACAGACTTGCAAACTTAAAAGTCAAGACCTAAAGTTATAGACTATAACAACGCAATATCGATAGGCTCGAGATCTAAACACTCATGATGAAAAGTTTCAAGATATTAACACACAAACCTATAGACTCCAGATCAGAAGATTTTAAAACTAAAATACTCAATACGATCTAAATATTCAAAATCTAAATATTACTCAAGATCTATAGACTGAATATCATAAGACTTCTCTAAATATTAAAGAAGTTACTGTCCAGGGTATTTGTTAGTCGTGTTTCCCATAAGCAACCACAACTGTATTTTTTTGTGATTTTTGTCATTTCCTCTTTGACCATTTTCTATAATTTTTTTGTCAGTTGTATTTTTGTTGTTGGCAAAGTTTCGGGAGGGAAATGTGTTGCAAATTAGCCACAAGTGTCGAAATTTTGATGCGCTGCGCGTCACAAAGTCAATTTAACGCAAATTTATGAAAACGATAAGGCAAAAGCAAACAAAACAAAGCGAAACAAAAATAAATAGAGATGCGTTTCTCAGCTGGGGGGTGTGGAGTGTGGAGTGTGGGATGGGGGCCCTTTCACGACAAACTTGGGTCGTGTAATTTGTGGTTAAATTGAAAGCAATTAAGTGAGGCGCGTGGCGCGTTTGTGAGGCGATTTGATTAGGCCCCAGTGCCTGATTGAAATTGATGGAGCGTATGTCAACATTTGGCTCAGTGGCCAGTTGCAACGGAAAAGCATTAATTTGTGGGCCAGGGGCCATTGATATTTATTGATTTGTTCGATTAGAAATTGCATTTGCAGCAATTGCAGCTGCTGCTGCTGCTGTTGCCTTAAAATGTGAATGTTGTTAGCAGCTAAGTAAAATGATTATGCCAGAAGCCAGTAGCAGCATTTCATCAGTCATCGGGCTGATGGATATCAATTATGTGCATTAGTTGCCAATTCGAACGGAATTATTTCAAGTGCAGACTTGATATCAGCACCTAGAGCCGGTAAAAAGGCTAAATTGACAGCACTGACAGCGCTGCCACTCAATTACTCTCGTCTTGTCTGTCATTCAGGCTGTCTCCTTATTTGTTTTCCCTGCCTATTTGGGTTTGATTTCATTCTGCCGGTTTGCCTAATTAATTAGATTGTGCCATTTGGCACCTCAGGTAATGAATGAATCAACTTTGCTCTGTTCCTATTCCAATTGTCACCTACAGCACAACACGGCACAGCATCCGATGCCAGTCCACTTCCCTCTTCACCTCCCTTCTCCCTCTCTCTCTCTCTCTCTCTCTCTCTCTCTTTCTGTCTCTGTCTCTCTCTTCCAGTTTGTTGTAAAATTGATTAACTGACTGACAAAGTGAACGAAACTGTAACTGACTCGCAACACCCATTGGCGTTTTGCTGTTTGTTTTAATTAAATTTCTATTTCCCGTTAACTACATAATTATCTCATTTCATTATGCTCGAAATTATATAAAACTAATTGAATACCATCAGCTGGAAATAGTTTGTGCAGCTGTTCGATGGCAGAACTGAATTTGTAAATTGTTAATGGGAGAACACTAAGTTGGCTGAAGGAGGAGCTGGGCGAGATATTTGAACAGTTATAGATGCTGAAATATAGAGAGTTAGACTTATAGTATTGAGAGGTTGCCTTATTACAGTTGGTATGATATGTACCAACAAGAATGTTACTATTATCGATAAGTATAACTAAGGAAATGTGTAAGCAATCAACATTATTTTGACTTCAAATTTTCAATGGTTGAAGATGAGAGAAAACTATGCATTATGGAAGTCCGCGTGGTTATCTTTCCTAGCCTTAGAGAGTCTATTAAACTAATTTATATTTAGATTAAATTACCTAAAAATGAGTAGGATACTAATCTGTGATTAGTTGAAAAAAAATGCTAAGCTTTAAAAAAACCAACAAATTGAAGACATTTTTGAATTCTTATAAATAGCCTGTTAAAGATAGCAGCCTTTGCAAGAAGTATTTGAAGAAGAGATTGATCATCATCTAAGTCTGTCAAGATATATAGAAACAAAAAATATGTAATTGTAACTTATCTTTGGTTTCGATCTACTATAATATCATATGAAACCAAATCAGCTCAAATTGAATTTTGCAGCTTGGCTGAAGTCAACTCCAATAACCCGACCTCAATAATCTTATTTATATTTTATGTAAATACAACTTTAACACGATTGCATTTGAGGCCTCTTTGATTTATATTCCACATTCAGTTCTCTTAGCAATTGTGGGCATATTAGGGCTATTCTCTCACTAATAACACTTCAGTTAAATGTTAACAAACTGCCCGACAATGTAGTGCGAGCATTAACACAGTCTGGATTATGTCTCTAAAAACATATTTGTTGTTGCCACAACTGTTCTCAGTGTGTGTGTGTGTGTTTTGGCCATAACAAGAGCAGAGCAACCTGTGTTAAAGTTAGTTTATTACTTAATTTTTACTAGCTGCCAATGCCGGGCGACAATTTGTGTTCCTCCGAGGCGAGCCAATGAACTCAACTACGGAGCGGGCAGTTCGACTGCGACTGCGACATGGACAAGGACATGGACAAGGACTACGACCGGCAGATCATCCTGCTTATGCGGGCTATGAGCTGCTGCACTTGTTACGCACCCGCAGCATGAGGAGTACATTTACGGTTTACATTATTGCCAACCATTGCCCTAGCCCTAATCCAGCTCTCCCACGCCTCTGTCGCTCTCTGTCTCTCTCGCACACACTGTGTTTCATGCATTGTCCGGCTTTTATGGCACGTTGTAAACACTGCGCATAAACTTTGCACTAAAGTGTTGTCGTATAAATTGTATTATGGCAGCTCCCAGGCCGGCCATTTTCCGTATAACGGCGGCGGGCAATCCATGAAGGGGAATTGTGCGAAAAGTAACAAACAGCGCGACGGCCAGACAAAGAGCACAAAAACAACAACAGACAAATAACAAAAGCAAAAAAAAAAATTAAGAAAAAAAAGAAAAGTAAAAGTACAAGTTTTTCTTTTTTTGTTTATGTTTTAATACATGTTTGGTACATAGACCGTGATAGGGCATATAGAGACTTCACATTTGGAGAAGATGACGAATCTTTAGATAAAGTCTTATCATTTTTTGTGGGCATGTCGTGGTGAGCTGTCATAAGCTAAATCTTTCTCTGTCTTAGTACCCTGCGGTTGACCGAGTTAGAAGGGGATTGCAGTATTTATATGTTGCCTTTGACTTTGTCTATATAAATAACATAGAAATACTTCAATCCTCCTTAAATTTTGCAGCTAGGATTTTAAGATTGATTATGGATAGATTTATAAAAAGCTTATAAATGTTGCAGTCCTCTCGTAACTAATGGACAATTTGAAAAAAGAAAAAAAAAAGATATGACTTGAAAATTTCTTTTACAATCCTTAAAGAAATAGGAACAAATTTCCTCTATAATTCCATTTCTAAATTTCATTTAAAATCCTTGAACGAGCATTGCACAGTCATGCACGACCGTTTGCAGCATTCTAACTTGGTTTTTGCTGAACTTTTTGGCGAGTGCTTTGCTTTTTTGCCAAGATATTTATCATTTTGGTTAGCGCAGCTTTTAATTACAATTGTTGTGGCTGGCTTTTTGTTTGGCCAGCACTTGCCCTTCAACAAGCTGCAGTTCGCCATGGCCCCTTGCCCCTTACCCCCTGTTCGCCTTCCCAATTCCATTGCTGATCCTGAGCCGTCAGTCGTAGCCAGTAAATTGCATTTTCACGCCCAGCTGCATGGCAGACGCAGACTCAAACGCATCGCATGGCATCGTATTGCATCGCATCGCATTCAACATTTACAGTTGCTGGCATCAAACTCATTCACGTCGACATTCTCGTCCCCGTCATCATCATCATCATCATCATCATCATCATCATCATCATTACTTTTCTCGTCATCTTCATCATTGGCAGTGAATACCCAATTTTTTTCTCTTTTCTCAGCTTGGCTTTGGCCCCCTTTTTTTTGAGGGGAGCAGCCCTGTCTGGCTGGCTGTCTGTTTGGCTGGTGAATTGCCCTGATTCGTTTTCATTTCATGACCATTATTTCGACTACAGCACAGAGGAACCAGAGAATTCTAACTCAGCCTCAGCTTGGAGCCCGGCCAAGCATTTCAGTTTGCTAAACTCATTTGCACGATTTTTGGCTGGGCATCGTCGCCTTTCCCTCCTCTGCCCCGCCTCCTTTGCGCCCACTTTCATTACACACACGCCTACCAGAACGAAGTAACAAAAGAGAGCTGAAAAAAAATTCCAAAAAAATTCGATGCATTTTTCAAGTCGATGTAAGATTTGAGCTCGTTTATTTGTCGGAACTTGATTTACACCGAAAGGTTCTACTGGAAGGTTCAATTGAAAACTGCCAAATCTATAAAGTCGCATCTCAAATCGATATTTAAGGTGAGTTGAACGAGGCGAGCACGAAAAAGTCAATAAAAATATTCATTATTTTAATAATAATAATTCAAGGTATATTTACATATATAGATTTTATAAAAGAAAAAAAAAACAATGTATATTTTAATAAATAAAATGATTATATGTTCTGAAATATTATTTAATTATAATGATATAATATAAAAATACATGTGAACTAATTCAGCAATTTGCCTTTATACTGTCAGAAGTAAGCTGTTCGATATATCTCTGTATAGCTGTGTGTAAATCTATAATTTTCAATAATTATAAACACATTTTTTTATGCACTCTAAATGTATATTGACATTTAGAGTCTGTGTCTGTGTATTGGCCCCTTTATATGCGCCATAATTTAATTGGCGAAATTCTAGTTTTCCGTTCAACTTTCTATTGCGGTTTGCCGGTGCCCAAAGGGCCATAAATCATAGTTAGTTTATTATAGTTTTTTGTACATTTTTTTTTTATTTTTTTTTTGCGCGCGCTCTCTCGTATTTTTTGAGCCCACGGCTGCTGTCGCTTGGCTGTCAGTTTTGAAGGCCAGCACGCGCATATCGACCAGGAGCCAGGAGCCACGAACCACGAACCACGATACTCCGCCTGGCCGGGCGCAGGCAGACAATGGGCGTGCATTTATATAGCTGGCGATGACTACAAATTGGTCGCATTTCCTGGCATAAAGTTCCGAAAAACTCTGGAGCTCGAGAGGTCTGAGGCTCGGGAGGTCTGGAGTCGCAGGCCTTCATGACGATGACTCAACCGCGGGCAATCGTAATTTTTCCTTGAACACACACAATTTTGCTGCACTTTGTCGTTGCAATTCGGTTTCAGGTTTTTTTCTTTTACTTTTTTTTTTCTTTTTTGTGTTTGCTGCATTTGACATTTTGTGACTTTTGCTAGCGCGTAATTTATGTGAGTTTTGCGTTGGCTTTGAGAGCAGAGTGAGAGGGCGAGAAAGAGAGCGAGAGAGAGTGAGAGCGAGCGTAAAGGCAACTTTAACAACCCAGAGACATTATGTGAAAAGACAGTTGCATTGCGCAGACAATAACAACAACAAATGGCTCAACTTGCCGCATAACTTTGTTTGCCTTTGCCCCACATAAGTGGCTAAAGTCCTCGTAAGTAAGTAAGTAGTTTGTTCCCTGTTCCACTGTCTGTCTGTCTGTCTGTCCCTCTGTCTGTTTGTCTTGGCGCACAATCAGCTGACTGTTTGTTTATTTGTTTGGCCGCTTTGTTGCTGCTGTTGACAACTTTGCTGAGTCGCGTGCGTGTTGGCACATTCGAGTTTCTTGTTATTCATATTCATTAGTGAGCCATTGTGTGCCATGAAATTGCAATGGGACTGTAAATTTTACCACCAATTAAATGCCAAAAAGAAAAAAATTGCAGCAAAAGAAAAAAATTATAATAAAAAAGTAAGAAAAACAACGTGTCTGTCTGGCAATAAATCGTGTTAATAAGTTTTTGTCATACTTCACTTTTATACTCTGTTCCCAAAGGGAAAAAAAGTATATCGGTTTTGTGCAATGTTCGTTTTACTGTCCCTGCGTCTGTTTGCATGAATGCAAAATATTTCTAAATTTGGTTTGTAAATTAATGTTACAATTCTATAAAGATCTATAATAATACTTTATCCATACTCAAACAGGCAACAGCCTAAAGTTAATATACCAGATGGAAACAGAGTCTCAAGCAGTCGGTTACACCCGAATGCAACGTTCTTGTTTTTGTTCGCTTAAAGTGAATACATGTATAATTCACTTTAAGCCAATTTGTTTTAGTCTAGTTCACTTTGAATTCAATTTCACTCCAGTTCTAGCTGTATGCGATCTATTCTATACAACTTCATTCTTACGTTAAATTTCAAAGCATCAACATCTAAATTCTTTTGTAGTCTTGATTTGTTTTTTGGTTTTTAGGTAAGGTTTAATGTGATAAATTTAAAAAATACTTTCTATATATATTTTTTTTTTTCCTTCTTTTTTCCTTCTTTAGAGATCAATCATGTGTTGCGGACCGTGCGGTGGCTGCTGTGCTCCCTGCTGTGGAGGTTGTTTTGGACCTAATGTGTGCGGGCCTTGCTGTGCCACTGGTCCGTGTTTCGGCTGCTGTGGCGGCTGTGCCGTCGGCCCATGCGGCGGCTGCTGCAGCAGTTGCGGACCCTCCTGCTAAACTGCTCAGATCACTTTTGTACTCTATGTTCCCGAATACCGATTATACTGCATTACAAGTGTATTTTTTGGATTAAGACAACAAAACAACAAATAACAGACCATAATAGTTTTTATAGTAAAATGTAAGAACCAAATCAATTGTCTTTGATTTATTAACTAATTGTTTCAGGATTGAGATCGGAGAATATAATAGGAATAATATGATAATCTGAAATAATAAAAAAGTAATGTAATATTAATATGAATAATACGAAATAAAATAAGAATAATACAAATAAAATAAATAAATAAAATATATAAAATTTAATAAATATAATGTATAAATAATATATCTTCAAGTCTCTAGCTTCAATAGCGTAGAAAATAGTTGCATTCAAACGGACAGGCGGATGGACGGGCGGACAGCAGGACGAACATAAGTTATACTAATTCCAATAACTCAATATCAGCAGAGCAATAGCTAAGTGATATGGTATGCGATTCAATTACGATTCTAGTGTTTGTGGATGGCTGTGTGTGTGCGTGTGTGTATATATGTATGTAACAAGAATTCAATACCTTTCCCTTGGCTCAAGAAAATTTCTGACCTATTAGCAATATTTCCAATGCAACTTTATTAAATTAAATAAAGAATTAAAGAATATTTTTAAAATATTTTTTTGCTCCAATTGACATTTGATTAAAGACGGAATATTAAGAATATAATATTAATAAAAATAAAATATATTTATAAAAATAATATATGTATGCCTAGAACTCACATCAATAGAGAAAAGTGGAACAAACATACAAAAAAAAAAAAATGTTTTTTCCCTTTCGAACGGAGATAAATTTGCAAAATTCATGTTGACATATCGCATGTTGTTGATAGATTGGCGAAATTGACAGTGGCCACGCTTGTTTACACGTTTTAAATTGCATTTGAGTTAAGCTTGTGATTCGAAGCAGAAAATCAAATTGACTTGGCAAAAACTAATTATTTTGACCTGGCCATAGAAGCGCAGACGATGTACTTAAATATCTGTTCGGCTGGGGAGACTTGCCGATGCGCTGTAATCGAGAGCAACTGGATTAAAATAAAGCCTCAATTAGATATCGGTAAATTTCGCTATAAAGCTGAAAGCCAAAAGAAAAAAGTGCTCAACATTCGGTATTAACTACTCATACTCCGTGTGTGAGGCTGTGGCTGTGACTGTGGCTGCTGGCGGGCTAGGATAACAGTGGGCGCCGACCACAAGCGGGAAAGCTGCCAACTTTATTTAACTGTTTGCCAAGCTGTCAAGCGCTAGCTAACTGCCGCACATGCACCCACACCCACACACACACACACACATGCATAAGTGGTACTATTTGGGGCTTTGGGCAACGGGATGGCACTGCGGCTGGCTGTGGGCTGTGTGTGTGGTCCTTGTCCCGGTTGGGAGTGTAGCGTAAAAGCCAAAAAGGAAACGCGCTACATTTGCGCTCAACGTGTTTGCCTTTTGCGAGAGTCTGCTGAGCTTCAACGTTTCACGCTTCGATTGCACGGCAGAGCCAAAGCCGAGGCGAGGCGAGAGGCACCTGAATCACACACACACACACATGTATACAGATGCAGCAATGCACACAAACACACACACACTCACATACACAAATTTTAATCTAGCTGCAGAAAAATGTATTCGAACCGCCACAGCAGCAGCAGCAGCGGCAGCATCAAGTATACGCGCCGTGGCGCTCGAAATTAAATTTTAAATATTTATAAAGCTGTAGGGCCAATAAAAGGAATTCGCAATTGGCCTGATTGGCTTTTAATCGCAGCAGACAGTTTTTAATAAATATGCATAACGAGAGAGAGCGAGAGCAAAGCCTGCGCAACTGGACGCCGGCCAAGAGCTTCGCCTGGCTAATATCAATTGGTTTCTGTGGGCGGCCTGGCCACCAGCTGAGCATCTTTCACCCACACAGCCAAGTCGAACTCAAACTCAAACTCAAGCGGATGCTGCATTGTGTTGCGTAAAAATTGTGCTACGGAAGAGCCAAAATCAAGTGCAATTTATGATTGCCATAAAATTGCGTGAATCTATGTGGCTCCGTCTCTGGCCGGATCCGTGTCCGTATCCGTGTCCGTATCCATGTCCGTGTGTGTGGCAAGTAGCTCGAGCCACATATCCTGCGCCTCCAACAACGGAAGCCCGAGTCTAACCAAAGGCTCTCTGCCACACATTGTTGCGATTGATACAGGCCTTGCACCGGAGCTTCCGGTGACTACATAAGATATCCCAACCCAGTCCATCACAACCCAGCCCAGCCCATCCCATCCCATCCCACGCAACTGCAATTTCGAAAATCGAACCCAACTGTTAGCCCAGCTCATAGCTGTCAGCCATACAAGTTGCCAAAAACTTTACACACATCAATCCCAACATCAGCATCCGCATCAGCATTCGTATCCACATCCGCATCCACATTCGCATCCGCATCTGCATCCTTTTATCGTGCAACTTGTCGCGCTGCCTGAGCTGATAAGCAGCACAGCTCGCAATATTCCTGGCTGCCAGTTCCGGCCTGATCCATTCAACTTTGTTTACTTGCTGGCAAAATTGTGAAATAATGCGCTGCAATCAATTCGCGATAGAGTTTTCCAGCAACTGATACAACAGCTCGGTGTGGCATGATGCATATGTTTACATCAATATCAACAATCGCATGGATCAATAATAAATCGCTGCTCCAACGCTTTCGCTATACTCCCATCATCTCCCACTCCACGCTGATGAACACGTCAAAATGAGTTTGCTTTGCGGGCGCAATGATTGCACCTAACGACTAGGTGCACCAAAGTGCTTGACATGGCTTGATTAAGGATGGCCAGCGCAGGTGAGAGTGAGAGAGAGAGACAGGAAGAGAGAAAGACAAATATTAAAGAGTTATCTATCAATTTTCATGTCTGTACCTTGATCCAATTGAAAATGACGAATCAGGGTATATTGGTTTTGTTGAAATGGATGCTGGTAGATATCGAATTATCAGTGACAGGGCTGCCTGATCAGCAAAAAGTTTGTAGAGCGTGGAGCCCTGGCTGATGAAAGCTCGTGGACGGCTCTCAGTTCATTAGGTTTTATCTCCTTTTTTTAGATAATGTTATGTTATGTTATGTTTTTTTATTTTTAATAAACACAATAAAAACCCAGATCATTTGGGCAACGTGAGACCCCCGCAGTCTGGCAACGCCAACTCGAACTTTCTAGTTTGTTTTCCCCCCGATTTTTCTGTCAGTTTTTGTGGTTGCTTCAAGGCAATGTTTTTTTGAAACAGAGCGGAGGGTGTTGAATAAAGAGACAAGTCAAGGGAAATTCAGATTATTATTAAAGAATTTTCACTAGACATACATATATATATATATATATATATATATACATATACTTATACGTAAATTATTTTTTTTTTTTATATTGTTAGTCATAGTCGCAGAGTTATGGAGGGAGCTGATAGCGTAAGGGGTATTTTGAAGGGCACATCCACACTGAACAACAGCGGCATGCTTAAGACGGCCAAGTTCGATGAGATGAACGTGCTGGAGACCTTTCATCCAGCGAACAAGGACTACGGCCACATGATTATCGACGAGCCGAAGACGCCGTTCGTTTTCGAAACTGAGCATGATCTGGACACGACGACTTTGATGCGAAAGCTGCGCCTGGCCTCGCAGAGCGAGACGCCGGCGTTTGGCATCGAAGCCGATTCTGATGATTCGTCGGTCGACGAGGACTATCCCGAGTCGGTGGACGAGAAGGTGCGCCGTCTGGAGTTCGAGCGTCGCCGCAAGCTCCACTACAAGGAGTTCCTGTCGGTGCCGCTGGCGCGTCGCCTAATCGAGCAGGAATTCGGGGAGCTGAGCTCCTCGGACATCAGCATGAAGTCGGAGGTGCACGGCGTGGAGAGCTGCTTCTCGGACGTCTGTGATTCGGACGAGCATATGGAGGAGCTCGGCGCAGAGCAGCTGGGCGAAAGCGATACGATCGTGCCTTCGCAGAAGTATAGCGTGGACGATGAATCCGACCGGCAGCCCGAAGTGGAGCCGGGCTTCGACAAGAGTCATCCATGCTATCACAAGCTAACGGCCGATGTCGACGGAGGCAGCCGAATCAACTCGAAGGTCAACTTGAATGAATTGTCGTCGCCAACAATAACCGACCTGCCTCCCGCGGAGTAAAAGACTAAAGGGAGATATATATGTATATATACACAATATTATATATACATACATTTAGCTTCACATCTGGCTCGTGTATCGAATTTTAATGTTAAATGCATTTTGATGTTCTGCTTGTTCAAATTAAGACCTGTCTGCTAGCGATGTCTATTAAAATTGTTACGTTCAAGACCGGAACTGAGCTTGAGATTAGGATGAACTGCTTTGTCCAGCAGTTGATGCTAATGCAAGCCAATTGTTGTCTATCTCTCTGTCTCTGTTTGTCTCTTCCTGCTCTGGCAGGCTGAATATCTAATTACATCTTGGCCCGGCTTGGGCTGCTTCCTGTTGTGTCCTGGCTTCCATTACATTGACTGTCGCCCAAGTTTGTTTAATAACTAATTTTGGGCATTTCGTTTTGTGTGCAGTGCAACGTAATTGAAAATTCCTTTTTTGCTCGTTGCAGATAAATTAATTTTGATTTATTGCTGCAACCGCATCTCCTGCCACTTGAATATTATTGCTGGCCAGAGATACCGAATGGTATTTTGGTCTCGTTAACTCTAATTTCCATCGAGTCGTTTAAAACAATTGTGCATAATAATTAAATTAGCAGTAAAATGTGCTATGAGCACAGTTAACCATTATCATCATCATTATGATTATGATTATGAATTTGCTTGGCCAAGCACTGCGATTAGTTGCTCGAGAGTTTGCCTTATATAAATATAAAATTTAATCAACTGTATAAAATTACACTAATCATCTCACTGGACAAACACAATCGAGGCGACTGCAATTAATTCATTAAATATGTTCGGTTAACAACTGCAAATTGTGTGAAATTTCTGCCAATAGACAAAATGGAATTGAAGTGGCGCAAAGCTTAAATTACTAGCCGAGCACAAAAGAATATCAAGCACTTAATGGGCACGTATCCTTTGGCCACTTGTCGACTCGGGCTGGGCACGTAGCCAAAGCCTTTAATATGGATTCGCGTGGCTGCAACATGTGTGAAATGAAATTTAAGTTGGCCCAATTTATAGCCAGAGTCCGGCCATCTTCATGCAGTTCTCGGACTCTCTCATTGACTCTCTTCCTCTGTGTATCCTTTTTGCTTGGCCGTACAATTGCCGTGTACATTTCATTAAGTGCATAAGCCGTCGCCTGTCAGCGCTGCGTGTAATGCTTTTTAAGCTGCAAAAATTATTTTTAATGCTATTTACAGGGCTTGAAATGAAAATGTAAGCGTAAATAAAGAAACGAAGCAGTCACGAACGAATCTTACAGCTCTTCCTCTCCCTCTCTTATAGCCAATAATAGCCGCACAACAAAGAGCCATGCTTAAAGCGCCTTCGCATCGGGCAATCGGAGCTCGCGCTGCTTGAGGTGGGGCGAAGCACGCGCGCGTGTCACTAAGAGTGCAGCTAAATATTTGCAAAAGCATTTTTGGTATTTACGATGGCATCTCGCGTGGCATGCGGCCACTTGGTCCCTTAGGACTGCGCCTCCAGCTCCATTCTCCATGCTCCACCGCCCGCCCAGGTTGACTGAAGCATGTGCATGGCATGCTGCCTTTCAGTGTCTCGCTTTGTGTCGCTGCCAGCCAACGACAAATGCCTCGAGCGCCGTGCACTGCGCATCAATTCTCATTCTGATAAATTATAAAATGGCCAACGCTGTTGCTACCAATTTAATAGATTGGCCCAGTCCAATGCAGCAGCCAGCGACTGGAGTTAGTCAACGCAATTCCCAAATGTGCTGGAATGCTCGATAATATATTGAAGAAAGTTTTACATTTAATATTTCTTTTTTAGTATATATTTAAAAATATATTTCGCGGATTGCTTGCCAACTTTTTTTTGGCAGTAAATTATGTATTTAAATCAACTAGTTTTTTCTTATTATATTTATTCATATTAGCAAATATATAAATATATTTATGTATTTTGATTATTATTTATAATTTTTATTTATATTATATATATCATATTATCAATGGTATTTTTTTTTTACACATTTCTATTATAAGACAGTACAACGAGAGTAAAAATCCACTTTATGATATAAATTAACACGAATAAAAAATAATGAATGTATTTATTTATTTATATTATACACATATATATTTTAGACTTCACATCTGTACATATATAAGAATAGACATATATATCAACCTAAACAAAAAAGTACTTGATGCTGATTAAAAATTAAAAAAAAAATTGCTCTTCTATGTGATTCTCATTAAGGCGAGTAAGTAAAAATACAATGAGTTTGAGATTTTGAAGAATTATATACATAAGATATACATGCTCTCTCTCACTCTCTCTCTCCCTTTCTCTCTATCTTTCTCCCTCTCTCTCACCTCTCGCTTTTCTTCCTGTCTGTCTCTATCTTTCTATCTATCCTAATCTATCCTAATCTAAATGTACAGGTAGGATATTTTCTTATCCCTCTCTTTCTTCATCACTCTCTCCCCGTCTCTCTCTCTCTCTCTCTCTCTCTCTCTCTCTCTTCCGTTTACTTCCTTCCCACTACCGTTACTCCATAATAATGCATTTATATTAAGATATATTAATTACATATCAACATGTTAAATATATATATACATTGTATATTGTATGAAGTCTGACCACATAGCACCTGTTATATATGTAAAGATTTCCCCCATTGTGCACTTTAAATTCACTTGGTCGTTGCGCCTTTTTAAATGTTCTAATGATGCGTTCGACATGTGCGCAATGAAAACGCGCACTAATCAAGAGTGAAACAAATAGATAAATTGAGAGAAAAGGAGAGAGAGAGAGAGAGAGAGAGAGAGAGACAGAGAGAATGAAAGCGAAAGGGACAGAAAGGGAGAGAGAGAGAGAGAGAGAGAGAGAGCGGCAGCACGTAAAGCTCATTACAAGCGCTGCTCACTTGAGGGTCCCACAGCGCAGAGAGTCCTCGGCAAGTGCATGGCAAAGCTGCTTAGTTTAAGTCGAGCGTGCCGTGAATGACAGGGCAAATGACATTGTCTAATTGATTGTCGCCCTGCCCACAAATGAAGCTAATAAAGATTTATATTGCTCAAAGTTTGTTGATTTTCCGAAGTGCATTTTGCTTAGCGAGAAGTGCAGTGAGTTTCCCTCTCCCATTCTCTCTCTCTCTCTCTCTCCGGGAACTCTAGCACCTGGTCAAACAAAAAAAGTCAAGCCACGCTGTTAGGGTGGGTCAGGCCTAGACCTGAGGCTCACGTTCAGGTTCAGGCACGGGTCAACGCTCACCCCTTTATGATTTTTACAGCCTAAACAAATATATGCATAGCTAGCTAACTGTATATGTGTGTGTGTATGTCTGTGTGTGTGTGTGTGCCTGTTTGTGTGTTCATTTGTAATCAATTATCGGATTGCGTAATCTATTAGTAGAGCAGCTGGACGTGAACGCGGCCAGTGGGCCTGTCGCAGCTGCCCTTCGAGTGCATAAATTTGAGTAATACCAAAAAATAATTATGACACCACACGCAAATTTTACATAAATTATGCGAATATGCATGCGATTTTTAGACGACTTTACTATGTACTATATACATGAATCGAGTATGACAAATAACCAAAAATAATCATTTGTTAAAATTAATGGAATTAATTGTATTACATGAGAATAGACTATATAGAATACAATTTTAGCTGAAGTTTGCTGCAGTTTAAAGTATTTCTACAGATATATTTTGGGTTTGTTTATGAAAATTGCCTTTTAAGAGTATATAAGACGAGCATTGAAGAAAATAATGTGTCTTCAAGTTATTTCTAAATACGAATACTATTTGTAAATAAGTGTATCTTTCACAAAAGTCTATATAACAAATTTCATTCAACTTAAGCAGAAATCAGATTCAGTTTAGTCAAATCCATTTAAGACACATAACTTTCAAGCAGGATTAACTAAGACAGCGTAAACAAAGCTCTCTCTCTCTTCCTCTCCCTCCCTCTCCCTCTCTCTTCTTATGTTTAGCGCCTCAGCAGAGATCTTTGGTTCAAGCCAACTGAGCGTAAATTATTTCCACAGTCTGCAATCGTGATTTACTATATAATGAAACGAAACTAACTTTGGCTCAACAAAAGTTGCTCAAGGCTGCGAGGTATGCAGAGATGTGTGTATTCTGAGCATCTTTATGCGCATATGTAAACACTTCCTGCTTGGAGCTGAAGCCATTCAAGGACGACAAGCAAATGCGCCGGCACTAAGAAGTGTAAAAATCCGCTGCTAAACAACTTGGCTCTGGCTTTAGCTTCGGCTTTGGCTTTCGCTCCGGCTTCACACATCGCAAAGTTTTGCGGAAAAGTTTAGTTTTCGGGGCGAGAGGGCGAAATTACGAGTGAGCAAACTGGTGCATACAATGGCGTTATAATTTTTAACTACGGCCCAAAACTTTTATTTTTCTTCATAGTTGTGAAAATTAAATAGATTCGAGCTGCCTTTTGACATTGACCAAGGCAATAACAACAAGCAAATCTTTGTGTTTATAATATTATATATATAAGAAAAACACATATATGTCTATATATGTACATACATCTGTTGTTTATTTTTAATAAAGCTGAAAAGCCAGATGCAGCTTTATATTTTGTATTTCAATCGCTTTGATTGCCTGAATATTTCATAAAATTGAAAAAGGCGTTCAAAGCAAAAAAAAAAAATAAACAAAAACAAATAATAAAATGCTCCTAAAGAGTTCTCATTGAAAGCTGATAGGGCTATGGCAAAAAACAGTAAGAACATTGGCAAACGGGTATGTGCAACGGCTTGATACGCGTTCAGGTTGTAGAGGGAGAGAAAATGTTGAAGGAGAATGGGTGTACGATCATAGAATAGATCTAACTATCCCTAAAGAAGACCGAGGCGAAAGCAGAAGTTTTTTAACTGAAAGCAAATGCTTAAATCCTAAATGTTTTAACAATTTTTCAAATTATTCTTTATAGTCATATTTATATATATTTCAAATTCAAAGCCAAAAGCCTATATACTCACTTCGACTTCTCGAACGGGCGCGCATACACACTGCGTGAAAAGTGTTTGCAGGCAAAGTGCTATGCAGAAAAATACTTTCATTTTACAATTTTCACATTATTTTACAGCATTTGATTCTCCTTTTTTGTGATCTACTACAACAATGCACTATCCGACCGGACTAGCTGACTGACTGCCCTGTGTCTGACCAGAGATTGCAAACCTTTTTTCTTTTGCTTTATTTTTTGGCCATTTCTCTCATAGGATTTTTGCAAAATGTTGTGAAAGCCAGGACAATACTTGTTTACAGAGCTCTTCGTTTAGTGCACTGAAAATGCATGCAATACGAAATATAAAAAACAATTCAAATAAGAGAAAAAATATACAAAATAAATATATCATAATATTAGGTGTAAGGATTTTTTTTTTTTTTTTTTTTTTTGCACACACACATTTTTATATATATGCATTTGGTGCAATAATTTTGAAAGTGAGCCCAAAAAGTTTCTGTGTTTGCCACAAAATTTATGCGTGAAATGCAAAATAAATATGCATCTATTTGTTTTTGGGGCGCATCATAAATATTTTCATTGATTTAAAGGCAAACAAAATGTTTAATTTCTACCTGTGTCGAGAGTTTGGCTTTCACATTTCAACTGGTTTTTATATTTTTTTTTTCGTTTTTGGCTTCAAGTAAAGGCCACAAATATTTTATAAATATATTTTACCAACTGTTTTACCAACATTCGCTTTAAAATATTCATTCAATATATAAATATTAAAATCAATCCCAAAAATAATACTGCATACAAATTGTAATGAAAAGCTTGAAGAGCTAATATGCTCACCTTTTTGTTGTTGCTAGTGTTAACAGATTGTGTGAAATTATTTATAAATAAATATTTATCAAAATGACTGATTGAACTTTGAATATTAAGTGAAAGAGTATGTGCTTGTATGTAGAAATTTAGAGAGAGAGAGATGTGTGTTTATTGACAGTGTATTGTTGTTATACAACACTGAAATTTGAACATTTTTATTTAAATGTTGAGCGTATCAATATGAAATAAAAAATTTTACACAATTTTAGATATTGCAATTAAATATTCTAAAATTATCTCATATGTTCATCTTCATAGTGGTTTTTAAGAACATTTATATACGAAAATTGATTGGCCCTTTAAGCTTTCAAGATATGCTCAAATATATCGGTGATTTCGATTTTCATCGATTTGATAACTTGAACTTTTGATGAATAAAACTAATTTTGATGAGCTTTAAGATTTTGGGCTTCAGTTCAAGGCAAATGAACAAGCAGGCAGATGGATCAACAGAAAGGTAGGTTATCGATTTATTTTCTCATGAAAATTATAATAAGCTATCGATTATCTAAAACAAATCTGATTGCATCTAAGAGCCTGTTTTAGACAGCCAGACATCTGCCAGATGCATTAATAGTTAGGTTAGTACTCGATTTATCGATCGACTTGATGAAAATATAATAAATATAATAAATGATGAAAACTTAAAGCAGAAATCATATGATGTAATCTTAGACTTCAACTTTTATAAATAAACCCACGTTTGGCTATCAAATTTAATCGTTTTCCTACGGCTAATAAACTCTCGATTATTTGAGGCAGTTTTTTACAACCGAAGAATTGAGCTGTTATACATAGGTGGAGCGATAGATAAGTTCACAGTATGGTTATTTGATTTTTTGATTAATTACATTAACAATAAATATAAGAAACAAATTTTCTTCTATTTAAAGCGAAACTGATTGCATTAAAAATTTTAAAGTTCAGTTCATGGCTAACAAATTGACATCTAAACTAGTGGCACAACAAGCAAGTTAATAATCGATTTTTATCGACTTCATTGGGCTTATTTCGACTTAAATAAAGTAAATAAGATTTTAGATTTCAGATGTCAATCGCTGCCTGTCAATTTATTTGCCTGTCTGCAGTAGCTAAAATCTAAACACGCAAATTGTTATATAGACAGGCAGATCGATAGACAGACATGCCGATAGGCAGGGCTTAAGCCACATGGCAGTTGAACAGAATCTACAATGGTTACTTAATAGAGTAGGTCACGTTTATATTTATATATAGAAAATAATATTTATACTTTCTATTTTATGCGAGCTTTTGATGCTTTAAACAATTGATATGACCTCAATTGGGTTAGAGCATAGAGTGAAAAGTTTGGGCGCGAGTGGCGAAAACTAAAGCCAAAGCGCCCACAAAATTGAAGTTTGGCCGCACACGCATGTGACTGTGCTGTCTGACGTCGACTTAACAGCTCTGCAGCACTCGCCGTGTACACAAGCTGCGAGTGTGTTTCAGTGAGTGTGTGTGTGTGTGTGTGAATGTGCGGAGTGTGAGTGTGTGTGGTGTGTGTCGTTTAGATTTAGTGCCGCTTGTTACGTTTTGATGCTATGCCATTTATAAGCGGTGCATAGTGGCCACAGGACGCTCCGGACTGCAGCCCCTCCTTTTGTCTGCTCGGACATTGTCCATAACGCGGCAGCAAATGCAAACTGACATTTTTGCATGGCACAACTTTGAACCTTAACATGACAGACCACGACAGCAGCAGCAGCAGCAGCCAGAGCAACTCGACTGCTATGAATAATGTGCAACTTTAAGTGTTTCGCCACTTAAAGCGTTGCGTTGCGCATACGCCACGTATGCCGCCGGAGCATGGAGGCGAGTCTGCCATACCAGCCAAGTAATTTACGCACAATAATGCGCTTCGTTGAACTCGACTGGCATTGCTTGGCCAGATGATTGATGTATGGACGTGTTAATTAGGTCTACTCCTGGCACAACAAAAGAACCAATAAAATGGCAACAGCAGCAGCCGGAGCAGGAAAAAAACTTGAAGAATTGATTGATTTCTGGGATCCACAAGCACATTAATCAGCAATGCGCTTGATTTTGATTGCCGCTTCAAGTTGCCTGCCAGCTAAATTAGGCAAAACACACACGCACACACGCACACACACACACACACTCGCACACACGCATGAAAAGTTAGCCTGGCTTTGATTACCGCTAACTGTCAAGTGCTTCGTGTTGGACATGCACTTTTGCATAGGCCGAAAAATTCAATTTATTTCAAGTTTGGCCAACAGAAAAAATCGACAAAAAATATGTAGGAAAATGCAAGCTGCTCACTAAATCAAAAACAGATTTTGGCAACAAATTCGTTATGCACGTGACATGTCCAAAAAGGCAGCCAACACACTCAACAAATACACTCCCCAACACACACACTCACACACACACGCACACTCACATATACAATGCTGTTTGCGCCTGCCTTTGTGTGTGGGAGTGTGCGAGTGTGTGGGCAGCTAAAAGAAATTTGAATAAGTGAATTTAAAAAGCGTTGGCGCTAGTCAAAGGCAAACAAGAAATGATACAACGAACAGTGAATACCCTAGAGAAGACTTAACTAAAATTACATATATAAATATACACATATAAGGTGCGAGAAATAAGTAAATGGGACACAATGTTTATTACTATAAAAACTTAACATATAGGTGTTTTTAATAGGTATATATACTCAAGCAGGTAATATGTAATATATATATAATTCCATAAATTTTGTAGCGAGGTTAGCTTGACAACTTTTCCATTGTGTCATTTTGCCTGCTTGCGCATATATACCCGTTCAAAACAAACTCAAACTGAGCTCATTCTAAAGCCAAGGACACTTTTCATGAAATGCAATTTCGCACTTGTAAACTTTTTTGGCTGGCAGCTGTGCTGCGCTGCTGGCTAGTTTTCCGCTAGTTTTAGCTACAAGTCAACTGAAATAAGCAATGCATTTTAGCTATGTGCTCAATGTATGCATAGAAAGTTGAATAGAAAATAACATGCATAGCGAGCAGTGCTGAGCACTTGGCTTATTTATAGCTAGTTACGGCTTGTTGCTAAATTATGTAATTTTAATATATGTATAATATAATGTATATATGACAGAAAATATGCCAAATTTTTATACATTTATTTATTTTATTTTATTAATTTTTATTCTTGAAAGTTTTTGTAGTAAAATTTGTGGTTAGCTATGTATAAGCATGTCATGCCAAGAGTGACAAGCTTCAAATACTCAATATGCAATGGATATGTAATATGCATATATAATATTTTTTAAAAATTTTCCACGAATAATATTCCAAGAATAACTTGGCAGCTCTGATTAAAAAATGGTGGCAAATGCAGCTAGACTCTTGGACTAGCTACAATATGTGAATTGTTAGCTAGCGAGAAGACAACAAAATTTCACATCTCTACACACAAAGAGAGAGAGAGAGAGAGTGAGAGAGAGATAGAGAGTGAGAAATACACACTTGATACCTCTGTACTTACTTGGTCCGAATGTAGATCAGGCAAAATGCAAATCTGCTCGGCTTTGACTGTTGACGGCACATTTGGCATTTTATTTGCAGCGCTTTTTCTGTAGCCTTTCTTTTGGCTATATTTTCTTTTTCTTCTTCTTTTTTGTGTATGTGCTTGTATTTCTTTTTTTCGTGTAACTTGTTTATTTAGCTGTCGTTGCTTTCATTTGCTTGGCCAGGCTCGCTCTCCCTTTTTATTTGCACACTTTGGCTAATGGATTTTTTGGTTTGCACTTTGCGGCTGCACACGGCGTATGCTTAATATTTGAGATCTCCGCACAATTTATGTTTCATGTTACATATTTTGCTCGGTTTCCTTTTTAGCGTACGCCTCATTTGGTTTGCATTGGCCTGCGCGCCGCTGGCATTTCGGCGACTTAATTGAAAATTCAATTAGACCTGTGCAAATGTTTTTTTTTTGGCCAAAAGGCGCAGCGCTCCAAATTGAGTTACAGCTGTTTATCTAAATAAAAAGTGCAGCTACCTGGCTGCCCACCTGTCTACCTCTCATTCTCTCTCTCTCTCTTACTCTTGCTTTTGCTATTGCTATTGCTGTTGCCTTGGCAGCCGTTGCATTTTAATTACAACTTAAATATCTCAGTGCGGTCGGCAGTTGCAAATTGCAACTTCAGTGAACCGCAAAATGAAAGTTGTTGATTTTAGCCCTGTGGATTTTGCACTGGAATTTCCAACTCAGGGCCCGAGCCAACTAAATCAATTTTGATGAAGCGCTTTCAAGTTAATTGCACTGCCCAGTGCCCATTTTTTTTCTTTTTCTGAGTTTATTAAATAATTCCACTTTCCTTTTTCACTGACCTCTCACACTCTACCTTATATTGTACTTTATATTATATATATGTGGGCGGGCCTTGAAACTCGCTTTGTTCTAGTGTTTCTGCTGCTGCTGCTGCTGCTGTTGCACGTGACTTGATTGTCAGTTGCAATTTAAGAATTTGATAGTTTGACATTGCATTTTGGCTCGTTTCACATGCTGCTGCTGCTGTGTTCCATTTCCCTCAATTTCAGCCAGAAAACAATTGCAATTTCCAATCGCCAATCGCCATTCGGCATTCGGCATTTGCTTGCGTGCCGCTGCTTAGACATTAAAATGCGACATAAATAATTGTATATTTTTCTAGAATCGATAAACGAATTTCAACTCGCACAAGTAGAGGAACTATAGCTGAACCAACATATAAAGAAATATATGTACATACAATAATTTGATATATTCTTTCTTAATTTATAATGAATTAATTTTATAGACTTAAATTTACAAGAGAGTTTTTATTTAAATTCAAGTATTAACTTGTTGATATTATTAAAAAATTATTTTAAATAAAAATGCATGCAGAAAGGATTCAGATGCCTTAGCACATTTCAACAAGCTAAAGGGCTTCAGATATAAAAATTTTAAAAATATATATTGCATTCCCTATTAATACTCGTTCACAGTGTGAACGGAGTTTATTTTATTTATTCATTTTTATTTTATTTTTTTGCAATGCCCATATTGCTTTCTCTTCGGTAGTCTGTCTGTTTGAAATTATAGTATTTCGTTGTGCAAATTGGGATTATAAATACGTATATATAGCAAGGCTATAAAAATATATAAGCGAAACATTTACGCTCATTGAATGTGTGGCCAAATAGGAATATTGAATTTTACACTATAAACTGTTAACGTTCTCAATTTATGTACCAAAAATTACATAGTAAGCGATAGTCCAGAACAAAATAAAAAATCTTCTGAAGACATGTAGCTAAAATCTACCAAATTTGTAGACATATATATATATATATAACCATTAACTTTTTGACCAGATACACCTATAAATTTTAACATTAGCTCATTGGAGCCTGGTAAATTCCACAATATAATTTATTGTTTATTATTTATTATTATTTTTATTGGCTATTGTATTTCCGTTTTATCGATAATAATCGATAGCTGGTTTACTTGGTTGTAATAAGTGAAATTTAAATATTTTTATTTTTATTTTTATTAAGGGTATTGTCTATACTAGAGTTAACTTAAGTATAAGCTAAAAAGAATTTAATATCTTAAAATAAATACAGAAAAATATAAATATATAATAAATCAATTTAATTCAAAATTTAAAAAAGAACTCTTTAAATAAATACTTATAACTAGATTAAATTGAAACTGAAAACAGGAGAAATAAATTAAAAAAAAAAAATTAAAATAAAAAAAAAAAAAATTTTAAATTATAAATATTGTCCGGGTATCTGATATTCTTCACTCTAAACCAAAGCACTTAGATTTATACAGAAATATTTAAAGTCATTAAATATGCCTTAGATGCAACAATCATGTAGTTTCAATGCAAAAGCAAATTTTTTTTAATCACTTTTATTTTCAAAGATATCGATTACATATTTGTTATACAAATTCTATTCAGATTTTGCATTTGTTATGTGGGAATTAAAATTTATTTCTTTTTATATAACAAATTCAAATAAATAACAAAATAATACAAACTTTTTGCATATTTTACTGCATTACAAAGATCCCTCAATCAGCTTTCGTTTCCAGTCTATATATTTAACAGCTGGTTATGATTCCATTTGTCTATGACACTCGAAACAGTCACATAATTATTACGTTGGCAATGTGGAATGATGCTCAAAAGTTTTCAAGCTACTTAGCTGCCAGATCCAATTGGGTCAATTGATACACAAACGTTGATTCACCCTTACTTACCCTCTCCCTCTCTCTCTCTTTCCCTCCCTCTTTCTGTTTCTCTGTGTCTCTTTGCATATTGGCATTGCAGCAGCCATGTGGCAAAACATTTTCCGCCTTTTAATACGCTTTCCCATTTTTTTTTCACTTCGAGCTTAACTCATTCATGTGCAAAACTCTTTCAATGGCAGACAGAGCTGAACCAGCCACACATACACTCACAACACACACACACACACACACAGTCCAATCCAATAACAAGAGCAGCAACAACAAACACAGTTCATTTAAGCGTGTAAAAACATAAATCAAAAAGCATGGCCTAATAGCAGACCAGACTGGCTGCTCGTTATCTCTTCCTCTCTCTCTCTCTTTCTCTCTCTATGTTACTCTTCAAATGTCTTTATCTCTTTCTATATGTGCTGGCCAGCAGGCGACAGCCACATAAAGGACATGAAGTGTATATAAATTGCCTACTTGCATTTTAATTAAACTGACTAAAAACCAAGCCAATGTCAACTGTGCTCCAGCAACCACCCCTCCCCCACCCCTACTCAGTTCTTCTAACCAGCCTAGTTACTGGCCCTTACTCGTGCTGCCAATGGCCTGGCGGCTATAATAACACACACAATGGCAGGTCATGTGGAAATTTGCTTTAAATTGACCAACTGACCGCAGCAACCTTTAAACAAATTAGAAAAACTTCTGTTTCATTGTTGTGGTTTGGTCTTTTTGTAAATACCCTATAGGGATTGGGAATGCAGAAAAGGGGTGTGAGGTCTAAACTGAAGTGGGTATGAAAAGCTGTAAAACTATTGAAATATATTGAGTATGTAAATTCATATAGATTTGAAGTCAAGACGATATTGCGCAGGTATAGCGCAGCTAATCTAATATATAAGTAATATATAAGTTTGACAACACAATTATATAGGTATTTTCTTCTATACAAAACGCAAATAAAGTTTATTTCAAACTATCGATAACTACGCTTTACTGGAATCGATAAAAATCTATATACATCGATAAAAATTGATATAAATCGTTAAATCGATAATAAAAAACTATAAAAATAGATATAAATTATTTCAAATGATTAATAAATAAACTTTACTGAAATCGAAAATCATTTATAAACATCGATACAAAATGATTTAAGTCGATAAAAATGGATATACATCGATAAACAATAACTAAATTTGATATAACTTGATAAAAATCTATATACATTTATGAATATATTTAACAACTAAAAGAAATTTCACTTTACTTTTTCCTAAGGCATAAACAATCGATATGAATCGATAAAAATCGATACAAATCACTGTACATTCAACTACAATATACTAAGAGCAATCAATTTGTTTACTTTATCCTAAGGTATATAATCTAGCATACCACCTCAACTAATGAAATCGATTTTAAAGGTAGAAAATCTCCACCCATAGCACAAAATAGTTAGAAGCTGTACGGGACTGGATAGGGTATATACTAGTCGAGTACTCACATATATAATCCATTTTTTCTGCTTTGTTCAACTATGCAGGGTATCTGCGCGTCTTCCACTCGTATTTTTTCCAATTTTTGGCTGCTTTGGGCTGATATTGAGACATTTGGCTCTTTTTATTGGACCAGTGATTAGCGTTGGCTGTTTTAATGGCCATTTGGCTAACAAGTTCTTGGCCGCAGCTGTGCCGCCTTTTGATGTGAATAATTTTGCTAAATATTTTGTAGCTGGCTTTTTTTTTTCGTGCCATTCGCGGCACGTACATTAAATTTACATTTTGCAGCTAAAAAGTCAACAGAGAGGGTCAGAGAAAGAGAGAGAGAAGGAGAGACAAAGAGTGAAAGTGAGGGTGGTTGGCTCATTTTGGTCAGCGTCCAGTTGACAACATGTGGCGACTCGCCCTCTGGGCAAGGGCAAGGGTGAGGGCTGCGCAGGGGGTTGCTGGGCTATGCCATTGTAGGGGCGCGTGACCAGGTAATGGACTGTAATTATGCTAAATAAGCCATGAACAAATGTTGATGTGTGTGTCACGCATATACTAAAAAGGCAGCACGGTGCGGCGAGCAGGCGAGGATCGCGGGGCACATATCCCATATACCACATCCTGCTGGCACAGCCAATGCGTCGCTGGAAGTATTCAAAAACTAAAGTTAAGCCAGTCCTTGAATTTGCTATAATATTTTTAGATAGTCAGTGAAGCCCCGTTGTGTGCCAGAGTAGTATTCAAAATTATAAATGAAATGGAGTTATGAGTACTAAATAGAGTAGGAAATGGGCTGAGCAAATGGGAATAGGATAATACAATGTTATTAATTAATAGTTAGAAATTATTGAAATTAATGCTAACTAGCTAAATATAGCGCCTTAACTGTTTGAGATATGAAGCAGATTGATATAGCATTAAATTCAGATAACCGTTGAGGGATAAAGAATATATATCGGCAACTATCTTCTTGAATATTATCTGTATGTATATCAACTTATTGGCAGGAGTTGAACATCTTCAGGAAGTGGGGGTTCCTGAACAGTAGGTGAATATCAGCTGAGCTTATCATGATTCCACCAAAAATATTTGCCTTGAATGAGTTTGCAAAATTTTTGAGGCAACATGTATGACATAAAATCGATAACATAAAATATCAACTCAATGCCCACGCTACAAATTAGGATCTCAGTGTTTCTAGGAACAAACTTAGATGATATCGATAACTTACACCATATATTAAGTACATATATATCATATATATAACTTGCTTAAGCTTGTCTAGTAAATAACCTCACATACCTCTCACACTCACCCATCTATTCATATCCCACTCGAATCGTTTTGCAGCTAACATCCTTTCAGCATGATTAAACCTAAATATGCTTAAATTCCGCAACTGTGTCTCAGCTCGAATTCCATCTGCTTAGCCTAAAAAAAGAAAAGAAAATAATAACTGAATATGATTGACTGCAGCAGATAGGAAATATGTTCTTAATATACACATAGCTCACGCCCGCTTACCTGCTGCAAAGTTTTTTGGATCGCCCGGATGTATCTATATAAATGCCAACCAATTTACAGTTTTACGCCACGGCAACTTTATAAATAATTTGCGCTGCTCCTTCTGCTGGCTCATCCATCTCGAGCGTCGCTCGCTTTGTCTATCGCTATCTGCTGGAGGTTCGACTTGTGGGGCCACCCACGCGAAGGCCTTACATTTATGATTAATGAGCCTTAACTTTTGCACTTTTGCGTGGCAATTGGATTGGGGCGACGTGGGGCGTGGGGCGTGGGGCATGCGGCGTGTGTAAGTTAAGACAGGCAACAATTGTAAATGTTTGTTGCGCAATTAAAAGCCAGGCAAATGTTGGCATTCGCTGCCTTTTTGTCCGCCTCCATTCATTATTTTCATTTTCATTTTCGTTTTCGTTTTCCTCGTTTTGTTTTCTCTCTCTTTTTGTCATTTTAACGTAATTTGATTTACTTTGCCAGCGCAAAAGGGGCTCCATTGCTGCCACAAATTGTCAATAAACATATCAATATGCAACACGAAATTGGTTTAATGTCAATCAACAGACGGCGGGACAGCGGCACAGCGGAAAAGTGGCACTGAATGCCGTCGCAGTCTATAGGCTTATCATGGCCACAGTCATCCATCAGTAGCAAAAAAATGTGGAAAATAAACCTGTGAAACATTTACGCAAATTCAATAAAAGGGGGGAGCTGATGGGGGGAGTTGGGTATGCGTGTGGGTGGCATGTGTGTAAATTGTATATGGGAAAACCTATACATTAGCTCTTAAATAAATTTAAATACCTTCGTTTTGTTGCGGGGCTTTAAAGTCTTGCAAATTTAATGAAATTTCGTATTTATAATATTTTCACATATTTCTTGTAATTTGAAATATCTCTGTGTGCCTATGGTAGGTGTAAAAGGAATGAGTTACTATACACCACCTCTATATGCGATTCTCATCAGTTTGATTGGTGATTCATTGAAATATGTATGTTTTCTATGGTTGTGTGTAATGTTTATGCATTTCAATTCCCTACTCTTATCTTGAGCAAAAATCTTTTATAAAATATCTCATGCTTTGTGTATTTCAAAAAATAAAAAAAATAATATGGGCAAACTTGTTTTCTTTTATCAAAAGCTAATACGAAGAGAAAACAAATATTTTTTGTAAATATCGCCTTTCTTGGTAATTCTCATGAGTGTAAGTAAAATATGTTATATTACATAATAAATATATGCATACATAAATATAATTAAATATAATATTATATATTGCTTTCCTTGGTAACATAGTTAATTTATCAAGCTAACAACCCTTATTTTCCTTTTGCATTATCAAAGGCTAAGACTTTTTAACACATTTTATTCTTCTATAATAGCCTCTCTTAGCGATTCTCAAGTCTGCCATTCGTTGTTTATAAATACTTAATAATATTTCCAAGATCTTTACAAGCGCAAAATCTCTTGATGTGCTCAGAATCAACTTAAAACCCAATTTGAATATTTTATCAACTCTCAACCTCTCCCTAAGCCCATTCGCTCATTTTATGACTATAATTTAATGTATTATACCAAATTTAATTGTTGAGCTATTCAACAATTTTTTTTTTTGCATTTTGCACAGACAAAAACGATTTCTCAGAGGGTTGGACTGTGAACTGGCGGGGGGAACTGTGAACCGACTCACGCCTGTCGCGTGAATCACGCTAACGTGCTAATTTCCTGCTCCAATTTTCTGCCAGCTGCCAGCTGCTGGGCGTGTGGGGAAAGGCGGCGGCGGGCACGCCCAATAGCTGGCGGGACAGAGCGACAAGCGCTGCGCTCGCATGATTTGCAAATGTGATGCGATTTGTATTATTTTCCTTATTTTTTTTCGCCACTTTGCGCTGCGTCCCGCGCGAGCCGCGTCTAATTAGCCCCCGCTAATGGGGCGACCGTCGCGCAGACTCAGCTGCAAGTCACGAAATGGCTATTTAGCCAGCCTGAGTTGGCATTTTCCGCTGCTTTTTGTGCAGCTCATAATTTTCAGCTAAATGTTAGATTTGCATGAAATGCGAGACGAGACTAAAGCGAAGGGAAAAAATGATTGTTTAGTAGATTTGGTTGGTTCTCAATAATTTAATTGGGGTTTGCCAATGCAATGGAGCTGATATATAAAGTAAAGCTCCCTATCTCTCTCTCTCTCTCTTTTTCTCTTTGTGTCTCTTTGTCTTACTCATATTAATTAATGCACTTAATGCACTTTTAATGCTCGGCAAATGTGAAATAATTCATGCGCTTATCAGCACTGATAATGATTAATTTTTCCCAGCCTTTGTCGCAACATTCGCATCCGCCGAGCCAAACTCGTCGTTGGCTTCAATTATTTTAAATTATGCGCCAATGCAATTGCATGTAATTGCAAATAAGTCAATACGTAAAATAAAAAAAGGTATATATCTATATGTGTGTGACACATATACATATGCCATACATGTACGTACATGTAGTTGTGTGTAACATATTACATGAACAAGTCTGAAAAGTTGGCTCACACGTGCTCAGCTAGACGATACCCTGCAATCTAGTTTGTTTTGTTCCATATAAGATCTATATATCAGCTCAGTTTCTAACATGAAAATATGTTTGTATAGCGCATACTCACAAATTTCTATTTGATTTATATTGTTTTTTTTTCGAATTTGTAAATAATATAAATGGAAGGTGAAAAGTGGAGAGTCTTTACGCCAAGAATATATATTCCTATCTCTATGACTCTCCATAGAACTGTATATTATCTATTTATTTATCTATAAATCTATATCTATCCATCTTTTTCTCTATATATATATATCTATATATTTATCTTTCTATCTATATGTCCTTCTATCTGTCTTTATATTAATCCATCTATCTTTTTGTCTACCTATATTTCTATCTATCTACTTATCAATCTATCTATATAACTATCTATTTATCTATCTATCTATCTGTCTATCTATCTATCTACCAATCTATACATCTTTCTACCTATCTATTTGTTTCTGTATCTATCTGTCTATCTATCTATCTATACACAAATCTATCTATATATTTATTCATATCCTATATCTCTCTATTTATTTATCTATCTTTCTATCGACCTCTCTATCTATCTATCTATCTATTTGTCTACATACATATATATTTTATTATCGATCTGTCTATCCACATATCTACATATATTACTGTATACTTACCTCTCTATCTATATGTATATATTTCTGTATATATATCGACCTATCATAAATTTTGAATTGCGTAAAATATGGAATAAGTAAAAAGCTTTACCTTCAACTTCAGGTCTTATAGACAGACCTGGATAGTATCATAACATACTCTATAGAGCAGTTCTGCCCCCTTCAGCCCGAACCATTACCTCGCGCATAAATAGTATACCCAGCTTTCTGCACCCACAATGAGCATCGAAATTGTTGCCGCTTATTTATGAAAGTGACAAATGAAAAGCTTCGCATATGCAAATATGATTTTGTAATTGCAATTTGCAATTGCGTTTGCCGATGCATATTTAAAAAGCGGGTCAAACGCGTCTACCAAACGCGGCGGATTAATGATTGATAGTTTAATGCGTAACGGGCAATCGAGCTTTGCTCTAAATAAGCCCAGATATCAAATTAAATTAATATTCATAAAACAAGGCGAACAATAAGTGAATACCTTACAGATGTGTATATATACAAAGTATAATGTATTGTATACATAAATATATATTGAAGTTTCTGTTTGCATTAATATGCAGATTATGGCATTTTAATTAACATAAATAATTAGTGGAAAAACATTTAATTTGTTGCTTGCGTATATGTTAATTAATAAATGATTTTTCATTATTATATTATATAAATCTCTGTAATTGAAAACAAGTCAACGTGTTTTCGTAGGGATATATCAGACTAGCAGATGCCCTAACTACAGTTATTATAAGGCTTATGCATTTTCTTATTATGAGGAATATCTCGGTATACAAAGATATTAAACTACACTACTCTATACACGATTCTCATAATTAAGTTCAGCTCCGATTAGGTTCAGTTCCAACGGATTTACTCAAAATTGAAGTTGGCCAATAATGATAATGATAAATTCGTACTACAGTATAATATCATCTATTGAAGAGCTTCCATAACTCACAAAAATAAGTCTTGCACAAGACTAACGCATAACTTTTGCCTTTAAGCAACACCAAAATTTCGCTAGCTTAAATTTCATTTAATGGTTCAAGCACTTCTTACCTTTAAATTACAGTTGCAAACGGAATTAGCTGCACACATTGCATTCTGGCAACTCAAACACAAAATCAAATTCCCGTAGCATAGTTTCGCTCTCGCTCGCAATGCTGGTGAAAAACCAAAAACGTAATGCCAGAGAACTTAAAGGAATAGAACAGAGAAGAGCACACTGCTGTGCTGAGCTGAGCTGAGCTGAGTTGAACTGAGCTGAGCTGAGAACAAATACGCACTGGACAGTGACTGGACAGCACTCGAAAGCTTTACACTGAGTGCAATTAATTAAGCAAAGCTGAAAGTCATGCACACACACGCACACTGAGAGAAATTTAATTGCTTACAAGTTGGAAACATGGCAGAGAACAAGCAGCAGCAACAACAGCAACAACAACAGCAACAACAATTGAAGCAACAATTGTAATAAAGCGTCAAGAGCAAAGCAAGAAAAATTGCAACAAATGTTGTAACTAAACCATAAACTGTGATTAATTGAATATTTCTTATGCTGCACGTAGACAGCGAGCGAGAGGGGGGAACGAGTGCGAGAGCGAAAGAGACGGCGCATACTCAGCCACTGTCCAGAGAAATTCACTTAGGGCCAGTCTCAGTCTCAGTCTCCGAATGGCGAGTGCCACTTGGCAAATTTTCTGCTGCTGCAAAACTCTTGCAACAATGGCAGCCAAAAGTCTGCACCCCGCCCCCGCCCCCGCCGCACAGTAGCTGGCAGCAATAAATTTAAATAAATATACGATTACGCGTGCGTATTAAGTTGCCCCAACCGAGCGAGACCCGGACCCGGACCAGAATCGGATTCGTCTCTTGCTCCAGCTAGAACAATGCCTCTTGGCATCTTTGGAGCTTGCCCCAGTCTCTCAGCCTCACAGCATCCCAGCTCGCTGCTCGTTATCTGCTGACTTCTAATTCAGCCACAATAAATCAATGCAACGTGCTGCAACATTTTGTGGCGCAAATGTGTAAGTGAACTTGATGACTGTTCCATGGAGGCTGAGGCTGAGGCTGAGGGGCATGACAAACACAAATTTTCTCGCCCAGCGTTGCCTAATCGAAATTTGTTGGCCATTTGTGCTATATTTATTTATTTATGTATTTTTATTCCTTCCTCTTTTTTGCCGTTTTTATTCGCTTTTAATTGGCCGTAATACAAATTTATTGACCAAACTTGTTAATGGCTCGTTAATGCTTTAAAGTTTTGTGCCATTGCGTTCTGTTCTGATTTTTCACTTTGGGTAATCAGGTCGGGTTGCCTTTAGCCCACCTCAACCTGCTCCCCTTCTACCTTCTCTGGGGCTTAAACAAATGAAAAAACACAGCTACATAACGGGATTTAATTAATTTGAAATTGTAGCACAAAATATATTCATTATATGTTATGTATATATAAATGCATATCATATAATTAGTCTGCGGTTGCTTATGGATTATTATTTGTTATTTTAATACCCTGTAAACAGGAGAACTGTTTAAGAGGAGGTAATATTCCTTGTTTACATTATATATAAATATGTTCTTTTCTGTAGATATAGTTTATACTTGAAATTAAATCAGATATTTTTTATTATTTTCTTATTTCAAGAATTATATAGTTATGTAAATTGAAGACTGAAATTTTTATAAGTTGAGTACATATCGTTTGAAAAGAAACCTTTTAGGGATTGCTTATGATAATTATATGATATTTACAGAGTATATAGAATGTCAAATCACAGTTCCATAAAGAATAAACAATTTAGCTGGGTGTTCTTAAAGATATAAAATAGAACATAAAATATTCCTTTAAAAGAAAAGCAACTATAGTAGACAGATTTTACAGGGTATATAGTTGTTTATAGTTGTTATTCACATAAAAATATACTTTTAGACTACAAATAGATAAATGTTTTATATGACCAAAATATATGGGTAACTTCTTATTTTTACAGGGTATTTTCAAGCCCAATCTTAATATAGTAGTCAATATACCTTAATAGTGTACTCAATCTTTTGTTATTACAGTATTGAATAAAAACATCAATTTTTCTTCAAATCAAACTTTTTTTTTGGATTTATAATAATTTTACAGGGTATTTAATATCAAGATGATTTCAAAATATTGTCATATAAGAATGAGAAAATCTGTATCTCACTATATTGAATATTCCCCAACACAAAATAAAATTTTTTATAAAATAAAACATATCAGAAAGGTATATTTTAGATTTACAGGGTATTTAATTGTTCTCTATGACGAACATTTAGCAAATATATTTCGGCTTCCATTTCTGTTCATATCATGAACAAACTAATTTTCCTTTAACTTAAGCACTTTCAAGCCGCACACCCATCTTTCACAGGGTATTTTCAGGCCGATCACTACACATTTTCATATCTAAGAGTTTTCATTGTTGATTGTTTATGTTAGCAACGCTTGAAAAACAAACATGACATATTAAAAGCCCGGCAAAAAATCCCTTGTCGCTGTAAAAGTGTGGATATTAATGCCGCGCATCTATCACATGATACATTGCATTAACATCAATCCACAATCTATAATATAATCTATAATATAATTTGATAGCTGCATAAATAAACATTATTAATATGTTAACCCGAGACCGAGTGCCATGAATATAAATTATTGAAGTGCCCAGAATCAAATGTGACTGCAAAACTCACACGAATTTCGTATGCGTCAATTGTAATGCGATTGCCGAGCTCAAATTATGGGAATTATAAATACAACTAATACAATTTAATATTAATAATGCCCTGCATAAACGATGTTTATAATAATTCAGTTCTTAATTACCTAAAAACGATTGGATTTAAAAAAAAAAAACAGTAGCTAATGACATTATGCAAGCGAGCGTTAAAATAGAATAGGAAATCTCTATATATATGGAGTAGGAATAGGATTTAACATTGGCTTTATTTAAGTATTAATGGAATATGCTAATAAAATGATTATACTCTATAAAAATATTAAGTTTCGAGTTCTGTGCCTCTTTACCTTTCATATGGCACACTGGCCTATAATTTCCATCTTATTATATTACACAACATGTGCAAAATATATACAAAGAGCACAAATAAAACATGTGAAAGAGCTGCAGTGAGGCATACCTGACTGGAAAATACCCTGAACCGAAGAAAACTTCAAACTTCATACTGAATTTTCCCCAAACTAAGCAAATTTTTTAAAACTAGACTATAATACAAGATCCTATACATAAGAGTTATTCCAGAAGCATAAATAAACATGTGAAAGAACTGCAATGGAGAATACCTGACTAGAAAATACCCTTTAATCAAGCAAACTTCTAACTTCATACTGAACTTTGATCGAACTTAGCACATTTTTCTAAGCTAATCACTCTAATAAAGGTTTTGACTTTAGATTAAGTCATATTTAACCAATGTCAGCATCTTACTATTTTCGAATGTCCTCATTTAAGTTCGTATCAATAATGAATGTCAAACTTAGTAAATACCAACAATATAACATAAAGTGTTTTGGAGGGTGCAACAATTATTGTCAAATTAAAGTGTTACTTTGTTTGCAACTTCATTTCAAGACAATATTGTTGGAAGTGATGGTGGATAAGTGTTAAGCTTGATATAATATGAAGTGTGTGTAATCCAATTTTAGATCACACTGCAGAAAAGATCTGAGGACTGTAATCGCTTTTGTCTGCGTGCGTACGTGCAGACTGGCGTCTGATGGGTTAGACAAATAATAATTTTGATGATATTCAAGTCTGCTTAAGTATTTATTGTTCTGCTTTGAGACTTTTTGGAGAGCTCCTGGAAAGAACAGAGAATTGAATTTTTGAATATAATATTTTGAAATATATATCATGCTTGATTGCTTGTTATTTTTTTTTAATTTTGTTATTGTTAAATTTTATTAAAATAAATTTAGTTCTTTTTATGCACCATAAAAAGTATTTTAGTTTAAATTACTTAATGCATATTATACAATAAATAAAAACCTAAGTTTTATATAATAAGTTATGTAAACTAAAAATTCAAAAAAAAAAAATTGTAAATATATTAGTTCTTTTTTAAACGAAATTTACTCTGTTACATAAATTTGCTTTAACACATAATACCCTCCCTACGCTTTAAGTGCAAAAAAAACACTTCGAGGACAGTTCATAAAAAGAGCAATTTAACTTAGTTAGCCAAAGGCTGACAGACGGCCAGCAGGCCAAAAAGGTGTTTCGTTTAGCTCACCTGGTCGGTAGCGGCGGCAGCTGCCACTGAAATTAAATCCTCCAATCAATTTAAACACTGAAAGCGACAACAACAACAAAAGGTGAAACGAAACGCTTAAAAAATCCACAATGCAACCGGTTGTCATGCAAAGCAGCTTGTCTCTGACTCTGGCTCTGCCGGGGAGACCCAGTTCACAGTTCCCAGTTGTAGAGTGGCAGCCTCTGCCACGCCTCACCTCAGCGTCTACCTGTGCATGGCAGGCTCTGTCATCTTTGGCATCTTTGGGCCGTGGCATGCTCGATCGAAGGCGTTCGTGTTTAAACGCGACGACAACAACAATAAAAGCAATCAAGCGGCAGCTAAGCAGCTGCAACTGCCAAGGCGGAGGCAGAGACGGAGGCTGAGAGACCTGGCACAGCCTCCACGTCTGCGCACCTGATGACGCGTGCCAAATGTGACAACAAGCGATTAGGTGTGTGAGCCCTTGGCTTCCGTTATATTTGCCTGCAACAGAGTTGCATGCGTCATATCATAGAGACGACTCTCGACACGCCCAAGTCAAAAATTGTTCATTTCATTTCATTTTCAATTGCAATGAATCATTAAAAGTATTTATGAGCAGCTTTTACTGTTTTTTGCGTGTTCAAATTAATTAAGACTCGAGAGAGCCCTGCACCCCACCCCCTGCCCCTGCCCCGCCCCTTGCCATTCTGTCGGCACGTCATATGTTGCCTTTGCCCTGACTCCAGCTGCAAGTCAGAATTAAATTTCTGGTTTTTATATTATTTTTTTTTTTTGTTTTCATTTTTTATAGCAACGCTCTTTAAATATGAGTTATTTGCGTTGTTTACTCTGTTTTTTTTTCACTTTCCCTGGTGGGAGAGTTCACTGTAGCTGCATGTCGTGCAGCCCGCATTGAAAGTCCTTCCCTGACCATAAAATGTTCGACAATTCGGCAAGCATTTATTCGAATGCTTTGTTACGTAGTTTATTCAACCCGGCGGAGCAAACGTGACCACTGGACGTCTGGCTGAGTCATGTCTGCTGACGGTTCCAGTTCCACTTCCCATTCCACTTCCACATCCACAGCGAGTTCCTGTTCCAGTTCCAGTCGCGTGTCCTTGATGGGCAGAAGCAAAAGCAAAAGTGTTTCGTGCATGTACTTCACCTTTACGCATAATGCAATTCACAATGATTAGGGTGAACTGTGACCTGTGAAATGTGAACTGTGAACTCGGCGACTTACGCCAAGTCACGAGGGCGAAAAGGCATATATCAAAGCTTGTAGCAGGCAATAAAACACAGATAAGATTATCAGCGAGCATATCCTTTATGCTGAATGAACGATTTAGCTTAGTATTCAAATAAAAACTTCACTTTCACACTTTATTTTGGACTCGATGCCTCTCTCACCGTCCCAGTTTTTATTTCTCTCCCTTTTGTAGTTGAATATATGTAATTAAAAGAAATTACTTACACAGGCAATTTTACCATCATTATATCACTGATTCTCTCTCTCTCCCTCTGTCTCTCTCTCTCTCTCTCTCTCTCTCTCTCTCCTCCCTCTGTCTCTCTCTCTCTCCCTCTCTTTCTCTTTCTCTCTCTCTCTCACTGTCTCTCTCTCTCTCTCTCAGTTTTTTTTTCGAATTATTCTGACTTTCCTTTATCCTTTTATCTCGCTTTCTGACTCTTTCTTCATTACCTTCTCACTTTCTTTCATTATCTCTCTCTCTCTCTCTCTCTCTCTCTCTCTCTCTCTCTCTCTATCGTTCACTTATATTATTTCCTCTTCGTTTTTCTTCACTCTCCTTTTCATTTTCACTTTTCCTTTCTTTTTTTGCGCTTCCTTTCTCTCTTCTTTCTTTCTTATATCTCGGTATATCCCTTATGATCTCTGTATTTTAAATCTTTCGTTAGAGAACTCCCACTTTTTGTTCTTTCTATCACTTAATTTTTATCTTTCATCGTCTGTCTCTTCTCTCATACAACCACACACTCTCTCTCTCATTCTCTCTAAATTCCACCTCAACTTTACGCAGTGCAATTCACATCAACTAATCCAGATCACTTTTAAGTAAGGCGAATCATCTCTTTCTCTTTCTCACTCCCTCTCTTCCTTTCCCACCATCTCATCTAACAGTCTTACCAAAAATATATACATATGTACATATATTTGCCTACAATTAAAATGCATATTCAAATACAAACAGAGCTCATCTGGCCTCTGGAGCACTCTCAGAGATTATGCCCGCAGACGATTGGCTGTTGGTTTGCTAAACTGCTCGATTTGTTTGATTTGTGCCACTTAGCCGCATTAAGTGCCATAAAAGCTTTGCTTTGCCACAACAATACAATAATAAAATAATCCACGTAATAGCACAAATAAAAAGCAAAGCAAGAAAATTTGCCAGGCAAAGCTGAGAAACAAATTTCGCATGCCACTTCAGGGGAAGAAAACAAACACTTAAGCAAAGCACACACACACACACATTTACACACCTCTCTCTGTGTGTGTGTACTTAGTTTTGCATAAGCCTTTTAATCAACTTTATTAATATTAATAAGCACAAGCAACGTTCGTTAAAGGACAACAACAATGGCAAACAGGCGGCAACAATTATACAATTACTGCTCGAGTCGAAAAGTTCCCCAGGGGCTGACGGCTGCTAGAGGGGGCAAAGAGGGCGTGGCGAGGGTAATTGAGTTAAATAATCATTAGTCAAGCTATTTCTTGGCCACAGCATAAAAAAAAACCCTTTCGAGCAGCCTAAATAACCGCAAAAGCGAGCGAAATAAAACAGAATAAAAACAGAAACAAGAACAAAAACAATTCCTGTTTTTTTTTATTTATAGCTATTTTTGGCTTGAGTTTCGACCTGGGCAGGGGCGTGGCTCTCTGCCTCGAAGTTCGGTTTTGAAGTAGGCTTTTCAATTGAAATTCAAGTGCGCACTTCGTTTCCACTTAATTTCGGTGGCTGCAGCGCGTTGCCACAACAACTGCCACGCCTACCCGCCCCAGTCCGGCGTTTCGGCTGAACAGAGCTTGCTTCCAGCTAGCCCGAGTGTTAATTGGAAACCTTTTCTTGTTGTTGTTTTAAGTCGCTACACATCAGTTGTCGTTGCTATAACTACTGCGTCCCAAGCAGCTGCCAGAAAAAAAGTTGACGAAATTCTAGAAGAATTAGTAGTAAAATTATATTTCTGAAGTGGAATACTTTATGTTGATGCTGGGAAATGTTAACAATATTTATTTATACATATTTATTATGTATTAAAAATAATACATATAAAAAATGTATTAAAAATAAAAAGTTTGAACAATTTTCACTATTGTATTATATAAACTAAGTACTAACCTCATAAAGGTTAGTATATCTTTATCTCTTATCTTCAAACTAGGTTTAAGGTTTGTGTTTGCATTCGATTCATAATTGACATTTTCCAAATTTCTTCAGTAACTCTTTACTCACAAATCTGTATGCCTTATCTTATCTATCCACATTATCTATGTATACTATATGCTGCCTCTGTATTCAGCCAGCGCAGTATCCGCAACTGAGTCTCTATCGTAATATGTTATATTTAATGCCTAACGAGACCTTGAACCCTAATTGTTTTTATAGCCCTGACAGAGACGTGCCTCGCCTCTCAATGGGGCTGAGCGCAACGAGGGCCAGATAGAACTTCTGCTGTTGTCAGCCATTTGTTTCGGGCCCGTTTTGGCGTCGTAGTCCTAGTCTGAAGTTCGCGCTTATCACTCAAAGCGGCAGCCGCAATATAAAAATTGAAACGGGAAAAAGGTGCCCCATGGCAGGACGAGTGAGAATTCTACATATGTCAAGCTGTCAATGTTTATCTATTTGAAGGTGACTTTGCAATCGTTGTGTGTGAGTGCGTGTGTGAGTATGTGAGTGTTGCTGCAACCGTAACTCGAACACGATCCTGAGGATTAAGGTTCCTGTTGATTTATGGGCGCACAAATACCAATGTGTTTCAAATGTGATTGAAAACTGATAAGCGTATGCCAAGCAGGCAGCCAGGCATCCAGGCATCGAGGCAACCAGTCAGACAGGACCTCGGCCAGGACTCGACCCGGGCTGCTGTTTGTTTAGGCCGTTGGCATGTGCCGCAGGGGCGACGGAGGCGGGGGAGTGGGGTCGTTATTAGTGTAACTGTCAGCTGGCGAAAGTGTTGAGTGCACGTCTGTCAAATGCGGTTGAGGTTTCAGGGAGAGAGCGAGAACGAGAGCAAAGAGGGGGAAAGGCAGAGAGAGAGAGAGAGAGGGGGGGTTAGTTCGCTTCGGGTTCCAAAATATAAACAGCTGCAGCAATTGATGGCTTAATTTGCCACTAATTTGCGCTTATCGGCCAATGGCATCCACCTCGCCTCGCCCCCCACCCATTGCTCCCCTTCCCTCTCCCCACAGCTGGGCTCAGCTCTGTGGCCAAGTTTCGCTTGGCTAAATGCGAAGCCTGTGGACTGTGACTGCGGCTCCGAGAAGGCCCGGCGAGCATGCAAATTGATTTTGTAACGCCCGTTTATGGGAAACTGCAGCAGCCCGAGGAAGCTGGAGCATAAAACGCTTATCAAGACCTAAAGGCGCCGACGGAGTAATAGAGGAGTTCTGGAAAGAGCTCAAGATAAAAGAAAAAGAGAAAAAAAAAGAAGAAAAGAAATTAAACTATTCGTGCCCTTCATTTCCTTTCCTTTCGCTTGCTTTCTTTTCTTTTCTTTTCTTTTCTTTTCTTCTCTCCTCTTCTCTTTTCTCTTATTTTATTCTGTTTCTAGTCTTTTATTTCATTCTTCTCTTTTCTCTTATTTTTTTCTGATTCTTTTCTTTTATTTCATTTCATTTTATTTTCTTTTCCTTTCATTTCGTTTCGTTTCTTTCGATTTTATTTTATTTTGTTTTATTTTATTTTCCTTTATTTTATTTTTTTTTTCTATTATTTTCCTTTCTTTTTCTTTTCTTTTCTTCACCTTTCTTCTCTTTCCTTTTCTTTACTTTTCTTTTATTTTATTTTATTTTATTTTATTATCCTTTATTTTCTTTTCTTGTCTTTTCTTTTCTCTTATTTTCTTTTCTTTTCTATTTATTTTCTATTCTTTTTTTCTATTTTCCTTTCCTTTCTTTTCCCATCCTTTCCTTTTCTCTTCTTTTCTTTTCTTTACTATTATCTTCACTTCTCTGCTCTCGCGTCAAACTAATTCCAAAGCAAACGTTTTCAGATGTCCATTGACAGCACATAACAAACATCTATAAACAAGAAGAGGAAGCATTTAAAGCAACTGCTGACATTAACAGTGCCTGGTGTTTGGGCCATCCTTTTGGCCAAGCATAAACAACGGCTCATACAACTCACTCCAGCTCATAATAAAGCAATAAAAAAAGAAGAAAGGTAAATGGCGGTAAGGCCAACTAAAGAGCCCCAAATGCTACCTGAACACGAGTTACACATATGGGTAGAGAGAGAAGGAGAGAGGGAGAGAAGGAAAGAAAATGAGAAAGAAAAAGAGAGAAATACCTACTCGTACCTGTGTATGCTGTGCGGTGGTTCTTTCTTTTTTTTATATTTATACCCATTATTAATTCGTAAGCAGGGTATAATGTGTTTGTTATTGTAAATGAAACCAGCAGAAAAAGAAGGCGTGGCGCCCTTATCGATTATATTATGCTCTGAGGACTTCACACCTCACATCCCTCCCACTGGCCTATTGTACAGGGTATCTATTAGCCCTCCCTTATAGTCTTACCTGCCTTTTTTTAAGTTTTTAGTGCATTGGCCAGGTCTAATTTATCATCAAATAGCAGACACACAGGACACAGAGAACACAAAGGACACGAAGGACATCGTGTGGCCGTGCGGTAATGGAACAGCTGGCTTCCTGGCGGACGGACGACCGGACGGACGGTCTCTCTCGACTCGAGTCTAAACTGTGACTCCTTCAGCTGCGGGCTGCGTTAATAGTTTATGACTAAATTGAAACAGGTTGTCGGAGCAGCCCAAGCGATGCAGGAAGTGCTTGCCGGCGCTTCCAGCGAAAGGCGCTGCCCGCGCCACGCCTCCACGCCTCTGCCCCCCGTGACGTACTGCCCGCCTCGCCCTGTCAATTTGTCAATCAATCGGGCATCCGAATGACACGCTCAGATGCGCCTCACCTCGAATGTAACTGAGTCGAGTCTCTGTTTACAGCAAACCAAAATGCGAGTGCACTGAGAGAAACTTAATTTTATTTAATTAATTAAAATTTAGATCTATATTTTTCAAAAATAAATTTAAATTTAATTTATTAACTAACTTTCATTCTAAATTTGTTTTGTTTTTATTATAATTTTATATGATAATTTTTTTTAAATATTAAAATTTAGGTTAACTAAAAGTAATTAATTAAATTTATTAATTGAAATGAAAAAAAAAATTGTATTGGTTTTTTAAAGTAAAATTTTAAATTATGTTCATTAATAAAACTTTTTAATTGTTTTATTTTTATTTAAGTTTTATTTAATAAATTTAACTATAAATTTAATTTTAAGTTAATTAAAAAATTGTAATTATTAATTTATATTATTTTAGGCTTTATAATTATATAAATATTTCTATTGTTTACATTTAAGTTGACTCCAGTTTTGTCAATGTCTTTTTTAATAATAAATAAATAAATTACTGAAATATGTATTTTAGAAAATTATATTATATTATTATAACATATATTTTTAAAATATATATATATATATATATATATGTTCGTATATAAATTTATTTTAAGTTAATTAAAAAATTGTAATTATTAAAAAAATACAACAAATTATTATATTAAAAAAATATATTTAAAAAAATGATAAAAATAATATTTAAAAAATTAGATAAAACTGTTAATTTAAGAAAACACTTTTATCTAATTTTTAAAATATTATTTTTATCAATTTTCAATTTTTTAATATATTATTATGCATAAATATTTTTACCTATGAATTTCAATTAAATAAGAAATTAAAATTATAATATTAAATTTTAAATAATAAAAAAAAAAAAACTAAAATAATTGAAAAACAAATTAATATAAAATTATCATATCAGATTATGCCTTTCTCCTTTCAACAATTTCAGTGTACGACTGCACACATCAAGGTGGATGCGCGTCAAAGCAAAGTTGCCGTCCCGTCCTTCGGTCCACTTGAGCGCACTTATCCTTTTCTCTGCTCTCCTTCGGCGTTTGTTGTCTCTGGCTTATCTCACTTACAAGTAATTGTAATATTATCCCTAATAAGCAAAAGATTGATAGCATTCCAGGGAAAACAACAACAGGGCCACAAAGGGCCGCAGTCGAGTCTAGTCTATGGGCAGAGGCCCACTGAGCTGCCTGCAATCTCGGCGGGCAAGCCGACACCACGTCAAGAAAGGACACACACACACACGCACACTCACACGCACTCGTACATGCACATTCCCGCTCAAGTGTTTTCCCTTTCTTTTATCTCGGCTAGTTTATGGTGTGTCGGCCGCTAGTTCTCTCCCTCTCTCGCTCTCGCTTACACTCAGCGCATCATCACTTGAGTAAACAATGTCATAAAATCATCAATCAATCTGCGACCTCGACTTCGACTTCGAGTCTAACTTCGAATTCGGTTTGAGTTCGACTCGGCACACTCCTTAAGCTGTTGCTGTTGTTGTTGTTGTTGTCGCTCGCTTTTGTATTGAGCTATTTGTATGGCCTAACTGTTAAGCGGGCTGTTGTTGTTGTTGTTGCTGCTGGCTTTGTGCTGGGCTATTTGACCAGCCTAACTGTTAAAGCAAACACACGCCTCCTCCTCTTTCGCTTCTACTTCCTCTTTCTCTTCTTTCAACTGTCGGTCGCTCTGCCCAGCGCTGCTCTGTTAATACAATTAAGTGTTATATTTGTAATGCTTTTTATGCGACTACCAAATTGTTTTATGGGCGTGCAGCCTATCACAAGAAGGCGCTAGAGGGAGACGGAGTGCGAGCAGGTAGAAGAATGAGATTTATGAATAAAGGTAAGACATTGTTGCCATCAAACGGTGAGTGTTAATTGCTTATGGAGGACTGCGTAGGAGGTGCTGTGTTTGTTTTGATATAATAAATATCCCAATTATGGTATCCATAGGAACAACTAAGAGACATAATAATTAGGAGGTTTATTTTAGGAATTTGGATATTAATATATTTATTTGCTTATAGGTTGGTTATTATTAAAATTAATAATCAAAATATGTGTCTAGAATTAAGATAAGATCAGATCAGATAATGCACAAATTTTAATAAATTTAATAATATATATAAAAAGGTTATATCAAAATAAATTAATATATAATAGGATTTATTTGTATATCTCCTGAAGAATATAAATATATATTCTAAATCTAACTAAAATAATTTATTTTTGAATAACAAATCAAAATATATAAAACTAAAAAATAACTTCTAATAAATATTTTAAAAAAATTTTATGATACAAATTTTTTTAAATTTCTTGTTTTATAAAAAATATTTCAAAGAACTAAGAAATATTAATTATGTAATAAGGAATATATTATCATAGTAGCCATACAAAAACGTTTAATCAATAAAGTTTACAAATATAAAATTAATACAAAATATTTTTAATTTAATGCTCCATGTAATAAAAATAAAATGAAAATTATATTTAAAGAAATATTTAAAAAAAAAAAAAAAAAAAAAAAAAAAATCAATGCAATAATACTATATAGTCAATAATATAATACATACAATCCTCATATTATGATATTATTTTTATCTGTAACAAATTCTCTTATAAATCATTAAAGTATAAAGTACAGTATAGTAATTAAGTTGCATTGTTGAAAGAATTCTGAAAACATAATCTAACTTAAGAATTTTTAGAATATTATAGATTTTTGTATAGATAGCTGTAATTCCTACCATATTTTTATTTATAACTAAATATTTCAAGGCACATCTAAGCATATCTAAGAATATTTACTTCTATCTGAAGAAAAACTTTCAATATTTTTGAAAATTCTTATGAATGTTTTTGACTTTTTCATAAAATTCTTACATATGAGATAATATCAAGTTATTATAACAAATTTACGCAGTTACGCATACCTAGCACAGTTAACTCCATTTAAACTCATAGGGCCATTGAATAAGCGTACCATCCTCAGACTGAAACCAAAAGCGATTCCTTAATAAATACCCAAGTCTGAGTTCCTCTCCCAAGATCCAATTAGATTAGCACACAGAGCTCATCCTTCAATTTCATTGACATTCCCCATACATTAGGTAAACCTGTATGTCTGTATGTGTGTGTGTGTGTGTGCAACAAGCTGCTGCTGTGGCTGCAGCGGGAACAAAAATTAATTACTGCGACCTAGTCAAAGGATTTGTTATCCTTTTAACAGCAGCTGCCAGTGTTACCCCAGGTCGAACATGCTCGAGTTGGCTGCTGCGCGATGCAACCTCTTGCTGTTAGCCGACAGCGCTGTTGAGTGCGCCTTAACAGTGTATAAGACAGTAGTGCACGGGTGCTACCGCTAGATGGAGCCATAGCATTCGTGACTGTTCGCCTTCGTCAGCCAGAGCAGTCGGCTCTTTGCCTGAATTGTTGTTGGTGTCTGCAGCATAGACGTGCGTTGCAGCTGGCCGACGCATCGCGAGGCCGTGGCTCGTGTCAACGGCTCGTGTGCGTGTGCTACGAACACGAGTGCTGGTCGTTCGTTCGGCTGGTTGTGTATGCTGGCCCTCTGCTTATACTTGTATGATTCAGTCTGATTCAGTCTTCGACGACGCGCGCATTGTAACGGACGGTCAGCCACGGACGCTGTAACGCACTCCTGTGTCTCCATTATCAGTAGCAATAGTAACGACGTTGCTCCGAGCCGTGTGACCGCTAGCCAAATTTACCGTTTCGGCTCTAGCAAACTGCTTCGGCCCCGTATCATCGTGATGGCCATCACTGTGTATGCCTAAATGTGCATGTGTGTGCGAGTGTATGTGTGTGACCGTGTGACCGTTTGACGGTTGAATTTGAATTTCGGGAATATTCATACAAAGATGCTGATGCCGATCGGAAAAGAAGCGCAAGCAAAGCATAACGAAAAGCGAGCAAAGCGCATTGCCCGATAAACGAACTGAGCTTACGAACGGAACCAAATCACGTTCAACGGTTGTGTCTTCTGTCTCTATCACTCTGTCTATCTGCCGCTCACTCACTGTGTATGTGCGTACGCGTGTGTGCCCCTCTGTCTCTGTGTATGTGCGTGTGTGCCCAACAATTAATTAGCATTTAAATCGCACATTAATCTGCGATCCAATCAAAGGCCAAACAGAAAGAGAAAGAGCGAAAACAAAACAAAAATTCTGCAGAGTTGACAAGAAAATAATAATAATAACAACAACAACAAAAAGCCCAAGTAAATACGCATAAAAAAAGGATTTGCCAAGTAAGTGTGTCCAGCTGTAAATCTCTAGATTAGCATAAAGCAAATACGCAAAGGCCTAAATTAAATATACACCTGTTATAAAAAAAATATATACAGCAAAACATGTGGGCGTTTGCAGAGCTAAATAAAAAGATTTTCATAGAATTTACATTCCTTACCCAAAAAAAAATCGCGTTCGCCATTCAAAAATAAACAAATATTTGCATTAAAATAAACACAGGCCTATCCCATACAGCCCCGCCCCATCTCTCCTACTCTCTCCTACACTCCTTTTGGAAAAACGCTTTCCCTGTATCCCCAGTGCGATTGTTGTCCCTTTTGTTTCTCTATTTATCACGCCCAGTACCCATTGCACATAATAGAACTGGGTATAATGTTTGTGGTCAAGAACGGTCTAAAGAGAGAGATGGAACCAAAAATCAATGTATACCAGATCTTCATTAATGGGCGAGCTAATCTACTCTTATATCTGATCTTGCACATATCAAATCTAAGGATGTTACATATTATATGATCATATTCTTATATCTATCTGGAAATTGATTTGAAATCATGAATTCGAATAGTAATATTTTAAATTATTTAAACTAATCTCGGAGTATTGAGAGCTATAGAGAGATACTTATCTGAAATTACAAAACCAACGTATGCCTGATCAGTATTAAAATGGGCAAGCAAATACTAGCTCTATCTGATATTTTATATATCAGAAGACGTTTAAAGTAACATGCATCTACTTACAGTGCGGTTTGAAATCATCGATAAGTTATAAAATAGATTTATATCGATATCTAGTTAAGTTATTTATTCAAGGTATTTTAACTAATTTCGAAAGCTTAAAGAGGCAGATTAAACTTAATTATGTCCAAACTGCTAATGCGATCACATCTTCAATACCTCAATGGATTATACATTTAGAGATATCAAATATAGTCAATCAATCCCATGCATGGATTGATCTCCTCTCAATACTTCGGTTTTATCTCCCTTCTACTTCTCTCTTCTACTCCCTTTTCTTCATTTCTGACGTGCGCTTTACTCTTCTATGCGCATCTCATAAATAAATGACAGAATTCATTCAATACATGCTACGCGGTATCTGCTACTCGTATACACCCCGTCGTAAAACATTTACTTGTTCTTGTTGTTGTCGTTGTTCTGTTTTGTTTTGTTTTTCGGTCATTTGTCTTTTTGGGTCAGCAAATGCGTCCAATTTTTCCGAGATTTTTCGCGAGATTTTCCACAGTTGTATATTTGTTTTTCTTTTTTTCTTCTTTCGGGTTGTCCACAACTTTTTCTTTCGATTATTTACACATTTTTTTCCAAACACACAAAAAATGTCCGAGCAACAATGTTGAAACCCTTTCGCTGATTTCTTATCTGCTGCCTTCTGCCTAGATCAAAAGTATCACCGAGACATCAACAAGAAGAGGAGAAAGAAGAAGAATAGCTAAGCTATTAAAAAAAAGTTTGAACTGATTTGCATTTTAATTGCCAAGTTATAAAATCTTTGGATCTCTATTAGGTAAACGAGGCTAAGCACAGATTTCAATTAGACCAACACAAAAAGGTGTCGAAGACTTTGGGCCAGGGAATGAACAAAGGAGGCAGATAAACTAGATTCAGAATTCGAGATTAGCTAATAATTATATGCAAGTAATTAAAACTTGATTTTATTTAAATGTAGAGTTTGGGAGTTTGGGAAAATGAGCATATTCCATTTAATACAAAAAAAGTTGAAAAAATTATATGCATAGAATATATGTATAAATATATATATAATAGAAATGTATTATAAATATATATAATAAATAATAATTATAATTCACATCATTACTGAACATATGTTTTGAAACTATTTTTTTTAAATTTCTTTGGAGATTGCTTTAGGAGAAAAAAAAACGTTATAGACATGTATATTATATATAACTCTAATTATAATTATTAATATATTAATATATTAATTATTAATATATTAATATATTAATTATTAATATATTAATTATTAAATGATTCTCTCTGGATCTAAAGATGTTTCAGATAACTTATCATTTTTGTAGCTTTTAATCCTATATATGTAAATATTATATTTAGCTTATTATTTGATTTAACTTGCCTTATCTATTTTTTTTTGTATTTTGCTTAATTTTTTTATCTTTATTGTTTTTTTTTAATACTACTTTATCATTAAAAAAAAAATGTTGATAACTTTATACTATTATTAAAATTAAACTATTATTTTTATTTTTTTCACATATCTTAACAATTCATTTTACTTATTTTTCCCATTTTAAAAAATGTGTGTAATTTAATAAATTAATATTTATATCGATAATAATTTAAGTACAAATCTAAGTAAATTTCTATTATTTTAAGAAATATGATCCATTTTTTTTTGTAATATATATTGTTTTATTTTATATATTCTTAATTATATTTAGAGTTTTGTATTATTTTATTTTATTTCAATTTTTCTTATATTTTACTTCTTTTTTTTTTTTATTTAATAAATAATTTTTTATTATTATTTATTTTATTTGTTATTAATTGCTTTTCTTTTATATTACTTATTTTTGCTTAAATTAATGCAATATTCTTTTTTTTTTACAAATCTTAACAACGTACTAATCTTCAAATTAGTGCATTTATAATGCTGCCTATATCTCTGGGACTTGTTTCTTCCCAAAGATCTCATTCAGTGTCAGATTTGAGACAATTTTCATAATTCCTAATCAACTGAAAGTTCTGGCTTAATGCTCCATTGCCTACAACATGTTTACCAGATGAGCTTGACCTTCTTTCCCACTCGCATAATCCGAATGCGCAGAAGACAAAGCCCTTGACTTATATAGATGTGGCTGGGCGCCCCTTAGGGAGACACTAATTGGATGCACACATACACACACACACACACTAGTGGGTGTGTGAGTGATAAGATCTCGCAGTTTTATCCAATTTGATTCCAATTGTCAACGTGTTTCAGCGATCGCCCTGATGCCCTTAGATGCCAACCAGGGGCCAAGAGGCACGTCTGGCCAGAAAAGTTCCCAATCTGCTCGCCTGCCATAAATCGTGTCAGCACCGAAATGAAAATAGCGCATTTCCAAAATATTTTCATTTAAAAACCGAAAGTGAAAATGCTGTTAAAAAGAAAATAAAAGCAAAAATACAAATATATATATATATATATATATATATATATATATATATATATACATATATATGTATTTGTATTTGTTTTTCCTGAGAGGGCTGCAATAACAGGGGCAACGCGAAAAAGCAGGCAGCATCAACATTCATCAATCTGTCAGTGGGGCCTGTCAGCTGGTTTAAGCACCCACAAAGTGCTGTTGAGGCAACAACAACAACAACAACAACAACAACGGCAACTGAGTCTCAATCAAAATTGAAGCACAGATGAGAGTCTAAAAAAAAGAAAAAAAAAACATTGAAATATTTAAATGTGCTTAAAAAAATGAAGACAAAAGGGAAGAAAGAAAAGTACAGTTTGTTCTGAAGTCGAAGCTTAGCTAACCAAGGCATATGTTTTTATTACACCCTAGAATAATATTTTATATTATTTTATACTAGAATATATGGTTTGGCAAGAAACGCTTTACACACTGAAAAAAAGTGAATTAATTCTATGACATAAGAATAAAAAAGTAATATCATTTTATTCATTTTAACGAATTTTTTTTTGTAGCTCTGAGCTATTTAAAAATAGGTTTTAATGTTAAGCAATAAAAAAATAACAGCTAACTCAATTTAAAATATGATAATAATATAATAATTATCAATTTAAAATATTTAACAATATATTATGATTATATATATCTGATTTTTATATACATATTTTTCATATATATTTTTGATATATATTTTTTGTAAATAAACTTGTATATACTAAATTATATATTTTTAATTTTTCAATCGATTATAAAGTTATTTTTTCAATTAAATATAGTTTTTTTTTTTAATTTTATTAATATATTATTTTATTTAAAATATTAAAAATAATTTCTAATAATAAATAATAATAATTTCTAACTAAAATAAGAATTTTAATATTAGCTCCTATAATAATCATTATAAAAACTAAATGAATTTAATAATTATTAATGATAATCATTTTTATAAGAAATCATTAGTAATTTTTGTTATATATATAATTATAATTATAATATATATATAATTATAATTATAATATATATATTGCAATAAAATCGAAGCAAAAACTTAATTAGAGAAAACTTTCTTAATAATATTCAAAAATATATACACAAATATATACATTTTTTTATTTGTAACCTTCAAATGATTATGGATGAATGAATCAAGCAATGCTAAATAATTCTACTAATAATATAACTGGCATAAACCTCAAATAGTTGTACAGTATAAATAAGCACTACAAAAGGTTATTTTCAAATAAACAAAAGTGCAAATCATGTGCTCACCTTTTGCATGGTTATGCTCCATTGTGGTTAATAAATAAAAATTAAAATATAGATTTTTCTTAATATTATTTAGCCTTTGTTGAAATGTTGTTTAGTAAATTAGGAGAAATTTGCGAACTGTTCGAGAGACTAGTTATAGGTTATAACTGTGCTTAGGCTTATTTTAGAAAGTCTATAATTAGAAAGAGCAGGTTTTTGTTTATGTGTTCTTATATGAAGTATATATTGCGTAGGTTGAGGTTCAAATGATTATAGTACTGTTGCGGCTTGAAAGAACTGATAAGCAAATCGTTTTCTTGATTTTCCATTTATATACAAAATATATATTGAAAATTTTTAAATATTTTTAGAATTGCTAAAAATTTGAAAATTAAAAAAATATATATATTTATGTAAAAAAGCGGCAAGTAAACGACAAAATTCTCTTAGTTCTAAGCTGTAAATTCTACGCCAAGCTGCTGTCTAATATTGGGCTTAACAACTTGCCTGAGAATGTCATCCACATTAAGCTGAGCCTATAACATATTCCAAGCCCATATAAAATGTTCATTAACTAAACCTTTTGTCGCCAACCCTAGCATAAATCATAAATATGCATACTTAACGATCTGCGCACAGATCTTCTCTACAATGCATATAAAATGCCTCTCGCCCACTGCTTGCTCGACTCCTCTTTTAGCCATAAAAAAACGAAAACACAAACGTGAGGCAAAGCAAAACATTTTACTGCTATGTGACGCGTCTCGCCACGCGCAAAACGTGCGCCAATCAATTGGCCCCCAAACGAAGCCGGAGAAAAAAGCGTGTGAAACTGTTCGACTCCCACGGCTGAGACAAATTAATGAAAAGGCGACGAGCGCTGTCTTTAAAATTAGAGACAAAGGCAATTTGTCTTTGGCAATCGCTCAATATGAGCAGAGAGAGGGATGGGGAGGTAGCGAGAGGGAGCAACGGCTAAAGATACACTCGAAAATGTATCTGGCAGATACATTTGATGCGCCGACCGCTCTGCAGCTATTAAGCGCGCGTGTTGATTGATTTTATGTTGGAAATGAATACTGCGGTTTTCACAATTTCTACCCGAAATACTGCCTATACATATATATAGTATATATATACTCTATATATCACTGGCAGAGATGCCCAAAAAGAAATTGAATTCCCAAAACTCAGCTGCTAAATCAATCGACACTTGAGGCTGCCTGCAGTTCGAATTGTTGTTGTTCCTTTTCTTGTTGGGGTAAGTTGTGTTTAATTACAGTCACACACACACACACTCAGTTAAGTGTGTCCCCTAATTCTAAACTCTAACCGTCTATAACTTATTAAAGTGTGTTATCTCTTTCCCTCACTCCTTACTGCTATTACTTGTCCTATATTCCCCTCTATCTCCCCCTCTCCCTCTTTCACTCTCTCTGCCTGTTTCTCCTTCCCTGTTTGAACTTTTCTCAACACTCTGTTAAATAGATTTCAGTGTCGCTGTGCACTTAGACGCTGCTCTGTTTGTTGTACTTGCCCTACAAATTGATTGATTTTATTTGCACTCCCACACATGGCTACAACTCCCCCCACTCCATGCCCAACTCCCCCTCCCCCGCTCGCCCACTCGCTCGCTCTATTGGCTGTGCGTGTCTGTGGCTTTTAGGCGGTAACTGCCAAGAAGTTGGGCAGCCGCTCTGCTTGTCTGGTGGGGCGCTAGTTGAACATTGACATTTTGCGGTTAACTCATTTACACAGTTGAAGCGTTGTCTTTACCCTTTGCGCTTTGCGTTGATGGACAGGTCGGTTATGGTGCAATGAGACTGGCTGACAGGCCAGGGCAGAGCTTTTAACTTAAAGGTGGAAAATGTAACGAACTTTTCTTTAACTATGTAAGTTTGGGTTTAGCGGGGGCTTTAAAAGCTGATTAAGATACGAATTTAAAAGTGTATAACTAACTATAAGAAGATAGTTATTGCTGCTATCTATGTAAAGGGGCCAAAGCTGCAGTGAGCTTTTCAAGCTCTTAGAATAAAAAATGGAGTGAATGCATATATATGCTATGCTGTAATGACACCAGCTGACAACTGCTAAGTACACTAATTACATTTAAATACAATTCGTAAGGTTAACTTATATTAGCTTAGCGGGGCTATAGACTTCTTTAAAACTTAAAAAAAAACCTAGCAAAAATTTAGTTCTTCGAATGATTTAAAATGCAACTGAAATTGCAAGTATTACTCTCTCCTAGCCAATTTTCATGACAATCGTAGAAAACATTATCTAAAAGGACTCATTTCACAGTGTTCACATCGGTTCTGTTAGCTATGCCAATCTTTTTTAATTAAGATGAATTCAATATTTCGCAGTCGTTGTCATTGAGTCTCATTTGCTCACGCTACGGTCGTATTGCATTTCCTTGTGGCCACAAATTATATTCAATTTCATTTTACATTTTGCTGAAAGTTCTGGCTGCATTATTGATAGTTGTTACCTGCTGGAGCAGGTAACACAGAGAGAGAGAGAGAGAGAGAGAGAGAGTGAGAGAGAAGGACAGGGAGACAGAGCACTCGTCATCAGGACCTTCTGGAATTGTCATGCATAAATAATGTTCGACTTTTTGCATGTGCGGGCAAAATCATAGCAACATTTCGTCTTTCCTTTTTTTTTTATATAGGCCAATTGTCTGGGGCCATGTCGGCTCTGAGTCTAAGTCTGACTCTGGCAATTCATTAAAAATATTCGCATGCTGCAAAATCATAAAATGAAAGACAAATATCGTGCAGGCAATTAAGTTGAACTAGCCCTCTACACACACACATACGCAGAATATTTAATGTAGTTATGACTAAGAGCTTGTTGGAGCTGTAAAAAAAAAAAAAAAACACTATTCGAGAGTGCACGACTAATAAATACCCGGAACTCCATGACAAACTGCTGCTGTAAACATTTAAGCTTTTACTTGTTAAGCTAAGTATTATTACAAGTTGAGGAGAAATCTTAGAGACTCTAAGAGAGCAGGAACATAGATTCATATGTGGTTATTTTCCTGTCTTTACGAAATGTTATGATGGGGACATAAGTTAACTTTTCACTACGAAAATTTGACTTCAGTAATTAAATATTAGTTATTATAGGTTATGAAAACTTACGAGATGTGCTGTAATAACTTACGATTGTAATATATTTTGATAGATTTCTTGAAAATGTATCATTTGTGAAGTAAACTTGCAACTTTTCTACATTTAGCATCCTGATCTTGAAAGTCTTGAACACATATATCATTTTGTTGAAAAATCAGAGTACCGTCATTACATTTTTGTGATTCTATAATTTGAAAGGTATGAGAAATGCTCAAATAACTAAAGTTTGTTATCGATTGATTGATTTCATGATATATTGTTGATAAATTCAAGTAAACTTATTTGGCGAGTATCTAGACAACCTAAAAAATCAAACCTTGATGGTTTGATCTACTCGTTCTACTCTAATCCTAAACATATATATATATGCATACATATATATATTTTTCACTGAGAGTTTTCAACAATTAGATGGCTTTTGTCTGCACTTCATGAAATATTGAAATATTGAAAATTTATCAAATTTAGTTTATTTTATTTAGCTTACCTTTGTATATGCAGCCCATCGAACAGTTCGAATCCAATCACTCTATCTTTCACACTCTAGTCAAGTGGAAGACACTTCAGAGAGAGGCTTTACGGGCGGCACTGTGCATATCGTAAATCTCTTGATAAGTTACTGCACTTATAGCAAACGTTTCTGTGAATATCTAAAAGCCAAGCTATTTGATTGGTATAGCAATAGAGTAGCTTGATTATTTTTAATATATCCATTGAAATTGTGCATATATAGGGTATACTGTTATTTTATAGATTGATAACTTTGAAATTTCATATCATGTTGGAGTTGGAGTAAACAAATTTTGATACAAATGTAGATTCATGTGTAATACATAATTCGTCAATTTGAAATTCAGCTGCAAATATAAATGAAATATAAGTGAACTAACATATTTTATAATTTATTTCATCGAAATCATTTCAAGAGAAATTGTTAATTTGAAATCAACTTCTAGGTCAGGCATTTGTCCTATGCGTGTACGCACATACACTCTAACACATGCATAATTCTGTGAATTCTATAAATAGAATCTGCCTGAATTATCAGCGCTGTGCGTGAGAGTGTGTACAGTACTACTGTAAGCATTAAGAAAAGTAACTCAGCCGGAATCGTTGCTCTCCCAATGTTCTAATCAGGCCGCCTTGAGCATTCCTACAAGTTTATGATTATTTTTTTTTTAATTTTTTTTTGTTTAACCTTTGCACTGTTAAATATAGATAAATAAAGATTTATAAATGGAAACATCCGTAATTATTTTTTATTCATCTGATCTTTGTCTGTCTCAATTTCCGCCGTGAGCTCACTATGCAAGTTCTCATAAGTAAAGTTATGTATACATATATGTAGCAATTAAGGTTTTATTGTATGTTATACAATTATAGAAATTTATTAACTATTTTTTTTTCTGTATATTCGCCTAGGTTTTCCATTTTGCCTTGCTGGTCCGTTGCTGAACGATCGAGTGGCCACCATATCCACCCTTCCTGACACCAATTCATCCTTTGCTTTTTCTTCTGCACTCAAAATGCATTCGCTGCATTTAGCTTTGAGGCCTCTTAGCTTGTAATCGTTACAGCACCTTAGGTAGAAATCCTTCCTTAGTTCGTACCAGCGACGCATCAAATAATTGCATTTCCTCAAGTTATATTCGTCATGTATATGTTTGCATGTTGGGGTTGGATTAGCGTCGATTTCAACCATCAACACGATTATAATTAAGCCCACGCATAATCTCATTGTTTTGACGCGCGCTGTGCCTCGGCCGACGCTTTGAATGGAACTGACCAGTGATTAAAATTCGAAATATATAAATGCTTAGTATATATTATATGGCATATGAATCATGGCTTTGTATACCGTGAATATAATGGGAAGACAGGGTATAATGGTTTTGTGAAAATGTATGTAACAGCCAGAAGGAGGCGTGGCAGACATCATAAAGTATATTTATTCTTGATCGCAGAGATCTCCCACAGTGCAAAAACGAGAGACTTGGCATTTCATTTCACAAATATACTTGCGTATACCATACGCAGTACGCTCGTAATAAGTCATCCAATTTCTTTGTGATCGATATTATTCGATTGTAAGAATTCTCATTTCTATGCTTGTGCTGTGGTAAATACACTCATATGAATGACTTTAATAACTTCTGAAAGTTTGATGAAGATACTTCATCCATCTCTAACAAAACATATTCAACAAGGGTTCAGGGTATCGCCAAGTCGGTAAGTCTCGACACCCGAGCATTCTTGTTCTTTTTTATTTGTTTCAATATTTGTTCTGATGATCGCATAATTGCTGAATTTATGTATTGGATGTATTAAATAGATAGATATGTTGCGTACAGAGCTTCGAATGGAACTGTCTCGAGCCATTCAAGTGATTAAGTGTTATACCATATATGGACAATATATGTCGTGTCAGTAATTTTATATATATATATATATATATATATATATATATATATATATATATATATATATATATATATATATATATATATATATATTTTTTTTTTTTTTTTATTTTTTTATTTTTAGTTATATATATAATATCTATCAGTCGTCTGCTCGTATTCTTGAACGAGTCGATCTCAGAAACTATAAGAGCTAGAGACTTGAAATTGTTTTTTATTCCCTGTATAGCACGCTCAGATCAATTTTGTTTCAAAATTTTGATATCTATATTTGTTTTAATGTTATCGATATAAAACCTTATCGAAAATATGCTGTAAAACCCTATTTCCTACCTATAGAGAGCCTGATCCTCAATATTTTTGCATATAAATTAAATTTCAAGATCGAAAATAAATTATTAATGATATGTAATAATGCTCTTAGTGCAATAGTATCTCAAGTATCTGGCTAACAGGAATTTTAAAAGTCGCACGAAAATTACATTTGATGCCACCAATCAGTTGGGCGCATGCGAAATAAATATACCAATTTGTATTTAAGCGATATTTATAGCAATGATAGTTAAATAACTGCAACGTAAACACGGCAATAAAAACAAATGCATCATAAAAATGGGAACAATGGAAATGGCATGTGAAAAGAATGAAAGAAAAGCGCCAGCGAAAGAGCAGAGGAAAAACTGCAACATTTCCATTTGATTGACAGACAAATTAGCGGAAATTCAAAAGAGGGCAAATAATTTACAAAATTATATGCATATATGATATGATGTGTGATAGTAAAGCCTATATATGACTGCAAGAGGCATATCAATCAAATAAATGATGGCAGTGGATGGCGGAGAAAGAGGCGAAAGCCAAATCAATATATGCAAAATGTTGTGTGCAGGCAGTCAGTCAATCAGTCAATCAGTCAGTCAGTCAGTGTGGCCTGCAGCAGCCTCAAGTGGCTATCAGTGTGCATTATAAACAATCCATAAGGAGGAGAAGGGGAGCGGGGGCGTGGCCGCGGCTTGATTTGTTAACGCTTTCGAGCTTTTCAATTGGCGCCAGCGCCAACTGCAACCTAATTTTGAATCCAGCAAGTGGCGTTACAGCAACTAATCATATGCTATGACTACACACACACACTCCACACACACACACACACACACACACACACACACACACACACACACACACACACACACACACATGCTCATGCCTGTGTTTATATAGCGCTTCATCACTCATACGTCACGTTGCCCGCCTTTAGATGATTTGTAATAAAATACTAATGCTGGCACACAGCTCGCAGAGCATGGAAAAAAAAAGAAAAACTCAATTGCATTGACGTTTGCATAAATATTCAGGCATTCAATATTATTGCCCCAGCCCGCCCCAGCACTGCCACGCCTCCCCGGCCACACTTCACTCGCGCTTGCCCAACTCGCGCTGCTGTTTGATTTTTTATGGCACTTCTGCTGCTGCTGCTTGCTGTGCATTTAGCACAAAATAAACAAATTATAGGGTATCAAATCGTTCACACACACACACACGCACACACTTACGCATATTTACTGCGTCTCTATAATTTTCACAATTTTGTTTATAAATTTTCTCTTGTTAGTTTATTAGCTGAGAATTTTTTATGCGCCCCCTTGGCTTGCCTTCGATTTCCATTTGCATTTCCATTTCTATTTCTATTTTCCCTTTTTTTTCTCTTCTTTTTTTATGGCTCATTTGTTGTGAATTTCTTCTTCTTCGAGCACTTTTTGTTTATGTTTGAGTAGTTTTGTAATCGATTTGGCAACGTTTGCATTCAGCTCCAACCGACGTAAGTCAAAACTTATTGATTGTAATAAGTTTTCTTTTGCTTGCGCTTCTCTCGTCTGTCTTAATTAAAAGAAAATACTCTCGGCCGCTTTTATTGTGCGCTTGATTTATTAATTGCTTTTAATTGGCCGCTGAAGTTTATTAACTATTATGTTTATTTTCATTGTTGTTGGTTTTTTGAATATTATAAACAAAGAGCATGGAGGAGAGCATAATTGAGAGATAAATATACTCTATGAGCTTTGAGCTTTATGAATACATATATATAATTTATATTAAAATGAACTGATAAATAATAAACTACAGCATATTTGCTAAATTTAATTTATTTTTGTTGATAAAACAAATATGTTAAGTATTATATTCGTCTCAAATTATTTTAATAATATGCTTATCACTAAATGAGTTTGTCCAGCATTCATATCAATAAACAGCTGTTTATATATTTTTATATATATTTATGTATATATTTATATATATATTTATGTATATATTTATAATCCGGTCAAGTCCAACTTATTTTTATTGTCCACAAAGTTTAATGCAGCTGTTAATATTGCAAAGAGACGTTCAGATTTGCCCGTCATTTTGTTCCTCGTACACTCTGGCCTAAGTTTGCCAATCAGTTTTGTTTTGCACTTCGATTCGATGTCTGGTTCGTCTATCACACATATTGCAATCGGTTTGCTTTTTCGACCGTTTCAGTAGACTGCAACAGTTGCGACTTTCCCTGAGGATCTCAACAGGTTTTTTTCTCTAATACACGCCAAGAGCTGATCAGTATCCGTATATATATAATTGTCATTGACTGAGGTCTCCATGCGGCACGCCAAGGCGAGCAGTAGAAACAAGCCGAGTAAAGCCTTCATCTTGAAGGATTCAAATGAAACTGATTCTGGAAATATTTTACAATAATGTATATATTTATTTTGCATATTTTTATACTCTGTTCTCGAAGGGAAAGAGTATATTGGGTTTGTGCAATGTCTCTCTGCAAGAATTATGAGTTTTTCTACGCTATTCAAGTTAGAGACTTGAAATTTGGAACATAAACTCGTAAATACCCTCGAATAATAAAATGTCAAGATACGCCCAATGCGCCCATTAGGGGCGTGGCAGATCGGAAATTTGCTTGCGCTCGAATGCCAGAAATTATATTAGTCGAAGAGCTAGAGAGTTGTAATATAGAATATACACTCGCGTTGACCATCCAAAATCAAAAAGATGTGGCAGATATATTTACGCCTATTAGTGGCGTGGCAAATCGGTAACAAAGTTTGTTGTGCCCAGCTTAAATGGGAATAGAGTATCACGTAGTCAGTCACGCCTGAATGCTATATTCTTATATGTTATAGAGAGAGAAAGTTCCTAAGGCAGACTCTTTAGTTTTTATGAGTCACAAAACTTATTCATAATCCCAAACCGCATTTCTGAATTCTTTATTTCTTATTCAGAATATAATTAAAGTGAATCTTATGTTACAGCAGAGCAAACGTTGCATAACAACAAAGAACTAATTGAAACTGTAATCTAAGACTAGATGTATGTATATGTGTGAATATTTCTATATATATATATAAATATATATATGACACACTATACCTTTGCCATTGTCTGGGCGAAAAAAGAGAGAAAAATTGTCACTTATTTTGCCGCAGGAGAGAATCAGCAGCAAGTGGGTGGTCAACTGTAATTGATAACTTTACAATTTTCAATTGGGTCTCCAGTTGGGTGGCCATAGTAACGTCAGTCAGTCAGTCAGTCATATATGGTATTTCGTTGCGAGTTCGAGAAACCAAAGTACTAAAAAGCCAATGAACCGAAATGTAAAAGTATCATGACATTGTTACATAAGCACAGTTTCACAGTATCGACGTTCGACCCACCCCGCATGGTGGGTCAGTGGCTAAAAAGGTTAGCAATTGCCGCTTGCCACTTGTGGGGCTGCTGCCCACTGTCCGTACTGTGGGGGTTGCACAATAGAAACTCGAAATAAATCTATAAAGTATCATATGAAATTCGTTAGGCAATTTCAAATCGAATTCATGGAACTGAAAAATATTTTAAATATAGAGTTTCCGGATTGAAGTGAAAATAAGAAAGAGATTTTTTTTGTAATGCATAAACTGAACTCAGTTGAAAATGGATGACAAATAATAAAAAAATAATTAAATAAATAATTAAATAAAACAAAATATATATAGATACTTTTATTCTAAAGTAAGATAATAAGATTCCTAAATTTTCATTAGTCTCTTTTCTTTAGGACTCTGCGTAAAATATACTATATACATATGTCTGGTCACTTTTGAGGTTCATTTGGTTTAATTTGAGTTAGGCAGCCAATGAATGACTTTGCCTTTTCCTTTCTTTTATTTTTAATACTGCCAAAATGTTGTGTTACGTTCTAATTACAGTTGGGGGGCTCGTAAAAATAGCTGGCTAGCTGCCTAGGCGCTGGGGCTCACTGCCTATCTGTTCATTCGATTACATTTTTCCGCCACTTAACGGTAAAATTATGCAAATCAGCCGAGACACGCGAGTGCCCCTCCTACCCAAAAAACATAGCATTTGCTTTGAAATTAGTTTGGAAAGAAAAAAAAAAAAAGAGAAGAAAAAAACGCCTTGTGTGTGCACCTGTCGGCCTACAAAACAAAGAGAGAAATGACAAAAAAAAGAAGGAAAAAAAATGTGTAAGAGACTAATAACATTGCAGCTGAGTGCAACCGACTGCATAATGCTCGTGCAAGCTGTGAGGGTGATAAAAAAATGGGAAATCATATTTATTGATCTAAGTGTAGAAGAAGGTCAATAGAGCAGCTGATCTTGGCTAAAAATAAATTGTAGATAAACTATATATTATGGAAATTTGTTTTCAATTCTAGCACAATATCATAACAGGCTATACACGACTATACACGACTACATTTATATATCATATATCATAATTCTAGCCCATCAAACTAATATACTCGTTCAACTATATGAACATGCAAACAAATATATAAATGGAAATAAAGTAAGGCAACACACACCCCAGAGTAAAGTCATTGGAGGTGTTGCCATAGCATTTGTCAGGGGTTGCTTACTCTGCACACACACACTCACACACACATACACACTCACACATGTGTTGAGCTGTATCTGTAAATGACAGATACATTGCTAGGCGCAGACAGTTACACATGTATTGCAAGTCATTGGGGCATTTATGGCTAGTTAGCCCAGAGCCGAGAGCCCACAATCTAGACTCAAATATTGCATGCGCACAATTCTTGGCATTCATTTCGGTTCTATTGGTATAATATTTGTCGGTCCCAAATGAAAAGCATTCGTTGTCAATCAAACTGCAAAGCAAAGAACATGCCACACATGCCACACCATCAGGAACATGTCTGCAAAATGTGCTGATGAAAACTTTTTGAACAAAAAAAAAAAAAAAAAGAGAAAAGTAAAATAAAGCAAAAAACAAAAGCCAATAGAGAAAATAAATAAAAAATTCTATTTGACTTTTAAAACAGTTGAATTCTCTATCTAATAAAATATGTGAAATGATTGAAAATATATCGAAAAAATAATTGAATGGAAATAGAGAAATTAAAGCAAAAAATCATTAAAACATATAATAGAAAATGTCATAGAAATAGAAAAATATTTGAAGTCTTACAAAAAAGACCATTTAGCATATATAGAAATTGTTATTTAATTTTTACTGCCTATTGAAAATATAACAGAAATCGAAATAGAAATACAACATTAAAAGTTGAAATGCTCTCAATTCTGATTATATTTTATTTATTTTAAATATAATATTAAATTGATAAACTTCTTTAAATAAAAGAATTATATTAAGCAGAAATGTGATAATGAAATACAAAATATTTAGAAATATTTATAGATATAAATAATTTTGGATATACTCTGTTATCTTCAACACTTTTAAGGCTAGAACGCAGAAATTTGGCACGTTAGTTAATGTTACAATTATATAAAGATCTATGAAAATGATATGTCGATCGGTGTCCACTGAGGGCGTGGCAAATCAGCAACAAAGTCTGTAGCGCCAAGCTTAAATTCAATATACTAGGCTACCCTATGAGAACAGAGTATCACACAGTCAGTTACTTCCAAATGCAACGTTCATGGTTTTTTTTTTTTTTTTTTTTTTTTATTAAATTAGTAGAAATATAATAATATACTTTATTATAAATAGTTATACATAAATGGTTGTTCAATAATTATTATTCTATTTCTAAATTAATTTCAATTATTTATACATCAGATATTAATACAATAAACATTTTTTAATATGTAGAATACATAGTACGTTAAGCTATGAACGATTTGCAATTTCTTTGTTCTTAGATGAAGGTTTTATGCCTGAGCTAATTTATTTTTACCATGGACACTGAGCTATAATAAAGATATTAATAATAATAATTTAACTAGATATATTTATTATCGATAGTATTATGACTCTACGGAAAATACTAGGTTTAAACTGGAAGCTATTTGATTTATATAAATTCTTGTTAGTTGTCAAAGTTATGAAAGCTTATAACAAGTTTTCTTAAATCTCTCACTAGTTTTTCTTTTATCTGCGATCAATTTGGTCTGTTTTCGAATACTAGCAAATTACCTTTGTACAGAGCTCATAATAGATACGCGTCATCCGGTTTTGTTTTGCCTAGTGGAGCCGACGATTCGGGCCATCAATTAGTGGCGTAAGGCCAATATATCTCATTTAGACAAACAGTGCAAAGACCGCTTCGATGGGGGATACAGAATATAAAAGGGGGACAACGGAAATTATTCATGACCGACCATGATAACAAAGGCAAGCAGAAGGCAAAGCCAGAGGCAAAGGCAAAGGCAAAGGCACACTGAATGCAAAGCGTAGCCAAAGAAGATAAATGACCAACAATTAGTCACACCTACGATGACAATCATCGAGAGATTTACAAAATGAAAGGCTATTGAAGCAGGCAGATGGTAGATGGGCGATGGGAAATGGGAGATTGTACTAGATGGAAGCACGGTCTGAGCTTGAGGCTGAATTTGAGGCCGCTTTCAATTTCAATTCGGATTTCGACTTTGATTCTCATTCTCATTCTGATTCAGATTCTGGACAATGGGCAAACTAATGAACATTTTTTGGTCAATAGTGTGGGCGGGGCTCAGAGCTATTTGCAGCGCTTAATTGCACACGAGAAAGGGTGTGTGAGTGTCTTTCCTTCCCTCTCTCTCCTTCTCTCTTCCATTCTCTGGTGTTGATTGACATATGTGGCGCTTTGTTCTATCTCTCTCTCTCTCCTCTCTGTCTCTATGTATGTTTGTGTGTATTTTGATTAGCGGCATGCCATGTCAAACAACAATTTGTAAGAGCGACTGACATTTGAATGATGACATTGGCAGTGCGGCACAGGTGGCGCTTCCGCCTGACACTTGCTTTCGGCACAGCCGGAAAAGGAGCGGGCAAAGCCGAAAAACTCGTGGCTAGAGGAAATCGTTGGGCTCATAATGTCTCTATTATGACGTGCCAAACAAGCGACAAATTGCATGTGTCTGCCGGTCTAGACTTCGGCGCGGGGCGTGGCTGACAAAGATTGAAGAAGAAGAGAGAAAAAAAAACAATAGTAATAAAGGGAAAACAATTATAATGATAGAACAAGTGTATGTTTTGGTAAATAAAGATAAAGGAAAAAAAAAAAACAATTATAAAAGCTTTAGTCAGCTATGATCGGCTGCTTGATACTCGTCCAGGGTTGTTAAATAGAATAGTTGAGATGCGGTTGTTAGCTAAGTTTATTTTTGAGCTCTAGCTATAGCTAAATTGATAACGGTTTTAACTTCTAGGCTTTGCGAATCTTGCTTTTAATCATCCTAAAATATATATAAATATAATAAATATATTTTCACACAAATTATTTTTATTTTGTTTTGAAATATATATTTTCAATATTTGATAATATAATAAATATCTTTTTAGATAATATATATTTATACATTTTAAATATATCATATACCTCTAGCATAGATAACTCTTCTTTTATTCCATATTTACTTATTTTGCTCTTTCCTTCCATTTTCAGACATAATTAAGAAAATCAACAAAATGTTTGCCTGCTTGCATCTGGTCTACGTGGCGTTCTACGTCCTCGGCTCTTTAATAGGTAAGTCAATTCTATATATTTTTTTTATAGAGTATCTAACTAGTTGTGTATACTTCGTTCTCTATCGCTCCGCTGCTGCTGCTCAATTATGCAACGGCCAGCTCCATTTGTCAGTGACGACGGCAACGTCATCATTCAATATGAAATTTCACACTTTGGTTGACATTTCAAATGGTCAGCCAAAAGGGGGTCGGCAGAAGTGAGAAAGGGGCGTGTTCTATGGGTGTTACGGCCATTCGCAATTCGCTGACCCAAGCCGCACAGCGCGGCGGCGCCGCGTGCCTCATAAATTAATTTACACTTGAAACTCTGCGCCACAGTGCAACCAAACAAACAAACAACAACAACAACAATAAAATGCAACATGCAACACAATGCTTAAACGCTTAAAATGCAACTGAATCTGTTTGCCACCCATGGCGAATGGCATTGCAAGAGTCAGCAGCCGTTTGGGCCAAGTGCACTTTGTTATAGCCACATTAAATAAATATGTGTACGGCGTGGCAGCGCCGAGACGAGCGAGCAGCAATTCCTGCGGGCTAAACAGTGAAACGAAATGTGACTCGAAGTGAAGCAGTTGTAGTTAGTACTTGGCTAATTATGCATAGCTTTATGGAAGGCATTATAGCTCTGGGCTGGCTAAGTGAGTGCACAGTGGTTAAACAGTTAATGAGAATGTGAGTCAAAGGTGAGGTTAGGGAGTTTAGATTCAATGTAATATAAGGTTAGTTAAGCGATCCCACAGTGCATATAAGAATTATCTCAATTCTTTGCACAGTGGTTGAAAACTAAAGGGAAGTAAGGTTCTACAAAATGGAAATTTTTAAAAGGTTTTTATTAGTTTGAAAATTAGTTTAAAAAGTGTATAGAAATTTTAACGTAAACTTAAACTTCAATTTTTTATGTAATTATTAAGTTAAGAAAAGTTAGAGAAATCAGAAATAATGTTATAATATATTTCCTATAATATTTCATATATTGTCCGTTGATCAAAAAGTGAATGAAAGAATGCTTCAAATCAACCAGATTAATAATTTTGAAATAAATTCTTGGTTATTTAATAATTATTGCTTCCATAAACATCCACCATTACCACAAGATGATCTATTAATGCCCACAATTTTAGTTTGGACTCGAACCCGAAACTCAGTCAATCACATAAATCAAAAACTTTAAATGCTCGATCCATGTAAATCAGGCGCTTTATTAGTTGCCTGCTCCCCAGTGAGCTGCTTGCAACGCGCCAATGAACAGTGAAAATTCGCAACATTTTCCGATGATGACTTTCCGCCCTGAGAGTTGGGCCCAAGTTACTGATGAAGCCGCCAGTGTTAACTATGCCATGAGTGGGCAACCAATGCGGGGTTAAGCCTCAGTGGCTGCTGCTGCTGCCGCTGTGTGTGGCAAGACACACACACACACACACACACACACACACGACGCGGCTAAAGGCCTCCAGGGTGCACCATCATCATCATCATCATCGTCATCACGCTCATTATGATGTTGTCTGTTTAATTGAAATTGACGCTTACTGCTTTTGCTTTCTTCGCGCCTGAATATGTTTATGAACAATTTGTAGTGGGGCAAAGGCAAACGCAAACAAAGAAATACAAAATACCAAAATACGAAATATGAGCAAATTGCTCTCCAACGTCATTTTGTCGACCCCCCTCTCTCACTCTCACTCTCTCCTGTTAGCTCTGTCTCCCTCTCTCCCCTCTTGCTGGCTGTCGTAATAATTTCTGCTGCAATTGAAATAAATTAAATTGCATGCGGAGCCATTTTCAGTGACGCCAGCTATGCAGCTATATATGTATGTGTGCGCGCTTTTATCATGCCCTCTCTCTCTCTCACTCTCTCCCTCTCCCTCTTGGTGACAATTTTGGCCCTGCAGTTGGATAACCGCAAACTGCGCTACGCCGCGTTCAACATACGCCAAACGCCAGTCATCATCCTGATGTGCACATGTCACTGCGGCATTTGTTTAATTAACAAAAACTCTGCCCCACTGTACTCTGTGTGTGTGTGTGTGTGTGTGTGTGTGTGTGTGTGTGTGTGTGTGTGTGTGGATTGTGGGTAGTAAGTGGCGCTGCTGATGCTGCTGATGCTGGTGCTGGTGTTGTTGATGTCGCAGCTTTCGCTCTTGGCTCGCTCTAGCCATATTGTCAGTCATCGTTTGTCTTTGTAATTTGTGCGTTGATGAGTTATACTTTTGTTTGGGCTGCCCCCCGACTGATTAATGGCATGTGGATCATATGCAGTGCATGCGGGTGCGTTTCTTATATCTATTACGACAGCTAAGAAAAGTGTGCGGAGTTTTTTTTTTAATGGGGCAGACGTCAAGTGTGGAATGTAAGCGCAACAGATGTGGAATACGTGTGCATGGAAAGAGAACTTTTTATAGAAATTATAATCTATATATATGTAAATGTATAGATATATTTCATTGGATCACATGTATAATTATATGTAACTTGTAGACACTGTATGCGATTGCATTAGTTAAGGGTATAACGAGTTAAAGTTATTAAAGTGGCTAGCTAGCACAGATTCCTGTTTGTTCAATTGTGGAACGTATGTGGATTCTGTTTAAATGAGACAGGAATTACATGTTGGTATGTTAAGCTTAAAATTTAGGTATTATCGATTTTAAAAGGTGGATCCTATGTGTAATGTACGTGGAACGTATGTGGATCTTGAGCGGATCATGGGTCATGAATGGATCATATATGGACTTTGAGTGGGTCGTATGTGTATCTTCAGTGTATCATATGTAGTTCTTGAATGGATTGTATGTGAATGTGGAGTGGATCATATGTGGATCTTAAGTGGATCGGGTGTGTATCTTAAGTGGGTCGTTTACTTTTCCTACTAGCATCTTGATTAATATGTGACAATTTTAATTTACACATTTTTTGGGATGTGGAACGTATTGACAATATATGCAACTTTGATGTGGATTTTAATTTATAGTTTCGCCTACACAAAATATGGTTCAATTTGCTCTAGCTGTGTATATATTCGTTGGTTGTGGAATGTCTCTGAATCATAAGTGGTTTCTATTTACATATATGAAATGAGGCTAAAGAAAATATAATTGTTATTGTGCCAATAACTGTGAGACTTTTGTGATATATTATTTAACCATTCCCACTCAAATATCAGCATGCTTCAACTGCGAAATCCCTAATTGAAAATTTACCAATCAAAACTTGAATATGCCGGAAAATTCGGGCATTTCCCTTTATGACTGCGATTGACCGGCCTGTGGCACTTGTTGCTGCTGCTGCTGCTGCTGATATGTAAATTTGTTTGTCAACTGTCGCCCGAATATATTTGATATTCAAAATAAGTAAAATATGATTTGCCGCCACCAATTGCCGAGCGGAGCAAATCGACGAAGCGTTAACAGCCGCAAAGTCGCCGCAAAACTTTCTCAATAAAATGCTCAAACACACAGACAGCAACAACAACAACAACAACAACTAGAGGAAAATGAAAATGAATAACAAGAACCACAGTAGAACTGTGGACAAAAAAGCGAACTGTTGCTGACATTTTTCGAAGAAGGAGCAACAACATCGACAGAGCGAAAGAAACATTAATCATTTAATTTGATAAGCAATAAACGAAGTTCTGATAATCTTTTTACGTGCACAGACCTCAAAATTGTTTGAAATGGGGGCAGCCGCAAGTCAAAACTAATGGATGATGCAGAGGAGCAGGCGAATGCGGAGTAGTCGTATTTGAGTTTGAGACAGAGAGTGAGGCAGGCAACTAAAGGGGAAATAATGATGGATAATGGGGGAGAGAGGGCTGGAGTAGGGGTTACTTGAAGGAAAACTCCGTCTTCGATTTTCCTTTCCCTTTTCTTGTGCAGAACGACATGGAATTTAGCTTTGGCTTTGACGCATTGCATGCAATTTCAATTGATTATGCTACGCTTGAAAGGGTTTCGCAGCAGGACAGCGGACAGGACGCTGCACTGGAAAGATGAAAGACAGCTCCAAGGAAAAACTACTTTGGCTTTCACTTGCAGCCGATGGCAAGGGTCCACGAGGGCTCTGGCTCTGGCCAAACTTGTCGCATGAAAATGCAATTCAATTGATTTATGTGCTCAATGCAATTACCCGAAAAGCAAGAGGGTTGGCCAAGCCGTGGGGAAATGTGGGAGTGGCAGCCTCACACTGGCAGTGCATGCGTGTTTGCTGCCAATAAAAATCAAGCTGGCTTGCATTTGACAGCCGCATAAATTGCTGCGCACAGCCCCACCGACCGACACCTTGTCAGTAGGTGCGAAAATGGCTGCCAAGCTAAAATACCCATAAAAGGAGACGGCGATGAGGCAGCCAGGAGATGGAGTCGGAGATGAAGCTGGAAATGGAAAATGTAGATAGCGGAAAGAAAGGCAAGGACAGCGGGAGACAGACTCAAACAGAGAGGCAGAGAGAGCGAGAAAGAGGCAATGAGAAATTGAGAGATAGAGAGCGGGTCATATAAAAGCCAACAAAAGTCAAAGGGGCGTCTTTCAAGGGGGCGTCACTGCGGCCAATTAAATTTATTGCCCCGCTCTGGGTGCCTGCAAAATTGTTTTTAATTGTCCCGGCAATTAAAAACACGCCCAGCAGCAGCGCCAGCTCTGCCTTTGACTCGGCCCTGCGCCCAGATAAACAAAATTAAAGTGCGAAAAACTTTCTTTTGGTCTACGGAAATTTATTGACCCAAAGATTGCCGAGCGAGTGAATGTAGATGGAGATAATGAAGAGGTATCGGGAGCAATGTTTGCTAAATACAAATCAAGATTTTATAAACTATATTTTGTATATAGAAATATTAGTACATATATAGAAATATATATAGTAAAAGGTATGAGAATAGGCAAAGGAGTTTAAAAAGTATTTTATATATATATACATGTAAGATTATATTATATATAGTTTATTGAATATTAAGTGATACCCGAAGGAAGAATTATAAAATATGTAGTAATAATATGGGAACAACGAATTTCGACTATTTTCGCGCAGTCAGCTTACGACTCCGTGGCGACGACAACGACGGCTGCTCTTCGACTCCCATGGTGATCGCCCATCTTCAACTATCGTTAAGCCTATCGATACGAATATCGTGTACCCCGTATCGATAGCACTTCTGTAACGTTCCTTCTTACATTCGGCCCTCCTGATCCTCGTCATCCGTCCCGGATGACAACAGTTCCTCGTTCTCAGCAATAAATCTCCACAGCTTCATATTATCGCAGCTGGTGGCTGTGATATTCGGTCCCTCGATGTTTACGGCAGCTTTTTTAACATCATAGCGGCCATTTCGTTTTATTTTGACCACTTCGTATGGTCCCAAATACTCGCTTGCTAGCTTTCGACCCGCAACAAACTGCGTTCGTTTTATAGCAACTAAATCGCCCAGTTTGTAGACATGCTCTGCTTGTCTCTTCTTGTCATAGTTGTGCTTGTACGACTGCTGCGCCTTATAGATGTTACGCTTGGCTTCTTCACGCAACTTCTGCCGCTCCTGGTCGAAGTCTGCTACTAACTCCTGGTTTAATGACTTGGTTGGGAACAGCCACACAAACTTTGAAAACGCATCCACAACCGCTAGGATGAACTTGTACTGCTTAGAAGTTGCATCCATCGGACCCAAATGATCAATATGCAGCGTATGGAGTGGTGTCTTGCCCTTGTCAATACAGTGTAGCAAGCCTTCTCGCTTGCCAGTCTTCTTACTGTGAACAATACAAATAATGCAATTAGAAATATGTTTTCCAACTTTACCCTCCAAATGCGGTATCCAGAACAGTTGGCGAATATTGTGCATAGTTTTCTGTACAGCAAAATGACCCATGTTGTGTGCGTTGAAGTTCTCGTACGGCTTGATTTGAAGTATACTCGTAACGGCTTTGATGTGATCATCATTTTGCTGCGTCTGCTTCAGCCTTGCTGCAACCTCCGACGAGACCACACAAACATCTAACGAGTAACGGCTGAGGAAATCAATATGCTTCATCTTGTCCAGCCGTTGCTCCAACTGCAGCTTGTCATTGTAGGCCTTGGTGCGCTCCATGATGGCCTTCGACGCTTGCAGCGTGCTCTCGTCCAGCTCGTTCTTAAGCGCACGCGCCGACAGCTCGTTCTCCACGACAGTCTGCTTCAGCTCCTTCTCATTGTCCTGGTAGAACTCCAGGTTGCTTTGAAACTGGACCAACTGGCTCCTTAGCTCCTCGTATTTGGCCAAAGCTATCCAATTGCGTTCCAGTTCCTGTTGCTGCAAACGCTGCTGTGTCTCCAGGCGCTGCGATGCCTCCAGCTGCATCTCTGCGAGCTTTGTTTGATTCTCTTTTTCGATTGCCAAGATCTGTTGATGCGCCTCGTGCAGCTCCAGCTCTGTGACTTGTGCGTCCGCCTGCAGCGTCTTGTGCTCCACTTGCAGCTGCTCCAGCTGCTGCGTCTTCTGCTTAATTAGACCCCGAAGCTCTTCCAGTTGCTGCTCCTCCTGCCAGCCAATTGCACGCAGATCCGCGTGCAGCGCATCGTTCTGCTGACGCAGCTGCTCCAACTGTTGACTCAGCTCGAGGACGCGCAGCTGCTCCTGCTTGTAGCGATTGCCCGCCTCGAGACTCTTCTCGAACTGCAGCGGTACTGATGCACAGCTCGAACTATCAACTACATTGAAGACATCGTAGGGCAGCTCTGGTTCCTGTTTCTCGCTTTCCTCTTCTATGTTAGCAAATATGAATCCTTTTGGACCAACGGATAGGCGAAACCTTTTGATGAAATCGTAACCAATGATTGCGTTATGGCTCATTGTGTTGTTCGCAACTACAAGGAATTTCTGCGTTGAGTTTATACCATCGATTTGTAATTCAGCCTGTATCTCGCCAATTGGCTGTGTAAACTTGTTGCCGAGACCACGTAGTTTGGAGATGCTCTGCAAAATATTTACATTTCCCAACTTTTTCAGCACGTTTTCCGTAATCATCGACACGTCAGAGCCTGTGTCGATCAAACATTCAACAACAAGGCCATTTATATTTGCTGATTTGATACGACTCTGGTCTACCACTACCTGCACACTGCTTGTTTTAGTTGGACAATTGTGAGAAGTATGTCCCTCGTTTTTGCAAGCGAAGCATTTTGTCGGCGAAGTACAATCCTTTCTTTTATGATCGTATGAACCACAATTAAAACACGACTCCTTCTTATGGCTCTTAAACTCCTTTCTCTGCTCCACTGGCCAGCGTGTATTTGAGTTTGTGCGTATTGTTCCATTTTCTCCTGCTCCATTTACCAACTGAAGTAGTTCGTACTCCTCTCTCAGCTCCTTAAATGTTTTACAACGGTACATGGCCACTTTATACTCATTTTTTATTTGCAGGCCGTTCACAATGTGACGTAATACAGCGGCTTCCTCTATATCACCTACACTTGCAAGCTTTTTCATTTGCAGTATGTACTCGTGAAACGACTCACCCTTATTCTTTTTCCTTTCGCTCAGCAGTTTGTGTATATCGGCACTGTTCTGTTTACACTCAAACTCGGCGAATAGTTTTTGTTTGAGCTCAGCAAAGTCACTCACGCATTCGGCTTCTAAGAACAGTCTGGCGGCGCCACACATTTTGCCTCTCGCTTGTACGTACATTTGCTTCTGTGTAAGTTCGTACGCTTCGGCATTGCGCTCAAAAATCTCGAACCATTTCGCCACTGGCACCGAACTGCCGTTAAAGTCGCTCACAACCTTCTCGAAGTTTTCGGCCGTTATTTTTACTTTGCTTTCGCGATTTTCGTCTACTTGTATTTTGAGCGTCAACAGCTGGATTATCTGCTGCAACTGTGCACAACTATCTGCACCAACTATGCTGTTATTTATAGGCTCCATTATATTAATTTTACTCGGGGTGTCTGCTGTTGTCTCCACGTCACTGCACTCGTCTTCAGAATTAAAAAGTTGTTTTCCTTTTTTGCCCTTTTTTACCGTTGACCTTCGCTTTGTCATGTCTTTACAAAAATGCACTGTTCAACTCTTGTGGCACTGCTTTTTCTATTGTCAGATCACAACTAAACAACTTTACGACGTTTGATCTACAATAAAAAGTTCAGTCAACTATACCACACTTTTCTGGTGCTTTTTATTTTCGCAACAATGTCAACTACGCACAACACAAAGTCAAAAAACCAACTGTGCTGAACATTCCGATCTCAACGTTTTCTGCGAATTGTCTAGGCACGTATGTGTGTGTCTGCAACTTTTCCACTCAAATGCAAGTGCCGTTACTTTTATATTTCGACGCTTTATTACCACGATTTTTAAAATATTCTTGCGCATTCAGGCCCGGTTGAGCCCCCAAATGTAAGATTATATTATATATAGTTTATTGAATATTAAGTGATACCCGAAGGAAGAATTATAAAATATGTAGTAATAATATGGGAACAACGAATTTCGACTATTTTCGCGCAGTCAGCTTACGACTCCGTGGCGACGACAACGACGGCTGCTCTTCGACTCCCATGGTGATCGCCCATCTTCAACTATCGTTAAGCCTATCGATACGAATATCGTGTACCCCGTATCGATAGCACTTCTGTAACGTTCCTTCTTACATACATATATATATTTATATTTTATATATTTAAAAAAATATTTGTTATATAGTTTCCACTTATAGGTATTATTAGAGCAGCACTAATATAGGTATTATTAGTGCAGCTCTGTGGACAATTTGTCGAGCAGCTGTTTTAGCAGCTGCTGCTGCTGTTGCTCCTGCAGCTGCAGCTCTTAAGCCAATAAAGGACTTTTCGGAAATGTTTGCCGCGTGTCCTTTAGTGTTGACGTTTCCTTGAGGCGGAGCTTCTGCTTAAGCAGCTTCGCGCAGCTTCTGTCAGTTATTTCCTTTTTCATTTCTCCTTAGCATATAAAATGGAAAAATCCACAAAATCGACATAATGCAATTTTGGCTTTTAGAATTTTTCTCATCATTTTCTTTGGCCCGTATTTCGTTTTCATAGCATCAGCTGCGACTGCAACTTGGCTGCTGTTCATTTTGCATGCTCCACTAGGCTGAGGGGATAGAGAAAGAAGCCAAAAAAAGTCCATTTTGTGCAAATATTTTCGCATGATGCGCCTCGCAAATTAAGTTGCAAACGTTGCTGCAACCGTTGCCAGCTGGGACTCGGAGGTAAGCAAAGGCAGGAGGCATAAATCAAACAATGCAACAGATTTTTGTTTGCTTGTCTACACATTTTTTCTCCCGCTGCTGCTGCTCGCGCCTGTTAAGCAAACAAATAGGCGAGTCGGCATTTATTTTGATTTAAATTCCATTTGCAAGTCAACATTAATGCGCAGCTTTATTTATTTGCACTAACAATCTGCCTCACGGCAGGCATTGCTCACAATTGATTAACATTTAAATTGCCTAAAATGAAGTCATAAAGGGAACACCCCTACCCACACCAATTGCTGACTAAACAGATGCCTAGTGGCAATCGCAATCGGCAACAGCAGCAATGAATTGCAAATAACGCATTGACCGCACTGCAACCTTTGCAGGCACCTTTTGCGGAAAAGTAAGGCCCAGCCTATCCCACAGTCACACACACACACACATGAACAGAGACATACGCATGCACACGTGCACACGACATATACAATGAAACGCATGCGATGCATGCGCGATATCTGTCGGCTTGCTCTATGCATGTTGCTGCCGGTGAGCAACATAAATGCCAGCAGCAGCAGCAGCAGCAGCGGCGGCGGCGACGGCCACAGCGGCAACATGCAATGCGTTTACCGCCAAAAACAGAAAACAAACAAACAACAACAACAACAGCTGAAACAAGGAAATAAAACACAACAAATAAAGTGATAACTGACCGACTGGGCAGATACCCTGCCAAATAAGAGAAGATATAAGCTATAGGCTAGAAGCTAGAAGCTGGAAGTTAAAAAGTAAAAGCACGAATTTCGAAGCTAGAAGCTAGACGTTAGGAGAGGAAAGATAGAAGATATGGAATAAGTAATGGAGGATTGAAGATGAAAGATGCTAGATGAAATAGAAAGATAGAATATGGATGATGGAAGATGGAGGACGGTAGATAAAAAATTGAAGTTAGAAGTTAAAAGTTAGAAGTTAGAAGATAGAAGTTGGAATATGGATGATGGATGATGGATAATGGATGATGTATGATGGCTAATGCAAGATGCAAGAGAGAAGTTAAAAGATAAAACATTAAGGATAGAAGATAGATGGAAGAATGTATAAGATAGAAGATAGAATATATAATACAGAATATTGATAGAAAAAAGAAAAAATTAATAGAAAATATAAGATAAATAGAAAATACCAAATAATACAAGATAAAGGTAAGGGACGGAAGATAGAAGAAACATGTAGTTGATAGATGATAAATGATAGAAGATGAAAGAAGAAGATGATGAGAAGTTCGAAGATAGAATATAGATGATAAAATGTGAAATATAAAAGATAGAACTTAGAATAAAAAAGAAGATGGAGGAAGTATAATAGAATATATAAAATAAAATACGGAAAAGGAAATATATTATATAGATATTACCGATATTTTGAAATTAAGTATGTAGTATATACTTCATTAAATTACAAACACATTAATAAAATCAATATACCCTGCTTATCCATTTCCAATTTAATGTAGAGTACGTACCGAAAAAAAAAAAAAAAATGCACAACACGAGCGTAAAATTTTTCATGAATTTGTAATTTATGTGCTAAAATGTTATCGCTGTTATCGTTCCTTTTGTGTGAAGCCAACAACAACAACAACGATATCAATTGTTGTTCTTGTTGTGGAGCACTTAAAGCTGCTTTTTGAATGTAAAGGGTAGACCGACCCGAAAGGTATCAACTGCATATTGGGCGCAGCGCCCAATGCTCGAAGGCTCAATGGACGCAAATTCATGTGAATAATGGATTTTGTTAGCTATTCATGGTATATTTCACGGAAATTAAAAATCGACACACAATCGAATCGTATGACAAATATACGAGAATTAGAATACGAATACGAAATGATATTTTCGCAGTACTGCGAAAATTGTATTGTAATAAAAGCACTGAGCAAACATGGGACTTAGAGTTTGTTGGGGAAGGCAAAAATATAAATTTGGATGGAGCAGATAAAAGCAGAATAATAATAGAAACCGAAATATGATAAATTTCCTAGTAAAAATTTATTTTTAATTTGGTTGAAAGAAAGAACTTATATTTTACTATGAACTGCGTTAAGCGAATTATATATGGATAGATTTAAAGAAACGTGATAATATTTTTGTCTCTTTAATATTGCATAACTCTTTCTTTTGTAAGCATAAGAAGGGTTTCCTGAGGAACTTTAACTTCGACTTTCAATTGATTATATTTATTAGAATATGTTATTATTTTATAGAGCTAGGTAGATTAGAGAGCGAATAAAGTTATCTTATCACATAATTTCTCTTTTTATATTCTGAAGGTTAGCACCTTAAAGTAGAGACTATTCCTAGTAAGCAGCATACATACTATATCATATATACTTTATCCATTTGAAGTCTCTGCATAAAAACTTGAAAATTTTTCATCAGAAAAACATAAATTAAAAAAGAAATACCAAAAAATTCTCCATTCATTATGAAAAGCCGCGTCCCACACACAGCTGCTGTGTGCTCTGTGTTAATGTGACAGCAACAACAATGCGAATAATGTTTGAGTTGCTGTTGTTGTTGATGTTGCGGTTGCTTCTTTTCAGTCACTCGACGGCTCAATGAGCCGCCAATTGGTCAGCCACAACATTCAATTGAATGCAACAACAATCGAAGAGCAATGAAATGAACAACAGCGAGTGGGTCACAATCCGTTGGAGTCCAAGTTGGCGACGTCACAAAGGTCACCACAGAGGCCCATGCTTTATGCCTTTTCGCATATCTGTCTCCAGCTGCTAAGTAAAACGATGCGCGCCACATAAAACTTGATAATGAAACTGAAAAACCACACGCAAAAAAATACCCATAAAGTAAAGAGTGAAGTTGCATGTAGATGATGGAAGATTATATACCCTTTCTTAAGGTTTTCTGAATGACTATTGTAGTCAATATTTTTATTTTAGAGTGATTTTATAAAACACACGAAAGCTTGCTGAGAGCATCATATAATTTTATAAAATAAATAAAAATAAATAAAATACTTTTCGTGTTGATAAACATTCTTTTTAGAGCTTAGTTTCGACTCAAATAGAGTTTGATAATTTGTTTATATATGTTTGTATCATATAACAATCGCATTTTCATCTATCACATTTTATTAGCTCAGTTGATGAAGTCGCAAGTGTGTTAAGTCATAAATATATAAAACTCTTCGTTAGGGCATAACAAAAATGAACAAAATATCCAAAGAGCCCGCTCCATTTGTACGTTGTCGCGCTCGCTGTTGTTGTTGTTGTTGCTTTTTGTTATTTGTTGCTTTAGCATATCCCCGTTCCCATATCCATATCCATATCCATATCCATTAAGCTGCCGGCAGCTATTCATGTTGTTCACGCTCATGTCCAGACGTCTTCCAGTGGCCGTTCGCTTAATGCAATGCCGCTTGGCTTTTAGCCTGAGCAGAAGTCGCGACATGCAAAGCAGCGATGGGCTCCCCCCCACTCTCTGTCTCCCTCTTGCTCTGGAGCTTGCTGTTCTACTAGTTCTCGCTCTCTCTCACTTCTTCTCTCTGTCTCTGTTATCGAGCATAATAAAACTCGCTTTATGCCCGGTTGGCGAGTCTTTGTTTTCGGGTTTTGTGCCCTGCAATCGTAAAACATTTTTTATAAAGCGCAGCCACAATGTATCTATATGTATGTGTATATATACGTGTGTATATGTATGTGTGTGTTTTTGTCTCTATGCATTTGAGTGGCGCCCGGTTGCATTTCGTCGTAGGTGACTCAATTTGCCTGTGGCCCTATCAAATATTGAACGAGTTTAAGTGACATTTTACATGCGCATTTACACGTGGAGCAAACTCAGCTACATTTAAAATCTCTTTCGCTCTTTCACCATGACTCAGCAAAGCTTTTAGCTTAGTTTTAGTTGATCGTAAAAATATACATATATATATATTTATATATGTGTATCTATATATTCTTTTTATGTGCGGCGTTGCATTGATTTGATTGACCAGTTTTATGGCTCGCCCAAACCTTGGGCTTCCCGCTTTAGTTTGTCTTTGTTTAGCTTAAGTTCTTAGTGTTTATCTTATGGCTAGTTTATGCTCTGCTTATATCTTTGATCTGTAATCTGTTGTGTTGTGCCCACTAATTAGCCCAGTCTATTGTACAATTTGTTCCGGTTTCGTCAGCTCGCTTGCGTGGAAAACAACATTTTCATTTCGCTCACTTTGGCGACTGTCGAAAGCGGCTTTCCACAGCTTCCACAGCGGAAGCGGAAAGAGCTTTGTGTTGTTGTTGTTGTTGGTGTTTTTGCTGTTGCTGTGGCTGAAAAGCTCTTTCAGGTGTCAGTGCTGCTGGCGCCTGTCAAGCTGCGTGAAATGCGATAAAAATCACAAGCGCCATCTCTAAAGAGATGCACGCACAGTCATATACATATAAATATGTATATATGTATATATATTTATATGTATTTCGTTAAGACTACAATGCGGGCGCTGCATACTTCGAGTCGCGCAAAGCCTTTAAGCGCGCGTTGCTTAAATACTCGTTCAGGTAGCTGAGACGAGTATATGGGCTTGACTAAGTATTCAGCTTTAACTAGCTGTAAGTGAAAAAAAATAAAATTGGTTTATTGGGGTCTATCAGTCTGAAATCTGTCGTCTATAATCAAAGGAAAAATTAAAGACCAATAGATATAGATAGATGTATATATATAGATAGATGGATATATAGATAGATAGATAGATATAGATAGATAGATAGATAGATAGATATAGATATAGATAGATAGATAGATAGATAGATAGATATAGATAGATATATAGATATAGATAGATAGATAGATAGATATAGATAGATAGATAGATAGATAGATAGATAGATAGATATAGATAGATAGATAGATAGATAGATATAGATAGATAGATAGATATAGATAGATAGATAGATATAGATAGATAGATATAGATAGATAGATAGATATAGACAGATAGATAGATATAGATAGATAGGAAGATAGATATAGATAGATATTTAAATAAATAGATGAAGATAGTTAAATAAAAGTAGGTAGATGTAGATAGGTAGATGTAGATATATAGGTAAAGATGGATAGGTAGATGTAGATAGAAAGATGTAGATATATAGATATAGACGGGTATGTGTAGACAGGTAGATGTAGCTAGATATATAAGTATAGATGGATAGGCTTAGACAGATAGATGTAGATAGAAAGATGTAGATACAGATATGCAGATTGAAGATAGACTTACAATAAATTGAGGTGAACTCCTCTTTAAACCTACAAACGAGTATTATGCTGTCTAGTTCTCTCATACTTCCCTTTTGCAGCAACAGCAGCAGCGGCTAAGTAAATATGTATTTAGATAAGTGTCGCTTATCGCGCCCAAAAGTGTTGCACGTTGCACGTTGCACGTCCCGCTCGCTGGCCGTCTTTGTGTGTCTGTGTTGCTTTCAGTTTTGTTTTGTTTTCGGAGCGGGTGGCACTTCAACTGACTCTCGCACACGCAATTAATTCCTTTAATTGAAATTGCTTTCGCTACCCGCCTAATTGGTAGTTACTGTTCACTCTACCATTGTCGTCGCCGTAGCTCGGGGAGCCCGGTCCGGAGGCTTGGGCGTATCGCTTGCATGCGCAAGTGGCGTCCAAATGAATGCAGCCGGCAGACTCCACAATGCAAAGAGAAGAATGGAAAAAAATGAAGAAAAAAAAAAATATTCCGAATCGTATGAATGAATATCTAAAGCACTCTGTCGCACAGTGGCCAAAAGATCGTGATACAATTTTTGGTCATCATTTGCCCAACGGTCGTAAAAGCGACTCAAACTAATTCCAGTTTATGATTTTATTTTGATTACGTGCTGCTTAGCAATAAACGAAAATTGGACAAGAAATTTGTGACATATTTGAATTGACAAAGAATGTTAAGAGAAGGATTATATAGATTTTATTTGTGTTTTCTTTTATAGACTTTCTAATTGGGGTTTTTGTATTGAATGTATTCAAAAAGTGATTGGAGTTAGTATATGTGGATGTAAATATACAGTTTGAATTAGTTCTGAGATATTTATTTTATTTGAAATTTTACATCATTCTTCAGAAATTTGATAGAGCCTGGAAAATAATTTTTCTTACTGTTAAATAGTATTATATTTTCAATTTGTTAAATAAAATATTAAATTAAATAAATAAAACCTTATTTAATTCTAAATAAAAACATATTTTATTTTAAATAAAAAAACATTTAATTCAAGATTTTAAAAATTTTATTTATAAAATATGATACACTTTAAGTATATATAACAAAATATTTCAAATTAATAATAATAAAAGTTAATAATCAATTTAAAATTCAATTTGTAGTATGTATATATTAAGTTTTTAGCATATTCAGAATATATTTTTATGCTTCCCTTATGAATTGCTTTCCCTACTGTGCAAGCGGGTGGCAAGTGAATGAATACATGAATTCCATAGCAATTGGGCAGCTAGGAAGGCAGGCAGGCAGGGAGGATGTCAGGAAGGGGTGGGAGGGCGGTTGCTGCTTGTGCTGTTGAGAGCAAAAGAAATGCAGTAACTGGAAAATTGCGCGACAATTAAAGATTTTGCGCTCTGGAGTCGTCGTCATCGCCGTCGTCTCCGCCGTCGGCCCAAATGTAAGTCAAGTGAGCCGTGAAGTGCGTGCAGAGGAGACATGAATGCGGATCTCCCACTCTAGAGCAAAGGCGTCAGCTCTCCGAAGATGTGGCCCCTGTTTCGTTGTCAACTTGTTGAGCAGCGAATGTGACAGGCTGGCTGACAAAATGCTAACAAGATGATGTGTCTCTGACGTGGTCGCCCACTTTAGCTGCGCTATATATTCATCTTGATCTTATTGTTGTTGTTGTTGCTGCTGTTTGCAATTTGCAGCAACAAGCGTTGCCAACAAATGACCAAATGTCTGCCTAGCATACAAATAAAAACAGCAAAACAACGCAGGACCACCCATTCGCAGGCTCGAGAAAAAATAACGTTCGCAACTGGCAAATCCTTTGGCCAGGGGCAAATGTTTCTTCTAGTTATTTGCATTGAATGTGCGTGAACAATTTATGAGCAATTTTCTATAGCCATTTCCAGTTTGTTACCCAGTGATAAATGTCAGAGAGGGGTATATATAATGAGAGGGTTGGCATGTAGAGAGAGGAGTTGATGGTTAAATGGGGTATATATATTATAGATTTTGTAGAATTGGATTGACCTGTCTACATAGGCAGACAGATGAGTTTCTGTTAGAGACTTGAAATTGGATATGCTCTCTCCATATAATAAGCTCAGATTTAACTTTATTTATTTCATGCATTAGTTTCACTTCCTTACTATTCAATTGTTTATTCAACTTGCTATCACTGACCATCAACTCCATCTAGCTTATTCAGCACTCTCCTCTAATAACACTTACTTTCACTCCAACTCAGCCAGTTCTTCAAAATGTACCACTACTCAAAAACAAATCTATCGATATATAAAATAAAATTAATATTTAATATAATATTAAAATAAAAAAAATTACATTGGTAATTAGGTAGAAGAGTCAAGCTATAAGTGTTCAAACAATCGCTTAGACCCACTACTAATATCGATATGTGGAACCATAGAGTGAATCGTTTGTCGATAGATTTTCAGCTCTACTAAGCATGTGCTTGTTTTTTCTCTTTATCTTCACTTATCATCAAATTTGAGTTAGACAAGCTAAGACAAGCTACTAAAATAATCGCTTACTACTTATATTGATAGGTGGAGCCATCAAGAGACTTTCAGCTCTACTTAGCTCGAGTGAATCCTTTGTCGATAGATTTTCAGCTGTACTAAACACATGTTCTGTTCGCTTATCATCCCTCTATCTGCTACTCACTTCATATTCTGCTTTACCTGCTTACCATATTGTCATCTCTTCAGTTTTCTTCAGGTCACTTATCGCTTGATTTCCCTCTTCCAACATAGATTTTATAGGGTATTCCTAGTCTGATATGACAACTAAAACATATCAACTTATTTTGGCTTTTTTGTCTCATTTTTTTTTGCCTTATTTTTTGCCCTTTTCCCTTTGTTGTCTTGCTTTTTTTTTTGTCTGTTCTGTGCGTTGGCAACGTCGCGTATGCGCAATTTTCCATTCGGGCCGTAAATCATGCGTCCAATGCCTGACTTTTGTTTTCGGCCTGTCGCATGTGTATGTGTGGGTGTCAACGCCCATTTTGCATGCCGTGGGCGTGCCCATAGTCACACGCGCCTCGCCCTGTGTGCGTGTGAGTGTGTGTGTGTGAGTCTGTGCGTTAATCTTTGCTGCAGTCGCCGCTGTCTCCAGTTTTGCTGCCACTGACAGGCAGCGGCATTTAGTTTTAATTTATGGCGCATTTTGCTAGCTGCCTTTTACGCTCGCTTCTTTCAGCCGTTTGCCATTTGGCCAACAGCTATAGCTCTGGCCACCAAAAGGGCCGTGCCTCCTGTGTGTGTCTCAAGTGTCGAGCGACTGCACAACTCATTTGCTATTTAGCCCAGCCAGAGGGGACTCTCACCCCCTCTCCGCCTATCCCCATCCCCTTCCCATCGTTTTTGCCATCTTATTGATGCGCATTGCCGGCCATTAAAGATGCTCGCAGCTATCATTCATCTGGCTGACCAAAATGTACCGTCGCAATGCGCTGTCATTCTGATCGACCAGCGCCCAAACGTCCCAGCGCCATCGTCACGTTGCACGTCGCCAACATTGTGATAATTGCGCCTAATAACTTTTGATGGCTGTAATTAATTCCCATAAGCGTTGCTCGAGTCTCGATGCATGTGACGTTGCCCGTCGTCCGTTGTCCGTTGCCTCAACTACGACTACGGCTGGTTACGGCATCTCAAATGGTTTGTCAGCCATGAAATTGACACGTCTTTGGTATTAAGTGCCACATTGAATTGTGCAAATTAATACGTTAGTGTTGCTGTTGCTTCTATTGTTGTTGCTGCTGTAGCTTGTTGCTGCCCGCCTCAAGTATGACAAACAGCGTGGGCGTGGCAAGTGACCAAAATGAGCGACAAGTGTCAGAGCTGACAAAGCACTTAGAGACCAGACTCAGAACGATGTTCGCTCAGAGAGTGAGCAGAGTTTATTGGTTTCTTTATACTCTGCAAACTTGCTATTGGAAATTCAATGAAATTTGTTTTCCCTTACTTCTTTTTATTGGAATTCTGAGATATTTATTAAGACATGTTTGTATAACTCAGATATTATTATTTTATTGCTAACTCCAAGGGATTTCCTTGAAAATCTCTTGTTTTAACTTTTCTGCACTATTATAACTTTAAAGTTTTCCAAGTTTTACTTATTTTTACTGGAATTCTAAGAGAATCTTATAGCTAACTCCAAAGGATTTCCTTGAACTTCTCGCCAGTTTAAACTTTTCTACATTATAAAAAGTTCAAAATTTCCCAGCTTTTATTAATTATCACAGGAATTCTAAGAGATTTTATTAGATCTACCCGCTTACTTCCAAGATTAATATTTTATAGCTAACTCCTATGAATTTCCTTGAAATTCTCTTAAGCTAAAACTTTTCTGCACTATTAAAACTTAAAATTTTTTTCAAAATTAGATTAAATCTTCCATCTCAACTTAATGCCAATACTGCCAAAAATAAACTTCTTTCATTTCACATTAAAATCGCATTTGATTTGAAGCCGCCTAATGCTGATTCGCCAATAACCAGACATCGGATCAATATCAATTGAAGTAGAAATTAATTACCGCTGACTCATGCTCATGACTCGAAATCAAAGGCAACCAATTATGCTGTGTAGCTGCTGCCTAGCTGTGCGCAACCCTAATGAGATTCATTCAACAAACAAACCTGAATTTCGAATTTCATGCCACTGACAACTCGACAAAGCGGCCTGCGTTTAATTCCGCTGTCACCCAGAGCCCGGAGACCAGACCCGCCGCTGTTGCGCCATCAAATCTAACCTCAGAAGCCGCAAGCCCATTTGCATGCTGGGCCCACAGCGTTGCCAGATCGCCAATAATTTGTCTGCTCGTGTGTGTGTGGGTGAGGCGAGTATGGGGGAGGTGTGGGTGCACATCTTTCAAATTGTCGCAGGATTGTAATTAACAATCGCACACATTGCCAAAAACTTAAATGCTTCTCCATCTCTAGCCGAATTACCCGTCATTTCCATTAACAACAAACAAATGTTAAGTGGGGCGTTACTGTCCGCCTGATGCTCCTTAAGAAGTATTTAAATTTGTGTAAAAATGTATGAAGTTATGCTTCGAGTTTTTCTAGATAGAAATCAGCATAGATCTAGAGACAGTCCATGTGAGAACGTTACAATCGAGCGTTACCGACTACAGGATACTCTTTTCTGATATGCCACGCCCACAATTGATACATGTATATATAATTTTTGGTAAGTTAATACAAGAGATCAACTGTGGATTAGTGGTTAAATTTTGAGTTTTTCGTGGATTTGCCATGCCTCCCATTGACGTAATATTATGACTTTGAGTTATCAACTTGAGTAAATATTTTAAATTTCACCTCTCAAGCACTTAAAAGAACAGAGTTTTTTAGGATACCAGAATATACATTTCCGATTTGTCACACCCCTAGTGGGCGTATTTTAAATGTCTTGTCACTTTATCAGAGGATGGTATACACCATATTATATAATATATATTTTTCTATATATATGTATATGTATATTGTAATTTCAATTCCTTAGCTTCAGTAGCGGAAAAATCGTTTGCGTTCATACGTACGGAAGAACCGACTGATGGACGTACGGACCTTCAATCATCCTAACAAATTTTGCTCAAAACAAAATATATTTATATCACTTGATGAATGTGAATGATGAGATTATCATAGCAAAGGCCAGCCATAGCTCTTCACCTCTGCGAAAATATTCAAAATATCAAAGCTCTATCGACTAAGCCTCTACCCGCCTATAATCGCACTAAGCTACCCCTTTTCACTCTCACCGAACGAGCATAACAATAAGCTGATAATTCGCCTCTCCCAACCTCTCCTGCTCCGCCTCCATTCAGTATGAAAACAATTAGAAACAGCCGCGTCGCGTCGCCTCGCATGCTCGACTGGTGTCCATGGCGTCAGTGTGGTCATTAACGCGACAGCAGCCGCATCGTCTTACTCACCTTCCGCTGCTCCCCAGTCGCCTGCCACTGCCATTGCCTGCTACGCTCAACTCTTACTCATTGGCTCTTTCATATATCTCCCCCCTCTATCATCGCTCTCACTCCGCTCATAATTTCTTATTTAAGCGCAATTTTCGTCGCAATTTCGTTCACCAAATTTGTACTGCAATAAACGCCGTCTGGGCGGCAGTGGGCGTGGCATATTGAAAACATTTGGCAAAGGCAATTGCTCAATGTTGCTGATGTTGTTGGTGTTGTTGGTGATGCTGCTGTTCTTGTTGCTCTTGAATCATATATTTTTAAAAAACTTTTGGCTTGACTTGACTTTATGGCACATAAATGTGCGTCCGTCTGGCTGTCTGTCCAGCTGTTAAAGCCAACAAACGTGTTGATTGAAGCAATTAGCAGTTGTGCATGTGTGTGTGTGTCTCTCTCTTTCTCTGTGTGTGTGTGTGTTTGAGGGTTGCAGCTTGCAGCTGGCCTCGACCGCGGGCAAATGTTTGTCTAATTACTTTGCACAGCTTTCAGCAAGGCAGCATGTGTCTTCATTTTGTCACATTTACAACAAAAGCAGCAGCAGTGGCAGTTGCAGTGGCAGCAACATCGCTCACTGTTTGTTTGTGCTTGTCAAACTGCAGCAGCAGAAGCAGCAACAGTAGCAGCAGCAGCAGCAACATCCCGACAGGCACGCCAGCAACATGCTCGACACGCCGGCAACTTCGACAGTCTCGTCGCCATCTTCAGTCAACAGCAGCAGCAGCAGCAAAAAAAAACTGGCGCTGCGGAAATTAATGTGGTAAACTTGCAAGTAGCACAGCCACGCCCCCTACGGCACTCGCCCTCCTGGTCTCGCTGCCTTATCGGACCCAGTGACTGGCCGTCAAGGCAACTTCCTCGTTCGTTGTTGCTGCTGCTTTTGACATTTTTCGCCTTTTGGCCCCTTCACTATTTGCTGTACCCCATCCCTCTCTCCCCCTCATTCAACTCCCTGCATTTTGCGGTTTTGTGCCATAAAGTTATATTTTATAGCATGTTGTGCGCTGGCGTTATAAATAAGTTTATGGACGCGCCCAAGCCAAATGTTTAATTATTGCCAGGCATTCGCCAACTAAATGGGGGGCGTGGCTGGGCAGAGACGGGCAGCGGCATAACTGTCAATGTGTGCACAGCCGCGTTCTGAGAAGCTGACAAATTGATTGATGATCTGCTATAAAATGTCTCGTTTGTTGTAAATGTAACGCATCATAAATTCGCAAAATTATGGCAAACGAGAAATGTGCCCGAAGCACAGCCAAAAAGTGGAGCACAAAGAGAATGAGAGAGAGGGAGAGCGAGAGAGCGACAGTCTGGATTTGCAGACGACAGAAATTGAAAGCTGTGAATCTATACGTAGTATATGTAGATATAATTAAAAACATATGTTGGGTAACGGGAGAGCGACGGACAGCGAACAATAGCAGCTGAGTCAGTAATCCAGAGACAGAGAGAGATAGAGAGAGAGAGAGGGAGGGGAGATATGGGATATTCCGTGAGCAGGACGAGGCACGAGTGTATTGACTAACCCTGTATGGGTTAATTAGACGGGTGTTGAATGCTTAAACGGCAGCTGCTCCAAATGGGGGCGTCTGGTGTTCCCCTGCTCACCCCAGCCGCCGACTCTCCCGCACTCTTTCTCCGCTTACTTAAAGCGATTCCATTCTCGAATTGAGTGCAACAGCATTGTCAAGGTCAGTTGATATTGGAGACCTAAGCCTAGCGAAATGTTTTGAGAATTGAATTTCAAAATAAATAAATCTCAAAAGAATGAAAAAAATATGAGTTTGCAATATGATTCTCAATACGAAATTATAAATTTAAATTTACCGAAATATAAATTTCAATTAATTATATATTTCATTATATAAAAATTATTAATTATTGATATTTTTGTAGTACAAATATGTTAAATATTTCCTGAAAATAAACCTTTTCTTTTTGATGCATTCAAAATAAAAATAAGAATCAGGTAGAAAAATATAATATCATATTATAAAATATACACATATAATTATATAAACAAAAGTATAAAAACTTTGGAACAATGTTTTTACTAAGATATATAATACTTTTTTTTCGAATATCACTTCTGTTTATTTTTTATTGTATGAACCAAAATACAAAAAATAATTAAATTACAAAATAAATTTAAATAAATTAATTAATGTCAAGTAAATAAATAAATAAAAACAGAAAAAAATAATAAAAATAGCAATAATAAATAATAAAGAATAAATTAATAAATAATAAATAAACATATAAAAATAAAATAATAAATAAACATATAAAAATAGTAATAATAAGCAATAAATAATAAATGTTAAATGTTTAATGTAAAAATCAATTTTTTTTTAACAATCAAAAGTATATTTTTTTGACTTGATAATAGAAATATATTGTAAGTTTTTCTTTCCATATTAAAGTTTAACTATTCCAGTTTATTCACGTCATGTGGCACGGCTTAAACATAGTTGATTATAACATCGAAAAATCGCATTCACTTACCGCGGCTGTCTTATCAGCGCGCGTTCTTTGTTTGCGCCGCAGCAAAACAAAGCCAACGCAGCTCAAAGGAGAGTCATGCAGGCTGACAATCAAGCAGGCGGTAGGAGGTAGGCAGTGGGTGGTGGGCGGTTGGCGGGTATGCAGGAAATCTTTTTTCTTGAGGCGTATGCAGGATAAAGAACAACTTTCACACAAACGCGTAATTCACATTTTTCACACACCATTCGTTTTCAATAACTTGACAACAAACACACACACACACACACACAGGAATATTCAAGGCGAAATTAGCGCAGCCAGAGTTTCCTTATGCCACACACACACACATCCCTACTTATATATACATATATGTTCATGGTATATCTGGGGCAACTGAAGAGTCATGCTGACTTTCTTGGAGCGTCATCAATGCTACCCTTTCCCGGCTGGCGGCTGGCAGCGCATTCTGAGACGCTGCCTGAATGAAATGGCAAAGTTTATGTAATGCGACGCGTAAATTTTCAGTCAGCGCGAATGCGAGTGCCACTCCCCCAGCCGCCCCCTCTGCTCATGCTGCCACTCTCACAGCTTGTTAACGAATTGAACTACAGCTCCACCTTTTACGCGTTGAATTTTTGGTCGTAAGCAATGCTGAGGGCTCTTGGATCTGAGCTGAGCGTCAACAGATTGTGAAAGCAAATGCCTGCCAGTAGCGCTGCTCATTTAGCCGTTTTACGGTTAGATATGGCTAGCTTATGTTTATAGCTGAATTAAATTTTTCTAATAAAGTTTATTAGAGAAAATAAAATAATTGGCTTAAGAGTTTGTTGAAAGTCAAACTTTGTTCTTTTTTTTTTCTTATATCAAGATATTTATTTATCTTATTCCTCTAGCCTTTTCCTTGGCTTTTTTTTAATAGCCAACACTGGCAGTAATCATGCCGAGAGCAACAAAAAAGATTGAGCCAAGGAAATCAGAGCAAAGTATGCGAGAGTCATGTAGGTTTTTCCTTATGTTGCTGGCAGTTGCCATAAAAATTACTTTGTTTGCCTCGCATGCAATTTTATTGAGCTTCAGACAGGCCGAGACAGTCGAAAACTTTTCACACAGCTCGCGAATCTCAGCTGCAGGTGAACTCCGCTCCCTCCCTCACTCTCTCTGAAGTCACAAAAGATTTCTCAGTTGTATTGCGCTAGTTTTGTCCAACAACAACAACGGCAGCAGAATCTCATTTTATTGCTATATAAACCAAAATCGTAAAAGTGATTTTTGCGACGATTCAGCAAATTCCGGCTAGGTGTTCGGGGACCCAGGCAGGTGGGTTGGCTTGAGGCAGTAGACATTTGTTCTGAAGTTTTTGTGGGCAGGGCAGCAGAATGTATCGAAGGCATAATAAATGTGGAATGTGAGCAAATAAGTTACGTCATTTAGAGGAAAACTTTGGCTGAACTATGGGAGAGAGAGGAAGACATTAAATTTGATTATTAAATTCTATATGCCATAAAGGAATAATGTATAAAATGAGCATTAAAGTTCACTTAAAGTCGGTTTCTATTAGCTGAAACTGTTTAACTCTCTTTATGTGACAAACTCTCAAGTTGAAGTCTCACATTTGACCCAACTCTATCTCTGCTGTTTAATCCCTGGGACAATCTCATTAGGTGTTAGTCCAATTACTTAGAACAGAGCTCGCTTTTGAATCGGAACTACGGCTGACAACTGGCAAAGTTTGCGAACAGGATGACACAAATTAGCTAGACAAAATTAGCAGAGAGAGAGAGAAAGTTTGGCCGGAAATCTTTTAGCCGAAAATATTTTAGGCAAAATTTTCAAACTGTTGCGCAGCTGGGCAGCTGCCAGTCCGGATGGAGAGGGGTTTGGAGGGGAGGTCATACACAACTTGGCAGCTACACATGTGTGAGCTGGCTGCAGGTCCTTTTTTCTGCACAGGCTCGGCTCGCTTTCGAGTGTGAATTTTAAGCCAGGAAGTGAGCAACTGAGTGGCGGTTGCAAACTTGGCGGCTGTGCCTTGCCACTTGTTGCACAAATGTTTTCATATATATTGTAGTATATATATATATATTTTTTTTTTGCTAAATATTATTGGCAACACAGCGGGTCGTTGAAGAAAATAAAAAGATGTGCCGCTGACAATGGCAGGCTCTAAGAGAGAGAGAGAGAGGGAAATAGAGAGAGAGAGAGTGTGGCAGCGCGCGCGAATGTTGCCTTTCGAGTGTGTGTCTGAGCTTAACATGCCATGAAGTGCAGGCAGCAGACGCTGAAGTAGCTGCCACTGTTTGTGCCACACTTTAAATGCACTCGAAAGTGTTTGCTTATAGCACACTCGACACACACACACACCGAGTTGCCTCTCCCTCTACACTGTGCTACATGCAACACTCTGCAGCTACCCATGACATGCCTTTTAGTTTCGGCTCCGCCTTTAGCTCATTTCTGCTGCTGCTGCTGCTCCTACTCCTACTTCTACTTCTTCTTCTTCTTCTTCTCCATTTTTTTCGCTGCTATTTTTTATACAGATTATTTTTTTATTTATTTTTTTCATATTCCTTTTTTTTCCACTCGCTCAGCTGGCTTGCCGTGCATTTTAAGTGCATTTCGGCGCAACGCCAAACACATTTCAGACTCCATGTTATTATGACTGTGTGTGTCTATGTGTGTGTGTACCTAGTGCCGAGCCATTTTTAAGTGACTTGCCGACGACATTTGCCACCGCGTCGCGACTGTTGACTGCCGCCCACAACAAACTGGTCGGGCGCCCCCCACTCCGCGTTTGACTTTTCTGTTGCATACTTTGGAGCTCACTCTCTCTCTCTCTCTCTCTCGCTCGCTGTCAAGCCATAAATCATCGGGCCGAGTGCCACACAGTGTGGCAGTCTTAAAGTGTTAGCTCACCACAAAACGACCAACTGGTAGTGCAATAAAAATTGCACAAATATGCGAAACCACAAAACTTACGTCTAAGCCCTCGGCGCTGTATCCAAATCACATTATTTGTCGAGGGGAATTCAGTTGGGGGCGGGCGAGCAGAAGCCAAACTATGAAAGGCAAGAAATAGTTGGTTGCGTTTCAAATTCAATTATATCTTATTAGTATAAGCCTTGGCAATTGATAGCTATAAAAAGACGATGCTTGTGACGCTCTAAATAACCCGCTCTCTACTGTCTCTTGTCTACTCTTTATTCTCTACTATTTCTACACTCTCGGTACACTCTTTACTCACTCTATCTCTACACTCTCTATACTCTCTCGACTGTTTCTAGAGTATTTATTCACTACTCTTGATAGTCACCTCTCCACTTTTCACGCTCCACTCTCCACTTTTTGCCCCCCATGCTTGAATTTCTCTTTTTCACCGTCCATAGTATGCACACCACTCTCCATACTCTTCTCTACATTCACTAACTTCCACTTTCCACTCTTCACTCTTCATTCTACTCGTTACCACTTTATTTTCCACTCTTCACATTCCTCTTTCCAATTACAGTCTCCACTCTACACTCTTTTTCCCCAACTCTCCACTCGCTACTCTCTCTACTCTCTAATCGCTACTCTCCACTCTACACTCTACACTCTATTCGCTACTCTCCACTCCAATCTACACTCTCTACTCGATTCTCTCTATTCTCCACTCTCTATATTCTTCTTTCGAATTCCACTCTCTTCTCCGTAATCTATGCCCCCAACTCACCAATCCACACTCTTTATTCGCCTCATTCTATTTTATATTCTCCATTCTCCTCTCTATTACTCTGCACATGGCCTGTTTCAATTCCACTCCACACTCTCCAAACTTTTACTCCTCACTCTCTACTCGCTTCTATCCACTTTCCAATCTCCACTCTTCACTCTATTACTCTCTACATTCAATTTTCCAATTCCACTCACAATTCTCAACTCCCCACTCTTTACTCTCCACTCTCCACATTTCACTTTCCAATTCATCTCTCTACTCTTTCATTTCGGCAATTAATTCACTCCCTCTTCTCATGCATTGCTTCCATAATTCCTGTCTACAAATACTTAAGGATATTCGTCTCTGAGCCCGTATCTATTCCAAATTCCAATTTATGCATGGCCACTAAAGCGGCAAAAAGCTGGTAACTACTTGCAAGCAAGTTTAATTAAATTCCTATATAGATAGACACTTGCACACTTGCTGAATTCGTTTACTTACGCTCCATTGCCAATCAGATAATGCTAATGCTGTCTGCTCTCCCAGCTAGTGGAAAAATGTCATCACACTTCTAAGTATGCGATTATGTCTAATGTTGTTGCTGTTGCTTCAGTCTCTGCTGTTGCTGTTGCTGTTGCCAGATGTTTTGTCGCAGAGCTTGGCATGGTGGATGGGTTGCCTAATAATCTGTACGTTTTGCTGCAAAGATTTATTATCGTTCCATGCGGATAAAAGATTTACGCATATCAAGGAGCGGGGAAGAGACTCGATGCTCATACCGACAATCCGATTTGGACACTGCCAGCTTCTGTCTTTTCACAGTTGTTTCTTAGCATTGTGTATTATGTTTATGGATATGAATGCGAATGTGTCGCATCTAGAGACACAGACAGATACAGAGACTGAGACACTGGCATCGCATGCAATGAAATGAAGTCATTCCGTTCGCTGATTTGGTTATTTATCATTATATTTCCTTATGATGCCATATGATACAATATTTATTGCTCCTGCTGCTGCTCGCCAGCTGAGTTATGGCAGCCATATGACATTGACATCGTTGCATAAATCAGCTGCTAATAAGATGAACTCTCACTCACTCTCACTCACCCTCTCTCTCTCTCTTTCTCAACCCTTTAGCTGTGGCTAGCAAAAAGATGCTAAGCTTATTAGACTTGTCAATTTGGATAGCGATAGCAATCAACTGTAATTCGTTGACTAGGGCATCAGTTAACAAAGTTTTGGGCCAATGCCCAATGCCGAATGGTGAATAGCTAATGCCAATTGATTTAAATGTGCGACAAATTTCTCAAGGCTCAGCTCGAGATAAAGGACCAGCCTGACAAATCTGTTCGAGACCAAAAACTATTAGCATATGTGAGTGGGCTAAATTCCATTTGCCAATATCCCAACCCAAAGGCATGCGAAAAACTTTCCAGCCAAGTTAATCATTTGTGGGATATTATCAATCCATTTTTGGGGCTTTGCCTCCCAAAGAAAATACACGAGCGACCCTTTACTTAGCCAGGGCATTAGCATTACGAGCATAGTTCAACCTTTCTCTTTCACTGTATGTGTGCGCCTGTGTGTGCGTGTGTGTGTTTATGTGTGTGCATGGGATTTAAGCACATCATTACATAAAATTCCCCAAAGTGAGCCTGGGCAATCTCCCTTGCTGAGCAGTTAGACTGGCAGGTTTGTTGGCCTGGTCGTTGGATCGACTGGTAACCATAATAAAGCTTATAACACTTTGCATTACACTAATGCAAATACAATAGGGATGTGTGGGTGTGTATGTCTGCTTTCTATACCCTGAAGTCATTGAATATGTGTAAGTGGGGTATATTCTTTTGTTTGTTTATATACATGTAAAAGATGGTATATAAAGATATGTCTGTTTATAAAAACTAGCGATTGAATTCGTTTTCAAATCATCGATAACTTTTGTCGATTTTCAACTGTGCTCACAGCAGCAGATGAATTTAAATGAAGAAGGCTGAACGTCTTAGATCTGCACAGTTGTTTATAAGAACTAAAACAATAGTCTACGAATAAGAAAATAAAGTTTGATTTTAAATTATCGATATATATTTTTAATATTTGCTATCGATTTTCATCTTTGATCATATGTAAACCTATTAAGAAGAGCAGCAGAGCAAAACAAGTAACCTTACATATGTACATGCCGTTTGTAACAACTAGAGACAATATTCTGCGTATAGGAGGATAAAGCTTGTTTTAAATTGACCGTTAAGTATTATCGATTATTATTTATATTCATATCTTCCATCAATTTCCAACTATGATAATTTAAAAAAAAAAAACATTAAGAATAAGAGCAGAAGATGAGGTGTCTTAGATCTATCAATTTGTCCATAAGAACTAGAAGCATGTTATTTATTATTTGTTTTCAAATTATCGATAAATATCTTTCATAACTGATATCGATTTTATATTTTGCTCCTAAGCCAAAAGTCTAAGCCCAAGAGTTGCAAATGAATTGCTAAAGACAGCAATGAATCCAATTGGTGCAGGGAATCTTCAAGTCGTGCACTTGCGACTACACCATCCCTAGTTATTGTTTTTGGGTTGACTTGTGTGTGTTTGCGTGTGCGAGTGTTTGTGCCTCAGCTTCAATTATGCCATATGTCTGGACGCTCGCTTGGGTTCACTTGGCCTAAACACAAAATTTGTTTAAGCTCCAGCCAGGGATTTAAATTGCTCGACTCAGCCCAGCCGCAAACCCAATCTCGCATCCCTTGGAGCCCCCAAAGACTGGTCAAGTGTGAGGCGTTTGGCTAGTGCGGTTAGGAGTTTTGCTACAGTTGCCCAAGATCTCTCTGCCTGTCTCTGTCCCGCATCCTGTATCTTTGTGGTTTGATATCAGCTTGAGCTATATATGGAACGGATACCTGGCTGAGCATATGGTCAAGTGCCTTGGCTCATTATGCAGATTTAGCCATGCATTTGCTGCATATTGGTTATTGGCTTATTGTTCCAGTTGGCTGCAGCAAAGGACACGGTGCCAGTCCCCCAATCTCCCAGTTTCCCACTTCCTGGATATAGGCATTTCACAAGAATTGCCTGTCAATTTACATGATTCGTTTGGACTTAAGTCGATTGTTAGCTCAACATATTCAAAGCAGACTTCTAGAGGCCTATAGAAAGATAAATAAAAACTACAAATCTTCTCTGGAGTCAGAGCATGTAAATTATACTCACCAATTTAACTTTCGCTCTCGCTCAAATTAAATATTCTCCGCTTGGTGGAAGGCTGCTCTTTAGCAGCTAATTGCTTCCCATATGTTAGCTAACCACGCCGCCGGCAGCAATCAAAAAGTTAAGAGTCAAACGACATTTCGACCACAAACTAATTTATTAATCCCCGCCCACCCACACACACACACGCACACAGACACAGACTGGGGCACACTCTGTAGGAAAATGAACTTTTAAAGCGAAGCCAAGTTGTAAGCGCGCTGCGTCCTTTTTGTCTCACCGTCCTCCGTCTGTTGCCGCCAAAACCGCTTTTTGGACATGGCTAAAATATGCAAAACTAACATAAATCTCAATTTAGAGATTTATGAAAAAAATACACACACACACATAGAGAAAGAGTGAGCGAGAGAGAGAGTTGGAAAATCCGCAAAGTAATAAAAAAAATTGTAATTCCAATTCAGCAAACGCCAAAGCGAAAAAAATCAAATAAAAAACTAAACAAAAAACTTGCACAGCGCCAAATATCACCAAAAATACCACAAACGGCGTAACAATATAACAAAAACCCCACACAACAAAAACAAAAAAAAAACGACCAAAAATGGGGCAAAAAGTTTTGGAAAACGTAAAATGAAAAAATAAAAAAAAAAATGAAACAAAGTTTAAAGTTCAAAAAGCAGTGCGCAAAAAATTGCTTTAAAAATCACAGACAAATGCGTTGGCCACAAATGACCAACATGCAAAACGATTGCAGCATCTATGATCAACTCGAATAGCACATACTCTAGCTCTAGCAAGTGTGCTGAATAATATAAAGAGACAAAAATTCAACTTTTAAATATTGTATATGTAATATATTAATCTTAATCTATATTGATTTTTTTTTTTTTTTTAAATCGAAATCGGATACTATTGTATAAATATAATTATTTTAATGTATTAACTTTAATTTTGTATTTTTATTATAATATTTCTTAATTTATTTATTTAAATGTTTGATAAATTTTTAAAGTTTTTTTCTTCTTATTACAATTTAAAAATATTTTCATAATTTTTTTTTTGTAAATATATTATTATAAATTTAAATATTTAACATTTTATATCACAATTTATTTTATGAAAATTTTTATTTCAATGCTCTCATATAATCTTAAAAGATTTTCTTTTGAATTCCTTATTTAAAATATTAACTTATTTTGTTTTTTTGTAAATATTTTTGTTTATAATTTTAATACTTAATATTTTAAATCACTGTTTATATTTCCAAATTTTATATTTTAAAATAGGAATTTAAAAAAAATAGGAAATTCAAAAAAAAAAGTTATAAAATTAGATCAAAGCACTTAAATAAATATTTTAATAAAATAAATTATACCATAAAAATAGATAAAAAAAAAAACTTTAAAAATTGTATCATTATATATTAATAATGATGAAATTTTTTATTTTTTTGGTATAATTTATTTTATTAAAATATTTATTTAAGTGCTTTTATCTAATTTTATAACATTTTTTTTTAATTCCCATTTTAAAATTTTTTTTTGAATTCCTATTTCAAAATTTTTGATGTAAAATTTATTTTTATAAATTTTAATATTTTATATTTTTTATCACAATTTATATGTATTTTTTTAAGGTATTCCAAGAATTTAATAGAAATTTATTTTATGTTCAATTCTTAGCTATCTTTAAAGTTCGACTTTATATTTGGTAGCATTCGTTCGATTGATAGTTTTAAGAAAGGGTATTTTAATGGATGTAATATTTCCGCCGTAGGGCTTTGGGAAATTTATTTTGCAAATTAAAAATCGTGTATAGATTTCGTGGCTGGCGCCTGCTGTGCAAGTTTTATTTATTTTTTTTTTTTTTTCTGGTGAAAATGACATCAGAATTTGTGCAGCTGCATGAAAAAGGCAACTGTAAACGAATTAAAGTAAAAGCAAATACATATGCAAATACACACACAAACACAAACACACATACACTATCAAGATGAATGACTTAATGTAAGTTGCTGGAGCAGCCACCGGTGCACAACATGAAAAATGCGCGAAAAAATACATGAGAAATGCAGGGAAAATGGAAAGAAGGAAGAGTGAGAAGTGAGAAGTGAGAAGGGAATGCCTGACTAAGAGATATCACAACTTTTACAAATGTTATTGCATATGGATAAACGAATTTATTCAGAGCTAAAACTGAACTTAATTAAAGGATCTTCAGGTGTTCTGATTTTATAGAAAATTTAAGTACAATATAAAAATTTAAAATATATTAATATATAAATTTATATATACTATAAAATAATTAAAAATGTATACGGATTTAATATAAATACATATTCACTCCATCAAAATCCAGTTTATCATTAATCCTATTCAAATGAACTTTAGCATTAATTTACGACTTCTTTTTTCTGTACCACACTTAATCCAAAAATGAATATACCGTGTTGCGCCACTTGCATTTGCGATCAAGGTATAATAAGTGGGGCAAGCTCTGAGTGCCAAAAATGGCGAGGCGCCATGACTTAACAAAGAGCAAGGGCAGCAGGGGGCTTACGGCTGAAGCGGAAAAGGGTTTCAGTCTCTCTCTCTCCCATTTTCTCCCTCCCTCCATATTTTATATTGTTGCCCTAGCCCTTAGCCCTCGATGCGTGTGTGCATAAAAATCTGTCGCTGCCTCAGCTTCAATTATATTTTACAAGCTATTGCTGCCTCTTTCAAGGCAGCGCTCATTTATTCTGCCGTCTCACTTCGCTCCGCCTGCTCTTTTTTCTTGCTTTCGATTTTGTTCATTTGCCCTACATACATACATACATACAATATATATATGTTTTTTTGGTGCTTGCTGCTCATAAATTTCGGCGCTCGTCCGTCTGGGGGCTGGGCGCGGGTCTCCGTAAAGAATCACTGCTGTTATTCTAATTTTATGGAAATTCCTACACTTTTTCCTTGCCTTTTCTTTTCAGCGCACGGATTTGCGTTTGGAGAAAAATCTGTTTGTCATACGCTTCGTTGCGCCTCATTTTGCAAAAGAGAGAGCCAAAAAAAAATGAGAAGAAACCGAAAGGCGGGCAGCCAAAAATATTGTTGGGCCTGTCTTACGGCTGGCCAGCTCCATTGAGTGGTTCACAGCTGGCCAGTGGGTGCAAGACTGAAGGGGGAAAAGAAGAAAAAAAAAGCCAGCCAGCCCGCCCGAAAGAGCTGAAGAAGAGAAAAAACTTTTCACAACGCATAAATTTTTGTGCATTAGTTTTGCGCCACATAATTCTTGCTGTGAAACATATGCTGAAGGCACAGGCTGAGGCAGGCACAAATTTGATTTTAAAGCTGGCGCAAAGTGAAATTTGATTATACAAAAATTCGTACAGCGCATCCATCATAGCACCAACAGAGAACTCCTTCACGCAATCGCAGTTCGATATTATTTACGACTTGCCTAACGAGCTCTACGCACTCGTAAAGCTCGAACAGTTGGCAAATTTGTTATCTTTATAAAACAAATTTTAAATTTGGTATATTTAGATATTTTAATTCAGCGTACAAAACTATCCTCACTGAACTAGATAATTCCTGTTTGTTTAATTTAATGCTTGAACTAAAACAAACTCCAGCCGAGCAGACACAGATGAGGCACATTTATAAGCCAGCAGAGCGCCAACTACGGCGGGGCTATCTTTATTTTTTAATACCCTGACAGCAAGCAGTGCAAGGCGTATTGGTTTTGGTAGAGTATGTGCAACACGCGTGAATAAAATATATAGGATATATGACTATATATGACTATAATTAGAACTGCTCAGTAGAACCACTCAATCTGTTTGTCCTCCAGCTGTCTTTAATGTAAAGCTCGAAATGTGTAGAGTCTCCATCCTTCTATAGCATTTATGATATTTATATTACATTAAAGACCATCTTTCGTATGCAGATTTATCAAAATAAGGTTGTCTGAACAAGAGTGATATTATTTTGGATAGCTCTAATTCAGCAGCTTTTAAATTAATCGATAACATTAGACTGTTTAACTATTAAAGAAGGATATCCATTGTTCAGACTATATATGGAAACAAATATTAAAAAAAAAATTATAACATACATCTTAATCTGATGAAGTCCTAATCTTCAGATGGCAGCCCTTTTCTTCAATATAAACAAATCCACTTCCATACGTCTAAGAGTGCATTGATTAATCTGTTATCTTTTCATCGGCAACAGGGTATCTGCTAGTCAGTCTCTTTCACTTATTTGCTCTTTATAGCTGGCTGTCTAGTTTATTGTCAGTTTTATGAGGCAAGTCGCACCCGCTGCAGTTTAAATGTTTGACGATCAGTGCTAATGCCACAGACGAAGACCCCTCATTAAGTGGGACAACAACAACAACAACAACAACAGCAGCAGTGTATCCACTCTCCATCTGCAGCAACACTTTTCTCACCTTCCCGTTTCAATTGTGTTTCGTGTTTGCTTTTTGTCTTTTGGGGTCACGCCGAGGCCTATTAATTTTTGTTCTTGTTTTTTGTTTTCTGTTCTTTTCTGCGGTCGTCCCGACATCCGTCGCGCGTTGACAAAATTAGAAGCGCGTGGGCGGGTCGTTGCTGGAGTGAAGGCGTGGCATTTGGCATTTCTTTTCACACTTCTCCGGTTCGCCATCAAATTAATTAATATCATAAAAATGTCAAAGCTTAATTATCATAAATAGACAAATGACAACAAATATTATGCGACTCATTTGTTTGAGTTTTTCCGGAGAACTCGGAAAAATTGGAAAAATAATGAAAGCGTAGTGCGAAAAGGCGCTCGAGCATGTTTATCTCTAGTCAATTTCATGGTACTCTTGTCTCGCTTGTTGCGTGTTCGTCTAGGTGGATCATTAGTTAAATACATTCGAAACGACGCTTGACACTAATTTGTCGGCATCTCATTTAATTTGTACAAATTATGATATTTTCCTCATTTGCTGAAATGAATACTAATTAATAGGGGGCATAGTTTCTTTAACTAGAAGCGGGAGTAGTGGGGCGGGAAAATATTTAAAATTTTAATAAGGTGCGAAGAGCATAAATAAGATATTTTAATGGATAACATAAAAGCGGGATTTTATATATTTTTGGAATATCAAATTTTAGAAAAAATTAAAAAAATATAAAATATATATTTGATTTTTATAAAAAATGTAAAATAAAATTTTACTACAAATAAAATTTACAAAATAAAAAAAAAAAAAAAAAAAAAAAAAAAAAAATTATAGTATATTTAATCTTTCTAATAAATAACTAAAAAGTATTTTATTAAAAAATGTATAAATATAGATAAATAAAATCTTTAAAACATAAAAAACAAAACAAATATAAATAGGAAATCTAAATCATTGAAGTAAATTTCCGGTTTTCCCCCCAAAATTTATTGCCAATGTAGTAAAACTTCTTTCGATATTTCTTTGCGGCAGTTTTGATTGATTTTCTATGTTTTGCGAGCTCGGCGCACTTTAAGAGCTGTCGAGCTGTCTGCAATGCCAATGTCAAACGCAAGTACAAGTTCGAGTGCCACTCTTTCTATGTATCTGTGGACAACTGCAACCACCGCAACGTGCTGACAATCGTCTCGCACTCAAAATCAGAAACTAAAAGTTCAATACGAAGTAAAATCAATTGTGTTCAACCCCAAAAATACCGAACTCGCACTCGCACTCGCCAGACACATGTCAAAAACATGAACGACGAAAAAAATATATATTAAATCTATTTTGAACTGAGAATAAAGAAGAAAAATAAAAGTGTCATAAGGCATTTGGGTGTGCGACAGGCTTCCAAGTCCCGACTCCAGATGGAACTGCGAGTCGACAAATAAAACTGTCAGTTTTAATAACTAAACACAACAGCAACAACAAAAGGGACAACAGCAACAACAACAACAACTAAAGAGGCAACAAGTGCACTTCACTTGATGTACTTCCAACGAAGCTGTTGTTGTTGTTGTTGTCGCAGCATTCATCAATGGCAGCAAGAGAATGCGAGTGCGAGAGCAAGAGAGGGAGAGAGATGTAGACCTGCTGGCATTGTCTGTGTGCGCGCCCCCCAAGCACTCGACTTTTGTGCCCCTAAACAACTTCACTGTCCCGCTGACAGATTACAGCTGCGATAAAGCCTTCGACTAAGAATATATATATAAATATACGTACGTATATATATATATTTCTATTTCGACTTTTGTCTCTCTACGAACTTGGGGTTATTTGACTCAAAAGATTTTTAATTAAAAGTAAAGCAAGTAAAGCGTCAACGCATCGCTGATAACTTTTTGTGCGTCGCTCTTTTAAGTTCTTCGACATTTCGTTGTAATCTCCACAAGTCTTTCGTCTCGTAAATATATCAAAAAGCGTATTTTTATTTTCGTACATCATTTGGTATGGACTTCGATTTGATTTTTGGGGTCGTCGCGCCTCCTGATAATCTCTCTGGCAATTAGGTTTCAAGAAATTTATGTTTATATGCAGTCGACTGATAGCTGTGCTCTTTACGAGTTTCCTATTCTGTTGTTAAAGTTTGAGTAAATTGAAAAACAAAATAAATTTTAAACTAAAAACTAAAACAAAAACTGAAAACTAAAAACTGAAACTGAAAACTGAAACTTTAATGCAATTTTCACTTCTTCTCTGTTTCGTTGCAGGTATGTCTATGGTATAAGTTTCTACCTTGGCTGGGTTAACAATAGCAAAAAGCCAACACTCGAGTTGACTCTAGCTCTGGCTCTGGCTGTGGCTGCGGCTGCTGCTGCTGCTGCTGCTGCTGCTGCTGCTGCTGTTGGCCGCAATTGTGTCAACGCTGGCGTGAAAATCCATTAGAAGTGAACTATGTCAATCGATTGGGGCAAACGAATGCGGAATGTGAAAAACAAAAGAAAAGCAAATGAGGCAAACGAATACGAATTGGAATACGACGGCAAACAAAAGCAAAATTTTCGAATGCATAAAGAGCGTATAAAAATGCACAGACCGATACAGATACAGATACATATACAGATACAGATACATATGCTTATGGCTTCGGCTCTAGATACATTATCGCTAGCATGAATTATTTAGCTGTCAGCCACCCAAATGCATTTCTAATGCAAACCAAATTTAGTCTCTTGGAATTTTAGAAACAGAACTTAGTCGCTGCTCGAATTCCACTTTTACTTCGACCCAAATCTAATTGAGTGTCCGACCTCCTCCGCTGCAGCTTTGCTGCCTTCGTCAGGTAGCTAAGCGCTGGAGGGCGATTCATTGATTTCCCTTGGTTTCGAATGTTGTTCGGTCTTTGTTTGGGCAGCCTTAAGTGGCTTCGGCCGGCAGTCTTACGAAATCCCAAAGAAAAGAAACAATAACAACATTAAATTAATCTCAATTGAATTTAATTGACATACATCGAGACAAACCATGAACGGAAACTGTGGACCCCAGCACAGAGAGCTGGGCGATGAGCACTGAGCGCTGAGCAATCCATTAAAATTTTAAACAGCTTTATTTGACTCGAAAATTGGAGCAAACATTGATTTGCTCGAAAAGGTCAAAACTAAGAGCTAAATTATCTAAATACGATTACAAATAATTCACGTTTGTATACTTTAAATTTGACAGCGGAAGTGGAAATTTATAGCATTTCCATTTCTATTTGTATTATGTCCAAATGCCAGATCGAAGTTGGGTAAACCTGATAGATATTTTGCTAATTAGCCATTTGATAGCCATCTGTATGTAAATAGCTTGCAGCTATTCACCATGTGGAGCTGTCATATCTGTTAATATAAACATCTCTTGATAGCCAACAGATATATGGCTAATTAGCAAATATTTATCTGTCAGATAGTTTTGCGAACTGATACAAACAATGATGGCTACAAATGTACAGTTGTGGAATGTATCTGTTTATTTTAACCAGACAGTAAAAGTATCTTTCTATTTCTTATATTGAATGATAATTTGGTAAGTTTAGTTTTCATATTTGTTATATATATATATTTTTTTTTTGTAATAGATTCTTTTGCTTGTAAAGCACGCAAAAATATCTTTTATTTATCAAATTATCTTTTTCAATGTATTATAGAGCAAACGTATCTCAAATACCAGGGTAGCATGAAAAAGATATTTGAAATATGTTTTACTTTACCAAAGATACTTGTTCCTTTATATTAAACATAATTTGAATATTATTAGATACAAATCCAATATCAAACTTTGCCAGATAATCGTATGATATTTTAATACTGGACAAGAAGACAATAATATCTTTCAGATATCTATTTGTATATTTCTCTTTTGCAAAATATATCTATCAACAGAATATCTTTAAATGTGTGGTTTTAGTATTACATATTGAATTTGTCATATATCATTATATACAAATACAAATATAATAATATAATTATATCAATCTTTAGATAAACAGATTTCTGACTCTCTAATCACTATTTATGGTCGGTAAACCGGCAATAGTGTCTGTCAGATAAGAAATTATAAATATTTACTTAAAGATACTTTATTTTACCTAAAGATACTTGAGCATATCCAATCATATTTAAAATCATATATAATTTTTATATTAGATTGTATCATTTACTTTTTTGTAAAAAATTATTTATTTTTTCATAGTGAATATTCTTTCAGTAATAAATGTTTACTTAAATATACTTTATCATATCCAGGCATCTTTAGCATCTCATAGATTCTTTTTTCTTACACAATACACTTGTTAGTTTATATCAATTACAATTGTGTATCAGTTTATGCATAATTTGCTACTTAAACATGCATCCACCCAGCTATCTGCTTAGCTTTACCGTATTTATTCATAACAAGCAGGTAAAGTATCTTTTAGCTGTCTGTTTGCTGCTGCTGCTGTCACTGCTGCTGCTGCTGCTGCTGCATTGGCTGCCCGGCCAATCAGGCATCAAACAATTGTATTGCCTCATCAGCAACGAGAGCCAGCCAACTAGCTGGCGAATGTGGCCCTTTTGATTGATGCCATGTTGACAGACGGCTGCTGCTGCTGCTGCTACCTATTCCCTATCCCCTACTCCCTCCCCTTTCAGCAACTCTCTGACTGTGCCTCTGCTGTGGGCCGTCAAGCAGCTGTTATTATCAAATAACCGCGCATATCAAATAACTGAGCACACACACTTTGCAAGCGCAGCAGAAATAGCTGAGCACACGAAATGCTCCTTCAGTAGCTGCTGCTCGTGTGGCTTTGCTCTATGCACAAATGGACTTAAATGATGTTTACGAAGCCGCAGAGCGACACTGACTACTGACTGCAGTTCACGTTCAGTTCACGTTCAGTTCAGTTCGGTTCGTTTCGTTTCAGCTACGTTCACAGTCCTCCTCCGCATTGGCAGTTTGCTTGGCTTGCGACGTCTGTTTGCACATTTGTTTGTATTTGCCAGATATTTGTGTATCTTTTTTGCCATTGTTACACTCGGAGTGTGTGTGTGTGTGAGTGTATGTGCATGAAAAGTGCAATTTGATATTATTGCCAACCAGCAAATACTCTAAGCGCCACCACACACAAAGCAGTTTGTCTCTAACTAGTGGGGACTTACAAAGACCTGTCTCGTTTACTCTCTCTGTCTCCCTCTCTGTCTCACTCTCTCTGTCTCTCTCTTTGTAGAAAATATTGCCATTTTGTCACATTTACTTAACTGCCAAGGCAGCTGTGATATCTGTGGCCTGCGGCTGTTGAGGTTTTCCTCGCTTGTATTGTTCGAATTGTGGCTGCCAGCTCTCACCTGCTCCATGCTCCATGTTCCTTTTCGTTTTCGTTTTTGTTTCTGCGCGCTAAATATGATTAAATATTTCGTAATGAGGCTGCGGTTTTCATGGCGTTGACATTGTTTGTTGTCAGTTGGCCCCAAAAAGCGAGCGAACGAGCTAGACAACCAGCCGGGGCCAGGCTAATTGACGGCGCTCGACAAGCTCGCTCGACTGAGCTGCTTGTGGTTAAAGTCTACGCCGTCGCCGTCAACTGTGGCCTGAAATAAATTTAGGAATTCGTGCTATAATTAGAAAAGAAGCCCTTAAAGGATTGAACTTGCCGTTGATTTATAGATTTTATATCTAAGAATAACCTTTATAAAGTCTGTTTAATGTTCGCTGTGGATTGGCATAAAAGTGATTATAAATTTAAAGAGATAGCTGTATGTAAAGAGATAGATGTAAAATATGAAATGAAGAAATATAAATTTTAAGGAAAAAAGTTATTCAAGCATCGCTATGTAAGGAAGTTACAAACGCTTTTAGAGTCCTGCTTGAATTTGCATATATTTGTAATCCTACAACTAAATTTCTCATTTCTTTTTTTAAACATTTTTAATATACAATTTCTCACCCACATATTTCTACACATTCCAGACATTTCTAAGAAGGTTTAAGGTTTATGTTCGATTCAGTTCAGGCATTAGCTTAGATTAGATTGCATATATTTGTGACCCTACAACTAAATTCCTCGTTTCTTCTTCTAAAAATTGTTAAGAAACATTTTTAATATGCAATTTTTCATTTACACATTGCAGTTCAGGCATTACATCTGGTACTTCCGCTCTTAGATCCCTGTTAGATCTGCATGTATTTGTGATTACACTAAAAATATTTCTTCTTCTAAACATTTTGAAGAAACATTTTTAATCTTTAACTTTTCATTCACAGATTCAAGACATTTCCAGGAATTATTTTTGCTTTGCCTAAGGTCCTTTGCTCAAATCAACTCAGGTATTAAATCTGATACTCTCAGCTTCAGGGACGTGTGAATATTATTTACCGGCTAGACCTATCCCAAAAAATGGCACAGCCATAGCTCATTGTCTGCGACAAGGTCATAAACTCGCTCACCCACAGACACACACAGAGACACTCCCACACACACACATTCACCTACACCCACACTCACACCCACCGTATCTGGTTTAGGTTTACATTTGCTGGGCTACAACAGTTTTGGGCTCGAACCGATTAAATTGTTTTTCGTATAAATTTCAAATTAACAACCACTCGACTCTGAAAAGTATACTGATTTATTTTGGATTTATATTATTCGGCACACGAGTGGGTTGTGACAACAAGAACAACTGGCGCAGGAATCAGGACATGCCACGAAACCTTTTTGGCTGTTGGCCCTCTGCGCTTCCTGTGCGTGTGCCCAAAAGAGGAGCCAAAAAAAAAAAGAGAAGAAGAAGCAAAATAGCATGGCAAGCTTTTTATGAGCTCTGCCTTGATTTTCGTTTTGCCCTTCGCATGTCTTTTTTTTTTTTTTTTTGTGCCGGGGCATACCCTTTTGCTGCATCGGATCAAAGGATTACGAAAAGTTTGGTGATGCGTAAAATGAGTTTGATGTTGATATAAACACGTTGATGATGTTTTAATGTAAATAAAACTCTGGAGCATCCAACCAATTGAGCCGAGAAGCGCCTCAAACGCTCAAACCGTGTAATGATGTGTAATCGTCTTGCGGCTGAATTTGTTAAACAGTGTTACGGATACGATCGCAACTAAGTGGCTAATCAATGGCTGAGATGAAGCTGAAGAGATAAGAAATTTTGGCAGTGTTAGCGGAGACTTAGGGAGACTAATTTCATAAGGTAGATAAGCTTCAAAATTGGTTAGCGCTTGGCTTGAATGTTGGGTTGCTCTAGATTCTAGTTTTGAGATATTTAGATGTCATACAATTGGGTGTATTCAGAGTTAAAAAAAAAATAGATATGCTACGTTGTTTTTCAAGTTATGAATATAATTTTGTAAACTGATGCGAGTAAGAGACCTGCTCAAGGTATTTATATTTAGATGCTCTCAACCCATTGAGAATGAGAATTCAGGGTATACTGGAGTTTGATTTCCTATAAATATATAAACTAAATTTGATCATTAGCTGCAAATGAATAGACTGAAATTAGAGTAAATATTCACCAATACAATTAAAATAATAAAATAATATATATATATATATATGATATGAAAATAATAATATGTAAAATAAAATTATATAAAATAATAAAATAATATTGTGCAGAATAAAAATATTTAAAATAATTAAAAAATAATAATAATATTATATAAAATTATGAAATAAAATTATACAATAATAAAATATAAAAAAAAATAAATAAAATAAATAAATAATAATATAACATACGAACAAAATAATAAAACAATAATACATAAAATAATACAATAATATATAAAATTTTAAAATAAAATTATAAAAATAAATAAAATAATTAAATAATAATATACTAAATAATAAAAAATAATAAAATATCTAATCAACAATTAAGCAAAACATTTCTAAGTCTACAGCTAACTTTCTCCTTTTTATTCCGACTTGCCGCATCGAGCATCGCCGTTTGTTCTCAAAACTCTGTCTTGGTTCGCCATTTACCAGCCCATATTTGGCCTCGAGCTACACATGTTCAAATGCACCACACAAAAGTGAGCTCCAAGTTACATATTTGTTGTTTGCCATTCGTAGTTAAAAATAAATTGAACTTTCGCTTCAGTTCCTGGTGCAACCTTTTCCAATATATATGCCATTTAATTGTTGTATTGATGTCTGGTTTTTGCGATAGTTTTTTGCAGCTGTTACTATTGATGCTGTGCTGCTGTGCCGTTGCGTATTCTGTCATTTATTTCTGGGACCAGTTTAAAAATCGAAATTGAAATGTCAAAGTCTCTTGGCTGACAGAAACAGAATTCAGTCATGGGGCTGCAATATATATTTATATATGTATATACCGAGAGAGATGAGTGTAGAGTTCTTGCTAACCCCTAGGATTGGGGCTGACGCCAAACAAACACTTTATTAAGTGTATGTGCTGTCGTCCTTCGTCCTTTTCACGCACGCCTGAGCAACTGCTGGCTGTGGCCAAAAATTGATGCGTGACCGCAGCACGTACGATTTTTTTTTATATACATATATATATATTTTTTTCGTTAGCTATAAATTCTCAACACTCTGTCAAAAAAGTGTTTTAAAAAATGTTTATAATTTTTGAGTGGCATTCGGTTGTCTGAGCCACGTCTGCACCTTTGCGCCATGGAGCCCGAGCGCTTGGCTCCATTTGGCCTCGGCACGCGCCATACGAAATTATAGTAGGGTTCAATGTCCCCAAGGCGTCATCGCCGTCTTTCGTCCCAATGACGTCCTGAAGTACTTCTCATGCCTGTGCCAAGACGTGCGTAGTTTTCTGTATGACTGGGCACTCACACTCACACACTCACACTCATACACTCACATTCATACACTCACACATTCGACTGCGACTGCTGTCTTATATAATGCGCTTATTACGATGGCACATAAAATAACAATTTATCTGAGCATTACAAATTTGCCCCCCAATGAGGCCTTTTTATGTCAGCTAACTGCCAGGACCCGCATCCTGTCAGCCTCATTCAGCTGTTCCCATTGCCCTAATGCTATCATTATGCTAATAGTTTTATTGCCGCTGCACTTGCTCCGTGTGTGCCCACATTGCTGTCTCTCTTTCTCCATCTCCCTCTCTCCCTCACATAAATGTTTAATGAATTTATTAGCACGTGCAGCGCACCTTTTCAGCCGGTCCTCTGTGTCCGAGGCAATGCTCATATATTGATATTTGTATTGATTATATGTGACTACCTGAGCAGCAGTTGCGGCGGCTCCTCTGTGCTCCTCACCTGTCGCACAGCTGCTAACTAAATAAAATATCAATAAAATTTCGCTATTGTTAGCACACGCTACGCAATTAGGATACACGAGGAACATGCCTTGGTTTGCTGGTTCACCTGACATTGTTCAGTTCCTGCTAATAGCTAATTCAGTTTATTTTGAGAAAGGTCAGAGCGAGCATCTTTAAAGTGTATTAAGAAATATTTTATAAATTTATATAATAAAAGATGTGATGAATGAGATAATTTATGGTTATTATGATATATATTAATATTAACATATGCATATAATAATAAGAGATAAATATAAATATAAATTTTAGAGGTAGATGAGATAGATGAAAATATCTAGAAAAATCTAAAAATCTTAAATCTTTAAAATAATTGTTTTATGTCTTATAATTTGTGAAATCGGTTTTTATCTACTTAATAGACCCTTATATAGGCAACAGCTTTGCTTATTTCTTCTGCGTTAATCATCTTAAGAAGTATCCAGAGAACTTTAATATTCTTAAAATGTTTAAAACATTTCTAAATTTAAAGAAGTGTAGAAGTACCTCCCTTTTAAATTCTGTATCTTTTAATCTAGAGACATAGTCTCTTATATAGGCAACAGCTTTGATTCTTTCTTCTGTTTTAAACGTCTTAAGACATTTCCAGAAAATTGAAATACTCTTAAAAAAAAATTAATTATTAGTTAAGAAGTGAAGTAGAAACTCCCTTTAAATATTTCAATTAGCTATTTTTATCTAGATACACAGCCTCTTATAATGACAACAGCTCATCATACTTCCTACCTCTATAAGACCTAGCTTACATAAATATCTATTATAATTATTCTCTAAAGTCGTAATTCAATCATATACTTATCTAGAAGTCGAATAATATTATTAGACCTAATGCTATTTGCTGTTGTCACAAAAAAAAAATTCACTTAACGTTTATTTAGTAAGAACGGAATACAATCGAGGACAAATTTTGAGCTAGACAGGAGTCCTTTGACATGCGGGAAACAACCCCGAAACCTGCTGCCAGAGAAACATCTGTTGTAAGCGCATTAACTACTCACTCAGCAGGCGGGCAGGCAGTCCGGCAGGCAGGCAGTTGAGGGTGCTGGGGTCAGGGGTCACTCAGTGAGCTATGCTCGATGAGGCGAACGCTGAAGATGACACAAATTTAGAGCCGACTATTGGTCAACAATCAGACGTATATTTGACCAACCCTCTCAAATGGGGCTGTGCTGCACAATCTTCTGGCTATTTATTAAGCCTTCAGCATTGCCCACGCCTCGTTTTAATTGCCGACCTTCTGCCTGGCTGGGCGACTGGCTTGACCTTTGGCCAGGAGTTACGCTTGACTGAATGTTTTGGAATTGAGAATTGTGAGTTCTGTCTCGTCCGGTTGACCAACCAACCCCCGTTGCTGCTCTTGTATCTCTTCCAACTTGTAATTCAATTATAAAATTCTCATGGTCAATACGCTTTAATTGCAGTTTTTATGTGGGCGCGTGCGGATTTCCAATGTGGATTAGGTGCCTCCACAGCCATGACAAAAAAAGTCTGAAACTGGGCTCGTGAGTGTTTTGTTTAGTTGTTGTTGTTGCTGTTGCTGCTGCTGTTAGCTGTTGGCTGTTGTTTGGCTGTCAGTCGCACACAGTCGTCGCATTAGTGTGAGCCAAAAACTCATTTAAGGCCCAAAATGGTGTCCCCATGGAGCATTTTGGCAGGCCACTGTCACGGCTTGCCTTCATGTACTGCCGTATCCGGGCACGCACGCTTTTTTTTTCTGCAACGGACATTTCCATTTACCGCAATTTTCCCGCCCTCTCTCTGTCTGTCCCCCTTCTGGGCTGTTCTATTAAATCGAAAAACGATTACAAACTATAATGCTCTGTGTTTGTTTTGTCTAACCCAGCTCCTGCTCCTGCTGCTGCTCCTCCTGCTTGGCTGCAATTATTGACTTAGTCTGGTCAACGCATCTGGCCAGCGCGCATAGCATTTGCCCAGTTTTCCACTGTCCCAAAATGTTCCCATTTTAGTGCAGAGTCCCTAAACCCAGCAACCCCATCGAGCGTTTGTGTATTCGATTTTCATGGGCATTAAACTTTGTTAGTTCAGTTTGTTGTTGTTGTTGTTGTAGCCGGCTGTACGCGTGTCCGTCCGTCTGTCTGGCTGTCATGGCTTTTGTGGTCATGTCATTGTTTCATTTTCACACGCAACTACCAACAACTGCGTTGGCTTCCAGCCTCGTGGCCATGGCCACTTCCCCTTGTGGATTACACCCCCTACCCCTCCACCCCCTACACTGCAGACTCAACCCTCTCTCGTTCAAGCCACTAAGCGCAGCTGTTAAATTGCGTCAATTTTTATGTGCAATATCTGTTTTATTTGTATTTGATTGTGATTTTATCAATATGTATTCCTCCCTCTGCGATTCGACCTTAATTGAAATGTTCAGAGAGCGTATTATTGCCAGGCACAAGTCACAAGTCACAACTCGCAGCGCATCGCATGTTGGGCGACATAACTCAGTCCAGTGCTTAACCCGCCCAGCGCCCCAGTCCCAGTCCCAGTCAATTAATAATAAATTATGAAATTCATGGGAAAAAGCAATATTATAAAACATTTGCAGGGGCGCTTCGACTATGCGTTATGAGCGCATGTCTATGATTTGATTCTTTACTACGAATTTACTCGACTAATTGAAGTTGAGCTTCTGCATGAGTGTGTGTGAGTTAATTAAACTAATACACTATATGCGGTAATCTAAGGAATTACAAATTAGATTTTTTCTGCGAAGTATTCCCTTTCATGATTTAAACTTATATATCATGATAAAACTTATATGCGTAGTTACGAAAGTACGAGCGCTGATTTTGTTTATAAACTTTATTATTAAATATAAGAGAGGATTTAAGAGTGCAGTCAGCAGAACGTTAAAGAACATAAGTTGAAAAGAGAATAGAAAATTGGAATGTTTGCGTAGGTGTAGTTATAGTATCTAACGAATTATATAACGAATTAGAAGAGACTGCGAGAAAGAGATAAGAAGAATAAGAAGATAGAAATGACTAGAAGGAATTAAAGGAATGTGGGACAAAAAATGAGAAAGACAATAGAAAGTAAAAAAAAAAAAAACGAAAGATAATAACAGAGGTAGAAACAGGTGGAAGGGGGTATTAAAAGATAGAAATGAGGAAAGAGAGAAGTGAAGAGAGTAAAAGAGAGAGAGAGAGAAAGCGAGAGAGAGAGAGAGAGCGAGAGAGAGAGAGCGAGAGAGAGAGAGAGAGCGAGAGAGAGAGAGAGAGAGCGAGAGAGAGAGAGACAAGAACTGGAATATAGTGAGAGAGATTTAGAGATAGAGACAGAGATAGAGCGAGAGAGAGATAGTGAGAGAGAGACCGAGAAAGAGAAAAAGACCGAGAAAGAGAAACAGAGAAAAAGCGACTGAGTGAGAAAGATCGATAGAGTGAGAGAGAAAGAGAGAGTGTGGAAGAGCGATAGAGCTGGAGAGATACAATGAGACAGAGATAGAGTGGGCGAAGCAGAGAGAGGAGAAAAAGAAGGAGAGTGCAGAAAGCGAAAAAAAGATTAAAACAGAAAATGAAACGAAAGGAATTGAAGAGAGAGGAGGAAACGAATAGAAAGAGACGTTAAGGTAGACAAACACATGGATAACGAAAGCGAGGAACGGATTGCAGGATGAGTGCAATATGGAAATATAATACTAAGTAAAAAATTTCTTATGATAGTATAAATGAAACAGCAGAGATAGTGATTATACTCGTAAGGCAAAAGAGAGCGTGAGAAAGGAAGGACTGGAAAGAGTGACGAAATGACTACTACAGTATTCAGAAAGGGAAAGCCAATACGATACAGACATACATATTGAAAGAGAGGGAGAGACTAATATATTTTCCCCGGTGCTTGAACTGTTTTGCTTTTGTGGCTTAGGGCAATAATTGAAAAAATTTTTAATTTAAAAAAATTGTCCGTGCAGATGCAGCTGCTGCTGCTCGAATGCCTTCGCATGTCAAGCTAAAGCTAAAATATGCAATATTTAATAAGATAAAAATCGCTTTCAACATTGTTCCGCATTATTTCACCCAGCTCATGGGGCAATGCCGACTAATTCCAGAAATTCTCTGACAGCCAACGAGCAACACGCAGAGTTTGCGAAAACAAAAAAAAAAAAAAGAAATGGAAAGAAAGATGGCAAAGTGTCAACCAGTTGACCTCAGCGCAAGTAGCCAGAACGATGCACCAAAAAACAAGTAGAAGAAGAAGAAGAAACTGTCAAGCCAGCAACCAGCCAAGGGACATCAAAATGACAGACACAAAAACGAAAAAAAAAAAGTGGAAAAGGAAAATAGATGAAAAGCGGAGCGAAACAGTGCAAATGAAGTTGCTAAAGCTGCTCTCTGGCTCAGCCTCAATTCTAGTTGTGCATCTAGTTGCTGTTGTTGTTGTCGTTGTTGTTGGTGATGCTGTTCCAGCCGTTGTTGTTGCGGGCAATTACAGTGCACCCGAAGAAGGGTCGCTGGGTCGTCGAATTGAAACTGTGTGCAGTCACGAGATAAACAAGTTGGCAGCCGTGCAAGTGGCATGATGGCACGACTCTGACTACATCACTCTGTCCCTGTCTCTGTCTTACTGGGTTTCCCTCTCTCTCTCTCTCTTTCTATCTCTCCTACTCTATGTCTCGCTTGCCTGTCATTTTGAGCTTTACGCTCATTTTCGCTTTTCGCAATGGCGGCGTTTTTATACACTGAACCCATTGGAAACGGGCAGAACAGGGTATTAAGTTTTTGTTGCAGTGTATGTGACTGAGGGATGGATCACAAACACTATAGTTCCATATTTATAATCAGTATGAACAGAAGAGTTGATCAATCTGTGAACATCAGTTTCTCCTTCAAATGAAGATCAAGCTTCCTTAAAAATGATCGATTACCAGCGATTTACATCGATTTATATATTTTTTTTCACCATCAGCATTCATTTATTGGTACAAATCAAATTTCCCTACAATACCTTCATCGATTATTTATGTATACATATATATGTATATAATTCAACATGATGTGAAGAGTGTAACTAGCATTAATCGAATGTTCGTGCTCTAAGTGCAAATCAAGTTTCCTTAACATATAATAGATCGATAATCGATTTAAATTGATTGCATAAATATTATCATTTACGGCATGAACTGAGAATGCTCTTAGTTACCTTAAAATATATCAGTAATTATGCTATCGATACGAATCGATATTTCAATATATGTTCAATATCAGCATAATCTGAGGAATTGATCTAGCAGTAATCGTATGTGAGTGTTCTGAGTGCAGATCAAGTTTCCTTTACATATAATCGATCGATAATCGTTTAATTCAATTTACAATATATATTTTTTAATTTTAGCATGATGTAAGTGCTTTAAGTGAACATAAAATTTCCTCACAATATATCGAGTATGCTATAAAAGTTATCGGCTCAAATCGATGTCAAACTTCACTTATTTCAGCATGGCGCAGTTGATTAAAAACAACAATGTGCTCCACTTTTTGCAGGCCTAACCTATCTTTTATACCCAAACAGAAGCCTCAAAGCAGCAGCTCAACATGAAAGTTCCGGGTAGCTGCTAGTCGGGCACTCCCGTTTAGTGTACTCTGACTTGTTTTGTGTGTTGTTTGTGTGTGTTTTGCTCAAATTGCATTGTTAGGGCTCACGGCAAATGCCCAGGGAATGACATTCAGCACGAGCTATACATGTGTATGTGTATTTGTGTGTGAGTGTGTGTGAGTATGTGTGTGTGCATTTGTGACTTGCGGTTCGACAAGCGTAAGACATTTTCAATTACAGGCCAGCTTCAGTGTCCAGCTTCAGCTACAGCTGTAGCCAGCTCAGTTCCTTCGTTAGTAGTGGCTGCCTCCAAATCATGTGGCATGTTATGCTGCACGCATGCTGCATTGTGCGCTGCTTGGCTGCCTGTCAGCCACGAAATGCGTCAATTAGAAGAAATTGCAATGTCTGAAAGTAAATGTTTGCACCCATACCAACACACTCACTCACATACACACACACATGCCCCTTTGTCGGTCAGAGCTGTTGGGCTGGGCAAATATGCACATAAATTCTTGTTGTTTGGTTGTTTATGTTGAAGTTTTTCGTTTCGCACTCTCGTTACATTCGCACTCTGTGTATGTGTGAGTGCGGCACAAAACTTTTATGAGTGTTAATTTGTGTTGTCAACAAAGTTAACATGTCGACAACCTCAACTTTTTTGGATAGCCTGCCTCAAGCTGAAGACGCAACTCAGGCTGTACTGAGATCTTTGCTTAAGATGTTTCATTAGATAATATAAAAATGATAACATATATAATATAATAGCGAACATATATGAATAAAAATATATATTTATACTACTTTCCATCTGTACAACTCTTTAACTATACAACAATCTCTACAATTTGCAGTTACAGAACTCTACAGTTGTAAAGCTCTATTGCTACTCTGCAATTTATACAATCTGCAGTTCTATAATTCTGCAGTTCCAAAACTCTATTACAGCTTCTTCTCTTCTAGTTAATTGCTTTGCCAATTCCTTTCGTATCAAATTTTTGACAGTTATATTTGAAAATAAATCAAAAACTCAAATTTCCTCACATTTTCCAAATGAATTTAACATTTGAAAATTTGTCTAATATCAGAAACTGTCAGCGGCAAACAATTTGGCAATTTTCTTAAATTATTTTCTGTTTTGTTGTTTGGGGCGAACAATTTTGCGTATATTTATTATACATATTTCTGGCGCCCATAAAATGTTTGCATTTAATTAAGATTGTGCTCAATTGATTTGATTATTTTTTTGACACCTGCCAACTGTGCAGCAGCCAAGAGGCAAGAAATGTTTCAATTTCAATATATCTGGCAGGAAATTCCAATGTTCTGTTGGATATTGATGAAGTATTTCTGTAATCAGTGCATTGCCCTCTGGAGCGAATACCGTTAAATGTTTGGGGAAGCAGCTGCACTTAGAGCTCAATAAGCTAGTGTGGAGCGAGGCCTCACCTCGTGGACTGTTAAGTATCGACACCCGACGTTATTCAAGTGCAATTAGGAGTGCAACTTTATGAGTCACTAATCTCTTGGCATATGGCATGGCTTGAGTTGGCCTGGCAGTCGGGCTGACCCGACCACACAGCGATGGCTGTCAATCAAACGCTGGCGGCGGCGTGGCACTTGGGGCATGCCGCATGCCGCATGCCAAGCGGATTGCAGCCGAAAACACTTTAGTCATAAATCAATTAAAATTGATTTGCTGCCGAACCAGAGGCAGAGGAAGAGACACGGCCAGAAGAAGAGGCCGAGGCAAGGGCAAAGACTGACAATACGCAGCGCGAATTAAGATTTTTTTTTTTTCATTTTTCAATTATACTTTGAGATATATAGAATTGTATATATATATTTATATATATATATATAGACTATATTATTTAGCTTTGAGTAATTTTCCCTTGCCACATTTGTGCGCACTTTCCCTAATGAATCGCAGCGCTGAAAATTATCTAGCATCAGCAGGAACAGCAGCAGCCATGGCTACGACTCGAGCTGTCTGGTTTATGCAATGCTGTGCCACAGCTTGTTTTTTTTTTTTTTTCTGCTACTTGGACCAGAGAGACCCAAGGAGCTGTCTTCTTGCCCTTTCTTTATGCGCCGAACCCATTGAAAATGCGTAAGCAGGGTATATTGATTGTGTGTGTGACAGGCAGTCAGGTGAGGGCGTGACTGAAGACATGCTATATATTTAAATAGAAAAAATATACAATAGATAAATAGAGTTCATACTGTAACAGTATTTTCTGCTCTCACATAGAGATGCATGGTTTACTACTTCCGTGTAGCTGAAGAGCTTGACATTCCATTATAGATGCTACTATAGCAGGGGTAGATCAACTTTGTTACAATTCATCGATAAGTTTTTCTATTTCCGTTTAATTCTTTACACAACTTCAGTTGGCTAGAAATCATATTTGGTATATTAAAGTTGTTATAATATATGGAAATGTATTTGCTTCTTTTGAAACTTCCGTTGCCAACTCCCTTTCCAGCTTCTTTCCTCCTATCTCTCTTTCCCATAGTATAGTTTTCCATTCCACAGTTTATCTCAGTCACGTACTTCCGTCTGAGTGCATCATTTCATATTACAGAGTATTTCTAAGTCATGTATCTCCGTTTGATTGTATAGTTTTAAATTTCACAGTATCTCTTAGTCATATATTCCCATCTAAGTGCATAATTTCCCATTACACAGTATCTCTTAGTCGTATACTTCCATCTGAATGCATTGATTTCCATTACACAGTATCTCTTAGTCAAATACTTCCCTCTGACTATGTAGTTTCCCATTACATAGCATATCCTAGTCATTTATATACACTTACTATTACACAGTATCTTTTAGTCGTATACTCCCTTTGCACTTCTCCGTCTTGCTCATCTTGAGTTCGCATTCATTCGCATCTGCAACATCTTTACGCTGCTGCTCTTATCTGCTGGAGACAGAGGACAGCGAAGCGTGGAGGCCAGTCAGGGTCGCACTTGCAATTCCTTTTCCACTAGCCAAGCCCTCTCACTATCTCCCTCTTGTCTCGCTCTATCTTTTTTCATTTCAAATATTGACAGCTAACTGGCAAATTGTTTCAACTGCAACTGCGACTACCTTTAAAGCGTTGCTACTTCTACTGCTGCTGCTGCTGTCAAGTTTTTCTTTATATTTTTTACTAAATAAAATTGTTTTTCTTCTTTATTTTTATATATATTTTGTTTTTGGCCAAAAATATTATGCTGCCACATACTTGTGCAACAACAGCTGGAGTGGAATTTTAGTTTGCATATTCATGCATAAATCGAGATGCCAACTGAATGATATCGCCACACACACACACACACACATATGTCAGACTAGCTTGCCATTCTCTCTTTATATTTCTCTCTATCTCTTGCTCTTCCTGTCTTTTTTGTTTGCAATTTTCATAAATATTTCATTTAGCGTAATTTATACACTTACCAAGAACTTTCCGCTCTTCAGTTTGGCATTTTTTGCTACAGCTTATCTTTGGCTTTGCATCTCTCTCTCTCTCTCTGCTACTTGTCATAAATTGGCAACAAGCAAACTCCCACACACACATACACACACACTCCCACACACACAAAAACAGCTGCGTTGCGCTTCTTTCTTATTATTATTTTGAAAGCGAATTCTTATGCAGTTTGACATTATTTGCGAGTGCTGCAAAGTGTATATAAGGAGACAAGCACGCAACAAATCTGAATAATGCCCTGAATTATAGTGATTGCCATGCATGCTGGGAATATTCCTTACAATATACTTGACAATCAATTGCAGAGATCGTGATGCACACGAGATGAGACTGGAGTTTATTCATTGTCTATAGATCGAGCTGCTATTGGCAATTAGCTGCTGCCGCTGGCTGAGTCAATTAGAAGCCAATTGGCTGGGCACAATTAGGCCCAAGGCTCGAGCGCGGGCACCTGCTAATTGATAGTTATTAATAAGTAGAAGTGCATTAGACTCTAGCAACAGAAGCAATAGAGCGGGAGAGAGAGAGAGAGAGAGAGAGAGAGAGAGAGAGAGAGTTGACATAATTATCCATAGAATGTCTTCATATTGAACAACATTCGCGTCGCGCTGAACGGCGGACGGCGTCCAGTTAATGATATTGGCCAATTGCAGTGCCTTACGGCGCCACTTGACTGGGGATAATGGCGCGCTTAGCATACATTAAAATACTAATTTCCATGAAAGCAGCAAAAACGAACCACTGCACTACGCTCATCCTCAGCTCATCCTCTGCCCATCCTCTGCCCAGCCAAAATGCTGTCGATGATGCCCGTTTGGCTGCTCGGTTGGCTGGCAGGCGGTGCCTTTTAATAGAGCCACACTAATTACATGCCGTTAGACTGAACGCCTGAGAAGTCAGTTTGTATGTGTGTGTGTGTGTGTGTGGGTTGGTGGGTTGCTTTATAGTATAACAACAACATCATGTTCCAGGGGCCAATTGCCGCTCCTCCTGACGGGAGCTGTGTTGGCTTATTGCCCGGTCTCCGTTTGTGCAGCAGCCAAGTCAAATTTGTAATTAAAGCAACGGAATTTATGAAACGTAACATTTTACAAACACAAACAAAACTCTCCCTCATACACACACACACACGCGCACACATTTGTTGGCTTGCATACAAAAATGCTGCTTTGAATTGGGTTTATGCGTTGCATATTCGCGATATTGTCCAAAGGCAAATTGCAATATTCAATATTTACACTTGACAAAAAAATGGGTATGGAATTGTTGTTGGAATGACAGTATGATTTATTCTAAAACTGTTTTTTAATATGCAAAAAAATTGTGCTGTTTTATGACTTAAAAGCAAAATTAATCATAAACATAATTTTCTAGAGTTTTACATATAAAATTAAATCAGAGATTTTTCTTATGCTATGCCTTTTTTTTAAGTTTTAGTTACAAATATATCAATTTTATCTGTGGTAGGCGCAAAAAAAAAAAAAATAACAATTAAATTGATATTTAAGTTAAAAAGTAAAATTAAATAACTAAAAAAAAAAAAAATTAAAAAAAAATATATAAAAAATAATTTAAAAAAAATAATAAAAAAAAATAAAAAAAATATATTTAAAATAATTTAAAAAATAAAAAATATATATAATTGAAATAATAATTCTTAATTTTAAAATTGCATTTTCCAGATATAATTCTTCATATCTTATTTATATTTTAAATAATTACTTTACTTAAGAATTCATGTTTATAACACTAAAAACTAACTAAAAACTAATTTAAACAATATTTAAAAAATGCATATTTTAGTATATATATTCATATATATTTTCAAGCTAAAAACATTTTTAGCTTCAGCTCCTCCAATTCCTATGAACTTTAATTCGATATCTAAGCACTTTATATATTGTTGAAAAAGTATTTGATTTCACTTTTAAAACTTGTTTAATATTGAAAAGTAAATTGTAATTTGTAAGCTGGTAATTAAGTTAATAGTATGAGTATTCCAAGAATTTAAAACAAATACTAAACTTAGTTTTACTTTATTTTAACGCAACTCCACGCAATGTTGCTTTTCGTTTATGATGTGTTGAAGAGTTGAATGCGAGTCTTTCATAATGAAGAGCAGCGCATAAACTTAATTAAATTGCAATACACACACACACACACACACACACACACACACACTGACACAGAGTCTGACACACTTATTTGGTTTTCTTTTTGTTGCTACTCATTTGGTTGCAAGTGCATTTTGTGTTGCTCGCTTTTGTGCGAGTTAATTTCTGTGCAGTGCGAAAAGTTCAAAAAGGGAAACTGTAGCTACTGCAGCTAGCTTGGCCAATGAGGCTGTCAGTGAATTTATGATGCTCTCTGTGTATGTGTGTGTGTGTGCGTGTGTGTGTTTGTGTTTGTGTGTGTGCACTATGTTGCCGTAGACTGCGTCTAGCATTAATGCTTGTTCACATGCTGCAAGCTGCTTGAAAGCTCTTCAAGTTTTATGGCCACATAAGCGGCCACATTACCATCACCAGCTACAATTCTAGCCGATTCAGCGGGAAATTATGCCAGCCAGAGTAGGGAGACGTAGCTGAAGCTTTCAGCATTTGATTGTGATTCCGGGTTGGTAGCCGACTGCTGCCTCTGCTGCTGGTCAGCAATATATAAAATTTATTAGCAGAAATTATGATTATTTCGTTGCTCTTTGCTGCGTGTATTTTTAATATCCATTTCACTTTTTGCGCCCAATCCCACGGCTGCCCTCGCTGCACACGAACATTTCGTTCGGCCTCTGCTGCGGCTCCTTCTGCATTTTAATGGCTGCTGCGTCTGTCTTTTGCCAGCTGCATCAATGCTGCTCCAGTTGTTGTTGCTGTTGCTTTACTCCCCTTTCTTTAATTTTCTCTCTTTTTTTTTGAGTAGGGCTCGTTAAGCTCGCTTTAATTTTTACTTGAGACCATAATTTTTGCTGCTGCAAAACATTTTCTTTCTTTTTTTTACGTGCCACATAATTTGCGTGTGTTTAATTGTGGCAAAACGGCTGCCAAGCTGTGCACGGGCCATTAGGCGTAGTAAATTGTTTAAGCTCGCGTTTCATGTAAATGTGAGTTATGTGGACATGAAATGGAGTATATAAAAATATAAATGTATATATATGTATATAAATCTATACCACATTTGAGTTTTGATTAAAAAAGTCAAATGCAAGATTTTCCATTGTTCAATAATACATCGCAATTGCATGCAATTGTTAAACCTAAATTAAAAATTAAAAATTCATTCAGTAAAAATAAATTTTTTTTTTTTTAATTTTTCTATTTATTTTTTTTTTGCATATTTAATTATGTAGCTAAAAACGAAACTGCATTAGTGAAAAATAAATATTATTAGAACAAAGTAAGGATTATTCAAAATGGATTTTGTGAAACAAATTTCTAATACCATAAAAAAAGAAATTATTTCCATGATCAACCCAATTTTTAACAGATTAATTTTTTATGCAAATTTTCAGCTCTTTAATATTATTTTTAAATAAAAACCGTTACATATATCAAGAGCGCAAGTGTAGTCAGTTCGACCGCATTTTCATAATATTTAATTTTCCTTTTCTTTTTTTTTTCTGCCTATATGCAGCCTATTTGTAGGCCAAGCCCGCAGCTCTGCTGGCTTGGGTACGCGCAAGCAGCCTATAAAAAAAGACAAATGAGCCATTAAACGCGAAACTTGTGCACTTTCATTGCAGAGGTTGGGCTGGGATGGGATGGGAAGTTGGGAGTTGGGAGCGAGGCAAATGCAAACGGCAAAAGAAAATATTGCCCCGGAGCAGAGACAACAAACTCTTGATTTTTATAGAAGTATGCGAGTAGCTAGCTGGAGCTGGAGCATGAGTAGGAGCAGGAGCTGGAGCTACCTGCTTTAGCCCCAGCTTGGGGCAGAAAGGATAACGCTCATAAAACGACGCCAAGATATGCGGCGGGGCTTCACGCAGCGTCTATTTTTCACTTGGTCGGGACTGTCGGGGTTTTGTCTTCGGATTTGTTGTGCTTATGAAAGCATTAAACTTTCCTCATTTAAGGCAGCGCACTTGAGTTGCCGTTTTTACTGCAATTTCGTCCTTCGTCAGCGCCTTCGGCTCGGCTGGCCCCGACGGCCATGCCCTGTTCTGCGTTGTTGTCTTCGTCTGATTATGGTATACAGCGCACGCAGCTCGCTGCTGGAATGCCCTGTAAGAGCTAGGAGTGGTTAGATTGATAGAGGCCAAGAATGTGAATTGGAGAAAGAGAGAGAGTGTATGAATTGAGTTAAAGCAGAATGGGGAAGAATTGAAAGAAATTTTAATAGTGTTAATTGAAAGTTAAGGGGAAAACAAAGTAGATTGCATGATTGTTGAAGTTAAAGTTAGTCAGAAGATTTATAGGCAATTTTTCACAGAGTGCAGATTAGGCCAGTACAATCCTAATACTCGTATATGTCTAATTATATTTAAAGTTTTTTATATATAAGTGAAAGTTTTCATAATTTTTTATTGATTAATAAAATATCTGTTTTTCACCTTGCAGACAATTTGTCTATACACTTAAGCTGTAAAAATATTAGACTACTCTCGCTTATATATTTTATAATATAGTATAGTATATAGTTGTAGTTGTAGTTGAGAGTTTTTTAACAATTATCTTTGATTGACTTATAATTCATATGACCTATTCTAATATATGATATAAAATATACTTTTATTTTAATCATTTACCTTAAAAGTATGTTTAGACCAACTGAAAGAATCTTAGGGTATATTGAAGTCTCGTAATTTTTTGTCACTTCTTTTATTATTGTCTTTGGCTTTGTCGCAAGTCGCTTAACCCGATACGTGGCTGACTCTTTCCTTATGTATCAGTGTATGTGTGCGTGTGTGTGTTGCCTGTTGAGAAATATTATGCAATTTCTTCACTTACACACTTTATGCACATCTCGGCCGCCGCATGGCGTTTCGCTCAGCTCTGTGGGAGCTGAGGCTTTTCTAGCCTTTTTTCTCCTTTTTGTTGGTACACTGCCAAAATGTCAGAGGTGAGTGTGGCGTGTGGAGTATGGAGTGGGGGAGTTGATGAGCTTCCACACATGCTACACGAATGTAATAAATGAATTTTGAAACATGGCGCCTTGTTGCTTGTCAGCATGTGGGCGTGGCAGGCAACAGCTAGCAGCGCGCAGCTCTCAGTTTAAAGCTATATATATTTTTTTGCTCTGAGCATTATAATGCTTTTCGGTTTTCGCCATTGTCAGTGTGTGTGTGGAGTCTCTGCTTTGTGTCAGCGACTTCCTTGAGGGATTTCTCAGTTTTGCGCCATGTCTGCTGCTCCTCCGTTGTGCTGTTTGCCTTTGCTGTTGCCTTTTGCGTCCCCTTTGTTTGCATTCTGTAATGTAAGAGCTGAAGAAATAGCGCTCGAGCAAACAAATAAAAGTCTAGCGGCAAGAACTGTGACGACTGTTGAACCTTTGCCAAGGCTCTGCGGCCCAGAGGCCACCCTCAACTTGAATGCAACTGCGACTGGAGCTGCGAATACAACTACAATGACAACAACAACAACGGGAACGACGCCAACTACAACTGCTGCAACTGGGAGCTGCAGCTGCAGCAGCTGCTGCCTGACAACTAAGCCGCTTTGGCTTACCTTTGGCAACAGGATCAACGTCATTGAAGACAAGTCAGCGCGTGTCTTAAATACATTTGATGTGCTGCACGAGCACAAACACACACCCACGCACACACAGCAGCTGAGGCACAGCTAGACACAGTTTTCGTAAAAAAAAGAAGCCAAAAACAAAAAGGAAAAAAAAAACGCCAAGCAGCAGCAGCATGCAGGAGTAGCAACATATTTAGCTCACGGCGCGACGCTCATATTTGCTTTGTAAAGGCAACGGCAACGGCAACAATAATAATAATAAAAAACAAAAGGAAATAAAACAACAACAACAACAACAACGGTAACAGTGACGATGATGTTGACGTTGAGTGCCTGCGAGGCGAGCCAAGAAATAATAATAACAAACAGCAAACAGCGCTGCGTCCCTGGGCCCCCTTAGCAAAAGGAGACTTCACGTATGGGAATTTTCATGCGGCGCGTAGCAATTTCACACATTTACATAGTTAAACACATACACACACGCACACACACACGCGCACACTCATACATACGAAAAGTGTCGTCGCATGGCGGAAGTGAAAGAAGTTGTTGCTCCGGCTCGTTGGCAAAGGCTCAACAGAAAAAGGCGCAAATTATATTCCGTTGTAAAGCAAACACAAATACAACAATGCGAAAAGAGAAATAGAGAGAGAGACAGAGAGAGTGTGTGAAAAAGAGTCATAAATATATGTTAAATGAGTCTGTTGTCTGTGCCTTAATACAAATAACGAAAAACTGAAGCAAACACAAAATGATGTGAAAATAAAATAATAAAACAAAAATTCGATTTTTTAATTAAATTTGAGAGAACTCCTAAGCTGAAAAATTGGGCAAACAGGACTAAAAAAATAAGCTAATATTTTTAATATTTAGCAAAAATAAATATAAATTTTAATATCAAGAAAACCTAAAGAATCACAAAATGTAAAAATAAATAATAAACAAAATTCGATTATATTATATAAAATTTTTTAATCAACTTGAGAGAAATCTTAAACTGAAAAATTTAGAAAAAAAAACTTATAAAAATTAATAAGAAAACAAAATAAAAATTTGAAAATCAGGAAGGACTGAAGAAAACGAATTGAAGAAAAAATTCTATTGCAGAAATTTTATAAATAAATTTGAGATAATTCTTTAACTGAAAAACTAAGCAAAGAGGGCTACAAAAATAAACCATTATCTTTAGTATTTAATTATTTTCCAAACACGAAAATAAACTAAATATTTAAATTACAAGAAAATTAAATCAAATACAAAATTATGTAAAAATAAATAAACAAATAAAATTTGATTAAGCTACAGAAATTTTTTAATTAAATTTGACGAAACTTTAAAATGAAAAATTTAAAATTTAGTTTTATTGAAACTTAATTTCAAGAAATTTCTTTGCTTAAGAAAGTTTTCACTCACTCGCTTTCTCGACCTACTTAGCGCGCTTTAAAACTTATTTAGCTAATATAAGTTCTGTAGCTAATCCCCGGAGCCATAGTTAACAAGTATAACGGTATATATATACATATATGGCCATTGTGCATGTAGCAGGCAGCGGCCCGCAAAAGTATGCTATGTTTATTTATATGGCCACACACACGCACACACACACCCGTACACACAAAAGGGGTTGCAGCGGCTTTTCAGGCTGTAGGCGGACGACAAACAGTCGAGACATGCGTCATATAAACATAATTCACGCTGTGCACAAATGCTATTAAGACACACACACACACACACACATGCACGCACAGTGGGTCTGGCTTACATGACGTATGAGTGACTTTTATGTTTTAATTGCGCTACAGTTTAAACTGATGGGCGCAGCTGAGCTGGGCTGGGCCAAGACACACTAATTGACAGTGAGAAAAGGCGCAACGCTGAGCGAGCTCCCTCTCTCTCTCTCTATCTCTCTCTCTCACTCTCTCTCTCTCTCTCTCTCTCTCTATCTCTCTCTCTCTCTCTATCTCTCTCTCTCTCTCTATCTCTCTCTCTCACTCTCTCTCTTTCTCTCTCTCTAAAAATATTTACTGGCAGTTAAAAACGAAATTTCGCCTGGACTCTCATTAAGATTTGCATAATTAATTGGATTATCAACTGATAATGTTAAATAGATATACATTTAAATTAGTTGAATTAGGCTGCTGTTTTTTAGCCAGAAATAATTATTATGCTAAATATATTTAAGCAAACATTCCGCTTAAATTGAACCAAAAAAAAAGAAGGAAAATGAAACGAAAGCAGCTTTAAATTAAATGACCCGCAGCGGACAGTTTTCTGACATAGGCAAAGGGCTTCGGGCCACATACCCAAGGGCAAACACACCCACACACAGACACAAATTAATTAAATAAGAAAAAAGAAAAAAGGTAAACCGAGAAGTTAAATAAGAAACAGGAAAGACAAACCGTGCACAGTAAGTGAAACTTGAAATTGAATAAAGACCGCGTCGTGGTCGAAGGGCGGACGGAAACGCACCAAGCCCTGAGACAAAGGATGTAAAACAATGCCAAAGACGAAAATCAACGACAAAACGTGAACACAAAGGCGACCAAACCGTGTGACTGCCTTTTTCCTTAAGGGGGGATATCTACCTCCCCCAAGCTGCATATGGTGGGTTGAGTCTGTAGCTTTGGCATTGCACTTTGGCATTGGCGGCGACAGCTGCGGCTGGCTGGAAGGCTGCCTGGCTGGCTGTCCATCAGCCCACACGATTAAGGTTTCACAATTTATCTAATACAATTAGTCAAAAGGTGAGCTAGCTCCTTCTGGTAATTGTAGACGCTTGGTGCTCCAGCTCCAGCCACTTCACTTGCCGCCCTCTGCTCCACTGTCTACCTGGCTGTCTGTCTCTCGGTGGTGCGATGACTTTTGAACTTTTGACGCTAGAATGCAAATGGAGGGCGTGGCATGAGCAAAGCCACAAAGTTTAATGAATGTCGAAAAAGGTAGAGGGCTCTCGTATTTTATTCCATTCTCCTCTCTCTTTTTCTCTCTCTTTCTCTTTCTTTTTCTATCTTTTCTTTTTTTTTTTGGTAATTTGGTTTTATGTGCAGCTTGGCTTTGGCCTTCCTGGTTTTTGGGTACTGCTAATTGAGGCACGCCCAGCGGGCGGCTTTCGTTTTGTTGAAGTCGAAGTAATTGCATTAATGCCTTTATTGACTATATATATTTCTACCCAGAGCTGCTCGAACATTTTCGAAAATTCAAATGCACTTCAGCTCGGTTGGCATGGAAAACATTTCTCACGCTGTGCGAGCTATCAACAGCAAACGAATTGCAACTAGAAATTGAGCTAATTATAGCCTGAACCCATTGAAAAAGGGAGAACAGGGTGTATTGGTTTTGTGAAATTGTATGTAACAGGCAGAAGGAGACGCGCCACAGCCCATATGACTATGTGTGTATGTATATTTTGTTTGTATGCATACATTAAAGAAGTGTAGAATGATTGTAATACTGGCTCTTCACAGGGTTCAAGGTATTCCCTAGTCGTGCAGTCTCGATTATAGTAGTCTGACTTGTTTTAGTTAGTAGCTAAGCAAATGCTTGTGCCTAAAAGCACTTCATGTTGCAAAGAAAACTTTGTTGGAGTAGTTCAAAAATTTAATAGAGAGGCAGAGGGAGAGAGTGAGTAGAGTTTAGTTAGAGTTCGCTGCATAGAGTATATGAGTATAGGAGTAAATTCATCATATATGAGTAACTCTGACTATCTCCCCTTAGCACATTTAGCCATTTTCCATTGTGAATGAGCGCACAGCCCTGGTGAGAGCCGCTCAACTTGTCCATTTAAACGTGTCCAATGGTGGCCAATGCCGTTGTCAACTGTTGTGTGCATTGCATTTCCTTTTTTGTTGTTTGTTTGTGTGTTTGTTTGTTTATTTGCCATATCAGCAAACCGCAAAAAAGCAGCAAACTTTGTTGGCCAATGCGTTTGTCTATTGCGGGTTGGTTGGAGCGGCTGAACAACTTCAACAACTCAATGCACTCAATCAATGCGCGCAAAAACAAAAAGCAATACTAGAAGCAGCAGTTGCCGCCTTTTGTTCCAAACACTCAACACAAAAAAGCACTCATCAAAAATAACAACAACAGCAGCGGCATCAACAATTGTGACCACACAGCGAAAAAAAAAATAGAAGAAGAAAAATTTATAGTGCTGCCGATAAGTTTTTGGCTGCTGGCATGGACAAATCAACAGAAATGGCTAACAAAAAAAGAAAATAAAAGAGAAAAAAATGCAAGCAATCAAAACACAATAAAAAATACAGTGGCTGCCAGCAGCAGATGTATGCAGATACAAATGCATCTGTAAGATACAGCCACAGAGGAAAATGTATCTTTTTCCTTCCACACTCTGTTTTTGTAGCTGTTGGCATGGCACAAAGTGTTGTTAACAGATTGATTTTGAAAATGATAATGTGCTTTAGCCGGCTCGTTGGCAAAGCCGCAAAGCCTCTAGAAACAAGCAGCCAACAACAACAACAACAACAACAACAACAACAACAACAACAACAACAACAACAACAACAACAACAACAACAACAACAACAACAACAATGGAAATGGCAACTGGCAACATTCACAGACCATTTGGCGGCTTAAGGTTCGCATTGGGGTTATCGCCTAATCGCATCGGTTGCCAGCCGGCCGCGTTTGCCCTCTGGATTGGCCGGGCCTTGTATTGCTTGCCAGCTCTTGTTTTTATTTTATTTTATATATCTGTGTAACAGATAGATGTATATATATACATTTGCTACTGTCGTCTCTACCCCAAGCGCACAATCATTTTTCAATAAACAAACAATTTCATGGGCGGCTTGTCTTTTGCCAAATCGGATCTAAGCCTCAATAAGCAGCCAGCGACAAGACGCACTTCCTGCCAAAGAGCTCTTAGCCGCCCGCCCATCCAGCTGATAGCTATCGGCTCAAAGGCTGTTGCTCTGTGGCCATTAAGCTATCTGATTACACTGTGCAGCCAAGAAAATTATTTTTTATGCCAAAAAAAAAAAGGAAAGGAAAAAAAATCATTTGCATTTTGATTTAATTAGACTTAATATTCCATGCGAATATCCAATATCCAATCAGTGCATAGATATGCGAGTCTCGATTTCATTCGACATTGATTTGTTGGTTAGTGTAACTGATTGATTTAGGTGAGCTTTGTTAACTCAATTGATTAATAATTGCCTGCGCTTAAATGTATCGAGCAGTTGCTACGTGACCCGCGCGCCACTCAATACAAGGACAAAACGCAATATCCTGACAAATTTCAAGTCAAACAAATGGCTAAAAAGGGATCCGCAGAGTAATTACAAACCCAAAGCACAGCCAAAAGCATGGCCATAAAGAACGAATGTAAACGAGGCGAAAGTGTAAGCCAGAGAGCTTGCCAAACGGGCAAAGGAGATGTGCAGCTGCACATGAGTGTGTGTGTGTGAGTATCTGTGTGTCAGTGTGTGTGTGAGTATCTGTATGTCTGTTGGCAGACAAATGAAAAATTAAACAATATCCTAGCTGCCTCTGGCTGTTGCTGCTCTGGCAACGAATTGCCAAATTTAACTGAAACATTTATTCTTCAGAGAGCACTAAATTATTCGAGTGCTTGACTTGCACAGACAAAAAAGGTACGAAAGCGAATGTGAATGCGAAAGCGAATGCGATTGAGTGTGAGTGAGCGCGTGCGAGTGTGCGAATTTCGAATGAATGCACTCAACTTAACCTACAGCTGGTAGCTTAGTCTGCTCTGTCTTTGCCCCTCTCTCTCTTCGTTTTCTCTTTCTCTCTCTCGTTTGTATTCACGTGGCAAATCAGCGACATTATCCTCATCGTCATCAGCAGCATCAACAGCTGCGTCTGGCGAAGTCTCGACGGCGACTTCTGCCAGAAAGCCATAAAAGAGCACAAAGCATGAGATATGTGTTAGAAGATAGACAACTTGGCGTCTTTCATTAATATGCACAAATTATGGGAAGTGGATAAAAAGACCAGGGAATTAGACATTCAAAATGGACTTTAAGATACTCTTAGAAGGCAAATGGAGCATAGATGTAGACACAGAGGTCTCGATATATAGCATAATATACATATACTTTTTGTATATACTTTTTATTGACAACTTATTATTATTTTTTTGTTAATTTTTATAAGTGTTTTTTTTTTAACTTTTAATTTATTTTATTGAATAATATTTTTTCATTTTTTTATATGAAATACAGAGAGTGTATTTAGTAGTTGTAGTTGTAGTTATAAAAATAGAAATATAGATATTTCAATTTATATAATTTTTTAATATACATCTGTAACAAGTATATATAAACTTTACATAAATATATTAGAGTTGATATATTTTGTTCATTTTCTCTTAGACATACATATATACATATGCATATACAGACCCTAGTCAAGCCAAAACAAGCATTTCCTTTGACTGCTTGCTCCAAAAGCTCGTTGCATTGTGTTGCTAAGCTTCCATGAAACAACTTCTCTGATTCAAACTCCTAAAATACAAACGAAAACTACAATTATTTTGATTAAAACTATAATTATAAAACAAATATTTATGCTTTTAAGTTTTTTTTTAACATTTTTAAACTAATTTTTTGGCATATTTCTGCTAGAATTTTGCATTGTTCCCCCTTCCGCACTCGAAGCTCTGGAAAGAGAATTGCCATTGTGTCTGTGTGGCGTCTCGATGTGTTATTCGTGTTTGTTTATTTCATTCAGTGTGCGTGTGTGTGTGTGTTGAAAGACAACTTCATTTACTTGGCTAGCATTGTGCATTCGTTTCATTCGTTTTATGCGTTTCATTCGTTTTCATTGTCCTTTTCCACTTTTTTCGGTTTCGCCAACGTAAGCGCTTTTAATTTTCAGCTTGCATGCACAAAAGTATGCAATATGTTTTTTGGTCGATCCTCCCACACATACTCTCTCTTTCTCTCTCTCTCTCTCTCTCTCTCTCTCTCTCTCTTAGCCGCAAGATGCAATTGCACTTATGCATGCATGACATCCAGCTGTCCCATTCGCCCACTCTCCCACACTCACACACACACACACACACACACACATTGTGTGTGGCCGACAATGGCTTACATAAATTTTAAGCTCCATTAGCAAAATGTTACAGCCACCGCACCCGAGGCGACATATGTAAGTGTGTGAATGGCTGTGTGTGTAAGTGTGTGCCTGTGTGTGTGTGTGTGTGTGCGTGTATAAAGTTCAAGTGCAACAAAAGTTGGTTATTGTGCTTGGTCTGGTCTATTATATGAAATGCATATTACAAGCTATGGCAAATTTTGGACATTGAAGAAAACTTTTTGCTTACCTAAGGCGAGTCCTGGCTAATTTCTATATAAATTAGTTGACAGCGTGTGTGTGTCAGTGAGTGTGCATGTGTGCATGTGAGTGTAAGTGTTACCTGCACATAGCTTAAATAACATAAAGATAAAAGTTGACCAGGTTATGTGAAAGGCTAAAAGCAATCTTAAATTCAAAGTTTTGCAAATAGTTTTTCCCTTTTAACTTTAAATCATATTTTTGTGTGCGATTAGATCTTTGACTTGAAATTATTAGATGAAATTTGATTTACTTGAAAAGACACGAGTTTGTACAATAAAATATATATGCATATAAAATAAATATGCAAAAAGTGTTTAACGTGAAGGCCACTATGATATTTAAATATTTTTAATAAATAAATATTTGAAAAATATAAGTACAAAATATTTGTAAAGCAAATTTTTTTAAAAATACTAGAAAATTGCGCAAATATTATATTTTTAATTGTATTAAAATAGTAAATGATATTTAAAATATTTAATGACATCTTTAAAGTTCAGCTCTTTGCCCTTTTAGCTGTTGTCAAAAGTTAGGCAAATGTGCTAATGAAGCGAACATACACAGTGCAAATGTCTAACGTGAAGGCGAAATACGCCGCTTAACTAATTGCAAATAAATTAGGTTGGCTTTTAATGGCTTACGGTTGCCATTGGCTGCTTGCTATGCAAAGCTGAGCGGCATCGGAAGGCAGAGAAAATAATTATCTAGCGCTTAAATGTGAATGGAAGCTGACGCTGAAGTCGTGGCCAGACATGTGGCAAGGCAGCCAAAATCAATTCGCCAAACAACGAAATGAGTTGCGGAAACTATAACTTACGGGAGTCGACTCGAGTCGTCCCGATCCCCCCCGAACTATGCCTAAAACATAGGCGATGCCAATGGGGGCCAGCGGCAAATGCTGGTAACACGAGCCAGGGCGGCGCACAATGAATACAAATTGCTTGGTAAATAAACAACATCTCAATAAGGAGCAAATTACTGACGCCATCTAGCGAAAAAATAAACAACTACACATACACACACACACGTTTACATATATATAAATAAAATCAGACGGCGCGCGTGCGAGTGTGAGCGAGAGGGACAGAGAGGAAGTCGCGTACTGCATAACAATAGCAACAATTTGGCTTTGAGTGTGTGTGGGTGTGTGTTTGCCTAGATGTGAGTGAGAGAGAGAAAGAGAGAGAGAGTGAGTGTGTGTGGGCGCTAATGAATATAATGGCGTTACATAAATGGCGGCTTGGCCCTGGTTTTGGAGAGCTAGCAACGTTTCTAGATATTGCCATTGTTGTCGCTGCTGTTGTTGTTGTTGTTTGGCATTGATGTGTGGGAAAATGTTCCATACACAAGCAATTGCAAATAATCTACAAGAGTGAGAAAGAGAGAGAGAGCGAAAGCGAGAGAGGGAGATGGGGCAAGTTGCTGTAATTGTGTTCATGGTAGAAAAGCAAATAATGAGCGTAAATCATGGTTTAACGATAAACACAATACAATATACAATACACACAAAACGATATACGATATATAGATGAGCAACGCCGATGAGTTCCATTGTACGCACACCGCAAATGTTTGGCTCAAAGAGTGGGCGAAAAATTAATTAAGGTGCAACGGAAACTGTTTTGACAGCAACAGCAATTAGATAATGTGCACTATACATACATACATATATATACATATACATTGTAGTCGGGCTAAAGTGGCTTAAAATTGATTTACAAAAATATTATTCTATAATTTTTTAATTAAAGCAAACTATGGTTAAGCGGAATGATTATTCGATCGATAAGAGCTGTGAAGGGAATAGAAATGCGTTTATAGATATTGAAAGTTTTGAGGTTGCTTTAATTTTAGCTTGATGCTTGCTCAGTTTGTTGTTTGATTTTAATGAGCTTTTAGCTTTTTGATTTCGGTATTAGCTTTTATAGATTTTAAGTGTAGAAATATGCTCTTAAGACACTTGATTTTATTCCATATCTACTCATTTATCTTTACTCAAAGATTAGGTTTGATTTTCAATTAGAATGAGTTTTAAGTTTTTTGACTTAACTATTAGTTTTTATATATTAAAACTTATTAATATATTTTTGAGCAAAATCTTATCATATGTATTATAATTGTAGATCTATTTGAACTTCAATTTCAATTCAATGAGCTTTGAGCTTCAATGAACAAAAAGAAGTATAAGTAGTACAGACATTTTTTTTATCGATAGTAGATTAAGATATACTTAAATACTTAGACTTTTCATAATAGCTTAAAACATTCTAAAATGCTTAAAGTCTCTTCATTCAACTACTTTCACCAATCCACATATTGCAAGCTGCTGAAAAGCTTTACCCCAGAGCTTTTGGATTTTGAATTTAGAGACTTTTTCTTTTTTTTTTTATTTTTTTCATTAAAATTCAGCACGGTTGGCAGTTTATTTCATTATCGTTTTGACTTTTATAAAGCTAACGAGCGCTGTCAGCATATTTCACCCTCAATTCCCAGCGCTGCGAGGCCCATTACAATTATTTGATGGCCCAAACTAATTAGGGCAACGATTCTCTTTCGCTGACGAACCGTCGAAACAATTAATTATTAATGCAATGCAATTCTTGGCGGAAACCCAGTTAAGGACAAACAGGAAACAAAACAACGAAACTACAAAAGCTTTGTCTAGTTTAGCCTCCTCCCGTCGCGTCTGCCTCCTGCTCCGCCTCCTCCTGCTCGAAAGTGAGGCCCAGCGGGCACTGCTTAAAGCTGCATGCGAATGTTTTCTGTTTTCTTTTCATTTTCTACACAGTTTTTCTTCTCATTTCATTTCTTTTTTTCTGATGTTGCCCTGGGGAGCGCTGAAGTAATTGTTGCGCTTGCCACGCCCGGCGGCACTAAAGTCACGAAGGAAACGGCGAGAGTCAGAGGCCAAATCCAAACCCCAGTCGAAAAATCTCCAGCATATTTTCTCATTTTCCACGAATTTCGTAATAGTCAAATATTTTTTCTCCCCATTCCCGAACAGAACGGAACATTTTTACAATTTGATTGTGGCTTAGTTGGGGATTTGAAAAATCAATTTCAATTTCATTGTGTGGAATCTCAAATCGTATGCATAGTTGGGCTTATTAAATTCTTCGCTGCCATTGAGCTGCGCTGCAGCTGCAGCTGCAGTTGCAGGCAGCTGCATCTCGCAGTACAGTGCGTCGCATTGGACATCTTATGAACTTTTACAGCTCCATTATATGCAAATGATGAAAGCAAGAAAACAAATATTGCTACCTCGGGCGCTGGCCACAGCCACGCACAACATGAAAGGCATTGTTTGGCTGCTGGCTGGCAGGACGTGAAACGTGGGTCGCAGGATGCGTTGCAAGGCTCATATGCAGACATTTACATAAGCAAACAGCTTCTGCTTTTATGTGGCAGCTCGAGCCCGCCCACCCACACACGCACTCGCCGTCCATACAGCAGTCTCTGGCATACCGGCATCCTGCCTCTATCCAGCACGAACTACTAATAAACCAGCCAACAGCAACAGCAACAGCCGCAACAACAGCAACAACAATGGCAACGGATATTAAGCTCAAACTGGCCCGAGGACAAAAAGGAACAACAACACAACACAAAAAAAAAAAAAGGAAAAAAAAAACAAGTGAAAGACGCAGCTAACTTGGCCCAAAGTCCGAAAGTGACCCGACATTAAGAGCCGGAGCCTGGTCCTGTTTTGTGATCCCATTGCCATTACCATTGGCATTTGCCGCTTCAATAGGCCCTGCCGCCTGCTTATCAACTGATAGCTTAAACAAGCAGCCCCGGCAGCCGGCAGCAGGCAGAAGGCAGCCGGCAGCAACAGTCCTTCAATTCCTTGGAGCTGCCGAAAAGGGTAAATTGCCATTCAAAGTTGCCGGCAAATGATTTGCCTTTGCCTCAACCCATCTTCCGAAACGAAAGAAAGAAAAAACTTTTTGTTATCATAATCAAAATAATCAAATTTTGTGTCTGCAACAAAGTTCTAGTTTAGACTCAGCAACAATTATGCGACATTCGAGACGAGTGTCACATGTGCCCAAGTTTTTGGCCAAACTGCCTTTTTATGCATCGGCATTTGAGAGGCGGTAAATGGGGTATCTTGATTGTTGCCGAAGGTGTTTGTAACAGATAAGAATAGTAGATTGGAATGAATGTAGTATGAAGAATGTACTTTTAGTTAACTATCTTATGGATGTAGTTTTAGTTCTTTATCTTTCTTTTGTTCAGGGTGCAGTAGCTTTGCTCTTCATAATTCTAAATCTATGTTTCTATTTTTCTTAAAAAAAAATTATTTTTACCTGAAGTCTTCCGGAAAATACATAAGTGAAGTGCATCTTTTTGATGTTTTTTTTTCTAAAGACTCAAGGCTATATAAACAAAAAAGTATAATAACTATTAATAAATTAATATTTCATAAATTTTCCGAATAAGTTAAAAATTCCATTATTCGAATTAGAATAATATTAAAAATAAAAATGTTAATATTCAGAAATAAACAATATAATAGTGATTACAATTTATAGATGCTTTTGCAAAATGTGACATGTCAGGGTAATTCTCAGTCGATCATACTCCCCCATAAGACGCAAACTTTTTTTTGTGCAAATTTAATCACTTAACCCCAATGAAGTATAAGAATGGCGAAAAACTTTCTTTATTTTTTGTTGGCAAAAGTTGTCACTGGCTGATGGCATAAGAAAGTGGCAAGCTATGCGGAGCATGTGTGGTGCTAGTGGGGGGTGGGGGTGTGAGGAAAATTGATTTTTCACTTGGACGAGGTCACAGCATGAGCATATTAATTCCGCCACGCCCAGGCACCGCCCACTCATCCACAGAGCATATACTTCGCATTGTGTTGCTCTTTGTGTGTTGACATACCAGTTATAGTGCGTGTGAGTGTGTGTGTGTGTGTGTTTGTGTGTGTGTGGCGCCCAAATGACAAAGTTACTTAAATTACCAGGCCAAAACTTTAGTTGCGCTTACTTTGTGCACCCCAGCTCCAATTCCAGCACCAGCTCCAGCTCCAGCCTCCAGCCTCCAGCCTCCATTCTGTTCCACTCTGCTCTGCTCTGCTCTTAAGCAGAATTAATGAGTAGAGAGTTGGTTTTCCTTTCACATTTTCATTGTTTTCATTGGTGTTTTTTTTGTCGAGTTTTTTTTCGGTGCCAAAAGTCAAAAGCTGCCATTGCAGGCAGTTTAGTTTTTGGTCGCTCGTCGAGCCATGCAACCCAAATTCACTTTAAGAGCAAACACACTCAAACTTTACATATCTATAGAGAGGTATACATATAAAAGTATATGTATGTATGTGTGTGTATATGAGACATTCCATATACGCACGCAAACAAACTGCAGTTGCTTAACTTTCTCTACACTAGCTTAGGATATTCTAAACTTTAAGAGAAAACATGGAATACCTTGAAAAGAAAACTTGAAGCTTATACAAATTTGGACTAAATTTGCAATAGGTAAAGCTGTGATCTGTAAGGTATATATATATATATATATATATATATATTAAAGAAATAGTAATTCTGAATAAAAGTTGTTTTTTGCTCTTTCAACTGTGTTTTAGTTTTTTACCTGCTTTGTCTTTAGAAATGTCTGCAAGTATATAAAATATTCATCTAGAAAGCAACTATAGCGTGTGTGTTTGTATATATACAAATATATATACATATATACTCTACATATATACTCCACACTCTCTTTAGTGTCTCAGGCTTCTTCTAAAAGTTTACTCTCAAATTCATGAATGTCTTTCACTTGCACTTGATGCATCTTGAACTAAAGTTCTTTTAGCTTCTGCCCTTTGTTTTTGTTGCAAGTGTTGAAACACTTCTCAGCAGGTTGTTCTTTAGTCTTCTTTTTTTTTTTGGGAGTATACCAAATGCTCTTTCGGCTGCTGCCAGATCAACGCTTTCAATAGTTTTTAAAGTTTTCGCATAACTAAATGCGGTTAGATTTTATGATAAAAAGTTTTATTCTGGAGTATCAAGAAATAGATATAGAAAATAGATATGTATAAACAAATATATATGTTATATATGTAAAATAAGTTGGGTAAGCTTTAGAAAACATAGAGAAATATTTAAAGAGAATAAAGTTTATTGATAATAAATTGCATCTAGGCATTAGAAGCCTTTAGCATACTGAAAAAAGAATAAAAATTGGAACTTATTTTAACTACTTCAAATGTTGGCGGGAAATTCAACTAGTTGAAATATGCATAACTTTCTTATATAGAACACACTTTGCCCGAGACATACTCACTTATTTATTGTAGTATTCAAAATCAAGCTTTAAATTTGCTAAAACTTTCTACCTCAGTCACCTAGCAATATATGCGCAATCAATACGACGTATCCAAGCAAAACCAAAAACTTTTTTCGAGTTTGATACTTAAAAAGTTTTCGAAATGTCAGCTAAAGTCTTTCGAAGAGTCTTACATGGGTATTCATATTGTTTTAAATAACATTTATGGAGCGCTTAAATTGTTGTAATTACTTTTTGCTTTCGCTTGTTGAATGAATTTATGAAATTTGTAGCTCGAGTCTTGAGCTTGTTGTGGCATGAATGCAATGCATTTTTGCTTGACTTTTGCTGGCCGATGATACTCTTTTGCTCTGGGTGAAGAGTCTTCTGGGTGGCTGCTTGGAGATGTATGTACAATAATATCCTTTCACATTTTATTACACTTGTAATGTACAACGATTGAAGCAGCAGCAGCAGCAGCAGGAGTAGGAGCAGCAGCAGCAGTCGAAGGTCCTTCAAGCATCCTTAGAAGCAGCAGAGTGAGCAGTCACTCGATGCGTGTGTGTGTGTGTGTGTGTGTGTGAGAGAGTGTGTGCCTTGGGGGCTCTAATAATATAAGACACGCACAAAGAGCAGTAGGTGGCAGTTTATCTGTAAATGTGTGTCTGTGTTTCTCATTGTCAATATTGACAATAAACAAGTTTGCTATAAAACGTAACAAGAGACCGGCTGAGTGGAGTGGACTGGAATGGAATGGCTCGACTTGGCTGGGCTGAGCTGGAAGTTGAGTTGAGTCTAGTTGAGTTCGAGTGGGGCAGTCAAGTGACACACACACTACACTGGACTACAAGTTAAATGCTCAGCTCAAAAGGACCCACATAAATCAGGGCACTCAATCAAGTTGAAGGCTGCCGCCCAGCCACAGTGACTTATTAATCGGACGTATATAAATATATATATATGTATATATATATATATATATATATATATATATATATATATATTTCGCATTATATGTAGAGTATATATCAAAATGTATTATGAGCGAGTAGTTTTTGCAGCTGCTGAGCGTTGTGCACTTTTGTAAATTGAAAAAAAAGTGCTGTTTGGGAAAATAAATATAAAAGCAAAAACATATCCCTGACTCGGTGATAAAATGTTATTATAAATTATATTAAAAATACATAAATTGTACGAGGCATTATAAGCGTCGACTGCCGGAGTGGACCAGGTCCTGGGCAATCGCTCATGCGGCCAACGGGTTGACATTTATGCTGGCCAGCCAAACAAACTTTTATAATTAATTAACATTGCAATAACAACAGCAATTTGTTTAAACATAAATCAATCATGAGCAACGCTCTCATTAAAAATTAAAGCCCCGAAAGGGCAATGCGTGTGTGCTGCAATTTAATAATGCTCGATTTTTCGTTTCGCTTTTTGTTTCACAGATTTTACGGCCGGACTGCGTCTGGTCGAGGTGCGCATACCAAACTATGTGATTAAGGGCGCCACCGCCCAGCTGGAGTGCCTGTACGATTTGGACGGCGAGGCGCTCTACTCGGTCAAATGGTACAAGGATGGCAATGAGTTTTATCGCTATGTGCCCAGGGATAATCCGCCGGCGCAAACGTTTCGTTTGCCAGGTGTTGCTGTTGATGTGAGTATGCCACTGGTAAAGAAGAGCGGAGCGAAAAGAAAAACAAGCAAGAGTTGTTGAGACGGAAGAGACGCGACTGTCAGATACCCTAAGTGTGATGGCATGTTGTAGAAAAATGAATCAGGGTTGTTGAGTCTGATGTGTATTATAGAAAATGTCGGAGTTGTTGAGACAAAAATGGAAGAAACTTGAAGTCGTATGCCATATTGCAGTTGAAGATATTGTTGCCTATTGAAAATACTACGTATAAAGATAATAAATGTTCGTATTCGTGGAAGGAGGGAGGACTCAAAGATACGTTCGCTGTAGAAATAAATCTGAGTCTTATAGACAAACATAGAGGCAAGCACCTTCATTGCAGATCCTGTTCAATCCAATACCTTTCGCCTGTTACATGCAATTTACCTAAAACAATATACCCCATATCATCCCTTCTCGTGGGTTCACACAAAATTAGAGCTGGCTTCAGTTTGGTGGCGGCATTGTTAAGACCCGACATTAAAACAACGTTGCATGCTTTGCGGCGCAGCCAGACAATAGACTGCAACGCCTCTTGGTCGCTGGCCGAGCACTTGTGCATGTAGAGAACTGCAGCAAAAGAGCTGTTTATCACTGCACGAGCAGACAATGGGCTGCCTTAGAGTTGAGTTTTAGCAGCTGCAGCAGCGCCTTTAATGGCCACAAAGAAAACTCTCTCTCTCTCGCAGGCAGCTGCTCTGCATAAGCAGCTGTAGTCGTAGTCTGACCTCTTAAAGCTTAGCCATGGGGTTAGACCTTAGTCCGGAAAAGTCTCCCAAAAAATCGAACAATGATCATGCATGGAGACTGAGGCGAATTTGGAAAAGTGGCGCACTTAAATGCCATTGCTCCATTATTTTTGCCACTAAAAGTTTTGCACGTAAAATGCGCACTGCACGCTTACAGGTGAGGTTGCGGCTGCCATTGCCGCCATTGGCCAAAAATCCGGCGTACGCATACAAAGCACACATTGCCGGGGGCGGAGCGAGGGTGAACGCCTCGCTGAGTTCTAGATAAGCACGTGAGAGGTGGCAGACGGCAGTGCCATAAAACGATGTACAGTGGAGCTGCGCTAGAGCGAACTACATACTACATACTACACTACACTACACTCTAATCGTCTAACCGAAAAGAGAAATAAAAGTGAATCTGCTTGGCATGCATGTCCTGGCCACACCCTCGCATCCTGTTCGAGTTCCTGTTCCTGTGCCGTGTGTTTTGCCAGTTGTGAGTGCAATAAATTTTTCAAGTTGCGCTTTTGCTGCCCGCCGCTGGCAATGGGCGTGGCTCGAACGTGTCTATAATGCGCATTATAACAGCCAGAGGAAATACACCCAGCCACACACACAGACGGCGGTCTCTCAACTTTGATGTTGGGCAGCAGATAGAAGCGGAACATGTTGCAAGGTCTAGATAGGGGCTCCAATGCTAATGGTTATATCCAAGCCACATTTGGCGGATATTGTTTTAGCATAATCGATTCGAGTGACTGTCCGTCCGACTGACGGCGCATCGCTGGGCCAACAACTTTTTGGCCATTGGCGTTGCTTTTTGTTTGCTTTTCGGGTTTTGTTTTATTGCAGTTGTTCGAAACTGTTCGTCTGCCTGGACGTGTGCTAAGCTAACAGCTTAACTCCGACTGCGTCTGCGTCTTTGTCTGTGTTGGTGTTTGTGCTTAGCTAGGTAAACTATAAATTAGGTTAGGACAACAACAGTAGCAGACACACGGCAGAACAACACCAGCAGCCGCAACAACAACAACAACAACACAATGAGCACAAATGTATAAAAAAATGCGCAATAAAAGATAACAAAGTGCACTTTTCACTGGGCAGATAAACAACAACCAAAAACCCTTTTCAAATGAGTGCGGACCGTGTGGTCGGATATAAGCGACTGCTTAATGCTTGTTCATGAATGAAAAGTAACAAAAATAATACACAGAATACAAAATGAGCCACGTCTCAAAGTGAAAAATATATGAAGTGGAGGGTCTATAAGAGAGTCTATAAGGAAGGAAGAGTCAACAGGGAAGGGTTTATAGATCTGTCGATCTACAGGGAAGGGTTAATAAATCTATCCATAGAGAAGGGTTTATACAGCAAAATTTATAGCGAGATTATTATATTTATATGGATATTTATTTATAGCGAGAAATATCCATATAAAGTATGTGCACAGAAGAGTCTATAGAGAATACTTTGTAGAGCAGAATATATAAAGAAGTGTCTATAGAGAAGGTTCTGTAGAAAAGTGTCTATTAAGAAGGGTTTATAGTGAAGAGTTAATCAAGAGCGAAGACTCAATAACGTAGTATATAGAGAAGGCACTGCAGAGAAGTATCACTTAAGAAGAGTCTATAGACAAGGGTCTTTAGAGAAGGTTCTATGGAGGAAGCCAACGCTGCTCTAACTACAAGCTGTGGTCAGCCTGGTTCTACTTTAGAAGTTTTGAGACTCTAAATATGAAAATACAATTTTAATCCATTCGTCATATATCTTTTGACCATCGATCTATCTACCAAACATTTCAAATCGAATATTCTCTACACAAGTATTTTTTCTAATTTCCAAAATTCAAATCCCTTCTGACATATTCCTACATATCACAAGATGTACTAACATTTGCACAATTGTCTGTCAGATAAATCTTAGCACTAACATAAGACGAGGGTTCCAAGTGACAACTTTTTATCTTCCATAGCTGTAAAAGGGTTTACGGACAGGCAGATAAACAGCAAGTTTCACTTATAAGAAAGCGAATACACTCCTTTAATTGCTTGAGCAAGTAATCCAAGCAGCCAGCCGCCAGCAAAGCAGCTTAATGGCTTAAAGTTGAAGTGAAATATTCGCCTAACGTGCGCCGGGACTGACCCTTAAAGTGACCAAGTGGCTCTGTGCGCCTTTAAGAGTAGCAAAAACATTGAAAAAGCATTTTGAGCCGGTTCTCAAAAACAATTACGTTACATTAACGTTGAAAGTGGCGGCTATTGAAACTGCCAACTGCCAACTGGTAACTGGGAACAGGCAACGGCGAACTGCCAATGTCGAAGGACGGACAGCGACATCCTTTTTGGTCTTACAACTTTTGCCACTTTTCGTTTACATTGCTTTAGCCGCGTTGCGCTGCTGCTGCTGCTGCCTTTACATTGCTTTTTACACATTCAAACCATTTTTAATTGCAGTTGCACAACTCGAGCGATGCGATTGTTAACCTGCACAACGTCAATCTTCAGTCGGCTGGCCGTTTCCGCTGCGAGGTATCCGGCGAGGCGCCATCCTTCCAAACGGTCACCGAGCACGGCGACATGGTTGTTGTGTGTAAGTATACCAATAATAGCAATAAGAGCTATATATATATATAGATGTATGGGGGTATATTTGGTAATTGAACTCTGGGCGAACGCTTATAATTCTAATTGGAAATTGGCGCAGGGCAGCCAAAGAGAGTTTAATGGGAAGTTTATTGGGCAGTGCAATTAACTAGACTCAAGTGCAAACTCTTGAGTGTCAATCTATCAGTTTCTGAAGTCTAATTGTGGCTAAGGTGTTCAAGAGAGACTGTATGCTGGAAGATGAGTGAAGTGATGTGTGGAGAGGAAGTGGATCTTAGGGTTAGTAGAACAAGTTAAATCTGAACAAAATAGTTGGTAAGAGATATAAGAAGTGAAGCAAATTAAGATAAATTATATCCATAAAGATGTTTACTAATTGCACATAATATTATATTTTTAATAGATAATAGATGAGAGAAAATAATTTTCAAAAACAAGTTTAACTAACCATTCGAAAGATGGGTTGATGGGGAGTATGGGAAACTTATATGTATATCTTATATCTTAAAAGAATTATAATAAGGAACTTAACAATTCTTGCATATATATATATATATATATTTTGCTTTTCGAGTCTGCGTGCTTGAAGATGTGTGATGTAGTGAGTGTGGATCACAGCTATTGCTTAACTCAGATCTAAATATGTTAGGGTGCGTAATAAGGGAAGCAAGCAACTGATTTACATAGCAAATTTATATAAACCCACGTATATAAGAAAGAAATAAAATCAAAAATATTAAAAAACATCTAATGAGAGCTTTTTGAGGGATTAAAAATTGATTATTTAAATATTTTAATTAAATATTTTATATTCATTATATTTATGTTAGAGGTTTTCACATGCCTCGAAGAATAAAAACATTGACTAACCATTCAGTGAGACAAGATGATCAGGCAAACCAGAAAAAATTATCTTAATATATTTTCTAAAAGATTTGATAAGAAATTTTACTTCCCCATAATATATATTGCTACAAGTGCCTAAAGAAGTTTCAGTAGCTATTTATGAAATTATCAAATATCAAATATTAAGTAGTCTGTTGTTAATCTTAAGGATTTACAGGTGTTGCTCAGATAATCAACAGTTAGGTTGTATCTGTTGAGTTTTTAAAATCTTTTTACTTAACTTTAAAATGTCTTCATATTTGAGACATCTTAAGCAGTCTACTACTAAATAAACTAAGTTGCTTAGCATTAGCAGAGAGTCAGGCGCATTTCTAGCAACATCTTGTTGGCAATAATTTTAAGTACTAAACTAATAATTCAACTGCTGTTATCTGATGCGCAAATCAGCCCACTCCAAAGGCAGTTAATTTCATAGTTGGCATAAATCTGTGCATATGTAACAAACTCAGTGATTAGCAACACGCTCGAAGCAATTATAATCAACAGATCTGGACCTGCTGTTGTTGTTGTTGTTGTTGTTGTTGCTGCTGCTGTTGTTTCAGATTGAATTTGGTCCAGTTCGCTTGGGAGGAAAATTCAATTGTTGATTGCTGGCTGCTCAAGTGTTGAACTGCATTTGACAGGCTTCATTTGATTTCGTGTTTATAATAAGCTTAACTAAACTCTCAGCTGTGGCCCCGAGCCACAATTTGTTGTTGTTGCTGTTGTTGTTGTTGTTGTTGTTGGCCGCCAACCTGCCAAAGCTTAGCATCTAACTCAATTTTGCAACTGTCTGTCTTGTTCAGCAATTTGCTGGAGGCGGAACAAAAATTTCGAAGATGTCGCGACCAACTCGCAATGCAAACAAAACACCAACAACAACATTTTGTGAAGTGCTTGCAGGGCTCAGGGCTCAGGACGCAGGACTCAGACCGGAAATCACGCTTATTGCCATGGACAACGAGAGTCACACGTGGGCGAGGCAAACCGGAACGCTTTGAGCTGGCGTTGACATTTCGTTTGTTCAATTATAAACTTTTGCGTGGGCTGGGCGAGATGCTGTATCTGCCTCCCACTCTCACTCTCTCGCTCTCTCTCTCTCTCTCTCTCTCTCTCTCTCTCTCTCTCTCTCTCTCTCTCTCTGGCATAGCATTGCCATCTCTCTCTCATCTGGCACTGGCTTTGTCTTTGTTCTAACGCGCTTTTGCTTTGGCTTTTGTGTTGCTCATATTGTGCTGGCTGCCTGTTTGGCTTTCAATCAAACTTTTTAAAAGCTTCAACAACACAACAACAACATCAACAACAAGAACAACAACAGCAACTGGTACAACTCCCATATGCCACAGCTCCGAGTCCAGTTTTTGGCAGTTTACAGCTCTCTGCGCCCACAGCTGCCGTTAGCCCTCTGGCAAAAAAGCCATTTCCGTTTCCGTTCGCATAGTTCTGCCCGGCACTGATTTATAGTCTTCGAGAGAGCGGGTATTAGAACTTTGTCATGACGCACAGTCAACAGCATGTCAGGATGCATCAGCATGCCATGGCTAAGCTTGGGTTGGTCGGCTAACTGCATTACTTCTATTAGTTTGACAATTTGTTGTTCAAGCCAGTTGCAGCTGAGGTAAAAGGCCGATGATTAAAATGAAAGTTGTTGTTAAGTAGAGTAGGAAAGGACTAGTTAGAATACAACAACTGCAATATAACAAATTTACAAATCTCTAACATACAGACTTTGCTCTCACAACAGAGCTGAAAAAGCTGTTTAGAAAAAGACTTATATGATAATCTCTGAGGAATAACATAACAACATTATCAATTTCATGAACTATGTTAGCCTACAATAACATAACATACAGATTTTGCTCTCACAACAGAGCTGAAAAAGCTGTTTAGAAACAGACTTATATGATAATCTCTGATGAATAACATAACATCATTATCATCTTCTTGAGCTATGTTAACCTACAAGAAAAACCGTTATGGAAAATTAAATAAAAATTTACATTAATTTATACGAATATCCATCTCAGATGAAACGATGAAATTGATCTGCAAATGTCTGTTGCATGGCAAACAAATGCTAGAAGAACAATACATAGCTGTTAAAATATTATGTTACCAGCAAATATCAGTCAATAACCACTCTAGAGTTTTATTAACATTACAGTGCTGAACAACTGTTAAGATATTCCGTTATTACTAAATAGCTGTTAATAAAGACACAAGAGTTCTGTTAACATTACAGAGCAGAAGAGCTGCTAAGAGATTCAATAATAAGGCAACATCTGTTCTTTCAAGTTTAACCAGTAAAATATTCTGTTATCAGCAAACATCTGTAAACAAGTACACCAGAGTTCTGTTTACATTTAACTGTTAAAAGATTCTTCTATAAACAAATATCTGTTAAGGAACTGAAAAGACCTCCATTAACATTACAAAACTATCTCCAATTTCTATGAGCAAGAAAATGTTCATTGATCAACTGCTCAGATTGCATTCCCTGGTTAGGGTATTCAGAGATGCGATGCGATGCGATCAAGTCTCGATTTGCCTTCATTTCAATTTTATTTTTATTTCGCTTGTTTTCTTTAGTTTGTTTTTTGCAATTTTATCAGCAGTCTGTCAGTGCATCAGCGGCTGGAACTTTTATTGAATTTCCGGATGGGCGCCGGCGACTTTGTTGTTGTTGTTCCTGTTGTTGTTGTTGTTGTTGGGCTTGGGTTTTGGTTTATTATGGTATTCCAAGGCACGAGCAGCCGGTCTCAGCCGTCTGTGCCGTCTGCGCTGTCTGTAACTAGCCGTAAATTAAATTCAGCACAGCTTGACTTCGTTATCCATGGCAGCAACTAACCAGCCTTCCTCTGCTTCTGCTACTTCTGTTTTTATAGCTCTGCCCGATCAGGGACCACCGAAAATAATTGGAGGACGTCCGCGTTACCAAATCGGCGACTGGGTGCGCATCAACTGCACCGCTGGCCGCTCCAAGCCGGCCGTCAATCTCACCTGGTATGTGAACGGGGAGCCCGCGGAGCCGCAGAAGCTACGCAAATTCGAGACAATTGTATCGGGCCGCGAGGGTCTGGAGACCTCAGTGCTGGGCCTGCAGTTTCGCGTTGAGCAACATCATTTTCGCAACGGAGACATGAAGCTGAAGGTGAGTGAACTGCTGAGATTTCTCATTAAATATCGTATTATAATCTGATTTCATTCACATTCGCAGTGTGTGGCCGCTCTCTCGTCGTTCTACTGGCGCAGCAACGAGGAGTCCGTGGAGGGCGACCGGCCGCAGAAGGCGCCGGTCTTGGAGTCGCGAGAGAGCGACAGCGCATTCGCCAGCAACTCGCGCGCCGATCCGGTGCAAGGTATGTCATACCGGGAAATATTTGTTACCAAAATCTTATCGCTTTTTCTTCAACCAAATGCAGCCAGCAAAACGGACTCGCTCCTAATGGCCCGGGCGCCCAATGCTCTGCTGCTGCTGGCGCTGGCCCTGGCTGCCACCTTAGCAGGCGGCAGCCTCCACTCCAACTGGCCGGCGTTCAGGCACAGCTCGGGGCTTGGGCTCGGGGCCCGCGTGCATCGAGCTTCGATAAATATTGTTAGGCAAGATCAAGAGCACGATCAAGAGCAAGAGCAAGGCAATAATAAGCCCAATGATAAGCTCATAGCGAAATTCGTTCAGGTTGAGCAAACGCTTCAAGATTCTCTCTCAGCAGCGCAGCGTCGGCAGTTGCTGCTGACTGCGCGGTAGCTGCATTAAGTTAGCCAAGCCTATGCCCCGCCCATTTTTTCCACTGAATTTTCCGTCTTCGCTTCGCAGAAAATGAAAATCAAAAGTAAAAATAAAAAAAAAAATCTAAAAAAAAAAATGAAATGAAAAAAAAAAGAAAACCAAAAATGAAAAACTGAAAAAATTACTAATTTATTTATGTCGTTAACAAAAGCTTTCTTGAATTTAATTTGTATAAACATAAAACAAAACAAAAAGAAAACATATTTATATGCATAAAATATTTAAATTTAATAAAACATAAACTACGTATATTTATATATTTTAAATAGAGCCACGAAACCTGTTTTTAGCTGGAAAAAAGAAAGAAAGAAAGAAAGAAAATTGTTGAGCGTATTCAAAAGTTATTGATAAACCTGTATATAGTTAATATTTAATGTGTGTGTGTATTGTATGTTATTAATTTATAAGTAATTCCACACGAAAAGATAAAGCCAGAAAAAATAAAATTAAATTAAAATAAACAAAAGCAAAACCTAAAATAAAAATTGAAAGCAAACAACACAACAAAAAATATGAAAACAAAGAAAACGCTCAACGTTGAGCACTGAAAAAAAAACGAGTTTAAAAAAAAAAAAACAACAAAATATATAAAAAATATATACACATATATTTAAGAGATACATATATAATTAAATATTAAATATAAATTAGTTGTGTAAGCATTCTGTAGCTAAAATCATGAGAAATGAAAACCAAATAAGCACATAAAATATAATATATATAAATGGAATTTTAAAATAATTAATATCTAAGAAATTTTGAATGTAATTTGCGAACGGTTAAGCAAAACATTTATTTAGGCTATGTGATTTAATTTTCCAGAATGTTGCTAAATGTTTTCGAAATATATATTTAATTCATTTTCCATGCACTCGAATCAAGTTTTTGTATATTCACAAATCTTTCTCACATAAAAAAACATAATGAAGCAAATAATTAATAATGAAGAAAGCGAAGTTTTTGAATGGAATCTAATCAAATGTAGCATTTAAAAGCTGGTGACTGTCGAAAGGTCTTAAAACTAACAAAAACATATCGTAAATTTATAAATTGCCAAATTTTTTAATGTACGTATATGCATGTATGTGAACGCAATTAACAAATATACAAAACAAAAAGAAAAACGAAAAAAAAAAAATTGAAATACATATATTTAAACATTAAGTGTTCGATCTGTTCTCTGTCCGTATTTAGTATGTACAGCCACGTACCTATAAATATAAACATACATATATATATATATTATTATTATTGTTTAGTCTAAAAGTTTATGAATTACGTAAGAGAACGAACTACTAATAACATTCCATGTTATTTTGCTATCAATTGACAAAAACACAAAAAATGTTTATAAATGTTAACATTTTAGTTAGCCAAATTTTAGAAACAACAAAGCGAAAGTCAACAACAAAGTATGAAACAAAAACAATAGAGAAATGATTGTGATTAAGCCTTAATGAAGAGTCAAAATACATTCAACATTCAAAACACAATTATTCATTTATGTAAATAGCCCCGAGAGCAGCGCCATATCAAATGCTTTTGTCCTCTCCTTTCTCTCACTCTTAATAATACGAAAAAAATTTGATTTCCGATTGCAATTGCAATTTTAATTTGAATTTCAATTGTCATTAAATACAAAAATAGTATATAGATACATATATAGATATACATGCAATATACATATATAATTGTATATTCGTAAATGTTATGTGTAAATACTTGAATTAAAACGCTAACTAAATTAGTATTAAGATGTCAAAAAGAGACAAAAACAAAGAGCAAAACCATGAAATGAATGCGAACATTTTAAATAGTAAGCGAATAAATTTATGCATAAATTAAATATCAATGTGCAGACATTTAAATGCTAATTAAGTAGCCGTTATGACTGTGTGCGTGACTGACTGTGTGTGTGTGCCTGAGTGTGTGTGAGTGCAATCAGATTTAAGTGCATCTATATATATATATATAAAACTTTAATGAAAATCAATGTGCATTGTTGTAAACTGTAAACTGTTTTTAAGTATCACTTAATCAACGCTATAAACTACACTTAAAAAAAATATTAAAGCAAAAAATTATAAAAAAAAAATGTGCTAATTGTAAGTGTAAATTATTTGTGTATTTAAAACTCAATTCTTAGATGTATACAAAAAAAGTAAGATAAATTGCATTCGAATATATAAATATATACGAATATTTAAACAAAAGAAAATGAAAAACAAAAACAAGCTGCATACTAAAAACAAAAACCAAATGCCATAAAGTAATTTAAATTGAATTTAACAACAATAAAACAAAATCGAAACGAAACTCTGTAAATATCTTTAAGCATAATTCACACGAAGATACGAGCATATGATACAACAACAACAACAACAAATCTAACAAATTATGAACGAAAAAGCGAAAATCTTCAAAAATAATTATTAATAAAAATATAAAAAAAAAAAAAACAAAAAAATTTAATTGTTTCAGAATTCAGCAAATTTTTGTATTGTCTTCTGTTCCTTTAGCTGTTCCTCTCCTTTGTATGTTAACATCTTCTATGTTGTTGGCAATTTTATTTCCTTTTTTTTTAAGAGACCGTACGGAAAATTGGGTAATTTTTGGAAAATATTTGAAATACGTGAAAATGTGCGTTGCGTACGTGACAGCAGGCAGCAACGACTGGCCGGCAATAAAGCGAAAAGGAGGACAGTCGAAACCGTTTAGCAGTAAAAAAGCAGAGATGGGCATTTGAACCAATGCAAACGACAGGACATTCCATAGGTGAGAAGCCCTGACGCGATGTTACAAAGAGTAAAAAAGTGTAGCATACATCACAGCGCAGCGGAGGGAAGTGGATTGATATGAGACTTTTCAAAGGAAAATTTAATATATATTTATATATGTATATTCTTTACTAAAATTTATTATAAAAATAAAAAAATATATTCATATTCATATTTTTCTTATTAATTTATTTATTTATATTGCAGAATGTGTATATAAGATATGAGCTACAATATTTCTTTTAATTTCATAGCAAAAATTTTACGTACATATATATATTTTACAGAGTAAGAAAAATGAAAGAAATTCATAACAGATTAAATAAGGTAAGTTAATAAATTTAAATTTATGTATTAAAATATAAAATATATTACATTATATACATAACTTTTTAATTGATATATTAAATTAAGGAATATATGTAATGTTATATGATTACATATTATTTCATTGAAATTTTTTTTGAAAAAATATGCAGAGTATATAAAAAATGCTTGAATGTCTTTATTTTTAATTTATTTCTGAAGGCAACAAATTTATATTATTTGTTTAGTTATTGAATTGAAATAAAAGAGTAACGTTTCAATTCATAATTAGACCAAAATCAGTAAGGACTAAGAGTATATAATATAATATATATGTAGACATAAATAGAATCCGCTTTAATTTATTAATGTATAACTATAAATTCCTTTTAATCTCTAGAAAGAATGCAGAATACACATATATTTATATGTAAAATAAAAGTGGCAAATATATTTTTTTTATAGAGTGAAAAGCGTGAACAATAAAACACAAAAAAATGTAAAGTTTATATCGAATTTGTTGTTTGGTGTCAATAACGACGATGACTGCTATAAACATGCTGAGCGAGAGTTGATTTTATATATTATATATATTCAATAGTAGGAGGTAGTATACATACATAAATATACTAAAATATACATATATTTTATATTTGTTTTCCATATATATATACAAGTATATTTATGTATGTATATATGGGCAAAAAATATAAAATGTTTGTATATTTTTTATTTATTTAATATATTTATGTGAATACATATATTCATATATAGCTTTTTTAAATCTATTTATATTTAACCACATAGATAAATTATTTAATTATCATAAGTAAAATGCATGAAAAATTTTAATAAATATGCAGATGTATAATTTATATTATGTTTACGTAAGGAATTTAGCTTGATATTGATATATGGATTAATTTATTAATTACTAATCTATTAATAAAAAAATCACATATTTTTATGCCTTATGCAGCATGAAAAATAGATAAAAAGAAATGAAAAAAGGAGAGTTTATACAAAAATATAAAATATAATGCAAAATATTTGCTTATAAATATACATTAGGCAGCATAAAAAAGATAAAAAAAGAGGATTTATAAAAACTTGCAAAATATTTGCTTATATTATCACTAGCAATAAATGGAATAGAGATTTTAATTAAATATTTTGTAACTCAACAGTTTAAGCCGTTATCTAAGCCAATAACAACACTCTGCTCTTTGAACCTCAATCGCCTTTAGACAACTCATCCATCCGGCAGCCCGTCTTAATCTATATTCTGTTTATTCGAGCAGGAAATGTGTAGAAATTTCTGTGTGTGGCTTATCAGCGTCAGAGCTTACTTCCATTCGTGGCAGTGGCTGGCGTCTTAGCCCTAAGACTCTGCCACTAATAAGCTGCCAAAAATAAGCGCATTTGATAAATAGATGACAAAAGCCAAACAAATTATAAGAGCCCAGCGAGTCGGGGTCTGCCAGCAGATTTATTAAGCCAAACGAAAATCTGCGCACAACAAATTGCCCAGCACACACCTGCTGCTGGCCCATCTGCTGGCCCACCTGCCCAGCTAATGACACGGAAAATCTCTCGCTTAAGCCATGGTCAAGCTTTATTTGCCGTTTGCTGCGGCTATCAAATGTCACATAAATCAGATTTGTCATTTAATTACAACAACAACAACAGCAGCAGCAGAAGTTGTGTAAGAAAATGCTTGTCTCCAATGAAGCTTAAGCCTTAGCGTAAGCTGCTATTAGACAGACGTTCTATAAACAAGCCAACTTTCTGCGTAATTCTTATGCCACTTAAGCCACGACTCGAACTCAAAATATGCGTTGCCTACTTTGCGGCGCCACCAACTATATGTGTGTATGTGTGTGTGCGTGTGTGTGCGACACCTTTGCATATCAAGCTCAATTGTCTGCAGCTTAAAAACTTTATGTCTGATTTCACACAGATAAAGAAAAAATACGGCATAAATTGCCGCACAGGTAAAGTTTTCACGATTGTTCTTAACGATAAGTTAAGCTGCGCATTTAATGTCCGGCAGAAAGTTGCTCAAGTGCCAATTAGCACTGTAGACAGGCAAAACTTGTTTCAATTTAATCGAAATGCCATTTAAATATAAAAATATTGGCCACGAGTAACATCTTAATAGAAATCTGTTTGAGTTAGGGTTGAGTTGCTCACTGGAAAGTTATGCAGAAAGTTGCGCCTGTGGCAATTAGTAATGCAGAGAAAGTGATTCGAGTTTGCTGATAATCAATTTCAATTAAAAATTGAGTTTGGGATGCTGGTGAACTTAAGAATTCCCAATATTGATTTATATCCTATTTATTATATTTGATGAAATAGTAAGTGATTAGTGCCCTACTATCAACAAGCAAGACACAAATCTCTAGAGTTACATAAATAAGTAACTTCATAAAAACTAAAAATAATGAAATATATTATCTTAGATTTCAATAGATAATTTGTGAATCGTAGACTACTTCCAACTATCTTGTTCGAAGCTTTTTCTTCATTCTTTATGCAAAGAAATAAATATTTCTTATTATTTCAAATATAATAGGAACTAGCACTTGCATAAATAACCTTATAATTAAATTTTAAAAAATTTAATTTGCTTTTACTTATAGATAAAAAATTAGATAATCAACAATTTAGGTTTAGTTAAGCCTTTAAAAAAAATGTTTAACCGACTTTTATTGTTTCTCTTTTGCTGTCACCACATTGCATAGTCAAGACAGCATTTCTAATGTCATATTTCGTTTTGGTTATATATATTGTACTTTGTTCTCATTTCCATCAGTTTTTATATCCATGTGCTTAAACAATTATATTTCGAAAATAATTGAAAAGTATGTGGTATCTATATTGAATATGAATTCCTGTTGTCAGAGATACAAGTCAAAAGAATTGCTGTGCCTAATTCATTCTTTATATCTTTATTTACACTCGGACTGTTCTCGAGCTAAGCTCCATTCTGAATTAATTTAATTAAAAAGTACTATATTTTGTATATTGTCTGTTATCTGAGATTTCATCTATGTCAGTAGAAAACTTGGCTTGTTTTAATAAAAAAGTTTAATTTCAATTTTAGATAATAAATTGTTTAAATTCGGATATTATTAATACTCTTCATTTCCTGTGATTAAAAACGGCTTCATTTGATCTCAGGGTCAGTTGAGAATTAGTTTTTATTTTTATTTTATTTTAATTTAATTTGGTTTGCCAAATCCACAATCTGTTGTATATGCTAAAAAAAATATGTTTTTTGTTTACTTTTTGGCTTTGTTAAATATTATCCTCAAACCATATCGAACACACTCTATCTTTCTCTCTGTCATTGTTTTCCTCACCGCTCTTTACAACTTTGCTTCTTCTTCTTATTGCCTTTATGTTCAAAAAATTTCTATATATATCAAAAAATATTTCTAATCCGACACCAAAACCAATTTCATTCGCTCCAAGAATGTTCAGTTTTCTTTCTGGCTTCATTAAATTTTATTTGCAAATATTATCACACACTCCACTCTCTGAACGTTCCACAACTCGTGCACCTCTTCTTCTACCACTTTTTTTTATCCATTAGCACTGTCTTTATTGATGTTGTTGCTGCTGCAATCCACATAGACAACATTGGCAGACACGATTTCCATGCAACACACACAAATGCCGCACAGTCAACAGAATGTCATGTCTGCTTGCAGCTCGCTTTTAGCACTGCTTCAGTTATTCCTTACTTTATTTGTTGTTGTTGTTGCTGTTGCTGTTGTTGTTGCTGTTGGTTGTTGTTATCATTTGCAGCATTTGAAATGATTTGCAATAAAAAGTGTCTGTTGTTGGCCATTGGCCACACCCCATTGGCAAATTACGTGCTGCTGCTCCTGCTGCTGCTGTCGCCTGTCCGTCCGCCATGTTTATTCCCTGGTTCGAGTTCCTGTTCTATCCGCCATTGTCATTGTCATAGTCCTTGTCACCGTCACGTAATTTCATTGCCTTTGTTTATTTATTTTTTGTCTATATGTATTTGCTTTTATCCTTACGCGTTTGTTGCCTTGAATACAGGACCAAACAGCGCCCAAAAGTTTTTTTTTTTGTATTTGGCTTTTTCCATTTCTTTTGCTGTTGTACATTTATTTTAACTAATCTACTTATAAACTTGTAGATACTTTTTCAGTTATAGATATATTTTTGTTTGTTTTCAAGATACTTTTGTAACAAATAGATACTTTTTGGTTGCACTAATATATATAGATACATTGATTATTTTCGGTACATACATATATACATATATGTAATTAATCTAAATCTAATAGATGCTTTAATCTATCTTAGATACTTTTCCCAATATTACAAACATTTGTTAAGTATTTAACTTATATTTGAATATTGCTGAAGCCAAGTTGATTTTCTTTTATTTTAGAAAATCACAAATATATTCGTATATACCAATATTCTACATAATATTTTGAGCGCCCTTCGATCGCCCCTGTAAAGCAGCGCCAAAAAACCTTAACTCACCCAAATCCCGTCCTGTGGTTGACAAGGGATATGAATGCTTTGCAAAAGAAGAAGAAAATAAGAGAAAACCTTGGCAAAGCAAAGCAAAGGCAATAGAAAACAAAATGCAAGAAGCAGCCGCACAGACAACCCATAGATACAATCATAATTTTTCGTACTGCAATAAAAATGCGTAGCATAAATAAAAATGCCCATAAAACGCTGCTTGCCAATTGCTGTCCGTCTGTCTGTCTGTCTGTCTGCCTGTGAGGACTGTGTGGATTGCAATTGCTGGCACACATAATTTGGCATTGCCAGCGCTATAAATTATATAGAATCTGAGCAAAAGGGACAGAGTCAGTGCGAGTCCAGGGCAGACATTAAAAGACATTTTTAGTCATGGAAATGATTCCATGACATTGCAGCTACGTGATCTCTGAAGTGCAATTGTATTTCGAGTCTTTAACTCAGCTCTCTTTAAGGCCAAAACAGTTGCCTAGTTGCAGTCGCTGCCCGCTCAAGCGTAAAAGTCAATGAGCTGAATGAACTCAGTTGCAGTTCTGCCACTCGAGACTTCTTCAGCTCCAATCGCAAAGGTGCAAAAACTTTCCACGTGCAAAACATTTTACTCAAGTATTTAAAAGTAGCTGACAGCTAAGCTGAAGTTGTTTTGCGCTCTCGCCTTGTTTTCCAATATGTAAACGATATTAGCTATTGATAAGGCGCAATATCCCACACACACAACAATTTACATATTATCAAGATTTTCGTTACTTTGTAAACCTTTTCTCTCTGCTTTTTATACCCTCTACCCATTGAAAATGGGTATAATGTTTTATGAAAATGTATGTAACAGGCAGAAGAAGGCATGCCACAACTCATAAAGTATTTATATTCTTGATCTGCGCGACAAGACGAGTCGATATTGCACTGTCCGTCGATACGTCCGTCTGTTCGTCCGTATAAGCCCGGAGACCTTCGAAAGTACATCAGCTAGAGACTTGAAATTTTACATAAATATTCGTGTATACCATACCCTAAACGATATTATCATTTTTTTTCGATAACTCGTCTCATTACTTTTTTATCGGCATGTATCGAAAATTTAATTCATTTTTCAAGCGTAGTTTGTACATCGTTTGATCAAGAGATTTCAAATTTGCTGTGTAGTTTCTTGTAATTAATACCGAAATTATGTTCTCTTTAGACTTTCGATACCACGCCTACTTTGCCCCCAATTTGCAAAAAACGAATTTGAAATACTAGATAATTGTGCATTAGCAAATACACACATTTCAATGCCATCAATAAGCAGTGAAAGTTTGATAAAAAAAGTCCATCCTCATAGTAATGCTGACACTATAGTCCAAGTGCAGTTGCTACGCCTACTGTGATGATAGTAGAGCGCATGCATGCATGCCTATGTATGTGTAAAAGAATCGCAGAATAATTGCAATATTAGCTCTTCAACGGGTTCAGGCTATCTCCTAGTCGGACCCTCCCGACTAGAGCTTTCTTACTTGTTTTGTGTTTGGTCTGTGCGCGTGTGTCTCATTATTGCTGCCAGTTTTATTGGCATCTACAGATTTTCAGCTCAGCTAGAAATGGGCCAAGGAACGAAACTTTTGCTGATTTCATCAGTAAAACGCATTTGGTTACCTTGATTTTTTATGGGCTCGCAGTGAATGTGGCTGTCGATATACTCGTCCTCGTCTGCGAATCCTTTTCTCTGCCCTGGCATGCCATGCTTATCTGCCGCAGGGCCGACTGATTGGAATGGTTCATTTGCCTTCGCCGCTGTCCACTTTCTGTTGTTGCAAACTCAAGCGATATTTGATTTTTTATGTCTTGGCTACTTTTCTTTATTTGCTTTTCGACTTTTTACCTTAGACTCTGACGGCGCTGCCTTTCGCTTAAAATAACAATTTCAAATGGATTTTATTGCCTTGGGGTTAGATTTGTGCTGCTGTCGCTCGCTTCTGCTTTTGCCTTTTATCGTTTTGCATAAGCGCCTCTTGGACACACACACACATGCGCCTTAAATCTAGCCCTTAAAGCACTCAAGTGCACCGCACACACACACACACACAGTCACACACTCTCTCTTCTAGCAGCATCCAAAAATATAATCAAAACGACAGCGTTCCAAAACTTTTCCCCACAGACAATAATTGAAAACGCCGTGGCGGTCGCTGCGTTTGTTGGCCAACTTTGTGCTGCCATAAAATTTATGTTAATTGAAATTTATGTGCAGTCAGTGCTCGGCTGCAACAGCAACAAGGCAAACAGAGCCAGACACCAGCCAAAAAAAAAAAAAAAAGAAAATGCAAAAAAAAAAAAAAAATTAGTGCAAACTTTGCGGTAGACGCATCAAAACTCATTTGGCTAACGCATGTGTTGACCGAAAACTTGCAATAGCCAATGTTTTGTTTTTGGTAAAGAGAGAATGTTGTTCAAAGTATAAATATTTAAAAGCATATATAGACAGATACTATTTGACATATTTCAAGTCATACGAAAATAAAGCAACAAAATTAAATGGAAAATAATGCATTTAAATATTTTAAATTATATTTTTGAAATCTCGTCAGACTATATTCGAGTCGCCCAAGGAATCTTGAGTTTAATATAATTATTTAAGTGAAATTTTGTGAGTCAAAAATATACATTAATTCATTTAAAAATTGTTTTTTATATTTTTTAAGAATTTTCAAACATTTTTCGATTCACCTAAGAAATCTTGAGTTTGAATTAATTAGTAAACTGAAATTTTATGATACGAAAACTTCAATTTAAAAGATTTTGAATATGAGAGAATGGTCAAAATAGGAAGCTTAACATAATTGTTCCTATAAATATACACGAATATTGTAAATAAATATAAATAAAATATTATAATTGCAATAAATATGCTTAATGTCTAGTAATTATTATCACTTAATATTTATTATTAAAGGACTGCAACTGAAAATCTTTACATGTAAGTACATTATTAAATATATTTAAATACTTTTTAAATATTAGAATAAGCTTTTACTGTTGGAAAGAGCAGCATATGAGAGGGAGAGTTATGATAGTGAGATTGTTATGCTCATTACAATAGCCCTACCGCTGCTCGCTTTCAGAGTGCTTAATGTTATCAAATACAAATAAAATACAAATGAAATTGAGCGCTGGAGAAGCTCTTTTTGTATTCATTTCTTATGGGAAATATATCAAAAAGGAAAAGGAAAAAGGAACAGTTCAGACTTCCTTTCTGATATATATCCTATTAACAATGGAGTCAGAACTGTTCCTGTCCAACTGCATCTTTGTCTCAGAAAAAAATTGTGGAATATATTGAATTGCTGATATACTCAATGAGATCAGATTGTTGATCATAAGTAAGCATTGCCTGTAGTATTGTTTCTGTCTGAAGCTCGAATTACAGGTGATGTATGATATATCCGTAGATACTGCAAACTAGGGTTGTCAAAAATATATCTAAATATCGATATATCGGATATTTTTTAAAAAAAAAAAATATATTTATATCGAGATATTTTTTTTCCCCAAATATCGAATATCGATATTTTTTGTGATATTTTTTGATATTTTTGCGTTGGTCACTTCAAGAATGAGTGCAGCGGGCGCGGATGTAAAAATGATGAAATCGAATTACTTGGATCTTAAAAATGGAACACAATAGGTCAATTGTGAAAGTAGACGGTTCGGAAAATAGGGAGCTAAAGATGTATCTCAGCTTGCCCCAAACTTCGTGGGAAAGTAACCCAATAATGTTTTGGAGTTCGTATAAGGCAGCTATGCCAGGACTCTCGAAGCTTGCCTTACGATACCTTACAACCCCTGGTAGTTCAGTGCCTTCGGAGCGACTTGCTTCTGCAATTAAATGTGTTGTCTGTGACTCGCGAAGTCGTATGACGGATACACATATAACAGAACGGGTTTTTTTGAAATCTTTAAACTCCAAATACTGGAGTTAAACATGCCTTTGAATATGCAAAATGACAAATTCCGTATTAAGAAAATGCGTGTAAAGAAAATCCGTATTAAGAAAATTAATTGTTATGTTATTGTGTAAATTTAAATTTATTTTGAGGGAAAAAATATCTAAAATATCGATATATCGATATTTTTAACGATATATATTAATATCGTATCGATATTTTTTCAAAAGCAAAAATATCATCGATACGATATTTTAAAAATATCCGACAACCCTACTGCAAACTTTAAAAACAAAATCCTCTCTATAGCCAGAACCAAACTCACTATCATTAACACCTGCTTGTAAAAACCAAGTTTTGATTGTTCAAATGCAGATTTTACGCTCAGTCATCGTTTATTTTTAGGGTTTGATTTTAAAGCGCTATCAATATTTGTATATTTATTTTTTATGGCAATGCCAATTTGCAAATTTGCAGTTGTTGCAGCAGCAGCAGCGGCAGCGGCAGCGGCAGCGACGGCAGCTGAAACTCTGAATGTTGTCATAAAAACGTTTTCCGGCTGCAGCCTTGCAATTGGAGTTTCGGAAACGATTTTCCGCACATTATTGACACATGCGGCGCATTATGCAAAAATTTATGGGCGGAAGCATTTAGGCAATGAACATTTATGGGCAGGCACTTAAAAGTGCAGTTAAGCGAGCGGACACGGATTAAATTAGTTAATTTTATGCCGCCCGTCAGGACGAAATTGAAAAAAAGAAGATGAAGGAAAAAACAAACTGAAAACAAAATTCTGTTCAGTTCGAACTTTAATTTTAAGCACTCGGTAATCGTCTGTTTGGAATGAGTATGTATTTTTCTATGAAAAACCTGTCAGATAATAACATGTGTGTGCGTGTGTGTGCCTGTGCCCTAGTATGTTTAACATAATTACCTGTTTATAATTAATTAAAATGCAATAAGCGTAAATTTGATAAAAACAGGGCACGCACATGCTGCTTACATTGCACTCTTATTGCCCGCCGTATATTTGGGCTCGCGTGTCAGCACTTTTTGCGGGCACTGTATATGGCCATTTTATGGCCGCCAAATTAAATGAAATTGATAAACTTAATTACAAGCGAATAGATAAAGCGATCCAAAAAAGCGCAAAAACACAATTATTGCTGAAATTTGTATATAAATATTGCCCCTAACTAAAGTTGGGGTGGACAATGAGATGAGAGATGGATAGATATACAAGTAGGGTGATCGATATATATGATTAGATGATTAAGCTACCCGTTAAATTGCATTAAACTGCTGACTCTGTGATGACCAAGATAGAGATATAATCTTTTCAATGACTATAATTCAACAATAGCTGTTTGAGTTATCAGTATTTATTAATTTATATTAATTAAGTATAATTGATGAAAGAGTGTGATTGTGAAATTTGTTGTAAGACTATAATATATATATACTATCAATCGAAAGAAAACTATTACTCTTGCTGGTCACCCTCTACATATTAGAGGCAAGAGTAATACTTTTCTTTCGATTGAACAGTTTGTTCATCAGTTATATATATAGTTTATCGATAATATTGTCCAATTGTTAAAGAGGATTTGCCATTTAGCCCAAGTTGTGAAATGCGAATTTGCTGTAAATGTCATATAATATCATAAACATCAACTACAAATGTTAAATTTTGGTACACAAAGCAAGACTGATACCATTTCCGTTGAATAACATTTTTGTATTTTTATGGATTTAATAAATAAATTCTACAAGCAGAATTAAGCTTAACAAGCAAAAAATAATAAAATATTTCTAAATAAAAAATCGCTCAATTTTTGCTCCTGTCAACAAAAAATGTCATGAATGCGGATTCTAAATAAAAAGCTGAAACAAAATAATATTTCCAATCCATTTTTTTTCACTTTAATTTCTTCTGCTCGTCTGTTCTACTCTGATCACCCTGTAAATTGCAATCGCATAGATAAAGTGCAATAATGCGCTTCAACAACTGCTGCAGAAACTATTTAGCTGAAAAGTAGGCAATACTTTTTACGCATTTGCATTTGCTGCTGCTGCTGCATTGACTGTGTGTAAAACACAATTTTCAGCGTGAATGGCAAAAACTAATTTAGTTGCCCCAACCGAGAAGGATGAAGTGGGCGTGGGCTGTTGTGTGAGTGTTTGAGTATGAGTGTGTGAGTGTGACTGTGAGTGTGTACAGCCCATTGACAAACGTGCAAACGTAAACACATTGCAACACCAATGGCAGGAAATGCTGCTGTTGTTGTTGCTGTTGTTGTTGCTGTTGTTGCAGTTGTTGTTCTTTAATTTGCATTGCATTTTGATTTTATGACTACATCGCATGCATCAGCCGCGTTCATTGACCATGAATAACCAGCGGAAATGCAATACGCGCTGCGGTCGCGTTTCCTTTCTGCATCATCCACATTCATTTTGATGAATCACGTTGCAGGTTAGTAAAACTGTCCCTCTGTATGTGTGGGTGTGTGTGCGGGTGTGTTATTGTGTGTATTTGTTTGTGTTTGCCTCGTTTTAATTTATGACTAAACGAAAATTGAGTGTTTCTATTGCTGTGGGAGCGAATGTTTCATTACGTTTATTGCGGCTCTAACATAAAGTAGTCTTTGCACGTTTGTTTCAAAAGAAAGGTATTAAGAATATATGTATGTGTAATCCTATGTCACAAAACACATTTTAGATGAATTTAAGTTGTCAGAATTGATGACGAAACTCTGGCTTAAGCTAGATTAAAGGCAACAAGTTGAATAGACAAACAAAGCAGAAATTATATATTTAGACAAAAAGAAAAAAATAGTATATTAAAATAAAAATACTTTTATAATGAAAATATACATAAAACATAAATTTTAAATTTTAATAATTATAATATTAAATTAAAAGAACATATACATATAAAATATATTATACAATATGAAACAGTTTATATTGCATAATATATTTCATTATAAATTAAATTTAATATGATATAATTGAAATATATTTTATAAGTATATATATTTATATTATATAATTTAAATTATATGTATTATTCAATGAAATTTACTAACTAGTCACTTGTGGAATACTTTATCTAAGCTACTTTATAATTTTAATTCTTAGGTAAATATATGTAACAATTATGCTTAAATTGTCAGAAAAAGGATAACAGAAGCAAAACTTGTTGATCAGTCAATATGTACTCTAGATTCTACATTAAAGGCTCGTATATAAAACTGAAAGATTTGCTTATTACATTTTTTGAGAGATAAATATTAAAGATACAAATCGCTATATAGAAAGAGCTAAACAGAAAAGCAATTGCAATATGTAAGTTAGAGAACAAGTTTAATCTTAGAAGACACATTTATAATATTATGTTTTATAAAATTAGTCTTCAATGTGATAACTAACAGTTATTGAAATTTTAAAATGTTCTTTTTTTTTCATGCAACATGTAGAATGGAATTGCTTCTACTGTTACTTCTCTATGGGCGATCTCTAGATACACCAACTAAAGGGTTTCAATCCTTCATCTATCTCTGTTTGTTTTATCCAGATACTAATTCACATAGTGATAAATGATGTTCAAATTCCTATGATGAGCAACTAAGCTGCATATATTTGACCGAGTTTTGTCAATCGCTCATGCCCTGCTGACAACCTTTGTAGCTAAAAATATTAACTATAATTATATATAAGAACGAATAATGCCCTTATGCCCTTATGATTATATATATTTTTATGCATATCTTTTTATGAATATAATTTGGTAGTTTAAGTTTTTAGTATTTACTAGTCATTTTAGTAGTAAATATAAGCAGTATATTTATACAAATTGCATGTATACATATTAAAGATATATACTCGTCATCTAAAAACTTAAGCCAGTTTTTGCTATAACCAACTTGGTTGACTATATGAAATAACGAAGTTCAGACTTGACTTAATGAACTTCTGATAAACTTTAGTCTTAGCGAACTAGCCTAAGGTTTATGTCTGTTTTTCTGTTTGCACAAATAAAAGATGCTTCCAAAGATAAGTTAGCTCAGTTTAAAAAATATATTCAAACTTAATTTAAAATGCCGTGGTATATAAAATATATCCTGTATCTATACCTATTTCTATATATATATATATATATATATATATATCATACATACTGTATATACTATTATACTATTGCTACAAACAATATATATTATAAACACTATATCTACTATATACCACACACTATATATACTACTTAGCCATCGCAATCTAAAATCCACAAAATATTTCGATTTACAATTAATTTAAAGCATTGATTTTGTTTGTTGTTCTGTTTTATTCGTTCTTTTCACATTACAAACTAGTTTTAAACATTTTCGCTTGCGCTTATTCAAAAACTCATTGAAACTTAATACTCGAAACATGGAATTAGATCGAAAACCAAAGACGTTGAGGAAGTGTTATTATTTAGTTTTCTTTACGTTTTTCATTAACCGTTTTCCATTTTCCATTTTCCGCTGCTTGTTCGCTGCTTTAGTGTTAAGTTTTGTAATTTGTAAATTTACAACACGCACAAGTTTTCATTTCGTATTTTTGTTGTTTTTCTTTTTCATTTTTTTCTTACATTTAGTGGAGAATATTTTGAGGGAGCTGCTCGAATCCAAATGGAACGAGTAGTTCGTCTTACAGTCCTTAGAGTCTAGGGGGAAATGAGTGTTGCGTATTTACAAGAACATTTGATTTGGCTAGTTTCATTTCATTCTTAGCTCCAGCTCCAGTTATCGTTAACAAATATCAAATATTAAATATATCAATCAAAGTGCCAAGCTGCTTTGCTTTTCGTTTTGGACGGCTATTGCAGAATTATGATAAGCCTGGCCGAAACACTGGCCAAAACATAACAACAACAACAAGAAGAAGGAAAGTGGCTTTGCGTGTGCCGCAGCTGTTCCACTTGGCCTGAATCGAACGCCTTTGTATGCAAATTAGCTGCTCTCGTGCAGCTGTCAAGCCAGAGTGAGAGTGAGAGAGAGATAGACAGAGGCCGGCCTTATGAGTCATATGGTCTTGTTTTTGTTGCATTGTCTCTTTCTCTGGCTTTGTCTTGTTGGCCTGCATGCATGCATATTGCGGTTTGCTGCACACCTTTCGTGTCGCTTTGCCATTTTTGGCCTGTTTTTGTTTGCCACAAATTGTTGGGTGTGAGCTGTGCGGCCTTTGTGAGTCAAGCTTTAGCAGAAATTAGCATAAGCAAATGATTATTATCTCCACACAGGCCGCAAATGTGGAAGAAAGCAAACGACTTCGACTCTTTGAACATAACAATCAGCTGGCGTTTCGTTCGTGTGCTCAACAGAGGCTTAAAGCGGCTTTAGAAGTTTTTTGCAAATTTAATTGATACATTTCATTTCAGGCGTGAAGTTGAATAAGGCTTTAAGAGCAGAAAATCATATAGGGCTAGTAACGCTGCTTGAAAATTATATAGTGTTTTGTTCTTGCTAAGAGAGTGGGGCATAGATATTTTGTCTGTCTTTGCGGTGAATACATTTTTAATAAATAAATAATAAAATGGAATTATATTAAAATTAATTTATATAAAACAAATTAAAATTTAACAATTTAATGGAATTGAATGGAGAGTAAAAATTCTTAAAATAGCGGTAGTAAATTTGATTTAATATTAAATATAGCTGATGTTTTCTAATTGAAGTTAATTTTTCAATTGGAATTTTGAGTTTCCAATGGAAAATAACACAATTTAATTTGATTTATAAAATTAGGCTTTTATTTCCAATGCATAATATAAGTTAGTTTTTTAAATGGAATTTAATATTTTCCGATTTGCAATGAAAAATGTTTAATTAAATACAAGAATAATATATATATAAAAGAAAAAAAAACAATTAATATATCTTTTGATATTTAAAAAGATCTTTTTGGTAAAAAATAACACTATTCAAAATGAAATTTAAATTATTTTTCTTTTAAAAGTGAATATTATGAAGTTTTGATTTAAGAATAGTAATATATAAAATACAAAAATATTTTTTTTCTAATTTTTAATTTTTTTGGTAAATAAAATGCTAAACCAATGAAAAAAGTTTGAGTTTAAAATGTAACTAAAATGTATTTATAATTTCGTATTAAATATAATTTATATGAAAATATATAAATTTATTTTGCAATAAAATTTAAATAATTATGTATTTAATATTTTAGTAATTTTTTTTATTTTTTACTAAATAAAATTTTAATTAGTTTTTCACTTTAATTTTAATAATTTCTTGTATTTTTTACTGAACAATCCATAATTTTAAAATAAAAAAAATTTATATTTATATGAAATATTACTGCTTATTTATTTAAAAATTAAATTTCAATAGGTTTATCCAATGAGTTTTTATTTATTATAAATCCAATATTTTGAAAATCATATAAATTTAATTTTAAAATGAATTTCAAACGTATACTTTTTGTTTATAAAGCAATCTATTAGTAACTGATGTAAATTCTATAAAAAATATTCAGTATATTTCTTTCTATTGTAATACCTCACTCTGCTTAGCTCTTTTAGCTATTGTATGCAGCAGTTACTTGTGCAGCTTGACATTATTGAATTCGTGTTATTTAATATTATTCATTTATTTAATTATATATTTTTAATTCTTTAAACTTTCATTTATAGTTTTATGTTTTTTTTTTTTTTAACAGTTTCATTTGATATTTACAGCTATAGTTTTTTTTGTGTTTTTGCTAACGTTTTCATCTCATGCGAACAGCATTGGAATTTCCTAAATGGGCTGGCTTTACAGTATCTTAAATCGAAGACTTATCCATGACTAGTCGACTATGATATTTACGTGCTTGCTTAGACTATTAGTTAGAATTTATATTTAATTTGCTTTTAAGAAGTTCTCAAATATGTTTAAGTCGAAGTGAGGTGCATTTTATACAATTGAAATATGAGAAAATTTGATATGCTCTAAATGCAGTTCAATCTTAGGAGGGAAAACATAAAATATACATATATGTTTATAATTGAGTTGAGAGAAATCATAGTCAAGTCGATTAGAATTTGAATTAAAAAAATATATACAGAGATTTTTTGCTGATTTTCCCTCTCTCCTCGATTTGACAGCAACTGATGGACTAATCTTTACACTAAATGAAAATTATATTTTCATTTTTGTATTTCAATTTTGTATAGATATTTTTTGGATTTCATTTAACATTTTATTTAAGTTTAATTTTTCTTTTTTTCTCTTGTGTTTTTCTGACTTACATTTAACACTTAATATTTACAAAATGTTTAAGTTTTACTTAAATGCTTAGGTTGAGTAGTTTTACGTCTCATGTAAATAGTTTTTAGTTACAAGAGAAGTTTTTGAGTATTTCATGTTTTCTCGTATTATTTTTCTAATTTTGAAAGATTTTCGATTAGTTTGTTTTTCCATACACATCGATTGAATGAAAGTTTTTTGTTTTTGTTTTTTATAATTAGCGCAATTTTCGCGATTTTTTCTATGAAATTTGGCATAGGATATGTTTTAATTTTTATTTTTATTTTTTTCTTTTTCTTTTTTGGATATGATGTCAAGTTGCTGCTGCTGATGTACTTAAGCAAGACGGAAGTGGCCAACTGTGCGAGTGTCCACTGTGCCTAGTTAACTTCCAACACATTCGGGTGGCCAGCTCCAAGATCCAACGACGCCGAAGAGCAGCAGCAGAGCTGGCAGCAGCGAGATGAGATGCGAGGGCTGTCTCGAGGCAGCGGCACCTGCAAAAAATATATATGAATTTAGTAAAGTCTCTCTTCATACTAGATATCTCCCTCTTCCTCTTCGCTCTAGTTTTACCAATTGTGCTCGACTTTGCGGCCACAGTTTCGCGACTCTCCAGGGCCGGTGCTCGCTGCTGGCGATCGCTCTCCACGCTCTCCTCGTTGCTCTGCCAATAGAGCGAGCTGATCTTGGCCACGCACTGCAGTGGGAAATATAGTTAGTTAGTTGAATTCTTATTCAGTTTTCTACTTGACCCACCTTTAGCTTCATATCGCCATTCTTGAAGTGGAATCCACGTACTCGAAACTCCAAGCCCAGCCGCGCCATCTCCAGCCCATCGCGATTCATCACAATCTTGTCGTACTGCTTGAGGTGCTGCTTCTGCGCCGGCTCGCCATTGATCAGCCAGCTTAGGTGGCAAACGGGCTTCGACGGTGCCGAGGTGCAATTGACGCGCACAATGTCTCCGATTTGATAGCGCGGCTGCCCACCCGATATCTTCGGCCCATGATTCGGTGTAACTGCAAAAGAGAGAGCGAGAGAAAGAGTGAGTGCGACTGAGTGCAAAAGTTTGCTTAACTTTTTCCAACAAGAGGTCAGGCAATGGCATAATATATATCGTAATTGAATTAAGGACAAAAGCTGGAAATCGAGGCGAGCGCGACTGCGACTGCGAGTGCGAGTGCGGGCGAGTGGGAGTCACACACGCTTGCATAATTAAGTCAGGGCCTGAGTGGCTCCTCACATCGAAGAGCCATCAACTAGGACATCAAAAAGCCTTTAACTGTAATTACATACATTTGTAAGTATGCCGCATGCTTTGCCATTGTCATTGTACAGTGGGGCAAAGTAGGGCAAATGGGGAAATGTGTGACAAAAGGAAGATAAGAGATACTAAATAATGTAATAATGTTGATGGGTTCAAAGAGTAAAATAGAAATCAGAATACAAATCTAATTTCATAATATAGGGCAAAGTGAACAAAAGACGAGACTTTGTCATAGAATGTTGACTGATCATGGTAAGAAAAAGATGCAATGAGAAGTGAAACTATCAGCAGATCGGAATTTATTGTAGGTAGAATTAGAAGGATACAGAATAGAATATCTAAAGAGCTGAAGGTAGCAACTATGATGAACTCAAGGAGTAATTTAGAGATATGATATTATGTATCTTTTATTTAAGAAAACTGTAACCGATCGTTAGAGCAAGAGCAAGAGAATCAATAATATTTTCTTCTTTCAGTTACGAATACTTCGCAAAGAGGAAAGAAATTACCTACTAAAATAAGAAATGCGACCTAGACCCAACTACAAACAGCACAGCTATCGTATAATTAGAATGCTAAAAGCAAAACCCATTTGCTCCAATTCGATTACGGGGCGTAGCGCTGACCTAGTTACTCTCTCTGGAACTTTTCCGAGCTAACCCTCTCTTTGGCAAAATCTCTATAATTAGTTTGTTTCATATTTGCTTATGTTATTTGCCCCATTGTGGCGGCATGGCACGTGTGCGCTTAGCTCAGGTTCTTTTAGTAGCTATGTTTGCTGGCGATTGAGAGTGAAACAGAGAGATATTTATACGAAAGGAAGAAGAATAAGAGAGAGAGAGAGAGAGAGAGAGAGAGAGGGAGAGTGTGGGAGAGCGAGTAAGTGAGAGTATGTGCTCTAAGCGCAGTTATTTAATTTTAATGAGCCAAGGAAATTGAAATATTTTGCTGGTCTGCACTAGTCGGGCAGCTGGGCAGTTGGGCAGCAGTCCTTTAACAGAGAAAGAGAGAGACCAGTTGGCAGTTGGCGAGTTGCTTTAGCGCATTTTGCTTTATTGCTTTACATGCAGCTTCGCCTATTTGGCTCACTTTTGTGCCCGTTGCGTGGCCATAATGAAAGCCATGTGGATGCTGGGCATGGGCGAGTGGGGAATAAGGATTGGGGCATACTTAAGATTTATGTTGAGATTTGTGCCAGTAAAATACAAAACATGGCGTACAGACCTACACAGAGAACACACAGAGAGTGTGAGATTGGGAAAGAGAGGGAGAGAGAGGAAGAGCGGCAGACAGAGAAGAGTCCATTTTATATACGCATACGAAATGCTTATTCAAAGTTTATTTTAGCGTGTATGTGGAGGCGTGTTTTTGGTGTTGTTGTTAAGCCAGCTGGCTATGGCGATGGCTATGGCGATGGCTTTGGCTATGGCTATGGCCGTGGCAAGCACTGACGCCCACAACCACTCGGCCACACTCGCGCGCTCATTGCTTAGCGCTTTTGGGCATATACGGACGTAAGACCCAAAAAAAAAAAAAAAAACAGCAAATAAGTGTGGCTGAGGAAAGGGTTGCCTGACTAGTAAATACCCTGAAGAGAATGTAGACGAGCATACACATGCCTTTGAAGATATGGAATAGAAGAATGATTATTGAGATATAGACTTGAAAATTTGAAGTTTTAAACTTAAAAGAGTCTATATAAGAAATTCGACTAGTCTGGTTCTTCAAGCTGGGTATATATAAAGATTTATTAGAGAATGCCTGACTTAGAAATACCTTGACTTTCATCTAGCAAGATAACATATGTGTAGATAAATGTAATTTGAATGTATAAATAAATTGACATCGTAGATATGGATTACAAGCTTCAAATGTTCTACTAAGTAGAGTTTATCAAACTTTCTGATAAAAGAGCTAATGATGTAATGGTCTAAAGATCTAATGATTTAAAGATCTAATGATCTAAACATCTAATGATGTAAAGACTAAACGATCTAAAGATCCAATGATATAAATAGATAATGATAAAAATATAAGGATCCAAAGATCTAATAATCTAAATATCTTATGACCTAAGGATCTACTGATCGAAAGATCTAATGATGTGAATATGGAAACATCTAAGATCTAAAGATCTAATGATCTGAAGCTCTACATATCTAAATATCTAGAGATCTTAATGGCTAAATATCTACATATCTTAATATCGAAAAGTCTAGATATCTAGAGATCGTAGTATCTAAATGTATAAATATCTAAGAATCTAAGGATCTAAAGACCTAAATATCTAAAGATCTTACAATATATTTATAATTTGAGCTAATAAACAAAATCTGTAACTCAAAAAATATTCAATTCGAACATATTCAGACATACGTTAGATCTCCGATTAGTGCCCAATTTACACTTGACCTATTTATTATCCTATATGAGTTAGATCATGATTAAGAATATATATAATTAGCCCACTTGCTACCCGTTACATGCATATGCAACCACTCATAATACCCGGTTCAGCCATTTTAGCAATGCGGGTTCCGGGTATAAAAAGGCACAAAAATGGAAAGAAAGGAATCAAGTCAAGTGTGGCGCCCCCTGGCGTCCAGTTAACGCCCACTGTGAGGCAGCGGAGACGCAGTCAAGTGTTTGTATGCATTATAAATATACGATGCCAAAACCAAAGAGACCCATACAGAGAGAGAGAGAGAGAGAGAGAGAGAGAGAGAGAGAGAGAGAGAGGGAGACAGATTGAGTGAGTGAGAGTGAAAGAGAGAGGGAGAGGTGGTGAGAGAGTGAGAGCAATAAAAAGTGGCATAGAATTTCTTGTTTCATTTTAGTCAGCCTCTCACAAATTTCATAACATTTGCAGCTGTTCGTGTGTGTGGGTGTATGTATGTGTGAGTGTGTGAGCGTGTGTGTGTAAGCTCTTCCATAAAATAAAATTAATTTTTAATGGTTTTCAAAAAAAATTAATTTTCTTTAGAAGCTGGAGTTGGGGGCGTGGGACTGGAGTTTTTGTTGTGGCTTCGCCGGCTCGCATGACAGGGACAGAAACGGAACCTGAACCTGAACCTGAACCCGTATCCAGACATAGGTTTTAGGTTTTGCAGAGGATATGTGCTTAGTCGCTTGCTCGCCCAGCTATTCCAGCTATAGCTACATTTGTAGCTGGGCTTCGTTGCTTATTTGTAATTTATAAAGTGAAGTTTACTTTACTTTCTTTTTTTTAGTCAGAATTTCAATTTAGTGCAGCTCTCTCTCTGTATGTGTGTGTGTGTGTGGGTGGTAAGTCGGCCTGTGTATATGGATAATATGAAGCTTTATAAAATATGACCAGACACACATATGAAAATGGCACTCGGTATAAATGCGTGCATATTTAAATGGATGGCAATTGCATTTGGCTTGTAAATTGCATTTCTGTTTGACTTCCACTTCCATGAGATTTGTATTTATCAAAAATAGCAGAAAAGAAAAATTGTTTGAAAATTGAATTGAAAGAAAATTGTTTTCAATGTGGGCCACACACACACGAACACACATACAATGCAATGCATTGCATTACAGTTATTTGGTTATTTTAAATGCAGCTCTAATCGCATATAAATTTCCTGCAATGGATTGCACTTGGATTACCAAAGAAATATTTGGCAAAACTTTGACTGCTCGCAAAGTAATAATTTAAGTCCATTATTTTTAGCAAAAAAACAATTAATAACTGTATAAATAACAAATTGTGGTGTAGGTCTATAGAGACATTTGTTTGAAGAAAAAGAATATAGAGATTCAGTTTTAATTAAAGTATAGGCATCATATGGAACATATGAAATGAGTTTTTTTTTATTATTTCTTATTTATTATGATGTTATTATTATTATTATTTTATATTTTGTATTATTATTATAATTATTATTATTGCTAAATATATATATATTTTTTATAGAACACATCTTATTTGTATTTAATAATAAGGAATTAAATAAAAACGAGGAGTGTTGCTTTACTTTATACATATTCATTTATTTATTTATTTATTTCGCACGCTTTGTCTGGCTGTTCAGATCAAAGACCTTTTTCACACACACACATAAACACACTCACACACACACACACACGCACACCTCTGGGCAGTTGGTCTGATAATTGTTTTCATATTATATGGCTATTTTTTAAGCCAACGCCATATTGTCGCACTTTAGTTTTATTTGTCGCATAAATCTAAAGGCGCCCCGCAGCACACACCACACACACACACACACACACAGAGAGAGAAACATGGGTGTGTGCGTGGCTAGTGTGTTTGCAATTTATTCTGGTGAAAACTCAGCACGCAATGGCAGCAAACCAAACACCAACAACAACAAGAATATTTTGGACCTGCGGCGAAGGCAGAGGCAAGCTGAGAGTGAGTGGGGGCAGGGGGCGGGAGCTGGGCGCGGACAAAGCCCAGAGCCAGAGCCAGAGCATGTGGCCAGGTCCTGGCTGGCTGCAATAAGTCGAGCGCTCGGCTGGGGGGCAGCTGGCAGCGAACATGGAACATGGCTCAAGTATATTTCGAGCATTTTCCTATGACTAAGCAGTTTCGGTTTTTCTTTTTTTCTTCTTCTCTCTCTGCTGTTTTTCTTTTGATCGCATTTCGGCTGCGCGCTTGCTACCTTTTGTGCAGCCAAAAAGAAAAGCAGCAGCAAAAAGATGGAAAATCCTGGCGAAAAGGTGAAAAAGCGTCTAAGGCAAGCAGCATAGCTGCCTACAGGCAGACAAATGCCAGCGACAATAACAACAACAACAACAACAACTGGGGAGCACTTTAAGTGGCAATGGGGAAAGGGTGGGCTGGGCGGGTGCTCAAGCTGCGCATCTAGGCGGCACAGCTGGGGGCGCCTTTTAATATGCTGCGGTATGTTCTTTCCTTATATTATTTATTTTGTTTCTCTCTCCATTTACCTTATACCTTCTCTAAGCGCACTTTGCAGCTGCTGTGAAGCAGGCGATAAGCTGGACCGGCGCTAGGATATTGCGAATTGGGCCACTTGATCTATATGCAAAGCCTGTGAGTGTGCGAGTGTCTGTCTGTCTGTGAATTATGCACATGTTGAGCCTTGAATCGCAAATTTCTGGCTGGCTATTAAGTGTTTCCTCAAAAATGTTTCATAAACATTTGCAACCTATGAATGTGGAGCAGAGCACAAATGCAATTGAAATATAAAATATTGTTTTAATGTGGCAATAAATTAGGCTTACTGGGGGCTGAAGCCAGTAAACTCGACTCTTCAAACTATCTGCAGTCTGAAACGCTTTTCGCTTTTAAGCAAAGCGCAAAAATGTTTGCAAAAACTTTTTGCAGAGAGTCTGTTGCTGGAATCCCTCTAAGGTAGCCGAATAGTTATGAATAACAGAAATGTATGTAAAGGATTTGCAAATAAAAACATTCGGCAATAAAAGCATCTCAACAAATCCTGCACAGAATTTGAATTGCTGCCAGGTTTTTTTTTATTGAAGAAGTGTGTTTGATATTAAGTGTGTATGATAGTATCTCTTGGGACTACAATCTGTTTTAGTTTTCAGATAAGAAATTATCTATATTATTGTAAGCTAGTGTGTTGGCTATATATGAACTATGATTCACTGTGATGGAGATGTGGGAACTCCTGTAGATTAATAGTGTTATAGCATAGCAAAAACGTAGAGCAAGTATTTTATTGAAATATTTGCTAACGAAACTTAACAACAATTAGACTACTCATCAAATAATTTAGATATCTTTGCAGTATAAGCTATAAACATGTTTAGACTTCTAATGAAAATGCGTTTGAATGGATGGCCTAGTAATATAGCTGTTGCTGAATGCAGTCCAGTCTAACGCTGAGTTAGAGCGAAATGGCAACATAGGCGCTTTGCACAGAGTCATATTGGATTTCATTGGGTGAAAGGAGCGCGATTGCAAATGAGTATTCCCATTAAGCACAAGGTGCAAGGCAGCTCATGGGGAATTCAAATGATTGAGACAATTATAAAATATATTTTATATATTTATATAATTTGTATGATTTATAGAATTTATATATTTATATTATTACCAGACCAATAGCATATGCTCGTAAGATTCTCTGTCTTCAAATCAAAATAGACTATAAATGCAACACAATATCTATCGATGAACTGCTCTATAAAGAGCCTGTTGAGCCTGCAGCAGTCACTTTTGAAATTTACAGTTCATTAGCGAGGCCATCTCTGGAGAAGTTCGCGGAATGCAGGAGGAGTCATGGGAGCGCGCAGCTATAAATGTCTTGCAGTTTGCTGCGTGGCCACTCAAAGCTCATAAAAATCACATTTAATTTTTTTTTTTTTTTTGTATGTTCGTTCCACATGCTCTCTGGTAAGGCGTAGTTGGGGTAGGGGAGGTACAATGGGTACACAGGCTCTTATGCGGGCAATTGCTTTTTATATTGTAAAATCGATAAGCGATCACATTATAAGTATATGGGCAGGCGAGAAGAAACTCAGCAGGCGGCAGCGCCAAAGTGAGTTATATGTATGTTTGTGCCTTAAAGTGCACTTAACCATAAATTCAAACACACAGACACAGAGATACAGTGGGGCCGACATAAGGAGACAGCGCATATGCAGCGCCTCGCGCCTGGCGCGCTCATTAATTATAAAACAACGCGCTTTACTTTTATTTCTGGGACAGCGGCGACAAGGACACGGGCAATGGCATAACAGTGACTGTAACTGTTGCTGTAACAGTAACTGGTTACAGTAATGTTTTCTTAACTCAAACATGCCCTCACGACGCACAGCGCCGCCGCCGCCGTCGCGTATCGTGCATTAAAAATCGTTGCCATATGTAAAGGCAAAGATAACAAGCGAAAGGATGAGGTTCGGCTCTGGGGAAATGCTGGCGACTGCTGAGTGGGTAAGCAGCAGCAACAACAACAACAACAACAGCAACAACAACAACAGCAACAACAACTGTCGCGATTCGGAATGCCGTTGCAGCCTTTAAGTCGTTTCCGAAGCGCGTCCGTCCAATGCGGCGTATGAGTAATGGATGCCGCAGCAGCAGCAGCAGCGGCAGCGACAGCGAAGAGCAAAGCCAACAGAGAGCGCATTTTGACCGCAGCAGCTGCAAACGTCGAAGCAGAAGAAGAAGAAGCAGAGCAAGCAGCGAGCGCCAGCATAATGTAAATTTCAATTGGTAAGAAGCGGCGTGTAAGCAAAGTGGATGGCAGAAGCGAATCCCTGCTGGACTTTTGGTTTACCACGGAGGCAAATAAATGTCAGAGCGAGAAAGACAGAGAGAGAGAGAGAGAGAGAGAGAGAGAGGGTGGGGCATATCGCTGCCAAAGGACATTGTGATATATTCCAATTCCAATTAGATAGGGGCGCAGCCTGCCTCAGTATATTCCAATCACATCGAAGCAGAGACAATTGTTTAAGGATTTGCTGCAATGCATAGTTAAAATATGATTTAGGTGTTGGCAAGCGCAGCGCACAGTGGAACGAAAATAAGTGGCTTGGTTGGAGAAAAAGCAGCATTGATATTTTTTAAAGTAATGTAATGTAAACTGTTGAGATCAGTTAACGTTGGCAACAGTTCCAGAGGGTTCGTGCTTGCGTACAGTGGGACAAACTGAATATTTGAAGTCAAATATTGGGGAACGCACTAAGTAATTATAATCTATTTTAAATGAGTAGTCTTTTACATAAATATATTAAATTAAAATTCATGATCTTAGATCATTAATAAATACGTACACATGTAAATATAGTCTGCTATTTTATATGTAGAAATCTACCGTTATGTACCACTGCTTATCAATTCATCACTATATATCGAAACCAAGGGCATGTTAGATTTTGAAAATGACATATAAAAAAATTATAAATAAATCAAGCAAATATTTTAATATAAATATGCTTAATTTATTAGAGTTTGACTTTATGCATTTGTGACACTGTGCAGCAGCTTGAGCTGCTACAAAAATGTTTAAAAATTTACCAATTATATTTGAGGTAAAATGTATTCCTGTATATATAACTAAACTGTTTTTGCGTATAATTTATCATATTTGCTCCACTGTGCTGTTGTCAAGTGGGTCCCCGGAAAACACGAAGTAAACGCACTAAAGCATATTTTATGGCTCACTTGCAGCAGCAGCGGCAGCAGCCCATAAGTAAGATGATGTGAGGGATGGGGAGAGGCACTCAAACGATGGGAAGAATGATGATGCTGCTGCTGCTGCTGCTGGTGGTGGATGCTGCTGCTCCTGCTGCTGCTGCTGCTGCTGCTGTTGATGATGAGTCGCCAGCTTTGCCCCTTTCGGTTCGATTTGCCATTGGCCGCCCACTCACGGCTCTTCGGGGACACTGGGGACTGCCGACTGGAGACTGTGGCAGCCTTTTTTTTCTGTTTTTGCTCTTTGTTTTCTTCCTCCTCTCTTATTTTTTGCTCATCGAGTCGAATGTCGCCCAATTGGCAGCCCAGGACATTGTTTAATATGCAAAACCATTTCCGCCAACATTCCGATGCGTCGCAGTTGATGGTCTTAGGGGTTTGTTAGAGAGCATGAGGGATTGCCAAAGGCTGCCAAATCAGCATGAAATGTGCTTAAAGTGGGCAGCAGGATAATGATGACGACGAGGATGCTGCTCTCCTCCTGCTGCTGAGGATGATGATGATGATGATGATGATGGCGTAGCCTCCCCAAGGCATTTGCGGTTGCTGCACATATTGATAACTGTTTGATTTTTTATGAGTTTATAAATTTGTGATTAGCTACAGGCTATCAGCTGGCGGCTGCTGCTGTGGTTTTTGATTGAGTTGAGCGTGGACGTGGGCGTGGGCTGCCGTTGCGGTTGCCTGGCGTAAATTCCAATAAAATTCTAAGCCACACAGCAGCAGCGGCAGCAGCGACGCTCAGCAACGCCCAAGCACTTTGCATATGCATGTAAATGTAATGCCAAGTTTTTCCGAGTGCTCTTCGCCGAGCAGCAAGACAAAAGACAATGGCTGCTGGTTGCCACCAGCCGGCAGATGGCGCTTTTGTCTTAACCCATTTCTGGTTACTTTTTTCTTTCGTTTTTTACTCAACTAAATCGCACGACATGAAAACATAATTTTACTTCAAATTGCAATGACAGTTGCAGCAGCCACGCCCACACACTTGCAATTGCAAAAGCACCAGGGTTTCACACACACACACGTGCACAGTTATCCTGCTGGGGAGTCGCATTCACATGTGTGTAGAGAGAGAGGGAGAGAGGGAGACTCTCTCTGTTGCCTTTTGTTATGGCAACTGCGACTGCGACGAGGACGACTGCGAAAAATTCCATTTCAATTGTTTGCTTAGCTTATGCAGTTGTGTTAAGCAAAAAAAGAAGAAGCAGATGAGAAGTGTATGGAACGCAATGAAAACAAAAAAGTGCGAAAGCAAAGCCTTTAAAGGCGCTGAGTCTGAGACTGAGACTGAGGCCAAGGCAAGAATTCACGCAGCTCGGCAGAAAATTTTATTATGCTCGCAGGCGACGAGTTGCAAGGTCTCCGCAGTGGCAAAAACAATTAAGATATTACTTTGACCAGACTCCCACTTACTCGCCCACTCTCTCTCTCTCTCTCTCTTTCTCTCTCACCTGTTCACAAATATTCGACTTTTGCTGGCATGTCGGAGCATACTACATCCATCTGCCATATGTAAAACCCTTGGAATCTGTTGCCAACTCGCCACTTACAACTGCCTTTGCTGCTTCTGCCAACTTATGACAGCTTTTTGTCCAGATTTCCTGATTTTCCAATTGAAAATTGCGTAGCTGAGGAATGATGTTTTTGCTGGAATGTTTGCAATCAGCGCTGCCAGCACTTCAGGGCTTTGCAAGCCAGGTCAACTAGTCGAAATAACTAGAATAGGCTCAGAGCAAAAATTCTAGAAAAATTGTTGTTTGATTTTAAGACTAATTTCATTTAAGCCTAAGAACGTCAAAATGTCGTGGCTGTACATTTTAGCCAATTTAGTGTTGAAATCAAAAACAATTTTGTTCTCATTTTTGACTACTTGATCCAGTGAGTTAAAAGCTAACTTTATATACTCGTATTATACATAAGAATATTTTACGGAAAAGCACCTAAGACGCACCTAAACAAACTGCGTAGGCTACTGGACAGGCAGGGGAATTTAGTGATCCTTAAGTATAGCTGAATATCCTTGGTCATCATGTACTATCAAAAGTTGTGCAGAAAATTCAAGAAATGACCAGAAATATACTTCGAGAGGTTGGATTCATATCCAGTTCAAGCATTAGTAACTGTTGAAAACTTAAATGTTACCACCCTTAAGACCTGCTGAACCTGTCTTTTGACATACAAATTTGTTAAGAATCCTTTGATACTTTACTTTTATGGTATGTACTATAATTTCATTACAGTATTATGTAGATTGTAGTTTATTTCTGTATATATTAGGTTGCCTTAAAGGTAGCAGCATGCTTATAATATAACAAATAACAAGGCACTTGTCGGAGATGCCTGTGAATTGAATCTTCTAAACTCCGCCCGATCTGTGTGTTTTACGGTACTGCGTGGTACAGCTTGCCACGTGCGTGTGATAATTGGCCAACAAATTTGTTTAATAAATTGGAACTGACTCGACAGAAATTGTGGAATTTTTCAGCATATGATTCTACTGCATTTTTATATTTTATAAAAACTTCAAGTCACTCACATGGCTGTATTTGTAACTAACTTTCAATGGGAATTTTGGTCAAATTTGGAGCCAGTATCCAAACTATCACACGTAGAGGCTCTAGCTCTAAGAATGTACGATATATCATTTGAAAACATATTATCGATAATGTTTTTAAATTCAAAGAAAGCTATAATAGTTATTGAATAAGCTAAAAAAAAGTTTCTGACAGTTTCGGATAGACTGGACGGACAAACGGACAGGGGTCTGTCACGCCACTTTGTTCCTGTTAAACAAAAATGTAATAATATATATTATATATAAAAAATATTTAGTTCTAAAAACTTTAGCTGATGATCTTTACAAGCGTCTGCTCATCTGTCCAGGCGTTTGAGTGAATTATCAATAAAACGAAATGAGCGGAAATTGAGTTTGATTAAATTAAGAATTTGAGAGAACAGGTATTACTGCTCTCAATAGTGCAATTAAGACTAAGAAAGCTAGATACGATGGAAGATCAGAGAGAGAGAGAGAGAGAGAGAGAGAGAGGCAATCTCAAATTGCAAATTCAACAAATAGCAATTGGGTTGCTTGCACAGCACCTGTTAGTCGTGCACTCCCCACTCTCACTTTTATTTTTATTTTATTTTTTGCTTTACATGACAATTATGTTGCACATCTTTTGCAGCACTTTGGGCAGCAGCGCAGCTCACTTGCAGCTGTCCTTCAACAACATTGTCGACTGCTGTGAACCATTAGCATTTTAATTAAATTTTTGTTATTGCTCAGAGAGAGGAAGAGAGAGAGAGTGGGAGAGTGAAAGAGTGAAAGAGAGAGAGGCAAGCAGGTATTTGTTGAACAGTTTTCAATAAAAATGGCACAACTTACCCACAACGGTCATTGTCTCCGACTCGGAGACGGTGTTGAAGGCGGGCGCCTCGCCGGAGACCTCGCAGCGATAGAGGCCAGAACTTTGGAGCGTTACGCGTCGCAGCATTACCTGCGTGTCCGAGGAGTTGCGCAACTAGAAGGAGAACGAGAAAGAGAAAGTGAGAGAGAGTGTGAGAAATGTTTGTTAAATATATATATTTTGGCAAATGGAAATTCAAATAAATTACAAAGCCGTGACTCGACAAAGTGCGGGCAATTAGATTTACAGATTTTCACATTCTCAGCTCTCGCTGAGTGAAAAATTAAGATTGATGATGATTTGTGTGGCTCAAAATAGAAGAAAGCGAAGAAGAGGAGAAAGATGGAGAAGTAGAATGGGCCGCATGGCAACAGAAGTGTATTTATTATTAGTTTAAACTTGAGGCGCCTGTGGGCGTGGCAGAAAATGTAATTTCGGTCAAGCCAAAAAGCACAAGTCATAAGCGAAAGCCAGAGAAACAAGCAATGAAAGTATCTGGAAAGCAAACGCAACATTCTCCACTTGATGATTACATACGCAACCAGTGCCGAATGCATGCGAAATGTAAGTGGAAAATGGAAGCGAGGGCGTTGCTGGGATGCTGGGCTGCGATGTGAGTAGTGGATGTTGTAAAAGTCACTCAACATCTTTGCCAGAAACAATTGCAGTCAAGTTCTTTAAGTTGCAGTTTTATTATCGCACACACACAGAAACACACACACATACATTCACACACATTCGGCAAGTGCTTGGCAAAGTTTTCATTTCTTTCCATTTTACCCGAAAAACTTGTCGAGCAAATTTTTATGAAAATTCTTGACTCTTCTCCTTGGGCATCTCTGAGCTTGCTCCGACTGCAAACAATCACAAAAGTCACGTTCAACATTATTTTTGGTTTGTAGCTCGTCCGCTCGTCCCTTTACAATGACGGCGAACTGGCTTTTGTTTGTTTCTTTTCTAGTGCTTAAGCCGATTCCTGCCCGCAGCAGCGAACGGAGTGAGGAAGAGATAGAAAGTCTTCCATGCCAATTCCTATGAGCGCTCAAGTTGTCAGCGCTCGAGCAGGAGGCGGCCATGGCCACAATTCAAATTGAGAGTGAGAGAGTCGGAGAGTGAGAGAGAAAGAGAGGGGGAGTACTCTCTTGCTCGCATTTATTGCATGCCCCTTGATACGTGCGCATTGCCATTTGGTTTATGATGGCTGCAACAAAATGCAATGCGAACAATTTATTGTGATGCCCGAAACCCGTTCGCGCTGTTTAGGACTGTTTCTTATGCAGGTGGCAAAACTATTTATGCGCTAATGCGCTGTGTATCTGTTGAGAGCTCAGGAAATAGGAACGAATCTAGATTAGCTTACAATGTATTTGAGAGAGGGCTTTAAAGCTTGCCAAGCCATCAAATCTAAGTGAGTCGCGTTAATTGGATTGCTAACTACACATACACACACAATCCCACACACACTCACACATACATGTATCTCTTCATACACCCTCCAAGCACACTTGAAGTATCAGCAATTATCTTAAGCAAACCGCAAATCGAAGTCGCTTAACAACCAGCCGAACCTTTGTTCCAATCACGCAGACGAACATAAATATCTGTTACACACACACACACACACAGAGACACTCACCCACACACACTCACACTCACCCACACAACTCTTTCATGTCTAAATGTAGACATTCACGCCTACGCATTACGCACAGGCCAAGCAGCAGGCCGAGGCACGCACAGGCCATAAAAAATAAGTCGCGCCGGCATTGCTCATACGCCGCGTTAGCCATACGTCAATTACCCATTAAAAGTGAGACTGCGTGGTATAATGATTTTATGAAACTATATGTAACAGGTAGAAAAAGGCGTGTCAGGGGCTTTAAAGTGAATACGCTTGATATGGATGGGGACAGACTCGAGCTTGTCCTGCTCTTTCTAACCGTTCGGTCAAGAAAATTTTATATAATAATATATAAAATATTATATAACCTAAAAAGATCAACATTTATCAATAATACCACTAACTAACAACTGACATATGTATGCCATTATGATGTTTTAAAAATGTGAGGAAAAGAAAAATAAAAGAAAAGTTATTCAATAAATCAGTTTCCATAGTAAAACTCATTCGCCCAATCCAAGAAATATCAGCTTTTCATAAGGTTCAGGTATCTTTAAGTCGAGCAACTCCCACTAAATCACTCCAACTTCTTTCCGCTGCTGCTGCAGACGCTAAGGCAGGGCAGCGCAGAGACACAGGCGTGGGCAAAGACACAGGCGCGGGGCGCGCTGCGCTGTCAACAAAATGCCACACAAAGTAGACGCACTTAAGTGCTTTAGCAAATTATTATTATTATTATTAGAGACGTTCGTAGGGGTGTTCGAGGATTGGGCATTGAGGATTGGCAGCTTTAAGTGATTTTGGCCTCGGCAACCTTTTCAATCGCAATTGAAATTGAGTGACGTGTACAATGTACGTTAAAGAGCTCAAACCGCAACGTGACCTAAGCTAACCCAGCACACAGAGAGAGGGAGAGAGAGGGGGAGAGAGAGGGAGAGAGAGAGGTAGCGAGGGCAGCTAACATTTTTATGGGCAACAAAAAATTACATCAACATTAAATTAAAGTTAAATGGCAAAACTACGTGGCAAAGGCAACTAGATTACAACAAGATGTTGTTGTTGTTGTTGTTGCTGTTGTTGTTGTTGTTGTTGTAGCTCTGGCAATTACATGCTCTTTGCAAATGATCATTATGAGTCAGTCGGCCGTAATAGTAAATTTGAGGCAACATCTTCGCCCCAGTTGGCCAAAATAAAATTTGAAATTAAATTCTTTTTTTTTTTTATAGAGGTGCTGGGGATGAGTTCAAGAATACTCACATCGATGTTGACTCCAGGCAGCGGAAATGCCTGTCCAGGTGGCTTGTCGCGCGGCACATAACGGTAGATCTCGTGCCCGTCCTTATACCATTTCACAGAGTAGAGCGACTCGCCGTCCAGCGCATAGCGACAGCCGAGCAGCGCGCTCTTCAGCCGCATTATGTGATTGGGTATCTTCACCTCGGTCATTGTCAGCGAGCTGGTTATATCTGCAATTAGTGAATAAAGCGAGCGCCATTTAGTTTTAACTGTGAATTCGCAATTGTTTCGTTTTTTCTTTTTTACCCTCCCATAAAACCATCTTTGGCTGCTCTATCTAAGGTAACTTAGCTCCCTTTTACGATCTCCTCACTCTCTTCTCTTTCTCTTCTTTTCTGGCGTTAACTTTTACTGCCTCAGTTAGCTGCATGCAGCGTGCATGGCCCACATTCGCTGTTGTTACTCAAGCGCTATAATCGTGAGGATTTATTAAAAAGCTTACGAGCATACGAGCTCGAGCATGGACAAGTTATATGTTATAGCTGCGAATAACGCTTAACTATGCATGCAATTTTCAAGTACCAAACATAAATTCTAACGTACGAAAGTCTGCCAAGGCTTCATCAATTTTTGATAGCCAAATAGCTAAAGCAATGCCAGCGAATGGCTGATTGGAAATATTTCTTAAGTTATATGATATACTTTCGTTAATATATTCTTTAAAACTTTTATTTGGAAAGCAATAAAAAAAAGTATATAAGTATGGGTACTTTATGAATTGGCTGCCAGATTTCAAAGAGTTTATATATATATAAATACATAAAAACATATAACATATAAGATTCATATATATAATTAATATAAAAATCTATGTTTTAATAAGATTAAGGAAATGTACGTTAAAAATTAAAAGAAAAAATAAAATAAAATAAAAAATTTAAAGCAAGCAACATAATAATACAATAAATAAAGATATGTGTATAAAAACAACAAACATAAATGTAAAAAAATATATTAATTATATTTTTTATAAATTTGTGTTAGTTTCATAGACTTTTCTAAACTTGATTTTTTTTTTTTTTTTTTTTAATTTAATACAAAAATCAATGGGTAAAAAGTTTTTACAAAAAAACTTTAAATCAAAATCATTTTTAATAATAAAAATAATAGTAAAAAAAAAAAAAGAAACAAAAAAAAAATTTGAAATGAAACTTAATTTTAATTATAAAAAAAAAAAAATATTTTAATTTTACAAACAAATTTTTTTAAACGAAAAAATGTTTATGCAAATAAAAAAAATGTATAAAGAAAAAAAGCTTTAAAAATAAAATTTTTGAAATAAAAATGGTTATATTAAAATTTAAAACTAAACATAAAATATTAAACGAAAACCAAATTAATATAAATAAAAAATAATAAATAAAGGAAATGTATCTGAGAGAATACTCTTATGATAAGATTAAACACTTGCTCAAACGACGAACTGCAGGAAAGACGACGTTATCTGAAACATCTCTAACACCATATACACGCAAACACTCTATAGAAATATGTTTAATGCTTTCCAGTGGCCAAAGATGGGAAACTTTGCTTTGCATGATGGTAAATATAATCAAGAGCAGTCAAATTTATTTTCAGCTTCCATGCATATTTGTGAACTTTAACAGTGTTTCTTAAATGTCCAAAATGTTGGGCAAATTCAATCGATTGCTGAACGCATGCACATTCGCATAAATGCTATTTCCAGTCATGGACTAAGCCGGAAAAATAGAACTAGAAAAAGCAGCGCTGCCGCCAGCCATATTTTGCATGTAAAATAGAAAGTGCAGTCGGGCAGCATAACAAAAATAAATATAAAAAAAAAGTAGAGAGAGAGAGAGAGAGAGAGAGATAGGGAGAGTCCTGCCGGCTGTCACATGAATTATGCCTGCACGACTGCATATGGAGGAACTGACGCTGCTGCGCCGCCAGCAACGGCCGCTGCTCCAATATTACAAATCGTCTGACCGAAAGCAAAACAAAAAAAAATTATGAGAAAAACTATGGCCTAGAGACGAAAGCCCGTCACTGCAGTCCACAATTCACACAGAGACTGGCCAGCTAGCTAGCTAGATATAAACGCCCAGCCATTTTTCGAATGCTATAATAAAAGCAACGCCAAAGCGTTTAAATCACAAAAATATAAAAAAAAAAATTGAAAAAATAGAAAAAAAAATAGTAAAAATAAAAAATTCTCATATTTGCTTTTACGACATTTTGGCGCGTTGAAGTTTTACGTTTTATGATTGCACGGCAATTGTGCAGCGGCAGCGGCAGAGGCGACGGCAGCGGCAGCGGCAGCGGCAGCGAAAGCGGCAGTTGACCAGCTACGAAACGCCAACAGTCAGTCAGCAGCAATTGGCAGTTGCTTTGTGGCAGTTGGCAGTTGGTAGCTGGCATTGCCATGACATGGACACACCTACTTATTTAATATACAGCTATACTTTTCAGGCGGGCACACACAAAAAAACAAACACACACGCACACATGGAGACATTTTCGTGTGTGTGTGTGTGTGTGTAACGTATACGCCGCGTGCGCCACCCGTTGAATTTATCACATTCACATGCAAATTGCGCCAAACGACCTTATTATGCAAATTGCCAACTGCAAATGGAGAACGAAATTGATTTTCCTGCATTTCAACTACAACAACAACAACAATGTGTGTGTGTGTGTGTGTGTGTGCGCTCCTTCATATGTCGATGGCAATGACTATGGCTCTTTGCTGCCTTCCATGCATGCCCTCACGTCGGCGGCCAAGGCACTCGCATTCGCTGGCGTTCAACAGTTTTGCAACCGCAGAGCGACGCTGCTTGGCTACACCTTGCGACTAGCTCCTGTGGGGGCGAAGGACAACGATGGGGCTGGGGCTGGGTATGGCGACAAATGGCGAATATATTGAGCTGTCACACGCCCAGCCCAACAGAGGGCAAATAAACACACAAACACACACACACAGATACACCTGCGCATAATATTGAACAATGTGCACACACACACACTCACACAGTCAGGTGAATCTGAATCGGAATCGCGACTTTGATATAAAAAAGCAAACTTGTGCGCCAGACAATTGCCACAGAGAGTAAAAAAAGGTGAAAACCGCAAAATGAGTTAGTTGTTTGCCAGTCAGCCTGTCTTCCTCTCTTCCTCTCCCTATCTCCCTCTGTGTGTTTGCTTTTGGCCAACAATTTATGGCAGACATCATAAAAAATAACAACAGCCAGCGAAAATATATATATATATATATGAGAAAGGATAAACATAAAGAGAAAAACTCGTGCATTATAAATTCATTTCCGTTTTATATTATATGCGACTTCTGCTGGCAACAACAACAGCAACAACAAAGCGGCCCGAAATAGGCAATAAAATGTGCTAATAAGCAAAAGATTTGTGTCACTCGCAGCGGAAGCTTGTGCAGAAGCATCTACGACATTCCCTGACTTCATTTGCATATTTTAGCTGGCCAAAAACAACTTTTGATTTCCTTATAAATATTGTCACGCAAATGGGTCAAAAGGTGAATGGCAAAATTGTGAACATATTGTTGACGGATAGAGTTCTGTAAGATAAAATATATATATACTATTTATACTGTTCAGATTCATTGAACAATATTAAGGATATGTGTAAGTTATTACAGATATATGCAACAGTCTGACCAGAAATATAAAAAGAAAAACAAATACGTTCAATTAATAAAGTAAAAAAATAAAAATAAATAAATAAATATAATACATATAAGTGAGATATATTTACATTAAATAATATAAACACATAAATATATATAAATTATATACATATATAAATGAAATATTTCATTTAAAAAAACTAAAAAAATAAATAAATAAAATACATGTAAGAGAGATATATTTATATACAAAAAATATAAATGCATAAATATATAGAAATTATGTATATAAATGAAATATTTAATTAAAAAATAAATATAATAAAATACTTGTAAAAGAGACAGATAAATATAAATAATAAAAAACCTAAATATATATAAAAACTACGTGTATATAAAAAGAAAATATTTTTATTATTTCAATATTAAACAAAATGTTAATTAATCAATGTGCTCAGGGTATAAAAATTATATATGAGTATATATTTAATTAATTAGCAAAGAAATAATACACATATAAAAAAAATGGCTATATTTTTAATAAAAAAATTAACTTCACGTTAATGCACATTTTTTTTTACAGTTTGAGCTATATAAATCAGTTTACTACAAAGACAATATAGCAAAAACAGTTTTTTTTTACTATTTTATATAAATTGAAACCTTAAATTAACAATAATAAGATAGACAACAAAAGCAAATTGCATTAAATTAAATATTTATGTGTGTTAAAATTTCCTAATTTTTTCGTAATTCACTACTAAACCGTAAAACCACTCAATGAGGAAAGAAGTCTTCTTTTCGCGACGAGATGCACTGTAAAAGCGGAGTTTGTAGACACAAACAATAAGAACTTATGTAGGCAATAGGCTTCAATTACAGACAATCGATATTCACTTAATATAAAGACTTCATTTAACAAACATAATCGATATATGTATGTATGCTTAAAATTACTACAGTATATACATATATTTGTATCGTATGACTATCATATATTGAGTCAAAATTTTTTACATGATCAATATCAGTAATTGGGCTATAAATTTAGTCAAAACTATATTATTCGCTGCTCTTCCTCAGTCATTGGTTCTTACAGTTGCCTAACGCTCTGCCATTTAGCAGTGATTGGCTATCAATACTGTTGCAGTAGTATTGGTGAGAGGCTGAGAGCTTGTTAGAGTCGCTGTAAAAAATTGTACGCATATGAGCTTGCTTATTCGCCACACGCTTAGATCCGCTAATTATCGCTCTACGAGCAGGAGAAAGACAAATACAGCTGTTGCTGAATGCACTCCCCGCTAATGCTGAGTTAGAGCGAGATAGCTACATATACACTTCGGACTGAGTCGCTATGATCTTATTGGACGAAAAGCACGCGATTGGCTATGTGAATTCTGTAAAGGTGTAAGGTGCGAGAGTACATAGCCTGACAATGCATATGACGAAAGCTAGGCTTACGAGGAATGCATTGATGACATTGATATAAAGTAAACCAATTAAAATTAAAGGCAATGCAATTGATTATATTATTATATTAGAAAATAAATAAATATATATTAAGTAGTAATATATATCTATTTTGTAATACAATTTTTTAAAATTAATAATATAAGTCTCTTATATATTCTAATTGTCAGCAAAAAACATGGAGACTGCTATAAGCCAAGTCTAAACTAAACTTCTTTCATAAAACTCTTCCGTATTCCATGTTTCCACGTCAATTGTTGTTCTCCTCGTCAGCTTTCCATTCAACTCCAGTTCCGACTGTCTACAGCTGGGACACGCCCCTTTCTAAACGCCCAGCGTTCAAGTAAATGCGCCTTAATTGCAGTTACTGACATTTGACTTTATAAATTGGCCTCTGCCTGTGTGTGTGTGTGTGTGTGTGTGTGTGTGTTTCAGCAGTTCTACTTCGGTTCGGTTTCCTTTTTGAACGCAATGCCGTTAGCTGCGTAAATGGCGTGTGTCCTTTCGCTGTTATCCTGCAGCAAAAATGCTTCAAGTCAGCAGCAGCAGCAGTAGCGCCAGCAACAACAACAACTGACTGCACATTAAAAATTAAAAAAGCCAACTTCGACATGGGCTCCAAACTCCCCTCCCCTCTACTGCCCCCATCAAAGGCGTAGCCAGTGGCAAAGCCGAAGCTAACGAAAAAGTTGAAACGGCCAACAACCACAAGGATGAGTAGGAAGAAGATGGAGGAAGACGAAAGAAGAAAGAAGTCGAAGAAGAAGAAGCAAAGTAATTTCATGCATCGTTTAATTTTCATTCGAGCTTAATTTGTGCAGCGCCCTCCATCGGCTACAGTTGACAACCCAAGCAGCGATCACAGCAGACACCAGACTCCCATATCATATGACAGCGCTTCCCATTGTTCTTCAGCCACCTCCTTTGATTGTTGTTGTTGTTGTTTTAAATGTTGTAATACCCCATTTAGACCTAATACCCGACAGCCACTTCCAGCAGCAGCTCACAATTGAAACGGCAAATAAAATAAATGCCAACTCTAAACAAAAAGCCAAACACTCAACAGCACACACACACACACAAACGAACACACACACTCAGCTGAAATTGACGCCTAAAATTTTGAGACAAATAAAATTAAATGAAGCGCACCCCAGCAAAATATAAAGAAGAAGAAGCAGAAGGAGTCGAAGCAGCAGGAGTTAACTCAACCCCTGCTGCGTGCGCCTTCCGCAACCCTTTCGCAGCCTTTTCCCTGGCTGGCATTAAGTAAGACTTTTGATATCATTTCTAGACTCTTTTGTTTTTTAATTCAAGTGGCAAAGTTTAGCTGCGAATTTATGGGGAATTTTTCATGCGTTTATATTGGCAGAGGAAACCATTTAAGCTCTAGTTGAGTTAGAGGGAAATATATATAAATATTTAGCCAGAGTGGAGATAATCCGTTGGTATAAATTATTATATATTATTTATATATTTGTTATTTGTCGTTTTTATATCCATTTTGCTTGTGGATTAATGTAAATTTTATATAATTTTTAATTTTTTTATATTTAGGATGCCGGCTCTTCTTAAGGAAAGCAGATGGGATGTGTTGGATCCTAAAGTCCGAGTACCACAAATGTGTTATCCTGGATAGAAAGCTGACTTTTAAAGCGCATATCAGCCAGGTGACTACAAGGTGAAAAAGTAAGATACAAAATTTTGCCTAAATTCGCTATAAAGTCTTTGAAAAAGAGCTAAAACAAGAGCTAAAAAAAAAGAAATTTTGCTCAGTGTATTCTCAATTGAAGTTGAGATTTGTTGCTTCAGCTTTTGCATTTGCTCTATCGCTCTCTCTCTCTCTCTCTCTCTCCTCTCTCTCTCTCTCTCTCTCTCTCCCTCTCTCTCTCCCTCTCTTTCTCTCTCTCTCTCTCCCTCTCTCTCTCCCTCTCTCTCTCTCTCTCTCTCTCTCTCTCTCTCTCTCTTTCACTCCCCCTTTCCCTCCCTCCTTTACACTAATATTTTTCTCCTTCTACCCTGGCATTCTCACACGTCTTTTTTGCTGCCTTTCGGTCGAAATTCTTTAGGGAATTTAATGAAGTCAATTTAGGTGACACCGCTGCCGTTGCTACCCCCACCCTCTCGCACCGACGCATAGTCTCTTCACGTCGAGCACACCCTTTTCGTGTTGTAATTGAAATTTTTATAGTTGTCTCGCTTCGTCTGGCCTGAGGGGCGTGAGGGTGCCTGAGGGGGCGCGCCCAAACTTTTATCAGCGCTCGACGCGCTCTTAAAAACAATTTTTAGTGGCTGTTTGCCCCACTCCACTACACTAAACCCCGCCCCGCCCCTTCTGTTCCAACTCTCCGCCTTCACTCTGGCAACAAATTAATCCCTTTATTTGCATAATTGAAAAACATCAACTGAAGCTGGAAGCCAAATATCAAAATGGCAGTCAAGCAGAATGCCCTCTGGCAGTTGCTGCCCCACCGCCCCCGTCTCTGTCTGGCGGGAGGGGGGCACTGTGATGGCATTTGTCAAGCCGGGGCCAACTGTCGCCACATTTTAATGTGGCCACCGCCTCCGGGGAGCTATTTAACATTTTTCCAACACTTTGATAATCGCACTTTGTGGCCAGATTAATTATTTACGAGCCGCGCGCTACCTGCGCGACGTCGTTTAACCCGCAGACTAACACACACACAGAGATACTCTCTCTCTCTCTCTTTCTCTCACACACACAGTCAAACAAAAGGCCTGCAGTTGTTGTTAAATCTTGGGTAATGCCCAAAGCCGAGCCGGGACACGGCGCTCAAGTATATTTGTCGCCGGTCTTAAGAGATTGCGGCGCACAATTTCCGTGCTTCAACCACGCGAACCACCCCAACCACCTGAGCCACCTCTAACCACCTGACTCCACTCGACCCACCCAGGCCAATTCCCAGCTTCGCAGACATCAAAGCGCGCGCAGAGTCAGAAGCCAAAAGGCAAAGTAACAAATGCCATTGCGACACGGCTCGCTGGCTGTCAGGGGCGGCGTGGGCGTGGCGTGGCAGGGTCAAAGGCGGCACCGAGAGCCTCGGGAGTTCGCCGGGCTGGCTACCTTACCTTGTCGCCTAAATGGGCGACAGTTATCAAACGTAATATTTCAATTGTGGCCCTTCAAGTGGCGCCAAATTGAAAAGAAACAAACGGCGAACGGCGCACGGCGACGTCGCTTCGCTCTTATCGCAATGCTTAAAGCTGCGTAGCGGGTTTTAAGCTGTGGTGGGAGGGGGATGGGGGCGAGAGGGTCGTGGGAGGCGTGGCAAAAGTGCAGCGTGAAAGTGAGAAAGTGTGGCGAGAATGACGAATTAATATATACTCTGCAAATGAACAGGAATTGCGGAAAGTCAGTGAAGAGTTTATTATATTTGCCACATATTATCCAATATGATTGACTAATAAATACTCCTTATTTTCATAGAAATAAAAGAAAGATTTAACATTTTTATTAGCTTTAAGTTCTTTCTAAGCATGTGCAACTCCCTAATATGTACTCTGCAAATTGATGTAAATCGTGGGAAGAGTGAAGAGTTTATCAGGTTTTCTTCTGGCTTCATACTCTTTAATATGACTGACTAAAACATACTTTATAATTGAATAAAAGCTTTTTGCTTTTGCTGAGCGGGTGTACCCGACTTATATATATTCTGTAACTGGTCGAAAGTTGAAGGAAGAGTAAGGAGTTCATAAGTTTTCTTTCTCGCTTGGCTTCATACTCATCAATGTGACTGATTAATACTTACTCCTTATATAATACAGACTCCTTATATAGAAGGAATAGCAAATGCAGGTGATAAAAATCACATAAGAGAATGAAAATGAATGTAAAAGAAAACTAAAATTAGTTATAGAGATATATTATAGAGTTCAGGGTGTATAGTCAGTCCATCAGCTGAGCCATCTGAATGAAACTGACAAAAACCTAATCATTAAAGAAGGTCGGGCTGAGTAAATGAATTATATATCAGAGTACAGGGTATACAGCAGTCTGTAATGCCACTTTCCCAACTTACATCACCTATATACTCTACAACTGCATCTAAATAAGGCATTGCAATTGAATTGATGTTATTATATTGAGTTTCTAATAGACCACAGGGTATTGCATAGTCAGTCAAAGCTATTCTCCCCTGCTGCAAAAATTATGAAGTTCAGTTTAGCGGGCAAATTAATACGCTTAACGCAATTTGAGCCACAAAAAGGTGGCTCAAAGTCAGTCAAAGTGGCGTTCGCCCAGCCATTGCAGCACCTTTGAGTTGGCTTTGCCTTTGCACCTGCCTTTGCTCCTGCCTTTGCCTTTAGCTTTAGCTTTAGCTTTACCTTTGCTTTACCTTTGCCACGTTTTTGTGCTCGCTGCGCTCTAGCCGCGCGTTGAGATTGACTTAGACGTGTTCCCATTTGGCAGTAGGTTAAGTTAACAAAAAGCGGCTTTAATTTACATTCTAAATGATGAGCGGAGAAATAATTCTCCTCTCACACTAAGTGAGAATAAGTAAGTGTAGTGGGATAAGGCGGATAATACATAAATTATAATGATATTCAAGTTGAATGATGTCTAATGCTAAATGGATTGCGAAGCTAGAAGCTTGGAAATAATTGATGTAGGAACTGCAGTTGAAAAGTTTAATCAACTACAGTTCATATAGTTTAATGAAGTTAAGATCATACAGAATGAACTATTTAATTAATTTAATTTAATGAAGTTAAGATCATACAGAATGAACTATAAATTATAGGCTATGATTCATTGTTATATGAGTTAGAATTACTAGAATTGAAATGTAAACTATGTAGCTCCAAGTAAGTGCCACTGTAAAAGTGCAGTGGTAAGAACAAGAGTGTCAATCTACCGATCTTCTATATACTTTCTTTCTAGATGACCGAGCTCCAACTTATTTCTTTGAAATAAGGGCATTTCAAATGGATACTTAATGCATATTTATAAAAATATTTTAACATTATGTTTCACTCTCATCTATGCTCTATCCTACATAGTAATAATAATTATATTTTTACATATAATTTTACATTTCAAAAACTTCATTAGCACAAAAAATTGTCTAACGTCTGTTGGCCACGTCGTTATTTAGTTTTCCCAACTAGTTAATACTGTATATTTAAATTAATTATTTTATTATGGGACGCTTTAGTTGCGGCATGCTAAAAGGCTGACACAAATGGCAACTCCCAGCCCAGTTGGCCATGTTCCCAATTTAAAAGCATTTTTAATGCCCATGGCCAACTTGGCTAACTGGACGAAATAGAAAAGAAAAAAAAAACAAAAACTATTTAAAAATAAATACATGCATGCATTCATTCATACACACATATGAGTGAGTGTGTGTGTGTGTGTGTGCACCTCTCTGTGTACCTGGCTAAGCAGAGCAGTTAAAATAAAAGGCCAAAGTGAGCCTGGCCGGGCTTCCTCTTTCGCTTTGGCTGGCTGCTAACGAAAAGTGCTGCCGGCATAATTTGCAGCACTTCCTTCTATTCAAGTTGCCCAAAAATAGCCAGAAGGAGGCACACCTTGGCCAAAAAATAATATATATATATATATATATATATATAAAAAAAAGTTCCCCCCTTCCCCCCGCCTCTTTATATTCATGCCCATGTCCGAAAATTCGCATTCGACTTGTACATTTCTTTCGCACAGCGTGCCTTTATAAATAATTCAGTGGGCCAAGTCTGGCCCGGGGCGCTTTAATGAGGCCAAAATGTATGAAGATTGGCAGCCGGGCCAACGAAAAGTTTAAACAATTTATGTAACTTTCATAAGCTGAACAATTTCAAATTTATGAAAATTTAACAGACACACTCAGACAGAGAGGGAGAGAGAGAGACAGAGAGAGCGGCATAGATATATACCTGAAAATCAGACCAAGTCCCAAGGCTTTCGATTTTCTAAAGCTACAATTTGTACAGTGGGCGAACGGAAGTGGGCGTGGCCTCAGAGAGAAATCAATTTGATATAAAAAATTGAAGTAAAAATTGTATGCAAGCCTTATTGCCAATATATTTCGCCCTCTCTCTGTGTGTGTGTGTGTGTGTTTGTGTGTGTGTGTGTGTGTGAACTTAATGATTATGCAAATTGGCATATAAATCGATTGGCAATGCCCCGCACAAATTGCTGTTAGTTCAACACCGGCGACAGTTTCGACCCGAGCAGCTGCCAACCGCTGGCATGAGCCATAATAACTCATGCACCCAAGTTTTGTGGCCCTAATGGCTGGCGAGCTCGTCAACGCACTATAAAAATGTCATTATCAGTGGCAAAAGTTTTGCTTATATCAAGCATCAAGTGTTAAAAAAAAGAGAAGAAGATGATAAACAAGATGAAAAAGAAGAAGAGCAGAAATTTGCATATTGCGCAAAGACCAAGGACGATGGACGAACGACCCGGCCATAACGCCGTCTGCTGTCGCTGAAGTTGAAAAATGAAAGGAACGACTGCCCGCGCGACGCCCGCCTCCTCGGCTCTTGTGTCGCAAATTCAATTGCCAACTCAATGCAGTGGTCGTCTCTTAACAGCACGCTTATCATTAAATTCAAATATCAATCAATTTATCATAGAAAGCCAGAGCCAGAACCAGAGCCAGGGCCAGGACCAACGCAAAGGACAAAGCATAGAGAACAAAGACAACAGAAGACGCCACAAAGTTAGCCCGGCGCGTGCCAATCAGGTAACAGTTGCAGCTGCAACTTGCATTAGCAGCTCTAATGCAAATGCAATTGACAGTTGACATGACTAATGAGCTTATTAACAACGACTTGAATATGGAATATCGATTGGAGTGATAGAGAATTTTAGAGTAGAGTTTAAGCTATTATAAAAAAAAAAAAAAAAAAAAAAAAAAACTAAAAAATAAACAGATCTGAATTTATGAAATATTAAAATTATTTATCACTCCAACCGATTTTCAAATAAATATTTAATTTGTCTAAGTTACATTAATTATATATATATGTATATCGAAACTCTGATCTCTGACTAATATATATTATATATCATTATTAATTATTTTATATAGATATATCAAAAAACATCTTAACATCTTAAATATCTTCTTTCTTCAACTTCCATAGTGGAAATTTTGTTATCAAGCGCCATTATCATTACAACTGCTCCGCAATAGATCAATGTTCTGACTAACTTTAACTCTAACTCATTTATGCAAGTTATATACCTCACTCGCTCTAACTCATTGACATGCCATTCAGCAGCCAGAAAGGCTTCTGCATCCATTTTGCTCTCAAGCGCCATTATCATTACAACTGTTCTCCAACAGATGAACATTCTGCCTAATTCTCACTCATTTATGCAAGTTATACACCTCACTCACTCTAACTCATTGACATGCTCATCAACAGGTAGATCTCTAGTCTGCCTACCCGCTCTTCGTCAAATGGCAAATTATAACAAGCCTATTCGCATGGCCGCCATAGCCATCTCGTTCGTACGCCTAGACTACCATCAGGAACAGCATTTTTCGTCTCTCTCCCACTCCCCTCGAGCAGCAACTTAAAACGCAAACTCAAACGGATAATATTTTGCACAACAACAAAACGACACTCGCGTCTCAATCTCAAACTAATACAACTATAACACTAACAGCCAATCACAAAATGGGAAACTTAGCAAAGCAAATCACATCAAATACACACATATACATATATTCCGTATTTACTTTTCAACTGAATACTAAATAGACATTTGGCAATATTTGTTTTAAAGAATGTTATTGCAGGCTTTGAGTGTGTTTTGTAACTTTTCAATAAACATTAATTTTTGTTTATCATCCACTTGGCGCATAATTAAAATCTAAAGAAACATAAAATCAACAAATATGCGAGAAAGCATAAAAACAATAACAAAAGTAATCAAAAATTTCGAGCACTTTCTTGGTGTTGTTGTAGAGTCTGTTGTCGCTGTTGTTGTTGTTGTTGTTGTCTGTGTATTTGTATTTCGTTTGGCTGCTGGTCTTGCCATTGGAGCAGCTCAGCAGCTGTTTTTATGGCTCATAAATTCGTAAGATGCTGTTTTCGCATTGGCAAAGGCACTGCCACAGTCGGGACATACGTATACATATATATATATATATATATATGTGTGTGTGTGCTTGTGTGTGTATATATTTATAAATATTTTCATCCTTTCGCTGCTTGGTCTTGGCATATAAACGCGAAAATGGGCGCTCGAGCCAAATCAATACAAAATTGATGAATACAAATGATCATAAAAAACAATAAAAAGCAATGCCAAAAAGCATCTGCCAAACAGGAAACAGAGCGCCAGCCCGTTGGTAAGTCAGAAACAGAAGCAGAAACAGAAGCAGAAGGCGAAGCCTTGTTCTGATTTGGTTATAAAAATCCCATCCACGTAGTGTTTCGCTCTCTGTCTTCGTCTCTCCCTCTCTGGATTTTGCTTTCGCTTTAGAAAACAACGTTTTAGACTTGGATTTAGCTAAACATGCATTTGACTTATTATTTATATATGCATGTATATATGTACATATATATATCGGGCATATATGAATCTCAATAATCGTCATCAGTCACTCATTTGAAATTAATTTCGCGGAATAAGGCAGCAGTCGCTGTCTGCCCGTCTGGGCCGTCCTTGTCGCATGTCTGCGATTGGCATCTATGGCCAAAGCCATTGCTTCGCTTCATTTCAAGCGTATCGTCGCTTAACGGCACACACACAGACACGCGCCAGGACATATCGAAGAAAGAAATGAAGTTTAAGTAAATATGCATAGACAAATAGACACACACACACGCAAACACACACACACACACACATACGCACGCACACTTGGGAATGCAGCCATGCAGACTTTGCCTTTGACGGGAAATTGATTTCAATCAATCAAATGTTGTGATTACTTTACTGGAGTGCCACATCTTGGCACCATTCTGTCAGCCAACGAGCAGTTAAAGATCTTCCACTCGTCTGCCGTTGCCCTCCGTTCCTCACTGGCTGCCTGTTTGCGAACCATTAGCAATAATTTACTTAAAGGCTTAAGTGAAATTTAAGACCCAAACTCACTTAACATCCACACTCTCTCTCTCTCACACACACACATATATGTACATAAATCTTTTGAAATGCGAGTGCAAACTAAACATTGAGCCAATGTCAATTATGAATCTTGTCATCAAATATTTCACTTAATCTAAACATTTGTTGAGGTTGTTCAAGTGTTTTAAGTCGAGTTGCTTGAGAGCCTTAGTTTTGATTTCAGTTTTATTTTAAATTAATTTTGTATATTATTTTTTGCATTGATAGGTGAGTTTTTAGCAAGTGAAAATTTATATTTTTAGTTAAAGAACTATAAGCGTGCTTTACAAATATAAATACAATTTTTAATTATATTTAAGACTTTACAAAATTATGAGTGTAGTGTGACCCAAGAAGTGTAATAATATTTTCTAAAAATTATACAGACCATTTTTATATTATTAACAATATTTACATTCGAAAGTATTTAATAATATTTGATATTTAAATATGAATTATTTTATATCTACTAAACATGAAGTATTGATATTAAAGTAGATCTGCCATTTAATTATATATTAATTTTAGTTAACTTAATAATGAATTAATTATTATAATAGTTAATTTAGGTATGTTGTCTGAGTAGCTACGATGCATGCACGGCAACGCAGCTTCGAATGAAATTGGGATGGAGTTATTAGCCGACGAAGTCATCTCGAAAAGTAAAGCTTGATAACAAGATATTAAACGCAGCATATGGAACTACTGCTAGAACAGAATCTGTCAAATTGAAATGGCATTAAGGTTGACTTTAAGGTTGACAGTCGTAGGGCATGGCCATAGCTTTAAATTTAATACACAATTTTTGAAATATTTAAATTTAATTTGATTGAATTTCGTTTTGCATTTATTCATCTTACAGGACTTCATTACACCATGCAAAGCAACTGCCTAGCTTCAGTTCCGCTCTCTGTTCTCTGCTCTTCCAATAAATCTCCATCAATTTGATTAAGGCCTAAGTAAATATTCCGCTTATGATGTTTGCTTAATTGATTCAATTATTTAATATATTTATATATACTTTGTTTTTTTATGTAATTACAATTAACATTCGAATTTGTCGCTGCGGCTTTTGCCCGCTGCCCGCTGCCCGCTGCCTGCTGCCCAGCGCAAGTCAAAGGCAAATGGAAATTAATTGCATTTACTCAGTGATGTGCACAAATATTATTGATAATTAACTTTGCGCGGCACAGAATAAAAGTCAATTTGGAGTGAGGCCGTGTGGGCGTCAGATGGGGAATCAGAGTGCGCGCACGGCCATCGCATGGAATATTAAATATTTAATTAAGCTGCGCGCGCATATTAAAATTGCATTAAAAATGTCATGCAAATATTATACATATATACGTCGCCTGCCGCTGCTGCTGCCCACGCCGCATTAATCCGTGGCGTAAAAAATGTATCCATGCAGCTGCGAAATGGCAAACGCAGCCGCAAAACCTGCGCCAGGCGCGTATAAAAAATTGAATATGTTGCCAACTGAATATGCGAATGTCTGACTGAAGCCCGTGCGGAACGAGGCCAACACTGTCGGCCCCAAAAGCCGAAAAGTAGTTGTCACTGCTGCTCTCTTTGACATTGAGCCAACGCGGCGTATGAGTGCTGCAGTGCCCACTGAGCATTGGCAGCAGGAGGCGGCAGGCAGCTGGCAGGAGGCGGCAGATCGCTTGTCAAAGCTATTGACAGCTGTAAAGTTTGTCTGCGCATCATTTGGCATCTCGTTCCCGCCAATATGCATAATAAAATGCATAAATTCAATTAAAATTTCATGATATGCACAAAGCGGTAAAGCTGCCTGCCCTACCACAGTGTGGGCCACACACACACACACACACACACTCGCACACACATGCAGATAAAGCGCCAAAATAAGCGCATAAAACTCGCGACAAATGCACAAAGTCCAAATGTGTGGCCCGAAATTCGACTGTCGACTGTGAACTGTCGACTGCCATAATGGAAACAGCTGCACAGTGCCCAAGACACACACACACACACATACACTCACACAGTCACATCGAATTACTGTAGATACTAACTGTGCAGCTGTGGGGGCCATTGGCAACTCTGCGGCAACAGCAACTGCACAGAAGAGCTGCGCATTTGGCAACAGAAAAAAATAATATAAAAATACCCTACAATCGGGTTAGATCGAATCGAACTGCAGTTGGAGAACAAATAAAATGGGTTGGAATATATGTATATGATAAATTAGGGTAATCTATTTTCTCATTCATTATTACATTATGAATATACTGCAGTTATAGAGATTTAAACAAAAATTTATAATTTTCAGACACACAGATCTAAAAATTAAGTTATTTATAATGCTTAATTGTGAACTTCTAGATATTAAACTGTAGCATATTTAGATTTCATCATTTATATAGTATATCAAATTGTACATCAGTTTTTAAGAGTCAACTATAACGTAACGAGACGAATTTGTAGGGAACTATATATTTTGCTCTCTCAAAATGAATTGTGTTATTACATAGGGCCTGTGCTCATAAGAGTCCAATGAAATAGTAATTTTTTCATTTCGTTTCATTATTTTTAATTTTTTATATAAGTTTATTTATTTGTTTTTATATTCTTAAGAGAATTTCAATTTAATTTATTTAATGTAATATATATAATTTATATAATTTTATATATAATATATATAATAAAGTAAGGGCATTCCTTCGCTTTCATAGATTTTCTTCCCTTCAGCTATTTTGGTATAATAAATTTGGAAAATTTTTCGCTTTTGGCATAATTTGCGCAACAATTTTAATGCTGAGTTTTGCACTTTGTCACAAAAAGAAAATAGGACAACAAAAAAAAAGAGAAATGAAAATGGAAAAATGGCAAAAGGGAAAAATAACATTTAAAATGATGGCCATAATTTAGCTAAAACTTTGTTGTTGTTTTTGTTGTTGTAGGGCAGCTGCTAATGCTGCTTTATTGTTATGGATACTTTTTGGCATTGCTTTCGCTTGCCGCACATTATTCGCACATATGATGCGAGCACTCGAATGAGTGCTCTCTGTCTGCCTGTGTGTGAGTGCGTCATATGCATATGCAAATGCTGATGTTAACAGCATGTTTGGAATGCTAATGCCTCAGCATGTTGTCATAAATTTCGGCCACAAATCTTTTGCCATCTGCAGTGACCTTTCAACTGACGGCCATAAAACTGCCGCTTTGGCTACTTTACAGCTTGAAGTGGCCCCAAGTCGCGATAAGCTGCGCCTGCTCGCTCCGCTGGCAGCGTTGGCTTAACCCATCCAGCCTGGATTGTCGTATATCAACATCAATGCCGGGCACTGGACAGCCGCCCATTGATTACCACTTACCAAATAAATTACTCGCCTCGGCAGAGAATGGCCAGGAGCTAAGGCCACATACACACTCACACACACTCGCACACACTCACGCACACTCTCAAAACTTTCGCTTTACAACTTTCACTGGACCCAGTTTCCAGTTTCCGAGTTGCACAGTTTCGCTCAGCCGGAGGCGCAATTTTTCTGCTCTATTTGCGCTCGTCTATTGCCAAAAATTCACTGCAAGCATCCAAAAAAAAAAAACTAACATTGAGTTGCCATTTGCCGGCGCTTCCCCAGTCGCGGCTGACTGCAGCCGAGTCCTGGGCGAAAGTGTTGGGCGCGGCTTTCACTGGCAGAGCGCCGCCTCGCACGATTTCACCTCTTTATCGCTATTAGAACCCAGCGATGGGCACGTGACAAGACTCCAAGTACTTTAAACAATATATATATATATATAAGTATGATATAGGACATAGAGATAAGGTGTAGGCTATCTGAGGGAGGTAGCTTTGCTGAGATGGGATGTTAAGTTTGCAAATATTCAATAAAATAAATAAATAAATTGATATCTTTAAAAATTGAAATCCCTCTCACTCTCTCTATCTATCTATCTCTCTCTCTCTCTCTCTCTCTCTCTCGCTCTCTCTCCTTCTCTCTCTCTTTCTCTCTCTCTTTCTCTCTCTCTCTCCCTCTTCTCATATAGGTGAATGACTTTAAATACCTTTTGTAAATCTTTTATATATATTCAAACTTTTATCTAATATAAATTTTTAGTTAACACATACATATTAAAGTTTTTAGTAATATTAACATCCGTAAGAGTATTATCATATTCTGTATATCTTAACACACTTGACTGAGTTGCTTTAAAATAGTTTCCATTCTCTTCCCTATTTTATTACCTATTAAAACTTTGAACTTTAAATCACTTTGAATATATTATAACTTTAAATGAAAATATTGATATTAACTGTAACTACACTAAAACTTTGAATTGCAGTGATATATAAAACATATATATCTTAGAGCAGCTTAAGACTTTTATTCGAATGCTGCACTTGAGGAAACACTCACTCTCCCTCTCTCTTCCACTCTCACTCTTTCTCCCCAAAAGTGTATTATTATTTCAACAACTTTTACCCAGTTCTCATAAAATGCATTGTCAGCTCTGCTCAGCTGCACAGCTGCACAGCTGCTCCGATTGCTTTGATATGCTTTCTATCACGCTGCCATCGCCAACTGCTGCTGAGCGAGCAGCGCGCCTCGAAAGTATGCTACATTTTCTTTAACTTGTGCGTTAACATATTTCTGGAGCGTTTGTCGCTCTTTGTTTGAATTTCAGGAATGCCAAGCGAGAAGGAAATGACAAAAGTGAAAATATTCCAAGCACTTGTGCAGCGCTTTGTCTGCCTCGCGCGCTTTCTGCCCCTGCTCTTATGCCACACACACACACAATCATATCACATGTGCACACATACTATCTCCAATGTTTTCATACCCTGAACCTATTGAAAATCTAAAATTTGGGTATATTGGATTTGTGAAAATGTATGCAACAGACAGATGGAGGCATAGCAGATCCCACAAAGTACATATATTTTTAATCGAGTCGATGACTTGATTAGATTGAACCTTGTTAGTCCGCCTGAACGCGTCGATCTTACAAACTTTAACAGTTATAGACTTGAAATATCTAATTTTGGTTTTTGTTATATTTTGGATACCAGCTCCTAATTTTACTAAGCTCCCTATTAAAGGTTAGTTACAAATAAAGCCATATGAATGAGTTAGCATGTTTACAAAATGTAACAAATTTAATATAGCCATAGGCTTATAGTTTCTTTCATGAAACTCCGTCAAGTCAGTTCCAATTTATTAACAAAATTATTTTGCCAACTATTACACGCAAATACGATGTTGTTCAGGAAATCTTCTAGTCGAGCATCCCCAATTAGAGTTTTCTTACATGTTTTTGTGTGTATTTTGTGCAAAGCGCATTAAACACACACAAACACACACTCATGTATGTTTTAGCAAATCGATTGAATTGTCTTTTCCACTTTTGTGAGCTGCTTACATGACTTAAACTAAGCGCTGATTTGGTCTGGCCCTCGCTCTCGCTCTCGCTTTTCCTCTCACTCTCACTCTCGCTCTGTCAGCGACTCTTCGCTCTTTGATTATGTCAAATAGGGCAATTGGTTAGCAAAATATTTAAATTATTTAAGCATTCGACTTTGAACAAGTGCGAATTGGAAATTTTGGTATTCATCTTTCAGCTTCATTTGACGATTGGCCGGGAATCAAATCAATTTGGCAGCCGAGCGCCGGGTCAGCCAGCGCCTGACCTGAAAAGCCTTTTAGCCTCAACATTTGCCTTTTCTGGATCATTTCTGGTGCCGAGTGCTGATTATTTTATGCCTCTGACTGCCGACTGGTGTCATGTTTGTGCGTGTGGGTGGGTCTGCGATTCTTACTCTCTTTTTCTTTTTTCTTTTTTTTTTTTTTTTGATAAATTTACCATATCGTTAGCGCGACCCTTGGGCTGCTCCTTTTGTGCCATTATATACATGTATATGAGTGTGTGTGTTGAGTTTTGGTTTTTTTTCCTTTTCATTTATCCCCACTGACTCGACTGGCTTGGGGTGCGCTGCACAAATTGCTGTAATACAATATTTTTGCCATTAGGCAGCCAGTTACAGTGTTTGTGTTTTGTTGGGGTCTCAAATGCTTTTTTTTTTTGGGTCTAGCTGTTGCTCATATTGCAGCGCAGCTGTGAACCTTTTCAGTCGGGCTTGGCCTTTGTTCAAGTCAAGGGTATTGGCTGGTCGGTCAACTCATTAGACAGTGACCACAGGTTGCGGCCCGTGGGAACTCTCATATCATGCTGCAATGATATACCAAAAAGTCGAAACGCCTTTCGGCCCGGTTGAAATGTTCGTGCTTAATGGTACGTAAAGTCAGCATGATTAATAGGCGTCAGTCGCTTGTTTGTTTGTTCGTCAGACATGAATGCCACGCCCCCGACCGAATGCCCGCTGCCCAGCAGTTTATTGAAGTTCTTCGCTTTTTCGTTCTTTTTTCTTTCTGCGCTCGCTCTAATGATTTCAAATACAAATCGACAGCGGCAAAAGCTGAGAAAGCAGCCCAAACACAACACGCACAAAGTGTGTTTCATTTTGTTTCAATTTGCTTAGCTCGTGGGGCGTTGGCCCTTGGGTTCCGATCGGCCATTGTTTGTCTACATTTCAGTTTTTTATTCCACGCCTCTGGCTTTTAGACGGGGCCATCATTTTTAATTGAAACGTTACAATTTATGGCTACGCGCATATCAATTTACCAGATACAAAAAAGAAACGAAAAGAAATGAAATGTGAGAAAGGGATTTGTATATTGTGTCCCTCTCTCTCTCTCTCTCTCTCTCTGTCTCTCTCTCTTCTTAATTGTTGTTCTTAAATTTATAATGATAGACTGCAAGTCCAGCCAGACTATAAACAATATTTAATTATCCGACGAACCTTTAAAACCAAAGTTTTGTCTTATGAATTTATAATGTGGGGTGGGAGAAAGTGTCTAGAATTCGAACTTAAGCCAAGGCGTACTCAAGGCGTTTTCAACTATTCGTGAGCCTTTAATTAACTGTGCTTAAAATCAAACAAAAAAAAAAGAGACTAATTTGATTTATGCAGCTGATTGTTGAGTTCATAAAAATGTTGCTACTAAAAGCATCATTAAATATGAATGAATGAATTACGCTGATGAGCAATGCGATTGCCGAAAATTTATTTCTATTTAAGCTACCTGCTGTTAACGTCGAATAACAACAACAGCACTCATCAAATAAATAAAATCGAGCACAATGACAAAAGCCGAGCTGCCATCATTTGGCAAATGCAAAGATAAACTTCAACAATGGCTTAGTGGCTCAGAATGATTTGGTTTCCTTCTTCTCTCTCTTTTTTTTATGTGTGTCACACGAATGACAGGAAGTACACACACACACACATGTGTGACTGCATGTGTGTGTGCGCGCAATCAGACAGCTATCATCATCTATTGTAGCTCTCGCTCTGTGTGTGGATAATCAAAACAAAAACACTTGCTCTGCCATTGTAGCGAAACAGTTTTATTTTGAAAACAAAACAAAAGCCCACTTGAGCTTTTGCTCAGTTCGGGCAAGGACAATTTAATGCGATAGTGTGCGCGCATATGTCCCGTGTATAGAGAGTAAATACAACAACAACAAAATAAAAATAAAATAAATAACATAAATAAAAATTCCATTCAAGTATGTGCATTAAGCTGCTCTACATAAATAATGTATTTATCAAATATTTCAGGCAAGAGAAATCATTCGATTGGTAAAATGAATAAATGAATAAATATAATCATAAAGCTGATTGCAGCCCACTTTCTCTCTCTCTCTCTCCCTCTCTCTCTCCCTCTCTCTCTCCCTCTCTTTCTCTCATGTCTGCTGGCATTTAAGCTGTCAACATTTTTTCAGTTAAATATAATGCGGCTTTAGAACATCCTTTCAGAGTTGAGGCATGAGCTTTAAATGAGGTTATGATTAGTGTGCTATGAGGTGGAAAATTGAGAGCGAGTGTTGGGCACAAATTATAATGATAATTAAATAAAAATAAAATATTAATATTATTAAAAAATATATGTGGTATTAATTTGTCGTAAATAAATATGCCAAAAGTAAATCATATGAATTCTTATATTTAAATAAAGACAAAGAGAAATAAATAAAAAATTTTAAAAAATTTTTAATTGCAGTGCAATCGCAATTATTTTTATAAAAGCTTCAAACAATTTGAAATAAATTAAATTTATTTTATGTACATATATAAAATGAAATATAATAATCTGCATTGATATTGCTCTTTAAAAATGTTTATCTTACTTAGAGAAAATGAGTCCATTAAACATTTTTGTTGACTGTCTCAAAATTGTTATTATTATTGTTTTCTACTCCACAAAGACAATATTTGCACTTCCCAAGTAAATGTTGTCCTTGTGCAACAGAAACAAATTTGAGAATGTCAACAGAAAACTTTGATAGTCTTTCATGTATGATAGATATTTTTTAGGGGAGGTAAATATATTAATATTACTTTAATTAATAAAAATATAGTTACGATAATATGTATTAAAAAAAAAAATTAAATAATAAAATAAATAAAATAAAATAAAATAAAAAAATATATATATAAAATAACACAACATTAAATTAGAAAACAAATAAAATTGTTATTTATATTTTTATTATATATTTAAAACTCACAAATAAATTATTTAATTATTATTAAATTTTAAAATTAAAAAAAATTAAATTATGGAATCAATAACATTTTATTTATATATTTTAAAAAATATTTAAAAAATCGTAAACAGATTATTAAATTAATTCAAAATTTTTGAATTAAAATTAAAATATATTTCTAGCTAATACAAAAATGTTTTAAGAGCCACAAAATATCTAATAAAAAGCTAAATTAATTCTGTAATAAAGCTAATTAATTTTAAGAAATAATAAAAATTTATTTTTAAAATATTAAATAATATACAATTTATTGATTTATATTTTGACTTGTTATTTTTTGTAAGATTAATTTTTTTATTTAATATACTAAAATTCATACAAAAAAAAAAAAAAATATATATATATATATATATATATATCATATCATACATACATATATCATATCATATATATACGTATATCATATCATATCATATATACGTATATCATATCATATCATATCATATATACATATATATGTATATCATATCATATATACATATATCATATCATATCATACATACATATATCATATCATATCATATATACATATATCATTACTATATACATTTAAAAAAAATAAAATGAAATTATATGGACTTAAGTTAATATATCAGTTTTTAATATTTCCCTCCTCTCTAATTATTTTTAAATGAAAAATTTATTTATTTCACTTTTAATTTTATGTCAATTACTTTTTAATTCTTCTACCCAGACAGGGTATGCCATAGTCCTTCGTGCACTTGAGCTTTATCTTGTTGCGCCCAGCTGTGTCTCTCATGTGAATCGAAATTAGCTCTGTGTGCCGCCTAGATGAGCAGCTGCTCAACTAACTAAGTCAAGGACAACGTTTGATTTTTTGATTTTTATTTTATTTTTATTTTATTTTTATTTATTTTTTTTTTTTGTGTCTCGTTTAGGGCCGACTGCTGATTAATGAGGCTGGCTAATGAGAATGGGCGGCACATTTTATGTGCTGGCCTTTGCGCATTTAGCTAAAATTCATATTTAAGTCTGTCAGTATATTTGGGTAGGCGGGGGCGTGGCTGTCAGAGGCAATCAGGCTGCAGGCGAAATGCGTCGCAAATATCAAAGAGCGTATTTACATGCAAAACAGGAATTGTGGCTCAGGCTCAGGGCTCAGGGTTCGCTTTTTACACCCCTTGAAAATGTCTAAATGGGGTAGTATGTGCGGGTAGATATGTATGCTGCAGGCATATAATATTTGATTTAAATATGGTTTTCACATTTTTTATTTTAAATAAATTTAAAAAAATTGAAAATAAATAATGAAAATAATAAAAAAATAAATAAATAAATACAAAAAAGAAAAAAAATAAAATAAAAAATAAATATCTTTAAAAAAAAATAAAATAAAAAATAAAAAATAAATAAATAAAAAATTAAATAAATAAATAAATAAAAAATTAAATAAAACAAAATAAATAATATATAAATAATATAAATATATAAATATATGAAAACAAAAATAAAAAATAAATAAATAAAACAAAACAAAACAAAATAAATAAATAAATATATAAATAAATGTTTATAAAAATAAAAAATAAATAAATAAACGAATATACAAATAAATGAATAAATATATATCTTCTCTGCAGGGTATCCGATAGTTGGGCACTCCCTAGCAATATTTGTTTTTTATTTTTCAGCTGCTGCTGCTAAGTTGACTTGCCACAGACGCGCGTTTCAGCAGGAGAGAAAAAATTGAAAACCATTAGGATTAATGTTTAGTTGAAAGATTTGCGCGTTAAGCCATTTTTACATGGCCGCAATGCCGCTGCGGCTGCGAGTCCTGGCGTGAGTCCTGGCGCTCGTCCTGATGCCTGCCTGACTCCTACTATGGCTTTGGCTCCGGCCCAGACTCCCAGACTCTGACTCTGACTCTGACTCTGGCAATTGCTAATGTAGTTTATGTGTAACAGGCGGAGGCTTCTTAACGTTAACTGACGGCAAACCGTTATGGCTTAAGGGCGAGCGACGCACAAACGGCATGTAAAATGTGACATTTTAATGTATGCAAATGAGACGTTGAATTAAGCTCCACGAACACCCACTCGCACACTCGCACACGCACACATACAGACACACGCACACATCAGTTGGTTTCATATCCGTTTCCGTTTGCTTTTGCGCCATGTGATATGATTTAAAAATAATGAAAGCCAACGCTCTTCAATGGCTTTAATGTTGTTCTCCTAGTCTCTCCTTCTCCCGCTCTCTATCTTTCTAGCAACGTGACTTGTATTTCGTCTACCCTCTCCTTTGTTCTCATTCTCTCTCTCTCTCTCTCTCTCTCTCTCTCTCTCTCTCTGTGTTTGCTCTGCGGAAATGTCAACTTAACTTTTTTGCGCTTTGACAGTGACACAACAACAGGAGCAAAGCTCGCCCCATCGAGGAATATATTAGGAAGCGGGATGTGGGGAATGGGAGCCATTCCTCGTCCATCTACAGGCAATTTATTAATTTCTATGCAGCGTGCGTATCGTAATTTGTTTTGTTGTTTGCTTTTTCTTAGCTAGAAAATTACTTAAGTACCAGTTGCTTCGTTTCGATTATTTGAACTTTGCTTTGCAATTTCGCTGATTGTTTTTTATTGGCATAATTTTGTCGGCTGCCCTTGAACTGTTTGAAGGCAGAAAGTTTGCCTTTGACATTTTTCAAGTGGCTGCAAATTTTAATTGAGCTCACGTAATTTTTTGCTTTCTTTCTTTAATATTCATGGCTTCCAGCAGGAATCTGAATAAATGGATAAATATTTCAAAGCATTTTAGTGTAAGCGGCTCAATTGGAGAAGTTATTGAAGCTTTGAAGTGGAGCTTCCTTATATTAAACAGTTTTACTTTTAATTTTTATGAACTTATTTTACTTTATATATTTAATATTATATTTATTGTAGTAAATTTACTATTTATTAATTTTTTTTTTATTATCATGCAATTCTCAACTTGCTTCAAGCAGAACCTTTTTCATCATTTCATCAGAGTTTTGTTTATTTTCTTAGCTTTTTTGCCAAATTTGTTTTCGATTACTACAGCAGCTGATGCGTTTCCTTACCAAAACTCAATTTTGTTATTTTAATAATCTATGAATATTGGAAATTGTGGAATATATTATCTTTGGCAATCGCAGCTATCATAATTTGTTTATACAAATAACATAAACCGAGCGAAACGGGCAAATGTTTGTCTAGCTGCAGGCGCTATATATAGATGGTTATCAAAGCAGCCCCATGGCCAGATGTATTTGTAGAGCAGGAGCAGAGCTCTTAGTGCTCCACACACACACGCACTCACACACATATCAGACACACACACTTAACATAAATGAGCAAACATTTTCATCTCAATTTGCGCAAGTTTTGGCAACATTTAAACTTAATTTTTGGCCTGTGCAATTAATTACAAACCATTTAAAATAATTATATAAAAACATATAAGAGTGTTGCATTCGGGCGTAACCGATTGCGTGATACTCTGTTTCCATACAAGCATATGGTATATAAAACTCAGTCTGACTTTGTTGCCGATTTGCCACGCCCTCAGTAGGCGTGGACATATAATGTTTGATAACTTCTTGAAGGTGTCTCGAGTAATGTAACTGTACAATTTGGAAGCTTACACTTAAAAAATTTGAAAATTACAGAGATTTTTATATATACCACGCCCCCAAAGAGGCAAAAGATTAATTTTCGAGTCATCGATAAGGACTTTCAGATACTAAACTGTCCAATTTTAAAGTTTTTAGCTGTAAAACTGTAAGAGATATAAGCTTTTCTGGTTTGCCACGCGTCTGTGGGCGTAGGGGTATCCACCATATCTTTTTGATCTTGGTTTGTTAGTCTGAGTCTATGTATCAGATTTCAAGCATCTAGCTCTTTAACTTATATGATTTCCGGTCCATGGGCGCAAGCACTTTCCGATTTGCCACGCCCCTAGTGGGCGTATCAAGAAAATCTTGACATTTTATAGTTCGAGATTATACATGAGCTTATGTTTAAAATTACAAGACTCTAGGTGCAATAGCGTAGACATGTGGACAGACGGACATCAAGACTGACATTGTGTGAAACCAATATACTCTCATTACCTTTGGGAACAGAGTACAAAAAGGCTGAAATATTTGGGCTGTTTGTGGAGCACTCACCGATTAGCACTAATATCACATGTAGCATATACCAAAGCTGCAAATGCGTTGTTGTTGTTGTTGTTGCTGTTGTCCTTTTGGCCAGGCTAACAGCTTGGCCTGCCTGTTGCTTATGGCTGTGGCTGTGGTGGTGCTGCTGCTGTTGCTGCTTCTGCTGGTGGTGGTGTTGGCTGTGTCGTCGGTGGTGCTGTGGCAGCTGCTGCTGCTGGCTCTGTCCGTGACTGGGACTCAGTCCGGGACTGTGACTCAGCCGGTGAGTGTGACTGTTGGGCTCGGGCATACACATGCTGGCAGTTAAAACACTTTCACTTGCCGGAAGGGTCAAAGGACTGACTGTTCGCCTTTTGCTATTTGTGTGTGTGTGAGTGTGTTTATTTATGGGCTGTGGGCGAGCCCTTGGACGCTGCCCACACACAAAGGGAGAGTGAGACTACACCTCTCTCCTGTCTCTCTCTCTCTATCTTTCTGCCCCTTCGATGTGTTTATTAATTTCTGTGTGAAGCAAGAATTCACTTATTTAATTTAGACATTAAGTTGATATAGCTGTTTGTTGTTATTGTTGTTGTTGTTGCTGGTGTTCTCGTTGTTATTCTTATTTTAACTGCCTGGCAATTAATCACTTTTAATCGGGCGCGCGAAATGTAGCCGGAAAGCAAACGAGAAGAAGCACAAAAAAAATATAGAAAAGCAGAAAAGTAAAGCGGGCGAAACTATTAAACGGCCAGGACAGAAGCAAACGCGCGGCTCAAAGTTAAAGACATAAATTTTGCAGCATTTTGGCCAAAGATTAATTACAACAGCAAGAGCAGTAAAGAGAGACAGACAGAGGGAAAGAGAGAGGGAGAGCAGCAGCATTTGGGACACTATTGAGGCGCATGCAACATAAATTCAAAATATTCCCCGCACTCTCCGGCTCCGCCCACCGTACGGCTGTTGCTGCCTCGCATTTGATTTACGGCTAACTGGCAAACGCTTACTGTTGTAAGGCAATTGAGAGTCCTTGTTGGAGCACTTTCGCTGCCCGTTCGCCGTCGTTGTCGCCGTCGCTGTCGCTGTCGCTGTCGCTGTCGCTGTCGCTGCCGTTGTTGATGCTCCGCTGTTAATATAATAATGCCACACGCTTCGCTGACCCACATGGGCCGCAATGCAGCGAAATGCCCATCAAACTTGATTAGCGGCAACTGCTCCCAGTGTCTCTTGCCTTAGCTCTCGGTTTCTCTCTCTCTCTCTCTCTCTCTCTCTCTCTCTCTCTCTCTCTTTCTGTCTGCAAACTTTCTCTATTAATACGCAACCCATTTGGCCTTATTATTAACTATTTATAACTTATCATGTCACTCGCATGTCTGTGCAAAGCCTTTAAAAATGATTATTTTGTAATAATTGATTTTATGCAAAGTGTAAAATATTAAAAATTAATTCATTAAATTAATAAAATATTAACATAAAATCTATAATAAGCAATATAATAACTATTTATATGATTATAGATCAATTATAAACATTTCAAAATATATAAAAATATATAATTATTATAATAATAACAAAAATAATAAAAAAAAATAATAATAATAATAATAATAATAATAATAATAATAATAATAATAATAATAATAATAATAAAGACGTTTGGTTTTTCTAAAAAAAATTTTGATTGATATTAAAATTGTACTTCGAAATAAATTATGAAAAAATATTAGGAATGGGTAAAATATACAAACATTGTATAACAAAAAAGATAGGTATATAATAATATTAAAAAATATTAAAATATTAAATAATATTAAACAGAATAGCATAAATATCATTAATCTAATTATAATTTTTTTTTAGAAAAATAAATATTTACAATATTTTGGAAAAATATTAAAATTTATATATACACCATATACAATATGTAAAAATATATATATATCTAAATATAAAAAAAATTATTAATAAAATGGAAATATTAAAAAAAAAATATAGTTAATCTACTTATACAAATCAGTACAAAGCTCTACAAATGAATGAAATTAAATATTTACAAATTTTTATATTATTGTAAGAATATAAAAATATTGAATTTCTTTTCATATATTAATATTATTTCTAATATTTATATATTTTGCTTTGCATCAATTTAAAAACACAGTAAAATGTGAGAAAACAAATATCTATCTTTAAGTAAGTTTTTTTTTTTTTTTATTTTTTATTTCTATATTTTATTTGCAATCTGTCTTGTACAAAACAATAAGCAAGTCTTTAAACTATAACTATGAATAACCGGATAGTTTGAACTCCAACGAGATCTACTAGTTAAGTAAGTTAAGTAAGTTGCTATTGCTTTCTAAAAACAACATAATTTTTAATCAAACTCCACTTTTGTATGTTTCAACACATGTATTCCTTAAGTAAGTGGAATGAAGAACGACTAACTAAATCGTATGAGGACGCAAATGAATATGAACATATTTATTTAATAATCATTATTTGCGAAATATTTCGAACAGAATATTTCCCAAATATTTAAAATATATATATCAATATAAAACAAATAATATTCACATTACGATACGATCATTTATATCAATCACAAATGTTATTACAATCTAAGTACAGTCCAGCTCATCCACATCGAAAGCAGTCGGATCAGTTAATGCAAAATTCACAATTTACTAAAACTGTCGACAACAGCTAAAAAACCCATCATAATATTACAAGAGAGCTGCCTGATTGAACAGCTAAACAGGATTTTTGGGCTGTTGTTTTTAAAACACGTTAAAAAATCAAAGCGATAAACAAAAGCGAATGCGAAGCGCAACAACAAAGAATTACAAAGTGCTTTTAATGACAGCAGAAAAAAGAAAAAAAAAAATAACAAAAAAATAAAAAGTAAAACAAACATAAATAAAATACTTGACAAATTTTTTACACACACTTGTACACAAAATGTTGTTGTGGTTGTTTGCACAACAATGGCGGCAACAACAACAACAAAATGGCAGCTAACAAGTCGAGCAGAGATAATAAAGCAGCAGCGACAACAATAACAAATAACAAATACAAACGATAACAACAACAAAGCCAACACACAACAACAACAAAATTGCTGCGTCATTGTTCCGAGAGCGCCTAAAAATATGCAGCAGAGAATTTTATGCGTGGAATAGTGCGGGGCAGCCAAGACTCAAACCAAACTCCAAGAACAGAAATTAAAACAATAAAAATGAAGTGGGAGGGGGCAGAGCAGCGCCCATAATTAAGTTAAATTAGTGAGTTGGTAGAACGAAAGAAATAATGAAAATTACAATAGCTGCAAATTAAGTTTAAAAACTACACGGAATTTAGAACAAAGGCAGGGAACGGGCCAGTTGCAGTAGAGCAGATCAGCTGCAGCCAAGACTCAAGCTAGGGAACAATAGGGGGAATATGCGCAGGCAGATCAGCCAAGGCGCGAACCAAGCTTGGATGTGAACATGTGTTATAGAAGGAGGTAGCGGAGTAAGAGAATTTAAATAAATTAAGAGGCATAAAATTAAGATAAAATTAAGTTAAAGTATATGGAAATGAACTAAGTGCGAATTAGTAACATACAGAAATTATTTTCACTGAACAGGTCAAGCATGAGCACTTTGTGTGTGTTGAAAAGTGGGTAAGAGAACAGATCAGCCAAGATGCAAACCAATCTCTGAAGTGAAAGAATGACTACAGCAGCAACAGCCAAGTCTCAAACCAAGCTCTATACAGAAATAATGAACTGAGGAGAGCTGTCGAAGGGAAGGAATATAAATAAAGAAAATTGTGGAAGTCAAAAAAGATGAAATTGAAATATAAAGAAAAAAACTAAATATAAAAGATCAAATTAAAAAAATAATAATAATTAGATAATAATAAAAAATTAATAAAAAAAAAATAATAATCATAATATAAAATGAATAATATTAAGTAAAAATAACTAAAATAATACATAAAAATAATAAAATTAATATGAATAAACAAAAAAATAAATATATAAATAAAAAATAATAACAATAATAAATAAAAATAATTAAAAATAATATAAAAAAATATAAAAAAAATTAAATAAATGTGAAAAAGTAAAATATATTTTATTTAAATTTATTTAAATAAATAATAATAAATAAATTTATTAAAATAAATAAATAAATAAAAAATAATAACAATAATAAATAAAAATAATTAAGAATAATAAAAATAATATAGAAAAATAGAAAAAAATAAATAAATGTGAAAAAAGTAAAATATATTTTATTTAAATAAATATATAATAATAAATAAATAAAAATTAATAACAATAATGAATAAAAATAATTAAAAATAATAAAAATAATATAGAAAAATAGAAAAAAATAAATAAATGTGAAAAAAGTAAAATATATTTTATTTAAATAAATAAATAATATTAAATAGATTTATTAAAATAAATAAATAAATAATTTGTAAACGGCTCACATACGACAAACACGAATATGAGAACAGATCAACAAAACAGCCAAGACTCAAACCAAACTCCAAAGGGAAACAATGAACAAGGGCGAAGTTAATAGACAATAATAATTATTAATAAATTTATATAATACCTAATAAATTAAGAGAAAAGAAATAAATAAATTGCACTTTGAATATATAGAAAACAACTAAATGTAAATAAAGAACTAATAAAAATTGCTCAAACAGATCAGCTCATATATGTATTCACAATTTGTATGCATGCCGAACTGGGATCACTGTTAGTCCAGACTCACACCCAAAGCACGCACAATAACAGGGAACGGGCGTAGCAACACACGATCATAATTACATCTAAACAAATAACAAATAAACAAATTGCAATAGAATATATAGAAAACAACTAAATGTGAATAAAGAACTAATAAATATTGCGCAAACAGATCAGCTCATATATGTATTCACAGTTTGTATGCATGCCGAACTGGGATCACTGTTAGTCCAGACTCACACCCAAAGCAGGCACAAAAAATATGGAACAGGCACAGCAACACACGATCATAATTACATCAAAACAAATTTAAATATAGAACAAAATAAAAAAAAAATGCTTTACATTACAGACTGGTTCTTTTCTATGTTTTTTTTTTTTCAGCTTTTGTCGCGCTTTTATTTTAATTAACCGCAACCGCAGCAGTTCGAAAGTTTCCACAAGGAACATCAACAACAGCAACAACAAACAAAATGCTTGATAAATGTTTGCGGCACGCAAATCGCATTTATTTTTGTATATTTTTTTGTTTATATATTCATATTTTAAATTCGTGTTTGTCAAATTTATTCAAGCACACCTACAACTTGCACTTTATTTTCTCTGTTTCCTTTGAATTTTATTTTATTGCTCAAATTTTATTTGTATTTTTTTTAATTTTTTATTTTTTAATGGAACGAGCAAAACTAACACGAAACAACTTTTAAAGCCCGCACACGACACTTGTCCATCCAAATGCAAAAGTATTGCTGCCAGTGTGTGTGTGCGTGTGTGCTTGCGTGTGTGTGTTTATGTATGTGTGGCTGTGTGCGTGTGTGCGTGTTTCTGGTTTCTGGTTTCGGTTTTTCAGTTCTGGTTCAATTTGAATGCCAAAGAGCAGCGCGCGCGCGATTCAAACGACGTGCGTTCGGACTGAAGTGCAAATCATAACTAAAAAAAATTTTCAACTTCTTGTGCAAGCTTGTGGTGCGCCATCCAGCGGTCAATGACGGAACTAAGCGTGCAACTGCAGTCCTTGCGCATGCCTGAGACACACAGGCAAAAACGACGAGCGTCGAGCTACAAACATGACCGAAGGAGAGAGAGAGAGAGAGAGAGAGAGAGAGAGCGAACACTAACGACTCTCTCTCGCTTGTTGTCGCTGTTTCATTGCCAAAGCGTTCCGCTTCACAGTTAACAGAAAGCTTTGCGCTGTTAAAATATTGGGATTTTCTTTGACTTGGGCGCGATTGTATTTGAAATTAAATTTAAGGATTGCAGTTTGAATTTAGTATAGAAATTGTGAGATATGTTAGTTATTATAATTATAATAAATAATTATAATAAAATATAAATAATAAATAATAAGTATTTTCTATTATATAGTTTAACAAATAGGAATATATATATTACATACATTACATTTTTTTTATATATTTATATATTGCAAAAAAAGCTACAATAGATAATATATTATATATATTAAACACAAGTTTTTAATATATTTTTAAATTTTTGAAAATTAAGTATTATATTTAAAAGATATAAATAAATGAAAATAATATATAAATACACATACCTACCAACAAATATTTAAAAAATGTAATATTTTTTAGAATTTTTTCATTACTTTGCCCAATTCTGAAAATGGAGGACTTTGTTTTCAACTCAAAATGTTATTAAAAATGTTATTAATTTTGTTATAAATAAATATAAACTCTAAACTTTTAAAAGATTGGTGAAATAATGGTTTATTTTAATATGATTTATCAACTTTGAAGTTAAAGCTCAAGGGCACTGCTATTTTTATGAACACAGTTGTACCTATCAAGAAATAATTTATTAATTTAATATATTTTGCAAATTTTGTTTAATTCCAATTAAAAAAAAAAAATGACATGGATATTATAAAAATATTTATTTTTTTTAATTATGTTATTATTATTTATTATTACATTTTTAATTATTCATATTATTTTCTAAAAAAAAAATTAAATAAAATAAAATGATACAAATTACTTTTTTATATTATGTCGTGCTTACAAATTTCAGACAATAAAAAAAAATATATCTTCTGTTCAATTGATCATTTTTTTTTTTAATTTTCTGAAACTTTAAGTAAAATTTGATTCAATAAAACTTTAAATTGTATTTAAGCAATATATAAAAAAAATAAACAATATAATTTAAAAATAATTTTAGAAAAGACAAATTTCTAATGTTAAAACACACAAATGTCCTACTTACACTCAAAAGTCTTTGGAGCAGCCTTCCTTTGTTATGATCACCATATTAATCATACGCACTGTTGAGTGCATTCAGCAAATATTGAAGTAAAACATAATTTGTAATAGTTCATAGTGCTTAGGTTGATACAATTAAGAATAATATAAACTCTAAATATTCTTATATAATTTAATAATTCACATCTAAAGCTAATTTAGTCATTTGCCAACACTAGCTTCATCTAAGATTTCAAGTCAAGTAAAAAACAAATCATTTACCTTCTCAGCTAGTTTTTCGCTCATTTTTTTCCCCCGAAACTTTTGGGGGCAACACATTAATCATGGAACAGCGTGGCGCAGCTGCCAGGAGGAGTTCTTCTAGCAGCTAACGAAACAATTTCTATGTGCGACAATTATGAATATTTAACGAGCATTTGCTGATCCTTTGCGCACAATTAAAAGCTATTAAAGAAGAGTAGAAAATTTAATGAAAATATATGTAAATGCTTTGCTATCTGCTGGCGGGCAAAGCCACATGCAAATAAATATGATAAATTATCACAATATTTAATGAACCAACAAGCCAAAATGCCAACTCTTACAGCAACAACAGTGGGATGATATATATACATATATATGTATGTATATACATATATATGAATTGCCTGATATATGACTTTATCTATTGAATGCACTGGCCGCATAGACGCGAAGTCGGCAAGTGAGTGAAATGCGATTGCGAATACAGAATTTCACAAAGCCAATGCTATAATTAAATTTGCTTGTAATTTCTGTAATAATAATTAAATATTTCGCACAATTTTGTTCCGACCTTAATTAAGTATACGCAGTGTTAAACGCTTCAAGTGTATCATATGAAATTGTGGAATTTATTTTGTGCAAATTTAAGCAGCACCTGAAGCGCTCGCAAAAGGTGTTGTCGGGTGTCAAAGGACATTCACACACACGCACTCGAGCTACTTTAGCCATACATATGCAAATTTAGCACTGAAAATGGCAAAAAATGAAAAGAAAATTCTGACCAAAGCTGTCAAGGAAAGCAAGCAGACTCCGAGCAGCAGCAGCAACAGCAGCAGCAGCAACAGCAGCAGCAGGAGCAGAAGCAGCTATAACATGTCTTGGGTCAATGGCATTTAGCTTCATTTTTACTGCCGGATTCTTTGAGTGCAGCTCTGCAGCTCTGTGCAGCTGCTTGGCACACAGTCCAAGGCCAATGAATGCGGCAGGAAAACGAGCAGAGCAGTCTAAGTGCTCAGGTAATGTGCCGGCAGAATGGAAGATGAAAGTAGCAGCAAAACAGAAAGAACTATAAAGGAAAATACATAGGAAGAGCAAATTATATGGAAACTGATATATAAATGCTAAAATATTTTAAAAGAAAACAAAATATAATCAGCATAATTTGTTTATACAATAGAAATAGAAATAATAGACAGCAAGTCGAAATAATGAAATTGAATACAGCTCGAAATGAATAAAATACTTATATCAAGGGGGCTTTCATACCTTAAAAAGAAAATTATTAAAAAAAGAAAAAATAAAAATGAATTATGTTTAAGAAGAAAAAGTTCGTAACTAATTTATATTCTTAATAATTTAATTTTCATATTAAAGTACAAATGGTCTAATTAAAAAAAAAAATTAAAAAAAAATATTGTTCACAAATATTTGTAACATTGATCAATATATCACAAAAATCACAGAAATGAAACCCTTAATAAAATGTTTAGTACAAAAAAAAAAAAAAAAAAAAAAATTATTGCTAGTAAACTAGGCGAACAAGCTAAGATAAGCTAAGATTATAATGATATATTAAGTTAGGTTAATATATTGTTATAATCGTAGCTTACATATTTTATATATTTATTATTTAATAATTATTAATATATACTCAATTATTATATATTAATAATATCTAAATTACGAACAATATATGCTGAAAAGTATAATATAGTATTTGTAAGCTTTTTTATAATCGATTAATCCTTAATAAATCCTGACTTGATTTATTAATTTTTTTTTATATTATATTATAGCAATTTATACATATTTTAAATATTTATTATAAACTTAACAATATGTATTAATATGTAATGTAATGATTCTTTATAGTTAGTTTCACACTTACATGTAAGCCATCGTAACAAGTTTTGATACTTCACTAAGACAGAGCTCAGAGAGTGTTACAATATTTTATATTATTAATGTAGCTAATTATAAAAAAAAATAACAGATTTTGCGTATAGAAATATAAAATAATGAAATATATAAATAAATTATGATAACAAAATTGTCGATTACTCAGTCTAAAAACTCATTCGATTTTTCTATGATTTCCATGTATTTATTTAGGATAAACTTGTTTATTTTTCGAAGTTTACTTCGTGTATTAGGCTTTCATTAACAACTTCATTAAGGCAATTCCCTGCAAAGGTCAGACTTGAGTGAAAGTTGTCTTCAAGTTTTAGCTAAGCAGAGATTAGCCAAAAATTTGTGCAAAAATTGAATTGAATTTGCAATGCGAAAGCGAGAGGTTGGCGAATATTAAGTGCAATGCCCACAAGAGCCATAAGACATAAAGCAACTTTGGCTGCCATAATTTTGCAGCTGTCATAAAAATGCTGCACGGCCTGTTGGAGCGGAGGGCGGGAGATGTGGGGGACGATATGGGCAGTCCCGGGCTATGAGGAAAGGCTCTCCAAATGGCACATAAATTAATAGAAGCTGTTGCTGTTGCCGAGTAAAGTTTGCAGCATACTTAAATAAAAATAAAATATTTCGCAATGAAAAGAAACTTCAGCGCCGTCCGCTGGCTGCATGATTTTTTTGTATTGATTTATAGCGTTAATATTTTTGCTTTAATGCGTCAAATAAATTAAATTGTCTTACGCACCTTTACAGGTGGCAAAGGGCCGAAAACTTTGAAGACCTTAGGGAGGGTGAGGAAAGGTGAGGGTGGGGTAGGGTAGGGGCTGGAGCAACAAATGCATAACTTCGATTTCAAAAGCAAATAAATATTCATAAAAAAATATTTTTGCACTCTCGAAAGCACTTTGCGGCTCAGTCGGGCGCGAGGCGAGGCGAGCAGCGCGGCGCCAAGACACAGAATTATAAATATTCATTTATGCTAAGCGCCGACGCGTGAGTATTCGCAGGTGTCTGCGTGGGCGTTGCCACCTTCTCAAGACAACTTGTTGTTGTTGTTGTTGTTGTTGCCCACTTTTCGCGGCTTCTTCGGATTTCTTGCCACTGTTGCTGCGTGTTGCGCGCTTTACTGCCAATACGAGGCGTATGATTGATTTAATTACCGTGCAATGTAAGTTGTCTAACAACGGCGGACCGACGGACCGACGGACACCCGCGCGCGGATTTCTTTCCTGCGGCACAGCCTGTTGCGAGGCCCATGACCTTTGCTCGTGGCCTTGTAAATTGTCTGCACAGGTTATTGAAAAAATAATGAGATGACAGTTAAATAACAGCGGCTCACAATGGCCACAATTATTGTATACAGCATTCTATATTTGTATACTTTTTTTTGTGATAAGATTTAAGATTCATATTTCATTTACTCTAAGCAAATTTCGATGTTTTTTGTGTTTTAATATTAAATATTTATTGTTTCCATTTTGTTGATCAGCTGCCATAAATTAGCAGTGAGCATAGCCTAGCCTAGCCATAAGCTAGCCTATCACAGCCTGCTCTTCCTCCATTCGCAGCCTTCCTATTACTGCTAAACTGTGTTGTGATTGGCTGTTAGCAGGTAGAGAGTTTTTTTGTTGTAAACATAACCGCATGAGTCTGCGTCTTAGTTGCGAGCTACTCATTTCTACTTGGTATGCTAGCTCCAAGTGTGAGAGAGGGATAGTGATAGCTGTTGCTGAACATAGTGCCGGCTCCTGGTGAGTGCGAGTGCGATGGCTATTCAGGCACTGCGGACAGCTTGCATATGATTTCATTGGACGAAGTGAATGCGATTAGAAATGAGTAGTTTGAAAAGATATGAAAGAGAGCAGATCGAGAAATTCTTTTGGAGACAAAGCTATACAATTGTTAAGCTACAATGCAAACCGATCATATTGAGACAAACTGTATTACATATGTGTATATATGGGCACTCAATTTGTACACACTCGCATATCTAGATTGTGTTCCGAATCTTCAGTTGCCCTAATACTGTTAACGTATTTAGATTGATATTATTTGTTGCCTTAGAAAAGCATATAAATTAAGTGTTCGATATATTTAAGCTGCAAGGTGCTGTGCGTAATATATTGAACAGCTGCATGAAGTCTGCCGAATGATTTAAATTTTGTTAGCCTACTTTTGAATACAAGGCAACTGTGTATTGGGTCTGTTATATGTTTTTTAATTGCTATATATATAAGGTCCTTAATTTATATATGATCATAACTTATATGATCAGGGTACAAAGAAAAGTCTATTTTCTTCTCAACTTCATAATACTTCATAATACAATATTATTAATTTCATATATTTTTGAATTTTGTAAGAGTTTTTGTTATTAATTTCCATAAATATTTTATACTGAATTAATTCTCTCTAAGCTAAATATAAGATTAATAAATATAATAAATATTTTATACTAAATTATGTCTCTCTAATCTTAATAAATATAATATATCTTAAATTTTATTTTCCCTAAGCGTAAGATTTATCGTTTAGCTACTTTTCATTAGAAATACAATTTTTATTTTTACTCAAACCAATCCCATTTTATATTAATTAATTTTGCCATATATTCTAATAAACCAAATTTGCAATGTTTTTATTTTATATTACTTAATATTTCATTTATATTTCTTAAATATTTCCTTTGATTTTAAATCTTTGTGTTGACAATCGGCTTTCGTTGCGAATTTATCGAGTGTGTTGTTGCCTTTGTTATTCAATTTTTTTATTTTTCCATTTTTTTTTTGGCAAATTCTTTATCTCATTTACTTGGTTAATTATAGCACAGTGTTGGGACGACATAAAAGCGGAGCTCGTAAATCTTATCAGACGAGCAAGAATGGTTACATTTTATGCGCCAGTTGCTATGCCCATTGTTGTTGCTGCTGCTGTTGTTGTTGTCATTGCTGCTGCTGCAGTTGCTGTTGTTGTTGTTGTTGCTGTTGTTGAGGCTTAGCTAAGCGCTAACGCCCGCATACACATAATTTCCGTTTTCCTTTGTAGCGCCCACAGCAGCGGCAAACAAACAAGCGGCAGTCGTACTTCATGTAATCAACATTTTAATTGCGGAAACGGAACTCACACACACTCGCACACACATGTGGCTAGCGAGGGCTGGAGTGGGAGAACAAATTTAGCGTGCATATCTGTTACACATTACGCATACGCAATGTGTGGCTGTTGCTTTGCTTTGCTTTGCGTTCTTTGTCGCTGGCAATGCAGGTGTGCTGTATCTATAGATACCCACTGTGCACTCTCTGCATTAGAGAGGCAACAAGAGAGAGAGAGAGAGTGAGCGAGAGAGAGAGAGAGAGTCAGTTGGGGCGACAGCAGCACGTCGGGAATTCATTACATCAAATATAAAGAAAGTTTTAGGCAATTTGACAGAATCCGCTCAGCCCGAGCCGAAAGCAGAACGAAAAAAAAAAAACAAATATATATGTGAAAAGCTGTAAAAAAAAGAGGGAGATGAGAGATGGAGGGAGAGGCAGATATAGATATATTCCCTTGGCGCTGCAGCTGTAACGAGCTGCCTGCATGCAGGTAGCCCGAAATCTACTTAGCAAATGGGGGCAACGTGAACGTAAACGAATTTTGCGAATATGCAGCAACAGCAACAGCAACAGCAACAGCAGCAGCAGGTAGAACTTCAGAGCCAAAGCCACAGGCACACACACACACATACACACATATATATTTATTTATATATATGGATAGATGGATAGATTTCGGTGTATAGGTAAGTTGGGCTGCCGAAACACTTGAGCGACAATGGCAGCAGCAGCAGCAGCAGCAGCAGCAGCAGCCAAAGACCCGTTCGAGAGCTGCCGCTGCTGTTGCTGCTACCTTCGTTCTTATTCCCTCGTTTTTTTACAGCTGCCGCAGCAGACATGATAAATTCTCTTTAGTATGCGGCATACATGAGTGATGATATTAACCAACAACAGGCCAGCCAGAAACGTGCCAGCAGTGGAGTGGGGCGAGGAAACGGGCAACGGGCCACCTCAGCAGGTGCCAGGCAAGTCAAGTCAGTCAGGCAGCCAAAAAAAAAAAGAGAAGAAATCGAAAAGAAGTAACAAAAAACAGAGCAAAAGAGCTCGACTAGAATATATCCTATTATTCTGGTGATTAAAAAAGATTTATGATTGGTTGGGAAATGAAAACAGCTAATGGTAAAGAGATTGTAAATTATATATGTGTATTATTATATATTTATTTTATATATATACCTAAATATACATACCTAAATACACTTTTTATATTCATCGTCCTCCGCTTTCAAACAAGATCATGTTCATCCACTCTGCAGAGCCTGCAGGGTATATCAAAATGGAGCTTCGCAGCGAATGCTTGTGGTTCTGTTAGTCCATGGGGTCTTTTTTTTCGTTGCGGTAATTGTCAGTGTATGCGTGTGTGAATATGTGTGTGTGTGTGTGCATGTTACCTGAAGAAGTTGTTAGTGGGTTGACTAGCTTCGTATCGGGTCTCAGTTGGGCCAAAGTGAAAACTTGCTGTTGACGGCGTTTCGATAATCTAATACGCCCTCCGCCGAGCAGCCTCAAATGAAATCCAAAAAACCTAGCCACTTTTGTTCGATTTGGAATGTTTGCTTTAACTATTGCCTCATTACACTTTTTGTTGCCTTGTCGAAAAGTTCATTTGTTTTGTTGATTTTTATGAAATAGGGTTATTTTTTTTTCGCTTTGCTTGTTGCTTTCAAAGACCCTGCAAGCATGTCTCGTCAGCTGAGCTCCGTGGAGTTCTCAGAACAGCAAAGCGAAGAACCGGAACAGAATTCAGGCGGCCAACTTACAGTGAATTTAATAGAACAGTTTGCCGATGAGGCAAACGAATATGATGATGGGGATGCTGCGGGTAATGACTATCTGGATAATTTGGATGAATTCTACGATCACCTTAACAACTTTGATGACTATGAATCTGAACATTCGCTGGATGAATTGCATGAGTCCATGGGAAAAGACGGTAGCGCAATACCTGCCGAGAAGATCTTGAAAAGAAAAAATACTTTGAATGATGAGATCGTGCAGAAAAGAACGAAATTAAATGATGATAAGATCTTGCAGAAAAAAAAGAAATTGAATGATCAGAAGATCTTGCAGAAAAACCCGCAATCGAAGGCGGTTCGAAAACTGGGCCTAGGCAAAAGCAAAACTATCAAGAGCGAAAATCCAAGTCTACAGACAAAATCGGCCAAGGAGAAGAAGAAGAAACTGAAATTGCCTAAAATTAAAGCTCCACTCAGGGCAACGAAACCAATAAAAAAGCCAAGGCAACCTCTAGAGAGGGTATCTTTAAATTTGGATAATTTGAGTAGACACTCGAGGGCCAGTCGAGTGAGTGGACGATCGTTTTCTTCGCACACAGGCTATAGATTCGTAGAACCGCCTTCGAAAGTCCCATCGCTGCATCTGTTCAAGGCGGTAAGGCGCAACGAACCGGTAAAAACTCCACGGAGAAAGAAGAAGAATGCAAATTTCACCTATTCGGAGGACGTTTCGACGTCGAACTCGAATATTTCGGTTCTGTCGCATCTACAGGACGTCGAGCTCAACAAGCGGAATAATGTGATAGAGACGCTGAGGGACATACCGGACATCAGTGAACTAACGGAAGGCAGTAGCCTCCATACGGTAGCTTCGCAAAAACTGGAGACGAAGCACAAGGCCGAGGTCAAACCGCCGACATGCCACTACGATTCCATTTACGATTACTACGATGCAGAGGATTACAATGCCGAAACGGGAGACCAGAGTTCACGGATCACCACTCAAGGTTTATCTTTAAGCAGCTACAGCTCCACCACTCAGGCCAGCATATTAGCTTCGAGGCATATAATCGATGCTGATGACTATGGGGATATAACTAGGAGACTGACAACGTTTCTCCTTCCGGAGAGAGCGCACGTTTTGCGGATCATCGAAACCAACACCAAGCATTATGAGATCTGCGAACGCTTCGTGAACGATCTGATCAATCAGGCTGTCACCAAGGCTGAAAGCAAAGTTCCCCGACTCAAGGACATCCTTGATAAGGACAAATTGATCAAGGAACTCATTTTACTGGTATTGGAAATCCGTAGAGTGGCCGGCAAGAAGAGATCTTTGGAGGGTCACATCAAAGACCATTTTCTGCGCAAAAAGGAAATGACCTACATCATAGCTGATGAATTCGATAAGTTGAATTACGATCGTTTGCGGAAGTCCCTCGCTCAGTTTGATCGACTGCTTGAGGTCCAGAACAAGACACTTGAGCTGGCCCAGAGGCAGTTGACCAAGTTGAACGAGGAGCTTGTACAAACGCGCCTAGACTCCGCCCAAAAGATCTCCAACTTCGAGCAGGTTGTGCGAAATACTCTCATTACCAAAGATAGCTTTACTCATCTCTCCAGCTATGTGGACGATGCGCTGCGCAGGATGGCCAGCTTCCGGAATGAGATGGCCGACATGCGACTGGAGCTGTTTCACGCTCAACATCGATTTGCCGATATAAAAAACGTAAGATTGAAGAGTGTACTGAGAGAGCTTTTAATAACTCTTTTCACTTAGAAATCAGATAAACTGGAAAATCTTGGTGACGGACTCATGATGCATGATTATATATCCCAGCAGACAGAGACCATTGCGCTAAACACTAAAATTGAAGGTACGGAGAAGACTTTACTTTTAAATGGTTTTCCAAATTTAATCCCCTCAAATATTTCCAACTTATTTCTAGAACGCAATGAGGACCTGGATCGCCTGCATGTGAGAATCCACTTTGATATGCATGCGCTGGCCCATCTGAAATGTAAGGCGTTCATGGAACGCTCGAACTACTATCAAATGCGAAAAAAGATGAAGCAATGTGAGGAGAGAAGATCCAGCTTTCAGGAGCTCATCTATCAGGGCAAGCTGAAGCACAATAAGATTAAACGGGATCTGTACAAGTTGCGGACTTGCGGCTCGCTGATGTTTTACCCACTCTTATTGCAAGACTACGACGATACGTTAGTGGCCTTAAAGATTAAGAGGGCAGCAGTGGAGAAGCTTCGTGCGGACTTTGCGCGACTGACTGAACGCATACGTCTCACAGAGGCAATGCTGTCGGATGAAAAGAAATTGTCATCAAGAGCATCAACAAAAACACAATCATCAATGAAAGCCTCTTTCGTTGTAACTGGGCAAAGTGTTTTATGAATACATTTAACTTAAAAGTTGCTGTATTTGCCTATGGGATGAGCAAATTTCGTGAGGGGTTTCTTATTTGTGGTACCCATTAAAAGTGATCGAAAAAAGCTGGGTGGACTCGAGCTCCATATATATAGTCTTTGCCATGATCAACAGCTGTGTTGATATGTTTCTTTTTGTCTGTCCGTCCGTACTTCTTTCTGTCCGTCCAACTCGTCCATCTGTCCATCCCTTCTTCTGTCCGTCCCACTATATGTCCGTCCTACTATATGTCCGTCCTTTTATCTGTCGGTCCCTCTGTTTTTCCGATTATCTGCCCCTACAACTATCTATCCGCCCTTTCATCTGTCCATCCATCTCCCCATCGCTCTGCTTTTGTGTGTATTTCCGCCCCTCCATCTCTCCGTCTGACCCTCCATGTGTCTGTTCGGCGCTTCATATGTCCATTCCCCCTCTTATTGTCCATCCGCCTTTCCATCTCTCCGTCCGCCATTTCATGTGTCCACATACCCCTCCATCTCTCCGTCCGTCTCTTCATTTGTCCAACCGCCCCTGCATCTGTGCGTCCGTCTCTCCATGGTCCGTCCGCCCTTCCATCTCTCCGTCCGTCCCTCCATCTGTCCATCCGTCCCCTCTTTTGTCGCCCGCATTCTCTCAATCCGTCCTACCATCTATTCGCCCCCTTATCTCTCCGCCCGTCTTTCTATTTGTCCGTCCATCCCTCCATATTCCCCTCTATTCGTCTTTCCCCACGTTTCTATGTCCATTCCGAGTGTTAGTCCGTCTATCTGTTCTAAAATTCAACTATTCATTTCTCTTTTTTTTTTTTTTTTTTGTAATTAATCAGATATACATTTTACTACGCTAATTAATTATTTAATTTCTGGCTCCCGCAACTAATTTTTAAACGTAGAATTTTGTGGTTCGCCCCATCTAATTAATTTGGTTTTGTATATTAGCTAAAATAGTTTAAAAAGTTAAAGAAAAGACTTACTTTTTTATTTTATTTCATCTCTTCGAGCTCATTTTGTACCATTTTTTCACCTGCTCAATTATAGATACCTTTCGTTTATTCGGGTTATGGTTGATTTTCCTGAAGAGCAGAAAATTTCCAGGCATAGTTTGTTCAGTATCATAAGACGTGTCATTCCACTAAATACGTAATAACAACAATGGCAAAAACTGTCATAGCTATATCTCTCTCTCACACACACCTCCTCTCTCTCTCTCTCTCTATATGTATGTTCCAATATGTGGCAGGCACACAGCGGGACATGTTTCTGCCTGCTCGCATATAGAAAAGTCATGTTTTGCATCTTTTGGCAGCTGCCATATATCTTAGTACGGGCCAAACAAGACTAACAAACATTTGGATACATAGTCAACTGCACGCACACATGTCAGGGCACACACACACACACACGCACATGACTACACACAGGTGGAAGAACATTGTCAGTGTATTAGTTCTGTGGCCAGCTCTAACGACAGCTACCAAAACAACAATGAGAGATAGAGAGAGGAAGATGAAGAGATAGGGAGTGAGTGAGAGAGAAAGAATGGAATATTGAGTGTGTGTGTGAGAGATGAAGAGATGCAGATGAGCAACAAACGGAAGATTTTGGGGCAGCTGTGGACGGTTCCTTGGTATGCACAATTCATGTTGCACTTATACAACAAAGCTACCACTAACAATAACAACAAGTTGAGAATATGGAGCAACTGACTGCCTCATACTCGTTCAAGAGTTTCGGATAGTGGAATATACTTTTACACTGCTGAGCGCTGCTTTCCACGTTAGTGGGATAGTTAGCCAAACACTTTTAATAAATTCGTTCCGACTTAACGGAACTTTATGAAAAAATACAGCATATGATTCTATTGAATTTATGATATTTAAAAAATATGCTAACTCATTCTCATGAGTATATTGGCAATTGACCTTGAAGGTAAATGAAGAGCCGGAATCCAAAATATTACAAAAATCAAAATTGTATAAATTTCACATGAATCTATGTGCAAAATTTGGATGCGCTGGCTTTAAAGATGTAGGAGATATAATTTTCAAACCTATTTCCGATAAGGTTTTAAATCAATAATTTTAAAACGTGAAGATTCATCGATTTTCTGAAACAAACATGACTTACACGTGCTAAACACAAACTTATTAAAAAAAATTTAGGATCTCTAGCACTTATAGTTGTTGAGAATTACGCGATCAAACATACGGACAGAAGGACAGTGCTAAATGTCAGCTCTTCGCTCTGACCAAGAAAATAAATACTTTGTGGGGGTCCGCATAATTCCCATTTTCATTGGTTTCAGGCTCTTCATTTACCTTGAAGGTAAATGAAGAGCCGGAATCCAAAATATTACAAAAATCAAAATTGTATAAATTTCACATGAATCTATGTGCAAAATTTGGATGCGCTGGCTTTAAAGATGTAGGAGATATAATTTTCAAACCTATTTCCGATAAGGTTTTAAATCAATAATTTTAAAACGTGAAGATTCATCGATTTTCTGAAACAAACATGACTTACACGTGCTAAACACAAACTTATTAAAAAAAATTTAGGATCTCTAGCACTTATAGTTGTTGAGAATTACGCGATCAAACATACGGACAGAAGGACAGTGCTAAATGTCAGCTCTTCGCTCTGACCAAGAAAATAAATACTTTGTGGGGGTCCGCATAATTCCCATTTTCATTGGTTTCAGGGTATAATAAGTCAATTATTGCACAAATCCAATATACTCTTCTGCCACAGCCGAACGAGTATATCAACAACAGTTACCTAGGCAAGGGTAGATGTAGAGGTAGAGTAGTGGTGTCAACTAATAGCAGGGAAGCTGTGCCGCCAGCAGCGGTGGCAGCTAGAACCACAGCCACAGGCAGAGCCACAGCCGGGTTAATGGTAAAGGTGCTGCCCCCAGAGAGAGACCTCCCCCTGTCAGCGATCCGCCCTTACCACACTTGTCTGAGTTTTTTTTTTTTGGTATTTTTTTGTTGTATTTTTTGCTGGCCAACATCTGAGCGCTCACGTGTGTTTGGCACGCATGTTGCAAGCGCTTATCGGCATCGTCGCTGAGCTCGAGGGCATTAGAGGATGGGTGGGTGTCTGACGTGAAGTTAAGGCAGGCAAATGCCACTGACAGCGACTTGGACAAGTTGGTTTGGGGTGTCGAGGCACTTGGTACTTACTGCACTTGGCTGTTAAGACGAAATGCCGTTAGCAACGAGTAAATTCGATTTTGCACTTGAGCCGCTTGCAGCTAATGCAGCCAACGACCTGCCACATCAGCCAAATGGCCACGCCCAAAGGCTAAAACTTACTCTCCTCTTGCCCTCTCTCTCCCTCTCCCTCTCTCTCTGCCTTTTCTCTCGGTCTCTGTCGCCCTCTCGCTGTCAAGTTGCAACGTTTTTATGTGCCGGCCGGCCAACTGGAAGAAATTGCTGCGAAAAAATGCTGAAACTAAAACTAAGGACTAAAGCTAATGTGCTCTGCATATTTGTAACGAGGGCAGTTTAAATTATATCAAATATTTAAAGTGCACTTAAAAGTTTGCGAATGATTCGTGGATGAGTAGATATATATAAGGCTAAGTCAATAACAATAGAAATATTGAGAACATAAGTATGGAAGAGAGATGGAGTTGTACAAATATTTCTAATAAATATGTATATTGTATATCAAGCGTAGTATTAATGTATATTATGTGTGTATCAAATGCAAAAATGGATACAAATATTAATTATGTATTTAAAATATTCTTGAAGAAAAGAATTCTAAAACTTGTTATATTACTAAACATATTTATATCAACTTAAAAAATATTTTTAGCTGAATTATGTAAATAATATTGTATATAGACTAAAATTTTCATAAATATTTGTTTTAAGTATTCATATGGAATACTTATTATAAATACTTATGTGGAATTATATAACTAATATTAATATTTGTAATATATATTTTGATATTTTTAACTCAGGTTTTTATAGAAAATTTGAGTTAGGATTTATGTAAAATTTGATCAATTTAAAAAAAATTTGTTAAATCGAAATTATAGATCATTTAGATTGAAATAAAAAATAATAAATAGATTTAAGCCAAACACAATTAATTAAATAATTAGTAAAAACTCTATTCAAATTAAATTTACTTCAACCCAAAATCTAGATAAAATATTTTCGATAATCCTATAGAAATATGCAAATCACTCGCGAAACTCTTGAGGTCACCCTCGTCCAGCTGTTGGTTAGTTTTACTCCACTTTGAGGGTTTGAGGGTTCGAGGCGTCGTCAGTCGCAAGTAAAAGCAATTTCAGGTACTCGACTGGAGGACGACAAACAATTTGCATATGCAATGCACGTGCGCATCTTCAATTTACAATTTGGATGCGGCTAAATACGTATCTGTGCGATAGATCTATAAACCAATTTCCGCAGCTAAAGCAAAAACACATCCGATTTGTACTGGAAATGGTTCTTGCTGTTGCTGCTGCTGCTGTTGTTGCTGTTGCTGTTGTTGTTGTCGCGTCTCGCTCAATTAACACTGTCCTATTTTTGGCGCATTTCCTTTTCATAGCATTCTGACGATGACGTTGCATAAATGTTTCCGCCATTTTGCAAAATATTATAGCACACACACACACAGAGACAGAAAGACAGCAATGTTTGCATGCGCTTTCATTAAGCCTTTATTTTAAATATTTATAAATATAAAATGCAACTATTTTGGAGCAACTCTAACCAAAGCTCCGCACACTCAACAATAGCAAATGGCGCCACAACTAGGACGATATCCTGTTACCCATAAAGCGAGTCGCAGTCGCAGTCGAGCGAGTGCGTGTGTGACTGTGTCGGTGTGCGTGTGTGTGTGTGTGTGTGACTGTGTGTGTGTGTGAACATTTGAGTAATAAACTCATTTCATATGCTGACTGCTTTTTCATTTCAAAACTTTTTTCTGTAGCCAGTGTGTTTCTTGTTAGCCAAGCAAGCCGCATGATATACGAGTTCTCCAACTGTTATGGGTAGCCCATTCTCTCACTCTCTCTCTCTTCCACTCTCCCTCTCTCTCTCTCTCTCCTGTGTAGTTTCTAGTTAACTATTTCAGTTGTTGTTTTTGTTGTTTTATTAGGTTGTTTTTGTTGGGCTCGTTGCTTGCGGATTAGTTGCAAAATTTTGGTTGAACTGCAGCAGCAGCAACAGTGGCAGCAGCGGGAGCAGCATAAAAACGAAAATATTATTAAATATGCATAGGTGAGCCGAACGGCAGCTCAGTTACCTGTTAAATGTAGGTGAAACTGGCTGTCAAATGCCTGACACAACGATAATGAAATTTGCACAGGCCACGTCAACATAGCGCGCCATGCCCTCAGCCCTTCGTCTCTCCCATTTTCTCTCTTTCTCTCTCTCTCTATACTACAGCTAAACACGTTGAGTGACATTTTAATAAAGTGCTCACTTGTTCAATTAAATGCTCTCCAGACGCGATTGCGACTGTGCCTCATAAGAATGCAAACTAGACACACAAACAGTCAGTCAGTTAGTCATTCAGCCAGTCATTCATTCAGTCACTAGACAGCGAGACAGACAAAGAGACAGCAGCGAGAGATAGACAGTTAGTCAGTCAGTCAGTCAATCAGTTAGTTAGTAAGTTCGGTGCTCTGCATCTTTTGCCTTTTGATTGTTGTTGGCCCCCAGCTGACAGGCTGGGAGCAAAAGCTTTTAAGCTGCGACTCGTATGGATATTTTTATAAATATAAATTTGACAAACAAAAAATCAATTAATATTTTAAAAAAGGATACAATTACATATACATAAGCCAAAAGCTCTATAAAACATATTATTTTATATAATATTTTATTTGCAAATTCATAATTATGGCAACTGTTATTTGTATTGACTGGACTAACAATGTTTTAGCTGGCTTAGGGTTTTTTCCAAACAAACTTTTGATAGAACTTGGCAGTTCAGTTAGACTTAATTGAAAGTCTAACGCAAATTATGGCTCATCACATTGTTTAACAGCTCTTAAAATCAACATGAAAATAAAGTATGGTATTATTTATTTATTAATTAATTAATTAATTTATTTATTTATATTTTAATTATTTATAAATAAATTAATTAATTTATTTTTTTTTATATATTTTTTTTATTTATTTATATATTTCTTCAATATTATAATAATAATAAATAATTCATAATAATATACATATATATTGCGACAGGCTCTGTTTATATTTGATTATCGATAACCGTCGTCTGCACGTTTCCTTTCTCTATTAATATAAAACATTTTATTTATTTTTTTTTTTTTTTGTGACTTTTGTGTCCACATTTTACAGCAGCATTTCCTTTTCTCTAACATATTAAAAATATATTATTTAATTTGTTGCTTTTCATTGAATTATTTTGAGTTGGCTTCCGACTTTTTGCTGATGTTTATCGTTTGTGACAGAGCAGAACTCAATTATCGCTAATTCAATTGGGGTTTTCTCTCTCAAACTCGCCCGCACTCTCCTCTCTCTCTCTTTCTCTCTCTCTCTCTCTCACTCTGTGTGTGTTTGAGGAGCAAATTGAATCATTTAAGGTAAAGCTGCTTTATTATTTGCTTCTTCTGATTATTGTATTTATTTTTATTGTTGTGGAATTACTGAGCAAAAACTTTGGCAGCCATCAGAGCAGAGTCGAGCCGAGCCGAGCAGAGCAGAGCAGAGAGTTGAGTAGCGCTTCAACTAAGTAAAGTGCAAAAGTTGGCTTAACAGAAAAGTTTGTCATGGGCTGCAGCGGCAAATAATAAAAATGAGCAGCAGTCGCATAAAGTGCAGCAAATGCAAAAACTTCTGCCACTCGCTGGACAGCGAGAGCACCAACTATAACAACAAGCTGTCATTGCCGCTCATGCTTGAGCTCGAGCTCAAGATTGGACTCCCAGCAGTCACAAAACTCGGGGCAATAAACAATAAAACACTAAATCAAGCGTTGCGTCTCTTGGGTATATACCTCTCTCTCTCACTCACACACTATCACTATCTCGGTCTTTGAGTCAACTATGAAAATTGGCACATCAAACGTTTTAAGCGCAACTCGTTTATCTCCGGATAGGGAGGTAAGCGATACGCCTGCATTATCCAGGCGACAAGCAATTGAATCGCATTACAAGCCAAATAAATTTCACAACCCCTCAAGCAACGAGCTACGAACTCGAGCTCATCGAACAGCTGCTTCTAGATATAACAACAGCAACAGCAGAAGCAGTCTCTCCCTCTCCCTCTCTCACTCTCACATTTGCCTATAAAGCACACACATTGTATTCCTCTCCGCCGCCCGTTAAGTTAGCTGTCTATAGCGTTCAGGTAAACAGCTTCAATTATGTATGCCACAAGATTTACAGGAAATCGAGCAGAGAACTGCAGTGCAAGCATAGTTGAACAGTGTAAACAAGCTGTGTAAGCGGACGAAATTACTAATAATATAATAAATGAATCATTAAAATTTAAAAATAATAAAATGTGCAGTGAAATAATAAAAATAATAATATATAGTAATATAATAATCATAATAATAATAATAATAATAATAATAAATTAATAGAAATAATAAATATTATATATAAATTATTATAATTAACAATAATATATTATATATTATTTATATAAAACAATTGCCCAAAATTAAATTTATAAAAAAGTAAAAACTTTACATTCAAGCGTAACCGAATGCATGATACCCTGTACACTTAAGGTAATCTGCAATATTATAGTACAGAGACTTGTCGTGAGAGAAGTGAACGTAAGCTGAATTAAGAGCGTCTAGGAGTGCTTTCTAAAGTTGACAATAATTTCAGGTACCGTAATTATGTGTTACAATAATAATATTGATATTATATGTGTTTACTCTCAATTCAGAGATCTGAAGATCTAAACAGATTTAATTCTCATATTCGAATATAACAAAAGCCCTTAGATATCTGCATTTGTTTATCTATATATGTTGATATGTACATAGATACAATATATATTCTGGAATTGAACTAATTTTTTAATTTTTAAACATTTTATATATGGTTTCTACTGAAATATATATATATATTTTTTTCCCCACTATAATAGAAGCTCAAGTTTAAGATACGTCGATCTCATCTCATCTAATCAGGTTGCTAACAACATATGATGGTCTTAGGGATTGCAGTGGAAGTTGAAAAACGTATAATATATTCAAAGATTGAATGGAGGAAGGCAAAAATAAGTCTAAATATACGATATATATATGTAGCAGGAGAAAGATAAACAGTAACAGTAACCCGATTATAGAAATTTCCAGCACTATAACTGTAGAAAATACAGTTAAGCTGAATTACCATGCCCAATATGGGCATAGATATATCCTGTATATACTTTTGATTTTGGGTTGTCAAGGTAAGTATTTTTTTGCAAATTTCAAGTCTCTTGTATTTTAAACTATAACTATAGTACTGAGATATCAGATAAAGAATATTTTTGTATTTGACACGTCTTAGCTTACATATGCGAAAAGTTTTAAATTTTTATTGAACTTGGATTGGATTGCTTTATTGAAAAGTTTAAAAATAGAACTTTACTCTAATGACATTTTTTTACAGCAGCATGCCTACCTTATTAATCAGTCAAAATGATTCCTTATACCCAGAAGTCTAATCTTTATTTAATCCACCTCAACATATAACATCTTCAGTTTCTCATCACTTCACTAGCTGAAGCGTATACAAGCAGTCACACAAAATGCTTGGCGACTTTGCGCAGAAAGCATTTTCGAAAACACACAAAAGCAGCAAGCGAGCAAGCATTTCGCATTGTCATCAAAGGAGCAGAGGAGAAGCGAGCTTTGAGGATTTAAGCGGCAATAGAACACTAAGTCAGGCATTTTATGCGCACAAGAGTTGAGTTTCATGGCAGAGGCGAAGGCAGTCGAGTCGAGTTGGGTAGCAACTTTGTTAGCTGCCTACTTTGCGGCGCACATATTCTAATCACTCGAGTCACGCAAATGTCAATGTTGCTGTCAAAGTGTCAATGAAATGTTCAATGAAAATAAAACGAGCAACGAGAAGGCTCTGCTAGCGCGACTTGCGGAAAGCTCGAAACTTTGTCGAACTTTGAGTCATACAGCTGACGGCGTTTGTTATTGAAAATGTGGCTTATATATGGAAATGCCGTGGCGAACTGTATCCCTCTCACTCTCGCACTCTTCCTCTCTCTCTCTCTCACTCTCTCTTCTTCTTTACTTTACTTTTTCTTTCTTTTTACTCGTTTTCGTATTTGTTTTATTAATAAGGCGCAAGACAAGTGCTGCGATGTCTCAGTCTTTGCCTCTCATCTTCCCTCTCTCTCTTTCTTTCTCCCTCTCTCTCTTCCTCTCTCTACTATCTGTGTGTGTGCGTGCGGAAGTGCTTTGTCGTGTGCCAGTTTATTTTCTATTCAGTTTTTTGCTTCGCTTGACTCTCAATTAAATTTTATGGGCAACGCCGAGCCTTTAGGCCTTCCCACTATGGCCAACAAAAATTAATAGAGCAAAAAAAAAAAAAGAAGCGAAACTCTATTTAAATACAACTGGGCATTTGCTCAAGAGGTTTGCCAAGTTGATAATGTGAACACTTAAAATCAGTTTTTTCCTATTTAAGAAATATTTCTTGAGAGAAACTAAGCTTGAGACAAAATAGGCTTGACACAAACTAAAAGATATTTCAATTTAACTGAAGTTATTTCTTTAAGATAAAAGAGAAAATATAAGAGATATTTTGTGTAAAGTTCCCTTGAATCACCTTGAAGGGTATCAGCTAGTTAATCATCAAGTTTATTCATTCGATTGAATTCTTGCATTGCATTACTACTATTGTATAAGTTTCCCGCTTCAGTTTCACTCTTCAAACTCGATCTACTTTTACAGAGTATTTGCTAGTCGATTATCATTAATTTGACTAAAGTTGCAAGTATTTCAATTGAGATTTATATTAAATTAGATTTTATAAAAGTTTCTTGCACTTTAGAGAGATCAACCGCTGTTACAGAGTATCTATTGGTCGATCATCAAGTGTCCTTTTTTGAATTTAGTTGTTGAATTGACATGTTCAACTAAAATTTAATTGTCATATGCTTTCTATGATTTACTCATTATTAATCTCATCATAAAATTCAAGTTTCTCTTACAGGGTATCTACCAGTCGATCATATACAATTGCATATCATCGATTTGAACTATAATTGGAAGTATTTTAATAAAAATTGATATAAAATTGTGTATTAAATGCATATTTCCCATTTTAGATAGACCAATTGATATTACAGAGTATCTATTAGTCGATCATCAAGCGTAACTTATTGAATCAATTAGTATTAAATTCACATTGAATTGTGTTCTATAAGAATTTTATTTTCAATCTGCTCGACTTGAATTTAATTTACAGGGTATTTGATAAAACGATCATAAAACAATAAAGATCATTAATTTGAATTGTAATTGAAACATTTATTTTTATTGTAAATAATTGCATATTCCATGAAATTCATACCGAATAATATTTTAAATAATTTTAATATTCTCTGACGAACTCAACAGCAATTACAGAGTATCTGCTAGTCAATATACCTCAGCTAACAATTTTGACTTGTTTGCCACTAGCTTATGTTAATTGTTCTGCAGACACACACAATGACAGCGCCGCACTTCCGCACCGAGCAAACTGTGAATGTCTCGAGGATACACACCCATACACCCACACACACTCACACACACTCACACATACACACACACACATGAGCTTAGCGCTCTCGATGGGAATGTGCCACAATTTGCAGCCAAGATTTGACGCCTGATCAATAATATTGACAGAGAGGGAGCCAAACAGAGGCAGAGGGTGTAAATAAAATTTGTATGCACCTGAGCTCAGGTGGAATGATGGCGAAATTAAAGCAATACAACCTGCAGTCAGAGATGATATAGTCATGGGATATAGTATATACAGCAAAGACTAAACGTGTGCGTGTGTGTGCATGTGTGTGTGTGTGTTTGACTGCTTGGTTCACTGACTGCAGTGTTTGGCAAATTTTGGGTAAAATATATTCGAGCGCACGTAGGAAATTACAAACGGATGTAAATACATCAATTCCAAATGAAGAGCATGTGCACTCAATTCCGCAAAGCGGACGTAATGGTGGGCGTGGCACATCGAAAGGCGCTGACTGCGTGACAAACAGTCAACCAAATCAAATAGTTCAATAAGCCCAAACAATTTAATATGCGTGGACAGTGAGCGCAATGCAAGCGAACAGCAACTTTGACATGCAGCTCAGATAAGCTGAGTGAGGGTGTGTGTGTGTATATATATGTGTGTGCTGAGCATCGATTGCAATTAATTGTAAATGTCTGGCAGAGAAAATTAACACATTGGATGCTCGTAAAATAAATTGAAGCCAATCGACACTGAGCCGCCAGGCAACTTGGCAACGCATTTGCATGCCAAGCACTGAGACTATCTCTCTCGCTCTCTCACTCTTTCTCTATCTCTTTCTCTGCCTTTGGCTGCCATTTGAACTGGCTGTTAGAATTATGAATGTGTTGAGATAGCCGAGTTGCCAAGACGCAAATGAAAGTCACAAGTCAATTGGTAATTTGAAACTGAATGAACGTTTTGAGATGTTCCAGGAATTGGCTTTGGTAAATCAGCTAACTGTAAAAAACATATTCAAAAATATAGTCACGCATTTATATATATTACTAGTATACAAAAATCCATTCCTTACTATATAGAAAGAAAGAGAGATCAATAGACTTTAGCTCAGTTATGGATGGCATAATGGGAAAATAGTTATTGAATATGATATCATATGATAGATATACAATTTTATGATAGATACAATATTAATGATGTTTTCAGAGTGTAAGTTTGACACAGATGAATTAGTCTACCTGAAAGAGATATAATTTTTGCTATATGAAATACTTTTTTGTTTTTAATTTTACAGTGAAATGGAGATATGCAAAGGTCAAGCAACTTTCTTTGGATAGGATTTGCGGCTAGTAGAAAGTCGTGGATAGTGCGATTCACAAATATCACCACAACGCCTGACTGTTTGATTGAACTCAACAATGACTTCATAACTTTCTTCTAACTTTTGATTTTTTATTTATTTCTTACATATTTAAACTTCACTGAATTAGCATCTATTTAAGTTATTATTGTATTTTGAATTGTTTAATTGAGCTCATACGAGCGAAGAGACGCATAGATGGAATGCCAGATGAATCAGCCTGCAGAGAAGACTAGATCGACTCAGCACGTTATTCCATTTAGGAATATGTGTACTTTATGCCCATTATATATATTTGTATTGAGCTATTATTTTCAAAATTAAAAAGAAAGCAAAAGCCCAGTTCGTTGGTGAAGCGAACAGAGTTAATTCTATAGACCAACTTAGCTCTTTGAATATGCCAAGAATAGATATTGTAGTATCTGCCATGTCTTTTTATGCCACTGTTTTTCCTGTCAGTTAAAACTTTTGTGAAAATTTGATTACATTTATCCCTAAATAATTCAACTTTTTATCAAAGCAAAATATATATTATTTTCCATTGTCTGATTATAATTATGATTAATAAAGCACAATAGAATTTATATCAATCATAAAAAAATCCAATAAACACAATCAAAAAATGAGATGTAATGTAATTATTAATCAAAGGAACTTATATTACATAAAGAGCAGAAAAAAATATAAATTTTTTTTTAGATAATTTTAATGAGCTCTAGAATAAAGAATTGTGAATACAAAATAGAAACAGTATCGAATAAAAAATAAAATATTTGCTAAATACATTCGATGACTATTTGTTGCAGTTTGTTTTAACTTTTCTACATTAATAATTATTAATTAATATAAAATTAATTATTTCGATACATAAATATATTTTTATATTTATATATTTTTATATTTATATATTTTTGTATTTATATATTGCCAAATTTTTATGAAATATTTGATTTAAATTTTGTACATTTCATATTAAGTGTTTCGATATAATGTATTTATACAATTATATTTATAAATTTGTATATTTATATATTTTTTATAAAATTTTGACTTACATTTTTTTCTACATTTTATATTAAGTATTTAGATATTATTTCTTATATTTCTATATATTGAGATATTTTTTATAAAATTTTGACTTTCATTCTTCTACATATTATATTAAGTATTTAGATATATAAACATATTTATGTATTTATATGTTTTTTATATTTATTTTATTTTATATATTTATATATATTTCTATACTTATTGCACACGCAGCAAACACACATTCGCTAGTCGCATAAAATATGTGGTAAAAAATATCAATTAAACGCAAGAAAAATAACGCGTAGCATTTTAATTACGACTGCAAATTAATTACGGAAATTGTTGTGGATCAAGAGAGTGGGAGAGAGAGAGAGGTAGAGTATGGGAGGCAGGATATGCGTGGTAATCACATGCTTGAGCGTGAGCCAGAGAGAGAGAGAGAGCGCTCTCGCCAAATAAGTTGAATGAGAGCTGACTTATTTGCACTTATTTATTCATTTAGATGGCAATTAAAGCGTACGAAAATTAAATAGAAAACCATTTGGCTGCATTTCAAGCAGAATAAAATAACACAAACTTTAATTTGTATGAGCGCGCGCGCTCGCGTCTGTCGGTGCAATTTTTATACCCTGAGCCCATTGAAAATGGGAAATCAGGGTATAATGGTTTTGTGAAAATGTATGTAACAGGCAGAAGGAGGCGTGCCACACCCCATAAAGTATATATATTCTTGATCAGCGCGACAAGACGAGTCGATATAGCCATGTCCGTCTGTCCGTCTGTCCGTCTGTCCGTCTGTCCGTCTGTCCGTCCGTCCGTCCGTCCGTCCGTGTGAACGCTGAGATATTTTTAAGTACGCAACGTAGAGACTTGAAATTTTACATGAATACTCGATAATACCATACGCTGCACAAGTTTATAAAATTTTTCCGATAACTCATTCCATTTCGATTTTATGAGCATTTATCGATAATTTTAATGTGTTTTTAAGGCTTGGTTTGTACATCTTTTGAGCTAAAGACTTCAAATTTGCTGTGTAGTTGCGTGTAATGAATACGGAGATAACGTTATCTTTAGATTTTGGATGCCACGCCCCATTCGCCCCCAATAGCTCCCTATTTGTAAAAAGCGCAAATCAAATACTAGAGATTTGTGCTTTGGCACATACACACATATGAATGTCATAAATAAGTTGTGAAAGTTTGATGCACTTAGTCCATCGCTAAGAAAAGTTATAAAACAATTAAGTTCCCATAGTAATGCCCACATTGCAGTCAAAGCGCAGTCGCTGCGTCAACTGCGCAGTTGGCAGAGCGCGCGCTTATGCGTGCGTGCATATGTATGGGTGTATGTGTTGTTTGTATGTGTGCATACAAAATCGTAGAATTATTTGATATTTGGCTCTTCACAGGGCTCAGGGTATCCCCTAGTCGAGCAGTCTCGACTAGAGCACTCTTACTTGTTATTTATTATTTTGCCTTATTTTTTACTTCTTTTTCTTCTTCTATTTTTTTTTTTTGCTGGAAAATTTTTATTTTAGTTTGAGCAGAGCTTTTAAATCAAACTGGCAGCCAGGCGGCTGGCTATGCAGCAGCCATAAGTGCATAGCGGAGCGGAAGGAGCGCAGGTTCCCGCTGCACGCGGAGGGGGCCGGAAAAGTGGTAGCTGAATGTGGGCCGACTCGGGCTGACTTGGGTCGAGTCCATTCCATTGCCAGCTAAATAAATAAAAAGTGAATTTTTAATTAAAAGTTAAGTGGCAACTCATTTAAATTAATGTTGACTCAAGCGTCATAGCAAAACATTTGGCGAGCGAAGCCGAACAGAGAGCTGGAAAAAAGAACTGCACTGCATCTTGTGGAGCGAGCGGGTGAGGGGTGGGAGGGGGTGCGTTTGGTGCGCGTGGGGCACAACCCTAAATAAGCATAATGCACTGCAGCAGGACCTTGACTAGAAGACTGGAAGCTGCGTAATGGAGCCATACATAGATGCTGCACTAAATTGCTCGTCACGTAATTAGAGCGCCATCTAGTGTTTGGAAGGCGAAGAATATGGTAGCGCACTTCAACTGGACGCTGCAACATAATCCGACTGTAATGAGAGTCTGACGAAATGAAGAGTAAAGTGTCGAGTGAAGACTTAACTGGCGCAGTATGGGAGGAGCTAAGGAAATAGAAGAGGGGAGAAAGAAGGAAGAAGGAAGAGCACAAACTGATATCAATTGGTGGGAGCTTAGTGTAGTGAGTGAGAATGCAAATGATGTCATCTAAAGCAAGAGAGAGAAAGAGAGAGAGAGAGAGAGAGAGAGGCAGAGAGAGTTGAATGAGTGTAGTAGGAGAGGTAATGAAGGTATTTAACTACTAATTGTAGAGAACTCAATGTTGAGAATATAAATAGGAATATGAATATTGAATTTTTCTTAATAAGATTCATTTTATATGAAATATTAAAGAATATATATAATGAATATTTCCTCTCTTGGTTAAGAAACTTAAAAAATTTGATCTTCCTCTGCTTAACAAATGCAAATATACATTCATTCAAAATAAATAATATAGTGCACAAGCTATACGACTAGTAAACCAACACAGTAGTCTCTCCCATTTGAGTAGACTCCCAAGTTAGATAAACAGTAGGAATTGATTAGTTAATAACATAGGCAGCTAAACAAAATTATATTAATGGAAGACTCGAGCGAATCGAGTTGCTCGGCACTCCACGCAGAAACACCAACAGAGACGGACAGCGATACACAGAGGCAGCAGCAGCAGACGCAGCAGCAGGAGGCGGGCGGGGCAAATGCAGCGCAGGGCGACCGTGGGGAGGGGAAGGATAAGCAGGACGAGGAGGAGGAGGAGGAGGAGGAGGAGCTGGAGGAGAAGCCAATGTGTAGTGCCGACTGCCAGAAGACAAAGAAACGATTTACGGTCAAGAAATGGAATGCGGTTGCAATGTGGGCATGGGGTAAGCCTTAAGTAGCTGAAAGCTGATTATTAAACAATATCCGGCTCTCGCGCTGTCCGGCTCCCCCAGATATTGCCGTGGATACTTGCGCCATTTGCCGCAATTCGATAATGGATCTGTGCATCGAATGCCAAGCGGATCCCAATCAGAATTCCTTCGAGGAGTGCACCGTCGCCTGGGGCGTTTGCAACCATGCCTACCACTTCCATTGCATCTCGCGTTGGCTCAAGTCGCGCTCCGTCTGCCCGCTGGACAACCGCGAATGGGAGTTCCAGAAGCTCGGCCGTTAGCGGCTGGGCGAACTTGTAATACGAAATCGTTGAACGCTGACTCAACGTCTTGAACTTTATCATTATTTTGTGTGTTAATTATGCATCCTTTCGACAACTGGCGCAGAGGGCGTGGCTGCGGCCAATTATCATTTTTGTGTGCGCTGGCAACTTTTGCCGGCACTTAATAAACGAGGCCGCGGTGCCGGAGCCGGAGCCGGAGCCGGAGCCTCCGTCTGCTGTGCAACTCAAAACTTTATCCGCAGTCTCTTGGACGAGGTGGATTATCAATTTTGCAGCTCGCTTTTTGCGAATTGCCAACCTTTGAACTTTGCGCAATAAGTTCTAGGCCGCCCGTGCACTTAGCGGCGCGAATTCGTCGAACAGTGCTGAGAATTTAGCTGGTTTTAGAGCGAGATTTAACCGTCACAGAATATTAGTTGGCGCTAATTGAAAATTGTGGGCTATAGGCCTATAGGTCGAATGTTATAGGTCGGCTTTATTATCATTAAGAAGTATATCTCTTTGTACACAGGCCCCTCGTTCCACTATCCTCCTGTTCGTCTGTCAACTAGATTTCAGTTTGTCTATCCTATAGTATATCCGTTCGTCCGTCCGTTCATCTATTCGATCGTCCGTCCATTCGTCCATCCGATCTTCTGTTCATTCATCGGTCCTTCCGTCGTTCCGTCCGTTCTTCCGTCCGTCTTTCATTCCATTCTTCTGCCCTCTCATCCGTCCATCTTTTCGTCCCTTCATCTGTTTGTCTATTCGTCCATCTTTTTGTCCGTTTAATAACTAACATGTTTCTCGAACACATTAAATAGCTTTATAATGGATAGACTTGTTGGATCAGTTTTAGATAACCCAATAACACGAATTAGGTTTATTTAGAAATTTATTAAAAATTCAAATATAATATAAGATAAGTCTTCAATTTGATATTATCCAGTTAGTTTTTTGCACTTCTTTTTTCTCAGTTACAGCTCTTCTCTTTCTGTCGATAGTTCGTTAGGCGGCAGCACTACTTGAGAGTTTTCGTTTTAATCATGAGCTCATCGATTTTATGAAGTGCCTCGATTTTCGTCTCAGCTGTCAATTAGCTGTGCGTTGCAAGCACGGTGCATAATTAAATAGAATTACAGTTTAATTGTTGGCCAAGATGTATCAACACACACGCCCGCATCTTGATTGTTTGCCTGCCGTCTGATCACACACACACACAGAGAGGGAGACAGTCAGGCGGAAGCACAACAAATTGGCAGCTCTCCATTCAACTTGTCCAAAACTTGTCTATTTGCCCTCACTCTTGCTCTTGCTCTTGCCCTTGGCCACGCCCCGCTCGTTGCTTCTTTTAATTTTTTGCACGAAAATTAAGTTTGTTTTCCATTAAGTTAAATAATTACAAAATTATCCACCACTCAAAGGCTTTGGCTGTAACTAAGAGTTGGGTGTTGGGTGAGCGAATGTGCGTGCGAGTGTGTATCTGTGTGTGTGTGTGTGTGTGTGTGTGTGTGTGTGCGTGTTTGTTTTGCTGAAGTGGCATAGCTGCTGCGACGACACTTAGAACACTGCCGAACCGGAGCGGCAGCTGCACTTTTCCGTGTAACTGACAATGATAGCTCTGCCTGCTTGACTGACTCATTATCTAACCAGGGCTGCCAAAGCACCAAAAATGGGAACTGCAAGCAGATGGAAGTTGAAGGAGATAGCAATTTTTAATTGTACAAATATAAATGAAGACTGACTAATAGAGATGGCAGAATGGATTTTTATTAGTAAACGTTTGCTTATTCTATTAAGATTGATTTTATAGATCTTGCATAGCTCGACCGTGATAATGAGTCAAAATGAGCGAAGCATTGTAAATGGATACTGAGAGTAAAAGATAGAACAGATTATGCCCGATCCTCTAGTCTACTATGAATCTATAAATCTTCTATTATTATCAATAATAGTTTAAATTTAACTAGCAAATACAAGCTCTTAATGACGATAGTTTCTCGCTTCAGCTCAATTTGTTAGCAGCCCTGGCTTAGTACGGCTCTTGGGTCTGGGGGAAAGTTTTGCTTCAGTGCTGCTGCTTCTCATTTTTTTTCTTTTGGCCTCAACTGAGGCTCATTATCTTTTCATTCGTTTTTCTTTTGCTTTTATTTTTGGTGCTTTTTCCGCATTTGTCTGCTGCGTGCTGCTCGCTGCTCGGCGTTTTTCTTTTCTTTAACGCTTCGCTAATCAAATTCAACATTTTTCCGTTTTAATTTGACAATTCGAAAACAGGCCAGAAGAAGCAGGGGGCGCTGTGTGAGAGCCAACAACAGCTGTGCGTTGTCAATTGGAAAATGATAAAGTGACGCGGCGAATAATGAAAATGGAAATTGGCATAGGAAGTGAAACTGATAACTGCGCAATGGCGTTGACAGGCCCAAGGCTGCTGCTGCTGCTGCTGCTGCTGCTACTCTTCTGCTGCAGTCCGAACGAGTGTTAAGCTGCTGCTTACTTTCAGTTCTTACTCCTTCCACCACTTGGAACCACCCCCACACCCTAACGATTGTCTTTGAGGGCGACCTGCAGCGCAGCTGCTGCGCTAAATGCATTACAATTAGCGCAAATTATCCGTGTCCAGTTGCAGCAATTGTCTTTAGTTGTTGGCCGTGGCAACTTGATTGAATTTACTTGCCGAGCGCGTGACTGGCGAGCAGCGACGTGCCGCGTATGCCATATTAACCATGCGACATGGCGTATTAGTCATGTAACATATTAAGCATACGCGATGTGTAACGAAGAACATCTTAATTGCCAAAAGTGTGACCAAAAGCTGACTTTATTTTGATAATGTATTTTAAAATTTATTAAGTTATTCTGGAAATAAAGAAATAAATCTTATGTTAACCATTCTTTGAATGGAGGATCTACAAATAAGACTTCTTCCGGTAATGCTTCTTTGGTATTCTTTATATTTTATATTAAAAAGTATTATCTATGACTTATATCAAGTATACACCATGTCTACTGCACTAACAGCCCATGGTCAACCATCCTTTTGATTTCACTTGATGACCTTATTCGAAAGTCAGTCCCAAATATGCGCTCTTCTCATTCTCATTTAAAGCGACTTGGCCATGTGGCATATTAAGTATACGCCATAGCAGCCCCGAATTGTCAAACTATGCTTCATTTCAAAATGTGCCAGACAGCCTCGCAACTATTTTTTTGATGTGCTAACTAGACACAAGTTTAAAGTTGAAATTTTAAGCATATTTTGTTTTAATTATTACAAACTGTTTTTTTTTTTTTTTTTTTTTGGCAACTTTTCATAATTTATGCATGGCTTTCCGGCCCTTCATGTGTGTCCCACTCCCATTCTCTCTTTCTCGCTCTCTTCACTCCTTTCCACAGGCGAGCGCTTAGCTCACTTATCAGCTGCCTTGCAGGCGACTTGCAGCGGGACTGTTAGATGTCAATATAATTTAGGCAAATGTATGCAACTTTCTATACAGCTACAGAGACAGCAGCGCCCACGCTCGACCACTCCCGTTCTCTCTCTCTCTCCCATTCCTTCTCTCTTCTTCTGTGTATATGACACATTTAACTTTAGCAATTTTTAATCATAAAACTTTGCCGTAGTGGGCTGTTCGGCTCGATCTCGTCGCGTCTGTGCCTCGGCATTTGCATATTTCTAATTCCAAAGTTGTAATTAGTATAATTTTACAGCTCTAATTGGATGATGATTTGCGCAACTTCATTCAGTCAGACTTCAGCCTTGCAGTGGAAGGCCAGGCCGTAACCTTCACTTAGTTGCCAGCCAGCCAGCAGTTAGCTGCCAAAAGTGAAAGTCATTAACATAAGTTTGTTATTAAAGGGTTCACACACATGTCTCCACACACACACACACACACATACGGCAGCAACTGCAGCCTTATCATCAAGTCAGACGTCTCGCTAGCTAAGCTTATGTCATAAAACTCTTGCAAGACTCAAGACTCAAGGCTAAAGGCTTGCCCCACACATATTTCTGATACCTTGAGAGGCCTAAGGCAAAAGTCAGCCAAGCATAGCCGGACACATTTTGCACACCTAAGAAATGTGTAAATTTTTGGGCCTTAAGCATCATTCAAGTTAAAAAAAATAAATAAATAACATAAAAACATTTTGCATCCAACTTGACCGACTTCCGAGCTCAACTATTTCCCTTTAATAAATTCAACTTTCTGTCAAATTTATTTTCTCTTTGAGCTTTTCGTTCTACAAATTTTGCTTAAAATATTTCGACTTATATTGAAATGCAACACAAAACATTTTAAACACATTTCTAATGCTTTAACGACGTTTATTTACAATTTGGGCCAATTTGTAGCAGTGTAAAAATTCTTGTTTCATAATTTCTTGTTCATTCAATAATAAATAAATTAAAAAAAAAATAAAAAAAAATAAGTTAATTCTCATAAGAGTTTAGATTTTTATTTATTTGTTTTTTCCTTTATATCAATTATATATATATATTTATTTATTTTTTTTAATATTTTTATTTATTTAAATATTTTATATTTATTTATTTATATTTGATATTTATATATTTATATATTTAGTTTTTTATTTATTTATTTATATAAGTTTTTATATATTTATATATTTATATAATTATTAATATTTTATATACGTATATATTTATTTCATTTTTAAATTTTTTATTTAGTTACTTTTTTATTTATTTATTTTTTATAGTTATAGATTTATTAATTTGTTGATTTCTTATAAAAATTTTTTTTTGTATTTATTTTACAGATTTATTTATTTATATATTTAAATAAAAATATTTACATATTTTTATTTATTTATATTTTTTTTTGTTTATATATTTATTTATTTAACTGTTTTTTTATTTATTTGTTTATTTATTCATTAATTTATTTATTTATTTAGTTATTTATTTATATTTATTTATTTATGTATTAAGTTTATTTATTTATTTATTTATTTTTTTTTATTTACTCATTTTTATTTTTACATATTTAAAGCGCAAAGGTAAACAGAAATCGTCCTCAATCTTTCCCACAAATAACAAGTGAGCCTAAAAATAAATATAATAAAAATCCATTGCGCACACACACTCACACACACACACACACATTGAGCGGCGAATCGCATCCACTACAATGGGCATTGATCTAAGTTCTGAAGTCATTTTGAATGTTTTTGATTCCACTGATTTGTTTATTTATGCATAAAGCATGCAATTTTTGCATTTTACGCGCGCATCAGCAAAATGCTGTAACAGAGTCGGTGCGGGAACAGAGATGGGCATAGCCGAAAATGTTTGCTCCCTATCTCTCTCTTCCTCTCTCTCGAAAGTTGAGAGAACTTTAGCTGGGCCAGAAAACTTAGATATTCCAAGCGAATGCACTCGCACGCAATGTGCACTGCAGTGCAGTGAAGTGCTCTGTGCGAGTGAGTTTCGCAAACAAATCAAAATCAAAAATCGTATGTGAATGCGACTCTCGACTCGTAAACATGGCTGCCTGCCTCTGTCGTTGCCAGTAGCCAGTTGCCAGTTGCCAGTTTGTCCCAGCAGCAAGCGGAAACGGAAGCTGCTCCACAAAACGATTTCATTTGCGCTGAACAACTTTTGATATGCAATTCTGTCCATCTCTCTCTCTACCTCTTCCTCTCCCTCTCTCTCTGTGTATCTGTCTGGCATTGTTTGCATTGACACGGATCGGCTATCAGCTGACAACTTGACTGTGCCCCTTAGGCAAGCTGGCTGTGCAACTTGTAGCGCTTTAAACAACCCATAAACTGAAGGTAAGACGAATGAAATAAATATTGCGTATACGCCATGTCAGACGCGCCAGACATTGGCAAACACACACACACACACACGGATTTTCCAATTTTTATTATTTTTCATATATATATCTTCTTTATTTTTTTTTTTTTTTTCTGCAATATATTCCCCTTTCAAGTAAGACGCGCCTGGACCTCAGGCAGAGCCGGAGTAGAAGTCGGAGTAGGAGTCGGAGTTGGAGTCGTAGTCATCGTTGGCAGCATCTCGTAAGAATTGCTAATAACCAATTTCGATTCAATTCAAGTGTCAGCACAAGACGACAAAGATGATGATGACGATAATGATGGCGATGATGATGATGATGGGGACAACGATGGCAGCGAAGACCAACGGAGAGCAACCAACCACAAGCCGCACAGGAAGCACAGCCAATTGAGTATTAATGGTCAGACTGCCGGCTGCTGATGCCAGCAACTTTCCTGCTTAGAATTATGGCACACAGACACAGAAAGAGAGAGAGAGCGAGAGAGAGAGAGAAAGAAAGAGAGAGAGACAGGGACAGGGACATGGCGGGGGCGCATTTGAAAGTAAAATCATACGTATTAGAAAAGAAAAAAAAAAAGAAAAAATGTTCGATGTTCCCTGGTTCGAATGCTTCGGTTCGCTTCGCTGCCAGATCAAGGATGATATATGAGATTAGCTCAAGTGGTTGGCGCTCACACTCACAGACTCTCCCCTTCTCTCTCTCTCTCTCTTTTGGTATGGCAGCACGCCAAGGCGACACAAACTGTCCGATTTTATATTAATGATAAATTAAATTGTTCATTGACTTGAATAATTTTGTGCGTGTTGTCCTTTTGGGGTCGCATAGTTTCGTATATGTTATGTTATCTTCTTCTTCTTTTTTTCTCGCATGATGAATTGATGAATGGATGAATGCCATGCGAAAAACTCTAGTGTTAAATTATGCAACTCTATTATACGAGCATTAGTAAATAATTGATGGCCACGCAGCTATCGAGATGAAAGACACTCAAGCCAAAGTAAAAGTGAACTGCGAAGGTAGGTTGACAGATTGTCTGAACATTGAGCGCAAATAAATGCATAAATAATGTGACTCTAGATTAATAATTAAGCTGCTGTAAATGGTATGTGGGCAGAGCGAGCAAATGTTAAGGGCCAGTTCCTATTCGAATGTCTAAAGAGAAGTTCAATAATTTAACAATTTCATAGTTGCTGGCAATAATTTTGTTGTTGTTGTATTTTTATACCCTGCAATCATTGAAAATGGGAAATTAGGGTATATTGGTTTTGTGAAAAATGTATGTACCAGGTAGAAGGAGGCATGCTACATACCTTAAAGTATATATATGATTGACTAGTATGGCAAGACGAGTCGATGTAGCCCTATCCGTCCGTTGGTCCGTCTGTGTGAACGCTGAGATCTTCCAAAGTACAAATGCTAAAGACTTGAAATTTTACGTGAATAGTTGTGTATATCATACGCTGAACGAGCTTAGTATTGTTTTTCGATAACTCATTTCATATATTTTTTATCAGTATTAATCGATAATTTGAATTCGTTTTTTTAAGCGTGGTTTGTACATGGTCGGAGCTAGAGATTTTAAATTTGTTGTCTAGCTGCGTGCAATGAATACAGAGATTATGTGATCTTTAGATTTTCGATGACACGCCCCCTTCGCCCCTTATTTGCAAAAAACGAATATCAAATACTAGTGACTTACGCTTTTGCAAATAGATACATATAAATGTCAGTAATAAGTTGTAAGAATTTATTGAAGAAAGTCCACTGCTAAGAAAAGTTATTCAACAATTAACATCCTATAGTAATGCCCACATTGCAGCCCAAACGCAGACGCTGCGTCAACTGCGCAGTTGGCAGAGCGCGCGTTTATGTATGCGTGCATATATATGTGTGTGTATGTGTTGTTTGTATATATACATAACAAAATCGCAGAGTGATTGGAATATTGGCTTCTCACAGAATTCAGGGTATCTCCTAGTCGAGCAGTCTCGACTCTTACTTGCTTTCTTTTTTTTTTTTTGCAACTATCTGTGGAGGATATTTCAACTGAGGCCGACTCGCAGCGCGCGCAGCGAACCGAACCGACAAAACAAAACAATTTACAGATTTTCACAAAAATTTTAATTAAACAAATTTTGTGTGGAAAGGAAGTTCGCCCTCCCCTCAGCTCGAAGCAGCTCGGAAAGTTTTCGCACGGTCTGCGACTTCCTTGGTCGTAGGAAGTTGGCACGAGCAACTCCGCTTCCACTTTTTACACCATAAGTTGTGCCCAAAATAGCAGAAAACTTGCCACCGATAATATAAAAATGAAGCTACAAAATAATAATAAAGCACAAGCTCCCTTGCAACTATTTTCGGGCACCCTCTGCCCTCTCTCTCTCTCTCGCTCGAAATGCTGTGTAGGAAATGTGCAAAAGTTTTCGCAGCGCAACAACTATGCAGCAAATCCAAACAGCTGCCCCACAGAATGTTGACCCTCCGATTTTTGGTAGGTTTTCGCATAAATCTGTACAGGCAGCTGGCAGCTGGCAGCATTTGAATGTCACCATTGACTGAACGAGCGGGCGAGCGTCTCTGTCTCTCTGTCTGTCTGTCTAGACTGCAAGCCATGCGCTTTGCTTATAAAGTTGTCTTATGCTCAACCTAAAACCAATGTCTGGCTACCACTTAAACGAGCTAAACATATAAATCTCGCAATGCTTGGTATTTCACAGTAACAACAACAACAGCAACAACAACAGTCGACAACAATGCGCAATTTTATTGCCAAACCTCAGACGTTGCGTATACGTAACGTAAGCCAAGCCAAGCCAAGGCAAGCCAAGCTGCTGCTGCTGCTGCTGCTACAGCTGCCATGCATTGTGGCCGTAGGGCAGTTAAGCTGCAAATTTAACGTGGCTCCCAGCACAGTTTGACTTTGACAGTTCAGCTCTGAATGCTGAAGTGCTGGGGCGTTCTCGACATTCACTTTGAGTAACAATTTGGCCGAAGCAATTTCGACTTAAAGTTTTGTCACATGTTCCACTCGACATTTGGCTCAAATACTTGCGCAAAGTTTTCAGCAGCTACTCGCGGTGTCCAATGTATATGTGACATAAAAATGACGCTAACTTGAGCAGCGATTGAAAGCTGAAATGTAAATCGAAATTGTATTTATAGATTGGCAATATAAAGGAGATACAATTTCTAATAACTATGATTTGGCAGATGTATAACTTTTCGCTAACATTGAGATATGGAAATGTTGGAAATCTATTGATAGAAAAGTTTCAGCAGATATTTTAAGTCATCATCAAGTGGTATAAGTGAGCATAAAATGATTTTGATAGAGATCGAAATAGAATCTAAGTCAAAAAGCTGCTATAATAATGATTGAACTGAAAAACAAATGATTGATATGAGATTCCAAATTTCAAATGAAATAGTCGGATAGTAATAGATAATAATTTTAATAATCATCAATACTTCTAATTTTAATATTATATTTAGTATGATAATATTATAATAAGTAATAGATAATAATTAATAATACTTTTAATTTTAGTATTATATGTAATATTGTAGTAAGTGGGTGCAGCACTTGAAGTTGGAGTTATAAAACAAGGTATGGCACTATCTCTCTCCAGCCCTTCTTATAACGTTGTATAAATTCTTTAAGATTAAATTCTTTAAAAATAAAAAAATCTAAGTAAATTCAATTACTTTAAACACAAGGATTAAATTCTTTAAATATAAAAAAAAAAATCAAAAATATATTCAATATTTCTAAGCTTAAGCAACAATTTACATTAGCTACAGCCTCAGATAAAAAAAAGAAAAACGTTTCTCAAACACTTGAGAAATTGTCGCACCCTTTTATTTGCACTCACGACACACATAACATTTGTTGTTGGTATTTGGAGCGTGTCCCCAGCGCCATAATTAAAAATGAAAAGTGAAAAATATATATTCCACCTACAATGCAAACACAGAGGGGGAGAGAAAGAGATAGAGAGAGAGCGAGAGGGTGGGATCCCACAAAATGGATAGACAATGTCGAGTGAGTCGACCACCTGGCCATTATTTATGTTAATTGTTTGAGGCTGAAACTGAAGCTGAGAGGCTGAGGCTGAGGACGAGACTGAGGCGACGTTCATCATGTCTACTGTTTGTTAGCTGAAAACTGGGAAAGAGCGCCAAGGCGAGACAACGATGTTCGAGTGAGTGTGCGTTATTAGGCTAATGGCTGCCCCATGGGCATTCAATGCTTTTGTCTGCGTCGCCATCGTTGTGGCCGCTGTTGTTGCAAATATGCGACGGCAGGCTTGCAGGCTCGCAGGCTCGCAGGCATCCAGGCATCCAGGCTAACTGCCAAAGCCACGCACAAAACGCATTGAGACACCATAATTGCAGCCAGTTGCCGTTGCCAGTTGCCAGTTGTCTCTGTATGTCATTCAGCATTCATGCAGGTCTCTATACTCGACTCTCTCTCTCTGTTGGTTTGCGTGTGTGTGGGGGCGCAAGTGCGTTAAGTGCAATAACAGCAATGACAGCAATTGCGCTGACAGGCAAAGCAAACGCAAAATGGAACACATTCAGCAGCAACAGCAGCAGCAGCAGTAGCAGCAACTGAAGAGCAGTTTATATTTAGACTAGCTCACACAATAACCGACCGACCGACCGACCGACTGACTGACTGACTGACTCCACACTCTACAATCTCTCTGTCTGGCCCCTTGGCTGTGGCTGTAACAAATAAATTTTACTTGAGTTGACTTGACATGCTGCCAATTGAGCGCACGCCTCGCCTCTGCCACGCCTCGCTTTCCATTCCCAGCGCAAACAGGGTCAATTTGAGAGAGCCTGGACACAAGTGAGCCCAAAAGGCAAAAGCTGAGCAAGTGCTGGCTCAGAATATACAACTCAGCTCAGCTCATCTTAAAGTGCTCAAGTGAGACAAAAAAGAATATTTCATAATTTCAACACATATAAATATTTTCCTTTTTTCTAGGCAAACTTCAAAAACCGACGCAAAGAAAAATTAATTTTAATTTAATTTAAGAAATTTTTATATATATATATATATAACATACATTTTAAGTAAACTAGGCAACTTCAATAAGCGACGCACAGAAAAATTGATTTTAATTTAATTTAAAAAATTTGTGGCCAAAAAAAAAAATTAAAGTTTTATATTCCTTATGGCTAATTGTGAAGACAAGATCTAAAAAAAATATACATATTAACTAAAATTTTTTTTTGTTTCATTTGTATTGTTTTTTTCAAATAGGTATAAACTAATTAATAACATTGTCTCAATTATCTGTTAATAAAAATAATTAGTGTACCATCGAAGAGATTTATTTGATCTTAGGTACAAAGGAACTTGGCTTCTTCGGACAGTTGCTCCCTTCAGACACGTCGAGCCGATGCCGATGACAGCAGTATCGAATGCAGGGCTTGAACTTGCAAACACATCCTCTAACATGCTCATGCACTGAGTTGCGTGTGCCCTCGAAGAGTATCTTGTAGTTGTAGGTGCCAGTCTGATCTGCTGGTATCAAAACTCCTTCGTATTCATAACTTCCATTGTCAAACTTTTTGCTGAACGTTAAGTCAACTGTATAGATATAGTCACACTCGGATATTTCCTGTGCTCTAAGTGATGAAACTAGTAACAGGAATATATTAATAAATAACATATTCTTAAGTATTCGATAACACCCGCAGCTGAGCACGACTGAAACTAGAATGAATGCTACGATTTTGGATCAGATTCCGCATTTTCGGCGTAAGCAAGCAATCAGCAATGAGAGCGTGGCCAATGAGTTAATGGTCTTGCTGATAAGAAAATTAAAAGCTCTGTGTATAACAGAGAATTATTTCATTCGATATTATTTTGATTTCAAACAAGCGCGAGGTCGTGGCATGTTCTTTCTGTTTTCAGACTCTGACTCAGCTGTACAGAAAGTCAGTGAAAATTGAGATAAATTTAAAATATCTATATCCTAGAAAGCCTTATCTCCAAAAAACATACTGACTATGTCAATTATTATGGGTGAACAGTTTTTATTTAAGCCTCAGAATAAATGTATTCAAAAGTATTTTCCATTGTCTTGCGATAAAAAGATATAAATAAGCTTACTAACGTTTAATTGATTGGAACACTCCTGTTCGGTAAAGAGTAATTGCTAACAAGAGTATGTTCCTTGCGATGTAAAAGCTTAAAAAAATATAATCCAGAAATGGGGAGAGAATGTTTGAAATATTCCAGATATCGCCAGCTAGATCGACGAGCCAGTCCATGAGTGCGATTGTAAAAAAGCGCAAATATATTATGAAACTATATTATGCAGAAATTAAAAATTATTTCAGAATTTTTTAAAGAAATATTTAAATTTTATAACACTTACCGAATTTTAGTATTATTGACATTATGTTGACCAAATTGTTCGAGTTGTTCGTTATTTCTCTGAGTCTCAATGTAAATGTGCCTGGCAGTCATAATAACCATTGCAGTATTGCAGACACCCAGCAGAGACACAGGTACTGAGAAATATATCAGGAACGACAGATCGCGCACTGGAGAAGAATATGGTATGAAATTAACAAAGAACTTTAGAATTCAGTTTAATTTACATTTGGCATAGCACTCATAATAAGCATATCCAATTTTCCATTTGGAACTGATATCCAGATTATCCATTAACGAATCAATGACTGCTGTGATCAGCAGGAGCACAAATGCAGTGGTCCAAACAAACATATTATAGCCAAGAAATCGTCGGTTGGTGTCATTCTCACCCACTTCGAAAGTATGAAAAACTAATTTTCGCCAGAGATCGAAGGCCAGAACAGTCAGCCAGAGGTAAGTTGCAATGCCTAAAAAGTATCCAAGGTAAGCTGTAAAATATTTGAATAAAATTATTTTTACAGTACTACTTAATAATCTTGTACCCACCTACAAAGTAGCAGCTAATACCAAACAGAAATGTCTCTTTCCTATTCACAATATATACGGAAAAAGTTGTTAACAAACACAGCAAATAGCAAATGTAACATTTATCATGAATGTGCTGAAGCTTAACAATGAAAATATGAATTAAACTCGTAAGCAGCAGAATAGAAATGGAACTAAAATCACCTGAAAGAGGAAATTTGTACTATAGATATATATATAAAAAAAAAAAAACAAGAAAGAACGTTGCATTCGGGCGAACCCGACTGCATGATACTTTGTTCCCATAGAGGCATCATATTAAATTTAAGCCTGGCGGTATAAACTCGCCCCCACTAGACGTAGATACATAATATTTTCGAAATTTTTAGAAGGAGTCTAGTGTAATGTACACTCCAAAAATGTAGTACATGGTATTCTTCGATATACCACGCCAAACAAACAAAAATTATTTTTGAGTCATCCATAGAGGAAGCCTTCAATAACTGAACTATCTCATTTTGAATCTGAAGGAGATATATACTTTTACAATTTGCCACCTTCTCTGTGGGCGTAGATATATCCACTCTATCTTTTCCAATCTAAGTATATATACAGTGCGCAAAATATAGAATCATTACATTGACTTACGTACCAAATGTCAGCGTACTAGCATTAAAACTGTTGAATATACAGTTTTCCCGATTTGACCCCATTTGAGCGTAGATATATCTCTTTGATATTGGGTAGTCAACACTCAGGCAAATACATTTTCCGATTTGCCACGCCCCTAGCGGGCGTATCGGGAAAATCTTGACACATTATTGTATAAATCATCAGAGTGATAAAGTAATTTTTCCCAATGATCTAGATATTTTTCACTTATTTAGTATACAATTACAATTCGTTTTAAAGCTTGCCAAAATCAACTTTACCATAATTCATATCAGTGTTAACACAATTATACATCCGGAGCTGGTAATTGATTCCGATTTTTGCCAACTCCTCTGGCTGTATGCAATAATCCCGTTTGGTCAGAAGTTGAGCGTCATTAGAGCGAAACAAAGATCCATTCTAAGTCAAATAAATATCCTTCATATATTAATTTACTTATTTGAAATCATATATATATATATATATATATATAATTATAGTCTACCTCAAAGAGTTTCCAGGTGTCGTCATTATACCAAAAAGAATTAAAATGACTTTCTTTATCACAATTGATGCGTATTCCTGGTTGTACAACAAATTGATCAAAAATATCTCTCTTGACTTGTGTGCCATTGGAGAGCGTGATTTGAGCTTGGGTACTGCCAAGCTCCTTCGTACATTTGCTTTCATCAGACACGTCGAGCCGATGTCGATGACAGCAGTATCGAATGCAGGGCTTGAACTTGCAAACACATCCTCTGACATGCTCATGCACTGAGTTGCGTGTGCCCTCGAAGAGTATCTTGTAGTTGTAGGTGCCAGTCTGATCTGCTGGTATCAAAACTCCTTCGTACTCATAACTTCCATTGTAAAACTTTTTGCTGAACGTTAAGTCAGCTGTATCAAAATAGTCACAATCGGATATTTCCTGTGCTCTAACTGATGAAACTAGTAACAGGAATATATTAATGAATAACATATTCTTAAATATTCGACAACACCCGTAACTGAGCACGACTGAAACTAGAATGAATGCTACGATTTTGGATCAGATTCCGCATTTTCGGCGTAGGCAAGCAATCAGCAATGAGAGCGTGGCCAGTGAGTAAATGCTCTTGCTGATAAGAGCTCTGTGTATAACAGAGAAGTATTTCATTCGATATTATTTTGATTTCATACAAACGCGAGGTCGTGGCATGTTCTTTCTGTTTTCAGCTATTGACTTTAGTATTGTAATTCTTAATTGATTCCAATGAACCTTATCGTTATATATAGTTATAATACATCAAATTTTTTAAGTAATCAAATTTTTATATCAGACAAAATCTGGAGTTTTTTAATTCATGTTTTACAATTATAAATTAAAGCATTTCGTTTCCTTTTAATATGTTATACATTTGGTTATATTTAATAAGTCATGAAAGTTTATTGGTTCCAATAAATAAATGTGATAGATTATTAAAAAATGCGAGTTATTTTCCCAACATATCGTTGTGGAATACAAATATTTTTCAATCCAGTTGTCAAGGGAATAAATGCCATTGAATAATATTTCATAATTTCAAGAAACGCACAAATTTAAGAATATATTTTACATTTTGATTAAAATTATCGGGACTCTGCATGAGGCTATGTGGTATATAGCAATTCAGGAAATAGCTTACTTCATCTGCTATGAATTTGTTAAATATCAGCTAAATACATATTTCCTATCTCTTCTTTGGATAGAAACTTCAAAATTTGCCTCATTGTGGCCGTGGCAAAGTAAAATATGCTGTATCTTCCTTATCTTAAATTTGCTATGATTTAGTACAACAATTTGACAGTTTCGTTTCTACAGAGTTTCTTTAATGATTAGTCATGATAATTGATTATGACAATTGTGAAGACAAGATCTGAAAAATATAGGTAGTATTATGAAAAAAAAAGAGAAATTTATTTTTTGTACATTTTAAGTAGTTTTTTCAAGATCATTCTTTATCCGTGTGCCATCGGAGAGTGATTTGATAATTGATAATGGAACAAAATAAATCCAGATGGTACAACAATTTAAAATATCTATATCATAGAAATCATTATCTCCAAAACATACTGGCTATGTCAATTATTATGGTTGCACAGTTTTTGTTTAAGCCTTAGAATAAATGTATTCAAGAGTTTTATCCAACGTTTAATTAATTGCAACACACCTGTTCGGTAAAGAGTAATTGCTAACAGGAGTATGTTCTTTGCGATACAAAAGTTCAACAAAAAATAACCCAGAAATTGGGTGAGACTGACTGCAAGATGCCAGATAGCTATCCATAGATCGACCAGCCAGTCCAAGAGTGCGATTGTAAAAAATCGCAAATAGATTATGAAACTATATTAAGCAGAAATAATAAATATTTTCAGCATTTTTAATACCAAATTATAATAATATTAATAAAGAAATAATTCAATTATAGAACACTTACCGCATTTTAGTATTCTTGACATTATGTTGACCAAATTGTTCGAGTTGTTCGTTATTTCTCTGAGTCTCGATGTAAATGTGCCTGGCAGTCATAATAACCATTGCTGTATTGCAGATAACCAGCAGAGATACAGGTACTAAGAAATATATCACGACTGACAGACTGTGTACTGGAGAAGAATATGGTATGAAATTAACAAAGATTTTTAGAATTCAGTTTAGTTTACTTTTGGCATTGCACTCATAATAAGCATATCCAATTTTCCATTTGGAACTGATATCCAGATTATCCATTAACGAATCAATGACTGCTGTGATCAGCAGGAGCACAAATGCATTGGTCCAAACAAACATATTATAGCCAAGAAATCGTCGGTTGGTGTCATTCTCACCCACTTCGAACGTATGAAAAACAAATTTTCGCCAGAGATCGAAGGCCAGAATAGTCAGCCAGAGATAAGTTGCAATGCCTAAAAAGTATCCAAGGTAAGCTGTGAAAATATTTGAATAAAATTATTTTTCCAGTACTACTTAATAATCTTGTACCCACCTACAAAGTAGCAGCTAATACCAAGCAGAAATGTCTCTCTCCTACTTACAATATTTACGGGAAGAGTTGTTGACAAACACAGCAAATAGCAAAGGTAACATTTATCATGAATGTGCTGAAGCTTAACAATGAAAATATGAATTAAAGTTGTAAGCAGCAGAATAGAAAAGGAACTAAATTCACCTGAAAGAGGAAATTTGTACTATAGATATATATATAAAAAAAAAAAAAAATAAGAAAGAACGTTGCATTCGGGCGAACCCGACTGCATGATACTCTGTTCCCATAGAGGCATCAATATATTAAATTTAAGCTAGGCGATATAAACTCGCCCCCACTAGACGTAGATACATAATATTTTCGAAATTTTTATAAGGAGTCTAGTGTAATGTACACTCCAAAAATGTAGTACATGGTATTTTTCGATATGCCACGCCAAACAAACAAAAAATTATTTTTGAGTCATCCGTAGAGGAAGCCTCCAATAACTGAACTATCTCATTTTGAATCTGAAGGAGATATATACTTTTACGATTTGCCACCTTCATTGTGGGCGTAGATATATCCACTCTATCTTTTCCAATCTAAGTATATATACAGTGCGCAAAATATAGAATCGTTACATTAACTTACGTACCAAATGTCAGCGTTCTAGCATTAAAACTGTTGAAGATGCAGTTCTTCCGATTTGACACGCCACCAATGAGCGTAGATATATCTTTTTGATCTTGGGTAGTCAACACTCAGGCAAATGCATTTTCCGATTTGCCACGCCCCTAGTGGGCGTATCGGGAAAATCTTGACACCAATGGAATATTCTATTGTATAAATCATCAGAGTGATAAATTAATTTTCCCCAATGATCTAGATGTTTTCACTTATTTAGTATACAATTACAATTCGTTTTAAAGCTTGCCAAAATTAACTTTATCATAATTTATATCAGTGTCAACACAATTATACACCCGCATCTGGTAATTGATTCCGATTTTTACCATCTCCTCTGGCTGTATGCAATAATCCCGTTTGGTCAGAAGTTGAGCGTCATTAGTGCGAAACAAAGATCCATTCTAAGTCAAATAAATATCCTTCATATATTAATTTACTTATTTGAAATCATATATATAATTATAGTCTACCTCAAAGAGTTTCCAGGTCTTATTATACCAAAAAGAATTAAAATGACTTTCTTTATCACAATTGATGCGTATTCCTGGTTGTACAACAAATTGATCAAAAATATCTCTCTTGACTTGTGTGCCATTGGAGAGCGTGATTTGAGCTTGGGTACTGCCAAGCTCCTTCGTACATTTGCTTTCATCAGACACGTCGAGCCGATGTCGATGACAGCAGTATCGAATGCAGGGCTTGAACTTGCAAACACATCCTCTGACATGCTCATGCACTGAGCTGCGTGTGCCCTCAAAGAAAATCTTGTAGTTGTAGGTGCCAGTCTGATCTGCTGGTATCAAAACTCCTTCGTACTCATAACTTCCATTGTCAAACTTTTTGCTGAACGTTAAGTCAGCTGTATCGAAATAGTCACAATCGGATATTTCCTGTGCTCTAACTGATGAAACTAGTAACAGGAATATATTAATGAATAACATATTCTTAAATATTCGACAACACCCGCAGCTGAGCACGACTGAAACTAGAATGAAAATCTTGACACCAATTTTGGATCAGATTCCGCATTTTCGGCGTAGGCAAGCAATCAGCAATGAGAGCATAGCCAATGAGTTAATGGTCTTGCTGATAAGAGTATTATAAGCTATGTATGGAATTGTGAGAGGTTTTATTGGATATTATGTTGACTTCATATTTTAGAGAATTCATTAAAAAGATATTTTCCCATTGCAAATGGGAAATCAGGGTATAGTGGTTTTGTTAAATGTATGTAACAGGCAGAAGGAGGCGTGGCAGACTCCACGAAGTATATATATTCTTGATCAGGGCGACGAGTTGAGTCGACTTAGCCCTGTCCGTCTATCTGTCCGTCCGTCCGTCCGTCTGACCATATGGTTCAACGTGATTTTTTTTGTGGGTCCGTGTATAGCACGTGCAGGTCAGGTTTACTTCATATATTCGATAACTATTTTTGTTGTAATGTATATTTTATGTGAATTTTATACATTTTTGATTTTTGTCACATTTTTTAAAAAGCCCCTCTTCAAGGTTAGTAACAAATATAGCCGTATGAATGATTTAAAATGTTATTAAAATGTAAAAGATTCACTAAATTCAAATGCTGAAAGCTTTATCAGATTCCGTTAGGTCAGTCCCAGTTTATTAAACAAAACGATTGGCCAATCGGCCGATCGCACGTGGCACGCAGCGACGAGCAGCATAAATCACATGGGATACATATACATACACATATGTAATACGCCCGCATCGCAGCTTATTCGAAGTATCACAATTGCGATTGATGTGTGTTTACACTATGTATTCGATAGATGGCTCCCTTGTGGTAAACTAAAAACGCAGATCGGACGGGGTTCCGGGGTTCTCCGAGTCGGGCACACCCGATTAGAGTTTTATTACTTATTTATATATTTATTAAATACATTTTTTTTTTTGCTATATATAAATAATTATAAATATATCTATGTTATGTAATGTAATAATGTATATAGTTATGCTGTATAATGAGATTATATTCGTTTAGTGAAATGGAGTTCAACAATTATGAGAAATTGAGGTGCGACTCGTGTTGGCTGTGATTTATGCGGCATTCAGCTTAGCACCACAGCAATCTGTGCGGCTGTGTCAATTTGTTTAGCGTGGCTACGGCTCCAAGTTGAAGAGGGCGCCACGCATCTGGGCTAAAAACTGGGCCAAGTGAATAATTAAGCGGTTTATAAACATTTGTCTCAGAACGAAACGCACGCAGTGGAAACAGTAAAAGACGACGACGACGACGACGACGACGAAGGCGGCGGCGCGGTTAAACAAAGTTCTTAGCTATCAGGCAGGAGCTTGAGCCTTGAGTAGCCTAACCCAGCTACGCATTATTTATGGCAGCTGCTGCGGCGGCTGCTGCTGCTTCTGCTTCTGCTGGCCACAAATGCTTGGGCTCTGTTTGCTGAGCCAAATGTAAACACAGCAGGCCAAGCAGAGCCGAGCCGAGTCGAGCCGTGCAGTTGGCCAACTTTAAAGTTAACGCTAATTTGCGAGGCCCTTCTTCGCAGGCAACTGCAACTATTTATTTTTAATCGCATGCTCCAATTGCAAAAACAATTTAAAATCAACTCGCTCGTTAAGTGAAGCGGCCGAGGCAAAGCCATTGGCTGCAGTTGCCTTTCAACCATGCCCCCACCTGCTCCTAGTGCTGCCTCCTGCTGCCTCCTGCTGCTCGTACTGCTGCTGGTGCATTTTCGACAAGTGCTTTTAACATTAAATATTCATTTACAGCATTAAGGGCACTCGAAGTCACGCGTTAACGGGCCAAAAAATGCTAGGCAGCTGGCTGCAGCAGCTGCAGGTGGGACGGCAGGTGGGCAGCAGCCAACTGCGAACGTGGCGCATCAAGCAAAACGGACACGGGCGCGCATTAAGTGAATATATATGCCTGGCCCAAAAAACCGTAACCAAAATGAAGCAAAAAAAAGGAAAGGAGAAAAAAAATAGTTGGCCACCTGCAGCGACCAGCAGGTGTTGGCCAACAAAAGTGGTTGTTGTGCTTGGCCCTTTGCGGAACGCTTTGGGTTTGTTTCACTGCCATCGTTTCAGGGCCAAAAGCTTTGCCACGAGAGAGAGCGAGAGAGAGACGAAGTAAAACAGAGAGAAAGAGAGAGAGAGAGCGAGCGAGCGCAGCAGTTAGTAGCGTGCTCTGCCTCTCTCTGATGGGAGGCTTTTCACAGCTCTTCGGCTTTTTAAGCCTGGTCTCTCGTTTGACTCGACTTGAATTTTAGTGCCAAACCTTGCCTGTGGCCATTCGCATGGACAATTGTTGTCGACCATCTCGTATTAGGCACAAACTTTCAATGACCAATAGGCCTCAGTTAGTAAACTAGTACAATAAATTAAAAACAAATATATATATTATATATTTAAATTTAATTTTTATTATATTATTATATACTTTTTTTAATTTTGCTATCTTCTCAATATTATAATTATTATAAATAATTCTCAATATTATAAATAGCTGACATTTTATAGTAAAAATATCAACTTCTACACTAACTCACTTCACAAACCCTTTTCACTAATGAATTGAACTGAATGAAAATAAACGAATGAACTTAAAAATAGAGTTCGAACTTTTATATGTGGGAGCCTTGCTTTGTTTACTAATTGACTTTTTGTGTGGTTAAACAATTGTAAAAGTTTAATACTTGATTACTGACGCAGTCTGAATTTGTTTGTAATGACCGACAGACGGCGGGCTTATTTATAGATTGTATTTATAGATACGATTCAATTAATAGGAAAAGTTTTTAGATGGATGGTAAATTTCACACCTGCGACGTCTTTATGCACTATTAAGCATTAAATTAATTATTTTTATGTGTGCTTAGTACTTGGGTAATTGGGAGTAGGAACTGCGCTTCATATGACAATTATGCTACCAAAATGTACCGTCCTAGACCATTCGAGCTTTGTTTAATGATTAATGAATGAGTGTGCGAGTGTGTGTGTCTGTGTGTGTCAGTGTGGGGACATTCACTCACAGTTGACTTCACAGTTGACATCATAATGTGGCTATTGCTGTCAGTAGCCACGCTGACAGCTAAGGGGTATTGCGACCACAGAAAGTAGGTGGGGCGAATGTCAAAGGCGTTGGGTCAAAATCAATGCCTTCTCAGCTTAATTAGGCAAATTTAATTAAGCCTCATGTTCGCATTTCGAATTTGAGCCAAAATCAATGTTCCCCAACATTTGGCAGCTTTGGCTGAATGATAAAAAAAAAACACAAGTCGAGCACAAATCCAAGTGGTGCGGCGAGGCACTTGGCAATTTATATGCAAGCCGCATGTTGCCGCTGCGTGGCACATGTTGCCAAACATTTGCTTCGACAAGTCCTCACACACACAGAGAAAGAGAGACTTACGCACACACAGACACAGGCACACATTTATGGCGAATGCCCAACACATTGGCAAACATAAAATTTAAACATGCATAGGCCAAAAATACAACACAGAAAACAATACAAACACATAAACAAGCGCAAAGAAAAGTACAAGCAGGAAAATGCTAAGAAAAGATTGGAGTCTAAACGAATATTAAATACACTTTGTCTACAAAGAAAGATCAAATAATTCATAGAACGTTAATAGCTCTGAATTTGTCTGACAATGACAATGACAATGACAATGACAATGACAATGACAATGACAATGACAATGACAATGACAATGACAATGACAATGACAATGACAATGACAATGACAATGACAATGACAATGACAATGACAATGACAATGACAATGACAATGACAATGACAATGACAATGACAATGACAATGACAATGACAATGACAATGACAATGACAATGACAATGACAATGACAATGACAATGACAATGACAATGACAATGACAATGACAATGACAATGACAATGACAATGACAATGACAATGACAATGACAATGACAATGACAATGACAATGACAATGACAATGACAATGACAATGACAATGACAATGACAATGACAATGACAATGACAATGACAATGACAATGACAATGACAATGACAATGACAATGACAATGACAATGACAATGACAATGACAATGACAATGACAATGACAATGACAATGACAATGACAATGACAATGACAATGACAATGACAATGACAATGACAATGACAATGACAATGACAATGACAATGACAATGACAATGACAATGACAATGACAATGACAATGACAATGACAATGACAATGACAATGACAATGACAATGACAATGACAATGACAATGACAATGACAATGACAATGACAATTATTATTTATTATGATAACAATATAATATTTTGATTGATGATGATGATATAGTGTGACTCATAACGTTTTGGATATATATTTAGTACTTATCATTATATCAATATTGTTGATAACTAACTATAATATATATAACTATAACTCACTATAACTCACTATAACTATCATATTAAGAGTAATAATAATATAATATAATGAGGAAGTCAATGGAAAAGTACAGACACGCGTTACGTAGAGCAGTTGCTCTTATTAAAAGCTCTGCTTTGTTCACTCAGCAACATTTATGATTTCATCGATTGGGTTTTGTGACCTTAGGGTATGCCAGTGAGCTGACGCTTGTTGTTTGCTTAGCTGCCGATTGCATGGGCTGCTAAGCAGCTTAAGTAGCAGCAGCACACACACACAGAGGCAAGCAGACAACGTAGTCTATACGTGTACAATGTACATATGTCTTCATGCATGTATGCATGCGCATGCCACATATTTGCATATTTGCGTGTCGCTTAAAATATTTGCGCTCTTGGTGCGCCTGATTATGGCGCTTAAAGAAACACTTAAAAAAGCCAAGCAGAAGCCGAAGTAGAAGTCGAAGCTAGGCGAAGTGCCAAGCGCAATTGGGGTTAATATCCTAGCTACGAAATAATATTGCAAACAGCCAGACAGAGGGAGACAGAAAGAGAATGAGAGAGATAGAGAGGGGCAGAGACAGTGTCAAGTTGAGGCTGAGGCGCACATTATTTGAATTATTTATGGTTAAGTTTATGGCAGAAATTTTTGACTTGAATTTATTTTTTTGGCGCGCGCTGCTTAGAAAATGTTTGCGACCCGCTTCAGCGAGTGTCATGAAAAATACGCAAAAATTAATAAAAAGTTGTTGCATAATAAGCAGTTACTAGGCTCGACTTGCTTGTTGTTGTGCCTCTGCTGCCTTTGCTGCCTTTGGCCTCGCGTGCCGGCCAAATTAAAAGCCAACAATGTCTACAAACAGCCAGCAAATGAAGCAAAACTACGACGTGCTGTTATTTGTGCGCCTTTAGCCCAGAGATTTTTGTCGCCTTGTGCCAGGGGCCATAAATTCGCGCAGGTTGGCGCATTTTTTCGCATAGATACAGTTCTGGCCCCTCCCATTCTCTCACTTTCTCTGTGTTTGTGTGTGTGTGTGTGTGTGCATTGACATTTACAAAGTGAGAATTTAATTAAACTTAATGAAAGTGCATGCCTCTATCCAGTCTGGCAGCTAGCCAGCAATGCCTGAAACATTACAGCCAACACTTTTTGGCCATTGCTGCTGCTGTTGCTTTTGCTGTTGCCATTAACACTGCGCCGTGGCCATCAAAATCGGGTTGATAAGCAAACGGCCGCCTACCAGAGCAGTCACAAGTGGAGAAGTACACAACGTGTTACGCTGCGTATGCTTAACGAAAAAATCGACCAATGGAAACGGCCGAATATCGAAACGTACAACTGACCCAAATACAGGCACTCAACTGCATTGTGCTCGTCTGCTCCAGTTGCTTTACTCCTTTTGCTACCTCATTTAGTTGGCTACCCAACCCAGTCGGCACACAATGTTGGCGCACGCTGCGTATGATTAATTTAAGCAGCAGCAGCAGCGGCAGCGGCAGCATTGTGGTGCGGGAGCGGGCTGGTGCTATGGCTGCTTTGGCTGCTGTGCCATTTTCTGGTCGATAAATTTAATTTACACAAATTAGTCGCGCGTAGTCGTAAAAACGCAATCGAAACACCGGACACAAAGCACAGGACAAAAGTTCAGCAGCATTAAAACAAAAAGCTAATTAATTAAAACACCTCGCCGGCAGCGTTCCCTCTTGGTCAGCCGTATGCCGCCAGGTCAATGAGATGGTGTGTGTGTGTGTGTGTGAGTGAGTGAGTATGGGAGAGTGAGTGTGTGTGTGTGTGTTAGTGAGTATTTACTAGTCTGTGTTTGCAAAAAGTGGGCGCATGTAGCTAGCGACTAGCAGATATTCTACATTTGTATGTAGTCGAAGTTAGCTTGACATAAAGAAATAAAAATCAAAATTTATTTCTGTCTTAACAATTCGAGCTGAAGAAGTGTTTAATTTGCGAAAATTGTGGACAAGAATTGACTGAGGGGAAAATGCCCTACAAACAGCAATGTTGAAGGCAGCTAATAGAATATATTACGAAATAAATAAATAAAAGTATATGAAACAAATTTCTAAAATATTTTAATAAAAAAAAATAAAAAATAAAAAAAAAAATAAATAAATAAAATTAGAAAATATTTTTATAATATAAAATAAACTAAATAAATAAAAGAAAGAAAATTCTAAAATATTATAAAATTTATTAAATAATTTATTTAATATAATTAATAAGCACTGAAATATATATATATTTTTTTCTTTTTAAACATATACAATTAATAGATATAACAAATTATTAAATATTTTAACTAATTTGTGAAGTAAAAAAAAATGTAATTTAATACATATAAAGCTCATATCTAATTAAAAAATTAAATAAATAACTATATGTATTAATAATTTCTTATAATAGATGTATATAAAATATGTAAATAAAATTCTTAAATATTAAATTACATTTAAAAAAAAAAAATTTTTTTTTTTTAATCATAAAAAATTATAAATTAGTAAATAAAAAATTATTTATAGGCATATATTTTAATATATTATAAAACATGTAAAATAAATAAATAGATTTTAAAATATATAAAAAAAAATTAAATATTAAATCATATATTTAAAGCAAATATTTTAATTTGATAATTTTCAAATTTTTTTATATCATAAAAATAAATAAATAATTATTTTATTATTATTTTTTTATTTAATTTAATAATTTTAAAATTTTTGTATATCATACAAATAAATAAATAATTATTTATAGAAATACAATTGTAATTTATTGTAATATATATAAATTAAAAAAATTAAATAATAAAATAAATTTATAATGATTTATAATAAATAAATTTTTAAATAAATCTAAATACTTAAAAACATGTATAATATATACATTTAAAGCAAATTAATTTAGAACTGACTAAATTTCCATGATAATTTCATTAATTACTCCATCGAAGAGAGCAACTTCTTCTTGCATTCGACAGTGTATGCGAGTTGGGCGTGGCAGCCGTCGACATTGCTAATTATTTGACCATAAATCTTTGCACTGGCCACATTTTTTTTTTGTATTTTCTTCTGTTGCCTTTGCCTCCAATTTATTTATTTTTGTTTTTGCCGTATTTGTGGTCCCATGTCAATGTCAACGACTGCAAGTCCTTTGGCTGTCTCTTAAGGTCCTTTTTTTGCAGCACTTTAAGCAACATCTATCGTCGCCACTTTTCATCAATCTTTCAATAATTTTATTGCTTGGCCCACAAATAAAAAAAAGGCTTTCCGCCTTCCCCATTTTGCTGATTGAAAGAGCAAATAAAATATGCAAGTCCACGATCGACTGTGAAATTCAAAGCGCAAATTTGCGAGCATTTCCGCCGCACGCAGAGCCTTCTCTCCTCCCCCTCTCTCTCTGTCCGTCTGCTGTCCGTTTGACCCACTTGGAGGAGTCGAGATGCGCTCGAGCCTTGGGTAATTTATGGCTACGCATTCGGTTTACTAATAATATTCGAACTGGCCTAATCACGTGGCCAGGACATTCACTGCCCTCCGCTCGATTCTGCGCCTTTGTTTACCTAAGCAATAACAATAAATTAATCGCTGGCTGCGCAGACAGCCATTAGTCTTTGTGTGTGCTTGTGGCGCGCTTTATGCTTTGTGTTTTTAATTATGTGTCTAATTTTTTTTCGTTCGTTTCGTTTCGTTCGCATTGCTCACACCTAATGGCATACGCACGCAGCGATTTCTGTGTATCCGTATCGCGTATACGCAGCGTATGCGTATAGGAAATATGGCGTGTCGAGCTGTTAATTGCCCCTATCAATGCGGCTTCCTGCATGTTCTACATGTGTTTATAGATATCTCGATTGTTGCTTTTAGCCGCTGCCTAATTGTGCCACAGGCAAAACCAAAAACAAAAACCAAAAACAAAAAAATTATATAAATTTATATACACAGCACATAACTGGCATTGTACATGGCCTAAACGGGGCATTGTTGTGGGCCTAGAAGGGGTATTTTAGGCTAAATTGGTTAGATATACAATCGGCGGGCATTCAAGCTTACATTTTAGATGTGTTTAACCAGTCTGGTCAAGATAATTGATGTGTAATATGTAAAAGAACTTTTTTCAGGATAATTAATAATAATTTTTTGTATGGAATATTTAGAGATTAGATTAAGCAGAAATATAGTTTATATAATACTATTAATAAAATAGAGTTAATTATTTTAGCTATAAGCTGCCTGACTAAAAAAATAGCCTAAACGCAGCTACGCACTGCTAAAGTCCTTGATATTTGTACAAATGAAGAATTATTTCACATTTGCTAAATGATCGTTATAATAATTAATAATATTTAAATTTAAAATATATTATATTTACATTAAATAAACATTAAAAGTATAACTTTTACATTTTCACTTACATTTTCACATTTACATTTTTCACATACATAACCATTTTAATACTTACCAACAGGCAGAAGAAGAGGAGAAGCACCGTGCTGCACTGGACGACTGACCTCCAGAAGATGAGGAATGCGACTGAAGCTGCGCTGCAGCAGGCTTGCCTTTATATAGGACAGCGACAGCTTCACTCAAGTCAAGCTCAACTCTTGAGCCTCTTTCTGAGTCAGTCTTCACACTCGATCATTAGGCGACCAATCAGAGCACTTTCAGCTGCTGCTGCTGCAAGAAGCAGCTCTTCTGATTTTCAGCTGCCTTTATATAGGGCAGCGACAGCTCCACTCAATTCAAGCTCAACTCTTGAGCCTCTTTCTGAGTCAGTCTTCACACTCGATCATTAGGCGACCAATCAGAGCACTTTCAGCTGCTGCTGCTGCAAGAAGCAGCTCTTCTGATTTTCAGCTGCCTTTATATAGGGCAGCGACAGCTCCACTCAATTCAAGCTCAACTCTTGAGCCTCTTTCTGAGTCAGTCTTCACACTCGATCATTAGGCGACCAATCAGAGCACTTTCTGCTGCTGCTGCGGCAAGAAGCAGCTCTTCTGATTTTCAGCTGCCTTTATATAGGGCAGCGACAGCTCCACTCAAGTCAAGACCAATCAGAGCACTTTCTGCTGCTGCAGCTCTTCTGATCTTCAGCTTCAGCCTTTATATAGGGGATCGATGTCGAGCTCAACTGTTAAGCCTATCTCTGAGTTAGCGCAGAAAATACTCTGATTGGTCGCTAACTGATAGAGAGTTTATATCAGTTAGCGACCAATCAGAGTATTTTCTGCTGCCTCTGCTGCATACATATGCAAACTAACATCTCCTCTGCAGAACTTTAACTCTTGTTCAGCTCTTCTTCTTTCTGGTCTATTGATTAAATTTGAAACCTCAAGCTTTAGCGATATACAAACCAGGCCTTAAAAACGAATTAAAATTATCGATTAATGCTGATAAAAAGATATTGACTGTGGGTCAAAATATTGTCATTTCACATTCGGGCAGCTTGCGAGTCGTCTGTTCACTGCTTCAAGGCCATAGTCAAGACAAAGACTAGCCATATTAAACCAAAGTGAATAGATTATTATTTTTTTTAATATATTTAACATATATTCGTACTGTAAAATATAAAAAACCAGTTTTCAAGCCGAACTTAGGACCTTTAGAATATGCTACACTGCGGGTGCTCAGCCTGCGAAGCGCTTAAACCTTCAATTTTGCTTACTATCTTTTTCATATACATATACTTTATTTATATGATATATTTCATATATATAACTTAAAGGATCGTGAAACATTTATTTTTGGCAATTATAATTTTAGAAATCATCCTATAACAGCGAACGGCGCTTAAAAAGATTCCACGTATTAGATTTGCCAAATAGAGAATAGACTAGTAGAGAGTTAAACTAGTAGATTAGATATAAATATGTAAATATGTAAATATATGGATTGATCTCGTTGGAGCTCAAACCATCCGGTTATTTATAGTTATAGTTTAAAGATTTGCTTATTGTTTAGTATAAGACAGATTGCAATAAAATATATATATAAAAAAAAAAAAAAAAAAAGAAATCATCCAATTTCTTTTCTCAAAAACAAACTCACTTCTCATTCAACCCATTGCTTAATTACTCAATGTCGCGCGCTAGCCCGAGATCAGTTTCCGCTTGAACTCACCTTTAATGGCCATACACAAAGACGGCGTGGCATGCATTTTTGGCATTGGCATGGGCATGGTCGTGGGCATGGGCATGAGTGTGGGCGTGAGCGTGGGCGTTCGAGCGGTTTAAAACAAACACTCAACAAGAGGCGACATTTGCGCTCCGCTGCTCCGTTGCAGTTGCTTTCGTGTTCATGCATTAACAAAATGGCTGCTGCAACAACCGGAAACTGACGGCAAACGACATTTGTGATATGCATCATATGCCACGCCCATCCACCATCCCTTCACCCTCTCATCCACCTGCTGGTCGATGTCACAGTCGCAATGCTGGAGTCAGCTACTTGGCATATTTCTGTCGTGTCATTGTTGCTTGTGCATCTTTTTTTGTCGTCGTTGCTGGTGTTGTTGTTGTTGCTGTTGTTGTTGTCTGCATCTGCTAGCCTTGCAGGTGCAATTATGATGGGGAGCAGTGGAGGGGACTGGTTGCTAGTGTCAGCGACACATAAACATTACATCATCAGCAACTTTTTGTAGCTGTCATAAAATGCAGCAACAACAACAACAACAACAACAAGAATGGGCACAAGATGCATGCGAAAAGAACAACGAAAACTGCCAACAACAAGGACAACAAATGAATGCTATCCTGCTCACAGTTCCGTCTGCCACTAAGCCGGCATGCTAAATCCCTTTTACCAGCCGGCCCCCTCTCACTTCTCGTCACGGCTCTAATGAGCTGTGTGTGTGAATGTGTGTGTGTGTGTGTGTGTGCGAGTGTGTGTGCCGCGCTGCATTGTTGTTGACATTTTTGCTGGCATATGATGCTTGTTAGTGACTTTTTGTTTCTTACTGCTGTGTGTTTTTATATGATCCACAGCTCGCTCTCTCGCTCTCGCTCTCTCATTGTCGTTCTCTCTTTATACCCTACAGCCATATGAGAAGTTTATAAACAGGGAATACAGCACGCTCTTGTCTTCCCTTTCGATTCTTATTTCTTCTATCTTCTGTCTCTCTCTTCTTTATTTCTTTCCTTCTTATTCTTTTTACTCGTTTCTCTTCCTCTTCACTTGTCTGTCTTTGATGTTTCATATTCTTTCTTCTCTCTTCCTTCTTCTTTCTTCTCTCTCCTCTTTTCTTTAATCGTTCATTATTCTGGTTTTTTTCTCTCACTTTCTCTACTCTTCGCATAATTCCTCTCTTTTCTCATTTCCTTTCTCAAATTTCTCTGTTCTCTTCTTTCTTCTAATCTCTTATTTCTTATCTTTTATCTGTTATCTCCGATCTCCTAATCCTTATCTCTTATCTATTATTCTGTCTTTTTTTGTATATCATTTCTCTCTCTTCTTTTCCTTTCCCTCTAGTGCGGGGTATCTCATCATCGTGCATTTTCCACTAGAGCACACTTATTCTGTTCTCTGTACTCTATCTCTCTCTTCAGCACGTCCTGCGCCCTGAAGCGGCTGCTCGCTTGTCGCTGTTGTGAAATATTTTCATGAGTTTTGACAGTAATGTGTCGCAATGTTTGTCCAATGCTTTTTTGTCTGCAAGAGAGCTAGCCAGAGAGACACACAGACAGACAGATAGACAGACAAGATAGACGGACGGACGGACAGACAGACAAGCATCGCAGTCAGCCATTGTCTGCGGCTGGGGCAGAAGAGCGACATGTTTGTCTCGTTGTTGCGAGTGTTTAAGCGTTGATTACACTTTCGTGTTTGCCGCTGGTTGTCACTATCTGTTATAGTTGTTCCTCTACTTGTTGTTGTCGTAGTTGTTGCTGCTTTTAAAGTTCCAGCTGGCAGCTGGCAGTTCATTTTTGCGTTTGTTCCACATGTTTCCATGCGGGCCTTACAAGCTAATGTATTTATTAGTTTGATTGAATATTTGAATTATGCAATTTATATCAATATCAAGTGAAATTTGCCATGAGAATCATAAAATTTATTTTATTTTATAAATATTTAATGCCAGTCAACCCGAAAAAAGCTCTCTTCGAATGCCCCTAATTAATTAAACTGATGTTTTATTTTTGATTAATTGATGCGCTCGTTTGTGGCTGATCTGCAGAGTTGCAATCGGCATCATTAATTTATTTTTATTTGCTTGAAAATATATTTATATTTATTTGTAAATGGCTGCCAGAGATGCTTTTTAATAATTTTTAAATGTCATGTCAAATGTTTATGCATTAAGTTTTTAACAGGCGGCTTAACTGGCTAACTGACTGCCTGACTGACTGTCGCCCACAAATCTTGCGTCAACTTCTGGTGTTGATTGCCGCACTGGGCATATTGCTGCTCGCCACGAGCCATTGTGTGCGAGAGAGAGACAGAAAGAGAGAGGGAGAGTAACAGAGCTGCTGTAACAGGCGATATTTCATGTACTTGCCATATATCAATGTCACTTTACTTTGGCAAACAGTTTCAGTTAATACACAATCAATGTACCAATGTGTTATCAATAATAAATTGCTGGCGATTTATCAGGCAGTGCTGCAACCCAACAACAAATACGGACCCAACTGTCTTAACTTACTCTACAACAACGACAACAACAACAACAGTAATTGCTTTAGCCAGAAGCAGCAGCAGCATCAACCAACAATCCAGTTTGAGACTCCTTGCCCACGCGTTGGGGGACTTTTAAATCCACCCAAACCGCCAGCCGCATGCGAAAGTCAAACATAAATCGCTCGCCCTCTATGTGTGTGTGTGTGTAAAAATTACGAGCATGTGTGTGTGTGCGTGCAAGTTATGCGCAGCATGCAAAACTATGCACGTGCCGGTTGAAGTGTATAAATGGTGGTGGTGATGGTGGCAGCGCCCCCTGGCGTGAGGTAGCTGCACACTGCACTCCGGCGAGGACAACGTCGCTCGACCGACAATGCGAGTCATGCGGTGGACTCATATCGGATGACAATTAGGCCCTGGTCATCAATTCCAAGTGCACAGGCGATAAATCTTTTGTAATTGTATATGTGTGTGAGTATCTGTGTGTGTGTGTGAGAGAGAGCACTGTCTCTCTGTGTGTGTGTGTGGCTGGCTGGGCGGGCCAGTCAGGTTAAGTGCTGCTGCTGCTGCTGCTAGCAACTGCAAATTGTGGCTTCGCTTTTTGGCTAACCGAAAACGAAATATTCGCTCGTTGGCGGTCTAATTGAAAACTTTCATTTATGGTGCAAAAATATTTGGAGAACGGTTTACACAAAAGATATTTTCCAAGACTAATTAATTGTGGTCAGGGAAGACTTTCATCAATTGCCAGAAGCTTTGAATTGAGTAGTTTATTAAATATTATATTTTATATTTTATATTTCATATTATATATTTTATATTTTATATATTATATATTATACCTGTGCATAAGCAGGTGCAGTTATAGCTGTCGTAACTGTTATTTTGCTCAAAGTAAACAGTGCTGCAACAGTGCTGCTAATTAGTTTTTGGATATGCCGCAGGATATTGCAAAATGCAATAGGCAAAAACATGTGTTAAATTATATGCCCACCCTCTCTCTCTCTCCCCCCTCTCTCTGTCGTTCACATTATTTATGCTAAATAATTGAAAATATTATTTAACATGTTAAATGTGTCACATTTCCTGTTGACTTTAATTGTTGTCAAAAGCCTGCCAGGCAGCCAGCTTGTGCACGGTGCGTATGCGTAACTTATCTTACCGTTGACATAAATGACATTTTAAGGGCAATAAGTTATTTCACATTATGTCTTTGTGGCTCTTCGAACTCCGTATGTGTGTGTGTGTGTGTGTGTGTTAAGCTCGAAACAGTGGGATGTGCGTACAAGCCAAGCTACAAGCGGTTGGCAGGACAGACAGACGAGCTGCTTGCCTGCCTGCCTGCTCGAGTTGTTAACAACTATGAGACTGTGGCACAAACTTTATGAATGCACTGTGTGCGTGTGTGTGCGTGTGCGTGTGTGTGCGTGTGTGTGAGTGCGCTGTAAGTGTTTGCACCGCATGCGGAAGTCACATGTTTGCATTATGTGTCCTTTGGCATGTCCTTGCTGAGCTGCTTGCTTGGCTGAAGCCTGCCGCCTGCTGCTTGCTGCCTGTTTGCACTGCACTACCATGCCACGCCCCCCACGACCCCCCCTCTATGCATAAATTTTATATTTTGGTCTGGCAGCTCGGCTGTGTCTGCAACATAAATTTTAACTGCTGTGAAAATATTTGTTTAATGAGAAACTTTTAGCTGCTTGTGCTGCTGTTGCCGTTGCCGTTGCCAGCATCCGTCTCTGCTCTGTGCATTATAATTTATTAATTATTTAAATTAAGCCTTGCACAATAATTATTATTGTCCACTGTCTGCAGACAGAGACAGCTCTCACAGTGCCCAAGGATTTGCAAGAGTTTGGATGGAGGCCAAAGATCTCTCCCGATGACAAGTCCAAAAACTTCCAAAAGCCTCAAGTGTCAGCTATTATTTATTTAGGGCACATTTGGAGCAGAGCCAATCAGTGGATGACAATTTGTGCATAAATAAATTAAATCAATTTATAAATAAAGAATTCTGTGGTTATTCACTTGAAGAAAAATGGATATGGTGCGGGTTAAATGAGAGAATGAAATACTTAATCTTAATTATTGGCTTGTAAAATGTAGTTTATAGTTTACATCTGTTGCATATTTGTAAATGTATAATAATTTTATTAACAATTCAACCTTTTCTAAGCCCATTTAGACATTTTGATCAGAAAGCTTTGCTTCATCTATTACTTATTTACGTTACATTTCAATTAAAGTCTAACAATGAATAACAACTTTAGTTTAAGTGAATTTTAAATATTAAATTCGTAATAAATAGTATAACTAAAAGTAGTGAAACCAATAAAATTAAATAAAATTAATAAAAAAAATAAAATAATTAATATGCTTCATCCTTGATATCTATCAATTCTAAAAAATTAGGAAAATTATTAATATATTTTTTGGTAAAAAAAAAAAAAAAAAAAAAACACTAATGATTCCGTAGCTTAAACATATTAAACATATGATATGCATTCTTCTTTGGAACCACTGCCAATCTATTTCCCTATCTATCTATCTATGCCTATCTTAGTTACCCAATAAATTCAGCGACTAGGAATCACAATATAGGAATCGCCAAATACTCATGTTATACACAATAATTTTTTGACCAAACAAAATTAAAAAAAAAAATATTCATATTCCTTGGTGAATGTGTAAATTATTATTATTATTTATTTATTAGATAATATAAAAAATATATATCTAAAAATTATTAAACGTGCTAGCTACGAGGGCCATCGACGGAATGTGTAAATATCTTAAGAAGTTATATAAAATTGTATTTTATTTCTATTTTTATTTGTTTTTTTTTTTTTTAATAACAATTAAACGATCTCAATAAAAATTGTGTGAAACACACCAGAGCTTATCATTCAGCAAACGAATTTGTTATTGTTTCACTCGTGTGTCTTTTTATTACTTTTTATTTATTTTTTGATTTTTTTTATTTATCTTTGTTTTTGCTTTTCATATTGATTTTGTTTGCATGCGAATAAAAAGCCGTTGCCGCTGTATGACTGCAAGGCAGTATAATTTTCACTGGCTGCCGTTGGGCGTATACAAAATAACAAAAAAAAAAAAAAAATTATTTAATTGGGTCGCCTTTGCCTCCAACTGCCGAGTCTTGCTCTGAGGTACCATTGATTGTAATTGCAAATAAATTGGCAGCATGGAAAGGCGCTTAAATGACATTACAAGCAACTCGGATTGGAGTGGCGAACGCTCAAGGGGTCAGCCATCGTGCATGAGAGTGCATACACCTGCGACGAACCACTCGCAGCACTCGGCGCAGGCCGCGGCACAGACTCAATTTACATTCGCTTGGCTGCGCTCACACTCTCACACTCCCGCTCCCATTACCACTCTCTCACGAATATGAAACGACTAATTGTTTTTTATGCTGTATCGAATCAAAGTAACTCAGTTAAACGATCTGCGGCAAGAGAGATATGGCTCAGGGCAATTTTCCCGTCTAGACTCGGCGAGTTGCTTGAACTCTGTGAAACAAAGTGCAGTTAAACTGAAACCCAAAACTCGAAATGTGTCATAAAAACTGAGAGTCAAACTCGAATAAATTTTTGTAGCTTGAGCATGTGTGTGAGCGTGTGTGTGTATGCGAGTGTGTGTTCGCTTGTGTTTGGCATTCATGACATATAATTAATGTTTACTTGCCTTATCCACTCTAGCTGCTTTGTGGCGGCAAGTACCCAAAAGCGCAAATCATTTCACCTAATCACCGAGAGCGGCGCAAGTCACGCTGATAATGTCGAACTGATTAAGTGCGTCCTGCAATGCAATGGCAAGCTGCAAGGAGCCACAACAAGAACAGCAGCGACAACTGAAGCACCCAGGCAATTCATTAATCATACGTATTATCCACTGCCGGCCACACGGCACACACACACACACGCAGCTAAGCCTCTCATTTACCTACGAGAGCTTGCGACAATATCAGACTATGCCATATTGCTGATTAATATAGAGCAGCAGACTGAGATATTGTTTGGAGTAGAGCAATAATATTAGAGCACAATGTCTGAACTCTCTGTTGCCTAAACTCTATTGAGTCTCATTTGATATCCTTTTATGCTTGTCTTTATAATATCGCAGTTCATTAAGCAGCCAAAGCGAATGTCTTTAAGAGAATATTTAACTGAAAGTCTCTGCGACTGGAAGTTCGAATTCAACAGCTGCAAATGGCCACGAATAACTCGACAAAGACATAAAGAAACAATTGCACATGTGTGCGTGTGTGTGCGTGTGTCGGTGTGTGTTTGTGGTATTTATGTGTGTGCTAATGCGTGTTCTACTACATGGAACAAGTTGGTTGTTGTTTTCGCTTGAATGGGCTTTTGCTATAGTTGTTATTGCTGTTGGCTAAAATCCACATCTGCATGGCCTACAAGTTGATTGTTATTAATATAGTTGCCCAAGTCACATACGCCGGGGCAATTCCTGTTGTTGTTGTTGTTGTTGTTGTTGCTGTTGCTCGTGTTGTCATTTCAACTGTTTGCTTAGTGCGAGAAAAACACGGCCAAATTGCTGCAATGAGCAAAATACACACTCAATGTTAAAATACACGCAAGACATTTGATTAAGACGCAGCAGGCCTTAAGCAAAATCACACAAAGTGTGGAAAAGAGAGAGAGTGAGAGAGAGAGAGAGAGAGTCCATACGCACACGGTTGAGCTGGCAAGGACAACGCATGTGATTGCGATTGTGATCAAGATTAAGTTCCGAGTCAAGAAGCACATCGTACAACTACGCAAAACAACTTATTCATCAATTTGTGCGCAATTCTGAAAATAGTCAACAGAAATAATAGCAAAATGTTTGCGCAGTTGTGGGCGTCTATCTACGACTGACCATCTCTTTGTCTGTGTGTGTGTGTGCGTGAGTGTGGGAGAGTGTGAAGTTGAAGGTCAGCTGCTGAGCAAGCACAAAAACAACAACATCTTGCAACGCAATAACATGAGCAACACAAACACAAAACCAAGTAATTCGGTGCCAAACAAAATGTTGATGTTGAAATACTGCGCAAAAAAGTATGCTATGCTTTTTTCACATAACAAATTGATGGCTAGGTCTGATTTATAATGTTTACAAATTTGAGTTGTATATTCTTAATTTATTTCTTAATTTTTTATTTAAGTAAATTCTATCCAAAACTCGCATACGTACAAAATGTCCATAAAAATATACTAATAAAATATGCTAATATATATTTTTATATTATATAGTTTTGTATAATTTCATTATATACAAATTGTTGAATTGCATATATCCCATAAAAAACACATTCAATTTAAGCATTCTATTGGCAGATTAAGTTATATACCTCCAACTGACCCTTTAAACAAATATATGCTCTCGATAGCCCGCAAATACCGGTATGTACTCACATAATTTAACTGATTAGGTATAACCCTTAAATAGAAGCTCATTTATTTCCATCAGCATAAATATAAATTAGCTGATTAAAGTCGAGTTGACAAACCTGAAAATCAACAATCAAAGCAACTGGCTGCCATGCCGAAGCGCACAGTCACTGGGCAACAATTGTTGCCGCCATACACACAACATATCGTGCACAGCACAAACACATACACTTCAGATAAGAAACGTGCATGTGTGTGTGCGTGTGTGTGTGACATTCAAAAGGATAACTAACTATGGTACAACGATAATGGCTACGTCTACACACATAACGGGTTGGCTATTATTGCCTTGCCACTCGACCTGTTTGTGTTTGCCTTGCCTGAAGTGTGTGTATGCGTGTGTGTGTGTTTGTTTATTTGTCTGCGTGGGTGCATATGTGTGTGTATAGTGTGTGTGTGTGTGCGTCTTTGGCAATGTGTTGAAATTGTTTCAAAAAGCTGACGCTTAACATTATCGCCTTTTGCCTCATCTTCAATGAGCAGCTGAATGTTCAAGTGTGTGTGTGTTTGTGTGTGTGTGAGTAGCTACATATGTGTGCGTTGTCCTGCTAGCATGAGTATGTGTGTGTGTCCATCAGCATGATATGCATTTATATGTTGTAAGCATGACACAATGAGTTACTTCCTCTCTCTATCTCTCCTTCTACTGTCCCTCTCTCATTCTCTCCCTCTCTCTGTCTCTCTGTTCCCCTTTCTGCCTCTGTTTGTGGCGCGTCTTGGGAGCAGCGGAAATGTCAACAGTGGCAACTCCCTGGCAAATCTGACAATAAAGGCACAAGAAGTGCCGCTCTGTATAGCACATAATAAGTGCGTATAATGGATTGATGGTGCTACGCAGACAACTCGAGAGCAAACTATAAAAATCGTGAGCGCTGCTTAGTACAGACAGCTTCTATTGGGGTAGAACTTGGTAGTACAGTTCGGGTATGGGAGAAAAGGAAAAAAAAAACTCAAGGGAGTCTATTAAATAGTATACTCAGCTAAGTAGTATATGACTGGTAAATTTGCTTAAAGGGAAGAGAGAAGACAGTAAAGGAGGAACATTTATAAAACCTCTTCATTTTTCTTAACAAGTGGCAACGCTGTGCTACACTGGATATAGTATACTGAGTTAAGTATGGTATATATTAAAAAAAAAAATATGAAAGAAGAAAGAATAAGAAATAAACCTAAAAATCCCTATCATAATTAACAGGTGAAAACGTTGTGCTACACTAGAAATAGTATAATCATCTAAGTAGTTTATAACTAATAAATTTGGTTAAAGAGAAAAACGAAGAAAGTAAGTGAAATAAACTCGAAAAATATCTGTTGGTTTTTTTGGGAGGTGGCAATGCTGTACACATTACATTGAAACAACATTATATAATAATAACAATAATATAATATAATATATTTATTAAAGTTTCTTATCATATCTCATATTATCACTTTAAAATATTCAAGCTCTTTTGTTATAAAGAGAAACTTCTAACTATAACTTAACATACATAACCCAAGTAGCATCCTTATTCCTATTAGTATTCAAGTTAATTTATACCAGTTATATTATAGTTATATTTTCAATAGTGAATCTATACGGATATATATCATATTTTTAGTTGCAGTGCAGTATTGCAATCCTCTAAAATTGCTTAGTTTTTGTTATAGTAAATGCAATACCAATATCTTAATCCCAATTGCCAACGTTCAAATTGAATCTTAAGTCAATTTAATAATTCTAAAAGAAATTATAATATATTTACACCAGATACCAATATAGTTCGCTACTTGCAATCCCCTTTATCCTCATGTTAACTCATCTTAAGTCTTTAAAGCTTCCCAAGCAAACACACCTTCAACTTCACCCCAGTGCTGGCTGGCTGACTGGATGGCTGCTCGCTTGTCTGTCTGGCTGCCAGCTAAGCTTTAAATCAAACTCGAAGAATTATTTCATTCATAAAATATTTAAGTACAGGACAGGCTGACCTTTGTCAGAAGACGGCAGATCGTATAAATATTTTAGCATGCCCAACAGCAGCAGCATGCAATTTCATAATTTGATGCTCAATTTCGTTTTGGCTCCCAGCGAGCAACCCTTTCGCCGGGGCCGAACTCTTGACCTTGTGCCGCTTGTCAACAAAGACCCGTTTAACATATATTTCTTTTGGCCAACAAATTTGTTTGCCAAGTTGTCAGCAAAAATGTTTTTCGATTTCTGCTCAGATTTCAAACCAAACCAAAGAAATGAAAAGCAGAAAAAACTCTGTTGCAGCAAATTTATGTGGGGCAGGCCGACCCTCATTTAATTTCTGTCACACGGCGTTATTTATGTGGCCGGAGCCGTAGCCGGAGCCGGGGCCGGGGCCGGAGCCATCGATAGCGTCTGACTCGCAATGCAAATAAATATGCGAATCGCGTTTAGTTCAACGAAAATCTCGCTATAGACGCATAAATTGTCAGGTTGTTTTGGGTCGTTTTATTTTTTGGCTTTAATTGGATTGCAGCTGCAAGTTTTTGGCTGTGTGGCAGCCACTCTAAGCTAAATTGAGCCGCCGAAACGTGACGTTTCACGACCACACACACAGATACACACCAACACACAGAGAGAGTCGCTCCCCCTCTCTGTGGAGTTGTGGAAAAAGCGCATCTGGTTGCGGCTGCATTTTGACGTTTTGTGGCTAAAAACGCCTCGCGACTTGTCTTATGTATAATTAAATTCAGTGCTCAGCAGCTCAGTGTATTGCTATGGCTAAGAAGCAGGCAGGCAGGAGGCGGGCAGCAGGCAGCAGGCAGCAAAAACCCAACACTTGACCCGCATTCCACGAACTCGTCGCCATTCTGTGCCGGCAGTCGACAACCGAAATAAAATGTTTATTTTGCATTTTATTTTTGGCGCATCGGAGGCAAGCGCTAAAATTATTTACGCAGCATCAGGCGTGTCATTTGCATGCGCCACGCCCCTGTCCCTGCCCCTGCTAAGAGATGCCAGCTCGCCTCCAGCCACAAGCCAAATGACAGCAATGGGAACAACAACCAATGAAATCCACAAAAATACGCTAAAAGTATTTACATTTGACTTGAAAAAAATTATACATTTCCGTGCAAATAAAAAACCAAAGCAGCAGCAGCAGCAACGGCAACGGCAACCAAAACTTACGAGTGAAAAAGGAAAAAAAGGAGAGAGAATACAGCAAAGAGAACAAACTCAGCTGCTAAATTATTGACGAATATGAAATGCACTTGGTTAAGTATATCAAGAAGCCAAACAGCAAAGTGTTTTAGAAAAACCAAAACGAGAACTTAATAAGTGGAGATCTAAAACATAAAGTTGCGAAAAATATGAGCAGAGTGGAACAACATACGAGTTCTAAAGTGATTTCAAAGAAAATCTATTTTTCTGTGAATTCATACAAAGTGAAAGATAGACAAAAGCTGAATGATGTGTAACTCTATATAAAAGTGGGAGCTTAAATATTTCTATGTGATTTTAAATATATTGTAGGGGAATAAATAACTTTTTTATTTTGTTGAATAAGATTTTTTTATTAAGTATTTTTTTTTTTACAAAAGAATCTCTTCCAAAGAAGTCTCAAAATATATTCTGATTATAAAAATATAAAAAGAATTGTATATTTATATATTTTTAAGTTGAACTCAAGATTGAACATTACTTAAAAGTTATAAAATATAGTTTCTATATATGAATATTTTATTTTTTTTTACATATTTTATAGATAAATCTCAGACTATTTATAAAAATTAGATACTATTTATAAAAAATACATATATGCAGATATTTTATAAAAATAACATTCATATTTGTACTCAGTCTTAGCTTACATTCGGCTGCACAAATACTCTACCCAAGCATCAGCCTCTCTCCACAGCTCCCACTCCGATAAAAAGAAATGAGAAAAAAATGCGTTACCAAACCGGAAAAAAGCGTCAAATCCGCAAACAAACACAGTGACAGGCAACAATGGAGGGCGTGTCATGGCAGAACGGGGGCGTGGATGCTGGGCGAGAGGGTCGCCAGAGAGAGAGAGAGAGAGTGAGAGAGAGAGAGGGAGAGCACAGCATAGCAACTGAATGAAATGTACTCTCTATTGACATTTGATTCACAATAAAAACGAGAAGTAGCAGTAGTAGAGGAGGAGAGTGCAAAAAAAATCAAACTTAAAAAGAAGAAGCAGAGAAAGGGAAGCAAGTTAGCCACCATGATGTCCGACGCTAAAGTTCCGTTCCGATCCCATTGCCAAAGCCATTGCCAAAGCCAAAGCCAAAGCCAAAGCTTTTTGCTCAGATTTCGCTGAGGCTCTTGGAGAAAAACTCATTGGTTTGGAATTTCGCTTTTTCGTATTGTGTGTTGCTTGCTGGTGTTTCAATGACGTCTTGTCTCGTCTCGTCTCGTTCCATGCCATTTCGATGCGCTTCCGGTTGGGCTCTGTTTGTCCTGCTGACGCATAAATTTGCCTTAATTTGTTGCAAAATAATTTCATTCATTTACGTGCTGCCATTTACGTGGCCGTTGATAACTTATTTAAGACGCGATGCGATGCGATGCGTTGCGATGCCAAACAAATTTGTACAAAATAAATTATCAAACTGTCACATTGACGTATCGCCTGGATGTGCCCCAAGCCCGAGCTAAAGGAGCAGGATGTCGTGCAAAGCATAATCTAGAGTATCATGTTCCCTCGTTTAAAGGATGTCAAAGGTTGGCCATATATCAGGGAAGGCATCAAACGCAGGCAGAAGCTAGCTGCAGCCCGTTAACAATATCATGTAACAAAATTCTTTGTGCTGGACAAGCCACACACACACAAACATACACACACGCACACACAGACAGATATGGATAGAGGGATACACGGACATTCGAGCTGTTTCAGATTTCCAATAAATATGCCTAGGGTGGCCTAGCCCGAGCTCCGACTCGGGCTGCCTGTTGTTGCCTCGATCTCCGTGCACTCCCAGCTCTGTCGCTTATTTGACATTCTGACAGTTTCGACAGTTTGGTTCTCGTTTTACTCTCTGCGACAAAGTGCGTGAGGGCGAGCAACTGGCAACTGGCAACTGGAACACGGGCACAAGCACAGCAGTAGCTTGTTTATTTATATGGTGTGGGCTGTGTCTGTGTGCGTGTATGTGTGTGCCTGTGTATGTGTGTACCTTGCTGCGGTCGCCATGCTCTCTGGCTCGTCTCCTCTCTCCCTTGACTCCTCCATCATGCATTATGCCGTAAACGTTGCTTTGTTGCGCAGAGAACACAGACGAGTCTGCAAAAAATCGCTCAAAGTATCGAAAACCGTATAGCGCAGTATGTGACAGCTGACTTCCCCAGCCCCCTCCTCTACCGTACCCAACTGCTTCCTCTCTATGGATTTATGCGCTGCGTGGATGGGTTTGCTTTTTAGAGCAGCGGAACAGCCACTAACAAGCGGCTGAAATGTGTCACTTACACAAACCCCGGAACAGTGGGCAACAAATGTTTCAATTTGTGTTAAGAAAGCTGCGAAGAGGAAGTGCGGCTATACGAAAAGATTGTTTTCAATAAGATGTTGTAAGGTGACATATTCATAAATAGATGTGGAGTTGATTGTAAGCAGGGAGTGTGTTAGAGGTAGTTTTGTATTTTGAATCTTATGCAACAGGTGTTGGATATGCTGAGAACATGGATTGGAAAAGGTATAGACAAAGTTTTGTTGAAATAATAAAGTGAATTTCTTAGTTTACTTTAAGGAATTATCGAGTCTGTATTGTTAGATATGGTACAACATATGTTGAATATGATCAAAAAAAGAATTGCTAATTACAATGTTAATAGACAACTTTCTATATCTGGAATTGAAGAAGTGAAGCTAACAAATAAAAAGAGAAGTTGAAGCAATTGGCGAGATAATAATAATATAATATGAAATAATAATAATTTTCATATGAAATCAATTTATGATCTTGCATCACTTTTAAATCCCTTCAAAATTCCTAGTAGATAACTTAAAGTGCTATGCTCTCCAGTAAAAGGCCCGATATTTATTGCCATCTATCCATAGTGCAATTCGCCTTTTTTTGGGGTTTGTTTGGGGTAGTATTTAAGGCAATGCGCGTATTTGGCTAAAACTTACTTAGCAGAGTTTTGTTGGCGCTGATGGCGAGTGGAGAACGCGCTTAAGTTTGATCCGGGCAGAAACAGAGAAAAAAGGTCTCGTGACAGCTGAAAATGAAATGCGATAGCCTTTGGGAGCAACTACTGGCCATGCATAAGAGTATTTGCAGTTGTTGTTTACAATTATGCGGCAGTTGGAAGCTGCTCTGTTTGCCCAGTCAGTCGGACAGACAGAGAGTCAGAGAGGGAGAGAAAGTGATGGAGAGTGAGAGGGGAAATCTATCTATCTATAGATGTATGCAATGTGACATGCTACGTTATTGTGTGCGGCTCTTCTGTTGATTTTGTCGATTTCGCTACAGGCCAATGGACAGACAGACAGACAGACGGACGGACGGACAGAGGAGCAGCTCAGTCGGACAGACAGCTGGACGGACAGCTGTTTGCTTCATTGGCTGCCACAAAATATCAACAAGCATTTTGTTTATTTGCTTAGCATCGACAACTACCAAATACAAAGAGCCATTAGTTTGTTGTTGTCGTGGCCCGTTGGAGGCGAAGCAAAGGGCCGCCGGAGGGGCTTTTAAGTGCATGTTGTTTCAGCGTTCTGTGGCATGTGGCATGCAACTGCAACTGCAGCCCTGCAAGCCAACAAAATGCTCAAATTTATGCAACAGCAATGCCAATAATCTATTGTTTTTAACCAGCTGCCAGTCAGTCTCTGTCCCTCTCCCTCTCTCTCTCTCTGTCTCTCCCCCTCTGGGCAACATGTGTAAACTGTGTGAGTGAAAGCTGCCGCTTGAAACGTGTTTTCAGCATTGTAAATCTTAAAGTACGTGTGCCCTTTAGATATCCTGTAAACATTTGTTTTTAAATTTCTTTAAGTATTTGTTGATTTATTACAAAATAGTTATTTCATGAGAAAGCCTAAAAGGCAGCCACCAAAGGGCCCAGCTGCAGGTTTATGCATTATAATAAAGCCTTTGACTTAAACTTATTTAAAATATCTCAAAGCACTTACCTGACGAGCTGACGTTGGTATAAGGTTAAGAGACACTCACACATACTTATCCCCTCTAAGCATCGATTGTTGTGACAGTTGCTCTGCAGCTGCACATTTGCATCGTCTTACTCAACATCATGTTTATACCCTAAACACATCGAAAATGGGGAGTCAGGGTATAATTGTTTTGTGAAAATGTATGTAACAGGCAGAAGGAGGCGTGCCACACCACATAAGGTATATATATTCTTGCCTTGTCAGTCCGTCCGTCCTCCCGTGTGAACGCTGCGAACTTCGAAAGTACAAAAGCTAGACACTCGAAATTTTACATGAGTACTCATATATACCAGACGCAGTACGAGTTTATCATCAATTTTTGATAAATCATTCCATTTCGTTATTATTGGCATTTATCGATAATTTTAATTCGTTTGTTAAGTGTGGAGTGTACATCGTTTAAGTAAGAGATATTAAATTTGTTGTGTAGTTGCATGTAATAATTACAGCGACTATACATTCTTTAGATTTTTGATGCCACGCCCCCTTCGCCCTAAACTTTCAAAAGAGCTATTTAAAATACTAGAGACTTTTGCTTTGGCAAATAACATATATAAATGTTATTAATATGTTGCGAAAGTTTTATAAAGATAGGGATGGAGAGATATAGAGATAGAGATTGATAGAACATGTCCTTAGGCGAGCATTTGCATATGTGTGTGCACATGTGTTTTTTGCATGTATGCATAAAAGAAGCAAAGCACGATTCGAATATTGCCTCCTCCCAGGGTTCAGGGTATCTCCTAGTCGAACAGTCTCAACTAAAGCACCGTTACTTGTTCTTTTATTTTTCCTATTTTGGGTAGTCTAAAATTTATGCGGTTGCTGATCAATGCCATGGCCGTTAGCCACGTCAATGGACGATACGAGAGCAGCTCAAATGCTATTTAAATATTGCATGTGCTGCGATAGCTCACACGAACAGAGCTCCAGACCCAGGTTCAGGTCCTGGTCCCGGTCCAGGTCCACACATGTGACTATCGAGCAGCGTCCACATATTAAGCATAAAATTGGACTATGTGAAAAATGGCAAAATATGTACGGCTATATGCCCCGGCCAGTTGGCGCAAAGGGGGCGTGGCAAGGCAGTAAGCGTTGCATTATAATTTATGCACATGCAAGCCACGGAGTCTGCCCAGCATAATCCGTGTTTAATAACACGAAACGAGCCGCCGCTCAGCCAAGCTGAAGCCAGACAGTGCCAAATCTATATACAGTTATGCATACATATATATATATATCTTATATATGTATATATATAAATATGTATATAGCTCAGATTTTGCGAATGTGTTTAAAATTTGGTGCCCGGCTCCAGTGGAAGTTAACGCTGCTGTGCATTGTTTAACCAAAGGTATGCTTTTTATCAGCCAAAGGTCTTAGCACGCACACACAAATATGCCACACAGACACACATGCACACACACACACACACTCACACACACATAAACAAGCTGGTAGGCAGGGGGTTAAAAGCGAAACCTTATCGAAAACGTTTAAACGCACGCAAATTCCACGTGGGCAAGATAAAACATGCATAAGCCAGGTGGAAAACGGTCAAAGGGGCGTGGCGCCGCCTGCATGTGTGTGTCTGTGCGTGTGTGTGTGTGAAAAATATGCCAATGTTAAATATTTGCCAGGCGTTGTCGTTGGTTTGGCACCCCTCAGATAAAGCGTTAACTACAGTCTCAAACACACACACAGACAGACGGGTGCGTGCGTGTGTCTGTGTGTGTGTGCGTATTGGTATGTGTAATCTTTTGCGTGCTTTACGCATTACCCACACTCCCTCGCCCACACTCACACACAGCGAGCAGGACATTGTTGCAGGACACTTTGAATTATTCATTTACACGTTTTTTTTTTTCTTTCTTTCATACAAAGCGAGCCGTGGGACAGAGAGCGGCCGGCACGCCTACTAGGCGTTTGTAGCAACAACTGTATTTACTTTTTATCACTGATAAAGCGCATAATTTATGGGGTTGTTCAAAAATTTAAATGCCCTCGAGAATGCCAGGAGACAAAGCGAGCCAAGGAATTCCTTCAGGGGCCCCAAAACATCGGGTCACTTGCGTAGGTGGAGTGGGTAGCTCTAAATTGTAGTCTATGCGTGAGTATACATATTTAAGTATATGCATATATATATATATATACATATATTTATATCTGTCTCTTTCTCATTATAATAGCAATGCCAATATGAGAAACCCAAACTCGACCAAGAAATATGTGCGGCAAAAATATGTTAATTCATTTGAAGTGCTCATTAAAGCTAAGCGTCTTAATTGATTACATTCGAGTCTAATACATGCATTATAATGTGCGCAATTTAAACGGGAGTGTGAGTAGGAGTTGGGGCAATAAATCAGTAACAATTTGTGTCGTTGCATTGTTCATTCTTCAATCAACTGATGCCTACATTCGTTCATGACATTCGTTTTGGACAGCTGGTTAACTTTGTCATTTTTATTTGACTTTATTTGGTAATTATTGTTATTATTATTATTATTTACTGTACTGTTTTTTTTTTTGTGTGTTTTATTGATATTTTCTTTTTATTATATTATATTTTATTTGATAAATTTTTATTTCTTCGGTAATCTCCTTTATTGATAAAATTCATAAATTATTTTCAGCATATTCGTAATCAAATGGCAAATCTTATTTAAGCCCAGAATCTTATTTGATTATAACTTAATCAGCTGCTTTAATGAAATTACAGCAAAGAGCATAACTCTTGCTTTGGCCACTCTACACCAAATTCAATACACACAAATTTATAACACTTTTGCTCTTAATAAATATTTACTTAAATATACATAAATTGAAAATATTAAATCAAATAGTTTAGTGCAAATTGAAAAATAAACATTGCTAAGCATTCATTGAGCATTTTCTGATTTATGTGATAAATATTGCACAATTTCAATTTGTGCATAATTTGTTAGGGCAATTGGGGGCGTGGCACAGCTGCGACAATTATAAAAGCCCTGGGGCGAATGTTAAATGATTTAAAGCCAGCCAGGCACAAACTGTAAATAATTGTTGTTTAATAGCTGATTAGGCCAGCAGGGTTCACAAATAGTGTAGCATACATTTCGGGGCGAATGGAAATTGAAATGCAATGCGATGCGATGCGATGCGATGTGATGAATGTGCAAATGCAAAATATGTGGCGTTAACTTTCAGTGCGAATAAAAAAGTAATGCTAAAAAATGAGGAAGATGCAGCCCCAACACACACACACACACACACAAACACACAGCGCAGCACAATGCAAAAGCAAAGCGAAACAATTTGTGTGAAATGAGGTCGTCCGCAGTGCAAAGACGTTGGCATGCCAAACGGAAGGGGATGGGGGATGGGAGGCCACTAGGTGGGACCAAAGCAAATTTATGACTATTAAGCTGAAAGTATGTGGCTTTTGTTGCTGCTATTTTTCGCCGTCAGCGCCTCAAGTTATGCGCGAGCGCTGAAAAATATGCAAAGCAATTGTAATTTTATGCTCCGCTTGCCTTTTCTTTCTCTCTCTATATACAAAAATAATTTTTATTTATTTTTTTTTTGTATTTATTTATTTCGCTGAAATGCAAATGACCTGGCCAGCTGTTGTTATCAGCGTAGATGAATCAAATTAAATGAAAAGTACATTACGAGTTGCTTAATTGAAAAGCGGCTACACGCTGCTGACAGTCGTCATAGGACGGTGCTCTACGATGCCGTAGCCGTTGCCGATGCCGATGACGATGCTCCCAAAGCAATCAACCTAATTTGTCATATGCACCCAACTCGCCGCCCAGCGCTGTCTATCTATAACTGTCCGACTGACTGTCCGCCTGGCTGTCAGTCAAACACTTTAGCCCAGTCGGCCAGTCAATATTTATAATGAAAGCTAATGAGCGGCTGCGACCCGCACACAGCGCACAAAGTTCGCCCAGGACGAAGGACTTCAATTCCAACTGTCAGGGGTCAAACTGCATTCATTGTCTGTGTGGGTGTATGTGTGTGTGTGTGTGTGTGTGTGTGTGTGCGTGTGTGTGTGTATGTATTTGCATTCGTATTTTTTCTACTGCTGCTTTACTGAAGTGGTCAACTATTGTGCCCGTTTTTTCTCTCCTTCTCTCTCTTTCTTTCCCTCTCTTTGTCTCTGTCTGCGCATTGTCTGCTTCTGTTTTATAAATGCAAAAGCTTAAAAATTGAATGACGCCGCGTCGCGGCAATATAAATTGAAAGTACTTGTCCATTGTTTGATTAATGTGTCAATAATGGCAGCGCGGCAGACTCGACAGCAACAACAATAAATAGAAAACCCTCCCGACTGGCCCCAAGCATAGTCGAGTCTATATTGAAACTTTAGAAAATTTGTTGTGTTAAGCGAGATTAGAAGATTCAACTCTTCAGGCATCATTGCACGAAATTGTTTAAGAAGGAGGGAGATAGAGGCAGGAGAGATTAAATAGTATAGAGAGAATATTTATTTATTTGTTAATGAATTCTTGAGCGATTTACCTTTGGACTATAGCACAGAGTACTACAACTGCCTCAACAATAAGAGACGAACCTTGCCGCTAAGATGCAAAGGAGCTGCATTGTTTTCTGCTATATAATATAATAATATTGTATCATAATTAATAATAAAATAATATACTTTTCAAAAAAATTAATACTTGATTTTTATACCCTGAGCCCATTGAAAATGGGAAATCAGGGTATATTGGTTTTATTAAAAATGTATGTAACAGGCAGAAGGAGACGTGTCATACCCCATAAAATATATATATTCTTGATCAGCGTGACAAGACGCTGAGATATTTAAAATTACGCAACGTAGAGTCTTTAAATTTTACATGAATACTCATGGTATACATGATTAATCAATAGAGCAAAAAGAAGAAGAGCTTAATAAGAGTTCACAATCTGAAGAGAAGATGCTCCTTTGCATATGTATATAACAGAGGCAGCAGAAAATACTCTGATTGGTCGCTAACTGATAGAGAGTTTAGCTTACGCTAACTCAGAGAGAGGCTCGACTTTGAGTGGTAGTCTCGCTGCCCTAAATAAAGGCAGCTGCAGATCAGAAGAGCTGCTTCTTGCAGTAGCAGCAGCAGCAGAAAGTGCTCTGATTGGTCTTGATTCGAGTGGAACTCTCGCTGCTCTATATAAAGGCAGCTGAAGATCAGAGGAGCTGCCTCATGCAGAAGCAGCAGCAGCAGAAAGTGCTCTGATTGGTCGCCTAATGATCGAGTGTGATCGATCTGACTCAGAAAGAGGCTCAAGAGTTGAGCTTGACATGAGTGGAGCTGTCACTGCCCTATATAAAGGCAAGCCAGCTGCAGCGCAGCTTCAGTCGCATTCCTAATCTTCTGGTGGTCAGTCGTCCAGTGCAGCGCGGTGCTTCTCCTCTTCTGCTGTTTGTTGGTGAGTTTTAAAATAGTTAAGTATGTTAAGCGAAAATGTAAAAGTTATACTTTTAATGTTTATTTAATGTAAATTTAATAATATTTTAAATTTAAATATTATTAATTATTTAACGATCATTTAGCAAATACAGTAACTTTAGCAGTCCGTATATGTGTTAAGGCTACTATTTAGTTAGGCAAGCCCGACTAGCACTTGGACTTTCCCTCTAACTCTGAATTGTTTAAATATAGCTGTGTTTTGTTCACAGGGCTCAGGGTATCTCCTAGTCGAGCAATCTCGACTGGAGCACTCACTTACTTGTTAAATATTATTATTAATATATAATTTATTTTATTATTAATAATAATTTATTTAATTTTTGTATGATTAATATAATATTCAAGAAATCTTATTAATTTTATTTATAATTTTTTTATTTTAATATTAATATCTAAGTAATAGTATTAATTGCATTTATCAGTATTTTATTTTATTATTTTTTGTATTTAATTTTTAATTATTTTTATTAATTATTAATATTTAATATATTTTTTAATAAATAATTTAATTTATAATTATTTTATTTTATTGTTGATACCTAGTTATTCTAATTATTAATAAGTTTGTTCGTCATTTATCTATTTATAATTAATATTTAATTAAGTTGGATATTAATTTTTTTATTTATAACAATTTATTTTTAATTTATTAACAGTGTTTAACCTTTCAATTGTGATATTCATATTTTTGGTAGTTAAGGATTTTCTGTGTTCTATTTATATATAAAATTTTAATTTACAAGGAAGGTCTGGGGAGGGAGCCATGATTTGATTTATAGCAATAATTAAAATATGTTTATAAAATAGAAATAAAATGAATATATATAAATCTTTATTGCTTGACATTCACTCAAGCATTGATATATATTTTATATTTTACTTTTTCTGTTCAATATTTACAATTTATTTCGTCTGCCCTCATTTAAAGTTATTTACAGCTCTATTCAGTTGTCTTCTGTAATTAGTTAGCCGACTTAAAGCTTTGTTCTGTGACTTTCCATTTTCCATTACAACAACAACATAAGCTCAAGTGCCGGCAAATTGTGTACACGTAAATGCTTGTTATTCAAAATACTCGGGCTAAATACTCACTCTAAGTACTCATTCTAAATACTCATTGTAAATACTCATTTAGTGGCGAATCACAGTGCGCTCGAGTGCGTGGTCGTCGAAGAACCCTTTATCAAAGGACATCGCTGCGTGGTGTGTGCGCTCAAAAAGAAATCCATTTTAATGACTGCACTGGGCGACGAAGGACCCAACTCAAATGCCACGCCCCACATCTCAGTGCCTCCCAGGCGGCGTCGTGGGCGATGACTTGTGCTTGGGCCGCGTCTTTGTTTTCATTGCGGCTGTCACGTTAATGGCAAGTGTAAAATGCTTTAAGTCCGGGCTACTAGAGCGAAAGGAGGAGTGATACAAAGAGAGAGAGAGAGTGAGAAAGAGAAAGAAGGACAGAGAGAAAGGAGAATGGAGTAAGGCAGACAACAAAAATAAAAAGAAGAGTTTAATTAACACGAAAATGGTTTCAATTACATCAAATTACATTTCTTTGCAGTGCCGAGGACGTTGCGATTGTAGTTTCTAGTTGAGGATGGCATTTTCTTCTGCCACATGAAGTGGGCGTGGCCTGGGCCGTCGCGGGGAGGGGCGTGCCACTTGTTCAGTTGATTTGTGCATGGAGATTTATTGGGCGTCAGTCCGGAGCAAATTAGTCGCAATTGTCAGTTAAAGCAGTCTGCGAAACGAAGCATTCCGGACTCGAGACAAAGTCACGTGACAGAAGGATTCAAATTACGGTAAAAGAAGTATTTAATGTGATAAAGCTCTTGAATTGCCCGAGTGAATTTCTTTAATTAAATTTACTTTCGACTGGTTTTGTTTTAGCCACATAAATAATGTTGGCTCTCACTTTTGAGCGAATGCAAATAATGCCGAGAGAGAGCTGAGTGTGTGTGAGTGTGGCATGCATATCTACGATGAAATACCCTGTAAATGAAGGTATTTTAATCTTCTGTTCTCTTCTCAATCTAATCTAATTATTAAAAGGTTTGTTCATCATTAATCTATTTATATATTAATATTTAATTTATTTGGATATTAATTCTTTTATTTATAACATTTTAGTTTTAATTTCCCTTGAACACTTTTCTTCTCTTCCTTTTCCTTAATTTGCTTTATGATTTCATACACAGGGTATCCTCCTGTCACTTTTCTTTATGACTTTGTTTACTTTTCTTTTTGGGTCTTCTGTTTTATTTGAGTATTTTTTTTGTTTGTTATTCTTTTTTTTTTTTTGAGCTGTTGCTCTGTGGCTTGTGTCATTCATTTGGCTTTTGTTGGGGCTGACAGTGCCGAGCCTCATTTATTTTGCTTACACGCATGCGACGGGTCGGCGTCTCCTTCTGCGACGCGTCATTTATGACACCTTGACAGAAAAATGAGCACACACAAAAAATACAACACAAGTGGTGCCAGGTGTAACTGTGTGTGTGTGTGTGTGTGTGTGTGTGGTTGTGGGTGTCTCTGTGTGTGGGGCGTCTGGGGTGCGGTTCTGCCAACGCACATTCATAATTTCATTTCGCTATGATGACTCGCTGGCTGAGTATGGAGCCCGGTCTAGGGGAGGACTTTGTGACGCTTATTATGCGACAGAAATTGAAAAACTTTGTTTGCCGGCGCGCTGGGGTTAACAAATAGGCCTGACAAGCTGGTTGACTGCCTGACTGCCTCGTTGCCTCGCTGCCTTGCCTGACTGGCTGACTGCGGCTTTGTGGGCCATTTAAGCGCAACAACCAAATGCCTCACATAATTTGATGCCTTTTATGGCTTTTAATTTGTTGCCGGCGCAAGTCACAGGTCGCGCCGTCTTTCCCTCTTCATTTGAATGCCTGCTGTCAAGTTATCTTTTTTTTTTCTTCTTCCTTTTCGTAATGAATTTGACTAACGGGCGTGGGATGGGCAGGCCGAGGCAACAGGTGTGCAAAGTCAGCTGACTGAAAGTTAGTCAGGTGTCCACCGGGAGCTTAAAGCGAATGTCGAGTTTGGGAAGGAGCTGAAAATTCTGCCGAAGGCATTACAAGCTCCTGCTTGTTGCCTAGTTACACACATCAGGAATAAGGAAAACAATTGATTTTACTTGTTAGGTGTTAAAATACAATAGTTTGTTTATGTCTTCGCTGGCACGTTTCGTGTCCGTGTGACTCACAGTGACTCAACTTCCTTGTTGTCTGCCTGCAGCTATTGATTTTCTTGGGGTCGCCGTCAAAGATACATTGCATAATGTTGCACATAATACACAAACATGTGCCACTTAAGCTGCACTTATTACACAAGGCTTAGCCGTACTAAGAAGTTTCAATTTAAGGCGAAAAATGTGGCAACTATTTATATAAATATATATATAGATAAATATCTATTGCTGGCAGTTGCGTAACATGTTGAACATGTTGACAAAGAAATTAAAATTGTTTCCTAGTAACGCAAACAACGCTTTCTCCAAGCCTTTATAATGCAATCGTATTCCGTTTGCTGATTTCTCTTTTTTCACATTTGAAACGTCATAAGAAGTTGTGACCTAGTTTTGATGAGTGTATATTGCCTTATATAAAGAGTTTGTCTCATCCACTTTATATGCATCTCAATCTTTATCTATATCTGTATCTGAATTTGTATCTGTATCTGTATCTGTATCTGTATCTGTATCTGTATCTGTATCTGTATCTGTATCTGTATCTGTATATGTATCTGTATCTGTATCTGTATCTGTATCTGTATCTGTATCTGTATCTGTATCTGTATCTGTATCTGTATCTGTATCTGTATCTGTATCTGTATCTGTATCTGTATCTGTATCTGTATCTGTATCTGTATCTGTATCTGTATCTGTATCTGTATCTGTATCTGTATCTGTATCTGTATCTGTATCTGTATCTGTATCTGTATCTGTATCTGTATCTGTATCTGTATCTGTATCTGTATCTGTATCTGTATCTGTATCTGTATCTGTATCTGTATCTGTATCTGTATCTGTATCTGTATCTGTATCTGTATCTGTATCTGTATCTGTATCTGTATCTGTATCTGTATCTGTATCTGTATCTGTATCTGTATCTGTATCTGTATCTGTATCTGTATCTGTATCTGTATCTGTATCTGTATCTGTATCTGTATCTGTATCTGTATCTGTATCTGTATCTGTATCTGTATCTGTATCTGTATCTGTATCTGTATCTGTATCTGTATCTGTATCTGTATCTGTATCTGTATCTGTATCTGTATCTGTATCTGTATCTGTATCTGTATCTGTATCTGTATCTGTATCTGTATCTGTATCTGTATCTGTATCTGTATCTGTATCTGTATCTGTATCTGTATCTGTATCTGTATCTGTATCTGTATCTGTATCTGTATCTGTATCTGTATCTGTATCTGTATCTGTATCTGTATCTGTATCTGTATCTGTATCTGTATCTGTATCTGTATCTGTATCTGTATCTGTATCTGTATCTGTATCTGTATCTGTATCTGTATCTGTATCTGTATCTGTATCTGTATCTGTATCTGTATCTGTATCTGTATCTGTATCTGTATCTGTATCTGTATCTGTATCTGTATCTGTATCTGTATCTGTATCTGTATCTGTATCTGTATCTGTATCTGTATCTGTATCTGTATCTGTATCTGTATCTGTATCTGTATCTGTATCTGTATCTGTATCTGTATCTGTATCTGTATCTGTATCTGTATCTGTATCTGTATCTGTATCTGTATCTGTATCTGTATCTGTATCTGTATCTGTATCTGTATCTGTATCTGTATCTGTATCTGTATCTGTATCTGTATCTGTATCTGTATCTGTATCTGTATCTGTATCTGTATCTGTATCTGTATCTGTATCTGTATCTGTATCTGTATCTGTATCTGTATCTGTATCTGTATCTGTATCTGTATCTGTATCTGTATCTGTATCTGTATCTGTATCTGTATCTGTATCTGTATCTGTATCTGTATCTGTATCTGTATCTGTATCTGTATCTGTATCTGTATCTGTATCTGTATCTGTATCTGTATCTGTATCTATATCTCCAGCTCTCTATAGGGTATTTCTCTGCATTCTCCGCTTGCTCTCTCCTTGCTGCCGTCTTCATGGCACGTTCTCCGTATATCCATCAGCTATGCATGCATTCTTTATACACTCTGCACATTTACGAGCATAAATTATAAAATTTGCACTAAAAAGTTGCAGCTGCTTTCATGTCTTTGTTGCCCCAGCCCCCTCTCTCCCTGCCCTACTCTTCCCTTTGTTTGTGCTTTTAATAAACAACTCGACTGAATTATGTATATATGTATGTTTGTGAGCTTGCATATGTATGCATTATGATGCCCATATTCAGCTGCAGTTGCATGCACCTGTTTGCATTTAGCTGCTTACCTGCTTCTGCCTCTGCCTCTGCCTCGGCCTTAGCCTCCGCCATTTGCTTTTTGTTAAATTGTTCCTTTGTTTTAACGTGAAAAATTTTGAAATTTTCATTTCTTCTATTTTTACTACTATTTTCTGTTCGTTTTGTTTTAGTATTTTCTACTTTTCTTCTATTTTTTTTCTTTTTTGTTTTTGCTGGCCACCTTTTGTGGCATGCGGCTGGCTGCTTTATTCAGTGCATTTGTTTGCATATCAAAATGCGTGAAATGTATGCCGCCTGTGGGCATGGCAAATAGAGGGCGGGGCGGGGCGGTGCAGCAGGTGGTGAGGCCAAGGCGAACGCTTTGTTCGTCAGAGCCAACTTATTAGCGGCGCTTGGCTCAGCATTTTATATGCATAAAAATGTAAACGCTTCCCGGGCGCTTCGTGCGTTGGGTGCGAGCTCTCTCTCTCTCGCTCTCTGGCCGCAGGTCTCAGGTCTCTAAATTTATGTGCGCCAACATATAAATATACATGCAGTTAGCCAGGCATGAGCTAAGCCAGTTTTTAGTGCTCCCACAGTCCACACACACACACACACACACACACACACACACACTCACCCACACATATTTGGCTTAGCAAAAACACCAAATTAACTTGGCCCCCAGCAAAAGCCATGAAACAACGAAACACTATATGAGTAGGAAGCAAATGGTAACTAATTCAATTGTGAATTGCCAGCAAAGGTGGCCAAACAAATTGTGCTATTAAATACGAAATATCTTTAAGAGAATATGGTATATATGGTACATATATAGACTGTGATCTGGCAACTCGTCGGCTAGTTACTTAATCAAACTGATTTCAGCCTTTGGCTGCTTATTAATCTATGAATTGCTAAGTGGGTTATCCAACTTTTAATAGCCATAAACTTACTTTGCATGAGCTTTTAAAGGTGCAGCTTAATTTTGGATGAGCGCAATCGGCGCTGAAGGATCTGAGCTGTAGGCGCTGGGCCGCCCGTCGTGGCTAATGGCCAGGACTAAGCTGATATCCCGCAGTAGCAGCAGTAGCAGCAGCAGCAGCAGCTAGTCCTCAGCAACTTTTATTCGCACCTTATGGCATTTGGACTTAGACATAAGTAAGTCTGTCAGCATGTGTGTATGTAAGTGTGTGTGTGTGTGGGGCTTGCTGTGAGGGGATTATGCGGCAAAAGGCAAAAGCGTCGACAGAGCAATGCGGTCAGCAGGTGAGTTCTACAACGTACAATTGTGGGCGTGGGCGAGTGTGGGCGTGTGTGCTTGGCTTAACTGCGCGTACAACTAAATGCAGGCATTATTTGTATGTGTGTGTGTGCGGTTGTGTGTGTGTGTGTTGGCTAATACCTTTTTATGACCGTCATATGTTAATGCGGCTTCATTAACATTTTAATGTCCTTCGGCCCCAATAGCAGCAGCTCAGCTAGCTGCCACGCTGTCTCGTTCTCCCACTCTCTCTCACTCTATCTCTCTCTCTCTCTCTCTTTTGCTTTCATTCATTTAATTAAAAAATGCAATTAAGTTAAAGAAAATAAACCTTTTGAAAATGAAAACCAAATAACATAATTTGTTACAGTAGCCAGAGTCATTTTTTCTATTTTTGTGCAAACTTTTCTCTTTATTCTTCTTTTTTTTCTGTGTTTTATTTTTACCTGAATTGCTATTGTCTCCATGCTAAAGCCAACAAGCTACAACAACAACGACAGTCAAATCGCTGGCAAACAAATTTCTCACTGACCCGGCGACAACATCCTCCCGCTCCCGCTCCGGCACCCGCAGCTGGGGTAAACGCGTAAAGAGTTTGACGAAAAAGTAATTTTAAGCATCGTTTAATTTTCATTTTGTGTAACATTTTCTTCTGCTTTTTTTTTTGTTTTTATTTTTCTGTAACTTTTTCGCTTTGGCCTTTTTTTTGCCTTTCGCTCAATGGACATTTGAGCAGAAAAATCTCACAAAAGTGCGTACTTTTTAACAAAGTTAATTTTTACGCTTTGCTTTCCGCTGCTTTGTTGCTCACCTCCACCTGCTGCTGCTTCGTTGGCTGCTTTTTTTTTCGCGTACTGCGAAACTGCAGTCTGTGAAAAAAAGCGTAAAAAAAAAACACCAAGTGCTTAACAAGTTTCGAAGGGGTTGTATGTGAGAGAGAGTTTTTTAGGCTGCCAAATGGCAGCCAAAGCACTTCAATTATACTCGAGAAGGTCAAGTGAAGTCGTTTGACTCGCGGCTCTTCACAACTAATTGCTGCATGGGGGGCGTCGCTGCAGGCAAAGCGGCGTATGCGCAATAATTGACGCTTAACATTTCGGCCAATGACTTATGTGCTTATGCTATTATAAGCTTATGCACTTAACAGCTAGAATTGAGCGTAACTTATGCGCATAATGCCAGCAAATCAAGTATGACACTTTGATAAGCAGCTAAGCGGATAAGGGAAATGGTGAAGTGAAAGAATTTCATGGACATGCATATGCCCGAAATTGGTAATCAGGTGAAAGAAAAACTCCACAAAAACTCCTGATACCTAATTCATTAACTAATGGTCTAATTACGGCAGCAGCAGCTATCACATAGCTCGTTGCAATAGTGCAAATGGGAATCAGAAAAGAGAGAAGCCAAATACACATGCTTGAGTCACACTTCGTTGCGTCCCCAGATACTTAGACGTGTTATTCCCCAGCGCTAATCTGCAATGGGAATCAGGCAACAAGCACAGCAAACACAGAGCAGACAACGCTGGCTCAGATTTGTCATTCGGCGTGACTTTTGGCACGCATAAAAGAGAGAGAGAAAGAAAAAGAGACAGAGAGAGAGAGAGAGAGAGAGTGAGAGAGTGGGTGAGATAATGCAACGCCTTGCCCTTGCACTGGTCAAGCGTCAGTTGCCAGAGTCTCCGGCTTCATCCAGCAGGTGTGTCTCTCCCTCTCCATCTCTCTTTGGGGCCTCCTCCGTGCAGCGCAAATGCAATTTGCATATGCATGAGACTGTGGCCGACATTTTTGCAAATGTAAGAGGTGCAAATGACAGAAACCAGGGAGTGCGCAATGATTGCGCCGAACGCAAACAGCGAGCTGACCAAAGAAAAAAAGTGTAGCATACTTTCCAGCGTCCGCTTAAAGTCAAGACTTTAAGCAGAGCTCGGGACGGCAGCTTGAGCGAAGCTGCGCTGATTCTCATTTTGCTGACTGTTTTATGTAATACAGCTGCTGCTGCTGCTTCTGCTGCTGCCACGCCCACTACAGTTTTTAATTAGTCATTTGCGTTGAAAGAAAACGCGAAGCGAGCCGAGATGAATATGCAAACGCACCTGCTTCTTGTTTTTGCCGCTTCTCTAATTTAGCACAGGCTGCGCTTGCGTTTCCACAGTCCTGCTGCTGGCCGTGCCCATTTTGTGTTATTGTTTTTAATTTGAAATTCTTGAGAAGTTGTAAATTCATTACTTATTCACTTGACAGGCGCACAAAAAAATAAATTAAAAATGTAAATTAAATTAGTAACTTCAGTGCGTCTGTCAAGTGTTGCTGATTTATTTGCTAGTGGCTGCGCTCGCCAAGTCCAAGTCATGGCCCTGCCCCAATTCTCCAGCTGAAAACCCAAGGCGTTGCCTCCCAAGGCTCAACTTGACCTTCAAACATTGCCCGGCAAACTTAAATGCACACTCACACAGACACACTCACACACACACTCACACACACGCACATTGTCCGGGCAACTAACTTTATTGCATAAATTTTTAAATGCCAAAGGAGAATGGAGGCTGGGGTAATGGCGGAGCAGATATAAATGTCACTAAAAATATTGCACGACTCTCTGCGCCGCAGCGATTGTCCCGCTGCGTGGCTGCAATCAGCCAAACTTGGCTCTGTCTGCGTCAAGATAAATGCACAAGTTCATTTTCGGTTCCACAATGCTCTATGAAAACCAGAGCGCAGACAACTGGCGCTAACAGGCTTAACGCGCTGAATGGTATTTTACAAATATTCGCGAGGCAATCTGTCCAAAAATTTATGGAGATTATATAATAAGAAAATGAAAGAAATAAATAAAATATGTTTTCTATATTTATTTTATATATTTTTGTTTTTTTACTTTGGACTTATTTATTAAGTGTAGAATCTGTACAATCATAATTTAGTACCTTAACAACACAATTGAATACAAGTTTAATTTGGACCAAACCTCAATTATAGTACGAGGAATTCAATGAAGGTTGTATCACTGACTTTGAATCGTCAAAGTCAGTGATACAACCTTCATATATTTTTGTTAGATAAAAAACAGAAATTTGATTCTTTACTATAAATTCGAAAATATTTATTACGATTTAGAAAGTTGTATTGTAATAAATAATAAAAAAATAGATACTTTATAGTAATAAATAATAAAAAATAGAAAATTAATAATAATTAAATAATTACATACATATATATAACACTTTTATTAATTTCATATCTTATAAAAATTTGTTGTTCCATTAAAATGGTATAAAAAAATAGAGAATTATTAATGATCAAAGTATTACAAATATGCATATATATATTTATATATATTTTTTTGTTCGATAAAAAAAAATTTGTTTTATATTATAATTGGTTAAAAAATTTGTGTTTGACTTTCATTAAAAAAATAAAATAAAATATAAATTAGAGTGTATTTAGCAAGTTGTTCTGCTCTCCCTCTCAGTTATACTCCTTGTTAGTTTTTGGTTGCAAGCAGCAGGAGAAAAAAGATGTTGTTGATGTTTGCTGCATGCCACGAGCTTTGCGAGCGCGTTGCATATTTGCCTTAAACTTTTGCGGCAGCAACAGCATACACGCTGACGCAGGCACTGGCAGACAGATACAGAGAGAGAGAGAGAAAGAGAGAGACATAGTAAAAGAAAGACAGACAGACGCGCACAGTTAGATACTCCGAGAGACAGTGACTCGCAGTCAGACAAACAGACAAGAAAAAGTTGTGACATACCCCACAAACAAGAGCGTGTATAGAGATACTGGGGAGGAGAGGAAGGGAGTAGAGCTAGGGAGCGGGACTAAGTCGCATACCAACACCTAGAGTTGCGCAGTTGTTGCTGTTGTTGCTAGTTGATGTTGCAGCACGGACAAAGTTTCGCTACTACTTGCAAGCAACTTGACTACGCTTTGTGTTTACTTAGCTGCCAGGGAGCGAAACTTTTGTGCCACGGAGCACAGAGATTCATTTCACATGTCACAGTTGAGTAGAAAAAATATTTGTGCACATTCTGCAGAGCAAACTATTTCCCTTTAATTAACATTAAATCAATCTTTGATGCATGCCAGCTGCGCACCAGCCGGCACATTATGTATGTAAACAAGGCATTCAACAATTTATGCGCCCATTTTCGTTGCCTTACCTTATTTTCCTTCTTTTTTTTTGGTAACTGAATGTTGGCAATGCTTGGCTTATCTTGGGATAAAATTCATGTAGAGTTGATGTACTTTGGTTTGGGATTTTATGCCAGACAGATTTGCTAAAAAAAACTTTGGTATTTTCACAAAGAAAAAGGAAATTTTTTTAGGTTTGCTGAAGTCTCATATTCGTTTGGAAATAAAAATGAAATCATAAGATAATATTAGTTTGGATTTGAAATTTGACTGGTATTATCTTTACAGAACTACTTTGATAATATCTGTTGATCAATAAAGGCTTTTATACCCGTTCAAAAACATTTACATATCGTTATTTAGATAGCATTTAGTATAGGTTAAATATAGGAATTACTGCATTTTATGTAAGAGAAGCGAGGAGTTTTAATAAAATAAAATGAAATTTTATGTTGCCATAGCACGACCAAGCCAAGCAAGGCAAGGCTCAAAAGGTGTTATCAATATAACAATATTTATATAAATTTTTATAAAAAAGGTAAATTATAATAGTTCATATATGTGAAAAACTTAAGTAGCATAGTCAAGTATAATTCTATAATTCCTCCAACTTCGGAGTCAATTCATAGTTTGACATTAAAATATTTATATAAAATATGTTTAAAATAAAATTATTTAAGTAATTCTATAGATTTCATAAAGCTGCAACACGTTTGCTTTGTTATAAATCTTAAAATGTGTGTAAAAATAAAATAATAAAATATATATAATATATAAAATAATAATAAATATTAAATTTAATATAAATAGAGTTTAATTGAATAAAATAAAAATAAATATATATAAATTTATTATTAATTTAACAAATTCACCGTCACATAAGATGCTGAATTATTATTAAATATGAATTATTTAAGATACATTGTTTTACGGAATACTGAACTGTACTTATAATTATGAGTTTAGTTTTTTATTAATCTTAAATTGTGTTTAATAAAAAAAAAATTTTAAATTAATGCCGTAGAGCCAATATTTAATAAAAAAAAAGAAAAAAACCATAAAAAAATGTATTATTAATTTTACAAAATTATATAATTAAATTATAAATTATTTAAGATAAATTGTTGTATAGAGTTAGAAAAGCTATACTTATAACAATAGGCTTGCATTATTATACAAAATACATTTATTTTGTTACTAAGCTGTACAAAAAAAAAAAAACAAAAAAAAAATGTAATGAAAATATTTCAATATTGATTAAAAGAAAAAAAATGAAAATTATTATTAATAAAAATAATTTCACAAAGTTGATGGAATATAAAATACCGAAATAAAACGATTCCATATGGACTTTTATCTTTGACTCGCAACATTAACATTACAAATAACTTTTCCTAGCTCTATTCAGAGCTTCTTTATATAAGCAACTCAATGCGGTTGAGCGCCAACATTGATCATAAATCAAACGTTTCGAATGCGCTTTAATTATCGGAAAATGCTTCAAAAATTAGCAAATATTTTGCGTACGTTGTGCAAATCGCGCTGTGCGTGCCAAATATTTACAGTGCGTATGCGTAATTTTTAATTGATTTGGCCGCAACGCAAACAAAGCACTCGCACACACACACACATACGCACACGCACACACTTGCAGTCAATGGCAATGGGTCACGTAGTGTGCGTGTGCCAGAGGCAATTTGTGGTGGATAGGGGTGAGTCAATAATGTGCGCTGTCTGCTGTCCCTGTCTCTCTCTCTTTCTCTCTCTCTCGCTTTCTCTCTTCATCTGTGTGTGAGTTGTGCATCCATTATATGCCCCAATTTGTGTGTTTATTGTATAAATTAAAGCCCATTGCGAGCATATTGTTTATTTAGTGGCACACACACACACACATACATCCCCGAACACACACACACACATTCTGATTTGGTACGTGCAGCGTTTTATGCAATTGAAAACATTTGTTGCATATTCACTTCTTTGTCACTTAATTACCATGCAATAAAATGCAAATTTACATTAAGATCAAACTGTTCCGCATGATAAGTGTCGAGTGCCGCATATGCTCCATGGAATGGGCAATGCATAATCAAATGCTCAAGAGTTTGTGCTAGCATTAAATACAATTTAGGTTCAATGAGCAGCAGCAATTAATTGGCACTAGAATAGTGAGTGCTATGATAAGGACTTAAGGGATAAATGGAGATATAATTAGACAGACAGATAGATGTCAATATATCAAATGCAGACTATATACTATTTGAGATAGTCGTATGAATTTTCTAGTAAGTAAATAAATGAAGAGCATATAAAAAATTAAAGAAGTAAAACTATATACTTATATAAATAAAATGAATGTATGAGATTCATTTCACAAACTCTTTTTAAATGAACTATGAATAAAATGAATGTATGAGATTCATTTCACAAACTCTTCTTAAATGAACTATGCATCTGCTGATGCCTATGAAACTTCATTCACTCCTAGAATATGAAATATGTAAATATGTAGAGGATAAAAAAATATTTCTTGAGTAATATGTGACTAAGTTTAATTTAAATGCCATATAAATATGTTCTTTAAACATGCATTATTAAATATAAGTCTTACAACAAATAATAAGTTATAAATAAATTCAATAAATTAATAAATACAAAATTTAAATAAATTAAATATTTGTATTTAAATCGAACTCATATGTTAAATATATGTATATTCATTTAATAAAATAATTCAATTTAAATTGAAGACATATGAAAAAAATTATATAAATATGCAGATTTGACTGCATGAATTTATATTTATAAAAAAAAGGGAAATTAAACTTCATGCAAAATTAATGCATTAAAAAATGGTGTAAAAAAACAGGAGACAGCCTTTGGCAAATCGCAGACAAGCTTATCAAAATCTATCAATTTAAGTTTTTCTTTTGATGGTTTTTAAAAATATTTCAAAGTAATGATAAATATTCTGTTATATAATAATTTAATAAATAAACATACAAAATATATTATAAAATGTATTTGAAAACTTATAAATTAATTTTAAATAATATATAAAAATAAATAAAAAATAAAAAAACTAACATTTTGTTTAAATACATTTTATTATATATTTTATATGTTTACTTATGGAATTACTATATATAAAAGAATATTTATTATAACTTATAAATAAAATACAAATTCTAGAGTTTCTTAGCCTCAATTCTACAGACAAGAAGTCAATAGCAGGTAGCTTGCCAATCCCTTACCTTTAGTAATCTTTCATATACAGATTGAAAAAGCACAACATGAACTCCAGGCAAATTTGCGTTCTCTTTCATAATTCGTGTTCTCATTTCATATATGTTCATTCATCTAGATATCACCAGTCTACACTCACTCACATCCCTTATAACATCGCTCACAATAATTTTTTTGCTTTTTAATTTCTTTGTCAATTTTTTTGTTGAATTATTCTTGTAATAGAGCAAAGAACGAGCGCATGCGTCGACAGCTCTGCATTTTGTTTATATATCATATAACTAAGGGATGCGCCATGGACATACTTGCATTACAGATCACACTCTATCCCATGTCAACTGCACTCACCTCCAACAGATAATCACAAAAATAGCAGTATTACTTATGCTTTTGACAGGTTTAATATACTTTACATCAGAATATTTAAGCGCTGCTCGTTTGCCTGCAGTTGGTGCTGGTTGGTGGGTTAACCTAGTTTTAATCTATTTGTCAGTTAATTGTCAAGTTGAGTGGAGCTTAATCAATCATGCGGTCAAAGTGCGTGATTTTTCATGTTGAAATTCAATCAAAGTTGACGTTCGTCGATTAGCACAGCATCAGCTTAACTTGGGCTCCTGGACGCCCCTGGTCCCGTCCATTCCATTCGATTTTTACCTATATAAAAATTGTTTAAGCATTTTATGTTGGCACAGCAGTTGCCAGGCAAAGGCGAAAAACGAAAAGCGAAAAATGTCGGGAGGCACTGGCATTTTTTGTGCGACAAGAAATTAAATTAAACATTTTTTACGGGCTTTATATATATGTATACACATATATGTATATGAGTGTGTGTGTGTGTGTGAGCATGACAGGCGCGTTGCAAATAAATTTTGTATCGTTGCGTGTATCGCATGACATATGCATCAAAGCGGACACAGAGAGAGGGAGAGGGAGATAGTGTGGGCTGCGTCACAGGCTGTCGCAGCTGTCAATAAGTGCGCCGAGCTGATGTTAAAAATCAGCCATTAAAATATGCTGTTAAAAATGCAGATGCCCTTTCGCCGGCTGTTTGTTAATGCTCCTGCATAAGCCACATTTGCCGCACAGCTGCCGCCACAGCAGCAGCAGCAGCAGCTGCATATGGCAAGCAAATTGAATGCGCAACAAAACAATTTTGCAACAATTTAGCCATCGATTTTTGAGCATAAACAAACTTTTTGCTGCACATTTAATTGCAGTCGGAAAAGTACGTCACAGCAGCTGACAGACAAGCATCGAGTGAGCTTTAGCTGGCCTTAGCTGCAACTTCATTTGCAGTAAAAGTTTCTTTTTTTTTTTTGAGTTAGTTTCAATGCCGATTGCAAGTCCGGTCGAAAAGGATTTTACAAGATTTGGCAGCAGTTCTTCGAGTCGATTTCGATTTGCCAAAAGTACACAAAAACTTTCCCAAAAGAAAATGAAATGAAAATCAAAGCAAAGCAAAGCAAACGAATGTGTAAGCTGTGTGTGTGTGTGTGCGTGTGCGTGTGTGTGTGTGTTAAAACTTTATGACAACAATTAAATGCATTTGGCAAAACCAAAGACTAATGCCATAGACTGATACAGATTTGAGCTACAGCTCAGCCAAGCAAACCAAAAGGAAAGTTAAACCTTCGCCTGCCGGCCATGGCAAATTACAGTGTGCACTGGCTATGGCGCACCACGATGGCTGTCTTAAATATTTATGGCCACACTATGTGGCCACGCACTGGAGACGCGCCCACACAATCTGCCGCCAGTTAATAGTCAAACTAATAAAATAATAATTAAATGTGTCAAAGTTTCCAAAGAGTAATTAATTATACATATATCTACCCAATACACACACATACGTATACAGTTAGTCGTATATAAATGTGTGTGTGTGTGTGTGTGTGTATAAACACACATGCCAGCAGCGTCAAACTCTTCGCTTAAGCCGGACTAAGCGCAAAAGTTTCTTATTGGCCAGCACATTAAATGTTTAATGGGCATCGATGACCAACTACCTGAACAACAGCAGCGAAACTCGAAGAAAATATATATATGAGGCACAAGTTGTTGGATTGGATAACGAAATAGATACTCTAGAAAAATATAAAGGAATATATCTATTAATTCAATATTTAAAGAATATATACATTATAAATAAAAGAAATTAAATATGTATGGTGTATATAATATATAAGAACAATTAATTATTTATATATTATATGGAGGCAAATATTTTATTAAAACATAGATACGAGATCGAAAAGTGTACATCAAAAATGACATTCCTTTGAAATTAACTAAAAAACTATAACTAATAAATTAATGTCTACAGAGTAGATAATATTATATATGTATGGTGTTACCTATTTCTATTAAATTTATGTTTCTTTCTTATTTTTTATTTTATATCAATATATGAAAATACGCTATATACATATGCATATATATAAACATTCATCCTTATATTGCATTTTTTTTTATATATTTGTATATCTAAACAAAATAAATTTTGCTCAGCAAACAAATCTATCACAATTAATTATTTACAGGGTATATGCGGACCTTCTGAACAGGTTCAATATGAAACTTTTTTTGTTTGGGCTACACCCAATCCATCAGTTAATAAATGTGACAAAATTGTGCTGCCAGCCAAAGTGGAGCAAAAGAATGGAAAAAAAGGAGAAGAAAAGAAAAACTGAAAGAAATGAAAGGCTTAAGCCAAGCCACAAAGCACATTGAAAAATAATAAATCATAGGAAATTTGTTGTTGTTGTTGTTGTTTTTGTTGTTAAGGCAAAAAGCAATTTTATGACAGTCGAAGGCGGTCGCAGGCGAAAGGCAGCAAAAGTTGAAGTCAACCATAAAGCGCACCTGTTCATGTGTGGCCAGCACAACAGGCAAGCACACACACACACACAGGCACACACACACACACATACACATACACCCACATACTCACCTGTACAGAGAGATAGAGCACCTGGCTACAATTTGCTACGTGCTGAATGCGCTGCTGTAAACTATTTTTGCTTGCTGCCAAAATTTATTGCAACTCCCAGTAGTTGCTGTTGCTGTTGTTATTGTTGTTGCTCTTGTTGTTGTTGTTCTTTTACTCTGTAGCCAATTGAAAATGAGTAGAGTGGGCATATTAGTTTGCTGGTTATAGTATCTGATTCAAGCAGAAGATGATGAACGATATGTTTCTTTGAAAACAACAGAATGAAACGGGATAAAGTTGATAAATATATAAAATATATATATATTTATTAAAAATTTATAATCATTAATATATCAGACTACAGTTTTTTAAACTAAAAAAAGGATTAAAAATTGATAAACACTAATATATCAGAGACAGTTATATAGGTATATTAAAAAAGAAATGATTAAAAATGTATATAATTTTATTTATAAATATAATTTATAATAATCATTATAACAGGCAACTGTTCTTCAAGCATATCTCAAACCAAACAAAGGTAGAGTGAGAACAACTATAACTTAAAATTTAATTCCCACAAAATGTTTTGTAGGGTATCTGCATGTCAGTCATCCCCAATTTTAGACACCTCCTCTTCGACTTGCAACTAAACGGAATCGGCAGCTTTTTTCTGTAGGATCTATAGCCTAGTCTATGCAGACTATGGGACTGAAATTTATCTATAATCTTAATTTATCTTATCTTAACGTTTTCACTTCTCTACAATCCATTATAATCCTTATCATACTACAGTTCTTCAAGCATATATATGATAGGTAGACTAATGGTATATACTGCTTAAAAAAATAAAAATAAAAGTCTATTTACATCTTTAGGGTATCTCCATGTCAGTCACTTCGCAATTATAGACACCTCCTGCTTCGACTTGCAGCTAAATGGAATCGGCAGCATTTTTCTGTAGGATCTATAGCCTAGTCTATGCAGCTACAATAAATGAGTTTAATCACCTTGTGAAAGTGGCGAGCAGCCGAGTCTTTGGCCAAATTGAGATGCGCATCCGGTTCGGCCATGGTTGACATAGTTTTGGCTAGCTGCTGCGCTTTAATTGAAGTGTTGCTTAAACACACACACACACACACACACATACACACAGAGGCAAAAAACTTAAATTGCTGTGAAATTGCCTGAAACTGGAAGAAGACACTCGCTAAAATGCCGCACAGAGTACGAGACAAAAATGGCAAACGTTTGCTTGTTTGCCTGTTTGCCACTTGCTTTCACGCTTAAACACTTTGGCCGGGTGGGCGGTGCTGGGCTGGATGGTGCTGGGGTGGGCGTGGCATGACTGCAAGTTGTCTGCAGTGCAAGTTGCAACATTTATGGCATCGGCTGCGCTCCGCTTAACTGCGCTGCTCTGGAGGGGCACTTGGCGCGCAATGCTTTGACCGAGAGAGAACCGGGTGACAAGCCAGCGCCGCTTTGTGGCTGTCAAGTGGCCTTCTCGCTGTGTCTCCCTCTCCCCTCTCTCTCTCTCTCTCTCTCTCTCTCTCTGTCTCTCTTTTTTTTTGGCTGCCCGACTTTGACTCCACACATAAGTGCACTTCTCAGACGCCCACTCGAGCTGGGAAGTGTGCGGGCGCGGATCTGCCTGAATGCCACAAAGTTGCTGCACAGAGTGAATCGCCGCAGTCTCGCAGCTAAGAAAGTAAGCTGCTTAAAGTTGCCAGCGCATTGACTAGAAGATCAGCTACTTACGAGAAGTTGCCAAAGGTACTGGAATTCTCTGTGAAGAAACAAACCAAAAGTCGAATCATAATTAAAATGTCTGAGAGCTCGGGATATGTTGACTTTGCAGCAATTGAAATGTAAGCTTTATATAAGTAAGTTAAGACTTAAGGTTTTCGTTTAATTACTTTAAAGAAAAGATAGAGAAATTTCTTGAGAATTCTGGACAAGTATTTTTTACTATAAAGAAAATATATGTGTTTTAATTACTATAAAGAAATTATATAGAAATTTCTAGAGAATTGTCGACAAATAGCTGACAAGTAACTGTGATTTAATCAGGGTAAACCAAATAGATAGAATATATTTCTATAAGTATTTACAGCTTTAATAGTAATACAGATCTGCATTTGAATATATTCTTTGCCAGTTTAAAGAGGCATGGCCAACTGCAAAGGTATACACCTTCTAAAGCATTAAAGCTAGAACTGATAACCTAGCAAAACGAGCTACAAAATTAATTTGTAAGCCCCTTTATGCATTATTTAAAAAATCCCTAACCTTAAAATGTTAAAATTAGTTCATTACTCTAAACCTCTCTTAAGGATTGGTAAAATTAGGAGAACAGCAAAAGCTGTATATTCTATATACTATTATTATACTTACTGTAGTATTAGAATTAAAAGTTTAAAATTCAACTGTTATTTTCCTCTATTGATTTAATACAAATTAAATAAATGCTAATATATCAAAATGAAAACTGTTTTGAATTCTCTTTGTGCAGCATGAACATAAAGTAGCATAGTTGAGCTTAATTCACATTATATATACATTTATATATATAATATTTTTAACAAATTTAATTCCTCAAAAATATTGAATGTCAATTTAAATGAGAAAATCGCATTTGCTAATAGCCAAAACTCAAAAAAGTCGCGCGAATCAGCTCACAAAGGCTGCAGCAAAAGTTGCATGAACAATTTAAAAGCAAAAAAGTTAACACACACACAGACAGACAGCCAAACATACACCCATACACACACACATGCATATAAAAAGAGACATCGATGAGGCTGTTAAATTTGCCAAGCCTTTAGCTTTTTTTTTGCGCGATACTGATATGTGAGCTATCCACACACACACACACATACACACAGAGACTTTCTAAACTACTTAAAATATTTTGTTGAAGCTCAGCAGAAGCAAAAGCAATGAAAGCCCAAAAGTTAAGCCGGGCTCCCTTCACAGCCGCTCAGCCTCAGCCCCGCCACGCGCCGCTGTCGAACGGCGCTTCAAACGATTTTCAAGCGATTTTCCAAAAAGTGAGCAAACGAGTGTATCGCTTTCATATGCCAACAGCACACGTGCACATACATATACATATATCTATCTATATGTATGTATATGTATATATGTATGTACAATATATGTATATGCATGTATCTTTCACTTTCCTGCATGCGGCAATGAACCGTAAAACCGTAAAATGTTATGTTCTGAAAATCTGAAATTTTTAGCGCGCTTCAAAGCGTTGCTCAGTCCGTCGTGGCCATGTTACCCGACTCCTGATGCCGCCGACTCCTGTTGCCGCCTGCCGCCGCCTGCCGCCTCCTGCTGCCTGCTACTACCATTGCTTGCTGCCAATATTGTGCCAGTGGCTGTGGCATCCGCAGCTGAATGTTGCCTAGGTAGCTGTTGAGGTAGTTACCCCAGCCGAAGAGTGCAAAGGATGTGTGCTGCCGTATCATGGCCCTATCTCCGGCTCTCTCTGCCTCTCTCTATCTGTATCCCTCTCTGCCTGCTGACTGAAATAGCAGTTGATTGTAGTTGATTGATTGCAAACTAATGAAACTCTATCTGTCTGCATATAGCATATGATGTTAGTCCTATTTGCATTCCATTTACATGTTCATATAATTCAATTTATTTAGATGTTTCATATATTATTAATTCATAAATACAAAAATCCTTAAAAAATTAAATTATATATTAAACAAATTTGTTTATAGATCCTACCCTTTGATATCTTTGGTATTTTGAGACAACTTTTTTAGAAGTATTTTATTGTTCCCATGCAACATAATCATAAAGTCTTCATGTTAATCTCAATTTCTCCATCTACAAGAATTCCCAGGATTGTATTTCTAAATATTGTATGAACATTTGTTTGGGTACAAAGTAATGCAATTATAAATCTGTCTATATAAATACATATATTTGTATCTAAGTACTGAAGTTTGTATTGTACGAATTTAATTTTCATTATTGCTTAAATTAATCACTCAGTCATAAATAGGTCAATCATTCAGTTGGTCAGTCAGTCCTTCAATTAGTCACTGCAAATAGTTGCCTATTTTAAATCGAAATTTCATATTATTTTTATCCTTATATCTATTGTTCTTTAATCCAACTTATCCACTTCTGCAGCGTGTTTCTCAGCATTAACTTTTCTTTAGCTTCCCTTCACTTTTCCACAGTTTTCGAGCATTTAAAGCCTGCCTGCTTTCAGGCAGTTTTAGTGTTGGCTGAACTAACGTGAAACTCTTGGTTTATGGGCTGCATACAACACATGCCCAACTCCCCAGCTCTGCTCCTCTCCAGTGCCCAGAGCTGGCGCATGCAAAGCATTTGGTCATGCAATTTAGGTCTTATCTTTGCTTTATTACCTTAGCCGCTCACGTGTCTCGGGTTCAATGGACTCGCGACATCTGCAAATGAAACTTGGTTTTCTTTTTTAAATACAAAAAAACGAATGCTGATATATGTTGCGTTGGCTATTGATAGACGAAGCACTTAGGCCTTATGAATTCATAATTCAACGATTGTGAGGATATTTGAAATCAGTAAGAATATCAGCTTAAGCAAAGGCGAGGAACGTGGCTCGTGGTCGACGCACCCAAATGCACTCGAACGCAAATCCCTTTGAGTGGAAAGTGGAAACTGGAAAGGAAACGAAGCGAACCGCAGGGCAAGTTAGTTGGTTGCTTGCCTTCGCCTCGCCAACTTTCAGAAAGCAACAGCCAGCACTTAATTTACGAATAAACGCGCATAATTTTATATCTATACAAGTCTTTCAGCCAACACCAGCAGCGGCAGCGGCAGCGGCAGCAGCGGCGCCGTTGTCTAAGTTTTTGGCATATGAAAAGGTTGCCAACGTGGCGCGTTATAATAATTTTTCAAACGCATGTGTGTGTGTGTGAGTATGTGTGCGAGTGTGCGTGTGGGTAGGTGAAAAGTTTTTAACCAATGTCTACTTGTGGCAGCCGCACAAAACTCCTCAAGGTGTGCCTGGCACGCAGCCCCGCCTGTCTGTCTGTCTGCTGGTCTTTTGTGAAACTTCGTCTGTATGCTAAAAACTTAAGCTAAACTGGTCGCACACACACGCTCACACATACCCTCACACACATATCTACTTAGCTGCACCTGCACGCATGCGAAACCCTTTCGCATGTGCAAAAGTTTTTGGCAAAGTTTTCCGTACCAAAAATTGTTGATGATGAAAATGCGCGAGAGGCGAAAGGCAAAAAAGGAGCCGAGGGAAATGCAGGCGGGCGGGGCTTACGCGTTGAACCGCAGCCAAGTAAAACGCGAAAAGCACAAGCAACAACAACAACAACAACAACAACAGCAGCAGCAGCAACAACAACAGCAACAATGAATGCCACAAATCAAGCAACAACAGCGTTAATAGCTTGCATACAAACCCAGAGTAAGAGTGAGGGAGAGGAAGAGAGAGAGAGAGAGTGAGGGAAATGCATAATAAAAGTGCGGCTAAGAGTCGCATACTCTAAATGCCCGATTATAGCTGAATTAATGCTTAATTAAGGCACAATAACAAAATGTATATATACAAATATTTTTATAGAGCGAAAGCAATCTCTGCTTGCCACTCTTCGTTAATTTGTTTATTAATTATTTTTAATTTCATTTCGGCTTCTGGCTTGGCCCTGACATCTTATACATGGCATACAGTTGCTCTTGAGTGAATGATTTTTAATTGAAGCTGTGCTTATTTATTTATAAATATTCTTTTCGAATTACAATTGCTCAGCCTGAAGATTCATTCATGAAATATTGTATTGTTACTTGAGCTTAGTTGGCTTTTTCTTGGATATCGAATGCTTAGAGCATTTGCAGTTCGCTGCTAGCCAACTTATATCTAAATAAAACTTGACTTAGTTGCACTCGAGTGCGCTTCGTTCGCTTTTGTGGTGCCGTTGTTGTGTTTTGGGTTGCTTTCCGTGGATTTTGCCTTGAACTGGCTTGAAATGGCTGCCAGAGTTCCCTGCGGAACAGAGTCACACACACGTTTTTGATACTTGACTGATAGACTTGTTGGATGTGCTGACAGCTTTGGTCGCGCAGCGAGAGTAGCTAAGACCCCGGACTGAAACCGCCAACCAAGAGCCAAGAGCCACCAGCCACCCGGCAACTGGCAACTGGCAGCTGCTCCAGTTAGCTATGGTAGAGTGGTTTATGCCGCATAGTCGTATCAATTTCAATTTGATTGTATCCATCAGTCAATTAAAATCATTATGCAAAGCACACATAAACCAGCTGACATGCACATACTCTCCCTCTCTGTATGTGTGTGTGTGTGTGTGTGGGGCAAGTGGTGCTGGCTGAGCCACCAGACTGAACAATCAGACAGCTGTCAACGGTGACAGCGGCGCTGCGAGCCACGATTAAAATGGCCAAGACAAAAAAAAATCAGAAAGAAAGACTCGTTGGACATGTGTCAAGCACAGCAAGAGGAGCAACAGCAACGGCAACGGCAACAGCAATGGCAACGGCGACAGCAGCAACTGTTGCTGATGGGACAAGCGACAAGCGACGTTAATTTCAACGTCAATTAGATGATGTTTACTGCATTTGCAACAAATTGACAAACTCAACTCGAGCTCCACTTCTTACATTTCCTGCTCATGTTTAGCAAATGAGAATCTAAAGCAAGCCAAGAAAAGAAAAGCAAGCAAGGGCAGCGCCCCGTTGGTTCCGGACTTGGTTTGCGGCTATGTTCAATGCTGTTGACATTATCAAAAGTTGTGGGCAACCGAAAGCTAAAAAGAAGGTAGTAGCAAATAAATAAGTTAGAAATCAAGCGAGTCATGACCGAAAGGAGAAAAAAACGAGATTGAACATTGCATTCGGGCGTAACCGATTGTGTGGCACTCTGTTTCCGTAGGGGCATATATATATTATTAGCTATTATATTAAATTTAAGGTCGGCGGTACAAACTTTGTTGTTGGTTTACCACACCCTCAGTGGGCGTGGATATATAATTTTCATAGATCTTTATAGAATCGTAACATTAACTTACATACCAAATATTAGCGTTATAGCTTTAAAACTGTTCATAACACAGTTCTACCCGATTTGCCACGCCCCTAATGTGCGAAAATTCATCCACCATATCACCATTATCTTAGGTGACCAACGTGACCATACATTCAACATTGGAAATCTCTAGCTCTTCAACTAATGAGATTTCTGGCCATGCATTTTTCGATTTGCCACGCCTCTTGTGAGCGTAATAATTCGATTGTATACACGAGCATATGTTCCATAATTTTCAGTCTCCATCTTCAATAGCGTAGAAATATTTTGAACTAATAGGGACATACGGACGGACAGCTAGACGAACATTGCACAGAACCAATATACTCCTTTTCGCTTCGCAAACAGAGTATAAAAAGGAAAAGGATACGGCAGCAGCAAGTTAACATTGAAAAGGATTACAGCAGTCGCCCACCGCTCAGATGTGTGCGGAGACATACAATGTTGCCCTTGGGCTCCGCATCGTTGGAGCTCGTTTTCATGATAATTTTTACCTTTTTGTGGACAGGTAAAAAGTCAAAGATTTGTAGTTCTGCTCTGCTATACTTTTTAACTTTTGTTTCTTGTCTTTCGCTTTCAGCAGTTGGCAAATTGAAATTTGCATTTTGATTAGCTAGGCGGCTGAAGTGGAGCAACTGCCGATAAATATGTGGAGCACAGAACTAAGCGCCTTGTGTGAGAGTATGCGTATGTGTGTGGGTGTCTATAATGACTTAATAATCCTTTCTGCACAAAGTCCTTTTGCAAATTATGACATTTACGTACTAATTTCCTTCCTAAATGCGTTTCGGCGACAATGAGGCGAACGCAAGCGCTCTCAGAGCCTGTTCGGCTCGCCCTCGACTTCTGCTGACGGGCATAAGTTGTTAACTTAAGCTTTTTGGCCACACACACACACATATATCTATAAAGTTTCGTGTGTGTGGAAGTCCAGGCGGAAGGAAATGAGAAAATTTTAAGTGAACTAGATTTTTGGTCTGTTTGTTGGCTTTGTTTGCGTTTGCCTGAACTGCCTGGTTGGTTGCCTGCCTGCCTGCTGCAGCACCATTAAAAACAACTAGGAACACATGTACAGGTGCATGTATGTGCAGCCAGGTGCTCGATTTCTGTTTGCGGCCGGGTTATGTATACGCCGCATATGCCCGACCATAAGCACACAGACAGACAGCCTCAAAAGGGCCAGAAATAAGTTTGGAGCAGGGGCCGTGCTGCCTTGACTGACTGACTGACGTTCAGGTTCCTGCCAGGATTAACCTTGCGACTATGCGCTGCGGTGTGCCCCAAAAATCGTTGGCCAAAGCCAAAAAGAGCTAAGCTCGTAAAATGCAGCTGCTCCGCTCAGCAAATGGCCAGGCTTATTAACTCGAGCAGGAAGAGCTGTAGAAATATACAAATATATTCACTTTATGTGAGTGTTTGGCGGCCTTAAAAGTTATTTAAATTTTTGGGCCATATAAATCAGAATTGGCTTAGTTACTGGCCACAGTCAGAGATATAAGTATATGTACATATATCTGCTTTTGCATTACGCAACATTTAACAGAGCAGCTGCTCTGCATAATTTATTGGCCCTGCGAAGGGTATTGAAGTGCAAATATTTGCTTAGCCTCCAATTAGCCAAGCCAACCAGTTATTAAAACGCATCAATTGCTGGGCTAATGATAGTGAGAATACCCTGGAAAAATTAATAGCAAATGATAAAGGACAATTTGAATGAAAACTTAAACTGAAGTTAATTTATAGACATTTTATTATATTATTATTATGCATAACAGGGTATCAGCTTGCCTATCAGCTTACATTTTTATTCCTGCTTTATGTGTGAGCGGCGTATTTACAAATTTATTTGCTTTTATCTACTGTGCGGCTGTGTTTTGCTCATTAATTTAGCAATTTGTATGCAAAATGCACACACACACACAGACAGGCAGACAGGCAGCCCCTTGACGCTGCCACGCCCCCTAAACAATCGCCTCTGCTAACTGTCGCTGGCATTGTCTGTTGTAATTAGAATCGTGTTAATGAATTTCATTTGTTTGCCTGCCCGTCCGCCTGTCAACGTGTTCATTTCTTTCGCACTTTCGCCTTCGTATGCGTAATAATTTTTATTTATTTATTTTTTGAGCGCATCTTTTGTTGTCCAAGTGATAGTTATTTAAATTTTAATTACTTATGGGCCGCAGCAGAAAAAAAATGAGGAGTTTTTGAATGCATTTAAATTGTGTATTCAAATGCGAAATTAAATTTGTTGCCTTTCTCTGCTCTCTATTTATTTTTTTACTTTTCGCTCTTTTTTATTTGATATTTGCATTAATTTTATTTATATTTTTTACACTGTTTGTCCTTGGCAATTAATTGTTTAATTTGGTTATTTATAAATTAATGATGTGTTTTTCATATGTCAATGCACAGTTGCATTCGGCTTAATTTTAATTTTATTTTTTTATTTACTCATTTATTTTTTATGTTGTGCTTCTTTAATTTCGTTTTAAATTACAAATATCGTTAAGCATTCATTTCAATTATGCAGATAAGCGCAAATGTAATGAAAGTTGAACAAGCGGATTAATGATAAAGCGAAAAAGCGTAAAAGCGAAAAAGGTGGCTTAAAGTCAATTTAATGAGTTATCAAATGCGTTAGCCCGTGACAGTTAGTGGCAATTTGATTGGACATCAATGAGCCACACAAAGAACGCTCCATTAAGCCGCTCAACTGCACAGCGGCTGCATTTAATTTCATTTTATTGCTAATTATTCGATACGAATCAAGGAGGCGTTAACAAAACTATGGTTAGCATTATCCACATAATAGCTTTAAATATATATATTTAATCTAGGACTTAGTTATGGAGATATAATACTTAATTTATTTTTTTTAATTTTAAATAACATATATACAAAATATTATATTGAAAATTAAAAATTAAATATATTTAAAAAAAATTAATTTTTTTTTTTTATATTTAATTATGAATTTTTCTGATCGAATACACTTTATTTAAATATTATTATTTTTATTTTTATTTTTTTTTTTTTTTTTTTTTTTTTGACAAAAATGTTAAGTAGCAAAAAATATGATATTTAAAATTAAATACATATATAATATTTGTATTTCTTTTCATATTTAATTATGAATTTCCATATTAAAATAATATTTAAAAATCTTAACATCTACAATATATCAATTATATTTATTTGTTATTTATAATATTTATAAATAAAGTATCTAATAATATTAAGACTTTAAAAAAGTTGACTAATTCAAATATTTTTTTTTGTTTTTTTTTTTTTTTTTTTTTTGGAATTTTAATTATATTTTTGTTTTTATTTTTTCTTATTTCAGACTAAGGAAAAAAAACATTTTTTTTATTAAAAAATAAAATAAATATATAATACAAGTTTTCATATTATATCATAATTTTTTGACAATAATTATTATATTAAATTATTATTATGTATATTATTTTATTATTTAAGTGTAAATAAAAAGAATTTGTTAAATAAAAATTATTTATATATTATTATTATTATTATTATTACTATACGGGAGCATTACTTTCATTATATATGTAAATTTTACTAAATAATACAAAAATATATAAACAATTTAACATCTAAATAAATCACTATACAAGCTATGCCAGAATAAATGCAAAACTAAACTCACTCTCTCCGCTGCCAATATACAATTATTGATAGCCATTTATGACAGAAGGCGATAAAAATATTGATTTGATGTGTATTGCAAACTGCCTGATAGCTGACACTGCTCGGCAATTTGTTGCGATTGGAATTGCAAGTGGTTCGTCTTCGCTGTGATACGTTGCACAATTGCTCAATAGATGGTTTGTTCCGCTGCCAAAATGGGGCCGGAGCTGGAGTGCACAGACCAGTAATTACGTTTAGCTTCACCTGCAAAATGATATGAAAAGAACGAACTGCGAGCTGCGAGCTGCGAGCAGAGCAAACAGCATGTGGCTCACATGACGATAACGACCGGGATAAGCAGGATACGGAACATTACGAGTAGGGGGAGTGGAATGGAGTGGAGTGTGGAGGGTGCAAGGGTAGGTAGGTGATGAGGGTGAAGCCCTGCAGGGGAGCTCAGCTCAGTGCTTCGCCCCATTGTTTGTTTGTTTGTTTTTACAGCTGTGATTGAGGTGAAATTGCATATTTCTGTGCGCTTCTTTCATTTCATTTCATTGCATTTCATTTTGCGCAGCTCCAGACGCTTCCATGAGTGTATGTGTGTGTGTATGTGTGTGTGTGTGTGCTCCCATAATAATAGCTAACGTTTTATTGAATGTCGTTACCGCCGCTCCCCATCGTCGAGCTGACTGCACTTGACCGAGTTGCTCACTTGCCTCCGCCCACGTTTATTGTGCAAATACTCGTAAATGTCAGCTAAGGAAAAGTCTCTACAATGGCTACCAATTGCAAACTAGGCAAATTGTTTGCTTGCTCTCTGCAATATAAATACAAAAGTTTAAAGCACAAGAGCTGCACAAGCTATAAAAAAAGGAAGAGTTTGAATGTAGAGATTGACGAGCAATGCATGTGGATAAGCAAAGAGTCAAACTAAACTTGTGATAATGTGTAGAGAAGGTGGAAAAAAGAACGGAATTTACTTAAATCGAAGATCTACATGAATGGAGATGTTTCAACAGAGTTTGTAGCTTTTAGATAAATATCTAAGTAAGTACATATATGTTTCTTATATCATATATAAAATAGTAGGTGGAAAAAGCAAGAAATATACTGACCTAGAGGTTATACATGAATGGAGAATTTTCACTAGAATGCGTATTATTATTTTTTATAAACAATATTTTTTCTAGGTACTCTAGAATTAAAATTCTGACAATGCGAAGAGCAGTTTGAAAAACTATATGAAGTTTTTCTGAGTTTGAGCTGTTTCATCAGAATTCGTAATTTCCAAGAAAATAAAAATAGCTTTCTTATGTGCTTTAATCTTTGATTTTTCTTACACAAACAAAATCTCAGATCCTTCTGTAAAAATGTTTATGCTTAAAAAAATTTCAATTTGTGTCCTAAAAAGAGAAATCGTTAGTTGAAGTTGCAAAATTTAACAATATTCAAAACTGAAGGCAACACAGCGCAAAGAAACGTTGACATTTCTTGGTAATTAAATTTAATCAATTATAATTCATAGAAACAATAGAATATATATTCTGATTCTGTATAATTGGAAGAAATTATAATTTTTCTTCTTTAGATCTTAAATAGATATCTCAAATATATCAGAACCGATTATGAAAAAGTAATAAATAAATACAAAATAAATGTATAATTATTTATTAATTATTTTTAACTTTTAATGTCAATGTTCTTATTTGTTTTTCAACAATAATCAAATTGAAAATCGATAACAATAACAATTTTTATAAAATAAAGAAACTGAAATTTGTTTCATTCCGTCATCTGTATACAACGCACAGAGTATCTGTCAGTCAATCATGAACCCGATAAATTGTCAAATTGTCAAACTGGCTGTAAGCAGGCCTGCACATAGCTGTCAGATAACAGCTGTCATGCGCATATAGTGCATAGTAATATCGGAGCAGTAAACAGACTGTGGCATTCAGACTCGTTTCTATATTCAGCTAAGCTAAGCTACCCAGTTAACAATCGACAACGAGCGTGTTTCCGTTCACTTTACGGCCAGAGAATGCACAACTTGATCAAGAGTCGCGCCGTCTTTGAGATATTGAAGAAGCCGCTGCCGGAGCTGCTTCGTTTCTACAGGGATAGCGAGAGCGATAGCGATGACGAGAAGAGTTCCACAGATGTTGCACCACCAAGCACCGCCGAGGCAACTGCTGCCAGCAGCCCAGCAGCAGAGGCAGCAGCAACAGACACAGCAGCCGAGGCTGAGACCGAGGAAGAGGCAGCCGCCAAACTCAATGTGAATGCGAGCGTGTTTGTGCCGCGCCTGAAGGATGCCGAGGATGTGCAGCTGGTTGACTTGAGGCGTCAATTCGAGGAACTAGATGTGCGCAAGCCACTGCCCCAGCCCAAGCTATTGCTGCCCTGGAAGGGCTTTCCCAAGCCCCAACACGCCGATCGCAACAACAAACCGCGTAAGTATCCGCACGCGGAGCTGCTCCATTGATGCATCCATTCCCATTCCCGAATCCCCGCAGTTTACTGCAAAGAGCCGAAGACTGAGACCGAGAGCAAGGCGGAGCCGCCACGCTCACTGGACAAGGAGTCGACAGCCTCATCGTCGTCCCTCGTCTCCCCTCTGCCCAGCAGCCGCAAGAAACAGCTGAAGGAGCGGCCACTCATCAAGGCCGAGCCCGACGAGCGGCGACGCGAGCTAGACCGCAAGGTAGCCCTGGAAGCGCTCAAGCTGGTGGAGCAGCGCCGCATGCGCGAGCCGACTGAGCAGCCGCAGATCATAGTCCATCTGACACGCTCGCCCGTCGCCTTTACTACAGAGGAGCGTCTGCGCGTGAATCGATTGCGCATCATCAAGCGCGAGCACATCGAGAGCGTGCTGCGTGAGATGCGCGATGAGCGCGAGTTGAAGCAGCAGAAGGCCGAGGGCGTGCAGCCCACTAGTCGCTACATATGCCTGAAGCGCTCAACACAGTCGGAGGCACAGCCTGAGCAGAAGCAGAAGCAGGAACAGCAGAAGCAGGAAAAGCAGCAGAAGCAGCAATCGGGCCAGCAGCAATCGCAACAGCAGCAATTGGGGCAGCAGCAATCTCTGCAGCCTCAGCAGTCCCAGCCGAGGCGCTATATACCCACAGTCAAGCAGTGGGACGAGCGCTGCAAGGCCAAGGCCCACGAGGCAGCTGCCGGCGCCAACAAAGAAAACAAAATCATTGTCAAGAGTCAAAAGTCCGAGGAGTGCGCCAATCCGCAGCGCGCCATGGTGTCCTCCAGCCAGGGCAACATCATGCCCAGCAAATTGACGCAGTCGAGCGGCTCGGGCAAGCATCGCGAGCTGTTTGTGCCGCGCTACTGGCCACCTGCTCCTGTGCTGGTCAAGGGCGAGCTGCGTCGCGGAAATCTAACCCATGCGCGCAACATAACACGCGCATTCGCCAACTGCGGCCTGCTGCCGACGCCATCGACTGCCTGGGAGCGGGAGAACGACAAGGAGGAGTACGAGCAGATGCCGCACGCAGCAGTGAAGTCCTTGAAGCGCTATAGCATGGAGCAGCTGCTGGTGCTGGAGCCGCAGCCCCACAAGCTGGAGAAGCCAAACATAGCCGAGGCCCTCACCAAGCTGGGCTTCATGTGCGAATAGTTGCTGGAGAGTGGGAAGCCTTTGAGAGCCATTGCAACTCTCCACTCTCCACTCTCCACTCTTTGTATTGCGTTCTATGTGTATTCAATTAGTTTGTTCTTTTTCTTGTTCTCAATTCGTTGCATTTCCTCAATGAACGCGGGCTCAGCCTAGTACCACTTATATCTTCGATAACGAGCATCTACGGGAATTGCAACTCAATTATGGTTAATAAAAAAAAACTTATTTGCAGGAAACTTAACTTAGATTTGATATTTCTTGCACAAGCTAAAAACACGTATGAGTCAAGACTGCTCGACTAGGTAATACCCTGATCTTTTTGAATAGTAAATATTTCAATCATTCTATGCTTCCTTTATGCATACATATACGCCTGGGTTGGGTTGGCTTGGCTTGGGTTGCAATGTGAGAGTCACTATGGGAATTAATTGTTGAATAACTTTTCTTATAGATAGACTATCATCATCAATCATTTAGTACCTATGATTGTCATTCATATGTGTGTATATGCCACATCACAGATCTCTAGTATTTGAAATACGTTTTTGGCAAATTGGGGGTGAATGGGGCTTGGCATCCAAAATCTGATAATTACATAATATCCTCATTTGTTACGCGCAAGTACGCAGTAAATTAGAGATCACTGGCTTAAACGATGTACAAAACACGTTTAAAAATTAATTCAAATTATCGATAAATGTCGATAAAAAAGTATGGGATCAGTTATCGAAAAAATAAGAGAAGCTTGTACTGCGTGTGGTATACACGAATTAAAATTTGAAGTACTTTCGAAGATCTCAGCGTTTACACGAACGGACTGACAGACGGAGAGGACTATATAAACTCGTCTTGTAGAGTTGATCAAGAATATATGTACTTCATGGGGTCTGTCAGGCCTGCTTCTGCCTGTTAAATACATTTTCACAAAACCATAATACCCATTGAAAAATGGGTTCAGCGTATAATAAAGAAATTTATAAATATGAATATGTGAAATATATATATATAATTTATACAAATATATAAATATGTAAAATGCATAAAAATATAGTATATGTATATGAAAAATACATCTATATTTATTGAAACTAAATATTCATCTAAAATTCTAATTGGAATTTCTAAACAGAATTTTAAATGAAGTTCTTCGTGCTCAAAGCAACGTCAGTCCAGCTAGCGTCGTTCTATGATATTGCAGGACATGCCAGCGTGTCCTGGACAGCAGGATGTGTGCATTTGCAGCGCTTTTGCTCGTTTTTAAAAAGATTCATTAAATTGACGTCGCAGCAGTTGATGCATCTGAGCCACTCAGCTGACGGAAGCGGAAGCGGCGGCTGGGCGGGTGCCAAAGGACTGGCCATAACTTAAAAGGCGACCGGCAGTGGCTCCTCGTGGATGGCCAACAATTAACAGCATAAATTTAAATATGCAATTAACGAAACAGCTTGAGGCTGCAAAAAAATAAAAAAAAAAAAATGAAAAAAGAAGCCGAATAAAGTGCAGGAGCAGCAGCTACAACAAAGTCTGCTACAGATGAGGTTTACAGTGGATGAGACTTGCGGATACCCTGTATTATAATGGATTCGATATGATTGGCGAAAAAGAACTTAGCATATAAATTCATTATTTCAAGTTTATTTATTTTCATAGTTGCTGTCTAGCAAAAAACCAAAGCTGTCATATGAAATTTAGCACTGTCATAATCACATTTAATAATTAATGCCAATAATTTTGCTTATTGTTAGGTAATCAAATTGCAAATAAAACATGTATATAAAAAAATACTTAATATTTAAATTCATATTAACTACCATTATGATATCTATAAATGCTCAATAATAAATACCCAATGTCATATCCATATAGTTATACTTGGTGCATGTTCCTCCAAAAGCAATAGACAACCAAATTGAAATATATTAAAAATAGGTTAAGGAAGTGAAATTTGTATGTCTCTCTATTTTACCTACGTCCAAGCCATTATATATGGTATCCAAGCAGATGGTTCAATGAATCTTATTTTCTACTTGCTTCTTTAAAACTAAATCACAAATTCTCATTATTGTTTTCAGTTTTGATCTATATTACTCTCCTGTTTAGTTGCTTAACAAGTGAGAGCTGTCTGAGAGCGCCTCAGTGGAACAAACCTAACCTTCTTAAATGCATATTCCACTAAAATGTCTTTGCATGATGTTTGGAACATTATTCAAATAGTTGCTCGAAATGCTTCAAAGTGTTAAGAAGGTGTGCATAATTACAAACATAGATGAAATACAAATAGATGATTAATATCCTAACACCTGAAGAAATATAATTCTTGAAGTGCTATAACTATGACCTGTTCTCTATTAATTCCATTTAATTTCAGCTCTAGTCTTGTACACATACATATATACATATATAATTTCATTTTGTTGAAGCTCTAGTATTATATACATATATACATGAATAGATCTACATATATAGATGTATGTGCTTCCTTCGGCCTCGGATATGGGTTACTTATTTGTTATATACTCAATGATACATTTCTCAGTTATTAATTAATATGTATATATTGCTGTATGCTGTGTAATGTCTATGCATCAACAACATGTTTTGTAAGGATAATAGACAAGCATATAGAAAAGAAGAACACAAATTAGGTACAGTCTTATAATAAACTTAGTTATCTTTAGGATTTAATAATTAATAAAATATTGTAATAATATTGTATTAGAAATATTTTTATTTTCTCACTAAATTCATTAAAAAATAGTTCTTGCTGTATGAATTATCATTAACATTATCACTACACTATATACACCTTCCCTCAAATCCAACTACTTCTTCATCCTACACCAAATGTTCTCTGCTTTGCATATACCTCGGCTGGGCAATCGCTGCTGTGGGGTATACAAATGTTTGCGCTGGCTATGGCGACAATGAAAGCCAAAGGTCACTTTAACGCACGCACAACCACACGCACACCATTTTATGCAGTGAAATGCATTTGATTGTTTGTGTTTTTCATTTTTTATTTAAAAAACAACAATCACACACACACCCACACACAACAAACAACGTGCGAAAAAAGCTCATACAGAATTTTCCGCTTTATTTACGCGTTGGCCAGCAACAATACTGGTCATGTGATACCAGCACCACAGCAGCAGCTCAACCAACCTTCAGCAGCAGCAGTAGCACCACCACCACCACCAGCACCACCAACGCCAGCAACAACAATAACAACAGCAGCACATGTCAATATTTTAACGCTCAGCCACAAGGGAAGCTCGATTGCTGCCACATGAACTGTTGTTGCTGCTGCTGCTGCTGCTGCTGCTTCTGTTGCTGCTGTTGCTGCTCGCTTTCATTTGCGGCAATTGGAGTCGTGGCGTTATTGATGTGTAAAGTGGATGCCGTTGTTTAATAAAATTAAAACACAAATTTAATATTGCCTCCTGCTGGGCGCTGATTTCGCACGTTTATAACAGCAGCAACAGCAGCAGCAATGACGATAATAATAATAAAAAAATAATATATATATATACATATACATATATATATATATATACTATACAATATTAATATTGCAAGGCAATGCATATATTTCGCGCTGCCTGGGTTCGTTCTCATTTGCCTTTTGGCCGTGCAGCCAAAGTGCAAATGTCAACTGGCTCATTATCAGCCCGGATAGTTAGTTGATGTGACTTCGAATAATCTGTGCGGCTTTTGCCTCAAAGCTGAAATGAAAAACTTTTCGCCCGCTGAGAGGCAACTGCTTTTAGCTGAACTACTTCTTGCACGCTTCCTTTCTATAATCATAACATGGCAATTTTATTCAATTTCCTGCCTTTTGTGTGTGCCACGGGCAGATGACGGCGACGGTGAACGAATGCGGGCAGCCAGCTGAGGTAACAGCTAGACGATGCTCTGTAATAGGGAATTTTTAGTGTAGAAAGGTGGAAGATATGGAAAACTATGAATGGAAATGAATAAATATAAAAATATACCGAATAAATATTCGTGTAATTCAGATCAAATATCGGACTATATATGTTAAATATCAAAATGATTCAGCTTGATTTAAAACTCGAAATTAAATATAAAACAAATTGGAATATAGAAAGTGACATAAAAAATATATATAAAATAATAAAACAGATATTTGACTAGATATATTTAAAAAATTCCAAAAGTGCTTCAGCTTAGCTGAAAAAAAAATTAAAATTAAATATTACAAAATAATAACAAAATAAAAAATATAGAAAATATCAATTAATAAATAAATAAAAGGAAACAACATTTAAAATTTGAAACGAATAAAATAAATGGAAATATATGTAGATATAAAATACAAAAAATTTTTGCTTACCTTAGCAAGAAATAAAATACAATATAAAAGATAATTTATATATGGAAACGTGAACGAAAAAATTAAAAGACAATATTTAAAAAAAAGTGTAGGCGAGCTTTTAATTAAAAATTAAATATAAAAACTTTTTGAAGATAAAATGTAAAATATTGCGAAATATTAAAAATCGATACGAAATTTTTTAAATTTTTAAATAATTTTGAAAATTTATTTATAAAAGAAAATTTTTTAAAAATGTATAAAATATAAACATTCTAATTTAAATACAGGAAAATAGAATGTTAAATATTTAAAAATATAAAAAAAAAAAAAAAAAAATCATTTTTAAAAATTTTTAAATAAGCATACAAAAATATTTAAAAAATATTATATATAAATTCTAATTTAAACAGAAAAATTTAATTTAAAATATTTGGAAATATTTAAAAAACATACGAAATTATATATTTGCCAATTGAAATTAAATGTTCCAAAAGTATATGAAATTTATAACAGCATAGGCTAAGATTTAAATGAAATATAAAATATATACATTTTTTTTTTAAACTCCTTAGGAATGCCTTCATATTGCCTGTTTCACCTGAGAATAGAGCAAATGGTTTCTGGCACAGAGGAAACACTTGGCAAAGAGCTAGACGAGGGCCTCGCCCCCTGCACGACTCTATGTTCAATTTCGACATCTGCGATGCAGAGCTGCCCATTAAGCTGCTTTAGAATCGTACGCATAAAATAATATAATATTTTATAAAAAAAAAGAAGAAAACTTTCAATTATGATGCAGAAACCAGTGCACTGCACAGCTCTGCTCTCTTTGAAGTGCCCTAATATGCCTTTATAAACGCTCCAGCAGTCAGGAGTTCTTTCACAGCCAACCGACATTATTTTATGAAATTACCAACAACAACAAATATGAAAGTATAAAACGAGTTGTGGAACGCAATGTGGACTACTTTGTGGCTGAGCTGAAGTCAAAAAGAAAAGCTGGCAGCACAAAGCGGCTTAAGCAGCGCTGCAGTTGAGTTGGCTGGCGTCAGCCCGTTTCACCTGACGGCACACGGATGTCGTGTAAGCTGATTAAGGGACATTCGCTGGGCGAGGCTAGGCTAGAGGACGGCTCAATTGGCCAAAAACACTTTGTCGCGCTAATTAAGCCACTTGACAATTTTGTGGCGAATCAACACGGCGACGTATGCCCCATAAATATTGCATACGCTGCCAAAGATAATGGCCAAAGTTTCATTGCCTGCATTAGGCATTCCTTTTGCACGGCTCCGGCAGGGCACGGCACGGCACGGCAGGGCACGCTACGTGCGCACTTAAATTCATCCCAGCGAAAACTCTATGGCAACGACGTGACTTCTGTCCCATCAGTGGCACCTTTTAGTGGGCTTCATTTTAGTTGCCCTTTGATGCAACGCGCTGCTGCGATTGCACTCACTCCGCGAGTGCATCACGCAGCTTAATCTATAATGAAAATTTGCAGTTGGCAAATTTTTGTTTGAGTCTGAAGTGGAAATTTAAATTGTAATTGGCGGCTTTCAGCGGCTTCAATTGATTGTGTATTAACGTGGGATATATATATAACTATATATTTTATGTATTTATATAAAAATATATATTTTAAATTCTCTTTCATTGTTGTGCTTTAAATATCAATAAAAATTGCATTATAAACGCAACAATAATACAAAAATATTTTAATATTTATATATTTGCATTATCATGCTAAAAGTAGTTCATAAAGCATACAAATTTGCAGCTGCAATTGAGAGTTTTAATATTTTTAAGCATAAGATTTAATTAATATTCGATTGGAATTCGAGCTGGTTTTGGAGCGCAGTCCCACTACAATTTCTGTGAAAACAGTTGAACAAATATGAAGAATTATTGATAAAAACAACTTTTTGAAAACATCTATGTATGTATATAAATTGTTTTTATACCATGTATCTGATACTGTTTCAAGCTCACTTTGCCGTTTGAAAAGTATTTCATTACGCATACGCCCCATAGAACGGCTGTAGCTATGACAAAAATTTGCAATTTCAGTAAAATGAAATGAAGTTGTAGGTGAAAAAGAGAGTTTTATATTTTACACAGAGAGTTTGTATTTGCATACTACTTAAATTATATTGTCTACCTAGAAATGGAACTAGTTTTCAACAAGTTTTTAATATATCGAAGTTTAGATTTATTTCATTCGAATAAAACGTTAGTATGATATTAGTTTGAAAAACTGTTAAGTAGCATTAAGTTATGAAAGCATGAATTAAATGAAACAGAATTGCAAACGTAGTAATGAGAGTGCGTAGAGTAATTTTCTAATGTTGTTAAATTCGTGCAAAGAATTAGCTTTGACAGCGTTAGAAACTCTTTTGAATGAGAGTGGTGCAATTGTCGTTGTCACAGGAACCGAACATAAAGGTTCTAGCTGAGAGTGAGGAAAAGAGCGAGAGATAGAGGGAGAGTGAGAACATGCTGAGTGCGAAAAACAAGACCTTTAGTCGGTATATGGAAAGCGAAGGGAATATACAAAATGACCTGATTAAATAACATAAATTAATTTTCCCCTGACAACATCCTTCCATACGTTAATTCTCATTCAACAATAGACCTCACCATCAATCATTTTCTTACTAAATGTACAGTTAGTTCCCACCTTGGAAGCCAAATGTGTAAAAAGTGTCACATATCTAACCTTACAAACCTTACCCTCAAAAGCATCCACAAAATAATTAAATCCCTTAACCTAAAAATAACAAATTATAGCAACATTATTGTAAATATAAATCTAAGCCGAATATTAATAATTAGTAATACATCAATTAAGTCTGTAAATAAGTATATTAATATAGATTCTCAGATATATCCAAGCCGAAATTTCTTAGCATAAAATACATAAATAAAAACTAATAAAAAATAAAATTAATATATATAACATTAATAGAATATTTCATATAAGTCAATAAAACATTATTTATATATACATATCTACATACTCATATATACATATATCCATATACACATATCCAACAATACCTAGGCATATCTTAATATTCATAATTTTTGGCCAACTCCCTCTTATTCGTATTGCCTTTCTCTGGAGTTGCAACTTCAGGCCAACCGCTAAATGCTTTATATCCTTGTTGCTCTCAAATGGCGCTTGTTAACTGGATTTTGAAACCTTTGAATGAGTTTTAGGCGAGTTGCTGCTGCTGCTGCTGCTGCTATGTGCTCTACTTATTGGCCGGGCTGTTATTGTTGCCAGGCAGGCGGCTGCCGTCAACAAGCTCATTGTCGACGCCATCAACGTTGATGGCCTGTTAAATTGCCTGTTCTCAGTGTTTGTTGTCTCCGCGTGCCACGTGTGGCAGGTGGCAGTTGCGGCTGTGGCTGCGGCAGCGGCAGCAATGGCACGTGTGTCGCTGACTTGGTTAGTACATGCAAGAGTTGCTCTGTGCAGGTGTGCGTGTCGCCTACATTATGCACATTAGCGCACATTATGAGAATGTTTGTTGACCCCTTTCTCTTCCACACACACACACACATGTACATAGCACACTTTTCAGCTGGACAGCGAACCATTTCGTGACCCGTTTGGCAAGCAGCCAGCAGCAGCAGCAGCAGCAGCAGCCGTCAGCAGCTGCGGATGACAAGCGCCGATGCTAACGCCGACATCTGACATGCTTCGAGCGTGGAACAAAATGATTTTTGACTCAAATTAGTCGCCTCGCATGCAACTCAGTAAAAGCAGTGAGAAATTAAGTTAATTACGATGCACCTGCCAACAGCAAGATCTCTCCTCTCGCAGTGGGTGTCTGCTCAGTGTGCGCGGTTAACTGACCCTCGGGCGTGCCTCCTGCTAAGTGTTTACGTGTGCCACATGCCTAATGCATCCTTGTACTAGTCCAGCTCAGCTCGCCTGCGGGCACTCTCAACCAGAAAAAAGCTTACAGCGTTGCCCCAGTGTAGCACGACACAAAGTGCAACCGAATCCACACTAAAACACACACAGACACACACTCACATACAGTTGCTGTTGAAAGTTAATGCACTCGCTTTTAGGCTGCTGCCACTTGATATGAGTTTCTGCAGAGCGCACATGTTCTGCCCTATATCACAGCGCATTGGTAGGTTGAGCTGTGCAATCAGATATAGCCAAAGGGAAATGCACGACAAACGGAATCTAAACTAAAAAGTGAAAGTTGAGGGCTAATGAAAGTGTAAAAGAAGGGAATCAGTTGATCTAGTTCAGTCTCACATATTTTTAAAACATTTTTCCATTTATTCATATCTTTATGATACGATATGTATATTTCTATATTTTTTATCCTCGGTATAAACACAGAGCTCTCGGATACTACAAAAGGTAGAGACATCAACTTTTACATGTATGTTCGGTTATACCACATGCACAACAGGGATATTATAATTTTTAGATAAGTCATTCCATTTCTTTTTAATCGGGATATATCAATAAATTGAATTAATTTTTTATTCGTGGTTTGCACATCGTTTGAGCTAGAGATATGAAAATCACTTTGTAGTTGCGTGTAATAAATACGAAGATTATGTGATCTTTAGATTTTGAATGCCACGCCCCATTCGCCCCCAATTTGCAAGAAACCCATTACAAATACTAGAGACTTGTGCTTTGGTAAATACTCACATTATAATGTCATTTATAACTTCTGGAAATTTGACGAAAATAGTCCGTCTCTAAGAAAAGTAAGAAATAGTAAGTAAAAGTAAGTAAGTAAGTAATACCACACTGCAGCCTAAGCGCAGTCGCTACGTCAACTGCACAGTTAGCAGAGTGCGTGCTGATGCGTGCGTGTAAATGTGATTCTGCATATGTGTACATGTGTTGTAAAAATTATTGGAATATTGGATACAAGGGGTTGAGGGTATCAGAAAAGAGAGAGTTGAACAACATTTCTACTATCATGCAAGTTCCATTCTTATTATATGATTACTCATTACAATGTTATATATTAAAATAAAATTACACCAACAATCTATACTCTAACTTTAATTTCTCTCGATTTACATCTACTGTCTTAAAGAGTATTCTTAGAGTTTCAACAAATTTGAGCTCTCGACTTCTGTTTGCTGTAGATTAAACTCTCGCTCGCATTTCATATCTCTCTTCCATATATCACATGCGTGTGTGTGTGTGTGTGCGTGCGGGCCTGAATCAGCGATTATCGTTAATGCACACAATGCAAATGAATTTATAAATTGAGTCTTACAATCCAATAATTTATGTGGCAATACTTTATTACAATAATATTTATGGGCCTGCAGTCTGTTGCACTCTGTCAGAGACTTGGCTTGACAGTTGCTGATCTTTTTATTGCCCACGCAATCAGCCACACGCACACACACACACGCACGGACACACACATACATACAGAGAATTGTGGCGCAAGTTAATGACCAAATATTGTTGGCCGCTGGCTCTTGGTTATTGTTGTTATTGTAATCCATTTATTAAACATAATTTTCACGCATAAATTTTAACACCATTTGAGAGTAAGTTTTTTCTCCTTTTCTCTGCTGCTGCAGCTGCCGCAGCTGCTGCTGTTGTTGCTGGCTGCAATTGCAATTAAAATTCATTGTTATATGCGGCTCATTTTGACTTTTTGTTGTCGCGCCGCCAACCAATTTTCAGTGCCATAATTATAAATACTCGTCTATATGCATTTTACATGCTCGCACACCGCAGTTCATGCCAATGCTTAATGGAGAGTTACATTTAAATGCATTTAAGTAGCTACCCTTCCCTTGCCCCCTCCTACTGCTACTGCTGCTGCTGTTGTTGTTGATTGGCCCTTTTGATGATTTCGGCTTAATAAGCGATAATTACATGTCAAGCGCACAGCAGGAGTGGCTATATATTGTCTATATATATGTGTGTGTGTGTAAATTGAATGCACACACACGCACACATACACATAAAGTAGCTTAATGTTGCCAAGTCGATCAGATTGTTTTGTCTCTCAGACTACTGCTTCGCAGTAGACATCATATATATACTTAAAGGAAGTGCATCTGAATAAAACACGGAAGAGAGCTTTAGTCAGGAGTGCCTGAATAGGAGATCCCCTGAACATCGCCCGATCTGCGTTAGTTCTCTACAAGGGTGCCATCTATCAAATATGAAAGTAAACAAGTAAGAAAACTCTAGTCGGAGGTGCCCGACTAGGAGATCCCCTGAGCCCCGTCCGATTTGCATTGTTTAATACGCTATATAGCTTGCATATAACATTAAATTTTCCAAAATTAAATTATAATTTTCAAATTTTATTCAACTAGAATGTATGTAAATCAAAAATAAATAAACAATTAAATAAATAATCAAATCAACAAAAAAAGAAGAAGAAAAACAAACATCACCGCACCTGGACTTGAACCTGCATCTATTTACTACATATGTAACGTTAAAGTGCATCATCTCAACTATCACAACCACCTCATGTTTATAAATTTAAAAAAAAAATTAAAAAAGTTACGATGTTGTCAACTGGGATTCGAACTCGGAACCTTTCGTTTACGCGCTTTGCGTCTACCCACTACGCCACACCACTATCGCGTAGCCTGTTGGCAAAACGTAAAATAGTACTACAAGGGCGATATGTGACAAATACGAAACTAAAGAATCAGATCAATCGCAATTGTGATTCTTAGAATATGCTGAAATGCGCGCATATGAATGTATGAGTATGTGTACATACAAAAACGGTGGTCTGTTTCAATGTATGCGTGTAAAGGGCGATGTATGACAAATACAAATACAATTCATACACAGATTTGGTTGAAGAATATGCTAGAATTGAATTTATTTGTGCACATGCATAAGCAGCGCGCTTGCTCGTTTCAATGTGTGTATGTGAGAATATATGTAAATGTTTTTTGCTGCGCGTCGCAGCTTGCCGCGTGCAGCTAAACGTTTTGTTTAATAAGTCGGGACTGACTTAACGGAATTTGATGAATCTTTCAGCGTATGATTTAATTGAATTTTGTACATTTTATAAAAATGGTAATTTATTCACATGGTTATATTTGCAACCGACTCTCCATTGTGGTGAAGACGGTGGGTGGTAGTTAGTAAAAAGAGCCGGTATCCAAAAAATAAAAAAATAGAAATTGCATAAAATTCACATGAATCTATATGCAAAATTTGAGGGGTCTAGCTCTAAAGGTGTGGGAGATAGAATTTTATAACCTGTTTTCGATAAGGTTTAAAATCGATAACAAAACAACGAAAATAGATATCGTTTTTTGGTAACAAACTTGACCTGCGCGTGCTATCCACGGACCCAACAAAAAAAAATTCAAGTCTCTAGCTTGTCTAGATGCTTCAATCGACGCGTTCAAACATACGGACGGACGGACGGACGGACGGACGGACGGACGGACGGACGGACAGACAGACAGACGGACAGGGCTAAATCGACTCAGCTCGTCGCCCTGATCAAGAATATATATACTTTGTGGGGTCTGACACGCCTCCTTCTGCCTGTTACATACATTTAACAAAACCATTATACCCTGATTTCCCATTTTCAATGGGCTCAGGGTATAAAAAGTGGCTAATTATAGAAACACAAGATAAGATAATAAATCGCAATTCTGATTCTTCGCATATGCCGACATTCACACATATTATCGTATGTGTATGTGTGCATATCTATAGACATGAAATAATTGTATAAACGATTTGATTAGTAAATTGGGTATGACTTAACGGAATTTGACAAAACTTTTAGCTTATAAAAAACTTATAAAAATGAAACTCTTTATAAAAATCTTCAACTCATTATCAAAGCTATATTTGCAACTAACCTTGAAAGCGGTTATTTTGTAAATTTGTGGGCAGTATCCCAATATAACAAAAATATAAATTACAAACTAAATTTAAATCGATCTATATGTAAAATTTCGATCTTCTATCTTTAAAGATGTAGGGGAAATCATTTTTAAAGATTACTACAGTACAGTCTAAAATCGATCAAATTATAAAAAAAATGTTATCGATCTTATAAAACAAACTTGACCAGCCAGTACTATACAGAGACATATAACAAAAATTTAAAGTCGCTAGTTTTCATTATTTCCAAGAACGACGCGTTCAAACAGACGGGCATACAGACGGACAGGGCTGAATAGACTTAGATCATCGCCCTGATCAAGAATACATATACAAAGTCAATGAATGAGTTTTTGGTAGCATATACATATATAATCTATATCAACTGGACCTCTACGTTATATAATGCACTTAGTAGATGTAGTAGATGTTGGGTTGTTCACTTCTTGTCGAACTATAAAGGAGTTGTGTTCCCAAAATTGTGTAGTATTAAAAAAATATATATATTCATAATCTATCTATCTAAAAACTTCTCAAATCTCTATTAAAATTTAAATACTAATTATAAGAAAACTTCCTCACTTAACAAATTTTAGAAAATCCAATACATTATTTGTGTCTCGTTTTAATTGCGACAATTTTCGACTGCTTATTCAATAATATTCCGTAAAAAAGTAGAATTCGACCAATTCTCTGCGCATAAAAGCATTGTTGAAATTCGAAATGTGGTTAACCGGCTCTATGTGGAGATATAGATGGATAATTAGCAGGCTAAAGTGGGTTACGTATATGTGTGTGTAAATGTGTGTGTATTTATATAATCTTTATCTATGGCAACTGTTTGAAAAGTGCAATTGAACGTGAGTGTGTGTGTGTGTGTGTGAGTGTGTGTGTGTGTGTGTGTGTGTGTGTGTGTGTGTGTGTGTGTGTGTGTTAGAGAAAGTGTGTCACTAATGCATTTTGTGGGCAACTGTAAATTGCTCTCCAACTGAGAGAGACACACACACACACTCACACTGGAGGCAGTGACAGCAGCATTTTAATAATAAAATTGTTAACAGAATTTAGCCAGAGAAACATGTGTTAGCCTTGTTAGAGGGAGTACACAAAATGCGATGCCTCTCAATGCCCTTTATGTATGTAAGTGCTGTTCGTGTTGCTCTTGTTGTTGTTGTTGTCGCATGGCTTTGTTGCGCAATCTAAATAAAATGGTCGACGTGTGTACGCACAACTTTTGCCATATTTAATCGCATTTGCAGAGCCAACAACAGGGTGGACAAAGGGGAGAAAGGGGACAAACGGGTTAAAGGAGCTGCCAGTTGCCTGTGGTTTTTAGTGCCAATTGTAGCCATGCGGCTGAAAGTTTTTGGCTTTTGGGCATTTGCTTATTATTGTTAAACTTTTTGCGCCCACAACAGGACGCAGCACAGCAGGCAAAAACAAGAACAACAACAACAACAACAGCCACATACATTGCCCTCTTTAGGTCGTCGTCGTTGCATATGTGCAAATTTTTAGAAATTTGTTGTACCCAAATTACCTTGGCAAATGCAGCGCTGCACTTAGAGATGAGAACGTGACAGTAAGTTTTCTGGTTGAGGCAAATTGGCAATTTGAAATGGCTGAGAATGCAATTTAACATATATATTTATTTTTATATTTAATTAATTTCTGATTTTGTTGAGATCTCTCTTACTGAACAATAATTGCATAACGTTAACAATAATATTTCAGTTTGAGCTGCAATCTTTCAATTCATATATTTACCTATGTTTACTTAACTATAATCGAAAATATATTAGGAAAGCATCCATGCTCAATGGAAAACAGATTCTTCTTTAATCTTATCTCTCGTTAGTATAAAAATCTTTTAACATTATTCTCATATCATTCAAAATCATTTCTCAACTCTACGCAGTGTAGCCTATGGATTCAGCCCTATTACCAGCATGTAAAACTAATAATATTCACACATCACATTTTCCCTTACAAGATCCTCACGATAGTTAAAGCACTTTTACCTTGCACATCCCCAATTAGAATTGAAACATTTGCTTTAGTTTAGTGTCACAGTTCCATGCGCTCTGCTCTCTCTTTGCAGTTGGAGTTTTTTAAGCTTGTTTGTGACGCAGTGGGATGGCTTAAAACGTGCAGCCGAAAACTTTTGCCTGCCTGCAAGTTTTAAGGCACAAATTTATGTTCACACATACACACACATACATACAGAGAGACAGAGTACACCTTGGTTGCATGGAAAGTGATTAACAATTGGGTCAAGTGGCATATGCGTGCAGGGGATTAAGCAATTTGGCACACAAATCAAAAAAGATTTGTCCATTTTTATGGCCCCATTCCAGACATGCAGCTTCGATGGCCCAAAGACTTAATTACTGAATATAAGCAACAATATGAACAACTGTAACCGTAACCGTAACTGTGACTGTAACTGTTAACTGGCAGAGCCAGAGGCGAGGTAGCCTCTAGCTATGCCAAACCTCAATGTTTTGGGGCGAATGCAAATGCCTTTGGCCAGGCTCAAACTATTACCAATATGTGCCTTAAAAGGATCTACCAGTATAAGTGTATAAGTGTATAAGTGTATAAGTGTGTGTGTGTGTCAGCGTGTGTGTCTGTCAGTGTGTGTGTGTCACTGGTTTGTTTTGGCTGCGGTTGCGGCAGCAGCAGTAGCAGCAGCGTTGCCAACGGCAAAACTACAGAGACAACATTGACAGCATCCATCGATGCTCTTGACTTGTGCACTTGTCAGTTGAAGCGTTTCCACTGCGCTGCATTAAGTTGCAGCTGCAGTTGAAAATATTTAAAGTTGCAAGTATTGTATATAAGAAAATATTTTGAGAAAACTTGTAAAGAAACAATACAAATTAATTTGCCTTTATATATATTTAAGAAATTAACATTTAACGGTAATTTTGTTACGTTCGATTTATTTATAATAAAGTACATATAGACAATGAAATATAATTCATATAATATATCTTAGTACATAAAGTACATATAGACAATGAAATATAATTCATATAACATATCTTAAATTTTTGTTTGTTTGCTTTACGTTTGCTACAGTTAGTATATATGGCTACACATAGACTTGTTTTGTATACTTACATACGTACATGCTACATACTAAATACATAAATAAATACAGAAGTATGGATTTGAAGTTTTTATGAGGGAAACAACGCAGACAACCAGGACTTCTTGTTCTACAATGATTCTTTTATAAATATTGTTCGTTAAAAATTACCAGATTGAAATATTTTTAAAACATACATTTATTTGTTCTCACAAATATAGAAAAGATATATACAATACATTTAATGGTATTCCACAATATTATAGAATAGTAGAAGAAAATGGAATTAAATGGACAGATATAAATAAGGTCGATATAAGATGTCTTTATATGATTTTGATTATGTATTTCAAAAATTTCTATATAATAATAACAAGTATTTCTATATATATATATATATATATATATGCACCTAAAAATATAGAAATCTGTAATTGAGCAAATACTTATGCAATGCTCTCAATAGTTAGACAGCCTTTTCCCTTCCAGCTACTAATAGAACCGACTGCAAATGCATAGGAAACACTTTTCGGGTGCATTAGGGCAACTGTAAACAAGTGGCATGTGCCCCGTGCAGTTGCATATTTTATGGGGCATAGGTCTATGCGAGTCTATGTGAGTCAAGGCAAGGAAGCTGGAGTCGAGTTAACCACACAGCACAGACCCAATCTTTGGGGTTTTAATGGTTTGCTACAGCACTTGTTTTTGCTGGTTCCAGTGTGTGTGAGGGAGAGAGAGAGGCTGCTGTGTGTTAAACGTGCCTTAAATCACATTTGGGCTGTAATCAAGGTAAATAAATATGGGTTTGGGTGTCTGTCCAGGTGGCAATGTGTCGGGTTTGCATTGCATTTGCTCAAGTTTAAAGTTTGCCAAGCTCCCTCACTCCCCCTCTCTCCTTGTCTTCCTCTGCATGTGTTTGGCTAACTGGGTCAATTGCTGCACTCAGCTCGACTATAAAGACAGTTAGATATGTGTATATGTGCATACAGACGTGCGTCAATGTGGACAGCAAACTAACTGCAACATGGCCATCAACAACTGCATATATTCCATATATCGGGGCATATATCAGTGGATGAGCATTAAAAAACGGCCATAAATCGCCGTCAAATCAATTAAAATAAATTGTTTGATTAATGACTGACAAATGCTAAACAGACAGTCGCTGCTCCCGCAACTAATTGACGTATAATTCTCGATAAAGAGATCGAGCAGCGCTGAGGACGCAGTCGCGTTTTACATTCGCCAACAAATTTGGCTCTAATCATTTTTTAATTCCCGCACCGACGCGCCGGTCATTAATCATGCATTGTCTGGGCCGACTGACTGACTGGCCGACCACTCCATGCCATTCACTCGCCCACTCAGTCAGTGAGTCAATCAAACAATTGAATACATTTCAATCATTCAGGGCAGCTCCTTTGCCGCAGCCTCCACTCGACTCGACTCGACGCCGGTCGTCTCTCTGACCAGCTTCTGACACAATTTGATTTGACTTGTCTTGGCTCATGCACACAGCGTGGCCTTGTGTCTCTCCCTCTCTCTCACTCTCGCTCTTCCTCTCTCTGTTCCTCTCTATGAGTGTGTGTATCTTAAAGCAGCAGCCATTGAAGTGTTCTTAATGACTCGTGTTTCATAAAATAAGCCGGAAATTATGATTTGTGCAGTGATTTAAAAGATTGACTAATTAAAATCAGATCATTGTTATTTAAATGCAAAAATCGAATCAATTAATAAGCTATGCATGATAATTGTCTCATAGAACGGAAGTCTTTAATGACATTATAGACATGGAATGGCATTAATATAGAATGAGGAATGAATTTCAAGTCAGAGTTCAAGCAAGAATATTTATGTTCTATGCCTGAGTATTAAACTTCTTGAGGCTATAGAGATGAACTAACTATAATCTTTGTTTGCTTATTTGTATGTTTCTGTATCAAATACTATAAGTCTTACAATTCATTTGGCTTTCATTGTACTTGAATTTTATTTGATGATGATTTTATTACAGCATGCAAAGAGACGACGATAGAATGACACTAACATATTTAAGAAAAAAAAAAGAGAAAAAAAAACCATTCTTAAATCTACAAAATTTAAATATCAGAAAGTAGCTGTCAATCGACATTTAATATAAATGCTATATATACATTTACCATTACATATACAAGCCTAATAAACATTAGACTCAAAACTTTGCATGAATGCTCCAAGCAGTTTTATCATTTAGTTTTCCCTCACTCATCACAAACAGGAACTTAAATCTTATCAGTTACAAGTGAAATAACTGCATTGTTATTGGAATCTTATTAGAAACAAGTCAAATAAATGTATTATTATTTGAGTAGCATTACTAAATCTGCCCATAAGCCAATAGATATTAACTTCATGCATAAATGAAAGCCAGCTGATTCGCTTGTTCAGTCAATTTCACCTACCTATATTCATATATTGTATACATATATGTATATAATGTTGCAATGCATTTTAGATGAATTTGCATTCAATTGAGTGTGAAGTAAACTGAACTTGAATGCCCCATCAAATCGATTGGCTGTCGAGTGCGGTGCATTGTTGTTGTTGTTTTGGCGTGGAAAATGTTTGGAAAATTTTGCGATTGCATAAATTAATTTTAATAAGTTCGTTTAAATACGTAATAGCGCGCACATTATTTATGGCCATGGGGAGATTGTTAATTTGCAAAACATTTTATCGCGCCGCAATCGATGCATTTTGGCCAGGTCAGCAGCCGCTGTTGAAATTTATGCGAGCTGTGAATTGGCACAAAATACAATACTTGTATGCGGAGCCAGTCCTATATACATATATGTATATATAAACATAGACATGACAATGCTAATTAGCATTGCATTAGCTCTTGTGTAATTATTGTGTCCATTTAAATGGCTATTAACGCCCACGACAACAGCGGCCAGCTGAGCAAAGTTGGCCAAAAAAGAGAGAATTTGGCTGGCAATTCCAGCTCCAGTTCGACTAATTTATGTGCTCGACAAACCTGCAAATGCAATCTCGACGACGGGCAATCCTTTCAATCAGGCAACAAAATTTTGTTGAGTGACTCGACTTTTGTTTTTCTTGCCCCTTTTTTCACGCTAATTTTGCTGCTGCTGCTGTTGCTCCTTTTTGCTTTTCTTTTGTCAAATTAAAAAGCACAAGGAATAAATTTTCTTTACTCTGCAACTGCTACTGCTGCCGTCTTCTTCTGCTTCTTCCACTTCTTGTTTGTTGTTGGTTCATTTATCATGATTTGTTTGTCGAACTTGACGCTCGTGTGTGTGTGAAAAGTTTGATAGGCGGCAAATGTTTGTCTTGTTGTTGGCATTGTTATTCTGGCAGCCAGCAGCAAATCGCAAGCTGCTGATGGCATGCGACAACAATTCCATACCAGTCTCCAACTCCCCCTAACAAATAGCTCTTTGTTCTTTGTGTCAGCCAATTTCTTGGCGCACTTTTTGTTTGTCTTCGCTCAGGGCAGGCGAACGAAAATTGCAAAGTGATTACTTTTGATTAGTTGTAAAAAGAACGCGTAATTTGTTTAGCGCTCTTCCTCTTCCCCTTGTTGTTGTTTGCCTTTGATAAATGTCATTGCGCCCAGTTAGCTGATTAGAGAGATCGAAGTTGTACATTACACAGCGGCAATGGGCCTAACGAGGCAAGAGTTTTGCACATTCAAATCAAACACACGCATTTGTAATCAACAAAAAAAAGGGAAACAACTCAAAGGTCTTACAAATTAGGCATACATAATGTCTATATTTAGAAGCAAGCTCAGACATGTGGCTCACCACAAATATATCTCCAATACTTATTAACAACTGTAAGCATAGATGATCTGAGATAAATTTAGATTGTTTTTAGATTGTTTATTGCATTACATTGTTCATTTAGTTTTCAATTCTAAATTTTATAGTCAAACGTAGTCAGTGTACAAATATTACGTATACGCAATGTTGACTCCCAACAGTTGCTTAACATTTGCTTCGTCTCTTTATCTAAAATTGAATTATTTGACAGTTGGGAATATGTAAATTTACATTGGCTGCTTATTAAAACATTACAAAACAAACTCTGTGAATTTTATACCCAATCTGAGTAATGAAACAATCAAAAATGTATACGAAAGCATTTGATATTTATAATACAAGTGGAAGGAGCTGTTTCTACTTGAGTTCACTAGACATATAAATGATCTCATGCATTGCTTTGACTATATAATTTGAATCATATGAGATATCGAATATGAGACGTACAGCACATAAACTACAAATATACACTCTAATAAACTTTGCTTATGTACTTTTATTCCACTTAATACATACTCCTAATGCTACAATGCTTCAGTTACCAAACCGTTTATATGAAAATATTATATATAATATTATTTTATACTAATATTCTAGTATTTTATTTGGTATTAAGCTTGAATAAGTCATATGTACATATATTTTGCTCGTAGCACTATAACCAAGACCAACTATACATATATCTCTATTATAAGAGATATATAGTATATAAATAAAATAGATAAAATAGCTTAAGTCTCTTAAATATTGCATCTGTTTACTCACAGTTTCGAATTCTAGAAATTTCATCTATTTTCATCTATTCAAAAACTCACAATTGAAATAGCTAAAATGAGTCAGTTTGCATATTATTGGGTTGATTTTATTTTAAATACCTAACATTTGTTGCCTGTGTCCTTTTATATCTTATGTAAAAAACGTTTTTATGTTTATTATTACGTTAGCTAGAATCATTTTGAGTTTCGTTTCTTAGAACTGTTTATCCATAGTCCTATTCGAATTCAATAAAAATGTAAAAGTTTATTTACCATTTCTCTGTAAATTGAAATTGATGTTCCCAGAAAAATATATTTTTTTCGTCAAATATTTCGTATGTTTTGTGAAGCAAATGTGTTTATGTGTTTGAAATCAATTGCATCTTTTTAGTACGTTTATGAAATGCAAACATGAATTTAGGACAAGTACATACAATATCATATCATATCATATTAAAATCATATTTATCATAATCATCTCCCACTGCAAAACATTTCGTCTCATTTAACACCCGTTTATATAAATCCTGATACCATTTTCCATTCCATTCAATATACAAGCAAAATTAAAGCTCTTCCAATTTGATTGCTGTTTTTCGTGCTAAATGAAAACCGAATACAAATCAAGGAAATTGTATTAGAAGCGAGATGAGAGCGCGCGTCTTTCAAGGCTTACTCAGATCCCTTTGCAGGCAGCAACTTAATCTAACTTGGCTGTGCTTCCATTTTGAAGCAGCTGTCGCTGCCTGCATGCAAAATTATTACTTAAAACGCAGCTGGGTCTGTGTACTTAGCTCCCCTGCCCCCAACCCATGCCCCCGCCCCTACACACTCGACATACGCACAGTTGCATACATCACGCTGGCAACAAAAGGATAACATTGGAGTAAGTTATTCATTGTGCACGCAAACATTACGGAAGTCATATGTTAAAAGCACAGGGCACAGGTAGAGCCAGCCTAGCTGGCGGGGGGCGTAGCCAGCGTGGGTGGCGGCAGGCCCAAGTTTTGCCAAAGCTTATAAGAAGGCGAGCAAAAAAAGTAAAATGAAATATGACTCCAGTCGAATTGTGAAAACTTGCAGAAAGGTACGAATAAGCATATCTGGATCATAAATAAAACAGAGAGCTGGGAAATTAAATTTTCGACTAGGCAAGAGGCAAGCGAAACCGCACACACACACACAGACTCACATGTGTGTGTGTGTGTGTATGTATTGAAATGAGTGCAGATTGGTAATATACGCAACGCGCTGCTAACTTTGATTTGAGAATAAATTATTTTGTTCATTTTGCGTAGGATTCGGGCAAAGGTAGAGCGCGTGCTAAATTTACAATACTTTATTTTTTTATTTTTCATACATATTTTTATAAGCTCGAAAGGCGGCAAAGGGACCCTCGCTTGGGGGGCTAACCAGAAAGTTAACTTGAACTTAAAATAAAAGTTTTGGCTCGCTGCCTGGGCTGGGCGCGCTGGTGGGCGTGGCTGGTATTTTAGCGCCGTACAAAGTCAAACATCATAAAGTTCGCCACGCCTTTTTGCATATTTTATTTGCGCTCATTTCCTCCTCTTTCTCAAAAAGCAAAAAAAAAAACAGGAATCAAGTGAAGCTGGCAAAGTTTTTGGCTCTGGTTTTATGCCATTGAGTTGAGTTCTCGCTCTGGGCTGCTATCAAGGTTTTGGGCTCTCGTCTCCGTTTTTGCAACAATTAAATTATTCAACCGAAATTTGTTCGAGTCTCCAAACGTCACGCGCACTTGACGGCCAGCAGAAAAAAAAATAAAAGTAACAAAAATAAAAAATAAAATAAAAGTTGAAAAAAAAAGTTCCAAAAACAAAAAAGAAACTTAGTTTGTTGTTGAGCTTGTTGCTGCTGCTGTTGTTGTTGTTGTTGTTGTTGCAATTGTTGCTTTAGTGTCTTTTATGCCCGTTGCAGGTTTATTTTCCAAATGAAATGATTTTCAAGTGCATTTGGCGGCGTGCGCCTTGTTTTAGAAGTGGGCGTGTCTGCAACTTTGGCACTGGCTACGCCTGCAGCAACAACAACAACAGCAACAGCAACATGAGCCAGAGCTTTTGCTTTTGTTGTATTAAGCATTTTAATGGAAAAGTTTTGCAGATGAAGGCGTTTTTCCAAATGATATTTTAAAAGCTTTGCAAAATACAACAAAAATAAAAAAAAAATGTACTAAAAATAGTTGGAAACCAATTAAACAATTTGAGAGTTTTTTCTGTCAAATAAAATGATTTTTCCATATTTAGTTTTGGCTCTCAACTTGGCTAAGTCGCAGTGCAATTCATATAAATAAAGGAAACAAATATTTGAGCAAGACGTAGCTGAAATTTAAACAGAGCTAAGTGCAGAAAAATAGTTTAATAATTTTAAGATATTTTTCATATATATAATGAATATATGAAAGATGTCTTAAAATTATTAAACTATTTTTAAGATAAAAATAATTGTGTAACATTTGTTGCCAGCAAAACAATTTTCATATATGTATTAGGAAAATTTTAAAAGGAAATACAGGATTAATTTATTTATAACTTAATTTTTATTTTATTCGTCTTTTATTTATTCATATATATTATACCATAATTGTTTTATTTTGCAATATTTTTTATATTTTTATTTGATCTTTTTTAACACAATTTTTATTTTTCATAAAACGATTTTTTTTATTATTTTTTTATTTTATTAATATTAAATATTTTTTTTTATTATGTAACTAATATTCATGTTATTATTACATTGTTTTTTTTTTTCATATTGAATAATTATTATTTATAATATCTATATACTAAATACTATTTCTGTTTACTAATATTGAGGTTTTATTTTTTTTAATAACAATTAATGACATAGTTTACTGATATACCCATAGTATCCACTGTTCCTTTATTTAACTTTAAGCAACCTTCCGACAGGTGATTACGAATCCATATACTCATCCATTTGTAACGCTTTTCCATTGATTAACACGTGAGCAAAAACTTCACTCTCCACTAGCATTTGCTAAACTTTCATTTAGCTTGCAATCTATTAGAATTTCTAATTCATTGGGTATTTTGAAAAGAGTTTGCCTAAGTAGTTCAGCACTCCCCACTACCCATCTGACACACTCTCTCTTTAAGCTCACTTCTATGCATTCTTTTTTTTTTTTGCTAGCTTGTCTACCTGCATTGGCTCTTTGCACACCTGCTTCTGTTTCACTCTGCTGCTGGATTTTCCTACTCCCACTCGAGCATTCCGTGCGCTTTGCCTTTGGCTTCTGCTAGGCTCTGCTGTGCCGGTGAGCTTGTGTCACTTCATTCCGATTGGTTGCACGCATCTCTCTCGACTAGCACTTGCAGCTGCATACACCTGTTAACACCAACACACACACACACACACACACACATGTACGCACTCTAATACACTAATACACTTGTGCTCTTATCGTCTTTGCAGTTTAGTAGCTTTTTGCCTACATTCATTCGCTTTTGGGCACTTTCAGTGCTGTCAGCAGCTTTTCCACTTTTCCCATCTTCCACCACTTTTCGGTCCACTCCGACATTGGCTGACAAATAAAATTAACTTTATTTGCGCATTTTATTTATGCGCTTCATTAAAACTTTAAGTTCGCTTTATTTATATGCGTGCTGTGACATTAATATTAATATTAATATTATTTTTTTATACCCTGAACCCATTGAAAATGGGAAATCGGGGTATAATGGTTTTGGGAAAGTGTATGAACAGGCGGAAGGCGGCGTATATATATTCGTGTGAACGCTGAGATTTTCGAAAGTACAAAAGCTAGAGACTTCAATTTTTATATGAATACTCGTGTATACCAAACGCTGTACGAGTTTATTATATTTTTATCGATAAATCATTCCATTTCGTTTTTATGAGCATTTATCGATAATTGTAATGCGTTTTAAAGACGTAGTTTGTACATTGTCAGAGCTAGACATTTCATATTTGCTGTGTAGCTGCGTGTAATGAATACGAAGATTACGTAATATTTAGATTTTGGATGTCACGCCCCATTCGCCTCCAATTTATTAAAAACTTACTTCAAATACTGAAGACTTGTGCTTTAGCTGAAACATACAAATAAAGACCATTAATAAGTTTAAAAGTTTGATGAAGAAAGTCCAACGCTAAGAAAAGTTATTCAACAGTTAAATTCTCATAGTAATGCCCACAATGCAGCCCAAGCGCAGTCGCTGCATCAACTGCGCAGTTAGCAGAGCGGATGGTAATGCGTGTGTACATATGTGAGTATGTAAGTGTTGTTTATAGGTATGCATAAAAGAAGCGTAAAATGATTGGAATATTGGTTCTTTAACGAGGTTCAGGGTATCTAATAGTCGAGCAGTTTCCTTCTTTTTTTTTTATATATATATACACATTCATATTGACTCTTTGTTGCTGTTTGAATGTCCGAGCAGACAATTGGCGGCGACTCTTTGGCTTGGGCTGTTTGGCTGGCGGCGTCTGATGTCGTATAAATCGCACTCAATAAACCATGCACAAGGCATAAATTATATTTTCATACATTTTTATTGAACGTTAACAGACGCCAGACAATGAGGATATGAGAAAAGAGAGACAGAGAGATAAAGAGAGAGAGAGAGAGAATGAGTCAAATTAAAATTCACTTGAGACTTTAAGGCAATTTGAGCCACTTGCTCTCTGGACTCTTGTATGTTTAAATGCTTCAAGCCAACAACTGGCAGCCACAACAATTGAAGCACTCGCATTCAATAGTCAAAAGCCCAAAAAAAAATCAAAACGAAAAATTAATGAGCGCAATAAACATTTTAAGTGGAATTGTTTGTGAAGTTGTTAATTTTTAGTGCAATTTATTTTTGGCAAGTGTAATAAAATTGTTCAAAATTGGCCAAAGGGAGAGAGAGAGAGAGAGAAAGAGGGGGATAGAGATAGAGAGAGAGAGGGTCAGCACCATTCCACTCACGATCATAAATAATCAGTTTACAAGTAAGTTACGCAGTTAATTTCTTTGCCTGCCCTCGCCCACCTTTTCAGCTAATTTCCCAAAGGATGTGAACGGGGTTCGACAAAATATCAGCCTGCCACGTCCTGCACTGTCCGTCTCTCTGTCTGTCTGTCTCTCTGTCTCTGTGGCTCGCACGCAGTCGATGCGTTTGCCTTTGCTTATTGTGTAAACCAGGCACGTCACCTGGCCAAAATATTTTTCGGTTTTCGGTTCTCGTTTTGGTTTCGGTTTCGGTTTTGGTTTTGGTTTTTCTTTTCCTCTAGTTCGCAGCGCACAGCACAAATTATTAATATTTGATGCTGGAGCACAGCCCAGAGCTCAGTCAGTTCTATTTGTGCTGCATATTTGATGGCGCTTTCATCTTGTTAAGTGCTTAAAGCCTTTTCTCTCAGACAGACACACGCACACTCACACACACGCACGTACTCAGTCGTCACTCTCTGTGCGCGTGTGTGCGCTGAAGCTTTCTGTCATAATTGTGCAATCTGGCTGGCATTTATGACATTAGCGGTTGGCAATTTGCGGATTAAGCCGCATCCACGTGGCCAGCCCCAAAAGCCGAAAAGGTCAAAATAGAAGCTGTCTTCGAGACATGCTTTTGGGTTTTTTCTTCTTGGCCAACGGGGAATTGAAACTCCTTTAGGCTGGCTGAGCACTTTGGCCCAGCTGAAGACAGTCCCCGGCCTACCTCGAAGTGACTTTGGATATGAATTAGTGCCTAGAGCCATGGAGCTGAAGGCAATTTAAGTGTAGCTTGAAGTGAAGTCGGTTTTAGTAATTGTTTGACACGACCTATAAAAGACACACTTTAAATAAAATATAAAAAAATTAATATAAAAATTTGAATTAAGACCAAGCTTTAATGATTTCAATTGTTAAAAGCCTGCTGTAACAATTTTTTTTTTTAAATTTTTATTTCAATTTCTGCAGTAAAATTTGAAAGTCGAAACTGGAAGTTGATAAACATTTCCAGTCAAAGAACCTAATATTAGTTTTATTATATACAAACTGAAACTCAAAACTGGATAAGTTGATATGCATGATGTAGTCTGTCAATTGAAATGTGAGAGGATAGCTGACTAGTTGTTAACGTAGATGATTATTAATAAAGTACCTTGAATTGTTAATCATGTATGAGTATCAATGTACAGAGCAGTACTTGACTTGACGTCAAAAATTTGCGGAAGAGTCGATCTTCCTATGATGACTCTCCCGTTTCTCGCTCTCTAGATGCACTAGCGGTTAATGCTAACTTACGAACATACATTACATACATTACCTTACTTTTCGCACTATATTTTAAAGACTTTTCCAGTCAACTTTCAATTCAATTCTCCCGCAACCTTTTGCAACAACCAACTTTATAGTCAACAACCCGCGCATTGATTTATGTTTAAACATTTGACATTTTAGCAGGTGCTTAACGCATTTTGCCCTTGGCTGAATTTGTGAGTGTTGTTCAGCTGCTTGGAGCACCTGGAACGCATGACCGATGTTGTTGTGTGTGCGCACATAGTATTTTCCCACAAAATTTGACACTCAGCGGGTCATGAACTGGGCGACGCGTTGCTCTGACCTCTTCTGCTTTCAACCGCCCTCCTCTTATTTTGCCTGCCCTCTTATGACATTGTTTTGGCCACCGTGCACGCATAGCTTAGCTCACAGCCCGTTAAGCTTTGGCGTAGTTTTGCTTTTAAGGAGCTCTTTTAATTTCTACGCCCAGGCTGGCACGCAACCGGTTTCTCGTTAAGCCACATTGCCACCTGCTGCCACCTGCCGCAGCAGGGCCAACAGCAACAGCAACAGCAGCAACGGCGTTAGCCTTGGTATTAACACTTTGTCATGTTTGCTAAATGCTTTCTGAGCCCAAGCCCGAGCCGGAGACTCCGACTCCCAACTTCCAACTCTCGTCTCCCATTTCCCCCCTCTCGAGTCGGCCTGGGCTTGGAGTGCGTTCGCCAGCGTCAGCAATTAGTGAACCAAAGACTCAGAGCTAGATAGACAGATTTTGATATTAGGGCCAACACGGCCTTTGATTTCTGCGCTGATGGACTTTTTCCTTCTCGCTCAATAATAATATTTATTTACACATTTATTGCTTATCACAGCAATCGATAGTAACGGCCATGGCAACGGCAGCGGCAGCAGCCAGTAGGCCAAGAATAAATAAGGCTTAATTGTGTGTAAGCCTAACGGAGAGCCCGGCAATGGCAAAGGCTGCTTTATGGCTTGCAAATGCGGGCCAAAACCATTTAAAGGTTATCCATGGCATTATTTTATCAAAGGGAATTAACACGCATAAACAACAAGCAGCAGCAGCAGCGGCAGCAGCAACGACCGAGGTCTGGCTGCCTGCTTATCGCGCGTTGCAGCAGTTAAACGCACGCACGCGCCCGCATTGCGTGTGCTGTGTGCAGCAGCAGCAGCAGCAGCAGCAACATCACGCATACGCCATGTGGCCTGCAATAAAAGCGCAAATAAATATTTGTGCCTCAGCCAAACGAGCTCACACACACACACACACACACGCACACTAACACCTGTTAGCCTGAGTTGCACGCACAGCTCAAGCGTTTTGTCTGCAGCTCAACTCACTTTTATCGATGGAGCGTTAAAGATGTTGCAGCTGCCGTGTGCAAAAATTTGAGAAGCGGTGAGAAAGAAGCGAATAGAAGAAAATAAATCGAGTTCTTAAACACGTCTAAACTACTATAAAAAGAAAATACTAAATATAAAATATAAAAGAAATTGATTGTTTGTTTATGTTGAGTAGGCTTCAAAAGTAATAGACCGATCAGAATATTTTTTTTTTATCATTTAAATGATATATTAAAATTCAATAAGTTAGGCTCTAGTATGTATTAAAAAAAAGCGAAAAAAATTGCTTCAAACAGACCACAGTTTTTGTATGTACACATATACATACGTTCATATGCACGCATTTGAGCACATTTAAGAATCACAATTGCGATTGATCTGCTTCTTTAGTTTCTTTAGTTTTGTTTGTTTTGTTTATTTATTTATTTATTAAATTATTATATACTTTCGATAACTTATTATATTTGGATTTTATCAGCATTTATCCATAATTTGTATTCGTTTCTAAGACCTAGTTTGTACATACATTTGAGCTAGAGGTTTCAAATTTAATCAATAGAGCAGAAAGAAGCAGAGCTGAAAAAGAGTTAAAGTTCTGCAGAGGAGATGTTAGTTTGCATCTGTATGCAGCAGAGGCAGCAGAAAATACTCTGATTGGTCGCTAACTGATAGAGAGTTTAGCTTACGCAAACTCAGAAAGAGGCTGAACAGTTGAGCTCGACTTCGAGTGGAAATCTCGCTGCCCTATAAAAAGGCTGAAGCTGAAGATCAGAAGAGCTGCAGCAGCAGAAAGTGCTCTGATTGGTTTTGATTCGAGTGGAACTCTCGCTGCCCTATATAAAGGCAGCTGAAGATCAGAGGAGCTGTCCCTAGCAGCAGCAGCAGCAGCAGAAAGTGCTCTGATTGGTCGCCTAATAATCGAGTGTGAAGACTGACTCAGAAAGAGGCTCAAGAGTTGAGCTTGAGCTGTCGTCGCCCTATATAAAGGCAAGCCTGCTGCAGCGCAGCTTAAGTCGCTTTCTTCATCTTCTGGTGGTCAGTCGTCCAGTGCAGCGCTGTGCTTCTCCTCTTCTGCTGTCTGTTGGTGAGTTTTAAAATAGTTAGGTATGTTAAGCGAAAATGTAAAAGTTATAGTTTTAATGTTTATTTAATGTAAATAGAATACATTTTAAATTTAAATATTATTAATTATTATAAGGATCATTAAGACAACGATCATTTAGAAAATGTAAACTAATTCTTCATATGTACAAATATCAAAGACTACAAATATAACTAACTCTGAGTTATTTAAATATAGCTGTGTGTTTAATAATTAATAGTTAGGTATATAATTTGTATATATTAGTTCTCGACTACGACTTCATTAAGCGCCAAAGAAATTGGAAAATTGCATTTCCTCATTTTTAATAGTGTGACAAAACTGTATTGTCTTATAGGTTATCCTTGTTCTAAATACAATATAGAGACATATCTGCCACTTTCTCTCAGTCCCACCCTCACTCCTTCTCAATCTCATTTAAATCAAAAACTATATTAAGTATACGCCCTGGTCTGGCCTATGCTGCAGCTAAGCGGCCAACCATTTATCACGCATAGTTGGCGACCTTTTTTTTCTTCTTTTTTTTGTTTCTGGCCTGTTTTAGTTTGTCATAAGCAGACGTCGCCTGCCAGTTGCAGGGGCGTGGCAATCAAGGCGCTCGCTACAAATTGATCATAATCTGTACGCCATTTATCTTGCGGGGCAGTGGGACGGGACCGGCGCAGGGCATTAGATGAATGGCCACGGAAGTGCGCCCGATTGGGCCAGCCGTACGAATGACACGCTCTGAATGGATGGTTTTGTTTGAATAGATGAATTGCTTGGCCCGCAGCCGCCAGCCGAAGTAACGAAACCCAAACAGATCCGTTATCCCTGCCCTTATCTATTTTTTCTCGATTCTCTTCTTCTCGTTGTTGTTGTGGGAGTCGATGTGCTAATTTGGCAATTTGTTTATCGATTTTGGGCAGTGAGCTGCGGTCAGCGCCGGGTGTTAAGTGACCAATAAAAATCACTTAAGCTTAAGTGCTTGTGCTACACAAACTGTTGAGCCACACAACTTTTTCGCAGCGTCATCCTTCAAAACTTGGCCTCGTAATAAGCCCACTTGTGTGTAGATTTCATCAAGGCAAAACGAAAGTTTGCCTAAAGAGAAAAATTCATAATTTCATAGTTCACAATTGTGTTAAAAAAGTTGAAAGTTTATTATTAAATTTCAATTCATTTATTTTAGGAATCTCACTGATAATCAATATGAAAGGTTGTTGCTCTGTGTCTTAGTTGAATCTATATAAATGAATCTATATAAATATATTATAATCATTATTCCACTACATTTGTTGCACTTGCTGCGGCGTCAGCTTGTGTTTATGCGTGAAGGGTTGAAGCTGAAAGGTTGAAAGCTCGCAGACGTGGCTCGGCGTTTGCAATTTGCCATAGTTTGAGCAGCCTCTTGACCCAGCCGCAACATTTGTGTGACACAAATTTCGCACAAGAAAACAGAGTAACAGAGAGAGAGGGGAAGAGAGGGGGAGAGATACACTTGCTTTGTATGTGGGTGACATTTTATATGAAGCACGCTATGCACATATTGATCAAGTGACAGGCTGAGTGACAAACAAACTGCCAACTGGCAACTGCCAGCCAACTGAGCCTCTGTGTGCTCTTATTATGCAAATGTGCCGGGCAAATTGATTCGCGCAACTGTGTCAGCAAAGTCGAAAACAAAACGCGGCGTATGCGAAATTACAACAAAAGCCGCACACAAATGTATGCAAATATAACGCGCATACGCCACGTAAACAATATAAAAAAAAAAATCAAAATAGAAATAGAAATAAAAATAAAAATAAAAAAATGAAGCAAATCTCACGCTAGGCGAAAATTGAAAAGGAATTTCATGAAGAAATAGCTAGCAAAATTTGTGGCTTGCCGTGAGCCAAAAAAAAAACGATGGAATGATGAAATTTGAGGCGCACCGCCAATTGGCCAACAAATCGACAGCCGCACCACCTGAGCGCAGGCTATAGAAATCTCGGCTTAAACTAATTTTTTGCTTGTTGCATTGCGGTTAGGGGATTCTTGTTGTTGTTGTTGTTGTTGTTGCTGTTGTTGTCGTTGTGGTTGTTGGCAGGCAACTGAAGTCGCTTTTGAATATTTAATAAGCAATGAAGGCGAACACAAAAAGACGACGCGAGAGAAACGACAACTGGAGCAGCAACGAAAAGAAACCACGAAAAACAACAAAATTCAATGCGAACGAAACCGAAAAGAACTTACACTGTAAAGGTGAGAATGGGAATGCAGAGTGTTTAAAAATATAATAATATTAAAAATTTTTATAATATTATAAATTATACATTTATATAATATGAAGATTTTATATGGTACTATATGAAGAGCATACTAATTATAAGCATTAAAATGCATTAAAATGAAGCGAACAAATGTAATAATATAATTTAAAAAATTATCTCTACTATATTAAAAAAATAATGTAAAAATTTAGAAATATTATTGATTTGATTATGATAAATAAAATTAAAAAATTAGGTATGTTATAATATACAAATTATACATATATATCTATTAAATAAAATATGTATATATAATTTTTATAATTTTTTTTTTTAATTTTTCATATACTAAGTAGGGATGATTTTGTTTAAAGTAATAATGAAATATATTTTTTGAAATTAAAATATTTGTATTATTATTTTAGTAAAATGATTAAAAACACAAAAAATAAAACTTGGTATTTTTAAAATATTTAAAAATGTTGTCTCTATTTTTAATAAACATTATTATTTATTTTGCTATGTAAACTTTCAGCCATAGCTTCAACTACAAGCAAAGCTTTACAAAACTCTTACAATAATATTCTGATATTGCAAAAATGTTTGTTCAATGCGAGAAAAACATCTTGAGCGGCCATTAGTCGACGTATCACAGACAAGCTTAAAATGCAATAACACCCCATTTAGCGAGGGCAAATCGACAACAAAGCGTTGCGCACAACTTGAGAGTCGTTTTCTGAGGCACACACTAACACACACGCACACACACACACACACATAGGTCCTGGGGGAAATATGAATGAACGCGCACCGCTCGACAGGTGAGGTAAGCTGCTGGTGCCGCGGCCCGGGGCTTGTGTGCATTGGCATTGGCAAATGCGTGCGTCGCTGCTGCTGGTCCTTTCCATGGCCATAAAGGGAGGCGCCGCACCACAAATTATTGAACGCAAATAAATATATGAGCAAAGTTGGCTGCGAGGGACGCGACCCATAAATAAAATTGCGACAAAATAATTATAAAAAGAAAACAAGCTAAAAAAGCAAGCTAAAACAAGAAATTGTAGCTGTGGTCAGCTTTTTTCGATTACAACTTTTGCCGCGCCAAACAAATGCGAAAAATAAAATTGGCAGCAGTTAACACGCCCACGTGTTATAGTGTCTGTGTGTGTGTGAGTGTGTGTGTGAGTGTGTGCTGCGCCTGGCTACCTAAACAATTTCAACTTAATGACACAACAATCACAAATGCCATAAAACATTTTATATACATATGTGTAGCTCGCACGTAGCTTTTGCGTCTGGTTTTTTTTTTATTTTTTTTGGTATTTTATTTTATTTTCGTAAACTATCTTTGGCTGCGTGAATTTTTGGCTTTTCGCTGGCTTTTTGGCCAGCCGGATGGGCACATTGTTATTGCCCGCTTTTTGGCTTTTGGCTATTTGCACTGCAAAGTTTTTCTATTATATTCAAATTAAACTTTTGGCTCCGATGCGATGCGAGTCAAGAAATTGTTGCTTCAGGCACACACACGCGTGTGTGGAGGTTTGTGTGTGTGTGTGTGGAGGTGTGTCTCTGTCGGTTTGTATTTTATTGTGGCACATTAGATAGTGATGCCTGTTGAGGTATCGTTTTCAGTCTCCCTCTCTGAGGGCGGCTGCGGCACGTTTCGTCATTAAACTGCCGCCTGGCAACAAATGCTCTTCCTCTGCTTCTTTTTTTTCAAGGCATTCAACGTTTTCAGCTTTAAAATAATAAATTTTGTGCACTTGCGCGGAATTAAATTTCAAAAAAATAAAAAAGAAAAATAAGTATTTGGCATGTGGTTGTCTTCGATTAGAAAATACTCGCTCATGAATAAAAGTACTGAGCGTGTTTCAGTTTGTGAAGTAGTGAAGAGAAGAGAGCTACATATAAATATGGAATATAGCTACATAATCTTGAACTAGCTTGTGGCTACTTATAAATATAGAACATACATATATATAAAATTATATTATTACTGAATCTATCATTGCTTTGAATAATGTTTCTCCATATATAAATATCTATAAAGCTGAACCAGAATGGAGTTCATTTAAGGTTCATCTGTAAGTCACTCAAATATTATATTTTTTTTATTAGGTAGTTTTTATATTTCTTTTTTTCATTTTTAATTGGATTTTCCAATTACAATAATATATAAACTTATTTACAAAAATATACTTTTTATTATTATAATTATTATTTTATTATTATTAATATTACTATTAATATCAACAATATTATTATTATATATTTTAATTAATTATTTTTTAAAATTATTATAAAGTATTCAATCCATGCCATTCTCATTTAATACCTACACATAGTGAAGCATTATAGATCACTACTCTTACTCCTAGTTTAAGCTCTCACAATTTGTGGCCTAATATACTCGTCTTCTCTGGTGCACACGAGCATTAAAAGCGGGCGCTGAAAAATTGCAGCCAGTGCTAAAGTAGAAAAGCGGCGCATTTAGCAAGTTATCAAGCGCTTGACTCTAATTCTATTTATTGCTGCATTTGCCATTAAGCTGACTACAGTGTGCGCTGGCTAAATGCAACAAGGCTGTGGGCAAGCAGATTGGCTAGACTGAGAGAAGTAAAGAAAAAATGTGCTAAAAGTAATATATTGATTAGCTATACACTTAAGGTATATTATTTTATAAATATTATTAGAGATATAAAAAATATTTTTTGAATGCAACTATATATTTTAGCTATAATATTATTTTAAAAATATTATTTTGCGCAAAAATAATTTTCTTTAATTTTTTTAACTATTAACTAAAAAATAATAAAGTAAAAAGAGTTAAAAAAAAAACATATAAAATTATATATTTTGTATATATAAATAATTTTAAAGTATATATTTAAGCTAAAATATTTTTTTATAATAGTAATAATAGTAATATAATAGTTTTTTTTTTTCTAATGAAGAGTTAAAAACTAAACTGAATAAAAATAAAATATATGTAATAAACATATATAATAAATTTTAAAAAAATATATAATTTCTGTTGAAACTTTAAATTATAATTTTAATTAATTAATTCTCTCCTATAATTTATGTTTCTTTTATAAAACTCATAGAAATTTCCTTTGTTTAATTGCAGCTCATTCGCGTTGGCCATTGGGATTCGAATTTGAAGTCCGCTCAGAGGCGAGGGCCTTCGCCAAGACGTTTCCTGGCAGTGGCTGCTGCAGTTGCAATTTTAACTGTCTTTTTCTCTAATTTCTCTCCAGCACTTGCGCTTTTCTTTAGCTCTCCAGAGAGTGTGTGTGTGTGTGTGTGTGTTGGGGGCGGGGCTGCACAAGAAGTTTATTTAGTTGGCGAGCAATACACTTACCCACACACACACACACGCACACACACACTGACAGGCGTTGTCCATATTTCTTATTGATTTATCTGTTAATTAAAATTCTTAGCACGTAGCTTGGCTGAATGGAAACTTGGCAGTGGAAATGGCAATGGAAATGGCAGTGGAAATGGAGATACATACAATATGAAGTGCTTTAACTGTTTTTGTTGTCGCTGTTGTTGTTGTTGTCGCTTTAGACATGAAACAGGCAGGCAACACGAAATGCATTTCAGCTGCATGTCTTCAAACTGTAATGTCTACGCACATGTGTAGGTGTGTGTGCGTGTGTGTGTATTTATCGTTGTGTGAGATACATTGGCTGCCTTTTAATTTAATCAAGTTGTACACCCACAGGGCAGAGCTATTTGATTGATTTCCTAAAACAAAAATACTAAAAAAAGTAAAAAAACAGTAACAAAATAATACATACCCACACACACACGCATGGCAGACCCAACGCAATAATAAATAACATGCTGAAAACTTTCAACTGCTGACAAAGCAAATTTGCTTACAAGCCCAACCCAGCCAGATAGACATCGACTTGTGCAGAGCCAGAGCTCCAGCTCCAGCTACAGCTACTATTCCCCCATTCCCAGCGCTCGTGGCCATATCTGCAGACAGGCAAACAGACAGAGACATAAGCATATTACAATATTACGCTGTCACCGGAAGTAGCAAAACCAAAAGAGACGGCGTAGCAAAATAATAAAGGAAAAAAGAAAGGAAAAAATCAGGAAAAACGAAAGGAAAACCGAGAAAAAGAAGGCAAACAGATTGTATGCGACAAATGGCTGATAATGTTGCTGGTAGCCAGGGATTGGCGGCCAGCAACAGAACTGGGTCTTCGACTGTCAGAGAGGGGGCGGGGCGGGGCGGCCCAGATGATGATGAGCATGCGGCATGCGGCATGCGGCATGTGGCATGCGGCCCCAAGGCCCATGCAGCAAATGTTGATGCGGGCGCAGCGCTGCCCCAAAATAAAGACAGCCTGTCTATGACTCTGGCATTATTTTAACATTTTATGCTGGCACAACGCTAAATCTGACAGTTGACTAGCGCACAAAATATGCTACACACGAGAGAGAGACAGAAAGAGAGAGTGAGAGTAAGAGAGTGAGTGGGAGCTGACACATGGCAAATATTGTATTACATGCAGAAAACAGACGGAAACGAGTCTAGAAAGTGTTAACTGTGAGCGCTGTTGGCCCTGTTTGTGCCTGGCCATGCTGGCGTTGATATTCAATCAGCGCCACTCATATATTCATCATGCTCATCATCATCATCGCCATCGTCATCAGCATCGTCATCATCATTGTACAGTTGCTGCCTGCAGCTGCACCTTGGCGCCAATAATTGGCCAAGCAGCTCACGTAGTGAATCAGTGATGAATGTTTTTATGCTTATTGTTGAGTTCACTGAGCGAAATGAGTTGTTTGTCTTGAGCTGTGTCTGTCTGTGTGTGTGTGTGTGAGGGTGTGTGTGTGTGGGTGTGTGTGGGCATAAAGCGTCAAGCCGTGTCTCATTACCTGAGGCTGAGAGCAGCATAGCTATATATAGAAATAATAAGATTTGTAAGCTAAAGACAACAAAAGATATTTGAGCTAAATAAGGAATATTTTGCTTTAAATATATTTTCTATAAAATTAAAAGCTAAATGAGGAAAATTTGCTTGAAATATGTTTTCTATAAAATTAACAGCTAAATTTACATTATTATTTCATAGCATTACCTTTGCGCACAATTAACAAAAATATAATTTTCTGCTGAAATAATATTATAGATGCTCAAATATCACGCATACGCCGCATGCAACAATGCTGTTGCGGCTGCAACTGCAACTGCAACTGCCAATTGCACACAAAATATTACTAATTGTCATTTGGAATCGACTGGGAGCTATAGCTCGAGGGCTCCAAGTGCAATTTAACTGAGCCGCAACAATTGTGGCAAAGCAGGTGGAAAAGCCGCTGCAACGGCAATTGCAATTATGCCAAATCGAAATGGTTGTGGTGAGAGGGAGAAAGAGGGAGAGGGAGAGAGAGAGAGAGAGTGGGAGAAAGTGGCCTGAGTTCATAATAAATTAGGTTGATTGCTGAGCGGCTTCACTTGTTTTTATTTTTGTTTTTATTTTTATTTTATTTTCTTTTTTTTTTGTGTATTTTTCGGTTACCACAAAAGTCACAAAGCGAAAAGGCGGCTGGCAAAATGGCAATTGGTTTGTATAGTAAGTCAACTCTTTTGCAATTTGATTACCGAGCCGCGACATTGTCCTCGCCGTCGTTGTCGTCGTTCTCGTCCGCCTGCCCCTCATCAATTATTCAGGCGTCATCAACGAGCCGACCAACTGCCCAGCCGCGGGCAACAATTGCAATAATTAGCGCATGATTTAAAACCGTCAGTAATCATCATTACCGTTGTCGTCTTTGTCGCTGTCGTCGTTGTCGTCGTTGTTGTTGTCGATGTTCAGCTCCTAGTCCTTGTTGTTCTCATCATTAGCAAAGGCGCCGAGCACCAGGACCACAGCGAATTGCCGCAGGCATTTCATTTTCAGCTCGTGAAATTTTCAAGTGAAATTTTCGCTGCGGCTCACGCTAATGACGATAAATTGCGTCGCTCGACCAACTATAAATAAGTTTCGCTTGGCTTACAGACCATCCGCACTGACCCCACCTACCCCCTCTCCACCTCTCCTCCACATACAAATTGGTAGCCGCGCAGCCAATGCGGCAGTTGAATGCATCAGAAAACGGCTTACAAATGCCGCGCAATGCATTTCCATTGTTGTCCAGACATTACATTAACTCCGCAAATTTGAACTCAATTTAGTTCAGGCTAAAAGTGGCCTTTAAAGCGGGTTAGTCTAAGCGCCTAACTGTAACTATTCAAATACATTTCAGCTCAGTCTATGTGAGACTTCTTTATATTTTTTGATGTACTCCTTATACTTCTTCAACTTTTATTGATATATTTGTATAACTATATTTTTTCAGAATTTGTTTATAAAATACAAAATAAAAAATAAAATATATATATAGTTTTAGAAAGCTAGATCTATCAAAGCCAGCTGTTCTGTAACAAATTGTGGTAATTATTATTGTTCGCAGTCAGTTGATATTTGTGAATAAATCGCACAGGATTTTAACACGCTACATTCAAAGTCTTCTCATCTCGTATTACAACATGCGATACAAAAATTTTTATTATATTTTTGTACTTTTTCTTTTTTTTTTTTACTCGGCTCTCACGTATTCTGTTTCAAATCAATTATAAAATATTTTGGAGCTTTTGTCGATATTTGTAAATTACTAAAAATATATTTTTTGTTTTAAATATACATATGTATCAAGGTATATATTGTACTAGACATCATGCGCTATGAACATTTATATTATATATTTAACTTGATATATATTTTTTAAATTTATTCCACATATTCTGTTTCAAATAAATTTTATAATATAAATCATTTGTCGACTTGAAAATTACTAAAAATATTTTTAAAATTTTTAATTGTGATATATGTTATACTAGTTTACTCTAATCTATTTATTATTTTGTCCAATTTAAATTTTTTTCAAATGTGATTGAATATTCTATGAATTTTTCAAGGAGGTTAGTAAATCTAAACATTTTTTAAATTTATATTTTATAACATAACAAAAATAACTTTTATTCACTTATTGACACACTCGCATATTTACATATTCACATATTCACATATTCACATATTCACATATTCACATATTCACATATTCACATATTCACATATTCACATATTCACATATTCACATATTCACATATTCGCATATTCACATGTTCACATATTCACATATTCACATATTCACATATGCAAATATTCATATATTCACATAATCATTATTTATATATTAAATTCTTCTCACATATTCTCATAATAATAACATATTAATATATAACTATTTTTAACTTTTTAATATATCAAATAACTCTCTAAAAATGTTGAGTCTTTCATCCTAAACATCAATATCATATCCCTTAGAGCACATAAATAATTAAACATTCACTTAAACTCGTTTCTTATAAACTGCTTCAACAAATAATTTCGAAATATTTTAAAGATTTCTCATGAAATCTTCATTAGATATATCAAATATCCACTTGTCAGCCGTTTGTTCTACCTCTCGGAATGTCTGGCGCGGCTTTTGAAATATTTCACTTGGCTCTTTTCGCTCTGTCAGCTAACGAATTCCGAACGAAAATTCTATTAATAATTAAGTTGCGTACGGCCCATGGCCGAGTTGACAGTCGGTTGCAGTTCACTGGATTAATTTCATTTGGCAGACCTTTTGCTTTGCTGCTCCTTTTATTTTTTGTTGGTGTGAGTAAAGTTTTTTCTTTAGCAGGCATTCAGACATTCAGGGGCTGACTACTTTGGTTTGGGTTAGAATTGATACGCTTAAGTCTATTAGTAGTGGCATCGTCAACAACATCATCCTCGCATCGAGCTCACACGTAGTTCCATAAATCGCTCACCACGGCAACGGCAGTGGCAAAGGCAATGGCAAAGGCAACAAAGGGGCGTTTGTTCAACTTTATTTAGCTACTCAATCAGGGCCGCAAACAACACTTCACAACACTTGCCAGCCAGGCAGCCAGCCAGTTGGCCAGTTGGCAAATGGCAAAGGGCAAGAGGCAACAGGCGGACGGCAAACGGTAAAGTAAATAAATGAAGGCGAGCTTCGCACTTTTGTCACAGCCAAAGCGTCTCGAACTCCGCCTCTCCTCCTCTCCTCTTCTCCCCTGGCACTTGGTCAGTCACTTGTGCTGCACATTCAAGTGTCACTGATTTGAGGATAAGTACTTCACAGGCAACTTGATAGCACTGCTGAATGAGCCCACTCACAGGCAAACATTCCATCAACCAGTCAACCCAGTCATCCAGCCACCCAGTCAGTCACTCAGTCAGTCAGTCGGGCAGTTCGTCTCCTGGTTTAGTCAGTCGTTGTTGAAAAATATAACAGTAGTAGTTGTCGTAGCTTTTATTCGAGTGGCACTCGTGCAAAACGAACTAATTTGAATATATAAAATCAACAGCAACAGCAAAAGCAACAGCAACAGCAACAAGCAGCTAAGAAGCCCCACAGGCAAACGGCAGACAAGAGCAGACAGCAAAGCGAAATTGATGAAAACAAAAGCAGTTGCTATCCTCGAGTGTCTTTTGTGCTCGTGAATGGGTCAGTTTAATTGCTTAAATTTAAACAGCTCACACATCCACTTGGCAATCGGTTCATTTAACAAGAGCTAATCTGCATTCAACTTGACTTTGTCTCTAAATATTCTCTTTGCGCATTATTGGCTCGAATATCAATCGATGCAAACTTAACTTGTTTAGCTCTAAAATTGATTTTATTAAGTTGGAATAAAATTTAAAATTCTCTGTTCTATATCTCTCTGTAAATATTTGCTTAATGAATTGCATTAATGTCTGCAAAGTTTTTTATGAAAAATATTTTAGTTGTGTGAGATGAGAGTCAGAATCATATTTGTGTATATATTGATGTATTTTTTGTATATATGATGATGTTGTACTATTAAAATGATTTTTTTTTTTTAAGCAATAATAATATTTTTTATTTTTAAATATTTTTTAATATTAAATATTTTTTATTTTTATATATTTTTTATTTTTAAATATTTTTAATTTTAAAATATATTTTTTAAAAATATTTTTAATTTTGAATTTCATTTTTATTTATTTATTTTTTAATTTTTAATTTTTATTCTTCTTATTTTTTCTTTTTCTATCTTTTTCACTTTCACTTTCTTTTTCTACATAATTTTTACTTCCTCTTCCTCTACCTCTATCTCTCTTTCTCTTTCCCTTACTCCTTCATATTTTCGTTCTCTACCTCTATCGCTCTTTCACTTTTTCTTTCTCTGTCTCTTTTCCTTTTTTTTTTCTCATTTTCTTTCTCTTTTTTTCCTCTTTCTCTCTCTCACTATCTATCTCTCAATACAGTAAATTCAACAAACTTTAATATGAAAAATATTTTTCATCTTATAACATTTCATGAAGTTAGTAGAGAAAGGACTTAGCATAAAAGTTTCATATATACATATATAAGAGGGAATATTTTAGTGCCTTGCATAATTTTTTTATTTTCTTTTAAAACCTAATAGCCTGACTAAGCTCTTAATATATGCACTTTAGTTTTCTCTTCTCTCAATTTTTTACTACTTTTGTTTATTGCTGACTTCCATAATTTATATAGAGTTTTAGCCACTGTTTTTTTTTTGCTCACTAATTAAACAGAATATAATAAGCTCTTCAAATAATTAAAATATTCTCTAAATATTCATTAGCCTTTTGCCAATATAAAACTAAACCACAAAATTATTGCGCATAGTCCATAAATAAACGCAAGTAATTTGCGTAAATAACTAGAATACAGAAAAAAGAGCCATTAGCTGCTAAGCTTTAAGCTAAATGCAGCGAGCCTGGTTCATAAATTTACCAGCATGGCCAAATGGTAAACAGCGAACAGCCGGCGGCTCTTTGCGAAAGTCGCACATGTAAATTAGCAAAGCGATACAGCGAGTGAGAGAGAAAGAGAGAGAGGGAGACACAGATAGAGGAAAAGGGCAACAGAGCGAGAGCAATCATAAAGAACCCAATAATGAGTTAAAGTTGGGTTACCAACTTGGATAATGCGTCTCTGCGGTGGTGGCAACAACTGTTGACAAAATGAAATCAATAAATTTAGCGCAAATCAATTAAAATAGACGTTAACTGTTGCCAACTGTGTTTGTGGGTGGGTGTATGAGTGTGTGTGTGTGACTGTGTGTGTGTTATGCAAACTAAAATATTTGTCAATTTGCGGCTTTGACAAAATTAAATTTGTTACACACACGCGCGCATATTTATACACCCACACACACACACATGCCGCTTTAGCTATGCCAAACGTCAGCCATAGCATAGCTGCCAGGGCTCTATTTGCATGTGTGTGTGTGTCTGCTGTGAAAATTATTTAAATTTATTTATATGGCTTATTAAAATTGTTGTAAGTGCATTATTTAATTAAATTTTTGTCAAATTTGATTTGGGCAAGCAACGCAAAACCGTAAATATGCAAATAAATTTGCTCACTTCATGACAGTTGAAATGAATGCGGAATTTAATGATTTAAGAAGATTAGTTTTAGCTCAAATAAATATTTGGTTATTTAACATTTAATCAATGCAAGTGAGATGTAAGAAAAAGTATAGCATACTTTTCTGGGCTGCTGATGGCAGCTTTCAATATTGAGTTTACGCAACGGCCATTTGCAAGCTGTTCTAGATAAAAACGAATTTATGCGCACTTCGAGCTCATCCACTTCAAGTATTGGCAGCTTGTGATTAAATATTATATATAAATATATACAAACTCTTCGCTGCTTGTAAATGCTCACTAAGCCAAGTCATTAAAAAGTGTAGCATGCTTTTGCGCGCTGCTCAATTGCAGCTCGCGCAGACTTTCATTCGCAAGCTGTTGCTGATAGCTCGAAACTGATATCAGCTCGAGGGCGTCTACTTTAAGTGCTGGCTAATTAAAAACACTTAAGTATTTACTTAAACGTAAAAAAAATAAAAATTGTGCAACGCGCGTGTGTTGGATGGCTATTGAGTGTTGTGAAAAAAAGTGTAGCACACTTTTGCGCGCTGCTTAAATGCAGCTTACACGAAATTTCATTATGAAGTGAGCGCAGCTGTCGGCCTTGATTTGCCAGCTGTTGCTGATATATCAGATTTGTTATCAGCGCCAGGTCATCTTCGTTGGCTTATTCAAATACTGTTGCCCTGTTATAATAACATCTCGACTTGTGCATAATTAGGCTACCTTGGCAATTGCAAATTTTGCATACACCCACACACATATAGCCACACACACACATACAGACACATACCCACATAGTCAGCCGTTCGTCTAATTAAAAAGCCATTAAAAAGCTTTCAGCTGCTCATTATACATTTAAATATTTGTGTGTTTTTATTTCGGCGGCGAACTCGCTGCTGACTACTGCCCACAGCCACGCCCCAGCGCCACGTCGAGCCAGCGCTTATTTTTAAAGTTTATGTGCATGCGGTGTATGAAAAACAACATTCACACAACTAAGCAAATAAGAATGTTGCCAGAGGATGTGACTGACTGCATGATATGCTGTAAGGGGAATGAGAATGATGTATATAAATCAGGAAAGTTTTGCATAGATCAGAATTATTTCTCTTATTAAATACAATACATTTATTACAGAGAATATATTTAAAAATTAATTATTGTTATTTACATTACATTATGTACATTAGATATACAAAATATATATTAATTATTTGTCACTTGCTAATGTTTGTTTTTTTTTTTTATCACTCAATTCACTTAAGTTAATTCTTTTAGCATTCCATGCAACAGTAGCAACATTCATTCATAGACTACACCATTTCTGCTGCCCTCTTTTGCTTATGGCAAAGAATGTCTGTTTGAGTGCTGCATGTATGTGTGTGTTCGCGTGTATGAATATATACTTATGCATAAATTCATTTGACTTAAGTATAAAATGATTAAAATTCGCTAATTGTTTGGAAATGGCAAATGCGATGCAACTTGAGAATTGCATTAGCTAGTTGTAAATATAATAACAAGAGAGGATTTTATTTATATTTTTATCCATTTTATATTTTTGTTCATTTATGATTAAAAATGTACATACAAAGGTTCTAGTAGTCAAGTTTTTATGCAGAGATTTTAAATAAATTTCAAGAAAAAAATAGGGAAAATTATATAATTTAAAGTAAAAATTAAAAATAATATTAATAAATTTTTATATATTTTTAATGATTTTATTAATCCATATATTATGGTGAGACTAATAAATTTAAAAATAATAATAATAATATATAAAAAAAATTAGGAAAATTATATAAATGAAACTAAAATTTAAAAACACTGATTATTAATTATATATATATTTTTTTTTTGCAAAGAAAAAATAGTTACTTTTACTTTTATTTATATACTGTTTCTTATATTTTCTCATTTCAACTCTTAATAAATTTTCTGACTGCCATCATTTGTTGCTTTATAAACTAATCTCTTGACATGTAAACTAATTCCTGTAATTACAGAATGCCATCATATAGAGCCAGCTCTGAAAAATGCCATAACTCAATACATGATTAGCAAAACATTCGATTATATTTATGATAATTATTATTACATTTATATATAAATATTTATAATTTTTTTATTTTTACTTTAATTTATATACCTTTTCAGATATTTTTCATTTCAACTTTCATAAAATATTCTGTCTAGCATCACTCCCTTTCTCACACTGATCTAAAAACCAAGCCTAAGAGCTGTAAACTGATACTTGGAACACAGAAAGCTGTCATATAGAGTCAGCTCTGACAGATGCCATAACTCAATCTACGATTCGCAATCCATTCTTGTCTTCATTGTGCTAGTTGTAGATGTGTTAATCGCGCAGCTTAAAGCCCAAGTACACGTGGAACTACTCAAACAATTAAAGGAAACAAGAGTTGGTTGCGCTAGACAACATTCGAGTATCAAAAATTAATGAGTGCTCGCGTTCACAGGCAGCTGCCAGCTGCCGGCTGGAGCAAGTGCTCAAATTCGAATTATTGCACTCGTTATTGAGGTACTGAGGCAAGCAGCCCACAAATGCAACCGAGGCGTTTAAGCCATAAGAGTTCTTAGCTGATGCCGCTGCTGCCGCTGCTGGTGCTGGTGCTTCAGCTTGAGCTTCTGCTTTTGCTCTAAATGCGGTTCGGCAGCGCCGTAATGCCAAGCAATTTGCGTTGAATGCGAAAGAGATTAAAACAATGTTGCATTTCTAATTGTTTTAAGCAGCCAGCGACGACACCGAGAATGGCGATGGAAGCGACTAAGCCACACATGGCGTATGCGCAATGCTCCGCCCCTTCGCAATTGCAATTTAAGTATATTCTATTTATTGCACAAGACACACACACACACACAGAGACTGGGTTGCCATGCCGTTTTCGGAAAATCAAGCGCTCGAACGCCCAGGCAGGCAAACATATGCAGCTGCTTCAACAATCCAACTCGAGACTCAATTTGCGCAGCTTAAGTTTCATAGTTTGCAATTATAAGATTATTAAACACACACAGCCGTGCATTAGCTCTTTCTCTCTCTCACTATCTCTCACTTTCTCTCCCTCTTTGCCCTCTTTCTCGCCTCACACAAATTGCTTTTTGATTTGAATAGAGCTGCAGTCTGTGCATTAAGCATACGCCATGTTAGACGCTTTGTAAGCTTCGCTGCAAATGGTCAACAAAAGACGCCAATCAATCGAGCTACATAAAAGCTGCTCATCTGCACTGCCAATTTGCGCTCTTAATTGAAAGCCTTTCAATGTTAATCAAATCTGACGCTGAATGAATCTGAATCTTTTTCGGCATTGAAAGGTCAACCAGAGGGGTTGGGGTTTACGATGGCGCATAAAAAGTGAAATGAATTCATTCATTTATAAAGGGTATCGTTGGCAGCTGCTTGATATTTCAACTGTGAAAAGAGATTAAAATTGATTAGCTATGAGATACCCTTTAAAACTTAAATTTTAACTAAATGGAAATTTATATATGTGATATATTATAATGAGCTGAAACAATCTTAAATATATTATAATAAGAAAATATATATTATAATAAGATGAAGCAATCTCAAACCTTTATAAATAAAATATTTGAATTTCATTTTTCTCTGTCTTAATTAAACTTAAAAATAAATATAATTTCCAATCAAGGCATATTTTACTTCTACTATTTGTTCATTTCACTCTTTAAATAGCTTCATAATATATTTCATATATTTAATTTAGTTTCAGCGCTAAAGCCATTTAAAAATATTTTTTATTTGAGAGGAAACTTATATGTGAGAAATATTATGAGCTAAAACAATCTCAAACCTCAATTAAGATATTTCAACTTAATTTTTCTTTCTCTTATTCTATCTATATTTATTCTAAATGAAGACATATTTTACTTCTATTTCTTCTTCTCATAACTATAAAAATAACTTCATAATATATTTCACGTATTTAATTTAGTCTCAGCACTTCATTTTGGGGTTGCTTTTAATTATGACCTGGCTAAAAACCTGATCAAATGTCATTTCGGTGCTGCAATGGCGAGTCAACTGCACTTAACGGGTTGACCGCAGCATTTGGAAAATGGTCGATAACATTTTGCCACAAATTTATGAATTGCTTTGGTTTTCGGTTTGTGCGGCTTGATATGTGGTTGCCCGTTACGAGCATCGAGCATAATGAATAGCCCAAATTAATTGAAGCAATTTATGTATATATTTTAAGGTGCGTTGTCAAAGCAAATCAACATAAATGAGCTAATTACAAAGGCAACAGCATGTGTGTGAGTGTGTGGGTGTTCATGTTTGTGGGCTGTACTTATGTCCAGCTCTGATTGAGTCAAATACAATCACAAATTTTGCTAACCAGCCAAGTGCGGTGACACAGGCTTGAGGTGGGCATGGACAGCGAGAGGCGGCGACACACACAGACAGCTTAAGCCAGCAATTGAATGGCCTAAGCAAACATTAAAATAAACACACACAGACACAGATGCCGCTGCAGTTGACAAGCATGTTGCATGCAAATAGAATTGTTATGAGCAAACCACTGCTGTAGTTGCCAGCCCAACTCAACATGATGTTTATAAGACATATTAGACAAGCTGAGCGCAGTGGGTGTGGGTGTTGATAAATATAACATAATTAATATAGTATATATATTATATGTATATTAAAAATCTCTACCCTTACTATTATACACATCTCTCTCTTTGCTCATCTCCTTTCCTTTCCTTAAAAGCAAATATATAACAAGCATATTCAAAAGAGCTTGAATTCAAGCCAATTCTCTTGGCCCTCCTGCGCAGTTACTCAAGAATTCCCCAACTATGAAATTTTAATTACAGGTAATTATGCAAATTCTCAAATTGTGCTGAAAATCTCTAAAGTATTTTGAATGTCAATAATAATAAATGCCAGAGAATTATTGAAGCGGCAAATAAGTTGCAAATGTGACAGTTATTCAAGCTAGATTTGACATTTCCATATATGCATGTGCATCCGTCAATTAACAATGGTTAATAATGTAAGAATGCTGGCCTGTAATTCGTACGGCCAGCCAGTTGTTGAATGCATTCAGACGTGTAATTAATTGAATTCTGCATGCAGAGATATAGAGAGCGGGAGCTGAGACGAGCTGCATGCTGGCTGGGCAGCGTCTTGAGTTGAGTTTCTTATTGGCCTAAACAAAAAACATGACTGCAACCAAAATAATGCGGTCTACTGCCCAAAAATCAAAGCAACCAGACAAACACACACACACACATGCATACAAATATGCACACACACACACACTTGCAGAGAGAGTGTATCTAACATGTTTGCGTAAGCAAAGAAAATGTATTTAATTTGTGATGCATAAAATAATGTGGTTAGCAGCAAAGTTGCGGCTTTGTGCGAAAGCCGCAAAAACTTATTGCATACCTATTTGGGCAAAAATCTTAAACAATTTGGCCAAACATCTCTGGCAACTCGGCCCGAATCAGCCAACAACAGTGGATGGCAAATTAAATTGCGGCGCTTGAGTCAACACATTGAAAGTTGAGCCCGAGGAAAATGTAAAATGTAAAAAGTGAAAAGTGAAAAGCGAAAAGCGAAAAGCGCTTGCGAGACGCGAGCCTCTATCGAAGCAAAACTTCTTTACAAGCAACTCAAACCGAACTTTCCCTCGATGCTTTCAAAGAAATCAAAAAGTTGGCCAATAGAGCACGAGAGTACGAGAGAGATAGATAGAGAGAGAGTGAGCGTGTGCGAGAGACAGTAAGAGAAATAACTTCAATTTTGCGGCGTAGCAATGTTATTAGCATTTCATTTAGAGTAACTATCCTTTTATATGCACAGAATGTATCGAATACAAGTTTTGAATACAGTTCGTTCATAGGTGAAAAGAGAAAGTTCGCTTTGAATCATAGAAAACTTGCCACAAACTACTATCAGTGCGGCAAAAACTGTGCTGACAAGAAATGCAGAAAATTAAATACATTTTGGTGTATGACACATAAATTTAAGCAAAATGAAGCTATGCAGTGATAAAGAACATATCATAAGTATAACATAACATAACATAAATTTGTCTTATACAACCTTGCTTAATAATTACCATAAAAATAGTTTCATCAAGCAATTAGATGTTCAACAATGGACGCCTTTGTGGGCAGCTGTTGGCAGCTATCAGAAAAATTGTCTGTAGCAATTGCCAGCTGTCAGAGCATGCTGAAGAATGTACATAAGGATAATTGCCTTTAATTTAAAAGGTGCAAGAAATGGAAATAAAAAAGTCATAATTGCAGCTGAACACATATGACAGTCGCACGTCTCGGTCGTCTCGCTCGTCTCGCTCGTCTCGTCAGCTGAAGGGAACTTTCACTGGTGCCACTTTGGCATTATTGACTGTGCCGGCCGTGTCCTTGTCCTGGCAGCCAGGACAATAAGTTGAGCTGCTGCCGAACGCGAAAGTTGACGCTGACAACGCTAACAATGCTGTCAACGCTGTGGCTGAAGGACCTCCGTTGCTGCTGCTGCTGCTGCTACTGCTGCTACTGCTGTCGATTGTCATGTAGGGATTTAATAATCTCGGTGCTTTTCCTTAACGCCCCGTCTGACAATTTGAATGCCTTTTTCATTCTGTTGATTTAAATTTGCTTATTGTTTTCGCTCTCGTTCCGGGTCTCAATCGCCCTCCGGCTGCCGCCCTTGTTACTACGAAAATTTCCCTTTTTATTATTCCTCTGACCAAATAAAACGGAAATGACATGACTTCCTTTTAAATGATTTATCAAGGACAAATTACCGAGGCACCTCGAAATGCCCAGCCAAAGGTCAAATGAAAGCCAACGGAATACGTTAAACATCATCAAAAATACATATCCGTAATTGACATGTGTCATTGAGACAACCAGCACAGTGCAAGACTCCATTGAGCTACAGCAGAAATTGAGCGAACACCAGAACTCAAATCGAATCACTCGAGCTGAAGCAGGCAGTAAATATTTCAATTGTTTTTATACATAATTTATATGAATTATATATAATTTAAAGACTGGAAAAATGAATGTATGTATGGATGAGATTTAGATGTAGATTAAACTAAGTCGAGCATATATCTCACCTCTCGTCTTTAGACCTAACGCTCTCCAGGCTTTCAATCAGTTTATGAAGCACATGTAAGATCAACAGAAACTTAAATATAATTCAAAAGCTTAAAGCTTAAAGCTCATTAGACTATCTGCAGCTAGTGTGTCATTGACTTGTGAGCTGTAAATATTTGAAAAGTTCAAAGCATTCGCATTGGGGTGGACCAAAACCATGCGCAACAAATTGACGTGTAGCCAGGGCGAGCCGGCAATGCTGAAGCTAGCGAGTCTATACTTTGTGTGTATTTGAAATGTTCGGAATCTTTTCATTCATTGATGGATGACAAACGAGGCAGAGTCTGAAAGAGAGAAAGAGAGAGAGGAAGGGGGAGAGATGCGGCAACAATTGAACATGGCGGCGATGATTCGAAACTTATTGTTGGCAAAAGTTTTCAGTCACTTGGGACAGTTGTGCTGTTTACTTTTCGGTCGCCATCCAGTGTTGTGCTTAAGTTTCCCAGTGGCAGTGGCTGTGGCTGTGGCCAGTGTTGAAAAGTGTTTGACTCTGTGTCGAGTCTATGAGCTATTTTCCTTTCACACTTGGTAGCCAGACACCAATCGAAATGTTGACTTTGCGAATAGTTTTGCCGGGCCAGTGTTACAAAACGCTTTGACCCACATATCGATTGTTGATTATAAATGGGCCATAAGTTCGAGTCTACATTTTGAATTTGAGCAACAGTCAGCTGACATTATGGCCGGAGCTTGTAGTGCTGGCCAATTTGACGGCAATTTATTTTAATTAGAATTTTCACTAGCCGCCGGGCGCATTTGCGTGATTAAAAAGTTTAAAGGAACAAGGGACAAGGGACAATGGCAACGGCTTCCGTTTCAATGTCATAAAAATAGCTCACGTGTCACGCCCATAAAAGTCACACATAAAGCAACAACAAAAGTCACTATAAAAACACAAAAAGCCAAATTTAATTACAAACAAGCAAGCATTAAAATTTGTAATTCCATCATAAAATGTTTCCCTATCCCCTCTCTGTCTCTCATTTTCTCTCTGTTCCTCTCCCTCTGTACTGCGGGGGTCACCTGCTTGGCATTTACCTACTTGTATTTCCTCAATAAAAACACTGCAGATTAGCCAATTCTCCTGGGCCGTTTTGTGTTTCTGGAAATTGCGGTTTTTAATTACTTTATTTTATTGCGCAAGTTTTTTGAACGTGGCGGCGCATTGAAGATTTCACAGTACATAAAATCTGCGCGGTGTGAAATGGCAGCCAGCAGCAACCGGACAGCGTTAACATGCCATTTGAACAGCCCGCTCTCCCTCTCCCTTTCTATCCCTCTCTCTCTCACTCTCCATTTACTTGTTGTTAACTGAAACTTGAAAAGTTGGCAGAAGGCAGTGGGCAGTCGGCCAGGCCGAGTTTGAGTTTGAGTTGTGCCAACGATTTTGTTTCATTTTACTCTCAGCTCTCATGCGTTGGCATTTGCTTGAATCTACTACTACTTCTTCTTCTTCTTCTACTGCTACTTCTTATTATTCGACTGTCTGCCTTGTCCGGCAGTTGGTGCAGTGCCACATGACACGTGTCACACGATGCCGCACCCACGCACCCACATCTAAGACAGCCTCTGACTTTACACCAAAAATTGGTGGACAAAGAGTTGAGATGAGAATAGAAAACACAATGGGCGTGCTAAGAAAAAAATATATGAAAATGTATAATAGAAGAAGTATATCTGAAAGATATAAGATTTACACTAATGTATAAATAAGAGATAAAGTTATAATGTAGGAAATTTTAGATACTGATATATGATGTATGATATTTGCTCGTTCTCGTCCTCCTGTTAGTCTTTCAATTTCGTACCACCCAATAGGTAACATTTCCATATATCGTTATATTCTCACATGATATTATACTGTGCCGGTCATCTAAATAGATTTTTTGTTATATACTAAATTGAATAAAGTTCGACGCAGAAAGACTTAGGCTTGTACACTTTTATTTTAATTTGTTTATATAAATTGTTTAAGATCACATAAAAGATTTCGATGTATGACTGCACATCTACAATTTTTAGTATTTTTTTTTTTATTTATAAATAATTTACCCACGCAAATGCCAATTACGCCCACTGTACGATAGTCAACTTGTCTCTTCTGTATGCCCTTTACACACACTTAGTTTCTCTGTTCATTTTGATTGCTGTTTCTTTTTTTCATTGTCGAGACTTGGTCTGGGCAGCATTGGCAGCTGCCAGTGTTGTGTAACGCATACTTGCGCCTAGGTCGAGGCATTTTGTCAATTAACGCTTAATGTGCTGCGCTACAATGTGTTTTCCTCTCTTGCTTGCTTTCATTCCTTTAACTGTCAATGGAGTCTGCAGCTCAAGATTACAGAGACAGAGAAAGGGAGAAAGAGAAACAGAGAAAGAGGGAGACATAGTATGGGAGACAGTCGGAGGCTGCAGCGTTGCATTTCAAATTTCAATTTACCGACAACTGTTTCGATTGTTTACATTGATTTATTTACGATGTTATTGTTCGCCGTGTTGTTCTTGTTGTTGTTTGTTTGTTGTTTGTGCGGTTTCGCATTGGGTCTCAGGGCTTTTGTGAGTTCGCTGCACTCTCTAATCCACTAATACTCAAACTGTGCCAGCATTCGCATTCAGCAGCGATTCATATCGATTTGAAGCGGGTTTTCGGTTACCTCTCACTCTTCCGCCACCCCCTTCTCCTCTCCTCTCCCCCACCCCTATTCCAGCATTGGTTTTGAAATGGATTTATTTGGCTCGGCAAAATATTTGGCAAGTCCCGTTGCAGGGCTTTGTTTTTTTGCGTTCAGTGTTGGGCAACGGTTTTACATGCAAGCCATGCAGTATGCGATAGTTGCTGTTTACATTAGTGGGCGTGGCAGTCGCAAATAGTACAATAGCATTAAAAACCAGCTGCATTGCATTGTGTTTGCCACTTTTTATTTTATTTTGATTTTATATTTCTATATGCTTCTTATTGCGGAATATTTATTTGCTTTTGCCCTACAACAATGCTCGAAAAAGGCTCACAAAAGGTTATTATTTAGTGCAGCTTCCAACAATGGTGGCCCAGCGTCAGTCAATGAACACGATATCGAAAAATGTATAAAATATAATTTGCAAAGCTTTGCAATTTCCATGCACCTGCAAGTGGCAGGCATTTGTATGGGCATTATGTAATAAAAAAAAAAATTAAAAGTAAAAAAATTCTATAAATAAACTGTGAAAACAATAGAAAATTGAACAATTTTCCTAAATTGTTTTTGGGTTTTTTTAGTGTTTTCAAATTTCAATACAGCTTTGAAATTGTGATCAGAAATGAATCTGTCAACAAATATGTAACTCAAATGTGAAACGAAATTTGATAATTTTTTTTTATAAAGCTCCCGACCGTAGGGAACTTAAAGCTTTTCGAAAAATCAACAAGGGAAGTGCGAGCAGCTTGTGGTAATAACAACAAGGAGCAATCACTCAAGGATCTGCACACATCCTTGACACACACGTATATATTGTCATATGTTCAGTGTGAGTCAAAAGTATCGAATCGTTTGTTTTATACATATGTATATATTTATATATATTCATATATTTGAAACTTTGCAGAGCTGCAAGGAAAACGAATTTAGTAAGAATGCGTAACGATATCGAAGGTATTGATGTAGGGACAACCACCGAGGTGGACGAACGCTCTGACCCGGAGGGTGTCCATTCAGAGGAGGACGATACCTACGTCCTGCCCAGTGGCAGCCGCACTTTGGACAAACGCCTCAATCCGGAGGCACCCGATTTTGTGCCCGGCGTAAGAAATGGCCTGCTGGCCGCCAAAATAGTCGAAGAATGTAGGTAGCACACGATAGCAGTAACTCATTTGACTCGCTCAAACGCCTTAGCTAAACAACGACAAGCAGTGGTCAACTATACACGCTGGAGCAGTGCTGCTGGAGAGGACATATCGTATGGACCGCGCTACGATGGCATCTGGAGCGAGAGCTGCATTCTGGCCCAAACTCAGGCCCAGCTCCAGGCCCAGGTCCAGGCCCAGGCCCAAGCCCAAGCCGAAGCGCAGCTGCAACTGGCTCCGCAATCGATGTCGAACATCATCGAGTCTGTGGGCGATCGGAAACAGCCGCAGTCGCTGCCAAAGAAGCCATCGCTGAACAAGCGATCCACGATCCATTGCCAATTCGAACTCGAGCCCGGCTCCGAAACAGCATCTGGACCAACTGGTCGCTGCTGTGCCTGCGAAATCATGTAGTGTTATTTGTGTTTCATATATATAATTATATATGTATATATATATATATTTTTTTTTTTTTTGGATAGTTACTTGTACCAGCATTGTCTCACTATATTTAAGAGAATAAACCCCTAAATGACATGCCTGTCCACATGCTACCCCACGTTTGCTCTTGTCTCCGGCCTTAGCCCGCCTTTCAGCAGCGGCAGCTACTTTGTCCTGACTTTCCTAATGATGTTGAATATGCATTGAAAGTTTTCCGCCTTGACGCGAAAATTTGCTTGCACCCAGAAACTTGGCTTCTCGCATGCAGCCAGCCTCACCTGGGCACAGGTAGTTGCCCGCATCGTTGACTTTGCCCTCCAGCTGGCTGCACTTGAACTATCTCTTTCCCTCTCCCTCCCTCCCGCTCTCTCTACTTTTGTTTTTGGGCATCCATAAGTGGCTTAAACTCTCTGCCTGTGTGAGCGTAATGAGAAAAGTTTCGTGTCTTTTCATGTCTCATTTAGAGCTGAAAGCAATGTACGTTGAATTGTTGCACAAGTTGGTTTGGTTAAGCGACAACAGGCCCAGCGGATGACAGTCCCGAAAATGGACGCAGCTGGCCCCACGGCTGACGGTCTCGCTGACTTTTGAATGATTAAAATGGGGCTCGTGGCCATAATTGCGCCCACTCGCCGCCGCTGCCATGTGAGCCCAGCTGCCAGCTGCACTATTTGGGCGGAAACAATTACCAACTTGTATGCAAAAGTGCAAATTGTCGAGCAAGCAGCTTTGCTCAATGTCAGCCGCTCAGACACACACAGACACGCACGCACACACTGAGTACACTCGGCCGAAAATGGGTAGAGTTTTAAGGGGGAAAATTATTGAAAATGGAGTCGGAGAAACAATTAAATATACTTTTGATATGTTATTATTACGTTTATGCTCTATAATATGGATAATAAAATAATATTAATTATGACTTATATAATCGTGTCCATCAGAAATGGTTTTTCTTGCTCGAAATTATGAAGACAATATGTGATATATGCCTTTAGCTATATCTGCTCCCATAATCTATTATGGACACCCTCGATATATGTTACTCCTATCTAGTTATAAGAATATTCTATATGTGCATGACTGTAGCTTAATATCTTAATATCAAGTCCTATACAGTTTCTCTCATTTTCTTTGTTAGTCTTTCTCTCTTCCCACTCTCTTTCTCTCCTTCTTTATGTCTCCATCATTTTCGCTATTCCTCTCTCTGTCTCTCCCTCTTTCTGTCTTTCTTTGTCTCTCTCTCTCTCTTTCTTTGTGTGCCTTTCTCACTTTCTCCCTCTCTTCCACTATAAGTATATCTGCCAATCTCAATCGTTTGCTTTATTTTTTGGTCTATCTCTGTTTTGTTTCTTTCTCGCTGATTCTATCTCTCGATCTCTCACTCACTCATTTTCTCTTTTTCTCACTGCTTCGTAAACTCTCTGTTTCTCTCTTCCACTACTTCTCTCTCATCTAGTCGCTCACTCGCCTCTGTTAATCATTTCCTCCCTGACTGTCTCTTTTTCACTTTCATTCCATTCTTTCTCTTCCTCTTTCCATTCTTACTGTCAATCTCCTTCTCCCTCTCTTTCTCTCTCTCTCTTTCCCATTCTCTTCTTCTCCTCATTTATATTACACACACTTGTGGTTGCCCACTTACTCAGCACATCTTTTGCGATTCTTAGTTACATTCGCTTGTGTCGCCTTTCTCTCAGTGTACACACACGAACAGATAATGGGGACACCTGTGTGCCTTGCTGTGCCATTGTCAATGTGTCCTGTATCTGTCCGTTCCATTGCTTACTGTCTGTACGTTCGCCACCTACTACGGCTATGCTGGCAATTTCCGTGCAGTTTTGCCTGCTGTTTGTTTATGAAACAAGTCACGTAAACGTCGACGCTCGCTGCGGGGGCGTTGAACTGAGCACACGGTCTAAATGGGCGTGCCGGCACCTTCTGATGTCAGAGCTTGTTGCCAATCTTGTTGTTGTTGCCGTTTTTGTTGTTGTTCCTTCTCTTTGCCACTTTTCGGCAAATCGAAAACGTAGCAATTGTCAAGTAGCACGTCACCTGCGAGGCAATTGGCCATGGCAAATGTAGCTCCCCTTCCTCTCTTTCTCTATTTTTCTCTCTCTTTCTCTTTCCCTTTCCCTTTGTCTTTCCATGCTATCACAGTTTTTCTAGGCCAAAAAGTTGGCGATCTTTTGGTGGCCCGCACGCTGATTGTTGACATTTGGCTGTTTGTTTCTTTGTTCAACTTGTCGCCGCATGCATATTCATAGCGCAAATATTTTTGTTAGCCATCGAGCGCATGTTTACAGCGACGCACGGAAATACACAACAGAAAAAAACACACACACACAAATATACACCAACAGCAGCAGGCAATAAATGCCGCCGGCTAACCGACAATGATGCCCCATTCATGATTTATGCATCGATTTCAAATCACAAACCCGAAAAAGGAAAAAATTGTGTCCAACTTGCAAATGAATAAAACGAGACCGAAAAGTGACTAATGCAAAACTATAGAAAAATAATGGAAATGGAAATAAAATTAAGAATAAAAACACATATATCTCTGTGTATTTGTACAAGTATATATATCTATACACATATATAGATTTCATGATAAATATCGTGGCGCTTCGTTAAAATGACAACCAGTTCAATAACCAAATAGTTTTCCATTTGTTTAGCAATAATCTATTTAGAGAGTTGTATTAGCTGATCGCATATATTATTCTAGCAAAGCTTTTAAATATATAAATGAAGTGCGCTTTTGTGAATTGGATATGTTGGAAATTGTTGGGGATATATCTGAATATATACCATGCTTAATTAAATATTTTGCTTTTTATTGAAAATCATTCTAATTTTTGTCTATATATAATATAATATTTTGGTTACTAAATAGGATAGAAAAAAAAACAAAAAATAATGTTTTAATCCTTTTTTATTTTTGAAAATTATAAAAGATTTCTTATACACTTTTAGCTAATAATAATATATAAAATTTATTTATAAATAATATATTAAAAATAAAATGTTAGTATGAATTATATTATATTTAAATATATTATACATTATTATTTTTAAATTATATTTTGCTTAAATTTATTTAATATATATTAATTATCTAATATTAATATATATAATGTATAATATATTTAAATATAATATAATTTGAATACTAAACAATTATTATTTAATAAATATTTTAATATTTAATAAATAAATTTATAAACTGAAATTTATTTTAAATGTTTGTTTACTTACATTTATGAAACTTAACATATTTGTTAAGTTTTCTCTGTTATATAATTATTTAATTTTTAAACATATTTATTATATATTTATTAACAAATTTGTTTCTATATTATAAAAATTCATATTATTATCTAAGCAAAGTAAATGAATATTTATTTATATTAATCAAAGCTTCACATTATATTTAACCATTTAAAGGGTATTTGGCAGTCGTTCAACTACTTCTTACTTCTATGTTCGATATATATTTTTGTCGACAGACAGCCGATGCCTGGCACTTTTAGTTAAATTGAGCAACAAACACGTTTGGCAATAAAACTGATTCCACAACCCATGGCACACCCACCCCTCTGACAAAAACCCTACTCGATTTCCCATTTCCATCCATACATACATACAAATATACAGATACATATACATATATACGTATATATACATATCGAGTTGGAGCGACCCGAAAATGCCCGCCGCAATGCGCTGGCGGAGTTTTGCACATTCTAACAGATTTATTTCACTCGAAATAGTTTCATTTTAGTTGCATTATTGTTATTGTTACGTTAGTTATTGTTGTTATAGTTGTTGCCCGTGCTGTTTGCCCGAGCAACTGTAGAAAGTTTTTCTATTATTTTCAAATTTAACTTTGCCATTTGTTTGAATTTCGTGTGAGTGAGCAAAAGGAAAAAGGGTAACGCCGCCCATCTAAATGGAAGGGCGTACCAAATACTTTGCTATCAGTTTGCTCTCATATATGAATTATACCAACGTACTATTTATAGAAATGTACAACTTTTAAATGCACTCACATCGATGCGTTCACAGTGCGTATGAATAATCGAAAAATAAGATGCGGATTTGGATGTAACAAAAATAAATAAATAAATGTGAAATATATGAAAGTATTGCTAAATTCAGATATGAAGGTGAAAATACCGCACTTTGAGCTTATTTGGAATCCTTTATTTACAAATATTATATCTTATTTTATGCAGCCTCTAGTCCCTATCTTAGCAGGAATTTCAAGCTGTAGCTATGATTACGAAAACTCAAGCAAAAATCTAAAAAGTTCAAAAAACTTATTTTTATGTGTTTTAACATGAATATAGAATTTAAATCCATCCAAAACATTTCAAAGGATGGATTTTAGTTATATGAGAAAAACACTTGATAACATCTCAAAGTGCACGCCATGAGAATCCACGGGAATAGAAATAAGGGAAATGAATATTTATAAATTTGTTAAATTTCCAAGTTAGTAAGAAATTTAATGAAAAGCATCGACTAGGAGCTCAGGAAAAATTGTCATAGCTCACAGATTGTATATTGAAAAACCTTAAAAAATAATCACTTTTCTGTAAATATTTTCAATGATATTCTATCTCGATATTTTCAATCATTTCACATAAATATACTTACAATTTACAGGCTTCCATTCAATTATATTTGCATATGTTCACAGTGCGTATGGAAAATATACAGAGAAGAAAATGTAACTAAAAATATTTTGTCGCAAATATTCAAGTAAATATAAATATTCTCAGTTCATGTAAAATTCCTCAAAAAAGCTATTCATTAATTATTCTTCTTCAACTATTTATAGATATGAATGAATATTGTGCGTGTGTTTAAGCTGTAAATGGGGATTTTCGTAGAACTAGCAACACAAATGAAAAATAAATTTTTCAGAATATTTTTTCCTAGAAATTAAAGATCTACAAAATCTCTAAAAAAAATCTTTCAGCATAACAACTTTTAATCTCAGTCTGCAGCTATTTCAATATTCATGTGCTTAAAGCACTTCAACGCGCTGCTCAGTCACTCGCTGTTTACAGATTTCAGTCAGTTGAATTTGATAGTACAGCTAAAACATAGCCCCTAAGCCTCAGTGCTGCTGCTGCTGCTGCTGCTGCCCTTGCCACCTGTCCTTGTCGCCCCCTTGCACCTTCACCTGCTTCTGGCCTGACACTCGCGATTCGCGCTGTTCACTGCCCAAAACAAACATAGCGCAAAAGGTGGCCAAATTACTGCCGGTTCGTGTTTTTGTTGTTGTTGTTGTCGCTGGTGTCAGTGTTGCCACCTTGTTGTACAGAACATTAAATACAAAAAAAAAGAGGAGAAAAAGAGAGAAAAGTAGGAGGAAGATAACAACATGGCCGCACAAACAGTTGCAAATGTTGCATTTGCATGCATGGCCAGACGTTCGCCAGTGGCCACGGCTACTCTCGCCCTGGTGCTCGTACAGGTGAACGCCGCTGCTATTTAGACAAGTGACATATGCGCCACACACACAAACACACACACTCGCACACACACACACACAGCTCATGCAACATGCAAAATGGTGTGTCAAAAAGGAAAGCAGCGTCGCTCGCTGCAGCAGATAGCAGTCGACTTTGCTAACACCTGCGGCACCTGCTGCTGCTACTGCTGCTGCTGCGCTGCTGCTGCTGCGCTGCTACTGCGCTTAAGAGGAAACGCTGGCTGCGCGCAAATTGCAGGAAACCGGGCAACGGCGAACGGCAAGCACCGAAACGAGAAGTGACAAACAAACGAGGCAAACAAACAGAGCTGGCAGAGAAGGCAAACTAAACAACAAACTGGGCGCACACTGTAGTCCATACCCAGTGAAAAAGCAGCCAAAAACACAGGGTATATTAAAGTCAATCATAAAAGCATTGGCTTGTCGTGTTGCTATAATAATTGTGGCTTTGCTTACCCACTCATATCTTTCATCTATTTCCACATATTTATAAAACGTTTCGTATTCATTAATTGAAGCCAACATGATACAGCGATGTGTGTTCAGATAAGACGCCAACTAACGCCCCCTATCGGTCGCAATATACATGTGTACCTAGTGTGGCTGTAAATAAAACCAATTGATAAGGTCTGAAACGAGAAGGTAAACATAGACACGAGTAGGCCTAACTTTAAGCGGTGTTAGTTGAGCAATATGTTAGTGGAATGTAAAGATAAAATGATAAAGAATTAGGAAATTTATAAATGCTTATTAAATAAGGTAAATTAAATAACTTAAGTAAAACTTACGTAAATGATAAGTACATAGAAATGTTTGCCTTCAGTGGATAAAGAACTATGCCAATATTTCCCTATCATTGTTACTCATTTTCATTCTTCTTGTCTTTTCATCTATACCTCTTTTCTTCGAACTTAAAGTCTTTCTCAATATGGTCCACTTGCTTTCTACCCATTCCTTCCTCTATGTGCCTATATTTCTCTTGATTTCTTTTTATCACTCTCTTTCTTTGCCTGTCTCTCCTTTTCACCCCCTACGACAATCTTTCCCCTTAAAATACTCTCCATTGCAATTTAATGGGTATCTGGCCGTCCTGCACTATCTATCACTTCACGCTTTCTTGTTGTTTTTGATGGTTTTCTTGTCACAGCATCCTGTGTGCCCCGTTACCCTTATGTTTTGACACAGTTCACAGAACTTGCAAGCGCAATTTGTTGTTGTTGTTTTTGTATTCTTTTTTTTAGTTGGTTTTTTTTTTCAGTTTTTAGTTGCAATTAAACATGGAACTGCCACAGCGAACGGGCAAATGTACAACTGCAGCGACAGACAACGAGAACGGAGACAGACGTGCCGACATCCGACAGAGCATCGCTCATCAGTGCAGAGTCCAATTTACATGTGTATGTGTGCGTGTGTGTGTGTAGCCTCGCGTAGTTCTGTTATTGCAACTGAAAAGCGTGCAAAAAAAAATGGTGTGAAAAATGAAAGAAATGCGTAGCAAATTTTTGGTTGGCTGCAATTGAATTACGAGCAAAGCCAAACTAACTGCAGACCAGAGAGGGCGCAGGACACAGGACACAGGACACTGAGAGTTCGCAAAGGGAAAGGGCAGCTAGTGCTTTCAGTACTAATTTGAGCTGTAAGTTAAGGCCAGCAGCAGAAGCAGATGATGAGATAGAGCAGGGAAGAGAGAGAGAGAGAGTCAGAGAGGGGGAATGAGAGAAGGAACTAATTTGACACGTGAGTTAAAGCCCAAAGCCAAAACCTGTCCAACACCTAAGATATCAAGGAATTAACTGTGAGGGAGGAAGTCGTATGCAGAACCAACAACTGGTTTTAAGAAAAGATATATTTATAAATACCTTTAAAAGGAGGAAAACCTCAGCGAAGGTAAGGAAAGAGAAAATGATTTTAGCTGGTGCCTCAACAATATTCACGACTCCATTTTGAATTTCCATAAATAGAATAGAACAAATAAATATTGCTCGAGACAATTGAGAGACTGTGAACAGCAAATTGAAACCAGAAACCCATGTCAAAAATCATCTCGTCTTGTGACTTCCTTGATTTGCGTCAATAAATAAACATAAATTTGTGTGCATTTGCATTTTGGCCTGACCGCAAAACAAATTGATTCAAATAATAATGATGATAATTGATCGCATGGGGTCACAGTTTGGGTCATGTCAGCACTTGTCAGCACTGGTCAGTCCAGTCGGGTTGGTCGAGTTGTCACTTTGGCCATTTGACGCATTTCAATTAGTGATATTATTGTGCGCGCCGCACACATACAAATACAAATACAAATACATATCGGCTCTCTGCATTATTGTCGTATTAAATTTCAATTAAATAGGTCAATCATTTCGAACAGTTACTCAATCAATGTCCAATTACAGGTGCGCAATTATCATACATAAATCAATCTGCGTTTGTGCTCCAAAATAAATACCATGCAAAAAATACTTAGATACATATAAATAATACCAGCTGTGAATAAAGTTATTTTTTGACATGGCCCAAAAGGGCGACAAACCTTTTAAATGTTTCTGCACTATTTGTTTTGCTGTGGCTGCTGCAGGCTTATTTGTTGTCAGTGTGTGTGTGTGTGTGCGGAGCAATATATATAAATAAATATTTCAGCTGGCTCGTCGCCCTTTTGTTACTAATTAATTTATATCAACATTTCAATGCTAAGCCAAACAAAACAATCAGCTTAATGTCGGCCAAAACACACACACTTACACACACACACACACTTACACACACACACACACCCACACACTTGCTCACACATAGATCTAAACTCTATGTCTTTTCTTGTAAGTGTGAGCAAAAACGTGGGTTGTTCGTAGAGTTTTTATATGCTCGGTTAGAAAAATGTATAAAAAGTTTTTAATACAAACATTGTGGGCATTACGTTGAAACATTAATATATCAGAGAACAAAAAACTAGAATGTAAAATTAAATAAAATAAATAAATAAATAAATATATATATAGAATAAGAATGATATTAAAAATAATATTTGCAATAAATAACATGTATATAAATATTGATAAAGAAAAAAAGAATTGTTTTAACACAAAAAAAAAAACATTTTTTCATTACTTTACAGCATACAATTATTAAATTGAATGTAAAATATCTTACAATATATATTTATTTAAGCTAGATTTATTTATTGATTCATGTTATGTAATTGTTTTACTTATTTGATAGTATGTTTAGAATTTAATTATTGTGTATTTTTATTAAATTATTATTTCCAATAAATATTTAGTTTAATAAACTTAACAATAGGTTTATAATTAATTTTATATCTTTATATATTTTATTTAATATTAATATTTATTTATTCTTTTATTTGGAATATTTTTTACATATTCTAAAAAAATATTAATATTCATTGAATGCAATATATAATTTTTTTATTTATTTTTTTTTTCTATTATCCTTATTTTTTTTTTTTTAATTTTTTCTTTATACATTTAGAAATTGTTAAAGTGTGTCACGATAACAATTTGTTTTAATAAAATGTATTTATTATTATACAATATTTGTATGAGAATCATAATTTTATTTATTTTTTTAAATTAATTATTAAAAATATTTTTGTTTTATATATTAATAAAAGCATTTTAACTATTTTATTATAATAGTATTTATAATTTATTTAAAAAACATTTATCATACATTTATATTTTATACCCACATTTACTTGAATTTCTTTTTTCTAATCCGTAAAGCTTTAATTGATTTAGTAAACACATATATTATATTTATTTATAAATATATAATTTATATATTCTTAATATCCATTATTTACTCTTTGAATTTTTTCTACTTTTATTTTGATTTCCTTGAGTCAACCCACTTTTTGGCTGGCTGTGATTGTATTTAAAGGATTAACAGCCTCAAGGCTGCGGCTTTTGCTACTTTCACACGACTGCAGGATTAGCTGGATGGACGGCGACAACGAAGACAGCAACGACGACGATGGCGATGGCGACGATGGCAATGGCGATGTCGACAACGGGTTGGGGAATGCCTTCAATGTTTATCTTTGCCAAGAAGCTTTGGCCTGGCTCATTTCTGTTGTTGTTTCGCTGTGTTGTTTGCCTTTTGGCTGACTGTTTAAGTTGGCGCTCTCTTGTCTAGGCACAGGCCGCAAAAACTTTTTGGTCACACATGACGCCCCGTTGGTGTGATTTAAAGTTTCATTGTCGCATCCGGTGGGCGCCCTCAGGAAATTGCAAATTAAATTATGTGTGTGTGTGAGTGTAAGTGTGTGAACACAAATCGATCATAAAATACTAATTACTCGGCGAACTAAGCACGTTAACACATGGGGGATGCAGGTCGTGGGGGCTGGGGGAGGAAGGACATGGGACATGGGACATGGGAACAGCCAGAGCGATTAAAAGCTTAATTATCCCATTGCGACACTTCATTAGTTTGGCCGTCTGCTGACTGCGTCGCAACTTCTCGCCACGTTTATTGCAATTAATTTTCTTGAGTTTCAGTTTCAGTTTCAGTTTTCCGTTTTCGGTTTTCGGTTTTAGTTTTAAGTGCTTTCTGCATGTGTGTGTGTGTGAGTGTGTGGGTGTGAGTGTTTCAGCTAATAAGCCTTCCATGGAACGCTCCATTGACCTTTGTCCAGCTGCGGCTATTGCTCATGTGGTCTTCCGGTCCCCAAACTCACACCTCGAATCACCTCACCATCAGCCACATTTGCTGTCATTGCTCAATTAAGCTGCGCAGCAACCTCTGCGATATTTAGTTGCCATTGTTTGGGTCATTTCGGGTCCGGCTATCCACATTTTTATTTTTATTGGTTCTTTATATATATTTATATGCGCAGCTAATGGAAATTTCCTGTGCAGAAAAGGAAGACGAAGAAGAAGAAATAAAACTTAAGCTTATTTTCTTTGCGCGCTGCTTTCAACAGATTCAATTTGAAACGCAACATTGAATTAAATTACGTGAGTCAGAGTCGGAGACGGAATCGGAGTCGGAATTCGCTCGCTGGAACAATTCAAAAAGGGATGCCAAGTGCTGCTAGCTGCCGGCATTGAACCGTGGGCAACTGCCAGACCTAACAATAATATGGCCCACAAAATCGCATAACAATGTAACTGGCTAAATAAAAAAGCCAAACGGAGTCATATTAAAAGCAATTCACTGGCAGTAAAAAAAAATAAATAAATAGCAAAAAAAAATGTTTGCTATCATATCATGAGTCCAGCATTAGAAACACTGCGCAACAAGGTATACAAAACTAACAAAGAATAAAATATTTAAGTGTTTAAAATGTATGTTTTGCCCGGCTAGCATTTCATTAATATAGAATAGGTGAGGTTAAAAATACCTTTAACAGAATAATTGTATAATACACTTCAGTTCAGTTATAAAGTATAGTAATATAGTATAAATAAACTACGAATAATTTCATACTATATTTCAGTTAATCTTTAGTATAATACGATAATATATTTAAGTACATTTTCATTTATATAAAGTATAGAATAGTACTACAAACTACAAACCCTATAGAGAGAATAAAAAATGGATAACATATTTAGTTCTGTGTTTTTTTTTAGACTCTAGCATAATTAGCAATACAATAAAAATAGAGTATATTGTTAAAGTCTTTAACTTTATATTCAAAAATTATGGAGTCAAATATATCGTTGCTAATCTTGCAAATAAAAATATAATATATGAATTAATCGTTCGAATGTTCCATTTAAGCAACTTATTTAATGAAAAATATTTCCAGCGGTTTCATCTGTGGGTTTTCGTTGATACTATAAATCATAAAAAGAAACAAAATTAAATACTCACATATACTATATACAAGCATATATAGTCTCAAACAAAATTAGCACAACAAACTTAAAATATGACGTAATAATAAGAGAGGAGCATAGTTGACCCTATCAAGTATATACAGACCTAATCAAAATCAAAAGCTTGGTCCATTGTTCTCTTATATAAAATCATAATCAAAACTAATACGATTTTAGTTTTAGTCTTACCTGCTCATTCTTCCTTTATATGAAATCATTATCAAAATTAATAGGCTTTTAGTTCTAGTCTTATATTCAGGTTAGTTTAAATAGAATTTTTTAATCAAGGTTAATAGAATAGCCTTCCTAGATCAATATGCCAATAAAGACGCATATATAATTGCAGCGAAGTTAGTTTTAAATACAACATATACGTCTCTCTGAATATATCAACGCGTTGTATCTATTAGCCTTCAAGTTCCTGAGACGTTTATATTGCAAATTAGCTCGATGATCTGTAAGCCCTGAAGTGCCAAATCTAAATAACTCTACAAAGAAATAATGAACTCTCAATCTGTTTCACTTTGGCTCATACACATATGAGGCTATATTTTAGCTAATCAATTCCACTCCCGCTTTTTTTTTGCAATGGTAAATCTTTTATTACATATATTAAAGAGCCTGAAATTTGGCCACACATATCGGTCATTTGCTCGGTTTTCCATCTTCCATCAGAAGAATCGACATAAATTATGCGCTTTATGCCTTGGCCAGTTGACTTTTTGCATTGAACCCGCTGCATAAATCACAAATGGCATACACACGCACACACACACACACACACACACACATCTGGCCGTGTGTGTGTGTAAGGTTGGTGGTGCAACCCTCACGTACAGTTTTTTGTTGGCTGCAGGAGATGGTCGCACAATTTGGCACGTGTGATAAACTCAAAATTGTTGCTGCCAGCGGCTGCAATTGGCTGGCTGCGATGGCGACTGCGGCTGTCCGTGTCAGCATTTTGCCGGGAAAACTTGGGCGGGAGGCGGGGCAGTGGGCAGCGCAGAAAACTTTGCCAGATTTTTCGGTTATCTGGCACATGTAGTAGTTGACCTTTTGGTCGGCGCAAATGTTTTTCCATTTTGCCGCACATTAAAAACTATTAGCTGCGGGTCCCGAATATTCAAACTGCCAGCGAGTATCCACTTTTTCGGAATTTTTTTTCGACTGGGAATCGAACAACATTGCAAATGATTTTGCAGCCAGCCAATTGTAAGCTTAGACTAATTTACAATCTGGGCAAGGAATTGAATCCGAAAAGACTTATAGAGAATTAATAGGATTTCATTCTAGTTGAATTTGTAGTGAAACGGGATATAAGGTTAGCAAAGATTTTTGAGTTTTCTATGCAAAAATTTCAATGAACGCAGAAATTCAAAATTAAAAAAATTATTCAATTGATTACAAAATTTTTATTTATATTTGAAATACACACAAATACAAATTAAAATAAAAATGATAATAAAAATAAAATTGTAATAAATAAAAAATTTAAAAAATTTAATAATAACTAATAACTAATAAAAACAGAAAAAATTTTAAAACAAAAAAAAATAAATAAATTAACTATTAAAAATGTAATTAATTTGGAAAACTATTTAGTAAAATAAGCAACTAATAAAATAAAAGTGTTTTTGTGTTAAATAATTTTAAAAATTTTACATGAATAATAAAAATTTGTTTTTTTTATTTTACTAACTATATAAGTTAACATTATTTATATAATAAAAATTAATTTATATGATATTGATAAATATATTTTTGATATATATTTATATTGAAATAAATATATTTTAAATATATTTTTCTTTGGTATAAAATTATAAAATATTTTTTGTTATCTATATATATATTTAAAAAAATATAATAATAAATTATATATAATAATAAATAAAGATATTTAAAAGAAATATAATATAATTTTTTTTAAATTTTAAATACATATAAATAACCATTTTAATGAATATTAAATCAAATAATTTTTATGTATTTATTTATAACATAAAAATAATAATATATAACCACTTGACTAATTATATAATTAAATAATTTATTTGATTATAAATACATCTCAATATATTATCAACAAAAATACTTCTAAATTAAAAAATACAATAAATGGATAAAATTTATGTATTTTTATTTATTTATGTGACAAACTTTATGTTGAATAAAATTTATGTATTACAAAAATATGGTGCGTTTTCTTTGAGTACAGGAGTACAGGATCTTAGACCTTAAACATAAAAAAATATTCACTGCAAATAAATTTGCATGAAACATGGGAAAAATGAATATAAAAATCCTTATGAATATTAAAAAATGTTCAATATGTCTGATTAATTTTTCTTTGACTGAACCAGCATGAAATTCGTATTATAAACTTCTTATTTCTTATGCATACTATAAATGTATAGTTTATTAGCTCTAGACACTGAGAACTTTGCATTCCTATGACAATTTGAACTTTAAATATAGTTCTCATCTATTCACATATCTTAGGCTATTCTAGCACATCTTAGAGAACACGCATTAAGCATAAAGAAGAAAAAATTGAGTACGAATATATGTTTTATAAATTTCTTTGAATGTTAATTATAAGTCTTAGTTAGTCTCCTAGTCCCCCTAGTTAGAACGTATAAAGTCTTTAAGGCTTCCATCTTCGCATCGTCATATAAATTGCTTTGAGTCTTCGTCAGTCTCATAACTGTAAATGCCTTAGTCTAAGCACTTGGCAATTTAAAGCGTTTAGTTCGAATACTCCATCTATGCGTCCCATCTGTTTACATGAGTTCTAATAGGACATGCACTTGTCGCCTGCCCCTCCGACAGCCCATCATGGCTGGCCACGGACTTGACGGAGTCGGCGACATTATTGCCCCCACGCCGATGGACAGGGAGCATTTAATGGGAACATGCGCCTGCAGTGCTGCAATGCATAAACGAAACATGTTGCCATCAGCTGCATAGCTTCATAGCAGCTGCAGAGGGGCGGCGCGTGGGCATTTGAGTTGGAGGCGTGGCGCATTAGACCCTGAGGTGTGCGCGTACTTAGCTCAATTACAGTTGGGCGGAGCTGACTGGGGGAGGCGATGCGATAACCCTTTGACACCAGTGTCCACGGAATCTTCTCGTGCGGTTGAATGAACGAGAGTCCCCGCCGGACTCTATACGCTGTGTTTGCCTGTGCGACTAATTAAAGAACGCGCACGTCGAATCGGCTGTGGAGTGGGGAAAGGATTTGGAGCAGGAGCTGGAGCAGAAGCGTGGCTGCAGTTAGAGGCAGCATAGATTTCATTTTTGGCGACGACTAATGGCTGCACTCCGACCGCAGCTGCCGCTGGTGGGAGGGGGCGAGTGCGGCGGGGCATTACATTATAACACAAGTGCAAACAGTGCGCCCGACTCACCACTCGCCACTCGCCACTCGCCACTCTCCACTCTTGCCAGGGTATAAAACAACGACGACGACATGCTGTTGTAATTTGCAACTTAAAACTGTTGGCCTAGCCTCGCCTCGCCTAATGCCAAGTGCTGATGCAGCAGCCGCGCGGCTCGCTATTTGAATGTGATTTAATGTGAAAGCCAGTGCCAGTGGCCAGCGCCCAAAAGGGCAAACCGACCGAGCAGTTCGCGTGCGTCCACAAACCCCTAAAACCAGCGCCACCCACCGCCATCCGAGCCCACGAAAATGTTCATGTGAAATGAGTCATTACAGATCTGCAATCAGCCAGAGAGCGTTGTCCACAGCGCCATCCACTTGTCATACCCCGAGCTCATTGAAGTGAGCTTACAAAAATGGGGTCTATAGACTTTGTGAAGGAGTATGTAACGGGTGGAAAAAGAGTTAATAAAATGAATAATAATGAAGATAAAAAAAAATGTATAGTCGGTTTAAGCTATTGAGAAGGCACTAAAAAAGAAAAGTGGAAAAAAACTAACTAGTCTTTGCTAGCTACTGCTAGCTACTGGAAGTCAATAGAATAGAACATAGTGCTACTGGAACGTGAATGTAAATCATAAGCTTCGATCAGTTGAAGCTATTAGAAAGGAACTTTAAACCATTAAAAAAAAAGAAATTAATACCATTGAGCGCTATTGAAAACTGGTGGGAATCAAATGAGTAGAGCAATGATTGATGTGGTAGATCAATGAGCTGTTAGCAAGCAAGTGGAAGCCAATGGCAGAGAATATAATGCGTTGGGAAGTGAATGCTATTCAAAAGTATTAAGCAGCTGAACTACTGGTAAATGGCAGTAAGTTAATTGGAAGAGCAACGAATGTAATTTAGAGCTTATGGAGACTTATTGAGTGTCAATACGAAAACTATTGAATGCTGTATAAAACTAGAAACTTATGGTGGCTATTTAAGAATTAATAAATAATATTTAGATCTATTAGAAAGACACTAGAGGTAATAAGAAGAGCACTTGAAGCAAATTGCGACGGAAAGTAAATATATTAAAGTACATACATTTGGAGACACTGAGAGAAACTGGGAAGCTGATAGGAATATAATTGGAAGAATAACAAATATTGTTCAGAGTATAAATATACATTAACATTTCCCGTAGAACTACAATATTTCCAGCCCATAGACCTACATCTATGCCTACTCAGAGTATTTGCTAGTCGCACATTCCCCACTAGACCACTCTAACTTGATGTTGTTGTTGTTGTTGTGGGTCCAATCCGCAGCGTTGGCAAAGGCGGCGACCACATCGAGTCATTTGTTAACAACCAGCGCGCGGTTTTGTTACACCAAATGCGCGGAAGTGTGTAGTCGGATGTGGTTAAGCATACGCCATGTTGCCCATCAAAATGTCTCTCTGTGTGTTTGCGTGTGTCTGTTTTTTTTTTTTTTTTTTTGTATTTTTTTCTATGCTGATGCTTGTTGTTGTTGTTGCTGCTGTTGTTGTAATGCTGTTTGCTGTCGCTGCATACTGTTTATACCCTGAGCCCATTGAAAATGGGAAATCAGGGTATAATGGTTTTGTGAAAATGTATGTAACAGGCAGAAGGAGGCGTGCCACACCCCATAAAGTATATATATTCTTGATCAGCGCGACAAGACGAGTCGATATAGCCCTGTCCGTCTGTCCGTCTGTCCGTCTGTCCGTCTGTCCGTCTGTCCGTCCGTCCGTCCGTCCGTCCGTCCGTCCGTCCGTCCGTGTGAACGCTGAGATATTTGTAAGTACGCAACGTAGAGAATTGAAATTTTACATGAATACTCGATAATACCATACGCTACACAAGTTTATAAAAATTTTTCGATAACTCATTCCATTTCGATTTTATGAGCATTTATCGATAATTTTAATGTGTTTTTAAGGCGTGGTTTGTACATCGTTTGAGCTAGAGACTTCAAATTTGCTGTATAGTTGCGTGTAATGAATACGGAGATAACGTTATCTTTAGATTTTGGATGCCACGCCCCATTCGCCCCCAATAGCCCCCTATTTGTAAAGAGCGCAAATCAAATACTAGAGACTTGTGCTTTTGCACATACATACATATGAATGTCATAAATAAGTTGTGAAAGTTTGATGCAATTAGTCCATCGCTAAGAAAAGTTATTAAACAATTAAGTTTCCATAGTAATGAACACATTGCAGCCCAAGCGCAGTCTCTGCGTCAACTGCGCAGTTGGCAGAGCGCGCGCTTATGCGTGCGTGCACATGTATGTGTGTATGTGTTGTTTGTATGTATGCATACAAAATCGTAGAATTTGATATTTGGTTCTTCACAGGGCTCAGGGTATCCCCTAGTCGAGCAGTCTCGACTAGAGCACTCTTACTTGTTTTATTTCGCTTTTCGCTTTTTCTTTGTGCATTGGGGTTTTTATTAACCGAAATGCATGAGCATCTATGCACGAATACGCGCGCAATAATGCGAAATTTATGGCACACAAAACGTGACACTCCCCATAACTGTCTGCCACGCCCCCCGCCCCCCGCCCTCACTCTCTCTCTCTTTCTCTCTCTCATACACAGCTGGCGTATCAGTGCGGAAGCAACTCATTTTGTGTTCGACTGCACAACATTTGAACTTGGATTTTGCATTTGAATTTAGATTTGGATTTGGATTTCCATTTGCATTCGCATTTCGCTCAGCGTGCAGCTTTAATTGTTTTGCAGCTCTGCTGGCCAAATTAAGCGCAATTTATAGAATTTAATTTCGTGTGCCCAAACACAAACAGAATGGACAATCGACAATGGACAACTGTCTGTCTCTCTGTCTGCTCGACTCATCTCTCTCATCTCTCCATTTTTTTTCTGCTGACCGCAGCGCATTTTGACGGCTTTGTTGTTTAATATGTTTTGCTGTTTTGTTTTTTTGTTTTCATCACAATTTTTGGCTGCTGGCGTGCAATTGATGATGCGCTCTGCTTTGATTCAAAACTGAAAAGTCAATGTCCGACAAAAAGCAAAAACAAAATGGAAAAGCCTGAAAGTTTGGCCAAAGCTACAACGGCTTTGGCATGCTCTGCAATTACTTAAAAGCTTTCAAAGTTGGCTTTTCATAAATTTTCTATTGATTTGCGACAAATAGATTTCGACACTCGATTACAAGTTTTCTACAACTTTTTTTTTTTTTTTTTGATAGTTGTTTTCACATCCGCTTAAACAATGGCATATGTTTGGTTGATGCGCGGCGTCATTACGACCGATCAGCTCATGCACCATCGCACTGTGGCTCAGCAGATCATAGAGATGCGTAATCGCTGGAAGGAGAACTTCAGCTGGTATCCAGAGGCACAAACCGAGCAGTATTCGCGCTTCAACGACATCTACAAGGAGAGCAGAGCGCAATATGGCGAAGTCGAGTTCAAGAAATATGCGGAAATGAAGCGCTTGAGGGGCGTGCACACCGCAGACTTCGATAAGAGCAAGAGAGAGGCCTATCAGAGGCTGTGGTGCTATCCCATGAGCTATATGAAAAATTTCAAACCATCGAGAACCACAAATGGCGACTATGGTCTGATACCTCCAGCCTACCATCATGTCTGTCAACAGGAAAAAAATTAGGGCACGTTTTGCAAAAACTTAAGATGGACGTCAACTTCAGCTGTTGTCATATGCTGCTGCTCAGATATTGTTATATGTGTTTAGTTTCAGAACTTCACATTAATTATCTGAGCTGCAGCATATGACAAATATATAATTTCAGAGTTCTTTTAATTCATATGAAATGTGAGTGACTAGAACTCAAACAATATCTTAGACGAGACTGAAGAAGTGGCTGATTTAAAGAAATGTTTAATGTATGTATAAATCAATTTAAAAGAGCATTTTTTAAACTAGTCATAGAATAAATATAAATTTTTGTCTCTAATTAAACTCAATGAACTTTTATATTAATGTTTAGCAAATGTTAGAAAATAATAGTGTTATAAATGATACTATAGGAACCTTAATTTAAATTTAATTTATATATTGTTATATGCATTAAATTTAAATTAAATTTTCCATAATTATTGAGAGAGATAGAATTGAAACTCGTATTACTAAAAATCTAATACACTTTTATATAAAATCCTGGATGTATATCAAATATGATTCATAAAAAGAGTTGCAAAAGAGTTGCCATTACAAAAAAAAGGTTTTACAAATAACATATCATATACATTTATTCTTCATATTTTTAATAAAAAGAAATAGAATACAAAATTTGAAAAAATTAATATTTAATTTGTAAGATTTTTTTTGCTGTAGCTAAATTTTTAATAAATTATATTTTCTATAATTATTTATTTATTTATTAATTTTTTTTAGTATTTTTAAAATAATTTTTTTGCTAAGTTAGAACTATTCCTAATGGGTATATGCCGGAAGTCATTATCGCTTCAAACATCATTGCCTTCTTTTTGGGTCTGTTAAGAACAAAATGAATGTCCCATGACGTTTAAATGTTAAAATTCACGACTCTTAACTATTGATCAGAGTTGAGATAACATTAATCTAATTTCGAACGATTGCAACGCTCTCGCGCCGTTCACTCGAAGATTATAGTGGCAACATTATAGTTAAAAAATTCCTAAATATAATATATTATAAATCGATTCAAATAGCAAAACTGAAATGAATTATATACCCCATATATTTAGTTGTAGAGTTTCTAGATACTGAATTTTCTCGAAACTAAGCTCTCAAATGTTCGCAAAGAGTGTTAGTTCTTTGCCATAGAATAACATTTGCTGTGCAGCGACACAGCTGCAGTTGTTGCATGACTTTTGTGCTTTGCTGTGATTTTAGGTTTAGGTTTTATTTAATTTGTATTCGATGTTTGCCTTTGAGTTCCTGCTGCGGTTCGTTTAGTGCGGTCAAACGGGCTGCGAGTCATTTTCTCACTGCCTTTGCCTTCGCCATTCCGATTCCCATTCCCATTTTCATTTCCATTTTTATTAAGCAACAAGTTTTTAATGCAGCAGCTCAGCAACTATCGCCAACGTGGCAGCGCGGAAAAGGAAAATAGTACTGGCAGCGGCTGTCGTGGGAAAAGTTTTTAATCTTGTTACGTTGGAAAAATAATAAAATTAAAGCTTGACGCTGGCTGTTAGCCAGTTGTGCTTCAGGTGAAATGTTTTGCGCATTTCAATAAGCCATTTAAACTGATAATTGTTTCGCTTAAATCATGTTGCCAGTGGCATCATTGTGCCACCATCGAACCACCAACGGCGCTGACCTTTGCCACACCACCGAAAGTTAATTAAAAAATTGTGGCCATTGCGCTGGCTGCTTTTGTGTAAGTAGCTCCCGACAAATAAACTGCAATTCAATTAGGGACGTGGCCATAAATAAGCCACACGCACAGACAGAGAGAGAGAGAGAGAGAGAGAGAGGTAGTGAGAGAGAGAGATGGGAAGAGACAGACTGACTGTAGGCATATTTAGGTAAATATTATTATAATTTCCGCTTTTATACAGGCGTTCGCCTTACATTCTCTTTTTTTTTCTTGCCTCCTCTTTTGCGGCTTAATCTTTTATAAATAACAAATGCTTTTTGCCTCACAACTTTGGTTAGGTGGGCGTGGCAGGGCCATACAGCAATACAAATGCTTGCAACTTGGCTAAAGTAATTATTTTTAATAATTGACTCGTTTTTGTTTGTTTGTATTTTTTCTTCTGCTTTTTTTTTTTTTTGATAATTTCGTTGTGCTGCTGGTGTTGGCCTAAATTTGAACTTTGAACTAATTTGGCGAAAGTTTTTAGGTCTGCACTGCGTGTGGCTTTGGCAGCTGCTTTGCTTACAGCTCCAAGCCACAGCGCGCTACTTAAACTAATTAAATTTATTGGTTTGCGTGAGTTTTCACTGAATTTCATAAGTTTTGTAAACGTTTTAGGCAATTGAACAGCTTAAAAGCTGCGAATTATGCGAATATTCGGTATTAGACAGGGAGTTGATCTGATTTGACTTTGATCTAATTTTTATATGAGTGAGAATGTTGCAGTTGAGTGGAACAAAATAAACAGTGATTCAAAATTCAGTTAATTTTATTAAAGAAAAAAAAAAAAAAAAAAATTTCCTCCAAAAGGCACGATTTATATATTTATTTATGTCTATCAATTATTATTCATGTATATTACTTGTAATACTTAGAATGAATTCATTTAATTCAGTTTGTTACGAACTCAAATCGGTGGTAGATATATATCTATATACTACTTGATTTTATTCTATGTTTCTCTTAGTGAGTGTGTACTGCAAGCATCAAGTTTCTAATTAATTAATTAATGTTTCATAAGAAATTGTAGACATCTATATGCCACGTCTATAGAGTGCATATACAATATATAATATTATGATATTACTTTTACTTTGAACTTATTTATTAAGTGTAGAATCTGTACAATCATAATTTAGTACCTTAACAACACAATTAAATACAAGTTTAATTTGGACCAAACCTCGATTATAGTACGAGGAATTCAATGCCGGTTGTATCACTAATTTTGAATCGTCTTGGCAAAACCTTGCCGTTTGAGTCTTCTTAGAGGTCTGGCAGGAAGGAGACCTCTGGCGAGTAGGCTGCGGTGTCTCAGCAATCTTTCGCGGTACCTACTTGTATGTCTTCCAATTTGCTCTTCTATTGAAAGTAGTTTGAGGTCTCTATGGAGTGTAGTACCGCGTACATATTTAAATATATAAATTATGTTTAGAATATATTAAGAAAAACATATAAAAATATATAAAGTAAAATATTAAATGAAATAATTTAAAATATATTTTTTTTTTTTTTTTTTTTTTTTTTTTTTTTTTTTTTTTTTTTTTTTACTTACTTTGGACTTATTTATTAAGTGTAGAATCTGTACAATCATAATTATACCTTAACAACACAATTAAGTAAAAGTTTAATTTGGACCAAACCTCGATTATTTATTAAGTGTAGAATCTGTACAATCATAATTATACCTTAACAACACAATTAAGTAAAAGTTTAATTTGGACCAAACCTCGATTATAGTACGAGGAATTCAATGAAGGTTGTATCACTGACTTTGAATCGTCTTGGCAAAACCTTGCCGTTTGAGTCTTCTTAGAGGTCTGGCAGGAAGGAGACCTCTGGCGAGTAGGCTGCGGTGTCTCAGTAATCTTTCGCTGTACCTGCTTGTATGTCTTCCAATTTGCTCTTCTATTGTAAGTAGTTTGAGGTCTCTATGGAGTGTAGTACCGCGTACATACCAAGGGCAGTTAGTTATTTGTCTTAGCACTCGATTCTGCAAAACCTGTATCCGTTTGTAGTTGGATTTGGCTGCAATCCCCCAGATCTGCACTCCATAGAGCCATATCGGCAGAATACAGTGCACGTAGACAGCTCTTTTGCATCTCAGCGGCAACTTGCTCCTCTTATTGTTGAGCCATTTCAGTTGTTGCAGTCTGTGGCGACATTTTTTAACCGCAGTTTTTAGATGCGGTCCAAATGTTAGGCGCTTGTCCAGTGTGATGCCAAGATATTTTGCCTGTGCTGGTTGCTGTAGTGTTACTCCCTCCAGTTGGATTGAAGGTGTATGCATTATAATTCTTTTTAGGGTGAAACATGGATTTATTGTTTTGGCCGGGTTGACTTTCAAATTCCACCGTTTGCACCAAGCTGCCAGAGTATCAAGATACCCTTGTATTCCAGTGCTCGCTTCAACGTGACTTTTAGAGTTGTAGATGACTGCGATATCATCTGCATATGTCGCAATAATGGCTTTAGAGGGATCATCCATATGTTGAGAGGTAGGGCTGGGTATATCTGCGGTATACAAGGAATACAGCAGTGGACCAAGAACACTGCCCTGCGGTACTCCTGCTCTCATAGAATAAGTGGACGAGTATGTATCCCTTACTTTGACCTTAAACTCACGGTTTTCCAAATAAGACCTTAATAGGCCATAGTACGGTGCAGGTAGGAGGTTTTTTATTTTGCAGAGTAGCCCATCGTGCCACACCTTGTCGAACGCTTGCTGCATGTCAATAAAGACAGCGTTGGAGTACTCCAAGTCGTCAAAAGCCTGCAGGATGTGTTTCACCAATCTGTGAACCTGTTCCACAGTGCCATGTCCTTCTCGAAATCCGAATTGGTGGTCCGGCAAGATATTGCATTGTCTTGTGATGTCAGTTATCCGATTGGCAATGGTCCTTTCCCATAGTTTAGACAGACAGGGCAGAAGGCTAATTGGACGATAGGACTCTGGATCATATTCAGGTTTGCCCGGCTTATGAATCATTGTAATCGCAGCTAGTTTCCATTGCTTTGGAAAAACTTGGAGTCTAATTATAGCATTAAAAATTAAAACTATATAGAGGAGCGCTCTTTTAGGCAAGACCTTCAGTGTAGCATTACAAATCCTATCGATTCCAGGAGCTTTATTTTTCGGCAACAGTCGGATCGCTTCAGTCACTTCTTCAAATCGTATAGGCTTAATAGGCAGGGACATCTGCAGAGGACTCTGCAAACTTTCATGGGTCTCCCTGATCTGCTCTATTGTGGCAAACTCAAAAGAAGTAAAGCGAGCCTCTAAGTGAGATCCGAAGGCGTTAGCCTGTTCCCTTTCGCTTTTAGCAAGCTCGCCACTAGAACATCGGACTGGAACCTGTCTGAAAGGTTGTCGTTTGAGTGATTTTGTGCACTTCCATAGGGAGTAGTTTGCATCGATAGTGTAGTCCATGGAAGCTAGTTTTTGCTCGAAGAAATCACTTCTGAGTTCCCTTAAAAGGATACGTAGCTGTTTTGCTGCACGGTTCCACAGAATTCGGTCCCAAGGATCCTGAGACCGAATTGCTCTTCTCCGAAGGCGCCTCTTTGCTCTAATAAGCTCTTTAGCTTCCCTTGTGAGAACTATGCCATAACTAATGGGGCGTGGGTCAGGATTAGAATGCGTTGCAGCAGCTGCAGCTCTATATATGTTTTCTGAAAGAAAATCAACTGCGTTCTCGATGTCTTCTCCAGAGTCCAGATTCGAGTTTAATTGAAAAGCATCATCTAGGTGTTGTTTGAAGGCCATGATGTCAGTACGGTTGCTAATTAACCGGGAGCTTGATCTAATATAAGAACCATGGGTTTGCAAATTAACAACAAGTGCTAAATGGTCAGAATCTAAGTCCTGGGACTTAGACATTGACAGATATTAGCTTGAGAGTCCTGTATCCCATGGTATAATGCAAAATCAATGCAAGTGGGTGTATGACTGGAAACATATGGGTATCTAGTTGGAGTTCCTGTTGCTAGAATCTTAGCTCCTCTGGCTGTAATGGCTTCGGCTAATTCTCTGCCCCTGGGTGAGTTATATGAATCTCCCCACAGCCAGTGTCTCGCATTCCAGTCACCACCAATTAGATACCTTTGGCCGCAAGAAGCTAGGATATTGCTGAAGTGTCTTTCCTCAATTATATTCCTTGGTGGACAATATATGGCGCAAAATTCCATGTTTCCCATTCCTGTGGCAACTTTTATTGAAGACAATTGTATGGTTGGAGTTTCAATAACCCTTTGTGGAAAATGGCGGAGAGAATTTCTCACGAATATCGCCGCCCCTCCCATGCCATAGTTGTGACTTGATGGCTTGTAAGCTGGATAAAAAGTATATCCGTATATTTTGACTATATCCCCTCTCTTAAGTCTGATCTCATTTAATAGGAGTATGTCGACGTTGTTGTTGTGCGCGAATAGCTCCACTTCTCTGGCTTTTCCTGCAATGCCATTGACATTCCAGATAAGAATCTTAAGGTTGGTCATTGTAAGTTGGGGCGTTGTTGTGTAGCTGGCGAGTTGATGTATCTCCAGTCCACTGTTTTAGCATGTTGGCCATTTCGTAGACCATTTTTTCGAGCCGTTCTAGCCGCTCATTGTTTTTCTTGTTTTGTTGTTGTTGTTCTCGTTGCTGCTCCTGAAGCCACAAGAGAAATTGCTGCTGCTGCTGTAGTTGCAGTTGTTGTTGCCATTTTAAAAATTGCTGTTGTTGTTGTTCCAGTAGGGACTGAACGTCCAGTGGATCTCGTTCCTGCAAAGTATTAACTCTAGGTTTAGACAACTGGGCTTGAGCTTGAATATTATGGATGCGACGCTGAGCAGGTGTGTTTCCATTTTTTACTATTGAGGCGTATGATAATCCTCCGGCTGGGACTCTGGGAGTATTAGGGGTCTGTTGCGGTTGCTGTGGAGTTGGTTGATGTTGCTGTTGCTGCTTACGTTTTACTTGTTGCTGCCTTGCCACATTTTTATTTAGTAAAGAGCCCGTTATTCGTCGATGGTAATCCTGGTACCATTGGCATCCTTTGTAGCTTGCCATATGGTTTCCTCCACAGTGCAAACAGGTAGGTGATACATCTTGGGAACGTACACACTGCTTAGTAAAGTGGTCCTCTCCACATCGAGCACAGTTGGGATGACGACGGCAGTACTTGGCTGTGTGACCATATTCTTGGCATCGCTTGCATTGGGCGATTTCAGATGTTTTCCGCATCCTTTCTACTCTCACCTTTTGCCGGCAAAGTGTCTTTACATCATATATGTCATTAATTTTTGCGCACTGTTTTATATTAATGAAGAATATATTTAGCTTTTCATCCCTGTTAGACCTTGATCTTGGGTTATGAACTTGCAGAGCATCAAAACCATATTTTTTAAAATCGGCAATTATTTCCTGGTTCAAAGTGCTATGGTGCAGTCCCCTTACCACTATTCTATACGGTTTCTCTTCCTTAAGCTGGTATGTGTGGAACTCAATACCAACGCTATCAAAATGGCTAACAATGACTCTGTAAGTGTCACTGTCTTTTGGAAATATTCTGGCAGTTTCTCCTTGATTAACTTTGATTGACACGTTGTCAAGGCTAGTGACTTCCTTGATTATTGCAAGAAGATCATTAAGATCAGTGATGCTTATAACTATTTGAGGTGGCTTTGCAGAAGCTATACGCTGGTTGTTGTTTATAGGAGCTTGTTGTTGTTGATTGCTGGCTGTATCATTAACATCAGGAGTGTAATGTTGATCAACTGCAGAGGCAATACTAGGGTCTGCATTTGTATTTATTGAGCTTTCGACATGGCTTTCGCTGTTGACATCCACGTCCATGTCTAGCAAGCTAAATCTGTTGCATGTGCTTACCATGTTCGATGAAGCTGAGACCAAGGCAACTTCTCTGTGCCTCTTAAAGCTAGTAGTGGGAGATAATGGCTTCTTCCTCTTCATTTTTAATTTTTTTTGGGCTGCCGACAGGTTTGTAACAGCTTCGCTGAGCATTAGAGTGGCTACATGATTATCCATGCTTCCGCTAGGGATCGCACTGCTGATTGCTGCAGTTGGAGTAGTTGTTGTGGTTGTTGTGCTGAGATTCTGGGAGTCGCGATTGCTGTTGGTAAGTTCACCTCTAATCTCCAAAGGTGATTTTCCTGCAACTTGGCGCATTTTTTCGTAATCAATCGGCTTATTACTAAGCTGAGAGTTAGAAAAAACCATGTTATTCATTTTTATTACTTTGCAGAAATTGTTTAAGATTATTTGTTAGTCTGATTTTATTGCCCCTCTTGAGCGACTGCGCGCAGGGTGAGGGGTAATGTTTTGCCCAGATGGGCAACACGTGCAATCTTGTCTCACTTCACTTGTGTTTTGTTGTCTATCCGCGACACAACTCATCAAATCTTCGCGACTGTCTCAAAAAATTGTAATTTTATTTATATATATTTTTAGGAGAAAATTTTGAACGTCTACGTTTGACCTTAAAATATATCGAAAATTATATGCAAATTTCACTTTCTCTAAGGATTAATAAAAAGCTTTAAACAATTTACAAACGAAACACAAGTAATTTCAGTTTTCCACAACATTTTTTACCATTTGCTCTGCCCTTGATCTAATTAATAAATAAAACCAATACAAAATAAATTTTTATTTGTAAACACACACAAAAAAAATCCATAAAGTGGTAAAGTCTCATGTAAATATATATTTAAATATTTGCAAACAAAAGTTTTTGTTTAAAGTTCATTTAATTAAATAAACATACAGAATGCATATGAATAAAAAATATTTATGCATAAAGCAATTATGAAAATGCAAATTGCAGCAAAAACAAAAACAAAACCGAAACAAAAACAAAAATAAAAAGCACAATTTAAATGCATTTGTTTCAAATTAGCTAACTTAAACAAACAGCTTGCATTATTAATTTGCATTTAGCCACAAAACAGCTGAAAAAAAAAAAAACAAACAAAACAACTTTTTGATTGTGCAAATATTTTGGCAATTATACTCGTTGTTTTGTTCAACTGAGTTCTTTAAACAATTTATGAATATAAATTTATTGATCGAAAATGCATTTAATTAATTAAGCTCTTATTGTTGGCCCGAAATTGCAGCGCAAATTAAAACATTTAGCGTGGGCCAACAGCCGCAGCTGGGGCATGTCAATGGCCAGCAGGCCAAATGCAAACACTTCGCCCACGCAGGCATTTGACCCGGCTAACACACACGCGACCAAAATGAATTAGACGGCATCAAAATACGCTCAAAAGCAGCAGCGACAAAACTCAAGCCATTTAAATGGCGTGCATGTGTGTGTATGTGTGTGTGTGTGTTGTGGGTGTTTCGTATCAAATTGCCCTTTTGGGTTTTATTTTTATTTTCTTATATTTTTTTGTGCTCCTCACGTTTTTTTATTTTGTCAAATTTCTTGGTTATTTTCTTGTGGCATGTTTGACTTTTGCAACTCTTTTGGGTGCCGCCACGTGCCACGTGCCACGAATTAAAGTGAAAGTCTTATTAAACTTTCAGATTGCCAAGGCAAAACCACTTGACAGCAAACACCGCCACAGAAGCAACATGTTATATTTACTGCTCCGTTTATTTACTTAAATTGTGACAGCAACCGAACAGCAAAAATTAAATATATAAATTTAAAAAAAAAGAGAAAAGCGCAACGAATTAAAAATGCTCTAGCGTAAAAAAATACCTTAAAAAAAATGGATTATAATAAATATTATTTTTTTTTACATTGTACTTATTTTTTGGTTGTTTTATTTTAATATTTTTCCATATACTGTAGTATTCATTTACGTATATATTTTTAAAGTTTAATATTTAAATTTATATATTTTTTTAATATCAATTAAATATTATTTTTAATGTTTAATAATTAGAATTGTATATATAAATATATATATTTTTTTTAAATATCTATTTAATATTATTTAATATTTATATGTTTAATAATTAGTTTATATTTGTATTTTTTTTTTTTAAATATCTATTTAAAATATTTTTTACTAATTTATACGTTTAATATGCTCATATTAATTTTTTATATTTTTGCTCTGACTTTATTTTTAATTATTATTATTATTATTATATTTATATATATTATTATATTATTATATTATATTATTATATTATTTATATATACTATTAAATTATATTATTATATTATATTTATATATACTTATATATTTTTAATATTATACGCATTTTTTTTATTAATTAGGTAATTTATTTATATTTTAATTTCGTTTAAATAAGCATATATTTAAAATATAATATTGTAATGTATTTTTGGTTTAGAAAATGAATTTAACTTTTAAACAATAATTAACAATTTTTATAAATATTTTTTTCGTTTATTTTTCCTTAATATATGAAAAATAAATTCTTGTAATGATTTTAAAATTAAATTATATATATTTATTTTAATATTAATATACAATAATTATTTATTTTTAATTTAATATTGATATATTTTATAAAAATGTGTTTAAGTATTAAAGATTTTTGTTCCGAATTTAAATTTAAATTAAATATATTTCTAGCATATTTTCTACACCTAAAGATGCTCTCAGTTCAGTTTGCATAAGCTTTAATACATATATACATATATATTCCTACATGCATCTTTGTTTTTTACTTACTTGTCATGTGGCACTCTCGTTTTTTGCCTTTGCTTGTGTCATAAAAAATTTACAATGCCCCGTTGGTAAGAATATCAAAAAACAAAAAACTCAAAAAAAAGAGAGGAAACATCTTAGCGCTGCCTACAAAAAAATATTTGCATTACGCCGCTTGGGCCTTCATACGCTCGCATTTGCCTTGCGGCGACAACAACTGCTGATCCAACATACACATATCCATCTCCCTCTCTCTCTCTCTTTCTCTCTCTCTGTCTGTGTGGGCGACACACGCGCCTGGCTGCGATTTAGTGTAATTTCCGCAATCATTTCCTACAGCATTTTATGCCACCGCGCGCATTGATACGATACACAGCGCCTCGTTCCTTCAAGCAAGGGACTGGCTGGCTAACTGACTGCTTGACTGCTTGACGGTTTGACTGGCCAACCTTTAACCTTGGCAACAGCTGCTGCTGCTGCTGCTACTGCTGGCTGATTTCACATTTTATTTGCCCTGCGACTTTTTTCGACTGAATTTCAAACAAATTGCAGGCATTTCTTTGGGGATTGGCCGCATTCGTAGATAAAGGAAGTCGGGCGCTAGTTTTGTGGGGCTTTCGGTCGCCGTTCAGCGCTCAGCGCTCAGCTTTCAGTTTCAGTTTGGTGTGTGGCATTTAAGCGAAAATTGCTTAAATTGAATTATGGCATTCGCTGCATATTTCGCCGGCTCGTCGCTGTGGCCGTCGCCTCAGTCAAATGCTTTTGCATTAAATTTATAGCGCGCAATAAACTTTTGCGGTCGCTGGCAAAACTTCAACGCGCCAAATACCGCAGGGCAATTACAGCACAAAAGATGCTGGAGAGTGAGAGAGAGAGAGTTATAGAGTGAGAGAGGGAAATGGCTGAAAACCGAAAATCTACATGCACAAATATGTTGCTGGAGCAGCGAGTAGAGAAGCTGGTCAAAAAATTGCTACTAACTGATTTCGGTTTCCTCTTGCCCGCGAAGCACATTCTCATGTTGCTTTAAACAACACACACATAGAGAAGGAGAACGAGAGAGAGGGGAGTGTAGAGAGAGTTCGGCATAGCGTGAGGAAGAGTAACAACATTGCAGTACACGAGTTTTATGAATAATATCCTAAAGGCATTAATTTTCAAATTGGTTATTTTTGCCCATTTGGCCGTCGGTATGCATGTAAACAAGCCAACCAAAGAGCGCAGCACACACAAAGAGAGACGGAGAGAGAGAGAGAGAGAGAGAGAGGGGGGGATAGCGAGCGTAACATGCCCCGCCAAATGGCCCTCCAGCCATGTGGGCTAACAGAGCATAAAGAGCGAAATATGTGTAATATGATTAAATTTTATCAACAAGCGCAACAAAGCACAAGCAAAGGCAAAAACAACAGCAGCCCCGATTGCCCTGGCCAACCCTTGGCGCAAGGGCACGTTCAACAGCTTCAACGACATCTATAAATGTATATAAATACACACACACACACACACACACATATGTATATTCATATATATATATAGCTGCTCATATAAACGAAATCTTCATCTCTGTTTGTCAGCCTCGTGTGGCAGCTTTACATGTGGCAATGTGTTATTTATTGCTCATTTATGATTTGGACGCGTCACATTTGCGAAACATTGTCAACAGATCGAAATCAATAGCAGGACTGGGCATAGGGGTAGAAGTGGGAGTGGGAGTGGCAGCTGCAAACCCTTCCCTGGGGCCATATTAACGATTTGGCATTTGATATCAGTTCAAACAAATGAAAACAGAAATTCACAGCGCAGCTAACAATGTTAAACCGATCTGCGCTCAAATTGCTTGGAGACTTTTTCCGAGAATCTGAATCTTATTTAACAGTCAAATGATTGAAAAGCATTGGACAATGAAGTCAAGTAGAAGCAAAGCAAAGTTTAATGAATGTCGCTTCTATTTGTGTGGGGCTTAAAAATTGGTTGAATAATGGTTTCTGTCTGTATTTGAGACATTTATTTTAGCAATTTTTTTATCAATTTTGATGGAAAAAAAATGTTTGAATTAACGAATATTTATTTATTTATTTTATATTATAATTATATTAAATTATTGTCTTAAAGTTATTTTCTTAAGTTATCACTGAAGACGACGCTGTTTTCTGCAAAGCAAATTACATATGTTCACATATTTGTTATCCTTAGGCAAAAATTATGATTCAATATTTTGAAATTAGGTGTTCCAGCATAAACACCTCTTTTGAATAATAATAATACAATTATTATTCAATATTTTAAAAGTAGGTGTTCATGCATTAGCACAACGAATTATAATAATAATTAATTCACAAGCATAGCTCTAAGTAATACAAATTATATGCCTTAGCTTAAGGCAGTAGATGATAACAATGTGCGAAGAGTCTTGAGAACTCCCTCAGATGTAATAATAAAGTGAAACAGGTAATCACAACCACTATAAGCAGAAGACTGAAAAAACTGCATCCCTTCCATATCAGAGGTGATTTGATCTAAAAACAATAGAATATTTGTTTATTATATTTTATATTTATTATAATAAATATATTTATATTCATAATTAATATACTGTTAATATTTATTTATTATATTTAAAATTTATTATAATTTATTTATATTTATTTATTAAAGTAATTTAAGCTGCTGACAATCTCCACTTATTTTGTAAATAATTAGATAAAGAATAACTTGTTAATACTCACCCATAATTCCAACACTGTAGTTGAAACTCACTACATGTTAAGCAAAGTTTTACACGGTTCATTGGAGACGCTGAGCAAACTGTCGCAGCCCAGCCCGCAGCATTGTGTTGAGGCAATCTGCATATTGCGCATACGCCATGTGCGGCTTGCATTATGCGTTGGCATTTAATTGACAACTGTTGCTGTCTGATTGAATTTTGATTGTTGCATGACAAATATTCGCATAAATTTCAATGCAACAAGCGACAGCTGAATGCCAATTACCGCAACAACATGTCAGTGTCGCTTCCTCTTCATCGCCCATTCTCTATATCTTCCTCTCTCTCTCTCTCTCTCTCTCTCTCGCTGTTGTCATGCAGCGAACTTCATTTCGCTGCGTTGATAAATCTAATAAGTGTCGCGGCCGTCATGCGATATTAAGCCGCGCTGGCACGCCCACACTAACGCCCACTCGGCATACCTTAAAGGTTGGCTCGCTGCTAAAAGTTATCAAAACTTGTTTGGCGGCAAAAGTTTCACTTAAATTTTAACATTAAATTGTTTTCTCTCTCTCTCTCTTCTGCCTGTCTTCACCTATGCAACAATGAACATTGCAACTTTTTATTATTGTATTAGCGAAAGTTTTTTACGCTTTTACTTGAGTTAGCGTGCCAGCTATGCTGGCAAGGCAGAGAATGTTGTTACTCAGGCTTGAAGACTTTAGCTTTATTGCCCAACTCGGATCATATCGCATTCACGTCGTTTCATAACCCATTCAGCAGCCATTCAATTGGCACTAAAAATTTTTATTTCGATTCTCAATTATCAATTTTTTTCCCTGTTGCCCAGCAACTAAATCTTAAGCTAGCGGCAAGTGCTCGAGAGTGTAGTGTAATTTCCATTAATTCAGTGTGCAGCTCAGCTGAAACGTAAATGAACAAAGTAACTTGCCGCCAGGCACAAGCAGCATAAGTTTGCCATTGATAAAATGTACAAAAAGAGAGAGAGAAAGAGAGAGAGAGAGAGTGAGAGAGGGAGATACAGTGGGGGAGAGCTGTGGGGTCTATCAGCGGCATCGGGTGTTGATTGTGCTAAATAACTGCACAACAATGGCGCCTAAGTACGTTGATAGAAAAGTAATGAAAGGCAGTCGAAGCCGAGGCAGAAGCAGTAGTAGTCGAAGTGAAGTGGGATTAGGAGCTGGAGGCTGGCTGATTGGTACCGCCAACAAAGGCTAATTCGAGCGCTACGGCTGACTGGCTGCACTAGCACACAATAATTGGTAAAAGTCGAAAGGAATGAAAGAAAAGAAAGCCAAGAACACGAGCGCAAATCGAAAAACAAAAGACGAAAATTGTGTAAAGTGGTTTTATGGAGCAACAAAATAGAAAAATGGGATTTACCACACACACACTCGCACACACACACACACGTACAGCGAGATATGCTCACATACAGCTTGGCACTTGGATTGTGGCTAAGAAGCGAACGCCTTAAGGTTAAAGTAAAGATTGCAGCAGCGGCTCAAATGGATTTACGTGTTGCGAATTTTAATTAAACGATAAAAAAGGGCAGCAGACATTGGCCATGGGCCACCCCGAGTCAAGTCGAGCTTGGCAATGGATGACCAGGCGCACTGCGTGTGCTTAGCGCCAAGAATTTATGGGGCCAGTTGTGAGGAGCGTGTGGCGCTGCTGCAGCATCATTTGGCCCAGCCAGCGACTGACTTCTTGCTATTCATTGCGCCAGCCGGTGTAAAATTTAATTTACGAGCTTGTATTTTCAATATGCCCAGCAGCGGGCCCAAGCCATCGCCATCACCATCTGCATGCCCATCTCCATTCCCATCTATGGCCTGGTCAGCGGCTCTTAAAAGTGATTAGCATTAAATCATATACAAGGCACGGCCATATCTTTGCCGAGCCACCTGACCACACACACACAGCTCCGGCAGCAGCAAACAATTACATTTTGTGCACGCGCCCTTGATTCATTTTCACGCACGTACGACTTTTCGCACACCATTTTCACCTTGCGGCCTAGACAAGAAAGAAGCTGAAAATGAATATAAAAGGCAAAAGCATTTACAGCTACGCATTTTGTTTGCTAATTTCAGAGCGACGGCTTATCAACGAGCCGCCATTAGCTACCCAATTGACACCGGGCAGCGGCAGCAGTGGAAGCACCAACAGCTACTTGTGGTTCGTATGGAGGGGCGTTTCAGAACTTTTAGCAATTTGTTTGATTTTGTGCTTATTGGACGCTGTGTTTTGCATAAGCAATAAACATAAATTATCGACAGAGTCCAGCGACGCTGCTGACATTTATTTATGCCCATAACTCATTGGAATCGAGAGGCGAGCGCTCAGAAGTATGCTACGAAAATATTCTATGCACTTGAGGGATAGGGAGATAGAGAGAGAGAGAGAGAGAGAGAAAGAGGGCGATATTCCGCCTCTCTTTATATGCCATAAATTATCGAAATACCCTTTTTTTAGAGGATTCCTCTCTAATGAATCAACAATATAATTGGAATCAGCTCATTTATCTGAGTAATTTCCATTGCTTTGCAAGCCCAATTATCAGATGCTTTAGTCCTATTATACGGCTATGCCATTTACTCGACTCGGGCATAGCATGTCGGATTCTTTGATTAGTTTCCATTTTCTTGCAGCTCGCTTTTCGTGCCACTTGTTGATTACTTTTAAATGAGTTTTGCTTTAGGGGCGTTTCTTAGCCGGGCGCGTTGATTGATATTTACGCGCGTTTGATTGAAGTGTAATCAGCGGCAGTTGGGTGAGGAGAGTGAAGGGTGGATCGTGGAGCATGGCATGTGGGTATTAGCAGCAAAATGGAATGTAAGTGAGCAAATCGTAATTAAAATTGCGCCAAGCGAAAGAAACAACGCAACAAATGACGCTTCAAGGCACAAACAATATGCATTAGAGAGGGTCAAAGCACTCAAATGGCTGTGACAAGGACTCGCTAGTCCGACTTCAATACCAGCTGCTGCCTGCCTGACTGGCTGCCTGCCTGGCTGCTAACTGACTGACTGATGGCAATGACGTTGCTGGCGCTGCTAATGAAAATGGTTGCATAAACAAGCGCAGCAAGCACATAATGAACAGCAGCTACAGAGGCTGCAACAGAGGCAGCTAAACAAGCGCTGGGAGCAGGAGCAACGTCTGTTCCAACAAAAGATGAAAGCCGCGTTTGCCACTCATAAATATGTACGCTGACAAATAGGAGACAAACAAACACAGAGAGAAAGAGATAGAGAGAGAGTGAGAGACAAATGGGGAAAACAGAACTGGCAACCACTCGTGTGTGCCTCGATAGACAAAGCGCCCTTTGGGCACAGTTTGTCAGTTGGACTGCCATTCAGACTTCGCCCGGGCGCCTGGGCGTAAATCAAAGTGAAAAGCGTGCTAATTGCATTAAAAGCATATAAACAAAATGCAATGCAAGTGGCTGTGATAATATATATATAGAGTATATCTTTGTATATACACAAAAACAGAAAAAAAGGAATGCAAAAAATTGAAGCAAAGCCGCCTACTCCACATTATCCAGGACTAGCTTTGCCTGATGTCCTTTTGTGCATATGCGCTCTGTGAAATTAAGCAAATAAGCACGAGCTCAGGCCGGAATCCTTGCTGGCGCCTCAGCGCTTTCATAATTTTTAATTGCTACAACAACTTTAAATGTGCCAGAACTTGTGCCAGTAACTGCTTGAGGCATTTCATTCAAAATAATTTTTGTTTAATTTTCTTCAAGAATATTTAACTACTTGTAACGAGGCAGTCCTATCAGCCTAGTAACTTTCTGAAAGTAAAATTATGCAAAGGTCAAAAGTCCAATATGCATTAAGTGCTTTAACCTTTGGCCAAATGACAGATAGGTTGCGTTCCATCGGGGTTTCATTTCTCTGGCGACCGCATAGTCGAAATTCAATCGTACAATGTGTTGATATACGACACGTAATCAAATGTTTTAAGTGTACGCCCGCCCACCCAGCCTGGCCGCTAAGTACATTTTTTTACCACTCGCCCACAGCGCATAAGTCAAAATAAATGTGCCGCATTAAAAGAGGCGTGCACAGCAAAAAATAAAAAAAGAGGGAAATAAAAGAAACAAAAGTTGCGCTGCGACAGGGCAGGCGCATATCGAGCAAATCCGACAAGTAAATATAATAACAATAAAATGAAGGCGAGATATTATGGCAATGGCAGCAACAATAAGGCTGCAGCAAGGACATTCGCTGACAATGATAATTCCAGTTCCAGTGCGAGGTCTAGTTTCAGCTGCAGCTGTGCATAAAAAGTATTGCCTACTTTTCAGGGCAGCGACATGGACATCCCAGTCACGCAAAAAGTGTTGCCTTTAAGGGCAAGTCTTAAATGCAGCTATGCAAAAAAGTATTGCCCACTTTTGAGCGCAATGATATTCAACTCCGATTTTCAATGCATTTTATTGTTAAAGACTTAATAACATTCATTTATTACATAATAATTTACACAGCTAAACACTTGAGAGTCTTAACCTAATCAAGTTCTTAACATATTTTGCTAAATATTTCGCATTTTTGGCCTTAGCCTAAACATTCAACAGTTTTGCATGCGGCATTCCGTGGTTAATTTGCTCAAGATATGCACATGTTTGTGTATTACATATGTATGTGTGTGTCTGTGTGTGAGTATGTGAAACATTAAATAGTACATTGAAGAAGAGAAAATAACTGTACAATATAAATGCCTACCATTCAATTAGCTTATGCTGTGGAAATGTACAGTTGCTGAATCGCAGCTCTGAATCTCTTTTTCTTTTTTTTTGCAGAACTTGCTTAGCTCAGATATTTTTAAATATTATTATTATGTTGCTTTTACTCTTCGCTTATTAAGCTTGTATAATTTTTTCTTACTTTCTCATCGTTCTATTTTATTTTTGCAGTTTTTAGCTTTATAACGTTAGTTACAACAATTATTCATTTTACTTGCTTTCCATAAATCATTTTTATTTTATTTTTAGCATTTGTTTTTTATTTTTTATTTTTATACACACAAAGTGCTTTTGATTTGCTATAAGCATCAAATATGAAGACTCTATTTGAAGTATATTTTATGCTATATATTCTCCGATTTGTTTTAAAACAGCTTTTGCTTAAATTAGGACTTAAAACTAGGCTTGTACGATTTTGGCTAATTAAGTACTCGCATATACATATATTTTATTTATATTTTAATTCTTTATTTTGTATAATTTCTCTTCGCTTTTTTTTTTCTTTCATAACAACTTTGAGCAATTTCTGACTGCCTGCGTTTAAGGAACTAGGAACTGCCAGAGCTAGTTCGCTTTCACCCTCTTAAGTTAGCATCTAACATATCGAAATATACGTATGTGTCTGTCTGTGACTGTCCTTTCTGTATGTACAGTAGCTAAGCAGCTGCAAAATTTGATTTACCGCCTGGCGAGCGCGGCGTATACTTGATGTGTTTATTTTGTGTTTCTGTTTTCTGTTTTTGGTTTTGTGCATTTACGTAGTTGAAATATTTACACAGATTTAATGAGTTCGGCCCGGCCCGGGTAGGTGTCATACATCTTCGTTAATTGTTATCTGCACGGCGTGGATGCGCTTAATTGGACCAACAGGCGGCGGTCGTGTTGGCAGCAGCTGCTCTTGTTACGGCCACGGCACAGGCCGTCGGCGGCATTACACAGAAATGCTATTAAGACGGGCAGCGCGTACAGCGAAATGCGTGCAATGGATTTGAACGCTAATATCCTGGACCAGCCAAGCCATGCGGACGCTCGGACCGATGAGGCCGCAGAGGCCGCAGCGGCGACCGAGGTGGCGGCCGCAGGACGTCGGCTCTTCTTCAGCTGCTTCTCTGCTGTAGAGGAGGAAGTTAAAGAGAGAGGGAGAAAAAGAAAGAGTTCATACACTGTTGACAACTGTTGCGTATGGCGTATGATTGATGACGCGTTCGACTACTCACCTTCCAGCGACTTGTCCAGCTGGCGTACCGTCTCCCTGGACTCCAGCACCGGTATACGCTGATGCTTATCGCTCTCGACGCTCTCCTCGTTGCTCTGCCAATAGACCGACGAGATTTTGGCGACACACTGCAATGAGAGAGTGGGGCGCTGCTATTTACTGACTCATGAAATCTCTGCACCGAACGAAATGTGTCTGAGCGTTGACGGCGCACACTAAAAGTTTTATGCTTTCATTAACTGTGCCACACACACACACACACACTCGCACACGATGAGCTCTGATAAACCAAAAATGACCCGCAATATGCAAACGGCCAGAGCTGAAGCGAGCCGGTCAGTAGTCGCCTCATAAAAGTCGTGCATGAAATTTTGTGGCCTTTACGACATACACTCACACACATTCACACACATACATGTGCAGTCGCCCTCGCCAGATAGTAATCAACATGCGCTGTCGTGTAATGTTGCCGCAAATTGAATCAAAATGTTGGCGCCGCCGTTTGGCGCTGGCTATGGCCAACGTAATGTATCAATTTCGAGGCCGTAATCAGCTTAAAGCTCGATCCGGGCAGCACGGGCATGGCCATAACTCACCTTCAACTTCATGTCGCCGTGCTTGAAATGTCATCCGCGCACACGAAACTCCAGGCCGAGGCGCGCCACCTCGAGACCCTCGCGCCCCACCATCAGCGGCTCGTACGGGCGCAGCAGCGAGCGGTTCGCGTGCATGCCGTTAATCAGCCAACTGAGATGGCAAACGGGCTTCGACGGCGCCGAAGTGCAATTGACGCGCACCACATCGCCAATTTGGTATCGGGGCTGACCGCCAGTGATTTGTGGTCCATGCTTGGGTGTCACTGCAAATGGAAGACAAGTGGAGCACAATGTACTTTTGGTTGCATCGATTATCCAATAATATGAAAGGCACTCGCGGGTAGAATGGTTTAAGCTACGAGGGTTATATATACTCTATATGTACATGTATATGAATAACTAAAGAATATCTTATACTAAATATTGTAGAGATACGAAATATATTTGAAAATCTTAATGCATACATCTTATATCTTTTAATAATTATATTTCAAAATATTTATTTTTGTAATGAATTGAATTTTATATAAATATTGTATAATGGTTTAAAAACCATTTGCTCAGATAGTTCTTCTCTGCAGAATCTTCAATAAGTTTAAGTTTCATGTTCAGCAAAGATTAATAGACTTATTTCATATAGGATGAGTTGAAAGGTATTTAAGGTATTGCCTATTGTCTATATACCTGAAATACCTTCCAGTTCATCCTATATGAAATGAGTCTATTGATCTCTGCTGAACAGCCAACTAATGCTTCTATTCAAAAAGAGCATCACTCTTACTGGGTCAGCACAGGCTACACAGGCTTTCTACACAACTAATAAGCTATATATGATTTAGCAAAGCATAAACTATTTTTCTTTTTAAATTAAATTAAAGCACAGATTACACCTTGGGACACTTAAATAATGCATGCTACGACAATTGCCAAAAATATGTTTTATTTTGTTGATTTTGCTGTTGTGCATTGTGTCTAACTCGCAGCTGGACTTATGCCAAGTGGGTCAGTCAACCGCCGGACAGACAGACAGGCCAGTCAGCCAGCCAAGCGTTGCAGTTTAAGCTGAACTGCAACAAGGTATCCATATAAATCGAATATGACACAGACACACATACACACATACACCCTCTCGAAATATAATCCTCTTTTGCAGCTTCTCTCTGACATTTCTTGAAAATGTCTTTACCTTGTTCTTTTACAGCTGGCATTGCGCTTCCGTTGCGCCTTAATAATGACAATAATACTCACAATAATAATAATAATAATGATAATTCTGATTGCTCTTGTATTAATATTTGCCGCCCACAGCGAGAGTCCCATAATGAATGCAAGACCTTGTCCCGAGCCAAAAATAAAATAAAATCAAATAAACAGAGGAAACAGCGAAAAGAAATAAATGAAAAGAAATGAAAAAAAGGAAGAGAAAAGAGAATAAAAGAAAATATTTTGTGCATGTTTTGTATGTTCTTTCCGCTGCTTGCATTGCTTTACTATTTTGTTTTCTTTTTTCTTTTCTTGTCTCTCTCTCTCTCTCTCTCTCTCTCTCTCTCTCTCTCTCTTTATCTATCTTCAGCTCCATTCAACTGCATAAATTATTATTTTCAGTCTTTTATGTGCGGCGACATTGATTGAGCTGTTGCCGCTGTCTTTTATTATTATTTCGTAGCACTGTTTGCTCTGCTCTGCTTTGTTCTCCTTGAGCGAAACCCTTTTTTTGGCTGGCCATTTGTTTGGGCTGCTTGCTTCAATTGCTTCTAATTGTTTGACCATTTCTCGTTTATTGTTGTCGAGCTGTTTGAACAATGTTCGAAATGCGAAACCAGTTGCTCGAGCCTTTGTTTGCTAATCCTCAACCAAATGCAGCAGCTAAAATTGACAATGGAAAAACTCTCACTCTCTCTCTCTCTCTTTCTCTGTGTGTGTGTTTGGCCCCAAATAGATATATCAATTTGTCAGCGGACCTTCGGCCTGCAGCTTATGATAATCTAATTAACTGTGCAATGCTAGTTTTGCTCAGTCGACGATATTTTCCGTTTCTGTTTTCAATTTCCGCGCCTGCACTTCAATTATCCGAGTAGCAGCTATCAGCGCAGCCATCTGAGCCCACTAACTGGGTCAACTGTATTCCGCCTCGTCATTTAGCTCTGCGCCAGTAATCACATTCAATTATTTCAGGCACACACACACACACACACACACACACACTCACACACCCACGTAAAGCCTGCATATACGGCCGCATTAATTTCAATATTCCGGCAATTTAAATCATTTGAGATTTTTTCTTTGCCTACCCATTTTTTTTTTTTTTTTGCTTCTGCCATTAACAGGTGATTCATTAACTTTATAGATCTGCAGCACTCGTAACGTAGCCGATTTAATCCGCTTAGACTTGAGCCCGGGCGCGTGGCTAGATTGCGCTTCAGATCGCTCGGCAAACATTAAAGTCAAGTAATAATGTAATTCCCCCAGCAAAGCGGAAGCGTGCAGCTTTGATTGCCACATACCCCTTACACTCCTCACACACACACACACATTTATATGCAGCCAGTTAGTTAGTTGGGCTAATTATGCGATATACACGGTTTGATAGCTCGCTCCCACCTTACGGAAATGAATACAAAATTGCCTGGGGACCAGCAATTGCGGCCCAATGCTGATGTCAATCATAATCATAATGATGTTGGCTGCCTACTCTGCTCTGCCCTCCTCCCACACTAGGTTAACTATATATATTCAGCCAAATGAATATTGGGAATGCGCAGCATGTAAATATTAAGCTTCGCCTTGGCGGGCGAGCAAGAAACCAGAAGTAAACAGACGCTGAGGGCGATTTATTTTTACTTTGATTTGAATATGCATTTAGCAATCGGAAACTAATAAGTTTCTATTTCAATAAGTTCTCTACTAATGTTATACTAAAAGTCATAAATTTATGGTTTGTTTTTTATCGCTAGATTTAAGTATGTGATGTGGCTAAATATAGATAGAAATTTCTAAAGAGTTTTCTTTTACTCTTTGCGCTTGATATCAAGTATTATATGAACAATAATTGAATTTCTCAATAATCGACAAACTGTATGATTATATATGTAAGATATGTAGTAGTAGTTCTGTACCGGTGCATTTAACATGGAATATTAAGTATAAATTAATTTTATTGTATCTACTAGTCGTCTTGCATATTACTCTCTTTAACGGTTCATCGATAAATATCGATTTTCAGATATTGTTAGAAGTTATTTGCTTAAGAAAAGCTGAATATAAAGTGAATTTTTTACTATCATTTTTACTTCTTAAAAAATCGAAAATGTAAATGTTTTATATCGATTTTCGATTATAAAAATAATGATCTATTATGGAAGTAGTATGAGGCTAATAACCCTGTGATATACTATCGAATACTGAGTTTAAATATATCATCCCATATCTACTCATATCCGTCGTATTTTCTTTTATATTACGCCCTTTAATGCTTCTCAACAAACTGCGTACATTAATTCCTTCAACAGGTCATGCCAAGAGCTGCATCAACACATGCAAATACTAAGCCTATTTAATCGTATGCCTAGGATATCTCTCCAACCCGCACACTATTCTCTTATTTGCTCGTCTGTCTGTGTGTGTTAAGCATCAAGTTTGCAATAACTGTAGCCCAGTTTTGAAAAGGCTGGCAAATGCGAAATGCGAAATGCGAAAATAGCGAGTAGCGTAAAGCAACTGGGATTTATTCACGATGCTGTTGCTGCTGCTGGCATTTCGACGGCCGTTGCGGCTGTTATTAAACACGTTTATTCTAAGTTTTCCCCAAAGCACTTTTTCATATTGCGTTCTGCCATATTTTGCGCCATGTTTTGTTGGATTGCGCAAAAATTTCAAATTAAGTTGCAGCACAGCCAGTCAAATGCCCCCCTCTGGCAGCCCAGACCAGCCCAGTCCAGTCGAGCTCCAAGCTACGCCCAGTCCGGGCTCATCCTCTGCCCAGCCATAGTTGGATCCAGGTCTGGAGCTGTAAGTGAGCAGCTGAATTGCATCACGTACATGGGCAATTTGCCAACAGAATAATACAAAATACACACACACACACACACGCACATAGACTACATATGTGTGCGTGTGTGTGAAGGTTGTTGAACGCTGCCCAACTGGCCAAGTGGCTGACTGCGTAGCCTTGCCTGGCATGTTATCTTCTTTTTTTTTTGGCACAGGTTTCATGCTTGAGAATTTGTAAATCGCAGCGAGAAACAATGCCAAAGCATAAACTATATAAATGCGAAATATTTTATACATATATATGAGTTTCCTGTGCTCGTGTATGTCTGTGTGTGTGTTTGTCTGTGTTTGTGTTTGTTTGTGTTCCACTGAAAGAAACAGATTACTTTTCATCGCTTTGTCCATGCTGAGCAATTAATCTTGCTCTATATTTCGCCAGCTTTCTCACTCACTCTGTCTGTGTCGCCCTCTCTTTCGCACTTACCTACAACAATCATGTCCTCGTGACCGGAAACTGTCTGGAACGAAGGCGCCTCGCCGGACACTTCGCACCGATAGCGGCCCGTCGACTGTAGGCTGACCGAGCGCAGCACAACAGCAATGTCCGTCGAGTTTTGCAACTGCAGAGAGAGAGAAAAAAACAGTTGTAATATAAACGAATATGTTAAAAGTAAAAGTAAAGAGAAAGCAAAAGAAAATATTGCGCTTGTCTTGGTTAGGGAAAGTGACATTTGAAGCTGGAAAGTTGGCAAAAAAGTCATATATTTAAGTGTTGCAATAGGGGAAAACAATTTAATTTGAATAGTAATTTTGAAATTCTCTACACTGTCCAACATAAACTCAACAACTGCTCATTGGAGGCGATCTTGTAGGTTGTACAGCGTCAAGGGATCGGCGCGGCGCTCAGTAGTCGAGATGGCCTCGTCGTCGTCAGCATCCGCATCATTATCATCATCATCATCCTCGACGTCGCCATCGTCATCATCGTCTTCGTCATCATCGTCGTCATCATCGTCGTCGTCGTCCTCTTCCAGTGCAACCGCCACCTCGGCCAATTCAGTCAGCTCCTTGTCGCTGACTGGCAGAGCGCTGTCAAGGGTCGCGCTATCGAAGCTCTCCATGGCCGCGTGCAGCTTCAGTTGACTCTCCATGTGCATGATGCTGTGCTCCTTCTCGATCTTGCCCAGGCGCAGCCCGGCCTCGATGGGGTTGCTAACCGGCTGACGCACCATCTGGGCAATCATCTCGACGGCATCCTCGTGGTTGAGTGGCGGCACACACTCCTCCAGGGTCTGCAGCAGTTTCGATTTATTCTTGGAGTACATTATAATCGAGTCGAGTTTCCGAAATTGTTAACGAACGAATATATTTCCTGCCAGTTGACTGCTCAACGGGCTGCTCGTAATTGACTCTGACAACGCCTCACAGGGGCCAAATAGAAAAAAATAAAAAATATTCGCCTACTCGATGAAATTCCCTTCCGATCGAATCCGATTAGTAAACATAGACGTAGACAGACTCACCTCCACATCGACGCCGGGCAGCGGAAAGACCTGCCCAGGCGGCATGTCGCGCGGCACATAGCGATAGAACTCGAAGCCGTCCTTGTACCACTTCACCGAGTACAGCGACTCGCCGTCCAGGTCGAACTTGCAGCCCAGCACGGCGTCCTCATGTCGCATAATGTGCTTCGGTATACGAATCTCAGTCATGGTGAGGCCATCCACTGAAAGGAGAAGGAGATAGAGTTAGATAAAGAGTTATTTAAAGAGCAAGACGGCTCGATTAAGCAGGCTGTAAGTTTAAAGGCATTGAAACAAAGCCATTGCAGCACTCTGGTGCTCAGGCGCTCAGCCTCTCGGGCGATCAATGCCAGTACCATAAATAACTCGCAGCAAGTGCATAAAAGTCAAGGAAATCGAAAGAAATTCGCCGAAGACAATGCGCTTTTGTTTAGCCCCACAACACAATGCGAATGAAAGCGGCCAACTTGAAGACGTGCAAAACGTGCCCAGGCTATGGAATACAGTTGAACAGAATGGGCGATGGGGGGTGGGTGGCCAAGGGTGACTAGAGGTAGCCAGGGGTAGTTGCCTCTGCCAAGAAGTTGTGTGCGAGACAACGAAACGAAACGAAAAGTTGCCGACTTTTAAACGTACACAAAAGGCCTTGCATAGGTAGAACTTAGACAATTTGGGTCAAAGTTATGGCACGAAAATCAAGATATGAAATTAATATTGCACCAAAATGAATGCTGCACAAAAGCAGCGGGCGAGAAGCCCAACAGCAGTTGCAGCAGCAACAGCAGCTCATATAAATTGTGGAATGTTTGAAACAGTTTCTCAGTTGTGCCTAGAGATAGGCTGAGATGGACATTAAGATTCCTTAAATTTATATCTTATATACATAATAGAGCTGATGAAGCCATTGATGGTAATTTAAGTTTTCAATAGATTGTTTAATTTTGTTAGCTGTCGATGTATTGCTTGACTTGGTGGAGTGCGATTATAAGTAAACTTAAAATTATTCTATTTTTGCAAATATAATGTCCATCTATACATTTAAACTGTACCCAAAAAAAGTGTACAGGTTTTTATAATGAATGATTCATTTGCCCATTGGATGCATTCATGCAGATATCTATTAGCTTATATCGATATTTTTCTTCTTTAACTTATGAGTTAGCATTATTTCAGTCTCTGTATATTCTTAGTATTATTTTAGGAAAACCTTTTACAATAATGAATTCATTTTACACTGCTTGATCCTTTGGAAAATTGAACTCCCAGCTGGCTCGCCCAACTACCAAGTGCTCAGCTGCTGACAGCTAGTCGCTAGATGACGTCATTTGGGGAATTAGATTGACTGGAGCAAGCCGCAAATAAAGGGCAATTGAACATCGGGGAATCAACGCGAATTCCGCATACGCAATATTTATAGAATGCGCTTTGATGCGAGCGCTCTATAAATATTACATAATGCGGTGCGTTGGCATTTAGCTAAAAATAACCAAACACACACACACACACACACACATACAGAGAGAGATTTTCATTAAGCGCCAGGAAGCGGCAGCATTGAAGGCATTTGACTTTTTGTGCTGTGTCGAAATAAAGCGCGCAAAGCGGCAGCCGCCCTTCGCCTTTGGCGGCAAAACAAACGCGTACAAAAGCTAAGCGAGCCGCACAATGCACAAAGGCAAACAGCGCGGCCATTAAAGCGCCGACGACGACGACGACGACGTCGGCGCCGGTGGGTGAGGAAACGGAGCAGCAGCGTCGAGCGGCAAGCGGCTGCAGTGTGAACTGAGAGGCTGCCCTTTGAATGCCGCTTCCGTTTGGCGGCGGCGGCGGCGTCGTTTGTTAGTGACTGTATGTGTGTGTGTGTGTGTGTGCGGCGGACACTTTGAGCCAAGTATTTATGACATAAGTATGATTTAGTGTTATGCACTCTCAACTACCAACTTTGGAGCAAAGTGCGTTGCACAAAAGAAAGCGACACTTTGTTGAGCTCGTTTGCCGGCTAAAAGACATTTTTGGAAGCATTTTCTTGGCCATTTCTTAGAATTTATTATTGTCTAATGCAATTGGTGTTTAAACAAAGGCAAGTATTGTATTACACATAATTTCAAGAATTTCTTATGTTTGATTATGTGAGCACATAGCTTTTTATCTTTCTAGCCTTGAACATTTGCTATTTTTGGTGACATAAGCATTCATTAGACAGTTGAGTTATATTTATATTTAAATTATTTATAAATACAATTAAATTTTGCACAGAAGACAGTCGTCACTTACTTTTAGACAAACAGAAAAATTTAAATATTAAATCTAAGCGAAATAAAATTAATTTAGAATGGCGCGCAAAAGTATGCTATACTTTTTATAACTCTCTCCAGCTGAGTTGCTCGCGATACCTTGCATGATGTCCTTATGATTTTCTTTGCATTGTTAATGTACAAATACAATTATTGCCCAGTTTTAAAAATAATTTAAATAAATTTTTAAATTAAATGAATCCTGCAAGATTTGTTGCTTAGTTATCTATGTCTGTTTCAGCTCTTAGCAGCATCATCTTCGATTATGACATAGACAGCAGCTGTTTAAGAAGAAACAGTTAGATAGGATAACTATATCTTATAAAGCTCAAAGGAAGATGTGTCAAACATCAACAGTCAAATCAAGTCCTGGTCAGCAGATTTTGATTGGCTTCTGACCCAGATTTCACACTCTGTTCTATCTTCTAATATTCACAACAATTCCTAATTTACCAATCCACATCAAATTTTCTACTTCCGTACCTCGACGCCACTTAAATGTTGTACAAATATTTCATCACACAAAACAACAGGAAACCCAATAGGTAAATTTAATCAGGTTTTCTGTTGTCGCTTTTGATTCAAAAATAAATTTGACAAGTGTCGGGTGCGACAGACAGTCGTGATGACAAGCTTTCTTTCGGGGGTCAACCCGACTAATTATTAAGACAGCAACAGACGAGCAGCACTATGCAACATGGAAAGTTTTTGTCATCTAATGCGGTGCTTAATTAAGAAGTGCCGCAACAGAAGGGGTTCGGGACGCTGCATTATTCACTGGAAAAGTTTTCCATTTGATGTCGTGTAAATGCCAGAGTTACGATCTAATCACGACGACCTTGTGGAACTAGAAGTTGTGGCGAAAAGTTTCCTGCTTAATTATTGTTGATTTTTAAATGATTAAATTTGCGACCGGCAGCCAAATGTCAGGCGAGAATCAGAATGCGAATGTGGCCGGTGTCAAGCGCTGATAGTTATTTGCTTTGAATATAAAACCGAATATTTTAACATACTTTGAATAGGCAAAGAAAACAAGTCATTCGAATTGCACGAGGTCAAACTTTCAACTAATTGGTGTCATTTGCATAGCCTGGAATATGAATATAGAATTTATGATAAACTTCAGAGCCATAAACGTAATGCAGCCGAGATGATAATTTAGATTGATTTGGTGGTCCGGATGCAAAGCCTTGAGCAAATATATATCTATATATATATATATAGTATAACGGCGCAACGCCTGCAGCATCAATACGCATCAATTTAGAGCCCGGGCAGGCGTTCAGGCGCCGGCCGAGACAGACGCCTGAAACGTGCTTAATCTGCAATCAGAGGCGGAAGTTTGTCTCAGTCTCCAGTCGACAACAACAAAAACGAGGACAAGCCGTCCATTGTCTGCGAGCCTGTCTGTGTGTGTCTCTATGTGTGTGTGTGTGTGTGTTTATCTCTCTGTCAGGCTCGTTTTCTTTGACGATGAGTGCGTTGTGTTTTGTCCCATGCCCGTTGTTGCTGCTGTTATTATTGCAGTTGTTGCTGTAAATGGAGCACGATCCTCGCCGCTTTGCTGCATTGCAGGCGCACTTGCATTTGCATATTTGCAGGCAGACGTCGAGAAAACTTTGTCATCGATTTGCAGGCAGCTTATGAAAATGGCCAAAGCCAGCGACTTAAACAACGCAACAAAAAACCAAATAACAATGCAGCACAGTTATGTTTGGCATATCTGAGAGAGAAAGAGAGAGAGAGAGAGAGTGGGTTGAGTTGGCTGACCTAAGCAAATGATTGAACAGCACATTTCATTTGGCTATTCCCTGGAAACCTTAATTGACAGAGTGTACATAATTAATATAAATTACAATGGCAAAGCCAAACAGGCTTGATGCTGCTTGGCTCATGTAGAAAATAAATCAGGGCCTGAATTGATCATTGTCAAATGACCTCACGGTCAAATACAACAGAACCTATTTTCTTTAATTAGTATATCAATTAAAGCACACTCACACAATCACACACACTTGGGCATGGAACAGCTGTAACAATATAATTAAAATTCATTTCGACTTTTGAATTGGCTGTGGGCAAAAACACAGCTTCGCTCTGCACTCGGTTCCATTCATAACAATAACAAGCCAAACGCAATCGATTAATTCAATTAAATTGAAAACATCAATTTTACGTTTTATGATTAATTACATGTCCGAGCAACATGCGGACGGACGGACACATTTGACACACGTCTGTGGCAAAGTTTAAATTATTGTTGCATGCTTTCGGGCGTTAATTAGCAGCAGCATGAGCACAACTTGTAGTCGAGTTGAGTTCGTCAACATAACACAAAACCAATTAATTTGACTAAATTCTTGTAATTGATTAAGCTAATTTATCAATATGCTTGTTAACAATCTGTCGCATAGTGCCAGCGGCTCTGGCTCTGCTTTAATAGAGTTCTGCGTGTCCTTTGGCATTAGTTTCATGTGCTGCCAATAAATATGAGTTTCCTTTAACAGAGTTGTGTTCCTGCCACGTCTGCTTAATTCTATTATTCTTGCTCACTTTTCTACACTCTAGGAATTTTCTTTTCTTTTTTTTCCTCTCTGGACATGCGTACGTGACCACGTCATAACTGTAAGTAAGATTTTTATCTATAATTCAGTGAACGCGCTTTCCGACGCAATTAAGTGGCCCGGCCGCAACAAGAATTTTCATTCCCATTTGCTTTTCCCGCTGTCTAGACGAGATTCTATTTGTCAGTTAGAGAGAAACCAAAAAAAAAAAATACTTTGAGTGAGTTGCCAAATAGTAAACAGCCAAAACATTTGCTTTGACAACTGAAAAGCAAAGGCAATGGCAAAAAAAAAAGAAAGAAAAAAAAAATAAAATTAATATTGCGTGGAAAAAGTTGCGCACTTTTATTTATTTAATTAAATGCCGCGGCGGCAAAACTTTTGTCAAAGTGCTCGAAAAACTAACAAACCAGGCCGAGCGATCCACTTAATTAAGTATTTCACAAAAAAAAAAAAAAAAATATGACAGAAATATGGAATGAAGGGCTGTTTTGGGGCAAATGAAAACCATTAGGCCTTAAAGCGTACGGCTCGCATTGCTTACACGACTCGTATGACGAAATGTGAAAGTTTATATTTAATATGAAGCAAAATTCTAAGGAATTATATCTAATAAGTATGATAAATTGTTCGACATAATGTATGCGTAACATACATAGATATTTTTTCAATTAGTTTTTTCAATCCTTATACTGCGTTTTGAGGTTTATTAAATTAAATTTAAATATTTAATATCAATATTATAATAAAAAAAATATAAATTAATTTCATTGTATATGGCTGTAAATATTACGTATACGTCAGATATGATACACGGCTTCAACATACATTTTTTTTTAAATATTCATGACAATGCATTGTCTCTTTCAGCTTGTAGATAATTACAAATTTCTGCTACTACAGCCAAAAGCAACTGAAATTCCCCAGCTGATGTAATAAAATTTGCGTCCAAAATTCACTCAGTTTCAATATCAATCGAATTGGCAGGCTTTATGGCACAGTTGGCAGTTAATTTTGTTTATATTTTCAAGTAGTTTGATGAACTTAATTAAAAATAAGTAAGGCAAAGTTCAGATTAATGCGTCAACTCGGTCGCCGAAACGGAACGAAGGTCCTGAAGAGGGTTAAAACATGCCACAAAGTTTATCGTTTGCCAATGTCTGCCGAGATTTGCGCAGGATTCGAAGAATCTCAATGGCTTTGGCTGGCGCTGGCTCTGTCAACTGTCAAAGTTGTTTGGCAGAGCGCGCAGAGCGCAGGCCTTAAATCGATTAAGTGCTCGTAAGCAAAGTATCAGCATGCGGCAGCATATGCTCTTGGAGGCCGTCAAATTGTGGTCGGGCACAAACTAATATTGTTGGCTCAAATATTTGCCCACACGCCCACACTGGCCCCCACTGGCCCACTGGGCGTGGCGTGACAAAGAAGGCAAAACTTCTTGGCCAATTTTTGTGCGCAGCTCGTTTGTTGTTGGTGACGTTGCCAAAGTTGCTAATAAATTAAATAAACATTCAGCCACGACTACTCACCAGCCGGACTGAGCAGGAGCAGCGCCAGCAGCAGCAGCGGCAGCAAACTGCACGTTGTGTTTGGGGCAGTGGAGGAGCAGCAGCCGGCGCTCAGTTGCAGGCGGCGGCCACGTCGTCGTCTATTCAAAGTTGCACCCATTTTGTTGCATTAATGTGTTCTCCCTCTCCCTCTCTCTCACTCTCCTTCTCCCTCTCCTTCTCTCCTTCCTTTGCGCTGTGTACTTATTTGGGTTTCTCTTCTTTTTGGTGGCTGTTTGTAACACTTTTGGCCAAGTTTCTTCTTTCGTCGGTTGTTGCTTGACGCTGGCGCTGGTAAAACTTTAATTTTTCAATTTGTTGCGGAATTTTTTTCTTTTGCCACAATTTGGGGCACGCAGCAAGCGCGTGTGTGTGTGTATGTGTGTGTATTTCTCTCCTTTTTTGTTTGTCTATTTTCTTTCAGTTTTTCTTCTTTGACTGCTTTTACTGCTGTTTGCTTTGCGTTTTAGTTTTGCTGTCGTTGTTGTTGTTGTTGTTGTTGTCTCATTTGCGCATTGCAATAAATTTCCCTTGACCGCCAACGAGCGAACGCGTCACCCAGCCAGGATCCAATGTCCTGCTCCAGCTCCTGCTCCTATTCCTGCTCTTAGCTGTGGCCTGCGTTTTGTCGTTCGCTATTTATTTTTATTTTCCACGCGCTCCTTGCTATTTGCTCTTCTTATTATGCGCTCTATGCACACACACACACTCACACGAATACACCTTCACAGTTACAGTTACAGTTACAGTTACAGTTACAGCTACATTTACATGCGTCTTGCCAGTGTTTGTTCAGCAATTTGTGTTTGTCTGTTATTTGCCCGCGTTTGTCTTTGCTTCCTTTTCCATCACAGTTTTCTCTGTTCTGTGTTGTTCTTGTTGTTTCTAATGCGTGCGGTTAAATTAATTGAAGCATCACCAAAAAATTACAATTTCCACAATTCCAGGAAATTCGCATATGGCAACCGAATCCCTTCAAAGCCAGTTCAACAAATTGTAAGCTGCAAGGAAAGAGAGAAATGGGGATATTTGATGATATATATGTTTCGTTTTTATTCTTAAGATTAAAAAAGTTTTTAATATATTTTTAGCGGCTGCCAAGCAATTTGTATGAGTGTTTAAGAGTTTAAGAAGGTTGTTCTCAGACAAGAAACAAAGATATAATGAAATATTTGAATGGTATGTCAAACAGGGACTCAGAGAGGTTTGCCTTATGGTAGAGGTATAGTCAAGATGACAATGAAAATTTTATATATTGCAAAGCGGATTATCTTACTCTGCTTTTAACAGATACAGTCTGTGCAATACATACGTTGCTATAAGATTGGAGCTCTTGAGACTGAGAAATATTTTATTGCTTTGGCAAACAGAGGAAAGTAATTACCTTCTAAAATGATTTAATAATATATAATAGTTGGTTTCATAGTTGCTTAAAAGAAATTATAAAGACAACAATACTAAGCCCGTTTTTGCTGATCAGTGTGCGTGCATAGGGATACAAGCTCGTGATATTAATACAAAATCTGTATAGATTTCATCATAAAATTCTAATTAAAAATCAAATTCTATCTAGCTTAAAATATTGCATAAAACTCAATATACTACAATACAATATATAAAAACCATTTCTTCATTAACCTAAATTTTATATTTTAATATTGTACAATGAATGTTGAATATCTGAAACATATTAATATAAATAATATCAATATGTATATATCAAAATTGATATATATTCAGTCTTGTCTATTCAAAAATGATATAATTAACTGTCAAATTCACCAAGCATATTGCTGCTCGTAATTCGATATCAAATCGAAACATCAATTGAATGTTAAATTCTATTATTAAATAATACCCACCCACACATACACAACGCATTCAGTGGCAATTAATGTATGTTGTTGTGGCTGAGAAGGATTACTTAGCTGGTGACTAATTCGAATGCTATGATATAAACTCAATTAGGCTGCTCAAGAGCCGAATGACAAGCTCACGCACATAAATTAATAATATTTGCTGGCAAATCTGGAAATCTCAAAGTCTCGCAAGCGAAATATGACAAGAGCTTGGCATTTGTTTTGTTTGCGTCTACTCGGTTGAAATTTAATTTACATAAAATCAATTAAACAAACATAAGAAATCACACAAACGCAGACAGGGACACTGTGGCAGAGGCTGAATAAACTTTTCAAATGAAATCATGTTATGTAATTAGAGGCCATGAATAATATTAGCACCTTGTTGTCAGCTATTTAAGCCAAGATTCACGCACATGCCAGCCGAATGGAGTGGCTTATGCAAAATAGTTGTTGGACCACGGTGCGTATACTCAACGGCAGTGCATGGCTGGGCATTGGGTTGGGTTGGTTTGGGTTGGCTTGGGTGTATATAAGTAAGTAACATGGAATACCTCGAGCCATTTACATAGTCAAGTTCTGTTTTTCTCAGCCTTTTGCATAATTAATTATGTGGCCAGAATGGCGACGCTTTGTTAAATATGCAAATAACCGAAGCGACAGCACTAAGAATAGGACGCAAGACGAAGGACACACAGCCGCACAGAGGTCACTCACATGCGGTAGCGGCGGCTGCTGCTGCTGCTGTGGCTGCCTTGGCTAACACTGGCAGTGAGCACACGTCTTAATTAAATTAAGTTACCCATACGCCACGTGGGTCACAGCTCATATTTTAAATTTCGTTTAAAGTTCTATGAACGAAAAAGCCAGGCAGCTCTATTTCGATTGCCGTGTTCAATGGCATGCTGCAAACAAAGGCATCCCCACAGTTCAAACACTTGCACACACACACACGCACACTCACACACATTCACACACATTTTCAGGCCGCCTAAATGCGTGCTGCTATGTAGGCCAAGCCCGACTGTGTGTGCTGACTGAAGCAATGAGCGCTTGAGTGACTAAATGACTGTCTGACTGAGTGACAAACCTACTGACTGACTGACTGACTGCCTGACTGAGCCAGGCCATTTATTTTTGCCTGCCTAAGTGTGTGTGTGTGTGTGTGTGGCCATGGCCAATGCTGTCCCTTTGGCAGGCTTTTAAGCCAGCCATTGCTTTAAAATGTTAGCTTGAGCCGCTACACAAAAGAAATGCTTAGAATTTAAATACTTAATACGTGCATAAAGATGTAAAAAGAACTAACAGAGTTTCGTGTTAAGTATAGATTTCTTATTTACATATTGACAATTTGCATTTGAGAAGTAAGCTATTGAAAATATTTAAAAATATTTGCAAAGTATTTTGGTAAATTGCTTAGGCAAATTTTTAGGACATAACTGTGATGCTTAAGTATTTATTTTGTGACATTATTCTATAAATTAAGCATTTTTGTTTGCTTAATGCTCAGCAAATTTAAATTAAAACAAAAAAATTAAATATAAAATAAACTAAATGAAAAAAAAAACTAAAATATATTAAACAAATAAAATACAAAAATAAAATAATTTAAAAAAAAAGGAAAATTAAAAAATAAATAAAAAAATTAATATATTTAATAAGTAAACTAACTTAAATAATTAAAAAAAAAATTATTCAAATATAAATGAATAATAATAATAATATTAAATTTACGAAAAGAAATAATTGGCATTCAAATACTTATTAGAAATAACTTATTGATTTATTGCTGCTGAATAAACATATAATATATAAGTGCTTAAACTTTGCCAAATTCTATCTGAGTTTACACTAAACAATTGATTTACATATATATATATAATTTATTTATTTATTTATTTAATTTTTTTGTAAATGTTTTAGGAAAATTTGAAGCATATTTTCAATGATATTTTTAATGATATTTAATGATATTTTTCTAGCAAAAGTTAATGTATATTATACATTTATTGCTCAAACAATTTATAATAAATTAAATGAAATGATATATAAAAAAAAAAGAAATTATAATTATATTTAGTATTTACTTAAATACATAATATAGAATATCCATAAAATATAATATAAAAAATATATTTAATAAATAATTAAATAAGTGATAATAAATTTATTTCTCTTTTTTATTTTCTATTTGTAGTTACAACCTTAACAACAAAATTTAACTCATTCTAAAAGGCAATAAAACAAATAGATTTGATAATTTACTTTTATGTATATTTTATTATACAAATATTTTTTACATAATAAACCATTTATTTCTCTACATTAAATTTTTAAATATTTAAAAAATTAAGCAAAAATATTCAAACTCCTCTCCAACATAAACGCAAACAAAGTCATTTACTTTAAGCTCCACTAAATATATTTCCTAGTATACTATTTAATTGGGCGCACAAATGGCCGCACTTTGAGGCTAGATAAATGGGCAGTGTTTTTCGGCCGTTTTATAGCTAGAATTTCATAATTATTGTAATTTATGTTTGACACCTGAGGCGCGCGCGCTACGCATAAAAGTTCAACAGAAATTTGTAACCAAAAAAAAAAAGAAGAAGAAAAATGAAAATAAAAAAAATGGTGCGGAGCATCCTGGCTATCCAGAGTGGCCCCCTCAAGGGAAATATGGCTTAAGTTGTGCGACTCACTCGAATGCTCACTTGCTGGCAGTGTTGTTGCTGTTGCTGTTGTTGCGTCTTATTATGCTTTGTGGCCAGGAAGTCGCCGATGTTGGCAATGAAAAGGCAGCTTTGCCTCTGAGCTGCTGCCGGCAATTGGCATATTTTTTTGTTTGTTTCGGCTTATTGAGTAGTTGGGGATGTTGGCTGTTGGCCTTGTCTGCCAAGTTAGAGTTGACGCGAAGTGTTTCGAGCGCTGGCCACGTGCGTTTAGAATAATAACAAATTATTAGTTGTCACGCACGTAACGGTACTTTCATTCATAATTTATGCATTTTAATTTGTCAAACGACGAGCCACCAACACGTGAATGTGAATGCCACTCGCGAATGTTTTTTGCTTTTGCTTGGTGCAGCACTTCACTCATAGAGTTCTTATTACGTGTTTTAGTTTTTGTTTTGTTTCTGCCTCGTCATATGCACACACACCTAATTTAGCCTTTTCACTGCTAATTCACACACGCACACCCGCACACTCGGTCACACACACGCCCATGCTGAGACACTAAGAATCGTGGTCGTTGTTGTCGTTGTCGTCGCAGTCGCAGTCGTCGCTTCTTCTGTCGGTCCTCGCAGCGCTTGTCGTCGTCTCAACCACACAGCACCAATAACCGACCAAGACTAAAAGCTTTGCTCTCCTCATTACCTGGTTTTCCACTTGGGCCGCACGCACGACTTCCAGCCGAACGGATGTGGATGGCTAAGAAAGCCCGAACCAAGTTGCCCAAAAACTGCAAATATATTTGTGCGCTCGCATCCAAAACTCTGTTTCGCGTTGTCTGAGGTTGCGAAAGCGCACGCAACGAGCCAGTGAGCGAGACAGCTGCCGAGCGGGACGGAGATGGCGAGAGTGGAGAGCGAAGAGCGGAGAGAGAGAGAGCGCGCGTTCGACTGAGCGAATTTGCACGAAGCGAAGGTCGTTTCAGCTGTATGAGCGGGTGCTCGGCTATTCTGTGGCTGAGCGAGTCAGTGTATGAGAGACTGTTTCGCTACGCTCTTATATTTCAATTCCATTGTGTTCCACTGCTCGTAGCTCTTATAGCTCTTTAGCTGTTAGGATTTGAAAAATAATGGGAAATTGTCAATGGAGCTGGTTTAAATGATAAAATAAAATATATGAAGAACATGAATAAAGTAAGATAATTTGATACTACAATATGAAACATATTCTTTATAAAATTTGATTTAATATCAATTAATATATATTTAATTATGTTCATTGATCCACACCGTAATAACTGATATTGATATTATTTCTTTAATAAATAAATTAAATAAAATTAATTAAGTGATATTTTAATGCGTTATGCTATGATTATATTTAATTCTGTATATATATATTTCTTTCTTTATTTCAGGAATAAATCAGAATTATTTTCCTAAAATAATAACAAGTCGCGTTTACAATCTTTGTGGTTAGGACTATAACAAACAAAATAAATAAAAAATTATTTTGCTCGGTTATTTGTAGATAGTGAGACGATAATTCTGAAAGCCGTTTATTAGTTATTGACACACATTTTGATTAAGAATTTGGCGAAGTTTTTAGCAGGTGTTATACTCAATTGCTTATAATTCGTTTATGGGTATGTTACTGCCAGCGTTCAATTATTAGTGAATGTGAGCAAGCTTCCATGTTTACTTTATATATGTGCAATGCCGTTCAATTGAGTATATCTGATATTATCCGAAAGTTTGAAAAGGTAAATCTCATCAATAAAATATGCAAAGTAAATAAAAAAAATAAGATATATGTAAAAAAGTTAAAAATATAAGAGGTACTAAATTTCTTAATTCTTAATGTTGGAGTGCGATATTACTTGAAAAACATCTAAAAAAATCAGAATATTTATACATATATATATATTTCAAGTTTTCAATATCTCAATCTACATAATTCTGCATCTGACGTTTATAATGCATTCATACTACCGTCCTTATTCCAAAATATTTAAACAAGACATAAGTCATATACTTTATTCATTTCCCATTTCAACTCCAATGACGTGCATTAAACACTATATAGCAAATATTTCCCATTTGTATAGAAACGTCAGCTCATGATAAATACCGGCAACAATAATTTATTATTGTATCTCATTAAGTTCGATTCATTGACTGCTTAGTTGTTGTGAGCTATCAGCTTTCAATTCGAATAACAACTCAACGGCTCTTCAACTAAATATTGAGCACTACATATTGAGCATTGAGCATACAGATATATGAATGTAGTCGATGCGCGCGCCTGCATCAATAGCACTTTCATTGATATGCACTAAAACAGCAACAGCAGCAACAACAACAATACACACACGCATCATTAGGGCGAACAAAACAAAAAAAGTGCTGACTGCTGCAGAGTGAATTCAAAACTTGGCCAAAACTAAGCTCAGGGCCAACGGCAGCAACAATTTGGTAGTTGAGGCAGGCAGCAACGGCTCATTGACAGTCATAATGCTGAAGTGAGCCTGGAACAGAGACAGAGACAGAGAGAGAGAGAGAGAGAGAGGGAGACAGAGACTCTAAGAGAGAGTGAGAGGGAGACAATGAGTTGAATTAAGAATTTGCACTTTTACTTAAGCGAAAAAGTTTGCTTCGCCAGGTTGCAATGCGAGCTAATTTGGGCACTTTGAGAAAGGAAAGAAAGAGAGAGAAACAGAATGAAAGTGTGAGAGGGAGTGAGAGAGTGAGTGAGCGTGTGGCGAATTAACGAAAATTGATTACGTCAACTTTTTCAATACGCACTTCGAGCAATATATGTGTGTGTGTGTGGGTCTTTGTCTCTGTGTTTTGTTTCAGCTTGTTTGCAAATTGCGTAAATTTGATTATCGAATTGCGTCGAGCTCGTAGGTAATACGTGTCGTCCTTTGTAGCTGCAGAGATTCGTTTAAGGCCATGCAACTCGTAACTAATTGGCGTACGGATTGCCGTATTCATGAACTGATTGAATCTCTGGCGCTTCACAAGCTTCATTATTTAACATTTCAATTAGAGGCGACGTAAGAAACTCGAGAGACGAAGGCATTTCAAAATCAAATTTGTACTCTTGGCTTATTTCGGGCAGATCAGACAAGACAATGGGTGCTGGCACACACACACACACATTCAGACTCTGCCTGACTGTGGATAGCCATCAACGGATTTTAGCCAGTTGCAGCTATTTAGCATGTAAATGTGAGCCACTGGCAAATAGTGTGACACCAAGTCCTTTCCACCTCCTGCAGCACCCCCTTTCAACTCAAGTCGCATCTATTTTGCATACAAATTACTTTTCTTTATGTTTTTGGCTCTGAATCTGTCTGCTGCTGTTGCTGCTGCTGCTGCTTGAGCTGCCTACAAAATAATTTAAATGTTTCATTTGATTACAAATTGTGTGCTCTTGACTAAAACTGACTTTGAGTTTAATTGCGTCTCACTAGCTAGATAAAAGTATGCATTTTACTAGATCAGCAGATAAGCAAACCATAAACTAGCTCAGCATGAAGTGTGAGGCAGAGCTCAAGCACTTTGACATTTTTATGTTTATATATAATTGTCTAGAAATGTTTCTTCTTTCATTTAATTTTGTTGTCCATTATATAATTCGTTTAATTTAAGTAAAGCAACTATTAATAGCTTATATTGCACTAAAAATAGCTGACGCCCATAAGTATGCTATAGTTTTTTAATAGTCCCAAATTTCTCTTTGTCTTGAACACAATTGAAAGTGCTGGCAGTCAACGTGTCTGGCTGGACACACACAAGCACTCACTCGCACACACACTCACCCACACTCATACACACACACATACACCTACACACCGCACACCCACTCAACAAAGAAGTCGGTCATTGGGTTCACACAACGCAGGCGGAGCACGCTCACATTTTTGTTCATGTTTATTATAACGAACGAAAAAAGAAAGAAGGGCATAGCACGCATACGAGCACACATCACATTCGCGCCAAGAAACACACCCGCTTGGCACAGGCGACAAAGGTTTCGAAAACGTTTTCAAGTTTTCACTTGAAGTAGTTATAATAACTGCAGCGGATATACAACAAAGATTAGCATGCTAGAGTATTATAATAGAGCAAACTATTTTCAGCCATGAAAACACTTTTGAAACTTTTGTCGGCAGTTGAACAAATGCAGGCTGTGTGCATGTCCGGATGATGATTACTGTAGCCTATGTAAAAGACTGTATCTGTGTGTGTGGAAAGTCATTGCACGCTGTCGTCTAATGATTACAGACATATTATTACTTGACACAGACGACTCGAAGGGGCGTGGCAGACAGAGAGACAGACAGAGCGTCAGCGAAACAATGCAAGAATTTTTCTATTTTTCACTGCAATTATCGTTGGCTTTATGATGTGTAAATGCAGGACTTATTACTCCACATGCTCATATGCATATGTGTGTGTGTGTGTGTGGGAGGAAGCATAAAATTGCCATAAAAATAACATTAGATGCCTCGCGGGATTCGCTCATCAGACAAAAACAATGCGACAGTCGCCGTTGCATAGGCGACACACATGAGTCGAGCTAGAGAAGTTAATAGTACTCAGCTCTCTCCCTCTCACTTTCTCTCTCTGTCTCGCTCTCTCCCACTCTCTCCTTCTTCATTGTTTTTAGACAACTTCAGTGCTCTATGATTATTTGCAGCCATTGTGCGGGTTTTTGCTACGCTCGAGCGCTCTAATCAATGTGCACCACTGATTAATGTGAGGCATTCGGCAATGCGCACCACAATTGCACGGTTTACAGTACAGTTTGTGCCGGCTATTTATTAGCTTGCGGCCAGAGCCATAATACTCCGGCATTCCAATGCATTGCCCTCAATGAATAATTAAGCGGTCTGCACACATTCATCAGCGTGCCACACACCAACCACTCAACCATCCGCCCACCACTGCACCACACACGCAGCAACCACAGCGTCTTTAATTTAAGCAACGAGTCGCTGGCTGACTGACTGGCCGCCTAGCTGCTTGGCTGCTTGGGTATTCTATTCATTCATTCATTCACTTTTCGCAGCTCTTCACGTGTGTGTGTGTGTATGTGTGTGCGTCTTGGGACATTGCGTATACGACGCATTAGCCGACTGTGGATTCTAATGAAATGCCATCTAATTTATAGAACGTGGCGCAAATTATTCAAGTGCTGTCCGGCAGGCGAAACACATTTCGTCACGTTCACCAAATGTAGACATAAAATAAATATGAAAATATGAAAAAGTAAAAACAAAAACAACAAAAACAAAAAACGTAAACGAAACGCAAAGAGCATCAATATTTTCCATTTGCCTTCTTCTATTTGCGTGTATTTTTAATTTATTTGCATTTGCTCATTGAAATGCTGCACAAATATCACGCCCACGACTATGGCCACGCCCTCTTTCGAATGCCAGAAGCTACCCAAAAATAAATGACAATTTATGGCTGTCATTTTTATATATGCGATATTTTCGGCCAGGCACCCGAAAACACACACACAAAATAATAATAAAAAACAGAAAATGGAAAAAAAACGAAAGCCGGCAAAAAAATTGGTGGGAAATATATAAAATAAAAATATTAAACGAATTTTAACATGCAATTTTTACCTACACCCGAACGCTGTCCGTCATAAATTCTCGTTATACAATTTAAAACATTTGCTAAACACGCATTTCCTGCCTGCCTCATGGCATAAATTTGCTTTCATTTTTTTTTTCCAACTGCCCAATGGCCAGAGCGGGCCCATCTAGCCCAGCTAGGGCCCTGGGCATAGCTCGGCTGGAATTGCCTCTCGCATTCACACAGATAAAATTGTCAATGTTTGATGAATGCGTATCGAAATGTATAAACACATAAATGAAAATATATTTGCGCTGCGTTTGGCCTTCACTTTTATTCCACAATCAAATAAAACGGAAACGAAACATTTCTGAAATACATCAAAATGCGTGAATCGTGTGCAACAAAATACAAATAAACATAATAAGTTAATTTGACAAGATAAATGTACTTCCATCATTTTATTTATATATTTATTTTTTTTAATGTTTATATAAATTTACTTTTATTATGGAATATATATAAATAATTTGAAATATATTTTTGGAAATAATTTAATTTAATTTTAATCTTAATACATATTTATTATTAATTATTTTAGTTATATTTTTATACCCGTTTTAGTTTATTATTTTGTTTATGCGACTTATTATTTTGTTTATATTTTTGAACATATTTTCACAAATAATTAAAAATTAATTTTATTTATTATTTTAGTTAAATTTTTTTAATTTATTATTTTGTTTATGCGAATTATTATTATTTTTTTTCAATATTTTTAAATATATTTTCACAAACAATTTAATTTTAATTTTATTTCATTTTAGTTTTATGGTTTTTTTTAGTTTATTTTTTTTTTATATTATTTATGTTTTTAATATTATTATTATTATTATTTATTTTTTTATATATTTTTTATTTATTTTTATTTTCGACTTCTGTTGATACTTTCCCCAGTAATATCAACAAATTTAATAATTTATAATAGTATCAAATATGTGAAAACAAGTACTCTGTATAAAAATATTTGGATGAAAAAAAAGGGAATGATACCAGAACTCGATCTAATCCTCTGTCACTTTCTTGTTCCCTCAACTAAAGAAGCCCATGAAAGATTGAAGTTTTCTTTCAACATGGAAGTTTAACTTCTATAACATCCCCAAAATATATTATAAAAAATTATATTACAATAAACTACACTAGTCGGCATAAATATTTTGACGAAATTATAGTGATGTGTTTTTGCTTATAACTTTTTACTGACTTTATAGAACTTAAAAATTTTTTTTTCTTTTTTTACATCTCGGCTATACCAACTCAAAAATAATTAAATAAAAAGTATTTCATGGAAACAGACAAAAATATGAATTAAATTGATTTTCAGCCGTTGGCATAAGTATTTTGACGAGTGATGATTATTAATAAAATAGCAACTTAAACAAGAAAAGTCTTCAAAATATTATTTCGATTAATAGAACGTGTAGTCCCCTTTAGCTTTAATGACTTTTTGCAGCCGTCTTGGAACTGAGTTCATTAAAGCTTCAATGATATCCGAGGACACCTCGTTCCAAAGGGAAGTTGTCTCATAAATTGTTTCTTCTTTGCTTTCATGCAAAGAAGCAAATTAGTTTCTTTTAATGAAGGACCACATGTTTTTAATGACATTTAAGTCTGGACATTGTGGTGGTCAGTCAAGAGTATTGACGCCAACATCCTTCAAAAATTTCGTGATCATCCTGCTCTTATGGCATGGGGCATTATCCTGTTGCAGAATAAATGACTCTACTGTAAGATTATCTTCGGAAAGGAATGTGTTATCATTCAACACTCTCAATTATTAGCCCTGTTTCATCGATCCGGTGACAGGAATGAAGTCAGCCAACCCATAGAATGTAACACATCCCCAGAACATAACAGACCCTCAACCATGGCTCACTTTTTGGCAAATGGGACGTCTCTTTTGCCTGCACCTTCTTTTCGGATGAATTATACTTAAAGGAGCTCTCATCTGTCCACAAAACACTTCGTCAGAACTCTTTTGGCTTTAAAACATGTTCCTTTGCGAAGGCTAGCCTTTTAGGCTTACTTTGCTTTGATATAAACGGCATGTCCTTGGCTATGAAATGCCGAATTCTTCTTCTTTTAAGTTTCGTCTGACGATTCGCTCATTGATTGGAGTCTCGGCTGTCAAATTGAAAAGATCTGCAGCATTTGAGGCTTCAGAAGAACATTTTCTTTTAAATTCACGTAGAAGGACTCGCTCTTCAACATCATACGTTTTACGTTTGGCACCTAATCTTTTTATGTTTTTAAAACTTTATGTTTTTTAAGCTTATTAATTTGATAGTGCACAGTTTCACGAGATATCTAATATTCACTTGCAATGTCTGTTATTTTTTTTCAGCGGTAAACTTTGCTACCATTGCTGATCTTGTCTGCAAACTTAGCTCCGCCGTTTTGCCTATTGTTTTTAATAACTACCAAAACATTTTAATAATTTTTTATTTTTTTTTACGTTTTTTAACGATAATTAAAGTTGAATATACAAATTTTTTGGTTGGCACGCGCCCAAAAGTGAAGACACATTTTGTCAATGATTTCGTCAAAATAATTATGCCGCGCTGAAATTCGATATTTGCATGCATTCTTATCAGCAAAATGACAATGCAAAAGGCTAACGACATAAAAATTGACACGCATAGAGCTATTGATAGTATCTTTGTTTAAAGTCATAATTTGGTCACTATTACTTAGCGGATCTCAGCATTGCCAGCATCGAAAGCAAAAATAAATTTCGTCAAAATATTTATGCCGACCAGTGTATATTATAAAAAATTATATTACAATAAATAATCTATTATATATAAGAATAGCCACAAATTTATAATATTTGATATGGATTACATTTGGTGGTCCAAAAATAGATGTTCATAAATAAAAAAGTAATTTGTTCCAAAAACCACAAAGCTCACAATCTTTTTTATATACATATATATATCTCGTATATGATTTATTTTATTTTTTGTTATCTCTTATTAATTTATCATTTTTCAACAGTGTCAGACTCAGTCCTATATGTCCGACCATCAATTGACAACTGTGATAAAGGAAGCTCTGTCGCATCTGTTCACACCTCGTTGCAAGTAAGTTCTCATTCCAGTTGTCTGCTCATTGAACCACAAAATTAGTGTGAGTTAATTTGCAGCCATCATCAACATAGCAGACACACATACACATAGCCACACTCACATACACACACACACACACACACGCACACATGGCTGCTTAGCCAAACACTCGAAAACACGTGTCAGCTCAAAATGTTATGTGGCAAATGGGCAAACGCACAACGTGCCAATCCGTGAGCCTTGAAAATTTATTAACACATGCCAATCATAAAAAAAGAAGAGAAGCAAGAAGAAGAAACAAACGAAAAGCGTTATTTCATTCAGACAATAGGCAAAGAATGTAAGAAGTTCTGAAAAAAATATTGTAAGAACAATAAAGAATTTATACATATGTATGCATATATTGATGTATGTATGTGTAAAAAATAATTAAATTAAATATTATTTCCAAATAAACAAATAAATAAATGAATTAAATTTACAAATTTGTTAAAATGTATAATTTCATATAAAATCTTTTACAAATGTATTACATTCTGTCGATTTCTGCTAGAAAAGACTTTTGGGAACCACCTCGCCCAGCCTATTTCGGGACTTGGCTCAAAATTACAGTCACGTTTTCGATTATGAAAAATTTTATTTCCCTTCCGGCTTTCGCTATTGTTGATTATGCATATATTGTTATTTATTATTTGTTAAATAAATAAAAATAAAAAAAAAAAAAAAATGTGAAAGAAACAAACATTTGGCTGCCGATAAAAGTGAGGAAAAGTTTGCGGCAAACACGCGGCGTATGCGCAATAAAATCAATTGACAAAACTTTTGGGACGAAGTGCAGCCAAGTCGATTGAAATAGTATTTATATCAAAGCCGAAGTTGGAGCTTAGTTTGTTTAAATTGTTAATTGATTTTGTCTGGCCACGCCCGCAGCTCCAGACATTCCACAGAAAGGCACTCGAATTGTGTGTGGCTTTTGTGCAGCCGAGCGCGGTATTAGCTAAGCTGGACACTGAAACTGCTTAACTTTCATGCAATTTACAGCTAAAGCAAACTACTTTCAGTTCGGCCCCTGCCCCCAGACGCTGGGCATAAATCTAAGGCAAGCAGCGAGCATTTTGCTCAACATACAAACGACAAACAATTTTATTGTACAGGGCACACACACACACAGTCAAGCGAGTCTGCACAATGTTATATGAGTGAGGTTAGTGGACAGCAACAACGAAATTGCGAAAGGATATGACTTTGCTACACACACACACACATACACACACACACACACACATGTGCTCATGCATGGCATGCGGTTGCAGTTTTATGCGTTAGCATGACTGTCTGCCCACAGCCACGCCCACTGTCACAGAGAGCTGAGAGAAGGGCGTGGTTAGCTTGGCTTGGGGTCGGCAGCACAGCGAGCACAGCTTGATCCTTTTTTATCTTCTATTTGATTTTCATTTTTAATACGAAAATAAGTTTAGCTTAAAATTGAATTATTTGATTTATTTTACTCACTGCGTGTGTGTGTGTGTCTCTGCAAACTTTTCTTATTTCGTACAGAGAGAAAAAAACGTACTTCCTACATTTTTGCTGGCCATTTTGTCTGCGCTTTTGACTTTGAGCATAATTTAATCGGATATTTGTAGCTGCCTGCACTGCCTTTGGCGTATTTATTTTATTTTATTTATTTAAGTTCTTTTTGTATGTTTTTCGGCAACTTGTTGTTCCATAGATTTTCCACAGATTCTATTTGGGCGAAACGAGCGATATAAATAAATTGAATTCCATATCAAATTTACAAACTGCATTCACAATTTAAGTTTTATTTGCCAATTACACTGCGCAAAAACAGGCAGTGGGAAAATAAAAAAAAAAAAATGAGAAAAAACCAGAGAGAAGTTTAATTATCTTAATTAGTTTATTGGTATTGCACATAAAAATAAAATATTTTTAAAATATATAAAAAATGAAAACGAAAAACATGAAAATGAATTTTGGTTGAATTTGTAAGAAATATATACATATAAAAAGATATGTACATATTTGCATGTATGTATATGTGTGTGAATATATTTGTTAGTCTAATTGAATTTATGACCTGTGGCGTTGCTCTGATACACACACACACACTGTTGAGGTTGAACAAGTCAACTTGCGGCATTGTTAAATTTTTGCTTCATAATGGCCCAAGTGTTGCATGGAGTTGCTGCATGGCATGCGCCTGTCACTTGCCTCAAATGGTGGCATGACTTTCTTTTAATATGCTCCGCAATGTATCGTAGTTTGTGTTTTAACTTGCAATTGGGCTCTTGGACAGCTTTACAAATTACATTTTCAGCTAGATTTATAGGTTTGCACAACTGAATCATAGTTAAATTGTGAGCACTAGAAAATGAAGGCATAATAAACAGAATTTCCTCAAAAAAACAGAAGCTGTAGCAGTTATTAAGAATATTTATGGCGCAGATGATTTATGCCAAGAAATAAAAGAAAATAAATAAGTAAGAGTGCTCTAGTCGAGACTGCTCGTCTAGGAGATACCCTGAGCCCTGTGAAGCGAATGGGGCGGGGCATCCAATACACGAAACTTCGCGATGTAATACAAATTATATACCTAACTAGAAATAACTAAAAACACAGCTATACTTAAACAACTCAGAGTTAGAGGAGAAGTCGAAGAGCTAGTTGGGCTTACCTGACTAGAAAAGGACTGCTAAACTCCTTGATATTTGTACATACGAAGACTTGCTTTGCATTTCCTAAATGATCGTTGTATTAATGATCGTTATAATAATTAGTAATATTTAAATTTAAAATGTATTCTACTTACATTAAATAAACATTAAAAGTATAACTTCTACTTTTTCGCTTAACATACTTAACGATTTTAGTACTTACCAACAGACAGAAGAAGAGGAGAAGCACCGCGCTGCACTGGACGACTGACCACCAGAAGATGAAGAATGCGACTGAAGCTGCGCTGCAGCAGGCTTGCCTTTATATAGGGCGACGACAGCTCCACTCAAGTCAAGCTCAACTCTTGAGCTTTTTTTTCAGTCAGTCTTCACACCTTTAATAGGGCAACGAGACTTCCACTCGAAGTCGAGCTCAACTGTTAGGCCTCTCTCTGAGTTAGCCTAAGCTGAACTCTCTATCAGTTAGCGACCAATCAGAGTATTTTCTGCTGCCTCTGCTGCATACATATGAAACTAACATATCCTCTTCATTTCCCTAACTCTTTTTCAGCTCTTCTTCTCTCTGCTCTATTGATTAAATTTGAAACCTCTAGCTATAATATATATACTTTATGGAGTGTGGCACGCCTCCTTCTGCCTGATACATACATTTTCACAAAACCATTATACCAAAACCATTATACCCTATAAAAATAGAATATAAACTTAATTTTTATTTATATATATTAATTGAATTTATGTATAAATATCTCAGAATTCATATTCATATTTATTTTTTTATTAAATAAATTTGTTGATAGAATCCTATGAGGATATCTGCTGTAATTACACACCACCGCAGTCAAGTATATAGTTTAAGGTGCGTGTATACTATTGTATAGATTGTATATACTTTAATTAAATATGTAATTGCTACAAATGTTGCTTCAGTAACAAATGATTTTAATTTAATTTAATTTAACATGTATAAAACCATAAATTTATTTATTGATTTATTTAAAATATTAATATATTCTATAAATAGATACAAATTCAATAAAAAAAATACTCATAAAAAAGACTCGCAAAAGTAAATAAAATAAATGAAAATACTTTAAGCTTCCGTATTCGTTTCCGCGGACAAAGCCTTTTAGACCAAAACAAAAAGAAAGTCCAAGCACACTTTCACTCCACTTTAGGCCGTCGACAACTTTTTGATTTGGCCTGAAGAGCTCACTTAAGGGCTTCTCATTGGTTTTGTTCTAGGCTCAATGACTCATATTTGATATTTTTTTTTTGAAGAAGAAGAGACCTCAAATCCTCAAGCCGCAGCAACATGAATTTGGTATTTCCGTAGCTGTTGGCTTAATTAAAGACAATCCCCACACTTGATAATATATTTGCAGGACAGTTGAAATCAAGCCGGATGGCTGACTGAGGCGACTGGCTAACTGTGCCTGACTGCTGCAGATGTGGTGTCAACTAGCTGCATCGATATGTCTATGGCTGCACGCAATGCCTCTGGCATCCTTGGCTGGGCTATACCATATTGTCAATGTGCATAATTTCGCATTGCTGGCTGCTCCTGCTGCGTCGTCTTCCACAGCCTCCTGCTGCTGCTGCCTAGACCATTTGTATGGATTTTAGCTGCTGCTGCTGCTGCTGCTCCTGATGCTGCTGCTAGGCACGTATTGGTGTCTTTGTCTTGGTAGCAGCAGTAGCAGTAGCAGAGGTCCTGCCTGATTGTGAGGGTGCTCTGTTTTTGGGGCTCATTGTTGATTTCAACACAATTTAGTGTCTTATGTTGTTGTTGTTGTTGCTGTTGTTGCATGCAACTAGCAGCAGCATTTGCTAAATACTAGCTCACAGGCAGCCAACCTGCTATGCAAACAAACTGCAGCATATGCACACACACACACATGCACACATGCACACACACATAGACATATATTCACCTGGCTGGAAAACAAAATGAGTTGCATGTTGATTAAGTCACCTGTACACACTTTCGCACAAGCAATCACACCTGAGTGAGAGCCAGAGAGTGGAGTCGGAAGCAAAAGCTTTTCGGCTTTGGCAGGAAGCTGAGTTGTTGCTTTTTATGCAGCTGCAGTTGCTTGTGGCTGTTGCTGTTGCTGGTGCTGGTGCTGGTGCTGCTAAAAATTGCTTCATTAAGTGTTTCTTGTTAGCTGTCTGCAGCTGTGTGTATTAGTAACGCTTTTATGCTAATGTCCTTCGAATGTGCTCCCGTCCTTGATAGAACTGGCCAAGCCAGAGCCCACCAAATAGACACACTCGACTGCAAAATATGCGTGTTTTTTGAGCTCAGCTTATGCATGTTCAGAACGCCATTAAATAGAGTGTGTGTGCGAGTGTGTTTGTGTGTGCATCTGAGTGCGTGATTTGAATAAAAGACAATTTTGTGGCAAATTAACTTGGCAACTCTTAAGGATCCACTTACGTGTAGACAAGTTTAAACAGCCCAATTGAGGTCTCTCCACAAAGCTCTATGCCTGAAGTATTGTGGCTTTTCAATAATTTATGAAGCTTCTTGCGAGAGCTACAACATGTGCACTACAAATGCATAGAATGCACAGTTGCATCAGGGCAGATATTGCAAGGAATTTCTTTGCTCTTGGAGAAAAAGTCTTTGAATTTTCAAGGATAATAAAAACAAGTGGGAAAGTAAGCAATTGATAGAATATACACAGATATAGATATTTTTTAATGTACTATGAATGTAAATCAAAAAAATATTTAAGAGAAAATAACAATAAAATATAAATATAATATTAAAAAATATAATAACATAAAATATAATAATATTCATATATTAAAAATATATTTTAAGATTAGTTTTTTTCTATAGAAAATAATACATATCAAATATATATATATTTTTTATTAAACATATTTGAGCCCTTGAGAAAATGGGATATCAGGGTATAATGGTTTTGTTAAATGTATGTAACAGGCAGAAGGAGGCGTGTATATGACGCTCAGGTCAAGTTTTTTAGCTGAAAAGGAGTTAAGGTTCTGAAGAGAAAATGTTAGTTTGCATATGTATGCAGCAGAGGCAGCAGAAAATACTCTGGTTGGTCGCTAACTGATAGAGAGTTTAGCTTACGCTAACTAAGAGAGCGGCTTAACAGTTGAGCTCGATTTCGAGTGGAAGTCTCGCTGCCCTATAAAAAGGCTGAAGCTGAAGATCAGAAGAGCTGCAGCAGCAGAAAGTGCTCTGATTGGTCTTGATTCGAGTGGAACTCTCGCTGCCCTATATAAAGGCAGCTGAAGATCAGAGGAGCTGCCTCTTGCAGCAGCAGCAGCAGAAAGTGCTCTGATTAGTAGCCTTATGATCGAGTGTGAAGACTGACTCAGAAACAGGTTCAAGAGTTGAGCTAGACTCGAGTGGAACTCTCGCTGCCCTATATAAAGGCAAGCCTGCTGCAGCGCAGCTTCAGTCGCATTCTTCATCTTCTGGTGGTCAGTCGTCCAGTGCAGCGCGGTGCTTCTCCTCTTCTGCTTTGTGTTGGTGAGTTTTAAAATAGTTAAGTATGTTAAGCGAAAATGTAAAGCTTTTAATGTTCATTTAATGTAAATATAATATATTTTAAATTTAAATATTATTAACTATTATAACGATCATTAAGATAACGATAATTTAGAAAATGCAAAGCAAGATTTTAACAGTCCTTATCTGCGTTAGGGATATTTTTTAGTCAAGCAAGCCCGACTAGCACTTGGACTTCCCCTCTAACACTGAGTTGTCTAAATATAGCTGTGTTTTTAGTAATTTATAGTTAGGTATATAATTTGTACACATTATTTAGAAAACATATTAAAAGGCTATTTGCATAGCAAAGTTTTGTGTTTTGTGTTTTTACTTGTTTTGTTTATTTTTGTATATAAATAATTAAAAAGCTTTGTTGAAATAAGAGAAATATGGTCTCTTAAAATTATTTACATTATAAATTATCTATAAAATATTATTTTTTTATGATTTATATTAGTAATCAAATATTAATTCTGCTTAAATGTTTATTTAATTGTTGGTTGATAAGCCGATATTTCAAATTTCTCCATAACTACAATATTAACTGCCAACTAATCAAGCGAAACTAATAAGTTGTAAACTCTATAAGAAGTCGGCTCCAACTTCCCCCTTTTAGCCAAGTTGCTCTCAACTGAAACACCAAGTCTCCCTCAAAATTATTTTGATTTCATGCTGCTGAAACTTATTTCATTTGAAAATTCTGGCAAAATCAAAAAGCTGTGTAACTCCGACTTATCAAATCAGAATCTGTGCAGTGAGCACTACTTGACAGCTTTGCTTGCTTACTCAATTTACTTTTATTTCCATGACTATGTTTTAGGATTTTCATTCACACACACACACGCACACTCACTCAGCTGAGCGAACGAAATGTAAATTGAAGCATCTGAATCTGCATGGCTCAGGCAATCAAGATTTTGTTAGCTGCTGCAAAATTTGCAAAACTTCAGCAAGTGTTGCCTCTAATTGTCTCAATTTAAGCAGCCGCATCGTTTCAATTAGGTGCCAGACGTTACACACACATGTGAGTGTGTGTGTGTGTGTGCATGCGTGTGTATTTGGGTATGCAAATTTTTAAGCTGTTTTGCTGCAAAATTATGCTTGGAGCTAATAAAACGCGCTACAAACTACGCGACGCTTGACTGATGAGGCAGCCAAGCGTTGGTCGTAATTTATGTTGTGGCAAACCGAACGCCCCCAATCACCACTTGCGGGGCGTGGGCGGACGGTTAGCCTTTCAGTGGCACCAGCAGCAGCAGCAGCCGCGACTGTTTATATTGCTTATTTAATATGTGCACGGTTGCCTGGATATCCGCCATCATGCCAACAGTCTGGCGACGGCGCTAACGTCAACAATGGCATTTATTGAGTTATGCCGCTCATTTGGAGGCGCCAGCCAACAACAATGAGCTCATTGCGACGGCCTTAAATAGTGGCGCGTGTCAATTTGACGCTGGTTGCGGCATTAGCCACACCTGCAGCAACAGCAGCAGCAGCAACAGCAACGCCCGCCCACCCACGTCCACGCCCAATGCCAACTAAATTAAACGACGTTGAGCTGAGCTGCCTTTTTGCGGCACGATTATTGTTGCCATATCTGTAAGCCAAGGCAAACAATGCTGCATAATATTTTTGATAGACGAGAATGCTCTGAATGAGTTGAGGAAGAATTTATTTTTATTTATAGAAACCAGCATATACAGCACGTTTTATTATTGTTAACTATTATTAACTATATAATATAGTTTGTTTTTTTTTATATACATTTTTTAAGTAATTTAAAATAAAATTAGTTTGAAAACGAAATATTGAACATGTATATTTTGAACTACTCTTAATACTATAAAATTTAATAATAATATATATAATAATTAATAAGAATAATGCCTTTCTTTATAAAGAGTTTTGAAACTTAAAAAAGTGATACAAAATATATAAAACTGAAGCAGGGCAATAGCAAAGTAATAAATAATTATTGCTAATAAATTATAATAAAAAGCTTCACGACAAAAAATGAAATGACATTTTCCATAAAAAAATATGATTTAAATAATATAATAAAATATATCTAATATAAGCATTTTAATGTATAACTTTTTTTGTTAAATTTGAAAAAAAAAAACTCAAAATTTTAATATTTATTTTTTATGATGTATAATATTTATTTTTAAACTTCCATTATTCACTTTTTATTGACATTTTATCAAAAGTTTTTTTTTTCATTCTTCTTCTTGTTGGAGCTAAGAATCGAGTGCAACTTGTGGCTATTATATAACTGTAAGCAAACACACTCTGGCGTGCGAAACTTGAGGCAGCATCAATAGTTTGGCTCTTATCAAGCATTTACAGCCACTTGGCAGCGGCGAACGTTGCGTATACGTAACGTTTGCAAGTGGCCACATGCAATGACGACGCAAAATGCAGCCTAAAACTGGCTGGCAGCGACACTTGGCAAGCGAGTTTTCGGGAGACCAGTTCATTTTTCATGCATTCAATGGCCACACACACAAAGCGACGCGCCAGACACTGCCCAGCTAAAAGGAGCAGCAGCAGCCGGAGTCGCAGCAATGCAGCTGCCTTTGTGCAGCAGTCAGAGAAGAAAGACAGAGAGAGGTTAAGCTAAAGAGAGAGAGAGAGAGGTAGCGAGGACTGCTTTTCATATAACAACAATATTTTATGCTCAGCTGTCTGGCTTTTTATGCATTTGTGCTTGGGCTGCCTATGTGAAAAATTATACAAAAAGCCAAGAGTCTAGTGTGCCGGGCCAAGTGTTTGCCATGCACTTGACTGTGTTATTCTTTCGTTCGGACTGCTGCATAAATCAACTAGCAGAAAGCAGAGAGTCAGAGCGAGTGAGAGAGAGAGAGAGAGAGAGAGACCAACTATTAAAGCGACCAACTTAAAGATGCTGCACTCAGAAATTTGATTGAGCTGCTTTTGCTTAGAAAATGCATTTGCATGCATGACAAAAGCGAAGACAAACAGAGCACAAATCAAAGCATCAAATGCAATACCAGAAGGAGCAGCAGCTTCAGCAGCAGCAACATCCTTTACAGTCAGCGTCCGATTCGGAGCAGTAAAACAAACTTTGGCAATGCAATTTTTATATTGCTGTCATAGTCAACGGAAACGAAAACGGAAACGCCAATGGCAATGGCAATGCCAATGACAGCGGCAGTGGCAGTAGAAACGGAAACGGAAACCAGGCTGCCCGCACTATATCGCCCACAGCGTGGACCCCACTCGACCAAAGCTCGCTTGCAACTTGGTAACGCTGTGCTTCATATTTATTACACACACACACACACGCGCACACTCACTCGCACACCCACACATACACACTTGGCAAAGTTTTTCACATTAAAAAAGTCAAGTTTTCTTCCCCCGTCTTTTGTTGCTTATCTTTGAACATGAAATGGGTTTGGTTTAATTAGCCAACAAAACAAATGGCCAAATTGTCAAAGCAAAAGCGCGTAAGCTGTATAGAGCTTTAGCCACACCCCCCCGACCATATTCTGATAAGCGCATAAATTTTAAACAATATCATATTAAGTTTGTGGTTCCCAGTATACCCTGTTAAAGAATCGTATTTGAAGGCGAAGCTGATATCTAGGCTGTGAGCTTGTACAGTTATTGTGAGCTGATATCCAATTATTGAGTTTGTATTTTCTTAAATTAAATTATTTAATATTTAGCTTAAAATTAATTGTAAACTTTCCTATGAAAGATCTGAATATTTAAAATCTAGTTTTTATTGCTTACAATATTACCGCAAAAATTAATTTTTTTTAATTATTATTATTATTATTATTTATTATTATTTTTTTTTTTTATAAATAAAATATATAAATTAAGTCTACTCTGGATGTTCTTAAAATAATTTTAAAATTTTATTTATAAATTTTCAACAACATTATGATATTTCTAAAATTTTTCTGTTTAAATTCTTAAATCAAATAAATCAGATAAATTAAATATATTGTGTTATTATATTTGAGTGCAATTATAATTATATAAGTGTGTGTATATATTGTAATATTAATTTAAATTCTTTTGCGATAAGAAAATGTAATTTTTAAATTTTTTCTGCAGTATCCTAAATATATATTACTTAAAGACACCTGTAGACATTCTACAAAATTTCAACTGGGCCTTTTTACAAACCAATAGTTGTATAGATTTTAAAAATTATATTTTAAAGGCAACTCATGACTTCCATAATGCCCTATTCATTTACATATTTCACCAACTTTGCGTCTTAATTGAAGCACACAAAACTTAAGGCGAGATAAAATGATTCGCCAACAACCGAGTTTAGTTTGACGCACGCAGGTGGCTAGCTCTATGCTCAGTTTTATATTTTGTATAACTCGAAACATTGCTCGAAATTTGATGACAATTACGAAATGGTTGCAAACTATAATGACGATGCGCAACTCGTTTATTCGCTTTAATGCGGCAATTAGAAACCACTCCGAGGCAAGTTTATCTGCGTCTCGTCCACAGGCAACAAAACCCAAGCCGAACTTCACATGTAAGCATTGTCATTGGAGTGATTTTTATGCTCGCCGAAACTGCAGTCATTTCTTTTGATAATGATTGCCAACATCAGAGTCTCTCTCTCTCTCTCTCTCTCTCTCTCTCTCTCTCTCTCTCTCTCTCTCTCTCTCTCTCTCTCTCATCCTGTCTTTCTATGAAGAGTTAGCTGCTTCTCTTTCTGGGAGTAATTTGCATATTTGCTTTTGTTGGCTTTTTATGTGTTTGTTTTAATGATGCATGAAACTTAACGCGAAATTGTGTAAAGTAAACATCTTGTTGACCTTGAACTAGTTAGAGAGGGATAAGGGAGTAATGTGATGGGGTAATAAAAACATAAAAACATGTCATATGTGGGAGTCTGTATGAGAATATGAGTGTGATAGTAAGTTTTAGCTGTCGTACAGATTTGTTTTTAAATTAATATTATATAATATAAATATATAAATAATAATAATATAAATAAAGGAGCAATACTAAATATGATAAGTAAGTATTTGGTATTTTTTATTTATAAATTAAATTTTCTTTTGATTTAATATTTATATATTCCACTTTTATGACAAAGAACTACTAAATAAAGTCAAGCGAATAAGAAGTGAGAGCTAAGCAATTACAATTTTAGATATTTTTTTATTGAGAAGCTAAATTAATGCAATAATGTCTATAGTGCCAGATATTATATAAATAATTTGATTGTGTTAAGTTCCATGTTGGGAAATTCAGTAAAATAACTGTAGTGTAATTCCAGCTATAACAAGAGCATGCAAGGTATTTAACATAGGCTTAGTGCAAATAATCGAGAGATCTCAAAAGCATATTGATAACCGAAATTTGTGATGCATCACTTGGCTTTTCCTAAACAAGTTTAAGCTTGCATTACATACGCTATGATATGTATTAAAAATGACTCCAAAGTTTTCATAAATAAAAGTAAGAAAAGGTTAACTCAGGGGATCCTGCCGAAACACAAAAAATGAAAATGAACAAGAACGAACTTCTTTCATTTATTATTTCGTAAGTAAACCGATTCATGGCATGTCGATTTGCATGCTACGAGGAATAATCTAATCGGCTACTAAAACCAAATAATAGTCCAATATTCTTCCTCAACCTTTAATACCTCATATCAAAACAGTACCTATTCCCGCTCCCAAACATAATTTCACAGTTCCCTGGCACATTTTCAGCACATGCCACCTTATTTATGTGCATATGTACACATGTTTTCTGGTGTATGAGCATTTCCGCATTTTCACATTTTCGCATTTATCCATTTATCACTCGGTTTCAAATTCAGCTTTATCCATTCCGGCGCACTCGCAGCGAGTTCGAGTGGCAATTGCAGCGCGTGCACTTGTTTATATTCTGTTTAACATTACGCTTAATGCACTTACGCAATAACGACATGCGCCCGGCCATGCCAAAGCACTGCTAATGGCCTTATAATTACTGTCCACTTGCAGCGCGCAGCAGAAATAATTGCCAAGACTGAAAAATATGGCCAAGTGCATTGAGAAATGTGCATTAACTAAACCAACTCGAAGTCAAGTCTGCTGCCAAAAACCAGAACCAAGATAATTTCTTGCAAGCTCAAGACTGAAGAAGAGTAAGAAAAACTCTATGCATAGATTAGTTTATATTTTTCTTTTCGTTTTTTTTTTTTTTTTTTTTTTCTCCTAAAAATAAAGATTTTAATAAATGAGAATCAAGTCGAGTTGCGAGCAAATAGATGTTAATGCTGCCGGCTGCTGAGTTCGCTTGTTAAGGAAATGTTCAAGCTTTTTCTGCTGTCAACCGACTCGATCTAATTTTCAAATGCTGCCAGCGAAAAGAAAGACAAATGCCAAAAAGAATGTGGAGAAATTGCCGCACTTGACTGTCATACGAGCATCTGCAATACCCTGTAATAGAACTGAATTTAATAGGGAGTTTAGATTCTATGGGAGTGAAATGCAAGAAGGTAACTTTATAAAGGGGTTAAATATTATGATTTAATATAGATTTATATGAATACGAATTCAGTTTTTTACAGGGTATAGTTATATCTGGAGAGTTCTGTGCTTCTGCTTACTATCTCATATATTAATTAAAAACATATAAAAATAAATCATTTTACAGGGTATTTACAGTCGCAAACAGCCTATAAACCACCAATTAATACATTATTTAGCTACTTATTTCTGTGAAGTTTCATGCCTCTGCCTACACTCCCATATATATTTATAAACAATTCTACAGGGTATTCCCTAGTCGAGCCTTACAAAGCCACTTCTGTTTCGATTTGACTGCATGGTTAGTTAGAGCGTCTCGCAGCGCTATTTTGAATTTGTAACAACATGCGCGCTCGGGACTATTTGCATTTCCGCTTGCCAATGGCTTGCTTGCTTTTTCACTAACCAAGCAGCAGCAGCATCATTTTGTTGCTTTCCACTCTGGGGGTATGTCACAATGCTTCGAGCATATGCTATACAGATAGAGAGATGGAGTGCGGAAAAGTCTTTTTAAAGATATCCAGTACAAACCCATTTGCCAAACAATGTACTGAAGCTGAAAAGTGCAGCAGCAACAACAACAACAACAATAGCAAGTGAGACAAGCAGCCACAAACAACCAAAGCAAACAACAACAACAACAACAACTGCTGGCAGTTTATAATTGAACTGTGCGCCGCTCGAGCGCATCGAATGGAATGGTCAGCCTGCTTCGACAAAAATAACAAAATTTTAACTGAATATTCTGAAACTGAAGCTGAACCTGAAACTGAGGCTGAAACTGAATGCAACTGCAACATGCATTAACAGACACCCAGATAATTCTGACAATTTTTGTCTGTGGGCTGAGCTCGGGCTTAGGCCGAGGCTCTGGCTCACGCTCAGACAGAGGCTCGTGTTCAGAGTGGCATCAATAAAATGTGGCCATTACGGCTTTCAGTCAGCCCACACAAGTGCGGAGCATAAACTGTGCACACACTGCGTATACTTGATGTGCGTGAATATGCGCCCAAACGTGTGGCTGTGAGTGAGTGCGTATGAAGGTTGTATTGCTAGTTGACATTCCCTGTAAATGCTTTGATTGGGTAGCATGAAAATTGATTAATTAATGTGACTGATAAATAATTAGCCTATACTCTTATCTCTATATATTATATAACAAAGTATTTAATAAATAAAATAAAAATAATATAATTATAGTTATACATAGATAACATCTTCCTTATCTATACAGAGCATCTGCTGGTTTCACTACCGATTAGACACGTTTTTGTTGCCTGTTCTTCGGTTCGAGTGCCGAATTGTACACAATGGACACTAACTAACTGCAGTTTCTGATTTGAATGTAATGGCTTTGGTTTTGCAGTCACCAGCACCAGTTGATGCTGCTGCCTCGCACACCCACACACACACACACACACACACACACATTTCGCTTTGACCAACTCCAATTGGAGGACGAATACAAAACAAGGAACTAGAAAAAAAAAAATAACAATTTGCGGCTGCATACTCTATGCATACGCTATGCCAAATTGACATCGGGCCTCAATCGGTTGTTCGCCCTTTGACATTGGCTTTAACTGTTTTCGGTGCGGGAGGCCTGCTTAAAGCACGCTCATTGCAGGTAAGCAAAAAATTTACGACCTGGTTATTGTTGTTGCTGTCGTTGTTGGACACGACACGCCTTCTGTGCTGCCATAAACATTTTTTTATTATCCTCGTTATTGTTGTTGTAGCTGCTGCTTGGTCAGCTTCTAATTGGAAGTTCTAAATTTCATTGTTTGGCTTTTAAGCTTCAATTGTTTGCGGTTCAAATGGTCATAAATATCGAGAGTGTCGGCCATTCACGAGTATTTTTATTTTCGGCTATGCATCCAACCATCCATCGGCTCGTCAATGGGTCAAGTCGCTGGGCTGGGCGTTAAAAATAAAACCCGTTTATATTGCTTGGCCAGTTGACACAATGAGTCCCGCGGGAGGCTTAACATTAAGTGTTTGCGGAAATTGGCCAGTGCTTTAATGCTAAGCAATGGATCAGCCAGAAATATATGAGCTTCATGCCGACTTTAAACACACCCCCAAACGGGCATAAATAATAGATTGTTGGCCGACCCGTCGTATACGCAATATGCCCAGGATATTAAGTATACACAATGCTTAATTTTAGGAAATCGAACCACACTTTAATGATAAATTTAGATTTTTGTGAGATTTTCCAGCAATTCTTGGCTACCCGGACGTATACGCAATATACCCAGAATTAAGTATACGCCACGTTCAACCGACAATCGGCAATTTCAGCCGCAAAGCCATGCACAGTTGTCGAGTAAATGTAAATCATTGACCCCTTATTAAAAACTTTAAGAGCCACAAATTATCTACAGTGCAAAAGTTTGTGAACTTTTTGCTATGAACCACAATGGCCGGCGACTGGGCGCACGCTTTTGGCTATTAGCGTACAAAAGTCAACATTTAACGCACACACACACACACACACAGGCACAATCACAGTTGGATTCGAGGCGGGCGCACATCAAACAAAACCAAATAATCCAAGAGCAAGAAAACTTTTCAATTTTATAGGCCGCTTTCACAAACGAGACTCGGACTCGGAGAGTCGAAGTTCAGAGCTCGCAGTTCGGAGTTCGGCTCTTTCTCAGTACTTTCTACACCTTCCGCCGGATGTTGCGTTTGATTTCTTGAAAAATTTACACAGCCACTTGGACTTGCTTTTGGCAAGCAGCCGAGCCACCACCACAGCCGCAGAGCGTACGCAAATTCTGTTTGCCCAAGTGTAATTTCTTAAGTAAAAGGTAAACACTTTTAGCGGCTACACAGTAAATGTAGCCAGAGCCAGAGCCAGAGCCAGAGCTCGAGCTCGAGCTCAATGCAAATGACATTGGCAGGCGGTGCGCGGGGAGCTGTGGCCAGCAGCGAGGCCCTTTGGCCTGAACGTCAACGGCAGCCTACTGCTTCGACCGACTACTTTATAACACAGGCAAGTTTGCTGCGCACCACCACCACCACCAGCACCAGCAGCAGCAGCACTCGGCACCACTCAACCACACTTACACTATTTGCAGTTCAATTTGTGCTGTGCAAAGCAAATGGCAAATAAAAAAACATTTTTACTGATTTTTACACTGCAAAAGAACGGAATCGCATTACAAGTTCTGACTGTGGCTCTGCTGATGGGTGGATGGTGGGTCGCTTAAGCGCACATTGTATGCCAAAATGTGTCGTAATGTGCACAGCTATTGATGGCCGTAATACGTAATACGCAGTACGTAACACGTAATGCGTAAGGCGACTATTAATGTTGCCCATTTCATGGCGTCAAGCAAGCACATTTTGTAAACTCCGGAAATAAACCTCATTCGATTTCAGTTCAAGACAGCTGCTTGAGTGAGAAAATGCGCGAGATTAAAATGAACAAAAATCCAAATTGAATGATTTTGTATAGAATGAAATGTTTATACAGCAATGTAACAAGACTTAAAACAATTTGAAAAAAAAAAATAATTATTATAAATAAGTGTAAAAATAAATTTATACATATATATAATTTTTTAAAAAAAATTAGTACATGAAATAAAAAAACTAATTATGTAAAATAAAGTAAAAAACAAGTGATAGATAATTTAAAAAAAATATTCTTCTCTTTATTTACATTAAGTTTCATAACCAAGTATGAAATATATATAAAAACATATTAAATTTTAATAAATGAACAATTAAAGTAAAATAAAAAAAAAATAAATAATAAATAAATATTCAAATAAATAAAACTGACAAAAATAAATAAATAGTAAACAAACATAAAGAAAAATAATATGAATGAAAATATATATATTATTAGTACTATCAAAAACAAAAAAATAAAAAAAGTAAACAAAATGGAAAGTATATAAGAAATAAATAATAAAAGTAATATTAAATAAAGAAATGTTTAAATAATATATATAATATAATTAAAACAGAATGATGAAACATAAATACATATATTATAGGAGATGAATAAGGTAATTAATATAATCACACCAATAACCATGTTATATATATTTTTCCTGAAGATACTTTAGAAAAGCAAGAGCTTAATACATGATTTGCTAATAGAATAATACTACACTCAACAAACTGAATCAAGCAAAAGCTAAACTATCTCAGTTGTATGCCAATATAAAATCAGATAAAACCTTTTCAAATTTATCTTCCCTTTCCTTCTATTTACCCATATTTGACTAAATTCTGTTTTTACTCTAAACTAAACACACAGTAAAATCTCTCTTAAGCTACAATAAAATAAATATTTAGTGTTGTGGACATAACATTTTTAAAAACAAACTATTTAATTGAAGTCTTGCAATTTTGTAAAAATCAAATTCAATATACACAAATTTAATTTTAAATAAAGATATTTCCGTTTAATAACAGATTCCCAGAAAGTTTTTCGATTTTAATTGATTCAAATTTCCTGAGAGCCTATACTAATTTATACAGTTTGTCTGTGTCTGAGCTATTTATGGGCTGATCAAAAATGTTTACATTGTAAGCTCAACAGCAAACAGTAGCAGCAACAACAACAACAGCAACATCGACAACAACAACAATATACTATGCCTGACTTAAATATACAGCATTCAATGAATTTTCAATTAACTTTGATTGGCACTTTTCCTTATACACTTCACTGGCTAGCAGAGCCCTGACAGAGGCATCCAGCTTCCTGGGCTGTCTATATAAATGGCAACGGCTGCGGTTTACTTTGCTCTGGGAGTCTGGGCCACAGACATGCTCAAATGATAGACTTTTACACTTGAGAGTTTATGCAAAAATCGTGTAGGCCAAAAACTCTGTAACCGAGCTAAATTTAAGCAGAGCAGAGCAGCAGCTGGGATTTATTATTTCACTTGGTGTATCAACAACAGGAAGGCCTGTCAATTTACATACACACACACATACACAGGCATACATATGTATGCATGCTAACAAACGCATTGGCCTGGCTGGCAAAAATTTGCCAATAAATCAGATTACATATCAAAAATTAATACGACAATATCAGGTAACGACATCAAGCAAATAATGACTTTTCTGCCCAGCACACACACACACACACACACATACACACACGCATTCGGTTTAATGAATTTTGTATTGTTTTACAATTGCATAAACCAGAATATGCATTGACAGCTCATTTTTCTCGCTCCGCATGGAAATGTTACACAAAAAAGCTTTAAGATTTTCGGAATAATTTATACAGCAAAACAGTTGGCAGCAGCACTTCAAAATATTTATTTTATTTAAGTGTTAGCATAAAATATTAAAAGAGTTTAACAAAAATTAAAAAAAAAGGATTTTTTCAATTGCCGAGTAAATTGTTTGACAGGAAAATCAGATTTCAGAAAGAGCAAAAATTAATAAAGCATTTAAATTGCTTAAAATAACATTAAAGTAATATTGATACATATTAAAATTTTAATACAAAGAGTTTTGTTACATTTACATATATTAACAAAGATAACTATCTGATTTTATATTATTGAAACTGAAACCAACCCTATTAAAAGTAGCTAAAGTGCTTGGTTATGGCACTGTCAGCGACAAGGCTCCAGACTCGCCCTTTTCTGCTGTGTATTGATAGCTCTTGATTCTTATTGCAAATATTGATACTGAATAGTCGTCTTCTCGTATAAATATATAGATATAGATAGATATATAATTTAGTACATATTTATAAATTTTAATTGAAAATAATATTATTCAAAAATATTTGCATTTAAATTATATATTGTTATGTTGATATAATATAAATCTCGTATATACTTAATAGTACAATTCCAACCTATATCAAATCTCAAATAAAATCCCAATAAACAGCCGCAAATGCTGCACTCGATGCCATTTCACGCTAGAAGACTACATTTAAACAAAAATAGCTAGCTGTTAACCAAATGCATAGCTGTTAATGGAAAATATATGTGCAAGTGTGTGTGTGTGTGTGCTGTCGAAAAAAAGAAATGGCATAAAGCAGCGCAAAAGCAGGCACAAAAAAAAAACAACAAGCGCTGCAAAAAGGCTTATTAAAAACGCATAAAAGAAAACGGAACGTTTACAAAGCAGGCACACACACACACACGTGCTGGCCACACACGCTTATATGCACAAACAGCCCAGCAACTACACACACACACACACTCAATGGCATATATGCATGACCCTTAATAGCAGAGCCCGCCACGCCCCTTAGCCTTCATCCAAGCCATCTTGTATGGGGCACTCGGGCGCATAAATCCGCGCTAAATGAGTTTAACACTTGGCTTAATAGTTTGGTTTTATGAAAAGCAAAAACAACAACGTGCAAAATAAAAGAAAAACCAACAGCAAAAATATGGAAAGCGTGCGAGAGTTAGAGAGAGAGAGAGGGAGAGCAAAAGAAAACGAGAATGTTGAGCAAAACGTCATGGGAAAAAATTTTCCACAGCATACTTTTATGCGCAATAGAAAACTTGCAAATCGCTTTTTGTTTTCATTGCAGGACGAATGGTTGCCATGGCGGCGATGGAGAGGGAGAGAGAGAGAGAGGAGGCGGATGAGTTGGGACTGGGGGCCACCCTGTTGAAGCCTTTGAGCATTTAGCTTGGCTTAGTTTGTGTGTAGTTCTTGTTTTTATTTCTATTAGCAAACCAGTTGGCCGACTCGCCAAATGAAAAGTGCAGCATGCGGCAAACGGCATGCGGCATGCAAGTGCGAGTGATGGGCAAAATATGCGGGCAAAAAAAAAGGAAAAATACAAAAAAAAAAAAAAAAAATGTGGAAAAAAACAATTTTCAATGAACGAACGAACGAACGGAATGGGCGACGGGCGAATTGGCTGCGGCCAAGGCAAATCGCTGTTAGTTAAATGTTGCAACAACAGCAGCGCGCAAAACTCATTTTAAATATTAAATTTACACACACACACAGAGAGAGAGAGAGAGAGAGAGAGAGAGAGAGAGAGACATGTGTGTGTGTGTGTGCAGCATATGGCATGCAGCAGTTAATATTTTACAAGCATTTTACTTTCAACATAATTACAGGCGGTGTCTACGGCAAGTAAAAACTTACACAGCCAACCTTTAGCAGGCACTTTGAAAAACTATTTGCGCATAGATACACATACACACACACACACGCACACATAGAGCGAAAGAAACGTATATATACATAATTTAGTAAAGCACTTGGACAACATTAATGTGTGTGCTGCGCTGCCTCTGGCTGTAGCTGGCGCTGAGTGCTGCGGCTACTCGACCAAAAAGCGGATGCACCTTACGAGCACACACACAGACAGACAGACACACACACACACACACACACACCGACACATATAGCTCGCGGCACCTGCTGTGCATATTTTTCAGCTAATACATATATAATTTTTCACAGTTTTTTCTTTCACCATATTTTACTGCCTCACTATCTGTGTGTGTATGTGTGTGTGTGATTCGTGTTTGTTTTTAATATTGTTTGCCTTAGCTACTTTATAGTTAAGTGCAGCTGGCATATGTATCCTTAAACAGCAAAACTTAAGTAGAAAAACCCGTTGACAGCGCACAAAAATTTGTTCAATTGTTTTGCTTGAGGCTTAGAGCAGTTCGTTCTTTCTTGCTCTTCTTTAACTCTTCTCTCTCTCTCTCTCTCTCTTTCTTTTTTATAGTTCGCGCAAATATTATTCATACAAAGAGCTTAAAAGCGTGTGCACAGCATTTTTTCCCATGTTTTCACATTTAACGAGCTATTAAATTCGCCAACCAAATATAATCCTTAACTGAAAAACAATGGAAATATTTGCGGAACAGCTGAATATATATATATATAGAAATCAAGTTTAAATATAAATGTTGATTTATACATATTTAATACAAAAATTTTAAATATTTAAAATTATTTTTTTAATATCATTTGAAGTTATTATATATGAAATTCTTTCTTATACATACAAAATTAAAATAGCAATAAAATAATATTTAAGAAAATTATTAAATTTTAATACATAAACAACTTATAGAAAACTTTTAATCGACTCGAGGCATAATAAAGACGAACAAACTTAGTTAGTCATACATTATATTAAGCGTAAGCATAGATACACTGTAAACATTTAAGTAATAATAATAATATTTAGTCGCGAATTTTATTTATTATTTTTTTATTTATTTTTTTATAATTTTCTACACACATTTGTTTTCATATATGAAAAACTTTATTTTGCTACAAAAAAATTGTTTTTTTTTAAATAATTTAATTTTAAAATATATGGAAGTGAAGATTTTCATTGACTTGTAGCGAAGCTCATGCAATTAATTTCTTTCAGTGAATGCTTGTGTTTTTCATCACTCTCCCTCTCTCTCTCTCCCCCTTCCCAGTCTCTCTCTCTCACACTCACTCTCAACCAGTTGTCGCTGTTGCGAGGACTATGCGTGTGTGTTTTAAATCTTAACAGCTAACAATTAAGTCGCATCATTGCGAAACGTTTTGCGTAAATTTAAAAACTTTTTAATGCCACACACTTGCGGGCTTGTTGAACTTCGCTTCAGTGGGAGATAAGCGGCTTGTGCAAAGTTTCTCCCATATACAAACTATGAGTACAACTGCAATAACTACCATAAATGACTGAGAATAAGAGAGACACAGAAAGAGAGAGAGAGTGAAGCAAACCAAGCCAAAAACTGCTCGATGCAATTAATTTGCTTGCCAACATTGTGCAGCAGATTCGCCCCTTTTGCTGCTGTCGTAATCGTCGAACCGTAGGCTATAAAACGTGCCTCAGCCCTATCATTATGGCACATCTAATGCCATTTAAATAATTACCAAATAACCCAACTTAACCCGTATATAGTGTAGTTCTAGTGTAGCCCGCGGCTTATCTAATAAAAATTAAACAAAATAATGTTTGAAATTTAGTTGATGTAGTTTTTATCATATGTCATAAAAAAAGAATTCGTTGAGCATATTCGACTCTACGTCTAGTCAATTATCCAAGCTTATCTGTCGCTTGCACACTTTGGCATATTATCAATATTCAGCGTTAAATAGATATTTTAATATAAACTGCCGGACCTTAGACATAAGAAATGCAAAATCGTCTGCTTAAGAAATTGATAAGGACTTATCTAAATTTAGTTTTAAATTTCGTGTGTCGTCTGATAAGAATGCCAGACTATGGATGTCTCAGGCTGAGACAGTTTGTTATCTGCAGATAAAGTAATTGAAATCAAATAACCTGTCTACAAAAACGTGCAGAACTCTTATCTAACCAGCCAGAACATAAAATATTAATAATAATAATATAACTGGAAAACTCTAAGATTTTACGAACGATAACATAGGAAATTTATTAATTAATATATTATGAATATATGTATATACATACTTATATAGTACATATAAACATTTATAAGGTCTCAGGTGTGTTTACAAAGTAATATAGGAAAGTGAATATTAGGAATACAAATTATTTTCTATAATTCTGCAGGAAGTGCGCCTTGGTGGCCTCACGACTCGTCTTGCCGTTGGGCTGGCGCTTGATGTCGTCCACGATGAGGGCGCCCGCATGCAGCTGCAGATAGTTGGTGCTGACATTATCCTTGACGTACTGGACCACATCTTCGGCTGTGATTTTAGCGCCTCGCTTGGGCACCACCGCGGCGGCAGCCTCCTCCATGTTGATGTCGCTGTACACGCCAAAGACACAGACCTCGGCCACGCCGGGCATCTGGGTGATCACGTCCTCGATGTCAGTGGGATAGTACATGATGTTCTGGAACTTCAGCATGTCCTTAATGCGTCCGGAAATGTACAGGAAGCCGTCGTTGTCAACGTAGCCCGAGTCGCCGGTATGGAACCAGCCATCCCTATCGCGCACCATGCGCGATTCCTTTGGATTTTTGTAGTAGCCGGGCCAGTACTGGCACGGATTGATACAGATCTCGCCCGTTTGGTTCGCCTCGAGCGCCTCGCCCTCCTTGTTGATGATCTTCAGCTTCTGTCCGGGCAAGATTCGACCCACCGAGTTGGGCTTCTCATCGTAGTGCTTGTTGAGCGTGCAATTCGTCGAGCCCAGCTCCGAGAAGCCATAGGCGAACTGCAGCACGCCCTTATTCACGCGCTTGCGCAGACGTTCCTGCACCTCCAGGGAGCAGCACATGCCGCCGTACAACAAATGCTTGAGGCTATCGATGCGAATGTTCTCGAAGTCCGGGCTGTTCACCAGCATGGCCATGTGAGAGGGCGCAATCAGCAGCCAAGTGATCTTGTGCTTCTCAATGAGGTTCAGCACGAGCGTCGGATCGAAATTCTCGGCGGATATAATGCGCATGGTGCTGTGCACTCCGCTCGATATAACAGCCGTGAAGCCAGTCACCCAGTCCAGGGTGCTGTGGCAGTACTGAATATCCGTGGTGGTCAAATATCTAGAGGGGAGATGATAGAATATATAATTTAATGAATAATAGAGTAATAACAAAATATAAAGAATATAAAATATAATATAGAAAATGAATAATAGAGTAATAGAGTAATAAGTATATCAACATTTACTTACTTCGTGGTGCTGAAGAACTTGTGTGCTCCAGCATTGGTCACGGCCTTCGGCACGCCGGTGGTGCCCGAGGAGCAGAGAATGCCCAGCGTCTGGTTGTTGCCCTGCTCCAGGCGGGCTGGTGCAAAATCTGCTGGGATGGGCGTGGCCACCACATCCTCAATTTTAATGGAACCCTCCTTGTGATTGCGCATGGTAACGATCTTGACATCCAGCTTGGTCGTAGCTGCCTTCACCTTGTCGTACTCATCGCCATCGCAGAAGATGATCTTCGGCTGGGTAATGTCGAACAACTTCTCGATGGTCTGCTCCATGTAGTTGACATTCAGTGGATGAAAGGCGATGCCATTGAACAGGCAGGCATAGACCACAGCGGACATATGCGTCGTATTCCTGGCAATAATGCCCACAATGTCCGACTGATACAGGCCCAAGTTACGCATGTACGTGGCAATGCTCTTCGAGTTCAGGAACAGCTCCTCGCGGGTCAGCGTGGTATTTTCCGAGGCAGAGATCTGAAAGGAAATTTCAGATATTATAAATAGGAAATTTATTCTCCTGCAATTCACTTTTAATCCTACCTGTGCGATCAGCTGGGGATGACGTTGCATTTCCGTAAACGTAATCTCACCCACGGACTGTTCGGTGGAGAAGTATGGGGCTTCATAGGATCCACTCCAGACCTTCTGGTCGGGTTCGTAGTAAATCTCTGGCTTGAAAGGCATACTGCGACTAGCTGACTACGAGTTGACTTAAGCGAATGCTGAAGATTAGCAATTTGTGGCTAGTTTTATATGATAGTCGCTACGGCTATAGCTGTAGTTCAGATAATGTGAGCGGGACATTGAGTATCAGCTCGACCGGAGATTACGTTCGCCGCTAATCAAAAGCACTTGATTTGCTGATTGTCCCAATCATGGTAGGCTCTGATTTTTTTTAATTAATGCAAAGCCAAAGCAAAGTCCACTAGCGAGACTCATGCCGTGATACACATTATCAAAGGAAACTGACATCAGAAACTTATCTCGAGACCATTGACTGGCTGAGCTTTTCCATACTACAACGCGTGAAGCTTGGACCTTAGACAAGAACGTCCGAGCGATTCGTCAATCTGAGCATTCCAGAGAAACGGATATGTGAGCTGATAGCAATTCTAAACAAACAATTGTTTTTGGCCCGTCTAATCATATCATACATCTATGCACTTGAAAACACTCAAAAAAAAAAAAAAAAAAAAAAAAAAAACAAAATTTCTTATTTTCTTGGACAGGAAATATTGATAACTAGTCTTGTTGGGTCATCCTGTTGACGCAGAAGAAGAAGAACTCACAAAGGTGTGTGCCCCATAATGATAACCGACTTTCCGACTTTCGCATAGCAGAGCCAGAGAACATTCCCATTGTATACATATTTAACATTTGAATTTAAAATTTTAATTATTTTGCTATCACAGCAGAACAATATTTACGATAAGATTATTTAATTTAGTGTCCGAATCCAAAGACGAGAAATAGTTTTCAGCATGCTAACTGTTTAGTTCCAATCGTTCAGCGGATGCTACGAGCAACTATAATTTCTTAGGAATAATTTATATATAATAAATAAAAAATCACTAAATGTTGGAGAAACAAAAAAAAATATTATAAATAATAAAAAAAAAATAAATAAATAAAGAAAATATCTTAATGAATAATATATAATATTTAAAAGCTATCTAAAAATATATTCAATTCAGATTTACAACAAAAATAAATTCTAAAAAAAATAAATAGATACAAAAATTTCCTAAATAATAAATGTTTTAAAATTATTTGAAAATATACTCAAATATGTAAAAAAAAAAAAAAAATTGGATGAAAATTTGTAATATAAAAAAATATATATGTATATGTAAAAATATAAAATTAATAATATTTTTTTTACATTGAAAAAAAAATATTGTTAATTTTTTTAGCTAAAACAAAAATAAAATGTGATAAAAAATATTTTTGAGCAATTTGAAAAAATATTCAATTTGGATTTAAAACATTTATAATATAAAAAAAAAATTTAAAAAAAAAACATTAATAATAAATTGCATAGTAATAATTTTAATTGTTTAAAAATTTTTTAAAAATTTTCATATATATATTTTGTAAATTTGTTTATTAAATTTTTTCTTTGTTCTGTTCAAAAATTCCAATGCATTTTTTTACCCAGCCTAGCTGACAGTGTCTCACAAAAGTACTGCACGTTTTTTGACTCTCGTTGTTTCTGTTGTTGTTATTTTTGATGTATTTGTTGTGCTATATGTCACAGCAACGTTCTGTTCTGTTCTGGCTGGGGGCAATTAATCATGCCTCTTGCCCCAATAGATTTAAATTGTCGCCTCGTTTATCAAGCGAACAGCCGAGCTAGCATATAAAAAATCAATATTTATGTTAATAAATTGAAATAAATAATAAATAAAACAATACCAGGTATTATGCAGAGTGACAAAGTTTAGTTGGAACTTCAAAGATAAAACAAAAGTATATAAAATAAAAATATATTAATATATATATTTAACAAATGTGTCAATAAGAAATATAAAAAAAATATTCATAAGGGAAATCAAAATTGATTATTAGAATTATGGATATTCTTGATGCTATGTTGACAATGAAGTATGAAATTTTAAATTGTTAAATAAAATTTTGTTATTTCGTTCAACCACAAAATGAAGGTTTAAAAACAAATAGTAAGATAGCATTAACTGCATAATAAACAAAGGTATCTTTACTTTGAGAGGTATACAAAAAATGGCACAAAACTAAGCAGCACTATAAATAGAATAACTAAAATTTATTAAAATTAATTAATTCTAAAATACCAAATTCTATATATATATAAACCAAATCAAAAAGTATAAAATATATTTCATCCGTTTTTTTTTTTTTTTGTGGCTTGCAACTTATTCAGATAACATCGCTAATAAGTTTGACAAGCAAATTGCTGATAATCCGCTTAAAAGCAGTTGAGGGGAGAACAAAAAAAATAGAACAGTGGCTGCAATGCAAACACCATTAATAAAATGTGGGCGTGGTCAGCTGGAAATCAGAGTGGCTGCGATGCTGGCTGTATATTTAATTGGCATTAATGCGACAATAGAATAATAAAATAATAATTTATGCGGCTGACGGCATAGCAAACGAGAGATAAATGTAGATAACAGAGACAGATTGCAAATCCATTGAGCAAACAAAAAATGCCAAAGTGCCTAAGCTGCGAAAACTGACAAAGAAAATATGCTAGAAATTAAAAGATAAAATATCAATTAGTGGATTCCAGTTTGCTGTTTCGTGTTTGCTAATTGAAAAACAAATTATGCCAAAGACACGTTTCTATGGTTCTACTTTTTTTATCTTTCTTTTTGCTAATCCAACTGGCAAAAATGTTTGCTTGCATATTCAAGCTGAAACTATTTAAGTTTTGAGAAAATATTTCAAATGCATATTGCGAGTGCTGGCCAAACAAGGCAATGCAATCAGCAACAAGAAGTGTTAAGCAAGCATTGTGTTTGACACTATCTTACCTCTAACACCATACCCGAGTTGGGCTTACACACACACACACGCGCACATGCACACACACACACATGCCGTCAGTCAACGGAAACGGAAGTGTGGCACAAAAGCGAGATGCATTTTAGCCTTTGCTTTTGATATGCAACTCGATGAAAGCAGCTGCTGCACACACACCACACACATACACACGCACATGCACTCGGTATCCATGTACTTACGTGCATATATTTCTAAACAATTTTTCTTTTCTTATGCGCTCATATAGCACGCACTGCAAATATTTCAATATATTTGCATGATGAAGCAGGAATTGAAATTCAAATGCAATGCGAGTTCAGCTAGCCAGACTTTTGAATGCGCTGCAAGCAATACAGTATAGAGATATATAAATATTATTTTAAATATTAAATAATTTAGGGAATTTTGTTTAATAAATCAAGAACTCACACACAATTTCATTCATTTATTTGACAGAGCAGCGCCTGAGTTAACCATAAATACCCTAACCAATTGACCTCAATGAAAGGCAACGAAAGTCTGCAGTCGTCGAAGTGAGTTATGCAATATCAACGTGTGAGCTAAGAGAGAGAAAAAGAGAGAGAGAATGAGAGTGATATGTATATATACCAACTGGAATCTACTTATGCGAATGCTTAAGGTGGCATCAAGTCAGCAACAACAGCAAAGCACTGAGCACTCAGTCATGGCATGCAGACGTGTGACACACGCCGTATGCGCAATTAATTCACAGTCCGTTATAAATGGCAGAGAAAACAAACGGAAACAAGTTGCCAATTTGCTGGGGGTCCATCATTTTAAGTGGCCATATGGCTATATGATTACGACTTAAGCTTAAAAAAATGAAAAAGAGAAAGAGTAAGGAAAAAAGAGAGAGAGAGCGTATAGCAGGCAGTTGGAGGCAACAGTTATTGCAATGAAACGCGAAATATGTGCAATAAAAATGTTTAAAATAAACGATGCTCAACTCTAAAGACACACACACGCACACACACACAGCAAACCAATACATTCACACACACACACACACATGTTCAGTCTGCCGGCTTTCAAAGGATGATAAATGAGTGTAAGAGTTAAATGCCAGCGCAAGACGGAGACGCCGTCCAAACGAGCGCCATTAAAGCTATTTTATGGTCAACAAAAGCAGCTGAAATAAAAAAAAAAAAACAAGAAAAAAAAACGAATAGCAACTGAAACATGGTTAATTGAGCCGGTCATAAACGAGCAACGAGCATTGGCTGGACCTCGTCCTTTTTGCCGAGTAATTGACATTTTAAATACAGCAGCAGCAGCAGCAACGGCTCACATGGCGTATGATTGATGCGAAAGGCATATGGTGCGCTCAGCGCTGTGTTTTGCAGAGGCTAAGCAGCTTACGGCTGCCAAGTATGCATAAGTAGCTGAAATTAAATTCTGTTCTCTTTTTTTCTCTGTTTTCGGTAAGCGCAACAAGCGACAGGCTCCTGCTGCTGCGACGAATGTTTATGAAAAATTACTTAAGCTGAAGGAAACATGAAAATGAATTTTTCAACAGCGCCTCGTCTGCGTCTGACCTGCTATCTTAAGCTGTCTTAAGCAGACAGCAAAACAAAGCACACACACACACACACACACACTCTGGAAGGGAATCGCAACCGCAACCGAAGCTAATAAATAATTGTCTGGTTAGCAAAGACAAAAGCAAATGCCTATGCGTTTGCCAGCTAACTGAACCATGGGCAGTGCCTCTAGCATCCCATGGAATGGGTTGAAAAACTCCCACTGAGCAATGGCTACATAAATAAGCACATATAAATCATGCATGCCTTGGGTTGGAGCGTCGGTGTCGAGGAATCGTATATATAAATGTACATAGCAACAGTCTCTATTAGAAGTTAACGTCTGTGTGGCCACATAATTCACAGTTAAAGGGCAGAAGAAGCGAAAGCAGATAAGGTGCAAGGGGGCAGATATCACATGAAACACTTGCTAAATAAACTAGTTTATCAGCTTCGCTTGAAATTTTAACTAAAAAAAAAAATAAAAAAATAAAAATAAGTTTTCATTGTTGTAATTTTTGGATTTTTATTGATATACATACTTGAATGCACATTGATAACAGTTTAGTTTTTATATAAACAACTTCACGAATTTCAAACTCAAGTGGAAAAGAACTTAGTGAATCGATAATGATGCTTGATAGGTTCAAGTGCGTTAAGATATGCCTAAATGTTATTATATAATTAGATAAAGATATCGATAATATATTTAAGTACATTTATAGTTATCTTTATCCATAAAAAAAATATATATATATTTATGCTCTTCCGTTCTGTTCCATAACCAGATTTTTCCAGTTTTACGCACCGCTTTATCAGTATAGCCAACCCACCTAGTCTATAATAAATGCTCTTATTACTTATCTCATTTCCACCAAATTTAATAATATCAGCGAAATTTATTTAGTGTACTTAAATTTTAAATAAATGCGGATATCGCCAAGATATTTAACTTAAAGGAAATAGAAATGCAAATCGCAAATCTCTTCATTAAAATATAAATAGAAAGTTGGACGTGGGCATAAGCGACTGCATGATACTTGTTAATGGTTTCAATGAAGCAATATATAATTGAAAAATATAATATTTATCTGAATTAGAAATGAACTGTGATGATTTTCAACTCTTGTCAAATGTTTAAGAAATCTTTAGATTTAAGCTGAATGACTATAGAAGATATAGTTTACTGCTCAACAAATACTGCACATAGTGGGCATGTTGTAACTAAAATATATACATTAGATATAAAGTCTTTCTTTTCACAAAACATATCTAAACAAAACCTTTAAACTATTTACCCTTCATTATATAGTCCAAGTCCAAGCTACAATTGCACTGTTTACACAGAATGAGAAACAGACGACCGGACATGAGAGCCCCCCCGTCATTGCTGGAAAAGCCAATTGACTCGCTTTCACTTCCTGCTCGAGCATAAAACATGCAAAACAAAGTCCACAAACATCTCTGGCTCAGTGTATTAATTGCCAAGGCAACTTTTAATTAATTCCAAATGATTTAACTGCAAAACAAAAGCAACGTGGAACGAGCGAACTTATCTCATATTTAACAATTGCCTGGCCAAATACACCTTTAAAAGGGCTTTAAAAGACCGTGGCCAAATAATTAGCGGCAATTGTGCTAGTTGCGAACAAAAGGTTAATGCTAAAGGCAAATCAAGTATACGCCGTGCAGTCCATTCACAAAACTCAGGTTGCTGATGTTTAAGCTGCTATTTCTGTTCTTCTACGAGCACTTAATATACTTAAATTCTACTCGGCAATAGAGTAACATATTAAGCCACTTCCCAGTAACTAACGAACACTTAAACTTCGCTCACAATTCTGATTTCGGCCAAATAAGAATAGAAAAAACTCCCGCACAGTGCTCAGATAAAGTAATCGCCCCAAGCAAAGCTCACTGACTATTTATAACAAAGGAGCCAAAGCATTCTTAATTAGATATTTTAACCAAAGCATTAGCCGTAACACCTATGCGAACAACAACAACAACAACAAGAGCAATTAGTACAACAACATCCATTGTCCATTGAGCGAAGCTAAGAAGTTATGGCAGCTCAGCTAAACAGCACCAACAACAGCAAGCGCCATTTATTTAGGCACTGTTTCTGCCACGCCCATATCTAAATGTGTATGTGTGCGTGTGATAGTGTTTAGCAAATTAGGTTTGCAAACTAATAGATACACACATGCAGCGAATCGTCGGAGTAGTACAACTATAACAATAACAACAATAGGTAGAAGTAGTGGCAGTAAATGCTATATATGACTGACTTGTATATACCCTAGAGTCAAGATAAGATTTTATACATTTTATATGTACTCTTCACTCACACAGGCACACTAACTTATACATTAACATTCTTCAAGCAAGCCCAGCGCTGATATAGCCATTCTATTTGATTTATATGCTTGAGTTCTTTGGAAATTTGAAGCACTATAAAATTGGAATCAAATTTATGTAAATATAATTAATGAAAGAACACATACATAATTATATTATAATGGCAAAACAAATATGAACATTTTCATAGCTAGATATAATAGAAAACTCAAACAGCTGCTGAATTGACATTATTCAAAATACTATCGCATTTGTTGGATTATACCTAATTTTATTTGTATTAAATCTTCAATTTTTTCTAATATTCAGGATTAGATAATGCTAACACCCTTTCCCAATACCTCAATAACTCAACAAAGACTATAAACTTAAACTTCGCTATAAACTAATTCAGACTTCCATCGCACTACATCTTCACTTCACGACTACTTTGCATTGTTTACAGGGTATAGCAACAAGTAAAGCCACAACTATGGTTACAACTTCATTAGGTAATTCAATGCGGCCTTTACGTGTGCCACAGTCCTTTGCTGCCAATAAACACAATTTTACGCTAATTGGGTAACAAATATAATTGCCAAGAGCAGCGTAATAAACCACACACACACACAGAGACAGAGAGACGAACACCCACACACACTCCCACAGTCAGTCGCATAAATATGTGAATTGTTGCGAGTATTTCGGTTAGCATCTTGGCAAGTTTATTTGCCTGTTGATCTAGCGCAAGAGAGCGGCAAATTGAATGAGGGTACCTCAACAGGTTCATTAGGTAAGTAGCTGGCGTTGCCAACCCATTCACAATACACTCATCGAGCACCATTGTGATTAGCGTGTAATGTGTGGGTGCGCCTACAAGAACAAGAAGAGGAGGGTGCACCGGGCCCCATTGCTTAACGGGGCTGCGTTTTGTTTGCTGCCGCGTAATGAGTTTCTCAATTCATTATTAATTAAAGCCTAAACAAACTCGGCAGCTAAATTATTTGCAATTCAACAGGCAAACAACCGAAAGATGGCACAAAAAAAAAAAGTAAAATGAATAAATAAACTTCCGCAGATCTGCAATCGAAAATCGTTTGCTGTTTGGTTTCATTACGCTCGTTCAATAAGTTAAGAGAGAGTATATCGGGGCAGGCTGTTGCCTTATGAATATTAATAAATTATACTATTTAATTATAATAATAAATAAATAATAATAATAAATTGATTTTAAAAAATGTTGAAATATTTTTAATTAATATATTTTTTTTTTTATTTAATTCAAAAAGAGTACTCTGCAGTCATTTATATCCGTTTTTTTTTTTTTTTGCATTTGTATTGTTGTTTGCCTAACGCCGATTCGATTTGTTTGCACTTGGTTAATTGAAATAATTGTCCTTAATTTGTTTGTGCCTGCAAGCAGCGCCGCCCCCCAATCCCAGCGCCCACTCACTTATCCCCAGCTCGACAACATCTTCGCGCGCAGCAAATTGATTGTCTGCGATTTGCTCCTCTAAAGCCTGGCAAATCAATTATTTGCACGAGCACTTGGGGGCGTGGCCCACCAGCGAAATTGATTAAAATTGATTTGCCGAAAGGAAGAGAGCAACAACAAGAACATAAGAAAGGCTCGAAAAATGCAAACAGTTCCCGCATATTAGACTTGATTAAATTATTTAACATTATATCGAGCACACAAAAATTATCCTTGACATCTCGGCGCCTTAATGGAATACTTAAATTGGAAGAAACACACAAATAAAATAATATATCTAAAGCCACCAGAGCTCGAATAAAAAAGGCAAACCAAAAATCAAGTTAATCAGCTTAATGGCTTTTTTTCATTATTTAATTTGCGTTTGTGCTCAAGCAAAAACCGCATTTTAAATAATATAAAAGGTATTAAAAATAATAATTAATTTTAATTGTATAGTAAAATAGGATTTTATTAGATTGTCTAAAGTCTAAAATTTTATTCATTTGCTTAAAATACAAATCAACAACTAATCTAAGTACTAAAACTAATCATTTCATTTTGCAATTAAACAACTTCTTAACATTTTCTTAAATACATTTTCGAGATAAACCCAAAAATGTTTACTAATAAGATTATTTACATTGTTTATCACCAATCCCATAATCTTATAAAATTGCATAATAGATAATCTCTCGTTTGCTGCAATTTGACGAGTCACTTGCCAAACACATTGATGCTCGTCGAGCGAGCAACACTTTGCGCGCGTGTTATTCCCACTAGAAACAGGGAAGGGAAGAGAAAGGAAATGTCAGGTGCCTGACAAACGGTGAGTGGATTATTTGCTAAATTGGCAAACAGCAAATATTCATTTCAATTTATGTCAATTCGAATATGCACGAATGCAGTCGATCTGCAGCTGTACGTGAATAGCTGTGTTAACGGGCAGCAGCTAATGCGCAGACATCAAAGCCAAAAAGTGTGTGTATGTGTGTGTGTGTGTGTATGGTTGGGTGGGGGGTCGCGGCATTCACCGCACCACACGCCACAAAAAGAATAACACATCACGCATACGACATGTAAGCCGCATTATGAATATTTTGTTAGCTAAGCGCTCGTCCCAGTACTCCTCCCACCTAGCCCCCTCCATACCCCTTCATACCCCACCGTACCCTAACAAATATCAAATAATGATTATCAACATGCAGGCGAAAAACATTGAAAACGCATTTCAGCTCATTTGATTTATGAATGCAGCGCGACAGTTGACATTGGTATTATTTTTGTTTTTCTTCTTCTTCCCTTCACTATTTTTGCTGTGGGTGGCTGGGCGCGGTTCGAGTGGCATTAAGGATCCGCAAATATTACAGCTAATGCATCAATTATCCCTTGGCATTTCGTTGTTGTTGTTGTTGTTGTTGTTGCTGTGCATTAAAATGCGTGCAACACGCTTGCAGCATTAGTTCGCCAGCACGCTGAAATAGTAAATGGGAAATGGAAAATTACAACAACAACTGCGGCAGAAATAGCAACAACAACAGCAAAAACATTTTGTGGCTATTGCGTTTTAATTGCTTAATATTACACACATATTATTATTATTATCATTATTGATTTTATGCTTGTTACACTAAATGGATTCAATTGCTATTTTATGTACTCTAACTTTAGGGCTCTTTTAATTTGTTACATAATATGGCATATGAGGAAGTCGGAAATGGAAACTTATATATTTACAATAAAAGAGAAGAATCTATGCTGGTGTTCAAAAGATGTTTAATTAGTTACAAAAGTTGTTGGAGTTGAATTATATCATTATATTGAATTTCATTATAATTATAAAAATAATTCAATTTCATTAATTATTCCAATAAACGAAAAATTATATAATATATTTGTAACATATATGTATGTATATATAATATATATTACATATAAGAGCTACATGTATGTAAAGCTGCAAAGGCGCAAAACAAATTTATCCCAGCTAACTAAAATCAACTCTTTTCTATATATATTACATTTCTTGCCCACTTTTTAAACTTTCATTTTCTTTTAGGCACTCTCCAAGAATTCCATTGATATCCAATTTTTAAATACATTCAATTTGATTGTGTTGAACAGCTCACTCAATCGTTAAGTAGTCATCAATCACAGCAGAGTATTTCATTTCCGGCACTTCAATTTGCCATGTTTCCTACTTCATGTTCCGGCTCTTTTTTGACTGCCGCAAAAGCCGCACGAAATTATTATTTTCATTTTCATAATGCATATAATGCAAATTGTGCAATTTTGTTGGCAAATGTTTTTCGGGAATTCTAGCCAAATTGTGCGTAAGCCTGCAAATGCAAACACGAATTCATGTTTCGGCCAAATCAGCAAAATTTAATGAACCGAATTTTTAAGTTTATGCCAAAGGTATTCAGTTCTCAATCGGGTATTAAATGCTATTTTCAATTTACAGCTAATTAAATGTTATGCACACCTAATTTAAGCATTTCAATTGGCTTTCGAAAGTGAATTGGAAGTGAAGCAATTAACTGTGGACATAACCCGTGGCCAGCTCGCAATTGCCCCTACAAACATTCTTATTAATTGTAAATATTAATTTCAATTAAGAAATTTACTAAGCCTTAAAACTCGCATTCAAAATTAAAGCAAACACAGGCAAAGCTGCAGAGAAACAGTGAGTAGAGGGTTAGAGAATGAGCGTGTGAAGGAGTTACAGATGAGTTAATGGTAGGAGAGAACGGGAGACTGATAGAGAAAGACTAAAAGAGAAAGAGTAGAGGAAATCAGGCATAAGGTATAAGAGTTGAAAGCTCATTAGATTGCAAACACAAATTGCATTTTCAACAATAAGCAAAGAACTGAAAGGTAAAGCTGAATTTATGAGAATCACATAGAAGAGTAACATTTGAAGATTGTCTATCGTAAAGAAATAGCTTATTGAATAATGGATATTATAATAAAAAAATTTAATGAATAAATACATTCATCTTATTCAACATTCATACATTCATACATTCATACATTCATACATTCATACATTCATACATTCATACATTCATACATTCATACATTCATACATTCATACATTCATACATTCATACATTCATACATTCATACATTCATACATTCATACATTCATGCATTCATACATTCATACATTCATACATTCATACATTCATACATTCATACATTCATACATTCATACATTCATACATTCATACATTCATACATTCATACATTCATACATTCATACATTCATACATTCATACATTCATACATTCATACATTCATACATTTATACATTCATACATTCATAATATTAATAATAATAGTTCAAGACCTACACAGAGGAGAATTGCATGGAAGAACAGTTCTTAAGCACTTTTAATTTTATGTACTTTTAATTCACATTTCCCACAACAAATTTAGCTCAACTTTAATTTGAGCAAAAAGTAAAGAAAAAAAAACAAAACGAAGAATTCCACACACTATTCGCTTTTATCAGCTTCAATACAATTTTTGTGGGCCGTGCCAAGTGAGCTGCATAATGGACTGCCATAGTCTTATCAATGCACAGCCATCGGCTCATGCCTAGCTGTGAGTGTGTGTGTGTGTGCCTGGCCAAGTAAGCAGTCAAGTATAAAATCGTAGCATACTTTTCTGCTGGCCGGCAACTAAAAAATAAATACGTTGCCATTGCAATGCCGTTTACAACAGGCACACAAAATGCTCTTTGTTGTTCTTATTACAAATATATATATATATAAATACATGTATATGTATGTGTGCTTGTGTATGTTTATATAGCTTACTTTGTTGCTGCTTCTTGACTGCTTCGCTGTTGGCCCGCATATTGCGCAATCACATAAACCGCTGCAATCGTGCATTTTCAGGTGTGCCACAGTTGCAACAACCAGACAAAAATACAAAAACAAAAAACAACAACAAAAATAAACAACTACAACAATGGGCGCACAACAAGTTTTTGCTTATACACAATGTTCAAATAGAGCACATTTTCCACTGCCTTACATTGTTTTTGTTTTTTTTTTTTCTGTTGCTCCGCTCTTCAATTGTTTTCTTTTTATTATATCACTTTTTTTTATGAAAGCAAATTTTATTTTATTTCACAAAAAGTTGTATATCAGTCAAAGAAAATATTGTATTGATTTTTACAAAAATATTTTTTTTAAGTTTATTTTTAAAATTAAATTTATAAAAATAATTTATTATATTTTTATTTGATTTTCTTTAACAATTTAATAAATGATTGACAAAAAAATCTAAATTTATCATATATTTTTTTATATTATTAAAATAATTTTCTTACACATATATACTTTTACATATTTTTTACTACCAAATCATAAGTCAATGCCTTATTCACTGTCATACACCGCGTATACGCAATAACAATCAGTTGAAATGCAAATACGATTAGGCAGCTGCTTGAAAATTAATTAACTGCCATGAGGAAAACTCAGCTAAGTGCTAACTCAGTTTCAGTCCACAGAGACATTTCAGTGCTGAAAACAAGAGTGAGCCAAAGCAAAAAAAAAAAAAAAAAGAATAGTTGTTACCAGCATACCTGGCTCAAGTACAAGGCAAAGGCAAAGGGAAACCCACAAAAATTCGGTTTTACCCCAATCGAATGTTGGATTTGGATTAACAAGTAGTCCCTGCCCAAATCAACTCACACACACAGACACACACACACACACACACACACACACACACACACACACACACACTTAACTGAGGGTAAATCAGTTTTAATTGATATTTGCCAAAGTACTTCCATGTAAGCAAACACTTTGAGTAAATTTCGGTTGGCAGCGACGCACCTTGAAATATATATATGGCAAATTTGCATTTTTAACGGAACCTTGTTGAATAACTGTAAAGCTAATGTATATTTTTATTTTTATTTGCATGTATTCACTTCACTTTTCTTTTTGTAATTCACAACGAATGAATTTTGCAACAAAATTTTCAATTTTCATTGGGAGCATTTTCGGTCGATGGCAATTGGCACAATAAACCGCGATGCTCTCTGCTGTGCCAGTGTTGACAAGTGCTCGGTAGGAAAATTAACGTTTTACCGCAAAACTGTTCGCCTGGGCAGCGTCCAGCGCCTGCTGGACGCTGCACATTCCAATTGCACTGTCAACACTCGCACACACACACACACACAAATTGTTAAACGAAAAACTGCAGCAGTTGAGTGGTTGTCAGTGGTTGGCGCTGCACCACTCGCCAGCTACTAGTGCTCCCAGTTGGATATGTATGTGTGACTGTGTGTGTGTCTGTGTGTGTGTGTGTGCGTATGTGGCTTTTGCGGTCTTGCCTTTGCACACACATTCAACGTTAATTGATCCAACAGCAAGCAAGCAGCAATAAAGGATTTGATTTTGCAGCATGACAAAAGGCAATCCCAGTCGCTTGCATTGCTCTCTATCATTTGCTTTGCCAAGCCAACCAGTCAATCAGTACCTACATACATCAGTCAGTCAGTTAGTCAGTTAGTCAGTCAATCAATCAGTCAGTCAGTTATTCAGTTAGTCAGTTAGCCAGTCAGACAATCAATTGCCTTGTAATTGAATTTTAAACTTTATTTACTGTTTGCGCACGGTGCGCTCGGCACATTTGCCTAAAAGCCAGACAATTGCTTTGGGGGCTGTTGCGACTGTGCGCATGGTGGGCGTGGCAGTTGGCTATACGAAATATCTCAACACTTCACAGAGAGAAAGAAATACTTACAGTTCAATTACCCAAAAAGAAATAAGAGGGGGCGTGTATAGGATGAGTGTGTCAGACTAACAAATACCCTGTATACATTTATATGATATTATGTTAAGGATGGATGATCCCCTGTATGAAGATATATGATATGATGTTAAAGTAGGTATTATATGATATCATGCTAAGGATGAGTGATCCCCTGTATGAAGATATATAATATGATGTTAAAGTTGGTATATAATAAATTAATTTTATATGCTATCAATATTAAAATATATCCAAGTTAGAACACTGCCTGATTTGAATATAAATATATCCATTTCATTATCTATCCCAATAAAATATATAAAAAATTTATTTTTCTCTCCCTTTACATACCCCTGCCATAGTTGTTCAAGCTCCACTTTGAATATGCACAATAAACAGCTCAACAATAAGTGAAAATAAGCAATGGAATCCCACGATTTTTCACTGCACTTCAAAAAATACAACACTCGGCAGTTTTTGTGAGCCGCCTGTTTTCGCTGTTGTCTGTCAATCAAAAACGCGCGCAGCAGACAGCAGAGGCAGAGGCAGACATAGGGATGGAGGATGGGTTGGGAGGCGTGGCAAGGGTAACGTTTGGCTGTAGGCTGAGTGGGAAGTGCCACAGAATGTGAGTTATGGCTATCTGTGGGGCGACGTTTAGACAAAAAACTGAGGGCGGCAACTGACTTACAGTGGCTGCAATCGGTGAACACTCAAAGGCTGTAATTTTGCGCAGTTAACTGATTTGAAACAGACTAAAAGAATCTGAAAAGGCGAAACAAATTGTAAAAAAAAAAAAAAAATGATGCAAGGGTTAGATGTCATTTTAAAGACATTGTCAAACAAAAGTGTATGTGAATTTGTAATGAAATACATTTTGGAATGTAAAAAAAAAAATACAAAAAATATCCTTATATATTAAGATACTAAATAAATAAAAATAAAGATTTTTGCAGTTACTAAACTGTTTTAAAAGAGATAAATTATTCAGAAGCGATTTGTAGACTTTAAAGAATTTTAAAAAATTTACTTAATTTTCTTAAATCTGTTGAACTTATATATATTTTCTATAACATACAACTGACATAAATAATGTTATTAGTTTTCTTTTATTTTTTAAGTTTTATTCTTTTAATTTATTTTCATTTTTCCTTTTAATTTATTTTCTCATTTTCATTCATATTTTATTTCATTTCATATCATTTGTAGCACAGTGTAATACGTGTTGCCAAAATTGGCATGCACAGACAGAACATCATAATTTTGCACTGACTTATTGTTGAAATTTGCGAATTTTACGAATTTGCGCTGAGCTAGACTAGACAAGCCAGACAAGCGAAAAGACAGAAAGGCAGGCAGAAAGACAGACAGACAGACAGTGAGGCAGAGAGACAGGCAAATAGACACAGAAAATAATTCGGATAATCACAAAATTATTGACAGCTCAGATTTGAGCGAGAAGCCACTAAAGTAATCAATGGCAGACAAGGCCGGGTATATAGATACAGACAATATGTATACAGATACAGATATATATCTATACATATATTGATATTTGTGTATGGCTAAGTGAAGTCTGATTCGGCAACTGCTAACAAATTGTAAGGGATAGCAAGTCAGCAGGAAAAAAATGCATTATTAATAAGCTGTTAAATTTGCTGAGCAAACAGAACACACACAGCATATAAATAATTCACAGTGCGGCCAGACAGAGATGGAGAAAGTGAGAGAGAGACAGACTCAGAGAGAGAGACAGAAATGGAGCATTGCAGCATGTGATATTTTTGCATTGGACAAATCGAAGTGGAAATTATGCACATCGAATGCTGCATTTTCCATAGCTGAAGAACTCCCTTTTGCAGTTCGCGTTCAACGTTTACAATATTTTGAATATTTTATGCGTCGATGGCGTAAGGATGTACCCGACGAGCAGATACTCTGCGAGTGTGCATGTGTGATGTTGCTTGTCAATGGCTGCAACTGTCACATGCCTCAATGCTGATCCACATAACACACAGAGAGCCACGTGTTGCCCTTTGCCCCCACGCTGCAGTGGCCAGGATGGCGATAGGTAGCTGCAGCTTCGGCATTCAGTGTGCGCAGCTGGCACTGGAATAATATCAGACTGTGTTTATGCATTTGCAATGCAGCAACAGCAGCAGCAGGAGCAACAGCAACAGCGGCAGGAGCAGCAGCAGGAGTAGCAGCAGCTTCTCCTTCGCTTTGTGCCACTCGAGCGCCTTGATGTATGCAACGCAGTTCTTGCCCCTGGCTTCAGCATGACTAGCCCTCTCTCACTCTCGCACTCTATCTCCCTCTCTCTCTGGCTCTCAGCTTCTATTTTTTATTAAGAATTCATTTTTCTGCGTGTTGTTTACATTGACATTTCATTTATGTTTGCTTATGCAGCTGCAGCAGATAGTTTGACACACACACACACACACACACACACACACATGCATAGTAAAAGTCCTTTTGGGTTTTGCTCGATTCGATAAGTAATTGATACGGTTTTCAGGTTCGTTGCTCTGCTTCACCAGCGGCTGCTGCAGCTGCCAAGCCAAAGGCAAAAACCCAGCCGCCTGTGTAACTCCGGCAAAAACATATATGAGCATAAATGTTTAAGAGATGCCAGGGGAGCTTTGCTTTACCTTCAATATAAGTGTAAATAGCTGGAACTAACAGCTTCTCAATACTTAAGCTGACTACTGGAATGCTAAAAAAATTATGCTTTATTGCACATTAATATTGAAATGTTTAGCGGTTAGTGTAGAAATGAAAAATTACCGATTTACCATGTGGTTTGCATCAATCTTTATAGAATCGAAGCATTAACCCAATCATAATGACTTACCAATATTAATTCCTAATCTTTTAACTATCAGACTTCACTTCGTCTCAAAATTCCATTCGTTATTTTAAAACTGTAACATTATCAATACTTAATCAATAAGTTCTTCCTATATCTATCAAAGCCCTCTAAAAAGTTATTCAATTAGTAACTAAAACAAAACTGAAATAAATTTTGCAGACTTATAAAGATCATTTGCTATTCCAAACCCTAATCAAATGGCATCAATTGCAGCTAGCAGCAGCTGACAGAGCAAGAGAGCGAGAGAGGGGAGAGAGAGAGAAAGAGAAGAGACAGAAGTCGCATGTCCAAGGAACAATAACAAAACGAAGTGTTGGCTAACTGGAGCAAGTGTCAATTACGCTTTAATAGCCAAAGGATAACCGAAAAGGCCGCAGCAAAGTGTGCGGCATGGTCAGACAGTTTTTTGCTGCTATTGCTGCTGCTGTTGCTGTTGTTGTTGCTGTTGTTGTTGCTGTTGTTGCTGCTGATGCTGTTGCAGTTAGCCGCAGTGAAAGTGTGAAAAGTGTGCGACAATGAAAGCGCGGTCAGACGATGATATTATGGCGCTTTGAAGTGGACGACATGATGACACTGCTGGTGGCAGCGGCAGCGGTTGCCAGCAGCAACAGCAGCAGCAACAACAGCAGCAACAACAAGTGCTGCAAGCACAACGGAAACCAACAAAACGGGAAGCAGGAAATGTCGCAAACACTAAATCAGTGAAGTGCATTAGAGGCGACGCTCGCTCTCTCTCTCTCTCTCTCTCACTCTGTCTCTCTATCTCTCTCTGTGTGTGTGGGCAGGAAGTGCTTGGTGCCTGGCAGATAGCAAATATTGATTCGATTATGGCAAATGAAATGAAAGATCTGCCATTTTATTGCGACACAAAAGCTCATAAATCACTTTGCCAGCTGCAGCGAATTTCAGTTGCTTCCTTAAAGACGCAACATTCCGAGAGAGTGAGAGAGCGAGAGAGAGAGACAACTAGAGCTGATTAGAGCAACTCGTTCGTGCATTAATGCAAAACAACGCCCAACGCCAAATGTCGAAATTATCCGCAGACAACGCGGTTTGCCATTGTTGACAATTTCCTGTCGTTGTCAGCGTCGACAACAAAATTTCAATGTTGCTGTTGTTGTTGCTTTTGTTGTTGTTGCTGCTGTTGAGCGACATGTGTGTGCTGCCAAAACTGCTGCGGCGCGGGGCGTGGCAATTGCTCATTGTCATGCGGCTCATCAGCGAGCTGCAATAAAGCCAAAGTTCTTGGCACAACGAAATGTTGGCAAAACAAAGCAGCAAGGGCAAGGGAGAGAGTAAGCAAGAGAGAGAGAAAGAGAGAGAGAGAGAGAGAGAGAGAGCAGAGGTAGTGACAGAGGTGGCTAGATTGTGTGTAAACTTTAAAACAGCATAATTAAGAACAGTTTTCTAGACAATTTGAGAGCGCGCAGCTCAGCTAAGTTTAAGAGCTAAGCAAATGCCTATTTGAGAAGCTTATTGAGTGAAAGAGTTAAATGAGCTAGGAATACTCTAATCACTAATCTACAACTGTTTACACTATTCGCATTTTTATAAGAAATCACACATAGACAAGTCTTTAAAGTTATACATTAGAATAAGCTTAGTCAACAAAATATTGAAAAGAAAATAAGAATTTTATATCGATTTAAGTAAGCTAACAAGAAGTGGATGAGATGAGATGGTCAAGTCTCAATACTTAAGGTACGTACTATTGAACCTTGCAAAAAATATTGTGGGAAGCTGAGGCAAGTTTTGCAAAAACTGCGATTCTAGTCATTTGCTTAGGTTAAATAAAACTTTTGTCTATTTATTTTAATTGGCCTGTTATTTATTGATTAAATACCGTCTACGTAGCATTTATGTATGAAAAGGTTAATTTGTCGCGAGAAAGATTACAGAGCTGCTTGACGAGAAATCTTAAACAGCAGACAAAGGCAAAGAATAGAAGTTAGTAGGGAGAGATTAGTAGGGAGTGCAGTGTAATATTACATATTTAATGTTTACTTATATGTAGGATTGTATAAGTATACTAAAAGCAAATGAGCGATATACATCAAAAACAAAATAAAATTTAAGAAACTTTTTAGAAGAACAATTCTTAGCTACTGCAACAATCAGATCAATCAACAATCTTAACAACATATCTGCTCATCTTGAGCCTTTAGTTGGACAGCGGCATTACTATTACATATATTGGGTTGTCCAGAACGAATTTGCCGATTTTTTAAAAGAAAGTAAATACATTTTTATGAAAACTTAGAATTAAGGGGTTCTCTACTTAACCTATGCTCTTATATTAAAATTTTTAATCTAATACTAACAAAAAAGTTTAATATGATACAAAATTAAAGAAAATAAAACATATTTTAAAAAATTTTAAAATTGAATATAATATACATATCTAAAGTCAATCAAATATTAAATGTTCAATGCTTACTTAACATATATTAAAATTCAATAAAAACAAAAACTGTTCAATAAATGAATCAATTACTAACTTTACGATCTATTCATATTCATCATCTATTTATCATTAAATTAATCTTAAGGCACTTTTGCATAAACTTTTCAATTACTCGCTGAGTTGCATTATGGTCGCCGCACTGCATTCACAATGATGGAAAGTGAGTCGCGGTGCATTAATAGCTCCGCTGCTCGGCATTGTTTTGCCAACTGTTTTGTCATTCTCTGTGGCCGCATAGAGCGACCGCTGGAGCAGCCGCTAAGTAATCGCTGGCTTACGCTGAAGTGAAGGCCAAAAATGTTTTTATTTTTTGTCTTTCTTTGCTTTTGCCGGCGCAGGACCCCATTAAAAATACAAAAAGGCAAAGGCGACGCAAAAAGGGAATGCAAAATCAAAGTGCGTTGAGGCCGGTTACCTGCTGCCGGACGCAGCGACATCTTCTGCAGGTTGCATGCGGCAGAACAGGCCGCAATGCGGCCGCAACAGAAGCAGCAGAAGCAGCAGCAGCAGCGGGAGATGGAGCTCTAGCAGGAGCTGCAGCAAGCGAACCCGAACCAGCCAGGCGCAGTCCATTAAACGTGTCAAAAGACGTTACGCCCGAGGGATGCAGCTGAGGGAGCTGAAGCAGCGGGTCAGAGTGAGCTGGGGCAGTGGCACACAAAACAAACAACAGAATAAAGTTGCATCCTCCCTCTCTCACTGTACCTATCTCTCTCTCTCTCTCTCTCTTCTTCTCTTTCTTTCTCTGTCTACACTTTTATGGTTATCGCGCCTTTCGCAGCTCAAGTGTCCTTTGCTTTTGGCCAACAAGATGGGCCAAAATGGCTGCTGGCCAACGCAAGCGTCGACCACAACAATCTCTATATGTGTGTAGCTACACTGAGAGAATGGGGAAGAAATGGATTTGTGATTGGAGAAAAAATATCATACGTTTGTTTACTTATTTTTATTTTAATATTATTATTATTATTTTTATTATAATTTAATTATTCGTAATATATATATTATTTATGTATTTTATATTATTATTTTTATTTTATTAAATAATCAAATAGAATTAAGTTTGAGCTCGTTTTCCATTCTTATATTATCATTATTTTTATAATTTTATTTTACACTTATTCTTTTATTATGATTTACATATGTATTTAATGAATATATTTTTCTTTTTTACTACAAATAGAATTTAGTTAAATTCTTTTCTCCAAGTGCAGTGCACAGACTCCTAGCGCACAGTGACACTTTTTCCGAGTCAAATGTATCGTTTGCCCCGTTTCAATTTTTTTCTTTTTTCTTTTTTTTTGGACTTGCCTGCGCGTCTATGTCTCAATTATCGGGCAATTCGCTGACAGTTTTTCTATGACCATTCGTGATAAAATAAAATAAACAGCGCTGCTGCGTCTATAAAACAGCTTGCCAACGGCCAACAGAAAATTTCGAAAATTAAGTGATATAGCGCAATTGCTTTAAATATAGAAAGAGATACTATATGCTTTAAGTGAACCACATTGCTGGAAGTGCAAACGTAACTTTATATACCGAAAAGTTTTTAGTTATTTAGTATTTTAAATATACCCACACACACACACACATAGCCCGTTTGAAGTAGCCTCAATTATTATTGACGCGCCTGAAAGTAGGCCACAAATAATTTTAAAATTATTCAGAACAATTTTGGTAGAATTACACCGCCTGCTAGGCACATGCATATGCTCTTATGCCTTATTGAAATATTCATGCAGCCACGCCCCATTTTAAACGCCCACCAATCAAAACAATAATAAAACAACAATTACGAAAAACGAAAATAAATACGAGAGAAAAAGAAACAAAAAAAAGCTCGAGTTGAGTTGTTTGCCTCTCATATAAAATGAAAAAACTTATAACACGTAATGGCATATGCAGTGTGTGTGTGTGTGTGTGTGTGTGTGTGTAGCAGTGTGTGTTGCATGAGTTGTTCCTTAATTGGTTGGCATACTCTGCACTCTGTTCCTCTTCCCCCCCCCCCCTCCCCCCTCTCTCTCTCTCTCACTCTTTCTGTCTTTTTCTTTTTGGTTGCCCACTTAAAATCGAACGAATGAGCGAATGCTTGGTAGACTTTTTAATTTGAACTGCGCTGCATATATTCAAATTGCATGTGTGTATTCATGTGTGTGAGTGTGTGTGTTGTTGAATTTTTTACTGTTATATTTGCAGTGATTGGCTGTCATATGGGCTGTGCTACTGTCCAAGTGAAAGCAGTTTGCGCTTGACTGCAGAACAACGGCAATTTTATTGACCATTTCAAAAAGGGCCACAAGACACAAAAGACAAAGGACAACAAAAACCGAGCTGGACACTGCTGCCCAAACAAAAGGCATATCACAGTTAACAAACGCGTGTAATGATGCCAAACAACACACACACACACACAGATAGAGAGACATACACACACAGGACAACATTTGTAGAGCTAGGCAACTATGTAGGACAAATGCATAACTAAGATTTCCTATTTCAGTTAACAATTTGATAACAGCAACTGGTTTTTGTGTCAACAAAAGCAGACAGACAAAACGAGCATTTTGCTTGGATTTTCAAATGCTGCAGCTGCTGCTCCACCTGCCTCTAAACAAACACCCTTTGCCCAATAGAACGATGCACTCAGCCATGAGACAACAATGGCTAACAATATGCCATAACAAAAAGGATAGATATGTATGTATGTATATATAGAAATGTATCTATCGATGTTGGGTTATGCTTGGCTTGCAGCTAGGCATGGAATACTCTTTCAGAGTAAAGTCATGTGAAACAATCAGGTATATAATAATAATATGTAAGCAAAGATTAATTGAATAATTCACCTAAGTAACATTAATGATTAAATATGAATTATTCCCTAGCACTAAATTATTAACTTATTTATAAACCAACTTGATTTTGAATAATATACAAAAAAATCGATAATAATAGAAGAAAAATATTATAGAAATCTTATATAATTTGTGTTGTCAGCAATAATAATTTTAAAAAATTATATGTCCTGCCAAACAAAAATTGAATTGTTAATAATAATTTATTAAAATAATAATTAATAATTAAAATTCAATACAAAATACACACGAATATAAATATTCAATTAGAGTATCAAAGCGTCGCAATAAGTATTTATTTTCGTTTAGAAATTTTTGTACAGTCTGCAAGCTGAGCCGCAATCGAGACGAGCCTAGCACAAGCTCAAAGCTTTCAAACGAATTCATTTGAGAAATTGATATTAGAAAGCAATTAGTAACATTGCGTAGTCTACTCCCAGGGCCGATTGTCAAGCATCGGCGCCAACAAGTAATTGCAATTAACGCCTGACAGCCCCCAGGGACCAGCCGCAGGCAATGGAGAGGGGCGGTGGAGTGTTAAAGCCGGGGTTAAAAAAAAGGGCAAGCCCCCTCCGGCGTACACTACTCCGTGGCACTCGTTAAGTTTAAATTTATGCCCGTACAATGTTTACTTATTTCTGATTCTCATTGCTTTCTTTTATTTATTTGTTTTTTTTTCTCTTTTTTTTTTGTATTTTTGTACTTTTGCTTACACGCAATTGTCATTTATCACTTTTTATTGATTGCCGTGAATTTATCAATATCCGCTTTTACCAAGCGCCGCCCACTCGGCGTATACGTAACCATTTTTAATGCCTTGCGAATGGAATTCCTTCCCTCTTTCGCTTTTCCCTTTCTTCTCCCTTTTTTTTCCTCTGTTCACATATTTATTTACTTTGTTGTTGTCGCTGAGTATTTTTGTTCAAGGCATGAAATTGATGCGCTTTACATGTGTGTGTGTGTGTGTGTGTGGGTGGAGGCGTTATGCTTAATGTGATTATTTAAAACATTTCCATTGGGCACGATATGCGCAGAATACGCCCGTACCACGTCCTTCACGGGGAACAGGTGAATTTATTAAGAAAATTAAATAAACTCGCGCACCGAGACCTATGTCTGTCAGAGCCAGCAATTTATCTACGCGCATTGAATGTCAAGTGCCAAGAATTTTTTTGTTTTTCTATCTTTTTGTTGTGTATTAATTAAGGAAATACTTAAAATAATTAAAAATCTTTGAAGCGTAATAAGACAGGCAACATATGCAAATGAAAAAGAGAATTCATGGAATTTGATGTTAATAGAAAGTATTTTTTTTGTTTTGATATTTTTATTATGATTATAAATATTATTATTCATTTTATAGAGTTTACTTTGAAAATCAACATCACATAGATATAAAATAAACTGAATATATATTTCTTTAGGTAATATTGATCACTGTCATTATTCTTATCATAATCATTATCATTATCAACCCATTTATCAATTCCCCATAAATTTACAAACTGTTAACTAGCTTAAGATAGATATTTCACATAATTTAAACTCGAATCTGTTGCCCTTTTCAAATGCAATCGGATTTAATGAATCTCTCTACATCAGCGACTGATATAATCTGATAAATATTACACACTTTTTGGATAGCAAAACGCGCTGGCAAACATTACGATAATGATAATGACAACGATGAGCTGCACATAAGCTCTGACATATTATGGTCGATGGTAACTTTTGCATTGCCTAGGACACATCGTTCAGTTCGGTTCAGTTACCCACATGGCTGACCCACTCAACGGCAACGTGCGCAACCCTTTCGCAATTTAAATGCCCCACCCTGAGGTCGGTGCCTGGCAATGGCAGCTTAAGTCAACGGAAATCCCGAGGACTTTGCGTTAAGACCTGCTCGCATGCAATTTAGCCAAAATGTATTACATTCAATTTGAATACTAAGCCGCTTACCAACACTAAAAGTTTGATGTGCACACAATAAACAGGATTTTTGGCTACAATTAGCATGTAAGCCGAAAGCAGAGCAAACGACATCCCAGACTGAATAAAGAGCGAAAATAAAAAAAATAAAAAAAATAAAAAAATAGCAAAAGGTCAGCTCGACTAAAAGTACATGAAGCTCGAAATTGGCATTGTGCTTGAGCTGAACAACCGCAAAACTGGCAGTCAAAGTCCCTCTAACCGGGCACAATTAACACACACACAGACACACACACACACAGAGGCAGCTTCAAGGGAGCGTATCCTGTGCCACAGCAAGCAAACGCACAAAGCAGCGAAAAGAAACGGATACTTATTTAAAATTTATGTAGCGTAATTACAAGCGATTTAACCCATTGCTTGGACCGAACGTACTCCTTTACCCATTGCCATTTAAAGCAAACTCGATTCGTAGGCTGGCAATCCTTTCGCATTTAAAAACTGAAACACAAATGGAAATGGCAAAAATGTTTATTTTTATACATCTAGTGAGTAGAGAGAGGCATTTGAGCACGGGGTATGATAGACTTGGGTGTGTGTTGGGTGTTTAAGTAAGGTAGTATATACTATCCTCATTGATATATATTTATTTTGGCATATTTTTGTATATTTTTTAGAATTATTATTCCATTATTCACTTCTATACCATACCTGCCTTATGTCTAAACAAAATCTCACTTACATATATATTTATCCTCATTGATAAACATTTTATTAGAACTTTAAAAAAACTAAAAAAAAAGTGATGAAAGGGTAAAGAGTATAAGTATTTAAGGTCTCATATTTTTATATACATCTCAACAGCATCCAACTTCACTTAAAAATATTATAAATTTCTTCCATTTCCACAGCTTTCATTACAGGGTATACACATGTCAGCTACTCAACGCTCTATAGATTTCCGACTCCTTTTTTGAAGGACTCTGCCAGTAGTTGGGGCTGCCCAGTTAAGCATCTTAATGACGGCAGCATGGGACCGACCGCACACTTTCAGCTAGAGTCTATAATTTTTATCGAATACACAATCTGACCACAGCAAAGTCATTTGCCTCTTGGCCATATATATATGCATATATAGGAGCATAGCTTTAATTAGTTAGTAGAGGAATATTTGTTTTTAGCCGATTGTCGCAGAAAATCGTGAAGTCCATTGCACGTTGGGCTGATAAAGAGCTTAAATTGTTTATGCATGAGCCGACGCCAACCACGATACACAAAAGTGGGCACAAATTTATTGCATTAGGAGCGCTTTAATTACACCTGCGGTAATATACACCAGCTAACACACACGTACACTCACGTACACACACCTACGCACAACAAAGAGAGAGGCCAGCTATTGGGCTCTCTGTAGTCAAGTACTGACTGCTTGTTATGTGTATAATTTAATTAGTGACACCCACGAATGCAGCCAGCTCACACACACACACAGTCAGACAGAGCTACAGTTACCATCACACTCACACACTCATACACTCACACACCCACACCATTCCTCGCCTAATGATTTTCATGCCTTCGCATACTAATTTCGTCCAGGTGGATCTCTGTTCTGTTCTGTTCGCTTCTAAGTAATGATGGCATATTAAACCAGCTCTCTGTCTTTCCCCCCAACAAATACAACAACAGCAACAAAAAATTACTCAACATTTGATGCTCAAATTTATTGGCAACGGTTGGCTGGCTCTGCCACCACTGTGGTTGGGCGGTGCTCCATATGTGCCGGTGGTGGGGGAATGGGTGAAGCGGCTCCTGATAATGAGATTCAAATCGAATGCTGATTAATGCGTCACACAAATTGAAACTAAAGCAAATTGAAGTGATTTTGTTTTGAGTGATTGACTATGAAATACCCTAGAATTGAATTTATAGAGCAAATTGTGAATAAAGAAATTTTATAAATTGTTGCTTTTACTTCAAATGTAAACTGGAAATACATAAAAAAAAAACAAAAATTTGACAGTTCTGCAAAGCTGGACTATAAATACCCAGCATATTGCGTTGAATCTGCGAGAGCTACAAATTGTTTTTATATGTTTAATGTTTATATCTTTAAATCTTTTAGTCATAACTCGCTGTTGTTTTTGCAGCTAAGATCCTATTGTTATCAAGCTTTTTCCTTTTCAGTGAATCTGTTTTTAAACCAAACAAACGTCCTCTGATGCAACTTTATAGGGTATTATTTAATACACCAAATGCATACCATTTTTGCTGCTCGTCAAAGCGCGTAAATGTGCTTTGATAAAGTAATATCCATTACCTGTTACTGAAATAGATTTGAGCTTCACTGTACATTAAAAGCCATATTAAGTTATTATTGTCATTTTTTATTTGCGTAAATTATCATTAATGAATTTTATTTCAGTTCTAATTTTTTGTATATATATTTTTTCAATACTTTATGTGAGTTTATTTTTTTATAAATATTTTTTTTTTTTTACTTTTTTTTAGACTATGTTTATCAAATTATTTACTTTATTTATATTATTCTTTGTATCTTGTTCTTTCATTTATTAAAATTTTGTTTTATAAATATCCTTTAATGTATTTATATTATTACAAAAAAATTTTAGCTAAACTAAATATATCAGTATCCTTTTTAAATATATTTAAATTAAATAAATTAACAAATTTTTAAGACTATATTTAATTAATATTTAAGGTCAATTTGTAAATAAAATTTTTAGATCAATTTCATCTTATTAATAGTTTAAATAAATTTTTATTTAAATATACAAAATATTATTATAAATATTATTATTTTCTTTTTTTATTATTATTATTTTCTTATTTAATTATATTTTTATAAAAAATTTTTTATTTCCAAACCAAATTAAAAGTGAAGTAAAAATGAATCCAACAAATATATATATATCAGTTAATTAATACATAAACATTTATATTTATATACAACTTGTAAATATTTAAATAAGTTTTAAATCTTCCCATAGTCTAAGTAACGATGTTATGAAATAAATATAAGAAACAGCGCATAACAAAAGAAGAAAATTAAGGAAAAAGTTCAGTTGCGTAAAACTGAAAGTATTTACCATTTTTCACTATGCACAGACATTTTTTTCATCTCGACTTCAACACTCTGTATTATGCGTAAGCAGGGTATATGAGTTTCAATAAAAAGAGAGAGAGACAGATAGAAAGAGAAAAAAAGAGAGAGAGAGAGAAAGAAATGCATTGAATATGCGTAACCAGGCTATATTAGTTTCAAGAGAGAAATAGAAAGAGAGAGAGAGAGAAATAAAGAGAAAGAGAGATAGAGAGAGAGAGAGAGAGAGAAAGAGAAAGAAAAGTAACAGAGGAAGGCATTGCTTATATCATGAACTGAATATATAGTTTTTCAACATTATCTACCCAGTCTAGTTTACCAACATGTGCGATTTCATCTATATAGGCGTTCTTCGATCTTCTTATATTGAAGTAGAATTTCAGATTTATGCCATCAATTCAAGTTTCATTTATAACAGCTTCCAATTATATATATGAGTATTCACATTTAGCAGCTTATTATATAATTTTTATTATTCAGGGTATTTCAGGTTCTCTCAGGGTATCTCCTAGTTGTGCACCCCCAACTAGAACATTCCGAGTTCATATTTTTTCTCTGGCATTATGGGCGAAGGCAAATGCCGCAGTCACTTTGCGCTAATCATCATATAAATGGTTTGTAAAATATTAGATAAGAGCCAAAAACTGTTAAATGTTTTGGAATTAAATGCGTGATTTACCCCGTTTGCCCGTTAGCCCGTTGGCCTGTTAGCCCCATTGCGAGCCAAAAGCAAGGACGCGCGATTTTCCATTAAATCCTTGAGCTGCTAACGCGCTTAGCTGTCGCAACCACAGGGAGACAGGCAGGCAGGCAGGCAGCCCCTGTGGAGCCGTGGAGCCTTGGAGCCCTGGAGCCGTGGCGCTGTGGAGCTCGAACCATCGCCCAGAGCTTATGCAAAAATTTTGTTTTATAAAATTTTCAAGTCAAGCGCCTAATCCCAACACTTATTCTTATACACTTCAATGTCTTACACTAACAGAGTGGTCGATGGGAAGTGCGGGAAGATGTGATGCTGGTTCGTCTTCGTCGTCCTCTTCATCCTCTTCTTCTCCTGCTTCTTCATCTTTGTGCGGGCCAGAGAGCATTGAAAAGTTTTTCGTTCCTCACCAGACAATATATTTTATGACGCAACGAAAGAGGCAGGGGCTGCGGGCGTTGAGGACTTAGCTTGTGGGCGGCTATGCGGTTGGGCGTGGCAAACACATTGGCACATCGCCGGATTATGCCACTGAAAAATTCATTCATTTCCTGCTTACTTTTGACGACAAAACAACTCCTACTCCAAAGAAGCCCTCGCCGACCTCCCCATTCCAGCAGCCGCAACACTTTGTAATATATAATTAAGATTACAAGCGCCTTTGGTTTAAGTATTGCGAGGGAGGCGGGCCCAAACAGGCTTATACTTTATGCACGTATATATAACTTAACTTGACTGATAACCGAGCTGCCAAAATTTATTCATGGCTGGCGGTTTCTTGCGCCACCGTCGCCGTCGCCGTTGCCGCCACGCGGCCTTTTTCCAGCTTATTTAGTTAGTTAGTTGTCCTTGCTGCGCTTGAAGCTCGCAATTTGAGAGATAAAATTCCCGCACTGCATAATTATTCAATCTAGCAACACTTGAGCTCTGACCGAGAGTCAGGACTAAAATCAATTTACAAAAAAAAAGAGAGAAAGAAAAAAGATAAAGTAAAGAATTTTCTTATATTAACTTTTAATGAGTTTCGCAGTTTCTAATTGTATTGAATATGTGGGGGAAATTTATATGAAATTAAAGGTAGTTGAAGATGGCTAAAATTTGTGATGAAAATATTTTAATCAAAGATATTTGGTTTGCATATAAGTAAGTAGAGTACTTTATGTTGGGATACCAATTTTAATTGAATATTAACTAGAATTCCAATTTAAATTTTCTATTAATTTATTGTTTTTTAGATGAAGATGTTTTTATTTTACCTGAAATACCTGGGAATACATCTGGACATCTGCACAAAGGCTTACTTGGAGGCAGCATATAAAAGTGAAACAAGCTCAAAGCTCAAAGCGAAGACTAAGAAAGGAACTGAAAGTAAGAAAGGACTAGAAACGCGATCACAACTATACCTTGAGAACAAAATACGATTATTCATTCATTCATCTAGCTCACTTCAGCTTACTCTCATAACTTTATAGCATTGCCAGTACTTAAGCCAATATTCAGATGTTTGGAAATAAATTGTGTAACCCAACATAGCGTCTCAATGTTCTTGCCTTTGTATCTTATTATGCAAAGGAATATTTATAATTTTGAGTTATTATTTTATTTTAAGTTATGTAAAGGAATATTCAAAATCGAAAATTTAGAGTACAACTAAATCAAGTTGTGAGTGTTAACTGATTAAAGATCTTGCTATAAATTGAAAGTAACATACAATGGGTTAAAGATAATTCAAACTGGTTAGAGATCAACATTTTTTACAAATTTCATTATGATTTATCAAAATTTTTATTTTAAAAATAAATGTAATATATTTTAGATAAAGTTGTTTGTTTATTTTTAATTATTTTGCCACCTCAATTGTTTTTGTTAGCTGAAATTATATTTTTTTTTTTTTACCCCGTTTGTTGTTTATTTGATTTAACACTTAAAAAGAAATTCAAACACAAAGCAAAAATAATGTGTAACTACAATGTTTAGCAAGTATAACAACATAATATACAATATAATTGTGAAAGTAGATTGCGACTGAAACAAAAGAGGAACTGCACTTGCAAAAATCTTTTTTTTTTACCTAATTCATGAATTTGCAGAAGTGTAAATGACCTTAAAAGGCACTAAGTAGCTTCTCATAAATAAATAAATCATTTAAAAAACAACAATTCGCATCACATTTTAAGTCCAACTCGTATTAAATTAATTTACACAGCGAACACAAACTTTTCTTCAAGTCACGCGCCTTTCCATGCCCAGCCAGAAGCCTTATCAGTGCCCTAAATTGAAATAGAGTACAAATCTCTTGCTTATCTTCACAACTTAGCCCATGCAGAATCTATTAGCAGCGCGCCCTCAGCCAACTCTCCAGTTGCAACTTGTAGACTTTGCCCCTCATTTCTTTCACTCGCAACATCTTAATGGCAAATCCCCCCTAGTTGGACCGCTCATTAGTCTTACAAACTATGCACATGGCATGATAGAAAGAAAAAAAAAACAAACTTCATTGTGTTTCCTTTCCGCTGGCCAGCTTTCAAGACCATCGAAGTGAATGGGCAGCACTCCGTCGCCAGGCTTTAAGTGGAGGCATAAAAAACTCGGCTCGCACTTCGTTTTCTTCTTTTTTTTTTTTTGTATATGAATGAGCCCCTTTGCATTTGCATATTAACGGCTTGTGCGTCTAATATGCGCACCCCTTGCGCTGCCCGCCCCGCCCCGTTCCGTTGCCCCCTCGTTCCACGTATTTGCATAATAATTTTATGGCTCGCTGCAGTCGAATAGGACATCCAGCCGCCGGCATTTGGTATTGTTGGAGGCCAAGTGCCAGCCCATAAAAGCAATCCCTTGCCCAGTTTCTACACCTAACTGCTCTCACTCTCTCTCTCTCTTTCTTTCTCTTTCTCTATGCCTTTCCTTTTCTCCCCTGTCAAGTGTCGGCACAGCGGGTCGGCCCATTGAAAAATCATGCAATGCAGTTGATCACCTGAACTTAATGAACTTCACACGTAAGCACATCCTTAGTGCAGCAAAAATATAGCTACTCAGGTCGTAAACATGCAAGCGCGCCAAATCAAGTAATAACCAATAACCTCTGGCCTGCGGATATCTTTGTAATCTAATTACAATTGAAAATGAGACTAGACTTTATTGAATTATGAATTGCAATTGTGAAGTTCGTAATTAAAATTCTTTCTTTATTTATGAAATAAAATTGATTATAAATAAACAAAAAATTGTCAAATATATAAAAATAAATTTAATATCCTATATTAATGTTGTTCATAAAATGAATCTGTTTAAATACCACTCTAACATAAAAAGAAAAATCATAAATATATTGTTAAAAAATAATCAAAATTAAACAAATTAAAATAATTAAATTTTTTTTTTATTTTATGTAAATATTTTTTGATTAGTGTATAATGCAAAGAAAAATCATAACTTTTTTTTTTTAATTTATTTAAAAAAATAAATATAATTTAAAAAAAATTTATTTAATGTAAATATTTTTTGATTAATATGTAATACAAACATAGAAAAATAGAAAAAAAACATAAATATATTTTAAAAAAATAATAAAAATTAAATAAATTAAAATAATGAAAAAAAATGTTTTTTTTTTATGTAAATATTTTTTGATTAGTGTATAATCCAAAGGAAAATCATAACTTTTTTTAAAATTTATGTTTAAAAAATCATCATCATAAATACATTTTAAAAAAATAGTAAAAATTAAACAAATTAAAATAATTTAAATTTTTTTGATTTTAGTGTAGAATGCAAACATAGAAACATAGAAATAAACATAAATATATTGTTTTTAAATAAAAAATAAATTAAAAAATTAAAATAAATTAAATTAAAAATTAAAATAATTTAAAATTCTTTTATTTTATGTAAATATTTTATGATTAGTATATAATGCAAGAATACGGTATACATTATTCTTCTGGTGGAAATCAAAGACATTTTTGCATACTAATATAGATCTATAATGTGTCATATTTCCAAAGAAATTATTCTTCGAGAAATTTCACGTTTTTATATTATTACAAAACTAATTAATTAATTAGGATTATTTACAAGCTTTCATGCATATGTATTTATAAATATACATATGCGTATATATTCATTTTATTATTCATTAATTTTTTTATTTTTTATTTTAATTTTTTTATTTTTATTATTGACAGAAACAATTTTTCGTTTGTTTATTATTAATTTTTATGTTTTTTTTTTTTACTGCTTATATGAGTAGTTACAAATCATTATTCACAATTCAGAGACAATTTATTATTCCAATCATATATTTTCCATATTCAATTATAGTTTCCTTGAACTAAATTATATTCCGCACATATTTAATCTTCACTGCGCATAAAAACGAAATCAAAGAAACAAGGCAAGCTGAAAGTTCTAGGTTTTGCTAATGTATTGTTTAAGAAATGCAACCCGAAAAGAAAAGAATTTTATCCAACACTTTTACATATATTTATGTACTTCTATAGAGCTCTATTTTTATATTAACTCTAGAGTGAGAATCACAAAAGAATGAGCTAAGGAAGTGCGCGTTGTTTGCCACTTGGCGGCAAGTAATTTTATAATTATGCAAGCGCAAATGGCATTGTGTGACCTCCGCATACTAACTAACCTGCACACACACACACACACACACATATAGGGGCACGCACACTAGCAGAGCAAAGTGCATACAAAGTGTATAATTATTTTTTTGTGCCTTGTAATTTTTCACTTAATTTGCATGGTCGAGCGACATCCGCTTTGGGACAGAGTGTGTAATTATTTCAACCATTATGCTGGATTATATAGCCGAGAGCTAAGACTTTAATAATTTGTGATAAGAAATATTGCAAAAAGATGCTATTACTATATGCGAAATATAATGAAAAATAATAGAATATATTATATTCATATATACATATATATATATATATATATATATGTGAGTGAATTAGTCTCAAGTGATCACTAGAAGAATTATAGAATTTTTTCAGTTAAGGAATAATAAGTTAGGATTATTTATTTAAATTGAATTTATTTAAATATCTAAGAAAATAAGCAAACAAATTAATCCAAATAACAAGTAATGTCAGGTATATAAAATAAAAATGTCATCAAATTGAAATAATTAACAATTTGTCAAGTTAAAGTAGTACACAAGAGAAAGAGAGAAAGTGCGTGAGAGCGAGAGATAGCTAAAGTCTTAACAATTCCCAGCTGAGAAAGAAGCATCATTAAATTTGATAATGTCCCAGTTGTTGAGTGCTTTTTATGGTCGGGTCCACTTGATTATATGCGGCACATAATTGAGCTGGGCAAAGAGAGAAGCCAGAGAGAGAGGGAGATGGAGAGAGAGAAAGAGAGTGAGATGAGCTGAATGCTGCGACAGTGAGTGACACACATTTACATAATTATTAGAAACAGTTAAATGTCCACAAATTGTAATCGTAGTACTTGGTCAGGAGACGGAGATGGAGACAGACACCGGGGAGTCATTATTTTTTGGCCAGAGAGTCGAGGGTCACATTATTCAAAGTATGCGGCATCAATGTGTCCCTGTTGTTGTTGTTGTTGTTGTTGTTGCTGCCCACGCAATCTATGGACAGAAATATCTTGGCGTAATTTGTGAGCGTAGGCGAAGGCGACGCCTGCCAAAGGACTTTAGCCTGTTGCGTGCGTCTCTGACTATGTATTTAAAAATGTTCTATACAACAACAACAGCAGCAACAACAACAACAACCACAACACACAGAAATAAAATAAAATGTAATTTTTATTATGCTCAGTGGTTTTTATTGCCTGCTTTATCGTTCTACAAGTTCTGCGTATTGCCCTTGTCTTGTCTTGACTTGTCTGATATTTGTCTATGGCATGTCCTTCTCTCTGTGTGTGTGTGGGAATTTGTTGGGCATGCTACAATAGCCACACACACACACACACACACAACTAGACAAATAGACTTGGACATGCCAAGCGCCTTGGCCTTTTGCGATATTTTCATTTTTTATGGCTTTTTTATTGACTTGATTATTATGTTGGCCGCTTGTTTTCGAGCCAAGAAAAAAAAGCAAAAAACAGACAAAAACAGAATATAAAAAAGAAAGTTTTCTTAGGCTTCAGCCCAGGGAAATTAAAAAATAATTTAGCGCCCAGCTCGAGGGCTGCTGCATAAATTTGCCAAATGTCTAACTGGCTGGCGCAGGCTGTGTCTGATTGCCTCTCGGCATAAATAAAGTCCAGCAGCCTCTAATGACACCTTTTTGCGATTTATTGTACGTGTATGTGTTATGACACTCATATATCACATGTAACCGTAGACCGTCGAACAAATCAAATACATATACATATATATAGTATATTGCCCGAGTGTTAACTTTATCTCAATAAATTCCCAACATTTTTAAAAAGTTTTCGTTTTTTGTGTCGCCGAAAAGCATTTAATTGAAAAATGTGCGTCGCCTGTTGCCTGACAACAACTATTCGCAATTTGTGAACTCAATGGAAACGTGAGAAATACTCAATTTCAAATTTGCCAGCAGCAGCAGCAGCAGCAGCAGCAGCCAAGCGCAGAGAGCGAAAACTAATTAAAGTCCGAGTGCGAGTATATTGTTTCACCAGTAAGTGACATCGAGTGTCCACTGAGATGAAACGTTTCTCGGTTTAGTGCTGCAAAATCAGAAATCAAATTCGAAGAATTTGACGTTTTACGCTGCGTATACTTGATGACTGATTATTGTATCATACAATTTGTATGTATGGCGTAAGGATTTGAGTTTCACATTGAAAAGTGATTTGAAATTACAGTAGAAAATGGATAGTTGAGCGAATCAGAAATGTAGGGGGAAGCAGTGGGAGGTATTGTAAAAGAGAGAGGGAAGACAGCGACATAGTGTAAAAGTTGAAATACAACGGTAAAAGGAATAAACGAAGAAGAGAGAAGGAAAGAAAAAGAGAAGAGAGGGAGGGAAAGAGAGAAAGCCAGAAAATCAAAGAGATAAAGACAGAAAGAAGGAGAGAGAGAGAGAGAGGGAGGGAGAGAGACAAAAAGAAGAGAGAGAAGAAGAGATGGATAATAACACAGAGAGAAAAAGCGAGAGAAAAGCAAAAGAAAGAGTGAAATGATAGGGTAAAAAGAGAAAGAGAAGAGAGACAGAGAGCAGACAGTAAAAGAGAGAGAGAGAGAGAGAGAGAGAGAGGGAGGCAGAGAGATACAGACAGTGAGAGAGAGAGAGAGAGAGAGAGAGAGAGAGGGAGGCAGAGAGAAACAGACAGTGAGAGATATGAGTAAGAGTGTAAGAGGGATATGGTATACAAAAGAAGATCAAACTGGGAGTATGAGCAGATACAGTATAGATTGTCAAAATATCATCCATATAGCAAGCCAACCTTTACTGAAATTTAAGACGATCGTATAAAGAGAAACTTTGAATGTGAGATATATACTTCTAATAATCAAACCAATAAATAAGAGAAAATATAATTACAGAAATAGAGAAAAAAAGAGAGAGAGAGAGAGAGAAAGAGAGAGAAAGAGAGAGAGAGAGAAAGAGAAAGAGAGAGAGAGAAAGAGAAAGAGGTAGGGAGGGAGTGCGTGGGAAGCAGCTAAAAAATAATAGGGATCAACTATAATAATATATATAATACAGTTAATTCGAATATCTTTATTAAATATTTTAATTCTAAAGATAATAGAATAGCATAAAATAGGCTTCTTAATTTGTTGATATATTCTTTTTCTTGATATCCCTAATAACTGTCATATTTCTTGCCAGTCAACTCTTCTCGGCAAGGTTAAGTCGCCAAACTCATTTAACATTCAAACTACTGCAGAATCCTTTTAGTGAAAGGCAAAAAATATATATATATATATCCTCGTACAGCTTAGCGGCTGACTAATTTTATGTCTCTGTGGGGTGCTCCCTTCACGCTTAGAGCGAATTTTAAAAAGCCAATCTCATCATTTGGTTGCCTTTAGAATGTCGTTCTATAAGCCCGAATATTGCCTGTGGCACTGGGCCAAAATGACAAAAATTAAATGCCACAACACAGCAAAGAAAACAAACCAAGAATACCAAAAAAAAATACAAAAAGAAAACGAGAGGAAAGCCACAAAAATGTAAGAAAAATAAAACACAAGAACTGAAAGGACTGAAACCAAGTCTCATAATTAAAAATTAAGCCATTCGCCTATTAGTTTTAACCCTCATTAACTTTAGATAAACTAATCTCCAAAGTAAACCACTCGCATTCATGGCCTTTTGTGTGAGAGACCGCGCGCGACCCTGCCCGAGGGTGGACCCAACCAAGCCACCCACCCAACCATACACACCCACACACACACACACATACAGTGCAGCACGCTTTTCAGGGCGCGCCTACAGTGCGTGAAAAGCTCATCAAATGGGCGCGCTCTTAGAAAATCCCCATGACTTTTTTGCTCCGCCAATTGTGCTGCACAAAATGATGTAGAAACAGGACAAACCTAATAGTATGCAGAGCAAGGATAACAGCAGCAGCAGCAGCAGAAACAGCAGCAGCGGCGGCAGCGGCGGCAGCAGAAGCCAAGAGAAAGGAAAAATAATTAAAAACGCAACCTTGATAAAAATGAAATGTTTACAAAGACATACAGGCGCACGAAATAAAAAAAAAAAACGGAGAAGAAAACTGTGACAAGAAAACGAAAAACAGCTAAGGAAAAAAATACTATTGAAAGGCTAAAAAAGCACAGAAAAGAAAAGCGAAGAAGTAGAAGAAACATTTTCAGTGCTCAGAAAACCAAAACAAAAACGGATACACGCAGCGGATGCAAAGTTTACTCAAGCAAGCCAAGGAGACGTGGGCGGCCTGGGCGGGGGCGTGGCAGGTCGAGTCACCCAGCCGAAGGAAACTGAAACGCCGAATGCAAACTCAAGCGAAAGAAAACATAAAATTAAAAGAGCATTTTTTTCTTGTGCTGCCCGGCCAGATGCTACCCCCCAAATATAGTATATATATACTATATATAAAGTATATACGATAAACTAAAAGAATTTATTTAACTCTGCTAAGACTAATCGAAAGAAACTCAATGGGGAGAGAGAGAGACAGGGAAAGGGGGAGAGGGAGAGCTATGTGTTGAATTTAAATAAACTTATGGAATGAAAACTTGAAAACTTGAATGTGCCGTTAAGAAAGTTTAAGCAAATTTATATTGTAAATAAAAAATAAATTAAGTTTATATATAAAGTAAAATAAAAACTTTATAGAATAGGAAAATCAACTGAGCCTTATTTTAGCTGTAGGAATTTGGTGTGGGGAAAAGTATGAATGGTACGATCCTGAAAAATTACCTATAACTGGCTTCAGCTGGAAATAAACGACAGAATATTACAATAAAATAAAATATATAAAATAAAATATTAAAAAAAGACAATAATATTAATATGGTCCAGAAGAAACAAACATAGAAATATTATAATTTATAAATATTAATAATTAATTAATTTATCATCAACTCGTGACAATTTCGCCTTCTCTGAATACTTTTACCACTGATAGGGGAGACAGAGGAAACTTTAAGAGACCAACTCATGTGAGCTATAGCAAGCTACGCTGTTCTTATACTAGCTCAAGTCCTTAAATAAACCAACAATAATTTTCAAATATTAAGCTGAAGATCATAATTAGAAATTCATAATTATGACAAAAACAATATAATATTTAAGAGAAAGAGAGATAAGTCAAAAATGGTATTTTAAATGATTTTAAAAACAAAAACTACTTAAAAACAAAAAACATGCAATTTAAAAAAATAATATTGTGCCTTAATTAAAATATTATATAAATTATAATTATAAAATAAATAAAATTCCATTCCATTTCCATTGTTTTTTGGTTGTCTATTATGATTGCTTTTCCCTTTGCAGAGTAGTTTTATTATTATCTATTTAGAAACGTACACAGTTCTGTTGAAAGATTTTGAGTATGCGTTTATGTATATAAATTATTGCTACTTATAGTTTAAACATTAACTTTGCTCTTGCACAATCAGTTTACAAACAATACAATAATTACAAAGCGCTAAAAATTGAGCAAATTACGTGAAGCACTTGACTTTGGACCTAAATCGAAGTATTTATATATATGTATGTATAATATATCTGTATATATAGAAGCGAGCAAACAATTTACAATTTAACAGAGGCTGCCCGATTAGCTAATGATAATATTAATATTATTAATACGAATAACTTGAGTCTAATTAAACAATTTTCTATGCAAAACATAGAGATGGTTAGATCAAGAAATCGTTACACAAATCACACACATTACAAATATTACAACAAGATCGATATACAATGCGAATAAAGCTAATTATTAATCGACATACAGATTGGTCAATTGTCATGGCTGAATCGCTCTCATGGAGCTGGTCGATTATGATTCTGTTGCTGCTGATGCTGCTGCTTGGATTGGCTCGCCTCCGATTTATTCTCGCGCACCATTAGCAGCAGCTGCAGCATCATTAGCGCCTCCACCTTGTCCAGTGGATCCATAAAGCCACGCTGCAACCACTTGGGTATGGTGGTGCGCGCATGACTGAAGCCAAGCTTATTGAGTATATAGTCCACGCCATACGGCTCGATGGATTTGCCAGCCCAAGAGAGCAGTCGTACCGTGGGCTCCAGATGCCAAGTCTGGCAGTCAAAGTGTCGCCAGTCTCGCACAAAGGATTCAATGTCAAAGCTGGGCAGCTGTGCATTGGCTTCTGCTCCGCCTGCCTTTGGCTGTGCGCTTCCATCCTTAACGTCGCTTGCAGCTGCATTTGTTGTTGCTGTTGATGTTGTTGTTGTTGCTGTTGTCGTTGGCTGCGTTGTTGCCGCCGTTGTTGTTGCTGTTGCCGTTGTCGTTGTCGTAGTTGTTGCTGTTGTCGCACTGTTCACTGCTGTGGCAGTATTCGTTGCCGTATTCAGATTCGTATGACTGCCCTGCAGTGGCTCCAGGCTGCTCTTGCTGCCACTCAGGTGCTGGCTCTGCACAGTCAAATTCGTATTGGAGGCGCCCTTCTTCTCCTTGAGTATGTCGTCTGTTATGTAGGGCTTCAGGTTTGTCTTCTGCGACAGATTTGGCGATGCAGCACGCGCCGATTGAGCACCGAGCTGTAAAGGAGAATAAATATAAGTAAATTTTACTATTCTCTTAAATATATACTCCATCTACTCACCACTTTTTCTTTCTCAGTCACATACGATGTGATCAGATCATGCAAAAAGAAAAAGGCATCGGCGTCCACAGTGACAAATATGTGATCATCAAACTCTGTGATAAAGCTGCACAAAACTTCAGGTTTCGTTTCTAAAGGAAAAACTTTTGATTATTAATTGTTTGGGAATTATTTGGGCTTAGCTCACCTGTTGGCTCTGGCGTGCTGGGTCCTTGCTTGTGCTCGGTCTTGAAATACAGCTGCAGACTGGGCAGCGCAAAGATGACCTCGCGATTGTGATTGTGCTCCTGCGACTTAGCCGAGCTGCTGCTGCCCGAGGCTCGCGTGCGCTCAATTGAATTGGAGGCTATCTCGCGCTCGCATTCCAGCATGGGGAAGCGATCCACAGCTGGGAAAGAGAAATGCGAAAAATGCAATTAGTAAATAATTAAATAAATAACAAATTAATAATTTATTAATAATAATTCAATAACTAATAAATAATTAAATAAATAATAGATCATTAAATTAATAAAAAATAATTAGTAAAAGTAAAAGAACAAACACTTAACAATAATAAATAAGGAAAATAAATAAAGAATAATTATATAAATAATAAATCATTAAATACGTAGTAAATTAAATAATAAATATAGAAATAAATAATTAACTAATTAAGTAAATAATCAACAATTAAATAAATAATTAATTGTTTCACTCACCGTCAATTTCGCTGTTGGCAAACGCATAGTGGAACCATTCGTTGAGGGTCTTGAATTGAGGTGGAAAGATAATGTTGCGTGTGATGCGACTGACAATGGCCATGGAGTGATTCTGCTGCTGCTGCACCTCCGTCGTCTGTCCCAGGCAGGAGGTCAGGGTCTGTGTGACGTGCACCTCGCTGGAGTCCTCCAGCTGTCGCGCCTCCGTTGCAAAGTTAATGGACGGCGACTTCAGGCTGAACAAAGCCCAAGCTTTCGACTTGAAGTTGATGCCATGGAAGCAGGCGAGCGATATGTTCTGACCACGCAGATCCACGGTGCCGCCCAGCACATTGCCATGGCGTGGCAGGCGAGTGACCAGCGACGGCACCACCAGGCCAATGGCCTGTGCCAGCGGCTTCTGCCAGTGGCGATGATGACGTGCATCCGTATTGTCCACGCCACACAGGTTGGGAGCAGCTGCAGCCGGCGGCAGCTCACCGTTGGGCTTCTTTTTCAGCTGCTGGCGACGCTTGATGCTCGCCGTGCGATCCTGCAGACGCGGCTCTAGACTGGAGAACACTCGCTTGGAGGACTTAAATTGCTGTGTGAAGAACTCTTCAAGCTTGAAGTACATCTTCATGAGATCCGCTGTCGTCGACTTGGATATCATGATCTGCAGTTGATCCCAGCTGAGATCGCCGTGTATGAAGATCAGAGCACGCGGCTGATCCTTGCCACAGGCAGCCGCCTGCGATGCAGTGCGCCACTCGTCCTTCATAGCCGCCGCAAAGGTGCTGATGCGCGTCATCAGGACGGAGGTGCCCATGTAGTCCAAGCGCAGCTCCAAGGCCATGAAACTCAGTCCCAGCGTATGATACGGCTCCATGCCCGACTCCTCCTTGATGTGGAAACGTTTGTTGATCTTGTTCACCTCGAAGCTGCCGCCCACAATGCCGCCCTTGGCATCCAGCGCCGAGCCGCCCAAATAGATGCCCGCATACATGTTCTTATACCCGGTGCTGCCAATAGACAGCCGCCCGTCCGACCGGAAGTCCTTGGTCAACCACACCACATTGCCGCACACGTTGCCTATGTTCATCTGGACGTTCAGCTTGGTGAAGTTGACGGCGAAGATGACCAACGTCTCCCAGGCAGTTATTTGATTCTTCTCCGAGGGCGGCGTGCCGGAGGACTCGGCGCTAGAGGATTTTCCCAGGGACTTTAGCTTGCGCACGGCGCCAAAGTGACCCAGCTGCTGCTGCTGCTGACCCTCGAAGTCTAGGCGCAGCTTATCCTTGCTGCGACCCTCGCTGGGCGTGGGTGTGGGCGTGGCTGGCGTTGGCGTTTCACCGCCCGCCTGCTGCTGCTGTTGTTGTTGCTGCTGCTGCTGGTGCACGCTCAGATCGCCCAGGAAGAGACGTCGCACAATGCGGCGCCTGTACCAGGCCTTGGGAAAGGCCAAGATCTCCGTGAGTCGTCGCATATCGTACTTGAAGCTCGCGCTGCCAATGTCCACGATTGTGGAGAAGCGAATCACAGCACGTGACTGATCCAGCGCTCGCTTGGAGCTGGGCAATGGCTCGATGTAAACCTTGCGGCACCGCGTGATGTGGAACTTGACGAACTCCACGTTGATGCTGAGCGAGTCCTTGCGCTCGCTGTCACTCAGAGGCGAGAACTGCGTTTCCTTGGACGTCTTCTTGCCGCCATATGGATGGAAGATGTAGACATTGAAGTCCGCCAGGCAGCCAGTGACACTCAGCCCGCCCGTGGGCAGCTGCTGATCCGCATGGGATTGGCTTGAGTGTGACGACTGCTGCTGCTGCTGCTGCTGCTGCTGCTGCTCCTGTTCCTCGCCGCTGCGCTTCGAGCTGAAGACAATGTCCAAGCTAGGCAGCTGCAGCATGCATTCGACCCTGGAGACGGGCAGGCAGCTAAATCTGAACGTGGACGGCTGCATGTGGAAGTAGACGATGACATCGACGGGAAACGAAGCGTAGGTCGCATAATTGGCCGGCAAAATATCCAGATTGACGGCAGCAGTATGCGAGGGCGTCGCGGGCACGCTGTTGGCCTGCCGCGCGGGTATGGGCTCCAGCGTTTGCTCGAGGAATTCGAGTATGTGGGGCGAGATGATGGTTTCCTCGGGTATGCTTTGCAGCGTCATCCAGGCGCTCAGCGTAGCGCGCTTGTTGCCCAAGCGTCGCATATGCGGCACCGCAGAGGCATTCGCTGGCGTCGACGGCTGCTCCGTGGCGTCCACCAGGGTGCGGGATTGATAGTGCAGCTTGACGTCCAGTCCGGGTATGTGGAAGATGGTGAGATCGGCGAGCAGCGCATTGTTGTGCGAGCTGGCATTGAAGCGCAGCTTGCTCTTGTCCCGCTGACGACGCGACGGCGTCGGACTGCCCCAATCGTTGCCAATACTGCGTTCACGCTTGTGCGACTTCACGCTCGAGGCAGCTGCTCCGCCTCCGGTTGCGTAGGCGGCCCGGTCCTCGCCACTGTTGTTGTCTTTGGTGTGCAGCACACACTTGCCAGAGTTGACCAGCACCTTGACGTCCAGCTCGAAGTCAATGTTCGGCTCCGGCTGCTGTTTCTGGCCATGCGCATGCGCATGCTTGCGCCGCATCTCCACCGAGGTGCCATCCACGTCCATTTCGCTGGGCGTGCAGTCGCCCTGGATGCCCGCACGCCAGTCCAGCTCGTTGTCGGCGGTCTCCGTGTCGGTGTCAGCGTTCGGCAGCGACGTCTGCCGCATGGCATCCGTGAAAGTCACGCGACCCACGCCCGTCTTAAAGGATGCGCTGCGCGAGTGGCAGGAGGCGGGCGTGCTCTGCAAGCTGGAGATTTCGTCATTGGAGGCAATCGTGTCTAATCGCCTGCCCGCATAGCTGTGACTGCTGCTATTGTCCAGGGGCAGCTCCCGAGCTGGCGGCACGCCCGGCACAGCTCCACTACCGATATACGAATGCGAGCGACTGTAGTTCTTCAGAGATCGCCGCAGCGAGGGTTTCCTCCACTTTTGTATCATGTCGCGCCGGAAGTACTTGTAGCAGATAGCCTGCAGCTCCTGCAAGCGTCGCTCCTCGTGTGCCACCGTATTATGCGAGGCGCCCAACGTACGCAAATCATTGATAATCTTCAGCTGCTCCGCCATCTCCTTCTCCATCATGAACGAACGCTTCTTCGAGTCGATTGTGGGATCGAACACAAAGGCGGGCAAATTATCGAGCTCCGCACGCCGACGCACGTACGTATCGCGACTGCTCTGGTCGCCCTCGTCGCTGTCGGGCGACTCCATTTGCGTGTCGTCCTCCTCGAAGCCCGTGAGCATAGTGAGCGTGTGGCCCAACGAGGAGAGCTGCTTGCCAATGTTCACATCCAGGTGAATGTCCACGCCCTCCATTTGCCACTTGACATTCAGCAGCCACTTGGCATTCTCGCCCTTCTTGGCGGCCGTGGTGCGGGAGCAGACCTCAAAAGTGCCCTCGGAGACGACACATACGTTCATAATGGGCTCCACACTGCTCGGCTTCCAGTCATCCAGATTGGTCTCGAAATCATCCGCAAAGCGCAAGCAGAGGCCCTGGAATTTGCCCTTGGAGACCAGAGAGCCCGAATTGCAGGCCGAGATGATGGTGTTCTCCAGGGTGATGACCACAGCACCCTTGGCATCAAAGTCCTGATACGAACGCGAGCCGAAGGACTGGAAAAATAATTGAATTATGAATATATTTGATTCGTTTTGATTGATTCAGCACTCACCATTGAATTGACTTGCTTTAGAGGCAAACATATGCCCATGTCCTCCACAGTCAACTGCAGGAATAATGTCGACAGATTGGAGCTGGCTATTTGCCCGAAGGCTACGCGATCGAAGACCTGCTGAGTGGTCTGGGCCGTATGCTCGTAGCAGAGATTCGCACGCTTCTCGGCCCAGTATTCGTAGGCATTCTTGTAGTTCAGCCAGACCAATATGGCCTTGTCCACGGCTATCGGCTGTACGTAGACCAGGGGACGCTTCAGCGTCAGCAATATGAGCTCCTTGTCTTCATTGAGCAGCTCATCCTGGAAGGCGTTACGCAGACCGATGGTCGTATGGAAAAAGGCATATTGCTGAAACTCCGGCTCCGCCTCGTCGAAGATCACATTCCTAATGATCTGGCCGAGCGATAGATTGAAATCGATGTGAGCCTTGAAGAACAGTTTGCGATTGCTCATGTCGCCCAAATTCTTGACACGATTCGACAGTTGCAATTCCAGTGTTCCAGTTTCAAAGCGCACCGCTGAAGAGCAAGGTGTGGTGGCTGTCAATTGAATGCGCTTCATGGATATGTTGATGGAGAAGAGTATGCGTTTCAGCGTCGACTCCTGGACGCTGGCATTGTCGCCACTCTCCTCGGTCCACAGCGGCACAGGCTTCTCCCCGCCGTAGACCTTTTGGAGCACCTCGTTGATCTCTCTCATGAACACCTTCTGCACGAAGACCAAGTGATTCAGCAGATCTGTGGTCAGACACCGCTCGAACTCGCCAATCTCCGCGCTGGCGTTCACATAGCCGCCCTGCCGCAACACGATGCCCTCAATGGTCTCCGTATGCTCCTGCCGATTGTCCGGTATATATTCAGCTACAACATGCACGGGCGGTAGCCCGATGCATGCTTCCGAGGGCAGATTCATTTCGTTCTGAAAAAGATTAATTTGCTTTAAATTATATTTCAATTTAATTAGGAGGCGACTCACCTGTATCTTAGTATTAAAACTCAAGGTGTGCGTGGGCAAATCGATGACAAACTTCGCCCGCTGGCCCGTCACGCCCATCGAGCTGACGTGGTTCATGCGATACTGCGCCTGCAGCGAGGGCAGCAACGCCGCATTGATGGACAGACTTTGCAGCAGCACATTGAACTGCATGACTAGCGGCTGGAGCAAGCCGTTCGATGCCGTCGCAGGCTTGGATTGGGCCAAGCGTGCAGCTCGTCTCGTGGCAAATTGCGGTTGCTGCTGCGCACCGCCGGAAATTGTTCTCTCGCGCATCTCGCTGGCGGTGCCCGCACCACTGGCCGCACCGCCCGAGTTGCGCGCATGGAAAGGCGAATCTGGCTCCTCAGCCGTATGGGAACGCAGCGTAGATCTGCCCGAGTTGCGCTTCACGCGCAGCTCTTGCAGCGTGGACGACAGCTGCTTCGAGCTGCGCGTCATCATGCCGTGCAGAGCCACCGGATGTTGGGGTATGTCTATGTTGACGGGTCCAATGGAGAGCAATCCGCTGTTCTTATCCTTGCCGCGTTTCGAGAGACTCGAGTAGAGCGTCTGGCTCTTGCCGACTGTGACCTTAACAACAGTTCTGCAAGGAATATAAATAATATAATATTATATATAATATAATAGATCAATGGGTCTTCCAGTACTTACTGCTGACTGGGCGCAACGCCCTCGAGCAATACGATCATAGCGCGTCCCACCTGCCCAGTGAGCGAGCACTCCAAGGACACAGGTCTGGCCTTCTTTCGCCATGTCGCCGTGCTATTTAACGTGGTAATCTCAGACTCCAGCTTGAGGCCGGACAGCGTGGCCAGCAGTCGCGTCTTGTGTATCTTGGCCACACCGAAGACAATGAGGCGTGTTCGCTCCGGCGGCACGCCATCTACCAGCAGCATCTCGCGATGCTGTGGCAAAGGTGTCGGAGCATTCGTCAAGTCATCATCGTCATTATTGCCGAAGCTCGGCGGCGCCTTCTTGTGCTCATTTAGCGAACTCCGCTGCGCCACTGTCTTCGTCTCCGGCATGGTGCCATACAGCTCCAGCAGATGATAGATTGTCTTCCAGCAGTTGGGTGTCTCCAGCAGTGGCGCCGATTTGGTTAGGGTGTTATTATAATCCCCGCTCACACTTGTAGCGCAGCCTCCATTCAGCGAAGCCTTCGACTCTGTGGTTAGCTTTAAGATGTGCTGCTCGTGGAAGGACATGGTAGGGCTGTCTCTCAGAGGCGAGGAACTGGACTCATTCAGATTCGTGTAGCCCAGCTTGCCCTTGACGGATTTACCCGTGGAGCGCAGCTTTTGAGCAAAGCTCTGCGGCCGATTCTTGGCATTGGGCGAAGGAGTTAGCTGTATAATGGGACGACTGCGACCAGCTGGCATTGTGGGCATGGTCTCGTTAAACTTGTCATAACGCTCATCCGAAAAGCTCTCGCCATGGCCAGCAAAGCGTTCCGAGAAGGGTAGCAAATCCGTTGGCTCGGAAGCTGTCGAAAGGAAACCAGATTGGTGAATGGATTTTTAAAATTTGAATTAAATTTCACTCATTGCTTACCCAGACTACACTCATCTTTGGTGTGGCTCTTCTTGCTCAGATCGGGATGCTCGTGGAACTCGTTTTGGGCATCCTTCACATTCTGATACATGTTGCAGATCTGATGCAGCAGTCGCAGCAGCGGCATATTCACCTGTTGCGAAATGAAGCGCACATTCAGACTGAAGTTGATGACGGTGCTCGTGTGCTTCTTCAGCTGTCGCCTGGACATGTAGATGACATTCTGACGCGCCTGATCCACCATGCCATCGGACATTTTCAACACCTCCAACTCAACGCCCACGCGCTCACACAGGAAGAGTGGTGTATCCATCATGATCGAGGCTCGCCCGCCGTTCGATTTCTTGCTCAGCTTCGCAGGCTTCGTATTCGTATTGTTCTTCTTATCGCCAGCCTCGCTGACCACAATGTCGACGCGTATCGAATCGAAGGTGCCGATGAGCGAGAGATTCGTGCCGAAGTTCTCCAGCGAAGAGATGTCTGCGTTCGAGAACTTGTTGATCATCTGCTGTGGCATTACGCCCAAGCACGTGAGCAGCGGCTCGAAGATCAAATGCGCATCCAGCAGCGTAATGGAGTCCTGCATGATGGTAGTTCTCGCTTGTGGATGACCATGAAGCTTGGGTGGAGCAGGACGTGCATGCTCCTTCTCAGCGGAATGTTCCTTCTTTTTGTTGTTATCCTGCTGCTTGGCCATCCAGAAGTACAAATCCTCCTTGTGATTCTCAGCGCCCAGCCAGAATTTATTCACTGAGTTCGTAGAGCTCAGCGAACCCTCCTGCAAGGCGCCATACTCTGCAAGAAATACACATATATTATATATATTTATGATTATTTTCGATTTGTGTATTTTATAACTCACCAAACTCAGGCACTTGCTTCTCCACTAACACCGATATAATTGGCAGCATTTGTATGCTGGAACGAGACGAATTACCATGTGAATAATTCGAGGCTTTGCTGTGCACTTTGCCCAGACTTTTTATATATAACAACACGAGTATTATATATTTATATATATGCAAATATATTCATATTTATGCGATGGTTGAGTTGGGTATGAAAAGAAAAACACATACACAGGCAAAGGCATTAATAGACGAAACATGCATAAGCATTTATGGAATACATTGAAAACCTTTCAAACAGATATAACTTACCCACGCCGCGTGTGATGTATATTGGGCGATGTGGAGGTAGATCTCTGGGATGAGGGTCCATGATGCGCTGTCTCCTGGGCATAGGACATGCCACCGTACTGTGAGTTGTCTACACGTGAAAAGGTAAGAGACTTGAGTAAAAGCTTTTACAATCAACATAAATAAATATTTCAATTTTGCACTTAAGTGGAGTTAGAGACCAAAATGGAATTTCGTTAAGTGCAGTGTGCGAAATAATTCAATTGAATATTGTAAACATAGACAACACAAAGATAGACAACGATCTATGAATGTTTATACAGTAATTTACATATAACAATTTAATATATATATGTATATAATATAATGTATGTAGTTATCGAGCACACTGCACTTGATAGTGTTAGCCTAAAATTCGATTAGACTTAACTTAGCCAGAAAGGTAAGTTGGGAGTAACATTGAATATTTGAATACATAATGCACACGCAAGACATCAAACAATATGAAGTCATGAACACTTAAAGCTGATTGAAGACATACAATATAGAGGGAGTTGAAGTACAGAAGTATAGAGTATTGAGAGTAGAAAAGAGAATAGAAGAGAGTCAAGTGACGAAGTTTGGAAAAAAATAAACATATATATAGAGCCAAGCACAATGTCTCTTGAGTGCTTAAAGAGTTAACTCTGGCTTGGCTTATATATTAATTAATTAATTAACAAATACGTGCATCAAAAACAAGACAAAAATAATCTCCTACATCTATATCTATATATAAAAATATTAGTTATAACAAAGGAAGTTGGCTGCATTTTAGGCAGCTGACCAGCGTTAATCAAAGGAATACCAATGTGAGTTCGATGATGCTGTGTTTGCCCAAGTAATAAAGCATTCTCACTCTCTTCCGGATGCTCGCCGACGCCCGCATAGGCGCCCATTTCAACATCACCTTCACACTCATCCGCCTCGCATTCCTCATCGTTTTGCGGAAACGAAAATGTCACATTGATCGGTCGAGCCATTTTGTTCTTATACTGATGCTCGAACAAAATGGGATTATACAAAGTGTTCTTCCATTGACGGCTTAGCACAATGATGCCCTGTTAAAGTAGAGTATAATATTAGATATGTTTTTATACATATAAGTAGTCAGCTACTTACCTGTCTTAGCGTATTCAAATGCGGCACTTCGCCACGCTTGAAGATTTGCTCAATGCGCTGCACGCCCTCATCCAAGACTAACTTTTGCATAATATAGCAAAGCTGACAGCTGGGATCCTCCTGCAGGGTCTTCGACAACAGCGTATAGTTGTTCGCATAGCGACTCTGACATATATAATAAATATACATATAAATAAATATACTATATAGATTTATATGTACCCTTACCTTCTTTATCTTTGGATTTCGCTGAATCTTCTCATTCTCCATGGCATCTGCCATGAGACACGCAGCCACTGCTGTTTGCCTTGTGTGCAGCACCTTCATCAGGGACACGATTTTCATGGCTAGACGATTGCTGGGATTCATCCAGGCTGTTATGGCCGGCGAGGCAGTGCTCAACAGATTCCAATCCAAGCGCGTCAAATCGATTTTACGTGTAATTGGCACACAAGGAGGCGCCGCAAAGTTAAACCACACGGACTTCAGCTCTATCACGCAGGAGGAGGTTTTGTCGGTGCCTTTGACATTGGAGAGCGCCTTGTCGTAGCCATCCTTCGCTGCATTCCCAGCGCCGCTTGGCTTTTGGGTGCCTGGTATCTGTGAGCTGCCCGCTCCCTTCTCCACATCCTCATCTGCCGCCTGTTTGGGCGTTGCTTTCCGAGACTGCTCTGCTCCAGCTTCGCTGGCAACATTGCCATCCAATGCATGCGGAAATTTCTCTTTGGGTGTTTTAGGTGTTGGTGGCTTTTTGGTTATCAAACGCCAAGCTGCTTCAGCCTTTGAGGTAGCACCACTTGCATCTGCTGATGCAGGTGCAGCTTCTGCAGCGGATCCCGTCACCAGCTCGGTTAGATTGAAGCCACCTCCTGCCGAGGCAACGCCCGCTGCACCGGCTGTCATCTCAGCTAGCTCCTCTTTGCTATTCTCCGACTTCTCGAAATGCGAACGCTTTACGATCTTAACGCCGACTCCTTCCAAGCCGCACTCAAACATTATGTAGCCAATGCTCTCAATGCCTGTGCTCTCGGGCATCTTCAGGCACTCGAAGAGCACCTTGCTCTTGTGCTCCGGTATGGCAGTCACAATAATGGGCGTCTCTGGTGCACACGACTGTCCCTCGGTCTTGAGCCGACGCAGCTGCGCATGCGCTCGTCCAATGTCGAGTGTTATAACCAGCTCTTCCAGCTGCTTCTCCGACGTCTCGATGAGTATTGGCTCGCCCTGCACATTGTCGGGTCTGGTTTGCGACGAGAGATGTGCGAGCAGCGCACGAGTGCCCTTCATGATCCCGCCTTTCTTATGGCTGCTGCCCGACTGCACGGCCTGCTGTATATAGACGTTGTGCATTGAGGCTCGTGTGGTTTTACCCAAATGGAATTTGGTCGAGATACCCTCCATGTAGAACGTCAGCAGCGACACGCAGCTGAGATCCTGTATAGAAAAGACTCATAAATACAAACTCAATTGTAATTACTAATATCCCTCACTCACCTGCACATTATCCAGCGCTGCCACGGATATAATCTCCTCCACAATGGACGATTGCAGCATTGTGATGCTCACCTTGGGCAAGACAATCAGGCCTTGGGTCTTCGTCGAAATACTCTCCTCGTAGACATCGCTCAGAAACGAGTCGCCGGGTCCCTGCAAGTGTCGTTCGGTTGTCGAGCGCTTAGAATTCGAATGCACCTGCGACCAGTAGCTGAGACTCTGATCGCGCTTCAATATATTATCGTTCTTCACTTTGGCTATGCAAGAAGCATGTATAAAGTTTACAACAGAGAGCAGATGCATAGACTGAATAGTTGGAACGGCAGCCTCCACCATTCTGCAAGTAAAAATAATGGAAAAAAATAAATTTGTTAGAGAAACCAGTAAAAAGAGATAAGAGATGCCCGCGTGTTTAAGTAAACTCTTAATCTGGTAAGAAAATATAATAATTTTAGAACATCGCCGTACTTGGAAACAGGATTCCTGTACTCTTCGGAGACTCAACCTAACTTATTTTATATGGGTTTTAATCGATAACATAGAAACGGCAATATTTGTCGATTTGCTATAAAAAAAAAAAACATCGCCGGACTTGAAACAGGGATTTCTGTATTTCTAGATTTGTTTGAAGACTCTAACGAACTGAATTTTCATAAGGTTATTAATAATAATACCAATTAATTATTTAATAATCGATAAATAACAACAAATTTTTTATAAAATTAATTTTTAATCTTATTTCGTTCACTCTTAGAGAAGAGTAAAGCTAATAAATGATCCGAATGAACAGAAAGTAATATCCTTTCAAGAAATCAGCGAAAGATGAAAAATGTGGAGTTAAAAGAGAGCATTATAACGGATTTTTTGGAACAACATTATAAACATTATATTCCAAAACTGAGCTCCTTTGCTTTAGCTGTAATCATTTAACAAGTCATAAGAAAAACATTCTACTTCGATCAGCATAAGATCAATATACTACAAATTTAAGTGCTAAAAGTTTATAGAAATGTTTTTACTGCGCATTGGTTTGCTATGTGGCCTGCTAGCCTTTTTAGCAGCATATCCGCTGGTATGTTGACAAAGACTCCGCTCTTTCTCTCTCTCTCTCTTTCTCTCTCTCTAACATAATAATGAAACAGGAATCTCAAGTAAAGCCCGAACGAAATGTTGAGCTCGCTTCGGCTGATTATCCTGATCTAACCAATGGTCTCAGTGATGCTGAAGTGGAGTCCACACTCAATGGCTTGTCCCTAGATGATTTGAATGAGTTGGATAAGCTTCTGGATGATGCTGGCGATGGACCATTTGACCTGAAGGGTATTTAGGCTTATGATTATAAGCAAACCCATCCGTAATTAATTTCTTTCAAAGCAAGCAAGCCTTAGGGGACACCATAGACAAGCGAAGAAGCAACATTACGCGGATATCGATAGCATGGACGAGGACTTGGATAGTGCTTTGAAGCCGGACAAACAAACGCTGGACGATGGCTGCCACGACGAGGACGATGACAAAGAAAAGGACGAATGCACCGAACGACCCAAGTGTACCGAGCGACCCAAATGCAGCAAGCGACCCACCACACGGCGATGCACCACTCGCAAGTGCACCACTCCATGCAAATCCTTGGACGGCTTTCTCGATATACATTTGGATGGCGGAAAGTCCGACCGAAACGAGGCCAAATTGAAATGCAAAACTATTGAGGAATGCGATCCGGAGGATACGATGTGCCTGCAGCGCCTACAGCAAAGACAGAAGCAGAGGCCAAGCCTAAATGATTTTGCTGAGGTGAACGGGGATCATGTGTCCAATGGAATAGGCAGCTTGGAGCACTTGGCGGCTCAGGCACATCGCGACGAAGCGCTCAAGTTTCGCCAACAACTGAATGGCTGGAATGGCAAAGAAGACTCAATGCCGGACATGTCGAATATGGACTATGACAAGCTAGCCTCTGCGGATACATTCAAGGAGTTGCCGAAACTGGGCCACGCCTGGGCTCAGGCGAAAGTGGCCGAGGATGAGGCTGGACAATCACAACAAAACGAAGAGCTGGTCAACGAACCCTACGAGCGACATGAGCTGGCAAGGACAGCACATGAGCGAAAGCAGGAGCTGCAGCAGCCGCAACAGGAGGAGAAATCGGAGAACGATGAGAAGCAGACCGAGGAGCTGGACGAGAATATACAACTGAATGAGCCAGGCGAGACGGCAGCCAATGAAGGCGACAGGTGGGGCGTTTACATAATAAATACATAAATTAATGACTAACTGTAAATCATAAAAATCTATTCACAAACCCCACAGTTTCATAGCACAAAATGCGCGTGATCCCTTGCGCTATCACATACAAACACAGGAGGGTTACATCAAAAGCGAGGACGAGCCCATCGAGCATCAGCTGCGAACGGACAAGGAGCAGAGCGAAATGCTCAACTACGATCCTTATCAACTGGCCAATGAGCAGAGTCCCTTACAGAATCAGTTGCAGTTGGAACAGTCGAAGCGCATCAAGCGGGAGAACAATGTACGAAGATACGACGACGACTCGAACGAGGTAAGTGCACTATAGCATGTCAAACAGACAATTAAAGACTCCATCCAGAACAACAACGAAAGCTATCTGAAGAAACTGATGGACTCGTTTCCCCGTGACCAGAGCGGGCAGAGCAGCCTCAATGTGGCCATCAGGTTGGCTAAACTGACGCATTTGCGAGTTAAGCGAAGTTAAGTTTTCATAAGTATTTCGTTTGTTCAATTGACAGATCTGTGTATCTATATATATATATTTTTATAAGTGCGAATAAATGAGAATATATGCAGTGAATATTCAACTCACCTTTGTAGTCCCTCCAGTAGAAGGGGCGTAAGGAACACATTTAGCTGACCCTTCAATCTAGCCACAACCGAGGTGCAGGCCGCGCCGCCCTCCGATTGGAGACTCATGAATTCGCCATCATCGAAGCCGTTTGTCGTCTTGTCCGACTCCTCCTCCTTGAGCAGAACACTGGGATCCCAGGGATGGGATTTGGGGCCGCCCATAAATGTGGCCGAGCTGTTGCTGCCAGTGGAGTTCTCATAGCGTGGCACCACTTTAATCTCACGCCAGCACGAGTACAAATCGAAATGCGGCAACATTTTGCTGCCAATGTAGGTGAGGCCGCCGTCTTCGTTCTCGTGGAAGAGCGGCGTGGAGAAGACATCCGGTCCGAGCGGAAATGAGCAGCCGTTCCAATTAAAGCACTTCACCTGCGACAAGTGATTCAAATAGCTGGCCATCAGCAGTGGTGAATCGATGATAGGTCGATTGACCTGCTGATGCAGGTTGACTAGGGCAACATCCTCCTGCGACGACATGGCCGATATGAACGAGTTCGAGGAGAGCGAAGGTGTGCCCGACGATGAGCCTCGTGAGTCAGCCTGGGAAATGTAAAGCAAATCAAATATTAAATTAGAAAATTTCGTAAAAGAAGCCTTGGCAAACGGCTACAAATCAAATGGAAACGGTGGACAGAACAGGTGGCGCAAAAAGTGCAATGGGTGCGTGTATACGTGTGTGTGTGTTAATCAAAGAGTTTTTACTTATAACTAAACTAGAAATCATTTTGACACTTAGACTAGCTCCAAGTTGCATGCGAAGTTTTTAAAAGACATGCAGGCAACATATTAGAAAGCCTTGCAGAGAGTCATAACTGAATGAAAGTAAATACATTTTAAATTAAAATTAAGCTTAGATAATTTGTAATAATTATTTGTTTGTCTACAAGGATTTACGAGGGTGGTCAGAGCAGTTTTTACAATTTTAATATTTTATAACTTAAAATATAATTTTCAACTTTTTTTGCTTTTGTTCAACTATAGACCACTCTCGCAAATTCAATCGGCTAACCGAATATTATTTAAAATATAATTATCCTTTATTACTTTATCATATTTTTTTTTTTTAACAAAACTATACTGAAGAATTCATTAAACATTAAGATAGAAAGAAATATTTGAATTTAGTTGCGCTACACATGTTAGTTAAAGATTAAGGATTTTATTTTTAAAGTTTAAAAATTTATTTTACTGTACTTTGGTTTTGACTGTTGCTAAGAACTACTCACATCGTGAACAAAATGTCGATACTCGGGTCGTGATGAGATATTTGTTAATTTTCTTATAGGTGTGGCAAGACCGTGAATGCGTCTCGCGTCTTCGTTCTGGATGAGTTTTTACGTATTTATATAGTTTTTATTTAACGTTTAGTTTTTTTTTTTTATGAATCGAAAGTTTCGAGTTTTGTGGAAAGGAATAGAATTTAGGTGTGGATTTTTGTTTAACAATAGAGTTTTAGAGAAATATATAGCTTAATGTTAAGAAGAGAGGCATGCATGATAAATGTAAATATATAAATATGTCTGATAAGTTTTTCCCAAATACTTTGGAACTGGGCTGCTTTATAAATGCTATAAATTGTAATTGGTGAAAGTGGAATATAAACTAGGCCTTAAAGCAGTAAAGCTGCAAAGTGTATATAGTATAGTATATATGATTGAATACGTAAAGACCTAATATATTTAAATATATATGTGATAGTTTTTGTAGCATTTGCTCGATTGTTTTTACCAGTTCTGTTGTGCTCTGCGGTCGCTTGGGCAGCGTTTTATTGCTCTCGGATGGATGAATCTCCAGATCACTGCGATAGGTCGGCAAAGTGTGGCTGCCATTGTCATTCTGAGCACCGATGCTATAATATATCGAAGTTAGTTAGGTGTATAGTTCTGATTTAAATTAAATTGTGCTTACCTGAAATCGGAGGAGAATCGTTTTCTGCCTGATAAAATGATGGAGCCAGTGCCACTGCGCTGCTTCATAGAGCCTCGCTGGGACATAACGTTCGATATGTCTTCCTCGGCGGAAAAGAACATCTCTGAGGGATTCTCGGAGGTTAGCGATATGGTGCGCTGCACTTCACGCGGCAGCTGATCTCCGCCGTGAAGCACAATGTCGGCTATCTCAAATTCCAGCGGATGCGAATGAGGCGCCGAGTGAGACATCTCATCGGGAATCTGATAACGATGAATAGAACCAAATCTTAGCAAGGAATTCACTCTCTCATTATATGATCTACTCACCTCCTGCTCATCATCTAGAGCCGCCTCGCCGGTCAGTCTTGAGTCGGAGATGCTCGTCTTGGGCGGCGATACGCGCAGTCTGTGCGAATCCGAACCACGTCTCTGCTGGCTGCTGGCATTGATTGTCTCCCGCTCCATAGACTCGTGCTGCAGCTGCAGTTTCTTGGATGGACTGTCCAGCAGGCGAGCGTATGGCACCTCCACAGAGGTCTGCCTTGTGCAAGTATAGCGCTTGCTGCGTCGCTCCAGCGTATTTGGTGAGCCAATGCTCTCGCGAGACTTGTGTCGATTGCTGTTCAGCTCCGGCTTGTCCACAGAGCCAGCTCCAATCTTGAATTTAGTGCCATCGGGCAGAGAGCCCAGCTCCGACTTCTTTAAGCTGCCATTGCGCAACTCACTTGCGGGCCTATACAGCTTGCCCTTGCCATTGAAGTCGGCCGCATCGTACAGCGAAACGCAGTGCAGGCTATAGGGCGGCGTATGGAAGACCAGCTGACCCTGATGCAAAATGCTCTCGCCAAAGCCAAAATCTTTGCTGTTGTTGATGATGCTGAATGGTGGAGAGATAAGATGAATATAAATAAATAAAATAATAGAATCTGTAATACTCACAAATAACGCGCTATATTATAATTGTCATGCACATCCTGAGCCGTGGGCTTGAAGAACTTTTGTCCATTGCGATTGCTGCCGAAGAACGCGCAGCCACCAATACAGCCACAGCGCGACGTTTCCGAGCTGGAACTGAGAGCACTGCCATTGTTGGACCAGAGGAACCACAAGCGCTTGAACTTGGCATCGTGTTCACGCAGAAAGCTGATAAATAGAAATAATTTTAGTATATAGAGAGACTTCTTCTAAATGCTTCCACTCACTTGTGCTGCACGAGATGCAGCTCATGATCGGGTATGGGCAGCGCGGAGGCGCCTTCGAGCAGTATGGGACCCAGCGAGGTGCAGCCCACCTCCACCCAGTTCTCGCAGAGCTCCGATGTTTGCGGCGTGCGCTTGGCCGTATGCGCATCCACGCTGTCGCGCAGTTTGCTGCGTGCGGAGTCTTCGCGCGAGTCGCGACGCTGCGAGAAGGAGTTGGAGCTGCGTTTGCTGGTGGGCTTGTGTGTGCCATAGTGCCCGCTGCTGGGCACATCCTGCGACTTGAGCGAGTCCTGATCAGCCCGTCGCAGCTTGCCCGATCGATTGCTGCCCGTTGTGTTGGTATTGTAGCTGCTATTGGGCGCGTTGCCGGCGTGGAGCATGAAGAGCCGCAGCAGAATAGAGGGCAGCAGACCCGAGATGCCAGACTTGACGCGCTGCCCATGCAGATTGCAATTGGCCAGTCGTATGGGTGAGATCCAGGCATGCAAAGCCGTGCCGCTCTCGATGAGATACACGTCCACAGCGTCTACCGAGACGCGCGTCATCTTGTATTTAATATCCTCGGAGGATGGGCATTTGTATTTGTTCTCCTCCTTGGTGTGCGGGCACAGATTACTGGGCACACCATGATGGCAATTCCGCACGGTTTTCGGTGACTTCAAGCAGTTCTCTGGATCTATGGCAAGCAGCACGAGGGTCTCCAAGCCAGTGACGACATTCACCAGCTGCGGCAGGGTCAACTTGCCCGTCAGCTTGCCCAGCTGCACCTCGACCAACCACGAATACTCCAAAGTATCCTCGTCCAAGGCGCAGCCCTCGTTGCTGAACATTGCATGGCCTCGCACCTGGACAGCAGAGAGCAGCAGGTGACCCTGTTGGATGTGTTGCTCGCGCTGCTGTCGCTGCAGCGTGTCGGCTGTGAGCAGGTACGAGGGGCTAACGAGCACTTGCAGCGTGGTCTCATGATAACGTTTGTCCATCTCGAAGCCGAATCGCTCGATCAGCACCACCGGACAAGGCGGATCGTCTGGATTGCAGTTTTTCATCACATGCGCTTGGATGTCGTGCACTATGACCGATACCATGACCTCCAGCGGGCGATAGAGCCGTGGATCGAACGGTTTGCGCTTCTCTTCGGGCGGAGCTGTCTCTGATATGGATTTGTTGGCCAGCTCCTTTTCCTTGGCCAGCAGTTGATCTTTCGGATTCGGAGCGGCGCCCGGCTCTTTTAAATTATTCACATTCGATTGCTCCATGTCCGTGAAGCTCTGATCCTCGCCAAATATATTCTCCTTGAGGCTGATGAAATTTCGCAGCACATTGCCATAGGCCATCAGCACCGAGCTGCCAATCTCCAGCTCCACCGTAACCTGATCCGCAGTCAAAGTGCCCGGATCGAACTTATTTTGCTGCAGCTCCGTTTGCTGCGCCTGCTGCCAACTATTGCTAACTGGGGATTTTCTCACCTTCGGTATTCGCATGGGACTCAGTAGAATCTCCTCCTTTTCGGGCGTGGTGATGTCCGCCTGGGGATCAGGTCCCAGCGGCGGCACCGGATGATAGACGTACTGGATGGACAGTGCTAGTATGGGCACTGCCCAGCAATCGATCCAGCCGGCGCTACGCTGGCAGATCTTACGCCACTTCTTCGTATAGAGCTCTGGGCGTCTGATTAGCTTGCCCTCGCGCGTTAACAGTCTTGCATTCTCATCTATGGCTAGGACAATGGGGCGCACGGACGATACCTCCGGCACATACAAGCTCAAGTCGAGACCCTCGCCGTGAATCCAGAACTTGAGCGTCACAGTCTTGGGTAGAAAGTCGTCGAAGGGCAGCGCAAAGCTCATCTCGAAGACATCGCCACAGAAGCCCAAATGATTGTTCTCCTGATTCGCACTGCTGCAGTCGATCCAATTGTATTCGTTGCACAGCATCAGAATCTCGAATTCGTTCAAGCGGATGTTGAAATTGCAAGTGTAGGGCACAAAGCTGAGTATGTCGGGTCTCGCCTTATTCGCCCAATCCTCGATGAGATCCTGGAAGAAGCATTTGTGTTTGTACACAATAAATGCTGTTGTCTTGCAGCCAGCCAGCGAGATGTTCCAATCCTGCGGCGCATTCCATTTGGTTGGATAGTGGATTCGCACCTTATACTCCAGCGACTCGAACTCTGCCAAGCTGCGATACTGCAGTGAGGTGGTGGCCTCCACATGGAACAGCTGACCCTGAATCTTGGACGTATAGCCATCGGCTAGAGTTACCCACGGTATCGTTACCTCTACATAGGAGGCGGGGCCCACGGTTATGTGCATGGCATTCGTCTCCTTCTCCTTGGAGAAGAGTATGTCAATCGTGGCTTCGTTCAGCACACAGAGCGTCACATCGAACGACTGATAGGTGCGCAGTTCACCTGGCTGTGGCGTTGGAGTCACCTCGGCCTCCTTCCAATCGGATGGATAGAAGTATCTGTAGAGATGATCGCGCTGTCTGTCCGCCCAGGGACCGTAGCTGAAGTCAGTGCCCTTTAGACAATGTGCATTGATGCCCCAAACGGGCGGCGAAGGCTCCGATTCATCGCCGTTGGCCAAGAGAATCTGGACCGGCTCCTCCGGCACCACTCCGGGCTCATCCATATAGAAATACAAGTCCATTTGATTGGACATCATGACCACAAAGCCCTCGCCCATATATCGTGGCGGCTCGTCTATCAATCCCGTATATTTCGGACTTGGACAGAATAAAATTTTGGCATTCTCCACCTTCGCCTTGACGAAGTGCATAAAATTGTCGAGCGGACAAACCGCGGGCTTCGTGCTGTACGTGCAGTGCGCCTCCTCCATGGATATGGACAGAGTTGTGGGTGTTAGGCGATTGCCGAAGACAAAGCGACCCGAGCTGATGTCGATCTTGATAACGGGTATCAAATCTCGCCAGGTAGTGGCCTGCATAGCCTCCGAATTCTTAACGCTATTCACGCGCTTGCTCTGCTTTGCATTCTCCAGATTCATGTGATGCTCCTTGAGCTTATTTCGCTCCTCAGTGCTGACAACATCCGTGGGTATTAGCAGCGAAGGTTCCAAGCCAAACGTCTTCTCCAACTTATCGTATAGATCGGAGCGATTGTAGATGTGCAGCTCATAGACATTCAACTGCACAGACAAACGCGTATCCGAATGAGAGAGATCTGCAAAGGAAGAAGACTTAAATTGGATTTCTTAAAGATTGAACTCAATCACCTACCCTCCGAAACATCTTTGGGCACATAGGAGCGCCACCAACGGAATATGAAATAGCCATCCTGCACGCGCATCGTATAATCATAGGTGATGTACACAAAGTCTCTGAACATTATTTTGCCAGCCAGCGGATTAATCGCCACCGATCCTATTTTAAAGTAGGCGCCCTTTATGAACCAGCGATTCGCGATCTTTGTGATCAACATGCCGATGACACGAGAGTTGTAAAAGTTGTTGTAGGTCACCCACATGATGGTCGTCAGTAGAGAGCAGATCAGCCATATCTATAACAAATGCCAAAGGTGGAGCATAATTAAGTATTATATCATTTTTGCTAGGCGGTTAAAGCATGAGAGGAGCAAAGGGCAAACAACGAATGTGGAATTTTATAAATATACGAGTTTTGGTGAGGTGGTGAGGTAGAGTCACTAAGAGATACCCTATTTTGGTGATGTAGAGTCGTCACTAAGGGATACTCTTTATGGATATACAAATTTTGTGATTTAGAGTCACAAAGGGATACCCTATCTTAATAGGAATGTGGTGAAGTATAGTCTCTCAGGAATACTGTATCTAAATACATAAATTTGGTGGAGTAGACTGAGTCAGGAGTACCTTATGAAAATATAAAAATTTCTTAATTTAGAATTACTTAGAAATACCCTATATAAATATGCAAATGAAGTAAAGTAAATTCACTCAAGAATACCCTATCTTAATATACGAATTTGATGAAGCTGAGTCACTAAAGTATACCCTACCTTAATATGCATATAGTAATGGGTAGTCCCTCAAGGTATCCTTGAGGGACTACCCATTACTATAATATAAATATGGAAGTATAATCTCTTAGGAATAACCTATCTAAATATACAAAGTTTGTGAAGTGCAGTTACTCAGGGATACCATATCTAAATATATATGTATGTATGAAACCCATTTGTCCCATTTACATTTTTTTCGTTCCTCTATATATATACTCTATATATAATATATGAATGAATACACATGTACAATTACGTTGCTTTGTTACTCTCGTGTTACTCACAGCTTTTATGGTTCTGGCTAATTATTGACTTAGTCATAGATTTTTACTTCAATTCGCGTTGATAACGAAACACACGTCGTGTGTGAATTAGAACTACCTTAATAGAATTAAATACGCTTCGAGTTGGATTTAGCTTAATATCTATGACAAATTAAGTTAATTGTAACTTATCTGATTGAGAGAACTTTGAATTGATTTAATATAGCCTAACACTTACTGTTTAATAGATTTACATATACCCATTATAATAACAGTTAATATAAATATAAAATAGATATGAAATTTAAAAGCTATGTGCTCAGTCACGCTTGGACTAGTCCATTTGTGGATTGTTCATTCAACGAACCACTGAATCGGTAAATAATTGTCAACCATTTAGTAACATTTAAATAGATCGCTTTTAAATGCAATTATGGTCTAATGAGAATTTAACTTTTAAAGATCATATATGATAGGAAATATATATTACTATTATTATCCAATTAGTTATTTATTGGGCAACTAATTGATTTTAAGAAATTTTCGTTTCATAGTTTCCCGAACTTCACAGACATGTTAGTATTTATATAGATCGCATATAAATTCAATTGTGGTTTAATGATAATTGAACTTTTAAGGATCATATATGATAGGTAATGTATATTAATCCTACTAGTTATTTATTGGGTAACTTTGATTTTATATTACATTTTCATCTCATAATTTTCTGCATTTTACAAGCATTAGGTTAGTCTCGCTCATAATACAAAACACAATATTATACAAATCACATCCCAGATTAAATAATTTAAAAGGCTGTTTAAAACAAATACGTAATCGATTTAATAAACCTATATTTATAAATTTTTGTGCACAAACTCTAAAGAAGCTTCAATGTAGACAAGTAATCAAGACATGTAAACATTATGTTTGTGGAAACGTTTTAAAATATGAAATATGGTACTTTTGTTTTCATATGGTGTGTTAAGATATCTTTCGCTGCTGTTGGGGTTGCGTGTTTAGTCAAAATAATTGACAGGGACATCACTGAAGATGGCGCCGGCAAAGGTGCATTTCTTCGCCTCCTTGATGACGGTGCAGCCATGGATGTCCTTGAAGAATATGTTGTGGCCCAGGCAGCGCGGTTGATTCATGGGGCACGGAGTGCGCCGCGCAGCCGGCCGGAAGTAGGCACGACCCGTGAACGGGTTGACAAAGTCTGACCAATAGCCTTCCTGCATGAACTCCACGGAATACTGTGAGGCTATTAGTACGAATGCCTTGATGGCGCTGTTCACATCGCTGTCAAAGTACAAATTGAAGATACTGAAATTGCCGGGATCCTTGAATTTGGAACACGGAATGGTAAACAGTCGCTTCATGTGGGACAACAGCAGTTTGGGACAGCGCACCACCTGCGCCCGTATCGGCTTGATGCCGTTCCAGGTGATCGAATTGTGATATTTGCTCAAATCAAATTGATCGGCGGTGGTGAACAGATCCTGATAGGCCGGCCCAACGCTGTGCGGCATATAGAAGAGATCGGAATAACGATTGCCCAGTATAGGATAGACCGGATGGATGCCAAAATCATCATCGGTCTCCATGTCCTCCTGCTCCTCCATATCAACCAATATAAAGTTTGGCAGGCTGCTGCTGCTCGTGAATCGGCGAGTGGGCTTCACGCACTTCTGATTCTGCAGAATCTTTCGGTCCTTTAAACATCGCATTAAAATTCTTAATGTTTGCATTATTTGTGTATTTTGTATCTTTATTTTTGTGATTATAGTTCGTCTGTGGGTCAAGTTCGTTCGATTGGGTGGCGTTAATCGGTTTAACTAAAATTTGTAACTATTTTATGCTAAAATCAATTGAGTCGTCGAAAGTGTTTTATTTGTCAGTTTATTATAATTTTATCCTTTTTTTTTATATAAAATCTTTGCAAAAGCGGCGTCCTTAGACCGCGAAACAGATTTTTATTGGGTTCTGTCCGTATCTAAATAATTTTGAACGTTTGTTCATATAAGTAAAAAGAAATGTTACCCGATTAACTTGTGAAGTTAAGGTTTCATTTCCTGCTCGTTGTCAAGAAAAAAAATAATTGCTTCGTTTTCAAAATCACATGATTTAGGAGGAAATTTAAGAAAGATAAGAGAGCTATCGAATAACTATAAAACAATATTGTAATATTGTAAGTAAAGTTTTGTCAATCATCTGTCATAACTTATCGAATAAGAATATTCTATTTAAAATCTCACTAATGATAAAAGCTTTACTGCATTGCTATAAAAGACTAACACATTTGATATCACAGATATTAATTTTGAAGAAAACTAATCGAATAAATATCGAATACAATTTTATATATAGCAGCCTTACTTTCAAATTTGTAACATATGCAAAATATATATAAATTGGAAGTTATAAATTTCCAGTTTTAATATATATTGATTAAGAAGCAATGTTTATCGATAATTGAATAATTTTGAATATAATATATTTAGATATATATTGGACTAGATACTCAATTTTGCTGGATCGAGTCTAATAGCCGTTAATACAATTTAATATACATCGTTAACTGATTTTTATCAAGATATATATTCTATTATATATAATACATTATTGACCTAGTAAACTAGCATAACTATCGAATTAAAATCGAATAATACATTCCAATGAATCATGTTTAAATTTCTCTCAATTAAAAAACAATTTTAATCAAAAATTTAAAAATATCTTTAATCTAACCATGCATATATATTATATAGATTAGGTTTTTAATTTGATGGGTTAACTTTTAATAAAGAAATATCGAATAGTTATCGATTGATTTGAATATACATCGTTAACAGATTTATAAATCTGATATACATAGATATATTATAATATATTTTTGGATTACATATTCACAAATAAGTATAACTATCAATCGATAAATCGAATATCGTATAATTCTGCTTATACATCATTTCTACAGCAATTGGTTATTCTTATTATATATATAAGAAAGTTAGCGACACACTAAGTATTTATATCAATAATATAGTAAGTGTTCTGCGAAAAGATCAATGGGTGTTTTGTGGTTTACACATTAAAAACTTCTATTGATTGTTCAAATTCATAAAAAATATTATGTAATGTGACTTTGATTCAGATTGATATTATAAGAAATTAATGAATTTTATTATATTTGTTAATCAAGCAATTATGGTAATGTTCTATAATAGCCTCAGATTATTTACACAAAGAAATTCTCTCCACATAAACTATATCTATGTTGGCTAGTGTAACGGACAGAGTGTCTGTGTATGCCTGTGTGTGTGTCAATGACCAAAGCTCTTTAATTGATTGATAAGGCTCGCGCTGCTAATGGAAGCAGTCGCGCACTTGTTCATCGAATGACTGCGCGCGATCTGCGTGAGCGGCTATAGACGAGCAGCAGATAAAGCCTCGTCCTCGGCTGATTCATTCACTCATTAATCAAAGCAAATGTGAATATGGAGAGTATATATTTGTGCATGATTATATATAAATTATGTATTTATACCATGGGCGCATCGATTTTCATGTTCTCCAGCGGAACATTGTGTGTGCGATTCCAGGTGCCCACTTCGGGGAAGCCGAGGGAAATTCCATTGTCGCTTGTTTCATCCATATCCATTTTTGCAGATTTTTCTTTCGCTTGCCGCTGGGGGGTGGAACGGAATGGGCGTTGATAGCTCGTTTATTAAATTAACGCCTAATGCTGTTTAACCGCATTTCACTTATTTTTGCACTTTATCAATGAATATGCATAAACATTTCATGTTTATTTGCTTTCTTCGATTTTATCTTATTAAACCTACACACACACACTCACACACACACGCGCACAAAGTTCGATTTTTCCCACTTTGTATTGGGAGGTCGTCGTTGTCTCAATTTTTGTTTACTATTTTTAGCCGTTTTCATCGATGCCACGCGTTTGCGGTAATATTTATTGTAAACGCGATCTAGTGTTTACACTTTATTGACTATTTTTAGCAATTAATTGCAACTATTTAGCGCGTAAATAATTGAAAATAAAATATCAGACGAAACGAAAACACTCCCATCTTGTGCTGCTTCTTGCCACTGAACAGATGTTTGTCATCGATAAGCACAATCAACTGGTTTGTTTCGATAGTTCGACTAGGATTGCCGCATGCAGGTAGCCGGCAGCGGTAACTGCTACTTACACAAATAATTTAACTGTTTGGATTTTAAATTAATATTTTAAAATTAACTTCATTTTATTGCTTCTTCTCTAAGCATTTATATATTGTTAACTCAATGTTACTGATATTTTATATAAAATTTGCTAGCATTGATAACGCCAGCAACAAGTTAGATATGTAACCGATAGTAGTAACTGTTAGAAATGGCATATAAAAAGAAAGTATTTTTTTTTTTTTGTAAAATGATTTATATTATTGTATTTTCTATATCTTAATGTTAACTAGTGTGATTTTAAACAAAATATTGTGGTTTTCGCATTGTTATGCCGTGATCGGCCAGAGCTGGCACCAAGTCCTCCATAGCTAAAGTGTATTTGCGATCTTTTGGGTTTTTCTTGTCCTGCAGCAAAATTTTGATATACATTATTTTGTTTAAAAGAATGAAATTAATGGCTTACCTTGCTGGAGCTGTGTCCGCTGGAGTGCTGAATATTTGTTGTTCGGGTTTTACAATGCTGCAACGCATCATTTGCAATGTCCGAGATGAATTTTTGTGCCGAGACGGAAATGATGCGAACGATTCGCGGATCCACAGAGCCAAAGCCAGACTATATGCAAATATGTTTAATAAACAGTTAAGCAATGAGTATTTTTGTTTACTTACGCTGTTCAGTATGCGCATGGTAAGCGCATCTGGCACAGTGGGCGTGTAATCCTCCAGTTGTCCCAATAATTCCTCCATTTCTGCCTCGTCGTTCGATAGGGGCACAGCTTCAACTTCTAAGTTTTCATCATCTGTCTCTAACTCCGGTAAAGTTGCATCCTCAGCATCCGTTTCAGTTTCTGCTGCAGAAACTTCGCTTTCAGACGCCGTAACATTCATATCCTCTCCATCAGAAGCCATTATTTATTAAGTTGTTTATGTTTTTTGCTGTTTCCAGAAAATTAGTGATGACAGTTGCCGCCAGTGCTGGGAAACACTTCTCAGCTAATCGATATGCAATGCATTAAACGATGAATAGCAATATATAAGGCCAGCTGTTTCGGCAAATACGCTTATCGGTTAGCCGCCACAGTTGCTAAGCTTAATAAAAAGAATATAAAACTAAAATGAGTCAAAACTAAAAAATTAAAAAATTCCAAATTAAGTAATTTAAAATACAAAGAATATGGTTATACCAAAGGAAGTGCTCAGCGACTACAAGGAGCTGTTCGAGAAGTCCAGCCAGCTTGTGGAGCAGGACAGTCGCACAGATCCACCCACAGATCCCTATCGCTCCCACTACAAAGCGCGCGACGTGCTGCTCGATTTGAAGAAGCAGCTGGACGAGCAGCTCGTATCGATACAAGCAGCTGAGGAGGAAGGAGGCGACGATGAGCTGTGCTATAAGTCGATGCTGGGCTTCACCTGCCGCGACCTGGGCCGCATTTATATATACGTCGAAGAGGTTGGCGAGGGCGAGCAGCTGCTGAATCGCTGCTTGGAGCTCATGGAGCCGCACAAACAGAGTCCACAAGGAATAATACCCTATGTGGGCGCAGTTAACGAGCTAAGCATTGTGCTCGCCTCGCGGCAGGAGTACAAGAAAGCAGTGGAGCTGCTCCTAAAGGCCGACAAGAGCTATGAGGAATTCAAGACCAGCGGTCAAACAGCTCTGACAGTGGCCGATCTCTATAGCCCACCCGATGAGCTACAGGCCACCCATGGAGGCGACAAGGAGCTGGAGAATCTCTATACGCTCTGCTGCTTCTACATGGCCCAGATGTATGGGCACCTCGGCGAGCCGGAGAAATCCGCCCAATGCTGCCATCGAACGCTGCACCGGCAGCTGCAGTACAAATCGTACGATGCCGTTGACTTTGCACTGAATACGGCGACGCTGTCGCAGTATTATATTGGCCAGGAGCGATTTGTGGAGGCGCGTCATCATCTGGCTGCTGCGACCATAATCATGGCCGAGCACGAGGAGCACATGCTCAAGCCGGAGATGAGCGAGCAGCAAAAAGCGGATGTCACGGAGACCTTCAAGCATCGCTATGCGGACGTGGCTCGCTGCTGGGCGAAATACGGCCTGCTGCTCTTGCAGACGTCTAAGGAGCGGTTGCTGCGCGACGACGAAGAGGAGGAAGCGGAGCAAAAGAAGCTGGAAGCTGCTGCTGAGAAGCTGCAGCTGGACGATGCTGACTATCGCTTCGTTGACCTGGATCTGACGGCCATCGAGCGGCGCATTACTTCCGACTACTGCCTGACCTTCGACGATGCCAAGCTGGTCTTTCACTTCATCAACGAGTGGCTGGACGTGGCCAAGGATTACTACAAGGCGGAAACAGAGGCCACGGAGTATGCGAAGATTATGCAGGACTACGCCGAGGCCTACGAGCACATTGCCTTCTTCGAGGAGCAGCCGGAAAATCAGGCCAAGATGCAAAAGAGACGCGCAAAATACTTGGAGGATCTCCTCGATCTACTCGACCCAGTGTGCTACTTGAAGATCTGTCGCGAATGCTGGTATGTGGCGGGCACCGCCCATGCGGCCATTCTGGACGTGCGCCTGGATGCCATGAAGTCAAACCAATCGCCCACTCCGGAGGAGGTGAAGCGCGTCAATCAGAGCTGCCTGAAGGCCATCAAGCACTTTGAGAGCTACGTGAAGTCATATTTGGTCGGCGGCGACAGCCAGCAGTGGAAGCCCGGCATGGACAACGAGGAGCTGCGCACCATGCTCTACGCTCACTTCCACATTGGCCGCCTCTACTACAAGCTGATCAGTGCGCATCCCCAGCAGCAGCTGGAGCAGCTGAATCAGTGCTTGACCTACTACAGGCGCTTCAGCGACGCCTGCGACCTGCACAAGGAGGCGTCCGAGCAGCTCCAGGGCGAGATTGGAGTCGTGCGCGAGATGCTGGAGCTGTTGCCACTCAAAATTAACACTGTGAAACGTCGTCTCGAATGAATGTCCACGCTAATCCAAGACTCCTTTGACGCTCTAATCCAAATCCCTAACGCCGATATCCATAAATGGATATCCTCCATAAGCTATTTACAAATGCATTCTATAACTATACTTAATTTATTGCAGGCAGATAAAATAAATGTTGTTCCCGTCTAGCGGGTGGAGTCTTCAAAGAGAACTTCCGTATACGGGTTATAGGATTATTAACCAATCATAGAATATCCATAGGACTCCCCAGCTTAACCAATTGGCTTAGCTTAATCCTTTATCCAATTATCGAAGGTCTTCTTTATCAATAGTGTAGAAATAGATAGATTCTGTATTTACTTTAGAACAGGCGGAAAACATAGATAAGATCCTGGAATCTATCGGGCCTTGCCTTAGAAAGGTAGTCCCGTATTTGGGGTGGGCTTCTTGCTGGCGATTTTCACTGCCAGCGGGGATTGGCAACTGGAATACTTGAACTGGCGCCTCTTCTGCAGCTCCTTCTGTATGTCATTGCCCAGCTTGCGGATGGGCAGCGCCGTAATCCCGTCCAGCAGATTCTCCTTGGCATAGCGCAGCGTAATGTCTATTAGCTGCTCGACATTGATGGCACGCGGATCTATCATGGGCTCGCGCTCCAGTACATCCACAAGGATGCGCAGAGTTTCGTCGGCCTGAAACTCCTCCAGGGGCAGCACCTCGATCAACTCCTTGAACATGTGCAGCACCAAAAACTGGGTGCGATTGACCACCTCGGCGGGTGGACGGCCGCACAGTGAATCCTTTGCATGCTCAAAGATGCCAGAGATCAACTCCTCGGTGTTCACATCGGAGCGTTCGTAGTCAAAGACGGCGATCACCTCGTTGAAGAGCTTCCGCAGGTCCTCGGCGCCGATGTGTATGAAGTACTTCTTGGGCACAATCGAGCCCAGGTGCTCCGTAATGCACTCGGCTATGCGATCCGTGTACCTGCCGTGGAAGCTGTAAGCAGCTTGGCAAAGATAAAGCGCAGATCTCTGCGAGAACTTGCGCACGTTCTCCGGCGTTGTGTGCCGCCCGAGAAATTGATTGAAGCTTTTCTGGACGATCGTGTGCACGCGATCCATGATGAACTCATCGGGCATCGGGGGCAGCATATATGCCTCCACATTGAGTATGGCCGGACATATCTCCGTCTCGCTCTCCATGGGCAAAATCTCCTTGTTGGTGACGGTCACCGAGGGATCGGAGGGATATAGCTCATTGATCTGCAGTGGCTTAGCTTTGAGGCGCAGGGTGCAGATCTCCCGTTCCAAGCACTGCGAGCAGGAGGATTACCCACTAAGTACACTATTATGACTAAGGATCTGTGACTACTCACCTCGATTTGCTGCAACAGCTGCGTGTCGATGCCCATCAGCTTCTCGATGTCGTATTGGAGGTTCAGGACTTGCGGATTTGCCCATTTGCTGTAGTTGCGCTCCTGCACATCCAGCAGGACGTCCAGCACGTTCTTCTGCTCACGCAGCACCGTCTGTATGTTCACCTTCTCGGTGTTGTTCTGCGTCTCCTGCACCAGCTCCTCCTCGCAGCGCGAGAGCTCAATCTGAGGTGAAATAGGAAGAAGGATTGACAATAGCAGGACGAGAGTTTTGAATGAGAGTTAACTCACCTGCCTTTCTCTCAGCTCCTTCTCGAGGGCTCGCATCTCCTCCTCGGCCGTTGTCTCCAGCTCAAAGACGTAGCGTCGCAGCACCTCCTCCTCCAATTCATCCAGATTGATGATGATTCCGAAACGTCGCATCATCGCCTGCTTGATGTCCTCCTCTAAGCGCGTTATCTCGAATCTCATGAACTTAATATCCCGTTTCATGCGGCGCAAGTGAATGAAGTTGATGCGATGCCAGCGTTTCGTTGACATCGTCTCCTCTTCCAGCTTCTCGGCGCGGCGACGTAGCTCGACTAGAATGTCAGCGTCGAAGAGTATGGCTTTCGAGACATCCCTATAGTCCTCGCCTTCATGGAAGTGCTGCAGCTGATCCATGCGCAGAATCGTGCTTATCTGCACCTTGTTGATCTCGTGCTGCCTGTTGCGCTGGATATCGAATTAAAGGTAAGAGAAAGTCAGGGAAGTGAGAAAGGAACGGGAAGGAAGGAAGGATTATCATATGCAACAAAAGCATCTTCCTTAACAGACTTCTTCCTCCATCTAATTAAGCTTCAGAATAAGAACACCTTAGTATTGGTATCTCTCTAACTTACCCGAAACTTGAGCAGCGTATTCTTCTCCCGCTGGTACACCTCCTCGTGGTACTTCATTTTGGTCTGCATTTCGGCGATCTCGCGCCGTTTCCGATCTACGTCCCGATGGCAGTCCGCCAGGGTGCGCTCGAAGGCATGACGATCAGAGCGCATGGAGAAGGCCCAGTCGTAGAGGGTGCGATCCAAGCCAGAGGGACAGGTGGTCTCGTCCAGCCGTATTGTGGTCATGTCCAAGGAGTCAACACTTTGGGCATCGGCGGCGTTATCCTCGCTCGACGATGACGACGATGAGGACGATGATGATTCCTCGTCCTCGCCGCGTACACGCTTCGGCGGACGATATTTCTTCTTGAAGATGCGACGCAGAAAGTCATAGAACTTGTGACCCTTCACCGTCATCGTGAAGCTCTGCTGCAGCCCCGCAATCTGCTCGTTGATCTTATCAATGTTCTTGCGCAGCTCCTCCAGCTGGCGATTGGTGGCATTGATCACCATCTGGAGTTCGTTGCGGGTGCTCATCGCGTGCTTGGCATTCACGAGCAGCTGGGACTCGATCTCCTCGCTGTCGCGCAGTATGTAGAGCTCCTGGTTGAGCGTGATCAAATAGGTTGACAGGAATTCGGCGTCCATTTTGATATGAATGCGTTCGGCCTGTAGCTTCTCCAGAGCCAAGTCGAACATGCGCACCACCTCATCGAGATCGGCTAGCATGAGCTGTTGCTCGACGACCAGGACGCGCAGCCAACGATGTCGCATCTCCAGAATCATGGGCGCGTTGCCCTCCTCGTCGATCTCATAGTAGCTTGGATCTGATGGCAATGGCAGGGTCGCCAAGTACTCCAGTAACTCGGCCGGCGGCAATGTGGCCGACAATTTGCTCACCTGGAGCGCCTTGAATTTGATTTCCTCACGCATCGCCGGATCGGCAAGAGGGTCCATTTTGTACATACTAACCGGAACGATGCTCATTTTCGGCCTCTTGGCGGCTATCAGCTCCTCGACGGTGGAGTCCAAACTGAGTATGTCGTCCACATTGACGCCGCAGCCGGGCGTATAGTGCTCAATGAGATTTAGCTCTGGGTACTCGGCCTCCATGTCGATCTCGTTGATATTTTTCATGTAGATGCGATTCGCCTCCGGCAGATATTCGTGTATTTGCCGTAGCCGGACGCGGTACTTCGCGATGATCTCCATTACCTCCTTTTTGCGCTCGCGCAACAATATTGCCCGCTGGTTGTACGAGTCGAGCATATGGAAATATCTCTCCCGGCAATCCACAATCTCAATGTACTTGGCCGTCAGAGTTTCCGTGGTCTTTGGCTCGTAGTCCGAGCCGATCTTAAGCTTATAGTCACCCAGATTTCGCATTGCAGCCGCTATCTGAGCGTCGTCATCGGGATGATTGCGATTCGGATCGGGCTTCTGGCGCTCCAGCTTCTCCCAGTCGAACATACGCCGCACCTCGTACAGCTGCCTCTTTCGATAGCGGTGCAGCAAACGCATCATCGTTCGGGTGAATCGGGGCGTAATCGTTGTCGGCTCGCGGCCAAAGAAGAATGATTCAATGGGTGGCTCGCCCATCAGATCCACTTTTTCTTCAGAGGCAATTATCTCTGTCAGGCTGAAGAGTGGTGAAGTATTAGTTTTAATGAGGAGTATTTAAAGGTAATTGTCTTTAAACATATATAAAACTGAGAAGAATGAAAAAAAAAACGAGAAATTAAACCGATGCAAGAAAGGATGAAAAATGAAAGAAGATCAGAACTTACTTCTATGTATTATAATGGTTTTAAAAAGATAATAAAAGACATCATAACCTTATAGAATACACCATAGTGAACATATGAAAACAATAAGTTGGTCGAAATCGGCAAGAAAGGAAGAAAAAGGAAAAGAAGTCAGGACTTAGTCCTATGTAGTATAAAGGTATTAAAAAAAAGAATAGAAGACATCATATTCTTATATAAAGCACTATACTGAACATATTTGACGATATGGTTGAATTAAGAACAATGAAAAAACTTCTATAAATGAAACCAATGAAAAAAAAAAGACGAACAATGAGTGGAGTTTAGGACTTACTCCTACAACGATTAAAGAAAGGTATAGAAGACATCCGATAGGATAGTGACATCTATATAATAAGCAGATCAAAACTGAGAAAAAAGAAAAAATTCCTAAAAAGAAAAACGAATACAGGAAAGGGGAAAGGAAGTACAATGAAAGGAAATCAACTTAAAGAGAAAAGTTTACAAGAAAAGATGCTGTCACAAGAGACCACATTTTAGATAGCATATACAGAGAAATAAAACGTGTTGTCAAAGTTATAAAAGACGTGCTCTACTCATAAAATTTAGCTGAATAGTCTTACACTTCGGGCTGGTCTGGCACGAGCACTTCGCTCTCCCGGCTGTTCGTTTGTGTGATAAAAAATATTTCGATTATAGAAATGGAATTTAAGATAGTTTAACCCAAAGTTATGATAGTGGTAACACACTCACCGCATGTCGTGTTCCATTTTCAGTCGTTCCGCAATGTCGAGCTTGATCTGTTCGAACTCCTCGCCCAAGGCCTCCACGCGAAAGGTGGGTACTGGATCTAACTTGGCGCTGCGGATTTTGACATAACAATGATCTATTAAGGGGCTTAATGGAAATGAAAGGACTCACTAGAGCGGCGCTATAGTGAAAGGTATATGATCCAAACACTTGAGGAAATGATTGTAGAGCTTCTGGTGACCGACCTGGGCAACCTCCAGATCGTAGGCGAGATCCTCGCGCACATCGTCGAGCTCCGCTTGGAGCTCATCACGAATCTGTTTCGTGATGCGCGGATCAAGCAGCAGCTCCTTGTCTGGCACACGTAATCCTGGCGGCAGCTCCTCATTCTTCTTGATGATGTCGAAGTACGTGTTCTGAAGTACTCCGATCTTGGCCAGAACATCACGATCGTGTGCCTCGGCTGCCTCCTGCTGACGCTTGAGTTCCGCATTGATCTTCACCTGCTCCAGCGACGGTGTCTCCGGATCGACAATGTCCTCCGCGGTTCTTGGACTAGGCAAACCCGGCAGGGTCGGCCACAGGGGACTCCTCACATACTTTGGCCCATTCCACTTGTACAGAAAGATGTTGCCATCGAAGCCAATGGTGACCAGATACTCGCCATTGTAGCTGCTCAAGATGGCCGGAATGGTGCCCTTGAGGGCGTCGTGCATGGGATATGTGCGGTAGTCCGAGAGATCCGTGAAGTCCTCCATGTTGATGTGATTGATGCGCAGGCTGCCGTTCACCAGGCCAAACAGCATGAACTCCTCGCTAAAGGATGGAAGGGAAGGGAATCTTTAGAGCAGAAATATGATATTCTCCCATTGACTTACAGGATATAGTAACTGTGTATCTCGATGTCATCGGCATCCGTGATCAGCGTGCAGAACTTCGGCTCGGGCAAGTCAAAGTCGAGCTCGTAGAGGTAGCCCGCATCGTAGCCCGCCATGGAGACCCAGACGGTGTTGCGCTCCGTATAGCGTAGCCAGATGACGCGATTGGGTATGGCGGGTATGTGCAGCGGTTCCTCCTCCTCATCCGGCTCCGAATCGGCCAGAGCGCTGTCCATATCGATTTGCAGTCCAGGATTCGCCTGCTTCAGCTTATCGATCTCCCGCAGCTTACGCTCCTTTTTCTTCTCCTTGCGCTTCTTGATCATCTCCCGCCTCAGGTCCCGCCGTATCCGGCTCTTCACCGAGACGAAGCGGGTGCTGCGCAACCGATCCGCCTCCGTGATATTGTAGCTCAGGTACGTCTCCGCCTCGGTAACCGTGCTGCGTATGTTGTACTCGTAGACTTCGCCGCTCAGGCAGCCCACCAGCACCACGGACATCTCCTGCTGGTGCCAGTGGAAGCAATTGGGCACGGCCTTGAACTCCACAAAGCCAAGTGGGTTCAGTTGCACCAGCTTCTCGGCATCGTTGCTCAGGCGATAGATGAACATGGTCTTGTCCTTCGCTCCGCTGACCAGGAGCGTGCTGGTCCGATTCACACCCAGGCAGGTGATGGGCGCCGTGTGCGCCTTGTAGGCGTGCACCAGGTGAATGGACGTGTGGCTCGGCTTGCTCAGATCGAGAAAGAGCTGTCGCAGTATTCCATCATCGAATCCGGCAATCAGCTCTGTGCCAAAGCTGGAGATCTGTGCGTCCAGCCATAGGATGTCCACGCCATTCGAGGCGAACTGTTTGTCCAGCAACAACTTGTTTCGCTCGAAGTCGTAGACGAAGAGTTTGCCCGTCTCGGAGAGGGCCAGCAGATGTGGGGATATGGCTGACATTTGGGCGGCCAGGACGCGTCCGCCCACGCAGGAGTAGAGCTGCTTCGGCGGACGTGGGACATCGAAGGTGTTGATGTCGCAGAACCAAATGCCGCCGCCACCATCCTGAACGTAATACCCAAAGTCCGTATTATCGAACGGCTTGATCTTCTGCATGCAGCGCAGCTCGACATTGGAGATCTTGAACTCGTAGATGGGATCGATTTCGACAAAGAGATCATCCTCCGGCGGATCGGCTATGTCGACTGTCTCCCAGAACCAGACACGGACGTAGCCATCCATGCCAACGGTGGTGACCTCGCCATTCGCCATCGTAATCCGTGTGATGGGCTTCGTGTGGCACGGCTTGCGACCCTTGCGGCAGATCTCGAACTTGATGAGTCCCGCCTCCCACAGCAGCATGTTGCCCCAGTCACAGCCCGAGATGACGTTCTCATCGGGCAGCATGTACATCGCGCAGATGTCGCTGAAGTCCGTCTTGCCGAACCGGCCGAGATCTCCTTTCAGCTTCAGACCCGTGAACGTGTTCGCCATCTTCCAGAACTTGATGTGGCTGAGACCGGAGGAACACAGCAATATGGGGTTATATTCGGAGAAATGCACATATAAGATATTGCTCTGAAACGACTTGGCCCGCAGCACCACCTCCGCCTTCTGCCAGCGCCAGATGGTGATGATGAAGTCCGGATAGCCGGCCTGCGAGGCGAAGAGCTCGCCGCTTGAATTGTAGGAGCCGGCGGTGAAGCAGCTTTTGGCCGCATTCAGGAGTTTGGTGTGTATGTCGTGCGACGGATAAGCGTAGATGAAGATCGTCGGCTTGGGTCCGTTTTCGCCGACAGTGAAGAGATGGCTAAACTCGGGGCGTTCGTTTTTCTGCGAAAGTAAAACTTAGGAATGGGAAATATCTGTTTTTCCTAAACTTCCACAACTTACAGTTATGAAGCCGACGCCACAGCCAAAGACGGTCTCTCGAAAGGTCACCTCGCCCCTAGATATGCTGAAGTAGTGCAAGAAGTTGCCGGATGCAAAGAGTAGAGTGTCGTCGTCTACCAAAACCAGATTGAACAGACGCTTGCAGTCGTAGCCAAAGGAGTGCCTAGACGAGGATTTGAAAATAGACTCGAAAATAGACTCGAAAATATAGTCCAATAGACTTCTTACTCTAGTGTGATAATGTCCTGCATAAAGGACACATTATAGTCGTCGTTCAAGTCCTCCTCCTCAACGCCCGCCAGTTCCGCATTTTCGCCCAATGAGCTATCCATGCCTCTCGATATATATTTTGTTTATCCTATTTGTTTTTGAGTCAATTCAAAAAGTTTTCTCGACTAGTGTTTCAGGTGGTTGCCAAGGCAGTCGGCAAATGGATTGGCAAATTACTTTTGTGGGCATGCGCAAAGGATGTTGGTGTTGAGTGTCGCGCTAATAATGTAAACAAACTAAATCCTATCTTATCACATGGAGCGGGAATTTGCTAAGTTACTAGAAGAGAAGTACTTATCAACTGAGCTAGCTGTACACAGTTTCACTAGGGAGTTTTCATCTATACCTAAAACATTTCATCTAAAGTTTATCTAGACTATATAATAAATAAGCTAATACTTATATTATAAATAGGCTGTAAACTATGTTGAGCTTGTTTAGTTTATAAAAGAGAAGTTCTTATAGACTGAGCTAGCTGTATAACTATGAACTATGACTAGGGAGTTTTCATCAATACTTAATACATTTTATCAAAAGCTTATCTAATGTATTTATATACATTTTTACGTCTTAATCTTTCATCTTTCGTTTCTGGATTCGAATATCATAGTAATCAAATTGTCAAATGCAAAGGCACAAACATCTGTTGAAAATCTAGTTTAAAAACTACACTACTATAAAAGAAATGATATATTTTTAAGACTACAAGATTAAGATTATTAAGATTACATAACTTACTATTTATTATTTATTCTTAAATTAATAAAAACTCTCGAAACATTAAGATTATTAAGATAACAAAATTTACTATTTTATATTTATTCTTAAATTAATAAACACTCTCCAAACATCAGCATATTTTTAAATTCATTTTAATATTTATTTAATTTTTTCCTACTACTAAATAAACACAATTTTGCAAAAATATATATAGTGTATAACTGGAACATCAAAAGATTAAATCCTTAAATGCATCATCATCATCATCATCATTGAAAAAGGCAGCGATATCCTTTTCGCTATCCACTATTGGGGGCTGCTCCTGCTCGCTGCTCGCAATATCATCTTTGACTTCTGCCTCCACTGAGCTTGCCTCCGGCTTGGCTGCTATTGCTTTGGCTGGCGAAAAATACTGCTCAATCTTGTTGGACTAAAATGAAGGAATGGCATTAGTTATAGCTAGTTTGATGAGCATTGAGCACTTACAGTTGTGGGCGCTGCTGTGTGCGTGGCATGCTGTAGATTCTCGGCAAAGATGCCCACTTTGCTGAGCACCTCCTGCTTGTTCTTCAGCATATTCCAAATGGTATCGTCAGCGGTTTGATTGGCCATCAGATAGCGACAGACCACGGGCTTCGTTTGGCCAATGCGATGCGCACGACTCTCGGCTTGCGCTAGGGTCTATAAGAAATATGATGAAAATAGAAATAATATGAAAAGAATTTGGGATTAAGTCTAAGCTTAGCCCTACGCTTGGATTCCAATCGAGCTCTGCGAATACAATAATTTCCGCTGCCGTTAACGTAATACCCGAGTTGCAGGCTTTGAGTGATAGAACCGCCGCCTTGCATTTGCTCGACTTTTGAAAGGTCTCCACATAGTCGGCGCGGACATCGCTGCGTGTTTGTCCATCGATGCGTACGAAGGTCACTTTAAGCGTTCTCAGACAATCGCATACAGCATCCATCATAATGCGATGGTGAGCGAAGATGATGAATTTTAGCTTCTCCTTAATCAAAGTTTTTAAATATGCGCTGGGAGAGAATAAATAGATTAGTTTAAAGACTCTGTAAGATTCATATTATTTACCAAACAGCTTTTCTTTTCACCTCCGCTGTACGCGCATAGAAGCGTAGGAGCAGTTCCTCGCGAGACTTGCCCTTGGCTTTTTGCAGCTCGTTGTTCAGCTCCGTGCAAGTGCTCTTTTCAGCATCGTTTGTCCAAACCAAAGCGGGATCCAGGACAACTGTTTCACTGCAAAACCAAGCAAAGATTATATATCAATTTAAAGCAGTTATAGATTCTATATATAATTCCCCGTTCCTACCGATTCTTTTCGGCTAATTGCGGCAGCACCTCCGCCTTGGTGCGCCTCAGCATATATTTGAGCTTCAGAATGACCTTTAGCTCATCCAAATTCGATTGGCCATTGGCATCCCAGCCAAAGTGGGTTTGCTTGCCATCACAATAGCGCGAGGCTGACAGAGATTAGAATGAGTTAGAAAAGCTATGCATAACCAAATATATTAACCAAACTCACTGTACTCCATGAAGTTCATGAAGCGACTGTCCACGAGCTGAATCTGTGTGAAGAGCTCCAGGGGCCGTGAGAGAGCAGGCGTGCCCGAAAGTAGGATTACGCGCTTAGCCTGATCTGCCAGGCGCTTGGCCACGGCTGTGCACTTGGCTTTGCCGTTCTTCAGCGTGTGCGATTCATCGTAGATGACGCAACCAAACTTTCGCTCCAGTAGCTTATCCATATAGCGTTCCATCATGTTGTAACTGGTGATCAGAATCTTGGCATCCACCACATACATATTATTGTTGGTCAGCATCTGGATGCAGTGCACCGGCACGGAGGGCAGGAGATCTGTAATGTGCTTAGCCCAGGCGTCGCGTGTGCTGGCCGTCGTGCAGATGAGCAAGGGCCAGTCCTCCTTGAAATAGTCGGCTATAGCTAAGGCCTGATAGGTCTTGCCCAGGCCCATTTCATCGCAGATCATGACGCGTCCCTGCTGAGCTATAGAAAAGCTATAAAAGAGAGGGAAGGAGAGGTATAGAAGTAGTATATATAATTACAGATTACTGCGCTGGTTTCTTACCACACGCCCTCCTCCTGGAAGGGCATCAGTTTCTCGACCAGCTTCTGCTCAATGGACGCCAAGACGCTTCGCTCTAAGGGCTTTGCCTGCCGCTTGCACAGATCAAGTACTTTCTTGGGTATGCTGCCAATAACCACATGAGGGTTAAGATCTCCTACATGCTGCTGCAGCAGCTGGTAATCCTTCAGATCGAAATCCCAGTTGCGAGTCTGTGCATCATACGATTTACTTGGAATATTCTTAAAGACTTCAATCAATTGCTGATGGTAGGCAGATGGCACAACAGCGAACCGCTGCGCACTTATCAAATATATTTTGCAATTGACGGTTTTTGTGAAAACAGACGCAAGCTGCTGCTGTGGCTGTTCCTTCTCCGGACTGAGCCGGAGACTGGGTTTGCTTGCTCCATTGGGTCGTTGGTAGGGATGAGCGGTGGCGCGGCCTAAATCACGTGCACTTGTAGCCTTTATGGCTTTTAGCGCATTTAGAAAGGAGGAGCTCTTGTTTTGGCTGATATTGTTGTTGTTATTATTGTTGTTAACTGTCTTTGTATTATTTGCAGGCGGAGATCTGTAGAAATTTGACGCGCTTTTTGCGCCCAGTTGTTCGCTGGCATTTGGCGCGGGCTTTGTATTTGAATTTATGGCTGGTGTTTGGTTTTTCTTTGCCTGCAGCTTGGCCAGTGCTATGCGCCGCTTCTCTGCAATCTCATTTGCCGTGCAGACGGACATTTCAAAGCGACACGCAGTTGTTTAGTTTTGAATTTACTAATAAGTTAACCTTTGGGTTCGTAGAAAACAACACAAAAACAGGGCTGTTATTCGTTGGTTTAAGGAATCAGCTGTTTGCTATCGATAGGTGGCGCGCACTATTTGAAGTGATGGAATTTTGAGAATATTTATATATATTAATATTTGAGTTTTATCACTAACTAAACATGATTAGTGATTTTATATATCAAGAAATTTAATTAAATTCTACTATATGTGAGTTTTCATGTTATTAATAACATATAAATTTGTGTTGCGTTTACATTAAACAATTGGGCCTTAAGTATTCTTATACTATGGTTAAATAAATTTGTTGAAAATATTTTGTGTGTTATATTATATTATCTATATTTACATCAAAAATGTAATGTGTCGCAATTTAATGAAATCATGTCAGATCTTGCAGAATATCGATCGAAACTATCGCTTATTGTGCGACCGCCACAAGTATCGATAAAGTTACATTAATAAAAGCCGCGAAAATTAGTAAATTCAATTTGCTGTGTTTTCAGTGATATATTGAAATGAAGTGATATATAGAAGTGTAAATGGTTAATGATGTAATTTTATAAGTTCTTATTTCTGTATTTTAATCAAATAAATAGTCGCTGTTATGCCCCTTTTATGAACACTGTTCTCAGGCAATGCCCATGGACGTAATCTCCAATTTGTCTCTCTCTCTCTTGTCTGCTTCTCTCTCTACTTTTGTTAGCTTTGAAAATTGCATTGAGAATTGCATTTAATTGTATTTGGTTGCCTTTTAATATTAACATGAGGAATTCCTACGTCCTCTCTCGCACTTCACTTATGTTCTCTCTCTTTCTCTCTCTCTCTCTCTCTCGCTCTCGCTCTCTGCTGTGCTTGGTTAACTCTCCCTTTCTCTCAATGTCACTGTATATTATATCTTCTGGTCAAATCTGTCCTACTATATGTACTATCGCCTCCTCTTTCTCTCTCACTCCTTCTTTGTCTCTATCTATATGTTTATTGTCTCATCTGCGCATATCTGTCCCATTTTCTTATTTATTTTTCTCTTTCTTTATCTCCCTCTCTCTCTCTCTCTCTCACACACACTCACTCACTCACTCTCTCTGTCTCTCTCCCTCTCTCTTTCTCTCTCTCTCTCACACACATACTTTACTTTCGCTGCCTATCTCCTCTTCCACGCTATGTTTATTTTTTCCCTCTCTCTCTCTCTCTCTCTCTCACACACTTTTTGCTTATTTTCAAAGGTGAATAAGCTCATATATTTCTGTCTATTTTCCTTCCCTAAGTCCTTCTGGCTTCGTAATGTATATTCTCTTTTTCGATTTCTCTTCCTCTTTTCACATTTCTCCATTACATAACGTGTTGTATTGTTTATCCAGACACTTGTTTTGTTTTTCAATATAAAGTCAAAGTATGAAAAAATATTTTCTTCAACAAAACTGAAAATGCGTTTCCATAACCCATTTTCCGAATACATTTGTCAACTCTGCCAATGTGACATGGCGAAAGTATGCAATATTTTGTCACAAATAGAAATAAGCTGTCGAATTCGGTTTTTTTTTATCTCGGCTGTTTCGGCTGCTATGTCCTTAGCCACGTCCTGTCCGGTGGCAAATAGAAAATGTCAATAAAATGGAAAAACATGAGAATATTTGTTAAGCCTTCGAGCGGCAGACGCAGGCGGGCAGGCAGTCAGGCAGCAGTTCCAGCAGTTGCAGCAGTCGTCGAGCTTTGCACCTTCCATAATTTAATTGATATTCGTCTGGCCTTGGCACACGCAACCTCTTCCAGCCCCGCTCCTCCCCTAGCATAGCCCTTGGGCTAGGCTTCTGTGTTTTGTTTCACTTGCTGCTGCAGCTTCCGTCGCTGTCGTCAACTTTGATGTTGTTGCCAGTTTTCGATTTGATTATATTCAGGCCGCCGGTTATTTGCATTTGACGTGCTGCGCATCGCTGCATTCGCGCCATTGTCGCAATCATCGCATTAATCACAAACAAATGGCCGCACAACTGGCTCAAGGACAGGGCCAACGTTCGCATCTCTCATACGCCATCGAAACCGAACCACATGACACACGGCACGGAACGCAAAATTGATTTACTTTGAATACCCTGCATAGAAGATATTTTGATATTGTGACACTGAAGATACAGATGTAGGTATAGAGGGTATAATATTCGACTTTAAGGCAGGATAAGGTTAGATAGGAGAATCGATAAAGTGTTGCAAAGTATGTAAAGAATTTAGTTACATTCTTCATTCTCATGTAATGTTATCGATATACACTTAACTTAACAAGTTGCAGACAAATATAATAAATATTTTCTTAACTTAACTTACATATATTATCGATAAATGCTTAACACGAACAGAAACAATCGGTATACAAATAATATACAAGTTTCATTAGTTCATTATAAAAGAATATACATATATAATATATTATATTATTGCATTCTATATGAATAAATATATATCATATATTATATTATTAGATAAAAATAAAAATTGTTTTTGTGTGCTTTAAACTTATTCCCTCCGCATATCATATAACTGTACCATATTCAAAACAAATATATTTTTAGAAAATATTTTATATTTTATATCTTATTTTTAAAGCCCCAGCACCTAGCAGCTGCAATCAGAGTGTTTTCTAGTCAAACAGTCTCTAAGCTACAAAACTCTTTCTTTGTTTTTTTTTCAGCTTTTTTTATTTTCTTTATGATTTTTGCTTCGCTCTGTCTTTCTTTATTCTACTTTTTTTGACACTTGCGAGCCGCTCTTCGGCCCATTTGCAATAAAATCAAATGATGCGGGCATCGTAAAGCTGCTCGCGTCGCGTTTTCTATCGTCGTAAAAAGTATACGCGGCGTATACGTTATATACGAGTATTGTTGCTCGCACTTTTCAGCGTTCGCTTTACAGCCGTGCAAATCCCTTCTGCAAAACAACAACAAAAAAAAAAAGAAAAAAACGAAACAACAGGAAAATCCACATTGCTCAGCTGTCAGGCGGGCAGTCGGGATACCAGCCGACATTTGTGGCTTTTTAAGCGGCATAAATGATTTTAACGTGTCTCGCTCGCATCTCTCTAAAAATAATCATTTTGTTTCTTTCTTTTTTCGGTTTGTTGCGCCATGTGCAAAGATACCATAAAAAAATATTGTGGCCGCAGAGCACAACAACAAAAAAAAAAAAAAAAAACAGAAAAGAATAGAAAAAGAGAGAGAGTTGGGCATGAAAAGCCGATCGGAAATATTTATGACTATTTGCTTTTGATATTTATTCAATGGCCCATCTTTTTTTTTTTCAGCGATAAGTCGCAAATAGTTTCGTGATTTTTTCTAGCGATTTTTCGAGCAAAAGCAACGCGTCAAAGTTTTAAAGCTCGCAGAATGTCAAAATATTGCAAAGTTTAGAAATGATTTCTCGTTTTTTTTTTTTTTCGCTTTTCTATTAAACTTTCTTACTTTTTGCGACCCTTCAATTGCAATTCGAACTGTCAATTTAAGCCAATTTCACGTTAATATATCCTGCAGCGGGGAAGTGGATGTTAGAGGGTTGCATAAGGGGTATTGAAGGAAGCTAAAGACTTTGAGCGTATTTATTGCTGGAAATATATGAAGTAAATGTATACAAGGAAAGATTAAAAAGATGATCCCATGAAGTTAGCAGAAAATAGAAGAATAAAATATACATATATGTAAATATAAATGATATATAACATAAAATTTATAATTGAATGTAAAATTAACAGAAAATAGAAGACAAAAAAATATATCAATATAGATGATATATAACATATAATTTATAAGAGATTTACGATATATTTATGTATATATAATAGAAATAATTTTACATTTTTTTTTTTTTTTATATATTTCCAGACAGCATTAACTTCATTCATATATTCATATATATATATTGGGTATAAGTCAGTTGCTTCTCATTTATAATTGATTTAGAGTTACTGTTAACTATTTATAGTTGTGTACTTTTACCCTGTAAGATTATATATATATATATATATATATTGGTTAACTTAAGCAAATTAGGATAGTTCAAAATCAATTTACATAACATATGAGCATTATATATAAGCTTAGGCTATACTTTTTGAATATACCTCTCTCTTCCTATACCTCTCTATTTCTTTCTCTCTCTCTCCGATGCTCTTCACACTAATATTCCTCCTTAAAGTTCCTTAGCCACTTAAGTAATGCTCAAGCCAATTATGCTGCTTATTAGCTGCAGCACCCTGTTTCTTGACATCCTGTTTACAGGTTTCATTTTCTTGGTGCTCTTTTTGTTGTGGGACGCACGCTGAAGATTCGCTCAGCATGTGTTGTTGGCAGAAGAAGGACCATTTATTATTGCCTTGCCATTTTTGCACAAGGTCACGCTGTTCGCTGCTCCGCTGAATTCGCCATTTTGTCTCCGGACGCAGCGCCATTTTGGAATGTGACGGCCATTAGGTTGCATAAAATGTTGTAATGGCATTGTTTTTGCATTTCACATTTAATATTTAGCACTCATTTTAAATTTGTTGCCATTTAGTTAGACTAACGCATAAGCAAAAATTATCGCAATGCAATTCACATTTTGCATTTCACATTTCACATTTTCTATTTGGTTTTTGGCATTTGGCATTTGAAATTTTTGCGGTTTTGGCGCATTGCTAACATTTTCATGAATTTTAATTCTTTCGATTAATGCTAAGCCAGTTTCAAGGCTCTTCTATGGTTAAACTATATGATAACATACATCAACTGCAAATAACTACAGTTGTGTTTTATATACTACATGAAAATGCAAATAAATAAAGAGGTTATATTGGTTTGGTTTTAAATTTATGCAACAAGGTTGACTTCAAATGTGTATACTATGTATTTATGATATTAATATTTAAAATTAAATCGATTTTATGGAATCTAAATAAAACTTATCGATCATTTACTACAAATATTGGAGCACGGAAAAGTCCTCTGTTGATACTTACTTTAATTTGTGTTTATATGCTCTCTCGTCTGGTTCTTAATCATTCTGTCTGCCTAGAGACGGAGTTCCCTATCGCCTACATTTATTATATTAGCATAAAAGTCGATTAAAATCGATTTAAGAACTAAGTTGTTCAAGCATATTTTGAACATTTTCATATATTATCTATTTATATATAGGTTCTCAATTCTACTTAGATAACGAATATATTATATATAAATCCTATATACAATAGATATATTTACAATTTCTACTTCACTTCAAACTCTTAAATATAGAAAATATTTGTGTATATCATATAGAAATATTATTTATATGAATCAAACACAACAAAATTAAATTCATTTACAGCAGCTACTCGAATGCGGGTATTTTAAGGTCGTGCACTTCCCTTGATATCAATCTTATCTGTTAGGTATGCAAATGCTGCGTCTAACCTTTTCTGCTCAGAGCCAATCATTAAATATGCAAAAGTTGAGCTTACAGAAAAATTGTTTAAATTCCATTTAAACAATTAAAATTGTTTTTATTACTAAAAGATTATTCCAGACTAAATTACAAATAGAAAAAAATATATATAAAAAAAACTAAACAATAAATTTGAAATGCATCGCATTTAAGCTTAAAATATGCCATAAATAATCGAATGTGTTAATACGCATGCAAATGATATATAAATATAAATCATAAAACTCTTTCAATTATCATAAATGTGCTATAAAATATGGTAATTATTTATTAACGCCCGTTTATAAATTATTTTTCGCACTTTCAGCTAATTTCCCTAAGAACATTCAAACATTAAAAAAAAAAAAACAACAACAAATGTTAAAACATTTAATATATTTGGTTTTATGCGCGCCATTGTCGCGCAAATGTCGGCCAAACCGTATGTTTACCTATGCATATATAGAATTTTCAAAGCAACGCAAATTTGCAAATAAATTAAATACAAAAGCAGCTGCACGTGTATAAACAATTACAATCAGATATATGTTCTGCTGCGTGTATATACAGTGGTAAATATATTAACAACAATGCGGAAGCGTGCAAAGACCTGTTAATTATTTAAAGCGCCGAATGGGCGTAGCCCCGCCTACAGCTATTTGTTCGCATTCGCAGAGCACATTTTCAATTAACAGGAAAAAAAAAACAATTAAGGATGTTGAAGACGGGAGTAAGCGACGGTGATATGCTCGTCACTCGGTTGACAATGGGCGGGACAATTAGAGATGTAATGAAGGAGGCAAAACTCTGGAAGATAGAGTATTTTAAGGACATATATAATCATAGGACGTTTTTATATAAAGATATGAACTAGTATATACCCAAAGTGGAAATCGCAGGCCTCTATAAAATGAGTTCCCAAATACAGATAATCAAAACAATATACTCTTTTCACTGCGGATATATATAAAAATATGTAATGATAAGGTAAGACTCTGGAAGATGGAGATTGACATACATGTATTTCGAAGACGTTTCCTGATAAAGATATGCACTAGTATATATTCCAAAGTTGGAATCTCTGGCTCGTCTATTAAGTGTTCTCATATAGAAAGATAATCAAACCAATATACTCTTTTCGCATTGTGAACGTGCATAAACAACACCCATTTGACACCCCGGGCAGGCACACACACACACACGCATAAACACACACACAAACACATCCGTTGCTTTGATTTGTTTAATTAAATTATACTCAGACAAAAGCCTTCAATCATTCACAGTTTTCCAATCATTCATTGGCTCATTCACGCGCAACGCAAACAAATATCGATATGCAGCTCTGCACTTGTTTGCCAACATATACATATATACATATGCCAACATATATATGTATATGTATGGGCGTGTGTGTTAGCTAGAAGTGCTTGAAGCCCTCACATGCCCATGCGTTGAGTAAGCTGTTAACGTTGAGTTGAGTTGAGTTAGGCTTCAGCTGCAAGTACAAATCATCATGCGTTCAGCTGTGTATATAATACCTTATAGATTTTTTTATGAGCATAGCTGGTGGGCAAAGATAACTTGCCTATAACATAATGTTGTACGATCAAGTCATAATAAAATAGATTTACTCTTACTCTTTTATATTCTTCAATCAGTTAATCAATCACTCAATCAGATTGTAAAGTTTTGCTTTGTTATCAAAGTTTCTCATGCCCAATTATTAATTGATTTTCATCTTAAATGTTTGTTCAGAAATAAATTTAATTATTTATATAGTTTAATCAGTCTGTCAATGAATCAATCGGCCTGAATATACAACATATTTAATAGGGTATACACAGCTTAGAGTTAGTTAAATTATAAATAAGATACCCTTGCACGATTCAGTTTTATTTGCTAATACTATTCAATCACTCAGTCAATAAATCAATGAATCAGTCAGAGCAGAGAGCTTGTTTTTTTTTTATCAATTTCTTAGGGTATTTGTTTTTGTGATATTAAATCATATTAAAGTTAGCATTGCAAAATGCAGTTTTATTGCCTAATACTATGCAATCAATCTAAGTCAATCAATCAATTTATTTTTTGTATTAACACCCACTCTTCAATCATATAGGTAGGGTATTCATTGCGTAGGGCATTCCGAGTTCCGCATGTCCAGTATACATTAATTACCGTCTTGATTGCTGCATTCAGATTTATTTGCTTATAGCCAAACGGAATTTAGCCATGATTGAGTGCGCATAGGGTGTGCACTGAGCCGTTAATTAATGCAGGGAGCAGCTATCTATTGGCAATTGAACTGAATGTGAATGGAGGAAGGCAAGGCCAAAATATGATCATTACAAGCTAATTATGGCCATAGGCGGCAGCAGGGCTCACCCGCAACTCCAGCGTCTAATTACCAGCACTTGTAAATAGTGTCGAGCAGCTGTAAAGTTCTTTGTTCCCCCTTTTCCGCTTTCACTTTCGCTTACACCCATAAATTTTTCTAGCATAGGGCTGTCCTCTGTGCTTAGTGGTTCAATGAAACTTTCACTCAAGTGCGGCTCATCCGCTCAATGTGAAGCGTTAAGCATATATTTGCGCGCTAACTTGGCTAGCACTTTGGCTAAGTAAGTTCTCAAATTGACACATTTTCTTAACATTTTCTTCGAGATTCGCTTTACTTTCTTCGTGTTTTTTTTTTTTTTTTTTTTCGGTGTTGAACAAAGGAAAGTCATTAGAGATTGATGCACAAAAGGAATTTTCTGGCTACATGCTTTCCGCATTATTGAAAACTTACCCGTAAGCAGCGCTGCAATTAACAATGCCAACAACAACGAGCAGCGCACAAAAAACAACAACAACAACAACAAGAACAGCAAAAATAACTACAGAAGACAGTTGCAATTTTTGATGCTACCAACAAAGTGGATTTTATGCCAACGGGACTTGAGCCACATGCAAGTTTTATGCAAATGGCATGTCGAGTCCTGGGAAATGGACAAAAAAAGACACGTTAATGAGGAGAGAGCGAAGAGCAGATACCCTGTCTTGGCGAAGTTCTTTAGGTTATCTATGAATGTAGCGGAAGAGAGTGAGAGCAGAGAGAGCGCGAGAGACAAAAATAGAAAGATAGAGAGAAGTAGGGGTAGAGAGCGAGGAAAGTTGAGAGATACAGAGATAGGCAATAAAAAAAACGAAAATATAGAATATAGAGAAAAAATATACAATACATACAGAGAGAGGGATATAGAGAGAAAGATTGATATAGACAAACCGAACAGAGAAAGAGAAATATAGATATAGAGAAACCGAGCAGAGAGAGAGAGAGAGAGAGTGAGAGATATATAATCAGAGAGAGGGAGAGAGCAAGACAGAGAGAGAGAGTGAGGGAAGGAGAGAAAGAGAGAGAGTGAGAGAGAGGGAAATGGAGAGAGACAGAGCGAGAGAGAGAGAGAGACAGTGAGAGAGTGAAAAAGAGGGAGAGATAGATAGTAGATAGTAAAACTCAAGCAAATAGTGCCACAATTGTAATTTGAGGCAGCCAATGTTTTCTTTTGATGGAGTTATATCGTGTATCGGGTATACACACCCTTATACCCTATGCACCCCCCACTTACAGGGTATTGAAAAAGGATAAATTACTTTTAAAGTGCACAGGCAATGTGCGAAGGCAGGCTCGATGAACTTTCCCTTGGTTGGGGCGCCTCCTCATCGGCCCAGATGCAAATTGGCTTCGAAACATTTGCCTATTTTTGGCACTCTGATGACTTTCTGATTTGCTTACGAAACAACTTTTTGTACTTGTTTCTTTATTTTCTTTCCTTTTTTTTAGTGCAAGTTTTGAGTGTTTTTAGGCGCTTTTTGTTGCCAGCTTGTTTATTATTTGTTAATTGAAATGTTGCAAAAAGTTACGCATGTGTCTGAGCCGAAAGCAGCAGGGAGTGGGCAGAGGCGCCAGGGACAGCAAAGTGTTGCAAGTACTTGGCCTGCCTGATTGAAGGCTGTGCTGTGTTGCTCAATTTGCCTTTTGCCATTCGCCACCTCCCACATCTAATGTCTAAATCATTGCAGACCAAAAAGGAGCAGCAAAAAAATTGGCTGACTTCACAAACGAGGTGAAACAAACAGCAATAACTAGGAGGAAACAGTTGACAACTGATTATGAAAGTTGAATGCTCTATATATTTAGACTGACTCTCAATCTTAACTTCAAATATATATATATTTTTTAACTATCTATGCAAAAGATATAACAAAACTATGTTCATTTATAGTTTAAATTTCCATAAGGTGTCGATCTATCACAAAATACGCTATGAATTTATAATCTATCTAACTCAAAGAAATGCGTTTATCTATTCAATTAATCTATTCTTTATCAATTTATACTCTATCAATATTCAATGAATATATTGTCTATCTAATATATCTTTATATATTCATCTTCCATCTGTAAGAAATATAACCAAAAAATGTGCATCTATAGCTCTATATTTTTATAAAATATCTTTATAACAATCTTTCCAATCTTTAAATTAAAATAATATAATAAATATAAATAAAATAAATAATATAAATAATGATCTATTACTTATAAACATATATGTACATCTATCTATATTCTATTTAATATACTTTCATATATTTATACTCTATCTATACAAAAAAAATATAGCAAAAAATTGTTCATCTATACTCTATCTTTCTATTAAGTATCCATATATTAATATATACTATGCATGTTTACAATTTGATCCATTTATTCTATCTATCTATCTAGATAGATAGACAGATAGATAGAATAGGTTGAATATAAATCTAGTATAGATGAAGAGTTTACATCTATACTCGATCTTTCAATTAAGCATCCATTTATTAATAATTCTGGAATTTTATCTGTCTATCTAATTATAACCTATATCTATCAATATTTTCCATACGCTATCCTCTATACTCTCGCCCTATCTCTACTATTAGACATATACCCAAAGGCTAATCTAGTTATGTATATATTAGTAAGTAAATTTTTCACTCTCTAAACTGTCCACCTTTATGCGCAAGTAATGCTACTCATGTTAGGGTATGACAAAATTATGAAAAGCAAACAAGTAGTCCAAGTTATTAGATGAGTTCAGATTTAGTGCTGAGGTTAACATTTTGCTTAGGTGTGGCACGTTGCACGCTTTGAGAGACTCTCTAAAAATAGCGCACAGGGCAGCAGCACAAAAAAGAAATCAAAGAGTCCACTGCAAGTGTGTGTGTGTGTGTGTTTGTGTGTGTGTCTGTCTGTTCTGGCTAGCTTCACTCTTCAGACTGGGCTGTGGCTGCTGCTGCGGCTGTGGATTTTGGCCCTGTTTTGGTTTGTGTAACTATTTTCTATTCATTTATGCATTTTGGCAATAAAAATTTCATTTTTTGCTTAACTAAGTGAAACGAAAAGGTTAAACGGAAGGAGAAAAGAGAGATGGACAGAGAGCGAGAGAGGAGCTGGAGCAGCAGCAGGAACTAGTTCCAGGACATCGTCTCTGGCACTGAAAGGACTTTTTTATCTTGGGCGCTGCTGCTTGGCCAAGTGTTCCATAGTATATCCGACTGTCTGTCTGGCTGACTGGCTGTCCCTTCGTCCCTTCGTCCGTCTCTCCAACCCTCCGTCTGTTCGTTTGTCTCTTCCATTGCCTAGATAACGTTTCCGTCCGTCTGCTGGTCCTTTTTGTGTGTAGTTCCAGTTTTGCTCTGCTTGTTGCTGCTGCTTTTGTTGTTCCCTGTTTGTTCGTGTTGTTTGCAAACATTTTTTAAATTGTTTGCTGTAATTTGTTTCCGGCCAACGGCGAATGGCAAATGGCAAATGGCCGCAACGCCATTTTGTGGATGGCGGCGTATACCACGTAGCGCTCCAGTAAACCCACACAGCCCTCAGCTCGCAGCCCAAGTGCCACCCGCTTCTCTTTTTTTTGTTCGCTCTGCAACCGCAGCTGAATTTGCAGCTTTGCTCGTTTTATTATTATTAAAAAATTATAATTTAAATATACGTCTGTTTTTTACATATCATTTCCATGCATACTTTTTTTTTTTTAGTAATTCTATAGATTAATGTGTAGTAAATGGGTATATAGTTTTTGTGTCTGGGGGAGTAACAGGCGAACGATGTGAGCAAAAAGCGAGAATAGATTAAAGAGTTAGAAAATAAATTAAAATATTTAATGCATAGTTTTTGCACTAAGTGCAGCTACAGATCTTTCTCTGCTCAACTATAAAAAATATATATCTAGCACGTCTCATCGTCTTTTTAGTCAATAGGATAGAATACTTACAGTCAAAACAAGTATAATTGGTATGTCGCCTCACTTAGGGTATCTTTTAGTCTAGCACATACGATTGGAGTCCAGTTTTTGTGTTTGGTTTGGCACGTTTCATCCCCTTTTTGGGCAACATCTGCAGCCGTATCCTGTAACCCGAACTGTGCATCCCATATCCCGTCTCTGCCGTCTCTCCAGCTACAGGTCCAATTAGTTGTGTAATGCGTCTCTGCATGTCCTTTCGACATTTATTAGTTTGACTTTTTGCCTGCGATTTATGGGTCGGGCATAAAAATCTATGCAAATATTATTTTGCAGCTGTTGCTGGCGTTGGCAAAAATAAAAATGAATTCTATTCGAAAAACAAGAACAACATAGACTACAAAAAACTGGTCCAAAATAATTTAATATATATATATATGTAAATATATTAAAAATGCTTGTGTCTGGCTATCTATCATGCTTTTTGCTGGTCAATTATTCACGTTCATTTTCAGTGGCATAAATATCAATTTATAGATTTCTTGCTGAATTAAAAATTAAGCGATATTAAATGGATAATCGAGTGCAGTTTAATATCAATTTATAATGAAATTTGTTTGTTTGAAAATGTTTGAAAAATAAAATAAAAAGTAAGCTCAATAAGAAAAAATGTAGTATATAAAATATATTTTGGATTGATTCTGCATCAGTTCATGCAAATGAACTATTGAGTTAGTTCATTCGAACAATTTAATAGTTATGCAGCTGTGGAACGTAGGTGTTTACCTAGTTATTAAAGATATAATTCATTCATGAATTGTGCTATCTGTTTCCTTTTCTTCCACAATTACTCTAATTATGATCAACCATCATCTATATCAATATAAAATATTAAAAAATATCTGTAATGAAGATCTAGCTTCAAATGAAATATGAATACTTAAATAATTGACATGCATGATCTCAATTTGAAATATGTTATATATATAAACATATTTTTTACTTTTTCCATTATTCCATTGCTTGAAAATTCCATTAAATTTTCGAAATTCCTCTGTTAAATCGAGCTTCGTCGAGCTTTGGTCAAATAAAACTTTTACCATACCACGTGCTGCATTCGAAACCGTTTGCCAGTCACGTAGCGTGTTTGCCAGCTAGAAATTAAAACCAAGTTAAGCATTAAACATTCGCATTCGCTGCACTGCATATTTAGAGTGTCGTATATATATACATATACATATATACATATATATTTTATTCTTGCACAGAAACAAAGTCTACTGAGTTAGTGAGTTAATGAATCATCAAATTGCATTTCAACAACTTTTTAATTTAGTTAGCTTTGAGAAATGTGTCATTAAATACGACTATCAAATGCTCTTTTGTTATGTTGAAAAGATAACAAAGTAGTAAAAATTAATCAACAAGTAGAATTTGGAATATTATTAATAATTAAATTTGTTTTATTTACGTTAAATATTGCACAGTAAATTTGTATGTATTTCTCTTTATATATATATTTTTTCTAATAATATAAATTATTATTAATAACAGTAGGGATTTGTTTCCAATAATCTTTTTAAAATTATGTTCAGTTTCCTCCTTGGACATTTAATATTTGCCAATTGTCTATACGTGATATAGGTATACATTCGAATTCCAACTCAAACTGAGTTTGAACTATTCGATTCGGTATCGAATTCAAACAGGTTTGAGCTTACTATTCTACTTACCTACAATAAAACACAGGAGTTTCATAGTTTATTATTTTTTACACTTCCAGTACAAACGGTTTGAGTTTAAACCATTTACTCACGACTTTTGTAACAGTGTAAAATAGGGGCTTGAACCTTATTTATTTATGTTTAATTTGTAAGCTTTTTGTATACTCAACTCAAAGTAATATTTCGAACACTTTACACCGTGCTATGTCTATTCCGTCAGCTACTTATCGAATTCGACTCTGAGACGCAATTATCAAGTACAGTTCGAGCTCGAACTCGAATTCGAATTTGATACTACAGAGCTGTGTTGACGCAAGCTGCATTTATTATAAACAATCCTCATGCCTGACAAAACGTCAGCAATCGAATTCTCAACGACTTTATAAGACTTCCAACTTTGGCACGTTAAGTCACGTAGTTCGTAGTGCACAGTTTGTTTGGAAGCTTCGATGCGAGCAAACGCGATATTAATTACTGCAAAGAAAACATAAAGAAAACGAGAAAAAGTTCAAACATTTACAAAATATATGTATAGAAAGAGTTATATGTATAAAATGCAGCTAGTCTGGCTGAAGCTCTTCCTGCTCAGCTGCCTTTGGCCTGGCTTTCGTCCACAGCCCTTGGGCTACAATGAACTGGAGCTGCTGTTTGAAGAGCAGCAGCAACAGCAGCAGCCACTGCCAGAGGAGGATGACTTGGATATGACGCAGGTGGATTGGCGAGCGATGATACCGTTGCTGCTGCAGCGTCAGCAGTTGCGTCTCTGCGTCGCTGTTTACCGTTACGAGCCACACCTGGTGCTTGGAACACCGTGCGAAACGCTGCTGGACAGCGGACTGATGGCATACTGTGACATCGGCCATATCGAGGATCTAAGCATAACAATGCGCGATGCATTTGGCGGCATGCTATTCGATACGCTGCAAAAATGTCGCCCCGGCCTGGAAATCTTCGGAGTGCGTTGCCGACGACGTGCCTGACTTGGACTATGAGCCAGAAAAATGGATTTTAACTGAATTGCTAATTCAGTTTTCTGCAGTAGCTGTCGGTCTAGTTTTTTCTCTCTGTCTCCCGCTCGTTCTGTCCCTCTCCCTATCTCTCTCTGTTTTCGTGTCCCTTGTCATTTCAATGTGTCAATAAAAATACGATGTGGGTGAAGGCCTGGGCCTGGGCCTGGGCTGCCGACCAAGTCCGAGTCTGTGTCCTTGCTGAGTTCCAGCATCATGACAAATGACGATTATAATTTGTAAAATTTGCACCCAGCTTGTTATCCAAACGCCCGAGGGGGCGTGACAGCGCTATCTGTCTCTCTATCTCTATCGCCCCTCGCCTCTCTCTCTCTCACACTCTATGGCTCTATGGCCTAGTTCTTGCCATCAGATTCAGTTAGTGCTGCATTGCAATTGTTGTTGCAATTAGCAGAGTGAATGAGTAGTGTAAGAAGAAGATGCTGCAGCTGGGAAAACATAAGCACACTGAAAAACTGATGGCTTGATTTTTCCATTAAACACTGCAAATGGGAAAATTGCACAGAGCACAGAAAGCAAAGGCATTTCGTTCGTTGGCAATTACCGGGCGGGGCGGGAAATGGGCGAAAGCATTTAGCTTGAAAATGATGACCATCATGAGTTTTCATTTTCATTTTCATTTTCGTTCTTATTCCCATTCTCGTTCTCACTGCTTTTGGCTTGTTATTGTTATTTTCTGCTTAATTTGTGTGCTGCTGATGTGCTAAAACACCTCTCTGCATCAATCTCTATATAAATCAAAAAGTTGTAGCATACTTTTCGGCTCAGACTGCAAAGTGGGCGCCACGCCCCCTCCGCCAGACCCGCTGGGCTCTATGCAAAATGCAGAAGGAAATTGCTTGAAATGATTGCATGACCAGTCGGTGTGTATGTGTGTGAGTGTATTGGTGTGTGTGTGTGTGTGTGTATGGGTGTAATCAATATCAATAAATGCTTGTTGAAATTCGTTTCTCAATTATATCCCCGAGTTGTAAATGGGAATTCTTTTGTCTCTCTATTTCTTTTTCAAAATAAATATTTGTCTTTAAAAAATAGCTGAAAACACATATTCTTTATATACCTTTTAATATTTTTGATTGTTTTTTTTTTTTTTGTATTTATCATATTTTTGTTTGGGCTGACAATATTCGGTAGATAAATAGCTGAGTCATTTGATTTGGAACACCTTAAAATACATCGTTCATTCGTTTCAATATATCAGTTCCATATATGTTGGAAGTTAATACTAGGAAATGCTGTGATATAATCATTTAATACACATAGAAACTTGAGGTCATATATTTGTTGATTATTGTTAATCAATAAATTAAACACAAAATGTCATCAGATTGTCTGCGTAGGTATTTGAAGAACCTTCCGGTTCTATTATCAGCAGATATCGATATAAAACTCATCTTCGCCCTAATACTGTTGCTAAGCTGTAATCATTGAGGACTTCCATTAAATGAGATAAGAAGTAAGTGAACATTTCCAGATCTTATACATATATATATATATATATATACCTAACATATGAATCTATTCACTTCCTAATTAGATTTTCATATATGTTTATAAATAAATTTATTTAAATTTACAAACATATTTCTTATATACCAAAAGGTTTAGTAACTTTTTCTTTTCGAATATAACTTAATAAATCCGATATATAAATATTCACATTGCACAATTGTTTTGTAGTTTGTTATCTATGCGGAATACTAGAACTCTTGTGAATGTAAATTAATGAATTGTTTAAAGTGCTCGGAATATTTGCGCTCAAAGCGGCGGCACAGCGGGCTGCTGGGGCGGATGGGCAGTGGGAGTGACCAATGAATATGCAAACGACTTGCCCTCGAAGTTCGTTTTCGCCTGTATAAGCGCGGCAAAAGGTCAAAGGGCGGCGGGTCATTAAGGCATTGGGCGCTATGTTTGCACAACTGTTGCAGCAATAGCAAGAACAATATCAAATGCAGCAGCTGCTGCTGCAGTTGCTGCTGCTGCTGCTGCTAGAGTTAATGTGCAGCCTCGACTTGCCTCTAAAATATGCATAAACAAACGAAGCCGAACTCTGCGATGGCAGCGGCTGTTGAGCGTATCTTTTTGATGCAGTTCTCGGTTCACAGTTCGCAGTTCGCAGTTCTCTCAGCTTCCACCAGCTCTCTGAGTAATTAAATTTTGCGCGAAATTCTTTGCATTTCCTTCTTTGATTTTTGCAGCCATCCGCTGCAGCACTCACTGTCTTGCTATTTGCATTAGCAAAAGCGAAAAGTCTATTAACTTCCACTCGGCATTGGCAATAATTTATGCAGCCTTGCCTTGGCTCTGCAATGGCATGGCAATTCATGCTTCAGGGCTGCAAATCGATTTGAAAATTATTTGAAATATATTTTGTGGATTTCGTTTCGATTTTGGTAATAAATTTGCTTAACGAATATGATTTAGTGATTTTATCAAATAAAACTGAATTACAACTAGCAAGAGAATGTTTTAAACTAAGTTTCTCTTCTTAGTATATATAGAAAGCGAACAGTTAATTTATAGTCAAAGTATGCGATTCTATAACGTCTCGCGCTCATATTCAAGACAAACATTGTTCATATCAAGCCAAAGTAAATTAATTCTTAGCTTTTAATTATTATCTCAAATTTTTCTAATTTGAAATTAATAAAAAACGTATTTTAAGTGAAATATGACCTAATAGGTATATAAAAATATTTATTTATTTTTAATTTTTTTTTTTTTAATCAACATAGTTTATATTTTATTTATTTATAGTATTTATTCTTATTTATTTTAAATTTAATTTTTTAATTTAAAATTTTATATATAATTTTTTTTTATTTATTTTGATTTACATTTTTTAAGAATTCATAATTTTATTGAATTTTTAAATATTTCATTTTTATTGAATATATTTAAGTTTTATACTTTTTAATTTTTTTTAATATTTTTTAATATATTTAATTTTTTATTTTTTATATTTATAAATTTAATTTAATTTTAATTTAATTTATTTTAAAAAAAATTTTAATTTATATATTTAAACAATTTTATATTAATTTATTCTTAAAATGTTATATTTTTTAATTTTGTATTTTATATGTATCATTTTACTTAAATTTATTTTTAAAGTATTTTTTTTTTATTTTTTTTTTAATATTTTATTCAATATATTGAATATATTTTTTATTATAATTTATAATTTTCACTTGCATATTCTTATGTTTAATTTAAAATAGAAATTCTTATTCAAAATTTGAGATATTTGTGTTAAAGAAAATAATTCATCACAATTTACAAAGTATGCTCTTTAAATATAAAAGTAAGTTTATTTTATTTCAAATAGACAAATAATTTAAAATTGCTGATTAATGATTTTATTATATAGTTTAAATTTCAAAACAAATAAAATTGTTTGATTTACTAGTGAAAAGTTATAAATTACAAATATATCAGTGAATCAGTGATTGATTAATGAGAGTACATAAATACCTTTTCCACACAGTTATTTAAATTTCCTTTACAAACACATTATGTAACTAGAAAACTTTCCGGATATTCTATTTGCTGTAGTTGTACTCATTCTCACAAAAATTGATTCTGGTTGCAAACAAAACAAATTTGTAATCCATTCAGGCCACCATTCAGCTACAGATTGTTTGCCAGCCCTGTTGAAATTACTTCCAAGTATCAGAATTATTGGAATGCTTTGTGTAATGTGGCCCCGTGCTCTATGCAGAAATTGAGCTAACGAAACGGGCCGGCCAAATTGATTGCATTATCGAGCAAAAAGACAATGGGACCAAACGAAAGGTTAAAGCATTGGGCTGGGGCTGGGGCTGGCTCTGGGCGGGTCATATAAAATCGAGCTGGGTAACAAACTTAAGTGCCACATATACATAGATGAGGGGCAGAAACGAAGAGATATGTGAGTGTGCTTCAAGGCTCATTTATGGCCACTGCGTGCTGGTCACTTTTATGCATTTTCCACACACAAAGCAAAACCTCAGATGGGCAGGCTGGAGGGTGAGGTGTGAGGCTGATCGAGGGGAATGAGATTGAGGTGGAGCTTGGAGCATTGTCAGGCATTTTGGCACGTTGTTTACTTTGTGTATAAACCGAGTGGCACTTACTTATTTTGTGCCACATAATGAGCACTCCTGATGGCCGCTTATAAATTATATAACCCACAAAAGCACACACACACACATACATTCACATCCGCAGGCACACACACCCACGCAATTTGATTTGTATGGCTTTTCAATTTGTGCTCTGCTGCTTTTCGCTTTTTTGTGTTTTCCTTTTCATTTTATTTCCTTTTTCTGTTTCTCTGTTTTCTTTTTTTTTTGCCTGTTTTCGTTTTGCCTTTTCTTTATTTTCCTGCTGCTGCATTTGCCATTGTATAAATTTTTGGTATTTGCGCCAATTTCATTCCAAATTGAGCGCTGCCCACAGTCGTTTATTTTTAATGCACCCAACAACGAATATCCAGCCAAGCAAAATGCCAGCCATGCAGCCAGTCGGAGGGTGGGCGGGGCCACAAACCTGAGCGCCTCGAAAGTAGTGCAACTAGATTCCTTCATCCTGCTCTCGGCTGCATTACTTTCGCTTTACAGATTAGAAGAGAGCATTATTATTTTCAGACTTAACTTAAGCATCTTGCGTTGAGGTACATTAACGCTATTTCCATTATATACATTTTAATTTGATGGCAAAATCGTTCTTAGTATATTTTCTATATTCTCTTATACTCTATTTGGTAGAGAAAAGTTTTAGTTTGATAATTTGTATTATATTTGTATTTGTAGAATGCGATTATAGCATTGTTATAAGGATAAGTAAATAATGAGGAAAATATGAAAAGATGGTATAGCATTATAATGATAATAGATCATATAAACTTATTATCTTGACTTAACTAAAAAATAACTAAGCCAAATAAATAAAATTTTTCATTTATATGCATTGAGTAACTTTTTGCTTTTTCTTATCTAAAAGTATTATGACAAAAATAAAAAATAATTTTTTATAATTTAAAAAAAAACTTTTTAGAAGAATTTTCTTTTAGTAAAAATAAAGAAAAAATAAAGATAAAATAATTTAAAAAATTATTTAAAGTAAAAGCTCAACAAAAATTGGGTGTCGATTTATGTAATATACAATAATACATTTAAAAAAACTGATTTTTGAAAATATATATATATATTTTTTTATTTTCTTTTTATTTAATATTCCGTATTATTAATAATTTGAACAAAATTAGAAATATTCGTATATGCACAATATATAAATGTTTACAATAATATATTTAAATAACCATTTTTTGAAAATATATTTTTTATTTTATTTTATTTATTTATTTTTATATATATATCTTTATTATTATTTTTTTATGTATATAAATTGAGAATTAAAAATAATATTAATATAATTTTTATGTATAATATATATATATTTAAATATTTTATTTTTGTATAAAATATGTTTTTATTTTTATTTTTATTTTTAAATAAGAACTTTTTAATATACATATATCAACTTATTTCATTTTATATTGAAAATATTCTTTAAAATTACAAAAACGTATGTGTACTAAAAACAATTGTTTATGTTTTATAGATATACATAAGTATTTTTTATTTATTTATATATTAAGCAATATTTGCATAGTCAATAAATGTATATTTCTATAAACTGTTATTTAAATTTATTTGTTTCATAAAGTCTTAATGCAATATCTGTATATTCAATAAATTTATATATCTATAAACTGTTATTTATTTATTTCATAAAGTCTTTATGCTATCAACTTAAGCGCTTCAGTCTCACAATTTATTTGAATATCAATTGAATCGCCTTTAAGCGATGCTCAACTTAACTTTCCTTTGCTTCAATTCCCGATTGTCTAGCGAAGGTTCGCATGAGCCGCATTGCTGGGGCGCAATTCATATTTGAAAATATATTGAAATTGATTCGCTTTTCGAAAAGTTCACAAATTCAGTTTGAAAGAGAGCGAAAGAGAGCTGGCCAGACCCAATGCGATAATCTGTTAGAAACTGTTGCCAGGGGATAGGGCATAAATATGTCGCTGCATCCGGGTGGCTGCTACTCATGCTCGGCATTCCGCTCGTGCATTTCTTTTCTTTCTAGTCTGAATTTTTTCCCATCTTTTTTTTCCAGTGCATTTTGGACATGCCAAACACTCGCAGGACACTCAGGCGATTGCAGCTGCCGCCGAAGGTGGCCTTGAAGAGCGTGGAAGGCGGTGCAAGTGCTGAGCAGGAGGAGGAGACAGCACAAGTGCGCTCAAGATTTATGGCTCATGCCTAGGGCTTTTGTTAAGGCGGGGCTGGTGGGCGTGAGTGTCTGTGTGTGTGTGGGTGTGTGTGTACGAGTGCCATCAAATACAATCAATTTGATTGGCTTTTTATATAGTTGTACTCGTAGCAGGGCGGGCGTGCTCCATGCCTGAGCTGAAAATGAAATGCGATTTTGATTTTTTATTAAGCTACAATTAGGCAATTAGCTGAAGTGCGCTTTAACTGAGCGAAAATATGCGTGATAGTGTGTGTGTGTGTGTGTGAGTATTTGTGTGTGAGTCAAGCTGCGCCACATAAATAAAGCGTTCAATATCCGGCTAACGGAAGTTTCAATAAGCCAAAGGATATGAGCTCAAATGACTGGGCAGAAAAAGGCAAAAACGTTGCAAATTTGCTGAGTTAGTCAACAGCTCACGTGTGTGTGTGTGTGTGTGTATGTGTGTGTGTGTGTGTGCGTGTGTGTGTCTGGGGCAAGTTTTAAATTAGTTGCGCGTCGGCCATTTTGCATAAATCATTTCCTGTTTTGTGTCAAAGATAAAAGCGACCGAAAAGACAACGACAACGAATAATGACGGCGACAATTTTAAAGCAAAGCAGCGAAAAAAAAAAAGAAAAAAAATTCTATACATACATAAAGCAGAAGAAAAATACAAGCACAAAAGCTGACGACCAACTCAAAGTCAGCAACAATAACATAAAATTAGCATTTTTTATTACTTTTAGTTTTTTGTGTTGTTCCCTTTTGCATTTGCATAAGTTGGAAAAAGCTTCAAGGCGATATTACGCATACGACGCGTGTGCAGCAGCACTGTAAATGTAATGATATACGCAATACGCATGTACATATTGTACATATAGGTTAATCGCACTGCCAATATACGTAGATATACATATATATGTATATGTTATATAGAAACTTTCTTTATTTGCAGCTGCAAAACATTATTTGTTTGGTACAGCGGAAAAGTCGCCGCAAAGTTTTTTGACTGTTGACACGATTTGAGCAGCCATTCGATTGAATGTCTGCAGAGGAAATATGTGTGTTTGGTTATGCGGTAAGTAAAACTTATTTGGGAAATATTTTTATATTTTATTGTGCTTAGAAATGTATATAAATTGAAACAAACAAAAGAACGAAGCAGAGCAATTTTTACTTCATATATTTTATCTTATAAATCTTAAAATATAACAACATTCTATAAGTCTACAATAATATATAAATAATTGATAGTTTTCATAGTTACATTCTCAGCAATTGCTGCAGCTTTAAAATATTTGGAAAACTCTCACGCATAAGCTGCTTATCAATCTCTTCAGCAGGACATCAATACTTGCGACGCTTTAAGGCTTTGTACATAAATAAAAAGAAAAGAAAAAAAAAATACAAATTGAATTTGGACAAATGCAGCGCATTTGCTTCGATTTTCGATTGATTGAGAGTATATAATGTGTGTGTGTGTGTGTATTGTTATGGTTGTTGCCTCGCATATAAAATCTTTATATATGTTTATTGCAAAAACAAAAAGGGCAAAGTCAAGAAACTGGTCACATCTGCATATATTTCCATGGCACCGGCCCCCGCCTCCTCCTGCCCGCCCACTTTCGATACACCTCTTACTGCCCTCTGCTGAGCACATGAGCTGAAATAAATTTTATGTACATTTACTTACGTCTGCAAACAATGAGCATCCTCTTCTGACGTTCGTGACGTGACTTAGTCCAACTCGGACTGTTCGGTCAGTTGACTCTGCCTTTGTCTGAGTCGCAACTCCATCTCACCATCTCAACCATCTCTCCCGCTCTTCGACTACCTTGTGCTCTGGCCACTGTTTGCTCTACCCCAAGAGCAGCGTTTCATGTTTCAGTGCTTGGAGCGTGGCCAGCAGCATAATATAGTTTTGAATTTCACTAAAAATACATAGCAACGGATATACATATATATCTTTGTGCATATATATTTTGTCCGACTGCTGCATATTTATGTTGGAGACTGTTCAGCTCTGTTCTGCTCTGCTCTGTTCGGTTCGGCTCTGTTTTCTGCTGAAGTAAAACATGTCCTGTGGCCATTGTGGCCAAGAAATTGTTAGACTTCTTGACCATTTACACATGTTTAACATTTGCGCTTGCATTTCGCTTGCATTCCACAATAATGAAATGTTACGCATATTAGTTTTCATTCAATTTTAGAAGGTATTATATGTTGTTATATTAAAGAGTTAGAGGGGAAGTCAAAGTGCTAGTCGGGCTTGCCTGAGTAAAAAATGGCTTTAACGCAAATACGGACTGCTAAAGTCCTTGATATTTGTACATATGAAGAATTACATTGCATTTGCTAAATGAGCGTTATCTTAATGATCGTTATAATAATTAAAAATATTTAAATTTAAAATGTATTATATTTACATTAAATAATCATTAAAACTATAACTTTTACATTTTCGCCTACCATACTTAACTATTTTAGTACTTACCAACAGACAGAAGAAGAGGAGGAGAAGCACCGCGCTGCACTGGACGACTGACCACCAGAAGAAGAGGAATACGACTGAAGTTGCGCTGCAGCAGCTTGCCTTTATATAGGGCAACGACAGCGCCACTCAAGTCAAGCTGAACTCTTGAGCCTCTTTCTGAGTCAGTCTTCACACTCGATCATTAGGCGACCAATCAAAGCACTTTCTGCTACTGCTGCTGCAAGATGCAGCTCTTCTAATCTTCAGGTGCCTTTATATAGGGCAGCGACAGCTCCATTCAAGACAAGCTCAACTCTTGAGCCTCCTTCTGAGTCAGTCTTCACACTCGATCATTAGGCGACCAATCAAAGCACTTTCTGCTGCTGCTGCTGCAAGAAGCAGCTCTTCTGATCCTCGGCTGCCTTTATGAAGGGCAGCGACAGCTCCACTCATGTCAAGCTCAACTCTTGAGACTCTTTCTGAGTCAGTCTTCACACTCGATCATTAGGCGACCAATCAAAGCACTTTCTGCTACTGCTGCTGCAAGATGCAGCTCTTCTAATCTTCAGGTGCCTTTATATAGGGCAGCGACAGCTCCACTCAAGACAAGCTCAACTCTTGAGCCTCCTTCTGAGTCAGTCTTCACACTCGATCATTAGGCGACCAATCAGAGCACATTCTGCTGCTGCTGCTGCAAGAGACAGCTCTTCTGATCTTCAGCTGTCTTCATATATGGCAGCGAGACTACCACTCGAAGCTCAACTGTAGGGGTGTGGCACGCCTCTTTCTGCCTGTTACATACATTTTCGCAAAACCATTATACCCTGATCCCATTTTTAATGGGCTCAGGGTAAAAAATTTTATATATACAAATATTAAATAATTTAACTAAATTAAATTTTACTATATTCATACATATATTGATATTAGTACCTTCAATAAAATATTTGTCAAAGAGAATTTTAATTTTTTCATATATGATTTATCATCAATTTATAAAATAATAAAATAAATTATATTCAAAATATTTGTATTTGATTATATGAATAAATATTTTCTATAAATTTTCAAACATTTTTTCTATAAATTGATATATTTATTTATAAATATATAAATTAATATTTAATTATTTATTTATACAAAACTAAAATAACTTAACTAAATTAAATTAAAGTATATTCGAAAATAAATCGAAATTAATTTCTTAGTGTTTTCAATACTATATTTCTATAGATGCTATAGATAGACAGCCATTTCTGCAACTGCTATGACATTCTTGTTTGTCAAAGAGAATTTCGGTGCAATTGAGTTCAAGTTTCTGTTGCTGTGCGTTTGTCGTTGAATGGCCACAGGATAAATGTTGAGCTGAAATGGAATGCAATTTGTTAAATGGCTGCAGCAGCTGTTATTGTCACATATTCGCATTTTGGGGTTGCAGTCGCCGAAACCGCCAACAACTTGTGGCAGCTGCCTAATAAAGTGGCCAAAGGGCCAGAGGCAAAGGGCAGAACATAAAGAGAGAAAGAGAGAAAAAGAGAGAAAAGAGAGAGAGAGAGAGAATGGAGGCAGTCGCTGTTGGTGGCGCCAGCGACAGAGCGACGTGACCTGTTCAAGTGGCCAATTACGTGTAATATTTGATGAGGATGTGAATAAGGAAAAGGATGTGGCCGAGGTAAATGTTGCCGGGTGTTTATTGCACCTTTTGGCAGCACATAAAGGTTATGAACATGTCGCATAAAAATTAAGTCATAATGCACTCGGGTCTCTGCATTTTAATGTCGCAATTGCCGCATTTTGCCACATTCGCCACATTGCCATAAAAGCGCAACAACTACAATGTCCGAAATGTTTTACTGTTTGTTGTTGTTGTTGTTGTTATTGGCGTCGCATAAAGCGCGACAGTTAAATCGAAACTCAAACTGAAGCAGAAATTATGCCCCCCCAGGCTGAGCCTCAAATGGCACTGGCAGCGATTGTTTGGCTCATAAATTGGCTCTTGATCATTGAGCATTTGGCCGAGCGCCGGCCATAAACTTGGCAACAAAATAAACAATTTGTGCGCAAATGTTTAATAAATTGCGTTAAGCTACGTTTTTCCGCTTTTCGGTATGCCTGTTCATGAGATAAAAAGGGAGTATGTTGAATGAGTGTCAGATTTGGGTGTAAGAATATGAAAATCTGTATATATATGTATGCACGGGTGTGAATATAGAGTTTATTGGAGTGTAGATTATATACATTGTATGTTTTCTACTAGTAAGTACTATGTATGCTAAAGAGATTCGATACATTTTATTAACAATTTCCTAGCAAAAATATAATGTAATTTTTATAAATTTCCTTCAGACAAAATTATCTTTAATTTTTGCTTTAAAATTGTCTCTTAATTATATATATACACTGCGCGTCATCAGGTTAGCGCCCCCCTTTACACTCATTTTCTTTTCTTTTTTTCTCTTTGCCTATTGCACGCATCTTCTTAGTTTTTGTTTTGATTATGTTACCATCATATACGATCTCTCTCATAATGAAACAAAGCGCGGGAGAAGAACCGTTATGTTATAATTTCTATTAAAGCTATTTTCGCAAAGAATGTGTGCACTTATTTTGCGTCATCAGATTAGCGCCGCCAAATGCAATTTTAGTTATCTCGCTTATTTTGGCAGTTACAGTCACCAAATTTTTTTTGAAGCTCAATCGATTCAATATCTTTTAATAAATGTGCCCTATGGGTAAAGGAACAGTTTTATCTTTGGTTGAAAAATCAAAGATTGAGGCATACTTTTCATCTGGACTGTTCTACCATAAAATTGCTGAAAATACGGGAAGACACAGACAACCAATTGATAATTTTCTTAAAAATAAGGAAAGCTATGGAAAAAACTACAAAGGCAGCAATAATCAAGTGATTCCACAAGCAGATAGAAGAGCAATACTTCGGGAAACTTCAAATTCACACGAGTCGACCACCAAGACTAGGGAAAACACAGGTGTTAAGGCAAGCTTATCAACGGTCCAAAGAGTAATCAAGAAAGCTAATTTCTTAAAAAAAATGAAATTAAAAAAAAAACCTCAACTCACTATGCTGAGAAAAGACATACGCTTAAATTTTGTCCAAGTGCACATGACGTGGTCTACCCAATGGCGGTATGTTGTCTTTTCAGATAAAGAAAAATTAATTTGGAAGGACCTGATGGTTATAACAATTATTTTCATGATCTACGCAAATAAGAACATCTCTTCGATCGATTGCATAGCTAGGTGAGAGGGGTTATGGTGTGGGGAGCATTGTCATACTACGGCACTTGCGAGATTCAATTTTTGACATCGCGCATGAACGCACATGACTACAACAACGTGTTGAAAACGGCTTTTCCGCAGTTCCAAAACCTGCAATGGGCTTTTCAGCATGATAATGCTTCAATTCACATTTCTCGATCCGTGAAGTCATGGATTCAGGGTCAAAAAGTTGATCTCATGGAGTCACCACCATATTCACCCGACCTTAACATCATTGAAAACGTCTGGGGAAGGTTGCTCAGGATAGTGTATGAGTTCGGACAGCAGTATAGTACAAAGACAGAGTTAGTCGAAGGCATCAAACGCGCTTGGTCAACCATTTTATTTAATTATATTCAAAAACTTTATAATTCAATTCCCAATCGAATTTTTGAAGTAATTTTTAACAAAGGCGGGACTACGCACTACTAATATTTCTTAAAAATGATAGAAATTGAAAATACAGGTGTTATAAATTACCATTATACGCCTACAACTTAATTAAATTGAATTTAACCCAGGGGGCGCTAACCTGATGACCAAATTTTTTTTACATTTTTTTTGTATCTTTCCGAAAAACATTTATTAAAAAATATTCCTTATAGCTACAGAAGCCACTATTGATTTATTTTAAAGAGAAATGAATGAAGCATAATATAAAAAAAAAATTAAAATTGGAGCTCTGATGGTTTAGATTTTATTGAGGATTGACGGTAAAAGTAAAGGGGGGCGCTAACCTGATGACGCGCAGTGTATATATACTACAGACAAAATATGATATTATATAATTAAATACTTTGCAAACTCTATAATTGCAGTTCTTCGTGCATAACTGCCCGCAGCACACGTGGCGTATTCGTAACGTCCCCATACAACATCACATGCAGTTAGTTAGAGATTTCTTTATAGGTATTGAAATCTTATCAACTTTTAATTAATAAATTTTAATACATATTTAAGTTTAAATAATGTATAAAACTATCAAGTAATCTATCTATGTATAAAATCACAAAAATAGACTAATAGAAGTTTCTCTCTTTATAGACATCCTCCAAAAACTTAACAACTTGTAATATATTTATAGGCTTCATAAAAGTGAAAATATATGAAACCATATCAAGTCCAAATACTAACCTTTTACCTATTATAAGCCACGCCGTATGCGTAATTTTCTATGTAAAGGATAGGCCAATACCTTATATATAGACTCCAGTATGTATTGAACAATTGCCAATCTCAATCTCAAGCATTACCTAGCCCTAAATCTCTTTTTTAAACAATTAACGAGTATCATGTAGCTGGAACGTGCTGACATGCTTTCTCTATACAAATATCAAAGAATGGCAATCCCAAAAATTAAATTTGTATTCTTATCTATAGTAGGGCACGCCGAATACGCTATTTCCCATGCAAAAGATAGGCAAATACTTCATATCTAGACAGCAATATGCTTTGGACAATTGTTAACATCAATCACTAACTAACCCACTTCAAATTTGTTTTTTAAAACTATTAACGAGTATCATGCAGTTGGAACGTGCTGACATGCTACATGCTACACGGCGTATACGTTATTTCCCTATACGAAGAAACAACGTGCAGCATTTGGAAATTAACACGTATATAAGCGCACTTAATTTGTCACTAAATGGTTTTTGGGTAGCAAAACGCCAGCCTCATGTGGCATGTGCAACATGTTGGACGCTTAAATTGAAAATTACAAAAACAAAAATAAAACTCAGTGAGAACAACAAGTTGAAGGAGAAGAAGAAGCAGCAGCAGCAACAGCAGCAGCGGAAGGACAGCAAGACAAAGGATGCAGAGCGGAGCAGGCAGCGCGAGGCTTATGTCAGCTACATTTCGGTTTTTGGGAGCATGCTTCATTGCCTGTGTAACCGCAGCAGCGGCGTGTGTGTGCTGTGGGTGTGGGTGTGTGTGTGGCTGGAGTGGGTTGGTGGTGCCGTGTGTGGTTGTTGGGGGCGTATGCGCGTGGCAACGTCTGAGCACGCTGCGTGCGTTTTCTGCTTTGGCGCATTTGTTGACGACGCATATGAAAATTTGCGCAAAATTTATTGCCATGCTTAAGCAGCGTGCGTATGAAATAATATACAGACATGCCAGCCAACAACAACAGCAGCAACAAAAGCAACAGCGAGGACAAAAGCAACAACAACAACAATTACAAGGACTACAAGAACAAGCGCAGCATACGTTGAATTTTAAAACGCTCTTTAAACATTGCGCTCGCAACTGATGGCAGCGATTTGTTTTCTCTTTTCCTAACAATGTTGTAAACGGCACGGGGGCGGCACTCGGCATTGGGGGCGTGGCTGTGGAAGTTCCGCATAAGTACTGGCTACTTAAAGTTATGACGGTTTAAGCAAATAGATGTGTTCCCACATAAATCAGTTTATCTCTGCAGCAAGCACGTCTCCCCCTCTCTCTCTCTCTCTCTCTCTCTCTCTCTCTCTCGCTCTCCAGCCATTGCAAACCATAATAAATACGTAAACATCTATTGATTTTATTTACCCATTCGTGCATTAATCTAAACTAAGCAATAAAATTGTATTTCCGAGTTTCAGTTTAGGTTTATCTTATCTGTTTCTGTGACATGCTCAAAACTGAATATGTTTTTTCTATTATCTATTGGGAAATTCTCGGAACAAGGTAGTAGTTCCTATCACGCTTGTATCTTGCTCGTTGCTGTGACAGCAAAAAGAAAAAAATTAGGTAAGGCCAAAGTCGTTTATAAAAATAAATAAATGTATCAAATTAAGTAAGCGTTTGCACCGTTAACGCACTTGTTATGTGCTTAACAGTTATTGATTTTGTTATTATTTTTTATACCCTGCATTGAATATGGGTAATCAGAGTATAGTGGTATTGTGAAAATGTATGTAACAGGCAGAAGAAGGCGTGGCAAACTTCTAATATACTTGATCAGCGCGACAAGACGAGTCGATATAGCACTTCACGTCTCTCCTTTCGTCCGTCCGTTCGTCTCAACTTGGAGATCTCGAAAACTACGCAAGCTACAAACTTGAAATTTTATATGAAAACTCGTGAATACCAAACACAGTTTTAGTTTATTCTTTTATTCGATAACTCATTCCATTTATTTGATATTGATATTTATAGATATTTTAAAATATTTCGATGAATACAGAGACTATGTGACTTGTAGATTTTGCATACCACGCCCCTTTTTTCCGAGGTTTGGAAAAAACTTATAACAAATACTAGAAACTTGTGTTTTGTTAAACGCAAGCGTGTTATTACTAAGTATTGAAAGTTTGATGAACATAGTCATTATACAATAATTCAAAAATTCTCATATTATAATCCTCCAGCTGCGCAGTTAGAAGAGTAAGTCCTTATGTGTGTGCTTGTATTGTTTATATGTATGCATTAAAAAAGTTTAGAATGACAGGAATATTAGTTCAGGGTTCAGGGTATCTGCTAGTCGAGCAGTCTCGACTCTTACTATTTATATATATTTTTTCGATAGCCGTGTAATGCGAGATATTCGCCGAATTCTTATCTGAATTAGTTATCAATCATGGACAGCAGCTGACTTTGAGCAGTTGACGTGCTGGAGGTAGAAACTTTATTTCACGCTTTATGCGCCTTTTATACTTGAGTCGCTCACGTGCTAAGGTGTACGCATTAGCTGCCTCCTGCCTTGAGCCAAAGAGAAAATTTAAGTAGAGAGTGTGTTTAGAGCGGGCAGAGTGAAAGTAAAGACTTGAGTCTTGACTATGTTTGCTTGCATCAATTTTAATTAAATTCTCTTCTAGATGGCCCAGTGCACGAGTTTAAACTACATTTGACATATTTGATATTCTGCTTGGCAATTATCGTGCCGGCCTGAGCGGTGCATCAGTTGCCTGGCTTAATTTTCCGCATTGCAATTACGCAGCCTATAATATATGTATGTGGAGCATATAAATTCACACAGCCAAATTAGCTCAGAGAAGCAGCCGAAGCTGAAGAATAAAGCCCAGCAGACAGACAGGCAATGCAACCAACTAATAATAATTGCAATTATGTATGTGACGAGCCCACCCCAAAGTCCTGCCTCCGTCTCTCCACCCCAAAGTCCCTCCCTCTTACCCCGTCCCGCTCGTAATGCTGTTGCGCAATTACGTAAATTACCAAAGTGAAATTCAATATGCCTGCAAAACGCCAAATGGACTGCACTGCCATGCCATGCCATGCCATACCGAGCCACGCCCACGCCCATGCCCGTACGCCCACTTTTGGGGCAATGCATTATGCGCCACCCAACGGTACCTTCTGCGCTATCTGTCTCTCGCTGCTAATTGCCCATGTTTTACATGATTGAGCAACATTATGGGCCGGCGACATTTCCAGAGCTACGTTCACCAACTTCAACGCCTTCATATGACGGCACCACCCCCGCCCCCACCCCCTGTAACTGGCCTGCCATCATATTTGCCATCGTCCAGCCGGCGTCTGATTCATTCGACCGTTAAGTCCCGTTTCGCATCGGGCACTCGCCATTCGTTAGGATTAGCTGATGAGTTGCTACCTTTCACGGTGTGTCCATTGTCCTTTTTATTATTGTTGGAGCTTCTAGTTTAATACGAATTTGATATATATGTATAAATATATATATACATTGTTGGGATGGTAAAGCGAGTATATTGGTATGGTATTAGAATCTGGAATAACTTATATTTAATGGAGTTTAGATTTTGTTGGGCTTAGCAAATGGGTAGAAATTTTGGTAACTAAATATAAATTCTAAATTTTATGAAATATATATATATTTATATTTTATTAAATTTTTAATTTATATTTAGTTACTATAATTTATATCCATTTGTTAAGCCCAACAAAATCTGAACTCTATTGAATGTTAGTTATTCCAGACTCTATACCTCATCAATTTACTCATACTTGACTCATGCCAGAGTATCGTACAGTCAATCAAGCTCTGTTTCTTTTTTTGCCATTGTGCACAATTCTTTGCAATTTGTTTTGATTTATGCGACGGTTGTCCGTGTTGTTGTTGTCTGCCACCTTTCTATGGTTTATACACATACACATACATACACAGCTTTTGTTGTGTGCCCCCTCACACACACACACACACACGCACATTTGCGCCTTGCTTGGCTTTGGCATAGTTTCCTTATCGCTGTTATCAGCCCAGCTATATTTTATTGCCATTTTTGTATGCCTCGACCATTTGTGCCTGGCAGGCAAATTGAAAAGCAAGGCCTACGACACAGGCCTTCCGCAATAGAGAAAAATTTGCTGCCTTGCCCTGAATTGACAGCGAGTTTAATTAATTTTCCAGTCGCTCGTGTATATAGAGTACAATTATTTGTTGTTTTTTTTCTTTTTCTTTTCCACTTGAGATCGTTTTGTGTGCGTGCAGAATAAAACAAATTCCAAATTCCGCTCAGTTGCACTACTCGAAAAATTCCTGTCAATTCCCGAATTGCTTTTAGTTTAAAATATTTTTAGTTTTTGTTGCTTTTGTCGGGGGCTCATATATCTAAAAACTGCTGAGGCTTGCTGCATTTATATATAAATTTATATATGTATATATTGGGGGAGCACTATTTGTGCTGACTGACATGGCCAGAACATGGAAAGCTGCGTTTTTTTTTTGCTTATATATGCAAAATAGTCAATGGAAAATTGAAGAAAATCTTTGACGATGTGTCAGCAAGTGGCGCCATCTGCTGGCCTTCGTATAGGGTTGACCAATACTTATTGATTTCTGTATTAATAAAAAAAATTAATAAAAGAGTTTTTAATCTTCAGAAATAAAGTAAAACAGGCCAGATGTATGGATATATAAATGCCAACTTAAATTAACGCCATCTGTCGGGCAGTGTGTTAACTTAAAGCATAATGGAACAGTTTCAGTTTTCATTTAAAATTCATTTTACAAATTTATATCTTTATTATTAATTTATATATATTAAATTATCTCACGCCTTAATCGCATAAAGTAAGATAATTAAATATAGATTCATTTGCATATTAAAAGAAATAAAAAAAAATGATGGGATATGCTCGACGACTTAAGCTTTTGCAGTCTGCTGGTCATCATATTAAGTTCAAGCGAACCATTTTGCTTTAAGATAAATTTAAATATACATATATATGTATGAAATATAAATTACTTTTTCATATTGGAGGCTAGACACTTGCCCGAATAACGTGCATAATTGAATAGATATGCGCGTGTTTATATATCTATAAATATTTTCTACAGAAATTACAAGAGCTTCTTAGCATAATTAATGGTGCATAAATTGTTGATTAGCTAATTAAAGTTGGGCTCGCAATTAAATGACACTAAGCAGATTACACACGCGCACAGTGAAAGCGGCAAGGGCAATGAATGGATAGGGGCGTGGCTGAGCCTGCGGAAAAATAGCCAAACCAGAAGCCCATTATCTATGTGTATTAATTTTTGTCATTAGATCCGCCAGGGAAATGATTAAAAAAGAGGCGCTGCTTAGCGACAGCCAGCAAAAATATAAATTTAAAGCCAAGGCTGATTTGTTTTAAATATTGATTAAGGCAAAATCTAAATATTTACATTTATATAAATATATATACATATATTTTATATATTTATGATGAGACCGCATCTTGTGTAAATCTAATACTTGCCTTTCGTTTTTAATAGGCTTCATTTTATTCTTTTGTGCTCTTAATACGAACAGCCGAAATCCCTTTTATGTTCTCGAGTTACCAACCTGTCCTAGATGGATATTTGCCTTAAGCTTCGCTGCGCTTTACGTCTCCTTCGGCCTTCATCGTTTCGCTCCTGTCAAGTGGCAGCCGAAGCAGCGTTGCGTATACGAAAAGTTTAACACTTGCCATTTGCCACGCCAAGAAAAAAAACTTAGCCAGTACATATATATGTATATAAATATATATATATATTTGTATTTCTTAACAGACTCTCTGGTCCGTCATAAAAAGTGGGAGTTTGTTAGTGGCAAGTCCAGGAATAGAAAGTACCCTGTAGTACCTTGTTATAGAGTGTTGTTAAACAAAAGAAGCGCTGCAAGGTGTCTGAATATACTTAAATTATAAGAGTCCTACTTTTATAGTTATAAAGCTATGCATTAAAAGCGTAATCTCGAAAAAGATTTTAATGAAATATGTAGAAAAATAGGGAAACATAGGAAAATAAGTATATGTAAATTTAATGTACAATGAAAAATTATGTAATAATAATAAAAGAACATAATAAATCAGTAATAAAATAAATAAAAAATTAAAAATAAAAATAATTATGAATTAGTTAGAAACAATAATTAAATAATTTAAATAGAACAAAAATTAAAAAAAATAAATAAATGACATTAAAAAAAAACTAATAAAAAATTTCAAACTGAAATACAAATAAATTAATTTAAATGCAAAATAAAATTGAAAAAAAAAAAAATAAAAAAATAACACTAATGAACAAATCATTCAATATAAAAAAATAAAATTAAAAAAATTTTAAAATAAAATCTCAATAAAATAGGTTAAGACATATTAATATAAATATAAAATAAAAATATATAATAATATAAATAATGAAAACAATTTTTATAATAAATAATTCAGTTAAGAGTTGATTCGAATAATTTTAAAGATATAAAAAATGTATAAAAATAAATGCCAAGATACAGAAGAATAAAATAAAAATGTATTTTTTAAATAAATATATAATAAATATTTTTATATTAAGCCAGCATATTGATATATCCAGAGCAACTCAACGTACTGTTTTTTCTTGTTTCTCTCTAAATTTTTTTTGTTTCCCTGTTGCATACGTTTTTAGATAAGCATCACACTCCTCACGGCCATTCGTACTGAGTATAAGTGCAAAATAAACACAAGAAATTGACCGTCATTTGTTTTCTTGACACTTTGAAGAGTGCCCAGAGTGGCGAGGCTTATTTTTTTGTTGTTGTCTTCTGGACCTTCTGTGTATCAGAGGCTCCCAGAACGGGTTAAGTCCGAGGCGGACGACAATGGATGCGCCGTCGTCAATGTCGCGTCCAACTTTGCATAATTTCGCACTGTCACTAAATAAGTCGCCAGATGATATTAATAATACCTCATTATCGCATCATTCCATTTTTCAGCACCGTTGTGAAATATGCTAGCTGCGGCCATTTATCATAATCAGAGCGATGAGCATAAAGAAGCGACCTTCAAAATTTCGAATCCTGTTTTTTCGAGTAGCTCTGCTCGTTGAGCAAATTAGCTGAACTTGTGGCTTCCAATTGTTATTGATGGCCCCGCATTGGCATTGAGCAGCTCTTGCTGTCTGTCTGGAGTGCTCTGCTGTTAGATTTTGGAAAATGTTGAATGATTGCAGCGTAATTTATTCACTTAATGTTCGAGCTCGACTAGACGCAAATGCAATTCACGAAATTTGCAATTAATTTCAGCTATCAGTGATAAATTTGATAAGTGAATTGTGCTTTAGCCTGTTCATTTGCATAAATAAGTTTAAGTTATCTTAATGGTTTAAAGATGATTTAAATAATAAAGCTGATTCAGATCTCTTTCATTACATTTACACAGCTATACCTTAGGAATATATTAGATATTTTTATAATTTAAATAAGTTATTGCAATTAATATTTAACAAAATAAAGCTGATTCAGATCTCTTTCATTACATTTACTCAGCTATACCTTAGGAATATCTTAGATATTTTTATAATTTAAATCACAATCGTTAGCTTTGATTGTCTCAGACAGTCAAAATTGTGCAGTGATTCAATACGCAGATAATCAGACTGAAGTTGTCAAAGCAAAGAAAACGTAGCCAATATATATGTATTTAAAATAAAGTGCGTGACTTTCGGCTGAATGAACAAAGGGAAGCTGTAAAAAAAATATATATATATATCTTTATGTAATATTCCTGCAGCTCGCCGCTGACAGATTGCCCAAATACTTTTAAAGGACAGTCAAAATAATTTGCAATTGCAGCTGTCTGCCAAGTGGTAAATGTTTGACTTCAAACTGCTGACTGGCCAATCACTCAGTCTCAGTCTCAGTTTCAGTCTTAGCCGCACTCCGTCAGTCAGTCAATCAAAGTAATGTCACAGTTAAAGCTAAAATCGTCTGGCTCAGCTCTTGGCCAATGCAATTTAATTAATTTAAGTGTTTATACAATATATAAAATGCAAGCAATTCTGTCTGACTAGTGCGTACAGCTCTCTACTCTATAGAGTCGAATCTGTTGGGCATTAATGCTTAACCCAAAACAAAGTAAGTAAGAACAAATAAATAAAGTATACGCAGCGTACGCCCTTTTTGTTCCTCCCTTTTGTGGTGCTGCCGGTCCTGGCCAATGTCAATAAAAGTTTTAGTTTGGCTTTATTTGGTCTTGCCGCCAGCCAGATCTGTGGATATAAATGTAAATTAAGTTGTGTGCTAAGCTGCAGCAAGTTGCTACAAGTTGCAGCAGTTGCAACAACTTGTTAAATGCATTTCATTTGCATTTCGCTTGACTGCATTCAAATAACTTTGATTGAATGCGTTGACCAAAAGACAAACGACTCTGAACAAAAAAACAGCAACTCTAGCAAATATATAGAGGGAATATATACATCTATATATATATATTTATATATATAATAGTTCAGTTTATGGCAACTAAAGAGCTAACGAGATTTTGGTAAATTTGCGGTTAGTCGTAGCTGCCACGCGGCGGGTCGCATTGATAGATAAAGTAATAAAATAATGGTTTATGTGGCTCGCTTTTTCCGCCAAAGAGGAAATTCAATAAATTTAAAGCGCAAACATGGCGATCTGGTAACTCTATCGGTGGCCGAGTTGACACTGCTGCAGATGCTGCTGTTGCTGCTGCTGCCGCTGCCGCTGCTGTTGCTGCTGCCGCGACGCATTATTCAATTTATGCACTTAACGATAGAGTCAACAGAACGCGCATTGATGTAGCCGCAGCTACCACAGTGGCAACTGTGCGTATACGCAATTTAATTTGCAACATCTCTTTCGCACCCAGCCTCTCTGTCTCGCTCGCAGTCCTCCGCCCGATTGTGTGCCAGCGTGTGAGTTTTGCGCGAAAAATATCCGGAAATGAGATTGCTGTGGCCTTAATTTCATGCGAGCTCGCAGTGCGAAGCGTTAATGAAGATTTAAGCTTCAGGTTCCGCAGCAAATAGATAGATATATAAAGTGTTGTATTTATATACATATATGTATACAACATATAAAATGCTCTACTATCACACAGGCTTTTGCAGTTAGAGCATATCAAGTTGTTGAAGTAATTGTTTGTATTGGAATACTAAAAAAAAAAATTTACTGCCTCCCGTCAAGCCAATAGAAATTCACACCAAAATTTTTTTTTAATACTCTACATCGATTTTGTGAAGAGGCAGCAGTCTTCACGAGCCTGCAATGTACGCTCAGTCACGGTATTTTGCCCGTCAATTAAATCCCGGCGTCATACTAACCCAAGAGCTCAAAATGAAGATATACAACTTTGAGGCGCTAAGTCGCGAAAAGAACCAGCTGGAGAATGACATCGAGCTAATTCGCAAGCAACAGGACTCCATTGAGGATAAGCTGGCCGAAGCGTTGGCCGAGGACGAATTTCAGCGCTGTTTGAACGGCCACATGGCAATCGGGCCCAATGACACCGAAGTTATGGAGATATTCAAGAAGCATATGAGCTGCACCATCGATAAGCTGGCCAGCAAATACGAGCGCAAAATTTATTTGGACATTGATCTGCAAAAGCTCAAGATGACCATCGAAAAGGAAATTATGAAAGTCAACGAGGAGGCAGCTGCGGCCGAAGCTGAAACAGCCTAAAGCCCAACCCCAACTCAACGTACAATAAGAGGCGCAACCCCTGGCTGAAAACTGAATTTATAATATGAAATTTCTGTTGCATTCTTAAAGTCTGTCTAGTCAGGCTAACTTTTGGTACAGATTCTTACTTCAATTCAGTTTCTACTACGATTGGTTGCCTGATTTAGTTTATTTATGAAATCTTCTATTCTTAGTTATTTTCTAGTTAGTCACAGACTTCTCTCTATTGTTCTTAGTCGATTTCTCTACTGAGAGATTTCAAAAGTGTAAAAAATACTGAAATAAATAAAAAATATAGAAAATTCTAGTATAACTGCAATTTTCATGGTTTATATTAAATTTCTTGGTTTTTAACTCGATTTTTTTTTGACATTGTTGATGACAATGACAATGACAATGACAATGACAATGACAATGACAATGACAATGACAATGACAATGACAATGACAATGACAATGACAATGACCATGACAATGACAATGACAATGACAATGACAATGACAATGACAATGACAATGACAACGACGACAATATTTATAATATAATATAAAATACCTTCTAAGATACCCTGTATTTCTCTCATGCTTGCTGTTGATTAAAGATATTATTAAATATGATGGTCATGAATGACGCGTACCTTGACGTTTCACTTAACTGTGTCCTTTCTTATTTATTTTTTTTCTCTCCCTGTGGATTCCATTTGGCACGGCTTCAACTCTTTTCATTCATATGCAAATGACGCTCGAACCGTCCGAAAAAATTGCAATGAATTTAAATTACCTAAAACTGTGTGGCGGACAGCAATGGGGGGATTGTACGCTGGGATTGCATTAAGTGTCGATCTGCTGGAGAGCGAAAAAAACATGAAAACAAAACTGTGGGGCGCGTGTTCTAATTAATAAGGCCACGTTGACGGCATCATTGCTGTTTGAGCCCAAAGATTTTTTGCGCTGCACGAATTTCCCAACGGCATTTACTGAATGCAAAAACAACACACACACACACACACACAATAATAAGAAAGACGACGAACAGTTGAGCTGGAAAAAATAATACAAAAAAAAAGACACAAAAGTAAAATGAAACAAAAGCGAAATAGAGATATCTCATTATGGACAAAGCAGGCCAAACGAGCGTTGCCACCATCAAGAAACATACACACCAAAATACACACACACACACGCACATAGAAAATGAAATGAAAAAATTATGCGAAAAGCAGGCCAAAGACCATTCTTTAGGCCTGAGCAGAGCCCTGTGTTAGGTATGTATGTATATTTATGAATTTGTTTACAACGAGCCACTGGACAACGGGGCAAAATTCTGTTGAAAATGCTACATTGTTGTATATTTGCGATACCCTGTAATTGAGTATGGGTATCGGGGCAAAGGATATGTGTTATTTGTGTTGTTATACTTCATCATATTGTCAATCGGACTATGAGACGTAATGTAAACTAGAATGAATCAGATAAATGAAATGATTGTGAATTAAAGTAAAATTTATATGAATCATATGATTGATTGAGAATTGTCTAATTGATTTAAAATATATAATATAATACTATATCATATATTATTGATTAACTAATAAATAAGGTCTTACTGACTAAATGATTCGTAATAGATTGACTTATTGACTGAAAGATATAGAGTTTCAGAATTTTGATTTCTGAGTTTTTTTTATCAATAGGAATTATATGATTGATTGATTGAATAAGTGTTAAATAAATTGACTGAGTGAAATATATATATCATTTCATTACATATTATTCACCGACTAATAAGCCAACTCTTAAAAATGTATTATTAATAGAATGATTGACTAAAGTATAGCTTAAATTTGGAATAAAACTTTTGAATGATCAATCACTAATCTCCATATAAGCAGAACTGTCTAAAACGTAATGAAGAAACAAACTAATAAGTTTTGTATTATTACAGGGTATTTCAATGTTATCATCTTCCCCTCTAGCCTCGCATTGTTCCTTATTGTGGGGCAACACGCGTGCCAAAAATAATCAGAATATAATAAGCAGCTCTTGAAGAGGCGCAAACAAATGAGCCATATAATGATTTTCTCTGGGCTCCGACTGTGCTCGAACGATTTATATTCAGGTTTATTTCATTTTAGTGTCTGGTTTTTTTTTCATTTTGTCCTGCTGCGAAAATTAAGCAATTTTCTAACTTCCGATGATGGGCCGCGACCTTAATTTCGTGTATATATATATATATATGTATATGTGTATAGTTGATGTAGTTCACTAACATTTCTTCGGCTTTGCACACTTTTAGGTTATCAGCGAGCAAGGCACAAAGCCGGATTACATAAAGGATTTGCGGACTCTTTACAAGGCATTACAGCTTGTATTCCTTGCTATCATTTTTTCCTTTTCTCTTTATTTTTTCTGTGTGTTTTTTGTATTTTTTAATACAATACTAGTCGTTGAGTCCTTGAATCCTGCTGCCTATCGCCATGCAAATCGCCCAGCAATTTGCCTGAGCAAGTCGACCATCAAAAGATGGTCAGCCAGAGATTAGATGCAGCGCCATTGTTGTTGCCACAGATCTCGCTTTGTTCGCCAAATATTTACACTGCAGTCGAGTTGTTTTTAATAACTTTGTTCACGGCTAGTTATCACTGTGTGCCCGCATAATTAAAAATATGCACACACGTGCCACAAATGCGTTACCTTACCTTACCCGCTGGTAGTTTATGTCGTACCACGAGGCGTATGAGTGCCGTCTTTATGTTGCGTATTTGCGCTAGCTCGTATACCGTTGGCAAAACTGCACATCATCATTATGGCCAGCCAGCAAGGCTATATAATAGCGTAACAAGATTACCCAGCTCACTCTCCCCGTATCTCTCTCACTCTGTTTACTTGCCGCCGCGAATGACACCGTAAGTTTGGATAATAAAGTCGTTGGGTCGCACTGAAAGTCATTTTAATTGCACTCCTTAAACAAAGACAGTCGAGCGTGGAGAGTGGAAAGTGAAAGCGAAATGTTGCCATGACACTAGGTTAAATACATTCTTCTGCTAGATACTTCAAAATGTAAACGCAACCATTTGAATGTTTGAGCTAAATTTAAATTTCAATTAATTAAAAACTGAGACGCAGCGCATGAATCTATTTATGTTTCTGATTTAGGTCATAGATTGGCGTGATTTGTTTGAAGAATATTTGAGGGGTTTTGAACTCAATTAAAATAATTATAGAAGCAAATAATAAATCAAATACAATGAAATTAAAAAATAACAAAAATATATCAAAATATCTAATAATAACAAAAACAATTCAAACTTAATCAGATCATAAATATTTATGAAAAGCTGGAATTATTAGCTTAGTTATGCCATTAAATTGTAGCTTTTCAATATAAAGCATTTAGTTAGACAATGACATGATTTTCCACCAAAAATCTCTCAATATTTGGCAGTATAAATAAACATTAGACCGAAATTAGTTGGAATCGAATTGAATGCGTTTATACGCATTTCGCCCCGGCTCTGTCAAATATTCAAATTCAATTTGGGCCTCGTTAAATAGAGCATTTAGCCAATGCCAACAATAGCAGCAACAACCACCACAGTGATATCGGAAAGTATGTGCACATATGTGTGCATTCCGACTGCTTAAATTCAATTTTATCGAAGCTTTACCTGCATATTTGCTTCGCATATGCAAATTCAATTTAAAGCGCATTACAATCTACAAACGCCGTAATTCGAATTCAAAGAGCAAACACACATGTTGCATATGGCAACAGAAAAAAAATATATTTTTTATTTTGTTGTTTGTAAACTTGTGAAAATTAGGAAAAAAATTAAAAAACAAAAACAAATTCAATTTACAAGCTCGTGGCATGCATTTATGTGTATGCGAATAAACTATGTTCAATAATGTCCAACCAATTTGTTTGACAAATATTCGGGTCGTGTGGAATTTCACAGACACACACGCAGCCTGACCCTCATCAGTGCGATTCACGAAATCAAAGAACACAAAAAGAAATATCGAAAGGCGCGCATGCAAATACGAGAATTTGATATTTTTGCATTGGTTACAAAATGGTTTTTATTCCACGTTGCCAGCGACGCCATATTTAGTAGAAGTATACCCTGTCATTAGGGAAGTGCGGCACGAGGGTATTAGCTGTGTGTGTAGAAGTATGTTATAGACTTTTTAGAGATCATAAATGTGCAAGGTATGTTCCAATAGTTTTGGTTATTTCGATTGTTATCTATATTCGAATTCGATTTTCTTCTAGAATTATAAAAAGATTCCTTTAATGAAGAGGTAACTTGCTTGGTTCGTTTTTAAATTTATCCCATTTAATGTATTAAAAAATATCTATCAGATACAGCAGACTTTGGAGTGCTTGTAGACTAGCAAAAAATATTGGCACAAATGTAAAATATATGAGGAAAAGTGCTTTCAGAGGTATGAACAATATATTTAAAAAAAAAATGTCTATAATAAATTAATGATTTAATATTACTTGAAGTTGGTATAAAGTCTATAAGTAATTAAGGAAAGTTAAGTAACAAACCTTTAAGTTCGATGGTAAATATCTTATATCTCCATATATCCATGCACGATTCAAAAAAAAAAAAAATTTCAAAAAATAAACATATATTTATACATATAATATTCTTTTTATTCTTCTGTTCATACATCATATCCTCATACATTATGTCTACTTATTTTACCATCCAATTTTATTTTCAGTTACCTTTTCGTATATTATTTAACAAACAAATAACTTGAGCTTTTAATTGAAATGTAATTCCAAGCAATTTTTTCAAGCAATATTTTAAATTTAAAATCTACAAACATTTTTCTGACTGAGTTTCATATAACCTCTCCTTTTGCTTCAATTCACTTTTTTTTAAATATATATATTTAATTTTTTATACATAATATATATCAAATTTATTCCATAAGCTTCCAACGCACTTACAGGGTATCTTTCAATTTGCAAAATTCAACTTTTTTATTTTATTGCTAGCGTTTGGCTACATAGTAGAACGCAGTAATTGAAGGTCCGTAGATAGAATGTAAAAACCGTACAACTGCTGTCATCGACGTGATCCTAGCTGGAGAGATATATAAAAATATATATGGTATATATATTTCTATATGAAGCACATGTTGATTTAATGCATTCGATTTTGAAAATCAATTAAAAGGCTTGAGCATTTGGTGGCTTTGCGCTATAAATTGAGCGCAGCACACAATGCGATTAATTAATTTCAATTTTTAGAAGGAGAACAATCGGACACGCATCAAAATTCCAATTGCAGACATTTTGCGGTTAAGTGAGTGAATTTGATTAACACAATTAAATGTTAATTAAAAGTTCACTACAGCTGTTATTTGTGTTTAATTACGCTTTGATTGAGGTATGCTTGAACACAGAAATAAAAAACAAACCCTTAAATAAAGCTGATTAATAACCTTGACAGTTTGTAGCTTTATCGAGGCCTCGACTAATGTTTGTATAATTTAAGCTTTATGCGTTTGCATCGATGCCTCATTATTGGACGGCTTTTGCCTTTGGAGTTTAATTAAAAATTCAGTGGACAGAGAGACAGAGATAGCCAGAGTGAGAGAGAGAGAGAGAGAGAGGAAGATATATAAAAGGGACAGTTCTGCCTTTGACAACTGTCAGATAATCTACTAAACCGTAATAGGAGAATTTCATTAAGCGTGACAAGTGGAACAGTGCTTGAAGTATGCCTAGTTGTGCTAGGCAAACAGAAAACAGAATGTTCCATAATTTATGGATGGGCGGCTCGATTTGGTGGTGGGGTGGGCGTGGTTAGAACACTTACCGCGCACGCTGATTGCGCGTGACAAGTTCGTCAGCAGTTTTGCATTTTTCGGCCATCAAAGTTTACCAAGTCCGCGCCCTGCATGTGCAATGCTTCATTCCCATCAATTTAAGCCCAGCCAAAGCGCAACTATCATCTAGTATCCAGCGTCCATCGTCCAGCGCTCAGCATCCTGCATCCAGCATCCAGCGTCCGCATAGTAAACTCAATTAACGTTTGCACAAGCTTTTAGCTAAACTAAGTTATTGTTGTCGTTTGCTTTTAACTATATTTTTTTTAATACCCTTTATACATTGGAAATGGCACGGTGGGGTATGATGGCATTGAGCTAGGTTTTGTAACGGACTGAAGTAGATTTTGTTATTGTGTTGACTTAATAATGAACTTATGCTGATGATCAAGATTACAATACATTATTATTATTTATTTATTAGATAATATATAAAAAATATAAATCTAAAAATTATTAAACGTGCTAGCTACGAGGGCCATCGACGTGAATGTTGGAAGTTAAATTGGATGAAAAATATTACAAAGATTTATAAACTTAACAATTAAATTAATATTTACAGCTGTAGGTTCGCTAAGTAGTGTGGTAGGAGGTCTGTTGCCGAAGAGTCTTATCCTCTCCCGTTGGTAGGTTGGGCATTGGTCAAGTATATGGTCTACCGTTTTACGTGTGTTGCTGTTGTTGTTACAGCTGCAAAGAGGAGGCGCAGAGCCCGTAAGTAGGTGACCGTGTGAAAATTGTGTGTGTCCAATACGCAGACGAACAAAAGTTGACCACTCCTGTTTTCGGGTATTGGGGGGATATTTGCTGCCAAGTCCAGTAGCGTTGTACGTTTTGTAGCGATGGTGGAAGTTATTCCAGTCGCATGAAGTTATGTTGGCGTGCCGGATAAGTTGTAAGCGGATGTCAGTCTCAGCTAATGGAATATGCATGATGGTTGGGTATTGTGCAACTAAATTAGCAGCTGTATCCGCGTTTTCATTGCCAGGGATTCCTTGGTGACTGGGTACCCAAATAAGCACAACATTGTTTGCGATGCATAAGCTGCGGATGTCACTGATAATATCGTTATAGCAGTTGAGATTTTGTACTGCAGTTAGTGTGGACAAGCTGTCTGTGCAGATAATAAATTTGCCTTTGTTTTTCTGAGCGAAATGACAAGCTTTTAAAACAGCAAAAGCCTCTGCCGTGAAGATGGAGTAGTAATTTGGAAGTAGGCCGTGGGCTATGGTAACATTTTGATTACAGACCACTGCAAAGGATGTGTAGTCTCCAGATTTCGAAGCGTCTGAGAACAGCCAGGTCCGGTTTCGGTATTTATCTCTTTCCTGTCGATAAAGTTGCTTGAAAGTATCGCTGCTGGTGTTCTTCTTTTTATGAGCGTGGATGACGAGATTGATATTAACATCTTCCAGTAGCCAAGGGGGCTTGCATGGTGGTTTCTTGGGATGACATGGTATGAGGATATTTGACTTGCGTAGGATAGCTGCACATCTTCTTATAGTGGACATTGTTTTGTAATTTTTTTTGGCTGCAATAGCGCTCTTGAAGCATTTTAGTAGTAGAAAATTTGGCGTGGTGCAGAGTTTGGCTAAGAGTTTTGTTGTAGATACCACCAACCTATCTTTGATAGAGGGCAGTCCAGCTTCCGCAAGGATACATTTGATCGGTGAGGTTGGATACGCATTAATGCTACGCCGGACGGCTGTGTGGTATGGAGGCATAATTTTTTTGAGGGTGGAGTCGGAGCAACAACCGTAGATTGGCAGACCATAATCCAATTTGGAGAGGATAAGAGCTTTTGTTATGTATGTTAGCGTGTTTATATGAATATTTGAAAATTTTGAACTTAAAAATTTAATAATATTTATTCTAGATTCTAAGTTTGATCTTAATTCTAGGCAGTGTTGTAAAAAATTAAAGTTCTTATCAAATACAATTCCAAGTATTTTTAGGCTATTAACTAACTCTATATTATTATTATTAAAGGATATTTGTCCAATGGAACAATTACGCTTTCTGCAAATATGCAGTAATTTGCATTTTTCTATTGAGAGGGTGGCACCCGATAAGTCTCCCCACGTTTTAATATCATTAAGGACTCGGCTAAGAGCGTTATTTGCGGCAACAGTGTCTTTTATCTTCGTATAAATGATAGCATCATCTGCATATGCTGTGAGTTTTATATTTTTGTGATTACGAACAATCGAGTTTAATTTTTCAAAGGCGATTATGAATAAAGATACCGAGAGTGGGGAGCCTTGTGGGATGCCGTTGTATAAGCAGTAGGTATTTGATAACTTATTATTAACTCGAACTCTAAAGGAGCGTTGAGCCATAAAGGCCTTTACTATATTAAAGACCCTTGGACCAACTTTCCATAGGTCAAGTTGATTAAGAACAGCATGTATACCAACGCGATCGAATGCCTTTTCGAAATCAGTTCCCAAAATGGAGACATGATTTTTTTCTGAAAGGGCATCCGACACGAAATGATGGATCTGCAGGAGAGAGTCAATCGTTCCGTGTTTGCGTTTAAAAGCATTTTGATTGTGGGAAATAAGATTATTTTTTGTGACGAGCCACATTAGGCGGCGAGAGAGAATTTTTTCAAAAAGCTTGGCAAGGCAGGAGAGAAGAGATATTGGACGAAAGCTATTAATATGATGCGCAGGCTTCTTTGGTTTCGGAATAGGTAACACGATTGCCATTTTCCATGTGTGGGGGTAGGAACCGTTGTGTAGCATATCGTTATAGATATTAATTAACATGAGTTTAGCGTTATCAGTGAGGTTTTTTATGATAGGGTATGAGATGCGGTCGAAACCGGGTGTTTTACCTTTAGTATGCACAAGTGATGCATTCAGTTCGGATAGGGATATGTTTGACTCTAAATATTTAGCTTTAGGGTTAACACTAGTAGGGGTGTAAGTTCTATTGATTGTCATATCTTTATTAAGAATATATTCGGGCGAAAAGTTATTGTCTTTGGAAAGATTTGACCACATAACGCCGAGCGCTTCTGAAATATCTTGTGCAGATGTTAATACAAGTTCGCCAACTTTAAGGCTTTTCAGTGGTACGCTGGGCGAGCCAGTTAGACGCTTTACGTCAGACCAGATTTGGGTCATAGAGGATTTTGGCGAGATCCGGGATGTGAAGTTAAACAGAGCTGATCTTTTAGCGATTTTTGTTTCTCTTTTGAATAATGCGTTGGCTTTTTTATAAGCAATTAAGTTAATGGTATTCATGTTGCGCTTAAAGATCTGCCACAGTTTTTGTTTTTCATCGCGCAATTTTTTTGTGTCCTTATTCCACCAGACAGGGCTAACTCTAAGGGGTATACCTTTAGTTTGGGGGATAGACTCATTTGCTGCCTTGCGAATGGCTTTGGTTAGCTTGGCTACGCCATGATGGATGTTGACATATGAGCAATCTGTTAAACTGGAAGAGAGGCTTAACTTAAATTTGTCCCAATTTGCTGCATCAGTTTTGTATTTTGCAGTGGGAATTGTTTTTTCGGGCCGAAATTGTGTGATAATATTGGTTATGCTGGGGAAGTGGTCGCTGCCGTGTAAAAACTTATCAATTGACCAAGAGCACCGGTGTAGAATATCAGCTGAAACCAGGGTAATATCAACACAAGTAAAAGTGGAGTGGGTTGAGAAGTGGGTTGGTGATCCATTATTTAAAACTGAGAGATTTGATTGAGAGATAAATTTTTCCACTTTTTTGCCGCGTGCGTTTAGGCATGCAGATCCCCATAGAGGGCTCCAGGAATTAAAATCTCCATTAATTAGCAATGGAGTGCGAATATTAACAAGTAAACCCAAAAGGTCGTTTTCATGAAAATATTTAATTGGTGGTATGTATACATTGATTAGAGTAATTTTATTGTTGAGATCTAATTGGAGAGCATCACAGAGAATGTTACTCCTAATAGCGATATTTTTATGGGGAATGTGGCGTTTAATTAGAAAGCAAATGCCTTCTTTTTGCATGGAACTCGAGTTTTTAAAATAACCAATATATGGTTTAGGGAAAATTATATTTTTAGCGGTGTTAGCTAAATGAGTTTCTTGTATGCACATAACATCTGGGTTTTTTTCTTTAATTAATATAATAAGTTCATGGTAATTATTAATATATCCATTTATGTTCCAATTTAGAATTTTAATAGACATTGGGATATAAAAGAGAAGCAGATGTTATGTGTAGAAAAAATTATGATAAGAGAAGTAGAAGTTAAGAGGAAGAGTCATCCATTGACTCGTCCGAAACTGTATTAATCGATTCAAGACGTGTGGGCAATAGAATTGCCGAATTTATTTCATTTGTTTGGTTTTGTACGTATGTAGATCTGGAATTAACTAGATCATTATTATGCTGTGTGCTTTGGTTAACGGTAGCTGTTTCACTATCGTATTGTTTGTTTTGTTTTGGTACGTAAGTTTTTGGTGTTGAAGTGGAGGGGGGAGATAAGGGAGATGAAAGAGATTTTTGGTTGGTATTTGTCTGCATTGACTTTTCGTTTACAGTTGTAAAGTTGTTATCTTTGTTTATGATGGTTTTTGTGTGTGCGTTATCTTTAGCTTGCGTGGAGATCGCAGAGGCGGCTACTTTGGCGAAAGATAAAGAAGTGATAGAGGGGCTGATTTGGTTAAGCAATGTTTTGGCTTCACGTATGCTGCACTTATTACGAGTTTTAATTTTCAGAATTTCTCTTTGTTCAACATATTTATTGCACGTAGGCGACGAGGCGGGATGGCCAGCACCACAATTTGCGCATTGTGTCCGGGAGCATTCATCATTAGGGTGGGGTGGGAGGTTGCAGTTAACACAAATAGCAGAATTTTTGCAATGTTTAACAGTATGACCGAGAAGTTGGCAGTTTTTACACCGCATAGGGTTGGGAATATACTCCCTTACCTTAACATTATTCCAGGCAATAGAAAGTTTGTTTGGAAGTGTAAATAACTCGAAGGTGACTAGTACCACACCGGAAGGTTTCACTTTTCCATCGAATTTTTTGGTAAATTTGTATACTGAGACCACATTTTGAAGTTTTAATTCTTGTACAATTTCTTCTTCTGGTACATTGTTGAGGAACGGAGCATAGATTGTGCCCTTTATATTATTGAGGGAGTCGTGCAGTTTACAGTTAACCTCACAAATACCCGGTAAGTGTTTTGTTGTGATAAATCTATCAGCGACTTCTTTGCTTTTTACCAGTAAAAGAAGACTGCCATCACGTAATGACGAAATGGAAAGGACTTCAGGACTAATGAGCTTTATTGCCCTATTTATGGCGAAGCAAGAATATTCAGATAAAGGTTTCTCCTCATTCTTAGCAGACAAAGTTATATATTTGGGGTTCTGTGCGGGTGGTGTATTTTCGGGGAGTTCGGGGAAGTCAAACGGGATTTTTTGGTTGTGTCTTTTCTTTTTGGCTTTTGGACTATCACTTAGTAGTGAAAATCTGTTTTCCATTATGTTAGGTGGCCCCGGGGCCATGGCTGTATTATGCGTACGCAGACTTATTCGTGTGAATGTGACCGCGTGCAAAAGAACGAGCAAGAAAGGGAAGAGAGAACGAAGAGGTGTATAGAAACTGAGTGAGACGAGCTTATCAGAACAGACAACCGATCGCGATGAGTGTTAGTCGAAGACTGTACAATACATATAGAATAGAGACTCGCAGTTACCCTATCTCTATATAAAAACAATATTTTCTAACTGGAAATATTATACTAATGTAAAATCTAAAAGTTTGGAATCAATTAAATTTCGTTTAACAAACTTTTTTACCATTCCATGGTGAAGTAATAAATACTACGCAATTAACTATACGAGTCGAACCAAACAACATATAAAAATTACAGGATATGTACCAGTCGAGCACTAAGCAAGCAAATAACAAATTATGATTGAAATAAATTATGTATTATCTCATATTTCATATTCTGTTACATTTGGCACTTACAGGGTATTTGTAAGTGAATCACTAAACAAACCTATAACAAAATTTAAATTAAATAAACTAGCCTCTTTATATCTACACATACAACATACTAGACTTTCATACAACCAAATAACATATGACATTGACAGGGTATTCGTTAGTCCATCATAAAAAAAGTTCCATAAAATAAAAATTGTTCATATATTCGAGCACATATGCTACGCCACACTTCACTTACTTCCAGTCTGCACAACACAATTACATGAAATAGGTATTAGCTAGTCGAGCATGCCTTTTGATAAATATATATATTTAAGAGTGTTGCTGATGCTCTCTGTGGTTGGATGAACCTTAAAATTCGTACAGTTTGCAATAAATGCATTCGAATTAGCGCTGATATTATGCCGCACGCTGACCTCAAATTGTTTAAGCTGCGCCTCGCCCAGGGTATTAGGACACTCAACTCCGGCTGCCGCCTGCCACCTGCCGCCTGCCGCCTTCCTCATCTGATATAAATTAATAACGCCGCATCAAATTTGTCAGTTTTTGGGGGTCAGCTCATTACATTTGCCATGCAAATCAAAGCCCGAACACGGCCAGTCGCCGGCGCAGTTAAAATATGCGTCGAGCGAATATGTGTGAGGCCGCAAATGCCAGAAATCAATTAGTGTGGACATAGATACACATGTGTGTGGGTGTGTCTGCGTGGGTGTGTGTGGATTGTAAGCCGATATTTGTATGCTTTGGTGCGTGCTAATTAAGCTGTCAACATTAAGCGCTACGCTTCGGTTTCATACATATTTACAATTGATTGGCATCGAGTTCACTGATGCCAAGGACAACTGGCATTTTTTTTCATTTTTTAATAAATACGTTGAAATGTGACAGATATACATATATAAATATATATGTATATATGTATAAGAAATAAATTAAATAAAAATGGAAATTCTATCTGTGCGACAAGTAGACTTGAAATTTTTACATGTAATTTCAACTGTAGCAAGCGCCATTGAACTTGATTGCAAATGATCGATAACTCTTGCAATTTGCATTGAAATCGATAATAAGTTTTTATTACTTTAAGAGCTGCAATCCACAAACGAATTATCAATATGCGTTAAAGCAGCTCGTTTGCCATAAATTAATTATGAATTTATAATAAAAAAGTTTGTTTTTGCTTCCTCCTGGCAAGTTTCGAGCCGTCTTTGTTATCGTTGCACACATGTTGAACGACTTTCAGCTCAAGTGTTGAAACTTTTTATTGCTGGCTCTGCCGCATTGTTATACTGTTATACCAAACCGTTAATCAATATATAAAGTTGTTTTATGCCTCGTGCCTCGACTGCTTTGAGGTCGATTGCCCTGCACTGGCTGCTGCTGCTGCTGTTGCAAGAGAGGCACAGAGACGCGCGCCTTAAAGTATGCGAGGCATTTTAATTAAAACCCGTTTGCCCCGAAAAAAAGCAAGGAAGAAACAGTAACAACAACAACGACAACAACGAGCCGTCACACTCAAGAGCTTTAACTCAACTTAATGGCAAATGCTGTCGTGCTCGATTACCCGCCTGCCCAACAGCCACGCCTCCGCTCTCACTCCCTCTCTCTCTCGATCCGCCCGATGCCTCTCAACAGTTGCAGCACTTGAAAACTTTTGCGCTTGTCATGTGCAACCTGTCCAACTATATGGCAGAGTCCTTCTGCTCCTTCATCGTCCTACAGCCTAAAGGCTACAAATCCAACACAATGCACATGTTTCCTACCGCTCGCCATCTCGTTTGCTCTCCATTCTCCGTCCTCCATCCTCCAACCTCCATCCTACAGCTGCTGCAATGGCAACGGAGTGCGAGCGGAAATGAAAAATCAAATAGAACAACTCATAATGGCATGAAATGGAATGGCATGAAACGAAACGGAATGGAACGGAAAGCAGACGGCAAGCGGCTGGCGGCTGGCACAGCCACACCAATGGACAAGCGGCATGGCAATTTGCTGCAACAATTTTAATGCTCGCTCGAGAGGCCTGAGAAGGGTATATTCGTTTGTGTAAGTTGTTGAGCTGATCTACTATATACGTTATATATAAATCTGTTATGAGCGCTTATCTAGACAACTTTTTATAAGGCAGTGTAATTTGCTGTCATAATTTTAATAATCGCACAAGAAGGCTGAAAAAAGGGTATATTAGTTGGTGTAAGTTTTGCGCTGATCTACTATATATGGTATATATAAATCTGTTATAAGCGTTTATCTAAACTACACTTTTATTCTGAAGAAACTTGAGAATATAGACAATTATGTTATACAACTTTAGACTTTTTTTTTAATAAAACTCTCATTCATTTTTGAGCGTGTATTGCGCCGCCGTTTACAGTCCATTGTCATTTGCTTGCTTGTTGCCTTTGTGAATTGTTTTTGTTGTGCGGGTGTGTGTGTGTGAGTGTGTGTGCGTGTGTGTGGCAAGTATTCGAATTGTCTGTTGTGTGGCACTCAATTACACTTTCGTTGTCACTAAAAAATCTTGAACGAGTCGCCACAGCAGCTAGAAGAAGAAGAAGAAGTAGAAAAAAAGGAGTAGAATAAGAAGAAGAAGAGGAAGACAAGTGCTGGCTTTGCATGTGTCACAAGCGAGTGTCTACTACAATGTGAATGTGTGTGTGCGTGTATGTGTGTGTGTGTGTGCATTGTATGTCCTTTGTCCTGACACTTGACGTAGATAACTTTCGAGAGCGTATGCTAAGGATGTCTTAGGTGCACACAAGCTGCACGAGCCGAGAGATGGAGCTCGACATCCAATAAAGATTACCAACGATTGTTAAACACAAATTGCGCTTGATGATGAGTTATGTATGTGCCAGGACATGCGCCTGTACACACACACACATATATAAATATACCTATTCCATTTTTTTTATGGGCAAAGCCTCTGCTATGCTGCTCCTCCAGTAGGCAGCTACGAGTGCTGCAAATCAGCTTTGCCGCTTGACATCTTCTGTCAGCCATAAGGTATGCTTCAATATTTGTCAACCAAATGTTTGCCCTCTCTGTCTGTGTGTGTGTGTGAGTGTGTAAAGTTGTAACAGTTGCCAAAAGTTTGTAACAAAGTTGTAAAATGAATTTTGAGTGGAGCCGCATTATCAGCAAATGAAATTTAAAACGTTCTGTTAGATGCGCCCCTTTTATTTTGATATTACTTTTTTTTTTTTAATATGTTTATGGGATATCTGTTGCTGCCTAAGCTGACGAAACAACAACAACAAATATGGGTATTCATGCTTATAAGGCCAGTAAATTGAATATGCAGTTGCCTCAGTTCCGTTATTCCTTCTCTCATATATACTCATCAATATTTCTTCTTCTTCTTGCTGTTTGCGGCTCTTTGTTCGGGTATTTATCACAAATCTGAAATTTCCATTTTCACAATTGAATGATTCCTTCAGCTTATTTGTCCATTAGACCTGACTGAATGCAAATTTCTATCTCATTCCCTATTTTTTGTGACCTCCTCTTCCTCTTTCTCTTCTCTCTCCCCTCTTCAGTTGTCGTCAGCCGTGTGTTCATTTGCCAGCTGCTGCTGCTGCTGTCAAGCTTGTTGTTGCGCTCAATTTCGTCACAATAAAAAGCATGCAACGAAATCGAATTGAGAATGTTGTTTGGGGGCTACCTGGCAGTTTGTTTTCCTTTATGTGTATCTTTTGGCTTTTCACTAACTGACTAGTCAAATGCGCAAATAGATTTTTCTTGAGTACATATTTGCATTTGGCTCGAGGAAATGAAGCTATGCAGCATTTATCAAATCTAATGAATGGCAAAAAGTGCTACAAATAGTTGTCGACAGAGTGAGAGAGAGAGATAGAGGTAGAGCAAGAGAATGCCAATATTTGCAATTCATGCATGTATAACCACATATATAACAGTTTTGATTTTTCATTATGTAGCTAAAGCCAAGAGTTATCAGTGACAAATTGTAATTAAAATACACAGTAGTACGACATGTAGAACAAATTGTATAACAGTATTATTTAGCTATAAAATCTAAAGATTTAATTATACCTGGACACCTATATTGCGGTTTGAATATTTAATTGGTCAGAAAACACTTTAAAGTGCGCAAATTTAAACTGGTTTTGATCTAAATCATTTTATTTATAACAGTTTGTATAACAGATGTTATGGCAGACGAATTTTCGTTGTAATGCAGCAAATCTGTAAATATTGTATGTCAATTCCATTGTGTATAATAGTATGTATAAAAATACTGTACAACACTTTGTATAACAGTATATACATCAGAATGTATAACATTATATGCAAGGGTGTATATACCAGTATGCATACCAGTATGTATAACAGTATGTATACCATTTGGTATAACAGCTGGTATACAAGCTGGTATGACAGATAGTTAACAATATGAATACTTGGAAATTTCAACAATTGACTAAAATTCCCTTAGCAACAGTTCCATACAAACGTTGACTATATTTTCTGCTTATATAACAGTTTAAAGATTTTTCATTCATTTTCAATTTAAAGTCATGCACAATAGTTATTATCCCAGTCGACGGTCATAAAAGAAAATATTTCAATGCCGCACCAAATGTTTTGGGGATAAGCATTTGTGAGTAGTTGCCCCTAAGGCTGATTTGGTGTCCATTATATTAATTAAATAATGTTCACGCTTCTGTCCATATGTTTTGTCAATGGTATAAAACCAATATGTTTAATGCATCTGCTACACACACACACATACAAACACACACACACACACACACACACGATCTCCAAACAGAGCGAGACTAAAACTCGCATAAAACTCCAAAAGCAAAATCACGTACTTAAAAGCAATAAGCATTTTTATACTGCCACGCGCAGCAGCCCTCTGACAAAAGTTGTCCCAAAAATATCACAAATAAGCATTGCCCCAAACACACACATACCACAGAGGCAAATGCACACACAGAGCCGCACACACAGACACATTTCTATTAAAACGCAAATTTCAACAGATTAACACGAAGCGTCACAGCGATGGGTATATGCATATATATATGTATATATACAAACATATACAAATATATATACGTAGGTTAAAGGCCAAACAAGAGCAAGAAAAACAAGGCAAGACAAACACGATAAGCGAACAGCGACACACCGAAGTTAACATTCCCTTAGAGACTAACACGACTTTTTATGTGTTTTATAAAAGTGAAATTGAAATTTAAAAAATATATTTAATTAAAAAAAATGTCTTAAAACTAGACACAACATTTTAAATTAACTAAAAAAATAAATAAAGGGAAAATAAAAAATATTACAAACTAAATTAAAAAATAAAATGAAAATAAAAAATAAATGTTTGATATAAAATAAAACAAAAGAAAATATAAGGAAAAATTAATAAAACAAATTAACATCAATAGTACAAACAAAATTAAAAATAAAATAATATAATAATATAATAACATACAAATTATTAAAAATATAATATAATTTAAAAAATTTTTAAATAATATAAAAATAAAAAAGAAATATAAAAATTATTTTCTTTTTTATTGAAATAATAATTTTCTAATACTTCAGGGTTGGTATTTATATTTGCAATTACATATGTAGGATTAAGGGGAATAGTCTTTGCAAATTAATATAATCTATTTATTATATCACAAATTGCCTGACCAGCTGTTTTTTTCTGTCTCTCAGACTGACATGTTAAAATAATTTCTTAAAGATAGATTTCACCAAATATATAATAAGAACAAATTCAATGCATATATTTAAAGTTTTATATTCCACAAACCTTTCTTTTCTCTCTCTCACATATTTCATAACAATTTCATAATACTCTCTCCTGAAGGGTATACAGAAATGACAGCGCGTGTCATTCGCCGTGTAACAATTTGAAAGTATTTTTTTTCTCGTCCTTTCATTTTTATGCAGCTGCCGGAGTTGGACTTCAACTTTGGTTTGTGGCTCGATGCTTTAAGAACACGTTAAACTTTTTACGACTTTCCTAGATGAGAGTTTGAGCTAACAACAGCCACATAAATACCTATATACATTTGAGTGTTACGAGCGTGTCCAGTCGAAATTTTCGAAATTTTAATCGACGTCTAATGAAATGCCCCGTCTAGGGACTAAAAAAAGAAACAGCTGTTGCTAATTAACCTACACACTTAGCCTCGACATGGCGTTTGGGCTTTTGGGCATTAGTTAAAAAGTCATCAAAATTCACTGATTGAAAAATGTTACGAAGCGCCACACGGCGACAGGTGAGAGCAGCTCCAAGGGGCCAGGGAAGCGGCTGCTGCTCCTGTGCTGGCCAAAAAAACAAAAAATAACACAACAACAACGATAACAACAACAACAACTCAAAACTCAAAAAAAGGCTCATTGCATATTTATGGCTGGGTGCCGCATAGGTTTTGAGGCCTTTTTAAATATTTAAATGCCTTGTTAAAACAACAACAACAACAGCAACAAAACATGAAACACGAGTCAACAGAATGTGGCAAGACGCAGCTGCCATAAATAAACAACAGCCGCCAATGGCATACCTTGTGGGATTCGCTTAAAAACTGTAAAATAAGTGAGTGTGTGTGTGCGTGTGTGTGTGTAAGGGTGTGTAGGGCTCTCTGCGGGCGGGTGTGTGTATAGAGATAGGGTCTTAAATTTTAGCTGAATCATTTACTAATCGCAAATCACCTTAGCGATTCCTTAGGTGCTGCACTTGCAGCGACTTACAGTTAAGATCTTATATATATATCAATTTTGCACTGATATATATATGGATATACATACATACATTTAGTTGAGCTCTTGTTGTAGTTTTATTTAACTGGGCTAAGCGGCTTTTTGCCATAGACAAACTTTGCCTGGCCAAAATCCGCTTGACTTTTTGGCCAAGTCTTTATTGCAACGCTTTTGTATGCGTGTCTGCGCACCTCTTGCTATATGTGTGTATGCATCCCTGTGTGTGTGTGTGTTTGTTTCTATTTTGGCCACGCATAAAATAAAGCACTAGCTGCGTGTACTATATACGTATGTATATTTTCCTGGTAAAGCGTAGTTTAAAACGCAAGTTATGCAATTTGTCTCTATGATGGAAGTTTTATGTGGCAGTCGAAAGCGTTTTGTTGGCTATAAAATTTCGGATAGATGAGATTACGGTCAGTATAACAGTTCATATAACACTATTTGTTTCTGTTACTATGTCAACTATGTGAAAGACTTAAATAATTTGCTGAGTATTTGATATATAAGCCTGAAATGTAAACCAAAATGTGACAAACTGACTGACACAAAAGTGTTATAAAAATTGACATATGACAGTAACTGTCTTAGCTCAAGCAATGCATACTCAATGAATTGCTGGCTTGAGTGGCAAGTAATACACATCATAAGTCATTATAAAGGTTATATAACACAAATATGACAGTTTGACAATCTATTTTTCTGTTATCTTATATAAACAAAAACTATTTGTAGTATAACATTTTGAAACTATATCAATAAAAATAGCTTTATATTTTTATATCTTGAGCCCATTTAAAATGAGAAATCAGGGTATAATGGTTTTGTGATAATGTATGTAACAGGCAGAAAGAGGCGTGCCACACCCCTACAGTTGAGCTTCGAGTGGTAGTCTCGCTGCCATATATGAAGACAGCTGAAGATCAGAAGAGCTGCTTCTTGCAGCAGCAGCAGCAGAAAGTGCTCTGATTGGTCGCCTAATGATCGAGTGTGAAGACTGACTCAGAAAGAGGCTCAAGAGTTGAGCTTGATTTGAGTGGAGCTGTCGCTGCCCTATATAAAGGCAAGCCTGCAGCGGCGCAGCTTCAGTCGCATTCTTCATCTTCTGGTGGTCAGACGTCCAGTGCAGCGCGGTGCTTCTCCTCCTCTTCTTCTGTCTGTTGGTAAGTATTTAAATTGTTAAGTGTGTTAAGCGAAATTGTAAAAGTTAAGTTTTAATGTTTATTTAATGTAAATAGAATACATTTTAAATTTAAATATTATTAATTATTATAACGATCATTAAGATAACGATCATTTAGCAAATGCAATGTAATTTTTCATATGTACAAATATCAAGGACTTTAGCTGTCCGTTTCTGCGTTAAGGCTATTTTTTAGTCAGGCAAGCCCGACTAGCACTTCGACTTTTCCTCTAACTCTGACTTGTTTAAATATCGCTTTTAGTATAACAGTTTGGCAAACTTTCTCTAAACATCATTTTGAATTATTTGTCATTTTTCGTCGTATTTGAAAACACTCAGATGAAAACATTTTGTAAATTTACAGTAGCTTTATCTATGTTGATTAAATTACATACAAATTTACTTGTTATGATGCCACAGTTTACATACAGTATAACAGTTTATGGGTTACAATTTGGTAAACTTACTGCATATTAAATTTTAAAGTCAATATAATTTTGAAGAATATGCCAGCACACAGATTATAACAGTTTGTAATTACTTCACATAGTACAGAGTTTTATTTCCCTTTGCTTTTATAACAATCCCTCAAACCACATTAATATGAAGCTTTAATAACAATAGCAAATACTTCATTTTTCATTACATAAACAATTGCCTGTTTGTCGTGTCTTTATACAAATATAACAATTTTGATAACAGTCTGACAAACAAAGAGAGCGAGACAGACATGCGTCTGACAGCTTTCAACACCCAATCTCTATTTAATATGCCACAACAATCAAAACAGGCCACAAGAGAATAGGCATATTAAAATAAAATATGTATTCTATAGATGCACATAAACATATATTGTATATATATTTATGCATATAGCGATTGGCACAGATCTTTTGTAAATGTTTTTTTCTTTATTTTTTTTTTGCATTTTCTTGTAATTTATTTGACATTTTGACAATTTGAAAACGAGAAAAAATGCGAGCAAGAAAAGTGAAAATAAAAGCGTGTGAAACGACCATGGGCCGTACAAAAGGACGTACACACACAACAGCGTTGAAAGGCAACAGTCGCAACACACACAGACACACACACACACACGCACACACACACACGCACAACAAATACACTACCTAGAGGCAACTCGGACCTGCCTGCTAGGCGCTAATGTTGAATTAAACGAACGCTGACAGCGAAATAAACAAAAGACCGACCGCTGGGGCAGCCGCGAAACAAGCGCCGGATTTATATGCCGCACATGTTTGAGTGTGTGTGTGTGTGTAGGCGTGTGTGTGTGTGTAAACTTATACATATGCATATTCATGCATATGTGTGTGCGCATATTTATGATAAATTGCCGCTGTTAGAATACGTGTCGCTGACATTTTGGCGCCTGCAAAAACGAATTCCAAGCGCGTGAAAAAGCTCAGCTTAAAAAAAATTTATATAAAAAAGCAAATTTATATATATACCCACACATATATACATATACATAACATATGCGTATCTCGTGGCCATGAAAAGAAAATAACAAAAAATCCGTCAGCGCAAACGTTTATATGACATTTTAATAACCCAACAAACTGGCATTATTATTGAACGTTCAAAATGATTTCGCAATGCATTTGAATACGCAAAAATTTCAGACATTCCAAGTTATTCTATGGGGAAAAGAAGAAGAAGATCTGTTGGAGCTGCTCAGGCTTCCAGCTAAGCTTTATTGTCTGCGCCATTTGCCGGTTGGCTGTTTAACCTGTTTGCTGAATCGAGAGTTGAGAGAGTCTAGATTTTGTTGCCCAAGTGCCGCAATGAAAGGCATCATACAGCCACTACGTGAGTGTATTTGCCTGGGCTACAGCAGGTCTCTGTGTGAGTGTGTGTGTGTGAGTGAGTGCTGCAAATGTAGCCGTAAAAGCGCTTTTACGTAATGCGACGCTGTCGCTGCGGCGGCTCCCAAATGAATTTCATTTCATTTCATTTCGTTTCGTACGTGTGTCTTGAAGTTGAATTTAAATGCCCAAGTCAGAACTTGTTAAAGCCAAAGCTACATGCAAGCAAACCCAGCCGCATGGATTAGACCAAAACACACACAAAACTGTCGTGTTCCTCAACACGAAAACACACAGATTCGGCCTTGTGCAATGCAGGTTTACAAGCCAGTTGATGTTGTGGCTTAAAAGCAGCTGAACTACGAGCTAAAGCTGGTGGTATAACAGTATAACAGTTTTTGTAACTTGTGGTATTCTATATAAGTTAAGTTATGTTATACAGTATTATATTTTTATATAACTTGTTACTATACAACAATATAATATAAACTTGTGTTATATAACAATAATGTTTGCTTAGCTTCTATAACAATTTGTATGACGTAAAGCAGATCAACTACGAGACATAGCTAATAAGCTTTTGTAACTTGTGGTATAATATAATGCAAATTAAGTTGTGCTATATACTATTACGGTTTGTAAAACTTTCGTTATACTATATAACAACTTATAATTGTGTGTAAATAATTATTTCTTTTAGTTAACAACATTCGTTTCATTTTCATGATCTCACATACCAACTTTGCAGTTTCTCGAAAAATGTTTTCGATTTTTTTTATTTTATATGTATAACAGTTTAATATCAAGCTGTTGAAAATACAATATGATACAACTGATACATTTACTTTACATACATTTACCTACTTTCTTGAGTTGAACAACATTTTCTTTAATTGCATATTCTCACATATCTGAAGCTTTTTGAAAAGAAAAACCTTTTGGGAACATGAGCTAATAGTGAGAGAGGGAGAAAGCGAGAGAGAGTGAGTGAGTACTTATAGTTTGGAAACTTAATGTTTGTTGAAAACTTTTGTCAGCTCTCAATTTCAATTCTTGTGGTTTGTTTTTGCAGGCGTTGCCAAATTAATTATACACACACTCGAACTTTACGACTATTTGATTACTCTTATCTGCACTAGCAGCCGCAGCAGCAGCAGCAGCAGTAGCTCCAACCGGTGTGCTGAGTACGACGCAGGTAAATAGATTTAAATGCTCAGCTGGGAGGCCCATGGCAGTTGGCCGTAGGTGTGGGCGTGGGCGTGGCATTGCGCGGGCTGGGGAATTTAATTTTATTGTGCGGGGTCGACTTGGCAGTGCTGCCGTGCGCTTTGCATTGTCTCAGCGAGTATTTAGTTTGCTTTACTTATGCAAATGTGAAATGTTGCTATGTGCATTAACCGTTAAACATACGAAAGCACACCCACACACACATAGAGAGGCGCTGCCGTGTTGCACCATTTTAATTAAACACATTTGCATACGTATAAGCAATGTCGTTGCTCATACGCCACGTGTCAAGTCCGCTCAGTTCGCTCCTTCTAATCCGCCTTCGCTGGCGACGTCGCAGTTTTGCATTTGCATATTTCTTGTTGAGCGAGCCGTTTGTCATTCTATTTTATTTATATATTTTTATTTTATGTTTTTCCTTTTTTGTTGCTTGTTTCCTTATATTCATTTCGTTTTCGTTTCTTTTCTCTGCTGCTGCTGCTGCTCCCCTTTACGAATTTTTAATACAACTTGCGAAAATTGCGTTCTGTTTAGAAATTTTGTTGTTTTGTTATGGCTGTTGTTTGTTTTGCGGTGGCCTGCATTTTAATACATTTTCTTCGTTTTCTTTTCTTATTTTTCTATTTCTTTTTTTGTCTTTTTGCGCTTCTCTGTTTTCTGCTTACATTTAGAAAATTACATGGCTGCACTTTTATGACAAGTCCCTTTTTTGTGCATCCGTTGCTGCACGAAAGGGCGCACTTCTTGGAGCACTGCTGTGGCCGGAGGAATAAGCATAACATTTGCCCAAAACAAAATATTAACCAAGCCACAGTGACACCGACTGCCTGCATGGCACTTGAGCTCTTGATTAATCTAGCATAATAGTGTTGTACAATTTGAAAAAGTCTAAGATAATGGCTTAGCAGCTTGCGTTTTGTAGTGCTTAGTTATAGAGTAGAACTGATGTACAACACTGAAGTATTAATAATTTTTTATAGAATTTTGCAACACTAAAAGTGTTTAACAAAGATATTAACCATTGTGGTGAACGAACACCAACACTGACTAAAAAATTTAGTTTTTAACGAATTTTACTACACAGAAAGTTAAAATATTTTAAATAAAGATGCTAACCCTTATTATGGACCAACACAAACAATACTTTGTTATTCAAACTGTCTATAAATACAAATTTTCAAAATTTTCCAACACTGCCACAAAATTAAATTATACCTTAGTAAGTGTATATTATCATTGACTACTCATTAAAACTGTGCTGCTACAATTTACTTTAAATTAAATATTGTATAGTTTGCCAACACTGTCAACAACCTTCAATATAGGTTTTTATATAGCTTACCAACACTATCAAAAAATTGAATTTAACCCAAGCTTAAACCGATTTACCTTATTATTAACTTCTACCCAAAAATCTTCAGTACTTTGGCTGTTCACACTATCTTGCAATATAGTTTCTTAATAATTTTTCAACACTGTCAACGCCAATTTCTTATTATATTGAACTCCTTGTTAAAGCTGTTACCCATTTGCCGTTCGGCTTGTTTTAAATGTTTATTTGGTTATCACGCTGTCAATTGCATTTACGTTTGGTCAATAAATCGCTGGCGATTTTTAATTAAGGCAACGCTATCCAGACGAGCTTACAAGCCACGTCAGTTGGATAAACAAAAAAAGCACTTGTACATGGGCCACGGCCACGGTGACTGCAATGGCAACGGCAACGGCAATGGCAACAGGCGCTGGCCAGAAGCGAGCATATCCTCTTTGGCGGCCAGTCGCTCATGTGAAGACGACGGTGGGCGGCGATGGCGGCGGCAACGCTTATGCAAATGGGTTTTAAGTCAAGAGCGAAGGTCAGCGTTGGCCTTATGCGCTGTGCAGTGCAGCTCTGTGCCAAAAACTCATTAACGGTCCGTGCGGGTCCTTTTAAGCCACGCCCACTGGCGGCGCTGACTTGTGCCTCATGCTGTTGCATTTAACACGCCACATTGCAGCATTGCCATTGTCCGGCTCCATCTTCCTGTTCCATTTCCTACTTAAGCCAAGCCCATGAAATAACAAGAAAGCGAAAAGGTACGAAGCGATAGGCGGCGATAGGTGGGGCAGGCGTATGGTAAATCCGCTTAAGCACCCGGAGTGCTACAGCTCGAGACTTTTCAATAATTTACGCAAAAAGAAAGCGAAACGAAACGAAAGACAAAATGAAAACAAAATGGAAACAAAATGAAGAAAACAGACAGCGAATCAAAGGCCGTTCAAGTGCTCATCATGAGCCAGGTGCTTGGCATAAAAACCGAATGGCTACAGATAGAGGCAGATAAAAAGAGCAGTATTATGCAGGCTGAGTTTGACAAACTACAGCTATACCCTGTAAACTATTTGCCATGGAAATCAATTTATATATAGAATACAAATTATCCTAAATAAGCTTTTAAAATTAATCATAAATATATCATAAATTAGTTGAAGCTCAAACTATCCAGAAATATATATTCATTAAAATTCCTATTTATAGTTAAATAGTTATTACTTCAAATTAAGATTTTCTCTCCACTCTTTCCTTGTAAATTAAAATTTTGTAAGTATTTAAATATTTAAAAAAATAAATAAAAAAAAAATTAATATAAATTAAAAAATATAAATTTATTTTTAGTAGGCAACTGCTAACAAATAGTAAGTATTTGAAATGAAGAAATATTGAAAACTAACTATCGATTTTTATCGATTAATCATAAGACATAGCTTTCAATATTCTCAAACTATTTACATTTGAGTTCTATGCATATTTTAACTTTCGCTTTTCCCAACCGCAGTATACCCCTTCATAAATCTTAAATGTCTATAGGGTACAACTGGCAGTCAGTTCAAGTATTCGGATAGTCATTTTTAAGGCGTCAATGGGCGGACTCTATATGTTTGCATGTAAATCTGCGAGTTGAGCATCGTTTGCCGAAAAGAAGACAGAAAAAAAAGAAAAAAAAAAAATAATCATTTGCCTCGTAATGCTTAATGACTTTTATATCTTAATCCAACTTCAGTGGAGCCAGCGAAGCACGTGTTGAAAGTTGTTGCTGTTGTTGTTGCATTGATGAACTGGCAGCTAAGTTCGGGCATCCAGGGACCACTTGCCAGCGCCGAGCCGTGCCATTAACAGAAAGCCAGCCACTTTGCTGAGCAGCGAACATATTAAGGACATATTAATGGTCAGATCATTCCAGCCGAATATGAACGCCCTGTTGGCCGAGTAGCAGCCATGCCACATCAAAGCGAAAGCTGTCAGGCAGGCCATAAACCGACAGCAGAAGCCCAACTGCATTAGAATGCAGCAAATTGAAGTGAACCACTCGTTGATGGCCTAGAAACAACGACAAATACTTAAATATATCAATAATCAACGACAGTTGTATGTAAACTACATTATTCTTCGCACGGGTCCACCGCATAAAAATACCGCTCATACAGATGCGGGCGAGAAACAGCAAAAGATCCAACTTGCGCTTAGTTTTCCGAGTCTGCAAAATTACAAATAGCAGGAGCAACGAGCCCACATCTATGAATTCATTGAGGGTCTTTTCCAGACTTAATTTGCTAATAAAGATGAATTGCAACGTGTGATGCAGCAGCAGCAATGCGAATCCCGTTGTCTTCTTATGGCCGGTCCAGATCAATCCGCAGCTGACCAGAACGACGTATACATCGATGACGACGTAGAGCACACCTACTAAAAGATGACTACCAAGGATTCGTGCCATCGTATTAGCCTCTAAGCGCAGATGCTTCGACGACTCTATCGCCCCTTGCACATAGTTGATGACGATTAGTAAACGCAGCAGCTGCAGTGGAAACGATTTTACTTTCTTTCGAACACGCTTCATAAAGCTCCCAGCTAACGCACGTACTTTGTATAACATTATTTTGAAAGTATCTTTCAGAAAGTAAAAAAAATACAGTCTTATTTGAAAATGGGTTTATATATAATTCTTTACTTTACAAAAGTGACAAAAAATGCCTTGTTCAATTACAAACGGAGACTTATTTAAAATCAGTTTTAAATTAATTTTTGACTTGAGAACACTGTTTATATGAATTGGTTATATACTAGGAACGTAGCTAACTCTATTAAATATATACATTTATTATATATATTAAATATATGTCGCATCACGAATATAATGTGACAAGATATTCATGAATTATTGTATTGTATAACAACAAAGGGTTGTATTGTTAGAGTAGTGTTAAAAGTATTGCTCCAGTTGTCAGGGCGGTTCTTAGAATAATCAAATTTGCAGTCTTCATGAGTGCGAGTGAAACACATATAACTGCTGCTGCATATGGTCTCGGCTGTAACTCAGATAGAAAGAGGCAAATTGGTTTTGCCTTCCATCTGTGAGTAGACCTAAATAGTACTTCGTTTTCACTGATAAGTATTTGCCAGTATTCGTGGGGAAATATTTGTCTTTTACTTCTTTTTAACTTTACAACACTTTTCAACATTGAAAAAATAAATTTTAAATTCAACAAACGCTTGCTTAACGACGTCATTTTGTTAAATTAATTAATACTGCAGTACTTTCTTACTTATTTTATTTAATATTTTATTTATTATTTTATTTATTTATACTCTACTGTCAAACACAATCCTTTTTATCATTTCCAATATCCAATGTAAAACCGTCCAAATATATATATTTTCCTATCTTCGCATTATCCGTGCCTTCTACTCTAAGATCTAACTCCCAGCGAAATGGCCAACTTAATGGCTCCACTATTGACAGTCAAATTTATAATTGCATGACAATTACTTTGCCTGATCAAATGACAACCTGCGCCTGCAACAATCTCACATAGTACATCAAAGCATCCTGCATTTATGCCGTATGCAAATTTATGGTGAGAGCAAACGGAAGACCCAAGTAAATTGCCCAGCTACTCCAGGCAGCAGCAGCTTGTCTTACAGTTGCCAGAAGGAGCCACGCGGTTACAATATGATACTTCTGCAACATTGTAAACGGCTTCATGTCGATTGTCTGCACTATATTGAATTCCAGATGGCAGCAGCTCAGAACGGGTTGCGCCCTTTCGCAACTTGCCTTATAGGGCGCCAGCCACATGCAATTCTCGTTGAGCGCCCACGCCTAGGGCAAAATCTGGTTGCGAAGCACCACAAACAGAGGCAACACAATCCATAATTGACTTTCACACTAAGCACACTCTCACACAATCAACACACCCACACACTCACACTCACTCTTCTTCATTTGTATTTTAAATACCGTATAAGGCTTTCGTTTAGCCATATTCAAGCGTATTAACAGCTCAAACTCTCAGCGTGTTTATCGAAGCAACACATAGAGCATATTAGCTAATGTGTGCGGATGCCTGGGGCGCTGCTTTGGCGCAATTAGACGTAATTAGACGACTGCTGACAGTCGACAGCTGCCCTCAGCAGTGCTGCCCTTTGTCACTGCACTTAATATTACTAATACGCACCACTGGCCAGGCAAAATGCTGCAAGCTCCAATTATAAATATTAGATAGCATTTCGACTGGGCCACGGGGTGCATGGATTTCAGTGCGATAATCCTGCTTAAGCTAGTCAGAAAGCAAAAGACTTTTAATGTTTTTATGTGTGATATATTAGCGTAAATTTAATACGATGTTTAATATAATGTAAAATCTCAGCTTAAAGCTGATTAGTGTATAAGAAAAGTTTTTAAAGTCTTCATAGAGAACTTTCCGTCTACACCAGTTCTTATCAATAACTTAGCTTCCCCATCCAACTTGATTTGGCTTGAATAAAAATTATCTTAATATAAACACTTCAAATATTAATAATAATTCGAATTCATGCAACATTTATAGAAGTTCCTGAAGCGTGGGCGTTTCAATTTATGAACTGTTTAAATTTACAGTAATAGACACCTCCGGTGTTGACTTGTGCAAACGTTGCGTGGCATCCATTTTTATGCCGATGACTTTTAGCTTCCGGTAAGCGTTTTGCAATTTATCTGCTTACACAGCAGAAATTAATGCCACAACTGAGCGAAGGGTGGAAATGCTATATAGACGAAGCACAAGCCGATGGGGTTTAGTTGACATTACCTTTTCTGTTTTCTTTATCAAAAAGCAGAAAAAAATAACAAAAAATTACAGTGAAAAGCTGTTGTCATTTAAGCCGCTTGGTTTTTGTGGCCGACTTTGTTTAACGACCAAAGTTGTGGGCAAAAATAAGGAACAAAAAAATTAGCAAAAATTAACCGAATTAAAGTCGATACACAGGCGCTGGGACAAAGGCAAAGCCGAGTGGCCGAGCAATGGCATGGAAACGAATGCCCAACCTGCAGGAAGCAATTCTCGATTATGAGTCAATGGCGCACAATGGCAGCAACCAGCAGCCAGAAGTCAAGGACCAAACAACAATCGAACCAAAAAGTAAACAAGCCAAAGCAATAGCAGCAGTACTATAGCCCCTATTGTTCATAATATAATCAAAGAAAAGCAAGCACTACACAGCGAGCGTAGGCAATGCTCGACTATAAAATATCCTGACTTTCAATTAATTTGAGATTTCACAGGAAAAAAGGTATTAGGGATTGGATATGAAACTGATGAAATGAGGTGGGGGTTATATGTGAGGGTCGTATATTTTATACCCTTATAGACAGGCAAACAATGATAAAAGGAATATATCTTAAAGACGTATATAAGTAGATAGGCATATAAGACCAGATATACTTTGCTCTAAATTTTTCTTAAAAATAATAATAATACTTTACATTTATACCTATCTCTATAAACCTTTTGAATACTATATCACTTCAACAACATACCCCATTCACTTTTTGGACAGGGGATCAAAAAATAGAAAACCAATTGCACGATACGGGCTCTAATAATTATGGTCACTAAGGCCAAAGCCGAAGTCGAGCCGTATTGATGACAATAACATTGGCCTAGGCCAGATTCTCTTTATAAATTATGGCCAACAGTATTTGGACATGGCCTTCTGAGTAAATGAGCTACAAGCTATAGTTGCTCTGCACAAAACTTTATTAATTGCGCAAATTATTTGCAAAGTTGTTGTTGTTCGTGTTCTTCTTCTTGTTGCTGAATGTTGCTGTGGCTATAATAAATAGTAAGGACGTGCAGAGCAACTGAGATGGGCAATTTAAGACGAAACTCTTTTGCATGCCCGCCCGCCCACTCCGCCAGAAACATTTTCAAGCTAATCTAATCAGCGGAAGAAGTGGCGCATGGAGAGCGAGAATGAATGGGGCAGGGGTATGCCCGGGCGTCGCTACAGTTCGTTGAGTTTGTTACAAATAATTTGAATCTATGTCAACATTTTGTACGCAGCGCGGTAATAATTCATTTTTGTTTTTCGCCACAATTCGTGACAGCTAATCACCAGAGGCAGACACTGACACAGACGCAGAGACAGACGCCCAACCTAAGACCGAGGCAGACTACAAAAAATGAAATCGGCACGAGCGGCCATTTTGAAAGATGGCGTCATGGCTGCCTGATTTCCGGCTGTGCTTCAAACTGTAAATACCAAATGAATTTTGCATTTGATTCGGGTCACATTTCATTTTGCCCAGCAATGGGCACAGCATTTATCCGTAATCTAGACGAATTTATGTTGCCCTATCTCACGTCCACTGAGCATTATTGACATATTTATGAAAGCATTTAAACTGGTGTCAAACTGTTCCAATTGAGTTTAAAGTTGATTTTTGGTCAATTGAACAATCAACTTGAACTGCTGTCGATGTTTTTAGTGTTCATCAGGCTTAACTTTTAGTTGGTCAATGACAATTTTGAGCTCAGCATTAAGTTCAGAATAGAGCTGTCATTTAGACTAGGAAAAGCTTAAAGAGTCAGAGTCAACAAGCAATGTTTGTTATTGTATCTGAACAAGAAATTAATTACTATTATTTACTTTATATTTAGTTATTTTTTAACTAATTTTTGATACAATAAGTGGCCACTTAATATAATTTTAAATTAATATATATATATATATATATAATATATATATATATATTTTTTTTTTTTTCTGAACATGAAGTTTCAGGCATAAGTACTATATAATTATATTACTTAACTCTCTTTTATTCCCAATAAATTGCATCTACAACTTAATCAAAATCAGTCATAACAATCATTTCGTCAGGAAATGCACAGCACCCCCATTGTAAGGGTATCACAGGGGGTCGGGGTGTAATTTCATTTGGGATTTTATTTCGAATTGTATATAAATTGCTTATATTTGTTATAATTGTGTGCAGCCGCACGACGGGGCGTTCATTTTTGCACATTTATAAAGCGATTTAATCTCATTAATTTTATTAGTTTTTTATTATTATGTTTTTTACATTTCCGTTACGGTTGCTCTCGTGTTTTTTATTGAATATATATGTACATCGCGTATTTATATATACAACAATATTTTTTTGCACCAATTTGCATATTTTTTATACCCTGAACCCAGTGAAAATTTCAAAGCGGGGTATAAAGTTTTTAGTTGAAATCAATTGAAGACAGGACTGAATCCATAAATATGTACTCACATATATGTTCCTGATTAAAATCAACGAAGATTTACGATTCTTATAAGGTCTAACCAACGATTTCTTTTTAATTTTATGTTTGCATAAGATTGAATAAAATCGGATTTCAATTTCAATTTTCAATTTTTGAATATATAAATAAAAATACATATTGTTTATCAAAAACTCTAATTACTCTCTCTCTCTCTCTCTCTCTCTCTCAACCTCTCAAACACAATTTCTTCTAGAATTTTCTTGATTATGTGTAAAAAGTTCGTCTTTATTGACATAATCTCTAATAAATTTGAAGTACCAGTTCCGGAGGGTATCTGCTAGTCATCCACTGCCAACTAGAGCAGTCTTAATTTTTTGTTGTTCTGCCGTTGCTATTTTTAACGCTGACAAATGTCGAACAACTGACATTATCAGCATTGTTACTGTTATTGCTTATTATGAATTAAATTAATGTAGACACTTATGCGATTGCCGGACATTGATTGTGGACTATGCCAACAGGGACTTTTTTTTATAAATTTATCTATATATAAATAAATATGTATATATATGTACATAGTTATATATATTATTTTAATATATAAACTATGAACACAACAGCTGTTTTGCAGGCAGCGAACTATGTGTGGAGCAGACACATAAACCTCATATTAAATTCATTTTTATAGCAAAGAAATAAAAGATAAGAATAAGGCTTTAAACTAAGAGTTGGAGGTTAATACCCTGTAGTAGATTGTAGTTATTCTTATAATTTTTATAGATTGTATTTTTAATGGAAATTTGATTAAGAAAAATCTTGTTTGAGTTAAAAACTGAGGAACTTCTGGCTGCATTTGTTTCTTACATATATATTTTTTATGCCAAGACATCGCCTTTGTTCCAGAGTGGACGAAGGATGTGAATACTTAAACTAGGCTATATATAAATTCTAGCAAAATTACAAATAGTCTTTCAATTTTATATAGATTATTGTCTCTGCTACATGTATATACCTCTTCCCATACATCAAACTTTAAGTACGATCACACAGGGTATACAGATTATGGCTTTCAGTTTATTGACAAACACCAAGATGCTGGCCATAGTAAATATGGCAGCTCTGCCTGCTGGGCAGCATTTTCTCACATGTTGGCTTGGCTTAGACACTATTCGGCTTTTGTGTTCCTGCAGCCGAAGACATTTCTGTTATCTTAAAGTCCTCAGGGCCCGTCCGTCCAAGCCAAACACAATGCAAGTGAAGAAAAAAAAAAAAAACGAAGACCAAAAAAAAAAGAAATGAAGGCGGTATAGTATGTATATAAAACGAGAAGAATACAAGAGATTTGTCATACTTAGGAAAGTATTCGGGCTCGTATTCATGCATATTTAAGGCGGCCTGGCAAAGTAACAGACAATGGACAGTCATTTGCTTAGTTGGGGCTGGGCGTGAATATTTTGACAGGACGTTTACTTACTGTGCACACTGTACACACGCTGGCATTTGAAATGCATTCAGCATTCAAAAGTTATGCGACTGTCAGCCTGTCGTCTGCCATACGATTTGCATTGTGTGTGTGTGTATGTGTGTGTGCAAGTGAAGCCGTTCCAGTTTCCGGGAGACCCCAATGTGTCAGCAGCCATGTAATCAGTCAGCCGCCAGCAGCAGTTTCAGCAGTTTCAGCAAAAGTTAGAAACAGCAGCAAATGTAGCAAACGAGCCACAGTTAGATTCAACGACTGCCAGGCAAACAAATCAATTAGCTGGCTAAATGGCTTATCGGGCCTTAAGCCGTAAGCCTAGCCTAGCGGCATGAGCCGTGGCTAAGTCACTTTTAAAGCTGCCTCGTCGACTTTAAAAACACATTACGTTATTACGCGTACGCACAGAATTGACAAATGAGGCGACACAGCGAGGGCCAACAGTGCGCATACTTAATATTGCGTATAGCCCACATATGCCAACAGACAGACAAACAGGCGAAGTAATAAAAATAATTACCAAAAGTAAAGCAGAAAAAAAAGAGGAAAAAAGAAAAACAGAAAAACAGAAAACGAGAAATTTTAAAATCCACAACGATATAAACGAATCACTTTTAATTATGGCGCAAGAACTGCAGCTGGCCTTGCCTTGTCTTTTGCCGCAGAGCAGCAGCGTCAGGATAAAGGCATACGAAATGATTTATTTATGCGCTGCGTATACGTAACAACTGAGAGAACAGCTTGCTCACATATAGACTCTGTCGTACGTATCATTGCCTGACTCTGGTAATCCACACACTTTAAATAGGCGAGGTGTGACGCATTGACATTAACATTTTTGATAAGCCGCATATCTGAAGTAGCTATATAGTATCTAATTGATTTTCTTATCAAGTTCTTGCTAGGCAACTGATTAGTCATTGCGTTACTCAAGAGAACTATGTTTAGTTACACAAATCTTGAGCCAACTCAAGTGTACGGAACTTGCTCGAAATCGGCTTACTAAATTACTTTACGTTTTCTATAGAGTGTGTTTGTGTTTGATCTTTAGCAACCGCCAGATAAATGTTATTTGTAAATACCCTGTAAGCAGTGAGAGTGAGTGAAGAGTATGATGATGTTGATGAAAGTTGAGCTGTGGATTTTTTAAAATGAAAACGATAATTATTTAATCCAAATTTAAGTTAAATTTATAGTTAGATATGATGATGTACAAAAAAATATTAAAAATAAAATATAAATTTATTTACACTTAATTAATTAATTTGTTATTTATTTGATTGAAGAAGTAAAGTAAACATTCAAATTTACTTGATTTAATCACACATATAACGACTATTCGGAAAGTTCTGTTTAAAAAATATCAAACAAATAAAAGGAAAATTATTTAAAGAAAAACAAAACAATATAAACAAAACGAGTCTCAGTTGCTGCCTATTAATGCTGTTATACGCCAACCCTTTCAAATTACAGGATATCTGTCACGTCACGTACTGCAATCGACCCCTTGGCTGTGCCATTTCAATTTGGAAATTACTGTGAGAAGAGTTTTGTGTGCCGTTTGTTTCAGCCCGTGTCTAAAATCCAGCACAGCTCTACCTAGTTTGCCTATTAAATGGCGAGCTGCTCGCTTCATGGCTCCCAGCTCGGCTTTGGCTGTCTGTCAGTCATTAGTACATTTAATAGAGCTGACATGCTGGAGCCATGGCAACAACATGTGTCGTTTTTTGAATGGCATCTTTTATGTCGCACACACACACACAGTCAGACACACTCACTCACATACACACACACGCACACACAACTCAATTGGGGCGCGCAAGTGCATTTCGTTGTAGAGCTGCTGAATTAATTGTTTGCAAATGATTTTGCCGCCAAGTCAAAGGCAAGAACAAAAAGCGAGCTGGTTGGTTGGGTCTGATGGCAGCGAAGCCCGGCTAAGCCGACATCGTTTAATGGCAGGCCACAAATTAAATTTCATGCCCGGCTCACACACACAGCGACACACACACACATACAGTGACACACAGACACACAGCTGAGCGCATATTCTCAATGAAACCAAATACCTGTAGAGAAACAATTTTTCGTCGAATTCTGCGCAGATGTCAAAAGGGATAATGAGCCCAGTGCTGGAAAATCAGCTTAGGCTCTGCATAACATTTGAATATATATTATATATACCTTGATATTTCGCTCTTCTATCTTCGCTTTTGGCTGGCTCAAATTGACAATTGGTGGGTGAATTGATTTTTTTTTCGCTTATATATTTTGCTCTGCAGCTTAGGTTGGCATCTTAGCAGCATAATTTGAATTTGAAATTGCACAAAAAAAAAATTTATATATATGTATAAATATTTTGAGCTTATTATGATTACATTAGAAATTCGAATTTGCGCCTAAAATGATGCTTGAATGGCTTTTCAAATATGATTAAAGCTGAGCATCGAGAGATATTCCATGCGAGCTAAGTATTACCAAATATTGTTGGCTCAAGAGCATTTTGCTGTACATTTAACATTGTTTAACTTAATACGGTTGCTTTATCCGCTCAGTAGATGATTATGATTATAAATTAAGCGCTTAAGCTTGAGCTGTGAAAACATTTTGCGCAAAGGTTTGGCTACAATATGCAGTAATTTATACACTTTTGCATATTTATATAATGGGTAAGAGGACCCAACGCTAATATAATTAGAGTGAAATTGTTCTAAACTATTTCAAATTGTATTTTATAGTTTACTTTGTTCAAATAGAAGATTTTATAGTATAACAAAATATGTATACCATACAAAACGCGTAAGTTTATCATTGTTTCTACTCAAAATCTGATATATTTTGTGTATTTATACAAAATATTTCCAAATTTTAAATATAACAAATATGACCATTACATTCTGCCACTACCGACTGCATCATACGCTTTCACAGTCCATAAACAATGGAATTTTATTTGCTAAAGGATTTAGACAGGAGTCTGCTGTGCCATTTTAGAGCGCCAGCTAAATGAATATATATTTAGATAGATAATTTTTGAAAAATATTAGCAAAATTTATAATAACTATGTTTAATTAAATAACTACAAAACTAGCTGCATAAGCTGACACACACAAATGGTCCAAAGTGGTTATTATAATAATCTAAATGATGTATAAATAAATGAATATTTTCATATATACTTTATATAGAAATATACATTTTATATATATTATCTGAGCACCTCGACATGGGAATGCACTTAAAAATGCAATTGCGAAATAAAATAATGCGAATAATGCGAGAATATATATATTTTTGTGGATGACCTGTTGACCGTTAGCTGCAGGCAAAACAACAACAAAGCCAAACAAAACAAAACAAAACAATTAAAAGGCAAATTTTCGATTGTCGTGAGGGCCATGAATATTCATGAAGTGCTGCGCGACGAATTTAATAATTGAATAGCTTGAATATAAATGCGACCACAAATGGCCAACAGAGCTAACAGAGCTAACAGAGCCAGCTAGCCAGTCTGTCTGTCTGTCTGTCGGTCGGTCGATCGGTCGACTAGAGGTTTGCTCTGGCCATGTCTAGGCGCCAGTAAGCCTAAAGTACACAGAACAGACACACACACACGCACACACAGAGTCCGTGTTGGCATCACCCTTCGGCACCTTCATGCACCACTCTGCACCGCTGGACATGTCTAAATTAACAAATGAATTATTTAGTGCGAACACTTTCGGTGGAGCAAGGCTTTGCATTTGCACAGCAATGCGAATTAGGTGCGAAATGTGTCCACGCGGGGGATTACCCTAAATGCGAAACTATGTAATTTGGCTAAAAGCAGCGTTCAGCATCCAAATGTCTGTCCAGCTGAATAAACTTTCACCTTAAAGTGCGCGCTACTTTGCTGGAAATTAAAATTAAATTAAATTAAAGTTGTTATAAATATAAAATATATAAAAATTAAGAATATAATTTGGGAATTTTTTAAAAGTAAGGTAACTTTCATACTGAATTAAATTAAAAATTTTTTATATACACAAAATTAAAATTTTTGTTTAAGAATTTTTATAACAAAAACTTAAGTTAAACAACTTTCCCCTTTAAATGCAGGGTACTTTTTTTTAAATGAAATTATTTTAAAATGGTTATATGCAGAAAAACTTAAGATTTTACCTTAGGTAAAATATAATACTTTTCTCTATAAAAGAAAAAAACAGAATGAAGGAAATAACATCTATATTTTTTTATAAGCTACGTTCAAATTACATATTTCTGTTTTACAAAATATAATTAATTTTCTTTCACGTATTCTTTAAAAAAATATATTATTTTTCAATATTTATTAATTTTTTTAAAACTTCACTTAAGCTGTGTATTTATTTCTATTTTTTATAAGTCCAATATCTAATTAGCTTTGCTGTTAAGTGCTGAAAGTTTTTTGCTTCATGTTAAAATTAACTCGCCAACTTTTTGCTTAAACTCCTTGACAATATTTATGGTGAAAGCTTCATTAACTCTCTGCCTAGCCTCAAAGTTCTAGCATATAATTTTAAGTTGAAATTTATTCTTAATTATTGAAAAATTGTGAATATTAAAAACAAAATTGTTATAATTTTAAAAAATAAAAATAAGTTTTTTCTGCTGGCCTTAACTTTTACCTAGCTTCCAAGTATTGCAGTTTTTCAGCGAAATGAATTTTGGGTCGCAAGCACAGCTGTGCCGCAGTGGCTTCATATCGAAACTCTATATATAAATATGAAAAAAAATATATATTATATATATATATATATTTCAGCTTGTCTGTTTTTCTAACTGCTTGTCTGTCTTCCGAGTGTGTCGCATCAGATTTGCTCAGTTTTACGACTGTTTTTGCTCGACATGCGGCACAGTGCGCTCTTTTTCCACTCCAGTCAGTCAAACAAGGGCATGCCTTATATAAGAATTTAAAACAACATATGCAGGTAAATGGCAAACGCGCCAAAGGCAACCAGCAACAGAACTCTCACTCTCTCGCTCTCTTTCTGTCTCTATCTGCAAACGGGTGTGACCAGTTGCTGCATACGTAAAATCAATGCGAGAACTGTGGGAATTCTTGTTTTAGTGCGCGCCTTAAATGAATAAATCAGTTTTGAACTATTGATACACGAGGAATTTTATTTTTATCACAGAGAACATGTGGAACGACCACTTCCCCTAATAACCCTTAAATGCTGTGCCACCTATCAGGTAAGTACAGACTGCTATGAAAATCAGCATAAAAATAGTGGGCACAATGCCGCCCAGCAGCTGTGGAGTAACAAAAATAAAAAGTAAACAATTAAAAGTGTGCCCGACTTGCAGATACCCTGTACCCAACACAAAGTGTCATTAGTTGGGCTCAGGGTATATACGAATAGCGATTAAATTAATTGCGTTAACTCACAAACTGAAACGCACGAATGTTGCCCCATCCAGCGACAATTGTGTTGGACGAAGTGCTGAGCGGGAGCAGAAATTGATTGTGAATGGCGGTGGAATACGGAACAATCAGGCAACCTAAACCACATTTCATTTTTTTGTCCTACACACGAGATACAGATATGGATAGTAGTCGATGAGTTAGGAGTTAGGAAGAAACCTACCGTTTCGGACACGGCCTTTAGGGTATAGCGTATCACAGATGTAGCCGGGCTTAGGTTAGTTAAAAAGGTGGCCAACAGCGATCCGATATATAGACATGGCAATTTTGAGTATCCTTGGTGAGAAAGCGAACTGTTAACTGAGTCCATTAGCTTCGTGTTGTTGTAGGCAGACATGGTACAATTGCCGGCGGCGAGCATTAGCACTTCTGCCCATGGCGTACTCTGATTCAACAGCCTCCAGCCGACCATGGAAGGCGTTTTGCCTTCCTTCTCCGGACGCCGGCAACAATAGTAGCGACAGAACATATAATTGGCCGGTACGGCTATGTACACGACGCACATAAATATGATGGGCACCGATGACAAATTTTCCGCGCCCTTGATATTGCTGTTCCAGCCACGCCAGGCTTCAAACAGCTCCGGGTCTCGCAACAGCAGCAGAGCCATCGTCAATAAAATGAAGAACAGCGCCAAGATACTATGAATTGTCCACTTTCCCATTTGCTGCTTCTTGTCCGCCATGGCCTCAATCATGGTGTTCTTAGCTGCGGCAGTTTCCCTCAGCTCGTCCTTCAGTGTGCCGGGTAGCCAGCCAAGGAATATGAGATTAATCCAAATTGCAATTACAACAAGTCCTCCAACCATTGGAGCCAAAAACAGTACCAAAAGTCCGCTTGATTTTACTTTCATTGTGCTTAATAAAAAAATTGAGATAATTGCTATGCAATCGTTAAGTACAAATTGTTAGCCTCACTTTCTTAAAGTGTAAGCCATCGTGCTATTGGGATCTTGAAAAGGTGATGTCATGGCACCCAAAGTGGCCGAGTAGGCTATTGTCAAATAAATGCCAATTACGGGTTTCGAGGGATATGGCGGTCTGAAAGAGGAAGAATTTAAGGAATTGAAATAATCAATTTAAAAAACAGACTTACGACGTCCGCTCATATGGCTCCTCGTCCGTAACTATCTTCAATATGCCAGACTGCAAAGCAATTGAAAAAAAAGGAAGACTAAGCTACTACAATCTTACTTACATCTCCAAATTCCTTCAGCACAGCCTGCGCGATCTTCATCCAAAAAGCACACATGAATGTGCTGCAGAAAAATACACTCGATAAAGCAGTCATGATCATGAAAAAGAACTGGAGCCTGCAAGGAAATTTTTATAAAACGAAACAAAACAGGAATCATTATGCAAGTAAAAGTAGTCAAGGAAATTTTTATAAAACGAAACAAAGGTCCAGGTATCGCCTAGTCAATATCACAAGTTTTATTACTATATGTATTTCTATAAATATACAAATAATGCATGTTAGCCTATTGTCTTTGGACTTTCCAAGCAATTTGTTTAATCATCTAACCGTATACACATTTATCAAAAATGATTTTTTTCAATGAAAACAATGTGAACTAACTGAGTTCAATAATTGAACTGTTGATTATAATTTACTTAGCGAGGGTGGTTTGAAAACATGTACATAAAAAAAAAAAAAAACTCTACAAATGCAATTTATTTAGCCGTAATCTCTTTTCATAAAGTAAAAAGAATTTTTGGATACACCCAAAGATATGTATATCAATATAATAATAATATAATCATTTCAGATTAGGCCACAATAACTAATTTTTACAAAAGATTTTATTCGCACCTCTGATAGAGCTATAAATTATATGAAATATGATAAATATCAAACTGCAAAATTTTTGGTAGATTTATTTGAGTTTTAAACTACTTTAGACAACCCTCGTATATATTTACGCATTTATTCGTTTTACACTTTCCTGAGATAGCTAATTCTTGATAAACAAGAAGCATTGAAAACGTATGACACTCTCTCAATCATGTGAAACGGAACAAACAGCATTGATGCATGAATTATTGATTAAATGTTCGATGAATGATATCAATACTATTGTACATATGTATAAATTAATATGTATATATATATATGTTTATATATACATACTAATCAGCACTAATACCAATATGTCTGTGCCGTTACGGGCAACAGTAATCGATTGAACACTGAACTGAAAGCTTACAGTCTCATGTTTGTGCCACAGCCACTGATTACCATCATAGCCAATCGATCGCTCAGCTTTGAAGCGTCCATCATCAGACCCATAAATATGCTGCCATATGTGGTAAATAATAGATCTGCATAGTAGCTAATGGATATGGCCTTGGCATCCTGAAAAGCAAGTTCGTATAAACAAAAAGAAATGTGAACATCTCTCACTTACCATAATTCCTAAGAGAGGCAGAAACACAATATACATAAATGCCAATGCGCCTACCGGCATGACATTCGATATATAATATGAATAAACGACCGTTACAAGATATACGAGCCGGTAGGCCTTCAAAAATCATACAGTTAGTGTGAAATTAATCTGCAGCTATTTAGCAATTTACCGGAGTTGAGGGCGCAAACAGAATCGGTGCAAATACAAGTGGTATGAGAATTATTAAAACACCTTTATAGTGAAACTTGCAAAACTTTCGACGATCATCCTGCTCTGGATATGGCAACATGCCCGGCTTGTACTCCGGCCTGAATATATTATATTATATTATATTACCGATGATAAATGTGAAACTCTTTATCTTACTCACTCCATTCTTAGTATAAATGTGATAAAGAGGAACCAAAGTTAAACTTATGAATATTTTAAATTAAATTTATCTGGTTTTTGAACACAAATTTCAAAAAGAAAGAATTTTTAGAAACATATTTTTGAACAAAGTGAGAGATGATTTTAACGAATTTTATAACAGAGCTATTGAGATTGCTTTTGGTAAAGATTTTAAAGAATTTAGAATTTTCTTGACAAGTTTTAAAATATAAAGGTATATTAAACTTAGGCAAATTAAACTAGTTTTTAGACAAAGTACACGCTAAGCTAAAGCAAATTAAATACAATTTGCTTTTCTTTCATAAAGTTAAGCCAATTTAACTACTGCAGGCTTATCAATTATGAGTTAACTTCAATTTCAAGACTTCACATTTGCCGGCAGCTCACTCGAAACTTCAGCAACTAGTTAGCTACAGTTTGACGAGCATTTACCACACACCTGTGCAGTAACATACACGTGTGCATAAATATTTGTGTATATTAAATGTTTCGTTTATGTGCGTGCGCGCAGAATATCTTAAAGACTTTTTTATTAGCTGTTCCTTTGACTGCAGAGGCCGCCCAACGCCAAGGTGGATGCCTATGCATATAGCAGTACTTAACAAGCATATACATACGCATCTATGTGTAAGCATATTTGCATAAGCATAAATGTGCCTTACGCACCTTCCGAATTCTCAAGTCAATTGCTGTAAAAATCCGTATATATGTATATATGGCGCTCACGTACTCTCCAAGGAATCAGACGAGCGTCGGAAAGAAAAAATAAAATGAATATAAAAATCAAAATGATTTGGCTAGCAAAATATTTACTCGCCTGCCAAAGCATAAGATTGCCAAATTGCAATGCCTCGCTCTAAGCGCGCTGTACAATAACTGATTGGAAACTCAAAGTCGTTTTTATTGGCTTGTTAATTGTTTTTTTCTGTAGATAATTCTATACGTAGCTAACGTTTCCTGCTTAAATGTTATATACATGAAAATTGTTAAAGGTTTAACTAAGAGACCTTCTACGCTGATAAAAGTTCATTTGGATTTGCAAACTTTAGCTAGCATGATGGAACACTTTTTCTCGGAATCATTCAAAATTGTATTTTCTGCTTGTACCTAGAATCCATTATGAATATTAATTCTTGGTATAATGGTTATGTAAAAACGTAGGCGCCCCACACCACATAAAATGCAAATATACTTGACCAGGAAAACTGAGCTGAGTCCATGTTTCCATCTCCATCAGACCGACCTATCTTTCGTCACGCTGTCCATCTAAACGTACAGATTTCGTAAGCTACAAGAGCTAGAGATTTATAATTTTAAATGTATGGAGCATCGATGATTCCTTCCATTTTTCGTATTATCGATAATAATCGATAATTTGATTTTTTTTTTTCATTTTACGCATATCTTGAATACCACTAAAGTTAAATTAAAATATTATAAAATGACAACAAAGATTTTGATTTTATTTGTATTAAATATAATGAGAAGGTGCAGAATGTATGGAGTTGGTGTTCTGTGCAATGTTCGTGGCATCATCTATCGTACCCTTCCGTCTTAGGTATTCTTACTAATTTATGTTGATATATTATTCATTTTTAAAGTGAAGAAACACGAATGAACTGATGGTAAAAAAAAAAAAAAAAAACTAAACAATGAAATAACATGGATTGTGTATAATCTAACCAAAACGCTGATGGACTTTAATGTGAACGATCCAAAAAAGCAATAAACATCGGCAAATTTCTTTATAATTTTCTTTGCTAGGGGGACTTTTGTTTTGTTTGTTTCCATTTGGCCAATTATTAAATTTTGTATTTATAGAACCATTACCGTAACGCAATCGATAAATTCTGCTCAACACATCAAGCTGTCAGTTAACAACAACATTTTATAGCAAAGTCTTATCACTCAATCGTTCTGAGTGCCACTCAGACTTATCTCTTAGTTAATAAAACTTCAGTGTAATAGTTTTATCGTTCGGCGCGAGATAAAACCACTTATTTAGAAAACTTGCCGAGACTATTAAAATATCGTTTTAGTTTCTCTCGCATAGCTCATGGGTTTTTTTCTTTCTTGTTTATCGTGCGGGAAGTTGGAAGCCAAAGCGTAATTATCTTGAGTTTGTGATTTCAATTTTTTAGTGCTCGTAAATCGATAGCTGGCTGAGTGCTTATGATGTTGACACCGTCTAACTGGCTATCTGAACCATCTGAAGCGCTGGGCCGATTGGCAGAAGTGTTCAGTGTTTGAGCTATCTAATGCATGCTTATTGGCAAAGTTTCTTTCTTTTAGCTTTTTTTTGTAAGTTTTGTGGGTCAAGTTTTGAGCGGCGCAGCATTGCCAGCCACTGCACTTTGGCCAATAAAACTTTCGTCTGCACGGCCACGATGGATGCTGCAGTTACGAGCGAGCTACAAAGGCAGATGATGGGGCAACGGCAAAGAGTTGGAGCGAACACGGGGCAACTTTGTTGGGCCACGTGGCGCGTAACAATGCGCAGTCGTTGGCAATTTTGCGTAACTGTTCGCCGTTCTGCTTCGTTACGAACGGGGCGGAGGGAGTGAGGGTGGTGTTGGGTTGGTAACGAGGGTCACAAAAGCTTCAGCTAAACCCTGGCTAACTGCATAAACTTTGCTCAGCCAAAAGCGGATGTCACTGCAGATAATGTTGCATCAAATGTTTTAGGGGACCCACCTGTGCCTGTCCTTCGTCTGTCAGCGCGGCAGCACCTGTGCCCCTGTGTTCGTCTGCTACTTTGTTTGGGCCATCGGTATTCCTTTTCCTTTTTTTGTACCGCCCGTCTCTCCGCCTGTCTGTTCGCCCCTCCTGCAAAGTTTGCGGCTCAACTTATTCTTAAACCAGCTGTGTGTATGTTTTTTTTTCCATTTTTTTTTTTTTTTGGGTTTTGCAGCTTTGCTACATTTCGGGCGAACTATTTTGGGCATGCGGCTGCTATAGATTTAATTTCGAATGCTTGTTTAACGCTCGAATTATTTTGCTGACTGCCAGGCATTGAGAGCCTCAGCTCAGCACAGCTCAGTGCAGCCAAGCAATTCGATATCATTTCTGTTTGCAATAATTGGGAAAATATTCACTGGAAAACTTGACAAATGCCTTTGTCACATTTACTGCGTTGTGCAACACTGGTTCGATAAGAAGCAAACAGAAGCTGAAAATGTGCGCTGGGAGACCTTTGTTTTCATAAGTAGTTATGATATGGGCTAGGTTATGCAATGTTCATGATTGACATTTATGATGGATCACACATTATAGCTGATGTAAATGAATGGGGTATGATGGCACGTGTCAATCATTATGATTGATATTAATGACTGTTGTGGATCGTAGTCATTTTAAGAGAGATAAAGAGCATCAATTAATATGATTGAAACTAATGATTCATCTTGATTTCGGTCGATTGTATTACAATTGATTATGGTACAGAATATTATAGAGAGTATTAATCATTATGACTGCTACATGACTGGTATATGATAGCAAGTCTCAAGCCTTATGATTGATGCATATGAGTAATATATGAAAACAAGTCTCAATCATTATGATTGATCTGAATTGTATAAATTATTGTATACGATAGAAACTATTAATAAAGTATTAATAATTAACACTGATATTTATGAATGGTAACAAATATCACTAGTATCAATCAATATGCTTGTCACATGTACATTAAGTATCATTCATAATCTGATGATTGATTATGAATAATAGGTGTTTAGCTGAATTTAATTTTAGCTCGCATTCCAATCGCATATAGTTAAGTTATATCATACCAATCGTTGTGATTGCTCTAGAATATTAATAGTCTGATGATTGAAATAAGAAATTGAAGGAAATAATTGTAGAGTATTTGAATATCTTTGACTGGTTAGTATCTAACTGAATTTCATGTTTCTTTTTTATTACTCACATTCCAATCGCACATTGTTAAGTTATTTCAATCGTTATATTTGATTGATGGATCGACGAGCGACTACTCTATCTGGATTGCATCACAATTGTTGCTCATCTACCAATCGGCAATTAATTAAAATGCGCAATTTCTGTCTCGTCCAGGTGCTGGCATTGGCATCAACTTAAGCACGTGTCGCATTGCCTGCACCCGCCCAGGTAGGTTGCTTCGCATTTTGCGTTGTTGTTGTTGTTGTTTGTTGTACATTGTTGTTGGCAATGGACGACATCGTCATTGCTCTTGTTGCGGCAAGGTGATTGACGGCGTGGCTGGCGTTGATGGCCCCAGCGAATGGAGCTACACATGAAAGGAAACAATGATCGAACAACTACCACAATGCCAATGCTAACAAACAACGCCCACGGTATGACAGCAGTAATAACAACAACAACAACAGCAGCAACGACAGTAGTGAGGACAACAACAACAACAACAATGACCAAACACAGCGGCCACAAACAAAAAGATGAAGAGCACGTAAAATGGCGCCGGATGTTGATTGACTTTTGTTGAACAATTTTTCGCATACGGAAGTTTGATAAACAGCAAATGGCGTTGTTTTGCCCTTCGCTTTATGCCCTTCACACACACACACACATACTCACGCACACATACACACACACATTTACACACATTTGTCTGCTTTGCGAGACATCGACACAAGCTGAGATTTAAGGTTTCATCGTTATGTTGTTGCCACGTTGTTTGGCTTTTGATTAGGGTTAACTAACCCTCTCTATGCGCACCCTTAAGCTTCTGGCATAATTATATATAATAAGCCATAAGCCGTCGACGCATGTTCGCTGTTGAGTTTTATGACAGTTCGTCCGTGTAGCCAGACCAGACAAGGTCTGTGTGTGGCTGAGTCAAACAGATGTCAAGTGTGTGCACAAATAAATATTTATATATGTTCTTATATATATATACCTAAATCTGCGTTGCCTTAAGCTGATTTTCCCAGTAAAACGTTTGTAATAATTATATTGTCATGTGCTTCATTTGCTGTAAGTAGAATACAATTCTAAGGCTTGGTAATATTTAATCCATGCAACTCATTTGACCTTTAGGCGCGCTTGCGGCAACGCCTACCAAACAGCTCCCAGCCCCACCAGCAGCGCCGCGGAGAGTCCATCAACAGCTCGCCGGTCATCGTTAGCTCATCCTCGAGTATGTTCAAGCAGCTGGTCTGCTCATATTGCTGCAGCTGCAGGCGCTGCAGTGCCCGGCAATAGGCCAATTTGTCTGGCTGTCGCTGCAGTTCCAGTTCCATTTCCAGCTCCGACTCCGACTCCGGCCATTCATTGGGCTCGTCCAACCAGACGCCTGTGATGAGCAACTGCAATCCCAGCAGCAGAAAGCATGCCTTGGTACTCCGCAACCGCATCGTACAACTGACCGGCAACAACTGAGCCCCAGTTTCGCCACGACTGACTGCAACTGCAGCTGCATTCGCTTAACAGCTGTTTCTTGAGCATTTGTTTTAAATTACATGACTTAGTTGCATTCAATTGCACGCGGCTGCCAATTGCCTGCAATTAGACTCAATGGGCCACTCATAACACTCACTCGGGATCTGCTTTGTCAATTGTTTCTAGCTTACTCTTTCTCTGCATTTCTGTTCACATATTTATTCTCTTACATCTATAAATGACTATAAATAAACACACTTAATATATCTAAATATAGTAGAAGAAAACTGTAGATCGAACCTACAAAAAATTAACAATTCGGACAGAGCTTAGCGCTTAAGGATTATCAGCAAAAGCAAGGGTGGTGTAATCGGGAGTTACCATCTAAGAATGCAGTAAAAAACAGTTTTAATTACACTAGTTCACTAGTGTGAGGAAAAGTTCTTGAGCTATATTTCGTCCTTTGTGAGTCCCATGAATTAAAAAAGTTTTGATTTGAAATCAATTTATCCACACTAGTTGAATTCAATGAACAAGTTCTTGATCTATATATTGTGCTTCATGATTTAGTCGAATAAATCTAAGAAGTTTTGTAATTAAAAAAAAATTGTTTACACTAGTTCAATGCAATAAACAAATTCTAATGAAAATATTAGCTTACTTATATACTAGTTCAGTTGATTTTCTTACGCATGAACGATTCATTTTAGTCAGTTATTCATCCACACATGATCAACAACCGAAAAACGTCTTGTTCATTAACAATTAGTACACCAAATAAAAGTACCACTTATAAACAGTTGAACAATCAAACAATACAAACTATAAATGATCGAGTAGAAAACCTGAGTATCGTAAACGGGAAGTTTTTCTATGTGAACCACTGAACTGTTTGGTTCACTTATGGATGAATTAGATCAATTCAAATAAGTTTAGTTGAACTAGTTCTAATTGATGAGAAATAAATATAGCAAATTAATCATGCAACTGTTTTGTTCAGTGATCAATGAATAAATTCAATTGAACAAGTTCTAATTATTGCTGCATCGAGCAAAGAGTTTCTTAAGTGAGCCCCTGCAAAGATTTCTTCGCCGATTAATGAATGTGCAAACAAACAAATTCCAACAGATGCAACACACAATATATTAGGAAATAAATAATCAACTTATAATAATATTTTATCATTACAGTCGAAGATCTCTGATTTAAAGATAATTGGCAAAACATCAATGCTGCCTTAAAATATATACATATATAGAAATAATTCTACAACTTTAGCTATAGACTGTCTTTATATTGATGTCAATCATTGTGTTTCACTTAATTCCGTATTTTACATTGCATCACTTCGTCTTCCACTCGCATTATGCTAAAATATGTAAAGCGCCTCTTTAGAAGCACTTCTTGCTCAATTCGCCAGAAAATTGAGAAGGAAATCAACTTGAGTTCGTGGATTCGTGGAAAAACAAACTATTTGGTGGTCGCCTTATCTCTGCGCGGTAGATAAGTTAGCTAGCTGCTAGCTAGCTGAGCGGCAGATAAGTGAATGATAAGTTTAATTGAAAATTGGTTAGCAGGCAGTTGAACAATTCATTTGAACATAATTGAATTAAATAAAATTAAAAAATTGTTGACACTTCTTTACGCTGTAGTCTACATTTGAGATATGCGTCATGGAATCCAATTTTTGGGCACTATAAAAGCCAGCGCAGTCTGAAGAGGTTCAGTCAGTGTTCACTTAAACATTTAACCGGTATAACGACCTCAACTTTTGTTTTTGATTAGGATGTCTGGTGAGTGAAGGCGGGCGAACTGATCGATCCTTATTTGATATTGACTCGAATTGATATCCGCTGCAGGCATGTATCTACTGGCAACTATCCTGTGCCTGGCCATCGGCGGCAGCCTCGGCGATATCCTCGAGGGCGACTACAATGTGACTTCGGTGTGCACATTGGTCAAAACGGGCACAAACCTGGGCAGCATTCAGTCCTGCGATTATTACTATGTGTGCACCAAAAATGGACCCGTGCAGGTTTATTGCCAGTCGGGCTACTCGTATGACTATCAGCAGCAGACCTGCTCTCCCTCGTCTCAAGTACAGTGCTATTATGGTTTGGAAAAGCCCTGCGACGGCATCGCCGGCAATGCTTGGGTTCCAGTTGCCAATACTTGTAATCAGTGGATCTATTGCTCAAATGGTGTGGCCGCCGGACGCGGCTCATGCGGCTCACTGACCTTCAGTGCCCAGCAACAGCAATGCGTCTATGGCAGCTGCAACGCCTTGACCGACAGTGTGGATTCTGGTTTTACCAACGTCTGCAAGGTGGTGCCACCTAACATGTACTTTGGCAGTCCCACTGATTGCAAAGGATACCAGTATTGTGCTGCAGATGGCACACTCTACACCGGTGAATGCGACACGAGTGTAAGTTGAAATTTCAGTAAAAGAAGCCCTATTGAAAGTGGGCGATATATATATAAATATATATATATATATAATTTTTTTTTTTTTTTTTTTTGCAGGCTTTTATTGTAACATCTGGACAGTGCGGATATAACACCAATGGCGCCTGCGATCGGATTCAACAAGGAGCCGTACCTCAGAGTTGCACCGGTTCCGGCACTACCATCGCTGATCCAAACATATGCGGTAGCTTCTTGTACTGCAATGGCAAGACCTATGTGCGTAAGAACTGCGGCAGTGGCCAGTACTATAATGTGGCAACAGGTTCCTGCATAAATCGAGATTTGGCCGTACCAGCTCCGGGCTGCAATCGTTGCCAGTATGCGACAACATCGTTCGTGAATGCTATTAGCAATCAGAACTGCAATACCTACTACTACTGCAATAAGGGCACCAATGGCCCCATTAGCGAATGCCCAGAAAACTACTTCTTCAACGAATACCAACAGAGCTGTACCCCGAATTCTGGCCTGCAAAATTATGGCAGCCTATATCCTCCTTGCAAGGGCGCCGCTCCTCCGCCGACTACAACCGTTGCACCGACCGGTACACCCTCAAGCGGTGGACCATCATCTGACGCACCAACATCCGCCGCACCAACATCCGGCGCACCAACCACTGAAACCACAGTAGCGGATGGAACAAAATAAAATTAACGATACTAATAACAACTCCCTTTAAGCTAACAGTATGACGAGCGCCGAGACAACGAAATGAATGGAAATCTTTTAAATCTTCAGCATTAACCTATAAAAAAGGTCTAAAAACTATGAAATTATATTAATAAAGCAAGCAATACAAAATAATCTATGCATGCCTTTTTCATTTCTATAAATGATTGTTCTATTATTTTTTTTTTTAATTTGTTAATTTATATAAAAAAAATTAAATAGACATTTTTAAAAATATTAATTATTATTTATTATTATTAATTAATTATTATTATTATTAATAATTATTGATACCTTAATTTATTTCTCAAAAAATCGTTTTCATCACTTTAACTCTCTCCCTCTCTCTCTCTCTCTCTTTCTCTCTCTCTCTTTCGCTCTCTCTCTCCCTCTCTCTCTCTCTCTCTCTCTCTCTCTCTCTCGCTCTCTCTCTCTCTCTCTCTCTCTCTCTCTCTTTCTCTCTCTCTTTCTATCTATCTATCTATCTATCTATCTCTCTTTCTGCCCTTAGTCATCTATCCTTGTCATGCATTTGTTAATATAGATAGATTTGTTAATATCCACTGACTTTTTGGATAGATTCCAAGTAATTTGCAAATATTTTCTTTGTTTCTTTATTTTCTTTTAGCTCTCACTTTTCATTTTTCCATTATTTATTGACATTATGGTAAGCGCACTTTTCTGACTACGATTTTTTACTTTGAACATATATTTCAATAATTACGAAGGTCACGTTGAGAAAGAAACAAAAAAGTCATTTACAAGTCAGCTGTTAGCATATATGATATACCACATAAAAACCATTCCACTTTTTTCTTTAAATAACATTTATGGTGAAACAAAAAAATTAATATATATATATATATATATATATATATATATATATATATAATATATATATATATATACATATATATGTTAGCCTTTTGGGATACTAAACTGGATTTGCGAGAATTTTTTACCTTACACACATTGAATATGGCACAAAAAATTGTGTAATTGTTATACCCATATAGAAAAACCATTTCGAGCTTTTAGGGTATACACATATGTATATATACCTGATCAAAAAGTATTTTATCCACCATTTTCCGCTACATTTTTTCTTATCTCGATCTTAAAACTCAACAGATTATTTTCAAGTTTAATATCTTTTTATCACTTTTATTTCAATGGTACAAGCTACCCTCGCATATCATTATAATAAAAATTATAAAAATTTTATAGATTTCATATATTATATTGTAGAGAATTCAATTATAATTGCTTCTTACCCACCTATTGAGACAAGGTGATTACGTGGTGTTTATTAGTCAGGCATTTTCAACTATCGTCTTGCGCTTTTTTCGCGCTATTTTTTACACCAAATTGATTTTGCGTTTTTCACGCCAACCCAGTGCTGTTCCCGCGCGTCGCTTTCACATTCAGATTGCTTGTTAGGTATTTTTTCTCGATTCGACATTTTCATTATCGCTTCGAGTTTTTTTCCGAGCTCGCTGGCTGACTTCAACTGCTTGAAATTGCATTCGCCGTGCCCACAAAATTGAAAGGCGCCAATTCAAAGCCTTCGACCTGCTGATGCATCCAATCGAGCGTAAATTACAGTGCCATATTATTTAATAACGCGCTGCAGGTTACGATTCGACCCATCCATGTAGTTGGCTAAGGTTCCTTTTTTGCTCGTTCTCATTGTAAATGTGACAGGCCATACAATAAATAAATGTGCAGGGAAATTGCCTGAAATACAGCTGAAAATCGTGCGCTTAAATTATACGAGGTGCCGTCACCTAAATGGAAAAAGGCTAAGCAAAAAACCTGGAATTTGCATATACAATTTTTTATCCAAGGTTTTCTGATGATGGAAATCACATTAAGCCAAGGACAGTTATTTGACCATGATTTAGTCATCATGTTGGTATCACTTGATCTGCGATCTCGTGGTATCTATTAATGGAGACTCCTCCACTCACCTTTGCTATTAGCACTTACAGGAAAATTCCATTATGTGCTTTGTTTCAAAACGAAATCCCCGAAATGTTAATTCAGTTAAAAATTGCCACCGTTTCGACGAAATGCCAGGCAGCTAGCCGGCCTGCCATCGAGTCAAATCTCAGCATGAAATTCATTTCGGATGAAATTAAGGATTAAGGTAACTTTTTCAAAGGCAACTCGACTGAGCTTCCCCGCCGACTGTGGTGGGGAATTTTGTTTTTTGTGCTGGCTCGCTCCATTTCAGCTGTAGCCCTAGCGAAGAAGCTCTTAAGTATTTAAGCAAATTTAAAAACTTGTTAAGCTCCATAATGAAGCAATACTTAGCGCATTGCAGAGCATTCAGTTCCAGCATTTTATTGGCTTTTCTCGACAGCTAACATTGATGGCAACTCATTTTGATTTTCGGCACTTGCTTAGCGTTTTTCTTGCCTTTGCTATTAATTACCCAAGGCAGAGGCTGGCCAACACATTAAACGTATCCTGTCCTAATGACGGCCATACTCAATGATAATGAGCCCAACCATGTGCAGGATGGCATTGGCTCGTTTCTGTCAGCTAAATGCGGCTCGTTTTATTTCAACAACTCCATTATAGGAACAAATGTATATTCAGCAGCTGCTCACCTGTGAAACACCTTTGTGCCTGCTCCCACTTTTGTCATTGGGCGAAACAGGTCTTCCTGCTCTCCACAGGAATTAACAAGCCCCTAACAGAAAAATTCAATTACATAATTTGAACCTTTTTCCTTTTGTTGCAGCTCGATTTTTTTTTTTTGGCTTTGTTGTGTTTGTTTTAAATTTTTTGTTTTCATAGACAAAATATTTTTTATTTTATTTTATTTTTTTTGGTGAGCTTTAAAGCCCTAAAGCTGTAGTTCGCAGAATCCGAAACAATGAAAGAGCAACAAAATATATTTCGTGCGCCTGCAAAAGACATTTTAATTTTGTCACGATTTTGTTTCACAAAAGGTACAGGTGTATATACACACACATATAATCTTAATTACAGTTAAACAGCCAAATCGAGTGAATCAATGTTCTTGAACAAATTTGTTGTTGTGCTGATAGTTTTATATAAGCAATTCTTATATATTTCATATGACTAACAAATGTATTTAATTTAAGAAAATATATGTATATATGTGTAATGGATATATTTAAAGTGTATTTAAGCATCGGTGCGTGGACTAAGTTGCCTGCATTTCAATTCATTCTTTATTTTTCGCTTCCATAAAGTTTGCAGCGCAACGTGGCGTATGAGTAATGCCATTTTCAAGTTGAATGCAGAAGAAGAGATGCATACGACTAACTATAGCAATTATGCCAGCTATGGCAACTCATGCTTTGGCTGAATGAAGCGACTTCTAATGAGTTGTAAACTATCTAAAGGCAAACTATATACATGTGTATGTATATGGAGGATTATGTATGTATGCATATGTCGAATGCCTTATGGATGCTCATAAATCTTCATTCGCGACTACGTGCGCCACCATCAGCATCAGCATCAGCCTCATCATCTTATGTCTTATGGTCTGCATTCTGTCTCTTGGCATTTGGGTTTTTGGTGTGGGCCTTGGTCGGGGGTCTGGGTCTTTCATCTTTGGCTTGCCATATACATTTGTTTCTGCTGCTCGCCTTTGTTGCCGGCTTTGTGTCGCTTTATGCGTCATTTATCATGCGAATCTCTTTACTTGTCATATTTCCCTGGATGCTGCTGCACCCATGATTTTTCACTTTTCAATGTTAGCGCGTGACAAACTCTCCGACAGTGAATGCATCAATGCCTGACAAAGAGTTGACAAAGACTGCCTCAGATTGTGTGAACAGCAACCGCATCAGTCACATTCTAGTCAGATTCTGCTTTTATCTGCAACTCTACTGCTTACTCTCATTCTCTCTTTATTCTCTTTCTCTCTCTCTCTCTCTCTCTCTCTCTCTCACACTTTCTATACATCTCTCTGCAGCTAATGCCTAAGCAGGTGGCGTAAGCTCACTCGCTCTTTGCCCATAATCCCAATCGATTCGTTGCGATTGGGCTTGAAGCTTTCCATTTCCGGCGGAAATGATGCAAATTTAACACTTGCTCTTGCCTTATCTTTAAAATTTTCCAAGATAAACGATAAACAAATATGGAAAACGAGGCAAATTGAAGACAATGGCAATGACAATAGTCGATACTTTGTAACATTATGTGCAAATGGGTAAAAGTTTCAATTTTGCTTATTTCATAAGCTGCTGCCATCGAATGCATATTTTATAATGATAATTGTCCTACATTTTCTCTCCCCCTCTTTCTCTCTCTCTCTTTTCCTCTCTCAAATTATGCACATTGTTGTCTTTCTCATGTCACGTTTTCCCAGCTGCATTTTGATGGAAATAATTAACCATAAAACTTCTGGAATGTGCATTTAATCACTTTTGTAATGATGGCTTCGCGTCTGCTGATGTCGCCCCCTGGCGGCCAGATAAGGCATTATGCGCATCTTTAAGCATAATTAGTTCTAAATCAGCTGGGAAAATGTTTGAAGAACATTTTCATGCTAATTAGAACTTACACAATTTCACTCGAAAATCAAGGTAAACTGACAGAGAGATTCTGTGAAATGTTATAAGTGATGTTAGGCAAGTTGATGATGAATAGATGAGGATTGAGTGCAGGAAAAATTATTTGAAAATGAATGAAGCTGAAAAGATGGAGAAGAAACTATTAAAATAGTTAAATAATTGAAAATATGTGAATATATATTTTCATATATTTTCATTAATTCAATTATTTAATTTTTTCATTTAGATCAGCTTAGCTTTAGATCATTAAAACAAAAAAATAAATAAATAAAAACATGGAATATACAAAAGTAATTAATATTTTGAAAAATATAACTGTTTCTTTTATATAACTAGCTACACTAGCCAACAGGTTTACATAAGCCCGAAGTCGACTATACTTTTGCGCAATCTTGTGGCGTAATGAAATCGAATCAACATGGGGGTTTCATGTAGGAAACATTAATTAAACAGAAACTTAACCATTTTTAATCATATAATTTTATCACAATTAAATACTTGAGAAAAAAATTAATTATAATTATTTTTTGTTGCGATAACATTTACGAAAAATTATAAACAAATATTAGAAGAAACTAATCAATTACACTTTAAACTAATTTTTCTAATATATAATGTTTTTATTAAATTTAATGTTTTTATTAATATACATTTTTTTTAATATATAAATAAATTTTTACCCCAGAATAGCATTTCATGAAATGCAATTAAAAAAGCTTCAACTTTAACTCTTTTTTTATACTTAAAAAAAAAAACTCAAAATAAATACGTGTGTGTTTGTGTGTGTAAACACTTTGTTGAATGATGCTCATTCTGCATGAATGTAGCTCTTTGTTTATAGTTGTTGTTTATTGTTGTTTGGCCATCATTTGATTACAGCAAATAAATCAAACACCGAGCAACGTTTTTGTTTGCTCGCTTCAAATTTTAATTGAAATGCGGGCAATTTTAATGAGCTGCAACAGCAAATTTTCGCATTTCCCCGAAAACCTGCCACGCCCCACGCCTTCACCACAGGGCCCTCGGCTGCTGACCGAAGCAAAATTGTTTGCGCTTTGGAGTAAATGATAATGGGCCACACACATGTCAAATGTTTTATTTAAGTGAATATTAAATGCCTTACAAATTGCCCCGCCCCCATTCCGCCCGGCCCACCTTGACTTTGGTTCGCTTCGGTTTCGGTTTTGGTTACGGTTACGTTTTCGGTTGCTACGCTTTGCATAAACATATTTCATTTTGGGCTTTAACAAATTTATTTGCCAGCGTGCGTCGAAAAGGGGCAGGCGGCAGGAGACGGCGCGGCACGGCCGGGCATGCCACGCCCACACTCACGCCCAGCAGCGTGCAAATAGACCCATAGCTTTATTTATGCATGCCTGCCAAGCTGGCAAACAAACAGGACACATCAAACGTGCCCGGGTCCTTTAACGGAGCAAAAGGACCCGGATCTGGCCTCCACAACGGCTACGTTTACGATTACGGCAAAAGTGCGCAGAGCATAGTCCACAAAAAAAAAAAAAAAAACAAAAAGTACAGAAAAGGGGAAGACTAAAAACAAAATAATAGTTTGCTATAGCTAAACTTTCGAGACTAGCGCATACCCTACGCCAGAGGTCATTGAACTCGAGTGAATTACATATTTCATATGCCAAGTTTTTTACTTATGAAAATTTCTATTTTCCATTTGAGCTAAATATAAAATTTACTATTTATTTTAGTATGAGTTTAATATTTAATATATTTTTGAATTTATGAATTTTAGAGTTTATTGCTCGCCTTAAATAGAAAACATTTATGATCGACAGCACTTCAAGTTAAGCTCTGTTTGCAAATATGTTAAGCCTAAACTTATTTTTCTGATAGTCATATATATAGTATATAGCTTTACAGTTATATTTATTAGCTTATACTTTTCGGATAGTTCGACCTTTGCCTCCAACTGAGTCACATAAGCCACATGGCGTGTGCCTCAAAAGAAATTACCTCATATGCCCTGCACTTAGTTTTGGTTTGCTGTGTGTGTGTGTGCTTAAGTGTAGCACACACACACATAAGCATAAGCATATGTGTGTATTTATGTGTAGTGTGTGTGCTGCTGACGTGTCTATCCTTTTTAGCAAACTTGCTCTTTTCTGGTCATACGTGTAAATTTATAATTAAACGCCAACACGTTTTTCCAATGCAGGACACACAGCTCGACAGCTTTTACAGCCTAACTCTATCTCTCTCTCTCCCTCCCTCTTTCCCTTTATTTTGTTTCCGTTTCGTTTGGCCATTTATGCAGAAATCTTTGTGTAAGCACTTAATTAGTGGTAAAAGTTAAACATTCTCTCCCTCTGCCTTGCAGCACTGAAGCGAGCCACGCAAAGAACAACAATAACAACTGCTTTTTGGGCTGGCCTTTTCATCGGTTTTTGGCATTAATTTATTTCATTTCAAGCAGATTAGATTAAATGGTACAACACATATGCTCGACTCGGCTCGGCATCTGCTTGCTTTTGCTTGTTGGCCGGCAAAAACTTTTTGGGTGCACAACAATTTTCCACTTGTCTTCATATTGTGGCTTCGCCCTGCGTATGCGTGTGTGTGTGTGACATTATGGTGTCAAATGCTTGATGAGGCCAACTTCATATGTGGCTAAAAGCCGGAGCAATTTGCATTGGTAATTGGCAGGGCTATCATATTAATAAGTTTAAATCTAAATGCCGCATGATATGCAAATTTTCATAGCATACTTTTTGGCTAATGACTCGTTATGGCAGTTAAGCACACAGAACACCAACACACACATATACACAGCTGAATTGTTGTTAACTTAATGCTGAAAGTCCAACAATACGTGATTTGTATCTGCGCCATTTGCACGCATGCGACAACAACAGAAACCGCTCCAACGAGGCTTTGATTAACAACACGCTTCGCTGCCAGCACACAACGCTGGAGAAGCAGCAGCAGCAGCAGCAGCCGCAGCAGCAGCAAAAAACATTCCAAGATTTATTTATATAAAGTGAGTTAAGCACTAGTTGCCACGCCCACTGGGCAACCCGCTTACGGCATTTAATTAACTTTTGCATCAAATTGCAAAGAACTTTAAAACGATAAAAAAAACTTTTTATGAGCCACGCCCTCTTCTTTTTTCTGCTTTTGTTTACGGTGGCCAAATTACAATATGCATTTTCGTTTACTCCTTCAGAAATGAGCAATACAGCAGCATTTGGCGGTGTATGCTCGACTAGCACATACTCTGCCGAGAAACGAAAAGAGCGCACACTTTTGCTTTTGCGAAAGTATTTAAATATTCTTTTGTCATTAAGTTGCACAAATGAAATTCTGTTTCAGCTTTTTCAAATTGTACATTTGTGTTAAATTTATTTTCTTTTTTAAAAAGTTTCATATGCAAAAGGTTCTTTAAACAGCGAAGTGGTGAACAAATAATAATTGTAAATAAAAATACAAAAATAAAAAAAATTAGTATTTTAAAGAAAATATAGCTGTAAAATGATTAATGTCACTTAATATTTATTTTTACTTTATAAGTAAACAATTCCTGGAAAAGAATACAAAATGTAATAAATATATAGAACAACATACATAAAGCTCAATTTATTAATTAAACAATATATATTATTTAAAATTAATATATAATGAATATTAAATTTCTCGATTAATATTACTCAAATCTAGTAACTCACATCAGTGGTACTCCAACGATAAATCTTCGTACCCATACCCTGTGTTTACGGCTAGGGTATAGCAATTAAACTTCTCTTGCTTGGGCCCACATTAAAAATAAAAAGAAAAACAATGCGGCCACGCCCACCGCAACGCCCATTTTGGCGATATTTAAATTGCATAACTGTTTGGCTTGGCCGGCGTCAACGGCGACGCTGACATCTCAGAGCTTCGACCCAGGTGCCACAGACACAACTCCAGCTGCAGCACCACGTGCCTCTCTCTCTCTCGCTCCCTCTCTTCGTCTCTCCCTCTCTCTCTATCCCCGTCTCGTTTGCTGGCCCGCGGAGATTTTTCAATGGCTGCGTCAAGTTGGCGGCATAAATAAACAACAACAATGACAAGAGCAACAGCAGCAGCAACAACAACAACAACAAAGGGCATAATAATAGCAACAGACAACGCTGACAAGAGGAGCTGCAGCCATTTTTGCGTTGGCAAATGGAAATAAACTGCGACACGGGCAACTTTTGCCTCGCTGTGTTAATGGGTCAATTTATTTGGCTCTGGCTGGCACTCCCTCTCGCTCCCTCACTCCCTCTGTCTCTCCCTCTCTCTCTCTCACTCACCCTCTCGACGTTTTACAAAATATGGCAACGACAACGACTGTCGACGGACGTACACAGAAATTATGCAAGCGCATCTACATGCGCTTCAAAAATGCGAAAACTTTCGCTCGCACGAAACTATTTTCCAATTTTAATTGCCATCCCGCACGGCAGGTGGCGCTCTAGCTTTGGTCTGGTCATGCAGGCAACTGGCTCTAATTAACTGTCAACTTTATTTGGGCTTCCATTACGGAATCTTTGAAATAGTTGGATAATCGCCCATTCACAACTTGAAATAGCTTTGCATAGCTGCGGGCTCAGTCGTCAGTCAGCTCCTGCCATCCGAGAATAATGAGAACTTTTAATAAGCCCCAGCGAAAAAGTACACAAAATGTTATTTCATAGATGATTTTGCAGCTCTTTCAGCGGAAACCGATTAAGACTTTTGCATAGTAAAGTATGTCCGCTTCAAAGTGTTATCACGGAACGATTTATATGTAGATATAACAGATTCGAATTTAATTTTTTTTGCAAAAGCTAACGACTTCCAATTTGCCTATATACACACATATATCAGTTGGTTATAAATAAAAATATTTCATAATTTATTTCCTGGTTTGAAATTGGTATTATTTCTATCGATATCGATTATCTGGAGACCACAGTAGACATTAGATTTATCGTTATTAATCATATTAATATCAAAATCGATAATTTTATTATTGAAATGGTTTTATTGATATAAAATTGAAATTTTTGGCCTTGATCGATTGTTTTTATTTCGAAATTTAAGTAATTTGTAAGTATAATACAATATATATAGTAAATAAAATATTGTTATCAATTATATCATAATCAAAATATATATTTTTTAAATTGCATTTTATGAGTTTTATTGAATAACCATTCTTATAATATCCAAAAATGAATTTAAACTTATATTGAATTCAATTACAAACACGATATTTCAATACAAATATCGATATGAACTATGAAATCGATTAAATTGATAAAATAGCCCAAAATATCTGCGCCATTATGTCTTAGAACTGAAGTATTAGAATATTAATCATATTTCCGAAAACTGCAGATGATAATTGATATAATAATATAGACAGTGCTTAAGCTGATATTATATTCCATAAAAAGAAAAAAAAAACGCAAGCTTTTTTCTTAAAGCGATAGTAAAAGTTTGAAATTGATAATATTTCCTTGCACGTCCTTAGTATCGATAACTCGCTCATATTAATTCACATTATATACACGCAATTTCATATATCATTCAAAGATCATCGCTTTATTGTATAAATTATGCGTCATAAAAAGCAAAAAGAAAAAAACATATTTATTACGCCTGACCTCTTAAACCGTAAGAAAAGAATAAAAGCCAAATGCATATTTCCGGTTTATTACCATATAGATCAAAATGGATAGTAAAAAGTGTTTAAATTAAATTAAAAATATTATTGCGCATCCCTGAGCAGCTGTGTGCGCTACATTAAGCGCAACTAAATGCCATTGAAAAAAAGTTAAGTGAAATAAAAAAACATAAACAGCAAAAAAAAACATATATATATACACAATGAAAACATTTATCAATCGGTTAAATTGCTCGCCTGTAAAATATTTGCCCACAATTAAGTGAAACAGTGACGCGTGTGCATATAATTTATGATTTCATTTAACCAACTCAACTGCGAGTAATTATGCGACCGCACAGACACACAGACACACGGACACGCATATGATAAACACACACATCACTCATACGCGCCGTAAGCCGAAGACCCCGAAATTAGACAACGTTCCGCTGTGTTGCCCACCAACGCGTCATGGCGGTTGCCGCTTGAGGAGGCAGCAGCAAGAGTATATATATGTGAGTGTGTGTGTGTGTGAGTGTGTTTGAGTGTGAATGTGAGCGCGGTCGCCATCAACAGTCCGTATAAATTGACCGCAGCTGTGAGCACGGGCCTGCTTTAGCGCCTTGCGGCCCTTTGGGGCAAACGCGGCCGCACACTTCGGTACACTCCGGCACATTACGTACGGGAGTCTACGGCACGGCGAGTGCCTTGCCCGCTCGAATGCCTGCCCGGCTGTGCGAATTAATGACTAGTCGTTGGGTTTATCTGAAGCGCTTAATTTGAAGCGATTTCGCTTACTTTCCCTCGGTGCTCAGCAGTTCGTCGGCTTTAATTTTTGCGCGAAATGAAGTTAAATTAATTAACAATTTATTGATTTAATGGTCAAACGGAACACAAACACGCAAACGTTAATCCCCGTCGCGTTACGTCATTTGCGTAAGGCTGCAGTAATTACAAATTACAGCGCGTTTATTAATGGACACACGAGCAACATTTAATTAAAATAACAGCGTTAAAAACTATTTGCCAACACAAAGGCAATTAGTTGGCATAAAATGAGCAACTTTTTGCATTAATGCCCACTCGAGGCAGCAGCAGCAGCAGCCAACAACTGCCTAAACGGGTGTTTCATTAAAGCACTTGTCGGACAGCTCCTTACCTCAGCTCCGATTGCTCATCGCAGTCTCAAATTCCAATCTAGTCTGCAGCTGTGTGTGCCGACTTTGATGATGCTTCAATGGCAGCAGCCACACAAGAGAATTGCAATTGTGTGCCAATTGCAATCGAACTGGCCCAAAAGTCAAACACTTGCCAAACAAATACGTATGTACTTTATAGAGCCTATCCCTCAGCTGTTAAAGAGTCTAAGAGCTGGCAATAAAGAGACTGCAAAAGGTAGCGAAGGAGGAACAGTACAATTCTTGATTGTCGCTTTCAATTAACTAAGCTAGAAATAAGGGTTGTTCCCTATTAAATAAAATTAGCTGACAAACGAGTTTCTATTGGCTTTATATAAAAAGGAAAATTATATTATAATTCTTCATAATAATCTTAAAATGCTGAACACAGAAATATACTCAAATTAAAGAGTTGCCAAAAAAAAATACTCCACAGCATCTTTTGGAATCTTTGGGTTTATGTCTTGATAGTAAACTATATCCAAAACTTTGTATATAATAAACTATATCCCTTGCTTTACAATCTACTACTAGATATAAGAGAATTTTTTATAAAGAACTCTCACAGGCCAGCAAGCATTTCTATAAACAAATTATATTTCACTTTCACAATGATTATCTCACATATATTACAAATAAATTCAACAGACATTAAACTGAACATTGCCAAAATGTGTTTAAATTGATTTAAAGCTTCATGCTTAATCACTGTAGCTCAAGAAATTGCGTATGGTCGTCAAGTATATCTTTCCATAATCAAGCACTGAATACGAGTTTAGTCTTACCTTTGTCAATACCTACATCCCTTGTCCACCTTGTTAAAGTACTATCAAAGTCTGTCAAAGACTGTCACAAATCTAAATTCTAATGGAATCAATTGAACTGTTGAATTATTTACAGATCTAAAATCCAAAATTGTGTAAAAATTATATAAAAATGGAGACTAAATGAGGCTTCAAAGTATGCATGAACATAGAAATATACAGAAATGTATGCATGCCTATCATGCAGTGCGATAAAGGTCACTAGTATGGCCTCTATAAATTGGCAGATAAAAATAACCGAGCTAGACCCATGCAAGGCTCGAGAGATTTTATCAGAAGTGAAATTTTTGAAATATCAAAAAAAATAATATATAGATAGATATTACAATTAAATATATAATATTACGTAAATGCTACTCCGAGACATTTGCTGAAATACATTTTTTTGTTTTGCTAAAAATTCTTAAAAAAATAATAAATATATTACAATTAATTATATAATATAGCATAATTAATTGTAGTATAATATATGTATAACAGAATTAATATATAATACATTATAAAATATATTATATAATAAATAGTATTTTGCTAAAAATATAACTCTGCAATATATCAAAGATAAATATTGATATATAATATACTTATTTTATTTAATACTCAGCAATAAATAAGAAAACTTTTTTTATTTAGTTTGTTTTATAATGTCTTTAATCAAATTAATTTTATTGCAGCTCACATTATTTTTAGCGAACTGTTTGCTTAGGTTATCTATGTGACATGAGTTTTAGTTTTATTTTACTTTTATGTGGTTCCAATTAATGCTTTTAAAACTGAAAGTTTAGTAAGCTATATATATATATATATATAGATATACATATATTATGTTTTAATGGAGAGTGCAGTATTTTGTCGTCATTTACTTTAGTTTTGTCTTTGCTTAATTTATTTTGTTGTTGTTATAAATGTTTTTTTTTTTTTGTTTTTATTTTATTTATTTTTTTCTTTTAGCTTATATTACATTTATATAGTTTGCATTTATTTGATAGTTTTGCTGACATTTATGAGACTTTATTTGTTTAAATGGTTTTACTGGTTTGCAAATAAAGTACGTTAGTTAATTACTTAATTCAGTTAACTAAAGTTGGCAAATGAATTGAAATTTATTTACACATAAGTAGAGTTTTTAATTAATTTATTTTTTTTTTTTTGCTTTACATTTGCTGCTCAAATTAACAATTTATTTATTTTTATAGTGGCTATTTGTTATAGTTTTTATTATATTTCGTGATCGTTTTTACTTTTGTTTTTCTGGTGCTAGGGAAAGTGTTAAATTAAATTCAATGCGAACAAGTCATTTAACACTTTGCCATTACAATTATAATTAGTTTTTTCTTTCAGTTTTCGATTTTAATTTTATGTTCGTTTTTATCTCGCTTATTGGCTATCGTCGATTTTTTACTGTGTTTAGTTACGGTTATATACTTTTACGCTATGCATAAAATTAACACTAATTCTTGTATATCATTTATTGCATGACATCTCCCAGTTGAAATTATATATTTTTTTACTTTATTTTCATTTTGTTTTTTTTTTTTAACTAACAATTAAATTATTTACAGTTTGCTGTGTGGATAATCGCTTAACTTAATTATCATGACGTCATAGACTGCTGCAGCTGAAGCAGCTGCGGCTGCTGCCTGGTTTCATAATTGATATGCACTAAGGATAAGGAGAGCGGAGAGGAGTGGGTGCCCAGTAGCCAGCGGAGCCATCGGACCACCGCGCTGACTGCCAATGCCAGAGCCAGGTTGAAATTGAGGCTGCTTCGCAGGCAGCTGCCACTGCCGCCACTCTTCTGCATAGCCGCTGGGCTCTCGTCTGAGAAAAGAGAGGGGAGAAAAAAAGAAAAAAAAGTGAAGTGAAATTGAAGAAAACGCAGGCAGATTGAAAGTCGAGTGCCCGCCACTTACCATTAATGACATTGACCACAACGCTGGCCGCCTCGGCTGTCGTCGGCATGCACGTGTAGTTGCCCGTGTCCAGGAGCTGGGCATTGGCAATCCTCAGCCTAGAAAGCGATTAAAGCGAAAGTTTAAAGCAAAGACCAAGCCACACTTCAGCATTCAACATGGGGCCAATCAGTTGCCACATGAATTCAACTTCATTGATCAAAGTTGCAGCCATTCAGTTGGAAACTAACAAGAGCCAAAGGAGACGCCCCTCATAGGATGGTGCATGCTGTTGGGCTGCACGCCCTCAGCTCAGTTGAGCGTCTGAATACCTTCATTTTGATACCTAACCCTTGAACTGGCTGATGACGATGATAACGATGATGATGATGATGAGGATGATGATGCTGGTGGCTGTTGCTTACCTGCTTTGCAGCTTCTCCGCAAGTGTTGATTCCATTGAGATGCGCTGCAAATCGATGGCCGCATCATTCGGATGCGCCACAAAAGGTGTCAGTATGTACGGACCGCGATACCAGTAAATTGGTCCAATATCCTGGGCCGCCGTTGCCGGCTGCTTCACGTGGCATGTGAGCGTTATGACGCTGCCCACTTTAACGTACAAATCCGTTGGTCCGGCTATAATCGCTTTGGCATCTGGCGGCGTCACTGCAAATGGCAAATGGAACGTGCGCAAAATTGATTAATAGCACTTCTAGGCATTCGCATCCCTATAGCATGGGCACAGCTCCAAATCCAAAACCCCAATTGGAATCCGAGTTCGAATCCGAATCCGAATCTCACCCACTCAACCACCCACTCACTCACTGGCTTAACGGCTGTTAAGCATGTGGCTAACCGCTGGCAACAACGTCAACGCCAGCATTTCATTGGTATGGCGACAATTCGACAGATCATCCACAATTACACTCGATGAATCAAAGATGCACCAGCATACCACAAACAGTGCCTGCCAAAAGTCTGTCAACGTTGGCGACCCCTTAATAAGCGCCTCGCACAGGTTCAACTCTCGACCAGGCTACGTGACGCCCTCGTCGAGCGCACGAAATTCCTTTCAAATTCAACTGGCTTCGCCGTATGATTTGATATCTGGATTTAAGCTTTTAGAGTTTTAAGCTTTGCAGCATTTACATTCTTTATATATTATATATATACTATATTATATATTTATATTTAGATATTATATATCTTTAATTATTTTGACTAAATGAAAGCAGTTCTGCATGAAAATACTTTGTATTCAATATAAAAAATGTTTAGCATTTTTTATGACATACTATTACTAATGAAATTTATTTAAATTTAATAACATAATCGAATTTGTTAAACAATTTGTTGAAAGGTTTGAGTATTATAACTATGTTAATTATTATTATTTATTATAATTCTTTTTGTATATTATTATCATTATTATTATTACCGTTTCGCTTAATTCAATTTAAAAATAGTTTTATTTGATGAGCAGCTCTAATCAGATTTAATACAATGAACACAAATTAGTATAGCGTCAGATACAAGCAAAGATATGGCACTACTGATACATCAGTTCACACTGAACCATAACAGATGTACTTTATGGTCTCAGAGAAAGAGAGCAAGAAGGAGAGTGAGAAATATAGAGAAACTGAGTACGGTCTTTAAGTGTGTCGCCGTTAAAGCGTTCCTGACAATGTTATTTGTGGTCCACTTGGTTGGGCCACAAGAAGCAAACATTTCTATATCGATTTATATTCCAAGTTGTTGTCATACTGTCAGTTGGTTAGGCGACGATTCGTTACCCAGTGGGCGCTAAGCTATTATCAAGTTAACTAACTAGCCGCCTCGACAGCCTCCTCAGCGTCTGTTGTTTCACTGAAATCGGCTTTACTGGCTGCTGGCTGTGGCTGTTGGTTGTGTGTTGTTGGCTGCTAATGCTAGCTAGTCTCTGTTTCCCCCACTGCACATCATTAACAACGTCAACATTTGACTTTGTTGACGGGCTGCTGTTGGCCAAACCGTTCGCTGGACGCACAGAAAAAACATTAAACCAATTTTCAGTGCCTACGAGTGGGAAAATGTTTGCTATATGCGCGTAGACGAGTGTATGCCACGCATTTGTCTCTGTCTGCGGCAGCTGCTAACTGCCAACTGCCAACGGCAACAGCAGCACCAACAACAACTACAACAAGAACAACTTATCTCGCCCCCAAAATCAAGGCCAATATTAGAAAGCCACGCAGGCAGTCAGGCAAAGCAACAACCATCAACGCAACGCTGTGAACATAATGGTTCCGTTCATGATCCGCACTCACACATGTTTCGCCCTTCGACCTATAACCCGCCATACACCAGCCCACACATGCACGAACAAGTGTGTGTCTCTGTGTCTGTGTGTGTGCGTGCGCAATAACAACTGGCGAACAATACTTAAAATGTGTGTAAAATGCGCGACAGCCAACAAGAATTGTACGCCGCAACATCTCTATTCACCCAGCACCGCCCATTCGCACCATGGGTCAATGTTAAGTCCCAGCCCAAAAAGAGAAGAGCTCCCCAAGCGCACACACACACTCACACACACCCACACACACAATCAGAAAAGCACAAAGAACAACCAAATATTTTGGGCTTTGTGGTTACAAATTTTTATGTGTTAGTTTTGCCATTTCATTTAGTTTTGTTTTTTCGCCTACCCTGGACACATTTAAAAGCTTGAGTGGGGTATGCTTTAATATAGAAATAAAAAAAATCATGTTATATTGAGATATATATAAAAATAAAAACCAAAATCTCGCAGCTGATTAATATTATATCTCTTTTCTTTTTATTTCAAGATTTTCGTCTTTGGAATGTTTTCTCACAGGGTATCTACTAGTCATATACAAATGGTTAGGTTTTGATTTTTATGATGATTATGTGCCTGTTATGGACTGGTATTGATAACACAAAGACCAGACACGAAACAATTCCCTGAAATTGACTCTTCACTTAATAGCCACCTGAATGGCGAAGTCCTACGAGAGTTGCTCTTTACGGCACAGATTAAGGCAGCAGGCAATCGAAAAATGTATATAAATAGATATCAATAAATATATATTATACACTTTAGTTATTCAAACAGTAGATATATGCGAATATAGGTCAAAATAAATTTAAATAAATTAATCTAAATAAACTTATATAAGCTTAGAAATATATTTTTAATATATAGTAATAATACATTTTTATTTAATTTTTATATATATTAAAAATATTTTTATTGATTTAGAACATTATTTTATTTATTTATTTATTTTAATTTTTAATATAAAAAAATTCTTGAACTCTTAAAGATTTGCTCACCTTATATTATATTATTTAATTTAAAAATTAATTTAATTTTTGTTTATTCATTCACTTTATATTTAAAAATTTTTTTTGGGTTTTTAGATAATAAAAAAGCAATAATTGATCTAAATTTTGATATAATTTTATTAATTTATAATATAATATATTTTTTTATTGATCTAAAATTATATTTTATTTATTCAATTATTTATTTTAATTTTTTTTAAAACATTTTTCAACTCTTAAACATTTATAAATATTATTTGTTTATTAATTACTTTCACCTGATATTTAAATTTGTCATTTTATTTTAAACATATTAAAAAACAATACAAAAATATTTTAAATCACTTAATTAAATGCTTAGCAAATAAAATTTAAATACTTTCACTACTTCTTGGCACTTCGTCTAAATTCCCAGAGATTCATGCCAACTATTTGCGCTTCAATTGGAATAGCTAAGCGCAGACAGTTGATGCGATTGTGTCCACAAGTTAGATTTAAAGTGCTCAAAGTGGCAAACACGATTCATGGCTGGGTTTTTGTGTGTGACTTTTATGTGCTGCATACAGCCAGCTTAAATCTAAAATATAATTTGTTTGCACTCGCTCGGCAAGAATTTTTTGTGCGCTCTTGTTGGTTGGGGGTGGAGACGAGAGAGGAGAGTGGAGAGAGGAGGGAGGAGGAAATCTTTCCTGTTCACTTTTGGGTGCGTAAAACCGGTGACGGAATATTTTATCACGCCGCCAACTCCAGAAGCCAACAGCAAAATAAGTCAAAGTATCTCAGTGGAAAATGCATGACTAATAGATGCCCTGTAATTGTTTAATTGTAGAGTAGCCAAAAATAAAACTGTGTGTGTGTTATGTAATAGCCTCTAAGGACTTTGAATTATTCTTATATAGAATTTCATACATATATCTTTCATAATCTATATATGCTTAGCTTAATGGCAAATACTTCATATACATGACTTAATGTCTCTCTCTTTATTTATATTAAAAAAAAAAAAAACTTTTGTTGGTCTCGAAATCAAAAAGATAGATTTTCAATAACAAAAGGATTATAAGCAAGCTCGATCTATATAGACAATACCCTGAATACTGAACAATATCAAGATATCTGATTTCATAGTTGCTTACTTCCCTCTGTTACCTATGTTGGCAACAAAACAATATACCCTCTTCAACCATTTGCAATTCGGGTATGAAAATCTGTGCTGAGCATTTTTCTTTTGCACTTTTCTTCGTTTTATTTTTTCAAATAATTTGCATAAATTTTTCTTCTTGGCATTGCGGCGACTTTCCGTCGCCGGCACAAGAAACCAAGTGGCATGTGGCAAGGGCGAAGGGATTAGTTTTTGCCTTGCCAAAGTGAGTTTTGGTGCAGGTTGCAAGTGCAACGGAAGCATTCGAAGTGGAGTGGGTAGAGCAGGGAGGAGGGTGACGGGGGGCAACAGGAAGCGACAACGCGTTGATTTGAGTTTATAGCTGTTGATGAGATTTGCGCCATTTTGGCCCCCGAGTTTGTTATAAATAAAGTCAGGTGGTTCCTGCTAGCCAATTTGTAGTTGCAAATCCCCAGTCGCTGCTCCTCCAGTGCTTCCTGTTAAACGTGTCTGTGTTGTTGTTGTTGTTGTCTGTGTTGTTGCGACTCCAGGACATGTACACTACATGTATCTGAGCAAAAATGTTGCTACTCCAGCAGCAAGAAGCCAACATTTTTAGCTAATTGAATCACATGAATGGCTCTCGAGCGGGTTCAAGCGAAACGACTGAATGCCCTCGAAGGAATACACAAGTGACTCGCATTCGAATCGAATCATATCGCATTTAGTTCGAAACTAAACCAATCAAACCGAACAAAAAGATACACCGAAGAGAGAAACTATTCAATAATTTCAATTAACTTTGACTGGGAATACCAAAAACAAGAAGGGAATGGGGAGCAAAAAATATAATCAAAATAAATAAATAAGCAAAACTTTTGCTTTCGAACAAGATGACAAACATTGAGCCAAAAAAAAAGAAGCAAAAAAAAAACTTTCTAAATCAATTTTATGTGCATGAATGAAACATGAACGTGCATGCTATTGTGTAACAATTTATAACAAACAAACACAGACACGCACAGTCACACACACACGCACTCACACATACACGCACTCAAGCACACACACAGAGGGGGCAACGAGTCTGAGTTGAGACTCAACGGAAATCCATTGTAGAAAACTTGTAAAATGCCAAAACAATGGCATGAGAGCGCAGTGTAAACGTGCAAAACACACCTCAAAGGATTTAACACACACACAGACTCATACACACACACATACATACACACACACGCTGCCTTCGGGGGCCACGCCTGCGTCTCGGTCTGGCTGGTGTGTATTACAGCCAGCATATGAATTTAGTATTGAATTTAAATGCAAATTGCGTTTGCATGCAAAACGTGTGGAAAAGTGTATGCCAAAACAAAAGATAGTTCCCCAAGCATACATATATGCATGCTACATAAACATACATATATGTATATATATCTACTTATATATACAGACATCTTTATCTGCAGCCAGACTGGCCATTAAGCTGACCCACATTAGACCGCCAGCCCATTTGATTACTTGATAAACTCTATTTGATGGGATATTCTAGGAATTGGCAAGTCCTTTGTGCTATCAAGACCTGCCAATCAATGCGGCTCGATTATAATAATTGTAGTGTTGGCTCTTTAATTAAATAGCTTAAGTAAAAACAATGAAGTGGATATATACCAAAGCTCAATTATTATAAATAATACTTTATTAATGCTTAAGTATATTTTTGTACAATATATCAACTAAGAAGTTCTTTTTATGGAATGATTAACGAATTTTATTTTTCCATAATAAATGCGAGATCGTTTGAAAGAGTTACGAACGTAATCAGCTTTCAAAATAAATAAACAAAAATTTACACAATTTTTTTGTTTTTTAAATCCAAAAACTATTTGTTTACTTTCGAATTTGTTTCCCTAACATATTTTAAGTAGGCTTTGTAGGCAAATTTATCTAACTTTAACCTTAATTATAGCTATGATTAATGTATCTAATACATTTTTTAATTCAATTTGCAAACGAAAACATAATTATTTTACTAAATTAAACAAAAATTGTAAACAAATTGCTTTTAATAATCGAAAACAAATATTGGTCTGCTGCCTAATAAAAGCGCGCAATTTCTTAAAAAATAATATAAATATTTTAATATCTGCTTAATGGCAAACAAAGTCCGCTTATAATATGTATGAGCATATGTGTCCTCTGCTTTTTCCTCCCTTCTTCTTCTTCATTTTTATCAATATATTGATGCATTTGTTATTGAAGAAGAAAATGCTTAAAAGTCGCTTTAATTTTAACGCATCAATTTTTATGGCTCATAAAAGAAACCCTTAAAGTGCGCTGTATTCATATAGAGTTATAGATGTATATAATATATATATTTATATGTATATATATATATGTATGTGTGTGAGTTTATGTATGTGTGTGTGGGTGTATGGTTGTATTTGCAGCTGTAGAAATTGGCTTATGGCATATATTTACACGCTGCATTGCGACATGACGTCGCAACATGACGCATGACTAACAAAAACTTTATGCAAAGTTCCCACCAAATGCAGCTGACAAAGTTTGCCAACAATTTGAAAGACTCTCAACCCAATGGCTGGGTTAGTGTACAACAAAAAGTTGTCAGTTGCCAGTTGCCAGTTGGAAGTCGTGCGAGAACAACTCGTTGACAATGCATAAGAACTCCGAATGGGTGTTTATTACAATGTGTAGAGGAAGAGAGAGTGAGAGAGAGAGACAGAGAGAGGGGCGGGCTTACTCACCTATAACATTCAAGCGAAATGCCATCGAAATCTTTGGCTCCGTATTCACCTGGCACTCGTAGATGCCGCTGTCACGTGGCTGCGCATATTTCACATGCAATGTCCAATCCTTCGAGTCGGCGGTGCGTACGACCTGCAAGCCAAAATGCATAGATAAATCGTTAAGGCAATGTCAGGCGGTGCGCAAAGTTAGGTGATCAGGCTGGGTGGGGATTGGGGCTAGTTGGGGGTCGGTTGGTTGGGTGCCAGAGCTGCTTTCGGCTGAGCCTGCCTTTTGGCAGTGTCCTTGGGCGAAATTTAATCAATGCATACAAGCCAGCCAGGCAGGTGAGTAGCAACGAAATGCATACGCAATTAAGCTGACTTGGCTTACAAATGGTTCAGTCACGAACCACCCCCCTGGCCTCATTTAATAAGCCAGACAGGGACAGAGAGAGAGAGAGAGGGAGAGCAAGCTGGTAGTTTGGTACAATAAGTAGATTACGTATACGCACCTTGAAGCGCTCATCAGAAGTGTAGGTCAGAATTCCTGCAGTCAGAATGTGCAAATCGCGTTTCCTTATCCAAGATACCTGCAAATAGACAAAAGACACACACACGCACATACATACGTATTGTATATGTAAGGAGTGAGCGAGACAAAAGAACAATGAGCGCTTAAGTCAATTTTAAAAATTGCTTTGGCCCTGGCCAAAGGGGACCTGGCCAAAATAAAGATAGCAAATTTAATAAACCAAACGACAAAATGAACTAAGCGCTATACAAAAAAAAAGAAGAAATATATATATATAATATAACCAAAAAATAAAGAAGCAAAAAGGAGAAAAACTAAAAAACTTTTGAAAATACAGAAGCAGCAGCAGCAGCAGAGGCAGCAGCAGCAGAAGCAGCAACAGCAGCAGCAGAGGCACCAGCGGCTGCAGACAAAGCGATTTGGGAGTAGACCTGCAGCCAGGCAGCATTCGGCAGCAGGACGAAGAATGAAGTGCGTGCCCGAAATGTCAGCGGCTTAAAGTTACCAAAGCCTTCGAAAAATGGTGGCTATAGCTGTCGGCCTGCTCCACCTCCGCCATTCCGCTAAAGCAGCCAAAAAGTAATCTGCAAACCTGCCGCAGGCAACCAAAACTTTTTGTTCATCTGAAGAAAAAAAGGGCCAAAAACAAAACAAAAAAATAAAACACGAAAAACTGAAGCCCAAACTAAAAGTGTCAAAGTGGCAAAAGGAAACGGAATCCTCCCACCTTCAAACCGAATAAAAAAAAAAAGTGAAACTGAACAGAGAAACAGCGAAAGGCAAAGCAGAGAGAAAGGTGCTACTAAATCTCGCTGGATGATGATGAGCTGGGTGCGGACTCGTTTGATGGGTCCTGGCTAAGGGGCAAAAAAGTCGAAACCGAAAAGGCAAAGCTGAGCAAAGCTATGCAAAGCAGCGCCGCTCGCAATGATAGATTTAGTGACTGCTCTTTCGGAAAACACCGCAGCGCAAGGTGACAAACGGAGAAACTGGGAAAGTGTAACACAAACAAGGAAAAGAAAACAAAAATGAAAGCAAAAAAAAACAGATGCTAAGCATTCATTGAGGTTAAGCTGAAAACTTTCTTCGAAACTGACCTTGCAACTAGTTCAGATTAATGATGCAATAGCTCTCCGAAAACCAACTTGAATAAGCACTCTTTGGTCTTAGTTCGAAAAACAAAAGTGGCAAAGTTTCGAGTGATGAAATTACAGGGTTTTCAAAATGCATCTACTCGAATTTTAATTGGTGGTATTTTAAAGGAGCTTTATTTAAAAGTAGCATATAATAAATTTGTCTAAGTCATGTCTTTTCGAGTATGTTCTGTTTCTATAAGCCATTCCTATTTTTCATAGACCAATAATATCAAATTTCACGTGTGGATGTGAATTGAGGCATAGCTGTCAAATAAAATACCACAATTAATAATACGCCTAATGATGTTTTTGAAATATTTTCCTGTACCTTTGTTCGATTTCCTTTATATATAAAAAAAATAAAATAAAAATATATATAAAACTAAGAAAACAAATAATGATGAATAATGAAGATACCACACAGTACTCAAAAAAAACTATTTTATCAGATTATAAATTCATTTCAGCAATATTATTACAAACACTAGATTGTAACAACTTTTTCTCTCCTTTTTAACTTCAATAATAAAAACTTCAATGTTTTTTACCTCAAGTAAAGAGAAACTCGGCATTAATTGATTGGCACTCATTTCTATACGCAGCAAAAATATTTCACAGCAAGTGCAAACAAGCTTAACTTAGGGGAAAGCCACAAGAAAAAAAAATTAAGATAAAAAAAAATAAAATAAAAAGAAAATTGAACAATGTTGTAAAGCGAAAGAAAAACGCAGTGAAATAAACTTTAAAGTTGATGAAGCAGCGCAGAGCAATCAATAGATATGAGAATGGCGAAAAAAAAAATGGAAAAAAAAACAGAAGCGAAATTAAGAGAAAAAAACAGAGAATCGCGGAAGATGAAACACAATGCAAAACCATAAACTAAACTTTTTGAGGGTGGCGCATGCCAATGGACTCGACAAAGCAGTAAACAGCACAGAGATGGGGGCAAAGGACATTCAAGCAAGAAAATTACAAAAAAAAAAAAAAAAAAAAAAGAGAGCAGTTGATGAAAGATGATGGGACCAGCGGACAATGAAAGCGGAACCGGAAAACGATACGAGTAGCTGAACAAACTGACAAAAAAAAAGAAAAACTCCCAGAAAAAAAGAAACTCTAGTGAACAAAAAAAAAACCAACTTTGGCGACTTTGTCGACTTTGTGGACTTTGGCGGTAACTTGATTTTCAGCTTGACTAGTCCCCGGCAAGGTCAATATTTGCCTGGGCGCTAGTTAAAACTGCATAAAATACACGAAAAAAAAAATGGAAAGGAAAACGCATTTTAAGATAAGCAACCACACACACAATGGCGGAGCCACTTGACTCACCGATTTATCGCGCAGATTCTCCACTCGGCAATTGATGGCCGCTGTGTGTCCCGTCCTGGCGGTAATATTCCGTGGCATGCCAAAATCAAAGACCGGCGGCGGATAGGTTGTCTCATCCACTTGTTCATCCACCAGCTCATCCAGCCCATTGTCAAACTGCGCCACATTGTTGTGGTGCAAGTGGTGGTTGCCATTCCCATTCTCGTTCCCATTCATATTGTGGCTGTGGCTGTGGCTATGCCCATTGACCAACGAAGCGATATATACATCATCCACAGCCGCAATGGAGGGCAACAAGTCGTTGTCTATGAGGCCATCAGCTGCAATGGCAAGAGAAAACCGAGAGAAACATTGAAAATTGAGAAATCGAGAAATTGATAAATTGAGAGCGAGAAACGTGAAGCGAGAAACGAGAGCGAGAAGCAAGCATCGAGAATTGAATAAGCAAATGCCGCAATTGTTGATTGAATTGCCTGCCTACAAAACTTCATTTACAGCTTAGGCTATGGGAAACGGGAAAAAAGGGAATTTTTTAGTGGGATGGAGACGACTGGCAAATACCCTGACTCAAACATATTTGGGGGAGATCTTAGTTTCTTCCTCGAGAAATTATATTAAATGTGTTTCTAATGCGAATTGTCCACAAGAAAACAAACAAATACTATAGCCAATATATCAATTTATATTGACATCGATATTTATCGATATTTCTTAATATCGATAGTTATCTATATTGATATTTGTCGATATTTATTGATATTTAAATACATCGATTTTTATCGATTTATGGATTTTTATTTAAAGAAAAGAGATTCCCTAGCTTATTTATTGTATTTTATTTATTTTATTTATATCGATTTTTATCGATTTTTATTTAAAGAAAGAAGATTAGTTCCCTAGCTTATGTGTTGTATATACTAAGATCAACGAATAGACAGATAAAGCGACTCGATGACATATTTTGTCATCTCTTACAGCATAACAGTATATATAGCATATATATAACAGTATACCCTTTTAATCCACTTTCAGTGGGTATGCAAAAAAAAGGCTCTTAAGTCTAATAGTCAAGTGCATAGAACCCCTAAACAAAAGGGCGTGCAAAGCCGAGTGCGTTGAAAGCAAATTAATTAAATGCCACTCAATGCCCAGAGCCCAAGTGCCAGAGCATGTGAGAAAAGTCAAAAGGAGATTGTTCAGATGTTAGATGTATGTGTGTGTGAATACGTGATTGTATTTATATCTGTATTTGTGTGTGTTAATTCTGTATGTGTAGCGTGTGTACTTGAACTCTGTTTGCAGACAGCTGAAATGATGACTTGACTGGAAGACAATGGCCAATAGAATGCAGCAGTTACCCATTGGCGGAAAATGCTCGTTATAATAATTATAAAAAGCATTGTAGACCAACAATCAAACGATTTCCTTTGCTAACTGCTGTGTGCTCTCTGCACTCTGCACTCTGCTCTCTACTCTCTACTCTTTAGCTAAACAACGGAAATTGTTTTTAATTAAAATAAACGAGCGCTTTAATGGCCTTGCGGCCGGAAGTGCACATAAAACAGAACTCGCTTCGCATTCCTTTCACGCGTTTGCCAAATAGTCATAAAAAAGAAATACGAAAAAAATTTTGACAACTCTGAAATTACAGTTAATGAGCGCCATAGAAAACGTGCAAAGCACCAAAAACAACTGTTTGTATTTTTTAGTCAACGAAATCTAAAATTCTTAACAGCCGTTGGCTGTACTTAAGGAACATATTCAAGAAATCTGTTCTATATTTAGCTGAAAAGAGTTGTGAAAGGAGTGAAATAATTAATAAGAATGACAGATAAAATATTAAATAAGAATTACAGATTATTTATTATTATTTAAAAATTATGCTTACATAATATGTATGCTAATATAAATAATTTGAAATATGATTACTAAGTTCATTTTTGAGTACTATTTATTTATTATTATTTTTTTTTTTTAGCTTCATTTAATTAATTATATGTTTTGATAACTTATATATAAATTTGTGCAACTGTCTATACTTAGACAAAAATAAATAAATAATGTCTTGCTATAAATTTTTTAAGCATATCTGTTTAGAAATTAAAAGAAAATTTAACTCTTCCTAAAACAAATGTTAGATATTCTCATAGAATATTTAATTTCACGTGCTTGAAATTCAAATAAAAAATTCCCCGTGTCGCTTGATGAGGACCGTCAGACATTTCATTGACCGTTTATCCAAAGTTCAAAGTTCACACTTCACACTTGGATTAATGAATATATATAGTGGATATATGCATGATATGCACACACCGACACATACACTCACACACCCACATTAAGCACGCTCGACCGCTCACAAATTCCTGTGACTCGTGCATTATCATTCTTCTGCCTCTTTCACTACTATTTTTGCTTTTTCAAGTGCAACACTTGCTGGCATTCCAAAGTAAAATGCATATTTTTGCATTTGAATTTATTTGACATTTTAATGAGCGCATAATGTCAGAGCCGAGACGTGGCGGGCGAGAGACAGAGAGAGGGAGAGATAGAGACACAGGTAACAGCGACACTTAGAATTCAACGTGCGCGGCTGCTTCTCAATTTAGCTCGTTGCCACTGTCGCTTCACGCCCAACAACTATAACAACAACAACAACAACAACAACTGGCAGTCCCCAACTGCACCCCCATACCATAACTGTATCTCTCTCTCTAACTGGGTCACTCACTTTGGCAGCTGCTGCTGCTGCCGACGCTGCTGCACTTGAATCTTTTAGGCCGTTGTGGCACTTGTGCATGTTAGACACAAAAATCTAAATTATTTAAGTGCCCACACACACAGGCAGAGAGTGAGGAGGGAGGAAGGGAGAAAAACAGGTGGGAGACAGATGCACACATCCGTTTTTGGCATGTTGAAAAGTGACACTTTTAAGTGAACAGCTAGTAGATACCCTTTGAAATTGATTGAAATTGATCAAATATAGATTAATGATCATTCTTTTGATCAAGCAGCTTTCAAGCAAGCTAACTCATAGAGTCTTTAACACTAACAAACCCTTTTTAAAGTGCTCTCTTATATGCAGAAACAACTCATATACAGCCCAACTAGTAGACACCCTTCAAAAATGCTTGATATGCATAAAATATAGATCAAAGTTAATTCTTTTGATCAAGTAAGCCAAAATGTATGTGTTTGCCTGCTGACTTATAGAGTCATTAGTACTATGAAAACCTTTTTCTAATGGTCTGTTATATACAGAAACAACCTATATACAGTACAGCTAGTAGATACTCCTTAAAAATGCTTAAAATACATAATATATAGATTAGAGATAAAAAAAATTATCCAAGCAAGCTTAATTTAAGCCAACACAGATTTTCATAAAGTCGTTAGCACTAACAACCCCTTTTTCAAGTGATCTCATATATCAGGTATAACTCATATACAGAACAACTAATAGATACCCTTTGGAAATGCTTGAAATTAATAAAATATAGATTTACGATAATAGAATTATCTAAGCAAACTTAAAGTAAGCCAAAATAACAAACTAACAAACTCCTTTTCAAGTACTCTCATCTATTGAACAACTTATAGATACCCTTTAAAATGCAGGAAATGCATAAAATATAGATTAGAGATAAAATAATTGTTTGAGTAGGCATCAAGCAACCCAAATTCTATATGCTTTTTTCTGTGATCGGTAACACCAACAAACCCTTTTTCAAGTGCTCTCATCTACAGGGTATAGAAAAAGTTAACTACACACACACTCGCTAACACAGACGAAAAAAGCAACATGCAAAAAAGCGCCAAAGTGAGTATTGCACTTGCTGCTGCTGTTGTTGTTGTTGTTGGCTTTATGCTGCAGACACACACTCCCCCAAACACACACACACACTCCACCTCACACAGACACAAATTACACACTGCCACACACACACACGCACACTCGAACGCTCATATTTTTTGGCATCATTTAGATGCTCGTCGAGCAACTGATGCAAATTTAATTTGGACACCTCACACAAAAAGCGCGCGTGAGCTGATGGCTGGGGCGTGGCAGGGGCAGGGGCGGCGGCAGGCTCTATTGGGGAATGCTGCTTGTGGTATGCTCATGGGGATTTGGTTAAGGGTAGCTATCTGCGCCATAACTTGCGCTTGAGTGTGTATGAACTGCAACTAATGATGTTGCAGGCACTCGAATGCGCCTTTTTGATTTAACGATCGACTTTTTTTTTGTTGTAAGTGAAATTCGCTTTGTTGTTGTTGTTGTTGTTGTTGATGATAACGTGGAGTGGTTGAAGGTTGCGCGGCCCAGAGCTTAATGATTGGTTGGCTCGGTTTGGTTAGCTGGTTGGCTGGTTGGCTGGCTGGCTGCGGTTTATGGCTGCCTTTTGACTTTTGGTTGGTTTGCTGAGTGTTTTTTGTTTTGTTTATATTTTGTGGATTTGGTTTTATTTTTTTGCACTGCGGCCTATAAAGTTTCTGCGCCGTTGCACAAAGTTTATCATGAACTTAACTGCAGTAGGACGCAAAAAAAAACAAAAATAACAAATTTGTTTCCCTCTTCCGAGCGCATCAAAGTCAAGTGGTTGACATAAGCCTTTGATAGACCCTATTGAACTGTCAAATTGCCTTCGAGCTAATGCAAATGTTATGCCGTCTGGCTCAGGGGATCAAAATATGCTTAGCTGCGTTAGGTGTGTGCATTAAGCTGCTTTACGGATTTTCAGCCGATTGTGCCCACAATTGCTGCCAAATATCTATGGCAATATACATACATATACATATATAGACAAACTCACACACTCGAGACATTTACAAATTTCAAGTCCAATAGAGACAGAACGTGCTTTTCTGCAATTATAAACGGAGCCAAGGTAGGGGAAACGTGACTGAATGGTTGCGATATTGAAATACAAATCGATGGGCGAAACACCACAAATGCGAGGCTATTTATAGATATATGTATTAATATATATATATTATATATACTCACACATTCTTCTGGTTTGTCGCATTTTTTTAACCCCAAGACTGAGGCAAACAAAGACGCGCATTGTCTGCGACGCAAATAAAATATTTTTGTAGAATAAAAAGAGATATTATGGGTATTATGTTTTTAATGTCGCCCAAGTAATATAAAAAGCTCTGCTCAAGCAGCCGAAAATGTTGAGAGATTATGAACGTGTTGACTAACTTAGACAATGTTCGTGGCATATTAAGTATAAACATTTGAAAAGAACTCAAGACAAGCCTAAGACATAAAGATTTCATAAAAGAAGTAAGTATTAAATACAAATATAATATATGAAAAATATATGTAATAATAATTATATATTATTAGTTATAACAAAGAATGAAATAAATTGAATTGAAATTAAAATTAAATATATATTATTATCAAATATAAATAAAAGACATACAAACATAGACAAATTATTAAACATAAATATAACATGTCAAAGTCTTATCAAACATGTTGATTAAACCCAACTATCTTGTATTATATGGTAATTTTCATATGAGTTATTCATGACTACTTAAGTAGAGCAAACGACTTAAAGCATTTAAGCCACTGAAAACAGAACTGCTTTAAGCGTTGTCTGGGGAGGGTCAGAAAAGGGCTTCTGAAAAATTCAATAAGCTGCTCGTCTTAAGCATCAGCGACGCCTGGGTCTTGCTCGGTGACTTCGTCTACATATCTGTGTATGTGTACGTGTGTGTGTGTGTGTGTGTTTGTGTGTGTGGCATATTTATTAAAATCGTTGTGCACAATTTTATTTTGCATATCAAAAGGCAACTTGGGCTTGTTGTTGTTGTACAGATGCCATCTATGGGAACAGGAGCTACCCAGCGGGCGAATGCCGCCAATGCCTGTTTATAGATGTATGTATATAGTATATATGTATGTGAAATAGCACACACACACACAGACACAGCCTCAACGGAAATTGTTGTTGTGGTCAAGCAAATAGCTGAAGGCGTCAAAAGCCTACTCAAATAGACTTCAGCTACTCGAGATGGTTTATGATAGCCGCACAATTTTTTTTATATTTTTTTGAATATCATGGATGCTTAGCCACTTAAAATAGCCGGGCCAGCTTCACTTGACTGCAGCGCCAGTCAACAGTCAAGCCTCGAGCTGTTTGCAAAAGTCGCTGCGTGACAGCAGCTGCTGCAACTGCAGCTCAATGTAATACAAGGATTAATGGCGTCCGTTGCGTTCATTGACATGGCATTTACATCCGCCCACTCGCAGAGCTCGAGACTAGAAAAATCTATAGAATATAGAAAGTTGCGCTCTACTACAGCTTACGCTTCATTTAACAATGTTGCTGACAGGCGTGACGCTGCATTAATCAAATATTGAATATGCTGAAAACTAATTTAGAAAGCCAAAGCAGAGAAACGAATGTTACATATATTAAATATGCAAAAATTCAATTAAGGCAACTTCAAGGTAAAATCAAATTTCAATCTGAAATTTTAAATATATTTTTATATTCCCAGAGAAACCTGCTAAGCCCTCATCCACCTTAAGAAAAAATCAATAATAAATTATTGAAAGCTTGAAAAAAAATGTTTTATTTGCTTGCCACTTTAGCGCGTTATACCCTGTATAAACTTCATATTTGCATTTGGCTTAAATGGCTTATGAAAAACTTTTGTTCTATAAGGCACTCAACTATAAGCCTTTCCTTTGCCACTTTAGCAGCTACAAGAAAAAAATGTGAAAAATATGTAAATAAAAAATTTAAAATACTCAAAGAGGATTGTCTCATGGTAAATACTCTTTATGTCATAAAAATATAAACTGAATATATTTTAAAGCCTTTTAATTAAATCGAAAAATAATGAAAACATAGTAAAATATTATTTTTCTTGGAATTTCTGTATATTCTTGAATCAATTTTCACAGTGAGCAGTTTAAAGGCTTCAACTTTTGTCCAGACGTTCCAGGACGTTAACCTCGCCTTATCTTTTTTTTTTTTTTTGTATATTTTATTTGGTAACAATAAGAAATCATTAGATGCCAAATTAGGCTGATTGAGCCATTTATTTTATATTTTGAGTGCTCTCTTGTCTGAGCCGATGCACGAGAGCTAAAATTGTCTGAGTGAAAGATGATTCCTTTGCAGGGACTCAATTTCCCTAACTCGACCAAAACTACAAGTAAAGAAATGTTTATAATAATAGCAGTAACCGGCAAGCGTTGCTACGCCAACAACTAAAATTAATTTAAGAAAAAAATCTTTAAAGAAAAATCAGTAAACAAATATTCAATTCATTTTAAGCAAATGATTTTATATATTTGAACAAAAATTGTGACATTACAAAATTTAGATTCTATTTGATGTTTATTGAAGTGCTGTGTGTGGATACACAATATTTGTTGTTTTTCCATCTGTTGCGTAGACGAATAAATGAGAAGGTTTAGCGATACGTGAGCAAGCCATATAGAGCAGTCCATGTGAGAAGCAATTATATTTATACGAGTTCGTATTGATATCTATTAATTAGTATTGAACTTGATACATGGAAGCGCCATCTGGTGGTAACTTTCATTAATACAAATATCATATTCATCTTCCCCATTAAAAATACATCATCTAATTTTCATGATAATCTGTTGAACGGGGCAGTAGTTGTTACTCTGCAGCGCCACCTGGTGGCAAGTGGCATCAATGAACATATAGAAACCTTCTCCGTAAAAAAAATAGTTTTTTAGTTCATCGATGCCATGCAGACAAACATTTTTATATATATAATTATAAAATCAATAAGTAAAATACAAAATAGTAATAAACAAATTTTAAAATTTAACTTTTAGTTTATTAAGGTTCGTAAAAAATTTATATATATAACATTTTCTATAGCTCTAGAGCTTAAGAACAAGCAGTCACTTAGCCCACACTGCAGTGGCGAAATGACCAGACTTTGAGCAAAAACAAAAAACCATTTGCTTGGAGAGGCTACTTCCGCTTACAACTTTTGTTGGCTTAAGTTCGCCGTGCAGCACTCCCAGTGTATTAACATTATTATTATATTTTATATTCATGCTTTGCTTATTGTGTTCTTATGGCTTATAGAAGTAGTGGCAAACTCGTCAAATAGTTTTTATCATCCGCAGTAATTTGCCAAATATATATGTACATATATATGTATATCTAGATAACTTTAATGTAGTGAACGCAATTTCCAGTTGACACTCAAAAGTCATACAAAATTCATAGGGTTTTGCCATAAATCTCATATGCCAATGACAATGCCTGTCAATAATGTGGAAAGTTTTTCGCCTTGACAAACAACAGCGAGAGAGAACAAAGTTTATTAAGTTTGTGCCATGGCGTAAGCCATATTAAAATACACTTTGCAAGAGCAACAACAAGATACACACACACACACACACTCACGCACACACACTCAACTGATAATCACTGTGGAAAATCGAATAATATGAAGTGAAATTGAAAAAATAACGTTGCCTACTTATGAGCGTCGTCTGAACTGAACTACTTCAAAAACGCATAAAAAATCAATGGCAACGAATGTGCGCAATAAATGTCAGTGAAAACGCAAACAACAACAACAACAATAAAGAGAATGAAAATGAAAATGAAAACGCCAAAAGAAAACTTCACATGCTGTATTCCATTTTTTTTTTGTCGTTGCCCAAAGATTTTTTTCCGGTTTTCATTTTTTCTTCTTTTTTTCATTTTTGTGCGCATAACATACTTGCGTGTTCATATAAGTGGTGGCGAAGTTGGGGCTGGGTGGCCTGGGGGCGTGGCTGTGGGTCTGAAGTGAGCGTGTGAATTGGTCGCGGGGCATACAAATTGAAAATCCGCCATAAATTGAAGAAGAAGGCGAAAGCAAAGTCTGCGTCTCAAAAGCTGATGACAATTTATTGTTCACACTTGTAACTGATGATGGTGCTTAGGGCCACACACATACACCGACACACACCGACACACACACACACACGTGCAGCAATTTGTGCCATGTGTTTGCCCAAGTATATTTCATTGTCTGCAGACCAAGCAAAAAAGTAGGCTCTACAAATTGCTAGCCATTATTTCCAAAGTCAATATACAATATATATGTTCTATATATATATATATATAGAAAGAGAACATATAAATATATATATATACAACATAAATTTGATTCCGCTTTATATTTCAGCTGGCCAGGTGTGCCTCTCACGTGTGTGTGTGTGCGTGACACTCGATGATTTAAAAGGCAGCTCTCAACTTTTGCATAACTTGCTCTCTCGATTCTCTTCTCGTTCTTTCTCGTTTTACGTGCGCTTGCAGTTGATTTTCATTTTCAACTTTAGCCATTTACAATGGAGTTTAGCGGCCGCCTTGGCTGCCGGCTAAGTGGTTTCATAACTTCCATTCAAAAACTACTGCTCGCATCTCTCGGCCTCAAACTTTTCCAATACGCGCACAAAGCTAAAACAAAAAGAACTAAATACCAAAAAAAAAAGAGCAGCGCAAAGGCTGCATGCCTCCTCTCTCTCACTCTCTCTCTCTGCCAGCCGCTTTAAATGATGCGGCAAATGATTTAAGATGAAGCTCCTCATCGTGTATTGCATAACAATTTGTTGTTGCCCCATTACAGCTGGACAGCGCCTGTTGACGCGCCAGCTCCACCACACTCGTTCATCACATTTAAATTCATAACAGCGAAAAAATATAACGGAGGGGGGAGAGCAAGAAAAAATTACAAAATATAAGAAATGGCTCTTGGGGCAAACAACGGGAATCCATTTTGTTGTTGCTGCCGACTGCGAGCGAAATTTATGAGGCTCGCTATAGCTACTAAGTCGCAGCTAATAGCGGCTTTAGAATTTATAGAGTTTTCGTCTGCGGCTTAGCAGTGCTTGGGCCATGGACACTGCGCACGTTACGTATACGCAATATCAATAGAGCAAAGCCACACGGCTGCCACATAAAGTTTGCCACGCACGAAATAGCTCTGGGTGTGTGTGTGTGTGTGTGTGTGTGGGTGTATTTGTGTGTGTGTATAGATATATATATATTACTAAAATTGGCCAAGTTATACGAAAAGACTTGAGCTGAGAGTAAAGATTCGAGCTTAAGTTATATAGATGGCAAATCAAGTTAAGGTTAAATAAATACGTTTACTTTTTTGGGAGCATATAAAAAATCAACTTTGTTTCTATTATGAATCAATGTTTCATACTTTAATAAATGGTCAACAATAAAATACAGTTACGGATGAACTGTTGCAGACATAATACTCTATTTAAGAGAAAAGTATTTATACTATAGCTAAGGGAAAAATTGAAAAATATTAATTGTAAAATGTATAAAAAAAATCAAAATAATATTTTTAAAATTATATTATCAGAACAAAAGCTTGATTTCAATATTAAAAATGTTTTCATTTTTAAAGGTAATAGGAATAATTAAATAGGAAGAATTCATTTTTAATTTATTTTTGAATCTTTTATGTATTTATTTGATCTCTTTCTGGAAGCCAATCTTTAGTTAGATCATTCATACTACACACAGCGTAGAAAACTATGTTTACCGGATTGTAATATTGCGGAAAATAATTGTTCAGTCTGGCAATATTCTTATCCCTACACTGTTTCATATAGTATTAAAAATATAACTATACCATATATATAAATATTCGACAATAGATAAATATTCATATATTTATTAGTTTCACTAGCAAAATATATAAAACAAAATATGCCCGGTTAGAGTATACAAAATTTGTAGTGCTTGAATCCCTGTCCTCCTTTGTGATTATTTAAAGCAAAGGCCTACTCTGCTTTTTTGACATATTATTCCTGTAATTTTTGCGGCAAAACGTTTAGTTGTGCCACATAAATAATAAATAAATACCCACACAGACACACACACGTACGAGCACAGAGCAAGGGAGAGGGTAGAGGGTTGGGCATTCAGTGAGGCGTGAGGTTCTGAGGTTTAGGAGCGGTTTACATAATGATGACCTACGTGCAAAAGACGAACCATTTTCATTGTTGCTGTAGACTTTTCTTCTAGAATCTTTGTTGCTCCGAATAAGGCTGTGGCTGGGGTTGGAGCTAGGGCTGGGGTTGGGGCTGGGGTAAGGGTCTTGATTTACAAGCCGGTTAGACAAGCTCTTGTGGATGGCCACAGTCAACCTCGACTGAGTTATAACGTGGGCTGGCTTCTGTATTAATTTGCATTTTGTTGACTCAATTCATGCAGCAAAATGTTTTTACATAGATTTAGCATAAAATATTTAAAACAACTTCTGAGAAGCAGCCAGCCAGCAGCGGCGGCAAAAAGTACAAACGCTTTGTAAAGTTTTTCCTTTATTTTAATTGTTTTTTTTTTTAGCAGCACTTTTGTATATAACTGTATCAGGGATAGTCCCTCCATCGATATGCAAATGCGTTGCTACAGAACAAGAGAGAAAGCGAATCAAATTGAAAAACTTTCAAGTGCTCTCAACTAATAGTCGTAAATATTTATGCATCCATGTGTAAGCCGGGCAAATGAAATTCAAATGTCTGTCCGACTGTCTCAGCTAGACTTAGCCGCAGTCCTTGGCCACGCCCACGCCAAATCGAGTGTATGTGGGCGGTAGTTCAATCAATGCTGGCAGCTTTCATTTAAATCCTTGTTATGTGCCAAGATTATATCACAATTGAGTTTCGCCTGAACCAAACTCCAACCAAACCAAACCAAAACGAAACGAAAAAAAAAACAGATAGAAATACACATATTTTGCTGGCATACATTGCTAATGAAATTAAATTGAAATTTTTTGGTCATGGTCATTGATATAGCTATTTTACAACTCTGAGCGTGGAATATGTAATCAATATTACGCTTGAATAAAAATTGCTCTGCAAATAGCTAATAGACAATAGCCCCGTTAATTATTGGATTGACTTCAAATTATGCTGCGGCATTCAAATGAAATTCCTATGCACTAGAATAGCATGTACATTTGGTATTTTGCAACACTGGCTGCAGGCAAACCATTGTTTGAATAGAACATTGTTTAGGTAATGTTAAGCCTAATTAATTTTGGATTTCGTGAGCAGCACATAGATAGAAGCAAATTGATTGTACTTTGGCTACATTGTATTAGCATTACTTTAACTATACAACACTGGTTATGTGTTGTAAATAATTTATATAATATCAATTAATTTAAACAAAAGTTATATATCTGTTATTCATACTAAAATTCATTGAGCACAATTGTACTCAACTTTTTCTGAGAATTACTTTCCCAAATTTACAATTTAACATGTGTAAAGTGACTGTGTTCGTTTCCTCAAGTGATCAATTTTGTATGCAATAAAATTTTCTTTAAATAAATCTATTTTAATATTTCTTTTACTTTTGCTTAACTCCCATCGATTTAGGCAACTTTTTCGCCTTCTTTGTGCTGCTCACTTTCATTTAATTTGTGGCAGCTTAACTAAGCCGCTTTGCAACAGACTTTTGAAATATTTAACAATCTATATAAACAAATAAGAGCATAAGCATCATGGCACATAGCCAGCATAGCAGCCACCATACCAGCATCATTTTCATCTGCATCTCATTGAGGCGCTGACTGAGCTCGACTCGACTCGACTCGGTTGCCATATCCTGTTGCCAACTAATATAAATTTATGTCCTTAAGAGCGCACAGTGTGACACAGACACGCACAGCAAATTAAAATCAACTGGGAGCAGTCGTTATGGAGGCTTTCACTTTCGCTAATGTGTTATGAGAGGCAGTCAGCCAAGCCAAGCCAAGCCGCGCCAAGCCAAGCAGAGCAGAGCAAAGCACAGCAAAGCAAACCAAAGCAAAGCTCAGTTGTGTTGAGTCAAGCAAACCAACCAGTGAGAGTTAATAAGCGGTGGGCGTGTGTGAGTGTGAGTGTGTGTGTGTCAGTGTATGTTTAAGCAAATAGGTCGCCAGTTATACACACACGCTGTCGCATTTTAACGCCCTAAAGCTTACATTGTAGTCGTCGTCGTATTTGGCCAACTGAAAGACACCGCCAGCAAACGGCAACAAACAAGTTAGTGGTAGGTGGTGGTAAATACACGACTCGTAAATACCCTGTACGAAATTTGTAGTGGGAAGATTGGAAACTTTTTAGATGAGAACTTGAGTATTGCTTGGGTCTTGCTTGAGTCTTGCTTGAGTCTAGCTTGAGTCTTGTTTGAGTCTTGCTTGAGCTATGCTTGAGTCTTGTTTGAATCTTCATACAATTATTTTTGAACCAACTTTTAGGGTACTTTTTAATAGTGATTTCTACTTCTTTTCATAACCACCTCCTTCAGAATTTTGGCACAACTGCCAAATTTTAAGTCCTCAAATTTAAACGTTTTATCCGAGATAAATATGCCTAGTGATGACATTTACAATACATCGTAATATACCCCTTCCATTTCCTGTTTACGAGGCATCAAAAAGAACTCTAAGAAAATATGCATTAAAAGTTGAATTTTTTGTGGGACTGCTGTTATTGTGTATGAGTGTATGTGTGTGTATGAACCGCAAAAGTCAAAGCGAAAAAAAATTAAACTTAAGATTAAGGCGAAGCAGAAATGTTCTGGCCACAGGCAGGAGTGGCGCTTTGGGGGATTACCAAGCAGCACACAAATGCTGACAAGAATATACACACACCTACACACACACTCACACACACACGCGCAGTCATCAACACACACTCGTGTTTAATCAGATGCGCATACATACATATCTGAGTGCGAATTTACAGATGAAGTCTGTTAAAGCCTGTGTGTGTGTGTGTGTATTAGTTTTTTTCGCTTTTTTTGTTGGTTGTATTTGCACTTATTTCATTTCGCAAGTCACTTTCTTTACTACACATTTAATTTGACTCGCACTCTACCTCTCACTCTCCCTCTTTCTCTGGCGCACGCTGCGTATGAGTGATTAAAAGTTTGAGCATTAAGCAAATTGTATCTAATCCCAGCCACGCTTTTTGTTTCCCTTTTTTTTTCTTTTGCTGCTCACAGACAGCAATTCCTTTTAGGTTAGGTTAATTAGAGCACGCACCAATAAACAGCCTACAAGCAAATCGTTGTCAGGCAATCAGCAGCGAGCAATATCGAAGTTCGTATAACCAATTCTATTTCCACATTTCTGGACTTCTGCAGGCTCGGATTCTCGCTTCTTCTTCTTTTAGCTGCTGCCAGCAGCAACTTTCAGACTGTTTGAGTTGGTTTTTGCTTTTGCTCTTGGCCTGGCCAAGACATTTGTGGCCTGATTTGATTTTCAGTTCGAGTGGCACATGCGATTTGGCATTTCAATTTGCTTGCCCGCCCGGCTGCTATCCTCCAATTATTATGCAACAAACAAATAATCGAATATGCTTTTTGAAATCTGGCCACAGCTGTCGCCGCAAGCCTCAGCTTCAGCCCCACCAATCCCCGCCGGCAACAATAAAGAAAAATTACAAAGAGGCTGATAATACTTCTGTTGCACGCAAAACTTTTTAATCGATGAAAGTTTTGTGGCCCAAGTACGTGTGCCGGAGTCTGTGCCGGAGTCACAGCCGAGCCGCATGCCAACTTTAACCTTTGAATTCGGGCAACAGCTGCGCCAGCCTCGCATACATCACAAATTTGTCCGAAAATTTGGGCACATATTATTAATTGGTGCCAGATTTCAAACATGACATCAATTCCACTCGAGCAGCACTAAGAGACTTGCGAAAATTCTAGGAAACAAATCACAGCAGGCGTGGCCTTTGCATGAGCGTGCCAAAAGTTTGAATATGTATCGATTGGAAGTTTTCTTAGAGCCAAAATCCCATACATATATTAAGGCTTTCTTCATGTTATGAAAATTTAGCATCGGGGAAGTTTTAAGTTTACCTAGAAACATGCAAATAAAATCAAATTAACTATTTACAAGGAATTCAATTTAGTTTTTCCATTTAGTTAAATCAATTTTCAGTATAATTTTATTTTATGAAAATGGAAAAACTAAATTGATTTCTGTGTAAATAATTAATTTGCCTTTCTTTTCTTGTTTCATGATTTAAATAATCGTTTTTAAAGCTAAATTAAATATATAAAAAAATGTATTTATTTAAATTCATTTTATTTAACAAGCAAAAAATAAATATTTTTTTTTTTTTCTGTAGAAATTAAATTTATAATCCGCCTAAAATTAAAAAAAAAAAAACATTTAATCTGCTAACACAAATTAATTTAATGAAACATTTTTAAATTATATTGTTATATTCATATACTTATTTGCATTAAGGTATATAATATGAAAATGCATTTTAGATGTATGTATTACATTTGCTTTGAAAAATTAATAAAAAATGTAAAAACAAATATTTTGTTTATTACTTTATGAAGATATTTAGTACCCTCATTATATTTTTAAATTTTATATAAATAAATAATTTTTTTAATTTTGTATAAAAATTTTATAAATATAAATAATAAAAATTAATTTAAATTAGTTTCATAAATTTTTTTTATATTTTATTGAATTAAAAAAATATATATATTTGAAATCATTAATCAAATTAATTTATAAAATTGAAATAATATAATTATATATGTACATGTATGTTATATATATACATATATAATTAAATGCATAAAATTCTAAAAATACTATAAAATACTATAAACTGTTATATTGTTAAAACATTATTCCAAATCATGTAAGAAACAGTTGAGATAATAGGCTGCCAATCAGAATTCGACTTACTTTTTCACTTTAAGGAACAAGTTAAATTATTCATTTTTCAGTTTTGAGCAATGCAAACCATATTATAATTCAGTTCAAAAATTCCTGAACTACTCACAATTCCTAACCAAGAAAATAAATTTATAATTTCCAACTAGCAAATCCAACTAAATATGCTGAGTAATCCCGTTTTATTTATGATTATTTCCCATTAGAAAACTTAAGACTGAAGCCCATTAATAAACTTAAGATTTGTACGCTATTTATAATGTCTAGACATTATTTGCAAGCATCTGCTGGTTGGCTCTTAGATATAGAAATAAATTTACTCCATGCATAAAATTAACTAGAATAATGTGACAGCCGCCTACATAGCGTAAGGACATTGTTGCCTAGCCAGAAAACGATTTGGGTTTATCTATTGACGCATGCATATATTAGCAGGGCACAGAGCAAGCGTTCGACTAGATAATTACAAGCTAAATAGAAAAAGCTACAAGGAGCGAGCGAGAGACAGACACTGCCAAAGAAAGAGACAGCCAGAGACAGACCATAAATAATAATTAAATGCGTGACTAATTACTTGTGTAATTTGCTATTATTAAGCAGCAGCAGCACTAACAAAAGACGGAAGTTGGCGTAGTCATAACAGATATATGTATATATACAGACAAATAAGCATATGTGCGATAGAACGAGTGAGATGGTTTGTAAGAGAAGGAGAGAGAGAGAAGGGAAGAGAGACTCGCATAATGAGCTGGCAATATGTCGAGTTATCGCTAGAAATTAAGTTCAAGTTGCGGCTGCTTGATAGGTATTTGTCAATGCATAAGTAATCTAGGCGAGTGCGTGTGTGTGTGTGTGTGTGTGTAGGTGGAAATTTGTGTGTGGCTGCGCGTGTGGGTGTGAGGGTGTTGACGATGATTAAGTTGACAACAACTGTCAACTTTGCTTTAGCGCGCGCTGACATAACCTAAACGCACTCACACACACACGCGCACACAGACAGAGCTCGCACACACACACACGCAGTTTGCTATGGCAGCTGCCCCGTTGTGGTTGGCCCCCAGCTCTTGCTCTGCGGCTTAATGAGTCTTGATTTATTTCATTTCCTTCATTTTTCGATACGACGTTGTCGGCGCCGTCTGCGCCTTGACTCCCGTACACACACACACACACACACCCACACACACACACACACTTATTATGCCTTGGCATGTGTTTTCGCGCTGCTGCTGCTGCTACTGCGGCATCTGCTTATTTACATGACAACAACAAAATTCATTACTCATGCTCTGCTTTGGGGCATCATCTGATGCGCTTCTTCGTCTTCGCGATTCACTTTTACCTGTGCGCGTGGTTTAATTAATACATTGATTGCTTAATTAAATTTCTGTGCATGCGACATTTAACGTTGACATCGCTAAGCGATTCGCAAAACGTGTCCCGCCACGCAAATATGCATTGCTTCGAATGCTAATTGAACTACATGTGCGCGTTGAACTAATTCCATGAACTAGCTCTAAAAAAACGTTTTGACTAATAATGTAATGGCGCATAAATTCTGTAGAATTGAACAGTTATGAGTAGCAGCTGAAGAAATGAATAATAACAAATTATAAAATATTTAAAAATCCATAAAATAGCAAAATATCAAATAATATAAATATATATAAAAAAGATAAATCTCAACAAAACTATTTTCGTTCAATATATAAATATATAAAATTTATACTACATAAAAGAAATGATTCCACAAAAATGTTTCGTCTGAAAAAGTCTTTCTTTATATTCTCTGGATTCAAGAATTTTCTTTTATATTCATTTTATATTTCAAAAATATTTTGTTACCTCGTAAATTTTTGATTTTTTTATAACATGATTTTTATGCATTTTTTCCGATCACTTTTTACTTCAATTGAATTTACATTCTATTTTCGCTGTTAGTCCCAGTCGGTTCGATATAAGCCAATTCCTTATGTATTTGTTGCAGCCCAACAATTGGGACAAAGACTTAACCCGATTCGCCCGATTCCCAACTCCCACATGTCAGCTTACGCGCAAAACGTTGCGAAAAGCTCTCGCAAATTGTTTTCTTTCGGCTGTGCCCCTGCTTATCGCAGCGCGCTGTGTGTGTGCGTCTGGGTCGACATCAATAGTTTTTACGTTAGCTCACAACAATATCAATTTTATTTTTATTTTGTTCGTAAAAAAACGGGCTTTACTCTCATGTAAAGATGAAGCTACAAGTTGATTGCCTACATACCCTCTGAATGTAAGAGAGTGATAGAAAAATAATATTTAAAATTCCGAGACAATTGGAATATAGAAATAAAAGTCAAGTTTGTTATTAAATCATTCAATAATTTAAAAAAAAAATAATATTTAAATTATATATAATAAAAATAGTATTTTATTACAAATTATCTCTTTGCTTATTTATTGGAATCCTTCCTGAAAACTTATTTTTAATTTATATTCAGGCAAAAGTTGTTTAAGTAAACACACATTGTATTATACACCCCTGTGTGATATTAACATACATATATTTGTTATATACACATACTAGATTATTTAAAACTCTATACTACTTTATACTCCCCAACCGAAATTCCTCTAACCTTAATCTTTAGTTTCAGCTCGAATAAAGTTATTAAATTCACGCTTAGATTTCTCATATCTGTTTAACATTTCAACAATTTGAGCGCTATAATATTTCTCTCCCTTCTTTTTTTTTTTTTGTTGTTGTAATATTTACAAACATTAGCCAGGGGAATCAGTACACGAGCTTTTTCAATATCCGGCACTTAAATTTTATTACTTTGCACATTTGATGGCCGCCATTTTGTGCAACCTGTGCTGCACGTGCTCCCAGAGACATACTATCTTGCTCTCGCGCACATTCACGTTCACATTCTAGCTAGCGGTATTCTGTTGCAGCGCTCTCTGCATATAATCTCCATAAAAATACATATAAACAAAATGTAAAATTCATAAAAAAGAGAAAAATAATGCGAAACCGAGCATTTTTCGCCTTGCAGCTGGCATTTTATTCGGTCGCTGCGGCTGCTGCTGCTGCTGCTGCTGTACCCCTTGCTCTTGCTCTTTTACTCTTGCTTGGACGCGCTTGCACTTACACTCGCTCTACCTCTCCCTTTCACTCTTGCGTCGACATTGTTTGCGTGCGCTATGCATTTGCTTTGGCCTGTCTGCGGTTACCCTTCCACTTGCCTGCCTCTCTGCCCTTCCCGCCCTCTCTCACTCTCACTCTTTCGCTCTCGCTCTAACTCCCTCTAGCCCTCTAGCCATGTTTATTTGCCTAAGCGCCGCTTGTTGTTTGTTTACACTTTTTCGGTTTATGTTTCCTCCTTTTGTGCGGGTGTCAATTTTATTTACTTTTTACTGCACCAACTTGACTTTTATGCCCATTTCTGTTCCCGGTTCCCTGCACACTGCAACTGTTCCCAGCTGTGAACTGTTTCTGCTCCGTTCGCTCTGCCCGCCGCCCGCTCTCTGCCTGCTCGCTATGCGAACAAGTTGTACTCCAAAATTTGACTTCTCTTGGTTTTATTTTTGTGTTTTTAGGTTTTTGAATCTAGACATATAATCATTTATTTATCTCTGAAAGCAGAAGTGTATAGTGCTCAGATAATATTATTATTTATGGTTATATTATTTTTTGCATAGGGTTAATGTAGAACTGCATATTCACAACCTAGATTAGTTTTTACATAATAAAACAAAACTTCCAGCTATATCTCTTACGTATATTTTATAAATAAAGAGGTGTAATATTTGCCTTCTAAAGAGAAACGTAGAATAATTGAAGTTCAAATACTGAATATTAAATACCTTGAGAATTTAATGATATATAAAAATTGCTCATATGGCATATATTTATATACAGTACATATATCAGCTGGATGATTAAGTATATTCTTAAGAGTTCGAGGTTCACAGCTTTAATTAGCTTAGATTTGTTAGGATACGCTCTTTGATTGGAAAATGAGAAGTTCAATAGGAGTAATAGTTCAATGGAACACATATAATACAAATCTAGAAACTCTATTTTCCATTTCTAAAAATCCAGGGTATTTTTAGCAAAACTCAGCTTAAACTCTCTCACACACATACACACTTTCAACTATAAATTCGCTCGCATAATGTAAACATAAACAGGGCAATAAAATATGAAAGGTTTGAGGCGAACAGCGACAGTCGCCAACTGGCAGCCACACCCGCTGAATCGAAGTCGAAGTCGAAGTCAAAGTCGAAATCGAGATGGATATTACGTATGCTGTGGAGAACGCACACGACGAGAATATATTGACGCACGATCTGCCAGTGGAGAAGGAGGTGAGATTCCACTTGAATTGAGAGAGAGAAAGACATTGTCTGTATTGAAGCCTAGCCAAGTGCTGATAGCTTTGGTATTTCCAGTATTTGTCGTTTATGCTGTCGCTGCTGACGCTCGAGCCGCATCCCGATGACAGTCTCAACTGCGACGAGGAGACTCTGCGAATGCGACAGCAATTGCTGATCTACAAGGCAGAGGTGGATGCACTCGATCGCAATGCCGACGACTACTACGCAAAGAAGGAAAAACTGATCTTTAAGATCTTTTGCGAGTTTCGCGGCCTGGTCTACGAACCCGAGAAGCTGGAGTGCTGCTGCGAATACCCGGAAAACGAGGACAATAATTAATTAATTAACGATCAATAATTAATTAACAAATAAAGCAATTGAGTTGAAGCCGGATAGTGAAACGATCCTGTTAAGTTTCCAAAATAGTTTCTCATGTTTATCGATAAATATCGGTTGGTAGACAAATGATATATAAATCTAGCTTCTCGTACATCCCAGCAGATATAAGTTCTCAGCTTTATTGAATAAATCAATTAAGCTAAAGCTTAAACTTCCTTACCCTGGCTTCACTGTGGCCTCAGCTGCTGTCTAGGCTTTTTCTCCAAATGTGGGGCATTTAAATTATACCAAAATCCGAATACCTGCAGTCGGGAGAACACGCAGCCAGAACATGGCCAACAGTACAAATGCCTCAGTCCTAGCTGTAACGTAGCCTTTGTGCCTTGTCTACAAATTAATTTCAACTCAGTTGGAAGCCTAAGCTAAAAACCATTTGAATGCCAGGCAAATTATTCAACAACCAAATAAACAAGCACCCGGGCGTGGCACTAGGCACCCTCACTGCGTCCGTGTGCGTTCACAAAATGACTTAACATGTCTGAAACTGATTATAGCTCTGGCAGGCCAAGTAAAATATGTATATATATGTATGTATGTATGTATTATATAAATGTATGTATATATGTATATTTATGTATAAGTGTGTGGGTGTGTGGTAGTCCGCATCATTGCTTACAGGTGCCACCAAGTGGCCGTGTCCATGTGGCTTACGCACGACTTATGCGTAGACATCATTAGGCAAAAGTGCGTATATTTTAATACCCTGTAACGCAGATATTACGAGGGTGTATGCAAAAGACAAAACGAATGTGTAAATTGAATTGTAACGGCTGCGTAAAGACTAATTTGCTAGATATGATTATATGATATTGATTCTTATCAATATCGATATATATCGATGCAATCTAATAAATGTCATAAATTTATGAAATTTCAAATATAATTTGCCAAATATATAAAAAAAAAAATACTATTAAAACTATGCAGGGTATCTTCTAACCAAGTCTCTTTCCCATATATATCCTATTACTTTCTGTCTATTTCAAGAATGTGGAAATAAATTGGCTTAGGTGCCTGTTGGAATGCTGAACTAACAACGTCAAACTGAATAGAACGCCAGCGTATTGAACATGGCACTGGAACCGGATCGGAAGCCAAAGTGAAGGTTCATTAAAATTTGACTTTCGTTGCATGATGCAAGAGGCGGGCAGAGCAACTCATTGGAATTTGTTTAATTAAGCATAGTTACCTAACATGCTGACATGTGCGCGCGTATCCAACCCCATTCGCACAAAAACCCTCCAATTAATTGTCTAATCGAATTTAATAGCTCAGTGTTAAAGGCAAAACTTTAAACTAGCTGCTTGAGATATCAGCGGGAAAATTTCGCCTTCATTAATTATCGCAACAAAATGCGCGGCTCCGACTCAAGCTCCGGCTCCGGTTCACCCGCCCGCTCGAAACTTTGCACGCTGCATGGGCGCTGTCAGGCACACATGCACACGCCCCCCGTTGGGCAGAGGGTGTAATTAAGCAACATCTACCGTTTCGGCGTTGCCACACCACGTTCGCATGGTTCGGCCCGTCTTACTCCGTGTTTGGCTCGCGGTTTTTAGGTGCGTGCTGGGCCAAACTGTACGACTCCGCTGTTCACTGCCATTTCGACCCATTCACTCAAGTATTAATAACAGCCAAAGTGTTGCTTGGGAAATTTATTAAGATGCCGTCGCCGGCAGGCGTTGCCACTCGGCCCTGCTCGTTGATGCCTCAGCTGTTGCCACTTCAAAATATTTTAGGGCCTTTTCTTTTCATTTATATATATATATATATTTTTTTTTTTCTTTCTCTCGGTTTTGTAGTTTTGTTTTGTTTTGAGGCCTTGGCGCTTGTGTCTATAATTTGGGCAATTTATTTACAATGTGGCGTATGCGTAATATTTAAAGAGCCTTAAAGAAGGCGTAGAAATTTTCTAAGAAACGTCTACAAAATTCATTTAATATTGACATCATCAGTGCCTACAAAATTTTTTACGACCTAAGCTTGAGCTAAGAGATAGCATTAAATATGTTTAATAAAACTTCAAGATATTTGCTTTAAGGTAAAATTATTTTTTTTTTGCTTTTCAGCCTTAAACTGCAGCTAATGGACTTAAGCTTAAGGTGTAAATACACGTCGATTGATATGCTGACAGAAAAATGTATTTTATTTACAGTCTGATAAAAAAAAAAAAAATATTTTGTATTTATTTATTTTTTTATACTATTTATTTTGTATTTATATATTTGTGTTTTGCAAACATTTTATCAAAATATTGTTTACTCTTATGTTTTTATTGTTTTATCTGCAATCAGAATTCTGTATTATTTATCAACACTTTATCTCGCACACAGAGTTGTCAAACAATTTTTCATTTTCTCACCATTTTGTTGTGGTCGGTTTTATGGTTAAGCTCTGCGAGCAATTTGCTGCTCTGTTTTATTTCTAAATTGCGTGTACTAAATAAATAAATTGGCTTTCAGCAACTATTTTTATGAGTGAAACTTCTTGCAGCCATCGCCGGGCAGTAAAATAATATTTTATTTTGCGCTCTTTGGGGTACAATTTATTCAAATACAACTGACAATAAGTAGGAAAAGTTCTTAGCTCGAAAATGACGGGCTAATAGATGACCAGTAAATAGAAGCAAATTGTGAAAAAGTGAGATATCTTACGTATTTCTTGATTCAACGATTTCCAAACTTTAGTTATCTAAAAATAAATAAATTTAGTCTATCCATCTCACAGCACAACATTTCCTGACTTTATAATGTGCCCTTATTTCGTTATTCCAAAATCGATTTTATAAAGGAAACATTAATATTGCAGCAGAAACAAATAATTTTCATGAATTCATTTCAAAGTCCCCATGTCCCATCTTTTCCCATTTTCAGTAAAACAAGACTACACAATATGACACCCACATACATTTTCATGTCCGGCCAGTCATAAACTTTCCACCAATGAGTCAGCCATACAAGACTGCCTGGGTCTGGCTCGTGCCTGCCCAGAACTCCAATTGCAACTGCACAAAAGATGAACTGACAGTGCCATAAAATAGTTTCTATCCGCAAAAAGACAGCGGTTGCAGTCGGTTGAAGAAGAATAATGCGAACTTTGTGTGATGCGATTGCTAAATGAATACTACAATATGTTAACCCTGAAAAACTACTTTTTCTGCTTACGCTTAAAATTTATGGAATACTCGAGGGAATATGCAGGAGGAAAATATAATAAGATATATTGGCGAAATTATTAACACAAATATATTAAATAATGAAATAGGAAATGAAAGGTAACAGTTTATATATTTAATTTTGTATTTATTAGTTTATAGCAATTTAGTTAAAAGTTAAAAATTGTTTTAATTTATTTTGATCCATTACAACTTACGAATTTTTAGCATTGGCAAACTATAAAAATCAATTTAAGTTATTCTACAATTAAAAATATGGAAAATATTTAATATATTACAAAGTTATTCATTGTTTTGCTTTCAACCCTCTAGAAATTATTTTGCTGAATCATAACATCATTTTTAATGTAGGTTTTATTTATGAACTAAAAAACTTATTCATGGAAGAAAGGAATTTTATGTAACATTATGGGAGTCAAAATACTTTTAAATTTCCTCAACAAAAAAAATAACTATCAGTTTTTTATTTTATGCAATAATTTGCTACTATAAAATTATTCATACTTTATAAATAATTTAAAACCCTTTTCTCTGACTGTGCCCACAATTTTTTTAATGCGTTTTAAACTCAGAAATAACCAGAGACTTATATCTCCTTTCGCCGAGAAATATTTAATATTTTTTTGTCAGCCACATGCGGAGCATCGATAGTGAGAAAGATAAAAAAAAAGTCAAGAAGAGGCGCAACCACCTACCTAATACTCGTTCTAGGGGCAAAAAAATTTTAATTATAAAATAAAGATTAAGATTTTCCAATATGCCGAGCCAGCATGGCACCGCAATTTATAGTTCTATATACTATGTAGAGTATAAACATTGCCCAGAGCCAATATTCTCCGGTGCAAAATCGTGAACGAGAATGCGATAAAATAAAATAGTGGAAAATGGAGCGCAAAAATATCTCCGACACTCGCAGCGGGTGTGAATTTATGGCCGTAGACGTAAGGTCATAGTTCAGCATATGTCTGCATGGCTTGGCCCAACAAATCATCATTAAATGGGGGCACATAGAGAGCGTGGACAGCAGCCATAAATAATAATTTAATTATTTTATTACTTAAAAATGCACAACAAATGCGCTTTATACACGCGCTCGCAATTAACATCGCACACTTGGCAGCCTTAAAGTCCGACGAGTAATTGCCTCAATAAAATAACCAAATGAAACGTGGCCCCAAATAAAGTGAGCAGCAGGGTCCAAAGAATCCATTCAAGCAACAAAGCAGTCAAGAGCCAACTCGTAAGTAACTGGACAGGTTAAAGCGTATAACGACTAAGAACAACAAATAAAGGAGCTCAGGATTTGCAAGGACAGACTAGAAGATACCCACACTCAAAGATATGGAGTGAATGGACCTAAAGAAAGTGTGCAGAAATGTTCATTAATTTATTATTTATCTGAATCTATGCCACGAAAAACGAAATTATAATGGCGTAAGTTGATATTGAAGTAATAAGAGAAGCTAGCTGGAAGCATTATAAAGAGTTATGTATGGAAAATATGAGAATGCATATTTTTAATTAGGTCGAATTAAATTAGGAAGACTAATACGTCAGTTGCCATTACGACTCCTGTGTGAGAATATAAACATGTACTCAAAAGAAATAATTATGATAACACTCATCTACTTCTATATAGAAGGAATCCGTTCAATATTTTTTGCTCAAATAGTTGTTTGACAAAAAAAAATAAAAAACTTTTAATCGATTTTTATCGATTTAATAAAATGCATTTAAATAGCCAAAATAGCCAAATTTTCAGAATTTAAAAGATATTACTGATAATGAACAACTACTTCCTAGAATACAGGTCTCAAAATCAGATATCGATTATATAAATGATATCAATAAACAAATATATAGTTTAAAAAATAAAAATAATTCTTATTTTTATTTAACTCATCTGCTGTTACGCATTCCGCTAATTGTATAAGTTTGTACGTAAACAATATACCCCATTTGAAAGCCTTTTCAATGGGTGCAACGCATAACAAATGGCAGAGACAAAAGGAGAAAGGTGGGCGTTGGGCGTTGGACGATGCAGGAACATTCAGCAGGGCAACTGGTTTTCATTTCAGCTCTTGCCATGGCGTTTGAAATGTCACAACACAGTGCGACAAAAAGGCGTGGCCACAATTAGCCCAGTCGGGATATACGGTGTATGGCAAAATGAAAATGTGCACGTGTGAGTGTGTGTGCGAGTGTGCGCATACTTTTTGCTGGCATCGTATGGGTATGGCATGATGCTTATTATGCTTGTGGCAGCCCTTTTAACATGGGCTCCATTTCAGCACGCACACACGACATCGCAATGTATAACTCAGTGTGTGTGCGCGCGTGTGTGTTTGTGTGTGTGTAATCATAATTGTAGTGGCTGCAAATAACAACAACAGCAACAGCAGCAGCAGTGCACACACAACAAAAGGCTTTTTACAGTCTCCTCTGCCTGTTTTCGTCCCGGTTTGCATGTGTTGTCGCCTTTTTCGTTCTATTCGCAGCGCCTGCCTCAAAATGTCAACTGTAAATTCTTTTGCGCTTCTTCGCATTGTTGTTGTTGTTGTTGTTGCTGTGGTTGGGTTTTGTTAAGCAGAGTTCATGTAACCCTTACGGCTAATACAAATACATACTTATTGTACTAAAAGCACCAACAACAACCACAACAGCAGCAACAATGCCAAGCTCTGGCATTTTATTAAGATGCGCACTAGAATTTGTCTGCCAAACAGCCAGCAGAAATGATTGGTACACAAAGGCTGAGCTGAACGACAGCAGCGACTGAAAGCGATTCTTAAAATAGTTGTTGACTCTCAAGAATGAGGGAGCTGAGAGTTAGCTGGAGCAAAACAATTTTGCATATGGAATGCGAATGCGATAAGTAGAAGTAGAGCAAAAGCTTAGATTTAAGGGGAAGAAAATTGGGATTATATTTGAGAATAGATATAGAGTAGGAGTATACGAGATATAGAGAAGGAGTATAAGAGATATGGAGATGGTGTATGGCAGTATAGGAGTGAAGGAGTATATGAGTATAGGAGTATAGGAGTATAGGAGTATAGGAGTATAGGAGTATAGGAGTATAGGAGTATTGGAGTATAAGAGAAGAAGAGTGTAGGAGTGTAGAGGTATAAGAGTACAAACGTGCGAAGTAGAGGAGTATTGGAGTATGATAGTAAGAGTAAGAGTATGTAATTCTATCAGTGAACAAACAGAAAGACAAACGTTATTTTTATATAAAATTAGCCAGCTTAGAATTCAATTTATTTTTTGCAAAAAATTCAAATCAAATCAATTACTGAACAGCTTAGCTAACAAATAAAATATATGAACTAACAACAATAATAAATAAACAAATCAAACAGAAAATAAAACAACAATGGAATTTTTTCAAAACAAAAAACGCAGTTGGTGACAATCGAATAAACAAAACTCAATTCGCTCTGTAAACAAAAAGTTCTGAATCAGAGCGGGTTTTTCAACGGAAGAGAAAATAATAAAGAGGAACGAACAGTTAAGCAATTGGTTTCAGGCAGAAAAATTGTCGATGATGACTGAATAAATTGAAATATATTGATTGATGGCAAAGCATAAATATATGAGAGCAGCTGAAACGAATTGAAATTGTATCAGAATTAGATGAGAAGAGGGGAAGAAAAAAAGAAAGAAAATGAATATATCAGTAAAATTGAGTTATATTTTTAGATCTGCTGATAACTATATAGAACTGTGTTCATCGATCCGTAGCGCAACTATATAGAAGTGAGATATAAATATATATACATACAACTTTATTCATAGATTTTTCATTCAATTAAATAAAAGTTATCTTATATATATATTTAACAACAAACTGTGCTAATATTTTGTCTTGTGGCTTGAACTATAAAACTACGGCTGACGGCTTAAGGGCACAAAGAAAAACTAACAAACACAAAGCGAGCAGAAAAAAAAGCAAATAATATAAAAAAAATAACAGCTTACATTTGAAATAATTTCATTGAAGGGCGTGCGGAAAGGCACACATGGCGACAGAGAAAGAGAAAGGACGAGAGAGTGAGAGAGAGAGAGAGAATGAGACGGAGATTGGGATAAAAAACAATGAGAGAATGGCTCGAATGTAAAATAAAAGAAATGCTAAAAGTTTTCTCATGTCGCCAACGGGAAACGCAAAGCGGAAACGGAAGTCACATTTGGACCACATGTGCGGACATGTCGCCCATAATTTCAACACACATAAATATGTAGATTTACATTACATTTGCGTGCACTTTGTTGAATTGCCAGAGCAATCAAATTATAGGCGCGCGCAAACATGCAAACATACACACAGCACATATATATTCATGAATTATATATGTGTTTAAAAACAGTTTTTTAATTATACAAGATAAATACAAAATATTAATTTGATAACAACAACATTGAGGCACAAGAAAAATAATCAACAGCAACAACAAAATGTTGGCAAATTATGCACACAAACATTACAATAATAAGAACGACAGCAACAGCAACAACAGCAACAACAATGACAATAAAACACAGGTAACAACAGGTAAGAAGCAGCACAACTGGCTGCCATTCAGCCAAGTCTCCAAAAAGCACAAAAGCTTCGATGTGCCTTACAAAAGGAACGAAAAATATAAAAAACAAAAAAAACGCGCTGCTAACGTAAACAATGCCACAAAAGCAACACGTGCCCCCAACCAATAGTGAAATGCCACGACCTCCCAGACCCCACCCCCAGCTAGCACAACAGCCCACTCACCTGCCAGCTAAATGCTCACGTAGCCGTCTTAATGAGCCACAGGTTTTACTTATACAATGGCAATGCCGACAGCTAACAACAATAACAGCGAAGCGACAGAGACGGACATATATATATTAAGTATATCAGAGAGAGAGAGAGAGGAAGAATGAGTGTATGTCCACAAGCAAATGAAATAAAATGGCTTAATTTATTAAACACGAAAATAAGGTAGAGCCATAGCCTTTTCGGTCGTGCCTTTAATTAAAAATATCAAAACAAAAAAAGAATTACCTCGAGCGTTGCCAGAAGAAAGGTTTTTCTGCACACCGCACACCTGGCGCGCAATCACATTTTCAAACAATTTCCACATGTCAAACTGCGGAACAAGTAAAAACCTTCTAGCTCGACCCATCGGACCCATCACAGCAACAGCCTCGCAGACTGACAGAAGTAAATAGTTTGTGGCCCTGCCCTGTCTACGAGCGAGCTGACACTATGTCTGCCCAGCTGACAATGAAGTAATTTGCCCAAATTGTTACCTGCTAATTGGCAACCGGAATATACACACACCTGCACACACACACTAATAAAGAAAACCACAAAAGAAATCGGAAGCTGTGAGCAGCTCAGGGAACTGTGCGATAAATTAGTTTTCAAATTGTTTTTTTTTTTTAATGCTTAAATTCATTTTATCTCTGTAGGATATATCTTATATATGTTATATAGAATTTCATTGAGTTCAATTATTTTGTATACTAATTGACTTACAAGTTCAAACATGATTAAAAAGTATTTAAAGAGAAACAAATAGTGAACTTTTAAATACTTTATTCTCTAAATTTATTACTATTTAATTTTTTTCTGCTTATTACATTTTATGTTTAATTGCATAATAATAATAATATGAATTATCATAATCTAACAAAAATTTCCACAATTCTATGAACAGACATTAATTATGCATACATAATCAAGGCATAAATTTGCTAAACGCAAAACTCACTCAATTTTTCAATTAAAAATTCTAATCTCTTTTTCCATGGCATGATTCATTAATTTAGCCTTTTCCTAAAAGCAGTTTTAGCCTTATTACAGCTTCAAGTAAATTTCAGATCCTCGAGGGCATATAAAAAACAAACACAGCTTTGAGCTACAAATCCGGAAATGAGCTTAAGCAGCTGTCGGAAAAGCAGAAACATCCTCATTTGCAGCCCAATTATGCGAAAATAAATTGTAAAGAAAAAAATACAAAAACAACAAATAATTCTTTATAAGCAATTGAACAGAGCTCCCTAGGTAGGTCTCTATGTATATCTGATTCTGTTGCAGGCAATTCTTTGCTTACTTAAAAGTGACTGTGGTTTTAGTCAGAAAAAAAGATAAAACCTTCAACAATTTAGCCCCGAGGCACCAATCAATGCAAAGCATTTGTCAAGGCTGCGTAAACGGGAATCGTAAACGATACAGAAACCGAAACCAAAAACCGAAAGCCGAAACCATTTCACATATCAAAGAGATGCCAACATGAAATGAACCAAAAGCTGCAATTATGAGCGGCATTCAATCAAAAGAACCCGAACCCGAGGCAAACAGCGCAATGGGAAACAAATAAAAGTCCTTCAGACGAGACTGCCAGACTTCAAGTTGCTCAAATATGTAGAATCTTAAATTTCGAATTTCGATATTGATGAGAAAGGAGGGCATAAAAAATTGAATCGGTTTATTCGTGTATTCATTGACAGTTGGGACAAACTTTAAAACCGACGAAATAGACTTAAGAAATAAACTAAAATTGACTATCGATTTTTATCGATTTCCGAGATATCGATGACTATAAATTACAGACAAATGACCTATAACAGCCAGCCCTATCTACCTGCATATACATTTTATGAACGAGATCATGCCACCTATTTGCCACCCACATAACTTTTAACAAAACCATTATACCCGATTAAGTCACTTAACACGGATTTAGGGTATAAAAAACACATTTTTCGACCAATATTTCTGGCATCAAAAGAAACTTGCTGACAGTCAAATTGGTCGGCAAAAGACGCAGCCGAAGGCAGCCCAAAAAAAAAACAAGATATATTGGCGGGCCAGCAGGAAGCGTTATAAAAGCTATTAATACATAGACACACACATAAGCCAAACGAACCACCAAATCAAAGTGTGAATACCGCTCAATGGTTTACTCACATCATGGATGGTCTACGAGATTGCCAAAGCGGCGGTTGGGCCTGAAACTACTCCTGGTGGGGTTGGGTCACACAACAGTTTTGGGCATTTGGTCAGGGCATTTTATTGTTCTGGTGTGGCCACAATAAAACGAATAAATAGGCAAAGAGAAAGAGTGATTTAGGTGGGGAATGCTCGACTTGGGACATAGCCTAATAAACAAACAAAGCTGACATTTCATGTATTCTATAGGTTATCTACTACGCTCAGCGGTTTGTTTGAAGAAATTTATTATTGAGTCACTTTGTAATTTATTACTCAGAATAATATACTTAGACAATAGAGAGAAGAAGAAGAAGCTAACAATTTTATAATTAGAAGTAAAAAAAATTTAATGTTTTTTAAATGTGTTAATTTTTTTATAATCTGAAAACCCTATTAGATAATTGAAGCTCTAGACGGTACTTATTGTACTTAAACTGTGAGGGAATAAAAGTTTTCTTAGAAGCTTTCTGTAAATCGGCTAAAGAACACAATAACGTCGTTCACCTCTGTAGAATGTATCCACTTACCAAATTACCTACCTCTAGCTGAAAAAGTTCTCGAGATATAGGAAAAAATAAGTGTATTCTATTCTATATATTCTATATATTGTACTTTCAGTTTCCACCATCAGAATAGGTATATTGACGATCAAACAGACAGACAAGCATTTCTAGATTAATTTCGCTCTACTTGCCCCATTAAAAACTTCCCACAAAACCATACTATGCATACCCACTACCAACCTCTCAATGCAGGGTAGCAAAAGGCGGCAGCAAATCTTTCATTATTCATTATAAGCGCCGCACAGACCGCAATAACTTTTAGCCAAGGCTGGCGCAAAAAGGAACTCCAGTCATTTATCTTGAGTTGCCCGGCTCGATAGCCGGTAAGTCAGTGGTTCCGACTGTCGAAAAATTTCATCAATCTTTCAATAATGCGGCTCAAATTGCCAATGGAATGGCAGTGGGGGAAAGACAGGAAAGAGCTCAGGTAAGTAGTCCAGGGGTAAGCGTAGCAGAGTTCAGTGTCATGTAAATTTGTTTGCGCTGTTGCACGTAGCCAATAAAACGTCTTGGAATGTGCCCTCACTTAAGCGGCAATTGAACCGCACTATACCACCCCCACACTAGCACACACACCAACACACACACACACACTCAGTGGCTGAGCCATATGAGGCAGGTCATCAGTATAGAAAGAAAGAAAGACAGTTGAAAGCAAATAAATCATGCGGCCAGCCCAAGTCCTTGAACTGTTTACGCGTACGATGCTTCAAGCAACCCAACAGACTTTTATTTATTTTTATCATTTTTTCTTCCATTGACGATGCGAACACCCACACACACACACATACATGCATACACACACGTATTAGTATATACATCTTTTTTCTTCCGTTTCGGCTTTTTTGATGGCTAATAAATTCGTGCCGCATTCGCATATCCCTTTTATTTATGTTTGTGTTTAGCGTTTTTTATTGATTATACTGCGTAAAACATCTACTACCCTCACTCCATGTCTTTCTTTGTCTCTCTTTTCAGATATTTCTCATTTTATAAGTACCCAAGTTGTCAGATATATATTGCAAAGCTTGTCGCTTCAGTGCGTCTAATGAAGTTATAGCTCGATACGCTTCTCAATTTTCGGTCCTCCTTTCATTGTTAGCTAAATTTCTCACTGCCTGCAGATATCTGTATATATATACACACATACATATATATAGCAATATATTTTCATTAGCTGTAGAGAAAATTAAGCTGTTCGGGTTCCATTTTTTAGCCTTAGTCAGCGTAAATTATTTTCATTTATTTAATTGGCAGTGAAAGTGAAATTTATGAAAATTCCCATCGATACATTTAACAAATGTTTATGGCTTGATTGCGCTTCATTTGTTTAAACAGCTGCCTCGTTTAAAGGCTAAAATCAATTGCCTGTCATATGAGCTGTGCTTTTTTTATGGCTTTCATATGCTTAAAATTATAAAAATAACTATCAATTCCATACAGTTTACCATAAGTGAAAGATTATTAAAATTAAAGCCATAGTTAGCATTTTTTACTGGAGTTATATATTTGTATGAAAACAAATATTTTAAAATATGTTAAAATATATTAATAAATATGTTTAAAAATGAAGACATGTCATATTGGAAGTAACTGACGATGAGATACCCTGTACATTGTATGCTTATTTTGTATATTCACAATAAACAACACACACATATACAATTTTTAGAGCATGTTCATGACATCTATCTATCTATCTATCAATATGTATCTCCATGCATCGATGCATAAGTATCCACTGTTAAATTTATGGAAGGTACGACAAATATCCAAAACCGATATAATAAAGTCTGTGCTTTACCAATGGAGCCTATAAAATAATATAAAATTAGAATGTTGAAACTTTTGGGATATTCAAGCTGCACTTATATTTTGTAGGGTATAAAAAATGTTTGTTTAAATAAAAGTTTAGCTGAAAAATGTTTTAACTTTTAAACAAAAGAAACATAAATTATAAGCTCGGCTAGGTGAACAATATATATATATATATGCCATATACAAACATTTTTAAATAATAATTTATAGTTATTCTAGAAAAGCATTAAATGATCTTTAAAATAATGTTTAGAACATCTTTAGCTTACTTCATAAATAAATTAATTGGCATTATACAAGCGAGTTTGTAAATAATAAAAAAAGTTGTATATATATTTTTGACTCAAATAAATCTGTTCAAAGCTCGAGCAAGCTTAAAATATATTCACAAAATTTATTTTAATTACAATAAATACAGTAAATTTTGCCTGTATGAAATCAAAAGACTCACAAACAACTGAAGTGATTTGAACCATTTCTTGAAAGTTTGACTTACATTTAAGCAGCTTAATAGAGCAGTTCAAAAAAATTCCAAGAATTAGTACTCAAGTCAGCCTCTCTCTTCCTATTTTCCCTTACACAGGTCTAACAGCCATTTAAAGATACTTTGCAATTTTTGCACAAATGTCTGCAGCAAGCAGCAGCAGTTGAAGAATGCGAAAGTCTCGCTGCAATCATCTTCCAGCTTGGCCGTGTTATGAGGTTGTCTGTGCAGCTCACAGCCTGACATCAGTCCATTGAGATCTGAGAACCAAATGCGTATGCCACTGATGCCACTCGAGCTGCCTGTGCTCTGTCCTTTGGCCAGGCACTCCTCTGCAATGAGATTCTCAATGTAGGCCAAAAATTCAGCTGACGAACGATTCATGGCAAGCGCTAGCTCATCAATGCAACTGCAGCTGCTTTTCAAGCTGCTTTTCAATTTAAATAGGCATAAATTTAGCTGAGGGCAGTGCTATACTGAACAATGGACTTAGTCACTGCAGAATTACAGTCAATTAATCAACGATAAGTCATTTGCTTTACCAGAACTAGTGCGAGTTTGAGTGGTTTAGGAGAGACTTCAAGAAATTCAAGGGACTTTATAATTTGCATAGTTAAAGCTTTGAGTTGGGCTATTCGAAAGTCATACAAAATAAAGCTGTAATAGACCTATGTATATACCTCACATTTAATAATGATCAGTTCCAGGGTAATCATATATCACTCTAAGTTGCTTTTGTAAAGTTTTATCTCGTTAGAACAACATACAGAAGTGAAAGAATCAGAACTTGTGCTGATATTTAAAGCAAGTTATAAGAGATTAAATAAATTCATATACCATTCATGCTCTACAGGTTATACTTCTTATGAATTGCGCACATATTCGTAAGCTCTCAATATAAATATTCTCCAATTTACAGCTCTCAACGCAAACTCATACAGACATAACTAATGCACACACTTTACACATTCTGAGTGAGCATAAAAATGAGTGGTTTCTCTAGATTTCTTTTTGTCTTTTTTGTTAAGTAATGCTCAATGTCTCGTTTGTTTGGCTTGGACATGCGATAAAAGAGACACTCCTGCGGCGACAGGTTCTCGGCACGTAGCCAGTCAGCCAGTCAGCCATTCAGGCAGTCAGCAATTGTTGAGGCCAAAGGGCATCGCATCTTGGCCGGGTGTGACTTCTTGACAGCCAACGGAATTGTCGCTTTACACTGCAACATTCAACTGGCAGCTGGCCAGCCTTTTATAAGCCGAATGCAGACGTTGGCGATTTAGTAAAAAAAACAAACAAAAAGCAAAAAATGAAGCAAAGCTAACCGCCGGGCTTGCCTTACAGCCTGACAAATTGCCATATGCTTAAGCTATCATTCGGTATAAGTCACGGCTTGTTCGCTTAGTCAACTTAGTAAGGCTTGCCTGTACTTCAGTTGCTCCCCAGCTGTGCGGTCTGTTTAAAGTTGAGAGCAGTTGAATTCGTTAGCTGCCTCCACGCTACTTTGCAGGTGTTTTGAACAACAGCTTGGCTTAACTTGGCTCAAGTGTTGAACATGGCATATAAATTATAAATCACTAAACAAAACTGACTTTTCAACAATTTAAAACTTATTTAAACTATTTGTACATCTGTGCCAAATAAATTTTAAATCTTATTCTTAAGCTTTAAACGCTTTGCTTAAAATCGCCTTTGAACTTATTTTCATAAGCTGTAATCCAAATAATTTCCTTTAAGCTACATAAAACGTTTGAAACATTTATCTATATTGAAAAGGCTTAAGCGACCAATTGAGCTAAATCCGTTTCACACAAATAAACGAATTTATTCATAATTTAAGATAACGTGTTATAAGATACTCAAACGGTTTCTCGCTTTGTGCAGCGAACTGTCAGTCAATTTCAAAGCGAATGTCCCAAACAGAGCTTGAGCTGTTGGTTATCAAACGAGTGAAAGGGCTGCCGGCAAGGTGGACTTAAAGATACTCTGGAGTTAACAAAAATGTTATTTCTGTTAATAAATATTTCTTGAGTCAGATTTATATGCAAATTTTAGAACTCATAAATAGTTATAAACAAATAAAAATGAAATGTATGAAACATTTTTTTTTTTTTATTAAATATAAATAATGACCTAGCTAATATTAAATTTAAAAATAAAAATAAAATTAAAACAATATACAAAAAATGCATAATACATATTATCTATTATTTAATTTCCAGTTTATATGTATAAAAAAAAAAAAATATTTTTATTTAAATATAATTTATCACACCTAGTTGCTACTCAATCTCCATTAAATCCGCAATTTAACAAAATTCCAGAAAATCAAAAGAAAATCTAAAGTAAATCCATTAACCTCCTTGTCTAACCCTCCTTAGCTACAGGGTATATGGATGCGCATTCAAATTCCACATAATTCATTCAAGACCCTAATTCAGTTAATTAATATTAAATGAGCACAATGGTATATCAGACAGTCGCCGCAGAGCCGCTTTGTGTGGTTGTCAGTAAAATGCAATTAGGTAAATGTCAAATTGAAGTGCGACGGAAAATATGCGCGAAAGACAAATAATTATTGTTGTAGGAGCATTCTGTGATTGGCCTAATTATAGAACACGAGCCGGGCTAAAACGGAAAACAAAGTGAGCCTATGAAACTTGGACTGTCAAAGCCATTTGGAAATTATCACGAAAGGCTTTCACATGAATTTCAAGCACTTTTTTAAAATTAGTCAAGTATCTATATCTATCTACAATTTTTTGCTTTAGACTACAAAAAGTTTTATTTTTATTTTTTTCACTTCACAATGGATATAATCAACGCCAGCGAAAGCCATCCTCGGCCATTCCTGAATCGACCAGTTAATTCACAAGGCAATCAACTGATTTCAATGGGTCGCTGGGTCAGTGTTTACAACGATATGCACGGACTGATAAGACGATCAATAATGCCGCGCTATGGCAAACCCGTTGTGGGAGACAAGGCACAAATATTACTGGAACCGCTGCTATATCAAATAACCGGACGTCAGGACTTTAAGCAGCTAATCTTTCTAATGGCGCCCTCGTCTAAGCAAAATTTTCATCGCAAACTCCATTGCTTCGAGCGGGATACATACAAACACTTGGGCAGCACATGCATAACCGCCCAGGAACTGGAACTGATGCAGCAGTTCGAGATGCTATTCAAATACGAATTGGCCTACACAGATGAATATTTGCACGTCAAGTCTCTGGCCTGTGACAGTTCGATCATAGCACAGCTCGTACAGAGCCGCAGAACAGCTCTGCTTAACGATAGCGAACCGGATCCCCAGCCAAAGATAAAGTCATTGCGTCAACCAAAGATTCCTGTGCGCTTACGTGTCTCGGACGTCAAGCGAATCAAAAAGAATGAGGGCGGCGATGCTGTCGAACCTGTATGGAAACTATAAGCTCAACGTGTCGCAAAAAAAAAACTGTTCTATAAATTGTTTCTATTCTTTACGATGTAAATGTTCACGATTTCGGTTCATAGTATAAATTCAGAACACTTCAAATAAGATTGTCTGAATCGATAAATAAAATCATTTGTTTATAGCTATGCAGAAAGTACAATGCGAACGTATATTTAGTGTACAAGCATTGATTTGAGATAGTACATTAAAATATACCACAAAATCTTTATGTAAGCCACCAGAGTATCTAGCAGATCCCAAAGTATCTGTCTACCAACAATATTTGCTTTAAATTGCCCGCTATGATATACAGTGGGCATAAAATGCGGCGTTACATGATATCAAAGCTAATAGCTATAATACGCGCACAGTGAATGTGCATGTCATAAGCTGATTGCTGCGAATCTACATAACCAATAACAGAAGACGACGACGAGGGCGAAGGATAAAGGCTTAGTTACTTTGTCTATGAGCATAACTGTAAATTGCCAAGCACACTTTACACCGAGTGGCCTGGCTATTGAAGAGCTGAGTGGAGCTAGCAAAAAAAAAAAAAATAGAAAAAAAATACGCTCTTAACAGTTGAATAAACATTCAACAATCGACATGCGAAATGCGAGATGCGACATGCGACATGCGACATGCGATATTCGATAGCCGTGTTGCGAGGCTTGGATTGGCCATTAAGCGACATCGGACGTGCGGCGCTCAAATTGAAGTGTTATGAGATAGCTGCCAGTATCCATTATACAGACGACAGCATCCACTCATCACTCAATTAATCCCCTCAACTGAGTCGCTCCCACGGGCAGCTCCACACCGCACAGCACAGCGCCTAGCACCTTTGGTTCGAACGTAGTCGGCGCTGCGGTAAGCCTCGTCAGCTGTCATCATTATTTTGCGCAGCTTAACTAATCGAGGGATAACTGCGAGACCGGGCAGTTACTGGGCCAACCTACTGAATAACTAGATAACTGGGCAAGCTCTGGGAAGCTGGCGACTTTGCTAATGCCAATGCCGCAGCGCTTATGGTCGCGACCAACAGCATATTGGGTTCCAGCGAGGTCGTGCCGGGCGCAGTCTCATTGCTGTCAATTGTTTTATTTCCAATAATGGCACAGCCCTGCAGCACAAATTTCTAAGCAACAACAAACAGGAGGAAGAGTTTTCGACTAGCACATACTGCTTAATATATATTAGGTATATAACTAGGCTGAAGATGAATGTGTTAAAAATATGTATTTATTTTCAATCTCATTGTGTTTAGGAGAACTCACATTCCATATTTTATAGTCCTATTACTTGTAGTTCCAGAGATTCTAGCTGTATATATTGGAACATTATTCTATTTTTTGTAGAAGTTCTTCATAATTTTTAATAAATCTTCAAGCTCTTCCTCTGAGGTTTACTCTATGTAACTACATTCTTAACTCTATTTAATTTATTAAAATTCATATTTTAAATTATATATGCAATCGTTCATAGTTTTTTTTACAGAGAACCCCAAAACTTTAAATAAGAAGTTAGAAAACTTTCCCTGTTTTCGATGTAGATTACTTCTTTAAAAAATACATCAAATTAAATGTAATGTATGTAATTTCTACATATTAATATATTTAAGATCCAAATTATCTATACAAATCCTCAATATTTACAGAGCTTATTTATTTCAAAGAGAACCTTAAACTTATATAAAAAGTTAGAAAATTGTTTTTTTTTTTTTTTTCAACATGTATGTTATGTAACAGAAGTAATTAGATATATTATAATATAAATTTAAATATATACAAGCACTAAATTGTCTCTTCCACAATAGTTACAAAAATTACTTATTTCAAAGCAAAGCCCCCAATCTGACATAAAAAGTTAGATAACTCTCCCTATTTTCAAACTAACATTTTTTAAATCATAAACTATTCTGTCATTTCTATACCCAAATACATTCAAACTACAACCTCAACCCGGAACACACATATTGAACTATCTACCCCTACCTCCCTTACTAATCTCTCTTCTTTTACCTCCCTCATTCGTTAAATTTGTTGCGCTTTGAAGAGCAACGCGCTGGACTCTTCTAAAAGTTTATAATCCTCTTACTAGTTCAGCTAGTGGATATTTTTTTCTACTTTTTTTTCCTGTGTCTCTTTGAAAATCATAAATAAATAGCTCAGGGCTATAAACAGATATCCCTTTCGACCACTTTATGGCTACAGGGTATAACAAACACTTTACGTTTTACGTGCTCTCTCACATTTTTGGCATTTTATATTGTACTCGGTTTTCTAGGCCAACACGGACAGAACGTTGTATGTGTGTGTGCAGACAGCTGTGTGTTAGTCACACACACTGTCTGTGTGCGTGTGTGTATGAGTGTGTGCGTGTGTTTGTGTCAGGCGCACTTTTCCAATCCGTTGGTTTTGTACTTTTGCAGTTTTTGGTCGGTCGGTCGTATTGGCCATCGAATACTGCAATTTACACAAACACAAACACAAGCACAGACGCCTCGTACCGTACTGCATTTCATCCACTTTGTGGCCGGCAAACGACGACGAGCGGGTCAACAGTTTTAAAGTTTGTGCTTTGCTTTAGATTGCATTTCAACCTCATATGTTGGCCAATGTGTTTATGCCCGTTGGCCACTGCGACGGCAAACTCGTTGTGTTTGTGGGCGCATGTTTTATGATCGAATTGATTGAAACAGGTAACTGTTTACATAGTTTATGATATAGTACACATGTTTTTGCTGAAGCTTTTAGGCAAATAAAACGAGCTAATCGGGGTAAAATAAATGTAGGTTTGTAAGTGAAGAGAAATATAGGCTAGCGATAGTAAACGAGTGTTTGACATAAAAATAGAAATACTTAATGAGAAATTGCGGATTGTGAAAAATAAATAAATACGAACATATGATTCTTAAAAGATAAATACACAGATTCACATTCATTCACTTAATTCATTTATTACACATTCCTCTCCAATTAATTCCTTTTCTAATTCTTAACTCTCCCCAAACAAGTAAAGTCTCAAAAAGTCTGCTATAATTTGCCTAGCTTTACACATACTTAAACATTTTTTATGGTTTTCTCATGCTGCAAGAGTGTTTCCGACTTATATGGTTATAAGCTTACTCTACTCACGACATCTCTGGCATGTTTACCCAGTCTACAGGAATTGAAATCCTTCTATTGTGCCGCTTCTCTACACCTTTCGCTTCTGTTATGCTGCTTTGTGAAAACTTCAACTTTTGAGCCTTGCATTGTTCGAAAGTTCGCATAGTTTTCCATTTACCTACTCGCATAGCACAATATGCTGCGCTTATACGTCATCCTCTCTACTATCGTGAGTGGCATAAACTAATAAGAATGCCAGATTGGGCTGCTCTTCTGTATGCATGTGTGCGTGAAGCAACAATGCCAACACTGAATCCAGCTCAGGTTATGGCCAAACGCCGTCTATGCATAGGCATCTGCAGCTGCCTAATGCCCATTTGGTATGGCATAATCATAATACATATCAGGACTCTCCATTAGCGAGCTGCTCCATCAGTGCATGCAAATATTCACCATGCGATTTAGTCTAGTGCTGCAGTGCCAGAGCCAACCAAAAAGTCCATTGACCATTGTTAATTTGCATTTAATTATTCTCTATTCAGCGAGCAGTTCGCAGCTGACACTAGAGTCCAGTTGTTAGAGCCTATTGTCCATTTTCATGGCTCTATTTGGCGGACGTTGATAACGCATTAAACAGCCAGCTGAAATTTTGTGAATACGCGAGCAAAATGCCAGAATAGCGAATATGACATTTAGAGGACATTGTCTAAAATAAAACTTTAATATATTATGCATGACTATATATATACTTGATTGTGATATATTGTCGCTAAAATTGGCGCATATTTAATGAGCAACATGTTGGCAGCGTTTAAGTGGAGAGTATCGCAGTGGCAACATTTAATGGAGGAAATAAGCATAATGAAAGCAAATGTTGTCCACTTGGCAGAGCACTCACATTAATTATAACGATATCCTCATATTTATTGAAGGCTCGAGAGCCTCACAAATGCTTGTCAAATTAGCAAAACAATTTATCACAATTTATATACAAGTGTATGTATATATAAATATATATATGTTGGTATGTACTGAAAACAATGCCACTTGAACTATGGCCACATTTTGTGGGCCACCTCTTCAAATGCGCTTAATTTCAATCAAAGCCCGCAACAAAGCAGCATTCGGCTCTCAAAATTGTTTTCAGCACACAAAACAAACAGTGGGCCAAACTGGCCCTAAGCAAACAAATGCCATAAGAGAGAAAAAGCGAAAGAGAGAGAGAGAGAGAGAGAGAGAGAGAGTGAAAGTGAAAGAGCTGAATATAAAACTAAATCCAACCAAACTCAACTTAGCTGAGCTCATTTCGGCTCAACTCAACTGAACTGAGCCGCACAAAACAGTCAAAACTTATGACAAAAACACAACTAAAACAATACGAAATAATTTTTCCTTTCAGATAAGGAAGTTTGACTACTCTAACAGAATTTTTGTTGTGGACTTATATAATGTATTTGTGTAGATTATATAAATTGAAACATGAGTTGTTTAAAAGAACTTTATTAATCTTTTATTTATATAAATAAATTAATAAATATAAATTAAATTTGGAATAAAAAATAATTAAAAAACAAGTTGTTATTTTCAAATTAAATTTCTAAATAAAGCCCTGCTTTCACAGCCATTTGTAAAGCAGCTTAGTTGAAAACATTGTCCAAGCAAAGTCTATTCGAAAATCTATTTCTTTTCTCAGTTTACCTAATTTTATCCTTTAAAATATAATTAAAACTCTTCAGGCAAATATTTTGTTCTCTAAAAATAAAACGTTCTACCTTTCGCGGAAACGTATATACCTTAGCAAAGTTTTGCTGTGAAGTTGACCCACCTACCCCACCTTAACCGCACTTTCCCTTTTGCCAGGCTCACTTTCTCTCTTTCTTTCGTCCCACTTGCTCAATCGCGCTTTGGCTTGAATGGAATTAAAACGCATTTTTCTTAATTTGCTAGTCCAAAGAAATAGCGCACAATTAAATGCGCATCAGCTGGCCCGAGCACACTCGCCCACACTCCAATAGAATCGGTTGCACAGAGCAAGAATAAGATTAAGCAACTGCGCCTAAAAGTTTGCAAGCGAAAATTAAAAGTAAATTAAATTATTCGCTGTCGTCCGTCGTTTCATCGTTCAGCTTGTGGGAGAAAATGTTGAGCGAGCAGTTGTTGTTTTTCTTTTTGTTTTTTTGGTTATTTTTTTGGGTTTTTTGGTATTTGGTGGTTGGTGGTTTTTGCGGTCGCTTTGGTACTTTGCGGTGCTTCGCATTTGGCGCACTGCTCCAAGGGGGCGTATGCGTAATTTTTCACACTTTTGCGACTGCGACTGCGACTGCTGCTGTCTTATAATTTATGCACATTTTTTTTGTTATTTATTTATTTTTACTGAGTATTTTGGCATTTTATTAGGCGTCACAAATTACATTGCAAATGGCACAAGCTGCAATCGAGAGACAGAGAGGAGAGGGAGAGGTAGAAAGAGAGAGAGATCGAGTGCTCTGGACATGGTAAATGGCACCTTGGGGATTTGACTAATAGTTTGCTAATGCGCGTTTTATGCGCTGGATATTGTGGCTGCTGGGTTTGACCAAATTGATGCTGGCAGCAGAATAATGAAAACTTGAAAGCGGGGGCGCAAGAGGGAGGGGCAAAGTGTGAACGAGAAAGAGAGAACGAGAAAATAAATTGTATGCTGCATTTAAAAAGAAACGCAGCCAGAGTTTGCTTTAAGCTGAAAGAAAAACTTCGAGTTGACTAGTAGAAAAACTGGCAAGAAATTGAATATTACAATATTTAATATATATGTACATATTATACAGACAAGTATGAAATATGAAATAGGTCAAAAGAAAACTTTTGTATATAAAATTAAATATTAATTGTATAAGGAAAGGAAAGATAGTCAGAATGAGATTTCAACTTTTAGGAAGCTTTAACTTAAGTTAAGTTAAGTAAGTTGAATAAACTTTTAATTAAAATGCAATGCATACAAGCTGAATGTTAGCGATATTGCAACGCTCCATTTTCTTTTTCTTTTAATTAATTAGAAAAAAGTAATTCGTAAAAATATGTTCAGAAATTTCAATTTCTAAATTGAAAAAAAATTGTATAACATATTTTCAAATATATTTTATAACATTTTATTCCTATCACATTCTGTTAATGATAAAAATCGATAAGAGACTGTTAGGTCAGAATGAATTAGAATTTGCTTTAAACAGAAAATAAGTCTGGTAGTTGTATAGTAATTCTAAAGAGTTGTACCTTTTTTTGCTTCACTAGAAACAAGAAAAAGGGACATTTCATATAAATAAATACATAAAAAATGTTATATTTTTTTTTTATATTTTTTCATATTTTCTAAATATCGATAACAATTTTGTTTTATAGATTTGCATTATTGTAAAACTGCATAACTAGAAGACATGGCATAAAAAAAAAAAAACAATATATGAGGAGTTTTCCGACTCAGCAGAAAATAAAATTTTACTTGGATGACAATTGCACATTTGGGGTACTCCATTGCGCGAATTCTACTACCTAAATGGAAGATATTATATTTTTGTAATATACATCTTGACTAAAACAGTTTTATAAATATATTTCAAAAATTTTCAAAATATTTGTTAAAATTGATATTTAGAATTGGATTACGGAACAACTATAGAAGTTAAGCACACCAAATTTGATATGTCAGCTGTATTAATCGTAATAAAATATCTTAACAACGTCTACTGGGAGACATAATGTGGTTTTAATATACTACTTCTAATTCAGCTCTCGATTGCTTCGTATTATTTAAGCCACAAATTTCTAATATAAATGTCAACATTTAAATCATGTTTTATTAACATAGAAGTAATTTAATTGTGCATCGGTCAAAATTTATTGTTATAAAATATTCCACTTTAATAATTATTGCTTGACAACTAGAAAAGTAAGAGACTTCTAGATTGCCATGACAATTGCCCTGAACAAACCGAAACTTTAAAGAGCACGACTTCAATTCAAATTGAAACTACTATATCTGTGCCCAATTTAATGCACATTTAGACAACCATTGCACATACTTATATAAATCATATTTAGTTTTGATAATTGCAAACGGCATAGGCCAGAACACGCAAAATACATTAAAGCATTTGGGGCCATAAGGCGCTTAAAACTATGGCCATAATATTGCGAGTTCAACTGAGGCGTGGCCTTAGTGCAACGGCATTGTATGTATGGAAAATTGGTAAAGCATCTGGCCAGGCAAAATACGGCAAATGTGAAATGTGAAATGTGCAATGTGCAATGTGAAATGCCGCATGCCAAATGCATTTGCCCAATGAAAGTCTCAAAATGGAGTGAGAAACAATGGAATGTTGTTGTTGCGCAAATCCACGCACAGCAAAGTTTGCATTTTTGGCATGACGCTCGACACACACGTATGGAAATTGTTGGCTATCGATGATAAGTGAAAACGCTTACAATGCAAGCATTGTGGCATTGAAATGCTTGGCGCCTATACTGAAATTATGAAACCTGTTCCAACGTTGCGTATGAGCAGCCAAGCATAAGCGTAACTTGAGCTTAAAGTTGGTTACTTAGCCACAGTGTGTGTGTGAGTGAGTGTGTATTTGTGTGTGTGTGTGTGCACGTGTTTGTGTGCGTTCGTGTGTGCAGCTCAAACAGCTTTGGCCGTAGCTCACAACTTGTTGCAGCCAAGTAAATTGCTAAAGGGAGCCAACTTGATGTGCAGCAGGAAGAAAACTTTGGCTATATTACGTATACGCCATGTAATCGGAACCCAATGAGTTGCGGCTGCCAGTTGCCCGTTACCAGTTGCCAGTTACCCGTTGCCAGTTGCCTGTTGGCTGGCGTGTTGGCTCAAAATTAAGCCAGGCACGTAACAAAACTTGAGCCCAAACACAAACACTGACAAGCTGGCTATAGGAGTTCGCCTTTTCGGGGGCAGACAACAAGCTATGGCACGTAGCCACATATAAACATTAGATGGATATCTATAAGGAAGCCCTTGCAGCAGCAGCAACAGCAGCAACCAGCAGCAGAAAAACATGTTGCTGGAAATCATTTTTATTTTCTATGTGTGTGTATGTTTAGCTGCCACTACGAAAGGCTGAGCAGCGCGTGCCAATTTTGTTTGAGGCCAAAGAAATCAGTCAAGCGTTAAGTTCACTTTGCTTATGTGTGAGTGTGTGTGGGAGTGTGCAATGTGTGTGTGTGTGTGCGTGTGTAAGTTGTCTTGCTGCCTGTCGAACCCATCGGGAAGCAAAAACACCTTCGGGCTTGCAGCTAATGAGCCGCATATTTTCTAAGTGCCGCTCAATTACACTGAGTGCTTGAGCTTCACTGCTCAAAGAAAATGACAGAGAGAGGGGCAGAGAGACGGGAGGGAGAGGGAAAGGGAGTTAGTTTCTGCATTTCCCTATTTCCTCCAATTGCTGCCTGTTATGATAAATGTTTTGTGACTGTAACAACTAAACTAAACTATTTGGCAAACAATTGCAGTCCTACAGATAATTTACAGCAGCATTCAAGGCCATGGCATGCTGCTGCAGCGGCAACAAGAAAATATGCAAAAACTTTGCCGGTGTGCAATTTCCCCTGACTTTCACAGCAAATTGAATGTGCAGTTGATTCCTGCTCTCGCTATACAAAATGCCTTGAACTGCAGTTGGCTGACATTTCAGCAAGCTTTAAGCGTAGACAGCAGACTTTAAGAATGTTGAATTAATTTAAGAATGAGAAAAATATAGTAATAATAATGTATTTTATAAGTAAAGTAAGATATAAATATACTAGAAATATAGACAAATGTTAATAAATAATGTGTATAAAAGCAAATTTATATATTAATAATTAATTCGAATGTGTATGACACAAGTCATGGAAAACAGTTGGATTAAACAATTCCTTATAATATCAAGCCCATAGTCAAGGCAAAATGTGAGCTGCTTTTAAATATTTTACTTTTTTTAACATTCTGTACTTTGAAATAAATACAATATAATAAATAATATTCCAAATATTCCAATTAAATGTAATAAATAATATTCCATACCAAATCTATGGCCTGTGCAACAGCAAAAACATTTTAAATGCCGATCGGTGTAATTACACTGATATACAAAAGTATTTCGACTGGCAATCAAAATGGAATTCAACTTTTTGTTATTCCTTAATAAGTCATGTATAACAACTGTTAAACAACTGGTAAAACAGATTAAATTGACGAGTCAAAAAAAAAGAAAAAAAATTCTTTATAGTCGCATGCCCAAGTTTGAGGCATGTCACGTCAGCCATAAAGTATGCAGCATTTCTCCTACAATATTTCTGCACAAAGAAAAATAAAGAAAAGTGAAAGAAAGAAAAGCGAAAAAAAAACACAGCAAAATCGTTCCTAATTGATTGCGCCGAAAGGCAACAAAGGGCAAATACCAGGCGAATGGCAGACGTGGTTTTTCCGTAAAATTGGCAGCGTCAACGTCAATCAAAAGCCAAAGACGAGGCCAACAGGAAGCAAGCAGCAGGCGCAACAAAAAAGTGCCACGAACCCAAAGCCAGCCGGCGGCATGTGGCACATGAGCGAAGCATAGTGAAAACTGCAAGTTGCAAGTTCTAATTAGAAATTGCCAACTTTAAGGCTAATTAAATTCAAGTGGAAGCATTATCAAATATATATTAAATAATATATACTTATGCATACATATATATATATGTATATGTATGTATGTCTGTATGTGCCAAATAATTATCATAACGAACAAAAAGCAAACAAACCATTCAGAGCATGCAAGAAAAAGGCAGCTGCAGTAAATTTATGGCCAGTGAACAAAAACTTTTTGGCTTGCAGGCGCACAAAACTCAAACAAAACCAAGAAACTCTGAAAGAGACAGAGAGAGAGAGAGAGAGAGAGAGAGAGAGAGAGGTAGAGCTGACTCTAGCTAGGTAGATAGCAGCGGTGCCAACTCGTTGCCCGGCGCAGGGTCGGTGGATGCGGGCAGCGGCACTTAAGTTTCGGCTATCGAAAAACTTTTGGCGTCACACTCCCGTCTGCATATTCTCGTTGACCCAATGCGAACCCGATAGCCTGAAATGCACCCAGCCCTAGCACAAGTCCACAATCTTCTGCATAATCTATGACAACTCAGCCAACAACTAACAAATAAATATATATATGTATATATGTTTATTTATATATATTTTTATTGCTATAAAACAATGCTTGAACTTTTCAACTGATTTCTGGTTTGTTTATTTGCGGTCACAATAAATGTGTGTTCCGCAATAATAATGAATAGAAAATTTAAGTATACAATTTTAATGGAGCTGTAAATTATTTGAAGAAATAAAACTATTTGAAAAGAAAATTGTTTGCAATTCTTGGGGCAAAAAACCAATGAAAACTAGTTTTTAGCCATGAAAAACTAACGGAATCTATATATCTATGTTTGCATTATAATTATCTTCAGACAATTTGCTGGGTGAGTTTCTAAATAATAAAACTTATACTTGGTTGACGAACTCGAAGTAAAAGCTAATTAATTTGTTATATCTTGATATATAGCGCACAGATTCTATTATAATTAGTTATATCTTGATAAAGAGCGCACAGATTCTATTATTGAGAAGAATGCGAGGCATGCAAAGTAACTAAATTTTATGATAACTAAACATAGTCCTTAAATTGAAAATCTCTAGAAAGTTTTACTTTAAAACAGAATCAAATTAATCATTATTATCGATCAAATAACTGCCTGCATAGATAGGTCGACATAGGTCGATCGATTCAACATTTATATTATTATTAATATATTATATTATATTATTATTATACTCATATTATATTATATATTATATTTCCTAAGAGTCACTAGACATTTGCTTACTACAAAATAGTCATTTTTGCCTCAAAAAACGATTGTAGAAAAAATTCAAAGCATTTTTTAAACGCATCTAGTCATACTATACTAAATGTGCATACTAAAGTTATATCTAAATGCATATGAATAAAAATTTCTTTTTGATTTATATTTTACAATGTTATTATTTTCATAAAAATCTGTAAGCCTTTGTGTAAATGACGCTTCTGTAACTGGCACTTCAGTTTAAGAATAAGCCTAAAAACTTTAGTTAAGAAATATTTACACACATTTTGCTACTCTGTACGAATGCATTACAAAAATTTCCACTTACATAAACATGATTTCAAGAGCAATTTTTTTACATATTCTCCGTTTTTTTATTCTCACGAAAATCTATAAACTTTTGCTTTCTAAGCCCCAAAAAAAAAAAAATGCCAAAACTTTTCAATAGAAATATTTTGAAACTCACCTGGTAGCGCTTAAAGTTGCCAAGCTAACAAATAAAATGGCCAACTCTCGAATTGTTGCCCAACACTTACGAAATTCTTCACATAGTTTCAACGAATAGAATAGAAAAAAATGGATAAAGTTGCACCAAACGATTTGCAATTGGAAAAGTTATTGCCTTTTAAGGCTTTACAATATATGTACATATATACATACATACATATATAAGCCAAAAGTTTTGTCCAAATGCATTCGTCATATTGCTAAAAGGGGTTTGCATTGGGGTTAACTCAAGATTTTCAGTTTTCGAGTGCTTTTTGGTTTTTTGCTGACGGTCGAATGCATGTGCACACACACACACACTGAGAGAAAGAGTGAGAGAGCAACCTTCAGACACAGAGGGAGAGAGAGAGAGAGAGAGAGAGAGAGGTAGAGGGCTCCACACCCGAGAGACCTATGCACACACTCATAAATCTAAAACTGAGATTTTACTAAGTGCTAAAATGCCTAAAAGCGTTCAAATATGCGAATATGCTTAATATACAAATGTGTGTAGTAGAGCAAGTGTGTGTGGGTGTGTGTAGGTGTTGGTGCGTTCCCAGATATATAAGATATATTTATATGATAACTGATTTGGGTCAGCAAATTGCGTCGCAGATTTGTTAGGGCTTGAAAACTCCGAATTTAATTTAATATATATAGAAAATTACATATTATGTTAAAAATATGTTACAATTATTTTATAATTATGTTAAAATTATGTTAAAATTATGTTAAATGATGTTAAATTCAGAAAAACTTTTGTTGATTTAAAAAAGTATATATTATTGATGAATAATGAGTTATAATCCATAAGATTCTCTATTAATCATTAAAAACTGCAGACTATTCAGTTATGATTTTGTAGCAAAATTTTTATTTAAGGCTAAACTTTTTCATTTCTATGATAATCGATTGTAATCGAATTAAAGCAATATGTATATATTTGGCTATTTGAGTATCTCTCACTAATTCCAGGAGCAAGAGTAATCTAAATTAATATATCTATACACAATAATACTACAGCATATTTATGATAAAGAATACAAAATTTCAAATAAAAGAGAATAGAGCCCTATCCCCATATTATTACTTTTTGAGATCTAAGCTAAAATTAATTTAAAATTTACCTAACAACAAAAACAAAATAAAAAATGTTTTTTGTTAGTTAAAATATAAACATATTTGATATCAACTAAATTTACGTTTTTGTAAAAAAAAAAAGAAACTGCAACAAAAAATATCATTTTTCATGCATAAACTTTGTTTGTGCACAAACAATTTTAGATATTTTTGCATGCAAATGCTTTTAACATAGTTTTTAATAAACAATTTTGCTGCTAAATTGGTGTCGAATGCATAATGCTTCAATAAATTTGTTTCTAAATTGTTTTCCCCCTGCACAACATTTATATATGTGTGTGTGTGTAAAAAAACATTTCGTAAACTTTTTACTTTTAATGCAATTTGCCCTCGTTTAATTGATAAGCTAAATATATATTAAAAAATACTCTAATTTAAAGTTGTAGAGTTTCAAATTAGACAGCAATTAGTGTGCGTTAGACGAAAGTGGTTTAAATGGAATATAAATACGTGCATAAATAAAGACCTGAACAAGATATATGAGAACACACAAAAATGTGGCTAGCTCTACAGCTAAAACTAGAGAGGTGGCCACAACTTTGGGTATATAACTCAACAAAAGCTGAAAATGAAACAGGTGAACATTGTGTGGGTGAAAGCAACTGACTATGTAATGCCTCGTTTATGCTCGAAAGGTAGTTAAAATGAGTAAAAATCTAGTTTTGTTAACTTTTAAGGCACTAGCTGGAGTTATTGTAATTAAAAATGTCAGATACATACATACATAAACCAAATTTATTATATATTTAATATATTTTCGAAATAAAAAATTAATTTAATCAAATTATATTAACAGCATTTGATTTGTCGCGCCTCTTCTGCTTACACTTGTCTAATTCTGTCCAATTCTGCTGTGATTGGTTCATTCCATTGCAGTTGTATTAGTGAGAGACTGAGCGCTTGCTTAGAGTTGTTGTAAAAACGTTATCCAAGTGAGTTTGCGTTGTAGCTGCACGCTGCTGATTGGCTTGAGCCCACTTGTTGTCACTTCGAGAGAGAAAGAGACGAAGGTAATTGCTGCTGCACTTAGTCCACTCTTATGCTGCGTGAAAGCGAGATGGCTGCTTATGCCCTTTGGATAGGCGCGTTATCATTTAGGTAGACGAAGAGAACGCAACTAAAAATGAGCACAGCTAATGAGCAGAGCGAATGAGCGAAGAGCAGATGGCTTAAGCCAAAACAGTTATGTGGAGTGACAGAGTAATAGGATGACGCAAACATGATCTTATACATATATATTATATTACATACATTATACATTTTATTATTTTTCGATTGTAATTGGAACTTTATATGATATCAACAATGACCAAACAAATGCTTGTATATCGAATGTAAAATTGAAGAGTTTTTCTAGCTTCGTTTAATTGCCACGCCATTCAATGAAACCGTTCTACATTTATCAAAATTATACATTTAATTTTCATACATTCATCAATAATCATATTTTCAACTCTCTCCATTGACAGCAAGACAAACTTTGCATTAAACCAATATACCCTTTCCCACGATACGTACAGGTATTAAAAGCAAATATATATTTCTGCTCGGCTTCAAACATAGCACCCACTAAAACAAATGGCTGCACTGCATACTTCCACACTGCTGCTCTACATACTTAGGTTTTTTTTTTTTGTTTTCTTTCTGCCACTGCCTGACGCAAGCAAAGACTAAAAATAGCGCACATAGACCATATTTGAGCTTGGCGTTTACCGTTACCAGATTACGAACAGATGTTTGCTTTAACAACTATTTTATTTCTTTGTCGCTTGCGTAGTTAGAAAGCCTTGGCACACCATATGGCATGGCAAAAGGGCTTAAAGCACTTACTGCACAATTTTAATACAAAAAGCTTTCTAAAGGTAAAAACTAGCCACTGTAGCTAACTACTTGAGTTTTAAAATATTTCACATATTTTCTAGAAATATTGAGGCATAAAAATATTTTATTTTTTCTTTTGATCCCAGTTAGTATCATATGCTTATAAAGCGCATATTGTTTTACCATTTTTATTTCATTTTCCATATTGCATAAAATTGTGTATTTCTCAAGCTTTGAGCTTAGCACCCAGCGCAGCACCTGACATCATTTCACATGCTCGCCGTGCTTTATGTCTCACAAGAGCTCTAAAAATAAAGCAGAGAGAAAACATGCTTTGCACTTGACAGTTACCTTAACGAGTTGAAGGTCATATGTTTTCTTTCACAACTAAATTGTTTCGCAGCACACTTTTTTTTTTCTTTTTTCTTTTTAATATTCATAATTTCTTTAGATGCGAAATTAACGTCTGCTAGCCTGAGGGTTGGCGCTACTCTGATAAAGAACTATTTAACTTTTGTTTAAATACTAGGAATATTTTTATAAAAAAAAATGTATAATGTCTGCAGTGGTAATTATTTGTCTTTCCTCCACATTTGACTTTTTATTGAGAATAAAAATAAAAAATAATTATATTTAACTGACTGTCTCGCAGTCTAATATCCTTTTGTACCCTACACTTATTGACCGTTGTTAAAAAAGGTATAGAGCTTTTATGAGCGTTTCAGTAACAGGTTGTGCTAAACCTTGGCAATACCATAAAAATATATATCTTCACGAATATATACAATATTTATGTATAATATATATGTATATATTATATATATGCATCATCTATTATAAGTCAACTTTAGTACGAACAATTCCTTTTCATCAACTAACAAAGCTTATTAGTATTCAGTAACAAAAGTTATTAGTATTCGGTCCTGAATTCAACTAAACCGTAACAAATCGTAACTAAATTCAATGGACAAACGAATCTTAAAACTAAGCTTAACTCTACACCTCATATCTAGGGCGCTTGATCGTATCTTCAAATGAAGATCTCACAGCGTCATTAGGCCCCAGCTATTGCACCCATTATGTATATAACTATATTTTACTGCTAGAATGATGATCTTTCGCATGCCAATATGTTGTATATTCCAGTATTCCATCGGAGACAAGTTCTATAAGTTTTTCTATATATTATCCCCATCAATATATCAAGTTATTCATTGAAAAATACATTCTCTTAAATTGAAGACAAATATTTTCGATATTATATATAACCTCTCCAATCCATACAAATTACTATATATTCACTTTATTTTACAATCGCACATCTAGAACAAAAGATATTTATTGTTTATTTCTCATACGTCAACCATTCCATCCACAACTGAAATGAGAATCCATCTAAAACAGTTAAGTTCCCGCAGCTTTAATACATTTGCATGCCATTAGCCCATTAAGTGTGGCATTAAGTGCATCTGTTAGTCCAACACTCCCCACTGTGACACGCTGATTTGTTGTGTTTGTGCCATTTGGTGTGCCATTAGTTACCTTTATTTACTTGGCTGGCACCCAATCGAGGTAGACAGCAGTGCAACAGCAAGTTCTTTATAGCTAGACATGGACCGGCCCCACACGACCCCACGACGCCCACGCCCCCTCCCCCCTTCAAAACAAAGAACCAAAGTACATTATTATTGTCTGCAAAGTTTTGTTGGGGCCTTGATTGGAATTCAATTTACAACTGCGAAATGCATTCGAAATGAGCTCCAACTGTGGCCGGGCAGGTAATGTCAACATTTTTTACTTTTTACTTTTTAGACAACTTCTGTGGGCCGACTAATTGAAAATGTCTGCAAAAGTCAAAGGCAGCAATAATAATTTTTAGCTAATGTGTTTTATGCACAACGAACGATTTGTCAAACAGAAAAATAACGAATGATTATTGGGGCTGACAACTGAAGGCGTGGCACAGGCGCGCCGTTGATTTATGAAACTCTGTTTAAATTTAGACTTTGAAATGGAGTTGGAGCATGGAGCGTGGAGCTTGATGCCTGGAGCATGGAGCATGGAGTGTGGAGTTGGAGCTCGGCTGGTGGCACGTTCAATCACATTTCTAATTACCAAGTTTCCCCGAGGTAATTAACTTTGCATGCATTACACAAATTACAACAAAGCGCCCGAGCGTTTTATCAACTCAATTACGCAGAGCTGAACGCCACCTGCCCCCAAGAGAGAGAGACAGGGCATGAAAGAGAGAGAGAGAAAGAGCATCAGCAGTGTGTGTAGATACTTTACACAGATAAACAACAAATAAGCATTGTTTGTAATTTAGCGAAATTGTCACACACACACACACACACATATATACGCTCGCTCACACTTTTTGTTTATCAGCTGACTAAAATCACGGAAACAGAAGTTTCTCTTAGTTGATGCCAGTTACACATACACTCTCTCTTTCTCTCTCTCTCGCTCTCTATCCATGTGTGTGCAATATCGTTGACAGTCAGCTCTATATATGCACACATATAAACACGTATATATGGAGCCAACTCAACTTGCACACTTTGCTCATTTTATCACTCTGCTCATCTAGCTCACTGCTGGCAGCTTCATTTGTAAACGCTGCGTATACGTAATGTGCAATGTAATGTAATGTGTGAGTGTGTGTATGTCTGTCTGTGTGGGTGTCTGTATGCGGATGTGTGTGTGTAGCTTATTAGAGCTTGTCTTGACAGCAACAGCAACTACGCCATAATAACAATTTTTTTGTTAGTTTTTTTTCTCTCTCTCTCTCTTATTTTATTATTTTTATTTTTTGTAGTGCGACTTTTGGCTGGCAAGCGAATTTTTAATTACCACTTGGAGCCATTTTTTTAATACCCTGCACAAGGTGCCATTAAGTTGCACAAATTTGAGCAACAGGCTAAAGCAACAGCTATAACAGCCATAGCTGTCAAGTGGATATGCTAAGTTTTATGTAAAAGTAATTGAAAAAAAAAAATAACTAAATGGCTTAAATTTATTAATTAAAAAATTAATAATTAAAAATTATATTTTGCTTACAGGGTATATTCTAGTCGATACAAATCATTATTTTTTATTTTGTATATACTCTAATTTTGGTTTAAATTCAAGTTATTCTCCTGCAAAAACATCTAAATATTTCACAGGGTATACTCAGTACGACTATCGCCATTTTGTTTCATATTTTTTATATATACGTATTTATGTATATATTCTGTTTTTTTTTTTTAGGGTAAGGTCATGTGTTCTGCAAATAGCAGCAGAGGCAGCTGCAAATGCAGCTTAATTATGCTGTAATATTGCGGAATAAAAGCCGAGGATTTACGAGTAGAAAAGTTTCAGACGTAAATTTCAAGTAGAAAAAAAAATGGTTTTTCTTTTTTTGGGCATTAAGAAAGTGCAGAGAAGCAGAGAAATTAATAATTAAATTCGTTTATTACGTCGAGTTGAGTGTTATACTGTATATACACAATTTTTGTATTAACAGGAAACACAACTTGATGTCACGACACTCAACATTAACTTGGCAGTAAAGCATGAAATTAATATCGCATTAATTGATATACATATATATCATGGAATTGGGGGAATATTACTACTGCAATCTCTCATTTATAAAAAAAAGAGCTTGACTATTTTAAATGCTCAGATTATGTTTGATCTTTGTTTTACTTGAAAAGTTCTTACTATTTAAGCAATGTTTACTAATTATCGATAATAACCGATCAGTTTATATGTTTATATAGTATATTGATGTATAAAAATGTTCGACTATTTTGAAAATCAATCATATTATGCTTCATATTTGTTTTACTTGAAAAGTTTTCTTACTATTTAAGTAATTTTTATTAATTATCGATAATAATCGATCATTTTATATGTTCACAAATTATATTGATGTATATGTGCTATTTGGATTAGCAATCAGATTATTTTTGATTTTTGTTTGACTTGAAAATTTTTTTACTCTTTAACAAATGTTTATTAATTATCGATAATAATCGATTATTTTATATAAATATAATGTATATTTATATAAGTTAATTGCTAAATAGATTGCTATATATACATAGACAAATATATTTAAAGTGATTAATTAATTAATTTCTTTAATATATAGTCAACTATTTTAATTCTTGTTCTAAAAATACTCTTTTTTCATACTTAATTGAAATAAAAGTTTTTTTCCTTATGCTTCAATTAAGATCCGTTGCTTACGGAACCGTTTGCAGTCATAATTAAGATCTCATTTGTCCCTTCGAGGAATCTATAATTATTAATTTATGAATTTCTTTTATTGATATGCTAATTTATATTTCAAGATACACGTTAATTATTTATACCTAAAACACGGCCTTTTTTAACTGCACAGTGCATTTCATTTGCTTATCTCTGGTCTTTCTTTATATACATATATATATGTATATATATATTAGCGACCCTTTGCTCATATTTCAGCTGCTTAAACCGTGCCGTACATATTTTTTGGCCCCTTTCCGATAGCTCTTACTCTTTCACTGTCTCTCACTCTCTCTCTCTCTCTCTCACTCTTTCTCTCTCTCTCTCTCTCTCATGCTGTTTTTTATATATTTTTTTGGCCCGCTCTCCTTTTTGACGCCTGAAAAGTTTCAACAAACTCAATTTTAATTTATTTATTCATTCGCTTCAATTTACACAGTCGGCGACAATCGCACGCAGCTACCAATGAAAAATTGAATACTTCATGAAGGGACAGCAACAATTCGAACATTTGCCGCATTGGCTGTAGGAAAATGTCATGAACCCCAGTCGTGATCCCAGTAGCAATGCATAGCATTACAACATATCAAACTACAAGCAGACCAACAACCAGACGAACAAACAAATAAACAAACAAACAAGCAGCAGCAGCAACAACAGCAACAACAGCAACAATAACAGCTAAAACACAGAAAAGTTGCAAACAAAAGTGGCGAAAACGGAAATAAATCTAACAAAAGGGCTTTGTAGCTTACACGTTTTCTCACATCTCTTTCTCTTTCTCTCACTCTTTCTCTCTCTCTCTCTCAGAATCTCCCTCTCATTCTCTGTCTCGCCATGCAGTGTCAGCCCCAAAAATTACATAAGCACCAGAGCATTTTGTTTGCGTTTGGCTTATTTTCACAATTGACAAACGAGGGCAGACACACAAATTGACACATAGATGGCGCTAGCGTTGGCTTAAATAATGACTATTGGGAGCATCCATTGGTTTTGTACTAATCTAATATAATCTAAGAATGGAAATTAAACATGAAACCAACTTTGGAAGATATAGACAAATGTGTAAGTGCAGACATTAATGTTTTACTAGTTAAATATATAAATTTGCTATCTTCATATAAGCAAGTCTGAGAATACTTTAAAAATGTTACTTTCAAAAGGTTTTAATTTATAAATTTTGAATAATAACTAAAAAGATTAGTTTTTATATAAACAAAGTTCTGGATCTTGTTGATAAAAAATTACTGCAAATACATAATTTCAATATCTAGAAATATTTATAATAATTTATCAACCCAAATACTTTGTTATTACAATCTTAAATTTATACAAATTATAATTTATGATAAATAAACACACTCATTCTACCCTCGCATCAATTTATGCACATATATTTATTTTGGTTTTTTTTTTAGACATACATATATATTTGGTTTGGTTTAGCTGGCCTGCAGTTTTCTATATATTTATGTGTGCAATATATGTATGTCAACTTTTATGCGTCGTAAGGCAAATGTTTTTGCAGGCGAAAGATTTGTTACAGATTATCCCAGCCGCACATAAAACACAGCAGCAGCAGCAGCAACAACAGCAGCAAACAAAACAAGGTGAACTGACATAATTTCCCGTTGTTACCTACAACGAGGGCAAAGCGAAAAATAAAAATCATAAAACAAGAGAAAAGTTTTATGAACGCTGATTGGGAAGTTGGTCGACAGAGAGTTGGCACTGCGGCTAGCCAACTAAAATTAAATTTAGTCGCAGCGCAGCTAACAATTTATGACTTACTATTATTTCAGTTGAGCGCACACGAAACCACTCCCCCTAACGAGGCCTCCCCAGCAGCAGTCCAGCCCAGCAGGCAGTCAGACCAGGCAGGCAAACTGGCAACCAGGCAGTCGCCCAGGCAGTCAAATCATTATTTGTACATTCAGGCGTAACTTTGCTGCCCCCAAACATTTGTTTTGGCTCGTTTCGGCAACATCATTGAAAACGCATTTTGGCATAAATCACATGTCCGTGGTTGATTATGTGCGCACACCCCTCACTCTCTCTCTCGATCTCACTCCTGCTGTCTTTGTCTCTCTCAATAAACACAAAATCAAATTGCAATTCAAAGTCAATTAACAAATTATCGGCATGCGTACGCGTCGTACGCGTGACATGCGTACAGCACGGCGTTCGTTTTGCTTTAACTAATTAAAAAATTTGTTTGCATACTTTGCGGCGCAGCTGCCAAAGTACCACGTGCCACAGTGGCCAAAGAAGTTAGCAGCTGCCACAATGCACCGAGATACAGATGCAAATACCCAGGTATAGATGCAGATATTTGTATCACATATACACACACACACACACACACTCATATGCGAGCAGCCTAGTTATCCTCTGCATGCAAATTGTAGATTCAGTTCTTGTTGCGCACGCTTCATTGCAGTTATCCTTAATTTTTGCCACAATTTTCTGATTGCATTTTGCATTTTCCATATTTTGTGCACTGCCTCGGCTCGACATATGAAACCCCAAAAACGAATTTATCCAATTAGGCAAATGCTTGCGTAACTGCTTAAATGTTTTATTAACTCATAAATTTTGCAGATTATACGCAAGGCAATAAGAGCAGAGCTCAAACGATACTCAACAGAAATATAAATCATTCAAATTTACACGTCGTCAATTGAATTTTTTTTAAAGAAATAACTAAGGATAGCTTGAACTTGTTTAGTAAGTTAACTTTCCAGGAAATTTCTACGATTTCAATTATTTATAAAAATTAGACAAGCATTTTTGAAAATGTTGAATTTTAATTAATCTATAAACAACTAGAAAGTTTAATAAAAGTGAAGTAAATTAAAGGAGGTTTGATTAAAAAGTTTCGAATCCTAACTATAAACGTTAACTCTTTATACAGCTAATATAATTGCTAAAACTATAGGAGTACCCATACTATATTATATATAATAATTTCATTTTATCAGCAAAACCTATTATATTGTATATAAATCATATCGTAATACATTTGCTTTGTAATTCAATCTCATTATTATTGATTACCCTTTAACACAATTCGCAACTATCAGATGAACAATTGTTGTGGCTGAATGTACTCAACTTTGTGTGCCCCATATATACATAAATGTGCCATAAATGCTTCATAATCCCGAAAGCTGGTCACACTTGAACATTGGCAAAGCCAAAGGCAAGGGCAGCTGCCGCAGTGCAAAAGTAATTTGCGGCAGACAATGAAAATGCCGCAGAATGAACGAGAAATGCATGAAAAATATTCAAAGCGGCGACCGCCAAAAACATATGCCGCATATTTAAAGTACATACACATATGTAAAACAATTCATAACACCCAGCCAGTCAAAAAAAAAAAAAAATGGAAAAAAATAAAAAACAAAAAAAAGATGCGAATAAAAATGAAAATAGAACTGTGTGCGTGACTAGCAAATACCCTAACTGAATGTTGTGAAAATTTGTAAAGATAATGTTAGTTTTTTAGCTCTTGTAAGGAGGAAATATGTAGTATCTAGTATCTAGAATCTAGAATCTAGTATCTAGTATCTAGTATCTAGTATCTAGTATCTAGTATCTAGTATCTAGCATCTAGTATCTAGTATCTAGTATCTAGTATCTAGTATCTAGTATCAAGTATCTGGTATCTTGCATCTAGTATTTTGTTAGTATTTAGTCTAGTATCTTGCATCTAGTATCAATATATCTAATATAGTATAGTAGTCTAATGTCTAGTATACAGTATATAGTATTTGGTATCTAGGCTCTAGTGTAGTATCTAGTATCTCTATATATACTATACATATTCTTTATATAATATATATTCTACTCTATACTTTCAAATCTATCTATATATATATATCTTCTTTACTTTGAAAATATTGAATTTTTATTTGATTTACAAACATACCAAATCTCCTAGATAAACCCACCAATAAAATGTTCAATATAGAGTCATCATAAACACTGAGACCGTACTACAATATATCGTCTTGTCTATTGAGCCTGATCAATAATCTATATGCTTTATAGAATCAACCGCGCCGCCTGCTGACTGTTACATACATTTACGCAAATGCTTAAAGCCCAGTTTACACGTTTTCAATGTGTTCAGGGTATAACAGAGTAGGCCAACATATGCAGGACAATAACCGCTGCCTATATACGGAATACATATATATACACACATATGTGTGCCTCTATGGCTATGTGTGTGTGTGTGTGTGTAGCGAGCAAAGGACATGCTGCCATGATTTTTATGAGCTTGTATTTATATGATTTCCTTATATCCTTTTAAGGGGCAAAACCCGCCAGCCACGCAGGCAAATGTCTCTTAACCGGCGAGTCCTGCGACCGGCGACAAAAAGTTGGACCAGGCAACAATATGAAATAAAATTACGTGCACATATGCATAGCACACACACACACACACACACTCACACACACACACACATGTAATTGTGCTTTCTCCTTTTTTGTTTTGTATTGTTTAAATAAAATTTATGTTTATTAAATTGCGACAGCCCCGAAAAATGGAGCCCCAGCAGAGGGCATTGGCTTTATCAGACAAAATAAGGCAGACGACGGACCCAGCCAGCCAGCCCAGCGGCCCGGAACGGCTTCTTGTACGTTTGTACTTTTCGTACTTTCATATGCTGCGCCCAAATAGAGGTCACGGAGTGTAAAACTTGTTTAATTATATTCCACAGACATGTCTGCAAAAACTGCCATATATATGATATTAAAAATAAATATATATTTACTATTAATAAAAAAAATACGGAAATTTCCATGACCTGATTATTTAATGCAATTAAATATGTGCACATAATAAATAAAATATCTCGAAAAAATATGTAAAATAAATAAAAATAATGATAAATAGAAGCTAAAAAAATATTTTATGTATTAATATTTGATTATGCGTAATGTATATCATTATAGTTTTGGTCACAACAAATAAAAGGTAAACAAAGATAGATTAGATATACAAAAAATTGACAAACAGGATAATTAAAAAAAATTATATAAAATGTAAAAATTAAATAAATAAATATTAAATAAAAAAAATAAAATAAATAAAAATATATTTTAAATAAATTACACAGCATATGAAAAATAAATAAATAATGAAAATAAATATAAAAAAAAATTAATTAAAAATTTAATTAATTTTTGAAAAAAAAAATATATTATATATTATAAAAAATTGAATGTATAAAATATTTTAAATATTAGATTTAATAAGCAAAACACAGAAAATACTTTAAAAACTTTTAATATTAAAAATATATATATATTTAATATATATTTATTTATATATATATAAAAAAATAAAAATAAAAAATAAAAAAAAATATTAAAAAATATTTATAATAATAAATCAAGAATTTAATTCCTGTGTGTACCTAAATAATATAATAATTTAACTATATAATACATAATAATATTGTTATTATTACATTGTATATTTGATAATATACTAATTAAATGCAATTTATATAAATAAGATCGTTACAGTGAAAAACAAAAATTTAGTTCTTTATTTTTCCATATAATTTTTTTCATAAATTATAAATATGACCGAATTTAATAAATTTTTAATTTGAAATCTTTATATAAAATTTTTAATGAACTCCAAAATCATTCTGAAATAACTTAATAATAATATAAATAATAAAACTAATATTAATAAGAATCTATATTATCCAAAACTCCATCTATTAACCTTCCACTTTATATCATCTAGAAAGCATTTCATTAGCGTATTATATACCCATAACATATTTACGACTCTCTCGTATTTTATTTATCTACTTTAAAAGCTCCAAAAAAATTAAAAATTATTTAATGCTGCTATAGCATAAAATTTTAATGTTCCGCTATTTTAATAAGCAGCGCTCATTAATGAGCTTTGATTTTAAACTGTGCAATGATTGAGCGATTGACCAGCAGCAGCGGTATGAACGGCAGCAGGCAGCTCTGTCATTCAACAGCACCGGCCATGAAAATAATGGCACTTTAAGCCACGTTAGTTAGCTCATTAATTTTTGTGCAGTTTTAATTGGCCGCATCGTGGTTTGGCTAGCATCTGTGCAAACAGAGCCAACCATCAGAGCCGGCCAGCAGCTGGGCACTTTGTCTTCATTAATAAGAATTAAATAACATTAAAATTATAATTTTGATAAAAACCCTTTTTTTTCTGTTGTTTTTGGCCAAGCACTTGACGGCTTCCGACTTTTAATGGGCCAGCGCCGCTTCACTTAGACGTATTTTATGCAATTTATGAGTTCCGTGGAGGCTTATGGATGTAAACGCGCCTGCTACCTACCTTGTCATCAAGTCGATATAATGGCCAACCACGCCCACCACCAACCACGCCCACCTCAGCTTGTTACAGAATAATCTAAACTTTTTAATTGCCACGACAAATGGTTGTGGCACGTTTTTGCATTTCTGTTTTATTTTCCATTTTTTTTTTTTTTCATTTTCTTCCTGTTGTTCATATTTCCTCCATTTAAATTGTATGCCCTGTAAAGTGGCAGTGGAAGGGGGTATATTGTTGCTTTTATAGAAGTTTTATGGGTCAATATGATCAATCCTTGTTTTGCCAAGGATCTTCAAAATAAAAATTTTACCTCAATTCAATAAATATTTAATTATTTTTAATAACATTTTGAATGGATTATGATGTTAAGTTATCAAAAATATGAATATTCTTAAATAATATAGAGAAGAACTCAAAATGCTAGTTAAATTAAGTTGCTGTGGATCTTTCTTATCTAATATCTCTAAAAATCGAATCGTTAAAATTTAAGAAAAAATGTATTATAGTCTAGATAAAGCGTATATCATCCCTCCAAACAGTCTTCTCTAGCACAGTCTTCAGTAATATCTCTAGAAATCTGATCTTAATTATCTCAGAGAAACTCTAGATAAAATTAAGTATAGTCTATTCTGTCATATGTTTGATAGGTAGAGGATATATCACCTATCCAAACACTCCACTCTAGAGCATTCTTCAGTTAATTTATAATTTTTTTCTGATATAAAAATTGCCAGCAAAAGTCGCTGAACTCAGAAGCGCGCGCGCGCGCCTGTTGGGGCTGGCGGCTCGCGTGGGGAGTGTCCTTTGGCAAGTTTAATTGTGCGGCCAGGCTGGCGGGTAATAAAATTATTTTACGATCTTGTTTTCCTGTACGCCCCCGGCCACGCCTCCGCCTGCGTGCCGGCACTCATGCTGCGCTTGCCGATGCCTTTGTCTTCGCTTTGAAGCGCATCAAACTAAAGTTTGAGTTCATTTACGCAACGCTGCGCATCGCTGGGCGTGGCTGATTGTCAGTGCCTGCAACTTGGCAGCAGCTATATATAGATAAATATATATAAACGTAACATATATACATATACGTGTGTATGTGTAAGTGGAGCAGGCAGTTTCTTGTCAGCAGGACTGCATTGTTGTTGACTTTTCATCTGGCAGGCCGCAGTGACTACTGTTTCTTTGCGCCCGTCCTGGTTAAATGCGACGGAGTCGCACATGCTGGCAGCATTTTGGCAAAGACCTTGCCCTCATCAAGCTGCCAGCTGACAAAAGTGTCAATATATATATATAGTATATATTTGTAAATATATAAGGTATTGACCGAGTGGGCCAAAAGTCAAAGTGCAGCTACTGCAGTAAATACTAAAAGAAACGTACTGCAAACGTTTCATTCGGATTGTCCTTTTGCCTCTCTTACATCCACTCAAGCATCCTCTTCATATACTTTTACCTTCTTTCCAGCTCAAACCAACACTTTCAATGTTGCGCAGTCGACACAGATTTGATACAGAAAAAAAAAAAAATTAAACTGTTTGCTTATAAATAATATATATATAGACTTTTATAGATGTGTTTTTTACAGCCTAATTCAATTGCGCTTTATGTCGATTCCATTAAATCTGTGTTGAAATTCAATTCAAAAGTTATTTGATTTCAGTTTCACATCGAAATAATTTAGTTAGAGCTCACAAATTCAATTACTGATTTATGTATGGAACACATGTTTGATTTGATTTGTTGTCAATAATTCGGTTTATGCCATAGCAAAAGGTGTTGAAATTTTGTCATGGAATTTGCTAGCTGTAGAAGCAAAGTTAAGCTCATTTTTGGAATTTCATTGGTTTTGATATAAACAATTTATAAATATACTAAAATAGTAGTATATAGTATATAGTATTAATATATTATACTATATACAATATATAGTAGTATTAATATATTTCTTTTTTCACTTTCAATTTAGGTTTATTTTTATTTGAACTTGTCGTCAACTTAGTCTAAGCCAATCTAGGATCATAGTTTTTTCATTTTAAATTTCAACTTGGCTTCAATCATTCCAAATTTAGTTTCAACTTCTTTACAACTCGTTCTCAAATCAATTTTACTCCAATCTATATATTCAATATATAACAACTTTGTTTCAATTTCAACATTGTCTTCAATCATTTTCTTATTTATCTCACAAATCCAATTCAATTTCAATTTCTGTTCAATTTGCGTTTCAACTTTCGCTTAACAAGCGGCCAACATTTTGCTCAACTTTGAGTCCACTTTATGCTCGCGCTCGGCACGCAATGCAAAACAAAGAACTTAAGAGCTCATTTGAGAGCGCACTTCAACTGTTTCAGTCAACCATTACTTTCAATTCAATGCGTTAAAAAGTTGTGCGACCGTAAACCACATTCTAGCAAATTAGTCGACTTTAAATTACTTAAGTCAAGCGTCTGCCCTTGTCATAAAATATGTCAGCTACTTAAAGTGGCATAAAAATTAACAACGCGCTGCGTATACTTAATACGTAATACGTAATGCGTAAGACGTAATACGCAGTACGTAAAATTTGTGCTCGCTCGAAAAGTGATTTATGCGCATTCGCGTATAAAATTTAGTTCCTCCTGGCAACAAGTTAATTTTTAACTCAGGGCCGCCATAAATATGTTAACAAAATATTTTGTAAAATTTATATTGCAACGCGCCACTGAATAAATCACATTTTTGTAGTGGAAAACTTTGCGCCAGGATTTGTGCTTGAAAAGGATTCGTCGAGGTGCTCGCTTAAAATTTACGCGCTGCTCAAGCAATGCTTAGAGATAAGTGGGTCGGCGACTGCGCGTATGTATGCGTGTGTGTGTGTGGATACTTGAGTCGTGGCAGTAAATCCTTGTGGCATGATAACCCTTGTGGCATGTCTATGGCAACAGGGTCACAAACAGATGCACGCAATCAAATTTAACTTCAGCCTTCACGCTCAACTGTAAATTAATATGACAGCCAGCGTAACCCCCTCCCGCCGCTCTCTCTCTCTCTCTCTCTCTCTCTCTTATCCGTAATCCTAACCTGTCCAGAGTTCAAGGCTCTAGGACATCAGACGCAGACAGAAAAAAAAATCAACCAACAACAACAAAGTTCTTGAACAAATTTTTGTTCTACGTGCATATAAATTTAATTAGCTCATTTGTTGACTTTTTGATATGCTTCGCGAAAGGTTAATGAAAGTCTACGCAAATTGACTTACAAATAACGTTATTTTATTAGCCAAAGAAATTATACAAACAGCGGCAAACGAAGATACTAATGGCTGAATTGTGTACTTTTTGAGAGCAATACAAATTTGCCAGACACTTAAAGAAGAAATGCCTATTGTGAAGCTGTATATCGGCGAGTCATTGCTCTGCATTTTGGAAGTTAGCATCATTAACTGTAGAATAAAATTAGTTATAATTTTTATTCTAAACTCAGATTTGAAGTGACATTTGAGCATCTTTGCAGCAGATAAATATTTGAATAACAGTGTAGATCTTTTTCAGATCTCAGGTATGGTATGCCCTGTATGCTCCATTAGTTCGAACTCTACATTTATTTTCTTAATTGTTGACTAACATTTATTTGTTTATTTCTGTTTTATATTAAGTATGTAGAAAATCAGTAAGCATCTTATGAAATTATCAACTTAGTGTCATTCTAGAAAGATTTAAAATTCGAAACGGTTTAATTAAAAAATTATTCGAGACACTATAGAAAAAGTGAGGTCTAACAAGGAATAATGTAAGAAGCAAACGAATTTTTGTTTTAAGATTTTTCTAAGAAAATTCAGATCAATTGGCATGAAAGAGTTAAAACTTAACTGATCCCACAAAAGCTTTACTAGAAGAAAAAGAAATAAGAAGATATTAAAAGGTCGTCTATGATTGATATCAACTTAACTAGCTTTATCTTCAAATCTAAATAAATGAATAGTGTTATCTCTGTCTCTCTCTCTCTCTCTCTCTCTGTCTCTGACTTTATCTCTCTCTTTCTTTCTCTCTGTCTCTCTCTTTCTGCCTCTCTCTCTCTGTCTCTCTCTGTATTTCTGTATTTCTCCCTCTCCCTCTCTCTCTCTCTCTCTCTCTCTCTCTCTCTCTCTCCTCTCTCTATCTCCAGATCTCTAATGAAATAAAAATGATTATTTACTAAAGCTCTATATCTCTTTTCCCTTGACGCCTTAAATCCTATATCAATCAAGGTAGAAAACATACACAAAGTTGTGTTTCTCCATTTCTTTCACTCTATCCCTCCTTCTGTGCAGTCTTCGTATGCTGTCTCTCTTTTTACCCTACAGTTTCTCAGTGCCTTTCTCCTTGCACTAAATCTCATTATGTTGCTCTCTTTTAGCACTTAATAGATAATAAGTTATACAAGAGCTTTCTCACGCTCTCTTTCTATCTCTCTCACTCTCGTTCTATCCCTGTTTCGATCTAAGTACTATAGAAAAAAGGACACTTTTACAGTTTTCATTCTTAACTGTTCTCTTCATACTTTGTGTTTATTTCTCATTCTCCCTCTTACATCCCCCATTGAATTTAATAGTTATAAAAACTATGTAAATTTCAAACGAAAAAATCCTGTGCATTTTGAGTACTAATTTGATTTGTTCCAATCGAGTTCCTTTCTCAACATTTTTTTAGCGACAAACTTAAAAGTGATGGCCCATCAAAATTCTAAGCGAAGCGCAGCATAAAAACAAACTGTCACAAAGAGCTGAGAAAAAACGCACATTCACTACAGATTTTAGTTGCCCGTTTTTAAAGAGAGAGGAAGAGAGACAGAGAGAGAGGGGGGTTGGGAATGCAAAACAATTGTCGTACAATTGCAAAAATAATAAAAATTCAATTAAGGCGCGAGTTGAATTAAAGACTTGGGGAACATTTCAGATTTTGTTTTTTCTTTATATTATTTTTTTTACTGTTTGCTTAAATTAGTATTTTACAAGGGTGTGTGTGTGTGTGTGTGTGCATGATTCGACGCTTGTCGTCAGCTTTTTTTTGTTGCCATTTATTTTATATATATATATACTTTTTTTGTATTTCAGCGCCTGGCAAATTGTGGAACATAACAATAAGCACACAACGAGCTGCAACAACAATGCGAATGCGAATGCGAATGAAAATGCGAATGAGAATGAGAGACTGACTACAACAGCAACAATAACAACAACGAGCGTGTACTGTAATAATGATAATAATCATAAAAGCGAGCCCTTGTCGCGCGTCGGCTTTGGCTCTTTGGAGCGTTAAAGCCGCAGCCGCAGCCGCTGCCGCAGCCGCAAATACAGATACAGAAGCCTCGCTCTCAGAGTTGCCTCTGAGTTATGTTTTGATGCAAAAGACATGAAGGACCTGCCGCCTTTCAGCCATGCCGTGCCATGCCATGCCTCTAACATGATTTAATTAAGGTCCCTCCTACATGTGCTAAGTAGATTTTATTTCTCTTGCCAGCCAAGCAGCCAAGCAGCCCAGCAGCCCATCATCCCGGCAGCCCGGCAGCCTTCATGGCATAATTGATTTAGACGTTTACTGCATTAAACGGCAGGCAACAAAAAAAAAGATAGAGAGAGAATTACGTGGCCAACGCTGCGTATAAGTTATATTTGATTTAGCATTACATTTTCATTATATATTTGCTGCTACTTATGTTAACACAATATATCATTTTGTTTCACATAGTTCCATATTTTTTGATGAGCCTGCACTTTTTATGTCCCTCTCTCCCTTTCTCTCTCTCTCTCTCCCTCTGTCTGTTTAGCCCATCCTAAGTTAAAGTATTTTTGCGCTCGTCATTCATATTTGATTTGATATTATCCCAAAATCCATTAACAAAACCAAATTCTAAGCCCAAAAGCAGCACAAATTCTCTGCATATACTTATTTCACATATATGACATACATATATACTGGTACTTAAGTGGGGCGCGAGAGGTTGGAGCATTGCCATAAGAGGATTTCGAATGGTTTATGCTGGCTTTGTCACATCATATATAATTATGATGATGATGACCTGCTTAGCAAGTACTCTGTTTGGATTTCCAACTTTCATTAATTTTCGCCAAAGTCAAAACTGTAAATCCATAAAAAATTGCCAATGCTTTAGGCTTTGGTAATTAATTGACTGCCTTGAACTTGCTCTTGAAATCGATATTGTGTAAATATATATACAAAAAAAATTTTTTAAATCTCTATGAACACAAAGTTTAGAGCTTGAGTTATTTATGGCTTCTCGCTGTCGACCTGAAAAGTTTTTTGTACAAAAATATAATTTAATCACTTTGTAGAAAAATGTGTTTAGTTGCAAATTTTGTGGGTGATTTATTTGTTACTTAAAGATATTCAATTTCTGTTAAAATATATATGGCTTTGGTTCAGATAAAATAACTTTATAGTAGCAAGCCCCAGCACCATATATTACCTGCAGCATATTTCATATTACAAAATTTGTAATTCATTATTATAATTTTTGTATTATTAATAATTTAATCAAATTTCCAACTCAACTCTGCCCTAAAACAGATTTACTTCGCTTATACATATAGAATTACCTTTGTAGAGCAGCAGAAATAGTATTAACAGTCAAATAGTAGAAGCACAAAAGGATTCTAACCCCAGTCAAAAGAAAACCTAATTAAAAATATGTAAATGTTTTCCCTCCATTTGATTTAATGAATTTATCAAAAGTAGAAATCTCTCAAAAAGTTTTCTTTACCATCTAATGTTATACTTACGAAAATATGAATGAATATAACTTTTAGATAAAGTAAAATGGGCTTAGAAATAAAAGGGGACATCAATAATTTATTTATTAATTAGTTTATTTATCTGTACGAAAAATGTAGCTTTAACAGAATCTTATCTTATATAAAGTGTCATAGGGTCTTGAGGTACATAAAGTACGAATGTATCTTGATAAGATCAATGTTTCCATTCACAAACAAGAACAAAGTAATGTTCTTAAATGAGAAAGTGAAAGAAAAACAAAGTTTTCAATGCAAATATCGAATTATATATAACTAGTCTACTTTATCAAAGTCAGCATTCGTAAAGCTGCAAAGCATTAAAATTCTCATGAATTGAATAATGCTCAAAGATACTTTATGCAATTATATCTTTGAAATTCAATTCAATCTATGCATTTGAAAGATAAAGCATTCTAGCTATGCGCATAGGTAATTAAATCAAACAGCAGGTTAAGCTAATGTTGATAATTTCTATTGTGGCCTGGCTGCAGGGTTTATACATAAACAATAATACATATTCATATAGCTATATATATATTAGTTATATTTATATTGTTGTCAGTGTTGTGCTATGGCAACTAGTTAAGGGATTAATAAGGCAGCTGGCATAACAAGCTGCCTGCTTCATGGAAATAATCATCGTGGCCTGCAGCAAAGACCAAGCAAGTGAAGACAAATAAATATGCATATATAGATATATATATACAGAAAATATTCAAATATATATATGTGTCTGTGAATAAAAGGATATGTGTTGCTATACTGTGTACTTACATATTGACTTAATGCGTTGCTCTGGTTGCTGGGCAATCGCTTCGGGCTCCATTGCAGTAGCTGTGACTGTTGCAGTCGCAGTTGCAGTTGCAGTTGCAGTTGCTGTTGCAGTAGCTGTTGCAGTGGCACTAACCGCTGCAGCTGCAATTAAAGTCGCCTTCATTGTTGTTGCATTTATCATTGTCTGGAGCAGCGCCAGCAGCAGCAGCAGCAGCTTAACGTACTTGGCCATCCTGGCCATGCTGATCCTGGCTGAAACTTGTTTGCCTTAATTATATGTCCTTATTGTTTCACTCGTGAGCTTGATTAGAGAGGCATTTGATGAATTAAATTACTGCTTATTGTTGTTGTTGTTGCTGTAGTTCGGTCGATTTCCACATGATTTAGTAGCTGCAATTGGAGAACCAGATAGTACACAATCAATTTATCTAATTAGATTCAACACGCAGAACGCATCTTATCAAATTTCTGCAACGCTCTAAACTATGCTATGCATTTATTTATTTCATTTATTCCTTCGACTATTTTCAATAAATTTGAATTTTAATATACATTTGTATCGCTTACAAACAATTGAAAATGCTCGCCCAACACTCAATTATTTACGTCTGCATTTAATTGCCAGTGTCAGTGTCAGTTTAACTAATCACTGATGCAGTTAATTAATCAAACAATTGACTATATCAATATTTATTAGCAAGCTAGCTAAGCAATTGGGCATACAGCAAGTTTAACTGATGAAATAAATAAAGTTTAATTAAGCTAAGAATATGAAGTAAGAAACCTAAAAATATTTACAGGTATTTATGAAAATATATTTACAGACAGAGGGAGAGAGAGAGATGAATAACTGAATATGAATGAGATACTTTGTTAGATAAGAGTAAGGTTTTACAGAGAAGTCATTTTTCTAATGAAAAGATTACAGCTTGGTATCCTGCGACCTTGAAAGTAACTTAATCTAAACAGAAAATAATTAAATACATTTTTTAAGGTGTTGGAAGATAACGAATACAGAATATATAGCTTAGGGCAGGAACGAGCCATGGAGCATAACTGACACAGCTAAAGTTCAAGATAATATGTGATAGACTTCAAGTTCCGGTAGATCTTAAACGCAGCGACGCCTAAATACTCTGCCAGCTGTAATACAGGAGCTAGCAAACCTAGACGCCTAATGAAATAGTTTTATAAGTCAAGGATAATTCAATGAGATAATTCAAGGTGATATATGAAAGAAATAAGGATGCGGTCCAATACATCTCTAAAATCTTGGCGTATGAATAATCTAGTTCTAGTTTCCCGTTCTCTCACTTTTTTATTAATTGAGTTTTTCTTTATCTCTCTTGTTTTCTTCCATTTTCCAATTATAATTCTTATAATATGATAACAACATTGTTACTGTTTTTTTTTTTTTTTTTAATCTATAGTAGATCTGCATAAGAATGTCCTTTTTACATCTTTCCGATTACCAATTGCAAATTACCGTTACTGCTCAAATAACAATTAACTGTTTGTCTTGCGCTGGGGCTGTTGGCGCGTGTTAATTTCATATCCACTTGGCGCATTGTTTGATTGGCGCCCAACGGCCCAAACAGCTCATTACGCAACAACAGCAACACCAACAATAACAGTGCCAACCACAATTACAACAACAACAACAACAACAACCAGCAGAACAACAATATCATTTATCATTTATAGCCCAGAGGGTGAGTGTGAAAGGGACAGAGAACAGGATTGGTAATATTAAAGTATTTAAATGCCGTGATTATCTCGGTGCGAGTTGTTCACATTGTTGTTGCTGCTGTTGTTGTGGTTGTTGTTGTTATTGCTGTTGTTGTTTGTTGTGTAATATGGTATATGGTACATGTTAAGGTCAGATTGTACTTTGACCCGTGCACTCGGCACTCAGAAAATTTGCATTGTTTGTTATTGTTTACGCAAAAATTAACATTTTAATTGGATTTTGGGGCATTTGATGCTTATGAGTCGAAGCAATCCATGTTTCAGGTAAATTGTACAGAATGCAATCTCTCTCACACACACACACATTCTCTCTCTCTCCCTCTCTCTTCTTCTCTCTCTTTCCCTCTGTTTTTATTTATATTTATAAGGTTGTTGGCGCTGATATTTAATAAAAAATGATGAAATACAGATAACACTCATAAGTGAAGAAATACATCATTATTTCACCGCGTAAAAATGAAAATAAATAAATCAGACCTTTGGTTCGATGTGGGCAGCATCAACACTGATATAACGGACAATAAATAACGACGACAAGTCAAGACCAGGATACACCCTGTTTGACATTTGATAAAATAACATTCTGCGTATAGAAAACAGTTATTGATACTCTGCTAGAGATTAACTAACACTGAATGTAATTTAAAGTACTGTTAAGTGTAGCAATTTTAAATGTTTGTAAGATTTTCTATAAATTCATAATAAATGATTCATAATATTTATATTGCATATATAATATTTATTATATATATTTAATGACTTATTTCATTGTTTGATTTTCTATTGTACGAATATCTTTCATAAAAAAAATAAATAAAAATGTATATACATATATATATCTAGAAGATATACTTAATTTGCATGCATATATGAGTTTGCACAGTTTGTTTTAAAAAAAAAAAATATATATATATATATATATACTTTTTTTTTAAATCTTTCGAAAAATCTCACTTTATTGGCATTCTCACCAAAACCACATATGGCCACATTCAATTGTACGAACAGAGTATCAAAAGGAATATAATTGTAAGCCAAAAAGCAAATACAGCAATGCTCATTAAAGTCGACTCAAATATTTAAACGAAAATAAAACAAGAATATTCACTTTGAGCTGCTGCGAAAAAATACGAAATGAAATACATTAATTATGTCATCAAGAGTGTGAGAATTTTAAAAATGCAGAAAAAACCGCAATTTCGACGTTGAAAATATTTAATAAAAAATATTAATTCAATCGAATATTGAATAAAAAAAAAGAATTTCATAAAAGCAGCAAAATGAACTCCACAATATAAACGAAGAAAATATTGAATCAACAAAAGATTAAAGTGAATTTCACTGAATCTTTAATATTATTTATAATTTATAAGACAAACCAAATCGTATACTATATCCTTTAGCTGCTTTTGTATATGGAACAGTTAATTAATTAAACAACAATTTCGGGGTGTGAATGGAAGCTTTTGTGTTAATTGTGTCTGGGTCTCCTGTTAAAGTTGACTTCAATTATGCCACACCCCGGCTGGATGCTAATTTAATGAAATTTTGTAAAAGTTGCGACCGAAAATTAAGTTTAAACAAACTTTGCTTTAATTATAAAAACAAAGTGAAAGGCCCCAAAAGAGCGTCATCAATATGCAAATGGTGCCCAAACTGTTTTTGCTTTTGCTTTCGTTTTAGTAGTCGAACATTTTTTTTTTTTTTTTCTGGTAAAACGATTTTCGATTTTTGGCACCCGAGTGTATTTATTTTCATTTTTTTTTTTGTGCCAGAACCAGTTGAATTAATAATTTTCAGTATGCCATGTGAAAATTGTATCCTTGGGCGAATACAGTTTTGTTATTGATGCCTGGTAATAGCATAGAGCAAACTAATCTGTAAATTTTTCAGTTTTTGTTTTAGCTATAGGGCTACCTAAAATTAATTTATATTTTAAATAAATGGAAACGGAAATGGCAAAAATTTTACACAAAAATCATTGACAAAATATAAGCTTAATCTCAATTATGGAATTTTTAATTCTAAATGGAATTAAGTTGCGCTTTACATTAGTATCAAAAAGGTGACATATGCATAAGCCATAGACAAGGTAAATGGAACAAGAATACATCGGATAATATAATAGATAATATAATATATGGATAATATAAAGAAAATACAAGAATAATTTAGTTTTATTCAAAAATATCCTAAGCGATAAATATCAATCAAGTATCGATATATTTCTATACCGATAACAAGTCGCTAATAACACGGACATATCACTAAGTAGTAGAATTATCTGATTATTAAATCTATTATTAAATACATAAGTAGTTGAGGACAGGTAGATAGGTAGACCTATTGGTCTCTTCAAAAAATACTCGGCTGCGTATATTTGGCTTTCGACTTTCGATGTGTGATTTTGTGGCATTATTGTGGTACTTAAATCCCCCATTTATTCCAGCAAACTTTGCCATTTTGTATGCTTAGTCATCTTTGATTTTTGCCCAACATCAATATACCATGAAACCGCAACTCAAAAGTGAAGAGGCCTATGAAAGGATAACGCTACTCTTTGAACAGTTAAACGAGCGGAAGAAAATTAAATTAAAATAATTTTATAGAAGGGTTTCATAATTGAAATACGCGTTAATACAATGTAGAATATCTAATGAAGTATCCTTCAAAGAGGGCAAAGTAAATATTAGCATAAAGTTCATCTTATACAGACCTTGTACATATTACTAAATATATCGATAAATAAGAAAATATCGATTGCTATATCGACTCAAGCTTCGTTTCGGAAAATACAATTTGATCTCAAACCGCTAATAAAGCCCAAATAACAGATATTTAATTCTAATTTCTTAACGTAATTCACTTGGCTAGCATCTCCGGGTCAAGTCAAGTGTGTTCATTAGGCGCAATGTCTAAGTCACTTTCTCCCCTAGCAACACGCAAATCGTCTCTAATTTCTAGCTTTATTCATTCAAATCCTTTTTGGCCGCCTTCACACTCGTAAATAGCGCAACTCATGATGGCTGTAATCACTTTATTAAATTAGTTGCTTGGCAAGGTGAGCCAGCATATTCAGGGCACTCACACCTGTCTCGGCTGTCGCTGTCAAGTGAGTGTATTCATTTACACTCGCTTCGACCGCAATTCCAATTTGGCCTTTTTGTATTTGCCGCAAGCAAAAAAGCCATACGACCAAAACAAGCCCCAAACAAAATCTCTACGCTTCCAGTTAACAAGTGTTGGCCATTAGGGTATCATTCCAAACAGAAATGACTGTGTGAGTGGCCGAGTGTGACTGTGTGAATGCGCATATATGCTACTGTGTGCGTGTGTATTGGTGTGTGTGTGAGTGTGTAAATACAAGTTAATTAAACAAGCCACGTCTGCACATTAATCACCTGGACAACGGTCCGGCGCCAGGTAACCACAAAGCTAACCAAAAAAAAAAACAGTGAAGGATGTGCCCTAGTGCCAGATACCCATTATATATAATAAGATTAAAATAAATTCTGTGCTAAAGCTCAAATGTATTTAGGAACTTGAGCATTTTACGATTTTAATGAAAATCATAGAAAACTAATCTACAGATAAAAGAGCCTTATGTCAACTTAACTGTTGTTAATTCTTTATCAAATTTTATATATATAGTTTTTTTTAAATTATAATAATTAAATCTCTATTATTTGCGACTGCAGCAGGATGCTGGCAAATCAACTTACGGTAGCTTTGGATTTGATTTCTTGGCATACCAAGATTTTGAGTATGGAAAGAAAAGAAAAAAAAGAGGCGTTCATATTGAGTTAAAACTAAATTAATTCTTTGTTTTTAATTATGATCACATATTTCACATCACATATTTTATGAAGATTTCAATAGGAACTTAGAGAGAAGATAAATGTGTATCCATATAGATATCACAGTCCGCATAACAATAACAAAACAATTTGCCTTTATTTTTATTTTTAATAGATATCTGATTGCCAATAGGAAGATATTAAGATAATAATATAATACAAGACTATTCCAATCTTATTTTTATATAATACAGCCACATAAAACATCTTAAATACTGAATCTTAAATTCCGATAATATCAATATACCAATAATTAATCCTTATCATTATTTCATCAACCAGCCGCAACTCTTGCTTAGTATTATAAACATAAATTGTAATATTAATAAATCTTGTTGAAATCAAGGAATTATATCAATGCAATACAAATGATTGAAATAAATAAATAAATATCTAATCTCTTCTAATCACCTATATACTATATATGTATCTTATATAAGTCTTCTCATATCCCTCCTGTCTTTCACCAACTATCCACACACATGCCTAACAATCTACCAGTTTTAACTACTTACTTTTCCCACAGGGTATTCAAAAGAAGTAAATAGAGACAAAAAGAGAGATGAGATTGAGAGAGTGGGAGAGTGAGTGAGTGGGAGAGTGACTGAGTGAGTGTGAGTGAAACCGAAATTCAATTCAAAGCACGTGAGAAGTGACGAGTGGAGCGCATCCGCTGGCTGTTGAGCTCTGTATCGGGCGGCGTTGTTCGTGCCAACGGCATGTCGAACTACTCTTAAGCCAGTGACATGTGTCCTTTGTGGTGTTTATGAGGTCATAAGATTAATGAGCGACAAGCTCATCTTTTGTTATTGTTTTTAGCGGCGTCTAATTAATTGCTGTCCGCCCAACCACTCTATCGTCTGTCGTTGTCTGATGCCCCGGCAACGGGGATATTAGGGATAAAAGTAGCTGCCAAAATGCCGCATTCCTGTTTTCACTTGGCGCCTTGGCATCCCGCAGCAGCAATGAAAATTGTTGCAAGTTTTTTCCTCCACTCAACTCAACGGAACTCAACTCAACGTAACTGAAGGAAATGCCATTGCCACACTCTCACTGATGTCTCGTGGCCAATTTTGACATTTTCATTGCGACGCCCGAGGGAACCGCAAGTGTCCTTCAGCGAATTTCCCGAAATTAATTACAGTTTGTACAGCAAATATTTGACAGAAAGATTCCTTTAAAGCATTTACATGGCAACATTTGCCTCTTTATAATGGCAAACTTTCTTTTTGGCCAGCAGTTTTCTATCAAACATTTCCTGTGCACACTTAACAATGGACAATGTCTGTGTGTGTGTGTGTGTGTGCGTGTACAAATGGAGGCACTGTATAATGAGCGGCTCGTGTCAAAAAGTCAAGCAGATCAAGTGAGGCCTCTCGACCAAATTGATGCCACTTGACTTTGACTGCTCAGCGCTTGGCAATTCATTTCAAATTTCATCTTGAAGTTCATGTCTTACAATTCCCAGCAAATTGTCCAATATAGGCAATACAATTCATAAAGAAAATGAAAAGTTTCATCTTGGCATTTCCGTGTAATTTCCAAACAACATTTATTTATTTATATGTGCAAATGTTCTCTCTTTGTAACCGAAAACAATTTCTTTTAGCTTCGTATATCAGAAGAACTTCTCTGACTGCACATGTAACGATTTAGCTATAATTTTATATGATTTTTATGAAATTAAAAATATCAGCATATGGCACAAATTTACTTAGAAATTTTACCAGCTATCACAAGAGCTTCATTTGGCTTCCATACAAAATCCATTGTAAAATCGAGGAAAAGGAAAATTAAATGAAAATATAATCAAAATCTATACAGAAATGTGCCTTTCCTTACTTCCTCTACTCTTCTTATTTTTCTTCTTTTTGTGCTGTTGTCTTGTCTTCTCTATGTTTTATCTTTTTCTTTGCTATTCTTTTTCTCTTTATTTTATATCCAATTCTTACTTCGGGAGAAGGGATCTTATATTCTTTATTCTCTTTTTTACTCTTTGTCTGTTCAATTCACTATATTTATTATTCTGTTTTATTCTTTTTGCCATTATATCTTATCATATCATTATATCTTCTGTTTTCTGCTTTCTCTTTTCTTCCTATCCTTCTTCTCTTTTCTTCTCTATTCTACTCTACCCTTCTTCATTCGTCTCTTTTTTGCTCTTCGCTTCTATCAACTCTATTCTTCTCTTCTATCTTCTTTATTTTCTTTTCTGTTCTTCAGAACTCTATTTTTCTCTTCTCTTCTCTTTTTCTTCTCCCTCGTCCCTTCACTGCTCACTTTTATTTCTCCCTCTCCTGTATTCTTTCATCTATTCTTACTTTTATTTTATTCTCTATTCTCTCTCCGCCTCTGTATTCCTTTTTCTTACGTCGGTCCTCACATTTCGCCCTAATCTTCAATGTCTTCTTTCTCCTGCCTTCATCCATTCTCTTTTGTGCCTCCTCTCTCATCTATTATTTAATCTTTTCCATTTTCCATCCTCTCCTGTCTTTATTTTTCTCACGTCATTCTTCTTCAGTCCTTACTCTATTCTCTTCTCTGTTGTCTCCTCTCTATCTCTATCTCTTGTATCTTCTCTACTGTCTATTCTTTTTAATTCATCTCTTCTCTTTTCTCTTAGCTCCTTCACCTTATATCTCATAGCCGACATTAGCTGTCAGAGGGAAACGCTAAAAAAGTCAGTCAGCGGTTGAAATGTTTTAACACGAATAACTAACATCATTTGTCACTCACTAAAGAAAAGAAAAATCTCCGACAGTATCAACAAATCACTCAACGAACGGCTCCCACTCGCTTGTCCACGTGGAGAAAGGACATGGAAGGAACAAGGATATGGACATGCGGAAGCAAAGCCAAGCGGAATCAAAAGCAGATAAGTTAAAAGTAACTTGGCCAAAGTTTCAAATCAAAATCCAAACTTCGATTCGTGAAAGACACAGAAATAAAATAAATAAAATAAAATCAGGGGATACCAAAAAACCAAAAAAAAAAGAGGGCGAAAGGCAACAGACAGTGGAAAAATGTGCGGGATCACGCCCCAGAAATCAGCAGCTGAGACAAAGTTGCCAAAGTAGTGAGCAAAAAACTGAACTTAAGGAATATATCTATCTACCGTATCTATATACACATGTATATCCGTAAGTGTATTTGAAGTACATATCTTTATTGGTTGCTTTTTTTTCTTTCGCTGCAGCGCAAAAATTGTAACAAATGCATTTTCGATTAGCATTAAATCACGTCGCTTGTCTGACTTCATTTCCGATGTGAAATAAATATTTTACTTTGATTTATATGTAAGCGAAAATAGGGGTAATCTACCCGTGTCCTACCCCAACTCGGATACACCTGATCCGATAGCAAGTGGGGGAGTTACACTTAGATGCAAGTCAAATGAGCCGTGTACGTGCTGTGGTTCCCTCTCCAAAAGGGCGCGAGGGGAACAGAGTGCAAGCTTAGCAAATTGGGGAAATACAGTAAAAACACGCTTAAGCAAACGTAAACAGTTTGATTTGTCGATTAGATAAAAACAAAATCTCAGAAGGACAAAATGAGGTATTTTTTACTTGTCAGTATAATATTTTCCCATTTCAAATTTACCTTAAATTATAATGCTTTGAATATTAAAATTTACATTAAATAGAAAAATATTAATTAATAAAATTTCTAAAATTAAAAATAAAATTTTTAGTAATTAGAAAGACTTGAATTTCAATATTATTAGGGCAAGAAAATAAGCATTTAACTGAAATAAAAAAATAAAATGAACCAAAAAATTATTTATGTTTTCAAATATTGAAAACTTATTTTACGTAATTTATAATAGTTGCTTTTATAATATAATTAAATAATATACTTTATTTGATTAAATATATAGTTATATATTTAAATATATTCAAAAATTAGTGATATGTGTTAAAAAATTAAAAAAATAAATTTTAAAGAAAAATTAATAAAAAATTAATAATAATGCTTGTCTATATACTCAATATTCTTTTAATGATCAAAATATACTTTAATAATGTCAATTATTAAAGTACAATTAATTTTAAGTAGGAAAAAAATCTAATTATTATATGAAAAATCATCATTTTTTTTAATTTTTACAGGCACTTGACCTAAATCTTTTAAAAAATATTCTATAATTTCAAATTTTATTTATTTTGCTCAAAGTCACTTAAAAAAATTAATAACAGAAAAAAAAACAAATTTGCTCGATAGACCGGCTTAAGTACTTGTGCACAGCAAGCTGTCACAATATAAAGCAAATGGCTTTGGAAGCAGACTGAAGAAAATGTCCAGCAAGCTGTTTGTTATTGGACACTTCACTGTACATAAATTACTTGCAAGGAATTTACTCTGAAATACAAATAAAAATAAAAATAAAAATAAATAAATAAAAGTCAAACAAAATGGAATAGACGACAGAATTGAAGATATGTATGCGCAGCAAGCTGTTGGTTATTGGACGCTTTACTGTACATAAATAACTTACAAGGAATTTAGTCGCACATACCAAGAATGTCCATTGAGCTGCATTACGTTGCGGGATGCGAACAGCTGTTTTTTTTTCTCTCTATTTTTCGTGCGTTATTTATTTAAATCTGACAGCACACAAACACACTCGCAGACAGACGCTCACAGACACACAGAAACTCAGTTGGTCACACTGTTTGGCAGACACGTTTAAACGTGTTGCACAACTTTCACTACGCTTTGCATGCACTTTCGCTGCTTTGGCCTTTGCGGTAAACGCGACGACAGTGGCGACAGTGGCGACAGCGACGGCAACGGCGACGGAGACTGAGACGGCAACGACGACAGCGACACCGACTGCGACAGCGACTGCGATAGCGACGGCAAGAGCGAAGACAGCGAAGACAACGTCGGCGATTTGTGCTGATCAGGAATGCATTCAAAGCGCTCGCCGCAAAAGGACGTGGCGCACGGCGTACCGAGACGACACTGCGACAACCACAAGATGCCTTGCATCCGAAACACGTGCGACGCGAATTGACATTCGTTTCAGACTGCACGAAAGCGCAAAGCTTTTCAATCATTCCTGCCGCAACTTCGTACACTTACATCTCGGCCGACAGCCAGCGCCCGAAGTGCGGCCAACAACCGAAGCACGTGCAGCCGAACGGCTACTCCGAAAAAGTTACTTGCGGCGAATTGGCTGCAGGGGTCGAGCAGCTGCTGTTCAAATTTCAAATTAAACTGTTAGCTGGCAACAGTGCTGTAAGCATTCTGTTACGCTTAAATGTACCTTGATAATAACAAGACGACTTAATTATAGGTCTCTTATTTGTTGTAATATAAAGTAACTTTATGCTGGCATTTTATCAAATATTCAAGCTGCAGTCATTTAACATTAATAAAAATCAATTAATAATATTTAACAGAAGCCAGCTTGCGACTTTTATAGATATCTGAACATATTCTCTAAATATAATTCTAAAATAGAATAATCTACCTCTGTTAACATTTGTATCACAATATTATTATAATAGTGTTTGTAGTTAAAACTAAGATTAATTCCTCTTACCAAGGATACCCCTCATTGTTAACATGAGTAGGTACTGTGCAGTCATACTGTTAAACTTACCACTTCCTTGTACCTAAATATTTGACCGTTACTTCAAAATGGTTATTTTAAACACTATTAACAGCAACAGTTAAATCCTCCCTGCAAATAAATTACAGTCAAGGAATTTATGTACACTTTCTCATTTCGTGTACCTAAATATCTCAATAACAGTGGTTCTGATACGCGCTAACTTTAAATATATAATTACAGCGCTTTCTACAGTTTATTAAATGTACCATGTATAATTAACATTTAGTGCTTACACGCTGGCTAATAGCACTAACAGTTCTCTGTATGTAGCTACCAGTTTGTTCAAATGTGCTAAAAATATTCTGCTGTTAGTTTAACGAGACATTTGTATGAACTACAGTGCATACTCTAGTAAAAAAAATAATCTTATTAATCTCTAGTAACTCAAAATCTAATATATCTTTATAGACAGTTAACATTTATGAAAATGTTCTCATATATTCAACTTTTAGTCTACTGTGGTTGCTGTACTTGCTAGTAACAGCTATCAGTTCCATGTAACATTTAATAAAAATGTTCTAAAATACTCTGCTGTTAGTTTAAAGATTTAACATTTAACATTTAAGACTTAACATTGAATACAAAATACACTAAAATATCCTGCTGTTACTTTGCAGTGGTTATTGTACGAGCTAAACGTTAACAGTGTGTAAATGTGCTAAAATATCCAACGCAAAGATTACAGTGGTTGTTGCACATGCTAACTGTATTAACACTTGTCTGTAAGCCGGCAATGGTTGTTGCACTCGCTATAAAAAAAAATAAGATGTTAACATTTATTATTTAGTGAAATTGAAAATAAGTTTTGTTTTTTTTTTTTTTACTTTTTCCACTTCAACTTTTATTTATGCAAAAATCCTTCAATACGTTTAATTTACAAATGGAATTAAAAATTGAAAAATATTTAAAGGAAAAATGACTAAACACACATTTGAAAGTCTTTAAAAATTCCCATGCACAGACAATAAACTACATTAGGATAAATATTTAAAAAAGAAACCTTTAAATATCTAAGTAGCTAAATTCTTTTAAATTAATTTATATATTTATATAATTGTTCACTTCGTTTTTTTGTTGCTCTGAAATGCAATTGGAAATGTTAGTTGAGTTCTTGTTTGTTGTTTGATGTTTTTTTTTCTTTTTTCATTTTCTTAATTTTATTTCGTTGCGCGCCACAAAACAATTTTTTACATGAAAATTCGTTGAAAATGCTAAATTTTTTAGAAATTTGTAACTAAAACAATTTTGAAAATATTGCTTAACCAAAAAAATCAGTAAAACGAAATTCGCGATGTGTTTCTCTCTCTCTCTCTCTCTCTCTGTTTCAACAAAATTCAATTATATTTTGTTAATGTTTCGCGAGCTCATTTACACGATCTAGAATTCTTTTTTTTTTTTTTGGCTTTTTATGGTTTTTATTACAACTAAATGCTGATTATGTTTAATTTACTAATTGTAACCGTTTGTATAATTATAATTTGTAGATAAGCAACAGCAAATGCTTTGGCCATAAGAAAAAGTAGCTCCGAAAAGGGGACGCCTGACTGTTAAGATTAACAGAGCTCTAACATTCGCTGTTACTTAAATATGTTGTTGCTTTTTGTTTTAAACTATATACCGAAAGGTGTTTGCATTAAAGTGGCTTTTACTATAAACTGTTTTTGTTTTTGTTTCTGTTTTTCTTTATCTTGTTTTGCTTTTGACTATGATGTGTTGTTGTGCATGCTGCTGCTGTTGTTGTTGTTGCTGTTGTCGCTGTTGTTGTTGCTGTGTTTTGCTAAGCGTTCCGGACGCTTAGAATCATTTGAGCTTGGCATACGCATCGACCTTTTTGTGGAACTGATTGTAATACTCGAGCGCCGCATTCCGAGTCTGATTTAGCGCCTGGTTAATGTTCTCCGGTGAGAAGCGACCACTGCAAAAGTAACAGAAAGAGCATTACGATAAGTGTAAATCGAGCTTTAAGATTCTATATTAAATAAAAGCAGAATTCCATGTCAGTTAAGATTGAAGTGTGTGAATGAAAGAACTCGAATCAACTAAAGAAGTCGCACTGGAGAGCTCTCTAGAGCCACATCGTCTACAGTAGAATTCCTGCACTATTTACATATCTAATCTCTAAACAATCTATAATGACGTCTTTATCATTCGTATTCTAGAGTTACATCTTTTAATATTTTTGAGAATCTTAGAAATCGGGAGATTTTAAATTTCTATTTCATTTATAAATCTGGAGCATGTTTGATTTATAACTTAGAAAAAGATATTATAAAGATGAAAATTTAGTTACAAAAAGCAAATTTAAGTCAATGTTAACTATACTAAAGAAAGGATAAATATGACTAAACACAAAAAACAATCATATAACACATAATCAGATAGCACTTATATAAACAATATTAAATATTCTCTAATTGCATATGTTCCTCCAGGTGATTAATGCGCCGTCTACATACGTATATACGTATATCTATATTTATCTACCCATCTAATATGTAGTCATTACAAACTCGTATATAATTATCTTATATATATTCTAATTAGAATTTTGTATATATATATATATATATATATCTATTACTATATATCTATAGTAAACAGTTTCGTCAGAATTTATCTAATCTAATATACATTCTGAATACAACTCCTATATATCCATCTATCACACATTACACATTACAATCTCGTATATAGTTGTAAAATATATTCTCGTTAGAATCTCGTATATATCTCTAAAGTACAATCTATTATATATCTATCTAATATATATACTCTCCTCTCTCTTTCATTACGCTTTAGTATATATCTGTATAATACACAATCTATTATTCTGTGCATTATTCTCATCACGATCCACTATAAATCTATCTAATACACACTCTCCCATTACAATCTATATTATATATACCAAATACACTTACACCAGCACCTTCTCCTTGATTAGGGTGGCAGATTTGTCGTAGCTGTTCACGGCCAGATCCTTGGCGCCCGCGGCGAACGCCTCCAGTTTATGCGAGAAATTGGGCACATATTGATCAATCTGAGTGAAGAAGAAAAGGCAGAGAATGAGAGATAAGATAAGCAGTAAGCAGTGGGGCGAAGAGTTAAGAGTTAATAGCGCAGCAAACCAGTTTGCCAGCGGTCAAAACAGAAACAAAACAAAGAAGCTGCTTGACCGTTAATCTTTAAAACAAAAAAAAAAAAAAATAGCTAAGAGAACATGATGTCAGCTACTCACAAACTTGGCCACCGTCGGCCACTGGGAGCGCCAGTAGTTGAGGCCATTCGTGTAGGCGTTGCAGCAGGCATTCCGTCCGAGCTTCCACACATCGACGCTCGTCTTGATCGCCGGCTGGGCGTACGGCGGAATATGCTGTTCGGCCCATTTGTAGCCGCGTGCGCCGGCACTCATTGTCACGTACCAGCCGCGCTGCACTTGCGGCAGAACGCCAGCGTTCTTCAGCACCTTGCCGGTGGCGGACTTCTCGAAGACACCTTTGCCATTCACCTCAGTGTCGTAGCAGAGGGAGCCCGCAATTAGGGCGATGATGAAGATGCTGCCCAGCGTCCATTTACAGCAGCCGCATTTCTTTTTCTGCGACGCTGCGTTCTGTTTGTTCTTTTTCTGTTGTGCGCTGGTCTTCTCCTGAACGTTCTGTGGGAGAGAAAGAGAGCGGGATAGAGGTTACAGATGATAGTTCAGAGTTGACTGCGTGTGCGAGCGAGAGAGCAAGCGTATTAAGTCATAGTTTAAAAGCTGTTTGATTTGAAAGAGATAAAGGTGAGAGGAGTCTTCGTATGATTACCTTCTTGGCGGCAGGCGCTTGTTTGCCCTGTTTGCTTTGTTTCGGTTTAACCTGAGCCATAATTTTATATATTTATTTGTTTTTGTTTTTTAATTTCAACTAAATTTCTGCAGCTGCGAGTATATCAGTGTATCTGCTATCGTTAAAAAATATACAATAAATATTTATGAGTTGCGTTGTTGTTACTGTTGTTTATTTCACGTTTCCCAATTTATGATGCAATTATTCAAAGTAATTCGCGACAAAAGTATAAAAAATAACAACTTTTTCTTTGCTATTGAGCTTGCAAAAGCTTCAGGTCTGTCATCGAGTCGCAATTAAGGAAGAAGCAGAGAGACGATTAAGCAGCAGACAAGTTCAGCGGTCAGCGAGAGTCGCAATTAAAAACAACAACAACAAAACAAAAGTGCACAAACAATTTGCACGTAGCAAACAGCGCGCAGCTTGACACAAACGCGAATGCGGGCTAGGCAAAAGGCGCGCAAGATAAAGCGTCAAGCATAAAGAATAACAGAATTGAAGCAGAGGCAGCGACGGCGGCGGCGACGGCGACAGCAAAAGCAGCAGCTGCATACGTCACAAGGGCGCACCACAAAAATCTGATGACGCGTCATCAGCTGAGCCGCAAAGAGAGCGTAAGAAAAAATAGAAGAATTTAGAGAGCACCAACAATTGAGAGAGCGCACGAGCACTTGAGAGAAAGAGAGAGAGAGAAAGACAGCGAACAGCTTTAGCTTTGATATTGTTTTAAAACACAAAAAAAAAAATGAAATAGCGGTAATCTCATACGTGCATATATTTACACACACATACACACGCGTTAACATGTAAAGCAACAACAACTGTTGATAATCAAACAAGTTGAATGAACTGTACAATCTGCAAGTTTTTGTAGCGCTGAAAAGGTGTCACAAAAAATGTTAATATATGTGTGCATATTAAAATAGACACATTTGCACAAGAAAAATTGACAACGCAGCAGGTTGAAAAGCAAAAGAAAAAATCAGCCGACGCCACGTGCAAGAAAATGGCCAGACAATCAGAAAAGAAGAAAAAAACTTGTTAGTGGTGGCTTGCGTTAGCCTCTGCCGCTGCCGCTGCCTCTGCTTCTTCAGCTTCTGCTTCATCTCTTCTCCTTTGCCCTATGCGTTGGCATTAGTGACGTGGGCCATGGGCAGCGGTCAGAGCATCGCCTGAGCATTTCTTATCTCAAGTCGAAAATAAAATTCAGCGCCGCCGCCGCCGTCGCTGCTGTTGCTGCTGCTGCGCAAGCAACAAGGGTGTGCTGCAGCGGCGGAGGGGAGATTGTGGTGAGGGTAACAGCCAATCGCAGCTATAACACATCATCCATATAGAAAAGTGACGCTAGATCATAAAGAGCGGCTGCGTGCGATAAGCATTGTGCGCGTACACACACACACATACACACACGCACACACAAAAAACAGCGGTAAGAAAAGTTGTCCGGCCGCATGGCAACGCCATGACTGAAAAAATGCACACACGCATACACAGTTACAAACGCACAAACACACACACGCACGCACACCTAATTAAACGCACTTTAAAAAAGAGAAATTAAGTGTGCGCCCGGCAAATACGACGTAGAGCAGCAGCCGCGACGTCGACGTCAGCGTCTTTTGAGCTTTTCTGCTTTTGATTTTCGTCCGATATTTAATTTTCTAATTGGCACAAATTACTTTGAACACTAATTGCAAATTTCCAATTGGAAATTGTTTGTTTTTCTTTTCAATTTCGATTTCTAAACGAGAACTAGCCTGAGACGAAAAATACTTTTTTTTTGTTGTGCAGCCACTTGCAATAAACTGACAGTCAGCGCGCAACGTGTACACAATGGCGTCTGACCATTCACCGCCCAAAAGCGCACACACTAATCAAACAGCTGTGCCAGCGTTGCAGTGTGACCAGCTAGCTTTTAACACTTTACAATGAGGAGCACAGCGCCAGCTTAAATTTAAATTATTAATAATAAGTAACTTACCTTTAAAATAGCTTCCAAATCATCAAGCCAAATATCTTTGCGTTTGCTTGATTGCAACTCAGTATTTAAATGCTTTATATCCAATAGAAATGAATGATATGCGGGCGACAGTGCCAGTGCTTTGGTGTCTGCCCACTCACTATCTGTCAAATAAAGTAAATAAATAACTAAAGACAATTTATTTTCGTAAATTAAGTATATAGCGTTACCTATAGCCAGCAATAGTATTAAACTGGCTAATTGCTGTTTTTTGTAGTTCATGCGCCACACTTTGAAACAATCGTCCGCTCCGCTGCTCAACAGACAACTAATGCAGCCCTCGATCTCTGTGCGCCGTTTGTTGGAATTAATGTCGCGTAAAAGTGTGAGGAAAATATTCGCCTGCTTGACCGGACTGGCAATGTACAGTTGCTGCGAATAGATAATAGTTAATGTTATTATTGTAAAGTTACAAATTTAAATTTTAAAATTGAAAAGGCGCTAGTTAACCTGCAGCCCTGGTTATTATTTAGCCAGGGCTACTTAAACTAATCGTTATCGTTACAATTATCGAGGCAGGTATGCTGCATTCAATTATGTTTTAACTTATTTGTTTATGCAGGTTGACTCGTTAAATCAACTCATTATTGTTATAATAATTGTTTTCAATTTGTTAACTCAATTCATTATTGTTATAATAATCAATCAATGATCAATTTCAAATTTGAAAGTGTCACATATTTTTGTTTGTTTTGCAGCCCTGTCTGGCTGGTTTGAAATATCGAGCTATTATCGCCTTATCGTTATCGATACTTACCATTAGTTGTTTGGCGCTTCGTTTGAGACTCGCCTGTTGCTCCTTGCTGAAGTTGTTGAAATTCCCATTGAGTGCATTGTAGCAGGCGAAAAACTCCTGTTGATTAATCAGCAACGTTTCGCCTTTGCGCGCAGCAGCTGCATTCAGCACACGCTCAATATGCTCCACGACAAATTTAGTAAAGCTCTTCAGCTCCAGATTGGGCAGCATCAGATTCTGCCACACCTTAACGCCCTCCGTCAGGCTCTGATGTCCACCTTGGCCGATGGCCCACAGGATGCTCAAGCAGATGTTGCTGCGATTCTGATAAGAGTTACGCAGCAGCGCCGTCTTGGCCATATTACGCGAGCATATGGCTGGCCAATTCTGTCCGATCAGCTGCAGCACAAACTTATAGCCAACCACATTCTGGCCACTGTTCAGTTCTGTGGCCATGCTGTCCAGCAGCGAGTAGAAGAAATACTCCAGATTCGTTTCGCCCACGCTGTGTAGAAAATCCAGTATGGATTGCTTTAAGGCAGCGCTGGCTAAATTGCTGGGATATTGGGCGCTGCGGCCGGAGAACGTGGGATCGCAATCAAATGAGAGGCAATCATTCAAATAGCTGGAAATCTGAGAAGAGAATGGGAGAAAATTAAAATAAATAAAAAAATAAAAATTGAACCGCGCAATGCCGGACAACACATATCAGCAATTCGCTTCACTGTCATCAACTGTTATTCGCTTACATTGCTCAGCCAACGCAGCTGCGAGCCCGGACAGCTGATTTTCACCTGTTCCAACTGTGCGGCGAAATCGTCGGGCGTTATCTGCTTCATTGCCTGTTCTAGCGTTCTCGGCTTTGCCGCCTGCTTCGGCGGCTTTTTCGCCACATCGGTTGCACTTGATTTCGCCGCGGTCGCATTTGTTTTGCGTGGCGATTTGCTTTTGGAAGAAGCCGATGCAACGCTCGATGTGGATTTCGCTGGTGAATTGGATTTGTTATTGTTGTTGTTGTTGTTATTGTTGGCAAATAGGTTGCGATATTGTTGTGTTGGCACTGTGGGATGAGCATACGAAATGATATACATATGTATTTGTTGTTGCACCAAGATAATTATAGGGGCTTACACAGCTCTTCCAGCTTAGGCAGCTGGGCGGCAATTCGCTTTTGCTCCGTATGGGCGGAAACTTTCTTCTCTAGATTCTTTTGTTTGCGCGACTTGGACACGACTTCCCACTGATTGGACGTTCCGGACATTTTCGCAATAATTTTAATTCAATTAATGCGTTTTTCAAGAAGTGCAACGACGTACTACTGCCCCACCGGCTGTCTGTGTGAAAAATAAATAAAGGCAGACGTTTTACAGCACTGACAGAGCGCTTTCGCGAGAGCAAATTTGCGTTAACAGCACATGACTCTCAATTTATGTTAACATACTCTCAAAGAGGGGGAAATTTTATCACAAATGTTAAGTTAAATTTAGTTATTTCTTGTGTAAAATGGTTTGGTCACACTTCTTTTTCAATTCAAAATTTTACTAACGGATTGGTATTTTACCAATTTCAATGTTAATAGAAAATATTAAAGAATTAAAAAACCTTTTTTATCTTTATAGCTTACAAACTTTACATCCAACAGCAGCATTTTATTAAATTAAATTCCATACAAAATGTCGCATCTCTTTTCTTTTTTGCTGTTAACTTAACAGCTTAAGAGAAATGTTAGTTAACATCAAAACCTTTTCGCCGCGTGACAGTATTTAAACGTTACACTTTTGAACAAAATGGTCACACAACTAATTGTTCAATTTGAAATTTAAAACCAATTATTAACTTTGTTCAATTTTTTAATTTAAATAAATAACTGTAATTTGAAATAATTTATTTTGAAGCATAACCAATGCTTTTATATGCGCAATAAGTCTGCGCTCAATTTTCAACCCTTGGACGTGCAGTATTTGCTGTTAGGACAATTGGCATATTTATGTATTTCAAATTCGGGCACACTGCCGCAAGTTAACAGCTGTTATTTTGCGTTGAATATTTGAACCGAGTGGACGTGCGTCGCGGACGCTTTTATAGAAAAACGCGGTCTACGTACAGTGCAACCATTTTGCCTCTATATATATATATATCAATTTATCGGTGTATAAGAGTGTGTATGTGTATATGCCAAATGGTGTAGCAAAACAAAAATTGCAAAAACAGCAACAAATATTTTCGTGAAAACTTCTAGTGTTTGTGCAACGACAACAACAAAGCCGACGACGTCGCGCAAAATTTTTGACGGCGCGCCGCCTGCTGTTTTGAATTGTGTACGAGTGTGAGTGAGTGCGAGAGAGAGTACGACTTACGTGTGCGTACGAGTGTGAGTGCGCGCTGTCTCTGTTTGTTAGTGTGTGTGTGTGCGGCTGTCTGCCTAACAATTTGCCGCTAAACACAAAAAGCAGCTGAAGCCAGCAAGAAGAAGCAGATAGAAGACCAGCTGACGACGACGACGAAGTCGACTACACACACATATACATATATATATATATAGCATAAAAAAAGTCAACGATCGATTGCGCGTATGTGTGCGAGCAGGCCAGGTGAAAAACAAAAGGCGAAGAGGCAGAACAGCAACAAACAAAATCAAAGCGAATACGAATAAAACAAATAAGAAAGAAGCAAAGTGAAGCACGTGTGTGTCCTACGCTAGCAACAACAACAGTTACAAAAGAAAAAAACATATATCTATATATAAACACACAGAAAATAAAACATGTCTTCGGTACCGCTGGCCATCAAAACGGAGGAAGTCATTTTGGAAAACGCCGAATACAACAGCGCCGAGGAATTGGATGAAGAGTTACAGTAAGTGAAGACAATGAAGAAGAAGAAGGGGGAGAGAGGAGGAGAGAACAGTGAAAATAAAATGAAATTCTACACGCGTATCGCATTACCGTTAGGAATTGTTGTTTACTTTGCATCATGAAATAAACAAACTGCTCTTGCACTTTTTATTCTCCTCTTTTTTATCGCGCAAATTATTGATTATTTCGCTCGTGCTCTCTCACTCTCGCCTGCACGCGGCAGACGTGTTCATTTTGCCGCCTGTTTCGCCGCACAAAACAAACGCGGCATAAAAACACCACCACCAATGCACGCTCACACATACACAGACACACACACTTACTCTTACTCACACACATATGGAAAACGTATGGCGTTCGCTTTAAACAGGCATTCCAGTTCCATTTATTCCTGCTTATTCTGGTCGTTTCATTGTGCCAGCGTCTCGCTGGAAAAAGGTGACGCTACTTTTTTTTGCTTGCTCTGCTGCTGCTATTCGTATTGTTGTTGTGTTTTTACGTTTTACACTCGCCATATTTGAAAAACGGCTGTTTTCTCGCATCTATTCCAGCGAGGTACACTGATGGCCAAAATATTGAGAAAACTTCAGTGTAATGAAAAATACAGGCTTTGATTATACCACGATCCGCTGCTGCTCACTGTCTCTCTCTCTCTCTCTCTCTCTCGCTAGCTCACTCAGCTGCTGCTGCTGCTGCTAAACAGCTGCCGCTGCCGCTGCTTATCGTGACACGCTGTCTAATCAACAGCTATGTTAGTTGCGGCCAAATCAGCTGTACCGGTATATTTCTATAATCATCATATGGGCAGCGGCGACTGCGACGGCGGCTACCTGAACAAGCAGCACAGACACAGACATACACACGCACACAATAGCAACAAATGAGCAACGAATGATGAAAGAAAGAGAATGTTAAAATGCATGAGTGTGTGTGTGAGTGTGAACTGTAGAGCGTTAAAATGTACAGTTTTTTCTATTTGTTGATATTTTTACTTTTAGTCAATTTAAGTTTGCGGCGAAAGTTGCGCCGGCTCATTTCAGATTTATTTCGTTTATTTTTTATCAAAATCATATGGTTTTTGTCGTGTTATCAGTAGCTGCCGCTTTTCTGCCTTCAACAGCAGCCCAGCATATGTTCACACACGCACACACACACGAGCACACATAGAGCGAGAGAGTGAGCGAGAAAGTCTGACACAAAAGAAACCAATCGGCTAATCTTGCTCTCTTCTTCTGCCTTCTACCTTCTGCCTCGCTCTCCCTTACACCCACTGGCAGCTGTGTGTGCTTCAAGGCTTTCCCTTGGTGTGCGTGGGCTTATCAATAAGGCGCAGGCTGGCATTCGCCCATATGTTTGGATTGTATAACTGCATGTGGCTAAGCGAATGCTGCAAAACAGCTGACAGCTTTATTTTGATTTCTCTATTTATATAAATTGCAAGTGCGTGCAAGTCGTATTAAATATCCAGTAAATACTAAGAATTTAATACCAAACGCAAATAAAATTCGAAATTGAGTCTGCAACAACAGCTGCCCGCCCGGCGAGTGCCTTCGCTAAAAGTCTCCAAACGCGCGTTGCACATGCTCTCACATTGCATGTGTCGATGTGTGTGTGAGAGTCTGTGTGTGGCGTCATTTCCGTTTTTCCCCACACGCTGGAAGTCGCCGCGACTGCAGCCACGCTTGTAAATTCGCTCAATTCTTTGTTTGTGTGTGTGTGTGTGTATATGTGTGTGTTTCTGCATGCAGTCTTTTTGATAGTGGCTGAAGTACATAAGCCCCTGCCTGGGAGTGAGCGAGGCAGTGAGTGAGGTTTGAATTGCACTCAAAAGCTTGTTGCTCCTTTGCAATAAGTCGCTGCGCGTAAAAGAGCGAGAGAGTGAGAGTGGGCGTGTATACACATGTGTGTGCCTGTGTGAGTGTGCATTTAATAAAGGGGAATTTTAGCAAAAGTACAGATGCCGCCACACAGCGCAGCGCGTTTTACTACTACTACAAGCATTTCATTGAAAAAACGTATACACAAAATGCCGCTGCCACTGCCTCTGTTGCTGTCACTGTCGATGCCGACGCCAACGCCGACGCAACTGACACGACTGCAAAGTATTGCGAATTTGCGAAAAAAAAAAATGCCAATAAGAAAACAATATTCATACATACAAACACATACATACACACATACTAGCGCAAAGATAAAAGCTGCTGCGCAAATTTTGGGCGATGGCTGTTTCATGTTTCATGTCAAGCGTTTCGCCCTGCTGCTGTTCCGATTGCCATTGCGTTTTTGCAAGCGGCATTTTTTTTATGGGCAACCTGCGCGCCGTCGACGTCGTTGTCGTTGTCGTTGTCGTCATCTGCCTGAGAGTGAGAGTGGGTGCATATGAGCGAACCAAAGCGAAATGGAGAGGGTGAGAGCAAGCGCTGAAACGATTGAAAGAAGAAGCGGTCGTAATTCGTTTGCTCGAATTGTTGATGAAAAACACATGATTGTTTTTTCTCTTCTTTTTGCTCTATGCGTGTGCGTGTGTGTGTGTGTGTAAATAGTTTGACTTGCAAATTTTATTAAAGATTAACGCAACCGTCAGCTGTGGCTGTACGTAAATACGTTTGCATGTATGTGTGCGCTCTTCTATGCGGCCACGCTTTGCTTTACTGTTAATTCGCTCAACAGCTGTTGTTTTTGTCAACATGCAAAGACATCATTTGGCCTCTACCTCTACCTCTCCCTCTCGCACCTTGCACCTGGCACATATTCATCTCGAATTACCTCATGCGAGTGTATGGGCCCGTGTGCGTGCGTGTGTGTGTGAGATTATGTAACCGTTATGTGTCACCCTCTCGCGCCTCTTGTCAAATTGCAACGGCGTTTTTGCAGTCTGCGTTCTCTGTTTATATTTTTTTTATTGCAATTGTGGCGCCAAAAGGCCGACGAAAAGTGAGCGTTAGAGTGAGAGGGGGAGAGGGAAAGGGAGAGAGAGGCATGGTGAATGTGGGGTGTGGGGAGGTCTATTCTAAACTTTTTTCATTTGTTTATGCTACTTTGTTGCCTGCTGCACATTACGCAAGTGGCAAAGTTTATTGCGTTTTACTGCGCATTTTGCCAATTGCTGCCGCTGCTGCTGCCGCCGCTGCTGCTGCTGCTTCAGCCTCATCCACTAACTTTTTAGAATTTAGTAAGCTTTATGTGTTTATGTGTGTGTGTATTGGTACGTGACTGGGCATAAAATAATGCTTGCGTTTTAGTGCAACAGATGCCTGGCATGCCCTTTGTGCTGCTCATCAAGTCGGTCATAAAAGTGTGACCATATAAAAGGGGAATAAACGATAAGCGAACTGTTAATTCAGGTCATAAACAATTGAATTGGATGAACTAAAAAGAAAATCAATGCAAAATGTGGATATAGAACGTAAGAAGCATAAGGAAATGATTGAAGGATATTGAAGGAAAAGAAACAGAAAAGATAGAGAGGCCGATCAGTTATTATTCATATGTTAACATTATGTTAATAACATTTACCAATTAATTGTGAAATTTATATATATTTAAATATTTATAATAATTTAAATAATATCTATCAATTGAGTATGACATATATATGTTTATATATTGTTTATATTTATTTATGAATATGAATTTGAATCAGTTCACATGTATCTTAAATTCTTAACAGTAAGTTAACATTTACATTTGATTTTAAAAAAGATTTACATATTTACATATAAATATTAATCTTAATCAGTTCATTATATAATGCAAAGTTAATGTTTATGAATTAAATGTTGATTGTGTTTCACCTGCAATCGGCAACATTTTGCTGCCGACAAATTCCAGGCAAAAACGATGACGTAAGCGCTGACCCAATAAGCGTACATAAATACATACATACATACATACGTATGCATGCGATTTATGTGCAGTGCAGCAGCAGCAGCAGCAACAACAACTCGGCGGCACTCGTGACTTCGGCTTTGTCTGTTCTGTTTAGCTGTATTTGTATGTATGTATATAGATACATGTATATGCATGCACATGCATGTTTGTGTGCGTGTGTGTGTGTGCGGTTGGCGAAAAGTGGCCAATGAACTACATTGAACTTTGGGGCAGCAGCAGAGAGTCGGCGGCACCCGGGCAGCAGCAGCAGCAGCAGCGCCAGCAGCTGTTGTATATCATGTGTTCTTCTTGTTGTTATTGTTAATGCGGCTTTTGCTGCTGCTGAAATGCAAAATATGCGTAAATTGCAATTTATAATTCAAATGGTTGAAAGAAGCAAAAAAAAACTGCTCACAGCTTTCTAAAATAATGTATTATTATGAGCAACAGTGCAGGCATATTTTGGCAGCAAAGTAGCTAATTGATGTCAAAAAAAGAAGCTAAATTGTTATATTATAAAAGATGTTTTACTTGACAATACTTTTAAAATATTAGAAACATTAAAACATATTATAAAATATTATATAAAACAAATAAATAATTATCTTCATATTTCTTTCTACAACTTCCCACCAAAAAAAACGGCTAATTTTCGCTGCCCTCAGCACTGGCCAGCGTCCATGCCGGCTGCAGCTGTTAAGTGCACACATGTAAACATTTAACACCCAGCGAATTCACACTTCTTTCTGCCGCTGTTAATTTAACATGATCGCTATTTTTAGCCGCTGTCGCTGCTGCTGCTGCTGCTCTGCGTATGTAAATGAAGCGCAACAGCTGTTGTTTGCGTGTCTGCGCGTCACAAACGACAAACTGTATTGGCATAATGCACATGTATGAGTGCACGTGCATATACATATATAAGTCTATGTTATGCATGTATGCGAATAAGCTTGTCAACGCATGCCTCAAATAGTTTGCACTTGACGCAGCTTCATTCAGTATTTTATGTATGCAGCAGCCGCCGCCGTCGCCGCCGAAGCCGCTGCTTTTGTGGCTTTTTGCTGTTTGCAAATAGAAATTCCTCGGCAGCAGCAAAAACAACAACAACAAGAAAAGCAGCAGCAGCCGCAGCAAGTGCAGCAACATCCGCTTAACCAAGTTTGGCAACTACTCACGAAAGAATGCCTGAAAGCCGGAATATGCTTGACAATAACATGCTCTATGTGGGTTAGTTGTAGATAAAAAATAAAAATAAATAAAGTAATAATGAAAAAATTATTACATAAAACATTGAGAAACTGTAATTTTTAAAGGTGTTAACCTTTAAAGTTAATTTTATGATTCTGTAAATGTCTTCAATTTTTTTATATTTTCTCTTCAAATTTTTGACATTAATTTCTTATTAAACTGAAATAAATTTACTTTAATAATTTATTTAAATAAATGTATTAAAAGTTTGAAATTTATAAGTAAACCTTTTTAAATTAGTTCTATTCTATAAATCCAATTTTTTATATGAATTTATAATTTAATTTGATCTAACTTTATGTATTCCTCGCACATCATACCCGCTTAGCTTGCCGCTAACTCTAACAGGGTATATGGGCTCCACAACAAATACGCTGCAGCGAACGACCTTTGTTATGGATGGTAATGGCATGTTGCTAAAAATAAACCAATGCAACCAGACGACGTCTAAGATTTTCTATCGCTGCTGTCTTCAACGTTCTGCTGTAGCTGCGGCTGCGGCTGCTGCTGCTGCTGCTGTCGTTTGTTGTCTTGCTGCTGGAATGCAGTGCTGCAACTTTACAAACACAGAAACGCTGAGCTCTCTCTCTCTCCCTCTCTTTCCAGCTCACACACAGTGGAGCGAGCGCTCTCATACCTTTGTATAAATACTTTTCATTAGACACACACACACACACAGCTAAAGAATTTGGGCGTACGTGTGTGCGTGTGTGTGTGTGATAAACCGGTCTTGAAATTCTTATGCTATTATGTGCAGTGGCTGCAACAGCAACAACTGAGACTTTAATCCAAGAGTCACAATAATAACAACAACAGCCGAAAAGTCATATTTGACAGCTGTTAAAAACTCTCCCTCTCTCTCTCTCTCTCACTCACTCACTCGCTCACTCTCCCACGCTCACAAACTGCCGCTCTCGCTGACATGTTGCTTTTTATGCTGCCTGCTCGATTGTTGTTGTATTTGTTATACGTACAATATTTTTTCTCGCTGCCCATTGTCTATGCATGTGTGTGTGTGTGTGAGAGTGTGAGTGTGCGGCTAAACTAAAACTGAATTGAATGGAACTGTAAATTTATGAATGAATGAATGAATTTTTGTTACTGTAAGTGTTTGTGTATGTGAATACAATTGTGTGTGTAATAGCGTCTTCTCTTTTTCAGTATTATTTATAAATTTATGATAAAATACTAAAAATATATTTATGCTAAAATACTGTTTACTATTAAATACTATTTATGCAATTTTGCTAATTCTCCACTCTTTCGCTCTCTCTCTTTCTCTCTTTAGATTACAATTGGAAGATTCAGGCGGGGAGAATACCTATCACATTGAATACACCACCGAGCCGGCGCATCAGGTTACGACCAGCTCGCAGCGACGCCAATCGAATATGAGCGCATCGAATACCACAAAAGACGGCGGAGGCGGGGATGGGGGCAGTTCGCCCAGCGGTAAACCCATATTGGACACCGAGAAGCGGATGAGACGGGAAATAGCCAACAGCAATGAGCGAAGACGCATGCAGAGCATCAATGCCGGTTTTCAGAGTTTACGTTCGCTGCTGCCGCGACACGAGGGCGAAAAGTTGAGCAAGGTAAGTTAGCCAAACAAACCAAAGCCAAAGCTAAAACCAAAACCAAAAACAAAACAAAGCAATATAAGAGGAGCTACCTACAACAACAAAAACAACAGTTTGAGCTGCACTAATTGGATTACATTTGAGTGCGCGTGTTTGTGTGTGCGTGCACATGTATTGGTTTATTGTTCTGTTATCCATTTACGCTTCAACACTTCGCTCAAGTTTCGTTTACATTACCACAGGAGCAGCAACAACGGTACTTGCCTTATCGCATGTTGACAAATTGCCTTACACATACTCTTACACACCCCTTCCACCTCTCTCTTCCTCTCACTCACTCTCGCGCTGCACTCAATTTGCTGTAACTTTCCAAAAACCTCATGTGTTGTGCTTTTTGTATGCACGCCAGCATCGACGTCAGCTGAAGCAGCAGCAGCACAGCGCAGCGCAGCACTTGACACATGAAGGTCCCTTTCGCAGTCTCGTTGATATGGCAACCTTTTATTTTGGCGTCACCCTTTGTTGTTGTTTAGGCTGCTCTTCTTTTATTTTTTATTTTTTTTTTTGCATGCCCACGCATTCGTGCTGTTGTACGTATATTTTCTCACCTTGAGACAAGCATCGATTTGTTGTGGCGGCTGCGGCGACAACTTGAGTGAGTGTGTGTGTGTGTATGTGGGGGGTGTGTGTCTTGGCTAAGCAGCAGACGGCTGTAAATCAACAACTGTCATATTAAATACTAAGAGATTTATTTGATGTGCATACTTTCTTTAAGTTTTAATTTATGTGTCTGCCGCGCTAGACAACATTCTCTTTCCCAATTGCCGTATTTTGCAACACTGTAATACACTTTTTTGTTTGCTCTATTGTGTGTACTTATTATTTATTGCAAATTGAAAAATGTCAAACAAAAGTGAGCAACATAAATCACGAATGCAGCAAGTCCTAAAAAGCACGCAGCATAAACAACAACATGACAGCTTATTGAGTTAAAGAGTTAAGTGCGAGCAGGAGGGCCATATAACAATGTAAACAGGAAGAAAAACGCGTAAATAAAAAGGAGAAGAAAAAAACGTTACTTTACGACACGCGCAACGCTGAACGAAGCAAAAAAAAAAAGGGCTAAAGCAGCGATGTTGACGTCGGCGTCGACAGCACAGCGTTGTGCCTTGATGAATGACATAATGGGCGTATAACAGTCATGACATGCGATAGAAAAAGAGAGAGAGAGATGTAGAGAGCGGCTGGGTGGGCGGGCGGCTTAGCGTATGTCCCAGCTGCAAGTAGTTTATGGATTTTTTTGCGCTCTGCTGCTGCTGCTGCATTATCACACATAGTAAACATTGTAGTATGTAGTAGTTTTGTGTGCGACAGAGATGGCGATAGCCGTGCACTTTTGCTTGACCAACTTGGAGTCTGCTCTTGGCTGCGCCCAAGGGGGGCTGGGTTTTTGCTGCTGGTCACGCTGAGGCTGAGACTAGGCCTAAAACGAAAACAAACCGTCGACGACTACGACGACGACAATCGGAATCGGAATCAGGTCGCACGACGAATGCAGCTCACGCACACACACACACGCACACAGACAGACAGGCACATGCATGCAGAGCTCTTAGTTGACACAAAAGTGCGAGAAAAAATTGCAACACTGCAGAAAGTAGCGACAGCCGCTGTGCCATTGACAGTTATGCCTACACACACACACACATGCTCAGTCACTACTTACACATGTGCATATAACAGCTCTATGTAAACACACACACATACATGTATAACAGTTATGTGCATATGCAGACGCGAGTGGGCGACTATGCCAAGTAGTCTGTGATTTACTCGTTGAGGCGGGTCATTGAACTTGCTGCTCGCTAGGTGGCGCCAAAGTGCAAAGTGCAGCGCAATTGCGTACAGTCCACAGCTTTGCCCGTTTTGCAGCTGAACTAACCTACATTAAAGTGCCGAAGAGAATTGAGCTTACCTCCTCCTCCTCTCTCTCTCTCTCCCTCCCTCCTGCAAGTGTAGTGTAGAAAAGACGCATAACTGGAATGTTTTCGATGTCGTTACGCTACGGTTTACGTAGTAGCTCCTAAAATATCGATCCAGCTTCGCAGGGCTTTCCAGTACGCGCCAAAAGCGCACGGCAGCAACCCCCAAGTTGGCAGCACATGCCTAAAGCAGAGGGAGTAGCAAAGGGAATAACAGTGCTGGCTGATAAAGGCAGCGCAGATACAGTGGAGATTGAGTAGAGTGAATGATGAGTGATGAATGATAAAATAATAATGTTAGCGATATTCCATAAATATATTCATGAATCTTGTTTACATATTATATAATAAATATATATATATATATATATATATATATAAAATATATAACAACATATATTTTATTTGTATGTTTTGGCACAAAACTTTCGCTTTAGTCATGACTCACTGTAGTCGGCGCACAGACTCAAACCAAAACATTGCGTGAGGCTACGAGCAGAGGGCCTGTTATCCTAGCGCTATTTCCCTCACACCAGCAGCACAGCTGAGAGCAATGCTCGCATGGCTCGTGCAGCGCGAGCGAGTGAGAGGGGGAATTTAGTTTGTTTCACTGCCATTTCGTTGCCGAAATGAAACAGTGGCGCCTGCCTGGCGCCTGGTAGGCAGCTGTTTGCCTGCCGATGACGATTATTTGTGACTGGAAAGTGACAGGCGGGAAGAGCAGCAAAGCCAGAGTGTTGGGTAATTGGATGCCCCCTTTGCTCTCTCTTGTGTTCACTCTCTCTCTCTCTTTTGAACTCCTTCGGCCAGGAATTGGGCGTTCAGCTTTTTGATTGCCGCAGCTGCGCATTCTGCGCCACGCGTGTCTGTTGCTGTTTTTGGCCTGGGCCGGCGTAGCAGAAATTTGTTGTTTTTTTTCTGTTCATTTGTCTGCAGCTGAAAAGGCGTGGCATGTGGGCGGCGGTCGAATGGGTGGGTGGGCGTAAACAGTGCACTAGGCCATTGGCATCGTTCAACCTTTCGCTTTGGCGCGGAATTGTTGCAGCCGCAGCCCAGCTGTCCGGGCCGGGATGCGACCAACACCCATATACACATATACACTCAACTATGTATATGTATTGCAGTACATAAGCACCGTTATGTCAGCTATGTGTTGTAGCGTGCGTAGTATATGGCGCATTGTAACTGTACATTCACTTGCTGCAGCGCGTAGTAAAAAGCTCGCCATCTCTTTCTAGACAGTGACCCCAGCATCTCTCGCAGTTGGGGGATTGGGGACATTATCTTTGGCCACAAAATGCAATTAATGCCGTTGCGTTGGTAATTTGAAATTATTTTATGCTTCGCACTGGGCGTTAATTAAAATCAAGTGGAATAAGTTTTATGGGAGTGTGTGGAAAATTAAATGTGACCCCTGAGAAGGGAGCTAAACCTTGGCCACATAATAAGAAAAAAAAATATAAAAATAAACTGAAATTAAAAAAAAATTATCATATAATTTATCATAAGTTTCAATTATCTGAGTAATTAGAATGTGCATATCGGTCCCAGATTAGCGGCACTTTAAGCTGTCCATAAGTGGAGCTTTCACTGCGCCTACTTTATGGGCTCTCGCGTTGCCTGGGCAACTGTAAAATGGGAAATGTATGCGCGCTTAGAGTAATTGCTAACGGTTAATGATGGGTGGGTGGTGTTGGAAAACGATTGACAAAAAACACAGCAGTAACAACAACAACGGAACGATAACTTTTCGAGAGCAGCGAATGCGGCACTTTCGCAAACAAGAATGTAATAGCGGAAAGCAAAGAGCGCACAGAGAAAGCTGTAAGCAGACAACAACAACAACAACAACAACAACAGCAACAATAACAGGCGGCCTAGCAAAGCATAAGTGCAATGGATCAATTACTTTGTGGGTTTCTTTACATACACTCACACACACACACTAGCACAGCAGCTGCATTTACTTACAGACAGACAGCAGACAAGTGCAGCTGTGTGCGTGTGTGAGTGCAAAAATGTCGGTCGGTCGTTGGCAGCGCTGTCGTCGTCGTCGTCGTCTGGCGACGTTTAAAGATCGTCGCCGTTGTTGTTGTCGTCGTCGTCGTCAATTGCAGGCTTTCAAGCTGAGCTTTCGGCTAGTTTTTTCGTTGTTGCTGTCGCTGTTGATTACATGGAATGCCGTCTCGCCGGATTTAATGACTGTGTTGCTAGCGCTGTAACGGTGCTAGTTTGCAATTTTTTTTATCAATGGCGATTGAACACACACATACACACACACACACACACAAAAAAAAGAGTCATTAACAGCGCCAAATGGGAAAGGCGGTCTATAAATTCCATGGCTCATCTCTATGTTAGTTCCGTTCCGTTTTTACGCCTGCAGCATTGAGTAAGCGATTAAACTGCAGCGAACTCAATGAATCAGCAACAGCTGATTGCAGCAGAATAAACAAAACAGCTGAGCTGCCAGCCTACTGAGCAGTAAAAAGGCTAGTTTTAAGAAAAAGCAGCTAGATCTATGTACACATAGGCATACATAGGCAATTTATCTGAATCATTTGCACTTATATTAATTTTCTAATTAAATTTTACATCTGTTATCTAAATTGTCTAGAGCTATTATTAATTCATATTTTTAGCTTTTTTCTTCCGCTGCTAAGTAGCTAAACTTGACTGCAGCGCGCAGCACTGAAAAGACTCATATTTCATTTACAGCTACACCAAAACAGCGAAGCAAAGCAAAGCAGAAAAACAACAAATACTTTACAAGTATTTATTTATTTATTTATTTTTTTTGGTTGATTTAATACCAAAAGTCAACCGGCATTTTTGCTGCGCAATTCGCACGCATAGCGTCAGCAGCTCAGCTGGTCAAGCAACAACAACAACAACGACGACGACAATACCGGCGAAAAAGCTCAGCTTTCCCAATTGCGTCGTTGCGACCGCAGACAAAACAATACCAGCACAGTTGCAGAGGCATTGTGTGTGTGTGTGTGTGTGTGTGAGTGCGAGAGTGCGCGCGCGGTTTGAGTGCAACTGCTTGAAGATGCTGTCGTCATACGAACGCCCGCTTATTTATATATTTTATTTTCACTGTAATTACACATTGAGTTATATTTGTATAACAAATGCAGCAAAGCGGCGATGGCGACGCTGCTGTTGTTGCTTTTCTTTTATTTGGGTTAATTAAAACAGCTGTGAATTCACACAGACAGACAGACACACACACACTTAGTCACATGCCAAGGCGATTTGCTGTTGTTGCTTGTAGGCATGAAATTCGATCAGCTGATCTACTCTATGCGTGTGCTTGTGTGTGTGTGGTGTATTTATTTATTTGAGGGTCAGCGTCGCGCAGCTATTTGAAGCTGTTGTTGTTGCTGCCTGCATTGGAATTCAACAGCAACTTTGCCGGTTAGCACCTCTTGTAGCAGTGTTTGTTGTTGTTGCTGTTGTTATTTATTTATTTCGTGCTTTCATCGCATTTCTTACTGTTGCTTTTGCCCGCTTCTTCGCTCTATTCAAATTCAAATCGCTTTTAAACACACCAACACACACACTTTCAGCCTTTCTCGCGTGAGCGAAGTGTGCTACATATAACAGTTTTGTTTTTGTTCTTTGTTGCTGTTTCTTTTTTTTTGTTTTTTCTTTTATGCTAATTAAATGCTTTCGTTGACCATGAGCTTTTGTTGCTGCGTTGCTGGCTGGTTCAAAGTTTTATTGACCTTTTGTAATGGAATTTTAATGAAGCGCTGAAAGCGCGAGTGACGACAACAACAACAACAACAACAACAACAGCCACAGCAAGCAGCTGCCCGGTCTGGCAACGCCTGACGCTATGCAACACTATTCGCAAAGCAGGATTGCATTGGAGTGTTGGGTGACGGTTGAAACTCGCTTTAACGAACTGCCAGAACAATAAAAAAAAACACAAGAGTTAAAGACGAAATGCGACTTGGTATTGGATGGCACGTGTTTGAAATTAATTAGGTTAGCTTTAATGGGCATTAAGTAAGCTATATGCGTGTGCGTATATATTTCTATATAAATATGTATGTACATACACCCATACATACTCATGAATGTCTGACTCAACAGGGCAGCTGCTTTACGACAGCGCCGGCGACTCGTTAAAAATTAGCTAAAAACGCAATATACAATTGGCATAAAAGAAAGAAACAACAAAAACACAAAAGAGAAAAAAAAATGAAATGTTTATATTTAAATACACAGCGAGCAGCTGTTTTGCACTGGCAAGGCAGGGCCACACACACACACACACACAGACAGACAGCACATGCCCACATACACGCACACACACACACATGCACGCTCGCAATTGAGACCCCAACTGACCTCGCCTAGTGCCGCGTAATCTCTGTCTCTCTCTCTCTGCCTCTCTCATTCTTCCACGATTTACTTTCGATGACGGCATTTTTGCTAGTTTTTAAACTGTGCCGCGCATAACTGTAAATGTAAAAAAAATACTGTTTAAGTGTATGGTTTAAAAATAGTACGAAATTAATGCAGCCGAACACTTGCGCTCTCCCACTCTCGCGCTCTCTGGGTCTTTGGTGATGTTGTCACCCATTATCGTTTTCGCGCGTGAGTGTGAGTGTGAGTGCGATTGTGAATGTAAGTGTGTAGAAAACACATGTTTGGCGCCCATTGTTGTGGGCGCGCACCAGCTGAGTGTGACAGAGCGAGTGCGAGCGAACCAAGACCTGTGCGTATCTCTCGCTCCCTCTCTGTGTGTATGTGTAAGCATCAATGCCGGCAGCACTGTGGTAGCCGCAGCTGTTTTTCTGCTTTGCGCATAACTTGAATACATACATATGTACGTATGTGTATTTGCGCGCGCGTGTATGCGTGTGTGTGAGTGTTTCGCCAAAAAGTTTTGCAAAAACGAGCCAAAGCTGCAACGTGTGCGGCCTTCTCAAATTCCGTTATGTTTTTGTCTATGCAATATAGATGTTAGCATGTGTGTGTTGCTAATTTTAGCGAAAAATTTGACATGCAAAAGCTGAGCGCTATGAAAAATGCTAATGAATTGTAAAAACGTAAAATTGCCATAAAAAAGCAGTAGAAGACCATAAAAAGAAGAAGTATTAGTAGGAGAAGAGTAAAGCAACATGAAACTATAATCTTAACGTCAGCTGACTTGATTTCTTTGCTAACTGTGCGCTCGCCCCGCACCCAGAAAGCAGATGACAAATTTTAGCTGGCATTGCACACACACATACACGTTTAGCTATTTCTACGGCTTACACTTGCTCATGCTCTCGCACTCACACACCTGTCGTCGGGCCGGCCAAAGAGAGAACACAGAAGAGATAAGCAGCGAGAACAAACACAGCGCTAATTGTTTGCCGCCAACAAAACGTGCGACGCAATAGAAGCGAAAAAAAAGGTAAAAGCAAAAGCAAAAACAACGGCAAAGGCAAAGGCAAAGGCAAATGCAATTGATGATAAGGAATGCCTAAACTAGGTTTTGCAATGCATATTTCAGAGAAAACATACAAATATCGATCAATTAGACTTGCTGTAAATATGTATGTATATAAATACATACATACATTCATACATATGCATGCATTGTAATTAAAATCAACTTAAATTTAGTTCATTTTTCCTTCATTTACTACATGTTTATTTATGCTGGGCCATGCTTGTGCGCACGTAGGCCACACAGCTGCCCAAAATGAAAGGGGGGCGAGGCGCTTAGCTTTTTCCATGCAGTTGTGGTGGTTGCTTTCCTCCGCACACCCATACATAAATAAATACATACACACGCACACACACATACATATGTAGTAGCGTAGTATAACTGCCAACTCAGCTGATGATGACGAATCAGCAGCAGTTGGCGGGCTCAATTGCAAGTATTTTTGGCTATTTTTATGCATTTTATTCAATCAACAACAAAAAAAAAAAAGAAAGAAAGAAAAGAAAAACAATATTGTAGCGTAGGGCCGCCGCAAGAAGAACAGCAGCAGCAGCAGAGGCAAATACAGGGGCCGCCTCGTCGTCAGACGCGCCATTTATAGAAGCGAAGCAGACAGCAAACAACAACAGCAGCGAGTCAGCTGCTGCTGTACATACACACACGTTTCGTATTGCGCTAAAGAGCGAGAGAGAGCGCGTACGTATTTCCAATATAAATTGGAAGCAACTGGAAGCATTAAGAGAACAACACACGTGTTTACGTTGACGCCTAAATGAGCGTGGAGTGAGAGCGCGTAAGAGTGAGCAAGTGAGCAAGCGAGCAAGTGGCGTCGGCAAAAGCTTGAGTCCACATGTTTTTTCGCTACAGCCGCTGCTGCTGCTGCTGCTGTTGCGGCAGTACCATTTCCGTTTCAAGCAAAACGAAATGAAACGAAACGATATGGCAACGAAACTTAACGAAGCCGCGCTCTCGCTCTCACTGACTGCTGTGTGTGTGTATATGAGAGACGGAGAGTGAGAGAGCGCGCTGCACGCTAGCAACATTTGTGACGCCGGCGAATATTGAAAAACTTTTCGTATTGGAACTGTTGCTGCTGCCTGCGCTTGGTTTGGTGGTGTGTTTTGTGTAGCGGCCGTCACCACCGGCCGTGTGTGTTGGAAAAAAGTACAGTCGCCGCAAAAACGACGCCGCTGCCTGCGCGCAGCCGTTTGCTCTGCTTGTTTGGCTGGCTGGCTGGCTGCCTGTCTGCCTGTCTGGTTGGTTGCTGGTTGGTTGGTTGGTTCGTTCGTTGGTTGCTCGCTCGAACGCGTTGGCTGGGATTCTTGTTGGAACAACAACGAGTGTCTCGCGCGCGCGTCTAATCGGCTTTTTGTTTACACTCACACCAAAGGCGCACGAATCTGTGTGTGTGTGTGTGTGAGTGCCTGCTGTACAGCTGTGGCTTTTATTTATTTTTATTTGTGTTTTTTTTTGCGCTTGGGGCATTCTGTGTACAGCTTTTTTTTGCCGGCATTTTCCGACTGCGTCGCAGATATGACGACGACATTTTCTTATTAGCCAAGGCCTCAGTTGCCGGCCTAACTGAAGCTGCCAGCTGCCTGATGGGCAACATATTTATTTAGGCAGAAGAGCTTCGCTTTATACGAAAATAATACGGACTTGGACGTGATTCTTAAGGCTTTCCAATTGGTTTATTTCAGCTGGGACAATTGGAGACTTAAACATATTCTAAGTTCTTATTGGACATGGTGAATTACTCTAAAGCTTTTAGATTTCAATGGGATTTAACTTAAAGCTCTTGACTCCAATTAAAATATTCTTATTTGAAAATTCCTTTTAGTTTGGAAAGAAATTGAACAATTTCCAATGAGCTTAAACCGGTATTATTCTAATTGGCAATCATATGTGCTTTTATATAACTGAATCATATAAATTTTCTTTTGTATATTTCAATAACATTTATTTCTTATTCAATAAACTTTAGTTTTTTATTATCCATTTTCCAATTTGAATATATTTTGCTTATTCTAATTGCTGCAGTTTTCCAATGCCTGGCTTGCTTCCAATACGCTTCCAATATGAATCGGAATAAGTCAATGAACGGCCTTTGGCAGCAACAACATTAACTAAATAGAATAAATTAACATGGCGCAAAATAAATGCAAAATGTGCTTTATTATGCTTTTTTTTTTTTTTAATACATACATACATATATAAAATGTGCGCGCGACATTGCGCTGATTTTTATCACAGTCAAAGCTGAGAAAACTGTACTCTGTCGCCAACTCACTCACACTCTCTCTTGTCTGTCTCTCTCCCTCTCCCTGTCTATTTACAACATATCAAAACAACGTAACAGCTTTGCCCAGACAGCTGTGCATGAAGCAGCAGGCAATGGCGGAGGCAAAGGCAGAGGCAGAGAGAGAGCGATTGACAGAGAGAGAGAGAGAGAGCGCAGTAGCAGCAGCAGCAGCAGCTGTGTAGCCGGTGTCGTGAGCTAGTTGCTGCTGCTGTTGTTGTTGTTGTTGTTGTTGTTGTAGTAGTGACCTCCGACAACAAGCGGCATGTCCAGCAGAAATTGTGAAACAAGTTTTATGGCTGCATGCAGCGGCAGCACTGCTGCTGCAGCAACCACAACACAGATTTATTATTTTTTAATCAAAGCCAACGCAAAAGAATTTCCACAAAGCTTCTCGCATTCCTGTGCCATGACTTTGCCTCGCTGCGCTGCGCTGCTTTGCTCTGATCTGCTGCGCTGCAGCGCTGCGACTCTGCTGCTGCTGCTGCTGCTTGCATTCCTTTTGGGTGTTGCCAGAGTGTTTTTTTTTTATTTATTATGGTTTATGTTGCCTTGTCTTCATTTTTTGTTTCTTTTTCATATTTGATTTTTGCGCCTACGCTGCTTTCTATGCCAGTTTGTACCGTTATGCGTGGCCCACGCATATTCGCAGTGTTGGCAAACATGTAAAAGAAACTCAAAAATGCGCAAAAACAACTTTTCGCATGCACACACAAATGCAAATATGCTGCGTGCGCCTGTGTGTGTGTCTGTGCTCTGTTTGTGCTGAGAACGCGCGCATTTTGAAGGACACAAGTTCCTTAACCTCTCGAGCCAGAGACACTGCAAAACACAACACAACACAACACAGCATAAGCAAAGAAAACGGAGAAGCAGAGAAAACAAAAACAGCAACAACAACAACTGCAGCAAGAGATTTACTACACTATTTACTATGAGCGCTTCCACTACCAATGCAAATTCCAGTACATTCAGATTTTATGTATGCATGCAATTTAAATAGACATTTGTGTGTGTGTGTTTGTGTGTGTGTGTGTGTGTGTATGTTTTGCGGTAATTATCAAAGCTCGCTGGCTCTCTCGCTCTTACTCTTTTGGCAATTATGCTGCGCTGCTCTGAGCTCTGCTGCGACGTCTTGTGAATGAGTTTCATTGTTAACAGAGCAAACGGCTGCTGTTGGTGTGTGCAGAATGTGTATGGGTGAGGGAGGAAGGGAGGGTTAGTGGAAGAGAGTGTGTGTGTGTGTGTGTAGTGTTTATGCGATGCAAAGAAATTGAGTTATGCTAATTTTGAAACAAGGGATATTTGACTTTAAGGAAAGAATTTATTAATCATAATTTGAACATATGAATAATAGGAATTCTTAAGGATTTTTCTTACTTTTTTGAAACTGTAGTACATATCATTAAAACTTAATTTATCACAAGAGAAAATGTAGCAAAGTTTGAGCTCAGATTGGACACTCAAAATGTGTATCCGAATTTAATGTTCATAAATATATTTAATAAAAATATAATATAAAATACAAAATAATAAAAATAAAAATATAATAATAATAACAAAAAAAATAAAAAATAAAATAAAATAAAATAAAGTAAAATAAAAATAAAAAGAAATAAATATAATATCCAAAAAATAGAAAAAATCAATACAAATTAAAAATAAATACAAATAAAAAAATAATAAAAATAAAAAAATAATAAAAATAAAAAAAAAAAATTATTTAATCATAAATTTAAAAAACAAAACAACTAACTAATAAAATAAAATAAATAAATAGAAAAGTACGAAAAATAAATAAATAAATGAATAAAAACACATTAATGAATAAAAAAATTCAATAAATAAAAATAATTTAAATATAAAAAAAAATTTTTAAATCAACAAATTAAACAAAAAAATAAATAAAAAAAATATGAAAAAAAAGAAAATAAAATAAAATATAAAATAAAATTAAAAAAATAATAAAAAAATATAAAATAAAATTAAAAAAATAATATAAAAAAATAAAATAAAATAAAATTTAAAAAATAATAATAAAAAAAAAGTAAATATAAAAAAAAAGAAAATGTTAAAAAGAAAAGTTATCAAAAATAAAATAGAAAACTTGTATACAAATTATTAATTTAAGAATTAATAAATAACCTTACTAATGTCCTTTTTCTCCTCCACTTTAATTGCAGGCTGCCATATTGCAACAGACCTTCCAGTATATCGTCGATCTGGAGAATCAGAAGACGCAGCTGCTCACACAGAACAGCGAACTGAAGCGACAAGTGGGCGAGCACGAGGCGCATGGCGGCGGCAGTGGAGGCGGCGCCGCTGGCGACAACTACAACAGCAGCGGCAATGCGAACGAGTCGAGCAACAATAACAACAACAACAACAACACGGGCTCATCGAGCGCTGTGGCGATCAAGAAGCGGAAGCTGACAGACAACGTGATCAACATGCAAACCATTAGCGATAGTTCCGACGAGGGATTGGGCTCCATGTCGCCGGAGCCGATGACACTGCTGACGGGCGGCGGGGGCGTGGCAGGCGCTGGAGCAGCAGCTGGCAACAAGCTGAGCAACGCCAGCATCATTGCCGCCAAGGAGCTGCTCGAGATGAAGAAGCAGCTGGAGAAGGAGCGCAGCATGCGCCGCCTGCTGGAGGATGAGCTGCAGATGATCAAGCGACAGCTGTACAGCGTGGCAACGGCACCGCCAGGCACAGCTGTGGCTGCGGCCGTCGCCAACAGCGGGAGCAGCTCCTACATTCCAAGGGAGGTCATCGAGCACACGGACAACTTTGTGCGCGCCGACGAGCTGGAGGAGCTGGGCGGCACCGTCTCGTACGTGGAGATTGACGAGATGACCGGACAGCAGCAGGTGGTCGTGTGCTCCAGCATTGAGGAGCTGGAGGGCGATGCGGCGGCCGAGATCATTAGCGAGGATCAGGTGCACGAAGAGGTGATACTCTCCTCCAACTCCTCGACGGAATCCGAGAACGAGGTGAACGTGAATGCCATTGCCAAAGCCTATGCCGAGGGCATGAGCACGCCCATACTCCAGGCGGCCATCAAGGCGACGCCCAAAGTGGAGGTGGAGCGCATCAACGAGAAGATCGTCAAGGTCAAGACGGAGAAGCTGCACGAGCAGCCCTCGGCCTCGGCGATGTCAACGACAACGACGACGACGGCGACGGCAGTCTTCACGCGCTCCCGCCAGAACCTGGAGACAATTGTGGAGGCCATACGCCACCTGGAGGGGGATCATCTCTTCGACGGCGACCAGCAGCACAAGCTCCAGCAGCAGTATCAACAGCAGCAGCAGACCCAACAGCAACATCAGCAGCAGCAGCAACACCAACAGCAGCAACACCAGCAGCAGCAACATCAGCAGCAGCAGCAGCAACATCATACACAGCAGCAACATCATCAGCAGGATGCGCTGCATTCGCACCATCAGATCATCAGCACAGCCACAGGATATCGCCTGGCGCAGGATGCGCCGCTGGCCCTCACCACGGGCAAGCAGCACGCGGCTCTGGCCGAGCTGCGACCTTTCCTGCAGCTGAAGGGCAACAAGCAGGTGATCATAACTACAAAGTCTGCCAAAGATGTGGGCGCACCCTCGGCCATCTTCAAGGTGCAGACGAGCAGCGGGACGGCAACGGCGTCCGCCACGGGCTCAGCATCGGCAGCCGGCGGAGCAGCGAGTCATCATCATCAGCCGGTGACCATTACCACAGCGCTGAAGCAATGTCGTCCAGGTGTCATTGTGGCCAAGCAGCTGCCGTCGTCCTGATTGCCTAGCAGCAACAACAGCAGCAGCAACATTAACAGCAACAGCAACATTAACATTAACAGTAACAGTAACAGTGTTCCTCTACACATTGAAACGTCAGCAGCTCGAGCCAGTATTAAGGGCTTGCGCAATAACATAACATTAACAGCAGCTCAGACAGCAACAGCAGCAACTGTAAAGCTTTTAATGCCCAAGCGACGCAGCTATGTTAAGCCACAACAGCCGCAAGTGCAACAGCAGTATTGCCTTAACAGAGCTGTGAAGCGTCAATGAATTTAACAGCTGTTCAAATGTAAAGTTAGTGATAGCTGTTAAGCTACTGCTGCTGCTGCTGTACATAGCTGTTAAGCTGCTGCTAATAGTAAACATTTTAAGCTGCTGTTAATTGTAAGCTAGCTGTTAAGCTGACGCTGTTGCTAACATAACAGTTGAGTTTAAGCTGCTGTAAAACTAAAAATAAAAAACTAAAAAAAAAGAAACAAAGAATATAAATATTAAAGGCAATTGTATAAAATTAGTAAAAAAAAAAAGAAAAACAAAAACAAAAAAAGTCAAGGCGTAAATTTTTTATTAATTTTTTCCATAAGCAACAACTACTCACATAGCCACTGTAATTTAAAAAAAACAACAAAAAACAAGAATTTTTTTTATTTATATTGTTTAAGTAAATGTGAGAGAAACAACAAAACAAAACAAAACAAAACAAAAACAACAAACAACAGGCAGTAACAACAAAACAGAGTACAAAAACAAATGAAAACAAAACAAAAACAAAAACAAAATAGACATAAAAAATTTTATGATTTTTTGTTTATTACAACAAACACACACACACATACATACAAACAAACATGCATACACTTAAAAAAAAAATACAGCAAATTAAGCAAAATTAAAAAAATTATTCAATAAGCAAAAATTGAAAGAAAAAAAAATTATATATATATAAAAAACAACTATATATAAATATGGAACATGCTATATAAAAATACAAATATATATGTATATATATAGACTATATACATATATATACATATTCTATATATAATGAGCATGCTGAACTCTATAAACACCATCGCATTAATTTTTACTTTTTTAAATTATTTTCTATTATTTAATTAATTTTTAATTTACATAAACACACATACATATATATATATATATATATATTTATATATCGATATATAACAAGTTTATTGTATTTTTCCTTTTGCCCAAAAAAAAAAAAAAAAAATATGAGAATCGAAAATTTTTGGAATGGATCTTATTGAGTTTTTTGTTGTTTGTATAATCTAATTATAAGAGAGAAAGAGAGATCGCGCGTGAGAAAGAGAGAGAGAGAGAATCGTTTATTATATAAACTACACACATACATATAAATATATATATATATGCATATATGTATATATATGTGTGTATATACATACATATACATATATAAACTTTACATACGACATAAGCTAACGCAACATTACATAATATTATTACTAAATACGATAACATTAAACATAATACATTATATATATACATATATATAAATAAATCCATAATTACACATATACATAAATACACACACATACATATAGCTGTATGTACAATTTGCGTACATACACAAACGAATAAATAAATATGCTTTAGTACATAAGTGCAAGCAGCAGAGTAGAAGAAGAAGTTGAAGAACATATAAGAGAGGCCGCTGTAGCTGCAGCTCATCAGAAAATGAAAAAAAAAAGAAAAGCAAAAACAAAACAAATCAAAACAAACAAAAACGGAATGCCCCATGCATGTGCGAGCGTGTGTCGGTGTGTGCGTGAGCTTAGAGACGAGCAAAATGGAGAGAGTGTAGACTGCCTGCAGCTCTCTGCTAAGCCGCTGGAACGCTGCGCGCTGGCAGAGCACTCAGCTTTTGTCCGGCCACCATAAGACACCAAGTGTTGAAGTGAAGCCGAGGACAGCAGCTGCCGCGCAGCAGCAGCGCAGCGTAGCAACGGCTTTGGCCAGCAACTACCAACAACACGAACACCACCACCACCACCACCACCCACAACGGAGAGAGAGTTTGAGAATGATGGAGAGCGGCGCTCCACCCATACACATACAAAACGCAAACACACCCACACATACACAACAAACACACGACGCGCTCACGCACACACACACACTTGCACATGCATCGGGCATTCGTTTCTGAATGAGGAGAGCAGCGAACAGATTTACAGCTAAACAACAATAGCAACAACAACAAAAGCAAAAACACATTGTTTATGCATTATATAAGCCAGATCATACATACAAACAAACATATTACTACGTACATTCATGCTCTATATAAACAACAAAATACATTAAATAATTAAAAAAAAAAAACAAAACAAAAATACGAAAACAAAAAAAAAATTATGTCAAATAAATGGTTTTTCCTTTTCCCCTCAAAGAGATACAATTTGTGATTTTTATTGTGGAAATTTGGGAATTTTGGATGGATATTAGAATATACAATAAATGTTATATGTTACAATATTCTGTGATCTTTAAAACAACAATAGATTTCCGGAGTGTCAATTGTCTTTATTATCATCAATATACAGTTGAATATATATTTTGCTCGATTCCGAAACATATCATGTATATATATATATATATACATTCAGCACACGTACAAGTTTTAGTCATCTTTACTTATAAAATTTATTGTTTTCGGAGTCTTTCAAATAGATGCCTACAAAATTTGCGAACGTAATTTGATAGCAGACATCAGTTCTACAGATATATCAAGTATAAAATTGAAAGAGCACATTATATTTATCAATTATAATCATTAAAATCCTTGTTTCGGAATCGAGCAAAATATATATTGAACACTAAGGATTTTAAGTCATATAAAGAGAAGTGAAAATCTATTGTTTTAAAGACCGTACAATATTTTAACAATTTTGTGAATCAGCGTAGAATCATTTAAAGATTTCAAGTTACTTCTGCATGGAATCTTTTAAATATTAGGTAAAATATATTATAGAATTAACTACATTAATAGCAGAAACAGCGAGCTTACGATTTTGAAAATATATAAAATTCGGGCTGTGTATTGCTGAGATATGTCTATAGTTAAATTTTCAATCTGGGCTGACATAAACAAGAATTTTGATATATTAAGTAATACTCAAGTATAATAATAGTTAATCAAATAATATATATATAGTTCCGTATATATCCACATATAAATACCCATATTCATGGTATCTTACTGATGTACAATCTATACAGAAATATCACTAGCCTTTTTTTTAAAACTAAAACTAAATGGAAATGAATTTCCTAGCATTCCTTTACTACAGTTGCTCCTCCTCGATTTGCAGATCAGCGGAAAAGACATACATATCCCTGCGTCGAGCGAAGAGCAGCTCCTGTCGCTTGGGATGCGTGGCCAAGGAGTGCACCACGCCCCCATTGTCGCCTGCAAGAGAAGCAAAATAAGTTAAAAAGAATTCACAATTGAACTGAAATTCAAATGAAATATACTAATGCGAATGCGCTGCAAGATTTTCGCCTCGAGCAGATCCCAGACGTAGGCGTCGCCATTACTGGAGCCTGAGATCAGCTGCGCATCGTTGGCCAAGATGCCGCACTCGATGTGATAGTCCGCAGACTGATGACCTTTGTACTCAGATAAGAGTCCGCCCGATTCACAGTCAAGCAGACGCAGTGCATTATCCTGGCAGCCAGCGAGCAGGCACTGCTCATCCCTCGTCTGCGCCAGGTAAGTAATCGGCTGGCCCACCTCGTCGCAGGTGAGCTCGCCCACGCGTATATCGTAATGACGCACACAGCCATCCAGTGACGAGGCATAGATTTTGTGATCATTGGTGAGCACAGCTGTGATGCAATCCTTGGCGTCCTTCATCACCTGCACAGGATCCAAGCGGCGGGTGCGTATGTCCCAGCACATGACGGCATTGTCTCGCCCGCCCGATATGGCAATGGAGGAGTCCTCGTTGAAGCACACACAGCGTACGCCGCCAGCATGACTCCTGAGTCGACGCACAGGAGCGCCTGCAAGGATTTGATGTATCACTCTCTTTCTATATATCTCCCTCTCCCTTTCCTACCCGTTGCCACATCCCAGTAGATGATGCTCTTGTCCAGGCTGGCGGAGACTATGTAGCTACTGTCACAGCTGCCCGCCACATCAGTCACCTCGTCCGCATGGCCTCCATAGGTCTTCAATAGCAAGCCCGAAACAGGATTCCAGAGTTTTATCTTTTTATCCGAGCCGCAGCTCAGACAGTAGCTGCCATCCACTGTAAAGCGGAAATAGAGCTAAATATCCACATATATATATAGAAAAAGAAGCTTACCGTTATAGCGCACTGCGCGCACAGCTCCTTGCTTGCAGTCAATTGTTTTGCTGCAGTTAAAATTCAGAAAAGCCGACATTTGTTTATTTTCAGCAAAGTGCGTACAAATTAAAGATGGTTAATTGTGATGGCAAAACTCGAAACGTGACTGCTCACGAGGCGCGCGATGATCGTAAATAGAGATGGACAAATTGTTATACAAACACATTCACAATCACTATCAAGCCAATTGCTAATTTTAAGTAAAATGAATATTAATTAGAGTTTTAAGCCCAATAAATAAAGAATATATATTATTTTAATAACATTTCATATCAGCATTCATCGTCACAGTCACAGTCACGATGCTTGGTGGCAGCACTTTAACAGTGTTGTTAAAGGCAAAAAATTACACTAAAAAATGCCAAAGCGCGTCGGGCTGTCCAAAGCGGAATGCCAACAATAATAAAGCAGCGGCAACAACAAAAAACAGTAAACCTAACACAATTTTTTTCGGCAACAAATAAATAAATAAAAACCTAAAATAAACTCGTACAAATTGTGTAAAATAAATGAGTTGAAATATTCGCAATTGCTCATAAAATAAAGTACAAAGAAACGACGTAAATTCCGCGGCACGTGTGTGGGCGGGGGAGGTGAGGCGCGCTGCTTTGGATGCTACGCAATAATTCAACGCTACGCAATTTCAGCTGCTGCTGACGCTGCGGCCGCTGTCGCTGCCGCTGCTGCTACGCACCTGCTAAACCAGAAGCGCTGCTGCGGCCAGCGCCGTCACCGTCGCTGCTGACGTGTGCAAACGAGAGCGAAGCGACGACAGGATATTTAACAACAACAGCAACAACAATACCAACTGCTGCTCAAACTACAACAACAACAAGAGCAACAAACTGCACGACAAAATTAACGAAGTGTCAGTACAATTGAACGACACAACGCATGCATACACACACACGCACGCACACTCGCCTAGAACAATCAAAAGCGAACGAAGAACACAAATTGCAGTAAAAAAAAATGCAGCGAATTGCATAAAAAATCCTGCTTAAGAATAAGTGCACACAGACACGCTCAAAGCTCACACACACACGCACATAGAAGCGCGACAAAGCAAAAGCAGAGAAAAAGAAAACACTAAAAAAAAGGGCAAACAGTGCGCGCACAAACAAGGTGGAAAGTAAAAAAGTTGTTTGTCAACTTGTGGCGTCCATTGCACACACAAACATTCCCTCTGCAACACCCAGCAGCAGCAGCAGCTCCCCTCAAATGTTGCAGCAACAAAGTGTCTGGCTGTACTGCTACTGCTACCAAGTGGAAATGCAAGTCCAGTGTGCATGCAACAGCGCCTGCGGCCAGTGCTAAGCAACAGCGTAAGAAGCAGCACCAGCAGCAGCAGCAGCAGAAGCAGCAGCAGCACGAGCACCATTAGAAGAGTGCAGCAATAGAAGAGTGCAGCAGCAATCCCTGGCAGCCATGTCAACGGTCACTCGCAGCGCCAGCGCCAGCCCCTGCATGGCCCTCAATGGCATCATCGACGCCAGCCTCTTCCCTCTCAAGTCCACGTCGGATGTGGTCAATCTCTTTAGACGCGCCCTCACCAGCGCCATCGAGCCCGATCTGACGCTGCTCTCCATCGTCGTTGGCTACATTGAGCTGTCGCTGACCACCGGCGAGGCGGCCCAAGCAGCGCAGGCAGCCCAAGCGGCTCTCGGTGAGTGACAGTTAGATTTGGAGTGACTTATATTTTATAAGACAGTCTAAGACATGTTTGGCAGCAGTGTCACTAGTTCTTTAGTTGATGTCAGTGAATTCTGACTTATATTTTATAAGAGATTACAACTGCGGCTTAGAAGTCGTAGAAGAGTGTCGTTAATTTTCAAATATATAACGTATTTTTATTTATTGAGAGATAGAGACTAGTCTTAAATATTTGAATTTATTTTATATATGATTTGATTTGTGCTTATAAATATATATTTTTTAGTATTAACTGACTTGGGTTTATTAAAAAAAAATAATATTCTTTTTCTTACATTTGTTAAGTAATTGTTTTGTGAGATAATTTAAAAATTTACATTCTCTTCATTGTTAATATTTAAAATTAAAAAAAATATTAAAAAAAATTAATATAAAAAAAAGGAATTCATTAAAAAAAAAAATGAATAAAAAAATTGAGAAAAGTATTATTTTACTTTAAATATCTACATTCAGCTAAACATCTGAAAATAAAACGTAATATACTTACTCTTATACTAATTTTAAAAATAAAATTTAAAAATGTGAACAAATTACGAATTGCATTAGTTTTTTTAGGAAAAATAATTAATTTATACACTAAATTATTATTATTTAAAAAAAAAAATCTAAATATATTTAATTAGTAATTATATATATTATTATATTTAACTAAGACTAAAAATAATAATAATTTAGTGCATAAATTAATTATTTTTCATACAATCATGCAATTTAGAATGTTTTAAAAATTCTAAAAAAATTAATAAATTAGTATAAAATGTATTTTTTTTATAGTTGAACAGAAATTGAATTTAATTTTAAATAATTTTTTTTATAAATATTAATAATATACATTTTATTTTCACGTATATTGCTATTATATATTTAATTTCACAATTCCAATTCACAATTCTTGTTATAAGCATAATTAGTTTAATTTAATTTATCAATAAGATGTTTTTTTACATTTTCATTCCTTATCGTTTTGAATAGATATTGAATATAATTTTATTGCTTTTCTTTATATTTATAAAAAACTTATTTATTTAATTTTTATGTATATTTAAATATATATTTATATTAAATATTTAATTACACTTTAAGTAAATTTAGTATAACAATCGAAATTCACAATATTTTTTAAAATCATATTTAATATTATTTAATTTACCAATCATATTTTGTTTTCATTATAATTCCCTATTTATCCTTTTTTTTCAGGTGGCAGCAATGAGGTAATCATGGGCAACAGCGTACCCTTTCCGGTGGTGACGCACGAGCTGATTGCCGGATTGTACAAGAAGTTCCAGACGATATTGTCGGTGGTGGACAAACCAAAGCCGCATCGCCAGGCGACGCGAGAGATCATCAAGAAGGTGTCGGATGTGATATGGAACTCGCTGATACGCAGCAGCTACAAGGATCGAGCCCATCTGCAGAATCTGTACAGCTATCTGTCGGGCAATAAGCTGGATTGCTTCGGCGTGGCGCTGGCCACCACCGCCGGCTGCCAGCTGCTGGGCTATCGCGATGTGCGCCTGGCCATATCCGAGGATCATGCGTGGGTTGTGTTCGGCCAGAAGCACGTGGAGAGCATCGAGGTGACCTGGCACGGCAAGGGCAGCGAGGACAAGCGTGGCCAGGACATTGGCGCCGGCATTGAGTCCGGCTCCTGGTTGTACCTAGGCGGCCTGGCCGTGGTCTGTGAGCGCGGCATGGAGGTGGCTGCCATCTGTGTAGCCTTGAATATCTCTCTCAGCGCGAACAGCGATTGCGTTGAGGTTGCCGAGCTGCAGCAGCAGCTGCTGTGGCTGCTGTACGACCTGGGCCACCTGAAGCGCTATCCCATGGCGCTGGGCCTGCTCGGCGAGCTGGAGGAGATCAATCGCACGCACCGTAGCATCAGCTGCGAGCAACTATTCCGCGAGGCCATCGAGTCCTCTCGCAACTACTATCACAATCATCACGTCTATCCGCACATCTTTCAGGGCAACTATTACAATCGTTTGCTCAAGTATCGCGAAGCCTTCGCCGCCTGGGCCAATGCGGCAGATGTTATACGCCTGTATACGTATCAGTGTCGGGATGACGAGGAGATCTACAAGGAGCTGCTGGACATTGCCAATGAGCTAATACCCTATGTGATGAAGACGGAGAGCTCGGGTCATTCGGCTCGCAGCATTTTGCGGGATGCGGAGGTGTTTGCCAATCTGTTGCGCTTCTACGATGGCATCTGTCAGTGGGAGGAGGACAGCCTAACGCCCATTCTGCACATTGGCTGGGCCAAGCCGCTGGTCACGAACATCACCAAGTTCGATCATGACATACGCTCCCAGGTGGTTATCAAGTTGCCCGAGGATCTGGAGGCCGAGCAGGCTGCCGCATTGGAGGCTAAAAAGAAGGCAGCAGCTGCAGCCACAGCAACAGCAGCAGCAGCAGCTGTGGAGGCGTCACTTCATGTGGAGGGCAACAACAACAACAATACGGTTGTTAAGAAGGATGAGGTAGGATATGGTAGCTGAAACTATGGGTGATAGAATCGTTTTTCAATCTTAAGATGAGGTAGGATATGGTAGCTGAAACTATGAATGATTGAATAGTTATAGATATTTTTAATCATAAAATAATTGTTTATTTAGGTAAAATATTCTGATTTAATTTATAAGTATATAACTGTATATCCATTCAATCTCTAGATGAGGCAGGATATGGTAGCTGAAATATTTTATATATAATCATAGAATATGAATTTTAACAAAACATTCTGATTTGAATTATAATCTATTGAATATATATGTATATCTATAAAATCTCAAGATTAAGTAGGATATGGTAGTGATTGAATAGTTTTGATTATTTTTTTATATAGTTCATTGAATAATTTTTGATATAGACCAAATATTCTGATTTAATTCGATTATATATTGAAGTTCCTATCTAAAGGAATCTCATCTGTTTATATCCCATAATATTTTCCGTATTCCATCTCTATGTATAGTCAATCTCAGGATGAGATAAAGAGGTATTGCAGATTAAGCTAGCACTTGTCTATCTATCTATTAAAGCTTCATTCATTCGGGATTCTTCATTTATGTAGGCTCTTTGAGATTTTCCATTTTCCGTATTCTATCTGTATTTCTTGTCAATATCAGGATGAGATGAGAGCACCATAAACACTTCTCTACTAATTGTTGATCTATTCAAAATATTCAGATTCCATTGCTTATCTATTAAAGCTTCTTTCCTTAGGAATTCTTCTTATGTCTAGAGTTCTGATATTTTCCATATACTATCTGTAAGTTTATTCAATCTCAAGATGAGCTTGATCTATGATTATTTGAATAGTTCTAAATCATATGAAACACATAATGATGATTGTTGATCTACTTAAAATATTTAGATTCTATTCTATATATTTATAAAGTTAAGCTTCTTTCCTAGGGATTCTTCGTTTCTGTAGGTCGAATGATATTCTTCTTATTACAATTGTAAATCTCTTCAATCTCTGCTCATACAGGAATAACATTACATCAAGCAACTTTCCCTGATATAAATTACTTAAAACACTCTTCTAATCATCCTTATTTCATCCCTCTCACAGAAGCCCAAATCGGAGTTGCCAACAACTTTGGCGGATCTCACAGCTGCTTGTGGCGAAAAGATATTGAATCCAGATTTTCTGCTGCAGGGCGGCGGTCAGCCGTTCGCTGATCAAAAGCAGCAGGCGGCAGCCGAACAAACAACGTCCAGCGAACTGTCGCACAACAACAACAACATCAACAAAAACAACAACACGAGCAGCAGCAACAATGCTGAGAAGGAGGCTACAACCATAAGCAACAATGGCAACAATGAGGCTAACAGCAACAGCAACAGCAACAACAACAACATCGAGCAACAGCAGCACAAAGAAGCTAAAGTGGAGGAGAGCAGCCAGGTAGAGCTGGCGAATAGCAATCAGCCAACGGTTGTTGATGATTACGATCCATTCGAGATAATGCTTAAACGTCCAGTGATCACGCTGTATAGTCAGAAAATGAAAGGGCTGAAGGATCTGCTGCTCGCAGAGAAGCTGAACACGCATGCCATATCCTTGCAGGTGACCGCCCAGTCGGTGGCATCGCGCAAGGTGCGTGGCGGCGGCGCAGATAGTCGACAGCCGGCGACCATATCGGCGACTATAACAGCTATAGCCTCGACAGAAGGCGCGAGTATGGGAGGCGGAGCAGCGAGTGCCGCATCCGCCGATTCGTTTGCACCCTCGCGACCGAAGCGTACAAGGCGCGAGTAAAAAAAAAAAAACACAAAAACAAAAACAAAACTAAAAACCAGTTGAAGTAATGTGTAGTGATTTGTTGTTTGTAATTATATTATATATATTTATATATGTATGTATATCAGATAAGGCAAGCTCAGCTCGCAAATGAGCAGCGAGTAGAAGATGACAAATATCGCATGCGAGTAAAACACTCGCTGTAAATGGAGGCGAGACGATTGCTTTGTCTTTGTAGCGAATTCTTTACTCGTTGCCGTTGTCAGTTGACTTGCTATATAATATTAATCCTTTATTATTATTGCATATAGATATGCGCTATCAATATTTTCAATGTTCGATGTGTATTTATGTAGTTTGTAAGCGCGAAACAAATACCGTTAGAGAACGCTTAGCGTTTTAAAAAAGAGACACACACACAAACCCTCACACACTCACACAAATACTTATACGAAAAAGCTCTCAACTATTAAAAAAAAAGAAACGGTTCTAGGCACAAAGTAACGAGTAAACGCTGCGAGTGATTTACTCGTTGTTTTTGTGCCGGAGCTGTGAACGTATTTCTAGCCTGTTAAAGTAAATAATTTAATTAATTTTTTTTCTATTTATTAATGCAACTTGTTTCCAACCACAAAAACTTTGTTTTACATTTTATTGGTGCTCTACTTGAAAGAAAAGCAAAAATTTAAATATTGAAAGATGTATAAAAACAAAAAATATATAAAACTATGAAATGATTGTTTGCAACTACTCGATGCATTCGATGAGGCTAAGCTGTTTAATTTACAGATTGTATACAATGCATGTTTGTATTATTATTATATACATATATTTATATATTAATATTCAACTTACAAATCTAAACAGATCAACAGATATAACATATTTAACACTTCCTCTCTATATGTGATAAAAACTGTTTTTTCTAGAAAGCTTTCAAATACTATATGTACTAGATGCGTATTTAATAATACACAAAAACCATATATATATATATATATGCATATATATATTTATCAACTTAATAACTAACACATATACAAACACATACACACATATACACATACACAGAAGTATAGAAGGGCCGTGCAACTTAATGGAGCAGGACGGCAAGCACTTTTTGAAATAATTGATCAGATAACAGCACCAGCTAACAAAGTTATATTATTTATAAAAAGCTTTCGCAGCACTTATTAGTATTAAAAGAAGAAAAAAACTAAGAAGATTTATGTTATTTACAAAATTCTGTATTCACTTAAAAGTGACAGTTTCTAAAGCGAAAAACATTTAAGCACACAAAGAAAAGGAGCTTAAAAAAAAAACAAATTGTTAATTGATGATAATAATTGCATTTTTATTTGTGCGTTGTGCGTCTGTGATGTAAACAAATAGCAATGAAGCCCGTTAAAAAGCGAAATTTAAACAAAGCAAAAACACAAATCGAACAAATGTAAGTTCAAAACAAAGAAGAAAAGAAAAATATTCAAATGTATGGTGTTTTATTCCTTTATAAAAGTAGCATACTTAAAGCAGAAACAAATCTATATTAATACATATGTAGATATATTTTGGCATACAAAATTTTTACAATAAGCTCAAAAGAAACTAAAAAGCAAAAAAAAAAAAAAAAACAACAAACGAAGCAACAGTTTTGGCATGCAAAAATTCCAACCAAATACAAACTTATTAAACAAAAAAAGAAGCCTATGCAACAAAACAGAAAACAAAACAATATGCAATAAATCAAAAGCATACCGCAAAACTATTTATTATAAATGTTAACGTTACGTACACTTCAACTGCTCAATAACCCTATTAGCTTGAAACTCAAATAGCCACAAGTCAAAATGTTATAAAATAAATACAAATAATAAAAAAATAAATGCATATTTCAAAAAGCAAACAGCGCGCCCAAAATCATTTAACCGATCTGGCAGCGCCGTGCGTTTCGTGCCAATTAGCATATCGCACACATATATTGCTCAACACTAAATATCGATATACGCTATTGTGCTTACATCTCTAGACAAATGACTCGGCATCATTTCGGCTAAGCGTCAAATTTGTTGAAAAAAAGTAAAATTGTTTAACAATTGTAATTCAGCATATACACACAAATATTAAAAATGTCTGCGCCCGATAAAGAGAAAGAGAAGGACAAGGAGGAGTCGAACCAGAAGAGCGAGGATTTGGGTCTTCTAGAGGAAGACGACGAATTTGAAGAGTTTCCCGCTGAAGGTAAAAATTTGTTTTTGTTAAAGAATGTGGAATTAACAGATGTTTTCCTCGACAGACTTTCGCGTAGCCGACGATGTGGAAGAGCCAAATGTATGGGAGGATAACTGGGACGACGACAATGTCGAGGATGACTTCAGCCAGCAGCTGAAAGCTCATCTAGAAAGCAAAAAAATGGATACATGAATATCTGCTACCCCTCGTTCGTCCCTAACCACAAACAAACAGTTTAAACTTTAGCAATAAACAAATGAATATATTAAGTCTAAGCTCCGCAGTGATCTATTAAGTTGGTGACAATTATTTTGATTTGCTCCGCATCGCACTGCTCCGCCTCGATTTGCTCCTGCAACTGGCCCTTGCTCTGCTCCAGCTCAACGATGCGATTTTCCTGCTGATTGATGAACGTTTCCAGCTCCGCAATCCGCTGCTTCGGCTCTTGTGCATCCCTTTCGAATTGAAGCTTAAGTGCCTTTAGCTTCTTTTCGCACTCTAGGAGTTGCTGTTTGTGCTTCTCATTTCCAGTTAAGAGACTTTGATTCTTTGACTCTATTGATGCGTGTTTCTTCTCCATGCGCTCCTTGAGCTTGAGATTCTCCTTGTACTCGTTGAGCAGCTCTGGTGGCAATATGTTCATCGCCTTCTCCAGTTCATCGATCAGCTGCTGATTGGCTTCGATCTCCAAGCGACGCTCTTTGTAGAGCTCTTCCTGCTTCTCCAGCTCCTGCTTGCTGCTCTTGATGCGCGCGAGTATTTGCGCTGTTTGGCTGTTGATTGGAATTGAATTAGTTTTGAGTTGTTATTCATTTTACTCACTTACTTTTCTACTAGCTCCACCTCGGTCTCCTTTACTAACAGCTGCTGAAATTGTTTAACCTGGCCATTGATCTCCTCCAGCTGTTCTTCCTGCAGTGCGAATTCCATTTTCTTTTGCTGTAGGATCTTCGATTGTTCATTCAGCTCGGCCATTACTTTTGGCAGCTCCACGCTCATCTTGGCTATGCTCGCTTGGTAGTTAACAATATCAATTTTCATTTGTTCTGCCTTTTGTTTATTTTGTTCCAACTCCGAACGTTTTGCTGCGATGGCTGCGCTTAGGGCCTGCCGCTCCTTGATCTGATCAGCAATGGGACATAGGATCTCCTTCTTTTGCATTTTATAGAAACATCTGTAATTGAAGAGCACATCCAGCGTGCTAGAAGTCTTTTTAACAGCTGCAAATATACATATTAATAATGATATATCACATATATAATTATATGGGTCATTCGTACTTGGCTCTATTATATCTATGTATGTGAAAGTTTTGCCTGGGAATGATATTTGTATTATGCGCTCCACTTGTCGGCACAGCTTGCTCAAGAACAAGCGCTTCTCTCTGGACGTATCCTTCACCTCGCTTTCGATATTATACGGGGGCTCCAGTCGAAAGCCAAAGGAACGCAAATAGTAAATCAGCACCTTGGTTAGGAATGCTTCTGTTGGATGCGACAGCTCGTTAGGTCGCATATTCAATTCCGGAAACAGCGAATTGGCCGTCTCACAAACGAGCTCTAACGCCGCAGTGTTGTTATTCATATTTATTTTACTTTGATTACTTTTTAAAAGTTTTAATGAATGACAACAAATTTAGCGCTTCGATTCGACGCTAGATATGCTAGCTGAGACTACTCGATATATCGATAAGCATATACACGATTATTTTCAAGTGTTGCATAACAAGCTAACATTGTGCATGATTGGTTCAACGGCTTTTTAAATAAAACAACTTAACAAATTTAAGTGTAAACTTAGAATTTTTTATATTATTGATATATATGAGGTTCATACATTTTTTATATTTTACTATATTTTTAACCTGCAGCTATTTATTTTTGCTTCGATATGAGCATATTACATGTTTATGTCGATATATCGTTGCATTTGCAATAGTCACACGATGTATCGGTTCATTTGCCATACAATATTTGCTGGTGTTGGAAAACAGCTAATATTTCGAATGGCGTACTTAACGGATTTTGAACTAAAGATACTATGGCAACAAGACATTGTTTTGTTAGTTTATAATTTGAGTGCAACTGCAAAAGACTAATAAACCCGATTAAGGAAAAATGACATCTTCTAGCGCTGTGGAAGATGAACGGCTAACTGATTCGGATTTATCCGATGATGAGGGTATACTTAAAAAAAAAAAATTATTAACTTAGTTTCATTAATAATTTGATTACTCTCAAGCAGAGCGCAAGGAAGAGGTGCCGCAAGAGGAGATACGTCCTCCCACGCCACGTCCCACTTACAGCGATGAGGATCTTAATACTCTGCTTGAGTATATACAACGCATGACCACATTGTATTCGTTGAATCAACTGGACTGGAGTGAAGCCTCCCTCGATAATATACGACGCTGGCTACTGGAGGTCAATGAACCACTGCTCACAATTTTCTATGCAGACAATGTGCTGACAGCTTGCCTGGGCTTCCCTACGAAGCCCGTCGATGATATTAGTTATTTTTTTCGTGGAGAGCCCAATGAGATATTCACCATCGATGGCTTCCATGATGAGATTCACTTTGGCACCGTGCACAGCGATGTGGATGGCTGTTTGATGCGTTTGCTGGAGCGCTTCTATGCGCCGATCTTCCGCAACTACCAGGACTGGAATCAGACAGTGCGCGCCCGGTTCTGCGCCAGTCTCGACAAGCTGCTGGCCTTCCTCTTCGCCATCAACTCTAAGATCGGCGGCATCACAGCGCTCTATGTGCCCTTTGTGCTGCACCAGATTGGAGGGGAGCAAATCGTCTGTGACAGGCCGTTGTTCAAGAATCTCGAAAGCATCGCCGTCTATTGGACTACACAGATACGCACAGTGCTGAGTGATCGAACACTGATGGCCGCCAACACGCTGGCAACCATGAACGACGAATACGAGTTCTGGGAATATCGATGTAGGTATTAATATACGAAGTGCGCACGAGTTGTGTGAGTGATTGACTAGAAGATACCCTGAGTGGAAATTGAAATATCTAGGGACTAAGATAAAGGGAGTATCTCTATAAGGAGTATCTTTAAAGGAAGTATCTCTACAGGGTGTATCTCTAAAAGAATTATCTCCAAAGGGAGTATTTCTAAAGGGAGTATCTCTAAAGGGAAAATCTTTAAAGGGGGTATCTCTAAAGGGAGTATCTCTTAAAGGATTATCTCTAAAAGGAGTATATCTAAAGGGAGTAGTAAACATATATATCTAAAGCGAGTATCTTTTAAAGGAGTATCTTCAAAGGGAGTATCTCTAAAAACGGAGTATTTTTAAAGGGAGTATCTCAAAAGGGAGCATCTCTAAACGGAGTATATCTAAAAAGTCCTTGATTTTATCTTAAAGACTTTATTATTTTAAAAAAATTTGATTTAATTCTTTTTTATTTACAGTGGAGGTACTGCAGGGTTTGAACTCCCAGCTGGAGCAGTTCGATGTGCAGCGTGTGTTCAAGGTGTTGCGTCAGTGGCAATCGGTGCACATGCCGCAAATCGAGGAGCTGCTCTCCTCTGCTCAGCTGGAGCAAGAATTGGCAATGTCGAACCTAAGATTTTTGTATTTGCTGATGGAGCCGTGTGCCAAGATCGACGAGGCCAAGTCGTTGGCAGACGTTTCGCAACTGTTGCCGCAAATCTTTCATCTGTTGCGTTTTGTTTGGGAGCATTCGGACCACTATAAAAACAGCGATCGCATCACCATACTCTTTCGCAATCTGAGCAATCAGATCATCAAGTATTGCACCGCCCAAATAGATCTGGACGAAATACTGGCAGGTCGTCCGAGATTCGGCATTAAGATGTGCAATCTGTCGCTGGACTGCTGCCTGTCCTATGAGGAGCAGCTACATCAACTGGAACTGCAGAAGATTGGCTGGCAGTTAGACAAGGGCATCGTCTTCAACCACGTGCATGCCTTTATGGAGAGATTGAATGACTTGAAGGACATCTGCGAGGCGATGATTGTATTCGGTCGGATGGATGAACTGGAGAACATCGACAAGGTGCAGTTCAGTGGCACCACGGGCGAGCAGCTGGAGAGCATTGCGGTGAGTGTGGAGCAGCAGTTCCTAACGACGCTCGATCAGCTGCGCAGCTCTAACACGAAGCACCTGATGCTGGACGTCTATCGCAGCGAGTGGTACGAGAAGATGGAAGGATATCGAACAGCCGTCCGGGGCATGGAGGAGACCCAACAGCGCCTGCTCTCGCATGCCTTTCGTCGTGTCTGCAACGTGGAGGAGACCTTGGAAACTCTCAATGTATTGCTCTACTACTCCTACCACGCTAGTCTACGCAAGTGCTACCTGGGCCAGGTGACCAGCCTGTGGCACCTGTTCAGCGAGGACATGGATGCGACGACCAGGCAGCTGCTACAGCTACGACGAAGGCAACATCCCTCCTGGCTGCCACCGCATGTTAGCGATGCCCTCGCCTATCGCATCAATCTGGACCGTTTGACCTGGCTGCGCGATCGTCTGGCTAAATGCGGTTCCACCTGGCTGCCAGCTGTGCCCCAGGCGGCGGCTGTGCTTGAGAAGTTCGAGCTGCTGCGCACGGAGTTCGAGCGGGAGATACGACTATCCTTTGAAGAGTGGCACGGCCAGGCAGGCAGCAATCTGTGCCAGAAGCTGGAACGATACCTGGTGCATCGCAACAAGCAGTCCAAGTCCCTGCTGCAGTGCAACATGGATGCGGGCGCCTTGCAGCTATGCGCCCAGGCGCAGCATTTCGAGCGGCTGGGCTACGCCGTGCCCGCGCCCATACGCAAGATCTATGAGAGGCAGGATGAATTGAGGTTGATCTATAACAGCGTGCTGCGCCTCTGCCTGGACTACAATCGCCTGATCAACAGCCTGTCCCAAAGGGAGCGGAAGCTCTTTCGTCCGCTGATTCAGTGCGTGGATCGTCAGCTCGCTCCGGGCATCTATAAGCTGAGCTACGCCGCGACATCGAATGGGGAGCCCAATGACAGCTACGACCACTGGCTGGAGGACTGTGTCGAGCATGTGGAGGAGCTGCGTCAGATTATCCAGCTCTACAAGCGCGCGAATCGTCAGATCGTGCGCAGCTGCGAACGCATCTGCGACACGTCCATGTTGCGGTTCAACTTTTGCGGAGCTGTGGACATCTCTGTGTTCGAGCAGCAGCTGAGCACCTGCCTGAATCGCGGTAACAGTGCGCTGCGAAAGTACTACAACATCATTGTGGAGCTAATGCTGGCGTTGGCCAGTGAGTTTGCCGAAGTTCAGGAGGAGGTAAGCTCTCTATTAGTTCTATAGCTAATCCGAGCTCTCATCGCACACAATCTCTTTAGCTGTCCGACGAGTGGCATCAGTACGTCAATGTCTTCGATGATATGCTGGCCAGTGCCTTCCTTAGCTGCGCACAAAACTCCTTGCAGCTGCTGCAGGATGCTCTGCGCTCCGAGGAGGAGCTGCCGCCTGGGCCCATTCTGGTCATGGAGGCCGATGTGAAGGACTCCCAAATAGAGCTTACGCCCAACATGCAGACAGTTGGCGGCGTGCTGCGCGGAGTCATCGATCGCGTGCAGAGTCTGGTGGATCAGTTTCCACGACTCGGCTACAAGCTGAAGATCCCCAAGGAGAAACGACGTCCGAATTTTGCGCGAGCATTTCGTGAGGATGCGGAATGCTCGGCGCTGGTGCGCGGCATCGAGGCAGAGATTGCTCGCCAACAGGCCAAGATTGAGGAGTATGTGATCCATTGGCGAGCGCATCATGCGCTCTGGGAGCTGACCGAGGAGGCATTCACACAGCGACTGCTGGCCAGCTCCAAGACAGCGGGCGTATTCGAGGGCGGCATCGAGCATTATAGCTCGCTGGCCGATGATATTTCCTTCATGGATGCCATTGCCCATGTGCACTTTGTGCTCATCAATCAGAATCCCATCAAGAGCACGCTGCTCGACTGGATCGAGAAGTGGCAGGCTCTGAATATTCAAATCATGCTGCAGCACGCAACGGGTCTCATAGAAGGTGAGTTATATTGAGATTGATTGATTGAAGGTGTCTTGAGATCTTGAATTGATTAAGTTCCATTTAAAGTGCATCTTAATCCAAAGTCTCTCTCCTACAGCTCTCTATCGCTATATGGAACGCAATGAGAGCAAAGTTTTGCGTGTACCACGCACTCACAACGAAACGATTGCCGCCAATCAGCTCTTCGACCGTCTGGTGCAGGCTGTGCCACAGAAACAGAACAGATTCACGCCCATGTTGGAGCTATTTGTGCTTCTACATAAATATCGAGTCGCCTTGTCGGACGCAACACGTCAACAGATCATCGAACTGGAAGCTAATTGGCTGCGCTATCTGCAAGTTCTGGTCGAGGCTGATGAAATGCTCGATCACGAGACTGATGAGCATAAGATCATGCTGGCCCAGCAGGCAGATAAGTTTAGGCTTATACTAAAGGAATTCCACGAGGATTACTTCTCTAAGTTGCCCAAGAAGTAATGTTAAAGTGTCGGAAATTTCAGATATTATTTCACTATAATGAATTCTTCGTCGCTCCCATAGTATGTAATTGAATTGTTGGACATTGGAGCGCATAGATCTCTATCAATTTACCCATATTCATGCTTGATTTCTGTAGGTTAGCAGTTTGACAAGCCTATGAACAATACAATCTCAAAGCTTTTCAGCAAACTGAGTGCAAAACACTTTATGATGATTGATTCTAAAAATATAAGTTATCTACTAATATTTCAATCATAAAGTAAACATAAAGGAACAAAAATTAATTTTTAAAATAAATTAAAATTAATTAAAAAATTTAATATAAATTATTTTTTATCTATTTATTTTTTTATCTTTTATTTTTGAATACATACAAAATATTACTAATTTTCAGACATTCGTCTGCAATATTATTATTTTCCAATTAATTTTTTTGATAAAAATATTTTGTTTGGGACTTTCGTTTTTGTAGTTTTTGCCTCGTTTTGATTTTGTTGTATAAGCAAATTGCGGGCATATTTGTTATCAGCTTGATGGATTGGGGCCCCCTCTCGGCTAATGGGTGGTTAATTGTTATTGGAGCAGCTGATGTGGGTCTCAGTCATGAATTGTTCGCTGCGCCATCCACTTCTATTGCTCGCCTGCTGGATTACTGCTGGCGTCCAGGGCAGTCGCATATTGTGCGTCTTCGTGGGCGTCCATCGATCGCAGCTGCTCGTCCATTTGGCTGTGGCGCGTGTGCTGCTGCAGCGTGGCCATCAGCTGACTGTGGTAACCAGTCAGCCCTTGGAGCAGGATTGGCTGCAAGCGAATGTAACCCAGCTGCTGCTGCCGTGGCATTTGCCAAAGGAACAACAGATTGAACCTAATTCAAACTTTCTCAGTCGCTTGCAATGGACGCTGGAGAGATTGGAGAAGTCTGGAGAGCTGCTGGATCAGCCCGAATGGCGAGACTTTATGAATGACACGCCAACAACGCCCTATGATCTCCTGCTGCTTGGCTACCATTTCAATGATCATCTTCTGGGCGTGGCAGCGCATTTTGATTGTCCTGCGGTCATTATTACGACTCAGCAACCCATTGGCTTTGTGCACAGCCTGATGGGCAACCCGGAGGAGCGTTGGTATGTGCCCCAGCCGTACGACAGTCGCCAGCGTACGGGACTGCAAGGCTACATTTTTGGATTGTGGGAGAAGTTGTCGGAGCTGCTGGCCAGGCGCGTCATGCAACGTATTTACAGGTGAGGGTTCATAGATCCCTTTTGGATAGATATACAGTGTGGGACAACAGTATTCGCCCGATATTATTTTCTGTTCTAGTCCACCAATTGAAAGATTTGTAAGGATTTTATACTAAGTAGTATAACTAGATCTGGTCTACTTCTAATTATTCACTCAAAACTTTTTATTAATCTCCCTTTCACCTATCCAGCGCCCATTTTCCAACACCCCAGTATCCCAGCTTTGAGGATATGCGTCGTAAAGTGGTGCTTGCCTTGAATAACCATCACACGATCAGCGAGGGACCCATAGCTCCACAACTGCCCAGCATGGTGGACATTGGAGGCATAGTGATGGAGCAGACGGAACTGAAGGATACGATCTCACCTAAACGTCCCTTCATATTGTTTAGTCTGGGTACGCGTTTTAGCTGGCTCACAATGCCTGGCCAAGTGGAGAGAGCATTTGTGGAGACCTTTGCTGAGCTGACGAACTATGATATATACTGGACATATGATGGCAGCAATGCTAGTGCTATTCACTCGGCACACGGACATATATATTTGGAGAAATGGTTGCCACAAGCTCAGCTGCTGGCTCAACCACTGGCTCGACTCTTCATCACACATGGAGGCAAAGGTAGTCTGACTGAGGCGCTCTACCATGGAGTTCCTCTGCTCGGTATGCCTCTACTCGGCGATCAGCGTCCAAATTTGCGCAAAATGCAAGCCAAGGGTTGCGGCTTGACCTTGGATATTCACAAGGTGAGCCAAGTTGAGTTGATGGGGTCCATCAAGAGGCTGCTGAATGAAGCGCAATTCAGAGAGAGCATTCAACGATCTTCATTCCTTTATCGTGATCGTCCTTTGAATGCCACTGATTTGGCTGCCTATTGGCTGGAATATGTAATTAGGTATAAAGGTGCTCCTCACCTATCTGGTAACGCTAGGCACTTGAACTTCTGGCAACGCCATTTACTAGACGTTAGACTTGTAGTCTACGGCACTCTGGGTCTGCTCACCTGGTTGGCCCTTTGGCTAAATAGAAAACTCAACTGCAATCGCTGACTAGCTTTATCGTTTAATCGTAATTTATAGTAGATATATATATATATATATGTATATATATGTAAATTTACAGATATATGTATGTATGTATATATAGTAAGTAGTTATAGTTGTAGCTTAAACACGAAACTTAAGCACAATTGAATGTTAGTTGGTTTCAATACTTTTTGTTCGTTTCCGAAATTTTTGACTGTGTTTGGTTCTATTTTTAAAATGTTTTTCAATGAGTTTCAGTTCATACGCCTAGAAGCAGAATCAATGATTTTAAAATTAATTTTATGTTATGTTGACTTAAATTAAAAGTTGACTGCAAATGAATGGAACACAAGTAAATGAGATTGAATCAGAGTTAAAAGATAAATAGTTATATTCGATATTTCGAAAATTCTTAGGAGAAGCAATAGTTTTAAACTGAAATTTACTATAAATGTGATGCCATGAAGCTGATATTCTGTATTCCCGTTAAGTTCAATCATGTGATTGATGGCACCTTTTTGTAGAGCTGTGAGCGAGTTCTATTCCCTTTAATATTTATAAAATTGACGAATACAAAATTGCTAAATAAATAAATTACTAAGCTGAATGCTAAGTGGCTTGAATTCTGTTTTCCAGTTGATTTTAATCATATGATTGATGGCACCATTTAATAGATCTGTTAATCAGAATGTTGAAGAAAACGCAAATTGCATTTGAAATCTTTCTTAACTAAGTAACAGAAACTTCAATCATACGATTGATGAGCCTTGTTTCATATTCTATTAATTACATGACCGATGGCTTAGGTTCGAAGCTTCAATCATAAGATTGATGGGTTCGAAGCATTGATGAACTCTGATAATCTTGAATACTATTTTATATTATCTCAATCACACGAGGGATGGTTCCAACTCGAAGCTTCAATTATATGATTGAAGTAAACTCATAAGCTTATATTATATAATTTAAAATCGCTTCAATCATACAATGGATGAAATATGATACGCTCAAATCTTATTTGAAATCATATCAATCATCATGGGTCTAGTTTAAAATTTCAATCTTATGAGTGATGAACTATAATTATCAACACATGAGGCTTCAATCTTGTATATATATTATTTCAATCACATGATTGTTGATTCAAATTCGAATTATGAACTTATAGTTTTTGATGATTTTTGATGATTCCGAATTTTATATATCTTAAAATTCAATTTCAGAGCAACTTTTAAGTTTAAGTTTACTCAGTTATATAAAAATAAGAAATACAAATTTAAATAAATTTTTGATGATGTTCCACTGCTTCTAAGCCCATGAACTGTGCCCACTGTGCCGCACAGTGGATGTTGCTTGATCAATGTATTTTTGTTGAAGTCGATAATAAATGTGTGTATGTATGTATGTATTTATGTATGTATGTAAGTGTTAATAGTTAAATGTATGCACAGTTCTGAATTGCTGAATGTATCGCAGCTGAGCCTAACCCAGCTTAGCCAAAGCCCAGTTGACGGGGCTGCGATTGCGTTGAGCGCGGACATCGGCCGATGTTTAAGTTAAAGATGCCATAGCTGCAGATGGGCGGACTGCAATCGTTGTTGCGAATGCATCTGTAGAAAGGGTGGGGGAAATATTAATCATAGATCATAGATAGATTTGGTATCTGAGTGCAATTACTTGAGCTCTGAAACGGCGAATCCCTCATCGCCGTTCTTCATGCGCTGGCACGTGGCGTTGTTCAGGTGGCAATCGCAGCGGCAGCGACTCGCTGTGGTGCCGGCACCACCACCCAGTGTCAGGGCAAAGTTTATGAAGTGCTTGGGGCACTCGCACTGGGAGCTGCGCTTGCGCCGCTGCGCCGGCCGATTGATGCAATGGCATTCCGTATGATTGGTCATCGGCACAATTGTCGCCTTGCTGTGCCGGCTCTTGATCGAACGCACCCAGAAGACCTTTTCGACGGTCGTCTGATTCTTCACAGCCCACACCATGTTGCTCTGGCAGCAGCTGTTGTTCTCGTCACAGCGATGCAGCACTGTGGCACGCGGCGAATAAACCTTCGATGTTTCGCTCATCATGCGAATCACTCGCGCCTGAGGCCGCTTGCAGAGCGGCTCGTTCTCCATGCTTGCGGCGTGCAGGGTGGCCAATTTGTCTGGAAAGAGTCGGGAGAGATTTATGGAAAATTAGCTAACTGAGTTATATAGAACTAAAGGTAGTCGGATAATTGCTACTTATATATCTTAATATACCTATCTCTCTCGCTCTTCTTCACCTCCATCTCTTTCCTAATTGGGGTAGCAAGTTTAGAATTTGGTTTGGTGCTGTTCAGAATCCAGTTGCAGTTGCAGTTGCATTTTATAGCTGTATAATGACTTTATATGGGCTTGTGGGTGGGCGTTGCATGCCACGCCATGGTCACGGCTAACTGCCAAAGGGCAAGCGGGCGCAAGGAGGCAAGTTCAAAGACAGCAGCAGCAACAGCAGCAGCAGCTGTTGCCTCGTTGGGGCAATAACAAATTTGGCGCACTTGAATAATTCATGGGGCAGGGCAGAGACTCAGACTGAGGCTAAGGCAATTGCCATGTTGTGTGCCAAGTTGATAATTCAATCGTGTCGTATATATACATATATACACACATATACATACACACATACATATAACCATACACATATGTGTTTTACAATGTTCTACTGACAGTAGCTTGATCTGATTTTCATTTCAATTCTGTTTCGATTTGCGGATTTTGCTGCGTGACACCCACACCTCTATTTGGTATTTACATGTTGTCATTTTTTTTTGCATTGCAATTTTATGTCTTTATTGCTTTTAATACTTTTTTTTGGCATCTGCATTGAACAGCAGCCACAGCAGCAACAACAATGAGGACAACTTTGATAACGACAGGGGTATAAAAAGCGTTGCGTATGCTAAAAATTTCAGCGTTTCCTTTTTATTGGCTTTTGGCGACAGCGGCAACAGCAACAACAACAACAACAGCAACAACAACAGCAACAACAACAATAGCGTGGAATGTAAACAACGTTAAAGCAATAAAGGTGCAAAACTGCTGCCGAACCATAAAGAAATTAATACAAACAAAAATAGTTCGCGGCATATGCAACGACTTGCCAATACCCTTTAGTAATTTTGGAATTAAATCAGCAGAAAAATAAACATTATCTCAGCTAATATAATCGAGCTAGAAATATTCAAAAATTTCATGTTGAATATCTTATTTTGTACATACATGTATGTTAGATATTTATATGATATATATTGTTATTTATTTATATAAGAAACGAATTTCAATAAAAAATTAAAGATAAAACATATTATATAGACTAAATAAATACAGACCAAATATAATTATTATAATTGAATTAAATATAAAATAATTTGTTTTAGAAATTTAGGACTAAGAAATTCTTGTACTTCTTAAAATGCGATTACTAATGAATATTGGACCGTTGATTTGTTTTCTATGTATATATTTACCATATTCTCACGCGTTAACTACAATATGTACAATATTATAAAGATTCCATACCATATACATTAACACTGCATAACCTATCTTTTCCATGAAACCTTTCAATACGCACCAAAAGCTTCTTTTACAATAATAATGCTACTCATATGGACTTGAGTAATCTAGCTGATAAGATCTCCAATACTGCCCGATAAAATATGACAATTATCTATTTATATCTATATATATGCTATCTATATATCTATATATACTACGCTACGAACAGGCTGGAATAATACCACTTTGAAAATACAACATATCAATATATGTATATATGACAATATAACCAGATTTGTCTATTTATTTATAATAATAATAATAATATTCAATATTCAGTTATTTATTGATTATTGATTATAATTATTATTTACTTAATTTTCTGCTGAACTGCAAAATTACTTCAAATATTACATGATGTGATTGTTAAGCCCTTTTACAATTGTTAAGTCATTTTTATGTAAAAAATAAACGCGCGCGTTATAAAACGCGAGCAAAACGCTAGCATTACATATGAGCGCAGTAAAAACAATAGGAGTACACGCATGCACCCACACACATACAGATATATTTATATAGAAAAAAGATGACATTGAAAAGTGCAACGACAAGTTTTAATGTAGTTGATTGAACTGCGTTTAAAACCGCGACGGCTGAGCTCAATACAACTAAGAAACAAATGCGAAATTATTATTAAAAATATAAAAAAAGTTTAAAAACAAAACAAAAACAGACTAAATATATAATAAGTATTTATTGAAGGCTGTGACAATCAGTAAAGATAAAAATACAGATCTGGAAACTTATAGAATAATTTCATGTTGTATGTCTTCATAAGAGAAACCAAAATAAAATTGATATTTCAGAAACAAACATAAACTCTTTATACAAAAAAGCATACAATGTATATGCACCTTAATATCGAACTCTCATGATTGATTAACATAACATAATAAATGCATTTGCAGATAAAACTCGACTTGTAGCTCGCTTCGTGTCGAAGGCATGCCAATGTCATGCTGTAGTATGTGAAAATTGCATGCGCTCACAATAATAATGATATATGTATGTATGTTAGCAGCAACTACAGCGAGCACTTGAGATAACGGTTAATAGGCAAACACATGTCACTTAAGCCAGGAGTCAATTTATAGGAATCGATCGATGGCAATTTCGTAGCCAATTGCAGAGTCGACTTTCAACTTATTCGCGTCGGACGACAACAAAAATGTGATAAGAAAATTGTTGCATCATTACGCATTTAAAGCGGCAAGCCGTGTGTGCCGGCCACAACCCAGCCACAACCCAAGCAACAGAAACAGCAGCAACAACAACATTAGCGACAACACCAACAACAACAACAACAGAGAGCCATATCAGCTAACAATTTCCCAGGCTTAGTGACACACTTTCATTTGCGGTGACGTCGCTGCTGTCCACACGCGCTTAACGGTTTGCAATATATTTGAATGCTCGACTAGCAAATGCCCTGTGTACTATATATATATATATAGTATATATAGTTTATTGTTGTTAAACTGATAACTAAATTTTGCTATGTTAATTTAAAATAAAAATATTATTGTATCTATATTGTGATACTTTATAATAGGCATATACAGAGAATATTATCATATTATTTAAATAAACAAATAAACCCGTATTGAAAATATATAGCTGTAGAGAATAACTTGTCGTAGTATTTCTATTAAAACTACGAAAATCATTATTGAAAATCAGATATATGTATTTGAGCTCTACATTATGGATTTGTATTATTTTTAGAAATATTTATAAAATATATTCATTCTACTTCTATATTTAATATTTATAAAAATAGATTTTTTTTTTAATTTATAGACGATACATATCAATCAAGAAATATGTCTGAGAAAATCTAATGATTTACTGAGAGAAATAAATTCCCATGGAATTTATTTAAATTATTTATATTTCAATTTAAAGCAAATCTTAAAGTTGAATTCTTTTTTAACTTATTTTCCTTTCGCCTGTCGCATATATTTTCCGCTAACCTTGTATACCCCATCTTTACCAAACTCTTATAAGCATAAGGTCTTACTGACAACACAAAAACAAACACACACAATTTTCACGCGCTTTAAATGGCAATTTTCCAGCCGAGTGGAAGTGGGAACGCAAAAGATACACGCGATGAGCTCACATTTCATTGTCAATGGCCAAGCCTGAGCAAATGTTGTTGTTGTAGTAGTAGTTGTTGTTGTTGTTGTTACTTGCATGCCACTGATAGTCGCTGGCTTTTAATGAAGTAATTGGTAAGATCAGCACAAGTCTAAAAAATACCACAGTAGCAACAGTAACGAATGGAATGTGTGTTCTATGACTATGGAATACACTTTTTGATACACATAAAATATGATATATGATATATTGTATTTTATATATGGTGTTTCCTTGTTTATTGAGTGTTTCTTCTAGAATTATTTGGTTAAATATTTTGATTTTTTTCCAAACACAAAATTTTATTAAACTTACATATATTATGAGTGGTATGCATAATGTGATTTATGTAAGTTACACTAGAGGCATGGGTTAAAATCTTAACAAACGAATGCCCTATTTAAAATTCTTCAGCATAATAAATTCTCAAGAAACAGTTATTACTTGCGAAACAAATTGTAACGTAAATATTTTGGGACAACACTGACTAATTAGTTCACCAGTTACTCTTCAAAGAAAGAGTTAGAGCATCGACTGTGATTTATAGAAGAGAGAGAGAGAGAAAAAACAACGTTGACAGGTTGACTCGTTTTAATTGCAACGAAAGTGTGCAGAAAGAGACGCATCGAGAGACAAAGACAGAGAGGGGGAGAGAAAATGTCTGGCATTTGGTTGAGTATTTTTCTTAAGTTGAGTGAGGCATGAAAAAAAGAAAGAAAGAGGAAGCCAGTTTCTCAGCGACTTCTTTTGGTGCGTTCGCTCCGTTTCGACGGGGGCCCATTTAGAAAGTGTTTGCAGATTTTTTCCATTTTTTTCTGTGCTTTTTTTTTTGGATTTAACTGGACTTGCTCGTCAGTCTGGGGCCCTACAGCAGCTTCCAGTCACGTGCCAGGCCATAAATATCACGAAGAAGACATTGTGTTTAGCCAGAAATGGAATGCCAACAAAGTTTGCATTTTAGCATTTAGCATTTGCTCTGCATTTGCTTAGCACAGTTTTTATGGCCCGAACGTGTGGATCGAGGCGCCGCTGTTCTATATGCAGACGCATCTTTCCCTATATAAATATGTATGCGTCTCGTCGGAGGCATAAATTGCTTCATACTTACCCAATTCATTTGTTCTGATCCTCAGCTGTTCCTGGTAGCGGCGGCGACTCAGTTGCACTGCCTCGGGGCTGCCCACCTTCTGTTGCTTCTGGGCGGTCATCGCGCCGGGCGCCTGATCCGATTGATAGCCCTCCTGCAATAGTGTGAGTGACGCATGAGTGTGTGTGTTTGTGCTTGTGCTTGTGTTTGTGTGCGCGTGTGTGTGTGTGAAGGAGCATATGAAAATTGAAATTGAAATGCGGCAAAAATCGAATCGTATCGAAACGAATTGTCGCATATGCCACTCTAGCCAACCCAGCCCCTTGCTACGCTAACCCCCTCCAATGCCACGCCCCTTGCCTCCCTCTTAGCCGCTTTCAAGTTGGCTTTTTTCCACGCGCAATTTTCATGCCGTGACCACGTAAAGTCATATAACTTGTACAGATATGTATGTATGACCGCCAAGTTATACCCTGTAAATGGTTTAGCATGGGGCATATTCATCTCTGAGCAAAGTAGTATTACTCGAAATTGAAATTGATCAATTATTATAACATATTATACATAAATTCAATTTATCAATAAGTTAATCAATCAATTGTATTTAGTAATCATTCGTATCTGATATTATATTCGACTTTTTCAATCTTCTCATTGAAACATGGATTTCATTGCCCATCAGCTTACAGAGCATATAATAGTCGAGTACACCCTTTCATAATTCGCATATTGTTTTTTTTTTACATTTTTTTGGATATCTGGTGGCCGTTTTCATTATTATTATTGCACTATTCCAATATGTTGGCCAGCATGAAACATTTACAATTTTGCGGATATTTATTAAAAATGCAAAAAAACATGTATGTACATATATATGTAAATATATCTATGGAGTATATGGAATACAAAAAGAGTAAATTGTGAAATGTGTGCCTCACTCAAAGTAAACTATAGTAAATGCCAGGCACGCATATGTGAGTTTATTGTTATTTAATAGATCATTCGATTCTGGGAAATTCAAGAGACCGAAAAACACAGTGATATAAATCCAATTATTTTGCAATTTTCGGAATGGATGCAGATGTTAAGGCGTATCAAATGTGTCTGGTGCATAGTAAGAAATGATTATTTGATTGCGTTGAGTTGAGTGGAGTGAATTAAAGGTCATTGAATATATGCCTCATAATAGTTTTTTTTTTGTTTATTAATTTTAGTTATTGGTTCTTTAAATAGATCTTAGTGTAGAATATCCTTAATGACCAACTGCATCAATCAGTTCAATTTAAAATAATTAAAAACAAATTAGTTCTGACTGAAAGTACTGAAATTTTCTTCTTCTTTCTTTACATTCTAAAAATAAAATGATTAACTTTATGTTTTTAAACGGAAAAACTTTTTTCCATTCCGCTTCAATTATCTTAAGTTTTCTGTAGAGGAGCACCAGGAGGAGAATTCATGAAAAGCATGTTTAATATTTCCATTAAAAAAATCTTATCTTCGAGAGCTAACGTTATTAAGTCGAATATATTTAATTTTCACTCACAATTTATAAAGTTTCAATGCACTTTTTTTTGTATTGCAAAAAGTAGATATTCAATTAAATTTGAAACAATTTCAAATGCTTCGAGGCTCTTTTTCATTGTTCATATTTAATATTATAGCGTAATTGTATTTAAGTTGTGTTTGCACACACTTCAATTCGATTCATTGACTCAATTTTTGGCAATTTAAGCAATTTAAATATAGACACACATAAACATACATTTAGAATATACACATATATATTTATTTATACATATTGTGCCAGGCTACCCTCAATTAGAGGCTCTATTGACACGCCCCTCACAATAGGCAACAAAAGTCACATACACGACACGTGTATGCGAGTTATATATGTATATAAGAGAGAAAAATTTAATTGAATTTTTGCATATGATTTATGCTGTGTATTTTGTCAGTGTGCGTGTGTGTGCGTGCGTGTATATGTGTGTATGTGTTTATGCGTGCGTGATTGTGTATATGTGTGTGTGGCGTGTTTTACGCAACAGTTTGTGATTTAACAGATTTTTAACACGTAGCACAGAAGTGTGGGAAATTGCATGATAGCCACAAAGAGCAAACCCAATATTTGGTTATGAAATGTGCACGACTAGGTGCTACCCTGTAAGCAAAGCTTAAGCCTATATTACTTTAAATCAGTTTTTAAGAGTTTGTGTCTGAAACACAAGAAATTTGTCAAAGAAAATGATATATAGAGAGGGTCAGAGATTTATAGGGTCTAGGGAAGGTATTAATCAGTAATTTAATAATCAGAGTATACTCTCTGCAAACTTTTACTAATAAACAAGCTTATTATGGTTAAAAATATTCTTGGAACTGTCATTCTTTCTTTGAAAAGGTTTATTAAAAATATATGGCTAATATACTATGATAAAAGTGTGCCAAAAATCAAGGTATTATTTTCATATTATATAGTCAAATAAAAAATTCAACTACATATTTAATTTCTCATGCGTATCCAATAGATCTATTTAAAACTTTCATTTGCAGGGTATTTGACAGCGTTTAAAAACAATTGGAGCACTGGTGAACATAAATGTGCAACACCTGCGAGCAGGTGGAAATGCTATCATTTACAGCTCAAAGAGCAAGGAATATATATATGTATATATAGAATATACATATAGACTATATATATTATATATACATATATATGGAAACTGTAAAAACTTGAGCAGCGCTCTGATATTGATTTTCGACAAAAAGCACTCGCGCCTTGGACCTGAGTGTCATGAAAACTAACGACATGCATATAACTGACACATAATGCCACAGTCAGCAAGAGAAAGAGAGAGAGAGAGAGGGGTGCTAAGGGACACAGTGCGAGTGAGACAGAGATAGAGGGTAATAAATGAAGCGTGCATGTAAGAATAATGGCATTCGCTGTCTGCTTGCGCCTTGCAAAGGACATGTATCGCATAAACCAGTCAGGCACAGCGTTAAGTGAAATGCCCAACGTTCTGGGCAATGGAAATGCAATGGGAGCTGGCCAGAGGTGCGAGGATGTTATTGGGTGGGAGCGGAAAAGGAGTCGTGCCTGAAAAGGAGGAGTGACAGTTCCTTGTTGCACCGAGCAGTTTGTGGTTTGTTTTTAAGCTTCCTTCTTTCGACTGTTGAATTGAGCTGGGAATACATGGCAGATAAAAAGGATCTATAAAAAAGTAATATATATTTAAGTGAATAATAGGTTAACCATGAATTCTATATGAAAGTAAGATTGAACTGAAGAATATGGAAAAATCTATATATTTACATTTATCTTACTAAAAGTATATATCGATTTACTGTCTACACATCTATTAATCTATTACATATATATCTATATGATCTACATATATGTTCTTTGATCTATATAAAACTATATCTCTCTGACTCTGTCTCTCGGTCTCGCTTTCTTTCTCTCTCTCTCTCTCTCTCTGTCCCTCTCTCTCTCATTCTCTTTCTCTCTGTATTTCTTACTATCTGTCTCTCTCTCTCTCTCCCTCTGTATCTCCTTAGCTCACAGTATCCACATTCTCACCTCTCTCTTTAATTGATCCTAATGTACTTTTAATTCGATAATTCTTACTAACCATAAAGACTATTTGGGAGTGTTACGATAACTCAAAATAACTTTATACCGTCATTTGCTGAGTTTCTTATTCTATAACAGTAGATCATATATATTTTATAATCTCAAAAAGTACAGAAACTTTTTTAACCTTTCTCTGCAATTCTCCTAATGCATCCTCCGCACTACATTCACAGTCTTCCGTACAATATATGACTCTACCTCCTCATTTTGCTAACTATTCTTACTTTAAGTGCGTTGTCCTTTCTCTGCAATTCTCATAGAGAGCCACTCCATTGTATTGGCTTTTCAGCACGCCTCGTACATTGTCTAACTCTTTGGTCTGGACATGTTTTTGTAGCATTATCCCACACTGGGGCACTCAGCTCATCTGCTCAGCTCATTGAATGCCTTCAGTTTGACGGTGGCAGCTCCTTTCGGTTCGTTAGGCTACTGCCAAAGCAGACCAGACCAGAGCAGACCAGAGCAGTAGAGCAATGGAGAGCTGTGTGGCGCGCATCGTACAACACCTTTTCATGTTCTTTTATGCGCTTCGGCAGTTTTTATAACCAGTTCTACTTAAGCTTCATTACGCATGCTCAGCCATGACAGAGACCCATTCGGAAACCCAGTGACGTTCCCATTGCAGATGAAAAAACCCATTAAGTGTCTGCCTGGTTGACAGTATTCGAAAAAAAAACACACCAACATTTGTTGTTGTTGTTGTTGTAGCTGCTGTTGTCGATGTTGTTGGGGACCAAACAATAAAAACAAACTTCATTTGCATATGCCTCTCTCTCTCTCTCTCTCTATTGCTCTCTGGGTGTCTTGCTTTGAAGGATGCCTCAGCATGGATTCCTGGGCGTGGGTGTGACTCGCGTCTGGCCTTTTTACGAGCACGAGCACCAGAAGGTAACGCCAACAACAGCAAATACATTTGTATAAGACCCGTCCCTGGTTTTTATTTGCAATCAAAAGAGTTATGAGCCAAATGCAAATAGCTCGCGCCTCGAACTGTTTTCATTTTTATGCTCCTCCTCTGCCGCCGCTAGGGCAGCAGCTTCACGCCTGTGGTCAAGGCAGCACGAGGGCGTGGCACTGGCTAAAAACAGTAGCACACACAATTCGTCGCCCCTCGCTGCAAGCCCCCCTTCCCCGCTCCACTGCTCCCTCGCTCGCCCCGCTCTCTCCTTAACAAATAACGCGGCAAATTCGCCGCCAACTGTGCAAATAAACACAAAAGTCAGCCCAATATTTGTTTACATGAAAGAGAGCACAACAAACAGGCAGCTGTGTACGTAGGTCGGTGCAAAGGTGTAGCTCTGTATTTGTGTGTGTGTGTGTGTGTGTGTGTGTGGAGCTGCATGCATATTTATGTTTTGCTTCTTCTTCTTTTTTCCTCAACATATTCATTTTCAGAACCTTTTCTAATTATGTGCGAAAACAAAATGAAATGCGAGTTTTGAGTTGAGGAGGGAAACTTTGACGAGAGCCGATTTTTTTTTAGGAGTTATTCTGTTTATTGTGTTGGGTTTTTGGATCCTTGTATTCTTAATCAACAGCTTGCGTATCTATAGTTTACAAATATGGACGAGGTAAAGTATTTAAGCTTAATAGATGTATATTGATTTACAGGAAAACTACCGCAAATATGTCAAACAACTCAGGAGCTGTATGTTATCTGCCAGTTCAGAAATATAATTGAACTAATTTAATAAATATGCATGTTATAGATTGATAAGAACAGAAGATGCGCCTAAATGGAATATCACAACCGGATTACTGGATACATTATATTATAGGGTATGTAACAGTGAGTTTAACTATAAACGTTTACTAATTTAGGGCATATACTAATTAGACAAATAACAGATGACATAATAAATTTTTTTCGAGCTATAAAAATGTAAAATTTTTAGTGTTAGGGTATTCAAAGTGCCCTGCAATAGCACTAAGATTTTAATGGCAAAGAACCGTTGCTTTGCTTTTGATATTCTTCACTTTTGTTTTGATTTCTTTGTGCCAACTGAAAATGTTGCAATTTGTCTAAAAGCTGGGCATAGAAAAGCGCAACGTTTTACAAGAACAAAAACATTTCGCCTCAATATATTCATTTAGAAATTGTAAACATGGCCCAGACAGGGACAGAGGAAGAGAGAGGGAGAGAGAGAGAAAGAGGGAGGTAGGCTGTTCATGCCACATGGCATATGCGTAATGTGAAATGCTTATAAATTGTTTTTTTTTTTATATCTCTATGTTTTTTTTTGGCTTGTTTCATTTTTGACATAAAAGTGCCAATTAGACTGCGAACGGGTTGCTGCTGCTGCAAATGTTGCTGCCATAAAACTTAAGTAATTAAGCAAAAGTAAAAACTTAACAATTTTTCCTTGCATTTTTATTATACATATTTTTTATAACTTAATTGAAACTATGCGCATTAAAAGAAAATTACAAATTTTACATTTGAAATGGAAAAGCTTGTGGAAAATCGAGAGTGCGTAAAATGATTTTTAATTTTAACGAGCGAATGGAAATGGATGCCCATGTCGCGCTCTCTGTCTCTCTCTCTCTCTGCTTCTGTGCCACTGTCCAATTCGTGCGCTCTGTTTATTATGACAATTTTATTTGTTTGCCTTGGCCAAGGCGAAAACGAAAGCGGAAAATGTGGTGTTGAAAATCGGGGTGAGATGAGAAGAAAGCGAGCGTTGGCACAAAAGCGCCGCCTGTGGGCCATAAATGGCAACAGTGGGCAATGTCAATGACAGACAGTTGACGCGGATGACGATCGTGATGACTGTTCCCAGTAGAGTGTTCCCAACTGGCAAATGGCAACTGTTTGTTGCTCGGACTGCAAGCAACAGTCATAATAAACTTAACTGTTCCCAGGTGTTAGCAATGAAGAATAACTGCATTAGCAACATTATACATACATACATACATACATATAAAGCAAAGCAAAGCAAAGCAAACTTATAACTGTTCCCATTTGACAACCTCTTGTTACTTAGCTGCATATTGCTCACTACCTGCGAACCGCTAGTTACACATCAACTGTTCTCAGTTGCCTATTTCAATTTGTCTGTTCCCACTTGTTATCTCAGTGCTGTCAGCTGTCTTAGAAACGTTTAAGGCTCGCAAGTCAATTAAGCTAAATGTGTATGTTGCCGCAGCATGTTGCTAGCGGTTTTTCCTATGCTGAATGTTGCTAATGATTGCTGTTCCCAGCTGTTAAGCTACCAGTTGAATGTTGCTAGAGAACCGTTTGAGCCTTGTAGGCAATTAAGTCGAATGCCTTGTTCCCGCAGTATGTTGCGAACGCAGATGCGCTAGCACTAGCAACATTATGGGTATGCCGGAAATGTGGCCCCACAGCGCACAGCTGATGAACTGATACACACACACACACACACACACAAATACATATATATACATATACACTCTAATGCAGTTACATTGCGATCGAATTGAGTGATTGCCCCGTCGAGACGTCGAACGTCGAACATTGAAGCCGCTGTGGCAGAACATGACGTATCTCTCTTCTAATTGCAACGCCCACACAACACGCAGATCGGGATCGAGATTGCATAAGAGATTGTGTGCGTGTGTGTGTGTGTGTGTGTGTGTGTGTGTTAGGCAACGGTCTTTGCACAAATTGACTTTTGCAATTTGCTTGCTTGATTTTTGTTCTGATTGAAGAGTTAAAAGCGAGTTGCCCAACTATGAGAGGCGGTTTGAAATGGAGGCGGAAAACTCAAGAAATAATAATGATATTTATATTCATATTCATATTCAATCTATTGAAACAGCTCTCTCATTACTATTATATTATATTTATTAATATTTATATATATTTTATATATAGCTTCACTCTTCACACAATCAAAGGGTATTCAAGATTCATTTTCTTGATTCAAATTTCGCTTTGTTTCTGGGCGCTTTTAATTACGCGACTCTTGGCCAGTTTCAGTGGCCAACAAGTTGGCTATCAATCACAAAAGGCGGCTGAAATGAACAAAACCAAACACTACGGGCCACTAATTTATGAATACTAAAAAAAGAAGAAAAATATATATATAATATATTTCCAAAATGCCGAACCACTTTCAAAGTCAAACAAATTTAATTTATAGTGCGACAGTTTTTTGCCCCCTCCTTTGCCCCTTCCTCTATTTGACTTTTCTTTTTTAGTGTTTTAATATTTATTATTTACTTGTTGAATTTTCCTCGTTCATTAAGACAGAGAGACAGAGAGAGAGAGAGGGAGGATGTGAGAGAGTGAAAGAAATTTTATAGATTTGCCATATCATTTTTTTTAGGCTTCCGCATTTTCGGCCTGGCCTATAAATCAAGAGATATATGGACATATATACATATATGCATATGTGTGTACATATATATTTATATATATCTATTATGTCATAAGCCGATTGGACAGTCATTAGTGCGCCTTATAGACAGCGTTCGCCTATCGCAATAGTAAATAAATAATGCCAATAAATCAAGGTAATACTTTAAAGATTGCCCACAGAGGCGGAGCAGGAGGAGCAGCTGGAGGAGGAGTAGCAAGTGGCGCAACTTTGGGGCCCAGCTTAAGAGCTTACAATTAGTGGCTACAGATGGGGGTCTTCCGCTTAGAATTGGACAGCCAGATCACAAATCGATGCCGCAGTCGATGCTATTTACCTAATGGCCAATCGAAGGATAGCCTTGATATTGATTATTTAAATTACGTAACTGTTGAAGGCTTAACGGTTGCTGAAGAGTTTACTGTAGCAGATGTGAGGTATTCCCTATTCTAATTGTAGATTGATAATTGAGCAGTGATGTAAGAGGGAAATGGATTGGAAACCATGATAAATATTATTGGAATTATTACCTTCAAAGAGCAAATGTTTTCTAAATTATATTTTAATATTATTTGTATTTGTAAAAATGTTTCATTCATTTAATGACAAATATATTTAATAAAACAACTTCATTTATAAATGTATTTTTATTTCAAATTAATTTGAATTGCATAGAGATCTGTATGTATATATAGAATATATACCTATAAGCATATATCAATTTCTCTTTGGTAAAATCATTTAATTCAGAGAATTTCCTCTTCTTCTATCTGCAGCAATACAAAGTGTTGTTCTGGCTGCAAATTCATCACAATCACCCGCTGAGCGCTGTTTGAGTGAACTTGTCTGCTCATGCATCGAAGCTAAATAATATTTACAATGCGATGAGTTGATCAATGAAGCAACTGCATCCATATTGATTAAACAAGTCCAATTAATTAGGAATAAATTAAACAGGTATTGGAATCTCTGTATTTATTTTGATTTTTATTGACCCACTGGGGAAGTATTTTTGAATCGGAATCAGACTTGCTGATAAGCAGCTTTATAATATAGAGTAGCGAACGCTGTTCACAGATAGCTCTGTGTGACCTATAGTTCAATTACTGAATAAGCCTTTGACTAACAGCGTCCTTGACTACCCAAGTTACAATATAATAAAAGTTCCGATGGCAACTCGAGGAATTGCGAAATGAATTTTTTTATTGCTTGCGTTGCGAATATTTATTGCGGAATATTTAAAAATGTTTTATTACACATTTCGTTCTTTTATCAGAATACCCTGTAAATGAAATTTGGGTGGGCATTTGTGTGAGGAAGAGGAACGGATATGTTCAGGTATAGAATTTATTTGTCTGTAGCTTAGGAACTGCAATATATATGGCTTTAGTATGTCATAAGAATGTAGAGTTTCTTTAGTATATATTATAGTTATATCAGAATTTTGAATTGTATATATAACTTGCATATTTGGCAGGACTATATATAAAAATTCGTTTATTATGGGCAAGTTCAAGAACACTAATATTTTCAATTTATCAGAAGGATTTTTTAGCTTATATTTATTGGGTAAGTTTCTATTTATTGGGTAACTCCAAGTCAGACACTCTCTGGCCCAGTATTTTCGAATTGTTTCTTATTGCACTCTGCTATGCAAACGGAATGCGTGCAAAGTAAACAGCAATAATAATGCAGGCAGAACGAAACAAGTGCTCTGATTGAATGCCAGCGAGGACATTGCAACAGCCAGCAGGCTAGAGGCAACAACAACAAGGACAACGACAACGACAGCGACTACGACTCTATATTAAATTCCTGCTAAAGGTCAGCAGTCAAAGGAGCTCAAGCCAGGCCATAGTGGCCATAGTGGGTGGAGGGGGAGGAGGCTGCTGAAGCCCTGCTGCTGACAGGTGCAGTCATAAGCTGTTAATGCCACTCGACTGCATTTGACTCTATGCTGCGGCTTATTAAAGCTGCCTGGCCTTGAGAGTAACTTAACATTAGTGATAGGGCCAGCTGGGAGATAGGAGGAGTAAAGCGATAAGCAGCTTGACATTCGTCTCCCATTTAGATGCCGATGATGCTGTCCACTCATAATTCGTTTCGGTGAAAAATCCCCGTTTGCGCTGATAAGAAAACTAGACTAAGTATTGAGACGTTGAATAAGCTTATTTCCCATTAAAAATAATATATAATAAAAAAAGGTGTCGTATGTATATTGTCAGCTCATTTGCTATCAATGCATGAATAAATTTAAATAAATTGTATTTTATCTATTAAAATACTTCATTATTCAGTTTTTGCTTTCTTTATATGTGAGTCACAATATAGAAAGCAAATATAGTATATATATAAAAAAAAAAATATTTTGATCAAGAAATTTACTTTTCATTGTTCAATTACCATACAAATTTGGTTTTAAATATTTTACGAGTTGCGAACAAAACAATATTTATGACAATTATAAAAAAATATTAATTGTGCATCATAATATTGTAATGCTTCATAAAGACATTGTTTATTATTATTATTATAGGATTGTAGTATTTTTTTGTATAAAAAAAAAAATAAATTAATTAAAAAAAAATTCTTTATTAAGTTAAAATATATATGAAAAAAACCCATTTTTATATGGAACTTTTCTTTTCACTGTTCCAAAACTAAGATCATAGGGCGTCAACTAGTTTCTAATTAAATTATTCCCGAGTAGATAGTTTATATATATAGTTTATCAATAATTTGTACTAAATACATTTTAAATATATATTTTATGTGTGTATAATTATACATATGTATATATACTTATGAAATGAATACATTAGCTAACTGTTAATGTGTACTCAGCTAAGTAAGACTCTTCTTATAATCAGGATGAGTCATTATTGAATGTTACAGAAAAGTTGAAACTTGATGCCATCAATATATTGTATTATAAACTACAAAATATAAATAAAACTTGTTAAATTCAATATTTCTTCTTTCACTTTTTAGACAATTAAAGAAGACAATGTAAACTAAAGTAAACCCTTATTTATTCGACAAACCGCTTAATTGTTTCATATGAATCAAGTGGCGATCATAGCTGATCGATTGGTTGGCCTGGCAGCTCGTTTTGCATGTGGTAAAGGGCGACAGCTCTTACAGCATGTCAATCAAGTGCAAGTCAATCAAGTCAATTAAGGGCATAGCATAACGGAAAGTGAAGATCGTCGCCCTAAATGGTCATCGATCGAGGGACCAACAGACAGGTTCAAAGCCTCAGTCACAGTTTCAAGTTGAGGTTCACATACGAGTTCGTGTTCTCTCTCTCCCTGTCTCTCTCGCTCTGTTGCTTTGTCGGGCCGCTTGGCCCAATTACAGGCCAGAAAGTGAAACCGATTGAGGATCGGGATTCGAGGAGGCGATCATGCAATTTATGAGCTGCATTCGAGCCAAATTGGCTTGTTAACCAAATTGGCTGCTTCTGCTTTTTTTCCTTTGCTGCTGCTGGTGCTACTGCCGCAACACGTTTCATAATTGCTGCATTGAGTAACTGCCTCAACTACTGGGTGGGCTATCGGAATTTCTGTTTAAGATCAACAGCGATTCTTTCTCTCTGTCTATCTGTTGTAGGCTCAGGGTTAGCTGCACTCGTATCTCTGCTCATTCAGTCGCTCACTCGCGCTTGTCGTTGAGGTTCAAGGTGAGGCATTCACTTCTAACGCACAGATCGTCGAGAGACAGATGCCTCCAGTGGGTTGCTCAATGAATTTATATGTAAATCATATTTAAAAAATATGTATATATGTATATGCCATGTGAATATTATAAAAGTATATTTTTAACGAAAAGTCTTTAGTCATATACATTTAAATTCCTATTGATTAATTGTTTTTCTTTTTTTCCAATTGTTTATAGAAAATCGATTGAAATCGATTATATTCTAATTAGAGCTATTGTAAATGAAATTTTTAAAATACTTTTATATACTTATATTTGATAATATACATACATATGTACTTATCAGTTTAAAGAATTTAATACAATCGCAAATCATAATACCTATCGAACCTGACATCGAAAATGAGGTGTGCACATAACATATTTAAAATGTAAAGAAATAAATCAATACTATATATTTCTTGATAATTGCCACACTTAGCTTATTATTAATATTGATATTGAGATATAGAAATATATTAATTCACAGAATTTTCAACATTTCTTATCTGCAGTCGGTGGAAGTATGCACTTGGGATGCAATGAAAACATTTTAATATCGACTCACGCAACCTCTGTCTGGCCGGTCTTGCGCTCTGGCAAATATTTAGCCGTCTACAAAGACAAACACCCACGCATACACACACACACACAGACGGACACACACACACACACACAGACACTGGTACACTCACAAAGAGGGCAGCACACAAAAGATAGGCGTGATGATGGATTCTACGTAGCTATTTGCTATACACACCTGATCAAAGTCGGCGCTGGCATCCAGACGATTATCGCTGCCCACCCATGGGTGCCGCGGCACGCGACGCAAGTGGCCGGTAGGGGGCGTGGTCGAGGAGGCGGAGGCTGATCGATATGACGAATAACTGGGGATTAGCCTCTGCCTGGCATAATCGATATCGATATCGATGCTAAGCGTATCGCGTTCGCTATTGTCATTGTTATCGTCGTCGCTATCGTTGTAGTAGTCGTCATCGCTCTCCTTGCCACTATCGCTGTCCTCGTACAACACTTTGCTGTGATCCACTTTGCGCTGCGCTGCGCCGCATACGCTGCTCGCGAGCAAAAACAACAGCAAAATTTGCCACATTCTATACTTTTTTTTCACAAAACTTTTTTCAATGGAATTTCCGAATTGAGTTTCGTTTTTTTTTTTTTCGGGGTGGGTTGAGTGAGTGTCTGTTGCTGTGCTAAAACATATTTCAAAATGTTTCAATTATACATTTTTATTTTTATTTGATGCTTTTTTTCTGTTTCTTTTTTGTTTGATTTTTTATATATTTTTAGAAACCGTATTTAAAACATCGAAAACCTTGCTAAATATTTTTGCGTTTATTTTGTTTTTGGCACACGACTCAAATTGTTAGAACTTTTTTTGTGTAAAAAAATTATTTGCTGTCTGGCTTTAAGTATTTTCAATTATATATATGATAGCTGTTGAATTTTTGTTTTCTATAAATAATATTTTTGTAACAATTGATGAACTCTTTTCTCACTTTACTTGCGCGCACTGGATTTGATACATATATATATATTGAACAACTTATTTTTATTGAACTTTAATAATTTAACGGAAATCTTATATTTGTAGCAGTTTGCTTGGGGACACGCGCGTCGCTGCGATGTGAACGCGCTGGCGGTTCTTGTCTATCTGAGGGCAGTAGCAGCAGCCGCAACAACAGCAGCAGCAGCAATCGTTTTCAAAAAGCTCTCTCTTTCTCTCTTCCTCTCTCTCTGCCTGTGGCTCTCTTTGGCGCGATCAGTGCGTTGCGTGGGGGGCCCAGTGTGTAAACGCAAGCATGCTTGTGCATGCGTGCGGCGCCGCAGAGAGTGGGTGTCGAGTGCATCGGAGGACACAGCTCTCCCTCTCTCTCTCTCTCTCTCTCTCTCTCTCTCTTTGCGTGCGTGATTCATCGTTAATTATGGCTCTGTTTTTGTGCTTGATTGCTCTCGCTCTTCTTAACTTATTAAGCGTATGCAAATCTTTCAATTGACCAGGACTTGTCCGCTCCCGGCCGTGCGTGTGTCTGACTCATTTCAATTTTTTGGTTGTTACAGTTTGGTTTAGTTCTGCTTTGATATTGAGTGCCTCTGGAATGCATAATTCAATCCATCTCTCTCTCTCTCTCTCTCTCTCTCTCTCTCTCTCTCTCCGCATGATTCACTTGGTAATTTTAATTGGCGGCTTTGCTCTGCTTTGGTTTTGTTTTTATTGCTTCTCTTCCTTGAATGCAAATGCAGAATTCACGCTTAAAAGTTGAGCTGCGTATGACTCAAAAACTGTTTGGAGCGTGTCATATTTATTTATAGTAATTATTGATATGCTGATCTCATCTCATGGTACCCCCTTCTATCTCTCCCTCTCTGCCTCTGTCTTAGACTGGCTGTCTTTCGCTCTCTGCGAGTTCACCTAATAAAAGTGCACGCAACAATCTTTATCTAAAGGCGACAATTAAAGTGATTTATTTGGACGACATGCAAGCATTTTGCTATGCAAATATGCAGACACAAACGGACTAACAGAGAGACAGACAGACAGACACACGCACTGCTGCTTCATATATCTGCTGATAAGCTGATGTGGGGTAGGCTACAACAACAACAACAACAACAACAATAACATTAGCAAAAATGCAATGAGCTTCGTTGTCAGACTGGATAATCTGATTTTAGCGCCGAGTCTCAATACTCTGCTGCTCTCCTCTCTGGGAATTTATTAATGTTCAGATTTGATTATATAATTGACATTCTACAACTGTCGTTAGTTCCATTAATGATCGTCTTCAGATTTGACAGCTGCTGAACTTGATTCAAATGCAACAAATACAACTAGCGATATTTTCACTTATCAGTTTTATAAATAGCAAATGGCAATTATATACATATATAAATAAATACAGAGAAATATGTATATATGTATTCGTACTGAGATTCTGTGCCTATTAAATTCACATTTAAAGGCTAATTACAAATATCAAAGATAAGTCGCGGACCCAGTTTATGACTACATATTCATTTGCATATATACACACATATATAGATACATATAGCATTTATGATATATTTATATATGTAATTATGCACAGAGAAAAAATATCTTAGATGATTAACCAGGCTTAAATTATATAACAAGATTATAATATAATATATATATGAAAAGTCATAGAAAAGAAGATATAATTATAATGATAATGAATGTGAGAATGGAAATAATAATGAAAGTGAGATTGCGAATTAGAATGAGAATGAGAGTAACAATACGAATGAGGATGAGAATAGTAATGATAATGATAATGATGATGATAATGAGAATGAGAGTGAAAATGGAAGAGGGATGAGAATGAGATTGATAATGATAATGATGATATTTATAGTGATGAGAATGATATTAAGAATGAGAGTGATGATAATGCTAATGATAATGCTAATAATGAGAACGATATTAAGAATGAGATGAGAGAGAATAAGAATGAGAATGATAATAAGATTGATAACAATAATGATGACAATTAGAATGAGAGTGGGAGTGAAAATGAGAATGAGATTGAGAATGAGAATTAAAATGAGAATCAGAATGAGAATGCGAATAATAATAATGCTGGTAATGACAAATATAATGATGATAATATTGATAATGCCTATTGATTATATATTATATATGTATATAAATATATACTATAAAATCATTTATATGTATATGCATAAACTTTCAACTCTTCTCAGACATTGTTAGTTCCATTGATCGTGACTCTGGAATAGCTTTTATGCATATTAGGTGTCATTGATTTGGCTCAGTGTGTTGCTGTTGTTGTTGTAGCTGTTGGAGTTGGCTGCCACCAGATGGGTGCCAGTTAGTGGGGCGTGCATCTGTCAACGGGTTTGTTGTCGCCTCATTCAGCGGCGGGCAGTCGCAGCAGATCTCTTCGCCGAGAAGTCCATTGCGCGTCGAGTTCTGCTCGTATTTTATTTATGGCCTTTGGCTGCTTTGGCTAATAGCGCATAAATCTTATTAATGATCTTGTCAAGTGGCTGTGAGGCACCCGATCTGCTAGTCTGCATTCGAGTGAGTCTGTTTGCCAGTGTATGTGTGTGTATGTCTGTCAGCTCTGCAGTTTTGCTCAGTAGAAGCTGATGGACAACAGCTTTCAACGCTACCAGTCAATCTGTCTGGAAACCCTTTTCTCGCAAAATTATCCCAGCCACAAAATTCTGACACTTTGTTGCGCCACATTGACTGCACCCCGTTCCGCTTCCCCGCTTTTGTCCTGCCTCCATTTCGTTGTGTCAAGCCAAAGGCAATCAGCAAAAAATGCGTTCAGTCTGCTCAGCATTTGTGCACCTTTGCATTAGGTGTATTGGTTGTGTTGGAGAATGTGTAACACTTGATAAATGGAGTAGTAGTAGTAGTAGTAGAGAGAGTAGTAGTGAAATATTCGAAAAACTTAGTAGTAGAGTAAGAATAACTTAGGGGTTAAATAGTTGTAGAAACTTAGTTGAAAAGTAGTAGTAGAAGCATAGTTGTGAAGTTGTAAAAGTTCTTACTAGTAGTACTGTTGTAGTAGAAACATAATATTAGATTTGTATTAGACTAGTATTAGTGTAACAATAGAGTAGTAGTTTACCGTAAATTAGAATATAGTAGTAAAGTAGTAGTAGAGTAGTAACAGAGTACTTCTAGTACGCAAGGGTATTTCGTCTTCCAGTCTGGCTTCTCTAGAAACTTTTTGAATAGACAACAAATGCAGCGAACAATATGACATAACTCTCCCCATTCCTCCTCGTTTATTGTTCGCCATAGCCAGCAACGCCCACAACCGGAAATTTTGCATGCGTCGCCAATAACTTAGCTTACACGACACTTTGTCCCTCTTCACTCCCTCGTCTGCTACCTGGAACAACTCAATCTTTCCTAGACACACTTTGTTTCGCATTTGTCTATTCTATTTTCAGTAGAGTTTCAGTATATCTCTTGCTTTTCTGAAATAGTCTACGCCTCTTTTTATAATGATTGGATGTACTCATCTCGTCTTTATTTTCATATTTTCTTGTATTTAATTTTGTTTTTATCGTCTTTCATTCGTACGATCTTTAATTCGAAGTTATTTCCTTTTGACAGCTATCGCGTATGTTTATTGGGCGTTTTGTACGATCTCCGACTTACATTTTGATTAATGTGTTTCCCCTAATTGTTTGACATGCTCTTCTGAATTAGTCATGCTTCCATCAGCATCAGCATCTGCAGCAGCAGCAGCAACAACAACATCAACTTTAGCATCAGGTTCAGCGCCAGCTTTGGCATTGATCCCGGTTCGATCAATCGACAGATTGTTTTTGGATGAGTGTATGTGTTTGTGGTATATATGTTTTATATGTGCGTGTATATTTCAGAGAAATGTTTCTTCATTCAGTCTGTGCCTAAGTGAACTTGTCATACGTTCAACCACAGGCTGGGCTCCAATTGCAGTCGAATTGCGTGGGAAAACAGGAATCTAGAGTATTGGAATTTGAGGAGTTCTAAGAATTTGTTCAATAAAAACTGAGATATGGTGATGATTGAGATATAAGTTATAAATAATCTATAATTTATTTAAATATAATATAATATAATAAAATAATAATATAATATATTATAATATATCATAATATAAACATTGTATGGTCTACATATGCTCGAAATACATATATATTTTTCTGATTACTTACATATATATATAATATATTCTATTATTATTTTTTATTGTTAAATGAATTATAATGCCTAAAATAAAAATAATTAAAAAAAATGTTTAATTATTATTTATTGACCAGATTATATAAGCAGTCCTATTTCTGAAAAGCAGATCTAAATTATATCTCAGAATTTTGTGAAGTAATCATTCATTATTATTATATTATTCATTTCTGAATATTTTTGTTCCTCTCTACGCGTTAGGATCACTTTACTCAACGAGTCATTGATTACTCGACTCTCGATTTGTTTGTAATTTCTTAAACGACATACACATATCGATAAGCCCGACGCTTAACCCAGTTTTTTTTTGTGGGGGCGTCAAGTGCAGCTCTCGCTGTCTCTTCCTCTCTCGCACACTTCTATTGCTCTCTTTTATTTATATATCTATGTTTGCATTTGTAGTGCGTGTTGTTCCATTGAAAGCACGTTCCAAGTTGTTTGTCTGCGGTTTTTGTTTTTCCGATTGAGCTACAGAATTGTCAATTAGTGAAAGTGGAAGTGTCGCTATCTCTGCCTCCCCCCTTTACAGCTGCATCTGACTCTGACTCTGGCTCTGCCTCTGCCTCTGCCTCGGTGGCTGCCCCCGCATTAGCTGCGGGTCATGTATTTGTTTACACAAACTAAAAGTCTGTCATGGATGCATTGGATCCATTTCTTTTTAGACGTGTGAAAATTGTGGGCACCATGATTTGCACTTTGTCAGCCAGACGCGAGACTGTGTGCCGGAGACGCGCTTTTCACTTTTCCCCAACTCGAACTCAGACTCAAGTCGAATGCGAAAAATCATGCAATCAGGCCTTAAAATTCTCTATCAACAAATTGATCGGCTCTCGTTCCGTTGAGCAGGAGCAAATTTATTAGCCAAGGCTCGAGACAAATTGCTGTGCAGCCAAAGGTAAAACTCAATTCAGATACGATTTCGGATTCGGATTCGTAGAGTACGAGTAAAACAAATATACACCCAACAGCCGGCTAACAGCTGGGCCGTAGAAGCGAAAAGAAACCAGCCCAACAAACGCTGCCAAGAAATTTTTTTGCTCGAAATAGACGAATGGCCAATGCGAAAAAAATAGAAAAAAATATATATAAAAAAAGCTGCTGGCAAAAGTAAACAAAATGCAAATGCCAAAATTCAAACAAAGCGAAACTAAAATACTCTAAGATATTTTTATGAATTTTACTTAAGTGAGAAGCAGAAGAAACTGAAAATGGAAAAAAAGAAAATTGTAAATATGTAAAATTCATTTAAATTTATTAATATCCGCTTTGTTCATAGGCTTTCTGTCAAGATCTGAATGATCAAGTATTATATTGTTGTATATATGAGACAATGACTGTATTGACTGCATTATAGGAAATTCCATTTTTATGCACTTGTAAAATGTTTTAAAGTAAACAAAGCAATTATTTAAATAATATGCTATAAATATACTATGAAAGTAGATAGAAATAATTCTAGATATGAAGAATCAATTCACTAGATTAGTAAAGGAAAAAAGAGATTAGCATATGGATGAGTTTGCAAAGAGAGTTATGGAGAGATGGAGAAAACGAAGGAGATTATGATATACACATGTATATATAATAAAAGATAGAACTATATATATACAAAGCGATGTAAGTATATTTCTGGTCTCACTGTATTTCCTTCTATCTCTTTCTAATCTTGAAAGAAAGAAAGAGAAACTGATATTTCTATATATATGTATATATGTATGTATGTATTCCTGTACTAGCAGAGAAAGATTAAAAAAGCTGATGACAATTCCATATATACAGATATTATGTATATGTAGGTGAAAGTTAGAAGGGGAGAAAAATATAATATATATATTCCAATTTTATTCGAGCTTAACACATATTAAACTCAATCAATGATTCGTTATACCCTAATGAAATGCTTTGAGTAATGCGAGTAAATAAATAGATATCGTTTTTTTTTCAATTTTTTTTTTTTGGCAAACTCGATGCAAAAAACGGAGACATAGACATGCCGGCGACCGCAACATTAAAGACAACATCGAAGACAACATTGGCGACAACAAAACACAAACAACGACAACGATTGTTAATGATGATGCATGACGGGGCCGGACTAGGCTACGAACCTCGGCCGTTCATTCAAATTGGGTCTGCGTAACAAGTTGCCAACGTTGCATTGAAGGGGGCGGCAGCGGGCGGGGTGTGGCAAATATATACATATATATGTATATAGATATATATGTATAAAGAGGAGAGCAATGGAGACTTAATGTCGTCTATTTAGTGTCTGCGCCAATTTTTGGCCACTTTTAGCGGTTTTGCGTGGGCCACAAAATGAAACGCAATGCAAATGCGTTTGAAATGAAATCAAATGAAATAAATTGACTTTTATTTACTATATTATATATATATGTATGCATGTGTGAGTGTGTGTGTCTATATGTGTTTATAATTTGTTTTGGCAGCGAGCGCAAGTGTTAATTTGTTTTATGATCAAAGTTACGCAATTTGGCAAACAAATTGACACAAATGTGTCATAAACGGACCAGTGTGCAGCCCACTGTGCGTTTGGTGCTGAGAACTCATTATGATAAATGGTAAAATATTTCTATTTCAAGTAATTGGCATACATAATTTAATGCAGCCAACTGGGCCAATTACGGAGAATTTCTTTTAAAGAAACGAATTCTATATGATTATAGTTTTTCTGTATTCATTTACAGTTATGACATCATATACTGATATGTATGCATGCATTTTTATATTATAGGACAAAGTCAAGTCAATGTTTAATTGAGTAATCTCTTGTTTGTCATAGTTTGTCGGCATTCGGCTTGCCTTTGACTGCATTAAAAATAAGCTTTATATCGCGTTTCAGTTAGAGAATCAATTTCTATATGCATATATATTAATAATTTAAAAATGAATGAATAAATTGAGTCAGCATTAACTAGCTTATGATGATATCCCCCTATTTAATAATTAAATAATGTCCATTGACTCATAGTGCTAAATAAGTAGAAATAGTTCATATAACGTTTGTTGCCTGAGAATAATTAAATTTTATAGTTATTAGAAATTAGTTATGTAGAAAATAGTTTCTATAATTGAATCATAATACAATTCAGGCTACCTATGACGTCGATGGAACGTAACTTGCGTCAGCATTTATGTTTCGTATATTATCAAGTTCCTTTATTTCCAAGGGTGAGAATTTCAGTGTAGAGTGTTTCATTGGAACTACTATACTATTGATAGTGAAAGTGAACCAGAGAGAGAGAGAGAGAGAGAGAGAGAGAAAGGGAGAGAAAGAGGGAGAAAGATAGAGAAGGAGAGAGAAAGAGAGAGAGAGAAAGAGAGAAAAAGAGAAAGAAGAAAGAGAAAGAGTGAGAGATAAATAAAAAGAGATAAAAAGAGATAGCAAGGGAGGGGGACGAAAGAGTCATATTCATATTACTGTGACAATCAGCCCAACGGACTATAATATAATTGTGGAATATCAATTATAACTGTAACAGCGCTCTTATTTCGTACATTACTAATATTCGTATATTATATCCATACCATCCATGTTTCCAGGGTAGAACAGAATGTCGTACAGAATTTACCTGTAGCTGGGCAAACATTCGCTTGTGCCGTAGATAAGAAAGAGAATACAAATAATTTTCTAAATCAACAAAAATATTGACAGCATTCGAGATTAGTTGTTGATTCAAGCACCAAGACTAAGGGCACTCCGTGTGTCTGTGTGAGTGTGTGTTTATTTGTGTAATGCTCGTCAAGTGTCATTGAATCACTTCACACTTCCGACAACAGGCCGCATGCATAAGAGTAACGCCCATTTGGCTAATAGCTCAAGAAGTAACTGCCAAATAGACAAAAAGACAAATCTCATGCACAAATTGGTTAACAATAAGTGTTGGAGAGAGAGAGAGAGAGAGAGAGAGAGAGAGAAGGCGAGAGAGTGAGTAGGAAGACGGATAACGGGTAAAGGAGGTTATCAGGAAAACCCGTAAGCCGAATGCAGCTCGGCAAATTTACAAAGCAATTTGCATAAAAGTCATATTTTAGCCGGGCCTGCAGACACTGTCTCATTTTTCCTCTGGTTTTGGCAGACACGCGACGCTTTGGGCACCAACAACATCAACAACATCAACAAAAACAACCAATATAAAAAAAATAAATAAAAATAAAAAATAACCATTGAAACATTTGGCACAGTCAAAGTCGCACAAATTTATGTGCAAAAAATGCAAACAGCGAATTTCATAATCGATGCCCCCAGCTCGCTGCCCCCAGCCCCCACGCCACGCCCCATGCACTCAAACATGCATATATGCAGATGAGGCAACCGAATGTGAGGCGCTAAGGTCAACCGGTAATAATACCCATGGGCCCCCAGGCAATTAGGATGCAACGCCAAAACGAAACAAAGCAAATCGAGACGTAAACAATTTTCCAATTTTGTTTTTTTTTTGGCTGTTTGACTCACCAAATTGGCTAATCTGGCAACGCTGGGTGGCAGATATATATAGAGAGAGAGATTAAATCTGAACTATTGGGCGAGAGTAATAGGAAGCGGTTCGCTGAATGCAGCTCACTGTGCTGTCAAGTGCTTTGCTTGTGTTTGTGTTTAATCAATCAAAGTGCGGCCTCGTCTTTGGTTTTTGTGGCTATCTAAACTGGAACTAGTTCCACAATGAACCAGTCTAGCTGGTTACCAGTGGCACTTAGACACGTGCTTATCGACATACAAACACACAAACACACATACACACACACATGAACAACTAGCTGATGACTTCTATGGGGCTGACTCAAGAGTTTGAAAATAATTTAAGCTTGATGGCAGAGCATGCATCTAAAGTAGTTACAGTGGGCATTTGCTAACAAGAACCAGTGAAAGTTATGCTGACAGTGGGCTATAAATCTATAAATAGAAAAAAGTTGAAACTTTATTAATTAATTATATAATAATTATAATTGATATCAACTTATTTAAATTTATTAATTCTACATAAAGTGATCTACTTTCAGTAGATGCTTACTATCGAGTGATCACTGTAGTCTACAAACGACAGCTGGACCCCACACAGCTCCAGCTCTGTTGAACTTGAACTCCCCATTGAGTGGGGGGGATTGCGCTCCAGCGATAAGCAGAGGCCGACAAAAAGCGCTGCCTAACTTGAGGCGTTGCGCTGATAAAAGATAATGATTATTATGCCAGCTACACGTTGTCGGAGCCCTTGTACTGCAGCCGACAGACTTGTTTGCCAAACAATCACAGACACACGACGAAACACGACGGAGTAACAACTATAAACATTGTGCACACAATGCACACAGAGTCCGAGACAAATGCAACTGAGATGCCCAATAAGAGATACGATCTAGAGATGACAGACAGACAGAGCGTAAAACGATAGTTGAGCGATATAATAAATGGAAATATAGAGAATGAGATGAAGAGAAGAGAGTAGCAGAGAAGAGACAGAGATAATTTCGTTTCAGCTGAATTATAGATCGTGCTTCGCTTAACAATATATATTGATATATGGAAAGGAAATTTAGAGAATGATATGAAGAGACGAGAGTAGCAGAGAACGGAAAAAGAGATTACCGTTTAAGTTGAATTGTAGTTCTTGCTTCGCTTGAGTGTATAATGATATTTAAGCGATATATGGAAAGAAATGTAGAGAATGAGATGAAGAGAAGAGAGTTGAAGAGAAGAGACAAAGAGATTATCGCTTTAGCTGAACTGTAGCTCGTTCTTCGCTTGAGTGTACAACGATAGTAAAGCGCTATATGAAAAGGAAATATAGGGAATGATATGAAGAGAAGAGAGAATAAGAGAACAGACAGAGAGATTTTCATTTAAGCTGTAGTTCGTGTTTCGCTTGATTGCGCATGCGCTCACGCGCCCATCTCTAACGGACAGAGATCACAAAGAGCTGCTCAAAGGCAAGCGCAGCCACGCAGACGAGATCTCCAGACGAGGTCTGCAGACATCGCTTACTGTCGAGCGGACAAGGGCGCGCCTTTGATGGCATCGCATTTGAGTTTGACTCTGGGCTTGGGCTTGGATTTGGGTTTGGATAGCTTTGCCCTGACATTTTTCTATTTGTCTGGCCGTGTATCCGGGTCGTGGCAGAACTTTGAACTGTCGGGAGCAACAGCAGCAGAAGTTAAAGATTCAAGATCCCAGCGGATAGCCTGACCCAGTTCTTTTTTTTTTTCTAAATTGTGGACTACCGTTTGGCGAGCTCCTGTGTCAGCTGCCCGACTCTCTCTCTGCTCTCTACTCTCTACTCTCTAGTTGAGCTCGGTCAAAAATAGCGCCCATTAATCATCGAAATTGTCGCACTTGTTGCAGCTGCCTCATGTGGCCGACTCTGTCGCCAAATTGGCGCCCACCACACAAATCTACACAAACAACAAATATATCAAAATAAAAACCAAAAAAACATTTATGAAATATTATTAGCACAGTTTTGTTTTATGTTTTATGCATGCGACGGGTCCCAATTTGTAGCTAACTGTAATTGCATATACATATTTGTATATATATACAAATGTGCTTCATAGCGAGTGTTTGCTGTAGGCTGACTGTTTGCTGCTTGACTGTTCATGCGTGGAAAACAGTGTTGGGCAATTATATGTGTTATGGCCCATTTTTCAGAGCAGTTGGCATTCATTGCTGTTTTTTCTATTTCTATTTTAGGTATAATTATATTTTGGCTAGCCATGAAATGGCTTTTCGGATAAAAATATTACAGACAAAATTAAATTATATTTTTAGAGATTAGTATTCGAGCGAAACAAATTACAAGCGAAATTATATGATTTAAATTGATTGACAATTGAATTTTAAACAGATCTTTAAATTATTGTAGATTTTGTTTTTAATTAATATAGGGAAAATAAAATTTTTAGTAATTATTATTGTATGATATTTATTATTAGTATAGTATAGTATATATTTTCATATTTTAAATTATTATTTATTATGTTTTATTTTTATTTTGAGCTGATAAATAATGGTAACAAAAATTTGTATTAATTTTTCTTTTTTAATAAAATAAATACAAATTTTAGTATTTATTAAATATAGTATTAAACAATAATTATTAAAAATAAATATTTATAAATATCATATATTATCAAATTTTAAATTTATTATTTATTATATTACTTTTATAGCAGTCTGAAATATATTGAGTTGACAAAAAAATATGCACAAAAATTTGTATTTGTTTTTTATTTTTTTTTTTTTATTTTTTTTTTTTTAAATAACAGACTTTATATTAAATATTTATCAAGATATTAATCTAAATGTGTTTAGTTTATTTATATATAATATTTTTTGCATATATATTTGTCAACACAATCTGAATAGCTATAAAATATAAATTTCGTATAAATGTATATCATTTACTTCAGCTACATCAGAAAAACAAACATATAATGTGGAAGAGGAATACAATTTGTTGCCGTAAAATGTATTTTAAAGTTCGTTTTAAGGTCGTAATTGAATTATTTTGCCAGTATTCAAATTGAATTAAGCCACTGTGACCAAATGGAATGGTCCAAGTTGATGGAGCCATCCAGTTTTATGGCGCTCCACGCTTCCTGATGAAACTTTTCTTGATTTCCACTTGCGAAACTTTAATAGTTTTTGTGGGGCCCAGCCTCTCGCATAAGTCTCAGCATGTGGCCCATAAAGGTCGGCCCACACACTCAGGCGCTCAGCCTCTGCGGGAGAGGAGACTCGACACCTTTGCCAGGGTTCGCTTTTATGCAGTTGACATAACCCAAAGTTTGAGTTGCAGTCGGCGCACTGGAGCAGCGAATGCCATTGACGCACTGCCTCAATTAACATAAAACTCAGTCACATGTGGATGCGGACTCTTTCTGGCTGATATTAGCACTTTTCATTACCACCTCTCCGGTTGTTGTTGCTTTTGCGCTTCGTTTTTGCAACTCGCTTCCTTTATGAAAAGCATTTGCTGTGTGTAAAAACTTTTGACTGCTTTTGCACCTTCTCCTCCTCGCCTGGCGGCAACAACTTGAAAGACTTCCCACGAACTTTCTAATGCATCCAGACTGCAACTAACGGAGTGTGTGTGTGTGAGAGAAAGAGAGACAGAGAGTGAGAAAGAGAGGCAGGGTTTGGCAACTAATGCAACGCCTCTTAATCATTTAACAACCTTTCGCCCCATTTTACTTTTCATGGGCTCACGTGAAGCGCGTTCTGCGAAAGTTTCTTGGATGAGCGAGGGGGGGGGGATAGAGTTAACACCCACTCGGTTGCTGGGTTGGTGGGTCAATGAACGAACGTCTCGCATATTATGGGAAAGCCAATTGCCAACTGCCAATTGCCAATTGCCAATTATTGCCGACCTGTCCACGCCCAGACAGTCGGCGGGCAAGTTGGATAAACGCCAAATTAACAAGCTGTCCTCTATAAAAACGAAAATCTTATAAATAAATAAACATAAGAGTGCAGGTTATTTGCAGTCAAAACGAATATGAAATGCGCTATGTTTTCATTTTGATGAATAAAAAAAGATTAAAGAAGAAAGAAGAACAATATATAATATTATATAAATATAAAATAATAATATAAAATTAAAATTAATAAATATATATATTAATAAAATTAGAATATAAAATTAATTTATAATTTAGTTAAATAATGATTGCATTGGAGTTTATAAAACATGGAATTATTGTAATTTACAATTTAGTTAACTATAGCATAAGGAATATTGAATGAAATTCAGACATCAAATTTCTTACATTTGCATCACCTTACATCACCTATGATTTAAATATTTATAAAATATGTTAGATTGCAAAACTGTAAAATTGAAAATATTTTTTTTTTAGAGAGTCTAGATGAATTATCAATAAGAGTTGTGACTGTGCTTCAAAGTTTACTTCAAAGGTATCTATAATCTATATTACATATGTATGAAAGTATATATATAGGTATGTATGCCAAACATATCTATTGATCTAATTGATCAACCCACTAGGCTAGAGTATTGAAAGCCCACACCAATTGATTTTCATTTCATTTTGCGGGTGTTTTTGGGGTTCATCTCGCTGCCAGGCGGGCAATAAAAATGATTATTTCGCAATTTAATTGCCACTACAACAGTAACAACAACAGCAACAACAACAACAATGTGAAATCAGGGTACAGCCCCAAGACCCCAAAGGCCAAAGAAGCCAGCATCGAGTCGTCGATCGTCGGTGTTTGGATCGCAGTCGAAATCGATTTGGTCTTGAATATGAATACGGAATACCCCTAACCCGTCAGTCTCTCTCTCTCTCTCTTTCATGCACATCTCGCTCTGGGGCCTGATGCAATCTTTTGCGTTCATAGTGACAGCCAGTTGTTGTTGTTGCTGTTGTTGTTGTTGTCGTTTATCGCATTTGAAATTGAAAGGCTGCAAAGAAACACGTTGAAAAATCGAATGCGAAATTGAAATTCGGCTCTTTGCATATTTAATTTGATATTTTTTCTTATTTTATAGTTAGCTTTTGGCAAATGAATGACATGTGGGGGTATAGTGAGGGGTGTTGCGGCTGCCAGACTTATGTTTTAAGAGCCAGACGTCGGTCAAGACCTTTGCTTGGCCATAACTTTTTGATATTTTATGCCTGAACAGTGACCTGATATATGATATATGTTTGTGTGCAGATAAAGCTACATTTATATAGTTAGTAAATGTTGGAATCGACTTTATGAGTAATAAATCAATTTTGGTCATACCAAAAATTCTGTTTTATTCAATTATAAATCAATTTGCTTTAACGATTTGGACATTCTAGAGTATTTGCAGTATACTAGATTATCCGTTCTTAATTATTATGAATATATTTTTGTTTCACTTAATATACACATATCATAAGTAAATATTTCTTTTTCACATATATAATATATATAACAAATAAATCACTGAAAAACTACATTCAGAATCATTTACTTCCTAACAAACTTAACGAATCTTCGGCTTCGCTTTAATCATTTGTGAATTCTAAGCACAAGTCTTTAGTATTTACATAACAGACGTATTTTTTACTTTGCCCACTCAATGAGTTTTTCTATTATGAATTTCTTCCGCTTTCACGTCATGCCCACAATTTGTAACAATTAGGTTTAGCAAACCGAATTGCCAAGCCGTTGCCGTTGTCATTCAATTGACCCATTTAGTTGGAGCACCCAAAGTTAACTCTCGACAAATACAATCAATTAGAATCAAGGCAGCAGTGCTCCGGCTAAGCATGTTCAGTGGGAAAGACTTTTGACGGCGCCTCAGCTACGATACCCTAATGTCTCTCCTCGCTGGGAACATTATCGTAACGATATATGGACTAACATGAGCACAATTTCCGGGGCTAATAATAAATATCAATAAGCCAGCACCAATTTATAGCCAAAACTAACCGCAAAATGCGAAAGCCAGACACGGTATCTGGTTCTGGTGCTGGCCAGGCCAGGGCAGCCCATCTTCAGCTGTTCGTCTTAGGCTACCTACAACTCGGCCCACACTTTCGTGTTACTCTTTCGGCTACACACTCCTTCTATCTATTGCGAAACGCCTGCGGTCACAAAGCGCTAACAAATCCTTTTGATTAATTCTAATAGCCTCAGATGTGCAGCCTCGACATCATTTCTTTCGTTTAATACTCAATTTAGTGTTGTTTTATGCACCTCTCTCTCTCGGTGTGCCCCCTAGCGATACAGTGAGGCGATATCATCATCATACCCTGTACGCATTGTAAGATTTGTAGGTGAAAGGGCGTTATGATTGCAGAGCTGGCAGAGCAGAGATATGGTTTGATTAGGTTATGATCTAGATTAGACTAAAGTTTTATTAGATAAAATATAGTTATATGGAATATAGTTATATATAGAATATATGTAAATAATACTTTAGGATACTTATATTAATATATTTGGTCTGCTTCGATTATAAACTTTTTATCGTTTAAATAAACCTTCTTTTGTTCAATATATTTTATATAATTTTAAAAATGTTTAACTTTGTTGAATAAAATGTAATGTATTTTAAAGCAAAATTAAATTTTACTATCATTTAAATATTTATTTCAACATTTAAGTATAAGCGGCTAGCCAAAAAGTTGAGAATAGTTTTAGAATTAGGTAAAACATTTTTTTTTTAAACTTTAGGTTAGACTTGTATTTAGATAAATATATATAGATATATAAATTATTATGCATATATACATATATTTCAAAATGTTGAGCTGGTAATCTTTTTAACTAAAAATTAATTAATTATTCAATATATTTACAGGGTATCTGTGTGTGCCACCCACACGTGCTGTTAGCATTGCCTGGCTGTCTTCTCGTTGTTGCTGTAGCTCTTTTTTTGCGTGCTTTGTGACTAATATGCAAACAAGCGAGCGGCAACAACAACTTGGCCAATAACTTAACTTGGCTCTGATGCAGCCAGACACGCACACTCACTCACACACACACACACACTCACACACTGAGAAACAGCATTTACGCACTTGCTGCCATTCGATGCGAACCACGAAAAACAAGTCCAAGTCCGTCGAGACCATAAAAATAAGATTAGCACACGCTTCGCAGCGGCAACTGTTGTTGCTCAGTTCGATGTTGCTGTTGTCGATTGCTGAGCTTAGTCTTGTTGTTGTTGTTGCTGTTGTTGGTGGCTGCTGTTTTGGGTTAACGTTGGGTGTTTGTTTTGGCTCGTTTGCCTGCTCGTTCCTTTTAGCACATCCCAATAGCTGAAGCGTTTGGGTACGCATTGTGTGCCAAAAGGATTTTTAATGTCTGCCCGTTACGGTTAACCCCCAAATGTGGGTTAAATGTAGCCCAGCACAGACCAAAGCAAAAAAAAAAAAAAAACTAAAACTTGTCTCACTTAAGCGTTTAATTTATGTGAATATGGCACAGAGTTTTCAGTTTTTAGTGGCCGACCAGATCATTTTATGCTGATGAGATCGTTAAACTTATTATTGGTTTGCCGTTAAGAGTTGTGAAAAGCTGTGAAAACTATGCGGCAAATGTATGAATGTTTGGAAATTAGGAGAAACTGTTATGGGGCTTAAATATGAATGGGAATAGATTGTTCAATGGTTTGTTTAGATATCGGCAAATTGCTATGAGGCGGTAAATAGTAGAATATAGTCTCTTTAGATTGGACTAAATAAGTTATTTTTTTAGTCTTTAATCAATTTTGTATTTTGAGACTATTTTTAGACATTTTCGACATTAACATTATTTTAGTTGACTCGTGAGTTAATGTTACAAATGGGTGTGTAGTTTAAACTGGTGATTTTCTTGGAGATACTTATATTAGTTGTGCCCTTTTGACTAGTCGAAAATTAATAGTTCGTTTGACTAAGGCGGTTACTAGTTAAAAAAAAAAAAAAAAATGAATTAATGTTAATTAACAGAGCATTCACATTAATATGTTAACTCACTGTTAATAAGCATTTTTCACCCTGCTACTCATTTCTCTTTGCCTATTGCGTCTGAAAATAGCTGTTGTAATTTTCCATTTTCCAATAATTATTTATTGTTTTCAAATAAACCCAGTTTTTTGCTGAAATGAATCTATATTATTAAATTTGAGCGTATAAATTGAAGCATATAAACAAAAATATATTCTTTATGCTCTAAAGTACTCATTCGCCTACACTCATTTTTCAGTCATATAGCTTCTGCATCTATTCATATTTTTATCCGCACGTTTCATCACAATAATTTATGTTATTTTTATGTACTTTATGGGAAATAACATTTGTATCACTTTAATCGTGACTGTGTTTTTCTTTAATTGCTCTTCAGATAATATCTGTACATATCCCTATCCTATCCATTCTCTCTAATCTTTCATTTCAAACAGCATTTAGTCGAGCCCGTAAACATTCCCCATTTAATTCAATTCTCTTTGCAATGCCCTTTTGATACAACTTCGTCCATACAAGTGACTTGATTCAGTCAGACTCTACACCTTGTTGTTGGCTCCGGCTTTCTTGGCTCCTCCCCGCCAACTCTTGTGGCTTCTCTTCGTTGATTCACATCAAGATACATTTGTATCTCACACGCTGGCGAACAAAAAGCGCGCATGTATAAATATTTTTTATTAGCTTTTTCTTCACGCGCCGCCTCGTTTGGCTTCTGGGCAGAAAAGGGGGCACGTGGGCGGGGCAGGAGCCGGCGCAACCATATCATATATCAATGGCACATACACAGAGACAGAGAGGGATAGAGAGCGAGGGGAGAGAGAGGGAGAGAGAGAGGCAATCGCGCTTGGGTTCTTTGGCCCAAAGCCCATTCCGATGCGTCGGCGAGGATAATCGCGCACTTTTATGAATGCTGCGAATATTTTCTCATTCAGCAGCAGCAACAACAACGACAACAACTAAAAGCAGAAGAAGGGGAGCAGCTGCCACGCCTGTCGGTATCTGCGCTGCGTGCCTGGGCACTGGGGTCGCTGTGACTTGTGGGTCCAAAGGTCAATGCTGAACCGGCACGATCCGAACTGCATAACCACTTAACATTCCACATGACTCAAGGTCGGCCACGCACATTCCTCCCGGCAGTGAGGTCCTGTTGTCGTTGAAAGCGACCGAACGCGCTGCTGCCATTAGGAAAACAAACGTGAGAGTTTGTATGTTGAACGTGCGTGCAAGGAGTTAATTTAATAGCTGCGCGTAATATAGAGCAAAGCCTCGAAAAGTATGCAAACGGTTTGCTGTTACACATCGGCAAAAGACAATAGAAATCAGCAGAGACACAAACCATTATGCGAAAATCGGATATTATATAGACTATAATACTCACAAGTTCATTACTGGATGATTTTAATATCATTAGTTTTTATCAGAAAAACTATTGGATACTTGTAAGGAGTACAGATCTCAAGGAGCTAGAAGTGGGCGGCTTCTAGAGGATCGAACACAATATTTTTTCGGTTTCTATAGCCTTATTTGCAGATTATTCATACATTTAAATATGGGTTATATGATCAAAATCGAAATCTTATTACACTCTAATTTATATTTGTTCCAAGAACATATTTAAAATTCAAGCAGACGCAGACAGTTGATTCCGTCGAATATATGTCTATTAGAAACAAATGTTTAATAAAATACAAATTGTAAGCCCTCCTCCGACACATGTACAATTGGAATTTCAATAGGTTATTCTATAATAAATATATATGTACTAGAAGCTAGTTGCCTGGTCTGTATACTCCTGGAAATGTATAGCGCAAGAGCAATTGGGTAAATGGATAAATGGTTGAAATTGTTGCAAATTTTGTTGTATTTCGCTTTGCATAGATTTTCCGTGCAATTAAAATGCATAAATGCGAAATTTTTCCAGCGAAAATTGTGTTAATGCTTAATTCTATATAAATGTTTGCCATATTCGCTTACCAAATGCAAGCAGAAACAAAAATTAGCACGCACTTCCACACACATGAGAGTCATAAAAATGCAACATTGTAAAGGCAATTGTGGAAAAAGTGTTAAATTCAAATTTCTCAACAAATATTGAATACTCTTATTCAATTGAATTGCATGTAATTATTAATAATAGTTAAATAGAAACTCTTGATGTTACCCTGCATTAAATTATCGTAATTTTTAATATTTTTTATAATGTTAACAAAAATTATTAATTTTTTATATTACAAATTAAAAATTGACAGAAAAATAATTCAAAATAATTTATTTATGTTTAAAACTAAAACGAACAAAACAATAGATTTTACTGATTCTAAAATAATTCAAAGAGCTTCAATTCTTTTGACTGCAGCGCAATGGTGAGAAATTTATATGAATTTTGTCTTGTACATCGATTCTGGAATCCGTTTTATGTCTATATAAAATATAGAATTATCATATACACTCATCTTACCTTTATCCTCTACTGTATCCAATGAGTTCACCTTTTCTTAGTATCCATTTGTACTTAAGGGTATGCAAAAAGTTGTGCACGGGAAATTAAGCGCATTTAGCATGGAGAGCAATCCATGATGAGGGGATGAGAGCGTGGAGGGCTGCCGGCCAAGCGCTGCAGCTTTATGTAAATTTCTCTCTGTATCTGACTGTGTGTCTGTCGCTCTAGATGTGTGTGTGTGTGTGCGTGTGAATGCGTTTGTGTCCGTGTGAGTTGCAATTTAAGCGCTGCGGCATTTGCCGTTTGTCGGCATATCAGCTGCACGGCGGCAACAGCTACCTGTATTTAAGTCCTGCCTCGCACACTCGTTCTGTCGCGCTCTGCGTCTCTCTACCTTTGTGGGCGTGTGTGTATGTGTGTGTGGGGTGGGGGGAATTAATTATGCAGGCGTATCATGGCAAACATCAGCCATTGCCATGCCTTGCCACGCCCACTGCGTATGCGGTTTTAATTTGCGAGCCCACGCGCTCGCTGGCACGCTCGTCTGCCTGCCTGCGCTGCGTTGCACTGATCCTTCTGCACATGCCACGCCTCCACTTCCGTATTAACGCCCACTGCGTGCTGCTGCTTCTGCTACTGCTGCTGCTGCGGCTGTTTGCGTAGTCGCAGAGTTTTCGTTCTGTTTGCATTTCCGTGTGATTTCACATGCCCAAAAACGAATCGAATGGATTTGCCGCACTTGTGTCCTCCACAGCCACTTTAATTGATTTCCTCATTGTCTATAGGCGGTAGAAGAGACGTCTTGCCCCTCCCTCTCTGTGTCCCCTCTCTTTTCATTAAACATCTCGTAATTTCGCTGTTTTTGGTCTGTTTAACGTTAAGTCTCGAGAAGACTTCAAACAGGACTTGCGTCCTGAACATGGGTTCACTTTAATTTGTCTACTTTTGTTATTGTCTATATTTTCTTATTATTTCTTTTTTAGTTTCCCTATTCTACCATATATAGTCTCTCTAGAGTAACGTTAATCGACATCTTCCCTCTCATTCTTAATAGACTTCTTCATTTTCTTTCTTAGAAACTCTAATTGATTTTCTTACTTTCTCTCTTTCTTCCCTTCGCCTTCACTCTCTCACTATCTCTTCTCTCTTTCTTTCATAGACTTTCATATACTTCTTTATTTTAAGCTTGCTGGCCTTTCGGAATTATTTTCGCGTCTTCCTTAGCAACTCTAATTGATTTTCTTACTCTCACATGCTCTCTCTCTGTCTCTCTCTTCCTCTCTCATTCACTCTCTCTTACTATCTCTTTCCCTTTGTCTATCTTATCTCTCATTTATTTTGCTTGCCGTCTTAGCCGCCAGGGGGCGCCCGCATCATTAACCCTTTTGGGCGCTGCCTGTTTATAAATTCTATAAATTTTAGATCATAATGCTAAAACCTGCCTTCACATGTGTCTGTATGTGTGTGTGTGTGTGGGAAAACTACGTGTGTTGCGTGTTTTGTTTTCCAAATTGCGGTTAGTATATGAGTGTGTGGATATGTGCTATCAGCTAAGCCATTTGTTATGCATTTTCATTAGAAGTTTGCCAGCTGCTCGGCCATTATCATTAGCATGGCCAAAAGTGCAAACAAGAGTGAGAGATTATCGCATACATAATGCTAATTGTTATACCTCAAATTTAACGACAGGTGGCGTATTGAGCATGATACAAGACTGGAAGTGGGTCAAGGTTTGCTTAAGACAGGATTCGGTTTACATTACAGAACGTAACATTTTCAGAATGGAATATCAGGGAACTAAATTCTTGAAAAAAATATAGAAATTACGAAATTTCAAATATACATATATTCAGCTTAAATGCGAGGCGAGCCATGGAAACGAGCGCAAGGTCTAGAAATCTATTGGGTAAAAATCATTGCATACCTCCAGGGGCAATCGACGCAACAGTTCCCTGTTAAATAACAGCTGCTGCTTCTGTAAAAGAATTTATGCTAAGTAGGCTGTTAAATAGCTATTAGCAAAGCAAGAGGTCCTAGATGATTAAGCATAAATCTTTTCTTCTTCAATATAAATTATTACCTTGTTGACCCCTGCTCAGCAGGTTACTCCAGATTCGCAATAAAACCAATATTTTTTGTAATATACACACATATATACGTTTTTTTTTTGTTTTGTTTTATTTTTTATCATATTTATTTGGATTTTCGCATAGTAATAATAATTTCATCAATTATTTATAAGTATGGTTTGCTTGATGATGCTTAAATGTGTTTTGTTTCTTTACATTAAAATTTATACTAAAGTTAGAAATAAAATGTGTTGAAATGTTTGGTTTGTGTTTTGCATATATATATTAATGCATATGTATAATGTGTATATATATATATATATATATTTCTAATTTAACTTTTAAAAACAAGACATAAATGCTTAAATATTTATGTGTTGTGTATGAAGTTTAATAAATATGAATAATGGCTCATTGTTGCTGAATACTTTGAAATTAATTGATTTTTGAATAGGCTCATAAAATATAATGAATAAACTGTTTATTCACGTTTGATTTATCTCCTTTTTTTGAATGCATTTGGGACTCATTTCAATTGCAAAATAAATGACCTTAAGTGTGCGATTTGAGGGCTTAATCGAACAGAAAAAAATGTACAATTAAATACTAATATTCTAATATTAATTTCGTGTTTTTACGTTTTGCTTTTGCAATTTATTGCCAAATGTTCACAAACTGAATTAAACTCGTATCTAGAATAAATTTATATATTTAAACTGAAGTTTAAAATTATTTTACTTTTGTCTTTGTTGCAGTTGTTGTTGTTGTTGTTGGTGGGTTTATTGAATGGCTTTTGAATTAATAAACAATTCTGTATAGATAAAATGTGGGTAGAGAGGGAGAGAGAGAGAGCGAAAGTTATTGTGAGCGAGATGAAAAGTTAATGATAGCTACAAATAGATACAGTCGGATATATATATATATGTATTTATTTCCTTGGATAATATGTATAGATACTCTCTATATATATATATGGTATTTATGTATGTTGTGTATAATATGCTCATTAAATGCTCTCAATTGAGACAAATCATGTACAAGAACAACTTTGACTAGAAATTAAATTATGAGTTAGTATTTAATTAATACCAAATGCTTAACATTTCGTTTTCTCTCTGTGTGTTTCATATATTGTGAGCAGTATAGAGTTTATCTCATCCTCTTCTGTATTCAACTTGAGTGGATAGTTCTCTCTAAACATATATATATATATATACTATATATTCGTATGTTGTATGATTAAAATTGCTAATAATATTACGTTTATTGTTTTTCGTATTTTTTTCGTATTTTTTCTTTCTTTTTGTTTTTGGTTTTTATAATTAAATAACATAACATTAGTAAATTTAAACTAAGATCCAGTCAATGTATATTTTGGAATATTTTCTTCTTCTTTTTTGTTTGTTTGCTTCACACACAATTAATAGAATTATTGAGTTGTTCTCTAATATATTAGATTATAATAATCTGCGTCAACTATACATCGAATACACATCGATATGAGATGAGATACCCCTCCTGGAGTTTCCAGATCTCTTTGTAATAGATGGAAATTGGATTCTGAAAGGATATTAAAACTTTGGCATGCCAAAGTTTTTCTCACTTGTTTTTGTTTTTCTATATTTTTCGAATAAACTTCAATGCTAATTTAAAAGTCAATTTAATTTTTGTTTTGTTTTTTATCTTTACAGCTATTTAAGATGATCTGAATTAGGGTCGCAAAAAAGGTGCTGTATAAGAGCTAATTTCGATCAGCGGATATATGTTCGTGTTCTGTATAGGATATGCAACTAAATTCCCTTCCGTTTCTCATTCGACAGGTTTCGGCATTCGAAACTTGCTTTGAATTGATTTCTAAAAACTCAATTCATTCGCTGCGTCGTTTAACTGCTTTTCGTATAACTGTTTTTATACTAATACTTGTTGGGTTCCGGTTCCGGTTCCAGTTCCGTGCTACGCATTTACGACATGTCCACCGCATTATAGTTGTTCATCGGATGCAAGGTTTGCTCATGGTAATTGGGACAACGTCCGATCTTGTCCATATAGGGTCCATACTGACAGGTGGGCGGCTTGCAGCGTCCCTCCTTGATGCACCTGTACAGGGGAGGAAAGAGAGCAAATATATTAATTATGGTTGTATAAAGAGATTTCGACTTCTTCCATCTCTACTCACTTGCGATCTTCCAAGGAGAAGTGCTCGCTGCCTCGCTTGCGATAATCGCAATCGTAGTTGCTCGAGGAGCAATCGCACCTGCATTGCCCATCGTTCTGTAGGATGCGCTCGAAGTGTCCCGGACAGTTGCAGTTGAGCATGGTGGCACGCTGCACCACTGCACCGCTGCTGGAGATGATGCCCTCTGCATAGTAGTTGCTGCGATCGATGCAATGGCATTCGGTGTGGTTGACAAAGGTCAACATTTCCGGCTTGGATCGTTTGTCTTTGTGGGTCTTGACCTGCAACAGAGACGCACAATGGGGTTAACGCCGTTTAGCTAGCAGCCAATTCCTAATTGGACTTTAATTGAGAGTGTGCACTATATTAAACACAGCTGTGCAGATACATATGTATATAGGCGATATCTAGGTTGTCCTCTTTATTGAAAGGCTAACCCGGTTAATTTGCATATGCAGATTGTTATTCAAAAGTTTCATTAAGCATGTGTGTGAGTGGGTGAGTGTGTGTGAGTGTGTGTCTGATGGTATCTGAATGCTCCTTAAGCTGAATGTTCATCAAACTTGTCGTCATTGTTATTCTTGCTTCTATAGCTCTTGTAATTCTAAATGAGTTGTCAGCTGTCAGTTGCCAGTTGAAAAGGCACACAGGGCCGTAGGCAGAACTTAGTTGTAAGGGGGTTTGCAGTCATAGAGATATTTTCGAATATTGATATAGGTGGAACTGTGAGTGTAGGTAAAACTTAAATGTAATTTGCTTTAAAATATTTTAATTTTTATTATTATATACTTTGTGAAAAAGTTGTTGTGGCTTGCAGAGCTGTTAGTTTTTCCATTTGAATGGAAATTCAAAATGGATTTACCTTTTGAAAACCCATTTTGCATTTCCATTCAAATGGAAAAATTAACAGCTCTGGTGGCTTGATTTATATTATATTAAAAACCTTTAAGATTCTAAAATAATCAAATCACATTAATTATGTTTATATGAAAATATATAATTTAAAAGGATTAATTTACAAATTTGTTTTGATTTTGTATTATTATTATTATTTTATTTTGATTTGTTTTGTTTTGTTTTACATATTTAAAAATGTATTAAATAACTATTTCTTTCAAATATTTTGTCAACAAATTATTAGAATATTTTTTAAAATTTACTTGATCTTTAAAAATTTATTAAAATAAAAAAACAAATACAAATAAAATTTTATTAGCAACAAATAAATTTTATTTGAATGCAATTCATTTTCATATAAATGAAATAAAAAAAAAAATAAATAAATAAAAAAATAAATAAAGAAAAAAATTAAAATAATAATAATTATTTACTATGTATTTGACTTTTTTTTTATTTCCAAAAAAAAAAAATAATAAAATAATACGTAAAAAAATGAAAATAGATTATAATGTAAATTAAAATATGTTAAATCATAAAGCTGAATTCTTGCTTTGTCCACACTCTCCCTTTCAGTAGCCCCCCATTGGACTAAGCCCCTGAGTTTTTACCATTAGGAGACAAACTTGAACAGCTTCTGTTGCGCTGCCTTGCGAAACGCTAAGCTCCGAGTTGGGCGCCGTCGTTTGGGGCTGCATGACAAGTGCAAAATGATGAAATGCCATATGAATTGCATAAATTAAGCTGGATTCGTTTAATTAAAATTACAGCTCCGGTTATTAATCAAGCTAAGTAAATAGCTAGCAGTCAGCAGCCAGCAGTGAGCAGCCAGCAGTCATGAGCCAGCAAATGCCCACAAAATGTTGCCAGCCACAGAAAATATCCAAAGATGCAAAACCGAAAGCGGTCGAGCATTGAATTTTGATTGGACGCATCAAAGCAGAAAACTGACAACTGATCAAAAATAATATAAAAATTGAAACTGAAATTCTGAGCGAGCTTTGAAACCTTTTTTATGCCTTGTTACGCATGCCCACACACACACATGCATACAATTTTCTATTTTCTATATACGCCAAAAATGCAAAGCATGAAAATTAAATTTTTCACATTTTAGTAATGCTCTGATGCAATAGAGTGTGTGGATAGTAGAGGGCATATTGATGTCACAGGCAGTGCGAGAAATTTCTATTGAATTCTATTAGTAAATGAGAAAATTTTATAAAATATTATGTGAGCTTTAACTGAAGATAGAAGAGTATATATATATATGTATATAGTCATATTCGCAAAAATTCATTTATTTGGATATTTTGTTAAGCAAAGGAGTGTATATATATTTCATCTCTGTATGTTAGATAAGGAGAAAATATATATTTTTTTGATTAAATTATATAAATAAAATAAAAAATATTAATAAAATTATGTATGTGTTTAAGTAAAAAAATACATATATATTTGTTTTTTTTTTTTATATATATTTATTTACTCATGCAAATATGCATATTTCTTTTTAATTATATTTTCATATATTTATTTATATTTTTAATATATATTTTTTATATCAATATTTTCTCTTATTTATTTAATTTATATCAAACTTAGTTTTTCAAACATAACTCCAGAACGCATATTAAAATTGTGCTATATAATTTCTCATGAGGTGCGCACATGTTATAAATATTTTACTTTTTATATAACTCAGCTTCAGTCTCTCTCTTCTCTCTCTTTATCCTCCACTCATGCACTCTCTCCAGTCGACCACACTTTCTTTTTAAACTTAAGTTTTTGGTGGAATGCTTATGCAAATTTTTGAATGCAACGAATTGAAAAAGTTTTGCATGCTCGACATGTCGCTCACAGACACGCCCAACGTACCGCCCCCATTTTAGCATGCATTTGTGTGCGTGTGTGTGTGCGTGTGTTTGCGAAATATAAAATTGAAGAAAATTGCAGCAGGCACAAGAGTCGAAAATGCTGCTGAGCTCAAGCTTCAAGAGCTGAAGCAGCACAATAATTGCCGGAAACGGAAGTGCAAAGTGCTGCTGTTACTTGCTGTTGCATTGTTGTTGCTGCTGCTGTTGCTGTTGCTGTTGTTTTTGCTTTCCTGACTGTTGTTGATATTTGAACTGCAACCGCATCTTAAATTGCTGCAAAGTGGTTGAGCCGCCTGCCCATAGCATGATATATGCCATAAATACATATGAATACGAGTTTTGGACTCTCTCGACTACACTTTGTTTTACTTTTTGCGCAAGATGGCGTCACTACGCCCCCACCTCCTTCCAGCCACGCCCCTAATTGGGCTAAGCCTGTGCCACATATAGTATATAAATGTGCATAGTATATGCAAATGTAGTCGTCGGCCCTCTCGTGTGCACACTCTGGACTCGAGCAATTAGTCAGTTATTGCTTTGTAGTAGGCACCCGGAGCACTCGAGCGCTCTGTGCAGAGCCAAGGACTAAGGGCTAAGGACGGAGGACATAGGACTAAGTACGAAGGACTCATATAAAATGTAGTTTAATTTTTTGTATGGTATTGTATGCAAGCGTTTATGTTATTGACACTAATTGACAGTGTTGGCAAGTGCCCGATTCTAAGTGAGTAAGAGAGCAGGCGTAATGTGAACTGTAGAACTAACCGGCATTGCTCGACGAACTATTTGATGAATGTATCTAAATGATCTTTGATTTGATATTTCTTCTTGATATTTTCTCTCATTTTAAATGTACTTATAACACTAAATAAAATACAGTCTAAAATTTATGAACCATCTAATAACTTTTTCGCTAAATTTCAACTACTTATATGGAATTTCCAAAAACTTTCAACTGACGTCAAATTAAGTTCCTTTTCATGCACTCAATTTGGCTTCAGCAAAGTCTTACTTTGACTCGCATATGCGAAACCTTTCCTTGCATAGAGCATCACGCATCTAATTATGACTGCTGTTGCCTTTTTCGCTACACTTTTGCTGCAGCCACAGCCAAACAGGAAAAACTTCTCATTACATGTACTGTAAGCTCTTTACTTGATGGGTTTTAATTTTGATACACATTTTTGCTGCGCTTGCTGACAGGGAGACGTACACAAAAGCAAACACATACTCCAGTGCAAGAAGGAAGCAACAGGAAGAAGCTCGTTGGAGCAGAAGACACGCCCTCACATGCACTGGGCGTGGCAGCGCTTAATTATCCAATAAAAGTTAAGCCATGCCACAGGAATTATGAGAGGGCGAAGCCTTCTGAGACAAAGAGTGAGAGTCAAGAAAGTCTCTTAATACTTAAACTTGAGAAAAGTTTAACTAAAAATTACGCTTTGAATGCCCTACAATGATTTTTAATATATAAAATAGAAAATAAAAAAATAATACTATATTCAAAATATATATAAATGAATATACCAACAAATAAATTAATATCAAAAATATAAATAAACTTATTAAAAAAAATTAAAATATATGTAAAAAAATAAATAAATTATATATAAATATAAAATTTTTAGAAAAATGTAAAAAATATAAAAATAAAATATATGCAAAATAGAAAAAAATTATATAAAAATAATAAATTTAATAAAGGAATATATACAAACATTTTAAAATTAAAAAAAAATTAAATAAATAAAAATAAAAAATTATTTAAGAACAACAATAACAAATATAAGAAATAAACTTAAATATGTAAGCGTAAACAAATATTAAATAAATAATAAAATATAGAAATTATGAATACTAAATTTATTTTATTAAAATAAATGTAATACATTTGTATACACGATTATTATCTATATATATATTCTCTATATATATATTCTCTAAGAAATAACATGATATTTGAATAACGACAAAAATATATAAATCATAAACTATAAATTTTAAATGATATTTCCTTTAACATATTGCAGCTTATTCAATGTCAACTCTCATGTGAAATAAACATCATTCAGCTTAAACACAAATTTGTTCTCGATGGTCACTCTTGGGCCAAACTAAAGTTGCATGTCTGCGAAAATGTTATCTGCCAGCTTAAGCATACAAAATATTACAAGGAAAAAAGCACAAAAATTTATGGACAGGAGCAGGGCGTAGCAAAATGCAATGGAGAGCAGGGCGTGCCAGGGAAGAGGGAAGAGGATAGATGGGAGATGGGAGAGATGAGAGGGGAAAGGGGAGCAGGAAGCTAAAGTTTGCGCACACGATGTCATTGAGAGGTGTCAAGTGCCAGGCAAACAGCTTGAGACCAGCACGAGCAGGACAACACAGAGCGAGAGAGATGGAGAGAGAGAGAGAGAGAGAGAGAGAGAGAGAGAGAGAGAGAGAGAGAGAGAGAGACAGAGAAAGAGAGAGAGAGAGTTGCAGCACGGCATCAAAAAAACATTCTTACAAAACATAATTTATGTTGCGCAAATTTTGTTGGAGTCAAAAGGTAGACGGAGAGAGGGTGAATGAGGGCGAGTGAGGACGGCGAAGGGCGGGGAGGGGCCGTGTGTTTGTGAATTGTTGGCCAGCCAAAGTGCAATGCCCCCTGCGATCCACTCCAGACAGAGCCGGGCCGACCCAAGCGAGCGAGCGGGCGAGATTTATGAAGGCTTTTTTTTGCCTCTGGTTCTGGGTTCAATGCACCCGCAATGCGAAAAGAGATGTCGTTACTTTCACCCGCAGCTAGAAGAGCGACGTGAAAGCCAACGCCTCCACATGGCGTGCAGGTCCACAGCCGTAGCCAGAGCCACAGCCACTTCTGTATCCACATCCACATCCACATCCATATCCATGTCGATGTCCATGTCGATGTCGCCCACCTGGCTAACATTGGCATTGGCGTAAGTAAAAGTCAATTGGCTGACAGGCAAAACGTTGCCCGACTTTAATTAATTTGCAACAAAATGTGGCGCAATTCGCTGCAGTGCTTCAGGCCGGCGCATGCATAATCCAAGCCGGGTGGGTGGAGTCCACAGCCCACAGTCGCCAGACGCAGAGTAAACATTAATTTTGCTTATTAAACAATGAGGCGACAGCGGAGCGCGGCGTCTGCGTGTGCATGTGGCACTTGCAACTTGCTTCGTGCCACATGCGCTGCGTAATGCAATTTCGACAGTTGAAAATCCCAACAGTTGGCAGCAGCTGCAACATAAATGCAAAGCACGTAAACAGGTAGCCAGCGGGCGTGGCTGGGGGAGGCACCTGCCTGCCTGCCTACCCCTAATGCCCAGTTGGCACAAAACTTTTGTGAGCCGAACTTTATGCCCGAATATAAGCGACGACAGTTGCAGATTTTATAAAATTATTCAACACTTAGTTGAGCACATTGACAGCTGTCTGTGTATGAGAGAGAGGGGGAGAGATAGAGAAAGAGAGAGGGACAGAGGCAGCCTAGTCAAGAGATAGTCAAGTGCACCTCAGCACAACTAATTTTTGGTATATGCAGTCCTTAAGGGCAACAGCTGGAAGCTTAGCCCGGATTACATGCACTCTGGCATAAACTTTTCATAAACTAAATTATTCAGTTCTATAAGTTGCAAATATACAAATAAATACACAAACGAATGTATATACATAAATAGTTTTTCGAAGACATTTATAATACGTATGAGCACTGTGGGAATGTGTCAAGTTTTGCATTGAATTTAGTTACTATGCTAACTTTTGTGTATGTGTATACACATATACATATACATATACATATACATACATGTATAACTTTAGTACAGCTGAAATTTTATATTGAATTATAGCATAAGAGTTTCTGTAAATATTTTGCTTTGTAAATTTTGCAGGTCATGTATTTGTTGATTATTATTAATTGACTTATGGGCAAGGTTTAACTGACAAAATGTATGTAGCTTGTCTCTATGACAGGAACTTTCCATTTCTTTCATGGGGAGACTTCGCTTTTGACTGTTGGTACTTCTGCGTCTTACTGCTCTAACCAGTTGAGAATTATACGCTAACAGCTTTTGCAAAGAGAGTCAAAGAAAGTGAAGCCAATGCTTGATTTTTGTATGCTTACAACTATAAAGCATCGATTTTCAACTACTAAACAGAAATAAAATATTCTAAACAAGCTATATACGAAATAGAATATTTTTATTTATACTTTTTAGGATCTTTACTTATTATTTATTTGAAATTAAGTATCAAAATTTTACTAAAATTGAAAACAAAATTTCAATAATTTAAAACTCCATAATAAATAGATTCCATTTTAAATTTAAGTCAATTTAATGAATTTAATTTAAATTTTAAATATTTCATTTATACACATTTAATTCATTTTCATTACATTTTATCGTTGTCTAGGCCCTACAGCTCTCACTTTTTAATTTCGAGCCCTTTTGTGGCTAACCAAATTGTTGGCCAACAATGAACCGCTGCCATTAATTGAGGCGTGGGCGTAAATAGTTGCATAAATAGGATCTGCAGCTCATGAATGAGTTTTCATTAAATTCGCTGTTTCGTTTAAAATGCGCGCCCCTTTTTTTATTATCATTATCATTAACATTGTTCAGTTTGTAATTTCCTATCGTTGCGCACGGCTACAACGGCAGCAACTGCAACAACAATGCGCTCGACTATAAATATGCGAGGGTTGTCAGGAGAATATATAAACTAATAAGAGATATTTAATTCTTGAAAATATTCCAAATATTTTTTTTTTTATTTTGGTTTTATTTAAACTTTGACAATGTTATGTAGTTTATATAGTTATATTTATCTTTAGATTAAGTTTGGATTTCTATTTAGACTACCCTCGTTTTTAGCCATTCATATATATATGAGCCCAAAACTTTTAACCATTTGTCAAGAGTCGCTGCCTGCACATTGTGTTTGCTTTAGCTGCTATTTTCCTCATAGTTCCATAGCTCCCTCTCTGTCTCTCTTCCTCTGTCCCTTTCTATCTCTAGCTCTACCTTTTGCTCTCACTCGCTCTGTTGTTGTAATTGCTCTGATTGTTGTCGCAGTTGCGTTTGTTGTCGTTGCGCTTTATGGGGCGGGTCGTAGGTCATGCCTCAGGGCGCCATATTGCAACATAATTATATCGTTTCACCTTTTTACTTCAATTTTTTATTTTTGGTGTATTGTGTTCTTTGTGCCAGGGTGTGTGTGTGTGTGTGACTCGAAATGAGTTTTTAATGACGCAATGATAATTCAATTTGTTGCTGATTTATGCCACATCAAGTTTTTTCTCTCTGTAACGAGCATTCAATATGTTGAAATCGAGAATAAAATCATGCATTGTTTGTTGAATTTCTGACTTCTTTTTTATAGAGGGCGATTCATATGCCAGTTCGCTGCGATATGATTATCAGTTTTAATTAGCAATTAAACAATTATGACGGAGTCAAGTGAACGGATGTGCCGCGTGTAGGTAGTTAAGGCAAACTGATGTGTGTGTATTTCAATTCAATTTTGACAGTTGGTAAATTTAGTTTCTCGTTTAAGTGTTGGATTATTTTTAAGGTGGGGCAACACCTACGCTTAACTATATAAACAAAATATAATTATAATATTTAGAAGTTCTTTACCCAGAGTGATATTAAATGATTTTCAACATTTTTTTTTTGTTACTTAATTTTTATAGGTTTGGAAAGACTTAACAAATTCAAACTTAACCTTAACTTAAGGTAGAAAAAATTTGCATCAATTTAATAAAAAATTTGTCTACTACTGTTCTAGATCTGTCAAATTGAACTGCATTTGAATTCTTAGAGTTCACATTCACCTACAATAGCTAATAGTAAGCAGTTTTAGAGGCTTACCAAATATAGTTATCGATAGTTTTCAACTGTGAAAATATTCGATAAAATTTGCTAAAAGAATTTTATGATTTGGCGAATATCAACTTTCATATTATATCTCAAATGGAAATTGATTATTTAATAACTTTTAATCCAGATGGATTTTCATTATTATTTATGAAAATAAATATATATAAGTATCATGTAAATTTGTGAACAGTGTTGGGCACATTCAAAATCAGGAATCTGAGAGATTAATACATTCAATGATGTGCTTAATGCATTAATCTCCAATGTACAATAAATTTAAAGCCTTCGGCTTTTGTAGTACTCAAATGGGGCTTAAAAACTAAATGAAACAATTGATTTTGAACAATAATAATAATGCGATGGAATGAGTTTTAAATGGAGTCTAGCTGTAATTTTAAATTATTAAATAAATGTAAATAGTTTTTGTGAATAAAACTATTGTGATTTCTTTTTGTATTGATTTTATTACATTAGTCAGAGCTTGTATTTTAATAGACTTTGACTGACACTAGTAGTATAAGATTGTATAGATTTAATCTATATATTTGCCAACAAAGTTAGTAAAAGTAGTTATATAGTATAGGAATGCGTTGGCTTAGACTTTGTGAGAAATAATTTTATAGACTAGTTATTCACTCTCAAACATGAACTTTGGAGGACTCAGAAAACCTCTTGTCCTTTTCACTCTAACTATTAATTACAAAAATATGTACGCTGCAAGCTGATTTGAAATGCAAGTTCAATTCGTAATACTTACAAAGAAATACTTTTCGACTTTGTGGGTGCGCTTTGGGGCACAGATCTCGTTGCGACTGTGGCAGCAGCCGCTGTCCTCGGAGCAACGATGAACGAAGGTGCAGTGGGGCATGTAGATCTTGGATGGTTCGCGTGCGGCGCTCATGCAGCGCTTCTGTGGCAAGTGGCACGAGTTCTCCCTCAATACCTCTTCGATGTGTGCATTCGCTTTGGCTGCAAAGGCTGCAAAGTTAATTTAGTCGAAGAGTCTACTAGGTGGCTCCTTTGGCCCATTAATGCTTACCTTTGGCTTCCTCCCTTTCGCGTCGAGCATTGAGCACAGCTTCCGGCGTTCCCAGCAATTTCTCCTTGTGTGCAGTTTGGCTGCCAATGCGATTATGTGCGTAGTTATTATTGTTGTCCGGATTCTGTGAATGAAACCAAAAAAACGAAAATGAAAATTTGGTTAATACCAAAAACTTGCCCAAAAGCTAATTAATTGAATTGAAGCAGAGCTGAGCTGTGAATGCCCGCATTACGCATACGCCATGTGTGCCGGCACCCATAAAAGTCATCACTAAATAAAATTGCCATTTGTGCCGTGTGATGGCAATTTGTCACAATATTTATTATCGTCCACAGCGAGCAGGCAAGCAAGCACGCAGTCAGCAGGCAAGAGCTGCTGCTGCAGAGATTCAGGTAACGTGCCACACAAACATCAACTGCCAGAGAGGGGCGCCACTAGGGGCTGGCGAGGAGGAGTTGCTGCTCAATTGCTGCAGAACTTCATAAACTAAGAATTCATGTGTTTTCACAGTCGGCACAACAGTTACAACAATTGCCAACAACAATGGTCATAAGTAACAGGCACTGCAGAGCGAACGAGCAACGAATATTAAATACTGTTCCTTTATGCAGTTCAAGCAGTTGCAAGAAATTTAAAGGTTGGAGTTTATCAGTTGGTAAATTTTAATAGTGGTTGGGAATTATAAGTGAAAAAAACAAAGTCATAGTAATAAATATAATATAAATTATAAAAAATTCAAAATAAAATTAAGATCATTTTGTTGATTAAAATAAAATTAAATAAAACTAAAAATATAAATAAAATATTATTGTTATTTTATAAATAATAATAATAATAATAATAATAATAATAATAATAATAATAATAATAATGATATTTAAATAGTAATAATATTATAATAATATAAATAAATAAAAATATTTTGAAATAATAATTATAGAATTTAAATTTTGAAAATAAAAAAAGGTTTTGTATTGTAATTGTATGGTTTTGTAATTGTACAACAAATTAAATTAAACAAAACAATAATGATTAAATAACTAAAAATTATTAAACGAAATTATGATAATAATAATATGAATAATAAAACAATATAATAATAAAAGGAAAAATATAATATTTAGATCAGACTCTCTAAAATTCAAATTAAAGAAATAAAAATTTTTTTTTAAATAGTAAATAAAAAAATAATTTTCAAAAATTAGTTGACAATCAATCAATGAAATTTGTTAAATTTGTTCAAATTTATATATTTATAAATTCATGTCAATTATGCCAATATAGTTTATATATGTATATAAGTACAGCAAATCTATTCATATAGCCTATGGACCCTATTGTAGCGTGCTGTCATTTATAACAATGCCCACATACAAAACAAATTGGCAGTCCAGGCAATAAATACGAGCCACACAGCCGCACAAAACAATGCTCCTATGCTGGATGCTGCAGTGGGCTCTAAGTAGAACAACAATAACAACAACAGCAACAGCAACAATAACAATGAGCGAAGCAGAAGAAGAAAAAAAATGTTGACCAATGCGTACAATTGGCAATTTGTGAAGTTAAGCGAAATTAATGAGCAGGCAGGCAGAGGGCCAACAGCTAAGCCGCAGTCTCAGTCGCAGTCTCAGTCGCATCGGGCAGTGTTGGTAAACGAACAAAGCAGCAACGTGGGCGAGTGAATGTCTAAATAAGAGCTAAACAACAAAACCGCAGCTGAGACTTCAACTTCAACTTCAACTTGGACTTGGTCTCGTACTTGGACTTCATTCATTGTGGGGCAAATTCTTAAGATTATTCGACTGTTCATTAGTCAGGCAGGAGCAGGTAGGGGTAGGGGGTTAGGTTGGGGGCCCAGTGGTTGGTAGGAGCCATCAAGGTGCCGTTGGCATAAATCTTGGCGTCTTGGCATTTTATATATGTTCATTTTATTCCATTTCATTTGGCTTAGACCAAAACAATGGCCGGCTTTTGATGTAGCTCAATGATTTTTAGCGGTTTAACCTTGAGGCTTATGAATGGTCCATTGTTCGTAACGGGGGGTACACTCACACTCACACACAAACACACACAATACGGCGTTAATGCGCAAATATATGAAATTACTTTGGCATGAAGTGGAGTTCTTTGGTTTATGGTCAGCCGCATTGACCATTTGCCTGGCCTTAAGTCCAATTCAATTTGATTGAAACGAATGCCACGCCTCCACTCCCCTCTCTCTCTCATTCTCTCTTTTTCTCTCTTCTCTCTTAGCCTCCATCTCTGCAACAGCTGTAGTAGCTCTTAAGCTGACACAAATCGCTTTGTGGCCATCGATGCGATTGCCACTGCATAAAAAATTGTCCATAAAATGAAGGTAACATGCGGAATAAGCCGAAAACTGTGTAACATATTGGCAAAGATCGAGAAAATTGTTTGATTTGTATGTGTAGAATAAAGAAGGCTTAAGCTGATAAATAGTATTTATTGCAGGAATGAGAAAGAAATAATATTGAGTTATTCATTGCTGGAAGCAAGAATAATGTGATATAAATTAGTTTTAAATGTCAGAGATGGAGGAGTAGGAGAGGTGCCTTAAGTCAGAGAGAGAGAGAGAGAGAGAGAGAGAGAGAGAGAGAGAGAGAGAGAGAGAGAGAGAAGAGAGAGAGAGAGAGACAAAGAGAAAGATAATATGAGAGGGAGGGAAAGAGAGAGAAAGAAAAAGGGACGGACAGAGAGTGAGAGAAAGAGTGTGCATAGTAGGCACAGTCCTCTCTAGAGGTATAGCGAAAGGAACTGCGATAGAAGAGGACATGGAAATAAAAGATAAAAGAAAATGAAATGTAAGAGAAAATGAAGAGAGATGTGAGAAGACAGATGGGAAGAGAGAGAAGCGAAAATACAAATGTGGGAAGACAGATGCAAGGTGAAAGAAGAAGAGAAGTAGATGAGAGAAAGGAGAAGAAATAGAAAGATGGGAGAAAAATTAAAAAATATTGATGATAGACAAATGAAGAGAGAAGATAGAGCAGAGAAATGAGAAGGGAAAATAGAGAATCGAAAGCCGAAAATAAAACGAAACGGAGCCACAGTATAGTATAATTGAAATACATGAATAGATAAGGACAAAGAGAGGAGGCGATAAAAGAGAGAGATTGAGAGACAGACTAACATACTTAGATACATAGATCTTTTGTCAGTCCTAAGCGAAGTCATCAAGTCTGTATTATTCTATTCAATTCAATTCCTGCTATTCTGTTTATTATATATAATCATTGTCCACGTGGAATCAATTTCCTTTAATCAATTCAATACATGTATGTAAGTCAAAATATCTGACTACGCCTGGAGTAACTGGATGGGACATAATCTGAGTAACATTGATTAGCAGATATCCAATGGCCACTCTGCAGCTCTCTCTCTCCCTCTCAATCTCTCTCTCGCTTGTTCTCTGAGGGTATGTGGCACAAAGGCTGATTAAATTGAGCGGCTCGTTAGTCGCATAGGGCCAGCAGCTGATAATGAAGGTGCGCCTAACTACATTTAAGCAGCAACAAGAGCTCGGACTGAGTGAGAGGGAGAGAGAGAGAGGGATAGAGAGAGAGAGAAGTTTAGCTGTAATGCAGGCTGAGCCTCAACAAAGGGGATTGCCAGAGGCAGGGCACTCGCTAATGCGGCTGCTGTTGCTTTTGGCAGCTATTTAGATTAGCAACAGAGAACGAGAGAGAGGGAGAGGGAGAGGGAGAGAGAGAGGGAGAGAGAGATAAAGGTGTGGGAGTGCTAAGATAAACACACAGCTGTATTTGAAACTCTTTGGCAGAGATACCTGCCCGGTTGGCCTCATCAGCCCCGATTTGAATTACGGCGCAGTACAAATGCATCCCTTGTGTATGGCAACTGTATCAGATGGCGGGCTGCAGGACAATGGCCAAAAGATGAGATAGCAGCAGCCACAAAGCCCGTTTGCAGCTTTTGCGTTAAAAATTCATTCGTACAGCTGATAAAATTTAAAAGCCAACAATTCTTTAAAGTCAGTCAGACATCTGAGGTCGGCAATCAGGCACTTGGGAAATTTGCGCAGAAGCTGAAACAGCTCATAAATAAAATAAAATACCAACAGCCAACTGTGCGTGAGTGTGTGCCTGTGTGTCTGTGTGCGTGTGTGTGTGTGTGGGACGAAGCCTATGCGAACGTGTCGTATGCGCAATAATTAAGTTTCAAATGCCGAAGGCAAAAAATGTGACGTGCATGTGTAGGTGGTACAAAGGGTCCCGCTGGGCATTGGCAATAATAATATTAACAACTACAGCAACACAATAACAGCAACAAGAAAATCAACAATAATTACAACAGGTATATATGTATGTGTGCTATATATATGTATATGCAGGACAAGACTCGCCAAGCAGATACGCTGGGCGCTCAGACAATTTGTAGAAATATATTTAAGATTGAAAGTTTTATTTAGTCATAACTACTAACTATTTTAATTAAAAATTTGAGCTAGTTCCTACAGAAACATTTGTGAACTTTATCTTAGCGCCTATAACAGATTCTTCTTTTAGTATACTCTTCTCATATAACTTATCAATATTTAGCCAATTACAAGATATGTTATTTAAACTTATTTACAATCAATTACATTTTTTATAATTTTATTTTTTATCTTGAAGCGAATTTTAACTTTTTTCTTATTAAATCATTGAAGATGCTTCTTAATATTTCTCAAAATTATTTGCAGTATTTTTTGTAGAATTTTGTAGAATTATTAAATAATAAATATTGAATACAAAATATTTTATACCAAATTAAAAATAAATAAATAAATAAAGGAAATGTCATGAATGTCTTTGTTTTTAATTAAGGATATATTTAAAGAAATTCAGAGTATACAAAAATAAAATCAATTTTTTCTTTGCGATTATATTAACTTTTATATTATTTCACAGTTTAAAACAGAAGCAAAAATATATTATGTGACAGATGTTCCATTTTAATTTGACCAAAAGCCAAAGAAATGCTTAGGATAGCAATATGTAGATGTATATAATGATTAGCATAAGCTGCATTGTAGTCTTTGTGCAGAGCAGTAGTCAAAGCTTTAGCACACAAGTCTTTTGTGAAAATATAGAAAATAGAAACTTCAGTTTTTGCAATGAATAAAAACTAAGCTGCTTTGATAATAAAACAGAAATAATGCTAAGCCGCATTAAACAAACTATTCTAAATGCAGCCAACTTAATAGCGTACCCACTAAATAAGTGCAGCCAACTTAACAATGGCGCGCAGCTAGCAAGCGCAGCCAACTTAACTGAAAATTCTAAATAAATGAAATTTTAATACGCTTTTAATTGAATACTCATGTTGAGGCATTAGTATGCTCTTTGCTGTCTTTCACATACCAACAAAAATTAAAAAATCAATAAATAATTTGCCATAAATGTGAAGAATTTATAAACAAAGAGCAAGTACTGGAATTTTAAATGTTAATCAAACTCTTCCAATGTATATTTGATGAGTGCGGGCAAATCAAATGCCACAAAACCGTTTTTCAAAATGGCAGCCGGATATTTTGAAACCACCCACCGGGGTGCACACCGAGCACCACTATATGAGCCACAGTATGGCCCTCTAACAAGCAACAATAAATAATACAAATTTATGCGTTACCTCAAAAGAAAAACTTTTTGCTAACAATCAACTTTTGCACTGTAAAACTTTTATACATGTCTTTGGCGCTATCTCGCTCTCACTGTCTCCTAGCATCTCCCTCTCTTTCCTATACAGAACATAGTTTAGTGGCAACATCAACTTCATTGCCATTATAAAGTTGAACAAATAAAATTTATATGCATTTCAAAACGCATCTAGCAAACAGGTAACGAGGTCTGAACTTCAGGGTCCGGGGAAGGGGCGTGGCTAAAAGTTGTGAGAAGGCGTTGGGGGCTGTGGGTGGAAGCCAAGTGGAGGTTAAATTTGATGCAGCACATTCAGAGTGAGTAAACAATAATAATAACGAGAGCAATTTGTGGCAAATGCATGCAGCAGTTGCACTCCACACAAACACATACACATGTTGACTGCAGAAGTTAGCCAAAGAATTTATCCAACTTGAATCAGGAATTTGTATATATTTATAATGAAATTCAATAGACTTGTATTAAAATGCGAACGATTTGAGCCAATAAACAAGAGACAGCATAGACTGCTGAACGAAATTGAAATAAACTTTAAAGGATTTACTTAAATTTTGCATATGCTTAAAAAATATATTTTAGTAGCTTTAATTTTAAATACTGTTCTCAATTTTATGTAATATATTTTGGAATTTTTAAAATATTTTGTGTGTATTATAGAATTTAAATATATAAATTGACAGGAAAAATACTTCTTATAAAATTTAATTTGAATTTACTTAGCTCTAAAATACTTCATATATATTCAGAGATATTTAAATATTTATATTTATTTAAATACTTATATTTAATTATATTTTTATTATTAATTACATATTTCTATTTAAAAAATTATTTAATTTATTATATTATAATACATCAGATTTTTTTTCTGCTATATATTTATTTCTTTATTTTACAGAGTATTTTTTATTCAATGCATAAAAAGTTTCTTTCAGTATTCTCAAGCAAAGCAAAAAGAAAAATTTTACTTTATACTCCCATCTATCTAGTTGCAACTTTTGGATGCAGCTCCAGTTCCAGTTCCAGTTCCAGCTTCAGCCATCGTTCTTTTCCCTATGTTTCTGTCGCTATCTGACATTAACTTTTATATTTTTTCCGCTCACATAAATAATAAAAAAATTGCCATTGTTAGACGATGCGTATGCGCAATTCGCATGCAAAGCAGACAAATAAGGCAAACGAAGCGAACGAAGAGCGAAAGGAAAGCGCCGCAAAACAGGCAACAAAAAAGCGGAAACTTGGCTAAACGTGTTGCAGGCCGCACAGTTGCAAATGTAAATGCAAATGCGGATGCGAATGCGGATGTGGCTGCCAAAACGTTAAAGTGACAAACGAGGCAAACAACAAACCAAAAATTGCAATTGCAATTTAGTAAGGAAACGCGAGGAGTCTAATAAAAAAGATTCCCCTGTCCCCCACTCTCTCTCTCTCTTTCAGTCACTCGCTCTCTCTTTCTAGTATTGCTGTTGCTGTCAGCAACTGTTGCTGCAACTGACGCGCTGCAGCTAATAAATAAAAGCTGGAACTATTAACTTGACGGGCATTTGCCACTTGATGCCGCGAATATGACAAACAGCCCGACAGGCAGACAGACAGCCAGACAGACAGAGGGGAGGGCATGGGCGGCAGAGTGGGAGTGGCAGCATGTCTTGGGCAACAGTCAACAGCAGCTCGAGAGCAAAGTGTCTGACGTTTTTAATAAGCAGTCGCTGAACTTTGATGAAAGCAGCAACGGAACTAAGCAAACACCGACAGGCAGACTGACAGACAGACAGAGAAGCGTCTTCCTCTTCTTCAATTGGAAATAAAGTGAGTTAAGTGGAAGCAGCTGCTCCTTCAAAAAGGTGATCAATTTTGCTTGCAACGAAGCGGAAGTGTCATCAACAGATGTGCAGCAGGAGCAGCAGCTGCTGCAGTCGCCCACAATTAAATTCGCAGTAAAAGAGTCCTGCAGAGTTGATTTTCGCCTTTGCAATTTATGATTAGAATAAAGCTGAAAGGCAGCTTCTGTCTCTGCTTTTACTTTTGCTTCTGCGTCTGCTTCTGCTTTTGCTTCTGCTTCTGCTTCAACTGGACTCTGTCATAACTCATCAGGGATAAGCAGCTGATAGCTGAGCTGCCCGTCACGGGATTAAAATTTGTGCAGCTTCCATTCCATAGAGCGTAGCTCTTTGATTCTTGCTGTAATTGAATAAGGGATAAAGTTCCGGAGCAGTGGAAGTGATGGAGAATGAATATGCTAGAAATATTCATGAATTTAAGTACTATACAAATCTAATGAAAAATTTCGTGTATAAATTTATATAAATAATTTCTAAAGTTTAAATACTCAAATTAAAATTTAAATAAATAAATAATGTAAGAAATTGGAAGCCAAAGTTAATCTTCATAAATGATAAACTTGCTGAGATTTTGGCTTTTTATTTTGATTATCCTTAAGGCAAGAATAATAGCTCTTCAGCATATTGTATAATAATCTAAATGTGAAAGGAACTCATTCATTTTTTTTCGATAGCTTCTTCTTTTTCGCAGTATTCAGAGTATCTTCTAGTCGAGCACAGCCGATTGGAGCCATTTTACATAATGGGTAATGAAAATGCGATTTCACACTTCGAATACTATAAGAACTTATGAAATCAAGCTGCTGATAATTGATAAGGAAACTCAATTATAAAGCTTTTATTTACAATGAACCTCATTAAAGCTATTTGTATTTGGAACCATAGAGAAAATACAAGAGCATTTATGCTCGGACTATCAGAGATTGCTTAGCCTATTGTATATGAATAACATCTAATTAGCTCAGCTACAATATTCTTACAGATCTATGCAAGGCATAGATAAAATTAATTAAATGTAGTTACTTTACTTGCAAACTTTCTCATCATAAATCCAAGAGGTCCTGCGATAAAGATTACACCCGCCTTAACACTCGGAACATAGTAAGAATTTATGTATCTAACTACCGCGAATATATAAATTAATATGAAAACTTTGGCGCTCTCATTATTTAGCTTTTAGTTCAGCTGCAGACCGCAAGCAGAGCCGAAGAGCTGAGCAGCTGAACAGATGGTTTCTGGGCTAATTTATATGATGCTCAATTGCGAGCATCTTGGCCCGAGTTCGCCTTTTATCAGCGCAGCTGAGTTTATAATTCGCTCAACTGGTTTGCAATTCAAAAAACCGCAACGAGAGCCAAAAGTTTACTTTTGCATAGATAAAGAGACAGACAGAGGGAGAGAGAGAGAGAGAGAGAGAGTCGCAAATGCTTGCCAACTGGCAACTGGTGTGTGGCATGTGGCATGTGGCAACAGCAACTAAAAGCCAAAAGTGTCAAATTTATGAACGACTCAAAAATACCAGGAAAAACAGAAAGAGAGAGAGGGAGAGAGCAAAAATGCAGCTCCAGCTTTGGGCTGACCGTGCGAGGTCGAATCGGAGGATTCGAGGTTGAGCTGCAGCGCGTTTTATGCAAAGTTTTAAAGCCTGCTTTTAGGCGAAAAACACAAACCGCAAAAACTTTTTGCCGAATACTACAGGAAAAAAAACACAAAAGAGAGAATAAGAGCGAGCGGGAGAGTGTTAGTGCCGCATAGAGGGAGATAGCGAGAAAAGCCAAGCCAAGCAACAAAAACCAAAATGAATTTTCAGTGTTGCCAACTTTTTGCGGGCTTGTTGCTGTGGGCGCACCCAACAACACACACACACACACATATACACCCATATATTTACACACACAACACACACACAGCTGCAGCAGCCAAAAAGTTACGCATATTTTGCAAAATGCAAGCAAAGGCTCCGCCTTAGCGCCCAGCATTCTTTGGCAGAGCGTTAAGCGTTTGCCATAAATTCATTTAGTATGGCAACACTGGTCATAAATTTACAGCTATCGATTTGAGCGGAAATCCGCCAAAATAAATAAAAAACGAGACTGAGCGAGAGAGAGAAGAAGGGAAGAGAGAAGGGAAGGGAAGAGAAGAACTAAGCTAAAAGCCAGACGCCATAAAGTTGTTGTTCTCCTATATTGCTCTAGCTAAGTTAGTATTATTTTATTTTCGAGAGACAGTTATTTTGTTATCGATAACTTTTGAATCGAGTTTAGCTTTTAGTAATATATAACTTATTTTTATACACATATATCACAGAGCTCTCCGAATTCTTAAATTCAATTTAAATTCTTAAAGATAAGTGATAAATGAATGAATGCTAGATAAATCAGAATCTGTTTGAAAAATTGTTCAAGTTATTGCTGCTGATAGAGGACTAAACAAAGCTAAACAAATCTAATTCAGCTTACGTGATAGCTTTGCTTATTTTTTTTTAGCAATTATATTAATGGCCACTAATTTTATAAAAATAATATTGAAAATATATAACTCTGACTAGCTCATCCTGTTAACAGATTTTAAATTTCAACAATTTTGTATTTAATTTTTTTGAAATATTGACAAAAAATAATGAACTAAAAATTGAATTGACTTAATTGTGTTAAGTTTTTAATAATATTTAAATTACATATATTTTTTAAATTAAAGCAAAACTATGAGAAGCTTTATAAATATGTGATATGAGATAATTCTAGATTCAAGTTCTGGAATTATGTTAAAATATTATTTAATCAAATTCAGTTTTGTTGCTTTGGTTTTATTTTTAAATTAACTTTCATTTTTTTCTGTGATGAAATTCTTTAAGGTATGATTAGCAGATTCTGTCAAGAGAAGAAGAAGCTAATAAAATTCGAATAATATTTTTTTTAATATTTTAAATTTTAAACTCATTTCTTTGTATCACACAGTTGGCAAACTAAAAGTTGAAGGGATTTATCTTTCATCTTTGTAAACTTAGCTGTTGTTAGCCTTTCCTAAGTAAAAACATCTTGTTTTTATAAATAAATATGAAATCTTAGCAAATTCTGAAATCCTAACAACTTTCATTATCTGCATTCACATAGAGCATAACTATTTCGACTTTCAGCTTAAAGTTGTCTACACAAAAAATATTTATTTTGTTATTTTTTTTAGCTTCTGTAATTTCGTGGCATAAATCACATTTTTGCTGCGGGCGTGTGCGCAAAAGAGTTTCGGGGCAACAATTTAGCGCAAATGGAAAACGCAGCGGAAACGGAAATCGAAACGCCATTTGAGCAGGAACTGAGTTGGGATCGCAATTTGGGATCCAGGTTGGGTTCGGCGCTCGTTTTAATGTTGTCACAAATGTTGCAGCAATTAAAGCGACGAGCGTCAACGAGCGACTGCTGGAATGAGCCGCGTCTCATTATGTGCAAGTCTGATTGCCTTTTTGGGCTTTTGCACTTAATATTAATGAGTTGCTGGAAAAATTAATTTCTTGACTTTCACTTGCAGCGAGTCGCGAGGCCAACCAGCCTCGCAGCCAGGCGGCTGGCTTGGCTGCCTGCTCCGTCCTTGCCACTGCCAATTGGGTCAACGTTGACTCCGCCTCTGTCCTCCAGCCGGGGCCAAAGCAGTGGCCAGTGGATGGACACAGCTCATAAATATTCCAGTGGCACGCGCTCTGTGGGCAAACGACAAAAGTTGCCGGCCATGCTGCAAGCCACGCTAAAGACCCAGCAATGCGCGGAAGGCGAGACGTACATTGATTGAAAATAAATAAATTCGTCGAGTTTGGCGCTGCTGCTGCTGCTGCTGGCGCTGCTGCTGCTGCCGCTTTGCCTGCATAAGGGTACTCCCGCCATCCAATATAAACACATTTCCTTTCAAACGCAATTTTTAATGAGAGCGCCGAGTGTTGTGAATTGCGCAAAGCGAGCAGACAGCAAGTGCACTTCAAACATTTAAAGAAGTGTTGCACAACTTGATTTCAAGGCGAAAATGGAAAATACGCTTTAAGTTCAATGTGATCGATATGGATATCGATAGACTTGTGATATATGTAGTTCATTGTTAGTTATCGATTTTAGCAGTAATATAATAAATATAGTCAATAGTCAAAGTAATCGAAGGAGTACGATCCTATAAGCCTTATCGATGGCACTATTGATATAATTATCGATATTTAGATATTTATTGTAGTTTCGCACTGAATTGTAGTATTTTAACTAATTAAATAATTTTATAATTTGGTTTCGATGTGAATAAAAATGAAAAATAAAAAATCAACTGACGATTTATTTATAAATAATATCGATAAAATATACATTTTTTTTTATTAAACATAAATTGTTTAAATAAATTTTTTAAATTAATTTGGGCGTGCCTTATATATCATGTCTTGATATAAATAATTTTTTGAACTAAGTTATCGATATTATTATCAGTCTTAAGTAATCTACAGAAATAGACATCGCGACATCTGTTTAGGCATCGTCTTCAAATTAGAATATTGGTTGTTTTATTTATTGATATTTGTATTAATTACTTAGCGCATCTATAATTACACCAATAGAATTAATTAGCTAACATATCGATTCACATGATCGATAAATTGTTAAATACTCTTACGTAATTTTTTTCGTAATAAATTAATCGATATTACAATAGTTTTACAATTTCTGCATATTTTCCAGGGTATTTCCACACTTGAACACCCATAAGAGCTCATTAAATGTGAAGCATATCGAAGGCATAATTTATGCAACTTTTTGTGCCACATCCCATTGGCCATTACTTCTTATGCAGCCTGAAAAGCGATTTGCATATCTGGCTGCTGCCATCACGTGCGATATATGTACATCCTTTATATATATATATATATCTTCGATATATATATATATATGCATATTCATATGCATATTTAATGACAGTTTACGGAGATTTTCAGCTGGCAGCGGCTGCTTTGGGGGCAGTTCGCCCTCGCCTTTGCCTTCGGCTTGGGCTTGGGTTTGAAGGCAATGCAATTTATTGATTTCGTGTTTTTATTTAATTTCTCGTCATTTCCTTGAACACCGCTTATCGATATGATAGATGACGTCGCTGCTTGCGTTTAATAAATGATGTTCGACTTTAAGAGCGACATCTGAGAACATTTCGCTTTAGTTTTTGTTGATTTGAACTTCTCAAGAATTTCTTACGAATTTCTCTTTTCCATCAATCTGAAGGCGGACAGAAACTTTGGGTTCATTGGCTTACGCTTTTGGTTTTTGGTCGTTCGTGTCACCCCTGCCACGCCCCTATATCAGTTCGATTAAGTACAGCTGGCGCCTGGCTCTGTTTGTCTGTTTGCATAGTTTATACAAGTTTGAAAGTTGTTGGTTGGGCACAGCTTCTGTCGCTACTGATTGCAATTTAATTAAAAATCAAAAAACTTTATAAACCAATGTATCTTCGGCTTTGCGTGTTTCGTTGGCTTTTTGAATTCTCTTATGGCTAATTGAAGTCCCTTGTCAACTGCGACAAAGCCACACGCTTCATTAGCCACTCGAGTTGCCCAGCTTATCGTCATGTATTTCAAGTATTTCCATTCCCATTCCCATTCCCATTTCCATTTCCATTCCGTGTTATCGTGCATTAAACCTCCTCTGGCAACAAGTGCAGCCTCTGCTAAGCCCCCCCTATATCAACTGCACTTTGAACTTTGTTTGTGTGCGATTCAAATTGTAGCTCGTAGGTATGCAGCTACCCTTTGGCTGCTGTTTACCCAGTTCAATGAATGCGCTTACAGTTAAACGTATCTATGAGCAGCCCTCTCCGCATTCTCTCCCTCTCTCTCTCTGGTCCCTCTCGACTTCTTTTGTATTTCCATTGTTGTTGCCGCCTCTAATGGAGTCTAATCAACCGAGAACTCATACTCCGACTCTGAATCCAACTCAAGTCTCATACAATTCAAGGCTACTCGCTCAGCAGGTAGTTTGTGTGCACATCTCATTAGACTCTGTACGGGGTGTAAAGATTCCTTGAGGCATCATAATATCCCCACTTATAATAGGAGTTGCATTACAAGTTTTTGTTCACAAAGCAATCTCGTTTCCTATGTGCAGCTCAATTACATTAGATCTCTCTCTCTCTCTCTCTCTCTCTCTCTCTCTCTCTCTCTTTCTCTTTCTATGTGTGGTCTTTAAATATGAGATTAATTTCAAATGTAGGTATAGTTTTTATTATTCAATTAGAAAATAATAGTATAAATACTGAGACTTTTTCTTACTAGCCTTTTGTAAACAACAATACTTTCTTGTGAATATTAAATTTATATTGTAATAATATGATATATGGAATGTTTAATTTATTAATTATTTATAAATTCCATAAAAATCTAGTCTGATTTATTTATTTATTTATTTATTTATTGTTACCAAGAATTAATTCTAAATAACAATTTGTTTTAAGCCAGAGCGACAAAGGCCTTCAGGCGTCTGATTTAAAATCATTGATGATTGCTTCTACAGTTACTCAAAAACCTATTTAATATTAATTAATTTTCATTTTAGTATTTGTAAAGAGATTTCCTTAAATATTAATTTTGTTATGAAATTATTTTCATACATTTCTTCTTTTTTTTCAAACAAATATTTATTTATTTATTTTTAAGAAAAGTTTATTAAATTGTTAGGCTTATTTCATTTTGATATGAAATCTTTTATTCAAACAAATTCTATGTTCGCATAAATTTTATTATTTATTATTATATATTATATTATTTTAATAATTAATATATAATATATATATATATTTATTTATTTATATATATATTTTTAAATCAAACAGCCTGACTTGATTTATTGAGCAGGGAATTAATTCCATTTGCAATTGCATTTGCCAATGCAGTTCACTGAACAGTTCTGACAGCATGTCCCAGCAAACAATGTCCGGTTAATTAATATAATATGTGAATTTATGCCTATATACAGATATTATACATATGTATATATATATATGTATATGCTCTATATAATCACAGGAGACAGCACTTGATTTTAAATTGAGCGATAAAAAAAAGTAATTAAAATTCGCAGTTGCAAATTTAATAATTAATCCAGCTGCGCCGAATGTTTGCATTAAATTAAAATGAAAATTCATATTTAAATTGCAAATGTCAGCAATATTTCAATATTTGCATTTCGGTAAATGCTAAATGGCCAAATGCCCTTCGGGAATACCCTTTTTGCGGGCAAGCAAAATGCAAAAGCTAAAACAAATGCAATCAAAACAATTGTGGGCTGTAAATTGAATTCTTGTCCATTTTGTCCATTTGTCTAGTTGACTGTCTGTTTGCTCTCTTGGCCATGTTTCATGTTTTGTGCATGTTCCGCAAATATTTGTTCAAATATTTTCGCTGATGCTTAACATGTTTGCAATCGTTTAAATGCCTTTGCTGTCCTTTTGTTATGGCTGCCGCTGTGTGTGCATTTAATGGTCATTTTAATGGCCACGCCCACTCATCTAACGGCCGCACCGCCCCCTCTTTATTGCAATCCGTTGACATTTCACATTTTGTTTGTCATTCGAGTGCGTTTGACAGTCCGCCAAATTGCTTTCGACCCAAATAAATTCACGCTGCGCCGCATAAAATACCAAAATAACAATTTATGCACAAAATATAATACAATATTTTTTATAAAGTGCGAGAGAGAGATATACACACATTTTTTTATGAAAGCTATCATTAGCCTCGAGCTATGCGGCTTAACATTCATTTGTGCAGCGCATCGAGAGTTATTCCAATTCGGATATCATATTCATATGCATAGTCGGTTATAATAACCAGGTATTACGCATGTAACTAGTTTGATGCTCATCTATGTTTTTTGTTATGTAATATTTCACATTTTTTATAATACGTAAATATGTTTTTGATCAATTTTTTAATGTATAGAATGTGTGATTTTTTTTACGATATATATTATCAGCTTTTATATAATATGAGGTGTGTGAAAAAATCATTTTGACTTTTTCTTGTTACGGAAGCTGAAAGCGCCTAGGGCATATGTATGGTCTCTACTTCTATGATGGATGAGGAGATAAATATGACGTACTACATTAATGCCATATTTATCTCCTCAACCATCAAAGATGTAGATACCATATTTATCTGTTCACCCCTAGCATAGTTATGCCATATTGAGGAGGCATTAAAGGAGTATGCCATATTTTAATCATCATTCATGCGTATAGCTGTTGTTAAAAATATTGTAAACAGGGGCAAAATATTCATAAATTATTCAATAATTTTTGAGTTTACAGAAAATTCCAAATCATTATTTAAGCTTTCTAATTTATATTATTTTAATTTTAATATAATTTTTAGTTAACTGAAAATTCGATATAATTATTTTAGCTTAATTATTTATATTATATCATATTTTCTATTTCTATAATATATTAATATATTATATCAAATTTTAATATCTGTTAAAATATTCAGAATGTTTATATTTCACTCAACTATTATATTTTACTTTTTTTTGCAGTATATTCTCTATATGCCTCTGTAAGATATTTATTTTCTGATTCCATATTCTATGAGTAAAAATAAAGCTTTTACTTGAATCACATTTTCCATACACAATTTTATTATTACACTGCCAATTTAATAGAAATTTCTCTATATTTAGCTTGAGCAAGCTTCTGTTCTTTATTTCAAAGAATATTTTATAGCACTTGTTATGCAATCGTGGTTAAAGCACATTATTGCAGTGCCACAAGCTGGGCAAAGATTTTGGTGGACCGCAGATAAATTGTCTTTCAAGCTTAGCTTAGCTATTGTTCCACTTATTTGCCACACAAGAACATAAACATTTTCTCCACATTTTCTGTGGCAACTGCGCAAAGAAAAACGAAAAGCCAAAAACAAAAACGAAAACACAGCAAATGAAAGCCATAAACTTAGAGAAAAGTACTTTTCCTACTATTGCTGTTGTTGTTGTTGTTGTTGTTGCCATGGTTTGGGGTCAGCTGCTTTGCAAGTGGGTCAAAAAGGGTTTTTTAGTCGAAGATTTGTATAAAGTTTCAGCGCCAAGGCAAAAGCCGCATAATTTGTAGTCAAATCAGCGTCAATAGTTCTGGCTAACAATTCAATTAAGTCAACTACAACGGCAACGGCTACAATATAAATTACAACTTAAATCGAATTAATTTGCCAGACGGCGCAAAATCAAATTTGCCTATAAACAAATCAAGACACGTCACATTTGTGGGGCACCCGCGAAAAATTTTATTGCAATTGCTGAATACACTGAGCGAAAAATTGAGTACATTGGGCAAAAATAGCATACAGTAATTTTTCATAAAATTTTAGTTTAAACTTTTTTGTTGTCTATATTTATTATACATTTGAAGATTTTTTTTTCAGAAAAAATAATTCTTTTGTCAGTTATAATAAAATTATTTTTATTAATTTTAAATTTGTATTTTGAAAACTTAAAATTGTATTTTAAATTTTAATTTGTATTTTAAATTTTGATAAAGTATATTAAATTAAAAATTTTAATTTTAAAATTTAAAATTTGATTTTAAATTTTTATTTTAAATTTTAAACTTTTATTTTATATTTACAAACTTTATTTTATATTTTTAATTTACAATTTGAGTTTTCAAAATTGTATTTTTAATCTAAAATTGTATTTTAAATTTAATATTTGTATATAAAATTTTAAAATTTATTTTAATATTTGATTTAATATTTGATAAATTTTTCTCTAGTGTAATTGATCGATTTTAATTCTTTTATTCTACTGCTTGATCACTTCTCTCAGTGTATTTTCGCATGCTCAATTGAATATGCCAACCACATGAGGCTGTTTGGGTTGACTGACAGCGGCGGGGGTCGGCGGAGTTTGTGGCGAGGCTCAGAATTGAACCAGCTAGACGATCGTATAATGTAAATATTTGCTCATGTCGATGTTGATTTGACCAATAAATTGGTCACGATCGTTAAACAGACGCCGCTTTATTGTTGTAGAAACTTCTCTAGCTGTTGTTATAGGGTTTTTAGTGTGTGTGGGTTCATTGGAGGTTCAACTACCTCTAAAGGATGGAGAGGGGGAGAGAGGGGAGCCTCGACAATTGTTATTTGCCATTTGGCAGCGGAAGTGCCGACGGTTGTCAGGAGTGGCTCACCTAATGGCAAATGCAGACCACACAGACTAGTCCGTACATAGGTGGTTCTTCACTGCAGATGCTTCACTGTTTACTTACATGCACATTGGTGTCTTCTGAACACTTCGCAGCTGCACTTACCTGCAACAGAGTAAAGAAAATTGAAAAAGGCATTAGAATTATTTCAGATGTAGTTCAGACAATGTTGCAAAAGGGTGAAAAGTGAGTTGAGTTGAGCGAGTGCGCCAAGGCTCGTTAGTTGGAATTTAGAAATGTTAAAGGCCAGACAAAGTATTTTTCTGCTTTCTTTTCCTATTTTTTTTTGAGAATATGTGCATTTGGTCCCTTAGGCCATATCCAACTGTCAGATAGTTGGGCATAACAATTATTGCAAGTTCTTGGAAAAGTGCTTAATCTTGAAGTGCCAGCCAGGGCTGGCAAATGCCACCCAGGGCGTTCATGAGTGGTAAGTGATCCACTTGATTGTTGCACAAAGCAGCCACGCCACAAAGGCCAAAGTCAGCTAGATATGTAATTCAATTCTAGTTGCAGCTACTTACAAATGAAATTTGCTGAAAAGGTTTGAAATTGAGTAAACACATCGTATGTGAAATAGCATGGGAGCAACAGAAATATCTGAGGAGTCATAGAGAGTTTGTCTTTCAAAGCTGTAGAAGTTATAGTTCTAGTTGTTATAGTTCTAGATCTGTTAGAGATCATTTTGTTCTAAGAAAATATTGATTGAAAGATTTGCATAAATGGAAGGAAGTGATCGAGACATATATGTATTATATTTATACAAGATGAAGCAAGTCGAGATAAATTCTGAATCATAGAGTAAGAGCGCTAATATTTATTAAGAAGTAATATGGATAATAGCATAGCATAATAGAAGTAATATGGATAAAGCAATTCTAAAGTTGTAGCATTTGCCACAAACTAATCGTTAACTATGGCAATAAATATAAATATCTCTCAATTGAGCGCACCTTAAGTCTTGCAACATTCTACGATTCGTATGCAAACAGCTTGTTGCAACATCAGCTAATCGACAGGGCAACTATCTTAAGCTTCCATTATGTTCTCTGATCAATATGCGACAATCGCAACATTTGCGATAAAAACTTCGCTGCAATTGACACTAAAAAGTTGTATTTTTCTTTTAGCGCAAATCCCAACAGATAATCATAAGCCGCAACGCAACTTGGGCGTTTAACTGTTTCGCTGTGTGGGTGCTTGTGGGTGTTGCAACTTGTTGAGTCATGTTCATATTTACTTAGTATGCACAATAGCAGCTCTAGCTGCTGTTACATCTTCGTCTACTGCTGTCAATGGGCCATCAATCAGCCGGACTAAAATGGATTCGATAGCGCTGGGGCGTCGCTCGATGTCAACATTGTTGATTTTCACCCCTTCTCTGGCAACATGTTGCTAAGCCTCAAACATGTTGACAAGTGAAATGCATGGCACGTTTACAACTTTAATTGGCTTTTAATGTAATGTATAACATTAAGCCGCGACTCCCATCAAAATTTATGAACAACTTTCACACAAACAATGCAGCAAACTAACAGCGACAAGCGACACAGGCAACAAATTGTTGCATTTAATTTACAACAGCAACAGCACCAGATTCGATGGCAGCTGCAATTTTTTAGTTAGTTTCATATAAGTTTTTTTTTTATTTTTTGCTGTTGCGGCAACGCGTGGGCGTTAATTTGCGAGCTTTAATTTAATTATTGCAACACACACACACACACACTCAGACACACAAAAAATTCGATTGAAATTGTTTTTTAATCAAGACAAAAAGGCAATTAACGTATTCGATTGCATTATGCATGCCACATGTGGCGCGACCTGCTGCAAGCATATCCCTCTCCCTCTCACTCTATCTCTGTCTCTGTCTCTCTTTGGTTTTTGTCAGCCCAACTATGTGTTTTAATTGCCTTCAGCAAAGACAATTAGCTGACAGAAAAGCACTGAGAGACAAAAAAAATATTTATATTGACAACGGAGCTAATTACGTTGCTGATTTCGTTGTTGGCTTTTTGTTGCTCTGGTTGTTTTTTTTTATAGGACTTCTGGAAAAAATGTCAAAAGCAATTAACAATACATTCGTATATAAAGTCACATATGGCCATTCAGTTTACTCTGGAGTATACAGACCACATGACACACGATGCATAGGGAAGTTTAGTTGCCTTCAAATTTAACGATTTATAACTGAATTTCTATGAGTTCTGCGAGAGTGATTGCAAGATTGTAAACTGATTAGAGTGTACCAGATATCTTTAGAAGATACCATATATCATGATTCAAGTCAAGTCACACCATATAATATTATTCAAGTAATGTTATATGGTATCCTCTAAGGACTAAGTAGAGAAGTTACTAAAACATATTTTTGTTTATATATATTAAGCAAAATAATTTATTTTGTTCAATGTTTCAATATCTCTCAAGAGCTCTTTAACTGTTTATCTTATACATAGCTTAATATATCATATCTCATACATAATATTGTTAAATATATCCATCTATGCCTTATTATGCAATGCATATACCTTCTAAATTGGCTCAATTCGCTTACTTTTCATTACACACAGTGCTCAATCAAAATATTGATATAGCTAGCGTATATAGTACATATATATACATATGTATAGTATATATATATAAATGCAACAGTTTTCCCGCAACGCAAATTGAATTGGAAAGTGTGAAACGCCTTCGCTTTTGCAATTTCGGCCAAGCGTCTGGGCCAAGCCCTAGCTGAAAATTGGCTAGCAAACTGTAAATGCTCAAATAATATGCAAAATGACGATGCCACAGAATGACGGCCCAGACAGAGAGATAGAGAAAGAGGGAAGACAGAGGAGGAGGCAGAATGGGTGGAAAGCATGCTACGCAGTTCAAGCTGAAAACCCAAAAGTCAGTCAAAAGTGGCCACGCGACAATTAGCACATCATTGACACATGTGCAACACATATTCACACACACTCACGAGCATTCACTCACACACTCACACTCACACAGCAGCGTGTGGAGGAAAGTGGTCTGCGGTCTCTCTCTGTCTCTCTTTCGCTCTGTGTGCATGCGTGCTTGACTCTTTTTGTCGCCGAGAAATGGAGCATTTTATGCTCCAATAAAAATAATTAAGTGGCGTAATTGATAATGACTTTTTTTTCATTTTTAAATTTTCATTTGAAATTTCTTTAAACACATATTCTGTCTGCCTTATGTCATAATTTCGTGTTGTCTGTGTGTGTGTGTGTGAGTGTGTGAAGCGTGACAAATTTATGTGCCGGCGATAAGGCGGGCTGGAAATTTCGACATGCAAATGAGCAGCGGCGCGCGCAGCTATGATCAGCCCGATCATTGATAATGGCAATAATTATTTTAATGATTCGGACATGGATATACCCAAACAAAAGGGAGCAGAGCTGCTGAATCACTTTGGGGCTACTCGAAATAAACATTTGTTAAACATTTGATTAGATTTGTGCATCGGAAATTGCTGTAAATAAACTGATCTTTAGCTACTTTTATGCTTCTACCTGCTGCGATCTGCAATGAATTTATTCATAAAATGAGATTATAGCCGATTTAGCTGAATGCATAAATAAACTAAAGTTTGTTTAACATTTGCGTAAATAAAATAATTGCATTAGAGTATATGAGCTCTGCTGTAAGTAGGATATAGAGAATGCCAACTATGTTTATATTACATGAAATGAAATAGATAAAACAGGGATGAAATAATATACTTATAGATGTTAATAATCACTCATTTATAAGGTATTGAGTATATTATGATAATATTTGTTTTATTTCTTTTTAAATTCTAAACTTTCGCTTCTTTAAAAGTTTCCTCAACTTTCAAATCTATTTCTTAATGTGCTGTCAAATTTACGTGCTTTCAGTAAACAAAGTCCGCTTTGATTTTGAACTACATTTATAGTTATTGGCTTATCGAGCGAGCAGCTGACTTCATCTCAATTTGCAATTGCAGAATGTTTTCGCATTCGAATGCGTTTGAGCACTTTATTTACGATTGCTTCTGGAGCTGTTTCACTTCATTTTGTTGTTGTTGTTGTTGAAACTTGTTCGATGAAGTCGGGTAGAGCGGAGTAGAGTGCAGTCGAGTCTCGTTTGTATTGCCCGGCATTTGACATGCAACCTTCTCCTCCCCCACCACCTGCACTTAGCAACAACTATGAAAAAATACTTAAAAAAAAAAGAGGGAAAAAATGGGGGGAAGAGTGGGAAAGCTGGAGCAAACATTGACAAGCTCTGCAATTGACAAGAGCGTGCGATGTGGCTGTGCTGCGTCCAAAGCATTTCAAAAACAAGCAAACTCGAATAACACAAAAAAGGGAGAAAAAAGTAAAACAACAAGTTGTAATTTCAAGTGTCGCATCGAAGCATCGAACTTTGTGAAGCATCCACCTACCCATTTCATTGCACGTGTATCTGTGTCACTCTCTGTGCATGCATGTGTGTGTGCATGTGTGTGTGTGTTGTACTAACTGAGCATGAATAGACCTCAGCTACACACATACAGCTTAGCGCAGTCATAATTTACAGAGAAAGGAAGATGTGATAGACGAGAACAACAACAAAAAATAAACCCAAACAATCTCATAGACGAAAATCAGAATATGAAAACTAAAGGAAATAAAAATTGATTTAAGCTTTAAGCTTTAGCTTAATTAAAAATTTAGTTTTAGTATGTATACATAAGAGCTTTATTTGATTTTGTAAATAGAAAAAAAAAAACAGCATCAACTGAAGGAGATCCAAACTCAAATTTATAGGAATATTTTATGGTATTGTATATTGATGTCATACAAATTTATATATTGTTATTTATATAACTTAATTTATTTTTTAAATATTTAAATTTGAGTGTGTATATTTTTATGTATATAACTAGAAATAATTTAAAATTTTTAAATTTATTTTATATTTTAAAATAAATTTAAATATTTAATTAATAATATTACTTATATTTATGTAAATAATATTATTCTTAATGTTTATAATTATTTTCAATTATATTATTACATAATTGAGAATATTTTTATGCTTAGCTCATAAAGTAATAGAAACAATTTAAAACTTCAACTTCATTCATAACTTTCTGTAGTAACATCTCCATTCCTAACAATAGCTCTTTCACTTTATATACCCCAAAGCAATTCCTATGCACGGTACTAAAAAAATTAAGAAATGCAGCAACAAATTGGGAAACGATTGACTTACCAGCAAAAAGTTCTCATTTGCTTCATGGGGGCTGCTCACAAATTGACTCAATTTAAATATCGATTAACAAAGCGAAGAGCTTCCATTCAGTTCAACAGCCACGCACCGGCACCAGCCCTGCCCGACTCCGTCCAGCCCCGCCCCCTCGACCTGATCACATTGCATTTGCCTTTGTTGGGCGCCGCAGCGACAAGCTTGACAAATGTTTTTCTTTTATTTTATATTTTGTATTTGGTTTTCTTTTGTGGAGAATATCAATTCCACAATGGGTTTAAGTATTTGTGGAAACTGCATTCGATTTGGGCCTCACATAAATCTTCAGTTCACAACACAAAAGGTCAATCGTCTAATTGTGCCACGCCCACGTCGTGCCGCAACTTTCGGTTTCGTTTCAGATCGTCATACGCATGTAAATAATTTCACGATTTTACTTTTTATCGGCTATGTAAATATTTAAATAATAATATTTCAAGCTGCTTGCGCCTGAATGGAACCTGAATAAAAGCAAATATTGATTGACTGACTGAGGCATTGAACAACTGTCAATAGTTCCAAATGCCGTTTAAAGGCCTGTTTATGGCTTATACAGCTGTTATCTTATGGCTATGGCCATAAACAGAAGTTAACTCAATGGGTCACAGAGTGAAAATTGTTTTTATTATCAATAGTTAAACCAATATTTATTACACACCGAACATTAAGATACTCTATATATTTCCATATTTTATTCTCAAAGATCTTGGCTTACATATGCAAATATTATCTTCAAAGTTGTGAGCTTCTTTATAACTTATGCATCTGCTGCCTCGCTATGAAGCCATAAAAACAGAAGTCAATTCCTTGGGGTCAGCGAGTGAAAATTGTTTTTTATGATCGATAGTTAAAGTCATAATTCCACATGCCCCTTAGGCATTCATATATGTGTCTATCCTATAATAAGTAGCTCTATTGTGTCAAATGTCTCATCATATTGGGCGACTTTTATGGCTCATGATTAGAGTTTGCCTCTCACTCTGTTGCTTTGATGTGCGTGTGGCATGTGATGACCGCGAACACAAATCAAATTGCTTAATTGGCTTGGCTTGGGCAGAGCCTCTTTCCCCTTTCCCCTGTCTACCCTTTTCCTTCCCTCAAGATATCATTTTGGTCTCTATTGTGGCAGCCATCAAATGCGCTGACAGTTTGAAGTGTGTCACACGGCGCATTTGGACATTTCTTTCCAGCGAATCAAGCGACTCTACAACATCTAAATGTTGCGTTGTCCGTTGTCCGTTGTCTGTTGTCTTATGTCTGTTGCCTGTTGCTTTGCGTGCGTTTAATGAATGGGCGTTACCACTGGCCTGGCCAGAGTTTGGGGCTTGATTATGGTGGAATCTGCTTGGCTTGACCATGACAAGTGTCTGGCTGAAGGCCTTCAGATCTTCGCGTCTTGATCTTGGGTCAGAGTTCGTGGCTGCATTTGATGTGGGCTTCGAGAGCTGTCGACCGTCGACTGTCGACTCAGACAGACTGTGTCCAATTGCAATTGAAATTCGAGGTTGTGAACTCTCTGTTCCAGTGAATTGCTTCCTAGTGGTATTTTTATACCTGCTTTTGTTTAATATCGGGTATCTTCTAGTCATGTGAATGATTATATTTAATATTTATAGAAAGCTTAAGATTACTTTCATTAAATTATAATCGAAGCATTATATATATTCTACATAGCCCAAAAAATTGGATAGAAATGGTATACAAATTTTTTTATAATTTTTTTAGAGTAACTCCTTATTCTCGAAGATTGTTTATTTATAGATTTATAGATATCATTTTTTTTTTATAATTTCTATAGGATATCTCATTAAATTCGAAGATTGTTTATTTATAGAATAATAGATATACAAATTTTTTTTATAATTTTTATAGGGTATCTTCTTAAGCTCGAAGATTGTTTATTTATAGCTTCATAGATTTAAACACTTTCATCAAATAAAATTTGTTATACTCCCAAATATATCATATATTCTTACTAGTATTAAAGCCATTCTTCATAAGATATACAGAGTATTTTCTGGTGCAAATATTAAATAAATTTTTTGTAATACATAAAAACTCAATACTCGTTCATTAACTTTCCTCTGCAATAATCCTTTTGCAATAATTATATAATATATATTTTACTGTATTTTTTTGCATTACAAATTAAAGAAAAAGTGTGCCCAGCCTTGTTCTTGCTTCATGGAAACACTGACATAACTCTTACATTTTTTTCTAGCATTTTCTTCTTAAAAACAATAAGAGCCTCAAACCAATTCTAACTGTCATTTAGCCTTTCACATTTGCAAATCATAAATAACAGCTGTTCTGCTTTCTTCTTGTAGAAAAAACTTTTAGTATTTTGACTTTGCTCACTTTTGTTTAAAAAAAGACTCTTCTCAGTATTCTCAATCAATTTTCAGCTGCTTTGTGGCCACACTCGAGTTCGCTTAGAACTTTTTTGTAGCACTTTGGTCTGTGAGAAAAAAAATGGTTGAATTCTAATTTATGGCCGACTTCACTTAGCACAAATCGAAGCAGCAGCAGTGGCAGCGGCAGCAGCAGCAGCAGCCGTAGCAGCTGTCATAAATTCTGGCCAAAGTATGACCCAGAAATATCAGAGAAATATCTGGCTTTAACGCAGCACTTGTCTGTTGGCTATGATTTAATTATGCTGCAAATTAAAAGCACGAACAAAATGCCCCACAGTGTGTAGCAAATGCATTCAAGGGAATCAAGAAGAGGAAGCAGAAGAAGTATTAGTAGTAGAAGAAGCAGAAAAAACAACGCAGCTGACGAATGGCCAAGAAGCCAACACAAGCTGAAGCTAAAGCAGCAACGGCAGCCACACAACATGTGTCCTAACCCTCCGGGCATAAGTAAAAAGTTCAGACGAGCCATGCTCATCATCATCATCATCATCATCATCATCATCATCATCATCATCATCATCATCATCGTCATCATTGTGATTGTCATCATCTTCATTAACAACAACTTCATCATTGCGAGCGCACATAAAAACTGACATAAATTCAGTTAGCTGCGTTGCATACGAGAACGAAAATAAAATGAAGAAGAGGAAAAAATTGTATCTAAGTATCTAATAGATATCATCTTGATACTCGTCGCCGGCTGACGGCAACATTGTATAATTGACTGACTGACGAACTGACGAACTGACTAACTGACTAACTGACTAACTGACTAACTGACTGACTGAGTCACTCTCGTGAGTGATTCAATGCGTGCTGCACTTGGCAACTGCCACTGCAAGATACAATGTTACATAGATGCATAGATACATAGATACATTTGTATCTGCAGCTGTGGCAATTGAAGTACGGGTCGCTGCGGAATGTTTTGCGCCCGCATTTTCAATCAGTTTACAGCATGGCGAGATTTGACAGGGGCATCGGCAGCGCTCTTCGAGTTTTGCTTGTCAATTAAAAAGAAAAAAAAAAAAAAAAACAAACTCGCAATCTGAGTGTGGGCGAATGCACTCAACACAACTAACTTAGCAAAGGGAGTCGGGCGGACAGAGTTTGCCAGCAAAATTGTAAAATAATCGAGTTTGTCGTCTATTACGTGTGTGAAAGATAGACATGCATGATGAAATATTGGTTTGCATTAAACGAATAAACATGTTAGCTATAGATATAGGGGTAGTCACTGCTGGAATTGTGAAATGTGAAACGTTGCAATTGAATTGGATTTGAGAAGGGCAGTTGCCGAGAAGAGAAGTTTTGCAGAGAAAACTAAATTTAAAACAGATTAAATGCAAAGTTTTTACTGTAAAAATATTGAGAACTAAATGCATCCTTGAAATTTTGCAGATATAAATTTTTGAATGTCTGTTAACGATAAATATTCAAAATAATCGGAGATATTTTTTCGACATTCGATGATTTTTTGAAGTGCGTGGATGATTGGATAAAACGTCTTACAAGAATTATGAGAATGATTAAGTAGATATTTATAAATACATAAATTATATTTTATTCACTTTTCTATATATACTTTACTATCCAGTACTCAGGAATATTTAATTGGGATTGAGAATTTATAAAAAACTTTAAAATTATTTGTAATTTTTCAAGAAAGAAATGATACCAGATATAGGCCCTTGTCAACAGTAAGAATGTTGAAAATAAATGTAATTTATAATATGATCAATAAATGAATAGAACCATAAATTTATTCTATATAATGATGAAACAACGGAATTATATTAATTGCCTTAATTCACAAATCATAGACTTGAAATTGATTTCTTGAAATACGAACCTAAATGTGTGACCAAAAGGTTTATTAGGTTTTAAATTGATACTCATTTATTGGGAATATGATATGATGAAAGATACAATAATGTTCAGATTATAAATAAAAAAATAATTTTGGGAATTATTTTTAAATATCTATAAAGATATGTCGTTGAACTTTATATATATTTTCAGCTAAAAATATTTCTAAAAAAAAAATTCAGATAAAAATCATTTTTAGTTTGCTTCTCTCAATCAAATATATTTCAGATATTTATAAAATACATGTACATCGATCTAATATTTCTTTACTACGTCAATCTCAGTTTCGATCACATTCACAAACAAAAATTTATTTTAATGACATTATTATTGGTGTTCCTCGTGCTCTTCTCTTTCCATTTCATATTTTTATCTAAAACCATTTCCATTTCTAATAAAATTTCAATGATTTTTGCTTAAAGTGTCTTCTATCCAGCAGAGGCTACGTGAGACTCGATTGGCTTCATTTGACTGCTCGACATGCGCGTTGGGCTTCATTAACTTTTTCTCTTCTACTTTTCTACTCTTCACTTTTTCAGTTACTTTTTTTTGTAGTATTTTTGGAATTCGCACAGCCTTTTGACATTTGCTTAGAAAGCAGGCAAACAGCCAGTCAGACGCCTGTCGAGCGAGCATATTTAATGGATTGCCAAAAAGTTTGCGACCTTGCTCAAGTGTTGAAGCCCCCACTAAAAAGTGTGTCGTCAAATGAACCGAGAAGTGAGCAACAGGGCAAACGGAAGGAGGAATGGGCAGAAAACAATCCGGGAAAATCTTTGAGTTACTTTTGTGTACCACTTCCCCCGCCCCCACTCTCTCGGGGCAGCTGCAGGTTGTACAAAATGCAGGCCTTTTGTTTATGCCAGCGGCAATTGCTTTGTTTATACTTTTGTGTACTTAGTTGTTGTTGTTCATTACAAGTAAAAAGTGCCACTTGTGCAGCTGAACAGAGAAAGGGCATGAGAGAGAGAGAGAGAGAGAGAGAGAGAGAGAGTGAGCAAGGGGGGAAGGAGCTCGAGGCAGGGAAAGTGTGGCATTGACGCGTTCATTGAACCTGCAGCTGATGCAACTTTTTGTTTACGGAATGCAACTACCTTGAAGCACACGTAAAGTTCTCTGCGCTAGAGAGAATGAGAAAAAGCCTTTTAAAATGTCAGCTGGCAACTATCGAAATATTCGAGCTAAAACAATTTATATGGAAAATTCTATATTTAGACCATATTTGAATAAATAAAAGCGGTTAGGCTGGCCAAATTGTGACAAATAAATAAAGTTATTAAAGTAGTTGATTAGCTCGGTTTCTGTGGGTTTTATGTCTGAATGAACTCAATGCCGCTGGTTCAGTGGCTCAGTGGCTTAGACTTTTGAAATTGAAAAATAAATTATTTTCGGCTCAACTTTGTCAATTTTTCTTTTATGTGAAAGACATTTTTATGATATTAAATTTTATTGTCTTTTTTTTGTTGTTGTTAAGGCAAAAAAAATGTTATTTAGAATTTTTTGCGAGTGGCGAGAGAAGGATTGCAAACATTTGCTTATTTCAGTATGATTGGGTTTATTTATCAACAGAGACTTGAAATATATACTTGGTATATATACTCATTGGGATTCTTATCTATTTAGATTGATATGGGTGTTTAGATTTGGCCGATGCAGCTACTGGGGAACGGTAAAAATAAACCATATGTAGTATAACATAAACATTATTATTGAATAAGATAGAGACTTTAAGCTTTAAGTTTAGAATTTTATAGACAAGAATTTATATTATTATACATACTTATATGCTAACGAAGACTTAGCAAATCGAAAAATTATTTATATCTTATAAAATTTTAGAGCTGGAAACTTGACAGTTCGATATTTAAGTTAAATTATACCTTTTTGCTTAGAATAAAATATCAACTATATATTTGACAGTTTTGGAACCTTACTTTATAGTTACTTTAACTTAGATTACTTAACATATTTCTTGACATACTTAACATAATACTTAACATTAAACAATGCAACCATATGGAGATGCTGTCTTTAATGGATGTTGTAAATATTCTTATTTTTTATCGTATCAGCATACTCTTAGCTGTTTCCAGACAACATTCTTAATTGATTTTCAACAACTTACAACAACTTGTAATACCCGTTAAGTACACTACTACACCTACTCAACTGACCCTCTCAATGCTCTTCGACAACTTCCAAAACTTATATAACAAAGCTGACTCTGCATATGACGACATTTTATGCGGCTGCAACCCGCGCTCTCGAACAGCTTAAAAATCAAATAGAAGGAAAACACTTACAATTACTCAATATTTGAGCTCAGGTGTGTTTGTTTATGCGTTTGAGCCACATTTGAAGCGTGTTAAACACATTTTTTTGTTGTTTCGTTTTGTTTTGTTTTGGCAACGATTCGAACTGAGACCTTTAATCGGATTCAGAGTGCGTACTGTGCGATAGCTCACGACAACAATTGTTATGGTGGGAGCAACGGCTAATTTCAGTTGCCAAAGAGACCACACAGCAACAACCACAACAACAACAACAACATAAGCAACAACAACAATTGCTACAAAAACAAGAAAGTGGAAACTGATTAATGGGCAATGGGCAAGAAAGCCAATCCGTTTTCTTTTTGGAGGAAAATTGAAAAGCCAATCGGAGTTTTTGTTGTTGTTGGTGTTGTTACTGCATTTGTTGTTGTTGCTTTGTATTGAATTTAGCCAACAGTTTTGTATTTGTGTTGTCTTTAAGAACAAATGATGTGCCGGCCAATTGGACAGGCGGCAATCAAAATGAAGCCACGTCCATTTTCGGCCATTAATCACGGTCTCAGAAGGCGGCTCCAAGTGTTTGGTAATTGGAAATAAGAACAACGAAGAATAAAAAAAAAAGATTTAAAAAAAAACACACACAAAGCAAAACAAATTAATAGTGGAGCACCTGGTCAAGGTGGGGAAAAGGGAGAGGGTTGGATGCTGTTCGGCGATGTTTCTTTCCATGTTTAATTAGTTTGCAGAACAAAAGGAAATTTTTGTTGTTGTTGTTGTCGATGTTGTCGTTGCTGTTGTGGCCAGCCGCAAGGCGCATTGAAAAATGTGTCTGGCTTCGAGTTCAATTAAAGCCGCTAGCTGCAAAAGAGTCAAAGCCGAAAACTTGCACTTTGAACTTTTGCTGCAGAAAGAGACAGAGAGAGAGAGAAAGAGGTAGTAGAGAAAGAGAGGGGTTATAGGGCATACTTTTGTCCAAAGAACTCGCCCGTAAACAAGAATGAGTAGCTGGCGAGGCCCGCCCCAAAGCCTTCCATTTGCAAATAATTAAAATTGTGCGGCCAGCAAACGAAAAAGAATGAAAAAGAAAAACTGTGAAAATGTGAAAATGTGCCGGAAAATTGTGTGCAAAACGAAGCGCAGAAATAAAAAGAAAAACAATTTGAGCACAAACACACAAAACGAGGGCGACGAAATAAAATAGTAAAAATTGCTGTTAATGCAAATAAAATGCACGGCAAAGTAAACAAAGCGAAAAATGAATGGAAATAAAAAAAAATTAAACAAACGCAAATTGACGACGTTTTTATGCTCTATAGTCAAGCAGTTATAGTTGCTAGTTGAAGCCGAATGGTAGTTGAATATATGTTATCTTTATAAGACAGATTATTAAAAAAATTAATAGGGAAAAATATTTTCAGAATAATTTTATAAACGGCATTCTATGTCAAATAAATATAGAGAGTAAATTATAATAAATATTTGAAACAAATATAAATTTGTAAATAATGTTCATTGATAAAAAGAATTAAAAAAAAATTATAAAAAATAAAAGTATATAATAAAATTAATGGTAATGTTAATAATGAAACGCGAAGTCAAAACGCTAATATTTTTTTTTTAAATATATTTTTATATTTTTTATTTCAACATTTTTGTCCAATAAAATATAAAGTCGATATTTTAATATTTGATATTTATTATCTTTTATTATTTATAAAAGTATTTTTAAAATTATTTTTATGATTCACAACTACACTATAAAAATAGTAATAATATAAGAATATAAATTGCTATAAATAAATAAATATATATTAAAAAAATATAATAAATATCACAAATCATAAATAAAAATTAAAATAATTTTTTTAACTTTATATTTTATAGAAATATAATTTTGTTTTTTTTTTTTTTTTAAATAGTAAAACTACTTTATAATACAAATATTTAAGCAAATTTCAAAAAAAGCTATATCAAATAAATTAAAATTTGAAAATTACAAAAAAAAATCTAATGCATTAAATAATAAAAAAATGCAATTTGATAACAAAATAAGTAAAAAAAAATATTTTTATTTTTTTATAAACAAATATTTTTAAATATTAGAATTTTATTTACTCAATTGTATTTATTTATTTTTTACTGTCCCACTAAAAAAATATTTTTTTGTATGATAAAAATTTATTCACATTATTTGCCTTTTAAATACAATAAATAAACTGCTGTTATATTAATCTTCAATCCAATTTCTTAGCAAGAAAAAAAAAATGCAATTCCCTCAAACAAGTCGTTTCACTTACGCAAAGTTAAAGTTAAGGGCGACTTTTGGTTATTTATAAATTGAGATTAAAACCATTTAACGCTTTCACTCAAAATAGAATAAGCTCCTTGGCAAGGGTATAAAAATTAAATCGCAAAAGTAAAAGGCTAGAAAATTGCCCTGGGGAAATGCGAGTGCCACTGCGATGAGAGCGTGAAGGCCGCAAGGGCTCGGGCTTTGGCTAGGGCCTTGGCTCGAGCTCGGGCTTGGGCTTGGGCTCTTCTGTGTGGTTGTCGCACAAAATTTTTAGTTAATTAAAACTAAAAGTGAAAATGCGCAAATTGCGGGTAATAAAAAGCGCTTTGGGCTCCGCCCCAAAAGGCGATAAACGACCAACCGGTATTTGAATAACGGCCAAGGAAACGGCGTACAGAATGCCAAATGGGAAATGGAAAACGGAAAACGAAAAACGAAAAAAAAAATGTAAAATTGAAAAATGAAAATCGACACTGACTGAAAAGATGAGGCGGCTGAGGCAGATACAAATAGGAAAATGTGCAGCCAGCTGCACAAATGGCGGAGAAGAAGAAGAGCGCCATAAACAAATGCAATTTAAAATGCAAACAAAATTCATAAAAATAAAATAACGTTAAACAAAATAAAAAAAAAAATAAAAAAATATTTAGCGCATTGTGCAAATGCGAATGCAAAACGCGACAGCATAAAAAGACAAACAAAAAAATCTAGAAAATTCTGCACGTTGATAAAGCAACTGAAAAGGGGGCGTGGTTGTGGGCGGTTGCTGTTTTGTTTAGTCCAGGCCCAGGCTGGGACAAGGCGGACAGCAACTGGCCAACAAAGGACCTGGCTGTTGGCTAAACAGTGTTGCCTGCCCGCCACGAGGACTCTATGCCATTTAAGGTGACAAAGAATTAGCAGCGCTTGAAATGCAGCGAGTCTCCGGAATGCAACGAGGGAACTCTACGAATGTCGCGTGAACAAAAGCGAGGATGAAAGCTGAGAGAGAGAGAGAGAGAGAAAGAGAAATAGAGAAAGAGCCACAAAAGGATTACCAGACTAATTTTAAGATAGAGAGGGTGAAAGAGATACCAAGAGAAAAGTATTTACAGATAAAGCTGTTAACAAATAGCCTGGCTAAAATATATACCCGAATAATTTATTGGTGTTATTTGGATCTAAGCTATTATAATAAATCCTATAAGATCATCATATGAATTGATTAGCAATTACTACTGATAACTGCACTTAGATAACACTTTTCTTTTTATAGCAGTAGATCTACGTACTAGATCCAGCAAATCAATTGAATTTATTTATTTTATGATCGGCAATGACGACGATATTCAGTTTGAAAACAATATATGGGCATTTCTCCAGAAAGGTCAACCACAGCCAAAAAATTCAAAGTCAATGAATGCATGTTCAGATAACATTTTTTTATAAGTAATCGATTAAATTTAACTAAAATAAACTAACTTTACATTTATTCATAACACATCTCGAAATATTGACACACAAAGCCGAACAAGTGCCAAAGTTCTGTTTTGAGCATTTCTGTTGCACATTTTGTTTTTATTACTGTTCTTAAAGAGAGACGCTATGCAATGAAATGTGCTATTTCTAATCTTCGTTTATGCTTACAGAGTAAAAAAAAAAATATAATAGGTACGATGCAATTGACTATACGGTAAATTTTTTCGTCTGTTTCACCGTATATTTCGATGTCACGTTCGACCTCGAAAAATAGGTTTTGTTATCAGTAAGTCAAATGTATTTGCGCAACTAGCATCAAAATCTAGTAGCAAACACAGTTTTGCATTGCAAATTTATTAAAAAAAACTTCACACAATAATATTAAGCTATTTGGTCATAGTGTATTATTTAAAGTGCGTAGCTTTCGACACCGTGAAAAGGTAAATACAAAATTTTAATAAACCGAAGTGAATTTTAAATCTAGGTTGGAAAAATTGAAATTTTGAACATATTTTATGATTGTAGATGAGTACAAAAAATCAGATTTTCTTTATTGTTTTACTTATTTCAGATGAATATATCTATTTTTTTTCTCTATTGAATATATTTTGTCACTTTTTTTAAAAAAATTAATAAAATGAATATATTGAAATTCATTTCTAATGCTTTTATTCATGTACAATTACTAAAAATTAAAAAAAAAAAAAAAAAAAAAAAACGTATGGTGGAAAAAATGTCACATTCGACACGTCACGTTCGACCCTGACTAAAACAAAAAAATAAAAAAAACTACTCAATATTTTTTAATCAAATAAAATGCATTGTAAAGATGTGCCAATTTCTAATCATTTAAAATTATTCGTAATAAATTGTCACTTAAGGTTTCGCTAAAATCTCAGGTTGAACTCTTCATTTAAAAAGCGACTTACGTTTTTTGTAGCTTGCGAACCTCTTGGTTTTTTGTAATTATCTTGAAAACTAACAATTGCCTAAAATTTAGATTTAGCACCAATTAAAGAGCTAATCAAGAGCTAAAAGATTCACTATTCGTCAGAATAAAAAAATGTTTTGGTATTCGTTTTTTATAAACTCAAATACGTACGAATGTCACATTCGCCACTAGAGAATTGCCCATATGTAAATATTTCACATTGTACATATATTATTCAGTATTAGTGTATAGTCTAAGCAAATGTATTGCTTGTAGTTAGAATTTGCAACTGGCGGTTTTTTTCACGCGGAAACCATGAGCGATCACCTCTCCTTTCAATTTCAAAGTTTTATTATTTTGAATAATTTGAGACATATGTGAAGAGCATAATGAGAGTGGAGAGTCGTTAACATACTGTGATAATTTGCTTGAATAAAAATGGTTGAAGATAAACGAAATGTTTCTTATTCTAAGCCAAGGTGATCAGTCAGGGATCAAACAGACTTATAGATTCTTGCTGAACTTTTGTGATTTGTTATGAATTCTTAGGTTGCTATCTAAATTAAGAGAATATTTAAGAGTCGTATAGTCAAAAAAACTATCGACTATCGAATGCTGAAAATCAAACATTTGTATACAAGACATGCTTCAAATCGATATTTATCGATATCACAATCTAGAGAGGCATAGACAAAATTAACTCTCACGATATTACGATTTGGAGACATATATAAAAAGAACTAGTTCCTTGAGCTCTTTACAGTTACACAACTAAATCAAAGACTAAAATTTCAATATCGTATTACAAAACAATCTTCTATTACATATCGATACAACTTTCTGCTATCAAAATATACCAAATTACATTTAAACAATATTTTTCAATTTAATTTCAAGTTGAATCTAAATGAAAATTAAAGCGCTGCAGCCGCCTGGTAACTATGCAAATTTCAGTCTTGTTGACCAAGGGACACAAAAATGTGAGCACATTCTCTAGCGAATGGTAAAGAGGAGGCTGCCAGCAGCTAACAAAAAAAAAAAAAGAATGTGAGGAAAATGCAGATTAAGTCAACGACTTACCCAGAGGTGCAGATAAAGAGAATAAAAGAAGAACAGATAGAGACAGAGCGAGAGAGTGAGAGAGAGATGGAGAGCAAAGCCAGAGAAATGATAAAAATGTGGCAGCCAGCTGGTGCCGGCCAAGCTTTAGCTATGCAGACAGCCATACAAGCATTTACACTGAGAGAAAATCTTGTCTGACATTTGTATTTTCAGGTATATTTATAATATTGTTAATTATTTTTCAGGTATATCCTTATGATAGGCAAATTTTTAATTTGATATTTAAAATTTGGATATATTTAATTTTCATCCAAATTAAAAAAATGAGATTTAGGAAACTTAAAAAAAAAATTAATATATATAAAAAAATCTTGTTTCAAAAAAATCTCTAAATAATTTTAAAATTATTTTTATTTTATTTATTTAATTATTAATTAATAATTTTTTTTCTGTTCATACATATTTTCATTTAATTTCATTATAAAATCTCAAAAATTAAAAAAATAAAAAAATTTTTAATAAATTCAAAAATTAACATTAAAAAGAAATTGAAACAAAACTAAAGAATTTTATTTTATTTTATTTTTTGTACATGTATATTTGCATTCCATTTTAATATAAAATTCTCTAAGTGTATAAAAAAAAACCTGATGTTAAATTTACATAAAGAATTGTTTAAGAAATATTTAATTGAAATAAAAATTTACATTCTTTGAACAAACAATATTGATAAAGTTTTTTGTTAATTTGATTATATATCAAAAATTCATGTTTCATTTGCTAACACAAAATCTGAGTGAGATTTTCTTTAAGTGTATGGAGGTAGTTAGTATATTCTATTATAAACAAACAAACCCAATAGCATAAGCTTCGGCTATAAGCACTTAGACTTTTAATGAACATGATTTGAGTACAATTTTCTCAAAGTGTACTGAAGAGATACTAGAAACTGCCCATTGATATAACAAAGTCTGGCACTTGGCATACAAAATAAATATGAAATACTTGAAATAAACGACATGAACTTAATTTTTCTATTGTTACGAGAGCCAATCAAAAAACGATTGAAATAATATTCGCATAATTTTCTAATTATGCTAAGTGTTCTGTAGTTGATATATAAAAATATATATGCAAATATATATGATATATGGTGTATGTAAATATATTTGAAAACGGAAAAAATTCTTTGATAAATCATCAAAATAATATAATGAAAAATCAGAGATTTTCTCTGTCTCTCTCCTTCTTTTCCATCTGTTTATTTATAACTTGATCAACTTTTCATTCTTTATATGCACATTTCTCTGAGTGCATGTGCCCAGATACCAGATCGTACTCCTTGTGTATACACCTATTTGGATGCCGTCTCGTTGTTCCCCTGCATGACAATTAGGTGCAAATGAGTTGAAACGCATGGATATGGCGGCTGCTGTTGCTGTTGCTTTTGGCCCTGGATTTGCTTTCTAGCTGTGGCAACACCCTTGAAAAAAAAAAAGAACTAAGAGAGATGAAGGCGTCAGTTGCCGCAGGGCTCGCCTAGTCACACTCCACCCTCCACCCGCCCACTCGCCTGCTCTCGGCAGAGCAAACCACATTTTCCATGTTTATTTCAATTGCATTTGTCGGCGCAAAAGAAGCCCCCATGCGCGAGGGCGGTGCTGGCGGAGCAGCTACACATAAATTGCGTAAAAATAAACATGGAAAAATGAAGAGAGAAAGAAAAAAAAAAACAAAAACAAAGGAGAAGCCAAAATGGGCAAATGGAAATTATGAAAAACGCCAAGTGAAGTGGGAGGCGTTACTGAAAAATCATCATTAAAAATTAGCTGCACTAATTTGTGTGAAAATTTGGGTCACTGAATGCGATTGGGGACTGGGGCCACAACAATTGCCTAGACGAGCAGTAGGGGTGTGCGTTGGGTGGAGGTTCGATCTTGTCGTGCGCCAAGTCAATGAAGCCGCAGCCGCTTAATTGTTTTAATGCTTTGAATTAATTGAATGGCAGCAAAGGCAGCAAAGGCTGCGCCCTCGGCCCACTCCCCCTGAGACTTGCACCCGCCGCAGCCCCAACTGCAGATGCAGCTGCGTTGTTTAGCCAAGCGCCAAAATTACAAACGGCGTGCTATGTTTGAAGTGCAGCCCCTGCCACGCACACAAACACACACACACTCACACAGGCAGTGAATGAGCCAAGAGTTCGAGTAGACTCATTCGAAAAGTTGCCACAATTTGTGGAGAGAGAGAGGTGGGCAGTTGAAGGGTTGTGGCCGAGCGTGTGGCAAGTGTCGGTATCGATTAGAGAGCAGCAAATAAAATTCAGTGGCAGCGGCGCCAAAGCGTTAAAGGCCAGAGGCCGGCAGCATAAAGGGAGTTGGGCTGGCAAAAGGCAACGAACCTCAAATGAAATCAAGCTGAAATTTAGTGCTAATAATGAAAAGCGATTAGACAGATGAAAGTGGAAGAAGCAGACAAATAGAAATGTATATAGATATAGATAGAGAGAGATATATGAAGTAATTTCATCGTAATCACATAATATCTTGTAATATCATGCTATCACAAGATCATAAACAAATTGCATTTTAATTGCATTTACATGTAAGCAGAGTAAATAAACAAATGAAAGTTTAATCTCATTGAGAATGAAAGAAAATGCATTTCTTTAGGTATATCTCAATCATTGCTAAAAATATTATGTATATAGTTGAAATATATATAAATTATGTTAACATTTTTTGTAGTTAAATAGTTTTAATAACAATATATTTAATTTCCTTTAAAAAATCAGCTATTTGTTCTTCAAAGTTTTTTAAGCTAACAAAAAATGTTTAGTTTATATGATCTATAAATATATCAATATGATATATGCCCATGTATTAATATCTAAATAGAAAAAGTTCAGTAATTAACCTTAAGTATTCACGTATGTATCTATACAAATGCATCTAAACAGAGAACATACATATACTATATGTGTTCATAGATACGCAATCTGTAGTTAGATGTATCTATATGTATCCATATACTAATCTTTAAGTAACTATATGTAAAGGTATAGGTATATAAATATATATATATATATATGATTCTTTGTAACTATAAGTTTCTAGATGTATCTATACGTAGCTATGTATATAGATATATAGCGTGTATATAGGTATACAATTGGTATTTAGATGTGACAATGTTTATCTATGGGTATCTATATATCTGTCTTAATATATCTGTGTATCTATATATGCATCTTTAGATATCTAGATACATCTATGTACAGTTATATGTATCGATAGATACACAATCTAGATATATCTTGGTGTATCTCCAAGTATATTTCGCGCTAACAGATGGCAGCGTAACGGAACTCAAAAGTATCATGAACTATTCTCGCTTCAATAGGATGTCTCTACTTATAGATGATGTCATGCCCATAACAAAAGGTGTCTGACTAATTTATATGAAAAGTCGAACAACAAAAATCGACTCTAAATTATTCCAGACTTTTTAGTGTTTTATTGTGGTTTATTTGCTTTTCTCGCTCAAAATTTTGAATGCTTTGCCAGTGCTGTTCGGATTTCAACATTTAAGTGAATTTAATTGTTCATTAATTTACAAAACGAGTGATAAGCAAATTGCTTGCCCCTCGAATCCGTCTCAGTCTGGGCTCGAGACACCCAGTCACAGTCCGATTCCCCGTCGTGAGTTTCCTCAATTTTAGTTGCAGCACTCAGTTCACAGCTCGCAGCTCTCAGCTCTACGAGTTTTCAGTATTCAGCTTGGCATACAAATTAATTTGCGTTCGGATTGGGATTGCGTAGCACGTACCGCATAGATCTTTAGCCGTAGATTAGTTGATTGTTTGTTTGGCATGCTTTTTTTCCCCATTATTAATTGCCTGGCACAATTGTTCAGATTCAATTGAGATTTATGAAGCGACGCCGATGCATTCAATTAAAACCATATTAATATGTGCTTTACACTTTCAATATTATTTTCACACCCGCTGAATCACATAATTGATGTAAAAGCGCAAATTGAACAAAGCTATTAGATATATGAATATATATATATATATATATATATATATATATATACACATATAAATATATTTATATATATATTGTATATATATAGATACTTTTAAATATAACCGTCAGCTCAGAGTAAGGCACGTTTGCATGTATATATTTAAATAGTTTGCCGCTTTGGCAAACAGTTTATGTGAATGGGGTTTTGAAGTATCTGCAGACGAATTCAATTACATATATGTAAATGAAGCAGTTGCATTTTAGATATTTTAGACATTTATAAGTCAATAGTCACATGAAAAATATATAAGAAATATAATTAATAATAGTACATTTTTTCTCTCTCTCTAGAGATCAAAAGAGGCTTATATATATTTATATATATATATGTATATCTATCTTCCTCTCTGCATGAATAGAATAACTCTTCCTAGAATCGATCTTTCCCATTGCCGCCACTCACATGATTATATCGATTGGCGGCATCGTTCCATCTCGAGCTCATCTCTCTTTGTTTAAGTGCCTGCACCTCTTTTTCGCGCAATTGCTTGTGCTGGCGATGTCTGTGCAATCGCTGCTGCCACTGTGCTTCACCTGCAGCAGCAGCAGCAGCAACAGCAGCAGCTATTTGACCCTCGTCTGGCTGCTGCGTCTCCTGCGGGTAACTGTTTGGATAATCAATGTCAACGGCTTTCGAGCCATGTCCGATGGCATTCGACAGCGATTTATGCTGATGACGACGACGTCGCAGCTCAGGTAGAGAATGGGGAGCAGGCAGTGATGGCTCCCACGCCATCTGCTGATATTTGTCGAGATGCCGCAAATGTTGCTGAGCGTGGCGCAGTGGATGCTCAGACTCCAGACTCCAGGCGTGCTGTTGTTGTTGTTGTAGTTGTTGCTGTTCAGGCAACACCTTCTCCCCATGGACGAGGTATGTTTGGTCATTAGCGTTGGCCTCCAGGCTAAGCAGGCCAACGAACAGCCAGAGCCAGCGCCAAAGCCACATCACGTTTCGCTGCATTTTGTTTTATTTTATTTAACGGTTTGCAATGCTTTCTAATTAATAGTTTATTTTATTTTATTTATTCTCTTTTAATTAATTAAATGCAGAATTTTAAAATTAATTAATTTTCTTTTTTAATTGATTTATTTTATTGTTTTTTTTTTAATATTTTTTATTTTTATATTTTTAATTAATGATGTTATATTGATATATTTAATTGATCAATTTCATTATTTTTCATTAATGAATATTGCTGTATCAATTGATCATCGCCGTCTGCTTCTCTTTCACTAATCAGCTGATAAATTTTAAATTCTGTTTCTGGCTATTTCGCAATTCGGCGCCACAGATACAGATACATTTACCCAACTCTAGATACACGCACTTATGGATGCACACACACACACACGCACGCAACACATATTGCTAGAGCCCGCTCGCACAACGTTTGATTTCGCCTTCAGGCTAGCAACTGAAGCGAATGCGGCGAAAGTTGGGAGTCGGCACATTTGAAGCGTTGCATCGAACAAGTCACAAAATACAAAACAGCTGTTTCGTGGCCTGACAACATAAACACATTGAGCACGTGCATGTTGCCGAAGCACGAGAGCAAAAGAGAGAGAGAGAGAGTGAGAGTGTGTGTGTGTAGGCGAAGAGCGAAACTCTTTGTGCGTGAGAGTCAAGGCAAATGTTGTTACAAGAAGTGTTGTCGTTCAGGATGCTTGTTGCTAAGAGGAAGACTATTGGTGACTAAGCAACATGTTGCTAAGCGAAGTGTTGCTAGCTAGACCAACATACTCTAGAGCAAAAGTTGATATACATGTTATTATAAGAAGTATTCGCTTGTTGCTAGGCGCAAGACAGCTAGTGCTCTAGCAACATGTTTATATTACTAGTGTCGTCATATTCTAGAGCAACAGCAAATGCTGCCAAGTAGTCTCATAAGAATTGGAAAATAAATGCATAATAAAATAGAAGAAATTAAAAAAATATATTTTATAAATTTAAAAAAATTAAAGAAATATGAAAAAATAGAAGAAAAAAACAGTACAGAAACTATTCATATTATTTATACTGCTCATAGAATACACATTAAAAATTTAATTCAATTCAATTGATGTTATATATACTGATATTTTATATATCTCCATTTCCAATTTAAATCAATATTTATTAAATAATTTTTGTATATTATTTAGTTTACGTGTTGCTACTGTGGCGACATATTCTAGAGCAACATGAGTCTTAAATGAATTGTAAAATAAATAAATATAAAATTATAGAAATTAAAAAAATATGTATATATAAAAAAAAAAAAAAAACAGTATAGAAATTATTTATATTATTTTAACTAGCTCATAGAAGGCGCCATCCGAATTATATTCAATTGAACTAGTTCAATTGATTGATATATTGATGTATATATTATATATGTCTTCCTTTCTAATTTTAATAAATTTTTATAATTTTTTTTTTTTAATATTATTTATATTCGCTTTGCATTAAAAGCTACTTCTCCACAAGACTGTTGCTGCTGCTCCCAATACATGTTTATAAACATTTGCTTGCAACTTATAGCTGATATGTTGCATGGGATTAAGTTGTTATTGTTGCGCTTGTCAACGAGTCACGCAGCTGTTTTTATGATTGATCGACTGAATTGGAAGCGTGCAGCGTGCAACGTGCAGCGTGGCACCACCTGCCGCAGCCACAGCGTCAGCCACTGCCACAGCCATAGTCTGTGTTGATGAGGTGTTGCCCAGTCGCACTTAATTGCGTGTTTGCTGGGAGTCAGGCAAATCAACGCCCCAAACGCCTCTGGAATTTATAGAGGGGGGTCAGCCGCAGAGGCAGAGGCAGCCGGGCGCCCTGCCGCGCTGCGCCGCCTGTTTTGGCCTACGTGGAAAATTTATGTGGCCAGTTTACGGTGGCCGCGCTTGGGGCATCTTTTGGGGCGTAGCAAGTAGCCAGGGTTATTGTTGCTGCAGCTCCCGCTGTTGCTGCATAATTGATAAATGTTTACAAATTATTATGTTGCACATGCAACGGCAACGGCAGCAGAGGCAGCATCAACAGAGGCCACCCAAGCAGCGACATGGGGCTACTGTCTGTTGTTTTTTCTCTATATATTTTTAAATTTTTATTTTGCATTGTTGCCGCGCTTCTCAGGTGCACGCGGCGTTGCCTTTTTTCAGCTGGCGCCAAATGCATTTCGCTGTTAATTAAAATGAATTTCTCAATGAGTTGCAGGCGGCACGATAAACACTGCAACCAGACTTAGCCCCAACAACAGCCACAGCACAACAAATGAAGATAAACACAGTAAAGGATCGTTAGAGAGAAAAATATATATATATTAAAATTAGCTTTAGCTGATAGAGCTAACGCATACAAAATCATTAAATAGAAAATCATTAAATATAAGAAATAAAAAAACTAATTAAACAATTATTAATAAATTATAAGTTTCTAAAACTTTAATTATATTTAATTCTTTGATTTTTAGTAATTTAATTACAATTTTTTTTAATTTAATTACGAATTTTGCTTTTTTTTATATAAATTTTAATTATATTATTTAATTTCTGTTACCTCAAGTTTTTATTTTTTAACTTTTTATTAAATTAAATTTTAAATTATTTATGTTTTATTAAAATTAAAAAAAAATTAATTGACTTGAAATTAATAAATTTAAATTAATGAAAATTTAATTATGTTCTAATACTTCAAAATTGTTTCACTTAATTATAAAATTTCAAATGTAGTTTAACACTTGTTTTGTTTTCAATCTCACTATTTCTAGAACTTTCAAGCATAATTGTTCGTCATAGGCAGCTCGCACTGTCGGCCTAAGCAAGGTCAGCTAAATTAGATCGTGTAACTGCTGGAATGTGCGAGGCGAAGAACTTTTTCAATTGAAAATCGTAATGGAAATGAAATTTGCTGCTGCCATTGCGGCTGATGCTGCTGCTGCTGCTGCTGGTGCCACTGATGAGGCAGATGAATCGAAATCGGAGTCAATGGCAGCAGGCGAAGAAGAATTGTGAAGTCTCCCGTTCGCATCTGCAGGCATATCAGCTGCTGGTGCCGTTCCCCTGAGCGTTTGCCATTAGCTTTGTTGGCTGGCATTGTTCTCGCATTTGGCCGCTTTCAATTTGCCTAAGTTGCCATTTGCATTGGCAGAAAGAGACTGATGAACAGAGAGGGAGAGACAGAGAGAGAGAGAGAGAGAGACAGAGAGAGGGGGAGAGGGTAAGCAGCAGCTGCCGCAACCACAAAGACAGCCGCAGACAAATATACATGAATTACAGATACAGATACACAGATACAGATACAGAGATACGGAATACAAATTCAATACAAAATGCAAATGAAGCAGAACCAAAAAATGCGCCGCAAAATCATAAAAATCAAATTGAAAACGGCCCACGGTAGGGCCCAAAAGGAGGACATCGCTAGGGGAGGGGGCGTGCCTGGCCTGCTAAATAATTGACATATCGAAATTGAAATCGTAATCGAAACCAAAGTCGAGGCACGCAACAACAAAAAAAAAAAAAAGGTGCAGCCCAGAGCCTGAAAATAAAAAGGGAAGCAAAAAGATATTTAAGAACCTAATGAATCGAAGGGTGAGCTACCCTCTGTAATACCCTGCATCCATTTATAGGGTGGCCTGCTAATTGCGTTTGCCACAGCGAACCATAAATAAATGTCAATGTCAAAGTTCACGAATCTCTTGATCTATGACAATTGGTTATCCAATTATGTCATAAAAAAAGTCAGCTAAACCGCTTATCGCAACGTCAAAGACAATAACAAAGCAAGAAACTGATAATGATGAATGATAATGAAGGTATTAGAGTTTATATATCTATATTTATTATCTTCGATATACTATATATACACTCACATAGCTGAAGCGCTTACTAAACAATACACAATAACAAGTCAAGATAATAATGATAACACTCATCATCATAATGATGTTGCTGATGAAGGGCAAGAAATTGACTTAAGATAAACTAAAGTGCAGAGCTCAGAGCCCAGAGCCCAGTCTCACTCATTTCATAAAGCATTGCCCCAGGCCAAGGCGGAAAAAGGGTGAAACAACGCAATTTCCGTTTGTTTGTATGAATGTGTGTGAGTGTGTCTGTGTGTGTGCGTGTGGGGTAACTAAAGAGGGGTGACAGTAAGCGGTAAATATGGGAGCGGGCGGGGAGGATGTTGACTCGACATAGCAAGCGAAGTTAAATATTTGGCATTTGTCTGTTTGGTTTGCTGCTTATGGGAAAAGTTGACATTGAAAGGCTGAAAGGGTAGACAGCTAAAGGTCAAATCTAGCACAGATAGATGTGAGATGCAAATGAAGTAGATCAGATAAGATAGTTGCTCCACATACTATATATATAGATATGTGTGTGGGCGACGTATTTCACTTGTATTTTAGCTGGAAGTCATGCAGCATAAACAGCAGTGGGAGATATGCTTTAGATAGGGGAAATATGATTTAAAGAAGTTGGTTAATATATGAAAAAAGCTTTAAATGAGTGAAAAGTTATGTCATTTTATAATGAATACGATTATTAATCGAATATTGAAATTACACTCTTGAATAAATTGAAATATACATAAATATTTTTGCATAAAGTTAATATCAAATTATACACTGGGAAACATTTTTCATCAAATTTATGTGATTTTATGCATAAGGATACAAAACTAAAATTTAATCTTAAATAATTTGTATTAAATATAAAATATAAAATTAATAATTAATAAATAATTTATGTTAAAATGAATTAGGGGCTTCAATAGGAATTAAAAAAAAATAATATTCTTTAAACAATAATTTTTGAATTTCGAAATTTCTAATTCATAGATTTCATTCAAGTATTTTCTTCAAGTGTAATTTATCTAGCTTTGATTTGATGTTTTTCGATACAATGTGCTTTTATGAAACCCGATTCAAAAAGGCTATTGAGCAGCCGTTGCACTTGCACTTGCCACAAAGAAGCTGCAACCAGGGGCAGATTTTACGATGCATTCCGCGGAAAAGCAGCTCGACTGCATTTTCAGCTGAAAAAATATATGTAAATAGTCTGACAATGCAAACAAATGCCGAATGCAGCTGATGCAGCAGGAGCAGCAGCAACAGCAGCAGCAGTTAAACGTGGCAGATGCTAAATGCCGCATAGAAGACCCAATGACCTAATGAATGCAACTGCAACAGTTGGTGGCATGGCCCCCATAATAATGGGGTGGCATTGCAATTGGAATACGAATCGGAATTTCGAGTTCAAGTTGTGCGAGCTGCCACACCTGGGGGGCTCATTAAAGGAGCTAGTAGCCCATTAAAGCGGCATTCACAGCGTTGAAAGCCAATGCCGGCGGCAATTAGCGCAGCGGCTGCGAAACTGAGGAGGGGCGGATGCGGGAGCGAGAGTGGGAGCGGGAGGCTGGACTAAAAATGGAAATGCTGTTGCTTAAGCTGCGGCATGTGAGAAATTTAGAAGGGGCCATTGGCAGCATTCCTTTTATTTTTATAGCTCGCGCCCGTCACGTAATTGAGTTACAATCAGAGACGTGAGAAAAAGAAAAGAGAGGGAGAGAGAGAGAGAGAGAGAGAGAAAGACCAAAAAAGAGAGTATGAGAGAAAGAGAGACAAATAAAAACACAGAGAGAGAGAGTGAGAGAGAGAGAGAAAGTGTGTATGTCCGTGAGCTAATGGGAACTTGTTCTCATGTTTATGATGTGCATTAACAGCGTGAGATTGTTGCATAAGAAGTGTGAGGATTTTTTTGGAATTGGAAAGGAAGAAAAATTAGTTTAACTCAAATTAAAATTGATTTGCAATAACTTCAGTAAAATTAGCTATAAAAACTTTTTGATAGAAATCAATTCAATACTTAATACTAATACTTAATACTAAATAGCTGTATTAGGCGTCAGATAAATTGTGTAATTTATGAAAGAAATAGAGTAATTTAATGTTATGAAAACGGGATATTAAGCAATCCATCATTCGCTATATATTAGTTCAACCACAGCAAAATATCAGATATTTCTTCAAGGCAGCATAGAATATAATATGTACATTATAGTATAGTATAGTATATTATCGTATAGTTTAGCTATAATATGGCATAGCATAGTATATTATAGTATAGTATATTATAGTACAGTATAGTATATAATTGCTTTTGCCAATTAACCAAACTTTGTTTACCCCAAAGCCCATAAAACAGGAAAATAGGGTATAACGACTTATGTAACAAGCAGAAGAGGGGCAGATCTCATACAGTATAAATATATTATTGATTAGGATGACTGACTGAGTCTGTCTAGCTCTGTCCGCATGTCCGTCTGTCCGTTTGTTTCTCCTTCTATTCGTATGTATGAACGCATCGAGCTCAGGAGCTATATGAGCCAGAGACTTCTATTCTATATCAAGCATATCAAAGAAATTTTCAGGAATTTACATACATGTTCTATAGAGTATGTTACAATTTATTAAAAATGCAAACTCTTTCATATGTAGTTTGTAATGAATTAACTTTAGCTATAAACACTAATCAGAATCGAAAGAAATTCACCTAAAATATAATTCACAATTTTAATCATCATGCCAATATATAATCCAAATATTTTAGCCTTGAACAAGCAATATCTATTTTTTTTTTTTTTTTTTCTTTCCATAATCTCTAACTACTTTATTTAAGCATGAGCATTATCTCGCAACTTAATTTAAGCCGAACGAGCGCAGCTTAACCCACAGCTGGGCAAACGTCTTCATTTGACCCCTTTGCATAGGGCAGCTAAAGAACATAAAGGTGTCTTTATTGTTACACTGTTCTATACGTTTATTATCAAGCGGAATATGCAAGTGTTCGGCTACATACAGTTTGTAAGCCGAATAAACAATTTGGCCAATTCGAGTTAATAGCCACGTTCGAACAATAAGCCATAACGAGCGCTGGAAAAAAGCGTGTGTGTGTGTGCGGAATGACCTATAAAAAGAGTTAGTCAAAGCCAGGTAGGCACGCAAGTAGACGTGCTCGGCTTATGGCCAAAAATTGAAATTGGCTTCCACTTTGCCTAATTCCCTGATGGGCAAAGTGGGCGTGGTCTATGGATCACATGGCTCATAGATCGAGACAATGGGCGAGAGCAACAAGCAAAAGCAAAAGGCAAAATAGGGCCACAAAAGTGATCCGAGCATCCTCTCGACTTGTTAGGGGCGTGGCAGCTGGCCATTGTCTAACTAATTGGATTAGTTTTCATGCCTAACCAGGCAAAAACTCGACCGAGGCAGCGGACTCGGCTTGAGGCCTCGCTCACCTTTCAGGTAGGTAAGGCAGAAAGAAGGGCGCATTTTGCTGACTCTACATTTTGGGCTGTAAAAATAAACAGGATATTCTTGTTCAGCATCGCCATCAACATTGGCAGCAGCATCGGCATCGGCATCTTCTATCTGTAATCAATGTAAACAACCTGCCCATAGCAACATTAACAACAGCAACAACATCGACAACAACAATAACAATTCCAGCAAGTCATTTCAATTTGTTGCACCTTTTCATTTTTGGTTTTATTACACGTTGATTTTTTGTTAACGATAACAAAAAAAGGAAGAGAAAGACAGAAAACGAAATAATTTGAGTGCGTTTTAAGTGAAATTAAATGAAAATTACTTTCCTTTCAAAACATTACGAGAATCAAAATGGAAACTGAATTAGAGAAAAACATTTGACTAAGAAATTGGAAAATTTAAAATTTGTTTGAGACAATTCTTAATACAAAAATGAAGTTTTTGAAAATCTTAAAATATGATTAATGTAACTTCAAAAAACTTTTTGTTTATATTTTTGAATTTTATATTTTATAAAATTGTTCTAATATTGTTTCATAAAAAAAACATATTACAAAAATTATTTTAAGTAACTCTACAAAATTATTTTCTCACTCAATTCTTAAATCAAAACAAAATTTATAAGTTTTTTTTATATTTTAAAAATATTTTTTTATGGTCAATAATCTACTAAATTATTCTTAATCACATTCTTTATAGAGGATTTGTAAAATTTTTGAAAAAATGTTCAAATATTTTGTTGTATCTCAATTAATATTTTAATCTGCGCCTTCTAGACATAGCACAGCTGGCAGCTTATCGTAAAGCCACGTCAAGCTGATGGCGTGATAAATAAAATACATTTTGCTTATTAAGTTAAGAAGAAAATATTGTTCAAACATAGAACAGTGCAGGGCAGGGAAGAACAGAGCCTAGCAGAGCAGATTTAAGCAGCAGCAGACGCGATTTGACTGCGCTCGAAAACTTTGACTTCAAAATTAAATGAAAGTTTATGTTAAAAAATATTTGCCAAACAAATTAAATTTCTTGTGGCAAAAAGTTGGCAGCCGCCGACATCGTCGTCTACGTCGTTCACATCGCCTGGCATGTGCGCTGGCATGAGACGCGCAGAGGGAGGCCCACAATTTAATTGTGCGAGCAAGTTTTTTTTAGAGCTAGAAAAATACCACAAAGTGTTGAAATTATTTGACAGCAGAAATTATAAAAAATGGCTTTAAAAAGAATGAGAAAAAACGTAGAAAGCAAACCAGGCAATAATCAAAAGCAACGAGGCTGGAATGAAAGGAAAGGCTCGGCGAAAGAAAGTCAAGGTGCTCTATAGAAAAATATCCCCTAAAATTGTATCAATATCTTATCAGATATATTGCCCAACAGGAAATGAGTTTACTCCACTGCATGATTCAATAAATAAATAAAAAAACAAAAATAAAAAACTCACCTCAACTAAAAATTTCCACAGTTAAGAACAAAAATGCTGAATATGTTGAGGAGTACAAGAAAAATAAGCCAAGAGCAAATCAAATCAACGCAAAATTACATGAAATATCTTTTCAGCTCGAATTTTTCTTTTCGTGCTTTTTCCACACACGAACAAAAATAAAAGAGAGAAAAAATAGTTGAAATCAGCGACATTTATGAGGACGATGACGGAGTAGGAAAACTTGCATTGCAGTCACATTCAGACCTGGCACTCAGCAAACTGAACGCACTCAAACAATGTCACACACACACAGAAACACACGCCCACACACACTCAGATACTCAGACATGTATAGAGAGTATCTTCCACACATATGCCATGTGCTCATGCAGAAGAATTGTTCTTGAACAAAACTCAATGATGCGCGCCACGAACAACGAGGAAAACAACTAAAAAATAGTGTAAAAATCGGGCAAGAGAATAATATGATGGACTATGAGATTCCCTGTTAACAGAAATGTGATTAACGTATTCAATACTCTAGGCAAAACCTATAAAAATGTTGACAGACTTCCGATATCAATATAAAATTGATTTAGAATTGACTGAAGTCATTCCATGTTGGACAGTGTAAAATTGTATGAGCTAAATACTTTTTTAAATATATTATGAAAATAGTAAAAATAATACAAATTTACAGAATAATTAAAAAATAAATTAATAATGGATCATTTAAGATCTTGGGACGTGATTTAATAAAGAAGTTTCATGTAGTAGAGTGTAAATATATATGTAACATACTAAATTATTAGAATTTTGAATTTTATATAACTTTCTATATACATATATATTTATTTTTCTACCAGAATTTCATTTAATTTTCTTCACTTAGTTAAGTCCACGCTCTAGTCACTAATAGCCTACATCTGCTTCAACTACTGGGTATCTGTAAGTGATAGAGAAGGCAGCTAAAATTGTGTGCTGCATTTTAGAGAAGTGCAATCGGGCGGTGATTGCGGCAGTTCAGTCTCTATAGAGACGCAGAAGTGTGTGTATACTCAAACTATCTGTCTGTGTGTGTGTGTCTGTGTGTGGGTGTATGTGTGCCAAAAGAACTCATCATTGAAGTGGCAATAACGAGTGTTGACGGTTATATTGAAACACAAACTGTTGCCCACGCTTCCCATGCCTCGCCGTAGTCCTTCAATTTCCAGCCTCGACTTGCATCAAAGGCAGGCCAATTGCTATTGCCACAATTTGTGGCATAGATGCAAAAAATGAAAAAATGTTGGAAAAAAGAAGAAAAATTGAAAAAGTTCGACTCCAAGTGCCTTACTCAATGCTCGCGTGTGGCTTATCACGTTACGCTACCAATTTTAATTGGACAACGAAGTTTGGTGAGGGAAAAGGCGACTGAATACTCTCTGAATAGCTCTTATCACTAGCTAAATAATTAATCAAGCCAAAACAAAAGCTTTCTCTCACTCTCTCTCTCTCTCCTCTCTCTCTTGCTCGGTGTCGACTGTCACGCCCAGGAAGTGACAGTTGCGAGGCGAACGTCAACGCGACATCGTGTGAAGCGCCAGTTGATTAATGAGCTACGATGGCAGCCGCTTAGACCAGCAGCAGCAGCAGGACAAGGAGTAGGTCGAGTAGCTGCCACCTACGATGGCGGCAGAGACACAACGGGTTAGAGGCGATATATAAAAACAGCAGGATTTATCGGCTGAGGTGCGCTGTCTTGCCCACCGGTAACTGGGGAAATGAGCTGCTGGTTACGTGACTGAAGCTTCAAAAGATAAGCGGCACGGGCAGAGACAGAGACAGAGAAAGAGATAGAGAGAGCGAGAGAGCGGCAACTGTCTCAGGTGCTACTTTGAAGGATTGTCCAAATAGCATTAGGAAGCAGGCTGTCTGAGCTGGGATTTAGCTGTTGGAAACCACTGACAGATCGTTGCTAAATCAGAAATTAAGTTAACAAGGTTGGCCATAGAGGGCAAAGCGGCTATAAAGCTTAGTTTACCCCAAGCAACTTAGGTGCGAGGAAAGGTTAAGGAAGTTATAGATGGCTATATAATCAGTTCTTTAATATTTTAAATAAGGTTAATAATATTGAAGTCAGATTAAGTTTGCATTAAATGAACTAGTTCACTAAAGAGCGAACAAAACATAAGAATACAGTTCAGTCAAAAATTTGCCTTTCTAAATTAATTCAAACCCTAATCATAGCCTTACATTATCTATATCATTTTTATACACTCCCCACATATCATTGTATACATTTTGTAATTTTAGCTCTTCTCTTAAATTTTAAGCTGCTTAAATTAATACTTCATTTGACCGCAAATTGAAATCAACATCGAATACATCATCACATGTATCCAGTGCACATTTCATATTTGGAAATTTCGAATCAAATCAATTCCGGTTGCTGTCCGGCGGCATTCAATGTTCAGCGAACAACTAAATCTAGTTAGTTAAATTTTCCATTGAAATGGGGCTGAGAATGTATGCATGAAGCATCCTTGAATGAGCATTGCTATCCGACGCACAGGCATCAATCATTTCCCGAATCACGCAGGATATTCATGGCAACCTAATCAACTCATCAGATGGCATTCCACACCACATTCCACTTCCTTTACTCAATGGCAATCGTCTCCCCTGCCCTCCTCTCTGCTCTCTATCTGTATTTATCTCTCTCTCTATCTCTATCTCCATCTCTCTCTCGCCCCTTTCAACATAATCGCACGTACCACATAGCGTATGAGGATTTTGTTTTTACACTCGCTAACAAAAATTGCGTGTTGAGGGGGTTCGACTAAAGCGAAATTATGCTGCTCCTCTAGCTGCAGTTGTAGCTGTTGCTTTTCCGTGCAGTCGAAATTGAAATGCATAACAGATTCGCAGCGAGAACGTTTTGCCACAACAACAGCAACAACACCAACAACAATAATCACTGCCACAAATCAAATCAAATTACAACTCTGCAGAGTAACTGCTACATTTGCTAGTCGCAGTCGCAATCACAGTTCCCAGTCAGGGAGGAGTGCATAAAAAGTCGTGACACGAAGAAGGTGGAAAGGCTCAAAGTATACAAATTTAGCAGGAGAATTTTTAAGAACTACAAAATTAGAAATATATAAGAAATAGACAATCGACAAGATAATATTCTAATATATGGTAAAAATTTCGTTTTTTTTTCAGATTATTTGCATAAAATCTTTTAAGCATACAAAATATAAACATATTTTAATATACATTTAAATGCATTTCTAGATCTACTTGGTTTTTAGCAACTACTACATACAGAATTAAATAATATAAGTTCAAACTTAATCGAATCTTTTACATGACATGTATCAGTATATGCACATACATACATAAGAGATCATATAATTATACTTATAGATCTTCTTGTGGATAGTAATATCAATATATGTATATATATGGCTAGTAATATCGATATATGTACAGTAATAGAGACATTATTAAATAATATTGTTTGAATGAGATATTAATGAATACTTAAATTGACCATGAGTTTTCCCGATGTGTGAAGTATGTCTACATATTAATAAGAGCAAGAGTCTTCACAGTCCTTATTCCACTCGTGACTCACTGCCCATCTCTAGCTGCACTAGCAAACAATTCAATTTCAATCCAACTCAATTGCAATTGAAATTGAAATTTAATTTTGATAGATTTTTCCAGTATATTTTCGAGCTGTATTTTGCATAAGTTTTTCACTATATTCTCTCGACTTTTTTGCTGGTATTTTCTGTGGAATGTGATTTGTGCCACGCCTACGCAGAGAAGAGTTTTTAGCAAGTGTTTGCGTTTGCATTTTTCAAGCGTACGTGACCCATTTCTTTATTTTTTTTTTTTTTTGTATATATGTATCTATTTTATGCATGTATATTTCTAGATATACATATATACATTTTTGGAGGCCCTTTTTTTAACGCTCGAATAAGCCAAAAATTGCACTGAAAATGCATCTAACGCGTTTTCTAAACACTTGTGCCCCATGCTGTGGCACACACACACACACACACATTCCGCTGGTTGCAAGTGCCTTTAAAGCAATTTGATTTTGTGCCTTGTGCATTGAGCGATAAAACACTCGCAGTGGACTCTATCAAATTGTGTCGACGACTCCAATTGCGAGTGCGACTCCTATTCCAATTCCAATTCCCATTTCGAGAACAATTTCGAAACTATTTAACGCTGAATTGCATGCGATCAATCTTTCAATTGAGCTTTAGCACTTGGCGTGACAAATTGTGCGAATTGCAGCAGTTGAGACGGCATTAAATGCCTTTAAAGGAATTTGCATTTTATGTGATATCGATAACGAACAGGTTTGCTGAATAGGAAATCAGTTCAGTTGAATAATAAATGAGGTACTAGATTTAAATTCTTAAATTCTTAATAATTCCACTATACTGGAAGTGAGAGTATTATCTTTAGATCGATAACCGATTAAAAATCGAAAATTGTTAACTTTTGACATAAACTATTGTTAATTTATAGATAAAAAAGAGGAACATATTCACTTACAATTATTCTCAATAAGAAATATGAGTATTATTTATTGATTTAATAAAAATCGAGAACTTTTGAAAAAAAAATCGATTTATCGAATTTAAATGACATACTCCATATTTCAATACTTTTAAATTTAATTTATTTTTAAAATTCTACTCAAAAAAATAAATCAATAAATACAAGAAATAAAAAACTCTCATTCTGAAATTCTCTCATAAATTCTATTCAATAAAACTAATTATATGTTCATGCAACGCAATCAGCAGATCATGTGGCAATTCTTGGCGCAAAACGTAACGCAGACCACGTGGCGTATGCGTAACACGAAAGCCGTCAAGTTTATGCAATATTTACCAAGTGGTTTTTTTTCCATTTTATTTATATTTATATTAACTGTTTTATTTGTATTTCTCGTATTTTTTTGAATACTCAGATTACTTAGCGCAGAGACTGAAATTAATTAAAGCAAACTGAAACACGACACGCACTCAACTGCATGGCTAATAAGCCCGCAGCCCGCAGCTCGCAGCTCGCAGTTGCTACTTGGCCATGGTAATTGCCAACGCCTCGGCTTGCCTCGCCTCGTCGAGCACGTGCCAAGCCTCTCAGGGGCTCCGTGTGGGCGTGACCAGGACACTCCCTGTCAAGCCGAGGCTCAACCTGACTCTGATGTCGGTACAAGCATTATGATGGCATTTACACTTCAGCTGCTGAGGTCTGAGGATTAGAAGGCTCCCAGGACTTTGCCACTCATAAGCTGTACGCAAAAAAGGCTTACGAGCTGGCAACATGTATATGGAAGTGGAACTGGAACTGGAACTCGAACTGACCCACACATACAGACAGCTTAAATTCCTCGCTCAGCTTTAAATGCTCAGCTATGCAAATAAATCCAAGTCTAGAACCAAAACTCAATTTGCGAAATGCACGGACTGAGGCAGCAGCTGCTGCCTGTCCACCATCGAGAATGTCTAACATGTGGCAGTCCACGCAGCACACAAGCCACGCCCCCAAGCCAAAATCCCAGCCAGCCTGCCCCCTCCAAAAAATAGCGACAAACAGCGCCACAGTTTTTTGTTTGTTTGCTTTGCGAACGAACGCAGCGAGTGAAGTCCAAAAGGATGCAGCAGACGCAGCGAGTCAAGGCGAGGGCAGAGCAGAGTGCGACGAGGAGATTAGGAGATGGTGGTAGATGGAGGTAGCTGAAGGCAGCCCAGGAGTAAGCACGACGTCATGCTGAGCATGCACTAGACCCGCACTCAACAGCAAAATAAAAAAAAAGAATATCACCTAACGAAATTTTCAATTATTTAAAAGACATGCTCAAATGCTCTATAGATGGAGAGTTAACTATTTTGAGGAGACTGCCATGGATTAACTATTTCTATTAAGATAAAATTTTGTTGTTTAGGAAAAATTTTTATAAAAGTAAATATATAATACTATATGTAAATGAATATATGAAATATATGATACATTGCCCAAAAATTTAATTTATAAAAAAATTTAGAAATCTACATTCTAATTTAAAATAAAAACTTTAGTTATTGAAGATAATTTTAACATATCTCAGCTTATTTTTATATACAGATTTAAAAAGCTAGTTAATTTTTTCATTTTATATATATAATTTAATTGGGGTTATACTTTGCAGTTGTTCCTTACAATTAAATGTTAATGAATATCTCAAAATTTCTCTAATTCACATTACGAATACTTCAAACTCATCAGAACTCTTCAATCCACATATGGAATGCTTCAAACCCATCACATATTGCGGCAATGCCCCAAAAATGTAAGAGAAACAGTGCGAAATACCAAAACTAGAATGTCTGAGTTTTGGGCCAGTCTTGTAAAAGAGGTTGAGTTGAAGCTAACTTTTTTTTTTTTTGTTGACTGTACTTTTTGTTGTGGTTGTTGGGCGGCATATCTGCTCGAAATTCATTTTTCAGCGTGCTGCACACGACGCGCTGCAATTTGGTTAGAATGAGCAGAGATAGAATGAGAGAGGGAGAGAAAGCTTGTGGAGAAGAAGAAGACTAAATCGCAGGACCTGGTTTTACGGATGAGCCTTGTGCCTTTAGCGGATGTCCGCCAACGGAAATGTGTTTATTTACGTATGCTGTCACACATATCTGTGTGTGCGTGTGTGTGTGTGTATCTCTGAGTGCGTGCATACTTGGTCGCATATTTTTCGCATGCCAGTCGCATGTTAATATGCAAATCCGCAATACGCAAATCAACGCCAAAAGGAAATTTAATCTTGTGTGCGATTTGGGCTGGAGCAAAATCCTCTGTCGATTCGTTTGATGGATGTGTGCAGCACACCAGACAGAGTCACGTCCTATGACAATATTTAAATGTTGATTGACGCTGACACAGTGAGCTGATTGACTTATAAATACCCAATGCCTTACTTTCAAAATGGCTTAGTTAGATTCATTTATATCTAAATATTTATATATTCTCTATGTATTTGTCCAATCTTTATAAAATATATTATCATATCATTATCATCAGCATCATACTTATGTATCATTATCATTATCATATTCCCTTTTGTCATTGTCATTATCATTATCATTATCATTATCATTGTCATTGTCAGTGTCATTGTCATTGTCATTGTCATTGTCATTGTCATTGTCATTGTCATTGTCATTGTCATTGTCATTGTCATTGTCATTGTCATTGTCATTGTCATTGTCATTGTCATTGTCATTGTCATTGTCATTGTCATTGCCATTGTCAATTTCAGTGTTGGTCTCATTCTCATTCCCATTATCCTTACTAATACTAATTGATATCATGCACGACCAGGATTTAAACTCAATTTTGAACTAACAAACCGCTATTGAAACACTTAATCAAAGCTTTATTACAAACATACCAAATCGATTAATTATAGACCGAGTGTATAAGCCCCAAATGGGATATTAATTTCATCTTGATTGAATGCGCATGAGAAACTGCGTAACTAAATTTGCTTATGCAACATCCTTAACCTCTCACCTAATCCGATTTACATCCCGCTCTGCCCGGCTACAGAATGTTTGTAGCCATTTTGTCGAGGCGTCCGTTGAGTGACATTTTGTGGTCAGTTGATGGACAGTCTGAGCACCGAACCCAAAGCTGTCCAAAAAAAAAACACACACACACAAAATTGTTAGGGCAGGACTTTAGGGTCAACGGGGTTTAACAGAGGGTGCGACTAGGCGCGGCAGGCTGGGGAGAGGGGAACGTAGTTGACTAGCGTGTGGTGCACAAGTTTGTCAACATGGGGCAAATATTTGCAGGCATAGACTTTTGACTGGATGTTGTTATTGGTCTTGCTGTTGGCCTAACTCGCCCGCTGACCAACGGCAACGGCAACTGTAACAGCAAAAGCGACAGCAACGGCAACAATTGGTCACGATCACTTTGGTTTTATTGTTTTTCTGTGCTTCATTTCGATGTCACTGGGTGTGTGTGGGGTGTACGTTGGGTGTGCTGCGTGTGTTGATTAGACGTGACTAATGGCTCGTTACGACTCTGCTGCACACAGAGCAAAGACGTTAAGAGCAACAGAAAACAGTCGGGGAGGAAATGAGTCAGGCTCAGGGACATGCTCTTGACACATCTACAAATGGAAGCGGAGCTTCAGTAAATAGAGGAAATACTCGACCAGTAAACATAGATAAAGAAATAAAGTAGATAAGCAGCCAAGTTATCTGATATATATATTAAAGACATTAATGTAATATATATAAAAATTATGCAAAGATAACTGAATATATATTATACATACATATATATTTATACCTATCTTAGTTTAGTTCCATCGTATTGAGCTTTTCAATTTATCAACTCATTCACCTGCCTGACTCAATCAGCACTTGACATTTTGGAACTCACCTGCAATGAGAAGAATGCAAAAAATACAAATTACAATTTAGTCAAGTATTTGGCTAAGACGATTTCTTATAGATAAAGCTAACCGTCACCTTTGTCATTTCATAGCTGGGGCCAATGCACGGATTAGCACTCGCTGTCATTTGCATATGACATCATCGCACGGCAGCAAAAAACCAAAATAAAAAAAAAAAAAAACTTTTGCGCAAAACAAACAAAACTCGGAATGCAAGAGCAACAAAAATCAGAAATGAAATAAAAAACAAGTAAACAACAACAGCAACAACAATTTACAGAGCTAACATGAAACATGCAAAAATAGTTGCAACAGCTGCAGATGACAAATATAAAATACTCTTTCAAAATAATTAATTTTGCTTAGAATTGCACAAAGTTCGTTCATTTAGTTTTTTATGGAGCGTAAATTTTTTCCTTAATCAAATTATCAAATGTTTTTTAGATAATAGTGCAAAAAGCAAAGATTTATTGTTATAAAATGAATGCAAAAAATATAAAAATTTATAGACAAAATATTTCTATATTTTAAAAATAGTTAATTATAAATAAAAAAGTAAGATAATATTTTATTGAAAAATTATATATATTATATATTATTATTTAATTACATAATTTTACACTATATTTTTTTTTTAAATTAAAAAAAACTAATTCAATAAAAATAATTATACTAAAATGACACTAAATGAAATTTGTTAAAGTTTTTAAAAATTAAACTTAATTAAATACTATTTATTAAATTTAAATTAAACTTAATTAAATACTATTTATTAAATTTAAATTAAACTTAATTAAATACTATTAATTATATTAAAATTACACTTGATAAAATTTGTTTAAATTTTTAAAAATTAAACTTTATTAAATTATTAATTATATTAAAATGGCAATTAATAAAATTTTTTAAAAATAGTCTTTCCTAAATTGTATTATATTAAAATTAAAATTTATCTTTTAACTTGTAAAAAAGTCTTTGAATTATGATATAAAATTAAATAAGAGCAGTTCATTACGCTCTATCAGGTTTCAGTCTCTTCTTCTTTCAGTTGTAACTTTGCACCAATTTCATCTTCTAGATTGCCAAATCTCCAGTTCAATCAAATCATTTCATTGCCTTTCCTCTCATGTGTTGTAAGTTTACAGTTTTTTTCTCTATCAGCCACAAATTTCGTGACTAAATTTAACAGCCTTCCGCTGTAAGGGTATATGCACAAGCAGAAGAAACGGAAACTATAAGAGTTGTCAGCTGGGAGTAGCTGGCAGTCAAATGATTTGCAACTCTGTGCAAATTTATTTGCCAGCCTCTCCGCCAGCCTCCACAGTTGTTATTAGTTGGCAGTTGGCCGCAGCTAACTCGAACTCGAATGCGACGGGCACGAGCACATCATAATTCCAAGAGTCTTGCCCCAAGAGTCAGAGCCAGACCGACAGCAATTGCAACTGCAACTGCAACTGCCACGAGTTGCAACTGCAGAAAAAAATCTTTTTTTTTTTTACTCCCTCTTGCTGATGATGAGATTTTTGTCTGACATTGCGATTTGCTGAAGTTTTGCATTTCGATTTACCGATCTGACATTGATGAAGCGATTAACAATGCGTCTCTCGATAACGTTTAGCTGATGAGTTGCCCAAGGGTCACTGCACAGCAGGTGCTGCACCTCCGACTCCCCCTTTTCATATGAATAATTAATTGGCTAAAAATGGAAATCGAATGAAGGGCGCGCAGCTGAAGGGGGAATAATATATCTGAAGTTTGGGTTTCATTATAGGATCTAACCACTAATAACTCTCCGTTTATTAGCGCTAATTATTGACCTATCTCAATCCGACCTTCATTGCTGCACATTAGCATTAGCTGATGATTAGGCTACTTGAAAGAGCTTTGAATTATGAGCTCTCATCAACGCATATAGTTTTTTGGTCAATTATTGATAGAAGTGAGATGGTAATTATGATAAAGATAACACAAGTCAATCAAGTCCAAGATTTATATTTGGAATTATAAAAAATGTTATACAGGAATATTAGGTTTACAAGGTCTGAGATTGAAGAGATGGAAAAAGTAAATACGATCTATTATAATAACGATCTATTAATAGAAGATTTATGTAAAATACTTTATAAGACTGGAAATGCCAGTAATATAAAGTTCTTTAGATATCTGTCCATTCACATGATCTATCATTAAAATTCAATGGTCTCGACTTGTGTTTCAAGAAAATCTATGTCATCTGGAATTTTTAATGTATTATACAAATTATCCGATTAGTAAAACTTTCAATTAAATTCTCTAGATAATAATTATCCAAAACTTTAGTTGAAATTTTTTTCCTAACAGCGTTACTCCATTTAATCATCTAATGAAATCCCATTACTTAAAAAAAAAAATTCTCGTAATTTCCCTCAATTTTCAATCTATTTAAAGCAGACATATTTTACCCGGGGCACCCTGGATATTATGAATCACCAAAATGAATGCGTCTGTCTCTTAAGTAGTTCACGTTGAAATCTTTAGGTAATATATTAATAGATTTGGCCTTGGCTCTGTTTCACTGCTGCTCAGGCGAGAAAGCGCGCGCACACACAGACACCGTTAATCATTTGAACAAGTTCCAGCTGAGTGGAACTTGTGATGTCACGGACACTGAAATATTCAAGGGGCATAGCTTTTAGAAAAAGTTCTGCACACAGAGAGTTGATGAAATTTCAATGTAATAAAAAATAAATAAAAAATTATGAAAAGCGAAAGCAGCTAAGTCTCGAGTGCTCGACACACACATACACACAGACGCACCTTTGGTGTGCCGTTATAAGTCAGAGAATACGAAATACCAAAAGGAAAACACCTTTCGGCTGGCTCAGTGTCAAAGTGTTTTGTTTCAATCAATAAAAATTGAAATTGAATTGTGTAAGAAATGCTTGAACGACGTGCTTGTTGCTGGGGCAATCAAAGTGTCCAAAAAAATGATATATTGATGAAATTTTATTGATGCATTGTGCGCATCTGAAAGCGCATCGACAAGCCCCTCATGCATAATGCAAAACGTTGCAACTTGAGACGTTCAAAATTTCTAATTCAACTCCCCATGTCTGACACATTTCGAAAGAGGAAAACTGAAAGAAGCTAACGACGGCGACCTCAGCATTTGAAGAGCTCTGTCACAGACAAATGGACGGCAGACGGCAGACGACAAACGACAGACAGTTCAGCTACTGGGCTTTTATCGGCTCTTTCTTTGTGTCAATCGAGTGCCAATCGAGTCAATCGAATCAATTAGAGGATTTATTGATGACTCGCTGGCATAGGCATTCATTGGCATAGCGCTTCGTATATCATTAATTTTGACATTGGCTGAGATTTATGAGCGGTTCGTCAGCGGAGCTATCGATTACTTATCGATTAGTTAGTGACATATGATAGCTTAAGCATTTTATGCGCGACAATCATTGCTTCCTTTGTAACAAATTTTCATTGTTTTGCTTTCGAATAAGCTATACAATTTATCGATAACATATCGATTTTTTTTATAGATTTAGCTTTTAAATCTATTCTTTTGTAATAGATCCTATTTATTCCAATAGCTATGAAGTCTATAACATATTAATTACATTAACTTTCATTGAGATCATCACTCGATTATAATTATCGACTATCATTCGATTATTTTTGTATGACACTATTTTCAAATTAGTTCGTGCACTTGCAATATCTATAACTGTGTCGTTCTCTCTATCACAAATATTGACAGTCGACTCAATTCACATAAATCGATAAGTACTTTTCATAATTTATCGATTACATTTTGACATTTGTTGCATCCAGCTCATAATTGAGCCATCAAACTACAACGGAACTAATTGAATAGTTCATTCGAGTGCAAATTTCAAATGCAGACCTCCCCGAAATGTGCATTAGAGACGCCGCCCGCTTCGCACGACTCGCACCACTCGCACATTTAGCTAAGTGCAACGTTGATCTTGTCGGTGGAAAGAGTTATGTTTATTGATTTACCTGTCAAATGCGCTTTGGCAGTCATTTGCATAACACTCGCTACCCCAGTTTCCCCACTTCTGCATTTTTTTTTTTTCTTCTCATTTTCGGTGCAAACTGAGCCAATCTGAGTGCTGCGACAGCTCTGCATGTCAATGGCCAAACGCATAGTGGGCGCACACTCGAAATGGGTGTGTCATATGTCAAATGGACATAAATATTGAAACGCATTCATATGCAGAGGGTTCCAGCCCGTTAGAAGTGGAATGAGAGCAAGCCCAAATTTAATCAAATTTATAACGATAACTTAATGCTAGCTGCACATATAAACATATAAATATACAATATATCTAACATATTTATTATCAAAGAACTGTCATTATTTATATGAAAACCAGATATATAAATATGCTAGATATATATTGTTGATAAATTTATGGTTTATTCGTTATAATTTGAATTGAAATACTTTTGTATCATATTTATTGAATTATTTTGTAGAAATATTTTACACTTAATACATTTTTAACAAGTAATAAATAGTTTTAACAATTTTTATAAATATAAATTTCCATCATAGAAGTTGTTTTATATAGATTTTTTAATTTAACTTAAGATTCTAAACAAAAATTGTTTTTATATAAGATGTATGGAATAGTTTTTTTTAGGGCTTTTTGAAGATCTAAATACGATCTGAGATTTTTAATAAATAATAAATATTTGAAAATTAATAGAAAATATGAATTTTTACTATAGAAAGCAAAATTAACTATTTTTTATTTTTATTATATATGCAAAACAAAAATAAAAAATAATTTTAAGCTCTTTTTGTTGCTAATAGTTAAATTATTATTGATAGATTAATAGACACCACTTTCAAAATTTTTAATAAATAGCAAATATTTGGGAAATTAATTATTATATATGAATTTCTATTAAAGAAAGCAAAAATAACTATTTTTTATTTATTTTTTATTTTAATTAACTATGCAAAAAAAATTAAATAAAAATAATTTTTAGCAAATTTTATTGGTATGAAATGATTAAGAGATCGAATTTATCAATTTCATAACTGAAAGATACATTACTGAATAAGAGATACATTATGAAATATAATTTGTCATATTTTATAGTAAAAAAATTTTAAATATACATTATTGAATAGGAATTGGAGATTAATAGCTGTAATTTCTCATATATTTAAAGGAAGATACATTTGTATCTGTCAGATCTCTCATATTTAAACAAAAGATACATAAATACTGGATAAATACCATTAATTATATATTTTATTCGAGATGCGTAAACCAAGATACTTTTTTCTCAAAAGTAAATTAAACATATATTAGTAGTAAAAATTTCACATTTAATAAAGATACTTTTGTATCTCATAGAAAAGAAATACATTAGTAGGTTTAATATTTCATATAAATATATTGCAGTTAAAGTACTTTAATCTTTAAGCAACATTAATGATTAAGAAATTCAATATTTACTATAATTATTATATTTTATTAGTTAAGCTATATATATTACAGTTAAGATACTTTTGTATCTCACGTTAGCTTGGCATACATAGACTACGCAACCACGCAACCACGGTGCAGACACATGCATGTATGTATATATATGCAACTAGGTGACACTTGTCATACACAGTGTGACACACTCTGGCGCACACACACACGCACATATACACACATACACAGTGACACAGACACATAGAGAGTTGGGTGGGTGTGTTTTTTGGGTTCTCTGCTTGCCCGTTTTGCGTGTCACGTTGTTGTCAGCGTCTAATCGGGGCTTTTACTTTATATAATGGCATCGCAATTTGGTGTGACTCTTTGACACACAAACCAGTCAAAGCAGACACACACACACATACTCCGAGTTAGATATGTATGTCGAGTGGGCAAGATTTATGTTAAATTTTTAATGATCAGAATAAAAAAAGACGTTGAGACCTTTTGGCCCTGGGCCAATGCATCAATATTGCATAGAGATATGGACAACCTTTGACCTTTTTGTTAGAGATAATATCAAGCACCCAACAACAGGTGCAATAAAGTTGCCAACAACAATTGCAGGTAAATATATGTGCCACAGCAGGTGACATTCGACTAGGGTCAATGGAGAGACAGAGAGAGAGCGAGAGATAGGGTCTGCATTTGATTGATGTCTCCACAAAACAATTCAATTGACGTTTGCAGGTTTGATTTATGCGCTGCGCTTGATAAATTAGAATACAATAGCAACAGCAAAAGCAACAGCAACAGCAACAGCCACAGCAACAACATCTGATGCAGAGCTATTTACAGCTCCACTATTTACTCTCTATACAGTTTAACAGTTGATTGGCTTTGGTTCGGCTTTGGCGTTTGTCTATTTGGGCTTCATTAAATTCGTGGAATATTTTCGACTGACCCCCAACAGCAACAGCAATAGCCACAGCAACAGTTGTTGTTACAATTTTGACTTTTTGGCATTAGCGGAAACGGGCATGGCCCGTGTTGTTTGGGGGAATGGGCATTGAGCATGGCTGACATTGCGAAATGAACCACAGCAACAGCAACAACAGCAACAACAACAACCACAGCAACAACATTTAGCCACTCACGCACATACACACATATTGCGTTTGCTGTCATGATTTATTGTTTGGCTCTTTTGACAGGCCGTATTATTATTTTCCAGTCGCTTGTCTCTTGTCTCTTGTCGCCTGTCGTTTGTCGCCTTTGTTTTGTTCTTGTTGCATGTGAACGAACACTTGAATGTTTCGTGCTGCAAATAACGGCACATTTCAGCACCTAAATATTTCGGTTACCAAATATGCTTCCCCCACCTCCCCCAATGCTCGAAAGTTGATTAAATACGGAGAGCAAATGCCTAAACTTAATTTTAGCTACGTTTAGTTGCTAGGAAACTTTGATCTTTGAATTGGCAATTTTGTTAGAATTTCGAATCTTACTTCGAGTAATTGAAGCAAACATGTAAAACACATCTGCATAGGAACAGGCTTTTCCACTTTGAACTTTATTTGCATCAATTGAAAAACAATTTAAGATAATTTATGTTTCATGTGTCTAACACACTGTTTGTGTGTATGGCAAAGTTAGTGGTGTTGGTAACACAAATGTAGAAGATGTAGAAAAACCTAATACGTCGCACTATTTGTGGATTTTACTACAGAAAACTAACTGCAGATGACGCTTATAAAAAAACTAAAGCACAGATAAAGTAGCTCAGTTTAAGCTTTTTCCTACAGTCGAGTTTCGAGATCTAGACTCTCTTAGAATGGAGTAGAAAAAGTTGACAGGGCAATTGCGTAAAGTCTTCGCAAACCCAGCTGTGAACGCATAAAAACCGAATTGTCGGAAAAACTTAGAGCTTATGTCTCCCTCGAAAACCAACTTGTTAAGATGCTGCATGACCAGCATGAGAAAATTTTTAGTGCATGCTCTAGCAAGGTTAAGTATATGTCAAAGTAGTCCCAAATATATGTATAAATATATATATTGGTGTAGATCAACTAGAGATATATTGCTCCGAAATAACTAAGACATCTAGAAAAATGAGTAAAAAAATTATTCTATACAACACAAATGGTCTATGGTCACAGTTATTAATTAAAGTATGTACATAACATAGTTAAAAGTAACGAATTTAAAGAGCAAATGCAATAGACGACACAGAGCAAACCATTTTCTACTGCAGAGAATGGACTAAAGTAAGGAACAACCTGACAGAAAATGTTGACAAAGTCAAAGAAAAGCTGCAGCAAAATGCAGACAAAGATGCCAGGAAAAGCATGTGTGACTTTGCCGTAAAAGTATTGCGGCGTAAAAAGTGGAACATGGAGGCACGAGACTAAGGACAGTGCACCAAGAAAGGTTTCATATGAAGGTTAATGCGGGTTGACGTAGTAGGAGGTAGCTTAAAAAAAAAGAGATAGAGAGAGAGAAAGAGTGAGAGAATGAGGGAGAGACAGAGAGAGAGACAGAGAGAGAGAGAGAGAGAGAGATAGAGAGCGTGAGAGGGAAAGAGAGAGAGGAGAGAGAGAGAGAGAGAGAGAGAAAGATACAGACTTTATATTGAATCCAGATCCAAATCCAGATATCCAGGTTAGACTGAACAGGATATACGACATTAATACGATCATCATTATTATATTTATGATTGCTTAACATCGATTCATTGCCGTAGTCTACGATCAAAATTTTGCCTTTTTTTTAATCACCTATCAAACTAGAAAATCAAATAAATGAAAGCTTACTCAACTTTTCACGCTTGAAGCTCAATCGTACAATACTATCAAAGAAAGTTAAATACCTCTGTCAAAAGCTAGCCAATATATCAGACTATCTATCGATCAAGCCATAGAGCGCGTCTAAAAGGTGTTAATGTTTCCCACTACCAAAAGAGAAAACTACGCACGCACTTTAAACATATATCTAAAAGAAATAAAGAAGAGACGACACCTCGGCTGAGTCACGTAATATAATTTTTTTTTTTTTTATTTATGCCACACTTGATTGGATCTTATGTCATTGCCACGTGATCGCCATCATCGCCAAGCAAATAAACAAAAGAAAAACAAAATAGTTCTAACTGTAATAAAGCTACCTTGACCCCAATGCAAACCAGAAATACCAAAAAAAAAAAAAAAAACCGAATACTGAAAACCTAACGCATTCCATTGAAGCGCATCATCAGTGGGGCGCAATCACAAAGTCGGCATCAACTAAGCAGCTAAGCCTGTTCCCATCAAATGCAAACTGACATGAATGCGAGCGCATGCATCCAGCAGATACGCGCAGATACAAAAGATACAAAGATACATATCAATTTCTTGGCACTGACAAACAGTTTGCTGTCAGATTAAACTTACGCACTGTCAACGCGCGCTTTGCATAGATATACATATATACATATGTATATATATAATGATTTGTATGTATAATGATTTATCAAGTGATGAAGCAGCCGCAAAAGATTTTGCGGCGTTCCAAGAATTTGACTTGAGCTCATGTGAGGGCGCTGTTGCTGTTGCAGTTGTTGTTGTTGCTGGAATATCTTCAGCTGTAGCTGGAGTGCTTGGCTAATAAAGTCATCGATGGCAAGCTCTTTGCCTGGCAACCAGAAGTGGCAGCAGCCACAGGCTTTGCCAATTAGTTGAGAGAGGGAATTTATATTGTTTTTTTTTTTGCTTTTAATTTCAATTTTATTTTGAGCGCGCAAATAATTTGCGCGAAAATTTATATTAGAAGCAGCCATAAATTATGGCGCGCTGGCAACAGAGTTGGCCAAAAAAAACAGCAGTGGGGAGACAATAAGCCAACGCTGTGCAATTGAAATTGCTGAAAATTGCGCTTGGCCTTATTTATATGACAGCTGCAAAGGGTCAGCGAAGTTATATAAAGCAGTTGCTGCTACTGTTGCTGCTGTGCCAACTGCAACTGTTGCTAATGAAAGCTAAAGTAAAGCGAAAAAAATAAATGGAATGCTTAATAGAAACAGTAGAAAATACTTTGGCTAATGTCAACAACAGCAGCTACAGCAACAGCAACAGCAGCAGCATGAGCTAACACAGCAGCAACATGCAACAGCAACATGCGAACGCAACATGCAAGAGTCGGATCAACCATATTCCTAGCTAACACATAACTAAGCAGCTAAAAGAGGTAACAGCAGCACGCAATGCAGCAGCAACTAAACAAGCAACAACAGCAACAACAGCAACAGCAGCAACAACAGCAGTAAAATATATTGTAAGCAGCTGTTGGCGCGTGTTAATGTTGCTGTTGTTATTAAAGCCTCCCTTTGAGCATCTCAAGGTCAATGCAGATGGAGTTGTTGCTGCTGCTGTTGTTGTTGCTGCTGCTGCTGCTGCTATTGCTGCTTCTCCTGCTACTGATGTTGGTGTTGCTGCTGCTGCTGCTATTGCTGCTGCTGCTATTGCTGCTGCTGCTGCTGCTCCTGCTGCTGCTGCTACTCTTCGCGTTGTTGCTGGCAGTTTCGTTAGCCGCTTTGCGGTTGGTTTTCATTTCACTTTGAGCCGCTTTGCCAATTGAAGTGAGGACTAAGCGCAGTTTAGCCTGCAGCTTCTGCTCGTTTTTTTGTAGTTGTTGTTTGTGTTCCGTTGCTGCAAATACATTTGCTAAAAGGCAGCACAGCAAACAGCAGGCGGGCCAACTGTGATAGTTGTTCGGCATAGACATAGCGAATTGCATACAAAAGGCAGTTAAAAGCTTATGAACACAGCAGGATGCGAGAGTTGCTACAAATGCGAGCATGATAAAGCGACAGCAGCAACAACAACAACAACAAACAGCAAGTGCAACAAAAACAATCAAATCTGTTGTTGCTAAACTGACAGCACAGCGTGGGCATGGCACATGCTGCGGCGGGGGCGTGGCAATCGAGGATGGGCGTGTATGTGTGTATGTGAAAATAAAGCTGCTTGTAAAGGTCAAAGCAGGAGCAGAAGATAGTGAGATCAACAACAGTAGCAACGGCGGAAGGAAAGATAACAGCAATAGCAGCATCGACAACAGCAGCAGCAACAACAACAGCAGCAGCAACAACAGATGTAGCAACAACAGCAGCAACACCCACAGCAACAACAGCAGCGACACTCACAGTAACAACAGCAGCAACACTCTCAGTAACAACAACAACAGCAATAGCAACACTAGCAGCAACAACAGCCACATCACCCACAGCAGCAGCACTCACCTTCCCAACAACAGCAATCAAACTTCATTCCAACAACTATTGGTGTTGTAACAACAACATGTGAACAGCAATTGAAATGCGTTGCACAAATTTTAACAAATATTTTGCTTAAATTCGACATGTATTTGCTTTTCATATATACATATTTATACATATATATACATACATATATATTCTGACAGCTAAAAACCAAAAATGTGAAAAATGTTCTATGAATTGAAACATTTATTTTGTTTTATGTGCATATGTTGTTGTTGGCCAGGTAAGCCCTAGCAGCAACATCAATAGCAACAATAATAACAACAGCAGCAGCAGCAACACCAACAACAACAACAGCTTCTGTCAAAGCAGTTTAAAGGCTTAAACGTGCGCTTTCGATGCAACATTTGACAAATACTAAATAAGCCGATTCTTTCCATACACTAAAAGAGATGGTCCAATGAATATGGGATGCTAGATGTTGTTTTATGGGTTTTTTTTAAGTGTACAAAAATAGGTTAAGCTGATTGAATTAAAGTTGCTAAGCCGAGTCGATCAAATATATCGGAAATGCTCGAATCGAAACTCTAATATATATAAATTTATAGATATATATGAATTGAGAATTATTTTATTAATTTATTAATAAATTGGTGGATAATAAAATATTTGAGTGAAAGCTCTGACTTTTCAAACTCCATCGCGTATAGAAAAAAGTATGTTTTAAGTAATATCTATCTTGCTATAACAGATGGTCAGCTCTTTATAGATCATATACTTCTTGGTACCTTAATCTTTGGTAAGGTGTAAGGATTTTCCTAAAATGCCGGGCATGGAGGAAAATCTTGAAAAATATAACTACTCCTAACTAATATGAGACTTGACATTGCCAACATCGGAGGCTAGTACAAAAAATCGATGGAAAAGTCTTGGATCGAGCGGGAGGTTGCTGAAGACTTTCTCTGATAAAATTCACCAAAAATGATAAACCATATTTTCCATCTATCTGTTTTTATACTGATTGAACAAGTGCTATTAGCATTCCATGTTATATATAAAATCCAATTTATAAGCCAATTTCTTATAATATTCAAATTCTACTTTCGTTTTCATCTACTATATATAAAATATAAATTCTTCACTTCATATCATTATATCTCAGTTAGAGTATTTCCACTTCGTCCACAGTATTCCTCACTTCTTATCATCAAATCTGTATGCTACATATTTAATTTCCTTTTGAGTGTATGCAACTGAGCTCTATGATTTTTAAAAATATTTGCATTTGGATTAAACTGAAATTTTTAAATGTTACTCTATGTCAAAATGAAATTAAAATGGCAAGAATAACAAAGCGAAATAATATTAAATCAGATTTGCTGAGCAATTTGATTTGCATTATTTTTTTTTAGCGCACAAAGATGCTTTTATTTTGTTAATTAACATTGTTTTATTGTTAAACAAATTGCAATTTGCAGCGCTTTGAAATTAACTAAAAAAAATCAGAATATTACGTATACGCCCGGATTAACCGCACTTGAAGCGTTAATGAACAGAAACTGCATAAAATGCAAGCAATTAAAGTAACCAAAAAACAATAAGTGATGAGTTATAGACTACGAGATACCCTTTAGATGAATGAGTTAGAAGCAAAACGTAAGCAAAGAAAAGATGAAGTTGAAGATAGATAATGAGAGAAGCTTTATTTGGCTTCATTTATATATACAAAAATTGTACGTGATTTATAAATATTATTATTATTATTATTGATAGAGTAAAAGATACTCTGCAGGCATATAGATAATATACATATATTGTAAGCAAATATGATGATTTTTAGTTGATTTTTTACCTCTATAAATCAGAATTATCTCTTCACAGCCAACTTCTACCGGCTCTAACTACCCCACTATACACATACTTCTAGGTCATGTTGAATGTTAAAAAATGCTTTACCAACTTTGCAATTAAGTGCAACAGCAACAACAACAAGGACCGCAATGAGAGCAACATGCAAATAATGCATTATGTAAACATCGAGCAACATTTTACGAGTGGCTGCGGCTGCTGCTGCTGCCAAGGGGGCGTGGTTGGGGCAGGAAACAATAGCGCCACGGCGTCATCCGCAGACATATGTAAATAACTGTGTCACAGTGCGAGAGTGCCAAAGAGGAGGCAGAGCGGGTCGAGTGTAACTTGTCAACTCGAATGGCTCAGCGCCAATTTTCACCTGTCGCAAAAGGCGGCACGCTTTTTGTTGCTCTTCTTCTTCTACAGCGACTGCTGCTGCTCAAAGAGCAACCACCCACATTTGTTATTGTTGCAGCTGTTTTTTTATATATATGTATATATATATCCCGACAGCTGTTTATGTTCTTGTTGTTGTTGCTGCTGTCTGTTTATTTTGCTATTTACAATTTTTTTCTCTCTTTTCCGTTTCAAGTTGATTTTTATTTTTTTTTTTCTGTTGTTGTTTTCAACAGTAATTATATGATAATTATGAATATATTTTCGCACGTATTTACACAAGGCATTTAAATGTTGCAAGTGGCAAGTGGCAAAGTGGCAAGTGGCAATTGGCAGCTATCTGGCTAAAGCAATTTGTCAGTGACAATTGAGGCAATACTTTTATGACAAATTAAGCGAACTTAATGAAAATTAATTAATATTTAAATATACAAATCTTTGGCATATACTTCAAAGAATTTCGCTTGAGCTTATGAAAGTGATGAAAAAATAAATAAATAAAAAATATATATATATTTTTATATACATATTTAAAGATATGTTTAAATGTATATATAAAAAATATATATTTTTTTTATTTATTTATTTTTTCATCTCTTTCATCCGTCTGCCGCCAGCTAAATCGTCTTCTATTGCTTTTTCCTTTTACTTTACTTTAGCTAGCTATTTAGACCACGCCCCTCTGCACCTCTAATACGCCTTCTTGGCGCACAATTATTTGCTTGAGCGTTAATTAAATGTGTCCTGCGCAATTAGGAAAAGGTGAACGGCAAGTGCAACAAAGCGATAAAGCAAATGCCAGTGGAAATGGAATGAAAAATAGAAATGAAAATGGAAATGAAAAATTTGAGCGAAATGTGCCACGAAATGCAATTAAAAGCTGACAAAACAAAAGCTATGCAAAAAACGCAAATTAAATGCAACAAATTGTTGCCATTGCTGCGGTTCACATAGCTGTTGCTGTTGCATTTGCTGTTGCTGTTGCTGGTTTCAATTAGCCAGCCGCAATGGGCGCTGGTTTGAACAGACGATTGGATAAACAATTGGACAAACTGGTTCAGAAATCAGAAAAAGCGGCATTGGCCCTTTAACAAAAATTCTGTAAATATTTAACAAACGGCACAAAGCCAATTGGTGTTGCTGCTGGTATTGCTGCAGCTGTTGCTGTTGTTGTTGTTGTTGTCACTGTGTTGCCACTGCTATTGCTGGCAAAGCCAAAATACAAACGATATTAGCCATGGTCAGTGCACGAGTCGAGTCGAATCAAGTCTATATTTACCAATACATGTAAGGGTAGCACAATAACTAGAGTACACTGAGAGAAATTGTGAGTTGAATTACTGCATTTTGTCTATAACTAATTAAAGGTCAATTGAAAGTTGAATAAGGAAAGGTTGAAATTTGGAAAAATGTATAAATACACTGTGAGAAAACGACGTAAACTTGATGATTAACGATTAGTAATCGAGTAGTAGTGTACACTGCTAGAAAATGAGAGTTGTCTATAACTAATTCAAGCCACCGATGGAATGAAGATCGATTGATAGTTAAAAAACCAAATGTTGTATTTTGGAAACATGTATAAATACACTGTGAAAAAAGATTATGAAGAAAGCTTGATGATTAACTGATTTATACTCATTAATGGAGTGTGTAGTAGCCTACACTGAAAGAAATTGTATACTGTTATATATAGTTTGTAACTACCTTAAGTGACTCATGGCATTGTAGATCAATTAAAAGTTGAACAATAAAATGTTATATTTAAGAAAATTCAAATATACACTGAGAAAAATGTAGCAAGCTTTTTAATTGACTGTTACATATAGATCTTCAAGTTCAAGCTGAGTTTTATAGCATAATAAAACTAATTATTAGAACTTAAATTGCATTTCTTTTTTATAAATAAGTACACTGAGACAAATCTCTTGATGATTCATGATCAATAAAAATTAGAAATTGCACGAAATAGAAAAATGTACATTTCTATAAGTAACAGACACAAAAGTATTTACATATATGAGTCATATATTTGGTATTCGACTGATTGTCTGATTACCGATCTATTAGCGTTATTCAGCGTAGCCAAAGATAATGCAGCTGGAGTAACTTAGAATGCATTTACATCACTTGAACGAAATGCACTTAAAGAAAATTGTTGTAGTACGTGATTGATTTTCATTTTTCTACATTTCTGAAACTTTATATTATTTATTAATGTTTTGATTGAAATTTAAATCACAATTACTGTGATATATTTATTTAAGTAACAATGTTTTCATATTTTTATTTTTCTCAAATTTCTGAAACTTTCATATACAACTTTTCACCTTTCATTTAAGAAACAGCTAATTATTTTTCAAAATAGATTTTCAAAAACTTTTCTTTTCAAACCCTCGTTTATAACTTCAGACTAAATTTCTAGAATGACTCAGCTTATTTAATTGCCTTTTTTACAGTGTAATTATTGAATGTGTGTCCGTTTGTGTGTGTTTGTATGCTTCTCTGATTTGATGTGTTTGTCTGTTTGTCTGTCTATCTGTTTCTCTGTCTGTCTGTTTGTGTTTGTCTAGCTGGTTGACCAGTGTCGACTACCAAACCCCATTTGTGGTCCATTTTGTCTCCGTCGCTCAGTTATCTCACTACGCTGCGTATTTATAACAATGTCTAATGACATCATGACAATAAAAAGTGTATATATACAATATATATATAATTGAATGGGCGCAATGCCAAAACTTACCTCATTATCAATGCCGACGACGGCTCGGTTTCTTATCAGCGGCGCATTTCTGTTTCTGTCGCGCAAAGCTTGTAGTTCCTTCTGATGCTGCTGCTGCTTCAGATGATGCTCGTGCTCGATCTTGTTCCACTGTTCATTGGAGAAGAGCTGCTCCTGACTTAGGCTATCGGCACTGGGTTTGGCCGTAGTTGTTTTCAGCTGCAGCTGCACCTTCTCCTTGCTGGGCTTGAAGAGCCAATTGAAGATGTTGCGCTTGGCAGCTGCCTTGGGGTGATTGGCTGCCACATTGGGATGCTTGTTGTTGCTGGGCGCATTCGGCTCGGATTGCTCGTAGTCGTAATCCTGTTCGCTGGCGCTCAGGTCCGGCAGCTTCTGGCTGAAGAAGGAGTAGCGCGGCATTTGCTTGGCTAACTCGGCTGCAACATTTACAGCTTGATCAGCTTGATCATCCAGCTCATCATCATCGTAGTCCTCATCATCATCGTCCTCATCGTCATCATCATCTTCGCTGTCATCCTCATCGCTGTCAACGAACTGCTGTTGCCAGTTCGGAGCTCGCGTCGATCGCGCCTGCATCCAAGCGGTTGAAATGGAATCGCGATCGAAGTAGCGCTTGGAGGAATAAATGTTGCTATCATTGGCGGCAGCATGTTGCAGAGGTGCGTCTGTCACCAGGTGAGTTGGAGGCGCGAGCGTGGTCGACGGTGCTGCTGCCGTTGCTGTTGCTGGCGTTGTCATCAGCGACTGTCGCCGCAGCTCGGGAAAGACGCGCTGCTGCCAGGCCGCATGATGCCGATTGTGATGACGCAAATGATGCTGCTCACCCGGTCCACCGACCATCAATTGATCTGACACAGGCGGCTGCCTGTTCTGCTCATTGCCCGCGAGCTCGGCACGCAAGTGCTGCTCGTGCCTTAGGTGATGATAGCCATTGCCCAGCTGCAGTCCGTCCAATCCGTTGCCATCCTGTGCCCATTGCAGCTGCTGCAAGCGCTGCGACTGCTGATGATTGCGGCGAGCACGAACTCCGCTCGGGGCGCTCGTTGTGCCGTTGTGGGCGTGGCGATGTGGATGCTCCTCGGCGTAGCCCAGATCGGCCAGCAGGAGTAGCAGCAGCAACATTAGCGGATAGCAGCCCTTGCTGCTGCCTCGCACTTGAGGCATGTTCATGACAAATGTATCTGAGGTTAGCGCTCCAAAAGTATCTATAGCTAGCAATGTATCTACAGCTGTCAAGTGTATCTTTAGCTGTCAAAAGTATCTGCAACTGATCTTCACACTTTTTCCGCTACTTTTTTTCTCTGTTTATTTCTTATTGTCTCTTGTTTTTCTCGCTTTGTTGTTCGTCTCGATTTACTTAAAGCATTTTCTTTATTTTCTTTTGTTAATTCACTTTTTATTACAATCTCATAAATCACAAAATACACTGCAATAATATCAATTGCAATTGCAATTCACAATTACAAATTTCTCATTTATTATTAATTTTGTTTTTCGTCAAATTATTTATAATTTATTTTGCACCTGTAAACAGTTAATAAAAATATTTTATTTTAAGAATTAAAATTTTTCTTTTCTTTTGTTGTTTTGTATATATATTTAATGTACATATATTTTTTAGTATATGCAAATATGCTTTAAATATGTTTTCAATTTTTACTAAATATCTGCTTTATTTTTATTTATTTATTATTTAATTTTTCAGTTATTTTAATTATTAGTTTTTAAATTATTATTATTTAATTTTTTTAACTTTTTATTTATTAAATTAAATAATTCTTATTTTCATATTTTTTAAGTATTTGTTAATATATTTCGTTTAATTTTTTGAAATTATTTAATAGTATGCGTTTTTAAGCAATTTTTTTATTTGTTTCTTTATTACAAATTAATTAACAATTTTTCAAAATCTGTTTTATAAATGATTAGTGTTTATTAATAATTATTTTAATTTGTTTTATGCAACTTTTTTTCTATTTAAACCTTTTATATTTGAACAAACTACAAAAAAACACAATTTTCCAATATAACAATTTATTGTTTTATTTATTTATTTTTTTTTTTTATTGCTAGAAATTTATTCCTGATTTTTTTTTTTTTTAATATTCGAGTTTTCAACTATTATTTATTTATGTTTTGAAAATAACGCGCGATTAACCGTTTTTTATAGCACGCACATTCTCTTAGGCAAATGCCACATATATGTTGAGACTCATATATTGTGCAGGCAATGCCCAGAGGCTTATAGTATTATTATAATGCACGCCTTTGTTTTGTTTACCTCAATCAAATAGAATAGCGAATACACTTGGGTTATTGTATATGGAGAACGATGCGTATGGTGAATGCGTTTAATCCGCACATTCGACGACACGGGGCGACTTACAGATAACAACTGAATCTGAATCTGAATGGCAGCAACAAAATCTGAACTGATGCGCCGCAATGTTGAGAGCACATGTCTGCACTGAAAGAAACAGAGAGAGCGTAGGTGCATTAAGAACGGCTTGCAGCAATAAGAAGTAAGAGATGATTAAAGAAAAATGAAATAAATTTACAAATATTTTATATTTATTTAGAGTAATATATATTTACTATATGTGATATATGTTTTGTTAGAAAAATTGCCATGTAACGGAGCGCGCAACATGTCTAGGCACTTACACTAGCAACATGTTGCTCGGGCCGAAGAGAGCGCGCGCAGCGCATGCTGCCCCGGCAACATTTGTGCGTCGGCTTGCAACACGTTAGGCCAGGCGCGTTGTAAAGATCGAACATGTTGCAGTGCAGCGCTCAAACATGTTGGCGCAAACATTGACCGGCTTTTTGTTATTTTTGATCATTTGCATATTGTTGTTGCTGACAATTGGCATTGGCAACACAGACACAGATATAACTATATGTGTGTGTATGATGGATATTAAGGCACGGCAACTACTGCAACTAGGGTACTAGAAGTGGCAACAACGCCCACATGTTGCATGGAAGAGCCGACAACAACATCTTCAACAGACGCCAACGACAATCATCAACACTTCCTTCGCCGCCCCTCGCGCACAGACGTCTGTCAATGGCTGCTAGCACTTGATCTCCAATGTGGGCAGTGTACACTATACAACACAGCAATAAAGAATATCAAGAAGCGGAAAAGAAAAATAAAAAAAAAAACAAATTACATAATCAAATTCTGTGGCAATGTGTGCGACTGCAATGTTTTTGATATGTTGCCCAAGAACTTCTTAACCACAGACAATATAGGGTCAGACTCGCCCTCGCCCTCTCCCTCTCTCTCTCCCTCTCTTACACTCTCTCCTAATGTATATGCATTTTATATTGTGTGATTTCAATGGAAATTGAGCATCATCTTTATAGTATTTAGTGATACGACAACCGCCAACGGTAGCCAAGCACAAATTTTCCAACTAATTGCCATTAAGCTACGGGCAATGAGTCACGAGATTTTGTTCGCCGTCTTTCTTTCGTCAAAGGCCTATAGCTAGTTGGTTCTTATAGGGTATGCTGCTTATGAGATCGAACAAGTGACGGGCTAAAAAGTCATGAAGATAAAATTATGATACTATCAACAGTAAGGAGCATCCGTTAGTTGTTGTTTTTAGGGGCTATTAAAAACTGGAATTCATTTCATATAAAAAACTTTGATATATTTACATTAATGCTATCATATTTATATTTTATAGTAAGGGTATTTTTTAGTCAGTCAAATTATTTGATCAATAGTTGTTCAGTTAATTTCAGGAAAAGTTCCTTGTCGCTGTTTCCAGGGTATCTGCCAGATATTTTTTTATTTTTTAGTTTTTGTTTTGATAAGATTTTTGTATATAAAAAATTGGGTTTCATTTCATGTATAAATTTATAGCCTCTTTACGTACTATATATGCTATCATTTACAATTTATAGTAAGGGTATTTCCAAGTCAGTCAAGTTCAGTTAGAACCCCCAACTCCGTACCTTCTTCTTCTTTGTGGCAACAACAGGAAGCGTGAATGCATCTTAGCAAGACTATAAAAAATCGAAGCGTATTCACAGACGCAGTCGCAGTTGCAGTCCCATTCCAAGTCTCGTTTTCTTAAGCATGATCAATGATAAAAGGGTTGCCAACAATAAAAAGAAGAGACGGAATTTTATGACGCAACCAAAAGGGTGAGACGAGGGGCATACCCTGCCGAGGGCAGCATAAATTGATTTTCCTGCGAAGCGTGCAAATAGGATTTGTAAAGTGATCAAATCAAATACATATTTCCAACTAATCAGGCATATATATATATATATTATAGAGACATATATAAATAGGTAGGTATATATACAGATCTACATTCAAGGTATTTTCCCTAGTTAAACAACGTTCCCTTGTTCTTAGCTCTTTCATGTGTTAAAACGCTGCTTGTCTCTTGTAAGCTCAAAGGCAAACAACTTCGCTCACAGATAAAGGCAGCTGCGCCAGTTATAAAACAAGAACAGAACAGGGGCAAAGAGCTGGGCATAGATGTAAATCGGGCGACTCAGTGTAACGAGTGTTGATGTGTGGCTGGGCTATAAAGTCATGCGAGCCATAAAACGTGTATTATGTGTTGAATTTAACGCTTAATTTGAGACGTCTGCTTGGCTTAAATGAGACAAACAATGATTCAAATGGCACACAACAAAACAGAATTCGACAATTGGAATGATGAATGTAAATAATAGAGCTATTATGCATTGTGTGGTTGCAGTTGTAATTCCATATGGAATCTGAGCACAACAACAAATATTAAATTATATGTCTATAGAAATATTGAAAATTTAATCAAGCCATGAATATGTTTCTGGATAATCAATATAGTTAATGATTTTATCTTAGTGAAGAATAAAATCTTAACCTAAGCACAATGAATTGATGTTCAATCAAGAACAACTCCGCTGCACATTCAAAGGTTCTGTTGTTGCTTGAGCGAAGCCATCAACTGAAAACCGGCCCTAAAACCGGTTGAGAATTTTTACACAGACACTGCAAAAAAATTCAATAAAACAGTGAAATTAAAAAACTTTCCTTGCAACTGTTTCGAGTGAATTATGTCAGAAGAAATTACATTGAAATGAAAGTTTCGCATTTTAGATATCTTAACTTAACTTTTCATAAATCCAAAAATAAATAAATGAATAAATTGCTAAATTAAAAACACTTTTGTATTTTAAATAAATAAATAAACTCACACACAATGTCAGCTTGTTTGATTGACATTAATTTACATTTGTAACTTGATCAAATCAAATAACTTTAATCGAGACCAGTAACAAATTGCTGTGTAAATTAAAACATTTAAAAGAAAACAAGTTTGCTAGACTAAACATCAACAGCTTGTCTAAATGAATTAAACTCTGATAACTTAAGACATCTCAGATGAGATTAATAAACGGCTTATGGGCTTAGGGTAAGGTCGAGGGTGATTACGCGGACTTAGACTGAAATATAATTTGCATAACATAATTTGAATAACATTATTCTAAATATTTTATACTTTTAGTATTTATATACATATAATTATTATTCTGTTATTAAAAAATAATTTTAATATATATAATATAATAATAATAATATTTATAATAATTAACAAATATTTATAATTTCAATAAAAATTGACTTTCTTAATTCAGAAATAAAAAAATTCGTTTATTTTTTAGATTTATTTTATTAACTTAAAAAAATTTAAAAAAAAATGTTTTAATTTTATTATACTTATATTTGAGTTAATTAGGTTCCTTAATAATATATTTAAAATTTTCTTTATATTGTTGAATTCAATTTAGTTAACATAATATTTGTAAATTTATTTATTTTGTAATTTATTTTAATTATTTATTATATTAAATCAATGTTATAATATTTATTAATAAACAAAATTAAATTTTTATTAAAAAATTGTAATTAAAAAATATTTATTTTAATTCTTAAATTTATTTATTTTTTTATATTTTATATAAATTATTTATTATATTAAATTATTGTTCTAATATTTAATAAAAAATTAAATTAAATTTTTGTTAAAAAATGTTAATTAAATAAATATTTATTTCTCTATTAGTACCTGATTTTAATTTCATATTAAGCTACCTTCGATGATGATATCATAAGTTCAACTACCCTATAACCTAACTCACTGAAAAGTATATTAATCAAATTATAGTCGAAAACTTTTTCTAATTTCTTCACCATTACACATCTGGTAATTTTGCCTAGAAAAACTTAAAGTTTCAAATGTAAACCCAGCAGCTGGCAGTGTCATCAAATATTCAAATTGGCATAGTTGCAGCCCGCTTTGCCATATGCCAACTAATTGGCAACGTTTACAACTCTTCAACTTCGACTCTCAGCGCAAATAGTGCACTCTATTACGTTCTCCTTCCGCTATTCCACTTTTCGAGACTTTGCGGCAATTAAATAATCATAGCGCACTTTACGCTGCACTTGGGCGAAACCAACCGACTCGTAAGCCAAAAATTCACATCAACCATGTGGCAACGCCTGAGTGGTGCGGGGGTTGTGGTGGTGGGATGTAGCCAGCGCTAGGCACCTAATGAAATCATTGCCTCTGCTCGATTGGGCGTTAAAAATAATCAACGTGCTAATTAAGTTGACTAAAACTTTGCCAAACAGTCTACACAGCTAACTTTGCGGCCGGGTGGCAACGCTGCTAGACATACAGAATGGCCAGAGAGGCGAGTGCTAGGGCACGGGCTCGAGCTCGGGCTGAGTATGCTGTGCGGTGCTGGGAACTCTGTAATAAAAACGAAACGTAAACTTTTCTGCAACTTTTTTATGTGTTAACTATTTAAAAAGTGCCACGCCCAACAAACGACAAGCCCCCAAAATAGCAAAATAAATAAATACTCACACACACACACACCTACACACACAAAGTTGATCAAACAACAACAAAATTTTAATTGCTTTAATGAGTCGCCTGAAATATCAGCAGCTAGGTAAATAAATATTTGAACTGACATTTAACACACAGCGATTCGCAAATAAAACGAATTAAAACAGAAAATGTTTCACTTTTGTTTATCAACAACATTAAATACTCTTTAAAATATTATTAAAAGTGAAATTCATATTATATGATATTATATAATGGGAGTCTAGTCTAGCTTGTAAAGGATATATGACAATATCATTATATATGCAAATATCATATTTGAGTTTGTTAAATTCTTGTATGGAATTACAACATATATGTTGGTATTATAATAAAACTTATACGAATAAGGATATAAAAGAGATTAGATATTAAAGGAAAGGAGATATATAAATAAAAAGTAATGGGATTAAAACTACAGAACAATAGAGACGATTAGTTACGTTACGAGGATTATCAGACCACAAGTAAAATTTTTAGATAAATTAAAAACTTAACAAATGTTATAGATCTAAGGGAATGCATACAATATTAACACAATCCTAGCATTGAAAGTAAGTGAAGTTTTACAAACAGTACAAAAAATTAAAGTAAAAAAAAATTATTTTTTGCAAAAATAAAGTTAATTTTTCAATACATATATTTTTTTTTTGTTCCTATCTATTCTATATTTTACTTTATATATTATATTATATATTATTAAGATCCAAACTCAGCTATGATAGATTAAATTTTTCATATATCACTAAGTCGTGAAAAATAGTTGTATATGAACATTGATTACAAATTTCTTGTATTAATTGGTAATTTATCTTTAAACTCAAGTCAATAACAAAATAGATTATAAATTTATAAACACAATTTGCATGCTCATTGCAAGAGTATTTAAAGCAGTCAAATAAATTTAATTTTACTTTTGAATGCTCAAATGGAAAATACCCTATACTAGAATAATTTAAACGGCGATTTCAATGTTACAAAATCAACTGAATAATATTGAAAAGATGCATAGCTTATAAAGAGGTTTTAAAGGCAAGAGGAACACATATTTAAATAAAATAAAATATAAAAATAAATATATTGTAATATATAATATTAGCATATATCAAAATTAATATAAATGAATTATTTTTAATTTTTTTTAATTCCCATTAAATTTTATTTAGTTCGAAATCTTGTGAGCTTCTTTCCCATTGTAATGCTCTAATAATATTTAAATTTTATTTAATAATTTTAATCTGTCTGAAATAATTTATTTACAATTTTAAATTAAAGCTAGGGTATATCTTAGCCTGTACATCAAATCTTATCTGCACAGCTGTCAGAATTTCTGAGTTCCCACAAAGATAAATATATACAATTTCTATTTTTAGCAACAATCTCCGCTCTCTCATTACTTTTACAGGGTACTTAATTGCAATTACGTTCAATTTAAATGTGTGCAGACATTTGGAGTCTGAATTTAACTAATCGCTCATCAAAATGAAATATTAATTGCTGCCTGTGACTTTTGTGGCTAATTAGAGACACGTTCTCGTTTGTGTCTCTGTGTCTCTCTATCTCTTTCTCTATCTCTCACTGTGCTTTGACAAACACGCCCCGTACAGACATCAATTAGCATTTTTAATTGAGTCAAGCAACTTTGCTGATAGATGCGAATCAATCAACAGAGCCCAAGGGGCAGCACACCCACATCCACTATGGAGAAAAAACAACAACAACAACAACTCGAACTCTATCTATAGAAACCATAACAAAAACGTTTGCCAAATTGCCAAATGGCAGCACCAAAGTCAAGAGTTGGTAAACAAGTTCAAGAGTTGATGATGGAAATCATGTTTTCCTTTCGTTTTAAAAACACACTTTGAAAAGGGTATGCGAAGTTTGCTTAAGATTGATGTAAAGTGACAAAAGGGAATACAAATATGATTTAAATATGATTTACGAATATTAAGATTTGAGAGTATGTAACTAGGTGTTACATATCCAGCTATATATTTCATTATGTGAACTACAAACATTGAGTTCAATTTTATAAATAATTTAAAAGTTTCCACACATAATATATAAGGATATAAAAAATTTTTAAATTTTTTAAGTATTATAACACATACTTCACTCTTTCGGCTAGTGTATTCAACAGTCGTCTATTCAACTTTATTTTCTTTCTTCGTTGTTATTTTTCTCATGTCTCTCTTTGTTTTTGCGCGCTTTTACTGTATACAATATAATTTTGTGCACAATTTCCAGCGATAAGCTGGAAAGACGGAAAAAAATGTAACTAAACCCAAGGGATGCGCCTGGCAAAGAGCTCAACTTTAGCAAGAAGCACTAACAGCAGCGGCTTCAGTAGAATTTGCTTTTGTTCGATGCGTGTTCAAACAATTTATAAGTTTTAATCGTTGCAAAAAAAAAAAAAAAAATTAAAAAAAAGTTGACTGAAAACAAGAAATTTACAAAAGAGTTCAGCAAGTCTGCAAGTGGGAGTCGTGAGGCAGAAAGTCTTCTGAGAAAAATATCTGTTTTCTGATTGTAAACAAATTGGTATAATTGGAGGAAGGCGTAGTAAATTGAATATGAATTTAAGGAAGACATTACTGAAATCAAGTAATGTTTATGGAAGGAAATTTCAAGGGATACGAATGTAATTTATTTTTATTATCGATTTAAGCTTAAGAATTTATTATTAATTGTTATTTAAAATTATTTATTAATATATAATAGTATAGTATATAGTATGCGATATATTCCTTGAGCTAAGCTTAGTTATTGTATGTATATATCATATTATACATTATATTATATTATATATTTATACTTTATAACACATACAATATCATATTCATACTAACAATATTTTATACAGCCTGTCAAGATGCATTTTGAATTAATTATATATTCAATATAAAAAAGCGATGAAAATTATTCTTAAACTTGCAGACTGCAGAAAATATAACTTATGTATTTATTTTTTCAGAAGAAACTGTTTTCTAATAATAATCCATAACAAAACCTAATAATATATTTAACAACTTAAAATTTAAATACCTTGACTAAGTTGAACTTTCTTTTATTTTCTAGATATTTGTGCTTGCTTGAAAATTATATACTAGTAAAAAATATACAAAAATTGTTTGAATTTTACTCATATTTATCATAAATATATAAATTGGAATACAATATTTTAAATAAATTCAAAATCTTATATAAAAGCAAAAATAAGTTTCTTATGCCAGTTCATTTATATGCAAATATTTATATATTTATTTTCTATTCATATTCATATTTCTTGCTTTAGCTACACCATTTTGCTCAATCAAATGTCTGTTAATATTTATTTGAGCATCATTCAATCAAATATGCTGATGCTCTTCACACTTTGTGCGTTTTTATTGCAACCTCAAAGCTTAACTCTGAACCTCTTTAAGTGAGTGAATAAGTCGCTTGGCATGTCTACACGTATCTGCGTCGAGTTGTTATTCGCTCTACCTGCCACACATTGTAGCCACTTTTATGACAAATGGTAGAACATCAGGGATCCCATTCCTAGTCCAGTTCATGCCACACCATGTTCAACACAATGTTGCGTCCGTTCTGTTCGTCTCTCTGTCTCCGTCTCTTTGGGCTACTGACACGCCCTCAATTTGACCCGCTGGAGACTATGAAGCCAACTACAATGGCCAGCTAGCTACAGCACTTTTGGTCTGAGACAAATGCTTTGCCATTGATGGTAGTCCTTCTTCTCCAGCTTCTTCCTCTTCAACTAGTCCTCGTTAAAATCTGAAAAATATGGCTGGGCTTCCATTAAACGCGTCTCACTATCTGTCGGGTTACAATTTCCTTGTGTAGCTGCCATCCTTTGCCTCTACCTCAGTCTCTGCCCCAGTCTCAGCCTCTGTCTCTGTCTCTGTCTCTGCTTTAGCCTTGTTAACAGCACAACAAGGCGACAGCTTCCGCAGCTTCCAGCTCATCCTTCCGTGTCCTGGCTAAAGTTTTACGCGTTTTTTCTCATGTCTCCAAAGTCGTGTGTTGTTATTCTATTCTTGTTTTCTTTTTTGTATTTATCCTGTTTTTTTTTTGTTATTTTTTTTTTTTTTTTACTTCTGTTTGGCATCCTCCTTTGTCTGGGCTTCTTTTAGTGAAAGAACGCATTCGCTTTGTGTTGACTAAAATGGTTTTTAAAGATGAATGCTTAGTGCTGCCTGTTTGCCTACTATATGTACTCGACTAGACACTCTCTTTGGACCTCCTTTTTGACAATGCCAACGCATTGATGCAAATGCGGCACTGCGGAAGTGCTGGGCGTGGCATCGCAACTCGGGCAAACAGGTTCCAAGTGCCAAGCGACTGGGTTCAAGGGGGGCCAACTTGTTACACCAAAAGAGTCATGGGAAAGTTTTCGCTAACCAACACTAAAGTCATGTGCGACAAGTGTTGTGCAAGTGCATTCACTTGACTTCCCTTGAAATTGGCATTCAATTTGACGATGGGCAGCACTGAAGTTGTAAGTGGTGGAAGCTGATGCGATGGGAATACTTAAGTGAAGCTGAATGATATTGTAATGTGATATGAATATATTATACTATTTATACTATTTTAAAAATATATCTATATATATCTATCTATATGTATTATTATTATTTTTTTTATTTACACATTTATTTGCAAACTGTTAATATAACAATTTGTAAATTTTATTGATATTAATTATAAATAACCTACCTACCTCATAGACAATATATAAACAATAGATTGTATATTATACACAAAGTATATGGTTATGTATTAACATCTAAGTAGATAAGGTACTAAACCTTATTTCAATATTCTTATTTTATATATTATTATTATATATATATATATATTAAATAAAATCTATTAAAAATAAAGTGTCTCATAAATAAATGAAATAAAATAAAATATTTAATAATTGTAAAGAGTTTTCAGATATATCTAATATATATCTAATAATTCTAATGAATTTTCAGATATATCCATTAAATTTTCTACAAAATCTAATACAAAGTATTCCTTTTAAGCTTCCGCTCTAAGACAAGTTTAACTAGTAAAAGTCATTACGCTTAGTGCTAGCTAGAAAGTTTAAGGAGTTTGCCACAAGCAGGAAGTCTGTCACACACACATATACACATATATCTGTCCACCCACTTCTCAAAGCGTCAGTCCTTCCGTCCATCTGTCCTTCGGTGCTTCAGTTCATCATTGGATGAAGTTTGGTCAACTGGCGTTGCCTTTGTCAATTTTTGTGGCAGCTTAGCCTACGTAACCTGCAACTGAGAACTGAAGCGTTGCGCATCCGTAGGCGGTAGATAGGCCTTTAAGTTGCTCTCTATGGCAACGCCCATCTGGGTGGGCGTGGCTCTGGCAGATTTTGTTTGCCGCCAGAGTTTCGTTGAACATCAAAGTCGGTGGCAGTCACGTAGGTGGCAGCCAGCAAATAAATGCCAGCTCTATGGGGCAGTAAAAGCAGAGCGAAACCAACATAAGGAAACTGTGGCATTCAAATGGGCGCCCAGATCTCCCCCAGAGATTACCTCCATGGGCAACATCTCGCAATCATTCTCATCAGAGTGGATGCACGCTTTTAAAGGAATATTAAAACAGAGGCACAAAACTACCTCCCAAGTGATGCCATCTCCCCGCTATATATACACATATAGATATATATGTATATACGTGTATATCTCTACCTTTGCTCTGTTGGATTGGGTCTCTTCACATAGCTCAAGGTCAAAATAAATACAAACACACACGCACAGAACAGTGAAAACAACTGGCAAAGCCAAATCTCCGAATCTGTATCCAAATGTGTTGTTGCCAACCCTGTCCGCCCGTACGTCCGTCCGTCCGTTCGTCCGTCTGTTTGTGGACAGCTTGTGTATGTGCATGCAAATAAATATACAATTTTTATGAATGAACACGTATGATGAAAGAGCAATGTGCCAGCACAAGTCCCAATACAATGGGCCTCATATATCCAAAGAGAAAAGAACTTTGCAACATTTTGTTGAATGAAGAAAAACTTATGAAAATTAAAAATAGAAACAGAATTGAATTGATTCAGAAATGATATAAAGAGCAATGAAAAGACAGCTTAGCTAAGAATTTTGGAAAACGATACATTTTTTAACAATTCTTTAAGGATTTTCAATTGTCTTTCTCCCTCTTACTTACTTTATATTTTTTTCTCTGTCTCTATCTCTCTTTGTCTCTCTCTCTATCTTACTCTTTACCTCTCTATCTTTCTCTCTCTCTTTTTCTCTCTCTCTTTTTCTCTCTCTCTCTCTCTCTCTCTCTCTCTCTCTCTCTCTCTCTCTCTCTCCTTTGTATTTTTATTTCATATTAACCTTTTCCTGATTATGAACTCATTTTCTGTCTTTCAAAGACCTAACCCTAACTCAAACTCTGTCATCTTATACATAATTTATTCTTTCGTTGGTTCTTATTTGTTTTAAGTTCTCATTTGTTCTACCTCTCTCTCTTTCACGCTCTCTCTCTCTCTCTCTCTCTGTCTCTACCTTTCTTTGTGTTCCTGTGTCATTCTGTCTTTCTTTGTCTTTCTCAGTCTTTCTCTATCTTTCTCCATTTTTCTCTATCTTTCTCTGCCCTTCTGTTTCTTTATTTTTCTCTCTCAAGCTTATATTGTTTCTGTCGATCTCTTTCTGTCTCTTTTTAACACTCTCTGTCTCACTTTGTTTTCTTCTATATTTTTATCAATCTCAATCTCTATCCCTCTCTCTCTCTCTCTCTCTCTCTCTCTCTCTCTCACACTCTCTCTCTGTCTCTCTTTCACATTCTCTTTATCTATTCCTCTCCATTATATATCTTCCTCTCAACATCTGTCTCTTCCCTTACTGCACACTCTCCTACTATGCCTGTCCCTCTTTAGCATACTTTCTCTAATATTCTCATCCGAACATTATATATCACTCACTTTTTCTCTCTCTCTCTCTCTTTCTCTTTTTTTCTCTCTCTTTCTCTCTCTCTCTCTCTCTCTTTCTCTCCCTCTCTTTCTTTCTCTCTCTATTAATTTAAACTTACTATAAAACTTAGCTACATCGAAAACAAATTATCTGTCTATATACTTCCCATAAATATATTTATGTCAACTAAATTGCATTTCCTACCCACTGTATTCTACCTGTTACCTGCTGTTGCTGCTGCTGCTTGTTGCCCGTTGCTCTCTGTTTCTGTTGCTGTTCCTGTTCCTGTTGTTGTTGTTATCGGCCCTCGTCTGACATGGTTTCGTTTAAGTGGCGCACAGTGAAAAAAAAAAGAATCAGTTAAGGCATTTCTAGTGCTCCTCGCTAACTTGCCACGGTCTGTGGCAGCCACAAACGCTGCCACAGCCGCTGCCAGCTTCAACGCATTCGCGACTGCTGCGCTGTAAAATGTTGCCATTTTTATCAACATTACGTTGCTGGAACTGCGCCGCATTTGCATGTGAAACAAGCAGATAAATTCAGACATGCAAACGCCATAAATTTCTGTGTGGGGCAGCATCAGCTGAGCTCCAAAACGCAGCAGCAGGAACTTCTACAGCAGCAGCAGAGGCAGCAGCAGCGGCACCAACGTCGTTGTTTAAAATCGAAAATTTCACATATTTTTGCATCAAATTTGCATGCGAATGGCGTTGCATGGCTTGAGCGGTGGGCGTGGCAGAGGCGGAGCCAAAAGGGTCCACATTGCCGTGTCCACATTGCAATGCATTGCCACAGATACATTTCATATGAAGTGTACTTCATATATCCCACAGGGATCGAGTCTAATGTGAATGGGTGAATGAATCACACACGAGGGTCTAATGAAAATTCATACATTCACTTAAAGTTGAAAGTGAAATTCTTAAAGAATTCGATTGAAGTTGAATAAAAAGTGGGTCAACATATAATATATATGCAACTAGTAGTTATTATGATAAATATAAATGCAATAAAAAAACAATGTTTTTATTTGAATCTGACAAATTTAGATTTACTACAATATTCTCGGTTAAATTGTCTTCTTCTCGTTATATCTCCCTCGTTTTCATCTCCCTCTCTATCTCTCTCTTATGCATTTCTCTCTCTCGCTTTCTTCCTCTCTATTTCTCTCTCCCTATTTTCTATTGCCAATTCTCGTTATATATCTAGCCTCATCTCCCTCTCTCTCTCTCTTACTCATTCTCTTTTTGACTCTCCTTCTCTTTCACACTCTGTTTTTCGGTATTTATTTTTATCTTTTGTCACTCTCTTTTGATTTCTCTTTCTCGCTCTCTTTCCATCTTGTTCTATCTGGTTTTCTCTTCATATATTGATATTTCTCTCGATTTCTCTTTCTCTCTACTACTCCCTCTGTCTTTTTTATATTTTTCTTTTCTTATGCCTATCTAGCGCACCCCCTTACCCCCTCTATTGCTCATTATCTCATTATGAGTCCTTCTATCAGACAATCCTTCTCGTTATAAGTGTCTCGGTTTCATTCTCGATCCCTTTGCATCTCACTCTCATTCTCTTGTTTATATTTTTTAAGTGATTTATATTTTTATTAACTCTTAAGCAAAGCGAACATCGTTAGTAGAAAAGGAAAGTTCTTAGAATAGGCTCCACAAATAACCTGAGCAGTTTATTTTCTGATATTCTATTTTCTATTTTTTAAAAGAGTTTTAAAATTGTCCAAGACCTGACCTTGAGAATGCTATAAATAAGAGACTGTCGATTTTCTTCCCATACACCGTGCTACCTTCTGCCGTATGGCAATGCGGAAGGTGGTAGATGGAAGTGGCAACTGCTGTGTGGCAGCAGCCTGTGAGGGGCAGTTGATGCCGGTGATTAGATGGCAGACACGTTTTGCGTTTTGGGTTTTGAGTTTTGCGTTTTGGGCCCGCCAACGTTGACAGGCGGTAACTGACAACCGGCAACGGACGACTGGCAACTGGCAACGGACGACTGGCAACTGGCAACCGGCAACTAGAAACTGATTTATGAGCGCCTCCCGAGTCCAGTTATTAGAAATGGAGCATCGAATATGCAGTTGCAGTTGCAGTTTGCAGTTTGCAGCTTGCAGTTAGCAATTTGCAGTTTGTGCAGTTGCATAAATCAAAATCAAACACATTTGCTGGCAAATTTCGCTAGGGGCCAGCTGCAGCAGCAATCGCTTCACTTGCGCACCGCTCACACCGCTGAGCAATGTCAACAGCTGCTACCCAAATGGAGCAGTCAAGTGATTAGCAATGAAGACATCAGACTCCATCAGTGAAATGGCCAATAGCCAGTTGTCAGTTGTCAGCCGTCTGCCGTCTGGCGTCTGGCGTCTAGTTTGGCAAAAGGCGCTTTCGTTTTAGGCCACGTTAAGGCAGCTGGAAATCAGTCAACAGCTGTGCACAGTCAACAGCTGTAACACACTGCGCAAACGAGGCCGCAATTAACCATCTGACAGTGTTTGACAATTGCCAAAGTGAAATTACCATAGGTAACTGAATATGCAAAGAGGAACTATGTGCGAGCCTCTTTAGACTCGTTAGCTCAGGCAGGGGGCCCTCTGGTAGTTAATCATACTTTGACAATGTCTTGATGCGGGCATGTTGATTGGTAATGCAGGTAACTCTATTACCAACTCTTTGAAAATTAAATGAAGTATTCGTAATCGGGGAAATGATAATGATATTAGTTATGTTGAGAATACAAATGCTAAGATGGAAATCCTAATATCAGTGCTAATCCTAGTACTTATGCTAATGCTAATGCTAATGATAATGTTAATAAATATAATAAGTATTAGAAATATTAATTATATTGGTAATGATAATGACATTTCACCAGGTACAATTGCTTATAAATAAATAAATAAATAGATAAATAATAAATAAATAAAACTTAACTGTCTAGAATTTAAACAAGTTCTTAATGGTTTAATTTAAGCTTGCATTTAAATGTTCTTCTGCAGACTGAGTAACTCTCACACAGGCCAGTTCCCCCACAAATTGAATATTTAACCCCATACTCATTCAAGCATTCCCTGATATCCATTAACAGCTATTAGAGCGGCGTCTTGTGTTACTAGCCAAGAGCTAAAAGCAGAAAAATGCTTAGAAAGAATCACAGAAATCATTCAAGAAAAAGCTGAACAAATGCAAAACACAAAACCGAATGTGGTTTGGGCACGGCTAAAAGCTGGGGCAAGCTGAGCTGAAGCTGGACCGCAACAGACTAGCTGGAAGCATTTGAATAATTGAAGCGTAGGCAAAGCTCCAATAGAGTCAGATACAGATACGGCCACGGATACAGATACAGATACAATTGATGCCTCGTGGGCAACAAGTTTCCTCTTGGCTTTTAGCATCGCTTTGCTTTGACATTGCGACGACTTTTCTTCGATTGAGAAAAGCGTGACAAATCGAATCGGACCGAATCCAATCGAATCGCTGGTTTGGTCAGCTCATAAATCTGGTCTCGAATTTGTTGGGCTTTGGCCAATGCCAATTGAATTAGCCCAAAGCCAAAGAAAACAAATGTCAAATTGAATTCCAGTGGAGAACAAAATAAAAATGCAGTAGGAGAACTTACGTAACTGTAAAGCCGTAAAAAGTTTTAGGGCCTCGGCCCAAAAGGGGCTAAGTAAACAACCTCAAGAGAGCCAAGTGCCAAAGATGCAGCAGCTGCACGTGCTCGCGTATCTCTCAGATACAATTCGGCACTTAAACGTTTCACTTCCTCATTGCAGCGCACTTCATTCAGTTGTTTGCTTGTTTGCTTTTCTAACAGGTAACTTTAAATACCTGCCTGCCCAACAATTAGGTGAGAATTTCTATGACCACAAACACAGTTGGATCGAATTTGTTGCCTCTTGCTTTGTATCTGTCAGTTGCATTTCAGAACTTGTGCGAACTCTGTCGCACTCCATTCTGTTTTTATTTTTTTCTCTTTTCGTGAAAGAATGCAACAGATGTAAATGAATATAGAGAAAGTGATTGGGGAGTATTCGTATTTGCTATACTCTACAATTTGTGGGAATATAATTAAAGGCAGGCAGAAACTAGAGAACGTTATCGGAGATGTTCTTTGGAATAATCTAATATTATATAATCTAATATTATAATAATTAAATTCAAATCCGCTTTTAACAGTGGAATATATTCTATGAATATTCTAGTAAATATATTAATAATAATCAAATTTTCTTTGTTAAATATGAGATGAAATGAAAATATTTTCAGAGAATCAAACTGATTATGGAATCATATATATTTGTATGTTTTTTAAATACAGACAAAAACTACATCTCGATATTGCTTTTGCTATTTTAAAAACTATTGCAAAATCCACTTGTATCAGTGAAATATAAGTGGAATATAAAAAGTGTTTATTACTCAACTTTAAATCTAATGTAATTTATTCAGCATACCCCAGGGACTAGACCCTTAGTCCATACACCTTTTAGCCACGCACTCATCACTATAAATATATAATATAGGAAATATCCCTTAACATAATACATACAAATATTTTAAGGTAGTCCAAATACCCAAATACATGCACATGCACATATCAACAGCTTGTTCCATGGCACATAAAAAAAAGCCAGCTAATAAATCAAACAAATATTTGGGTCACGCTTCCGTGGCTCTATTGAATGGGGGGTGGGGTGTCAAGGGCGGCAGTTATTTGGGCAAGCGGGGGTGCTCCATGGACATCAACAATGCAGAGTAGAAAAATATTTGCTCGAAAATTGCCTGTAAATAAGACACACACACACACACACACGTAAGACACTCTCGAGGAATTTGGAGTTGATTTATGCCCGCCCAGCGGTCAGCCACACTTGAACCCCACAGAAATGCTCTGAGAAACAAGAAACCTGTGAAGCATGTTTCGGGCACGATTATGTGTTAAGGCGCACACATATTTCATATCAAAACATAATTCAATGAAAGTGTCAATAAAAACAGCCCAACCAACTGACCAACTGACCTGCCCAGGCGCGACGCGTCGGCAGCTGCCCTCAACTAACTCAATCAATTCCAGCAGCCTGCACGCGTCCCGACTCTGACGATAAAAATAATAATAAACAATTTTCCACAAGCAAAACAAGGCGCCGTTGATTAAAAGTGCACGACTCACACATATCCAGTAATCAGCTAAGAACAACAAAGCAGGCTTATAGTTGAATACCGTTAAAGGTTTAGCGAGTTGATTATTTCCAACTTTCTCACTTTCTTTCGATTTACACTATAGACTTTCATAGATTTCTTGGAAGTATAACTTTTTTATTTTATATTATTGGGCTACATTTTCTGCATAGTTAGTTTTCTAGTTTAAAGGCACAACTCAATTACGAGAATGGCTTATAAATAATAACTCATATAATTTTATTAATTTTACTACCCCAGTTTTACACGAATTCATTACATTTCTCAAAATCTGTTTTTTTTTTTTAATTTTTTTAAATCTTTTACACAATCATTATTTTTTGCTGAAATCAAAAGTAAAAACATAAGTTTGTTTAGAAAATTTAAAAATATATATTTGCTATTATAGTATATACATATGTACATGCATATATGAAGTATTATATATATTTTATATACATAATATTTTGTATTTATTAAATAAAAAACATTAATTTTTTATTATTTATTTATTAATTATTTGTTAAACATTTTTATTTTTATTTTTATTTACTTTTTTATTTGTTTTTTTTTTATTTATTTTTTTTTTTATTTATTTTTTTTTTTATTTATTTTTATTTTAATTTTTTTGTAACTTTATCATTTATTTTATTTATTAATTTATTTTATTTTATTTTATTTATGATAAAAAATATATATTTATTTATTATTATTATATATTTATTAATTTTTTGTTAAAATTTTTTAATAAATTTAAAAAAAAAAACACTTATTTAAATTGAAAGATACAACAAATTTACTGCATTTTTTTATTTAAATTATATTAAATTTTTTTTTATATTTCTTGTTTACACAATTTTGTTTTTTGAATTTTTTATTATTTTGATTTTTATTATTAAAATTTCAATTATTTTATATATTTTATTTTAATTGAGTGTTAATAAAACAAAGTTCTAATACTGATTATTTATATACCCTTTTACGCTATACCTAAATACCTATTGAAATCCAAATACATTTACTAATCCACCTGTCGACATTGATGTGTGCGTGATCAGAACGGCTAATGCTTTGATTGGCCTTCAAGATTTAAGTGTAGGCTTTAAGGCAACGTCAATGGCAACGGCGCTGTGGCGGTTAGTTGCCAGCTGCGTTCGGTATGCTACATGCGGCATGCGGCATGCTGCATGTTGCATAAGTTGCCATTGGCCATGGCAACGTCAGCTGGAGAAGTGAACTTCCTGTCAGCCATTTGTCGAAATGAGCTGCCAGGATTGCGGCAATGTCACGACGTGCACAACAACAACAGCAACAATACTAACACCAGCAAACACAATAACAACAACAACAACAACCCGCACACAAACAACACGTGCAACACTAGCAGACAAACAACTGTGAAATGCATTTGGACATGTCCAAAAGCCAAGGCAAAGTCCACTTGCCAACGGAATGCAATGCCATAAAAGTAAATGGAACTCACACTCTATCCCCCTATCTCTCGCTCTCACTCTATTTCTATCTCTTTCATTTACTGTCTGCACTGCGCTGCAGTGGCAACAACTGTCAGCTGCTAACTTTAAAAGCAAAATGTTTATAGAAAACTCGTTACACAAATCGAATTGAAATTTGCCAACGTTTGACATCGTTCCTGCAGGGTAAAACTTCACTCTGGAGGCGTGGCGGCCGCCCACTTACTGTAGCAAAAATCTCATTGACCCGACAACCCTGACAACTCTGAAAACGACCCTGGCCAATGGCCATTGACCGAAATAGCGCAAACAACAATTTGAAGCTGCGAACAGACGTGCCAAGTGCTTGCAAAACAGCGAACATTAAAATTACTCGAGGAAATTGAGTATGTTTTTCAAAATATATATATTATATATGGGTTTTTGGATGGACGGCTTCGTAATGCTTAGTAAAATTATATTGTTATTTTAACATATTTTAAAATTAAAATAAATGTCAAACATTAATTATAAAAAATAAAAATACATAAAATATAAACAAGTTTTTTTTTTATAAAAAAATATCTCTCTTTGAAAAAATATAGTAAACTAAATTTCTTCCTTTCTTTTTTTTTAGTAATTTTTATATATTCTTTTTTATTATTATTTTTTTAATTTAAGCTACTTTTATAAGTTTTTTTTTATATATTTATTCTAAACAATTCTTTAAGATTTATGCCACTTTTATAAGTTAAAAAAAAATAATAATAATTTTATAAATACATCAGTATAGAATTTATTTATTTTCTAATTATTAAAATATTCTATATAATATATTTATATTCATTTTAATAAAATCAATTTATGAAAACAGTAATTAAAATATTGGTTTTCATTATATATTATATTCCCTTTCATTCAACATTCCATAATTTATTTCCTATTAAATATTCAAACCAACAATGACTACAAAATTTTAATCAATATCAAAATGTAGCGAACATTTTACAAATAACAACACACATACGCCGCGTAGACCGCAGCAATATAATCTAGAGAAAAAGGGGGAAACCAACTAAAACAATGATTTGTTTCTGGAAATTGTTTTTAAAGCCCCAACTTTAGCCATAACTACAAATGATTAGTTTTTCTGTTTCAGGGCTTGCTGAAAAAAAAAAAAAAAAAAAAAAAAAACTCAGCTAAAATCAACCAAATGAGTAAAAACTAAAAAAAATCTATTACAACTTTTGTAGGGCAACCAGAGAAAGTTGTTGCCAACGCACACACAAAAAAAGTTGAGGGCCAACGCGGCGTATGCGAAATGTGCTGCCAATTAGAAGTTTATGTAGGGAGCGCACCCGAAATTAATTTGAAGCCAAAAGTTGAGCTCGAATTTGTGTGCGAATGTTAATCAAATAGACAGCAGAGGAGCGTGGGCGTCAACACTGCTGCCACGCTTCTGTGTGCGGGGGCGTGGGGGCGCAACTTAGCCAAGGGTTTTGGTCCTTGCCTTCGCCGTTTGGCTGCCTAGTGATAAGAGCCGCAAAGATTTGTCAGCTTATGATAATTAGCTGGGAAGACCCACAACCCCAACCCACTGCTCATCTCTATATCTCTCTCTCCTCCTTTCTGTTTCTCTCCTATTTACGAAGGGCTAAGCTGTAACATAATTATAAATATATATACATTTTGTTATTTATATTAGAGCTGTGAAATTTTGGCATGAACATGTTCTATTGAACATTTTTGTTAAATGAACTGGAGAATTTTTTGTTTGGAACTATGTTGTCTCTTTTTCCTATTCATTATTTTCTTCTTCTCATTACCTTTCTCTTCATATCTTTTTCTCTCGCCCACTCTCAATCTATTTCTTCCTCTGACTTTCTCTCTCACTCAACCTAATGTTCTTCTTCCCGTAATTGAACCATTATTCGCGTATGAACGATATTTTTATAGTTTTTTACTCATTTATTTAAATGTTCATGAACGATTGATTCTATTGAGCTGTTCAGCTATTCAAATGATATCTGATATCAAGCCATTAGCTTGCATATGTAAGTCGTTCATGAACTGAAGCCATGGTATTTTCCGTTCTTAAGCTTATGAGCATCTGAAGTAATTTATTAATAGAACGATAAAGTTCATGAATTAAGAAGTTGATTTCTTTTTTAAGCTTATGCATCAAAATGAACTAGGACTCAAGAAAGCTTGAACTAAGCTTCTAAAGTAATTTTAATTTTCATGAATTCAGGAATTGATTGTTTTAGAACTTAAGCATGAAGATGAACTAGAACACCTGAACCACTTCAGCTATTGTATAAAATATTTAAAATAGTTAATCCAAAATATTATTTTATTTAAATATGTTTATAAATTTGTTGTTAATTTTTATATCAAAAATATTTCTATATGAATTGAACATAATCAACAAATTGAACTGGAACTAGGATCGCACCTCTAATATCTATGTTTAGCCGTATTTAGTTCTGTCTTTATCTGCGCTGCTTGACCACGCCCACAAGCTGTTGCAACAAAGTTGGCAGTGAAATATGTGGCCAAACCCGTTGCCAGCCCATTAAATGCCACTTACTGGCCCTAATAGTTGTGCCTGTGCAACAATATGAATGTTCTTGACTACGAAAGCGTCCCGCACTCAACCCTTTAGCGCAGAAACCTTCCGAGCCTTGCTTCACCCACAGATAGCGCTCGCTCGCTCTCGCTCTCGCCCTCGCTCCCTCTCTCACTGTCAGGCAACAACAGTCTCGACAGCGCTTACCACATTAACCTCGTGTTTTACGACATGGCAGGCCGCATAAGAAATTTATATACATTTCATGGCACAGGCAACATGTTGCACTGAACGATGCCAAGCTAACATGCCCCACCAATACAATATACACACGTATACATATGTACATATGTATCAGTGTGCGTGTGTGTGTGCATGGTCTTTTGACACAAGTCCAAGTGGAAAAGCCGCCATAAGGCTGCGATTACTCAAAGTGCAGGCTAACAGCTGCCAGATGAACGCAAAGCTAACGGGCAAGGGGTAATATAAGGGGTATAGCTATAGGGGTTGGGGTAGAGCAGTTGAAGGCACATCCCTGCAGCAGCAGCTGACAATGGCGACAATCGCAGCACAGCGAGATGAATTCAAATAGTTGGCACAAGTTTATAACATAGCGAAACAATCTTAGTTAAGAATCTAAAAGAGATGAAGCATCCGGAATGGAACATTGCTTAATAATCTTGGTGGGATCTATGTCAAATAAGAGCTGTAAATAAAAAATCCAATCATTATAAAACACAATATATTGTGATAAAAACAGCTTGAAAGTCAACGAATTATATCCGCCTTACAATGTTGCTCCCAATACTTATATCTATCGATCCCATTAAGCATTGGTAAATAAATATATTTCACTATTTTATAAGTTTCTGTCATGTATTATAAATAAAAAATCATTTATAAATCATAAAAAAAAATGTTAATAAAATTTTGTATTACAAACTACTTTCAATTATGAAATAAATTAAATTTCTTATTTGTTTTAAGCACAAAGTAAATAACTGAAATTTAATAGAAATTGTCATTCATATAAATTTATAGAAAATTTAAAAAATTTCTAAGAGATAATCTAAAGTATTCCTCTATAAATCAAACTATCCAAAATTAAACCCACAAAACAAAACAAACAACACGACATTTGCTCTAAATGGGCCACTTCAGACTAGATATTAGTTTGAATCTAGTTTTTTTATCAATTGACAACTTCTTTATCTCCCCTCGCACAGTTCACATAATCCTTGCACTAAAAAACTTGCACTTTAACGAGTGCCTTTTTGGCATATTGCATCGAAACGAGATTCTGAATCTCTGGGGTGTCGCACTCTCTCTCTCTCTCTGTCTCTCTCTCACTTTGACTCGCCATTTCTCTCTCACACACACACAGCGCGCCATTTGTCGCTGCGAGCGGAAGCGCCATTTAAATTTTTTCACGCCGCTTGGCAATAAATGCGCTGCCATAAATTTTGCATCGATGCGCGCAGATCGTGTGAGCGCTGCCACGCCCCCAACGGAGGGGCGTCGTGGGGGCGGGGCGGGTCACAAATTTTTAATTGCGCCATAAATCAAATCTAGGATAAATGGCCAGCAGTTAAAGGGCTGCTAACCAAATGGCAGCCATAAGCTGATAACAGACTCTGCCTGGTCGAGAGACGTGCAGGCGATAAGACTCGACTCGAATCGACTCGACTCCAGGACTCGAGCTTTAAAAATGTCAAAGTCCTGGCCATGAGCTCTCATCCTACCCATCTTCGCACTGTTCACAATCTGCGGCCCAGCTAACGTTTAATTTTAATGGCCGGCATTCAGGACGTTAGAGATGAGCGCCATCTAACGTAATCAAGCCTCTAATTAAGTTGATAAACTTTCCCTGACACGCCCACGCTCCGAGTGGGAAAGACAAGTGGAATGGGATTTCATTTGGCAGACAAAGTCGACGTCGTCGCCGTCCTCGCCGTCCTCGTCGTCGTCGTCGTCGTTGGCCATTTTACGCCACAGTAAACACTCCAAGCACACTCAACCTCATTCTATCATCCCTAGCAGTCACGCACGCCCCTTGACTTACACGACCACCGAAGCAGCTGCTGTCACGCCTCTCGCCGCCACACCGACTGCAAAAGTTTTGGCATTAGTTTTGCTGATTTCCGGCGACATTGACTTCGAGCTTTGCTTTTCAATATACACTTTCGAAAGAAGTTATACCCAACTAATTATTCAGCTTATACTTATATCAATATAGATAAACAAGTATATCTGTTTAACTCTAAATTAACGTAATGTAATTAGGCTAATCTAACTATTAATAAACTTATATTGAAATGATATTTAAAGTCATCAAATTATCTGTAAGTACAATTTCAGAATTATGAGAATCACATAGAGAGACAATCCTTAGTAAAAGATGTCAAGATGAGACAACTGACAAGTCGAATTATGAGCCTTATAGCTTCAAACTAAGCTTACCAACAATTAATTTGTTGTATACAGGATTAACTCGGTCCCACTGTATAATATATTAGAATATATATATTCCTATTCCAACTACAGATAATAAAAATATTTCTAAAAATTATTTGCAATTATTTATTCTTATATTTAAACATTTTCAAAAACCTATCAAAAACAGATTTTAAAAAAATTATTTACACAAAGTTCATATGCTCATGAAAATCGCATGGAAAGGCAGTTTATATTAAGCTCTAAAAAACATAAAGAAAGAGCATCAACATAGAGCATTCAAGCATCAATATAATCTCCGTTAGACTTATCGCTCAGCTTATTATAAGCTTGGTTGACTTTTTTACATTCAGCATTGACTTTGCCCCACTGTGCACACTATGCCCGCTTTCTAATTTAATTAAGTGCGGCGACGCGACGCCTGTTTGTTTGCTTGTGCAAAAAAAACTTTGTAGAAAAAAATTTACGAAAAAAAAAATCAAACAAAAAACTTTCTCAACAGTTGGCGCATTTAATTTGCTGGTTTTATACTTTTTTAATTACTAGACAAATAGACAAAAGCTTCGCTCAATGGGCGTCCATACGGGAATGGGAATGGGGGCTGCCAAAGTACAGCGCTTAGTCCAAAAATTGTATTAATTTGTTTGTTGATGCTGCCAAATATTTGCGAACGGGCACAAAACTTCTCGAGAGCACAGCGGGACGGCAGCTGTCGAGAGTTTGGAAAAATTCTGAAACTTTGTGCGGAGCATTTTTGTGTGAAACTTCCGCCATTGATTGCTTTTAAAGGGGCATCAATTGATGGGATTATTTGAGATCTAATTAATGTCGACAAATTTTGGGTAGATTTATGTGAAAATATATAAAAATATTTTGTGGAAAACCCAAGCTTTTCAACCTTTAATATTATTCATTGGTTATTGGAAAATTTCTAATATTTTTATTTTATTTTTATTTTTTTTATATCGCGCTCTATATATATATTCCCATATCCAGTTTAATATTCATCCATAAATTTATCCTTATATCAAGTCTTATATCTACCACTATCTGTAATCCCATGTTTTATTTTATATTTAGCCTACATCTACACCTAGATATAGATTTCTTCTTATCTAACCCTATAGCTAGCCCTATATCAGCATTTATTGAGTCATATATATAGCCTAATATCTATCCATATAAATAGCCCTACATCTAATCCTTTATCCTGCCCTTATTAGCCAAACACATAGTCGTATATATAGCCTTTCATCTCTATAAATTTTAGCCTTCAAAAAAAAGTGATTTAAAAAAAGTAGACTTAAAAAAATATTTATAATAAAAAAAAAACATTTTGTTACATTTTTGCGACTTTTTATATATTTTATTTTAAACATATTTAAAAATTGTTCTTTGATTTTTTAACTTATTTAAAATTGTACAATTTTTTATTTAACTTCATCATTTCATTTTCCTATCAAATAAATCTTCTTCAAGCTTCTTTGCACATTTACCCAAAAGATTAATTTGCTGATTCAAGCCAGCTTAAATAATATTTGCTTACGCTTGATTAATGTTGCTAATATAATTTTCATATTTTAGTCTCAACAAATAAATTGTCCATCCTCACAATTGTTTTTTTATATACCCTATGTACATACATATATATACCTCTGTATATATATTACTTTTTTATCCACTCACTTAGTTTAATCTTTTTGTTTAATGTATTCCACTTTCGTGGAAATTTATTTAAGTACCAGAAGAAAGTCATATTTATGCACCGAGTCGACTTATCGGGCAGGACCAAAAAGCGTTTGCTTAAAAGCTTTTTCCACGCACACAAATAACAAAATTTTTACGTACATATACTTATATATATGTATATAGAGAGAGAGAGAGAAGCATATCCTGCGTGAAGGAAACAAACTTTCTTTCTAGGCCAAAACTTTTTTGGCGTCACGCTGGCTTCTGTTGTGCGTTTATGGTCAGCATTTGGTTCATATATCTTTAATTTTTATGCGACTTCTCTTCCCCCTCTCTCGCTCTATCTCTCTCTGTCGCTGTCTTCCTGCCTCTCAATCTGCTGTCAGCATATTTGCCATAGCATACTTTTCAGCAACTCCTCCTTCGTCCTTTCAAGCAGCTGCGAAGCTGTCATTAGCGAGCATTTCTCAACATTTCTTCGCATTCCCAGGCGTTTTATTTGTTTTGAGGACTGTTTTGTGGCTCATAACTGGGTCAACAATGGGAGTTGCGTTAGTCTTTGTTGCTATCCTAGTTGTGAGTGTGTGTGTGTGTGTGTGTGTGTGTGTGAGCAGCCCATTGCCCATTTACAAGTCAAGTGGCGCGCATAACACCAAAAAATTGTGTAGCGAAAACAATTTATTTTAGCTGTGGAACTTGTTACGGCATGAATACCAAAACTCCCCGACATATCCTCGCCCCTTAGCCTCGTCCTCTCTCTGTCTCTATTTCTCACTCTGCTGGCTGTCATTGTCAGTTGGCCAGATTTGACAGCGTCTGCCAATGGTTTTTGGCTTATGCCTGGACTGGGATTTCCTTGTTGTTGTCCTGTCAAAGTTTTTGTTTTTGTTTCTGTCTGACTTGTTACTGTTTTTATGCTAGTTTTATTTACGCATTTAAACATTTCTCTCCCAGTTACAATCCGCCCCGCTCCAGTTCTCTCTCTCTCTCTCTCTGTGTCTGCCATTCGGATTGTCTGCCTGTTCACTTTTCATGTCTGCCTGCCTGTTTATTCATTTTAGACATTTTTCATTTAATATTTACTCGTAGTATTGCACCCAGTCAAAGAAGTTTTTGAAAGGGTATACCAATCGTAGCCAAAAATTTATGAATCGTGTAGAGTCATAAGAATAATTCCGGGCATCTGCAAGTCGGACACTATCAGACTTCTTCATACTTGCCTAATAACATTTCTGTAATCCTTCAACTACTCTTACAGGGTATCTACTTGTCGGGCACCCACAGCTAATTTAGTTTTCCCCTGTTAGCTGTCAGTTACTGTCCAAACCTTTTGACCAGAAGGAACAATTCACTGAACGAATGCCAATTGACATTTATTTTAATTCCTTTTATTCAGTTTAAAATGTGAGGCAAACAAATTTTTTTTTTTTACTTTTTCCTCTTTGGTCGGAATAAAATTTAATTTCTATTTAAAATGCATTTCAATGCAAATTGAAATTTGAATTTATGCGCCACATTTCAACTGCCATTCCGGTTGATTACAATTTTAATGACCATATTTGCATACATAATGTAAAACGCAGAATTAAATTTCGCGTGGCATGTGACACGCAATGCGAATGTTGCATGCCGCAACAACAGCGGAAAATTTTTCAAATTTCATATGTACAAAAATATCTCGAAGCTAATGTAAATTGCATAGGGCAACGAGAGCGGAAGGGAATGAAATGGAATGTTTAAATGATAATTATATAAAGGCTTTTAGTTATGTCTCGAAATTATGAAAATCGTAGAGAGAGGCGATCAATTTAAAGCTAGATAAAGTTAAATTTAATTTAGAATTATTATTTTCAAAACTTTGTTTTAATAAAATATATATTACATTATATTTTTTGTATAATTTTATTTTATATTTGGTTTATTTCCTTATTATTTATTTAACATTTAATTTTAAATTATTTATTATAAAATTTTTAATTTTTTTTTATTTATTTAATACGAAAATTTTATTTATTTTATATTTATTATTTTTTAATATATATATTATATTATTAATTTTAATTTTAATTAATCTTTTTTATCGTTATAATTTTTATAGAAAATTTAATTTAATTTGCTTTATTTATTTAACAATATTTTTCTATTCTCTTACATTTTTTATGACACTTCGTTCAACTTGTTTGCCGGCACTTAAGCACCTGAACAAGAGTTGCAACAGCTTCTGCCTATTGGCAAAAAAATGTTTCAATTTGGGCAAAACAAACGCAAAGGCAGCCAAAGCAAACATTTTGACTCGCATTCGAGCACTTTGCACATGTTAAGCAGCTGCTCATTTTATTTTTTTTTTTTTTTTTGCAGCCCAGGGCCCAGACGGAGTGCGCTTTACAACCAACTGCAGCTGAAGGGGCAGTCAAGTGGGCCGACGAGCATTGAGGCAAATATGCAAAGCAAATAGCAAAAAAACTGGCTGCCGCAAAATCGAAAGACAAGTCAAATACAGTTAAAAAAAAAAAAAAAACAGTCGCTGTTCAAACTAAACTGACTAACGATGACATCAGCCACATGCTGCAAGTAGTTGATGAACTGTTGAGGGAGCTGTGTGTGGCTGGGGCCGGGGGGGTGCATGGCAAAGTGGTCAGCGGTGAGTGGCAGCTGCGAGTGTCAAGTGGAGCCCACTACAGTTGCCAATGTCCACAGTGCTTCAATTGTCACATTACATAATCCTCAACAATTGCCAATTGCAATTAAAATCAAATTAACAAACAGTTAAAAGACAGTTGCTTGAAATGGCGATACCCTAGAGTTGATTGATTAAAGATTTTTGAGAATTGAAAGCTGAAAAAAGTAAACAGTTTATAAAGAAAACTAATTATATAAACATATACTGATATTGATAATGACAATGATAAGAAGACTAATGATTAATAATGTCTTCTTATGCATGCTTATTCGATCAGTCTCTACTCTACTCTCTAATATCTACAGGGTATCTAAATCAACAGCGGAAATGACCGAAATATGTTAAGGCCTGGTCAAATCTAGCCCGAGGTCTAATCGAATGCCAAGCTATGCAAAGCAATCGCTGCTGCTGCTGCTGCTGCTGCTGACTGGCGGCCAATATGAAAGGCTGCAAAATGCAAATGCAATAGATAAAATCCATGAAGATTGCAATTCCTAATTGTTGTGATTAAAGTTTTTTTCGCTCTCCCTCTCTCTCTCTCTCTAACCCCCTTCTGACGTAAACAGAGCAAAATTAGCAACAATTAAAGTTTAAATTTCCTCGTACACGCGATAAACACAATTGATATAAAAAGCTTTTGAAGTTATTGGTCAAATACAGGAGATGCCTTAGACGTAATTAACGGAATAATTGCTTTAGTGGTCCAAAGCAGCGACCACAGACGGCGTACACAAATTCCTATTATAAATAGATTGAATATTGAGTCAATTAAAGACTTTAAAGTAGGCGAAAACTTTCAAAGAATAGCCAAGAGCTTAGAGATTGATTTCATTAGAAAGTTATATACAAAGTGGTGAGGTCATTGAGCGTGCAGTTTACTTGATTGATCTATATATCAAAGAGAACGTTTGAAGATGGTTGCCTAGGAAAATTTCAAAAATTAAAAAATAATATAATTTACAAAATATATTAATACATTATAATAATACTTTAAAAAATTAAAACAAAATAAATTAATTAAAAAGTTCCTCTGCTTAGGCTTCGGTGAGAATATGTCTTCAAACCTCAACTGCACAGCTGAACAGTTTGTTCACAACTCGTACCAATGTTTATATTCCCTGCACTGAACCAATTTCTACTCTTATTCTTCCAAACATTACGACAATATTGTGACAACAGCTGCCAAAACAGCAAAACTTTAAAACAAAAGAATCAAATAACAAGCAAAAAAAAAAAAGATGGGAAGAAGAAGAACTTTAATGACATGCATAAACAAGCAATGCGTAAGGCCCGCATCTTGATAAATTGATAAAGCTTACAAATTACTGAGCGACAGCCACAACACGAGAGCTACCCAATTAAATTTATCGTCATCTTAAGAAAACTTGTTGTGCATCTCATGAATGGGACTCGTGATGGGGCCATGGAACAATAATTTTCAATGTCAACAAAAAAGTGAACAAGAGAGAAAAGAAGAAGAGAAACTGGTTATGAGAATGCTGGGGAGTGGGGGGTTTAGATAAAAACGCAGCAGTAGGTGTCAATGGGCAACGTAGGACCAATGAGTCAGAGACTCGATCAAGCTGAAGGTCAATTTGCATTTGACAAATTGAGTTAATTTGAATATGTAGAGCATACTTCAAGCATTTGCTGTAAGCGTGGGTTCATCTGCATATGCGGAAATAGAGCATAAAAATTATTTAATTGCTAATTGAAAACTACGCATGATTGACCCTTGAGTTGGCGCCCATTGAGAGTGCCCAAAAAGGTAATAGAGTTGTAAAGCTATCAAAGATGCTGTGATTTATATCTGATAAAGTTTAATGGGTATGTGCTTGAGATCTCAGGATCTATTTGTGCTAGGTTAACGAAACTTGTTGTGAGTACCATTTGGTCATAGTAGATAGTCAAACTGTAGAGACTAAGTTTTGGTTCGTTACATATATTGTAATAATAAGTATATGTTGGAAACTATTCATGTTAGACAAATAAAGTGAAGATAGAACAGAGATTTCGGTTTAGAATAACATATGAATATTAATAGTGATTGATATCTCAGGATCTCTTAGAGGTAGGCAATTGAAACTCGTTGTAGGTATTATTTGCATTACTACTTAGTAAAAATTTCATGAATGAACTTCGGCTCGAAAAATATCTCGAAATAATACAATTATAGCTCCAGGCTCCCAACAAAGTTGGATTGCCTTTGGCAATCTAGATCATTCAATAGACAAACTTTTAAACTTGCTTTCAGTATATACAATACATAACTCATGCTAAAACATATATAAGCATTGTTTGGATGCCAAGCATAGATCACAATAAAGTATATATACAACTAAAAACTATATAATTAAGCGCACTTAAATATATTTCCCTCTCTATCTCTCCCTTTCTGTCTCACCTATTCCAACTTTTAATCTCTTTATATGCCCATATATCGACTTCTCCTAAGTTAGACATCTGCAACTACTCATATGGAGCAATTAGTTATACTGACGATCATAAATATATCTCACCATTTCCGCTACCATAAACTCAACAACTCAACTCAACTCAGTGTCATTTACAATAGCTAGTTTTTGTTTTATGGCATCAACAATTAAATAAAAAACATTAACATTTCGCATGGCAATGCAAATTATGCACAGAAACAACAAAAAAATGTGTTGCAAATATTGACGTAACTTGCATTTCATTTGCGGCGAAAGGCCAAACAAATTGACGGTTTTGCTTTTTATGCATCTCGCCTGAGACTTTCAAAAACCGAAACTTAAATCGAAAGCTGTCTTGTGAGTGTACAGATTAAAAGGAGACCTAACTGTAGTGGCATTATATAAGAAATACCAAGTGAATAAATTTAAATTACCCTGTCTTTCGTATGGACCATCTCAATAGATGCCAATATTTCTACCTCTACCTCTACCTCTACCTCTATCTCTACCTCTACCTCTACCTCTACCTCTACCTCTACCTCTACCTCTACCTCTACCTCTACCTCTACCTCTACCTCTACCTCTACCTCTATCTCTACCTCTACCTCTACATCTACATCTACATCTACATCTACCTCTACCTCTATCTCTACCTATACCTCCACCTCTACCTCTACCTCTACCTCTACCTCTACCTCTACCTCTACCTCTACCTCTAGCTCTACCTCTGCCTCTATCTCTACCTCTACCTCTACCTCTATCGTATATCGATTCTTTAAATTAGTTCCATTTCTTGATCCTCTAGTTCATTTAGATCCTTTCGAAAGGACTGGAAGATAGAACGCATCTACCATTAAAGGCAGTCAAATTTTGTTGGCAATGTCAAAGAAAGTCAACACGGTAAAAGCCAGCATATCCTGTCAAATCAAGCAGTTGGGCCAAGGCAGCTTTCAGAAACTTCAACCAAGGCCGCAATTCATTACAGTCAAGTGCCTCAATAACCCATGTTTCGGTAGCTTCATGGTCCGGTTTTGTAGGTTGCCGCTTATCGTTCCATCAATATAAATCACAACAAAAGGCTTTTGGCCAACTGCCTTTTGACAATGTTGGCTTTCATTATGGCCAGCGGCAACAGCAACGGCCCAAACGCATCCTTTGTGCCATCCATTGTTCCGCAGGGACTGTTAGCTTTTGATGGATGCGTTCCAACAACAGTAGCAGCAGCAGATGTTTGAGTTTACAAAAAGGAGCTAGAGCCAACGTCTGGTCATGATGCATCCATCATTCATTCTCTTATATTTAACGGCGTCAACACATGGACACAGAGCCAAGAACTTCTCTGTGGTAGCTGCTTACACTTTAAAATTTATGCCACTAAGTGATAATTGTGTAATGTTAACTAAGCCACAGAGCGAGAAGTTGCTTAAACTGAGCGAAATGTCGGGGCAATATGAAAGTATTTTATTGGGAATTACAGGGAATTAATAAGTACTATATACTCTAGAAAAAAAGCAAAACGATTTATAGAGTAATCAAGTTAAATCTCAAGGTCTTCTTTGTAAATATAATTCTACTGAAAATATCCCTAAAGAAATCTTTTTCAATTGCTATAAAAATACATTCATCTATAAAGTAAAAAAATACTAACTAGGAATTCTTAAGCTTATATAAATTGTGTTCAGAATATTGAACATATAAAACAGTTATATGACATTGGGTAAATCTAACGAGGTGGTATGCATATCGTTAACTATGAAATCTTAGATTAATAGCTTGAAATCTCTTGAAAATATTATTTTTCTGTTTTGCCACGCCCCTTAAAATAACTTTTTTAATCTTCGGCTCTCATATATTCAAAACCTAATGCCCTAAATAATAGAGTTTCTTATATACTAGATAGTATATTTCGCAATTTTCTATGTCGCTGGGAAAGTCATAATAATTTATAAAACTAGAGTCCCAACAAAATCACATTCCACATTTCAAGCCTCTAGCGTTCATAAGAACATACTGACAAATAGCCAAAATACTCTTTATCCCTTTTTATACAAACAAAAACTATATTTTTATTAAAACATAAATTAAAGTTCGATAAGAAAAAATGATATAATAAATTCTAATAATAATAAATTAACGAGTTAAAACTAATAAACAACAAAGCACAAATAAAAATATATATCTTAGATTTTTATTTGTGCTTTGTTGTTTATTAGTTTTAACTCGTTAATTTATTATTATTAGAATTTATTATATCATATTTTAGTGTTTTGACTTTATAAATAACAAGATAAGAAGATTTAAGTCAACTTATAAAAATAGCTTTACCTTTATAATATACCTTTAATAAAAGATATCTCAAGATCTTAGTCAGAGACCTATGACTATCTACTATAGTTAGCTCTAATGCTAACAGTTAAATAAACAATGTTAATCAAAATACAAGAAATCTTTGTTCTCATATACCTCTTTAAATAGAAAAGTAGAATAACATCTATATTTATATTTTTTATGTATCTGTGTTTCTTCTTAACTTCTCATGTATTTCAGCTCGCATGACAACAATTGGTTGCTATGTTGACACTAAACGCTATTCTGATATGCTTATCGCAGCTGTCAGATCTTTGGCCCGCATATCTCTCACGCGTTTCTCATCGCGATAAGCGCAAATTCATTCTGGCCACTAATTTGCATTGCAAAATAGCCATTACACGGCTTATCTGTCTATATCTATAGCGCTGCAGCACAGTAGCTGGCCAGCTGTTAATAATTCATCTAAGCTCCATTCCAAACCATTCTCTTTGGCTTGCCACAGGCAAAGTGCAACATTTGCTGAACTTAAAGTGTTGCGAATTACATGCAAATTACTTAATAATAAATTCTGTTAATTGTTTTAAATGCCAAAGCTGCCGAACAAGCGATACTATCTCGGCTCATGTTACACAACATTTGAAGTTGATACAACGAAATAGTATTTAAAGTCATTTGATACCGTGAAGTATATATTTTTAATAACCTGGACGCTTGTTAATATAAATATTTAATATATTAAGTGCGCTTATCTCTAATAAACCTGCAAGAATTTTCAACCAACTGAAATGCCTTCCCATATAAACTTGACATAATACCGAATTCCACAACTCTTTAAAATGCTGCTTATAAAATTAGTATATCAATTTTTCACACAAAAAAAAACCCTGCAAAAAAAAAAGTTCAGCCCAGGCGAACGGGAACAAAAAGTGGTTTAAAAAGTTTGCCAAAAAAAAAAGAGTAAATCTCTGACAGGACGAAATTTCCACGACTTGCGTACAGTATATATACATATACATATAAAAACCCTCACTTGTTATACCCTGTAAGTACGGGGAGTTAAATAAGAGGGTTATATCGAATAGGTAGTTTTGCTCAGATAATGATTTGAGAGTAGGAATTAGAATAAGAATTAAAATTAACAATTATCGTTAATTAATATAGTTAAACTATCGATAATTATCGATTGACCACAATATCATGTAAGCACATTTCATATAAATTAAACATTTCAAATGTATTTAATTTTTGACATTTTAATCTTACTCATTCCACTTCAATTATAATTCAACCATTTATAGGGCATCTCTTAGTCGAGCAACTTCATAGAACACCAAGTTAAAGTACTTGTTTTAATTTGTATTTACATGACACAGGAACACAAAATCGCTAAAGAGTTGAAAATTAAATAAAAAGGGCAAAAACGCAGCAAAATCCCTGCAAAGGAAACGGGCAGAAAAGCAGGCGTGGCAAGGAAAACACGAGGAGAAGGTAATGGAAAGGAAACCGGAGGAACGGGTCACATGCGGCATGTGTAAATATTTAGAGTTAATTAGTTCAAGTGACTACAAGAGTGGAAAAGGACTCGAAATGTGCTTAAAAACGCGTAAAAAGTGCGAAGCTCATTTTGGTAAATAAACAAATTAATTTTATTAAACTTGCACGAGCTGAACGTGCCAAGAGAGGAGAAAACAAGTAGCCAGACTATTGAAATACCCTACGAATTAAAATATAAAAGCGGGAAAAAGTGTATATATATTTGTTTGTAACAATGTTATAATAATATGTTTTAAACATCTTGTAAAATATTCGTTTTTATTTTTAATTTAATTTACATTGTTAAATAAATTTAAATAAAATTTATCACTTTTAAATTTGTTAATTATTATCTCAAGATACGACATTTTCTGAAAAACTAAATTAAGATTTTTACTTTATTCTACATTATAATTCTCAAACTCTGATCCTTAACTCTATCAGCTCTTATAATTTACTTCGGTCTCTAATCCTTAAGCAATCAAGCTCAAAATACCATATAATCTAATCGTATTTCTACCTTCCACTTCTCATTTATTCAAGTGATTCATGGCAAGCTAATACACACTCACTCCCAACATTATTCGCACAGACATGGTCACCCACATACCACAAAACCACAATTTAATTTCCATTTAACCATCCACTTTTAACTGAGTAAAATCAATCGCAAATTGAATTTCATTTGAGTCGTTATCTTTAATTTTATTTGACTGATTATGCTTTTAACTGGAATCAATTTGTTTTGTGCCAGAAGGCGAGTGGACTACTCCCCGTTTAATGGCCAAATACACAAAAGCAAAAGCAAGAAATCAAAATAGAGAAATGCAATCATGTTGAAAATATTTGCATATGCCGCGCCGCGCCGCGCCGCTCTGTGCCGCTCTCAACCCTCCAACCGGAAGCGGAAGTAAACAATGGACGGCAACAGCTCGACTCGCAGTCGGAGCTCTCGACAAAAGCCAAAAATTCGCATGAAAGGAATCCGAAAAGCGAAAAAGCAAGGAAAAGCGGAAAACGCAATGATGCTGACGTTGAAATATCGAAAATAAGCGCGTTATAAAAAAATGCTTTGGTCTGCATTGTAGTCAAAGGCAAAGAGTTGTTTTATATATAAAGAGTAAACAGCACAAATAATAATAAATACCCTAAGGAGATTTTATTATTTATTTAATGGCATTTTAATCATAATTTGTTTTATATTAAATATTATTCAATTTTAATTGACAGAAATACTCACAAGAGTAAAATGCATTGGAATAATTTACTAATTTATTTATTTGATGGCATTTTAATCATAATTTGTTATTATACAAAAATAATAAACATTATTCTATATAAATTATATACAAATTGTAACAAGAACAAAATGCATTGGAAAGTCAATATACCATTTGTAAGAGTATAAATATACAAAGAGTTCAGCTCGCTTACCTCATTTGTATTTTCCAATTCTTATTTCCCGTTACAAACGCGCACTCATCTTTTCATTCCCACTACTTCTCTCCTTTTTTCACTCTTCTATAAAAGCGCCGTTATGATGCGCGTCACTTTTGCGTAGAGAAAAATTATACAATACACATTTTGCGAGCAATTAAATACACATAAAATATCGCGATGCACTTGAAACACTTTTATATCACAAAAAAAAAAACAATATATTAAAAATAAAACAAACACTTTTAGATAACTTAACTTAATTAAATACGATTTAATACACCGCGCACAGATTCCAACCGATCGACTGTAGAAGCGCGCACAAACTGAAAATAACTCATTTAATGCGCTCCTTCGTTAAGCCGGCATTCTCTCTAATACAACAACTATGATCTGTCGGCATTTATACTTACAAAACAACAAAGGCACTCAGAGCTATCAGAGCTGCTGCACTCCACACACCATTCGCAATTTGCAAGAGCTCATGCTTTAATGCTCAATGGGAGCGTCACTCGCTCTCAGGCTAACGGGATCAGCAGCATTTCAACCAATGGCATGCACGCAGTGGACATATTCAATTACCCCACGCGCTCAGCGCATCAGCGAAACCAAAATATGTAACGGCATTAAAAGCAACAGCAACAATAAAGTGTTTACGATTAGCAGAGACACAGATAAGGCAAAAAATGCAGCAGTAGCACGTTGTGACGTCACACAGTCGTGAGTTGCTTGTGCGAGCGCTGAGTTTTATAGGAAAATGAAAGAATTTTAGTCATAATAAAAAGCTTTAATATGTTTTTCTTAAGAAATGACAAGGACAAAGAAGACTTTTAATCAATAATGACAGCTCACATTACCCGCATAAATTGGAAAATATCAAAAAAGTGAAAACAACCTTACCAAATCACTTTTCACCGCAGTCAAAAGGCAAGGCCAGAAGACAAAGCGCTCAAAAGAAACGAAACGAAATGTTGAAAGCAAAACTGAACTGCAAGTGTGTAAAAGGCAACCAGAGAACTGTATGGAAATTGAACTGGAATTAGGAAGAGTGAAAGAGAGGGAGAGAGGCTTTAATGGAAAGTGAAGGGGAAGGCATAGTAGGAGGGTGCTGCTGTACTCATTGACAGCTGGCAGTTGGCATTGGCATATTGAGTGAAGTTTTCAAACGTCAAAGTCGATTGCTGCCTGATTAATTAAAAGTGGTTAGAGAGGGAGGGTGATTGAGTGACTGAGCGTGTGTGTGTGTGTGTGTGTGTGTGTGTATAGGTAAATCTAAAGGCAAATGGGCAATGCTTTCAATGCAAGCACAACTAGCAAAGCCCCGATGTCCTTTAAGCCAAAGGCCATTTGTGTGCCCTGTGTGAGTATGCACAGGTGATCCTGGTCGAAAAGGCAGTACAGCCATGCCTCCGGCTTGCAGCGACGGCTGCTGTTTTGCCTGCAGGAAAAGTGAAATTCACATCGGCAGGCCACTAAAGGACCTCGGTTCAAGGACTCGACAAAAGGACCACTGCCAAAAGGCATCATGCCCACCTGTTTACCCACTCACCTTTTCACCTGCCCATTTCATTGTTTTGCACGCAGAAATCGCTGTGAAACTCATTCCGAGGCCAAAGCCCATTAAATGCCCAATTAAAATCCAAATGAGCCAGAGAATACAACAAACAGGCGCAAGAACAACTGTACGTAAAGCTCGAAATATATACCAGATGGTATTACGATGGATATGACAGGGAGAGCAAGGCATGAATGGCACTTGGAGATGTTTATGAGAACCAATTTAAAGCGGCAAATGAACTGGATCATCTTCGGTGAGTCGAATATGAAATGCTCTTGAAGGGGTATGAGGTAATGAATCACTGGACAAGATGAAGACAACCCAATACAATATAAAACTGTTTAAAATGTAAAAATAACTATGTTATTTCGAAAAGGTTGATTTTGAAATTATCAGTTCTTTAATCTACTTCATTTGCAGTGCTTAGAAAATTTAAATTCCAATGCTACAACTCATAAGCGTTGATCAGACTTGATTTCAAAAACTTCGATAGAAAGACTGTGATTCCTAAGCTATGACTGCGACCTCTTCACTCCAGGAATGACTCTTAATTTATAGTCCGAGGCTCAAACTCCTAAGCTTCGATGCCTAAATTCGAATTCCTAAGTTGTGAGTTTTAATCGATAAAGTCTCAGCGTTGTCTCAGTGACTTCCATTAATTCCAAATATCAATTTGTAATCTCCCACTCCGAAACATTTATTCCTAAGTGTCAACATCTGATTTTTCTTTCAGTCCGAAAGCTCGACTCCTAAGCCTTGACACCAGTTTTTTTTACTCCTAATGTTTGACAACTTCTAATCAACTCCTTAGTTTCTTCCCTTTATCTTATACTCTCCTAATTTTAAGCTCCCAATAATTGTGCTTGCACTCTGCACAATTTTCTAATACTTACACTAGCACTAGCCGCCCATCTAGTTCACTTCTTCACTTGCTTAGACTTATTTCGCATTACGAATAATTTAGCATAATTGAAAATTGTTACAATGGGTGCTGCACTTAACAGTCTGTCGGAGTTTGTTGACTCGGAACAGGTTCCATTGATGGAAGAGAAGAGGGGCGGAATGGGAGAGCTGAGAGTGGGGACTCAGCACACTTCCATTCGAACTACTTTTATCAGTTGTCGTCGAATTGCTCGCCTTGCCTGCCTGTTGTATGCCTGCCTGCTCGACCGTCTGTCCGTCTGTCCATCTGCCTGGTTGTACGGCCTACAGGGCCTGGTAAATCAATGCAATTAGTGTCACATCCTCTGCATTTAATGTCTATGTTTCGTAATCGACTCTGGCGCCAATGCCATGTCTAAAACTCATTGGAACCAGTTCTAAATAGCGAGTTGATAAAACGTTAATAGAACAAATATAGGCCTAACTCAGCTTAGAATAATAATTCTTTATATCTAATAAATAAATACTAAATTCTAAATTTTAGCTGAATTTAATAAAATTCGTCTTTATTTGTATAACTATTAATTTTTCTATATAACTATTCATTTTTTCTATATACTATTAGTAATTTATAGGATTTCTTAAACTATTTTATCCATTATAAAAACCATAACATAGTTAACCAAGACTCACAACCTACATAGTACAACTATATTTTTACACCACTTTAGCGACACAAACAACACTTTCATAGTTACGCACCACAAGCAAAGTCACAGCACCATTGTGGTGAACTAAACAATACTCACCACATAGTGCATATGTGGTTGTCTTTGCTAAGTCAGTATAGCGAGGCTCACAACCAGATGCCGAATGCCCTAAAAATCCGAGTCTGAATATTAAACGTATATATGCCCTATAGATATTAAAAATACTTTAATAAATATTTAAAAATATTTTTGTGTTAATATATAAAAATATAAAATTAAAAAATTAATTTAAGAATAAAGTGTGTCTAGCGAGGAGCACAAGCAGCTGCGAAATGCAATCCTTCTCGAAATATATAAAAAAAAAACTGAAAATATTTACATATATTTAAATAATAAAAAATTAAAAATATACATATTTAGAAAATGGTATACATATAAAATTATATATTATTATATATTATATATATATATATATATATATATATATATATATATATATATATATATATATATATATATATATATATATATATATATATGAAAGAATATTATAAATACATAAATAACTATTTTAATAATTTATTTATTTCTATTTAGCTAAAATTATTATTTTAACTACACTTTAATTATTTAGAATATTTTATTATTATTTAATTTATTTATTTGAATATATATTTAGAAATATATTTTTTAAATTTAATTTTTTTATTATTTGAATGTTATTATTTATTATTTATTATTAGGTTTTTAAAAACATAATCTATTGAAATAAAACATCTTTATTAATACCGCATTAATTTTAAAATTATTAATAGTAAGAAGTCTAAAATGTTATTTTTGTTATTTAAATTTTTGTTTTTATTTAATATGAAATTTATTAAATTTAAAAATTTATTTGTTCATTTTTACTATTTTTTTTTGTTCTTTAATATAATATAATTTAATATAAATAATCTTAGAAATATTAAAAAAAAAATAATATATTTTTTTTATTAAATTTGATTTATTAAACCTTTTTTTCTGGTTTCATATTTATATATTGCCTTTACAGTGAGCTGTCCATTTGGCGAGTGACTACTGTGCCCATTTAGCGACGTTCTAACAATTAAATTCCTTAGCTAGCTGCAGCACGTTTCGCTCTGCCAGTAAATGCCATAGAGTCGGGCTTCAAATTGCATTTGTCACACATGTCGTATGCGCAATTTCGAAAAGTTGTGAATTAATTATGAATTATTTAATTGTGACTGTTAAGGGAGGCGGCCAGCTAAGTGAGCTGTTGACACGTCGCCGTGAATACGGCAAGTGGTTCGGTGGTTTTAGTGGTTCAACAAAAGGAAACTTGTTGACGAAAAGCGAACAGCGAGCAAAACACGGAAATGTGAATGAGATTCTACAATAAATGAGAACATAAAAACTTGCGCAGGCGCCAGCTTCCATCCTGGAAGCAAGCCTCGAGTGCGGCCGTGGGTCAGACTGGGGCAGGGTGGTTCGTTCAATATTGAAAGCGTTTTGCTGGAAGACGAAACCACAAAAATGTTTCGTTGCGCCTCGACTCTCGACTCAGTCGCAACTCGAGCCGTGGCCTGACAGCATGTGCACGGTTCACAGCTCAACAACAAAAAGGTGTGCAATAGTATAACAGCCCTATATAACAGTATAACAGCGCAGTATAACAGCGTGTAGTGTTGTATTCTACTAATCATGGGCCTGCTCGGCACGCTGCGTCGACTTAGTCCAAGCCCACGCAGCCCCTCGCACGGCATCGAGCTACAGCATCGGAGCAAAACGCAATTGGATCTGCAGGTTCCGGCTCCGCCTCCGTTTCCGACCACGGTTCAGTCCTCGCCTCAGCTGACGGAGCAAACGTTGCAGGTGTGGCGCGCATTGCCAGCGGAGATTCGACATGATCCCAGCATGGCGAGCTTTCAAATGGAAAACGAACGCATTCACGGTGAGTCGAAGAGACCCCATAGCAATTGCAGCTACAGGGTATGTGTTAAGGTAACTTAAAGTGAATGTCTAAATAACTCGAAGCATGATAAAAGGCCACAATGACGCAGTTTAACTTAAAGAATACATTAGGATTTCTGTAAAGTGCATTACACCCGACTATACAATACCCTGTAAATACAATTATTTACAATATTTATAAAAGTGTAATACATTATTAGTAAAATTTTGAGTTTTTAGCCCTAAATACATATATGTTTTGTATAACTATTAATTACAGGGTATCTTTTAGTGTTACTGTTCAATTTTATCATGCTAAATTAAAACGTGTAAGACTATCTCTATTTGAAATCCCAAAAAAATTAAGTTTTACATTAGTATGTATAGGGTATATTTTAGTCGATAGGATAAACTTTTAGTCATTATTATAGGTTTTTAAGCTACAAATTCATTTTATTGTCGAATATTATGCGACGATAATCCAAAAGGAAACTTTTTTTTAAAAATGGTTAGTTACAGGGTATCTTCAAGTCGAGCCCTCATATGCATTTCTCCACTTCATTATAAATAAGCTGATACAATTTCAGCTATAATTTTAAAAGTTGTTTTGTATAAAAGAAATCAATTAACAGGGTATCTAATAGTCGAGCAGACTTGCAATTATATGAGCTATTGACTGTTGAACTATTATTGTCTTTTGAGCCCGAAGATGTATACGTTACGCTGAAAAGCAGCCAAAACATTTGTCTTGAGTCCTATCGATTATTAAATAACGTCAAAGCCCGATAAATTGAATAGCATGTAACAAGCACTTGACAAGCTCTTGACAAATGCTTGACAGACACTTGAAAGGCACTTGACGGGCAATTGAGACTTGGCCGTAATAAATGTGCTATAATTTTCTTGACGTCTATGAACAGGCTCCACGGTCGGCGACAGCGAGGCGGAGGAGCCCTACGTGGACGTCGAACTGGATGTGGAGGAGCCGGATGACCGCAAGTCGAGCTATGCAGGCTCCGATTTTCTTGACATCAAGATGAAACCGAACTGCGAGGGCGACAAGAGCACGGATGACGAGGCAACGACAATTCACTCGGATCACGAACCCCATGCCAATGGACCCGGCAGCGCCAAGGCGGTGGCTCGTCGCCTTCATCACAAATCGAAGCGCTCCAAGGAGCAACAGCAGCGCGATAAACGCTTCAAGAGATGCTGCCTGCTTGTCTTCTGGGTGGTGGCAGCCGGAGTTTTGATCAGCGTGGGCGAGAAGCAGCTGCTGGAGAAGATTGTGCAGGTGCCAAAAGGGGAGATTGGCAAATGTAGGTCAAAGATCTTTGATCTCTGCAGAGAGAGACACTCTAATCTCCTGCTTAGTTTTTCAGCTGGAACAGAAGCCTATGGGCGACTTCTATATAAGGCTGCAAGGAGCCTTCGAGCAATCCATTAAGCAGCTGCAGACGGAGCGGGAGGAGAACGAGACGGACAGTCGCAGCTATTTATTTGTGCAGCCGCAGTTGTCCTACAACAGGAGTCAGGACTACGAGGTAGAGCTATGGAGTATTTCTATATGTAATCTATATCTACCTATCTCTGTTTCTTCACTCCCCTCTTCTCATAGGACATTTTGTCGCCCTGGCAGCTGCCTCTGGTGCCCGAAGATGAGCTCTTCCAGTCGCCCGCTGTGCACCGCAATCACACGTTCCACATCACCCCCGAGCTGGACGAGCTGCTCGCCCATCGGGAAAGCCAGATGCGACTGCATATCTACAGCAATGCTCAACAGGATTTGGCTGTGGATCTCAGCTACAATCCGCTGATTGTAAACAATCGCACCGGCAGCATCCTGGCGGGTCTCATACTGCTTCTCTTCTACGGTCTGCTCATCTCGGAGCAGCTCGATCGTCCGTTTGTGGCAATCATCTGCTCCGTACTCTCGGTCACAGCCTTGGCCGCCTTTCAAGATCGCCCCAACATGGAGGAGATCAAGCAGTGGATGGACATGGAACTGTTGACACTACTCTTCTGCATGATGCTGCTCATTCTCATACTGACCGAGACGGGTGTCTTCGACTATCTGGCCGTCGTCTGCTTTGAGCTCTCTGGCGGCAAGATCTGGCCCATGATCTATAGCCTCTGCGTGATCACTTGCCTGGTGTCCAGTGTCTTGGACAACATGACCACAGTACTGCTGCTTACGCCAGTGGCGATTCGTCTGTGCGAGGTGATGCAGCTGGATCCCATACCCGTTGTCATGGGCATCATTGTCCACGCGAACATCGGCGGAGCTCTGTCACCCATCGGAGATCCCATTAGCATCATCGTGGGCACAAATCGCTTCATAGTGGAGAATGTGAGTTGAATATTTCATATAATTTACATGTTTATATATTGGATTATAGGCATTAAGTAGCCCAATATACCTTTCATTTTCTTCTTCTTCTTTATCATTTCTTACCTCACAGGACATCAACTTTCTGACATTTATCGCTCACATGCTGCCCGGCGTATTGTTGGCCTTGCTGCAGAGTTGCATCTATTTGCGTCTCTACTACCGCAACATGGATGAGCTGCGTCTCAACGAGCCCAAGGAACTGGGCGATTTGCGTCGCGAGATTAAGGTGTGGCAACGCGCCTTAAATGCAATTGGAGCCTGTTCGAAGGATGCGCAACTGGTGCGTGGCACTCTGCAGGGCAAGGTGAAGCAGCTGAAGCGAACGCTGCGGCGTAAGGAACGAGGCGTCGGCTCCACCGAGATCTATGCGAGCACCCTAGAGGAGTTGAAGCAGAAGGTAGGACTATGAGAGAGAGAGAGAGAGAGAGAGAGAGAGAGAGAGAGAGAGAGAGAGGGAGAGAGCGAGAGAGAGAGAGAGAGAGAGAGAGAGAGAAATATCATTCAATATAATATAATAATATAGATCCTCAATCAATCATATTTCTACCCTTGCAGTACCCCATCAAGAACAAGAAGCTGCTGCTGCAATCGACCGGGGTCTTGATCTTTGTCATCGTCTGCTTTCTGGTGCAGTCGGTGCCCCATTGGCGCACCTTGCCGCTCGGCTGGGTCTCTCTGCTGGGCGTGATCCTGCTGCTGATCATGGTGAACCGGGAGGACATGGAGCATCTGATACATCGCATCGAGTGGACAACGTTGCTCTTCTTCGGCGCCATGTTCGTGATGATGGAGTGCGTGGAGCGACTCGGGCTGCTCGTCAGCATTGCCGAGTTCACGGAGCACGTGATTCTGGCCGTGAATATGCAGCATCGCCTCACAATGGCCATATTCATGATATTGTGGACCACGGCGCTGGCCTCCTCCATCTTGGACAGCATACCCGTAGCTGCAATGATGGTCAAGCTGGTCACCTCGCTGGTGGCCAAGCAATCGCTCGGTCTGCCCCTGCAGCCGCTCGTCTGGGCCCTGACCCTGGGCGCCTCCCTCGGCGGCAATGGAAGCCTCTACGGCGCCTCAGCAAATGTCATTGCAGCGGGCATTGCCGAACAGCACGGCTACAAGCTCTCCTTCACGCGCTATCTGAAGACCATGCTGCCCCTAATGCTATGCCAGATAGTCCTGATGACGATCTATCTGCTGCTCGCCCACAGCGTCTTCAACTGGAATTAATGGAATTAATTAATTTTAAACAAAATATTTGGAAATTTAAAATTTTTTACTATTTATAGGTTTGTTCTTTGCTTGACTCATGGATAATCGTTCTGTATAATATATAAATTATATATAAAAATATATGTTATTTAACCTAGATTTTCTTCTATATAATATGTTTTTAGAATTTTATTCAAAATAAAATTCATTTCGAATCATTTATGCAACAAGTTTTTAATTCAATTAAATTAAATTTAAATTATAAACAGTTCTTCTACTACGTTTGCCGAAGTCTGATATACATTCAGGCGAATTGCAGTACAAATTTTTATTTTCAGATATCGTCAGCATAGACTTATATTTATCATCAATCAGTCAATCAACAGCCAATAATGCAAATTGACAAGGAAAGATAAATTTTTGGGTTTGGGTTATGTCTAAATAATAAGAAACACTTAAGTTATTGTAAAATTTTATTGAATAAACTAATTTTCGACAACTCTGAGCTCTATGCTAAGAACCTTCAATCAATCAATCACTTTATCAATCAGGCTTTCACACAAATCAAACAGGTATATATATAGATATACATATATGCTATTTAAAAGATCTGTGAACTTAAAAAATTTTAAAGTAAGAGCTAAGGACCTCAGCTAAGTGCCTGAGTAGCGAACCTTCAACCAATCAATCACTTAATCAAGCAATTTGTTAGCCAAAGCAGACAGATTTATCTGTGTATATATATAGATATGTATGCTTTTTGAAAGCCCTGTCAGCTTCATAAAGTTTGTGGTAAGATCTAATTTAGACATAGGAGCAGTCAATCAAGACCCATCAATCAAACAGTCAATCAGACAGGATAACAACTTTTGTAGGTAAAATAAAAAACGGAAAGATAAATGTAAATGTGCCCATGATAACTTAGTAACTTAACTGTCAGTAGCTCAACTGTCCTAAGCTATCGAATTTTGAACTTAAACCAATTGGGAATTACAACGAATATCACAATTATTACGTATTTACTTAAAGCGCAGCTTTACAATATATTTTGATTGAGATCTACGCACTGTTGACATATTTATTACAATTAATGTGACCATGGAGGACACTTTGCATAAAACTGTCAAGCTGTTCGTGAGATTCTCGAACGTGTGGGCAATTTGTTACGTCTGGGAAATGGGAAAACAATCAATTTGGCTGTCAAGTGAAAGCAAATAAGGGCACAGATTAACAAAAGGAAAACTGGGCGAACTGAGCGAACGGAGCAAAGCAAAAGGAAAACAAAGACCAACATTTGTTCCGCTTTCCATGCTTTTCCACAACACAACAAATGTCACTTTTCAGTTTTTTCCATCGAAATCAATTTTCAGTGGACGCAACACAGAGCTCGCCCGCGGTTCGATGTCAGCCAGAAGGCGAACCGAGTGCCAACGCATTTTAATTAGCCAAAACGTGAAGAAAATTCGGAAAATTCAATAAAACAAAATGTTTGGAAAATGCTAGACAAACAAAGTGCCGCACACGTGAAGAGCGAGAGAGAGACGGAGAGGGCGATAAATGAATTTGAATAAAAAATAATTAGGAATTAGAATTTTCCGAGTTAAGAGAAAATGTCGTCGTCCTATACGTATACAAAACCCACCTTTATGATCACAGATCACTCGTATGATCCCTTCCATCTGCAGCCCCTGGAAACGGCGGCTGCCAATGGGGAGGACGAGGACAACGATCCCGACGAAGATGCGGATCGCAACACCAAGCTGCAGGATCTCGTCCGCTGGCTGCACTTCAATGCCAAGCATCGTCGCAGTTGGTAAGTCCGAGGCCCTTTATCCAAATTAAGTATACGCCGCGTGCAACCACTTTTATTTGTCTGAAGGAAAGTTTTTCAATTAAGCAACTCGAGCATTTAATTGGCCCTAATGTCATTAGGAACGTTTCCCCGTCTGTTGATTTGGCCTTAAGTACTTTTTATTGGGCAGTCGTGCTGCAAGCCCCTTTACAATGTGTTCCCGCTCCTTTCAGTTCCTTGGCGGCGCTTTTCTTGGAAATCAAATTTTTTCCGCTTGAAGACTATTTCAACAAATCGTCAAATTATTCATTTGGCTTAGTTTTCCCAACTCAAAATATGTTTTTTTGGTAGGAGACAAGAGTTTTTATTTATGTTGTCTAGTAAATTGTGAAAAATATGACCTAAATGGTCCTCAGAATAATTTTATGGCTGATGAGGGCAGACAGCTTTGATAAGAGATCTAATAAAGATATCAAATATAGCAGATTGCATCTGTATCAATTGGACTTGCTCAATATAATTTCCTTGGACAAAAAATAGATTATAAATAAAATATATTAAGAACCTGCAAAAAAAAAAAAAAAAAAATATATATATATATATATAATAACATAAAATGTAAAAAATACCTTTACTTTCAAAAAATTAATCCAAATATTTAATTAACTAAAACACTTAAGTACTTCATAACATAAAATAGAAATCTTAAATAAAATAATAAAATTAATTTCTTCATTTAAAATATATTTAGTATTTAATATATAATAAGTACATATATTACAGAATATTCCAATACCGATATAGATTACATAAATTACCCTGAACCGCATCCAATCTGCATTTTTTAATACACTCCATAGCTTGCATAAATTATAAAATTTTAGAAAACGATTACGCACCTCGGGTCGACGTACCACAACAATAATGCGTGGTCTATTAGCAAATCCGAAATAATTCACTATAAGGGCGAATATGAAATTGTATTTCTTAGAATATGTTGAAATGCGGGCATATGAACATATGTGTATGAGTACATACCAAAACGGTGGTCTGATTGAATGCATGTGGGTACAGAAAAATGTTTTACGCAGCTAAAAGCTGCTTGCCACATGCGTGTTATCACATATTACTCAGCCCAATTCTTATGGGAAATATAAAGAATTTCGATTTAACTCAAAAATCATTTCCTATATGCTTCCATGCCTCTAATTCAATCATAATTCCCAGCTGCATCATTCATAATGTACACTACTTTCAATATAAGCTTCAAAACCACTTAATGAAAATAAGCAATCCAACAATGAACTTTTTATCATCGGGACTGACTTAACGGAATTTTATGAAACTTTCAGCATTCGATTCTATTGAATTTTTTACATTTTATAAAAATGCCAAGACATTCTTATGACAACCGTTGGTTATATTAGCAGCTGATTTTCAATGGGGAGTTTTGTGAAATTTGGAGCCTGTATCCAAAATGTCACAAAAATCAAAATTTCATAAATTTCACATGAATCTATTTGCTAAATTTGGAGGCTCCAGCTCTAAAGATGTATGAGATAAAATTTTCCCGATAAGGTTAAAATTCGATAGCATTACAACAAAGAATGTTATCGAACATATGAAGTAAACTTGAGCTGCGCCTGCCTGACGGACGGACGGACAGATAAACAAAAAAATTAAATAAACTAACACTTCAAAATTCGAAAAATATAAAAAAAAATATGTAAAAAATTGCCGAAATAAAGAACCTTTATAGCAAAAACTTAAACAACAATACATAAAAAATGAAATATATGTGTTCTACATAAATAATACCAATATGCAATTAATGTCAATGGCAATTTGAATAATTGCTGACGGTCTATTAAGCAGTCACAGCTACAGTAGACAGAACAGTTAATGAGTGCAGCTACCTAAAACAGTAAACTTTCGAGAGACGTGCTTAAAATCTGAATGCATCGGAATTATTTCAAGTGAAATATATTACTGTACGGAAATATCCGTAAACATAAATCGTAGAATCGTGTTTTTAGTTTTTTTTTTTTTTTTTTTTGCTCTGCCCACTCACGAAAATTAATAGACCTATAAATATAGCTCATATTCATAGCATTTATGACGCTGGCAATTTAAATGCCGACTCTTGAGCCACATAAATGCCAATTTAGGCATAAGAGTGCGTTATCTATAGTCCGATTTCAATTAAAAGTTCCGCCAGCAACGAAAACTCACAGCTAGATCTAATTGAAGAATATAATAAAGCTGTCTAAAATTAAGCTTAAAGAAGAGGCGAATACAAATATGCCAGTCTGAGCATTATATTTGGAAATGGAATTAAGTGATTTAGTATGGAAGATTTTCAAGTTTACATTTTTATTTTAATAACATTCCACACTTTGTAACTTGAAATTTTTGCACATTTGTAATTTTTTTTCCAATATAGAGAGATTCCTATGAAAATTTGTTAACTAACGTTAGTTATCAATCAAATCAAAATAAAAAAATCACGAAATATAAGTCATTAGATGATATTTATAAGAATTTGCTTTAGCTAATCCTGTTAATCATCATTTAATAGCTATCAATCAATGACTGAGCACATCAATCAATCAACGAACACTTATTTATTCGATCGTTATCTATGATTGTAGAAAATGTTGGATTCTCATAATTTATTCAGTCAATAACTCAGTAAGACACTCTATCAATCAATAGGCTTTGTTGCCTCGCTGTATACAATAAAACTAATAATCAGGGCTATTTGGATAGCCCACTCTTCATGACTTCTGCGTATATTATCAGTCATTCGATCAATCAATCAATCCATTAATCAAGCATTAAATGGTACAAACAGATACTATGATAGCGAATTGAGTACAAGAGCCAAAAAATCAAATTATATGGGTCGTATCTATCAATCAATATATCAATATTAAAGTCATATCAATCAGTTACTATATGTACTTGAATCTATATATAATTGATTACAAAAACTAAGAAAATTATTATATTATATATAGTTATACGCCTTTTCTCTCAATCAGTCAATCAATCAATCAATATTATAATCATATCAATCAGTAACTATATGTACTTGAATCTATATATAATTAATTACAAAAACTAAGAGCAACCCGGTTATATAGATACAGCTCTTTTCCATCAATCAATCAATCAAATAATCAACCAAGATTAAAGTTATATCAATCTGTTGCTCTATATACTAAAATCTACATATTCTTGAGCTCAAAAACACTTTAAAACCATCTCCACAGGGCTATAAATATAGCCATTGGCTAAATCGATTATTGATTCAAACAAAAATCTTTTCTTTTTTTTCTCATCAATAATACATTAAACCAAATAGCTTAGACTTTATTTAAGCTGTCTGAATGTCATTAGAATCCAAGAAATAAACAGAAGGTTTTTCTTTATTCAATTTGTAGGTCACAATAGTTAGCCTTGGCAGTGACAGCGGCTATCTATTTCATGGCGGCAAAGTTGTCTAGCCGAAGAAAAGCAAGCAGCGCGAGACTCAAACAATGAGATAGAGAGAGAAAGGGAGAAAGAGAGAGGGAGAGAGAGAGTGTGTGTGGAAAGTACAGAAATGTGGGAAAAGCAATTACCACGTGATCAATTTTTAATAGAACCAGACAAAAGAAAAGAAAACAAGTCGAAAGCGAAGGTGGCCTGATATGATGTACCAGATGCCATTGCATTCAGCCAGAAGGGAGGCTCGTAGGCGTGGCCAGTGGGTGTGGGCCATTGACCACATATGTGTGTGTGTGTGTGCGGAAACACACGACTAACACAGTTTCTGTTTCAGCGCCCTTTTCCGGTTCGTACATTGTGGGTTTTCCGCAAAGAATTTTCTGTGAAACGAATTGTTTGCCAGCCCGACGAGGTGTGAATAGGTGTTGGATTACAATACAGTTATATGAACATGTCTGTCCATTTATGTGTATGTGTGTGTGGACTTCCGTGCAAGTTCTAGGTGTATTGTGTTTTGGAAGCGATTAAAAAGAGGTAGAATTAAGTTGGAATATACAAAAAAATACATGTAGAAGTGTGGCATATACATGATTCAGCAATGTGGATAAGGGCTCTAATTGGCATCTTGTGGAAGCACAATCAACTGACAAGAACAGATTTCATCAATTGTCCACACTCAGGTACGAATTTCCTAGCCCTTAAAAACACTCACTATTCAGGCTTGAATCTAGGGCATATTTGGCTGGGCTTAATGTACTTGAATTTGAACTTGAATCTATAATTTATAGAGTCTAAAGAGAATTTCACAAATGCAGATTCGAACTAGCAAGTTTTTATTCCCAGCACTTTAAAATATTTCAATAAATCATTTTACCATACACAGAAAAAACAATTTGTTCCTTATGCCCATAGCGCATCCTGCAGTTCTAACCCACTCGACAGGTTCTAACCCACATTCGCACCGCGTTCAGCTACCTGTTGCTAAATGCATTCTCAAGTACTTTTCAATAGCACAAAACACTCAAAGTCAAGTATGCAACAGCTGCACCCATTAGCCGTATCACATGTCACATTCGCGACAGTCGGTCACAGTGAGAGCGCGGCTGTTCACAGTGACTCGTTCACCTACTGCGCCTTTCATCTTCATTAAATGATTGTGGGTGGGGTGAAAATTGCAAAATAAAGGAGCGTAAATTTCAATTGAATGTGGTTTAAGTGCAAAGCAGCGCGTGGCTTGAGTAACGTAACAAATAAGGCAGCAACAGAATCAGACAGTCACGACTAAGTGATACCCTAAAAAACAAAAATTTACGTAACTAATCAAATATTCTAATAATATATCATATATACAGACTTTTATATATAAAATATAATTTTAAAATATTTTAAAAAATTTTGTCTTCAACTTATAAATTTTAAAATACAAAATAGACAAGTAGCTTATGTATAAAATTTTTTAGAAATATAAAATTGTTAAATATAAATATATATATATAAAGAATATTAGATTATTTTTTATTTTTATTTATTTTAAATTTTACAAGTTCTGAAAAAAAAATACAAAATTAAAAATAATAAAAAAATTATTTTAAATATTTTATATTAAAATAAATTTTCTAAAAAATCAACATGAAATTAGTAAATAAAAATTGTGAAAATTTGGAAAACAATTTTTTCAATAAAATATAATGCATAGGCTTTATTTTATATCTGTACTAGTTGGGCGTACTCATTCAAAAATTTTTTGAATTATAGGGTATGTAAGCAACTCAACAATGTGTTGCTATCGTAGTTATTATAATACGCATACGCCAGGGATGCCAGGGATAGACTGGTACTCCCTGCTCTGCCAGCTCTAAGACCTTGCTTTCAGCGCTGTTTATGTACCATCTATATGTATATACATGTATGTATATATATATACATGTGTGTGTGTACTCATATCTATATAAATCTATGTTCACTTCATTGTCACTGATTTTTTGCGCTTTTTTTTTTGTATTCAATAACACTTGAGTTGAATTGAGTTGCAAATGCGAAGAAATCGAGAGAATTTAGACAAGCACAACAAAAGTCAACACACACACATGTATACACACACACACTATGATGTAAATTTGTACAAATTTATCTTTTGTCAGTGCAGAGAATTAGAGCATTCGAGATTTAAGGCTTGAGCTTTCGCTTTTGCTTCTGCCTTTGCGTTTGCTTCTGCTTTTGTGCGTTTTGTAGTCTATAAATAAATGCGAGCATATATTTCGCTGTCAATTTGAGAACATTTCGGTTGGATATTGCGAATTTTCTACGTAGTTAGGTTGATTTTCTTACGCCTTCCATTGATGGGTGATGGGCATGTGATGTGTCAATGTGGTACATGAAACCTTGAAGGCGTGAGACTGACGAAAAGGTTTAAAACTTAATTTATAACCAAGTCTCTAATGCATATATATACATATATATAATTTTTTTATTACTATACTTTCATGTTGAATGAATAGTCGGTTTTACAATGTTCCTTCCATCTCCGAAGTTAAACGTAAACAATGTACTAAAATATAAAATACTTTTATATATTTTTTAGTTTTTTAGCTGGAATCATCATACATTCTTTTTCTTCAAAAATATTTATATGTTTTTATCATTGCGTAACAATTCTTAAAAATATATATTGAAAGTTCTACATATAGGAATATGTATATAAAAAGAACTCCTGTTTTAATTTTAATATATTTTACTAGCAAATATTTTGTTTGTTAAATTTAATATTCAAAGAAAATGCAATTGTAAATTGTATTTAACTTTAAAATAGTGAATACTTCTAAAAATTATTTAGAATAGAATAAAATTATTTAGAAAAATTATTTGTAAATTATATTAAATTTAAAGCTTCTAAGAATATTTTTTTTTGTTTAAACCTTAAAAAGCTATAGCTTTCAAATAACTTTTATTGCTATAAATTAAACAAAAAACGAAACATAAGCTCTTTTGTAGCTTCATAATAAATAGAAAAAGCGTGTTCATAATTTGTCTATAAATTTTGCCAAATTGTTTTGTCAATTGATAAACTAATAAAGACTTATCCAAAAGTTCTATTCATAGAACTAAATACGTCGAGAAGAATTATAAATATGAATATAAATATATATGGATATGAATAAAAGTATGAGTATGAGTTGTGATATGAATGTAAATATAAATATGGATCAATATGTATATGAAACTTAGGAATATGAGTATGAATATGAATAAGAATATGAAAATGAATATAACTATAATTATGAATATGAACATGAATGTGTACATGAATTTTAATATGAATATTAATATGAATACGATTATGAATATGAATATGAATATAAATATAAATATGAATATGAATATGAATATGAATATGAATATGAATATGAATATGAATATGAATATGAATATGAATATGAATATGAATATGTATATGAATATGAATATGAATATGAATATGAATATGAATATAAATATAAATATGAATATGAATATGAATATGAATATGAATATAAATATAAATATGAATATAAATATGAATATGAATATGAATATGAATCATATATGAACATGAATATGAATATGAATATGAATATGAATATGAATATGAATATGAATATGAAAATGAATATAAATATTATTATGAATATGAATATGAATATTAAATAAAACACGAATCTAATGAATACAAAACATTAGTCACAGTTCAATAGCCAAAGCTAGGGCCATTATATAGGCAAATGGATGGAGAGAGGGCTATGGAGAGTCCTCCAAGGCGTTCAAGTTCAAGTTGAGCACAGAGACAGAGAAAGGGGGCACGAGAGGGTCACATGTTAGAGAGAGAGCCGACTGGAAAATGAGAGAGCATCGAGAACATTCAACAGCTTGCATTGAAAGCAGAAATTGAAAGCTCTAATGCTTGATTCAACTTGGCAAACTAGCTTTCAATGCGACTTTCAATCAATCAGAGAGGCAAAACAGCTGCGTAGGCAGACTTGAAGCGTTCTATTGAGTGAGAAGGGAAAGACTACGGAACAGCGCGTAGCATCCGAGATTTATTCAGTGCCCAACTTTTGGCTGAAACGGACGTGCCGCTCCCGTTGTTTGTGCCTCGCTCTCTGCGTCGGTTTTCGGTTTTCGTTGTGCGGGTTTGCGAGCTGTGACAGAGAAAGAAAAATACAAAAAAAAACTGAATACAAAATAAAAAGTTTAATTAAAAAGTTAAAAGAGAAACAAACGTAGACAAACGATAAACAATTAAAAAACTTTGCGAATAAAATAAATTGAAACAATAAAAAATAATTTAGTGAACAGCCAAAAGTGTTGTTAAGTGCACAAAATAGTTGCCTCTTGGGACAGGTATTTGATTTTTGATAAGGTGCCGGCTTATTATATTTTTTATAGTTATATATCCTGTATACAGCACGCTACATGAATTGTCTAACTTTAAGTAGTTTAGTTGTGCGAATACCAGGCTAGTGAGTAAACGTAGTGCTGCCCTAGCTGAGAGATTGTCAATGTAATTTAAAAAAGAGCTAAGCTTAAGTTTGTAGTCATATATATTATATTCTATATATGCACCTTAAGGCTTGGGAGAGTTCATAAAGACCAGTAATTAATGAATAGTTTTATGAGGCAATGCAATTAGAATTACAAATAGATTGTCTGACCGGGTGTACACTATAGTATCTATATATATGTATGTATGTACATATATAATTATATGTCAACGAAAGCTAAATCCAGATAGGGGCAAAGCAAAAAGAATTTATAAAAGCTATCGGCAACCAATATATGTATATATTTATTTAATTTAAAAATTTAAATTCCAAATAAAAGCAATAGTCATATAGGGGTGTGACTAATATTATATGTAGTATCAACGGTATGAATGTATAATTAAAATTTAAAAAAATTTTGTATGCAGAAAGAAAAATAATTTCTATATATGTAAATTATAAAACGTGTTTTATATATTATATATATGCATACTTACAATTTATGTACACATTGCTGACGAAATGTTCTCGAGCCAATATATACTCTACAACCTCAATGAATAAATTTGTAGTAGTCTTTCTTACTATTGTCTGAGATAGAGTTTCAATTTTGTAATTCAATTAGATATTTATATATATTTGTTCAATCAATTCCCTATGTATTTTTACAAAATTTTCTTTGTAATTGAAAAGAGTATTATTAACTATAATTATTCGATATTTTAAACTTGGTTTTCTATAATTCTCTTTTTTTTTACTAATTCTACATTTAATAAATTTATTCAATATTTGACGCTTCACTTAGTTCATATCTATTCATATCTAATGTCGTAAAACTCCCCCTATATGTAAAAAATATACTTGATGTTGGGTATACGTATAGGCATAGGCTAAATATAGCTTTACTACTGTCCAGACTTACTATAATTCTCATAGTAATCAATTAATTATTCATAAATTAACTAAGCGACTAAAAATAGATTCGAATCATCGTTTTTCTAAATATATTTCATATATCTTATAGGAGCCATGATACATGTTAATAAGTGCTAATAAAATGTAGCCAGGCCAATGATTTCTAACTAATTAATACCCTCAACAAACCAAAAGAAGAGTTCATATAGGCAAGTATTTGAGTAACATTTGGTATATATTATATACCAGGAAATTATATATGACTTCACTCTAATCTAAAATATACCTCGCCTTACTTTGGTTCACATTCATGCTACTGCTTTGATTAACAAATTTTGTTTAATGCAGGGTATCAGCAAGTCGTATACCACTCAGTTGATTAACTGTCAGCCATCCTTCAACTCATTTTATATATAAGCCGTCTGGCTGAACCGCTAAATATTTATTCAATTTGTACCCATTAAAAGCCTTCACCTATATCCTTGAAGCCTGTGAATTTTAAAAGTCAATCGCGCCTGCCATACACCTGCCCAAAAGTTACACCAAAGAGAAGAACAAAAAAAAAACAAGGGCACGAAATTCTTCAGCATTCAATTAAGCTCATTGGAAATTTAGCAGAGGCCAAAGTGTGACAGAATCTCACATAAATATTAATCATATTAATCATAGATTCGATTGGCCCGAAACACACCTTTAATAATTAACTGTATATACATGTATATACATGTATGTATATATTTTTATATAGCTACCTTTGCTCACGCAAATAAGCAATATATCCAAACAGATAGAAACATTAAGAAATGACAGCAGTGGACAGCCAAATAGAAGAAAATTCCTAGTGCCCGCTGAACCTGAAAGTAGGCTACGCCAAAATTATCCAAACACAGTCGTCCCCACTCACACACACATACAAACACACTCACTATGACTTAGCATAAACCTATTACAACACATGCAATTTCAATAAAGTTTCTACAAAACTTTTTGGGCAAGAGTATTAAATAGACAAAAAGAATTTTGGGTCTTTCATATAAAATATAGATTCGGGAAATTTACACTTGAAGAAAAAACCAAGTAGATATATTTTAAAGTACAAGAAAATTTAAAAAATAATTTTTAATTAATATATAATTTATAATAATAAATATATAATAATATAAGAAATGGCTTAATATATATATTTTTGTATTTATTTAAACAATTTCCTTACGATATTCTTATTTGATGTAAAATGAGAAATTTATTAAAAAAATATAAAAAATTAAAACAAATATTTTATGTTAAAATAATCTATATAATTAAATATATAAATAATTTGAGTCAGAAAACTTCCTGATACGCCCAGACAATTATGTCACAATTTTTCTTTCCCTTGCTGTGTGTCTCCCTATATACCTCTATTCTATCTGTCCAATATCATCTTTCTCTCTGCCGTGTAACTGTCATACCTCAGCTTTGGCTTGTTTTTCGTCTGTTTCTCTGTTGTTCTTCTCTCTGTCTGTTCCCTTCTATATCTCTGTTTCTCTCTCTCTCTCTCTCTCTCTCTCTCGCTCTCTCGCGCTCTCACTCTCTCTCTCTCTCTCATCTGTCTATCTTATAGTTAAAAATAAAAAATTCAAAAACAGAGTATCTCACAGTCGACTTCCTTCGCTCAACTCGACACCAACTTGTTGTTTGTGGTGTGTGGGCTTATGTCTTATTGTCTGTCTGCGTTTGTATCTACCTCTCTCCCTCTCTATCTCTCTGCGCTGCTTGTTATTGGACTTGCTGACAAAACACCTACTTTTATTTCGTTTTCATTTCATTCAACCAACTTTGCACGAAAACAACACGAAAACTTTTCCCGACGCTTCTGCAAGAATATTTTCCTGTTTTTTGTTTTTTTTGGGTACATTTGGAATTTCATAAATTTTTAACTGATTGCCAAAAGCGTCAAGCGGTTGAAACAAATGTCTAAATTTGTTAATTTGTTACTCTCTGCCTATGAAGAAGAACTTTGATAAAAGTTTAAATCTCTTTTTAATCAGCATTTACAGTTCAGATGATAACGGTATACTAAAAACTGAGCTAGCTTCTCTATAAATGAAGAATATACGCTGACCAATTCTTTATATATCATATATAATTGCAGTGAATAAAATAAAAAAAAATTTCCAACAGAATAGATTCTATTGCTGTCATATAGGTCATATATTATAGAGAATACAGTAGCATATATTATGAAAAGAATTATATACTTGATAAACGAGAAAATATTTGAAGAGATTTCTTTTTAAAAAAATATATTTATGAATATATTCAGTTCATCATACGATATATTATATAACCATTCCATAATTATTATTGAAAACAAAATCAAACGAGAAAAACATATTTAAGGATGACGAATATAAAATTGGAGAAACTCAACATAACTCATAGCTCATAACAATGAAAAATATTCATAGCATATTATTATATCATTAAAATTTTCTTAAATTTAATTTTCTATGAAATGTAGGCAAAGTTTCTTAGAAAAATCTTAAAGCAAGAGTAATAAAACTTCGGAATGCAAAACAAAATTTGTTTTTGTCCCATTTTGCGGTTCGCGTTTTATCTAAACATCGCTTTTTTCGGGGTACATGTCGAAACTTTTTTCAAATCGCAAAGTCATTAAAGCTGTTACATAATTAATACCAACGGAATTCAGGCAAAGTTAATTTGCATATGATACACGGGCACACATACTGGGATATTTCAATAAACACACATGAGAGTTGGCTTTATATTTAGAAGTTTATACCGGGAGTCCTAATTCGGTCCGTGTGTGTGGACAGGTGTGGGTCATTGGGTCATTCGCTTGCCTAAGCGTCCAGCCGGAAGCCCATTTAATATCCCTATCAGAGTCCAAGCAGGCGCACCACCTAATCCCAGGTGTATATGAGTGTGTGTGAATGAGTGTGTGTGTATGTATGTTTCTCTCTCTCTTTCTCTCTGTGTGTGTATGTGTGTGTGTGTGCAGTCAGTCAGTTATTTTGCATAATTTGTTGAGCAACCCCTTTGGCAAATTCCAGCAACCAGGCCACATTTTAATTTACTTCATTTATTTCTGTCCCGACTTGCTACTAATTAATCGATTAATCGATTAGTCGCTAGTGCACGACTGCATCGGGACTAGTTTTTGGCAAACAACATAATCAAATGTAAATTAATACGCATTACACAAATTGAGTACCAAACAGCAGCAAAGCCGAGGCGCTACGTGACCGACAACAAGACCCCATACAATTATCTAGTTGTGCTGTTTGTAACACTAGTCAACAGGGTGCGGAATTTTAAAACATGAAAATATTATGTTGATATTATATAGATGATAAAAATGAATATATGAATGTAGGTATAGGGGAGTAAGAGGGATAGAAGGTCTCTCCTTCTAGATGAATAGATAAACGGTAGATGGATAATAGATCCTTATATATATATATATCGATAGGTAATGCAATAGATGGGTAGGAAAATAGTTTGATAGATGAATAGGTGGACTAACATATAAGTAACATATTGATGGATAGTTGAATGCTTTGAGGGATAGATGAATAGATGGATAAATGAATAAACGAATAGATGCCTAAATGGATATAACGATAAATGGATTGTTCGATAGGTGAATGATAGATAAATGTAAAAATGGATAGATGGATAACTGAATAGATGAGTAGATAGATAAATAGATAAATGTATAGTTGGGTAGATAGGTAGATGTACAGATGGATATATGTATAGATGAATCGGTAGATAGATGCTTAAATGAATATATGGATAAATGGATAGATGGATAAATGTATAAATGGGTAGATAATATATGAGATAATGATGTTAGATAGATGTACAGATGAATAGATGAACTGAATAAACTGATGAATGAATAGACGGATAAACGAATCAATAGACGGATGGATATAAATGGATAGAAGTATAGATTTATAAATACATGGATGAATGGACAAATGGATAAAGGCATAAATGTATAGATAAACATAAGGAATAGATAAATATTTAAAAGGATACAGGGATAAATGGAAAAATGGTAAATGAAACTATCTTAAAACTAAAATTTGTTGGCTAGTTTAATAACGCTTAAGTGGGAGGGCTGCTTTAATAAAAACTTTCAGATCAACTGCGACGTGCTTACACCAAGAAAGCAGACCATATATAAGTGTGTGAGTGTCTGCATGTCTATCAGTGTGTGTGAGGGTGTTTAGTTTGGAAATATTAGTGCGTGTGTATATGTGTGTGATGTGTCTACTGATTTGTCGATTGGAGCTGAAAGTCTGCCCGAGGCGTAAATGAATATTGATTCATTGATTTCTAATCAGTTGAACAACGCGGGTGGTTCATCCATCACAAAGGAATGACACGCTGCGTGCAAAGCACCACCTGCTGTGCCAAGCTCGCCCTCCTGACACTAGCCCAATTCTAATTGCTGTTAACTATTCTGCTAATTTGTCAACTTATTATTAATCCAGGTCTTTTTCTAACATTGAGTGAAATGGGCTATAATGAGTTGTTGCTTGGACAGGTTGATAGGTAGAAAGAAAGCATATAAGATTGTAGAAAGTATATATCGTACTGCTCTCATAATTGTGAAAATAACAAGAGATAAAGAGAGAGTAAAATTTTAAAGAATTATCTAATATTAGGTATATTTTATTATAGATGAAACAAAAAAATCAGTTTTAGACTTCGTATTTTAAGCGAAACTCGAGAACTTTAAGAGCAAGCAGTATCAAATTTGGTATGTGGGCTCTTGAAGGGCATATGAATTTTTAGAATATCTTATTTCATGAATAGCAACCCTCTATTCAAACGAAAACCAAAATTAAAAACTTAAACTTTGTTTGAAAAACAAAAAGTTTGGAAAAGTTGTTGGGGTATCTCTTAGTCAGCTACTCCGCGCTAGCTTGGTGTTATTTATTTTCGGAGTCGATTCATGTAACTGTTTTGTGCGTGCCAACGGATGAACTTGAACTGACGTACGACAGAATATTTCATTCACTTCAGCAGCAGCAAAGTGAAAGCAACGTGGCGTATGCGTAATGCGTAATGCGAGTGACATTTGAAGTGAACGAAACGAACGTGCATAAGAGATAAAACATATAAAAAAAAAAAACAATATATAAAAATAAATATTCAACTAAAGGAGGAAATTTTCAGCAAGATGTACAAGAGAAAGGCTTAGGGTAGAGCGCAAATTCGATTTGCAGCAAACGAAACAATAAAATCAGAAATAACAAAAATACAAATATATGTGATTTGAGATAATAATTAATTAATAACAATTAATAAATAGCCACAGCAAATGCCAAACAGCATTTGTGGCTTTAGTTAATTTAAACAGAGGCGCAAATTAAATTCAATTCAGTGAACAAAAACCACGCGGCTAATTTAATTAAAGTCAGCAACGACTTTCGAGGCCAGCTACAGTAAATACAGCAACAACAACAACAACAACAACTTGAGCAAACGTCTGGGCAACGGCTTCAGCGTGGGTCACAGCCAGCGAGCAATTGGAAGCGAATCGAGACGCCGCAGACAGCGTTTCAGGATGCGCATGAAAGTGGGCAAGTTCTGCCTGCAGCGCCAGGCATCAGGCCAGAGCGAAAAGTTTCCACAGCCCAGGTGAGTTGAGACACCTCAAGCAGAGCGACAGCCACAGCGCAGTAAACACATCTCGGGCGCTGACAAAGAAGTTTGGCAATATAAAGCAAAGTTCTTGCAATAAAAAGCTGTGCTATATTTAGTGACAGCTGTCGTCGTCATTTCTCTTAAGCTATCGATAAATGGCTAAACTTATCTTGAATCCTATAAAAGTCCCATCCATCAAGTCATATAAATCAATCTAAAGATATCTATGTATAATGTTCGAAATTGTTTCTATTAACAGAACTCTGCTCTTGTTGTTTTCGATTTCGTCAAACTGTATTCAGTGACAGCTGTGGACTCGACTTATATTGAGTTATCGATAAATACTCAAAGTTATTTTAAATCTAGAAAATATTCCATTTATAGCCATGTTTCCAATATCTGAGCTTTGCTCTTATTGTTTTCATATACATACATACGAATATGTTTGTATCATGCCGGTCATGGTATCCTCATTATTTTAAAAATAATGAAAACATTATCGATATGTTTATATATCGATATATGGTCAATCTGAGTTTCATAATTTTTGAATTTCTAATAATTAATTATGTTAAAAAATAATAAGCACCAAAACAGTTTCCATGCTTCATTGCGATATATAGAGATCTTCTGCTAGTAGGTATCTGTATATAGGGTATCTTCTTGTCGATCATGCTCAATCGACCTGCACACTTATTTTTAAAATTGTGACTAACAAATCCCACAACAGCTCAAAGCTTCATTGTGATTTTAGCTGCATACAGGGTATCTACTAGTCGCTCAAGGTTAATTAAGCTATACAGAAATTTTCATAACTTTTAAATTCCCAAAAAGTTATCATGCTTATAGACTTACAATTGTCAAATAAATTTAAAGCATAACTTTGTTTTCAACTGCATGCGGGGTATCTACTATTCACAGAAACCCAATCAACCAGCACAGTTATTTGCTATAAATTATTATATCCTCGCACACATAAACAAGCATATACTTAGATATATGTATATAGGTATATATATCCGCACAGGCAAGAGCAACGCACGTGCCTCTGACCCAAGTGGAAAGCGCCGCAAAGCTGAATCCCAACACGAAGCAGAAATAAGAAGAAAATAAAAGAAAACATAAACATGCGGTGAGAGTTTCTTGTGGGAGGTGGGCCTCAACTGAGGCTAACAACTAATTTACCTCAAGTAAAATTGCAAAAAGGACATGTGTCACCAAATGGAAAAGGCACTCAGCTCTACAAATAATGTCAAACATTTAATTTCCGTTCGGCTGACAAATGCCCTCTGCTCAATTTAATGGGAAATTATTTAAATAATCAGGGTACATCATTGAATTTCAAAGGAGAAGGATATTAGAGAGACAGAGTGGAATATCAGTGTGCCAGGTGGTCTCAATCCAATCCAGCAATCATCAATCAAACACACGACTCCAGCGTGCAATCTGCTCGAGATTTGGCCCCAAAGTCACGTTGTCCTGGCAACCCTCTCTAGATTCAAAGAGAAAAGTACGTGTTAAGCAAGAAAATCGAGCCAGAGCTAAATTCTAATTAATTTCGTTGCCATTCGGGTTGCCAGACCAACCAAACTACCCACTCTCCCCCTCAAGCTCTCCACTCCCCACCCACTGTCTCTCCCTCACTTCCCCCTATCTTTATCTCGTGTTATTTAGCAATTATTTTTCAATTTACTTTTGTATGCTTAAGCAGCGTAATATAAATAGACGAGGAGTCGAGGGGGCAGTGGCCGCAGGCGTATGCGTAATATCTAGCAGGGACTCATCACTCATACGCCCCGTCGAGCCTCCATAAAGTCCAGCTGGCGACTTTTTGTCCATTTAATTTTAAATAAGCCATCAGCGTTTGGGCCATCAAAAAACCTAACCAAAATGTGGGTCAGCATCACTAAACGCATCACTAAATGTGATAGCATAACAAAACAAAACCGAACCAATAAGTCTTAATCGGGTATACGACTAGACGATGCTCTGCAAATCAATTTATAAAATCTTAAGCGACTTCTGAGCGAAAATAATATTTGATTTTAATATTGTCAGAGTAAAATCCTAATATAAGTAAGTAAAATTATAACAGTTGCTGCGATAAACGATAAACGATAACAGTTTTAAAGAACAAGAAGTATATGCAGCAAGCAATTGCATAACTTCGATATAGGTCTACAAATTTTGTCCAGTTTGTAACAATATATGCTATCATCGACTGGATATATTGTGGGAAATCTTTGGACATATTTTTGTATCTCCTCCTCATATATTGCATTTTACTGTATGACTCTATTAAACAAATCAGTTTTTTCGATAAATGTATCGATAGTTTTTATTATTACAGTAGGGAATCTATTAGAGCTAGCTAAAATTATGTTCATATTTCACATTATCCCGTTACATACAGTACGAAAAACATCATAATACCCAACGCAATCGGTGGACTATAGGGCATAGCAGTGCTGATGACGACCTCGCCTATGCAACAAGGTCAACAACTAAGCGAGGCAGTAGGCAAAAAATTTTACATTGTCGCCCGGCAGCTTGCTGTGAACACATTAAAAATGCGATTATGAATGTGCCAAAGGTTGGCTCTGTGTGTTGTGTGTGTGTGAGTGAAAGTGTGTGTGTGTAAGTGTGCGTGTGTGTATGTAACTGTGCTGCTTTGTGCGTAGCGTGTGAAATGCGTAATGGCAAGTGTCATAAACGTTATGCATAATTAAAACATTTAATGCCAAAATTGGGAATTAGAGAATCGCGCCTGACACATTCAACACAAAGGAAAAGCCAAAGGCCAAAGGGCAAAGAGCACAAAGCAAAGCGCTTTGCTGCTGGAGGCTTGTGGATACTGATAAAGTGGAAAGTGAATGTAGCTGACAGCTGACTCGTATACGTAAAATTTTGCAAACAATTTAAATTCTTATTAAATGTAATTCATAGATAAATTATATAAAATTATGTCAAGCTCTTAAATTAGTATTTGGTGTTAATGCTGTTCGTCAAGGTCATTTACCCCAAAAGTATGCAATGGTATATATTTTTTATAGAAACATATTTTTAACTAGGGATGGAAGAATGTGATAGTAAAAAATTATTACGTTTTTGTATAGTTGTAAAATTATCGTAAAGTATTCAGACTGAACACTTACGATGTGTAATATCTTCTATGAATTGTTTAACTTCTATCTATTTTACAAACATATTTAAAATATGTAGGAATCTTTAATGAATACATAAATATTTCAATTAAAAAAAAATAAAATAATTTTTTATTTAAAAAGCTGAATAAATGATTCAAGTTACTAAAAAACTACTACTTCAAACAGATATAATAACAATATGCATATGAAAGGCTAATATTTTATATTAATTGCATATAAGGCAAATGCAAAACTTACACAAATAATAAGTTAATAAATAAATTATAGTTACATCAAGTAGAACAAACAACTATTAAATTTAATTTATTTTAAACAAAACATGATTTGCTAATATATGAGATTTTATAATTGGATTTACATAGAATAGAATTGTGTGGATATGAGTGTCTACATATTTACTTAGCCAGCTGCAACAACATTTCACTTAAGCTCGTCACAATGAATGAGTATATTAAACAAACTGCATATGAGACCCGCAAATCGTCTTTTTTTAATTATGCCAAGCATTTCCAGCTAACAGGAGGAAATACCCACTCGGTATGCCAATATGAGAAGAGCAATAAAAAATATAATGCATTTGCATAGTGGATATATATATAAACTTATATATATATAGATAGGTCGATACGTGGGTGTATGAAGTCGTTAGGAACACGTAGATGGCAACGCAGGAAGAGGAACTTTTTGATTGAATTGTTTGTAGAGCGTGCGCGTATTTCAATTAATTAACCAGACTGCTCTCCCACTGGCTGTCTCTCTCGTTCTCAAAGGCTTTCACTCTCTCGCTCTCTTTGTCTCACATATATTTTTTACTGGTAATTTACGTCTGTCAAGCACTTCAACATGCTTATCAGGTCTCGACCATTGCTGCCGGCAGCTAATATAAAAATAACTTTATATGTCTTCGCACCTCCTCACACGCATACCTATGCCTGCCCACCTCACCACCCCTAACCTCTTAATGTTTTATTGAATGCACCCTCTCCCACTCATATTTAAACCTCAAAACTCAATTTTCTTTCACACGCTAAAAAAAAAAACGCTAAAAAGTTAATGAAGCGTGCCTCAGATTGAAAGCGACCCCACGAAATATTCTCCCTTAGTAACACCTTCCTAAGAGCCCCTAAAGTTCACTCAAACATATTTCTCTCGACTTTTTAATCAAACTTGCGGCAGTATAAAGCATATTAATGCCTTATTACTGTATACTATATGGATATATGACTGTCTGTCCAAAATTAGGTTCGTTTAGTTCAAATGGTGTCGGTGTCAGAAACAAAAGGCAAATTACTTAAAAGTGAACATGATTATTCAATTTGGCAAAGTACCACAAATTGGGGAACTAAAGGAAGGACTATATATAGAGAGATATAAGTGTGTAGAAAAAAGTTATTTATAAATTATAATTCTAAAAAAATACCCCTCTTATACATGATACTAACAAAACAAGCCGAGTCAATCAATCGCATAAGTACCCCTAATCAGGCGATCAGTTTATGATAGATGAGCTTTACTATTTATAGATCAATTCATCTATAAATACGTAACTGAACTGAACTTTTAATTTAAATGAAAGAGCGACAATAGTCGAAATTATAACGGCATTTAATTGGTTTGCATGATAAAGCAGATGCTCTATAGATCATACTGTCTCTTTGTTTATCTCTTGACACTCTTTATCTCTCTTTCTCTCTCAGTTTAGTGAAGCGTGCGATCAGCTGTAATAAGTGGAATAATACCAATTCCGCAGCGGAACAAAAAACAAACTTTTCCATTTCAAGCTCATGCACTTTGCTTCTTCCATGCAGTGTAATACGAGATTCTCTTTCATATACAGATATATATGCATATATATTATATATGTATATATGTAAATATGTAAATATCTTGACTACGCAGTAGTTGCTTTAGAGACCCATGGTCAACCGCAAGGGCTGCACTTGGCTTTTATTAAAATTGTGCTCAGCGCTTAGGCGAGTATAATCAAATCTCAGGTGTCTGCTGTCACCTGGTACTTCTTTATTGTTCGGCACGATTTTCAAATAGGGTTTCCAATTACTCATTCAAAAGCACTTATGACGTCACGTAGCGGAATTCAAATTTCGACTGAATTGCAAAACTTTTGAGCTCAACTTGAGTTTTTTTTACGACATAGAAAAATTACTTTGAAGTGGATAAGAAAATATATATATGTATATATATTCAATTAGTTATCTCAATTGTATGAATAATTAATTAAAAACATATTATATGCAAACAATCATTAATGAATTGCAAATATGATTGGGAACATATTATTACCATCAATTATATCTAGTCTATATTATATAGTAGCAGTATGTATGCATTTTTTAATATGTATAGTTCTGTTAACTGAACAATGAGTTTCCGGGTTGGAAACTCAAATTATTTTAATCAGATTATATTTTGTATTTACTTATTGATATATCAGCTGAACAAAGAGAATCCGGTTTTCAACTTTAAAGATATTTTATTGTCTTTGATAATGATCATAGTAGATAATGCTACTTGAAATAAATGATAATTGTACTATGAGTAATAAAACTTATTTATTAATAAAAAATCGTTCTTATAAAAAAAAAATTATTTTTAATTTTTTATTATAAATTTAAAATAAATATAAAATATTACGTTATTTCTTGTTAAATAAGTAAATTACAATCTAGCCCTGAATACCCAGATTAGCCTTTAGATACCCATAAGCTCATATGTCTTTATTAAACTTTCTATATAAAGATTATATAAGACAACTATAATTTTAGTACCGACTGCATAATACTTGTTCGCGGTCGAATAAAAACGTTAATCATTTTTAGTAAATCTTATATATTATATTTATTTATATAATATTTACTACAGATTAACTTAAAACTTTAATTCTGGAGCTTTAGATTAAAAAATATTTCTCGATTTTCAATAGCAGCGAATTGACAGACTGACGGATAAAATGACCGACTTTGCATAAAAGGAATATGCCCTTTTCACTTTATGAGCGAGTATAATTAAACACATTATTAATATAAATTCTATAATCTCATCTCAAATGCATAATCACATATACATCATACACCATACACAATAAATAACCACACTAATATGCTCGCTTAGTTACAATGCTAGGGCATGAACAGATCACATGCGTTATCAAAGGCAGCGCAGAATAACTGTCAAATATGATAAATCAAGTGTAATTGAAAGAAGTGCGAATAAGCCAACGCCAGCAATGAAAACCGAGGCGCATGACAGAAGCACAAAAGAAAACCGAAACAGAGAGAGAAAGAGAAAGAGAGAGAGAGAGAGAAGCACAAACAATAAAGTAAACACGCAAAGACAAAATTAAAAGAACAAAAAAAAACAGTTCGGCTTTTTTTGGACTTGTGTTAAGAGCGAGAGAGGAAGAGAGAGAGAGTGAGAGAACGAGGGGATAAGTAGTGATAGTGTATGTGTGAACGAGCAACAATCAAGCTTGAGTGACAGTTATGTTGAGCGGATCTCGGATCGGTTAAGCTCAGCTCGTTGAGCTGCATGTGCAGCGGGCGCTGCGGGGAGGGGTGGGAACGCACAAATGCGAATAATGAGCAAAGCGCAGATGTCAAAACAAGAACAAAACTACAGTAAAATTCAGTTTTTTTTTCCCTTTCTTATATTACTTTTGTTGGTTTAGCTATTTATTCGACTGGCGATGCCAACAAAATAGGGTAAAAAATTGTGCATGCTAGTTAGTAACGCGAGGGCGACCCATCTATGCAGTGGGGCAGTCGCATTTCGAGCGCAGCCAAAAGTGAATGTGAATCGAGCAGAACAGTGAAAACAAACAATAAATAATAATAATAATAAAAATATATAAATTTATATATATATTTAACAAAGTTAAAAAAAAACATAAATTACTCTTTGAAGAGTAGTTAATATATATAAATATTTATATTATATATATACCACATAACGACTTATTATTTTTGTGTCTCATATCTTGAGTGCCCCTCGTGCGAGTCAAACTGCGTTTTAAGCATGTCCTACAATTACAGCAACCGCAGCGAGGATAACCCATACGAGGATGAGTATGTGTAGCAACCGCTTTCAGTCTCTCTCTCTCTCTCTCTCCCTCTCTTTCTAACCACTCGAGCAACAAATTCGTTTAGGCCCATTGGCCATGTTAACCTGACCAAACGAAAAAAAAAAAAATTAAGTGCGTCCTCTTAACAAAATCAATGGCCGACAATTTGCTCACGGCTCCGTTTGAGGACTAAGCAATCGACGTGCCATGATTATTCCGAGAAATGTGACAAGAAAAATATGTGAAAGAATTTTTTATTATGTTTCCATCTTTATATCATTTAAGTCTGAGTTGATAAATTATTCATGGTAACATGATTACTCATAGCTTTACTCTGAGCATCTAGAAGTGTTTTTTGGATAAATTGGGTAAAAATTGTTTACTTAATTCTAGAAGTAAGTTTTAATAGATTGGCAGACCTTAGTCTAGCTACCTTTTAAATAGTTTGAAAGAATTTTTTGTAAAATTAAGATACATTTAAAGAAAGATATTAATTTTTATTAATCATAGACTTGTTTTTTATGTAGATAGTATACATTTCTATACATATTATTCAGATGCAAGCAATTCCGAGTATATTATAATTTAACTACATTTGTGGCATTCAAAATCAAGTAAATGGACATCATAATATATAAATCTACAGATAAATATGTCTATAGTATATATAATATATACCGAGAGCTATATCATATCAGCTATAAAACAATTTAGCAAATTCTATGGAAAGTCGGAAAGATCGTGTACATACTTTCTCATACAAAAAATTCTCGTACAACGAAATTTAGCGGGAATTGCCCCATTATACAAGTGGATATATATATTATATAGATCGGATGAAACTTTTGATGGCTTTTGTTTTATCTTTATTCTTGCGTGCAAAGTCATCAGCCAAATTTAACTAAATATAATTTATGACCCATGGCATTTGAGTAGATGAATAGGAAGGTCTTTGTAGGCTTATTCATCCAGATGATTCTCATTTTTGCAAATTTATGTCAAAGCATTCAAAGTGGCCGACTAGAAGATACACTTAAGAGACACCTATGGATGGAAAAAGGATAAGGATAGGCTTATGGATATTTAAGGATATCTCCATCTAAATTTGATATATTTTCTGTTATAGATTTTTTGAATTTGCAAAAAGTTATCGATTATTTAAAACACACTTAAGCTGCGCGTGGTATATAATGTGGGCATGTCTTTAGATCTTTTAATTTTCAAGACTATATAGACACAATATACGCATAGACAAACCGAAATGCAGATATACTGAAGGGGAAAAAGACAGATGGAGAGACAGACGGATGGACGGACAGATATGTATACAAACAGACATACGGATAGACAGACATACGGATAGACAGGAATTCGGAAGAGGAAGGGATGAATAGGCAGACAGCCAGCTAGGAGTTAATTGAATCGTCTGTTGATCCTGAACAAGAATTTCAATATGTGCCTTATCTCCATCAGCTTATTACATATATAAGGGCAACACGACTAACATACAGACAGACATCCGGATAAACAACGGACGAATGGTTGGACAAACATAGGATATGAACTAAATTTAATTGAATGTTGATTTTGGATATACATAATATATATATATAGAACTTATATATGCTTTCTGCAATCAGCCGCACCTCAGTCTACCGTTTACATAAACCCTAACAAAATCCATATGCCCCATCGACACATTGCCAATGAGTTCAGAGCATAAAAACATTTCTAATGATATATATTCTTTTCAGAGTCCCAGCTGTGTGTGCTGACAATCTAATTGCTAGAAAAATGTCATTAAACTCGCATTTCAGTTGTAATTGAATACAAAGACGCATTTGCCAGATAGACCAGATAGACGACTTATTAGCTCCACTTCTTGCCTTCTCTCATCTTGGCTTGGCTTTCCCTGTGCAGCTGCTATTCACAATAAATTCAAAGTCGACCTTAAAGCGTGCCTAATTAAGTCCATTTCAAATTAGTGACTCTCTCTACCTCTCTCTCTCTCTCTCTCTCTCTCTCTCTGTCACTCTCTATCTCTTACTCTCTCTCTCTCTCTCTTATCTCTGTTTCTCTCGCTGCCTTTGACTTTGATTGAGCCTCGGCCAACAATTTGCATAAGAATTGAAATATTTTCTAAGACCTTCAATTAGGCAACAAGCCCATCTACATATAAATACTGTAATTAGCCAAATGAAGATGCGAATCGATTAAAAAATTTGATTGCTAAAACTATGCAGCTAATAAAACCCCCAAATAAACTGGTTATTTAAAAAAAAAAAATTAAGAAAAGGAATATATTAAAAGAAATAAAATAAAGTACAAAATCAGCTTTTAAAATTTTTTAAATAAATTAAAAATTTATATTTATGTACCTCTGAAAACTTGAAAAGATTGAAAAAAAAAAATAATTGAAATAAAATTGACAATTTTAAACCACAAAATATATATTATATTTATTTATTTTTTATTATTCATATTCATAAAATGCTGATTAAATTTAATGGAGTAAATATAATTAGAAATAAAATATAAAATAAAATACATATATAATAAGAAATATTTTTAAAAAAATCCAAAATTATATAAAATATATATAAAAAAATCTTAAAAAAATAATAATAATAGATATTTAGTATACATTAAAAAAATGTTATACATTTTTCTGTTGGCTATAAATATTTCTGATTGTGATAAGATATTCATGCACAACCTTGAAACTTGAGCCCAGATCCTTTTTGCTTGATTGCCTAACTCTCTTATACTAAAATAAGCCCCATTTATGATACACAATCTTTGATATCTTCAATGTGAAACTTAATACCAACACCACTTCCAACACTTTCGTTTTCCGCTTTTCATTTTCATTTTTATTGGATATCAGAAGATATTTTATGCATATTTCCTTGGCAATCACAAAAATCTCATAAATCAGATTTTTTTTATATCTCTCTTAGAAACTGCCTTATCTACAGATTTTATTCCTTACAGTTTTTACTTCCTTTAAGCTGCTTACATGCGCTACCCCATTCGATTTTTGCTTCGGTTCGAAAACAGTTTTAAGAGATTTCGCTGAAATCGCATCCTTTTAGCCTAATTCCCATTTGGGTCTCTCTATGTCAATCACGTTGACAATCACGCATGTTAAAACCGCAATTGAATTAAAGAAAAAATTGAAAACCCTTTAAGACACCATTTTTAGGCAATTTTACAAATTGTTGCCCGAAAAAAAAACTCAAAATAAAAAAATCAATAGCAAAGCTTCAAGCAGTTTATTGCCGCGAGATGATGAGGGTGGGGGCTGGGGGCGCACTTGGCCACGCCCATATACCTGAACAAACAAATTTTTGTATTTATACGCGTGTATTTGTATTAAAGTAATCCTATAACATTCTAACGTCTGTTCCTTTTTTCCTTTCTCTTTCCATCTCTTTCTTTTCATGGCTCCCCAACATGATGCAAACGCACAACTTATGGTCATGACCGCCCGACGTCCCTGCCACACCGCCCCCCATGTTGCCACACATGCAGCGAAGTAACGGAAGGTGCCTTACAAGTGTGGCGCACACTGCCGGAGCGTATACGCCAGGATCCCAGTCTCGCCTCCTTTCGGCAGGAGCATGAGCGTTTACATGGCGGTAAGTCCTTCTCTTCTTCTCCCCATTTGAACAAAAGCCATCAGCTTTTTATTTTCCTCTTCTTCATCTCCTTCTCCGTTTTTTCGTTATATTTAATGTTAGAAAACATTTATTTAGGCTGTCCCAAATCATATGCTCTATATATTATTCGTTTGTCGTATTAATCTCTCGGTAGAGGATATCCTAATACCCTCAGAAAATACTTTAATAAGAGTCTTAACATAAAGCATAATCAATTTTTGACAATTCTATTGCAGCGATTAGTTATCGATAAATTATGAGTATATATTAGAGAAATATTCCTAAAACTCAATCTCTTCCAATTCGAAATATATTCATAAATTAAACCTCTAATAATAAACTGAAGATCTAACTGAATAACAATATTAATAGATTTGCATTATCTCATTATGTTTTATCGATTAATAATCGATTACAGATAAATATATATTTTCATCAAACAAAGAAGCGTATTACAACTTCGACTAGTGAAACAGATCGAATATATTATTGTGTTTTTATTTTATTTTGATATAGGTACTTGTTTTATTGCTGTAATTATTGTAAAAAATTTTATTACCCACCCGATTCGACATTGACATTGGCCACAGGCTCAAGTGGGTTTATTTCGTTCGTTTGCTTCTTCAGGTTTTTTCTCTTTATTTTTGTCGCTGGGTCTCAATTGCGACAATGTTTATCACTTTAAATTGTTTGATGAGGACTACTATTTTTGGACTTAGCATAATATGCAAATGCTACGGCCTTTATAACTTCCGCGATGCGAAACGATGCGATGCTAATGGAAGCCAAGACACCAATTGAAGCATATTTTCGGTGGCAAATTATAGTGACGTAGCATATCCTTGTGGTCAATTTGCAAATGGCTTCAGTTCAGGGTCATCTACTACTATTTTTAGACAAGTTGCCCATAGACTTATATAATGTGAAAGCCAATGCCAACTACTGCCAGTCATCAAAGTCCTGTCGACGCGAGCGCAGGCAATGAGCCAATCGAATTACAAATATTTACCAATTTTCCGCATGGGTAGATAGAAATTAATTTAGCTAAGAAATATACTGGAGAAATAGCATTATAAGCATTATAATCATTGTTATTGTCATTTTCATTGTCATTTTCATTGTCATTATCATTGTCATTGTCATTGTCATTGTAATTGTTATTGTCATTGCCATTCTCATTATCATTGTCAGTGTCATCACCATTACTATTACCGTTCATTATCATCACTATTATCATTGTCATTGTCATTGTCATCGCCATTACTATTACTATTATTAATATTATTATCATTATCATCACTATTGTCATTTCCATTATCATTATCATCACTATTATCATCACCATTATCCTTATTATTGTTACATTTCTTAACATTATTAATACCTTTATCATTGCAGATGTGGAGCCTATACCATCAGAGGATGTCGGCCAGGATGAACAGCAGCTACAGCATGGCAATGGCCATGCCGAAGATCCACGTGCGTTCACACAGATCGGCATCAATGTGACGAACGAGGTGGGACAGGTGCAACATGTGCTCGACGGCAGGTTCGTAGTTCTGTTCGACTCGATTGTCAGTTACGTAATTAGTGCAACCAGTTTTCTGTGATACCCCCGCACCTCTAGGGACCTGGAGAACAACAACGAAGATCAACACGACGAGAACGAAGCCTACTGCAAGAACAACGTAAGTGGGACTTAAATTGTTTGATAAGTTAAAGGACATCTATAATGTCCTTTCTTAAGCTTGTATAGAATGGTGCATGAATACATAGGTCGCAGTGAGATTTCTCACTTGATAGAAAACCCTTCATTCACCTTCATATAAAACTTTTAATTTTCGAGCTTCAAATTTTTTTGCACGGCAACTTATTTTGGACTTTTTTCCTTGACTTGATTCGGTTTTTTTTTCTGGATACCCTTTCATACCTTTTTTCTAATCTTTTTAATTATCCTTCATATTAAATTGTAACTGCAACTCATTGGTGTTATTACTCTTATCCTCGTAGCTCTTACGATTATTACTCTTACCCATATAACTCACATCTTATATATTATCTCTTCACAGCTTAAAAAGTATCTTATTTGGTTCAAAATCTCGATACTACTTGTGGTCTGGTTTGTCTTTACGGCCTTTCTCATGTCCAACAACGAGCATGTGGATCAGCTAAGTCTTATAAGTGTGCCCAGCAATGGATCAACTAGAGGTAAGTGTCAACAGCTGAACAACTTTAAATTCAATCAAGAATTTTAAAATGTTAATCTAAATCCAAATTATATATGAGCAAATCTTTGACAAACTTCGATCCTCTCTGGAGAAGATCTCAAATATCACTTACATAATAGATATAACTACCTTTAAACTAAGAGCGAGTATCAAGTTGTCAGTTACTTTAACTCACTCTCGTCTCTTCCCTTTCCAGTCTTTCCCATCGCCACAGCCAGTCTAGAGCGCATCGGCCTCGGTCTACGTGGACCCTTCCGTTTGCAGGAGAACGAACTGCAGCTGAATGAGAGTGTGCCGCTGCCCGTGCTGCGGGTGCAGGTGACGCGCAGTTACTTGGATGCCCTGGGTCAGGAGATATACGCCGAGAATGCCAGTCAGCCATGGCAGCTGGATATTGTATACTTCGAGATGATCGATGCCACCAAGGATACGAAGAAGGTGCGCACCTTCGAGCTGAAGCCCAGTGACTCAACCTGGCTGGCTCAGTCGAATGGGACGAGGCTCAGCTTCGAGTTCAGCAGCAGCATCGAGGGCGAGTTGCCACTGCAGCTGAATGTGGACGAGTCACCCATCTATAAGGCGCACGGAGTGCTCTATGCGGCAGCCGTGCTCTGTGGACTCTACGTGATGATCATTTGGGAGATCGTGAATCGTACCTTTGCGGCGATCATTGCCTCCACTCTGTCGGTGGGCATATTGGCGGCCCTGAACTCGCGCCCCTCGATGTCCACAATCATGAGCTGGATCGATGTGGAGACTCTGCTGCTGCTCTTCGGCATGATGATACTCGTTGCCATACTCTCCGAGACGGGTGTCTTCGACTACCTGGCTGTGTACGCCTACAAGATCACCAATGGGCACGTCTGGCCGCTGATCAATTGCTTGTGTCTCTTCACGGCTGTGCTCTCTTCCTTTCTGGACAATGTGACCACTGTGTTGCTCATGACTCCCGTTACGATACGTCTCTGCGAGGTGATGTGCCTCAATCCGGTGCCCATTCTTATGTGCATGGTCATCTACTCGAATATTGGCGGCGCCTTGACTCCTGTTGGCGATCCACCTAATGTCATCATTGCTTCCAATAACTACATATCTAAGAATGTAAGTATATGTTGGTAGTATAGCCTGTAATTTTTTTTACTTTTAATTCATATTCAATTTAATTTTGTAATACATTTTCTGTTAGTACTCTCAGTAAATATTTATTTTTATTTTATAAATTTAATCAATTTATTATAAAAACTTATTTACTTTTCTTGATTTGCAGGGTGTCAATTTTGCTGTCTTCACGCTGCACATGCTGCCCGGCGTGCTGCTGGTCATGGTCCAGACATATTTGCAGCTGCGCTTCAAGTTCCGCAACATCAGCGATCTGCAGTTCAAAGATTCACCTGAGGTGGAGGAGCTCAGGCATGAGATTCATGTGTGGAAACGTGCAGCGGCCAGTTTGTCGGCCTACTCCAAGGACGAGGAGCTGGTGCGTCAAACCCTGATGAAGAAGGTGAATCGCTTGAAGCGTAGCCTAAAAAAACGAATGACAGCTGTCATTGAGCCAGCGCCCAACTATCAACAGACTTTGGCCAATCTGCAGGCAAAGGTAGGTTTAGTATATAAGATATAGTAGATATATTATAATCTTCTTCTCTGTCCTTCTCTCTCTCTCTCTCTCTGTTCTCTAGTATCCCATTCGTAACAAACAGCTGTTGATCAAATGCACCGCTGCATTGATCTTTGTGATCAGCTTGTTCTTCTTGCACTCGGTACCGGAGCTGCAACGCCTTTCACTCGGCTGGACAGCTCTATTGGGTGCTATATTTCTGATTATACTGGCCGATATTGAAGATCTGGAGGCAATATTGGCGCGTGTGGAGTGGTCCACACTTTTGTTCTTTGCTGCATTATTTATACTCATGGAAGCTCTGACAGAGCTGGGTCTGATCGAATGGATTGGCAATATGACGGAGGGCATTATTCTAGGCGTGGGCGAAGATCAGCGTCTGATGGTGGCCATATTGATTATACTTTGGGTGAGTAGGGGTGTCTATATACATATGTTTAGTATTCTCTATATATTGTTTGAATCATAGGTATCTGCTATTGCCTCCGCCTTTGTGGACAACATTCCATTGACCACGATGATGGTCAAGATCACAATATCCCTGGCTCAAAATAGCACCCTCAATTTGCCGCTGCAGCCTTTGGTCTGGGCTCTAGCCTTGGGCGCCTGTTTGGGCGGTAAGTATATGACATATATGTATATAGGGAGTATTATTGGATCTTAATATTTCTTGTTTTCTTAGGTAATGGCACTTTGATTGGTGCCTCGGCGAATGTTGTTTGTGCTGGCGTTGCCGAGCAACATGGCTATAAATTTACATTCCTTGAGTTTTTCAAGTGAGTTCAACAATTTGCTTTAAAAAATCATGAAATAAGTGTTGTAAAAGGTTGAAAAATACAAAAGTATTGTAAGATCTTAAATTTAGATGGGTTCTTGAAAGATAACAGAATTAAAAAAAGGAGATGATAAATAAGAAAGAGATAGAGGATAGAAAAAAAGAGAGACAGAGAGACAAAGAAAGTAAGACGAGAAATAGACGAAAATAAAGAGAGAGGAACAGAGGGAGCGAGAGAGAGAGAGACAAAGAAAAATGAAAATATAAAGAGAAAGAAGGACAGAGAGATGCTAAGATATAGGAAGGAACAGACAAAAAGAGAGGAGGAGATAAAGATAGAAGTAGAGTTAAAGAGCGAGAATACAGAAAGATAAAATAAGAAAAGCAAAACGGTAATAAATAATGTAAAGACATAGAAATAGGATTGTCTATTGATATAAGTTCTCAAGAAATTACTATTGATGTGCTAGTGAGAGGAATCCAAGTTTAAGGAAAACAGTTTTAAATGTATGAGTTTTTACAAAGTTTCTAAGCTAAAGATCCAGATATCGATAAAAAATTTTCATGATTTTTTATCAGTATCATTTTCTTTCCGTTTATTTAACTATGAATCAACATTTCACACTAAAATTTACTGTTAAATTCTAAATACCCTATAGCATACCTTACTTTACTGTTATTTGTTAAAGCTTTGTATATATTTAACATAAATTGATAAACTGTAAATCTTTATATATATATATAACTAAACTAATAATCATTTTATGACTTATTTTCCACTTACAGAGTTGGTTTTCCCATTATGATTGGCAGCATAATTGTGACAACGGGCTACCTTCTCGTCTCGCATTCGCTATTTGCGTGGCATTGATAAAGGGCCCCCCAACACCCCATCCCAATCTACTAAATCTACAACAACAACAAAATCGACAACGATTTATGAACAAGGCGCACTTTACCTCGTTACCTACAGCAAAATAAATAAAAGAAACAAAAATGTTAAACATTTGAGACAGCAAAACGAGCGAGAAGAAAAAAAGAAGTAAATATAAATTTCTAAATAAAAACATACTCAGAGTATGCTAAAAACTAAAAAGAAACAAAACAAAAACAAACAAATAACTTTATGAGACAAGTAAAATATAAAATTTAAATTTATAAAAAATCACATTTATTTTTACACATCATTGTTAGTGTAGTGCGTAGTCTAAAAACTAAACGAAAGAACAATTTAATTATAAATGTAATTGTAAAAAATAAAACAAAATACAAATAATAATAATTATACAAATGTCGCTGAACTGTGAAACAATTGTTAAATGTCTTATGTACGTATAATAATAAAAATAATAATAATAATAATAATAATAATAGCAATTAAAATAATAATAATAATAATAATAAATATTTCGCTGCTCGTCTTAATTTAATAACACTTTAAAATTGGTTTCCGACAAAGTTGCTATGAATGTTGATTGTAAAATTTAGTTATTTAATTTGTTATACATATAGCTGTAAACAAAAAACACAAAAAAAAACTATGTCAGAAGAACAATAAAACTTTAAATCAATTATTTTAAATGTCGCAAAATGAAATTTTGCTGTTTATGGGGGTGTAATGGGGGTGGGAATATTTATTTAAATAAACATATAATGTCTTTTACATACCTAATAACAGATTTTGGTTGCTTAACAGTTCTGTGCAGCTATGTAAGCAGCGCTGCCACTGCTCCTAATATCTACTGCGGCCTAGAAGTATGCAACACTTTTTAAGTGCATCATTTTATAAACTCAATACTGGAAGAACTTATTCTAATACTTAAGCTAAACTTAAAAATAAAATCATTCTTTAAACTCAAACACTATTTTAAAGGCTTAAAAAATAGAGGAAATCAAATACAAATTAACTAAAGAAAAAGCGGCAAAGTTGCTTTATCTTATTTTTTTTTTATTTTTTTTTTTTTTTATTTAAATGGGATTAGAGATCAGAGGTGATACATACATAGAATTCGTTATAGAAAATATTTAATATTTTCGATATTTACAAAATCAAATCCTTTAGAATGGCACCTTTTGACTCCTCTCTTCTTCAGCATTGTAGTTTGCCGTTTGGTTATTGCATTAAGACTTTTATTATTTTTTAATATTAACAATAATTTGTAATCAAACGGCAAGCTCCAACAAATATTATAACAGCTGCATGTCACTGCTAATTTCAACAACTGCTAAAACATAAATACTGCAAATACTAACAGTCTTGCTGGGTCAGCAAATATTTTGCTGCAGCTATTGTAAATTGACAGCATTAATAAAACCCGCAGCCTAAAAGCAGGCAACACATTTTAGATTTGGACAAATTAGAAATTGAAAATAAAGTAGATTTAATATTAAATATTGAAATTAATATAAATAAAATAATAAATAACATAAAATAATAATTTAACTGCTAAATGCAATTCACCACGCACTCAACTCAAAACTTTCTTAAATTTTAACTAAAACTTACCATTCGCAAGTGCTGTAAAATTGTCAACATTTAAATGTCGTCGATGGGCGAGGCGCAAATAAACGTTAGCCGGCCATGCGTTGTCAATTATGGCCAAATAGCTGTTGGCCAATTGTTTGCAATTCATGCATTGACCGCAACGGCTGCGTCTCTGAACTGCGTCTGGCTTTGCACTTCAATCCATTTGCTGTGCTTCAATAGGCAAAGCAATATGCTAGAGCCAAATGGTTGTGAGTATTTCTATGTATGTGTGTGCATGTGTGTATTACATAACACTTTGTTGAGGGTAATTAAACATTTAGCTGTATATGTCAAGCATAGCTCATCTACATTAATGCATAGGTGGGCGTCAAAGGTTTCACTGTCTGTCTTTTAGTTCATGTAATTAGTTGGTTATGCAAATGGCTGTCTGTGCGTATGTGTGTGTGTGTGTGTCTCTTGAGCAGCAGTGCGTAGCACAGCAAGCCTCACTGTACTGTAAAGCAATTTGTTTATTAAATATACAAATAGATATGCCCATGCATGTATATGGTATGTGCCAGGGAAAATGCGTTCGATGAACTTGAAAAACGATGGGAAAATAAACATTGATATTATTAAAATTCAAATTTTTTTTAAAAAAATTTATTTTTAATTAATTAATTTTTTTTAAATGTAAGAAAAATATATTTAAAAAATAAATAAATAAATAATAAAAATAAGTAATAATGCCAGAAACCCATTTAATATTTGCATATTTAATATCAACCCTTTAAAATGATATTCTAAACCTATAACTTATTTTTAGTGGTTATGAATTTATTTTATTCATTCTATCTGTATGTATGAATGTATGTATACCGCATACTGACTATAATACTACTATCTAAGTCTTATTCTCATGTCTCTCTTTATCCCATATCAGAATCACAATCTATTAGAAATCTAACACAGTTCAACTTCAGCTCCTGTTCTGAAATAGATCCCATTTCTCCTTTCACACACATATACTTACAATAAATTTTAGCTTTAAGGCCGATCCATCTTTAATTTTTCTCAAATTTTAATAACTATATCATTATTATCATAATTCAAATAAAAAAAAAACAACTTTCATCAAAAAACGTTTCTTTATTTACCACTTGATCAATGTCAATCTTTACGCGAATGATTCATTATTGTCTATATAATTGGGCTAACATACTTTTTATTTTCAAAATAAATAACTCAAGCTTGAAAATGCGGTCAAAACAACAGGCCAAGACAACGCAGGACAGGGCCACAAAAGGCCCAACGCAACCTTTTACAAATGAGAGACAAATGGAAATATATAATATAAATATATACATACATATAGTATAAATATATATAATATACATATATGTATATATATGTCAAATGTAGTCGCATTTACAAGTGCCACGCCCCAACACAGCAGTTCACAGTGTCGGAATCGCAAGTGCGCCAAATTTTTTAAGGCAAGAGCCGGTCTCTGGTTTCTCTCTCGAAACCGAAGCTGAAACTGAAACTGAAACTGAGCTCGAGGCATGTACATATATGAGATTTATGAGAGTACGCGACTGGTAAATGCCCTGTGTACTCCACAGATATTTGAAGCCTACATAAAACGATAGCTATAATCACTGATCTCTGATCTATGATTTATAATATTGGCTCTCTGAAAATGGTTGTCTCTGACCTCTGATTTCTGACCTGCGATATTTGATATCATATATTATATCTTACCTCAGAAGTCTGATCCCTGATCTCTAAAATCTGATCTCTGCTCTTTGCTCTCTGATTGCTGATCTTTTATCTCAGATCTCTGATCTTATATCTCTGATTTTATATCTCTGATGACTGATGTCCTATCTTTGATCTATCTCTGATCACAGATCTCTGATCTCTGAATTGTGATTTCTGATCCATAATTTGTGATCATTGATCTCTGATCTGAGCTCTTGTCTCTGATATTTTGTCTTTGTTCATGTCTCTCATCGCCAATCTGTTATTATTGATCTTAAATTTCAGGTCTCTAATTTATAATCGCTATCTCTGATCGCTCATCTTAAAGGTCTGATCTCTAATAACAAAATTTCTGATTTGATATTTGCAGCTCTTCCATTATACCATACGCTGTACAAAATAATCAATCTACCCTCAGTCTCTCTCTTCTCCAGTTACTCATTAACTACAGGGTATAGACATGTTACGTGATGTTTTGCGAGCGTGAGAGATTGAGCTCAGACTGGAGCTGGAGCTCAGCTTCAACTTGAGTTTCAGTTTCGGTTTTAGCTTTTGGCGCGTGTTGCAAGTGCGAGCCGCTGTCTCTCCACTCTCCATTTCAGTTGAAACGCAGACGCGCAGCGCGCAAGTTGTCCAACGGCCAAACCAATCGCATTGCATCGCATCGAAACGAATCGAATACAGAAACAAGCAAATACAAATAGAGAAATGTACGAAACGTAACGGTAAAACCGAATCCGGCATTAAGAGGCCCATTTGTATGGGCCTAGTGTAAACGGCAATATTTATCTTTTTGGCAAATCCAAATTGAAATTGAAATCCAAATTGAAATTGAAATCCAAATTGAAATTGAAATTGAAATTTAACAAAACAAAAACCAAAATTGAGAAACGTGCGCGCTTTCATTTTTTACCAAAAAAAAAGAAGTTTATTTGCGCTTTTGATTAGCAACAATTTTGAAATAAGTGTAAATCAAATTTACAGCCATAAACATAACAAATAATAATTATGTAGTCAAGTGTAGTGTGTAAATGCATTAAAGTTTTTCTTTTCAAATAAGAATTACAAAATTCCAAAACAAAGGCAAACACAAAAGCAAAGAAAACAAAAACAAGCAGCAAAAAAGAAAAACAAAACAACGTTTAAGACAAGGCCGCATAAAATAGTTAAAATTAAAAAAAATATCACGACCCTTTGATCATATTAGACTCGATAAACACGAATTGGATATACTATAGAAAATATAGTTTCAAATGAGGAATAAATATTTAAAAAATAAATTAAAAAAACAAATTAAAATAAATTGTTTTTATTGAGTAAATTATGATAAGTTTATTTATGAATATAAATAATTTTTAAAAGAAGTTTAAGTGAAACATATAAAAATGTTAAATTTTGAGTTTTATAAAGAATTATAACTTACATAATGTACAATATATTATTTATTTCAAACTTAATTCAGTTAAAGCTAATATGATTTATGAATAGATTGCCTGTTTATATGTAGATAGATGTATAGATATATGATAAATAGATATTTAGATAGTAAGTAGAGTCCCATAATTAGAATAGTTAAATTTTTATATCAGAAATATCAAATCAGAATAAAAAGAGTTCTATATATAGTAAAGCATACAAAGCATACACAATACAGGCTTTGATCGAATCTCCGCATTGAAAGTATTCCAAAATATTTTTTAATTCTTTATTTTTATAAGAAATAGATATATAGATATATGCAATGGCACTGCATAGCGATCAAAAGATAGATATAGACAGTTGCTCATTTACTATAGTGCTTCAGCTGCTTTGCAAATTGCTAGAAAGAACGTAACCTGTTGATGTCTGATCCATGAGTACATGGATCTCTGATAGAAGAATGATAGCAAAATTCAGATCAATATCTGCGCTCTATTTTCTAAACTCTATCTCTGATCCCTGATCCGTTGTCTCTGATTCTTAATCCGTAGTCTCTGATCTCTGACTTCTAATCCCTGAAGCTAAAACAAATATGCTCTACATAGATATCTCAGATAATAGATCTAACAAATATTGTATTGTGTAATGTAGTATATCACATATATAAGGCATAGACTTGCATATCTACAACATTACTTCTGTCCCAATTCCCAAAACTCTTCCACTCTGCTAGGGTATATCTCGGCTCGAGCAAAACCTTAAAAAAAAAGACAACAACAAAGGCGCATTGAACAAAAGTGAGAGTGATTTCCAAACACATTTTTTTCGCCGTCGTTTTTTATAGTTTCTGTGTGTTTGTTGTTTTTACTTCTTCTGCTTCTTCTTTTTTTCATTCGTTTTTTGTTGACGCTTTTTATTGACGGCGAAAAAAAAAATAAAAACATTCGCAGCTCGAGACATAGTTGAAATACTTTTCTCGTATGACGCATGCGAAAAGATTCAAAAACCAAAAAAAAAAAAACATTTTTTGCCAGATGTTGTAATCTGTTTCTGTATCTGTATCTGTGTGTGTTTGTGTGTGTGTCTGTGTGTGTGTGTGTACAATTGTGTTTGTGTTTGTGTTTGTATTGTTGTTGTATTTTTGCAGTTTCTTAACGCTTTTGACGCACCGCGTTTCTTCTACTTGGCTAAATGCAAGCCACAAATTGTTCGACTGCTGATCATGTTTTGGCCAAAACAACTGCCGCTCACTGTTAGCCAACAGCTGCTGCTATTTCTACTGCTGCTTGGTCTGCTGCAATGTAAGTACACTGAAAAAAAAAGATAAAATATTTTAAATAAGAGAATAAATTAACGTTTTTAGGCTTAAGTAAATAATTTAACAATACATAATTTGACTATACAACTCAAAAGAAATTGTATATGTACTTATAATCGAATAATAAAAAAAAACTTAATACTGGCATAAATTTTAATCAAATATATAGTAGTTAGTTACAAATTATAAAAAATACAAAAAAAAAATATATATATATATAAATGATCATAGTCAAGCTTTATGCGAATTGTGCCTATCAAAAACTTCTTGAGCAGATAAACAAATAAAGTTTTTCATAACAAATTTTACTTATTTTAAATAATCAAATTATAAAATAATGTCTGTGGTTAAAAATTTGCTTTTAATTTTTAAAAATGTGTATGCTTTAGTAAAATTTTTTTGAATTTTATAACTAAGAATTTTCAAAAAATTATATAAGAAGTAATATAAGAGCTATATATTATATAAAAAATTCCCAATTAGTCAAGCTCAGATTCTTGGATTTCAATTCAATTCAATTTTTCATCAATTACTTTACATGTTACATGAAATCGGCACTCAATTGAATATTTTTTACAGTGTACCCAAATAAAGGCAAATAGCAAAATTGAATTTATGCCGCCGCAACAACCGGTTTGACTGCCCAAACGAAGCCAAGCGCAGCCAAAACTCTAGACTTTGCTCTGGTCCGCTACGATTCGAACCGATCCGTTGCGACGACCTAGCCGCAACAGACCAGACCAGACCCAGAGCAGCTTCAGCCAAAGACCGGGCCACCAAAGCAAAATTGTTTCAGTCTAAGGCTGAAGCCGTCGCTGAAGTTGAAGCTGTTGCCGGTCTTTGTGTCAAGGTCGCGCGTCTCTTGTGTTCATTTTTTTTATATTTTCTGTCGCTAGCCGAACTACTTGAATCTATTAAGTTGAATTCATTATGTTCCATGTTTTATAGTCGTTGCGAGCCATTAGAGCATTTGATACTTAAGAATAGATCAAAGTACACTCGCACTCATTAATTATGTGCGAAATGCTCAAAAGCAGTTGGGTGCAAAGACATCAGAAGTGAGAGAGGTCAGTTCGCTAGAAGAAATAAACGAGCAATCGTTGACCCTGAGGCAGCACTCTGTTTATAAATTGGATTATGTGTGAAACTTTAAAAATGATTAAGAAACTTGAAGCTGTGATTATAGAAGATTATAAGAATGATTAAAAAACTTGAAGTAATGATTATGTAGGACTTGAGTTTTTACAGACAATATTACTATACTATATATAAACATTTACCAAATTGCACTTTTTGGTATATACCATAAAAGTTTTAATAATTGCATTTTAATTCCAACTTAATATATTGAGCTAAAAAGTTGTAACGCAGTAAATTCATTATAGTATAAACAATAGAATATATAGTATATATAGTATAGTCGTGATAAAGACATACATTACTCTATATATATGATCCCATAGCATAAAAAAAATATATTTTAAAGTTCATTATGATATATTTTGACATATATATGACATATATATGATATATATGATCTATTAGTAATAAAATAGATCCGTTCTCGGTTTTATAAACACTTTATTTAAAGAAAAAGCCATTATACCCTGATTTCCCATTTTCAATGGGCTCAAGGTATAACAAATTTTTTATACTTAAATATAAAACATAATGATCTGTTAATCTTTAGCAATACCATATGGTATGGTGTGGACTATATATGTAAATTATATGGTTTGATCAAATATGAAATCGAAATTTATAATAATACTCAACATAAATACGATCTACGCTTGTGCCCTATGATCCAAATACACGCCTGGTAAAATAGATAAGTTATTTTTAGAGCAAAATAAAAACGCTGTCGATAGAGTTAAGTTATTTTTTGACGAAAAGTAATCATAGAGCATATCATCGCTTTGGATCATTCATAGTTTAAATATGTTAATATATACAATAGTTGCATTATTTTGTCAATGTTTATTTCAAGTTTCATTTATAATTTTAAAACATTACAAACTTTAGCTAATAATAAGTCAGATTTAAATATTTAAAAAAATTTATATTTTTTTAACTTTTTTTACAATGTTTTTTAAACATGAACTGAAGTTTCTTTTAATTTTTTCACTTATTGGTGGGCACATAAATATATCAAAGGCAATGTACAACAAAATCAAATATATAATATATATGTATATTATATATACATATGCATATATACAAATCTAATTTATAGCTTAATAAAGCAATTGCCTCTATTTGCATATGCATCACTCATAGAGTTTGTGACCTTCGTTAGCATACAGTTAATAGAGCTTTAATAGCCAGCGAGCTGCCAATTTTAATCGTTGTATAACTGCTTAACCGCATACCAAAGCCTCTCAGACAAACAGCATACCAAACCCTAAAACAAAAACTCAGCGCAATAAAAAATCAAAACACATTTTGTTGCGCAATACTAAAAGAGAGCAAACTTCAAAGCAGATTGAAAGCTGTACAATAGAGATTAAGCTTAGTGCTAAGCGTCGAATAGTTAAAAATTCAATTAGTTAACGAGATGTAATATGCATATTTAATAAAAAAAACAAAAATATAAAATAGGCATTAAAATTTAAAGTCAATAGAGAATTTAAATTGAAATTTTGCATTGAACTAAAGCTACCATAGAGGTTATATACAAAGAATATATTTAAATATAAGCATATATAATTGGTTGAAAATAAAACAATAAAATAACATTTTTGACATTATACATCAAATAGATCTTCATTCCAATGGGCATCTGCATTTTGTTGGCAGTGCCTTAAGCTTATGGTCTCACTTTATAAGAGTTAGTTCAATATGTTAAAGTTATGTCAATGCCCAATTTAGGGAATTTTACCGAAATCAAGTTTTCTGAGCGCTCTTCCATGCCGATTGACATTGCGGTCAATTTTCCCACATTTTATATAAATTTATTTAAAAATTTTTACCCAAAATCTGTAAACTTTGCGACGATTACATGGACACAATGGCAATTATTAACTGTGGCGGATTTTTGATTAAAAAAAGTATAATATGCCTTATATTAAAATGTCAAATCGTGCTAAAAACTTTAACAGCTAAATGTTATCGATAAATTAAACGAGTGCTTAAGGTACAGTGATCGAAAGTTATATGTCTCTTGCTGGGACACGCGCTCAAAGTAAAATTTGTAAAAATATATACACATATTATATATATATATTTATAGGCATACATACCCATAAACTAGTCTAAATTATATCTAAAACGTCAACATTTGTTTTTGCAGCTGAAAATGTAAATGGATTCATCGTGCCACAAGAGCTGCAGTCAGCGCTCTCGCTAGTCTATTCCAACATACCGCCCATTAAAAAAGGTGAGTTAATCTAAGTAAATAGAACTATATATCATATATATCTCTCACCCACTCTCTTTCTCTCTTTATATAGGCACCGATTCGCGCCTTGGCTTTGGCTTTCGCCTTGGCGAACATGCGGATTTCCAAGTGCTGCTCGAGCTGGGGCCACAGAAGAACACCCGTCCCTTGGGTGAGCCCAGCAAGGATGATCAGTCGTTCAACAAGCGACAGGTGAGCCCCAGCGATCAGCGGGAGCATCTACGCCAGCTGCAGCTCATGACCAGCACAGAGCGCAATGCAGCCAGCTGGCTAGAGAGCTGGTCGAATGGCATGAAGCCGTCGCAGCAGCCAAAATCCAAGTCGAAGTCCAGCCAGAAGCACGCCACAAAGCATTCATTGCCCACTCGTGCACCTCTGCCAGCCGATGCAGTGCAGCAGCTGCAACAGCTCTACAAAATGGCCACCGAAGCTACGCTCAGTTCATCCACCACTACAGTGGAGCCTCCAGCCGATGGCTCATTGAAAGTGGCTCCAACTGGATTCAAATTGCCACCGCCTGCACTCGCACAGGACACCAACTCCTTGGGCAACAGCAACAAGCCCACGAAGACCAGAGACGAAGTCACCAAGGAGCTCATGAATGTTAGTCTAGAGGCTTAGCTTGTAGGATGTATAATAGATATATAAATCAAGGTTTTATATGTATTTTTAGTATATGTAAATATGTGCGTATGTGGTTTAACAAGCGATTTCTTTTGTAAATAAATAAAAATGCATAATAAAGTATTCTAAATCATTTAAATCATTCCCGAAAGGGATTATATTTACAATTAAATATGATTAATGAAGAAGTTAACATTGCAAATTCAAATTGAAATGGCCGTTACGAGGTGCACTGTTAACGTTGACTTTGAAATGTTATTGAAGCTTAAGCTGTTGCTTGAGTTGTGTGTTAACAGTTGGGCTTAACACACTGTTAAAAGACACTCAATCGTGGGCTTAACAGAGCTAAGCAGCAAAATGTTAGCGCAGCAGAAACTCATTTACTTAGTCTATCAAAGGAATATGAAACAACAACAAAGCACTAACTACCGTTTCATGCTACGGCATTCTTTTTTATATTCACATGCCGTTGCTTATTTCTGTTTCTCTTTTCTTCTTCACGTTGTGGTCCGTTAGACGCATAATAACAACAATAACAACGGTTTGCAGCTGTTATCGACTTGAGCATTTCTCTGCTCTCTCATCAAGATTGAGCGATAGTCTCTTAACAGCGCTCCCTCACTTTGAAAAGCCCTTTTCTTCTGCATATCTTCACTCTGTAGCATTTGCAGCAACAGTTAAGCTCGTGTCGTGTAAGAGCCCCTTAACATGCATAACAACAACAGGACAGCAGCCGATTCTCATCAAGATTGAGCGATAAAGTATTTTAACAGTGCTAGTTCACATGCCTTTACATATTTCAATTTCCCTTTTTTTCTTCATAAATTCAAGCTATCGGAGTGCAAATGCTTGTGAGCAGCAGTTCAGCTCGTTGATTATGTCGTGTGAGAGCCCCTTAACAGCCGTATCATACTTCGGCATTCCTGTACTCTCTCTCATCAAGATTGAGCGATAAAGTCTTTTAGCAGTGCTCTCCCAAATGCCGTTGCTTATTGCAGTTCTCTCTTTCTCTTGCACATGCTCACTATGCTTAACATACAGCGTCACACATTGATAATGACGTGTGAGCGCCCCTTAACAGCACAGCTGTTAACAGAGTGTGTGCGGAGAAACCGTTATCAGGCGGAACAACAACAAGGCGCCAAACGAACTGCATTTTCCAGTGCAAAGAAGATCGTCGCAGTCGTCGAACGTTTGTTTGTTTTGTGCGCAAAAAAACAACAGCTAGATTTAATCTTTATGTCAAACGGTGTGCGTAAGATCTGATGTGAATTACATGTCTATATATATGTATGTATATATGTGTGTGCGTGTTTGTGAGCTAAGTGTAATTACAATTTGAATACAATGTTGGATGCGGCTGCCGTATTTTTTACAATAACAATTCCCACGGCCCACGAGGAGCAGCGCCTGAAGGATGCCTACAGGCGGCAGATGAGCATGAATGGATCGATGGGCGTCATGCGGAACAGCACGGGCACAGAGACGGGCATCGATACTGGAAGGGGAACGCTAACGAGCATGTCATTGTCTGCCTTTGACGACCCGAGCCTCCACCTGTTTGACTCATCTGGGGTGGGCGTGGGCGCGGGCATGCACTTGGCCGATTCCAGACGTCGCTTGCCAACACAGCTGACAGATGTGTCGGAGCGCGGCGAAGCGCTGGACTTACCTTTGGATTCAGCCATGGAGCACGTGCTGAAGCAGCTATTGCGTAAATTCCAAATAACAAACGCGCTCTGGCTGCGCAGCATGGACGGCGGCAGCTATCAGATCACCTTCACCCTGGAGTTCAACGAGATCTACGAGAATCTGTACGACGCACTGCAGCACTGGGGCATTGGTGATCGCGAAGGTTCCGCCGTGTCCGTCATGAACTGCATCGCCTCGAAGACATCCCAAACGAATCATAGAAAAACGGACAAGCAGCCGGCGGCGCCCAGCGAGTGAGTACAGTGAAGCAAGCAATGCAGCTACAGTGGAAACTCGCTAAAGCGAAACTCTCTTCTTTTCTTTCTTTTTGCAGTGGCAACAACTTTCAGAGCGCCCAGAAACAGGGCACCTGGAATCGCTTTATGAACTCGGTGCGCTCCAGACTAAATGTCGCCCAAATTGTGCGGGATGTGCGCCAGGATGCGGCCATCACGTTTGACTTTTGCATACTTCTCGTCTCAGCAGCGTAAGTGGGGCAGGGAAGGGAAGGAAAAAGAGCCTACAGATTGTACAGATCCTGCTTTTGATGTTAGATTAAATTTAATCAACATCCAGGAATTACTTTGGAAAAACAACATATATCATATATCACATATCAATATATATCTAAAATGAATATCATTTACAAGTTAGACCCCTTCTTATATATATAAAATGAATAATATCATTTACAAGTAAGACGCCTTCTCCGGACTTCTATTATCTTACCTGATCCTCTCAAGAATTTCCAACTTCTACTAGTTTCTGCTTTATATATATATATTTATTATATATATCTAATCTGATTCATAATAAGCCAAGCGTAAAAGGCCAATAAGAACGTTTAATTGTTGACTCATCCTTTCAAGCTTTTGTTTTATCACAATGCATTCACTTTTAGTACTTGTCTTATATGGTATATGTATGTATGTATATATTCAATCGTGTGTAAATTTAGAACATTAACTTTCCAATAGAGCCAACTATTAGTTGCCAGATTCTATGGAGTAACCCACGCTTCTCTAACTCTTATGTATTCCATGGATGCTATTTACTCTCATCTTCCAAATCGTAAATCGTAGATCTTTTCATTGCCTCAACATTGCTCCGCTATACCATATTGAATCTTCAATACAACTCATCTAAAGGCATCCATTTATCCATTATTATAAAAGTGCTTAATCCTCTCGAGATTTTACTCAAAATTTCCACAGCTCCTTAACGTTCCGTCTTGTCTACAAATATTGAATAGTAGCTATTCTACAGACAAGTGCCTAATCCTCTCTTCCATATATTCTCTTTATAATTCAGAAATCATAGATCTACATTGCTCCAGCATATCATATTCAATTTTTTACACAGATCATCTAGAAACTATCTCACAGACAGCCCAATCCTCTCCAGCTTTTACATACTCAAAATATAGATAAACTTTCTCTCTCTCTACACTCCTCTATCAATTCATCTTGCAATCATTATCTCTAACATCTCGCCTCTCCATCTGCAGCATCTTGGCATCTTTTGGACTGATCGAGAACAGCACCATATTCCTGGCCTCCAGTATGCTCATCTCGCCACTGATGGGTCCCATTATTGCCGCCATTTTCGGCACCGTGATCGAGGAGCGTTCGCTGTGGCGACTCGGCATGCGCAACGAACTGATTGGCATACTGCTGGCCACCTTGGTGGGCTTCCTCTTCGGCCTGGTCGTCTGCACCACGGACAAGAAGTACGGCATTGGCGAGGGATTGACGGAGGAGATGCTCTCCCGCTGTGATCTGCACTCACTGATCGTGGGCTTCTTCACGGCCATACCGTCGGGAGCGGCGGCTGCCATTGGCATACTGGGCGGCAATATTGGTTCGCTGGTGGGCGTGGCCATCTCAGCCTCGCTGCTGCCGCCAGCCGTCAATTCGGGTCTGCTCTGGGCCTTGGCCTGCATCTACAAGCTGTATGAGCAGGACGATACACTGTACGTAGATGTGGTCAAGTCGCGCACCTACTCCCAGAACCAGGCCACAGAGCTGGCTGTCCTGGGCAGCATCAGCATGTGCCTGACCCTGTCCAATGTCCTCTGCATCTACCTCATGGGCATCCTGGTGCTGAAGGTGAAGCAGATTGCGCCAGTGATTGGACGCAGCAATCGTCAATTCTGGATGCACGACATCAAGGTGGCCCGGGGAGATGCTGCCATCATAGATGAGCTGCTGGCAGATCTGGCCAAAGAGGATACTCATGGCGACATACTGCGGCATCTGGATGAGGCTACATACCAACACACCTGGTCGCCGCGCAGTATACGACACAGCTTCTCCATGCAGCCGGGCGTGGCTACCATTCACCGGCTGGAGCAGCTCTACACGCAAACCTTGACTAAGCCGCCAGAGAGGAGGCCACCAACTATAGAGAGGCGTCACACGCTGCGCTTGACACCTGACGAGACTCCAGTGAGTGGGAAAGACTATAATCTATTGACTCCTCGACTGCTATTCATAAGATTCTCTTCTCCACAGCGCGCTCGCATCTCCAGCATGCCCTCGCACAGAGCCTCGAAGCAGGAGAGAATTGATTCCAGCACTCGCATTACCATGCCTGCTGTGCCACGCTTTACAGTCACGCCCGCCGCAGAGGAGCTGCTGCAGCATTAGTTTATGTATTAAGTTTAAATGTTTAATGTTTAATGTTTAACAAAATTTGTTATTTGCCAAATTAGAAACTAAAAGCCGATCTATGCCTGACGATCCTGTTTGGTCTGGCTGCGTGAGCGCTTCAGCTGCAAGCGCTGCCTAGCCGCCTTCTCATGGCGGCGACGCAGCTTTTCTAAGGTTTCTTCACTGGGCGCCGCTGGCTCATCGAGCTCCTGGGCGCGTATTAGCGAGCGCAGCTTCTCCAGCGCGTCTGCCAGATTCATTTGCTGGGAGCGAGTCAGATCGCTTTTGATGAAATAGTAGCCTTCCTTGTTGAGCTTGTTTGCCAGCACCTTCAGCAGCTTCGCGCGTGTCTTCTCCGGTATCCACTGCGCCTCCGAGAGCTTGAAGCGCACGTCGACTTTCGTATTGGAGGTGTTGACGTGCTGGCCACCCGGCCCGGAGCTGCGGCTGTAGCTGATCTCTAGCTTATCCATGGGTATATAGCCATTGAATTTGTCATCACTGCGAGGCTGTAAATGCACACAGATTAATAACTTTTCATAGATTTCTGGAGTGAATTCAAATAGTCACAGGTGGAGGCGGCGGCGTGTAGAGCTGCAGGCGCGCATTTGGATAGATTTTGTCTAGAGACAAATCACTTTTGTAGGACAGCTGCCGTCCGAGCAGCGCAGCACTGCCATATGATTTATGGCTGTGCTGGAGTACACTTATAAAGGCACAGGTTATTTTATTCATGTTTTTTATTCTATACAAAACTAAATGCAGACCGCCTGTTACGACAGATACAAGCCAATGTTGCCAACTAATTTTCAAATCAGAGCGAACGATAAGCAATAGCTGCAAGTGGCTAAAATAGCTAAGAGTCAGTGCTGCCAGCCAACCACTGTTAATAGCTACAACTTTAAACTTTAGTTATTTAAATAATGCTTAATTACATTATTTATTCGAACTTTTAAAGTTTCTACTTAGTTAGATAAATAAAATTTTGATTAAAAATGATTACCATACATAAGTAGCCAACTGCTCACAGCTGCTCTCCAATTTGCTGGAAAAATAGCTAAATTACTTTCAACACTGGGCAAACAGCTGTGTGCCTTGCATTGCCAACTATCATATGATTGATGCTTGCATGTTATCATTTTCGTTATCGATTGGCCTCCACAGGCTATCGTCCGTGGCGCATCGCTATTGTAAAAACGTGTTGACAACGCAAGCAATGGAAGTTGAGAAGGTGCAACAAGAGCCTCCGCCTGAAAATCCCAATGGAAACATAATTACGGAACGCAATGCAAACATTATATCCGGTGGCAATGTTTTCTACAATCCGGTGCAGGAGTTCAATCGCGACCTGAGCATTGCAGTGCTCAACGTTTACTTCCAGCGCTTGGTCAAAGAACGCGCCGAGAAGGCGAAAAAGCAGCTGCTGCGCAAGCAGAAGCAACAGGTGGACGACAATGGGCAGCAAGAGACGCCTGCAACGCCCAGCTACACTGCCGGCACACAGTATGAGGATGGCATGCGCATACTGGAGGCTCTGGCAGCCACAGGATTGCGGAGCATTCGCTACGCCCAGGAGATCGCCGGAGTGCGTCAGATTGTGGCCAATGATTTGTCCAAGCAGGCAGTGGAGTCCATCAAAACAAATGTTGAACACAATGGCGTGGCGCATCTCATAGAAACCAGCCATGCGGATGCCATGTAAGCTGCCCAATGCCTTTTGCCTTCTGCATCTCATATAATTTCTATGTCTAATCCCTTGCAGGACTCTCATGTACTTGTCGACTGCGCCCCAGCAGCGCTTCGATGCGGTCGACCTGGACCCGTACGGATGCCCGAATCGCTTCCTCGATGGCGCCTTACAGTGCATAGTGGATGGCGGCCTGCTCCTGGTCACCGCCACCGACATGGCCGTGCTGGCCGGCAACGCACCCGAGTCCTGCTATGTGAAGTATGGTTCGGTGCCGTTGCGGATGAAGTGCTGCCACGAGATGGCACTGCGCATCCTGCTGCACTGCATCGAAACGCACGCGAATCGACATGGCAAATACATTGAGCCTCTGCTCAGCATCTCTGCCGACTTCTACGTCCGGATCTTCGTGCGCGTCTACTCCAGCCAGGCTCTGTGCAAGTACAGCATGAGCAAGCAATCCTGGCTGTTCCAGTGCACCGGCTGCGAGGCCTTCACGCTCCAGCCGCTGGGCACCGTGCGCAGCAAGTCCGCCGAGCAGCCGCATCTAGTTAAATTTGGCATTCCCACCGGACCCGCCGTGAACAGTCAGTGCGAGCATTGCGGTCATCGGCATCATCTTGGCGGTCCCATCTGGTCGGCGCCCTTACACAATATGGAATTCGTTGAGGATCTGCTGCAGTCGGTGCAGGCGACGCCGCTCTCTCAACTGGGCACCCAGCGTCGCATTGTGGGCGTCCTGTCCATGGTCAGGGAGGAGCTGCCGGATGTGCCGCTCTACTATACGCCGGACAAGCTCTGTTGCGTGCTCAAGCTGGAGATTGTGCCCATGCTGAAGATGCGCTCGGCTCTGCTGCATGCTGGCTACCGGGTCTCCTACTCGCACGCCAGCAAGAACTCCTTGAAGACAGATGCGCCCGCCGCGGTGCTGTGGGATCTCTTGCGCTGCTGGAGCAAGCGGCATCCGGTGCGCGAGAACCGTCTTATACCTGGCACTGCCCTGCAAGCCATACTCTCGCAGCCTTGCCAGCGAGACTATGAGTTTGACGAACTGCATCCCTTGGCCAATCCAAGCAGTCGCAAACAGGCGCTCTCTCGCTTCCAGGAGAATCCAGCGCCGCACTGGGGACCCGGCACAAGGGCCACGATCATGTAAGCTAAAAATTACACAATTCTGTAAGTGTGTCTAATCTAGCCTAATGTTCTCCAGGATTGGCGACAATAAACTGCCCAAGAGCTACCGCAATCAGAACAAAAAGCAACGTCACAAAGCGGCACAGCAGACGGCAAAGAATGAGGAGCAGGAAGCAGAGGCGGCGCAGCAGGAGGAAGTGCTTCCTCTGAATGAAGAGGGACATGACAATGAGGAGGAACACCCAGCAAAGCAATTGAAACTATCGACGACTTCGTGATCCGCTTTCATAATTCGTTGCTGTCAATTTTTATTATATTTTCTTTTGCCAATTGTTTTAAAGCAGAAGTTAAAACTAGCAAGCTTGTGAGCGTCTCTCTTTCTCTTCCTTTCTCTCCCTCTCTCTCTCTCTCCCTCTCTTGTCGCTCTTTTCTTTTCTCTGGCTCCGCCTAATAACGGAAGAAGTTGCCATCGGAAGTTTGTCGCGAGAATCCGTTGTTGACCAACTGCGTGTGCACGCCACTGCATATAAGCTTGACGCACGATGGATGTATCTTTTCCTTGATGCCACCTGCAATGAAGAGAAAAACAATTAAATGGCTAAAATAATTTAAATGGAACCAAGTCTCCACTATGTGTTCAAAACTAGAGTTGGCAATTCAAAAGTTGTTCATTTGATGAACTACAACTGGAGCGATTATTGTTCACTCTCAAATCATAAACTAGCGTTGTTCATCTTAATGTACAGGATTTATGATTCACTTCATTGGCTCAGCAATGTGATGCACTCGTGAGCTATTCAATTACTGAACCAGTGAGCGATATATTGCACGACTCCAAAATGGGAATCACTTGCAGATCAAAGGCAAAGGCTCAGCAACTCATTTTGATGAGTTACTCAATGGAACTTGTGCCGAACGAAACGACGCAACTGGAACTGGAAACTTACCTAAAACCAATGGATGACCCAGAGCATCTTCCATTTTGTGTGCCACAACGCGCGTATTGCGCAGCACACGAAACACATTGACACGGGAAATGGCGCCCACCTCCGTCTGTCCGTGCGGAGCTGCCCAGCTGGTTAACGCTGGACAGGTGTCACGCTGCAGCACTACGTCTATGTTCTCCGGGAACGTTTCACGGCCATGGTCGTAGCGTGCCTGCAGCTGAAAGTCCAGCGAATCCTTGGGAATGTTCGGATTGGCGCGAAAGCGTTTGCTATAGCGCACCGAGCTCATCGTCCGGTGATAGTAGAGGCGCTCGTACGGCGCCAGGTGGCTGTGCCACTTGTCGAAGGCATTTGGCGGCGGCGGTGGGCGTGGAAAGGGACAAATGTAGGTGCCCTCCTTCCTCAGATCCGGCTCGAACGAGTCGTTCTTTACCATCTTGTCCATATACATTGTGATAGATTCTTGTGAGCTGATTTGTTGCGTTTAGCAGAGAGAAAATCCCTTTCCTTTCGGGTAAGAGTGAATTTTTTTTTGTTTTTAAGAAAATATATTGGAATATGAATGTAAATTTGTTTGAAAATTGAATTCGTTGCTGTGCTGAAAACGTGTTGTCAATAAACACAGCTGTTTTCTACAACTGCCTGAAACTCTACAAAGCTAGCGTGAAGTAAGCGTCGCTGCTTACTCAGATTCCAATTGGAGTTCGTTTCGTTGTGCTGGAAACGTTTTATCAATAAACGAGTGTGTGTGTATGTATGTATGTGCCCTACAAAGCTGTTTGTGTAGAGAAAAATGTCTACAAAGGTTACGCAATTGCTCTTTGCATAATTATAAAAAATAAATGCAATTTACCTCCGATTCTTAACTAACATATTTTTAGCTCCAATAATAAACAAGTTTTTATAGTATTCTTTAAATCAGTTTTTATTTGTAATAAATCATTTCAGTTTACTTAATTTTTGTCATCTGAGTTTATTTGAATTTCACTGTAATAGAAGCCGAAATGTTAGCTGTATGATTATGCGCTACTTACCAGCTGTATTGCACTGGGATCGATCAGCTTACACAGGGCGCTCAGTGGTTGGAGCGTGGGGCTGTCACTCGTTGTCCGAGTCCGCTACAAATTTCTCTAAAGTCAAAAGTAGGCCCCACCAATCGCTAGACAGAGCAGGAAACAGCAGGAAACAACGCCAACAACGCCGGCAACAGCAACAGCAGCAACAAGTGCGAACAAGAAGTGGAGCAGCGAAACGCCAACGGCAAACTAAACAGCGAAACAGTTGAGGGCAGGCAAGGACGCCGGCATCTGCAGCAGAACAGCAGAACAGCAGCAACAGCACTATTTCGGCAGACGCAGACGCAACGGCAACAGTGTGAGTTAGTGTGTGCGCACGCGTGTGGGTGTGTGGGGAAGATCGAAGTAACAGGAACAGCGGCATCAGCAGCGCAGCGAAGTTTTGCAGATAACAGCAACAGCAACAGCAACAGCAGCAGCATGAGCAGCACCAGCAGCAGCGACGCGACGTTTCCCGCTCTCCGCTCTCCGCTTTCGTTGTGTCTGCTGCTCAGTTTATAATGTATATAAAAAGAAATAAACACACGCTGCTTTGCTTCCGCGCTCTCTTTCGCTTTACCTCTCTCGCTCGCCGACTGACCGACTCGACTCTCCCTTGCCCACGCACGACTCGCCCGCCAGCCAGCCATAACATAACATTAACATTAACAGCAACGACTGCAACGACTGCAACAAACGCCGCGCACACTTGCCTGCGTATATATAAATGTGTAAAATTGTTGTAAAGCTTGTTAATACATTTTTGTTTATCGTAATCGTAAATGGAGGGGGTTACAGTTAGAAACGAAAAGAAACGAGCAACACAAAAGATAACTGCACAAATGTAACGGACAATGATCATCGTAATCGACTAGCAGAAAGTGTTGTTGTTTCCCGCCTTCAATGTTATTGATATACATGTTATTTAATTTCGTTTTTTGTTTTGTTTTGTTTTTTGTTTTCTTGTTTTATTTTTTGTAGTGTATGCTACACAAATCATCGTTAATGGCGCCCAAATTAAATGCTACATTCATCCCTAGATACCCTAGCAAACACTATTTGCTGCTGACCCAATTGACCAGACATTTAAATTATATCAAAAAGAATGCAAAAGAAAAAAATAAACAAAGGTAACTGAAACAAAGTCAAAACTATATCTCAATATCCTATCGGGGCTAAACTACGCTCTGTTTTATGCCCTTATGCTCTCTTTAGTTTGCTCTCTTTTGTTGATTCGTTTTGTCTTCTTCAACTTAAAATAGTGTACTATAAATATTCTGTATATGTGTGTATAACTGTTTTCAGTTTTTTTGTTTTTTGTTTTTGTTTTTGTATACCTGCTGTTCTGGTACACAGCATAAGAGGTTGTTACAGCAGCCCAGTTGAGCGGCTCCCTGGATATACCGTTGTCCACGAGTCAATTAAGGCTGAAGGTCAAAGAAATGTCACAGATTAGCATGAATTAGCAACAAAAATCGAATTGCGTGGAACTTCACTCACCTTTTTCGTACATAAAAGTATGGAACGTCTGAAGCGAGACGGCGTTTAGGAACGACTGCGACTGCGAGAGCCGCTGGCCAAGCCGCCGCTGCTGATGCCGTTGCGACTGTCGCCGCGCACGGGACTGCGTGAGAATTTGCTGCGACGACCGGGCGAACGACTGCCCGCCGAACGCGAGCGTGAGCGCGGCGAATACGAGGAACGACGTCGCGGACTGCGCGAACGACGACGCATCGGCGAACGTGAACGTGAACGACGACGTCCACCAGCGCCGCCGCCAGCGCCTGCGCCAAGACCAGCGCCACGACGGCTACTGCTGCTGTTGCGGCGCGTCGGCGACGAGGGTCGGCCATAGCGTGCCATTTGAACGCGCAGCTCCCTGCCATCCAGCATGCGACCATCCATGGCCTCCAGTGCGTCCTCAGCGTCGCGCTTATCATAGAAACTAAAGTGAGAAAGAAAATTAAGATGTTATTTGGAATCAATTACAATTGTTACATAGTTAAAACTGTAAATACACATATGCTAAAAGAGCCGCCACGAATGAGAGTGCGGTAACTGCTGTTATTGAGAGCGAAAGTCTCCACAGCAATGTAGAGAATGAAAAATTAGAGTGCGAGAATTGTTGTTGGTGAGAGTGAGAGCATAATTCTACACAGGACACTGATTCCAGTGTGGAGAGTGTAGAAAGAGCGCAATATGAATGAACAAAAAATATTGAGTTGCAGACCCAAGAGATACCCTATAACATTTAATGAAACTCTATCTATCTATTCTATCATTCCCTAATTTAATCCAGCTTAATTTTTAATGGGTATTTAAACGTGTAGTATTCGCAGTATGTTGGCTAGCAAAGGTTTGGGTAGGCAACAGTTGCAATTGAACACATTTGATCTAGCATCATTGCTTCGAGCATGATTATTAAAGACTTGATCATGCTTAAACAGAGCAATAATGCAGGGTATTTACAATATGCTAATGCTGATTAATATTAACGGTTCCTTGTGTAGTATTCGCAGTATGTTGGCTAGCAAGGGTTTGGGTAGGCAACAGTTGCAATTGAACACATTTTCTATGGCACCTCTGCTTCAGGCATGACCTATCAGTAGTTGATAATGCCAATATAGAGCAAAAATGCAAGATATACATAGACTTGCTTTCTAATAACATATTCATGTTGTATTCGCAGTATGTTGGCTAGCAAGGGTTTGGGTAGGCAACAGTTGCAATTGAACACATTTCATCTGGCATTTGTGCTTAGATCATGTCCAATAATAAATAACATGATCAAGTAGTGCACAAATGCAAAGCAATTCAATCTGACAATCGGATACTTTTCTCTTGTGGGAATTTGCATCCATAAGGTAAGCAATTCGTGTCTAACCTCAAAACAAAAAATTATTCATTACAATAATTAATAAGCCAATAGTCAAATGACTGTCATTATGCACCTGTGCATATTCACAAACCAAATATGTTTTCCCATCATTATTTACTTACCGCACAAACGCAAATCCGCGACTTTCACGTGTGTAGCGATCGCGTGGTATGTAAATATCGCCTACTTCGCCACATCGCTCGAAGACACGACGCAAATCCTCGGGTGTGGTGCGATATGTGAGATTGTCGACCTGCAGCCACAAATGCATACATGGAAATTAAGTATCGTATGAGAAAAGGTTATCTAACCCACACAGACAGTAAATCAATTGCCGGCCGCCATTTTGTCTGGGTGCTTGCCTGCGTTGCTGTACTTTCTATTTCATTTCGTGGGTACTTGCCTTTAGCGAAACCATGCCGTCGATTCTCGGTGGTGGGCGTGCACCGCCTCCAACACCGCCGCCGGTGCCGCCAGTACTCATTATTTGCCTTTTTATGCACTGTTTTTGAAGATATAATTCTTCAATTTGCAAAATAAACTGCTATTGCCGCCGCAGTTCAGCTGTGTCTGCTGTGCTTTCCTCTATCGATGGCTGAATTATGAATTGTTTTTCGATATTTTGAATAATGACTTACGAAATATCGATGTTTTGCTAAAACAAGTTGTCAGCTCTATTATACAACTTATCGTTTCATATAACGATAAGTCATGTATATAAATCATTTTAATTTTTATGTTTTTCAAGCAAATGGGGTTTAACTAACAACGTCAAAAATAGTAAATTTGCGATTTTTGAATAGTATAATTTGTGAAATATATTTATTGGTTGCCAACGATATTCAAAACCTATCGATTCTATCCATCCCTGGCTTTGCAACGCGTGGCGGTGAAACGTGTAAAATTTTGTTACAAATTTTGCAACAAATTCGCCAAATTAACCGCAAAAAGAAGTTGTTTTTGTTTGAAGATCAATTGACGGCTGCATATGTGCTGGCACAGGTGTTGAACATAACTGGAAAACGTGTCAAAGCGAGTGAAGAGGAGATTGTTCACACAACACTCTCACACAAACACACGCACGCTCGCACATACACGTAAAATTGTGTGTTGTGCTGCCAGACAGTAGTAAAGTGCAGGAGAAAAGCAAAAGCAAAAGCAGCGACGTCTAAGTTGGCTTAGACGTTGAAATAACAAAAGCAAATTAATCACAAATTGAAAGGCTGGGCTGTCTCCTTCACCCCCTTTATATTCCTTTCATATTCCAACTGTTCTACTGCTCTCGGTGGCAATCGACGACGAAAGTCAAACGCGTGTTTGTGTGAGTGCAGCAGAAGCAGAAGCAGGGCGAAAGTGTGTCGTCGTCGTCGTCGTCGACGTCGCAGTTAGTGTGTGTGATTGTTTGTGCTGAGCAGCACGGCGCAGCGCAGAGGCGAAAAGTGAAAATTTCCACTCGAAAAGCGATTTGTACGAAACACCTCAAAAAGCAGCAACAATGGCCGCGCAGGAAAACACGGAAATTTCAACAAAATTCTCAACACTCAATGTGAATGCCGTGGAATTTGTGCCCAGCTTTAATTACAGCAGCGCTGCCAGCGCAGCGGCTGTTGCAGCGGCTGCAGCGCAAGCGCCGCCGACTACACAACAACAACAACAACAGCAGCAGCAGCCGCAGCAGACAACGCCAGTGGATAATGCTGTTGCGCCTGGAACTGATTCAGTGCCGGCATCTGGTAGTGCCACACCTGCAACAACGCCCGATTCCACAGGCAGCGCTGGCTCCACAAATGCACTAAACGCCGGCGGGGGCGGAGCTGGAACGGGCACGGGCACGGTTACGGCAGCGCCGTCATCGGCGGCTGCTTCAAATTCGGCATCGCCAGCGCTAGGTTCGCCCGTTACCACGCCTTCGACGGCGGCAGCAGCACCAATTGAGCATATAAATGTGGCGGACAAAATAACGGCAAACAATGGTAAATATAAAAAGCACATATGCACATAAACATGTTTAGTTAGTGTGAGTGTGAATGTGTGTGTGTGTTTGACTGTGTGTGTGTGAGTGGGCGCCCTGGGGGTAGTTTAGAGCAAATGTCGGGCGCATTGAACTTTTGCATTGTGACGTCACGTGTACCGCTCTTTGTACATTAGCAGCCCTACAAACTCTACCTGCTTGCTAACTGTTATTGTTGTTGATAAGCTGTTATATATGTGTATATAAAAACAAAAGAAAAACAGAAAAGTGCAAATATGCTTAGGTTATCGGTATATCACATAACATAACCTCAATTGTTGTTGCGGTAACGAGCGCCTCAGTATATATGTATGTGCGTGTTGGTGTATGTGAGTGAATGTGTGTGTGTGTCGGCAGGTGTGAATGCGTGTCTGTTGTGCTCTTGTTAATGGCATTTTTGCAAAATGTGAATTGCACTTTGCATGCTGCTTAATGCTGCTAACCCACTCACACACGCACGCACACACACACACACACACACATGCAAGAGATGCAGCAGCTGTTCATGTTGTGGGTTGCCATTTATCGTGCGTTCGTTTTAGTGATGCGCAGAATTGGCTTGTGTTTCACATTATTATTTGTAGCTATCAATTGAATTGTTTGTTTAGTGATTTATCTTCTCTTTAGTTACTATAATTTTTAATTAGAAAATAATTTATATTATTTATTTTTATATTGTGCTGTTCTTCAATTAATTAGAATATATTTTTGTCTATTTTTATTTCGCTGTCCTACTATTAGTTAATTTAATATTTTTATTAATTACTTTTACTATCACTTGCTTCAAATGGCTTTGTTATAAATTGCTTTTGTATATCATTTATATTGTATTCCATTCGTTCTGTTGCTCATCTCTGCTGCAGCGTGCTCTGTGTTTTGACACGTTTACGTTTTTCGCTCGTCTTTATTGCCGCCTGCTGCTTTCGTATCGGTATTCGCTCGTTGTGGAACGACTCGAAGCGGTTCTTGCTGGATTTACAAGTGGCATATGATTCGCTGGCGAATGTTTGCTCACTCGTCACATGGCTCCAGCATTTGTATTATGCAGCCCTGGTTTGGGTCTTTTGTGTCGTTGCCAAGCACAACAGGCTTGTATTTGTTGCTGTTGTTGTTGTTGTTGCTATCGTAAGCAGCTGCGCGCGCTGTTGGCCCAAATGGCAGTTGGCGCTGTTGTTGTTGTTGTTGCTTTTGTGTGCGTGCCATTCGCTTTGCAGCTCGCTTGCGGTTTGAACCGCTTTCAACTTGATTATGAATTTTAGTCGACTGCCTGCAGCAGCGCCAGTAGTAGCACCATCACCAGCACCAGCACCAGCGTCGACCCAACTTAGCGAGCGAACGTGCTAGCTAGTAATGAATTTTGTTGGCGCTTGGCGCTCGCTTTGCTTTTAGCTACTGTTACGTTTTCGCGCTGAACGGTCGCGTCGACGTGTGCGCATGTTCGCTTACTGATTCAATTCGGATTTTGTTTAAAAATTGAATTCTGCGATAATGTTTCAAAAAGGCGGCGGTAGCACTCAGTGTATTTATTCAAAGAAAGTGCACATGAAAAAAAGTTAGTAACGGTTAATGGGGCTGCGCGCGCATTGGCCGCTCTAAACGGGGCCATTACCTAGGGCTACCAGATTTCACCAGTTTCAACTAAAAGCGTCGAGTTGTGTTCACAAAAATAAAACTAATGCTATTTGCTTGTGACCTGTCGCTCCCCCCTCCTCGCTCTTCATGGTGGCCCGGCAAGTTGTACCGTACCCTGGAATAGAAATTGAGCGCGTGGCGTGTTTGTCAATCGTGACACGAATGCAAAATGAGCTGTAAATTATGAAACGCATCAATATGTTTGAGTGCCTGTTGTGCAGTAGATTGTGAAATGCATACACGCGGCCAAAGTATTAGGCTTTCAATATACGCACGCTAATGCACGTTTAAACAAACACTGCAACCAAGAAATATGACTCATGCCGTCCAACGAGGGTGTTAACTCTGCCCTCGCCATATCATGTCGATTTCACAATAACAAAAACACAGTATTTGAAGATAACAAAAAGCCAGGGCTGCAGTAACGAAAAAAATAAAAAATTCATATGCATCTGTTCTGTCTCTTGGCACATAAATTCGTTGTGCCAACAGCTTCAAACTGATTAAAAAGCAACTTTATCAAGTTTAGTCAAGTTGGATTTTTGCAATAAAATATTTCGGTTTACATACATTTAATAGTTTTCTTATGGTTAACAAATATGCGCAATTAAAAGCTATTATTCAGTCTAATTTGTATATAGTCAGTAGAAACCTTACGATGTTTGTTTACGATGCCATTAAAACACAATATCATAATATTATTCATCATATTAGAATTGTACACAATTTGTTATATTTTGTATTTAAATAAGATATTTTAATTAGCTGCACAATTATCAATATTATTGCATGTTAAAATACAAAGCTTGCGCATAAAAATATAAATAAATATAGATAAATCCAAACATTGATTGTTATAATAATATTCTGAATATATTACAGAAACGGATCCCGCTGATAGCTGGGATGTGGAAGACGATGCTATCATAACGCCTGAGGATGAGGAAGCCGATGATGTTGAATTCGTTGAGGGTGAAGCCACGCCGAAGGTCTCAAAGAAAAAGATTGTCAAAGTGGAGGAGAACAGAAGCAAACGCGAGCATGTGAATGTGGTGTTCATTGGCCATGTTGGTAAGTCTCTCAGTGCCCACTGAATCGGGAATAGTTGAAACAATCTTACTGCTCCTTTCCAGATGCTGGTAAATCAACTATTGGCGGTCAGATCATGTCGCTGACGGGCATGGTGGACAAGCGCACATTGGAGAAATACGAACGAGAGGCGCGTGAAAAGTCGCGCGAAAGTTGGTATTTGTCCTGGGCGTTGGACACAAATCAGGAGGAGCGCGACAAGGGCAAGACTGTGGAAGTGGGTCGCGCCTTTTTTGAAACGGATCGCAAGCATTTCACCATCTTGGATGCACCTGGCCACAAGAGCTTCGTCCCAAACATGATTGGTGGAGCGGCGCAGGCGGATTTGGCTGTGCTTGTTATTTCCGCGCGAAAAGGTGAATTCGAGACGGGCTTCGATCGCGGTGGACAGACGAGAGAGCATGCCATGTTGGCCAAAACGGCGGGCGTTAAGCATTTGGTTGTGCTCGTGAATAAGATGGATGACCCGACTGTTAATTGGGATCAGGGACGCTACAACGAATGCAAAGACAAGATACTACCATACCTCAAGAAGCTCGGCTTCAATCCAGCCAAGGATTTAACCTTCATGCCTTGTTCCGGACTCAGCGGCTATGGCCTCAAGGATCAAATACCAGAAACAATGTGCCCTTGGTATAGAGGGCCTGCCTTTATACCCTTTATCGATGAATTGCCCTCGCTAAATCGCAATCAGGATGGCCCCTTCATTATGCCTATTGTAGATAAGTATAAGGACATGGGCACCGTTGTCATGGGCAAAGTTGAATCCGGTTGCGCGCGCAAGGGACAAAATTTGCTTGTTATGCCCAATAGGGTAAGTGAAATATTTAAAGCCCGTGAAGATCCCTTCTAACTGTATTTTTATTGCAGACGCAAGTGGCTGTTGATCAACTGTTTTCAGATGACTATGAGGTGACCTCTGTTGGTCCCGGCGAGAACGTCAAAATCAAGCTGAAAGTAGGTTTCGATATAACTGAAGTAATTCCCAAACTGATCAAATTACTTGAAATTCTTGCAGGGCATCGAGGAAGAGGATGTTTCGCCTGGTTTTGTGCTCTGTGATGCCGCCAATCCCATTAAAACAGGCAAAATCTTTGATGCTCAGGTCGTTATATTGGAACACAAATCAATTATCTGTGCAGGCTACTCAGCAGTCATGCACATACACTGCGCTGCCGAGGAAGTTACGGTCAAGGTGCGATTGCGGTCTATATGTTTATATATAACTGTATTACTGTCTGCTATATTTACCTCTGATCAGACATTTCAATATTCCTTATCACTCTATGCTCATAATTGTCTATATCTATCTCTATTATAGGCACTCATCTGTTTGGTAGACAAAAAGACTGGTGAGAAATCAAAAACACGTCCACGATTTGTTAAACAGGATCAGGTCGCAATAATGCGCATCGAATGCTACGGCATGATTTGCCTTGAACAGTTCAAGCTGTTCCCACAGATGGGACGTTTTACGCTGCGAGATGAAAGTGAGTGACAAATTGATATTCCATTGTATATATAATATTAATTTCTAAACGTTTATCTTACTTATTAGATAAAACAATCGCCATTGGCAAGGTACTCAAGGTGATCGAATAAATTGAGCCAAGCTAAGTTTCGAACGCCCGCCTTTTTCACTGCGGCTTTACAGCAAAACACCTTTTTATGTATGCCAGACGAACGAGATGAGATGATGATGAGATGAGATGAGATGATGATGCCAATGCCAACGCCAACGCCTACGCCACGCTTTCTACAAACAGTTTTAATTTCATACACAATTATTATGTAACCTAACAACAATAGCAATTGAGATAATGGTTAGAGCAAAGATTTATATAGCAAGTATCTAAAGCAAAGAGGAAGTAAATAGTTTGGCACACGCAGTTATCAGCACAGAGAGAGAGACACACAGATGAGCAACAGAGCAACAGAAATGCATTATATGAGTATATATTTATATATATGAATATAAACTATGTTATGTATAACTAAAAGATAAAGATGCAAATGTACTATTTATATATATGTACAGATATTTGTCGGATTTACGTTTGTTTCGACTTGACTTGGCTAAAAAGGAACTCAAAACTCAAGGAAATTGAGCAGCAGACATCGCTTTATTAACTTGTAAACTTTTAAGCAAACATTCGTGAATTTTTTAATACAAAAAAGAAAGAAAAGAAAACTAAAAAGCTGCAAGCTAAACAATTTTTATATTTATACAAACAAAAAGAAAAAGAAACAAAATATAAGCATTAAATAGTTGCCAATTCCTCAGCTCCCACTTAAAACAAAAATTATTAAGGTAAAAAAGTAAAAATTCTTTTTGCTGCTCTAGCTTTGAAATTATGTTAAAGGCTTTTTTGTTATACTACGAAATACACTTTATTAATTAATTTTCTCTTTTGAATTTAAGTTTTAAGCTCAAAATGAAACTCCTAAAAAAAATAAGTAATCAAAGAAAACACAATATTATTACTTAACTATTTGTTAATTTTAAATGCAAAACTGTTGTCGAGAATTTTATTTCAAAATCTTTTGATTTTTGATTATATATATTTAGTTAATTGGAGGCAGACGTAAAGCAAAAATCCCAAACACAAAAACGAAATAAAAGAAAAATGCCTTTTTGCTCCTAATATGCAAATAAATATTCAATTGTATTTTTATTATTTTCTGATTTAGTTGTATACGAATATGCTCTATAATTTTGGATATAATCAGGACCAAGAGAAGGTTTCAGCTCTCATCGATTATGTACTTTGTTTGAGTTTTCCCTATTATTTTCGGCTATTACATTTTTTATGCTCGCTTTCATATAATTCTTATGGCGTATTTCATTTAAGAGTTGAATTGAAATGTTGTTACCATTATATAACGAAAATAAAACATAACTAAGTTGAGCGATCGCCCGTATTTAAGTTAATTCAATTAACTTAGAAGTATATATATAAATATATTTGAAATATTTGAAACCTGCTTTTTAACGCTTACCGCGCTTTCTATTAAAACACAAAGGCGAACAAATGAAATGATATGAAATGAAATAAAAATGAAAATACAATTGTTAAAAATCTCTCCGACAGTTATACATGATGATATTTAAAATGTTTCTCAACAAAAAAAAAAAAAAAAACAAAAAAAAAACTCGTAACTAAAAAATAAATGATTATATAATGAAAACGAAAAAAACTATGCAACTGATAAATAAATATATATAAAATTGTATGAAATATAGATACAAAAAACAAAACAAAACAAAAACGAAATAATAGAAATTATATAGACAAAAACGGGAATATTTATACAACATTAAATGTATTATTATTATACATGTATGTATACATATTTAAAGACAACAACAAATAAGATCCGTATAAATTTGAACATTTTTTATCAATAAAAAGCGAAACGAGAAATAAAAAAAAAGAAGACAAAAACGAACCAAAACTTAACGTCTTTTAAATTATTGAATAAGAATTTAAATATAAATTAACAATAATTTATGAATTTATTCAGATATTTTTAAATCATGCAGCTAAAGAGTTTTTTCTTAATAATCAAAGAAAACTATCGATAAGCTGATAAAATCGAACTGATAAATGCATTTGAACTAGTTCAAGAGATTTAGTTCAAGCAACGGTTATTGTGCTATGCAGTCTTCTAGTTGTTTCTTGAAAAAAAAAGCAAGCAAAGCTACAAGGCATTAAAAATATAGTCTCTTTATATTTTCCACAACTGTTTTAATTCGCAAATCAATTGCTTCGTATTCTTATTTACTTTTATTGCTTTTAACAACATGCATGGGCTCATTAAATTACAAGGTAACTACAAAATCGATTCGATTTATTTATTTTCATTGCTTTTTTTGGTATTAAAACATATAAATTCATTGTATTATTTATAAACAAATAACAGTATTAACAACATACAGAATTACTAGATATCTCTATGACATGCCGGCTTCTTCTGCATCCGCGAGATGTTTGTACAAATGGCTGTGAAAATCGCACCAACAACTGGAGTATTGGAGGCTGCTCAGCAATCCGCCTGCAGCGACTTTTTGGCCAATAACGGCGTAATGGGCTGATCGCGTCTGTTGGTTTGCTCCTGGCGCTTCGTCTCCTTATCGCCATATAGATCCAGGTCGCGGCCATAGTACCAAACGAGCCAATCAAACACAACGCCAATGAATGTGAAGACTGCAGGGAGAGAGAAGGATAAAGAGAGTGTGAGTGGGGAAAGAGAGGTATGCGGAACTTTACTTACAGCAGGATAAAAAGTTGATAGAATAACGGAATCTCGTTTGATCGTAGAGCTGGCAATTGCCCTTGCCATGGCAGGTCTGCGTCCATACCAGGCAGGTGGAGTCGATGATGCGACCAAATATAATTGGACCCGGAATCAAGGCAAATAAGCTGATCAGCATCAATGCCAAGCCCTGGGCGAATGATTTATCCTCGGGCGCAACGGTGCGATAGTTGACCAGGACATTGCCAATGCGGCCCGAGCTGCCAAACCAGTTCACAACAATCGAAGTTATAGAGAATATCCAAAAGACTGTGTCGCATCCTTTCATGCAAACACCTGGGCGCAGCACCAGATCAGCAACTGCTCGCTTGCTGCGCCTCAACAGATCGTCGACAACTTCCTCAGAATTATCATCACTAAGCAGCGGCACATCATCCATATGTATATCGAAATCTGTGTTATCTGTGAGCATCATATCCGTGGTTATATCGTCCACTACCAAACGCTCTGCGACTTTTCCATATAGTTTCATAGGAACAGCCGTGAGCTCATCCTTGAGGCAGGCGCATTGATTGTACAGCTTGTTATCTGCATTCCAGCTGGTGCAGCCCGCATGGCAGGGCGAGAAGTATGTAGTGTCACTAGCCTCATGGCAGACTGGTGAAAAATTAACGCCCTCGCAGGAGCAGTTTGCATTGCAGTTGCTGGTCAAATTGAGGCTGTTAAAAGAAATACAGATTGTTGATTGCGTGAGTTATAGTTGTGTTGGTCAGTGTGACGTCAGAAGTGCTCGAAAGTTTTATCAGGTGGCAGCACATGCTGCAATTGAGCTCAAACATGCCGATTGGCAGATCAGTGAGAATGATTTGGTTCTAGAGTAAGGTTGATCATATTTATTCGATTCAATGTATAATTTTATTTTCGAGTATTCATTAATATGAATCATTTTATTAACTATTTCAGCAGTTTACTCGAATCGACACTACACAACTCGTCTGTATCAAGAAAATACAACTAGGTGGCAGCGCTTGTTAAGGCTGAGCTTATAAAGCAGAGAGAAAGGCAATTAAAAGTAAACAAACAAGATGGCGGAATGTGAAAAGTGCGGCAAATGTGTGAAAAGTTTTCAAATTAACACTAAACATGAATATCTGAAGATTCAAATGATAAAGTGCAGCAAAAAAATAAACAAATTAACTTACTTGTCCAGATGAGTAGTTGAAAAGGAATCGGGACAGTATAAAAATGCATAGGATATCTGACCTGCAAATGAGCAAAAATGGAGAAATGTAATTAAATAAAAATATATAAAGTATGTATATAAATATATATATAACTTGTGTATACATATTACATGCATTTTAACTAACCGCATATGTATATGATGCCCACAACGACATTCCACATTAGCACCTTGCTAATCGATGGCCTCTTCTTGGAGATGACCAGACCAGAGGCAAAGAGACCGATGATCATGCCCAGAATGGAGACGGGACCAACAATAATTGTGGCACTCTGTGCGGTCTTATGGAACACAACCTCCATATATTTGGTTAAGAAGGTCATGAAGCCTGTAGCACCCAGTATGTAGAATACGCCGGATGTGATGTTAAAGATGAGCAGCTTGTTACGCAGTAGGCGCATTAGAGCACGTGGGAAATCCTTCAGCTTGGGCAGATCAGCATTGCCACCAGCTCCAATGCTGTCCAAGGCAGCATTGGAGGACACGCGGCTGCTCAGAGAAAATCCCTCCTCGCGCTTCAGCTCCTCATGGCGAAGGGCGTGAGGCAGATGTGAGTTGCGATTCGCTGCGCTCGTTTTCTTTGGCAGCTGCTTGGGAAAGAGACCAATTAGACCGGAAAAGACGCACATCAAGGTGCCCAGGATAACCCAGCCAAGCCACCAGGCGCCCAGCCAGCGTGGATCTTTATTGTCAATTAAAGGCGTCTTGCTTGGGTCAATGAAAGTGTTCAACGCGAGGTAACCTAAAATAAAGCAAATATTTGTCAGCAATTTAAAGATACTGGATATATGTAAAACCCACCAAAGAAGAAGCCGAAGACGGGTCCAATCATGCGCAACGACATGGCAACCGCCAACATCAATGGCGTATTCGTTCGCTTGGTGTTGTCATCTAGGTACGTTTGACCTAGGGCATAGTACAGGGTATTTCCCACGCCCAGCACAAACTGTGAGAAGAAGATGAGCACCAGGGGCACATACGTAAAGAGACTATCGCAATTGTCAGCCGCCTTGCCAGCGCCACAAAGCTGCTCTGGCTTGCTCTTCGAGGAGCTGCCATTCTACATGAATAAGAGAATATATTATTTATAAATATCAGATGAATAATGAAGTTTCGTCTTACCACTGCTGTAAAGCTCACATGGAGCGAATTATTCAACAGATTATCCTGATATTCCTGTGTTAGCTGCAATACCTCATCGCCAGCTCCGTAGATAAAGTGAGGCAACACCAATATGAAGCAGGATATGCCACAGAGCACAATGCCCCAGGCGATCCAACGTGGACGATTGCGCTGACCACCGATATAGGATAAAATCAGTGACAGCATTATCTGTGATATCTCATTGCCGCTGAGCACAATGCCTGTGAGGATCATACAGTTTGGGTAAGTAAACAATAGTCATATATTCATACGTTTTTAAGTTGATTGATTGATTGACTGGGGGACTTATCATCTAAGGAAAAAGATTTGATTCCTGACTTATAAATTTGAAGTTTTTTAAATGCATTTTTACAGCCAGAGTTAGCTATGCTCTGTTATGCTTGTAACATTTTTTTTACTGAATCCATTATACCCTATAAGTTTTCAAGGATTTCAAATTAGTAGGAAGCGCATTTTTGAATTGCAAGCTAAACACTTGTGTCGCTTGTAAGCTCTCAAGTTGTTTTTATTTTATTTGATATATTTTAGTTTTTTATTTATTATAAGAATATGATTATTTATATTTTATTGATAGTTGTAAATATCAGCAAAATACATATTTTCTGAGTCACAATCGTATCAATCAATCAAAGTGTTATGCTCACCCGTGGTTTGGCTAGGTAATTTGAAGCGCTTTTCCAGTGTGGTCAACGTGACAATGAAATACATGTAGGACATGGCCTGAATGGTGCCGAGTAGACCATAGACGCCCATGAACCATTTGGTTGTGGCGTATTTCTGCAACCAGGCGGGATGCCATTTGCCCAATCCACATAAATAGTGTCCCGGGGGCAAATGTTTCCTCAGCTCCGACATGGCTTCGGGTTCGAGTTTAAATTATTGTAATCGATTGTCTGTTGTGTTCAATGGTCGCCGCACATGAGCATGTCTCGCTGATAAGATTAATATGAATGCGAACTTATACTTCGGAACTGGAAAAATGTGTATATAGAGTACCAAGAAGAAGAGAGAGTAAGAGAAAGATAGTGCAAAAAAGACAGTAAGTAAAAGAGAAGAAAAATATCGAAGGAGGACGGTAAGAGAAAGAGAAAGATAGAGTGAGAGGAAGATAGAGAGAGACTGAGAAAAATAAAGATGGTAAGAGGAAGACGAAGAAAGAGACAGTAAAATACCAGAAGTACTGTTAGAAATAGGTAAAATTTTATAATTGATTGCGATATTTACATGAACTACGTGGGATGTACGATTCAAATCCCACTCAGTGAATTAACGTACTGGAAGTGTAACGAACTCTATAAGTATTCCATAATTTTTTTTTTTAATATTCCAATAAATATAAAAATAAGTTCAAAGTATATTCTTTCTAAAAAAAATATGTATGATCAAATTTTTATCAGTAAAAACGGTTTAAAAAATTAACAGATTTTAATCTAATAGTTTTTTATGATATGACCTCGGAATAGCTTTGTTTTGCTAAAAATGTTTAATTAATCGTGACTCGCTCTAATTCTGAGCTTCCACATCTGAAATTCGACACATAAAATGCGAAATCGCCCGATATAGGAATTCTAAGTACAAATATTGATTAGGCTAGGCGTCTGGCTACCCACATTCAAGATCATATTGTGCCCGCCACCCTCAATTGATTAGATAAGCCCTACCATAATATTTGGCCAGTTTCCCTCTGCCTGTAAAGTGATCTTCAAATTCTCTATACTTAATGCTCTTTCAATTTCTTAGCTAATGCTGAGAGAGCGAACTTGCATTCGAATTACCGTGCCCTATTCAAAAGTCGAAAAAGGCCCATTTGGGATTTATGAGAGTTTAGAGTTATATAGAGTTTAGTCTGGTCCGGTCTGACATTATCTTATCGCTGTTTTCATAAGATTGCCTGCCTAGTCGATTGCATAATACCCTGTAAAATATATATATAAAAAAACAAAATATATGAGTATAGATTGCTTTTTCATGATTTTAATGACTGTTATAGGTTAATAAATATTTTAACCATACTTTAGGTTATTATAAGTGTAATATCTTATGTTCTCTTATGTATTTTAAATATTCTTGTTGCTTATAGAATAAATATTAGAATTCTCGGAAGTAAGTTTTTGTTATCTCATGCAGGTTAGTTATATACCCTTGAGTAGAAATCTTGACTATAGAGTATGTAAACAATAATAATTCCTGGTATTGACTAAATTATTGAGTGCTAAGTTACCAACAATTGGCCCAAAAGATTATTTTGAGTGTTTTGGGCAATAAATTTTAGAAATAAGCAAATAAATTACGTTTTTATGTGAACTATTTATACTTTATCTATAAACAAAAGAGAAACATAGAAAAAATAAAATATCGAATATAAAATATAAAAAAATTATTACTTTGATCGAATGCTTTGCAAACAAAAGACTTGACATACAAAAGAGGCAGAGTTAATCTGGGTTTAATCCAATGCAAATATAAATAAAACTTCTCTGTCTGTCTCTCCCTCTCACTAATTGTTTGTTAGACAAATAGACAAATGTCAATTGTAGTCATAAACGCAACTAAACCCACACAGATAGATACTGTTCTATATCAGATAATGTCAGGCGTTCACACAATAAATCTATTGAAAACAAAGAAGTCGATCGATCGAGCTATCGGTCAGCGCTTATTTTCGAATGACAAAAGAAACCTTCGACATCTGTATGAACTCTGTTTTATGTGATGAACTTCGTTAAAAATAAACTTTTTATTTAAATAATTTTGGAAGTTGTATTTGAATAATAATAGGCTTTCTATATATTAGAAAAAATATTTAAAACAAAATTCAATTTCATTATGGAATTGAGTCTCGCACAAATCATTTTGCTTAGCTGAAATATTGTAATTTTCTTTGGATCAATTGTAATAAAAGCTGATACGGGTTAACAAGGGTTAACTACATAATTATTTACAATAGAAATTCGAAAGAAATGAAAACTATTTTCACACAAGAGTCACAATTTCTTAGTTTGAATGTTGCTTTTGGATATTGAATCATTGAAACAAAGTTGGAATAAATTATTATGCAATAATTGGTTTTTTTTTAAACAAATTAATTATGAACAAAACTTTTTAACTTAAAAAAAAATTCAATTTGAAGAATTAAATTATGTTAGGAATTTGTCACTTAAAACCATATTATTTAATAATAAGCTAAAGGAATTGTATTGATTAAAAAGAAACACATTAACGCATATTCCACATTCTTTCGACACCTCAGTTAAGATTATATATTGTCGCCAAGTACACTAATAAACGCAATGAACATTCCACTTTGGCAAATTTAGTGTGGGTTGGTTTTCTTTTTGTTTTTCATCACTATATATTTACATTTTATCAGGAGACGTTTGTGAAATTATGATTAAACTTATCGGCACTCGAAGAGCAATTAATATATGCTTAATTAAATTCAGTTCAGTTAAGTTCCTTAGAGAACGATTGTTGTAATCAGACGCGAGGATCGTGGATTGTTATCATATCCAAAGAAAGAGAGAGTGAGAGACAGAGCGTGACAAAGACAGACGGAGCGAATAAAGACGTTGAGAACCTTGCCGCCGCGTGTCGCGTATCAAACTGACAGCTAGAAAAATTTGAAATAAATTTGTTGGCCTGGCCCAACTACAGTCCCCGAAGGCAACCTCCGATAATTGTGGCTCGATAATGCGGATAATAAAATAACGTTATCAGCAAATATTGAGTGGACTGCAAATATATTATCAGGCCGATTTTACGTTACGTTACGTTACTCATACGCCACGTGAAATTTTAATCCATATGAGAATTACGGCGATGCTCTCTCTCTCTCTCTCTCTCTCTCTTTCTGTCTCACTCCCACTCACTATCTCGCTCTTTAAATGTGAACAATAACAATAATACAACAATAATAAACAATAACAAATGCGACAATGACCCTATTACTATTAATATATTTTACAATCCCGCCTCAACCCCATGCTCAAAAGAGAACAAATTGTAAGCCAGGCATATATCTGCCTCCCTGTCTTTATCTTTATCTATGTCTCTCTCTTTCCCTTTCGTCCCATTGTGATTAGATTTGTAAGTGAATTAGCATAAAGTATAGAATGTAGAATTTAGAATCTGCTCTCCAAATGTGCAATAATCGAGCGAGATATGCTACGACAGTTCAGTTCAGTATCTCTCGAGATAATGTTTTGTAATTAAATGTTAAAAATGTTTGTTTTTATTTATATTAATTATTCAATTCAAATTTAAGCTATTTAAGCAATTAAACAAAATTATTAATTGCAATTAACAAATATTCGTGTAGTAGAATTATATCAATTGGAAACATTCAATGAAACTTTATAAATGGATCCGGCTCGTTGACGTTTGGCAGTCGGTGATTTTGTCCCATACTAAAGAATACGGATATGCCCAAGCCCAGCATTAATAACAATATGGTCACTGTGAAGATGGTCTGCGTAAGGGCAGGCGTTAGATACTCCTCGCAAAGCCAACAGGGCTTAGGTATATAGTCGGGATCCATCGACGTACTGTTTTCTAAATAAAAAGAAGTTGAAGAGTGAAATATAAAGAAAATAAACATTTCAATATATCATTATAATTTATATATATTGTCATATATTAACCTAATTTACAAATCAAACCTTAATATAGGTTATTCAATCTGAAAGAACCACCAAATCACATAATTTTTTAAATATAACTACTTAAAGCTCAAGGTAATCTCACACTTAGACGACCATTATGTATATATCTTACTGTACCACATATTTTTCGATTCATAAAAACTATAAAAGACATTAATATCAATAAATACATTCTCCATTTCTTTCACTTCCATAAAAATCGATCGTTGATCCTTACTTATATATTGTCTTTCATATATTTTACATTCTTTATATATAGATACTAATTATCTCAGTTCTTAAACACCTCCTACTATTCTGCAAACTTAGGTCTAATCGATTCCAAATGTAGAGTTAACAATTTTATTAAATTATTAAATATATGAGTTTATATATACCTTCTCCTTTTCCCTAAAAACAAAAAATTCACCAAAAAAAGTTCTATAGAAATCAATAAATCATACTCACCATTTGAATTGATATCCATGCTGAATGAATAAAGGCTGATGCGTCCCCCAATATTCGAATACGCGGTTACGGATTGGCAACAGAAGCTAAATGTGTTGCTATAGAATAGTAAATCTCTGGGCGTATGCGATACATTCTGGAAAAATATTTTTTGTAAGCGCCAATTGCCGACAACGGGCGTCAATGTTAGTTTCAGGTTTCCTGCTGAAGTGACTATGACTATGAAAAGGCCTTTATTGACACTCGATGTCTCCTTCTGATGAACTTCTAGCGTCGGAGTCTCCTGGTCCATGTAAATGTACTGGCGTATGTAGTAGACAGATAAGCCGGTGGATATTTCCCGGGCATACACGATCATGCTCAAAGCAACAATGACGTTCGGATGTCGAAGTACAACCACCTCTGAAGTTTGGTTCGTACCATAAATTTTTTCGGTTTTAAAACTGGTGCTCGATCGCGGTTTCGGCTTTATAATTGCCAGCTCGGCTTGTTTTCTTTTCTTCCCTAGATCTATTCTACGTATTCGTCGATCTATTTCCTCTATCTGCTCCCCAAGTCCTGTGTAAAGCTGGACAAGCTGACAGGCCGTTAAATTGGACGCTATGGCCTCCATAAACTTATCTAAATAGCAGATAAGTTCATATAGCAAAACATACAAGTTAAATAGATGTTATTCAATACACAATAATCTCGATGGAATGAATGATTCGCGAGCAACTGAATAGCTCAATGAATTATGATCAATTGCATGAACTACATAATAGTTCACTAAACTAACTAATCTACTCAACTCACCATGTTCTCTTAGGTTTCGAGTTTTGAAGCTATAGGCATATATGTGACCCTTTTTGCAAGGCAACTGCGACATTTTCTCCCTTTCGCTCCAGACCAGTTGCTCCTTGCGCTCGGCGAAGAGAGTTCCGAGCGCTTTGAGAGGATCGCGGATCTTGCTGTAATAGGTACGCGGCTCTCTTTTACGCAAATAGGCAAAGCAATCAGGTTGCGAACAGCTCAGATCCTTCGAGGTCAACTTGTAGAGAAGGAGGTGGAAATTGAGATGAACTGTGAACGAACTAGTTCATTATGACCTACCAGCGGCGCAAAGTAGGCAATCAACATGTGATCCTTGAGCAACGGGCGCAGACGAGCAGCAAGCTTATTCGACTTGATTGTTTGGAAGATGCTGCGAGATTCCACTCTGCATGTGGCAAGGTAATTCGATATGGAACGGTAAATGTGCAGTGTTGCCAGACTTACAATTTAGTGCCCCAGACAACGACGGGCGGTGTCGACGGTAACTGGGCGCCCGCTTCCATGGCTGTTAGCAAAAATATTATTTTTGCAATCAATATTATTTTCATAGTGAATTATTAACAAAGTTAAATTAACGTTTTTACAATATTCCAAGCAAAAACTACCTTATTTGTAACTGAATCTGTTTATGTAAAACTATAGCAAAGCTTGCTTTGAGGCATTTTCGATGTTGGCTAGAGTAAAAAAACGACGAAGAGTGCTCTAGTCGAGATTGCTCGACTATTAGATACCCTGAACCCAGTTGGCGCAGAAATGGCGCTTGAACTGCAGTGTGAGAATAACTATGGAAACTAAGCTTAAACGATGTACAAACCACGCATAAAAAACTAATTTAAATTATCGATAAATGCCGATAACTAAGAAATGAGATGAGTTATTGAAAAAATGTAATACACTCGTTCAGCGTATGGTATACACGAGTATTCATGAAAAATTTTTAGTCTCTAGCTTATGTACTTTGGAAGATCTCACTGTTGACAAGGACGGACGGACGGGCAGGGTCATATGGACTCGCCTTGTCGCGCTGATCAATAATCTATATACTTTATGGGATTTGGCACGCCTTCTTCTGCTTGTTACATATATTTTCAGAAAACCATTATACCCTGATTTCCCATTTTCAATAGGTTCGGGGTATAATAAACAGAATTCGAATTTAGACAGTTTTTGTTGCCTGAAACATATTAATTTCAAATGTTGCTAAGAACTGCAACACTGTAGTCAATATCTTAACCGATCCAAGTGTTGCTATGTTTGCTGCTATTAAATGTTTAGCAACATAGTTGAGATGGTGCTGCCAGCAACATGAATATAATTTCGAATCTTGTTTAGCGACATTTCGAATGTATCCCAGATCAGTTCAAGTGCCTGGGCACATGTTATAAGCAATAAAGTTGAGTTCCGCCCGAATTGGAATTGGAATGGAATCAAGTGGCGATAAGATAAAAGCCGAATGCTTATCAGAGCTAACGGGAGCAGGGGCAGGGGCGAGTTTAGTTATGACACCTGCATTTCGATGCTCTCACCTGCGCAGTTAGTCGCCCATTGACAATTGCTTCGAATAGTCGCGCGAATATGAAACGAATTAACTGAAAAGCCAAAAACAGAATTATAAATTATAAACGAATCAACGAATCATTAAATCACTGAATCATCGAATTTCGAATAGTGTAAAGGAAAATGGTGCAGAATACGCGCAGCTCGGACTTATCGCAGATTGCCGTCAATGCCAACAACATACCCGATGGTGCGTGAATGATAAAGAATAAATATGCTTAAATATATACTGTATGATGTATCGGCTACTATATGTGTGTTTCTTCCACAGACAGCGTGGACTGTGGCATCAAAGGCCTGGGCTGGTGCCGTGGCCCCGCCTGCCAGAAATACGCCCGCCTGCGCACCTTCACGATTGTTCTGCTCTGCTCCGGGCTGCTGCAGGGCGCCTGCGAGCTCTATTTCCGCGTCTCGGCCAAGCAGGCCGCCTTCCAGTACGGCTACAATCCCCTGATAGTCGGTGAGTAAGCCAAACTTATCGCGAAATATATACATATATAAATGTATATACATATATATATGCGCATTCCAGTTAGCAAAGAATTAGCTCCCTGTGTTGGCCTCAATGCACGTTTGCTCCGAATGTTGCTGAGCTTTTCCAGCCAGCAGGTGCGAGCGAGAAGGCAAGCAGCAGAGAGCGAAACTTATCAGTTTTTGCGATATTGTTTATGATTTTGCCCATGTGTGTGTGTTTGGGTGTGTGTGCGAGTGTGTCATCACAGATACAAGTGGCCAACTACTTGCCTAGATTTCAGGCTGTGTAATCACAACAATTGGATAACCATTTACACAATTTATAAGAAAATGATACAGCCTAGGCACGTAAAACATCTAGCTGATTTGATTTATTCGATGTGTTCAAAATAGGTTTTCAGATTCTTATCCTAACCATCCTCTCAATGCGCACCAGTTAGCTCACTCTCACAGTGAGTTTTTATACCCTGAACCCATTGAAAATGGGAAATCAGGGTATATGGGTTTTGTTAAATATATGTAACAGGCAGAAGGAGGCGTGGCAGACCACACGAAGTATATATATTCTTGATTAGGACGGCAAGCTGAATCGATTTAGCACTGTCTGCCTGTCTGCCCGTATGTTTGAACGCGTCGATCTCAAAAACTATGAGAGTTAGAGACTTGAAATTGTGGTGAAGTTTCATCAAATTCCGTTAAGTCACTCCGAATATATTAAACAAATTATTTGGTGAATTATCATACATTGTGTGTTTACATTGTGTTTGAATTTTCTGCCGCTTGTAGCCTTGTAGTAAACTAAAAACGCAGAAGGGACGAGCTTCAGGGAATCTCCTAGAAGTCAACCCCCGACGAGAGTTTTTTTTAATTATTTTCTACTTATTCTGATTTTGAATCTTTATTATTGAAATTTCTTTTTTTGATTACCAATTTCATATATACCTCTACAGATTGGCTTTTGGTCAGCAGCGGCTTATTCCAGGCGGTGTTCGCCTTGGCCTTTGCCTACTGGGCGGACGTCTATCACCCGATCAAGTGGCTGGTGGGCACTCTGATGCTGCAGTCGGTGGCCTGCGTGGTTACAGTGATACCCGCTATAATGAACTTGTGAGTATATATAACAAATAGATCTAGATCTGGATCTAGAATTAAATTGAAACTACTCAAACTGCTCTCTCATTGATCTCCAGTGCTGATGGGGTCAAGTCGCAGGATGCTCTGGTGGATGCGAATCTGTGCTCCACTTCGCTGGCCCAGTTCCAGAAGCTGACGCTGAGCGAGGCACAGAGCAGCACCCTGACTCTGGTGATGCTGTTCGTGCTGCAGCTGGCCCTGGGCATGGGCTCGCTCGCCTTCTACACGCTGGGCGTCAGCTACATCGACGACAACTCACTGTCGCAGGACAGCCCGGCCGTGATAGCCGTGGTGCTCGCTGCTCGCGCCATTGGCCAGCAGGTGGGCTCGTTCCTGGTGCTGGGCGTGGGCCTGACCAATGTGGGCTGGTGGCTGGGCTGGGTGGTGCTTGCACCGCTGATCTTCGTGGGCGCCGTGCTGCTGGGCCTGTTTCCCAAGCGCCTGCCCAAGACCGTGATCCACCAGGCGGCGCAGCGCATCATTGAGCAGTCGAACATGCGGAGCTTCGGTAGCCAGTTCTCGACCTACCTCGATGACTCGGACTTCTTTCCCTCGCTGAAGCGGCTGTTCAACAATCGGCTGCTTATGTTCAACCTGCTGAGCATCATGTGCCTGCAGAGCGGAGTGCTCAACTACGGCCTGCAGGAGGAGAACTATCTGCAGAGTCGCTTCTTCCTGCCCTACAACGAGCAGGATGGCCTCACGCAGGAGTGGAGGGCGGCCTTCGTCTCGTACTTCCTGCGACCTCCGGTCATGGCTGTGGGCATGCTCGTCGCCGGCCTGATTATAGCGAAGGCTAAACTCTCTGCACGCACCATCACGGGCATCAACATCTCGCTGGCCATCCATCTGGTTGTCATCTTCGTAGCCTACGTCTTCATCAGCTGCGATGTGGGCGCCATTGCGGGCGTTGTCGGGGGCAAGCTCACGCAGCCGTACTGCGCCAGCCAATGCCTCTGCACGCCCACGGCCTTCATGCCCGTCTGCCCGGAGAACAGCAGCATCACCTACTTCTCGCCCTGCTACGCGGGCTGCACCAAGCGCAGCACCATCAACAGCTTCGACCTCTACGAGGGCTGCTCCTGCCTCGGTGATCAGTCGCTCAATTCGGGCGGCACTTCGCGTGCCACGCCTGGCGCCTGCAGCGCCGACAGCTGCCAGAAGACCATCATCATCTTCCAGATACTGAGCATCTCTGCTGCATTCCTTCTGGGCATGTCAATCATAGGCAAGACGCTGATCACGCTGCGTGCTGTTCTGCCACAGGATAAGTCCCTGGCCTTGGCATTCGAGGTGATGATTGTGGGACTCTTCGCCTATGTGCCGGTGCATCTCAGCTACGATCTGGTCACACGTAAGTTCTATATATTCATGTGAAGAAATCTATGTATAATTTTCATTTTCAAAATCAGCAATTAACAATTGATTGATTGATTGAGTCACCTACTAGTTCATTGGCTCTCATTGCTTCACTGATTCGTTGATTGACTGAGTAGTAGTATACGTCAATATCAATCAAGGATTCTGAGTGATTGATTGACTACCTGATTCACTCGGAGTATCTATTGTACGACGTTTATTAACTGATTGACTGACTGACTGTGTGATATTTGTGATATTTAGTGATATTTATCAATCCCAATCAGGGCTCACGTCTAACTGATTGATTGATTGACCACTTAATTATGTCAAACCACTGATCTTCTTATATGACGTTTATTAACTGATTGATTGACTGAGTAGTAATATACATCCATATCAATCAGGGCTCACGCCTGATTGATTGATTGACTCGACTTAACCTATATTTTATGTTCAGTTTCAATGATTGATTGCTAGTTTGATTGTTAATGTGCTATTGATGTGTTCTATGTATCTTTGCTAACTTTAAATTTTCTGTTGTGCTAATTTTTTATTGATTGACTGACTATCTTAAAGACAGACGTGATAAATCTTGATTGACTTTATTCATATACCTTAATCAAGATCCAAATTTTAATCTAAGTCTACCTTTAGTTGTTATATTGACCATTGTTCTCTTTGTATTTCAGGTACCACCTGCGTCTACTGGGCGCCCAACTACGAGCGTTGCCTGCTGCGCGAGACGCCCAAGCACGGCAATATCCTCGACATACTGACGGCCTCCTTGATACTGGCCAGCGTGTTGTTCGACATACTGGTCTATATCTTTGCCAAGGGCCTCAATCTGTACAACTGCAAGGTGACGGACAACAACTACACACCCTCGCTGTATGCGCCAGTGCCGCACGAGGATTCGGCTGCGGCGCGTGGCGGCAGTCCAACGATGACAACGACTACCGTTGCCTCTGGCTCGCCAATGCAGCGACGCGATGCTCCACAGGAGGAGGCAGTTGTCGAGCCGCGCCGAATGGAAGCCAGTGTCTACAGACAACCCAGTTCACTGACCGATTCATCGGGCACTCAGAGCATCGTGGAGCCGAACGGCACTGGCGTGACCTATGCGCAGGTCATCTTTCCGCCGGACAAGCGCAAGCGAGAGGACGGCAACACGAGCCCCAAGCGCCTGGCTGTGCCTGCGAATGTGCCACTGCATCATCTCTCCGAGGCGGATGTGCGCACGCAGCTGGGCACACTGAAGTCCTTCAATCCAGCCCAGTTAGCGAATCAGAATGCGGATGTTATTGAAGAGCAACCTTTGCCTGGCTACCAAGAAGCGCTTGCTCCAGCTGCCAGGCCCCAGAGCCCAGAGACCGACTTCTAAACTAGACGATCAAATATTTCCCTTTTTGACCTCTAGCAAATAGTATTTTTTATGCATACTTTTCATGAGTTGTTCGCGCTTTTATTGTGTTTTTACCATTTACATTTAATTATTTATAGCATTAATCTATATATATGTAATCTATATGTATACCAACGGTATTTGATTTTATTGTACCGAATCAGTCAATGAAAGTTTTCTAAAAAAACAAACAAGCATTTGTCAACTGACTAATATATTTTCATGGTTTCCGAATTTCTCATTTAAGCTTGCGATATTCACTGGGTAGCCCGAATCAAGCATATAGTCCTATATATCCTAAACGACAAAATCGTTGGAAAAACTTTGCATTGTAATGGTCCACAATTATGTTTGCTTTTACAAGCTCCGCAAATTAACGCCGTCTGCTGCTGCTACTTTACAGTGAGCATTTAACATAGCGATCAGCTGTTGTTTAACAGAAAAATAATTTATTTACCGCTAGCGAGTATGCAACGAAATTTAGTATTTATAGACGATTAACCCTGGCAGGCATGCAATGAACTTTTTCAACAGAGTTTTGGTTGAACGGTTTTGAACCGTTCGCCCCGGTGGATATGCAACGAAATCGTGAATTTGGAGACACTTGGCCCTGGCGGGTATGCAACGAAATTTGTTTTTCAGCTGAATTCCGGTCTGTTATGAGCTGTACATTGCCGTTTAATTGGTGCTTCGAAAGGTTATAAAACGATATTTGCTAAGAATTGAAGTTTGTATGTTGAAGATATTTCTTTTTTCCAAATTAATTTAAATTTGAGTCCCATTGCCCATAAAATGATTTAAGATTAGTTTTTTTTTCGCTTGTTATTTACAATTTTTTATGAGATTTCCAACCAAACCCAGTTCATTTCCCCATTCCCAATAATAAAATTTAAGCTTAGTATTTTTTCTTTGTATTTTTTGTTGTTTTATTATAATTGTATTTCCATTATTTTTATTTAAATATAGTTGGTATTTGCATTTGATTTACTTGTTTTAATCTTTTGTTGTTGTTGTATTTATCACTTACAAACTAATTAATAAATTAATAGTTAGACTTAGAAATGAGGACTTAAGCGCGTAGAAATTAATCATGGGTAGCATAAAAATAAAAAATTATTTAAAAACATGAAACATCCAGAAATAATAAAAAAAGGAAAATAAAAATACTTTTGCTATAGTGTGGATGGCCGATCTGCCAGCCGATATAGTGTACCATAACAGCTGATAATGTGCGAGTGTGCAGCGCAACGTAAACGCCCAAGTTTTATCCACAGTTAGGGATATATATCTATGTGCATATATATGTTTGTATAGCTTGGCTTGGTTTATTTACTTTTTTTTTTTTGAATAGTGCTGGCAGCCGACCTTAGACAATTCAAGTCTCCGCAGGTGGCCAGTGTTGCAAGTGTTGCAAAATGCCAGACAGACAAAACTTGTGGGCTTACGTTGCGCTCTCTCTCTCACTTCCTCTCTCTGTCTCTTTTACTCTTTTACTTTGCGCTTTACAGTTTTCATTGCTTTTGCAGCTTTTAGCTAATTGAATGCTCTTTCTGTTTTCAATGCATGTGTGTGAGAGAGACAGAGATAGTGTGTGTGTGTGTGTGTTGTTTAACAGAAATCTTACAACAGATTTGATTTATACAAAAATTCGAAAATTAATATTAATTATTAAACTAAATATTTGCATAACAATTAAAATAGGACGACTCTTGCTTAATATTTAATACATTCTTTTAAATTTTCTTTCAGTGTTTTAGCTTTGCATCTCTTTCGCGCTCTTCTGCTTTCTGCTGAGTAGGGTGTATTTAATTTTCACTTTTGAAGTGAATTTTTGCTTGAATTTCTATTTGTATTTAGTTTTTGTTGTTTTTGCATTTAGTTTTTAGTTAATTTTTTTCGCTCTTTTCAAAAGTTGCACACTTTTTATATATATTTAAATATATTTACAATAATTTGTTGCTGTTTTTTGTTTTTGTTTTTGTTTTTCTTTTTATAATTCTCGTGAGCAAAAATGAAGAATTTGACAAAAATATTCTAATAGATATAACTACAACGATTGCTCTACGTGTGTTTTTTTAGATTTTGTTTTTGCCTTTGATAATTTGAAACATGCACATTTATGATTTTGTTTGTTTTGCTTTGTTTTGTTTTTTTTAGATAATTTGCTTTTTCTTTGTTAATTAAATAATTAAAAATTATAAAAATAGCAGATTGTTCTTTTATATATATTTTTTTAAATATATATATATATAATCAGTGTGAATACAAATCTTGATCTCATCATCTTCTTCTTCTTCTGCTTTTGCTGCTGCTGCTACCGCTGACTCTCAAGTAAATTTCTTTAAGTGTATTTTTGTTTTAGGCGCCTGCTTCGGATATTCTCTTGCTTGCTTTTTACAATTTACAATGCACAATGCAAATTATCACATATTTTGTTTTTTATTTATTTTCCTCCCTTTTCGCTTTTCTTCTATTTCTATCTTTATCTTTCTCCTCTACCCATGCACATTGCGCGGCTCAAATTCTACTTTTTACAATAGTTAAGTATTTCTTTGAAGCCAATTTCAATTTTGTTATTTTAATGATTTTCTCAGCTGAGAATATTTTGCATTTTATTAATTTTTTTTGGTTTTTTTTTTTTTTTTTTTTTTTGAATTTGTATTTGCACAACTTTTGTCGAGCGTTAAATAACATAAAAACAGTGTATTCAATAAACAAAAAGAAAAATAGTTTGAAAATAATTGGAAAACAAATAAATTACATTTTCATCTTTTGCTTTTCTCTCAGTGTATTGCATGGAAATCTTATGTTAATTGGCGCAGCAGCGCTCTGTTAAATAAAGAACGAAAACACTCTGCTAAGCCGACGCTAACAGTTGGCCAGCCGCAGCCAAGGGCTGTTAACGCGCAGTCTATCCATCTAACTATGTCTGTCTATGTGTCTATGTGTGTGTGAGTGTGTATGTGTTTTTGTGTATGTGTGAAGGTATGTGTGTTAAACAAATATCACAATCGAGAAATTAACAAAATGGCGGCTGCAGCAGCGCTACCACCAGCCGCAGTCGCAGTCGCAGCTAACAGCCCGAAACGTTAACAGCAGAGCTCTCTCCTCCTTCTCCTCCTCCTCCTCCTCTCTCTTTTCTTTTACTCACTTGCACTTGCTCTCTGCGCTCTTGGTTTTGAGCTTTTGTTTGTAATACTTTTTGTTTTTGGTCTGCTTTTGTTGTTGTTGATGTTGCTGTTGTTGCTGCTGCTGCTGCTGCTGCTGTTGCTGCTGCTGCTGGAAGGGGGGCGGGGGCTGCTAACGCTTAACTTCGTCTCGGGCGACAAAGTGTTTTGTTGTATTATTATTTCGACATTCCAGTGCCCCTGGACAGTGGGCCACATTAATAAAATTACGATTAAAACAAACTAACAAACAGCTTAGGACATTGGTCCGTTTGTGCTGATGACTGCGACGCCGCTGCCGCCGTTGGCCGCTGGCTGTGCTGCATCGACCGCTGTGATGGCCGCGTCGACGCCGCTGCCGCTGTTGCTGCTGCTGCCGTTCTCTGTGCCGCTGCCATTGGCGATGATTGTGGACGGCGCCGTCGACGCCGCTGGGCTAGTCGCCGCTGCCGACGCCGGCGTCGCTGTCACTGCTACGGCTGCTGTTGCTGCCGGCGGCGCTGCCTGTATGGCGGGCGTCGCTGGTGGCGCTGCGACCGCTGCCGGCTGCTGACTGCCAGCAATCTGTAGCTGCATCTGCAACTGTTGCAGCGTCTCCGGCGACATGTTCGACTTGAGTATGTTATTCTCCAGCTCCAAATTGGAGATCTTGTCCATCAGCTCGGAGATGCGCTCTTTCAGTACCTCCACCTCCTCGCGCACCGCTATCATCAGGTGCGACTTGACCAGGTCCTGCAATAAAAATAACATTTTATTAGTAAAAGAAAATTAATAAGAATTCAATTTATGTTAAGTTTACATGGTCTTAATTGCCTAAAATGTTAACTTGCTGATCGTCTATGTTAAATAGCAGTGCTTGCTCTCTCTCTTTCTCTCTCTCCTGTTATGTTAGTCGCTGCGTTAACATAACCGCTTGCTGTTATTCGCCTATGCATTTATCGATCAACTTTGGCGCCCAGTTTAAATATCCAATGAATGGCGACAAAATCAATGTAAAACTCATTCATGAAACAACTTTCAATGTCTGTAGCGTGTTGCAGCACTATATATATACATATGTATATAATATATATTTCGTTTTTATGGCTAAATGTCAATGCCAACAACATGCCACGCGTGTTGGCAATGCTCATGAAAACTTAATATGCCCATTAAATGCTAGGGGAGTGGGCGTGGCTGGAGGCCATCTAAATACAACGACAGATTTTCAACGAAACAAATGACTGTCTCCGGCTGTTGCCATCTCGCTCGCACCCTGCCTGTGTGTGCGCTTGTGGCACGTGCAACACGCCATGCCAGGTGAGCCAGAGCCAGGTGAGTGCGTTTTCTTTTGAATTTTGAATGCTTTTCCTTTTCAACTGAAAATGACATACATATATACGCACTTATATATACATATGTATATATAATTCTATTCATTAGCTTTTAATCATTTTCTTCAGCTCATTTTGCTGCCACGCTGGCCGAAACGCGCGCGTTTCCAACGCGTTTCATGCGCGTTTTTGCTTAGTCATAAAAACTGAAGCTCATATGATTTATAGCTGGGCGACCTGTGCGAAGGTGGGCGGGCGGCTAGCTTAGGGGCATGGTCAATGCGCTGTCGTCTCGCATGTTCTACAGTGATTTTATTTTCTTTTTATGTTCGTTTTTTTTTTGTATTTTTGTTTTGTTTTTTTGGATTGGGCTTTTTGCCAATCTCAAAAACGCGTCGAGTCTATAAATATTTGCACGTTTTTTCATTCGTTCACAAAATGTTAAATAAATGTATTTAAATATGTTTAAAAATTGATTTATGCATGTAAATAAATAGCCTGAATAACTGCGAAATTGTTGAACAAATGAATATATATGTATGTATATATTAATAAAAATAAGTTTATAGCATAATCAAAGTTCCATAAATATTTTTTTTTTATTTTTAACAAAATAATAAAGTGAATAATTTAAATAAAATTTACTAAGTGAATCCCACTGCGCATAAAAAAAAAAAAACAGTTGATAAATGCATAAAAAACATGTTTAAGATTCAATAACAAAAACTGGTCAAAACTGGCTTGAATAAACAAATGAGTGTTAAAATAGGAGCAACAGAAGAAATATATAAAATATGCAAATAATTTAAACATTTGTATAAACAAATATATATAAGCTTAAATTGATTTAATTATTATTTTTATTATAAATAAATTGTACACATATATACAATATATTTTAATGCTAAATTAATAATTCCTAATTTTTATATATATATGTTTGTTTAATAAATACAATTTAATTTGTAATTGGGCATTCTATGCCCAAATTTGCAGCTAACAAAATAACCACAAGAAGGGCAAATGCATTTACCACACTCACACAATTACACACACACACACACACACACACACACACACACACACAAACAAATAGAAATTCGTAGTCGGGTCGAGGTTCGTTTTTGGGGTTCACGCGTGTCGCTTTCTGAGGTAGACACCAAACGTTTCTGCTGCTGCTGCTGCTTCTTCCTCTTCTTCTGCTTCTTCTTTTTCTTCTACTACTTCTGCTTGTTGTTTTTTTTTTTTTGAGTCTTTCGTTTATTTTCCTCTTGTATTTTTTGCCTGCACTCAACGAAACTCACACAAAAAAATAATACCAAATATGGCGTCGCTTCACTTGTTCCATGTGCTCTTTGTTTTTGCTGTTAAACATAATTTCATTTTCAATTCTTTTTTTGACAAACGTATTAAAATACACATATACATATATATGTATATGTATGTGCTCCTATATACATTTATTCTTCTACGACATGTTTGCCTTGAATGCGCGCAGCCTCAATTGAAACGAAAAAAAAAAATATCTATGCACAAAAAATCAATAGTAAATGCAAGGTGAAATTTTTAGCCAATGCAACTAACTGTAGTATATACATATACATACATATGTATATGCATTTTTTGTTTCTTTTATATACGTACTTTGGCATTTGGCACCATCACATAGCAGGGGCTATCGTAGCCCTTCTGCCAAATTTCGTAGAGCCAATTTTCAGGCTGACGCAGAGACATGGTGCCCATCATTTTATATATATATTTTTTATTTCACTTGAGTATTTAACTGAACAAAAGTATTGTTTTTCACTCAAAGTTTTTCTTCTGCGAGTATTCTGTTTGTTCTATTTGTTTTATTGCACTTTTCACGCACTTATATAATACAAAATTTGTTGCAGTGTTGTATCACAGTTATAGTTTGCTTTTCTGCTTTGTGCGTTTTTCTTTTATTTTTTGTATATTAAATTTTTGGCTTTGGTTTTTCTTTTGCGTTGTTCGCACGGCAAAAGTTCAGCAATAACTGAATACGCAGCACAGCTTTTGGTGATTTGTGAGACCGGCGCAGAGCTTTTGCATTTGCATTCGACACTGAAAGCTCTTTTTTTGTAAAATTTTTCTCTGCTACTGCTGCTGCTTTTACAGTTCTGGTTTGTTCTTGCCTGCTTTGGCTGAATGCATGTAATTCACAATGTATGAGTCTCTGTTTGGCTGCTCGCACAAATTATTTATACTTTACAAATAAATTTAATAATATCTTATTTTCAATAATTATTTTCTTTTTCTTCTTTTATTTTTGTAGTATTTATGTGTTTGACGTGCGACGTGTTGCGAGTTGAACTGGCGACTGAACGTCTGCTTGCAATTAGCGACGCATTTTATATAAAATGGCAGCGACAGCGACGGGAGAGCGTGTGAGAGCGCAAGAGCGCAAGAGCGCACGAGCGCGAGCGCGCTAGGAGCGTCTGTGTGCATGTGATGTTCGCGTGTGTGAGAGAGAGGGAGAGAACAAGAGAGCGCTGTGTTGTGTATCTGCTGGTAAATACTGTATTTGGGAGTGCGCGCCATGTTGCGACAGCTATACAGTATACACATGCATATAGGTTTGTTCGTGTGTGTGTGCGCAGCTCATTGACGGGTATGTATCTCTATCTATCAACATTTCTTCCAAAAAAGCTGCGCTGCTTCGGCAGCTACCGTTGTTGTTTTTGTTCCCTCTCTGTTTGTTTTGACGCGCTTTGCCTCAATAATTTACATATCTTTTGCTATATTAATATTCATATAGATAAAAAAAACAGCCAGCGCCCGAAAAATTTGTTAACAAACACGAGAAACCAGCCGGCATAAGTATTTAGCTATACACATACCGAGACATATCCAAAAAGTATCTCAAACAGCAACAAATTCTGCCACTCGTTTTCGGCATGACAAATTTGCTGCCCGCTTTTTGTTGTTGTTTCTTTTTTTTTTTGCTGTTCCTTTTGACACTTTAGCGCTACGACGCAAAAACTTTACGACATTTTTTTTTATCATCCAAAATGCGAGAAAGGAACGCTCAGCGAGCGAATGGGCGTTCTTATAGATACTTTTTGAGCAAATGTTTTTTTTCTGCTTGTGCTTTTGCTTTTTAGCAAAGCAAAACAAAAAACGTGGTTGGCTTTTCACCTTTTTGCGCATTGCGTTTTATCTCATAGGGCTGAGTTTCTTACACAGTTTTGATTTGAAATGCCATTGCTTACATACGCAAAATATATGTATACATAATACATGTATATAGAAGCGTGGCCATTCGTTTCCGCTTGGACAGAAGAAAACAACCGCAAATCAAGCCGACAGTTTTTCAAGGGCTTGCAAATTTGCAAAACAAATTGTCAACAACAACAGCAGTAGCAGCAGCAAACGAATGAAACATTAACAATAACAACAACTGTGTTCAAAAATTCAACACACAACACACGGCGCGAGAACATGAAACGTATCGATTTCATGCGCATGTCGCAGACGCAGCCCCGCCCCCGCCCCACTCTCCCTCTCCCTCTCTCTTCACTCACTCCATCCATCTCCCACATATACAAAACAAAGCTCAACAACAAACACAGATACAGATACAGATACAGATGCGTACACAGATACATATATTTGTGCATCTGTATGCGTAGAAGAAGCTTAAATCTGATTTTCCCATAGCTTCAAATGCCGGCAACAAATTGCAATTTGCAAATTGTAAAAAACATCCGCGTTGCAGGCGGCAAAAAATATGAAGAAAAATATTTAAAAATGAAAACAAAAACAAAACATAAACGTGTAATAAAAACAAAAGAGCACAAAAAACGTACATAAACAAAATAAAAAACAATTAAAGCCACATTTGTATAAACAAATTGCAATATGTACACAAAAGTGAAGCGCGCATATGGGGAATTCGCTGTCGAGGTGGAACGGGCGACCTGGGAGAGGTCTTTAGGGGCGTGGAAGTTAAGAGTAGGTATTCAGTTGAGTTAAGTTCGAAGTTAAGAGTAAGTATATACGAACTAGAATTAGCATTAGCATTACCATTAGCCATTAATCTGTAAATTATAATATTCTTATTATCGTGATTACTTGCAGTATTAATAACTCTATTAGTATGATGACTTGTATTATCATTATTCATTTGATTATTATTTTGATAGGAGAAAGGGACTACAAATCGAAGTTAAGTCTATTTGATGTTAATCAACAAGGAACTTACAGTAAAGAATCCTATTTTTACCCCATTCATTAGTATTATCATTGATCATTGATCATTATTATTGACAAATGCAGCGGACGATGTAGAGAGACAGAACTTTCCTCTACTGCGTCAATTGGATAGAGGGTAAGAAACTCTTTTTGAAATCGACGTAGAGTCCTTAATGAAGCAATAACATAAGGACAAAGATGCTCGGCAAAGAGTATGACTCTAAGAATCGGTGTTAGGTCTCAGTTAGAGGACATACAAAGGTTTCATATTGGAGGTCAATGTGAAATAATGTGATACTTTATTATCATCATGATTGACCATTGATCATTATCAGTATGATTCAATTGTCATTAATACTATATATAATAATTATTACCATTATGATTAATGTATCGAAATTTTTTTATATATTTTCTAAATTTTTCTAATATTTCTCGAATGAAAACAAAATATGAATGAATAATTTTTATAGAAAATTCAAACAATAAATGCAATTACAATGTATTTTTGGTGCGCAGCTAACAGTTGCTAGACGACCATCAAGTGCTTCTGCTTGGCAAACAGCCAATGCCCAAAGACGCGTCACTATTCATTATTCACAATTCATCATTATTCATTATTATTCACATGATACCAAAGCCAAAGCAACAACGAAAACGAACATCGTCAATGCGTCTGGGCATATGCGAATGCAACTAGTTGGGCGCGGGCGATAAGGGTTAGGGAGAGAGGCTGATGAGGGGGTGTGTGCCGCAATTACAGATGTGAGTATGACGACTTTAGAGAGGGCGAGAGGGAGAGAGGGTGGGGGAGAGAGAACGACTCCCCCGCATGTGCATATATATTTCTATAGTGAATGCAAATACAAAATAATTGTTATAAAATTCTCTGCGTGTGGAAATTTTTATTTGATGTTTACGAACAGGCAAAAGCAACAAATTGTTGCAATAAAAGTCAACTACAGCGCGTGGAAAATTACAACAGAGAGAGAGAGAGAGAGAGAACTTTGTTTTGTTTTGTTTTTATTTTTATTTGTTGAATTTTTTTTTTTCTTTTTTTTGTATTTGAAATATATTTTGTTGTTTTCAACAAGTTTGGCACGCGTTCAGCGCATGCATCAAAATGCTAGAGGAAAACTACGGAAAAATTGAACAAAGGGGCGCGTTCGAAAAACAATTTTCATGTGATGCACTTTAAGAAAAATCTAAATATATATAGGAGTGTCAACTAAATAGCTTTCAAAAGCACTTTCGAAAGGAAATTTAGGATAAAATTATTTAAAAATAGATTTAGAGTATTTAAGGAAATTTTAAAACAATTTTTGGTACCTAAAATTTTAGCAGTGTAAGTTTAAGATATTTTCTGAAAGTCCATTTATACTTATACATTATTTTCTCTGAGTGTATGCGCTACAGCTGTGGCAATTAAATACAAATTCCGGCTGATTCCAATTCTGAATCATATTCGGCGCGTGTTGTGCGGTGCACAAATTAGCGGGATTGCAGTTGACTATGGACTTTGTGCGCTGTCCAACACTGCGCCGCAGTAAACCGAATCGCATTGCACTGACCAAAACGAGCTAACGAACGAGCGATAAGATAATTGAGCAACGTTTTTCGTGCTTATCGCTGGGAAACATCGCTGAATGTTAACGAGAACTACGAAAATGATCGCAAATCTGGTTATAAAACAGAGAGAGTGAGAGAGAATGACTGGGAGAGGGAGAGAGAAAAGATCAACTAGACATACAGTCTCCCAAGTTGAAGAGCTGCCATAACGAGTCATAAGGTTATATAAAATGACAGTTGCCTGATTACCAAGTCTGACTCGTCTTTAGGCAAATAAACAACGGAGTTAACACAGATGAGTTATGAATAGATTTACCTAATAGTAAATAAACAACTTGAGCTGAGCAAGTGTAGACTTATATATCCGACAAAGATCAGGGAAGAAAATAAAACAAATGAGAAAGGAAAATAAAGTTAAAATGGAGCAAAGGTAAAGGCAAGGGCAAAGGCAGAGGTTATAAGTAGATCAAAACAGGTCTCTATAAGAACTGTATGATCGAATAGAAAATTTATATAGAGGACGATTGTTAGCTAATCAAAGATAATTCACCAATTGCATATTAACTGCCGATGGCCAGCCATAAAATATTCACGTAATAATGAAATGACCATGGGAATAACAAGAATAGCTAATATATAATTATATATATCACTAACTGACAATGGAGGACAATACAAGGCAGATTAAGTACAATTGATAAGCTCAAGAACAGTCAAATGACCATGGAGAATGAAATCCATACAGAATATATTTATAAATTACCACAAAGCTGACAATGGAGACGAAAAGACAAAGAATTATAGATAAGCCGAAGAAGAGTTAATGCAAGAGCTAATATGAATCTAAACTAGATCAAGAGCATATAATAAAAGTGACAATGGAGGACCTGCAGACAAAGCACAATCATTGGCAATGTGCCCATGGAAAAGGAATCGATATGAAATAGATCAAGAGAAGTATTTGAAGGTAAAAGCTAAATAAAATACAAACACTATAAATAATACTGAAGGAACATAATGTATATAAGTAACGTCAAGTATAAAGAAGCCTTAAATAAATACTAATTAGTTCAGTCTAATGACAATCACTATGATTAGCTGTCTGAACTGAACTTCAAATAGATATTGGATAGGCCTATGGAAATAGGATAGAGAGTGAGACAGAAAGACGGATACAGACGAAGACAGAGCTGCGTTAGATCACGCCACCTGTCAGCACCTTCCCTAGACGTTCAGCTTCCCAGCATCTTTTTGTATATTTGCGCCCAGCTCTGTCAACTGTTTGCCAAGAGCAACAGGAAGAAGGCATCATTCGCAAATGTTTTGACAGCTGTGCCAAATTGCAAATTTGAATTTGGCCAAAAAGCAATGTCCCGTTAGCAGACTAACTGGAGCCCCCAAAAGACATTTAAGTGCTGTCAGACCAGCCTTGAGGCTTATCAGCGCATTCGAACTAAAACTGGAAATCGACAGCAAACAGCTGCTTATCATTTGTTAAATGTCTCCGTCTCTGTCCCCCTCTCTCTCTTCTTCAGTCTCTCCCTTTCTGTTTGGCTAATCAGCAAACGAAATATGCCTGAGAATTTTCGCCTCGAACTTGTTTGGGGCAGCCGAAGGCACTGAGAGAAAGAATGGTATAGAATATGGAAAGAATATAATATGATTGAATTTGAATATTTGCAAAGGAAAGATCGCAACAAAATAAACACTTTACTTAAGGAAATATACTTTATAAAAATATCCTAAAATTTCAATATATTATCAGCTCCATAATACTTTCACACTTTCATTAATTTGTAATAACATCTCAAGTTTAACTCAAGTATTTTCTTCAGTATTCTAATCAGATATTGATCGTTTCTTTGAGTGTTCATGTCTATACATAGTATCTACAAAGATACGTATCTGAGTTTTTTGTTTTGATTCGAAATGAGAGCTGCCCTTTTGCTTTTATTATTGGATTCTATGGAACAGCTGCTGCTGACGTCGCGACCAGAAGCTAAGTGGGCAACAATTGAAATTCATTAAAAACAAATCAAAAAAGCAAACGACAACACAACAAAAATCGGTCATAAATTTATGAAATATATACTATATATATGTGTACATATATAACATATGTATACATACATCTATATTCCAGTTGAAATGGGTTTCGATTGGGTGGTCGTCTGCTACCTAGCGGCCGGCAATCGCCTCATCTTGATTCGCTTATCGCAGCTGCCAAGCCGTTGCTTATCAGTTGTGTTACACACCCGCCACGCGTGATTAACTCAAAGGCAAATAGAACATCGCAGCACAACAATAACAAACGGCCAAGTCCGTTTAGCTCGTATAATCAACAAACTATTAGCACATTTGTTTACCACAAAAAAAAAAAAACTCAGGGCATAAAATCGTAGAAACTGACTACGAGTCAGAGATTAACGTGGAAACAGGTAAATATATCTCAAGCAAAGTACGACGAGGCAGACAAATAGGCAAATATTGCTAGATACTCTGTTAGTTGCTACAGTAGTGTATATTGGTTCCGGCTTTAAATATGCCCTATGTAATGATATATAGTGAGCTGAACATTTTCAGTTTTATTTTGAAGTAAAATAGTTCCAGCCTTATATTATAGATTCATAATCAAGACGTCACTCAATAGGTTAACAACACAGGAAAAGTAATAGAATTTCGTTGTGCTTAAGTATGTCTCTATTTTAGAAATATGCAGCTTTTATAAACTGATTTAGCTGGAACAAGTGTCTAATTTTGTTCTATGAACATGAGAAAAACGCCTAAAGCCGTTTAACAACACTAGACATCATTAGAATTTTCGTCTTAATTTCTATTTTATATCTGTTTCATGCACAAAACGTTGTTTAGCATTCACGTAGTGCTAGCAGTTGCCTTAATTTGAGCCTCAAACATAGATTGAGCTGTTTTTCAACACTAAAAATTAGTATCTTTCCTAATTCATTTTATTATAATTCTCTTACGTAACGAATCAATACGTTAGGCTTAGTTGCTTATTTACTTATTCAAAAACCTAAATGTAAAAATAAAGAATGCCCAAAAGTAAACTCAACTGCTTTTCAACACTGGCAAACATTACATACTTAGTCAGTCAGTTATTTTTGTTTCTCTGGGTTGCCAACAGCAGTTTATATATAGAGCTTCCATTCGAGCATGATTCTCATGCTAATTTGTGTGCTTATCACAGTTGAGTGTTTTCTTGTTATTGTTGAGTTGTTCTGTGTTGCTGGCACAATATTTGGCCAAAATAAACAGAGCTTCCAAATTGCTACAGTAGTCTGTTTGCATAGAAATTAGTATGCTGCTTCGCAAATAGATCAATGCCAAACAATTGAGTCGGCAGCCAGCAGCCAGCAGCCAGCACCCAGCCAGTAGCTTTATCTATTCGAAAACTGTTTCAACTAGAGCCTAAATAGATGTCTCTAGTCGGGCACACGTGTAGCTGAAGCTCAAACAAAGCGCCAGTTCGCCTTATCAAGCAGTTCCCACACATATTGACAAATATATACACATATATATTTATATGCATACAATATATATGTTTGTTTAGATATGTGTAGCTGCAAATGGGCAATTTGTTTAGGTTGCCAATCAGAGGAAATACCAATAAAATGCTAAACGAGCTAAATGAAAGACTGTTTGGTTCGAACAACCATGAAGCAGCAGCAGCAGCAAAATAAATATTGAGGAGCGACTGTTGTTAAAAAACTTGACTAAAATTGAATGCAATAAATATCGGAAATAACTACTGTACTACATATAACTACCTCTAACTTCTGTACTACTATATATAACTACTTATAACAACTGCATATACTCAATGGATGTTATTTAATATATATAATATATTTAGATATCATGTATTTTATGTCTAGTATTTAGAAGTATCTTCATATCAATTTGATCTTCCCTAAACATATTGAAAATGGGAATATATATAATATTTTTTATTTTATATAGAATTTTCTTTTAAAATGCTGACTTTATATAATGCTATATTATAAGATTTTCCTACTATTTAAAATATCAATCTCCTTCTCTTAAATCATAAATGATTCATTATGTTATTACACAATATATATTCTTCGAATTCTAGATTTACGTATTCCTCAATTTACAAATTACTTTATACAAAATTTCCCCAATTAAAAGAAACTCAGATCTCAATGCTAGCTCATGTCTACGTCTTTGACATTTCCCATTAAGTTCTAATCAAAATACATTTCAATTCTTCGCCAATGCCTCATAGGAATTCTTCAGACATTTTCTCTTAATTATATATTGACATATATTCCCACGAAATGCACGCCAATTAGGGAACTTTGAGTCCAATATGATTAATTACTGTACACATGTTCACTTAGCCAAGAGGCAAGTGCCTAATTAATTTCTATGATTTGGCGACTATTCTATGAAATTAAGCAATTAAAATAGCGTGTTGCACACGCAAATGACATATAATGTAATACTAATAATAATGTGATGCAACGCCCACCCACCCAACAAATCAAGGAAAACAAACGGTGAGAACAACTTTTGCTTTCGCATCGAATCGAATCTGAATCGAAAGCGTGCCAAGTGTTGAAAATGGCTTCGAAAACTATTTTCGTTGCTATATAGATGTATATATGTGCGTATATATATGTATATAGGGCGTAAGATTTAACGGCCTAACATGTGCTGCCCACAGCCACATATACATTTCAATATACTATAGAGCGTATAAAGATATTCGCGAAACACATTGACAGTTCCTAAATTAGGTTGATCCGCGCACGGAATAAGAAACATTACTCATCAGCTTCCTCTTCGTTTTTTCTATCTCTGGGGGCGGCATATTTGAAAGAAAAATTTGAAAATTGAGAATTGAACATGACACGCTCAGCGGCTGCTGTTTCAGAGAAAGTACTTAGTATATTCTGTCGACCTTAACCCAAAACTTGTCAAATTCCGCAAATCAACAACTAATTAAGCGACACTCGCAAAAATGGTTACAAGGATAATACGAAAAGAAACGAACTCAACTGCAATCACCAAATAAACAAAGACAACATTTTAATACGACGTGTCAACATTTGCATTTGGTTTAGATTTTGCTTTTGCTTTTGCTTGCAGATTAGTTGTGTTCGCATTTTTAATAATTTTTCTAAATTTCACACAAATTGAGGTCAATGGGAAAAAGTTTATTCAACCTGAATCGAGGCAACAGAAATGAGATTAGGCAACGAGTATAATCAAAAGAACAAATTCCATTTTCCACGAAAGGATGCGCAGTAAATGATTGTGTGAATTTTGTTGTGGATAAATAAAGTGAAACTGGCTGATTGCAACGACTAGCAAATACCCTTACAGGGGATATATGTGAAAAGGAATGCTTGAGATATATGAAACAGGAATTTTAAGACATTTAATGTAATTTCTTAATATATTATAAGCTAAATGAAATATTGATTTCAAGAAATTGATGCTAAATATCAGATAGATTGATTAATAAATAAAAAAGATATTTATAGAAATATAAATTGATTTTTAGCTAGCTATTGATTGGTATTTTTACATCGATTATTATTGATTGAAAGATAGATTGACTGAAATGGGTACAGAGATTGTAAAAAAGATAAATTGATTGAGTGATGGGTTAAGACAAAAGACAAATAGATGATTCCTTCAGTTAGAATAATAAATGTGTATATCTAGAAAGATAAACTGAAGGATAGATAGCTGCCATTTGGTTGTGGTTAATTGTTGGATACAAATATAGATAGATCAATATATTGAACTATATGAACTATACGAATATTTATATGTATGCATATAGATGGAATAGTCTAGCGATAAAGATAGACTAATATACGTAAATATTGATTACTAGAAAAATGTCTACGACACTCGATTAATTGACCGATAAAAATTATATAGATCGATACTCAGAACTCTCATTTTCTCTAGATATCTATCTCTCTAGATAGACAAATGAATTGATTGATTAACAAACATTAACGATGTTTGTCGATTCATATCAAACAGTAGATTTATCTATGCATTTTCTCTATGCAATTCGACTGTTACTTCTAATTCTCTCAGCTCTCATCTCTCAGCATCTCTCCCACAAAGAACACTTTGACACACTTTGTCACATATGCACATTACTCGCTGCGTAGGGTATTCAAAAATTTTATGTAGTGCTATTTATAGGATTTTTATGATGCTTGTGGCCTCGCTCCCAAAGGGTAGTTCGTGTTTGCGTGTGCGTCAACAAATTGTCGGCAGACGAAAGACACATACACACACAACCATACACTTGAAGATGAGAAAAAAGTTAATTGCCACACGTGGCTAACGCTAACGCATTTGGCTGCCATCTTCGGCTTCAGGCAACTAATTTGCGCATTCAATTGCAATTAGCGCAGGTCGCGCGTCTGCCCAGAAGTCTGTCGCTTACCTGGCCAAAATGCTAATCCGCATCGTTAAACGCTTTGTGTGTGGCCAAACTGCATTTGCTGCAACTGCCGCAGACTTTAATTGCAGTCTGTTTTATTATTTCTGGTGCGCTGCAGTTGCCTCTGTTTGAAAACAGGCCAAGCAGCTAGTTTTATGAGCCTTACATGGCCTGGATTTTTATGGGCTGTCTGCGTAAATGTAGAGCGGGGTGTGAATTGTATGCGGCCAATACGTTTGGCTTCTCATATAGAGCGAAAAAGTTAGGCATAAAAGAGAATTTTTTTTAATATTATTTGGAATTCGAGTTCAAACTACAATATTCCGTTACATCATTATAGTATGCATACCAATTATTTAAGCTCTTCAATCTCTCCGCCGCAAATACACTCAAAGTGTGACACATTTTAGAACCAACTCTTTACCGAACCAACCCTATCTGCTTATCATATTACAACACCAACCGAATACCTGGTTCTTTTTCGCCCCTTCTCTCTTTCTCTCTTTTACTAATTAACGTCGACTATGCATATCACAAATAGTTCGTAAACAAATGAACAGCGAAAGGAGAATCGAAGAGAACAACGCAGAAAATTAATGAAAATTCAAACGAAGAACGGACGAGCACATCAAATGAAAACAACAAAAACAAAAACAAAATGAAATACGAAAACAAAACAAAATAACAAAAATACAAAAAAGCAAAACTGAATTATTTTATCATGAATTATTCAAGGCCAATCATTAAAGGCCTAAGAACGAGCAAACAACAACAGATCGGCTATGATACAATACGTTGTTATTGTTCTTTTGTGGACCCTATGCCATAGAGGCAAGTTCCGATGATATATATCAAATAGATATATATATCATATCATCATATTTTTAATGTGAAATATTCTTTTTCTTTTGCTCAATTATTTTGTTTTCTCTCTAGTTCTGTTTTCTACTTTGGCTATTTTTGGCAATCATCAAATATTTATTTAGGGTTCCCACAAAAAAAAAAAAAAAAATAACAATAATAAACTTTCCGCACTTCATTCCCTCTATAAATTTAGGCGTAGTTGGTTCAATTTATGGCATATTACATTTGTCTCATTCGATTTTTTGATTGAAATTCATTGAACGGAAAAATTTCCAATGGAATGTAGACATCACAGACATCATCTGGCAGCTCCATAATAAACTAATTGACTTACGTTAAACGACCAGCAAATAAATAATTATTATTTGTTGACATTTTGTTTACCAAGTTTGCCTTATGTCATAGTCATAAATGTTGTGCTTACCTGTAAAGAGAAGAGCGTAGGAGGGAAAAATGTTAAAAATAAATAAACAAATATAATATATATGTATATATATATATTTTATTTCTAAGAAAAAGACATTAAATTCTGTATTATGCATGGATTATGCTCTGCCATGCTTATAATTAATTGCCTCTTAATACTTAATTATAAAATGGCTCATCAGGCAAATTGAACGTGGCGCAAAAATGCTTTTCCATTTTTCTTGGCTAAACTATTAAATGCGGAAGCAAATGCATAAAACGACGCGTTGTTCGCTTTATAGATACCCACACACACTCGCACACACCTCGTTGTTATTTATTGTTGTTGTTGTTCTGTCCACAAGGAAAAACTTTCCACTATCTATAGAGGCGACAGACGTAGCGCGTAGAATAACGTTGTCTGGCCACAATTTTCCAAATATTTCAATTGGCATATTGGTGCCAGATTTGTGAGTAGAAAAAGGCCTAAAGGCAATGGATTAAACTGAATGTGATGGACTACGAGATATGCTGTATACTACGGTTCATGTATGCAGTGTTGACCAGATCTTCATTAGAAGACTAAAGCTCTTTAAGTAATTGTGTTATGCTATATATCATTTTCAACCGAGTTTTAAGAAAGCTTGGGTAGAATTTCATAAAAATTATAATTTGTTGCTCCGAGGTGTATAAATGATTAATAAAGTTCAGTATTGTAGTTCATTAACTTTCCAACACTACTATATACTATATGTTAAAAGTAAATAATTCTTAAACTATTATTATCAACCAATAAAATTCGTACGAAATTTCAGATCCGCACCCGAAGTCCTCAACTTATACTTGATTACGTAAATGATTTTCAGCATTACTAATGAATTACTAAAAAATTAGTAAGTTGTTCGACTTGCAATATACTTAATGCTATTTATCAAGTTTCTTGACTTAGGTTTGACTAGACTAATCTGGATTGGGTTCTTAATTAGCATTATCTATGCTATATATGTACATACGATCACAACTGCTTTCCTTAGGTCCAGACTTAACTCTACAGTCAACTAAGCTACCTCCTTTACCCCCACTCCAAGTGTGAAATAAATTACCAGACACATGAAAATAAAATTAGCTTGTTTTAAACAAAAAAAAAAAAACAAGCTCTCAACAAAAGATTAATCATTGTATTGCAAAATCATCTAAATTTAAACGATCGCTCAGTGATTGTGCGATCGATGCGGTTCGATTCAAACCGATTTGAATCGTATGCAAAATGAAGAGAAAGAAGAAGCAAAAAAACGCAAACGCGTTTTCGTGTTGGCGGCGACGACGACGGCGTCTGCGATCATGGCCAAATTTAAACGTAAATAAGGCCCGAAACATTGCGACTGTATGACGAGGTTAACGCAGGTAGGTGTGTCGCTGTCTCGCGGCGCGAGTCGCCAGTTGCCTGTCGCGAGACACATGCCACGCACAGCGCCGCAATTCGCATTAACTTGTTCAACTGGTTCGCAAATCAATACAAAACGAGAGAATGAAAATGAATTAAAGTTGACTCGATGAACGCATTTCGAATCGCAAGACTCGAGTAAAACGCACTTGAGCGTTGTCTCTCGACTGTAATTTGTCTGGGGTCTGGGCATTATGAGAAATGCTCAATAGCTAATTGCTTTTAGGTGGGAGTCTATCAATAATGCCGATCGCAGTTCAAGGCAATATAGAGCGCAATCTCAAGTGTTTGCTATATAGACATAGTCTAGCTAATGAGAGCTCGTCAATAGTTTATAAAGCGAGTCTAGGCAAACATTTAAATGCCAACTAGTTTGCTTGATAGGCCGACAGTCAGTCAATAAATAATATGACTGTAGTTCTGCAATCTATAAAAACTTGAGCAAACATTACTAAATAATGCAGTTATAGAGTTGACTAGTTGTTCCTCTTTATCAAGAGACTTAAGTAATCTAATCGAAAAGACTTTTATAGCTAATGGGCATTGTTAAACACTAGAGCTTATAGTTGCTTGTGCAGTGTTGGTAAACACTATCATACCTACTGATAACAAATGAATATTCCCTAATACCAGATGAGCTGCTTAAGCTAGTTATAGAGTTGACTTGTTTGCTCTTTATCAAGTCTTAGTCAATCTAATCAATATGATTTTATGCCTAGAATACCATATCTACTTGATCAGTGTTGGTAAACACAATTGAAATAATTTTGCTCATACCACAAAGGTATTGAAGAACATAAAAGCGTAAACAGTATTGGTAAACAGTAAAACAGTAACATTGAAGTTGTTAGCTTCTACAATTATTAGAAATGTAAATTAATATTGCGAATCAACAGTTAAGCTGTAGTGTTGGTTAACATGGAAGAAAACATACTTTATTTCAAATATTATTATAAATATTATTTATTTTTTACGGAACAAATATATTTTAAAGTTTAGTCGCGAATCTTGGATTCCTTTTAGGCACATTTATCTGAATCACAGAATATGCCTTGTTCTTTGTTTCTTAAATATATTTTCTATTTATAGTCTGAGCTAATAATAAAATTTATATATATTTTTATATATTTCTTTAAACAAAAAGCATATTTGGTCTATGTTTTTTTTTTTTGTCAATTATTAATCACATTTGAGGAATTATTTTTAGGCAATTTGGTTTGAGCTGATTTATTTTGTTTCTTCATATTGTTGTTCATTTTTTATTTTTGTTGCTCATTTTTTGTTGATGCGGCGAATGCCAAAAAGTTAATTAGGTCAGCAACTGTTTTTGTCAGTTTTCAATATTATATAAACCTATATAGGTATAATATATCATATATATATGTACGTGAATTTTTTAAACAGCAAAATTTGCTGTCGAGCACTTGGCAACCAACAAAACTGCGAGCAATAACATATGACAATAAGACAATTCAGAATGGGGCTAAGACAATAGGTGTTCGACTGAAAGATATCCTGTAAGTGTGTTTCATTGGGCATCCAATCTTATTTTTACTTAAAACAGTATTTATTAGTATTTTTTGCATTAAAATTTCCTTAGTGTGGAGATTTTTAAAAGAAATTTTAAACATATTATCAATCTAGGATTGGTCATATATATGTTTAATACACAAACATATAATTCGACAGCAAAATTATATATTTATATATTTTTAGCACTCATCTTTAATCTTCAAGTTAAGCCGAAAACCTTATCAAAATCTTAGATTCATTCATAATAATTCATTATATAATATTTGTAGATTATACCCTGCGCATTACATTTGTAATAATTACAGGGTACATAAAAAATAAATAAAATATTTTGCCAACTGTGGAAAAACTTTGCTTGTAAATCCATTGTAGCTGCTATTGTTGCTGCTGTTGCTGCCGTTGCTCATTGTTGTTCATGTATTTTGGGGTATATCAAGTGCAGGTTGACAGTTTGGCAGCTGATTGACATTTCTAGTTGTTGTTAAGTGGCACACCGAGTCGGGTGTGTGTGTATTAAGGTGTAAGAGTTTTGTTTGCTGTGAATGCAAACGCACAACGGACGCAGAGAAATTTATTGTCAACTGTTGAGGCTTAACAGCTGCTGCCACGCCCCTCGCTCGTTTTGTAAGGTTAAATAGAAACGGGCCGAGCGAGGCAATCTCAGCTAGTTCGACTCTATTCTGCTTTAAATTCAAGTTGAAAATACTTTAAAAGGTTAGCGGCATCAAATTATTCAGTTGAGAAATGGATATTAACCGGCGATTATTTCCTGATTGCTAAATGGAAAGCAATTTAAGCATTACGGAAGATAGACGAAACAAAAGTTCAACGCATACTAGATTTTATGTAGCCCAAAGGTCATTATGTCAATATATCAACATTAATAATACAGTTCTTAGCGCTGTGGCTCTTCACGCTATGCAAATGCGACAGGGTCATAATGATTTATGTGAATAGAGACTGTGAGGTCTTTGAATGAAAATTATGATATATTAAGGGTTGTGCGATGAGAGCTTAAAATCTATTTATACTTGAGGAATTTATGTTTATGCACAAGAATGCGACAGTCACAAATATGAAATGCAGAAATGAAATCAAATTTTTGAAAGCTACGAATGAAAATTTGAGAAACAGGAAATCCATAAATAATTCGTGGGTATTTCGAAATTAAAAATAGTTGGTTAGAAAACTATGGTGCAGACTCATGGCAATAAAGATATAGTTCATGTTAAGTATGCGGAATATACATATCTATGGCAGTGTTTTAAATTCAATTAAGACATCAATTTCTAATTTCTATTTGAAAATAGTTTGCGATATTAATGGAAACTATTATCTAACTTATATTAAGTTCTGGTTATGTCTTTGATATTCTATAAATTACATAATCGATTGATTCGTTATTTATGGTAAAGTGTATTCAGAATTCGTTACACTCTTTAGCTACAACCAGTTTGTCTGCTTAGCATGAATTTGTATGCAGGCGCCGCCATATCGGTGAAAATTCATTCACATGTGTTTGTTATGATGTTTAATTTGCATAAATATGTTGATTGTTTGCGAGGCAGCAGCCAGACAAATAAACAATAAGCCGAAAGCATAAATTATAATCAATATATTTTTGGCTATTTCTGCAGCCGGTTTTATTTTCTCATTTGTTTGTTTGAGCCTCTATTCAACAGATAAAGGCAAATAATTTGCTCAAAAATTGGCACAAATTGTTATTTTTTGTATGACCAACTGAATAAATCAAATTTGAATTATTTATTACGTCTAGTTCCGCGTCTGTCACGATTTAGGCAGCAGGAAGCTGACAAATGAAATGAAAGATAAAAGCGCAATTGCCTTGTTCTGTCGCAGACGAAGCTGTCTAATTAATTTTTGTAGTTGGCATAAAAAGGCAACAGCAGCTGCCTGAAATTGAGTTAAATTTTGAAGTGTGTGCGTGCCACACACAAACAAATGAAACTTATTTTCTAGTAGGCCAGAAAGATAATCGCGCACAATGGAATCCAGAAAGCATACAATTGATTAGTCCACTCAGATTCGCCCCCAAGGGCTTTGAGTGTTGATAAACGACAGCTAGATAAGCTAGAGAATGCGGCCTGCAGATATATGCCTTTATATATAAATACATGAGCTAAATACTGTTGGGCGTTGCTTTGGCTAATCAAGGTCTTTTCATTTTGTTTTTTGTAGCGAGTATTGTAGACAGTACACTTTTGCAGATTTCGTATATGCAGTTTGGCTGAAAAGAATTATTAAAGGATATACAAGAGTGTTGCACAAAGCACACTTTGGCGTAGTTGATTTTACGATTGTAACACTTTTCTTATACGACCGTAGTGAGTGTCACAAATACTCTCTCATTCACATTAACTATAAAAGGACATACGCCGAGTATCGCACACAGCACACTTTTGCCAAAACAACCGCAGTCGCATTTGCTAGGCAACCAGAGCGCACTTTTGCCCATACAAGCGCAACATAATGAGAATTGAGTGCGCCTAGCAACAAAAATGCGAATTGTCGATCAATTTGAATGCTATCGAATGCAAGTTTCGAATGCATTGGCAAACTGTGAATAGCGAACGATAAAACTGACCCACTTTAAAAGCGGCGACTGCAGTCTAAGGCTATCGCCAGACGCTTGCCTCTAGGCCAGTTACTATTTCCATGCTCTATAGTAGTAAGTAAGATGCAACAAAGTCTAGCCGAGTCTGTTGTCTAACACGTTTAACAAGTGCGCATGATAAATATTTATGTATGTCCGTGTGTGTTTGTGTGGTCTGCTTTTTTTTGGCAACAAACATGGCAAACAGAAGCACAACCTGACCTTGAATGTGAAATGAAATTTCTAGAGAAAACGAAACAAACTAACTTAAGAAATAACAAGTAGAGCATTTAGTATAGTTCGTTGTCGTTATACCCTGTTCAGATAGGACTATGTGTGTGGGCTATGATATTTTGTTTGAGTAACATGTTGAAGAAATTTATTGTGAAAGAACATGGTTTATCATGAGATTTATGTCTAGTAGAACTGTTCCTTATCTATTCCATACTTAATCATACTTAAATAATATATTTGTTCTATATCCTTTTCTTCCTCTCTTGCAGGGTATACTTGAACCTTCTATTCTGGTTTGTTTACCACTTGGGTTTTCCTTTCGTTCTTGGCAAGTGCATAGACAAAAACTTTTATTGGCATGTCGTCACCTTCGGAAACAACTCGCCACACTTTGATGCATGCAAATGCATGCAGCCCAAAGCTAATTGCAACAAAATCCACAGCACTTTTTTCTGGGAAAAATTGTTGCATGACTGAGTCACAGTTGTTGCTTGCTGGGCAGGTGAGCTCATCCGGCTTGTGAAATTGTAAGCCAAACACATTCACATTCACAATTTATGCAGTACTTTTGGTTTAGATTTCATGCGAATTGAAAGTCGCCGACCTTAACACAGCAACAACAATAATAACAACAGCAACAACAGCAGAGACAGCAGCATCACATATCCGATTTCTATAGAACTTATGCCAGAACGTGAACTTCTTCTGTAGCCTAATGTAGTTATTATATCATTGTTACAAGTTGCATCTGCGAACACATTGTTGCACTTACTTCAATTTTTTTCTTTAGCTGTGACGCAATCTCTGACGTCAGCAGCCTTTGACAAAGTGCGCCGCTCTCGTCTCGAATTTAATAGAAACACAATGAATTAGAGATTGTAGCGCTAGCTACAATTGTAGTTGTCATAGTTCGTGTGCATGTGGAGTGAGAAAATGTTAGGCAAATTTGTAACCATATTTGTTGTTATTAGTCATATTCTGACTAGATGGCAACGCTAGGTGGGTAGAGTGTGTTGAGTAGTGAAGAAGTTTGCTTACCTTAGAGTTGTGAGAAGGAGCATTTGAATACTTTATATTATGTAGTGTATATTTCATACTTTTAGTTATTATAGAGAGTGAAAATTAAAAAAAAGTGTAGATTCGTTTTTGGTTGCATATGTGATGCTATATCTTATGCCTTTTGGGAGGACAGTGTTGCAAAGCATGCGAAGGTTTTCTTTCTCTATAATGCTGTTTCTTGAAGGTATCCTGTATCTCTCTTTCAGCTTTACCTTTTTTCTTTCTTTTTATTTTAGCTATACTTATTTCTCTATTATTTACTCTCTTTGCAGATATACCCGTCTCTTTCTCTCTGAGAGTCACACTTTAAGTTAATAATCTATTTAATGTTCTTACTTTGAAGATATAACTTTCTCTTTCTTTCTGTTAGTCTTTCTCTACCTCTCTACTTTTCAATTACACCTTCTTAGTATCTTTCAATCTCGTCCAGTTCAATCTTCTGTGTTTCACTCTCCGTCACATTACAAATGTGATTAGCCGAAGAGCTTTGCTTTATCTCTCTCTATAATCTCATTCCGTACACAATTATGGATTATTATACTCTAAGAATTTCATGCTTATGGTAAATTAAGTATGTCAGTTTTCAGCTATATATTAACCAGAGCTATTCAGTTAATAGCTTCACTCACACTCTAAGCTTGTAGCGTGAAATGATTATAAGCTCACGTTGTCATCTCTAACGAGAGTCAACTTTTTTTGCTGTTTGTTGACTACATTTGTCCGATCGAGCGATAAACACGCAGTGGGAACGCTCGTGCCACAACTAATTAGCACTATTCAGACTATGGTCTGAGCCAGAAGCCAAGCACGGCACATTTACATCTGACGTCAGTCCATTCAAACTGCAATTAGAGCAGAATGACAGGCAGACAGACAGACCGACAGATACAAATAAAGCTACAGATACTTGACATTAGATATGGCTAGATTAATGACAGCATATTAAACTTTGATTCCGCCGCTAGAGAAATGCAAAACAGCAAAAAAATAAAGTTGCCAACTGTTTGGATTTTCCCAATTGGGAAATTACTGAAATCTTATTGCCAGATGTTAAGAAGAACTGTTTCAGTGTGTCTATTTGTCTGTCTGTCTGTGGGGCTGGCTCTGTTGTGTTATGTAAGCGCGCACCTCTTTGTTATCATCTATTATCGTCTATTATGAGAGGCATAAAAGCATTTAGCAATAATCATTTGTGCGCTGTTCCCTTCTTGTTGTTTTTCACTTTCGAACTTCGAAGCACTTGCACAAACAGAGTTTGGTTAGAGCCAAAAAAACGAAGAAGTAAAACAAAACGTGGCCAACGTGTTTTTATTTCTTTTTTTTATCTTATCTGTTTTTCTTCTTGTCTGCTTCTTACTTATTATGTTGCTCTGCTTCTGCTGTTCGTATTGTTTGTATGTTTTTATAGCTTGTTTTGTCACTCAAGCTGGAAATAATACCCACATAACCCTAACCGAGTCAAAATAGGCTTACGAGCGTTGAAAAATTAACACCATAAATGTCATTAAGTCATTAAGTTGCATTATCGTTCGCTTCTCGTTCGCTTACTCTTATCTTGTTGTTGTTGTTGTTGGTTGTTTTTTCGCTTTTCAACTTGTTTCCTTATGTCTTAAACATGTTTTCTTGTTTTCTCGTCTTGTTTTTTTGCTGTCAAACTATCGAGGAAATTTGTTAATTATTATTGTAGTAAGTAGTAGTGTAAAGTTTAGACAAATTGATAAGATTGAAAAGCGTATAGAGGCAGGTAAGGCATGCTAAGTGGCATTGTATATATAATCTGATATGCAATCTTTATGGGCGCAGGTTTTTTCAATCGATTGCTAATAACAGAGGTTGCAAAAACGGAAATAATCGATATTTTTTATATAGTTATACAACACTGTCACATGTAATTATGATGGAAGTTTAAAAAATTTTCAATCAAATATTTAAAAAATTAATTTAACAAATATTTAAATATTATTCAATATGTAAAACTATATTTTATCTGTCTATATATAATTTACTATTACTTTCAAGAAAGGTCAAAATATTCTTTCTTTCAAGAAAGGTCAAAATATTATTGACTATTACAATTACTTATTTTTACTAGAACCTAAAGCCCGAACAGCACAAAAGTATGCTTTAGAATTTTCATATAATATATATAGTTTATATATCGAAAGCTATAGTAAATTCTTTGTATTGAATATTATGACAATATATTAATTATTCTCCATGAAGCAGCTCACCAATTTTCCGTCTTTCATTCGAAAATCTTATCAAGTTTCGACTTTTAGACAAACATTTGAATCGCTTGGAGCAGTGTCGATAAGCAGTGTTGTTAAATCAATTATTAAATATTAGTCTAACCTAAAAAGCTTATCAAATGCGTGTCTATACATGTATATATAGACAAATATGTGATGGAGTATATTTGTATATGTATTAAAATAGTGATATTCAAGCACTGAGTGGCGCCTCGACTTTGTTTTGCTTTGATTGTTCTATGTTTTTGTTTGTTTCGCAAGATTATTCTACTATTATTATTTACGCGCAATGTTCACGAGATTAGCATAAGAAATTGGAACGTGTGAGTTGCGGGCTCTATGTGTATGTATGTATATAAGAAAGATCGTGATAATCGTGCCTCGACCAGTGCCTATACTTAACATAATTATCATTGTCTGTGAGAGACCCTGTTTGTTGTCTGTGCTTATCAGAATATATACTATAATATGTATGTATATATAAAACTCTCTAATGATAGTCAACCATCGTGTGCCTTTGCTGGCTAAAAAATACATATTAACAAAATATATAAAAAGTCTAAATGCGCAAAAAAATGACGTCATGAACAGCTTCGCCTTGCTGATTGATAAGTGTATGAAATTTAAACAAAATCAACAGTATAAATATACATTATAAATATATATACATAAGTGCATAAAGTATATACAAATTTGCGAATAAAGAAAGCATTGTTTAAGGAAACCAGCGCCAGACTTCCGCCCACTTGAAGGGCGTGTGCTGTTTGTATTATTGTTTTTGCTGTTCCTGAGTTTGTAAAACAGGAAAAATGTCATATTTCATATATTGCTCTTGCCAGCTGTAAATAAATTACCCACAAAAAGAAAGCAAATAATTATAAATGAGCGAATGTTTGTAGATAACAAATGGCGTTAAAAAATATTTATGCAGCAATATTTAAATACTGAAAGAAACAGACGTGCGAAATTTCCACACAACAATTACTCATGCTAAGAAATTCTTTTCGATTGTGAATTATTGAGGGATTAAAGGCTTTAGATAGAGACTTTTAACAGATATGATAAGAGTTGAGTTAAGGAAAGTTTATTTATAATGCTAATGAGCTGATGGAAATTTGTAAGAAACTTAATAAGCTAATAGATAAAGCCATATATGTAATTATTCAAGAGTTTTCTACAGACGATACTTTACTACATAAGCAAATCTATCTCTATAGAGTAATATATATTCTTTGTTTTTATCTTATCTTGAAATATATATAAGATATATGCTAAATTTACTACTTTCTTATCTGTATATACTATAGCTTTAAGCTGATTTCCTATAATATACTATAAAGTTAGTATATATCTTATCTGCAAATACTATAAGCAGTTCCTGTCGGAAGTTAAGAACGGAAGAAATTGAATATGTATCTTTAATATAAATATTTTTATTTGATATTAATATTTTGCCAAAAAAAAAACTTTATAATTATAAATAGATAGTTGACTAAATCAATCGGTAGATTTATCAAAGCTTCCATAAAAACAATTCGCCGAAAACTTAAAATACTATTTAAATTTTGTTTCCTCTAAAAATATTGTTATGTTATAACTAGTAGAATGGGATGTTAGAATCGATAGATAAAACAAAATATGTAGAGTTTTCTTTAGGAAATTAAAAACTACCTCAATTTGTTTTGCCTATATATTATATATATTCTTGTACGATATATAAATATATATAAACTCTACATATAACCAATAATTTATACATATAAATTACATATATATTATATTGCCTTTCATGAGCATTTTATAGCACTTGAACATTTCGATTATCTAATCAGAATACCTTATCAGAAAAGCTCTTCAAATATCTTTGCCTACCTTTACAAACTTTCATATTTCTATATTGGAATTTAATTGTGTTGTTTCTTTTTGCACCCATATCATTTCTATTTTTAAAGGTATTTTTCAAGCACACAAAACGCCTATCCAACATAAAATAATATCACATCACTCTTAGCTCAAAGTATCCAAAAAAAATACCTGCATAATTCGATGACTTTCACTTTCGCTTTGATCGAATATATATAATTATAATAATTTATAATAAAATGTAATGAATCGAAAAAAAAATATTGTTTTCGCCATATCATGGACAAAACCAAATGTACTTGAAGCGATTATGCTGCCTGTGTGTGTGTGTGTGTGGGTGTGTGTTCGTGTGCTTTATGATGTTGATCATTATTATTATTATATTTTTGCTTTGGCAAACAATTTATGGCATTTATTCAAGAGCCGCCGTCGCACACACACTGAGGCAAAGGTCTGCCATTTTGTAAACAACAAAATTTGCTGATAAGCCGCGCGCCCATAAAAATATAAAACAAAAGCCAAGCACGAAAATAAAATGCTTTAAAAAATTGTTTTTTACATGGTTTTTTTTTTTTTTTTTTGCCAAGGTCAAAAGTAATCGCAGCAATAATAACAGCAGTAAGATGATGAAGTCGAGGCAGCAGCAGCCGCATAAATCCTGTTTCAGTCTTTTCTTTCTTTTCTTTTAAAGAAAAGTGAAACATAAATGGAAAATTTACTTTCACATGTGCGAGAAAGAAGAAACTTCTCGGGCAAATAGAAAGGCGCTGACAGAATCGGCTTTGGGCTTTTTATCTCACTTTGCTGCGCTCTGCGTTTGATTGGCCCGAAAGAAAGTGCAGACGGCAATTGAATTGACCCAATTGTCCGACAATGGCCGACGACAGCATCGTCTTCTGTTTCTGTTTCTCCTTCTTCCTCTTCTTCTGCTTCATTGACGACTCTCTGGAGAGTTATAGATTTGATTTCAAAAGGAAAAGTTGATTGACTGTCGCAACTGAAGTTGCATGCAACATGCACGTAGAACCAAATATGTGCCAAGCCAAATTTAGGCAGATCCGTTATGAATGGGGAAAATAAGTAAGAAGCTTAAAAAATTAGTGCTCAATTTATGATTCATTGATTGATTGATGATCTTGCTACAATAGAAATCGTTGAAAGTTCTTCATAAACTACAAAAACTTGAACTGAAATTTAGCTTGACTAACTAATTGATTGATTGATTGATAATCAAAGCAACATTATCAAGTTTTAATTCTATACAGTACGCTTAACTTTACTTAATATCAATCTAAGATTGACTGAGAGCTTTCCATGGCTTAATTAGCACTCATAAAATCAAATTGCCCGAAAATATCATAAAAATTCCTCAAACACCGATTGATAGCATTTGACAAATATGAATGAATTTGTGGCGTTTATTAGCTATTGATAGCAAGAATTCAAGTGGAACTCACTCATGCACAATATTAGTCCCTGAGTTTGACATAATATGTAACAATACATGACAACATACAGCATAATCCAATTATAAAAGCAAACTCAATTTAGTTACATAATATCTTATGTAACAGTACAACATACAATGCTCTTGTATAACAGCTCAACTAGTGCAGTTGCCAAGGGATCAAATGAAAGAGCGACTAAGAATAACAGCAAAACAATCAAGGCTATATATATATGTATACATATAAATCATATGTACACAAACCTTTTTGAGTGGGTGTGCGGGAAGTTCAGCTCAATCAAAAGCCGCCCACAACAGCAGCTGGCGCGCAGTTCAATTGTTGCCTGGGATACATATTTTTAACAAAGAGTTTGCAAACAGAAATACGAAAAGAAAAATACATAACAATCAATTGTTGTCTTCTTCTTCTCTTTTTCACTTTATTTCTGCTTTGAGCTGCTGTTTTAATTGGGTCTAAAAATAGCTGCGTACTTGTCCATTGATATGTACACAAGAAATTCACAAGAGCGCGTCGCATCCAATTCAATTGAACTAAATTTGCAGACAATGAGAAGCGCAGGGAAGGGCGCGCGATGGCGTGTATGCGTGAGGTCTTTGGCCACACTCAAGTGTTGTACAATCATTTTTTGTTAGCGTCTCAATTGACATTTGAAGTGTTTGCTTTGCTGATAAGTGCACAAAATGTATAATTTTGTTAGATATTCGATCAGCTTAAAAGCTGATCTGAAATCTTCAATTTTGTTTCAGAATAACAGCAATTTTGATGTCATTTTTCACGGTCGCGTCAACAGAAAATGTTGATAAGCCGCGTAAAAACAACCTTAAAGATTGTGCGTGCTTATCAATAGGGACAAAGACATCGCCTACTTAAACAAATTATAATTAAAGACAAGGATTTGCGATTCTCTATAAATAGAACCGACGCACGTATAACACTTACCATAGCCTGTTCGATTTTGTTGTCAATCGCAACCGCGCTTGTTCCAGATGCACTGCAAGAAATTACATATAAAGTTTCATTATTAAAAAATTAAATAGAAGAGTTAAAACAAAAAAAATTATATAAATAAAATAATAACAAAATAAAAAATGACAAGAAATTTATAAAATCTTTAAAATTCTGTTAAAACTTAAAAACTGTTATACGTATTACTGTATAAAACCAAATTTTTACAGTTTTTCGAGCATTACAGTATTATAATGATAAGAATTCTTATATTTTTTCTTTACATTTGTGTATAACACATTGAAAAAAACTATTGCACACATTATTGTTATTCAATTCAAAATAAATTATTATATTCCAAACATCTTATGATGCTGTATAACGCCTTGAAATGTGTTATATTGATTGATTGAAAGTTTTTTTTAAAGCTACCCTTGCAAATGTTTTTTTTTTCAATTTATAATATTTAATTTCCTCTTTTATCTTAAAATCAGACATTAACAATTATAAACAAATTACGCAAATTTGGGAGGCGGATTTTTTTTATAATTTCAAAAATGTCAGATTCATCCGCGGGCCAAATAAAATTGCGGTATATTTCAAATGACCTTGTGCGAATTGAGGTCAATATAAGAGACAATAAAACTTCCTACTGAAACGACTTTTGGCACAGTCGGAAAAATAAAAGCGACGCCATGCCAAAGCGCAATGTCAAATGCTCAATTAAATTGTCAGTTTTTCGCAAAAAGTGAACAAAAAATTTGAAAATATTTTTATGAAAGATAAAACTGAGATCTATCAAAAAATCGCCTCATCAAATGTTGCCACACAAAAGTCTGTTTAATGCGTTTGGCTCATTAAAATGATTAAATGAATGTACTCCATTCAAAATCCCCGCCGGTGCCCCCTTAACGGTCTGTCAATTCCAATTTGAAATGGTTTAACATGTCAGTGGAGCAGCTGGAAATAAATACATATAAGTATATATTTCCTTAATTACTGAGTGACCAAACAAATTGCACATGAAAGCATTGTCCGAGTCGGTTTTTAATTATGCAACACTGGCAAAAAAATCAAACAACTAGAAAACAAGAAATAAGCAACTCTGCAATTTGTATACGAATTACATAAAAGCTAAAACTCGAACTCAACTATGGTTCAATTTGAATGATTGAGAGAGAGAGGGAGGGAGTGTGAGTGAGAGGGAGATATAAAATCTAACTCAACTGTTTAAGCCAAATATTTAAGAGCAGTGCGAGTCGCCAAATGAAACGTTCTCAACACTCGCTCAGATTCGTGTTCACCTTGAGCAAATGTTTTGGGGCAACTGGTTTTTCACACAGCTCCGACCAAATGAAAACAATTCAAACAAACAAATCTCAAGGACTTTCAACAATTGGCGAACGCGTTAATAATAATAAAATATTCTTGATTTGAATTTAATTAACATATTTCGCATTGAGTACATTGAACCAAAGCAGGCGAGTTTTATGGGTTATAGATAAGGGTCTAGTTGGGAATAATGATAGAGCGAGCTTTAGAATTCGCAAACAATTGATTAAAAAATCGTATAAGTGTAGACGAGGGTTAACTGAAACATTGTTATTATTATTATTAATAATAATATTAATTAAATTATTATTATTATTACATTATCTTTTTATATTTAAATTCGTATTATTTGCTTTTAATCTTCCTTTGTCAAAGTCAATCATTTATGATCCTACCCTCGCTTGAGCTAAACGTCTTAACGTTTAATGTGTTACGCTCTTTCACACGCCATCGCCAATTATCGAAATTGGCAATAGTTATATGTGTCATCATAAAGATGCCTCCATGCGATATGAGGGTAGAAAATCGGCAATGAGTCAGTGTCTATAAATAGAAAATTCTCGCTTGCATGGCAACTTTGTGCAACTATTCTTTGTGCCAAGTCAAAGGTAAACTCGCATTCCACATTTGATGAAATAATTCGGTGTGGGCCAATGAGTCAATGGAAAGTAATTTTGTGAATGAACTACTTAGGGGAAAGACCAGAAAACTATGATTGAACTTTATGAAGCTATTGGCAGCACATGGTTTATAAAGGTTATAAAAAGTTATAAAGGTTATAATAAAAATTGCAAATTGTTCAAAGATTAAATGTACAATTTTTATTTATAGTTTGTAGCAATGAAATCAATTATTTTTATACCACGAACTCATTAAAAATCAGAGTTCAGACTAAAATGATCTCGTGAAAATTTAAAAAAAGGCAGACCCCATATATTCTTGATCAGGATGACAAGCTGATTTGATCTAGCAACGTCCTGTAACTACTACCATACGCAGTATGAATTATAATATTTTTTTCTTATTTCTCTATTATCAATAGACATTGATATTTTAATTTAGTTTTTTAAGCGTAACTTAAATTCTCAAACGGATGAAATTTTTCTTTTGGTTCCTAATGAATACATAAATTTTGATACCTTAAAAAGCGATCTTTCAAAAAATTCTACAAAAAATCCATCCACAAAGGGTTCAAACAAATCCTATTTAATTAAATCCATAAAAAACTCATTTGCAAAGATGTGACTTAAGAATCGCATCAGAGTTCAACTCATTAATGTTAATAAAGAAATCGCAAGCTGGAATTTCCAAGAATTTTCTTTATTATACATTTAATATTATCTTGTAATATACAAAAAAATGGGTATTCACATTTTATAATTTATGTTGGTCAGAGCTGACTTATTCTTTGTAAATTGTATTAATAATTAATTGAAAAAAGAAATACATTAATATATATTTGAATAATTATATGTAAGTATATAAAATTTCACACTTTTTAAGCCTTCAACGTCAGCTCTCCTTTAAGATTAAATTATTATATGCATTTACACAATTAAAATGTCCATAATTTTCGTTGACAACTCAAATTGACGTATTTAAATACAATTTCCACACATTTTCGGAACTTTGTGCATTGTTGCTGATGATGAAAGGGAAAATTCACAGGCTGTATGGCAATAACTTTAAAAATAACTTGATTACACGAATTTATGTGCGCAGCCATTGAAGCGAAATAATAAAGAATGCGTCTTTATGCTGCTGAGGCATGCAAAATAATTAAAGACGGGTCGACAATAAAATGAGAACAGATTAATGATGATTCCATATATACATATTTCTTCTTCTTTCTTTATTTAATTTGTTTTTTGCCTGTGCTTAATGGCTTACTCAAGCCGGGCCGGCTCGAGCTGAGCCCTGGCAGAGTTCCACGACATCGACAAGGACGAAAGCCGCGAGTTTCTTAACCGTCCGGCAACTGCCCTTGTAGGACTCACTCACAGTTGCATTCGAGATTTCCCACAACAAAAAACATAAAGTAATATAATAATAAACGACAGGCGAGTGTAAAAGTAAAAGTCTCAGCCTGGACGACCCAACACGTTGAGTGCACTGACTCACGCGCACGCCGTGACTTTTGTTCTCTTTCTTTCAGTAAGCGCCAATAAAATATATATAAATACACACATATATACATCTGTATATAGTATATGGTATTTGCTACTGTGTGCGTGCATTCCCAATGTCAATGCGGACAACGGTCAATGGCTTTGTAAATCGCATTTGATATAAACGAAAAGCAGAAAAAACGAAACTTTTTGCTCAATTACTAAAACAAATACAAATACAAATTAATCTCCACAAAGAGCAAATTTTTATATATATATATATTTATATATATATATACTTGAGCTATTATTAGACGGATTTTCCAGCTCGCAGTAAATTTAGGTTTATCCGTATGGTAAAGTTCGATCCGGATTGACATTGAACACATATTTTGCTCAAATATCAATAAACCATAATTAAATTAGCAGTCATGCCCCTAATTATATTCAACGTTTTCCTTGTACAAATATAAAACACTTAATTTTAACAGGCGTGGCATATCCTTAATGAAATATATAAATAATCGAAAGTAAAGCTATATTGTCAAACCCCCAATTTGTACTTATTGTTATTGTTGCTATATTTATCGATTATCGAGATTTGATTTTCAATATACTCTATGTCACAGAACATTTCTGGCATTTACTGAGCATGAGCCATACGTGAAATCATATTTATAGTCTTTGACTGATGCATTAAAATATTTATATTACTTTCATAAATTTCTATAAATATAGAAATCCTGTACGTCGTCACCTGAGAATCACAATATATATACTCTACTTTTTGTCACCTATATATATATATTGAAACCGAAATCAAAGCCTTATCAATTATAACCGCTTATAACCGGCTAATCGTTCTATCAATCTAAACTATCAGACACAGATACTGCTAAATGTTGGAAACGTCAACTCAGATCATTAACACCGCAACATTAGGGGTATCGCAGCTATTAAGTTAACGTGTTATCAACACGCTTGCGAATAATTAAAACCTGACGCTGACGTCACACACAAATGCGACAGACAGCAAAGCGCAGCGTGTTGAATGAGCAAGAGGGCAAACACAGACGAAAGAGAAAACAAATAAAGAAAAGAAATGAAAAGAAAAGAAAAGAAGTGCAAAGTTTATTAAAGTTCAAGCGCTGCCCATTTCGACGCATTAACAAACAAATGATGTCATCCATTGTTTTTTTTTTTTTTCTTGTTTGGTTTTTCAATTTTAATTTTAATTTGATTTAATATGCAAACATATCAGCGACTGCTTTGTTATTGTTTTTGCTGTTGCGGCACGTTTGCTATGTTGTAGTTGAGCGTTCAAATCACGTGATAAACAATGTTTTGTATCAATGACAATGAGTAAGATCGATGGAAGTCGAAGATTGAATACACTACGAGAGCATAGGGAATGCTAATTATGAAATTGTTAATTAATGAAATTTTCTAGGATTTTTTTAGTAGTTTATTATAATATATTTAAACAAATGTATTTTTTAGTTTTAATTTAGGATTCAAAATAGAACTTACAGCAATTTGTGTATTAATTTCCATCGTAATATGCCGAGTGAAACTCGAGTTACAATAGAACACACACTCAAGATTTGCTGATATAACAAGCGTGTTATATAACATTTCATGCAAATGCATTTCCCCGGCATGTTACAAAGCTCTATAATCAGTTACATTGCTCTCTCCCCCCTAATTTGTAACGTCTGGTTATTCAAGACTCTCTATGTACGTAATAATATGGGGAGCACTATGTGGCGCCAGAGCGTAAAATAAAATAAAGACGACGTGCCAATTTCTGAATTCAGTTTTCAGTTTTCAGTTTTTGCCATTTTGTCGAGTGCAATAAATGCAGCAATGGCCACATCAAATTACACGCCAATTGCTAGACAAATTAATTGAATCGTTTGCTCTTCTCTGGCCCATTGCCAATAGCCAGTGTGCCCAGATATAGCTAAATAACTTAGCTGCTTATGCTCTGCCTCTCGATTGCGTGTCGCTGCACTTTGGCATTTGATTTGGACTTTGCTATTTCAGGCGAAATTCCAATTAAAATATCAAAGATAAACAAATCACGCAGCTCTTTACGATTTCACAATTTACCCAAAATCTTGCATCTAAAGAACATATATATGTATATATGTATATACATTTTGTCTGACCAATCCGAATTGAATTTTCGAATTCTATTTCCGATTTCATTTAGAGCTTATGGTGCATTTTTCGTAGCATTTAGCCTTTAGCTGACTTTGCAGAAAGAAAAGTAATGGAAATGACTTGTTGAATAATTGAAGTGGAAAAGAATTCGGTTGATGGCTGCAAAAAAATAGAGGCAAATTATTTGCAGAGCAAAGCATAAAAGACAGATATTAAGGCAGATATACAATACTACTTAAAGTGTTGCAAAACAGCTGAATTAATGTATTTTGAAATTTATTAGTTGAAAAACTTAAAAGGAGACCATACTTCATACTACTTTTACTGTTGTAGAAAGGCTGAAAAATATACAACTTACCGTGTTGCATAACAACTAAGAAAAATAAAATACCAAATTAAATTTGATAATTTAGAAAAATATTTCAGATAAGTTAACATATAACAGCAGCCACAAAATATAGAATTAATTGATTATAAAATATTAACTATTTAGAGAAAAAAAAAAAAAAAAAACTATTGTAATATGATGATAATAAACAGTGCAAAATATAAAGAAACAATTCGTAGAGTCAGCATACATCGTTTTCGTCACAAATGTTTGCAACAGTTTCTGTCTCACTCAACTCTTGTGCGTATTTCCCGTTCTGACAACTTCTATAGATCTTCATTTGACTCAAGTGTTTATTTGCATTGGAGCGCCATCAGGCTATAAACATTCTATATCTACTTTATATATATATGGCCGATTGTTGACGATTTCAGGAAGTGAACAAAATTGTCATAAAAGCGTTTGTTTGTAGGGCGAAAAAAACAAACAGAAATATAAGCAAGAGAAGAGAACTGTTGATGCAAACCAGGAAGTCGTCAGAAGACTAAGTAGTAGGGAAATAATAATAAAAATAAACGTGCAGTGCTTTCTGAATGAGTTTGGCAGAGATGGCGGCGCTCTCTTTGAGTATGTAGTTGATAAGGAATATTATTTAAGTGGTTGCAAATTAAGCGAAAATTTACTAGGAAGTTATATAAACTGATACAAACAAGTTGGGCGAGAGCTTTAGAAGATCATTTAGAACATTTTTGAGAAAGATGTATCCAAATTTTTCTGAAATAATTCCTTTTTTAAAATACAAAATACTCAAATAATTCAAATCTGTCATAAATAAAAATTATAATAATTATTTATATATATAAATCTATTTATTTGAAATTTAATTTCTTTCTTTAGCAAATCTTTATTTTTCAAGCCATTCCGTATTATCTGTAAATCAAATCTGAATAATTAATAAACAATTATTGTTCAGAGCATATAAAACCCGCATTGATTTTTTTTACTATTTATAGTTTTTTCATGTCTCGAGCTTAACAAAAGGAACAAATATAAATAAAATCAAAACAAAAGTCGGCACAGCTGATAAAAATGCGAATCTCGCACTTTGATTTGAGCGCCAAGAAAATATAAATAATGGAAAATAAAAATAAATCAAAAAACAAAAACAGAAAATGCCATAAAAATGGCATTTCATGCGCCTTGTCCCTGACCCAATTAAAAAGTCAATCATTTAACGCTATAAAAAGAAAAAGAAAACCTTAATAAAGAGCCGAACAAAGAGATAAAAAAAATGATCACAAAAAGGGCAACAACAACAACTGCCACGAAATTCCAATTGTGTGGGCCCTGTGCAAAGCAACAAAAAAAAAAACAGTTAAAAGTCGCAACTAACAAACCGGTTCGAGTGGCGCGGCAAGCGCGCCAAAAGCTGGCAGATGTAGGCAAAAAGTTGTAGGAAGCCTTAAAGTGTCTGAAATGTCGCCAACTTGGCAGGCTTCGGCTTCGGCTTCGGCTTCAGCATCAGCTTCAGCCTCAACTAGTCAACTGCAACTTTAGTTGGCAACGCGTGGCAATTGGCAACTTGCAACATTGCAACTTTGCAACTCATCTCCTGCAACAAGTTGCTCAACTGGACTCGGTAACGGGCCCAAACGCAATGGGGTCAGACGTGAAACGAACACATAGCGGCAAACTATGCAACAACAGGTTGATGTTAAAATACCCTAACCCGCGACATATGTGTAGGGTATTAAAGTGGATATAATGTTAGTATTCGATCTTGCTATCGATTTATATTACCTATCTTAACTATAGTTGAGCAAAAAAAAACAAATTTTCATGTTGAAAGATTATGTTGCAATACATTCTTATTGTGCTGGTTAAAAGATATAGTATGGAGATATAATACGTTAAGTTGAATCAGTTATATATGCATATAAAAAAAAAATAAAAAGACAAATATACATATATACAAAATTTTAAACAGAAAACTTTGTAGCAGCCACAGTTCACATAATTAGTTAAATAGTTGGATAGACAAACAGTCTCTTGAAGCTGATAAGCAAATGTATTTGTTGATATATTAATCATATTTCACAAGAATATGAATAATTTCCTCAGACATATTCTGAATCATCCCGCTATATGCTTTAGTTTACAGAATCTTCAGTCTGTTTTAAATGAGCAGAGCTTAATTTTAAGCCCAAATTTCACTAACAAATACATATTTTTGTCATATTTCAAACATTTTAGTTCAAACATTCTCATCTTAGCAACTTAACAAATTGTATAATCTGAATAATATATTTAAACAGGTCATTAGCATATATAACAGCTTATAAAACCAAATCTTTATTACGCTCAACAAGTGTTTAAATATAGGCAAAATTATTGATCAGCTGCGAATTGATGCGTTTGGCGCTGATGTAATGCGGAACGGCGCAGCGACTTGACACAGGAAGCTGTACGTGCATAACCTGTATCTGCGAGTTACAAAGATACAATCACACAGACAGGCAGACAGACAGACAGACAGTTGGACAGAGTTATCTACAGCTACATAATGGCATATGACAGACAATTGCAAATCAATTGAAAACGTCAATTTTTGGCGCCTGCTGCGCCAACTGGCTATACGACCTATATATACATACATCTAGATATACATGCATAAGTCTATGTAACCAATAAATATCGTTGGCTAATTTTAGCTCTAAATTAGCTGGTTTTGTCGCTAAAATTTAATTGCAAATTGACTAAGCAATTGCAAAAGGGTGTTATAAATAGAAACAGGCAAATCAATAGCAACAGTTTCCATACGCCGGTAAAGTTGATTTGGAAAACTAATTAGCAACAATGGAGGCAGATCTATTTAAAGGTATATATATATGTATGTATGGTAAATATTGGTTATATTAGGGTATACAAAAGGCTTGAAGTTTTGAGTTGGCAACAAGATTTTAAGCAAGACAAACTAAGGCAGCTTCTGAATAATATATGTATATATAATATATGTTATATTATCAGCTAAATATATATCTTTATATAGCACTTGCTTAATATATAACAATAACATTTAACAATAGAGCAACGTGGGGCAGTCTTAAATTGCTTGTAAAGTGATTGGATCACTAGAGCCTAAATATGGCAATCTTTATAATCTCAGCGTTATAGTGGATATTTATAAAAAAAAAAAAACCCTAGATAAAACCCTATATTTATTTACATAAAGTAACATCTTGTTGACTTTAGTAGATAAGTTTCTATATAACTGAGCCACGCGCTCAGCAAGATACACAAACAGATAAACAACAACAGCAGACTTTTCTATATATACATACATATACATACATATATACATATTGAGCTCTTATCAGTTAAAGCTATATTTAGCTTATCTCTACAGTCTCTCAATTACACGCTATTCAAATACTCACTCGGACTCTGGTAGAAAGTAATCGATATATTTCATAACCACTTCCCTAACGGGATCCTGTTGTTTGCCCGAAATACTTGGATACATATCGAAATCCATTTTGCTTGAGCTATTATTATTGATGTTGTTATTATTATTAATATTATTGCTGCCGGCTTCAGTTTTCATTATCGAATTGGGCTAATGCGGGTTAAGCGTTACACACTGTGCACTGCTGTCTTTCTTTTGGTTTGTAAGTACCGCAATGTTCGCTCAGTCTAGTCGTACGATATGCACACATACATACAAATGCAAGTAGTCTTTTATCTTTCCCCCTCTCTCTTTTCTTAAGTTCTGCTGTCTTGCACAGTGAGCGAATGCCTTTGCAATTGTTGTTTTTGCCTTTGTGACCTTTGTTTCACACAAAATTCCCAGCTATTTTATTTTATTTTAATGCGTTCACTTTTGTGCTTTTCTTTTTGTTTTCGAAGCCCTTAGAGAGCTTTTATGTTTCTTTTTGCACTTCGTTTAGTTGAAATTGTCTGGTATGACAACAACAGCAACGCTTGAAGAGAGCAGCTCTATTATTTTTATGCTGGCTGAGCGAGACGCGTTCACTATGACGCTCTCTCAGCCGCGCTATTCAGCAGAGCGACGCTTTCAATACAGTTAAATACGTATTCAGCAAGCAAGCGCTCTCTCTCTCTCACTGTGTTTTATCGTTCTCAATCACTCTCCCGTTCGCCGCGTTCAGTGAAAATGTAGAAAAATGCGCGCGAGACGAATATTTTTTGTGTTAAAAACTTTTAACTTTTAGCTGCAGTTGCAGTTGTGCAGCTGTGTGCGCGTGTGTGTGCGTGTGGGTGTGCGTGTGTGCGCGTACTAATTGTTTAGTTGCTTAAAGATCATTTACTGTGCGCCACAGTTATTTCATTTTTTTTCTCTCTTTCTCTCTCACACGCACAATTTAAACAATAGAATGCAGGCGGCGGCAACAAAAAACACAATTATTTTTAGCTTAAACAAACATAAAATAATAGAACGACAAAAAAACAAACGCGACGCAACCAAAAACAATGCCAAGCAACACAACAAAAATATTAATGTGTTTTTATCGTGTCTGTGATTTTTTTCGTGTTTGCTGCGCCAGAGCTCCTCAGCATAACTGAACGTTCGCTTTTGGTGGGTTGCGCTGCTGCTGCTGTTGCTGTTGCTGTTGTGTTCCGTGAGAGCGCTCGCTGCGCTGCGCTGACAAACAGACAGACAACAACAGCAACAACAACAAAGACATCCAGGTTACAGCAAAGAAGAATGACAACAACAACAGCGGCAGCAGCGACAGCGGCGGCATCGGCAGCTTTTTGGTGGTTGCTTTTTGAAGTTGCGGCGAAGCTGAAAGTTTACCAGCAAAAGGGCAGCGCAGCAGAGGCAGAGGCATCAGCAGCGTCAGAGCAGCGGCTGCTTAACTGCTTAAGCGAAGCTTGAAGTTTAGTTTACAGCTGCAGCATGAAACTGAACGAAAGCTATAGACTAACACACACACACGCATACATACAGAAGCGAACATACTCACATGCATAGAGCCACGCCACATTTGTGGCTCGTGCTCAAAACAAACAAAACAAAAACCAAAAAAAGGAAGGCGCGTGTAAACAAACAAACAAATCAGCCACAAACAACAGCAAAAAATGCCCAAAAATAAATCTCTTCTGTTTTTTACTGTAAAACAATTTATGTTAATGCCTGAGCAGCGCAGCTCTCTCGCGCACTCACACACACATGCAAAGCACAAAAAGCAACATGGCTGCTTGAAAAGCTTTTGCAGCTGAATAATGCAAGTGACAAGAGCGTAAACAAAACTTTGTCAGCAGCAAGCGAGAGAGTCAGAGAGAGCGAGAGAGAGAGTGCAAATAGAGAGCGGCATCGGCGCACGCACATTTAACGGCAAAGAACTTTTTGAAATTCAGTGAAGCGTCACAGCATCAACAATAGCAACTACAACAAAGACAACAGCAACAACCACACGCGATGCCACTTCAGGCTGACAGGTTGCCACGTTGTTGAAAAGCGAGGGAGGAAAATAAAAACTAAAACTAGACGTGCGAGTGCGAGCAGCAGACAAAGTTAATATAGAAGACGAAGAGAGGGGCAGCGACAGAGGCAGCGGTAACGGGCGGGCACTGTCAGCTACTGCTTGCCTGTGCACGTAGATCAGCTGATTTGCTTTATCTGGGACGCTTTGTTCGAGTGAGTTGCGAAAGCTTTTATGCTTGGCGCAGGGTGTAAGCACTGCTTGCACCGTGGTACAAGTGTAGCAGAAACTGGTATTTATGTGAATAAAATAAATTTATAAAAATCTATACTTTATTTAGTATTTTAAATATATCCCATGCCACCCTCTAGAGTGTCCCGCAACTTATTTTAAGCTTACCATACATTTTGCATAGAAACGAGATTTACGTTCAATTTGTTAGCGAAACTCACCTGCAAATAGAAAGAAAGAAAGGTGGAAAAATGCATTTAATAAGCGTATCTAATACAATTAATAAATATTTCGACAGACGTAGACATAATTACAGATACCCACACACATCTTCCGCAAAGCTCTCTTTAGGCCTAACAATTTATTTAATTTTTCTTTTTGTTTTCATTTCTTTCAGCTTTTGCTTTTCGCAATTTTGCTTTTTACGAGTTTGGGCCAACGCCAACAACAATTTCGAAAGCCCATTAAATGTTGAAAATTGCTGCCGGACACGCAGGCTATAAAATGCCTAAGAGTGAAAATGTGCGTAACGCTTGCAATTCAGCTGGAAAACAAATATACATACATACAGATGTATAAACTTAATATACATGCATATTATTTAGAGATCAAAATTGCTTGAATTGAGGGCGCTTAAATGGATTATATAAAAATTTTAAATTAATTTTATTATGAATGAAAAGAATAGGAAACTTGTTTTAGTTTAATATTTTGAATTTATAAAATTAATAAAAATACAAAATTTGAATAATACATTTTGTAACTTGTAATATTTATTTTATAGCATTTCTGTTAATTTTTTTGATTTCTTGAATGCAATCAGTTTTTTTTTCTTTTTGAGTTTATTTAAATGGAAGTGGGTCAGGGAGCCCGCTCGGTTCCACTATGGTAATTCTAAAAGCAAATAAAACAGGTGTTTATTTTAACATAAAGCGAGGATCTAAAGTATAAACAGTAGTGATTCAGTTAATTATATAGAAAAAATATTAAAATGGAATTAATGTGAAATATAATTTAATAATATTAAACAATAATAATAATGATAATCATAATAATAATAACAATACTAATAATAATAAAAATAATAATAATAATAATACTAATAATAATAATACTAATAATAATAATAATAATAATAATAATAATAATAATAATAATAATAATAATAATAATAATAACAATAACAATAATAATAATAATAATCATAATAATAATAAAAATAATAATAAATAATATTATATGTATATACGTATCTAATTCTATATAAAAGAAGGCAAAAGCATCCAAAATATAAGTTGTTTTCTATATCAAATCATTTATACAAATTAAAAATTGTATATAAAATATGTAAATTTTTTCCATGCATTACAATTTGTTTTTAAATTGTTTTCCAGGTGCAAATTTTAAATAACATATACAAATATAATTTAGCGCGTGTTTACTGTAGACATATACAATATCTTTTTTTTGCAATATTGTCGAAAACGCGTGCGAATTTGTTATTGTTGTTGTTGTTGTTGTTGTTGTGGGTAAGCCCAAGTTGTTGTTGTTTACTGCTAATGAGTGTTGTTTGCTGGTTGCTTGTTGTTGCCTTTTATTGGCCGTTAACAGCTGTTAAAAGCGTTGTTTATTGTCGATTGTTAAGGTTTATTTGCGCAAAAAAAAAACAACTTGTTTCTATTCGATGGGCACGCCCAATTAGCGAACACCCACACAGAAACACACTACATAAACATATTTACAAGTATTTTTACAGATATAACTAACAAAATTCATTGGCAGCAACTTTTCATTGTGCAACACTTTTGCTGCAGCAGCAACGCTGGCTGCAGTGGCAGCTGCTGAAAAGTTGTTGCATGATGCTGACAGCCATTTCCAGGCATTGTTTCGTTGTTGTTATGAAACATTAGCAACAACAACAGCAACAACAACAATCAGACAACAACTAACCAACATCTCTTAAACGGCAAATTAATCGCTGCCCGCAGCTGCAGCAACTGCAACAACTGCAACAACAACAACAACATAAATCGTGAGGCACTTTTCTTCTTTTTACTTTCGTTTTTTTTTCCTTCTATTAAATGCAACGTGCCACACAAAGTTGTATGCAATTTAATGCTGCTAGCAGGAGGCGGTTGCTTAGGAAGGGGGCGTGCCTGACCTCTGGCATGATTCGAAAAGCGAAAGGCAAAGTATTTTGCTTGAGTCTTTGCCTCAAGTTCAGTCCGAAGCGATGATTAAACATAATATGAAATATTAGAGAAAGAGGTAAGAGGGAGGGAGATATGGAGAGTTGATGAGGGAGCTGAAATGCTGTGTCTTTTCAGCTCCTCAAATTAATGTAAGAAAGTTGCCTAGGGTTCAAGTTAAAGTTCCTCTATTATCCTCATTCCCATCATAGTCCTCAATTTATTATCCATCATAAGCAAGTTTCTTTATATAACCAAAAATCGCAAAAAACACTTGATATTTTTGTTCCGTTCTCAAGCACCTCAAGATTTATAAACCTAATCCTAATGCATTCAGCTTCTCATTGAGCAACAAATGCTAACTATAATCTCATTTAAAGACTTCATTATAATCCCATTCACTTTTGCTCAGGCTACATACTTCTCTGATCTTCAAGATCTTCTCACCACATCCACTCACATTAATCTGCCTTCATCCAATTTAATGACACCACATAAAAACTCACTGCTCTTTCATCTTTCTTCAACATCTACGCAATCAAATCTTTTAATAACTTGCAACACTGGCGTCATCGTCGGCACTTGCAAGTGGAAGACTTCACAAAAAAAACCCGAAAAAAAAATTATGAGAGTAAATATTATTATGTTTATGCTGATGCGTATGTGTTTGTTTTTAATTGAGTCATAAACTGAACAAACGCACTGCACAGATAAAAGTAAAATATTTGCAGTGAGAAATCAACAAATATCATGCGACATGACGTCACAGAGAGATAGAGAGCGAGAGGGTGATACGACCATGAAACAAGCTCCAATGCCAAAGAGGTTGACTCAGTGCAAACGAGCGACACCCACACACACATCGATAACTAGGCCCCTCTTGTTATCCTCTCCCACTCTCCCTAGTTGAGCTATCAATTTGTGTGGAGGTTGAGTCAGTTTTCAGTCACATCAATTGTGAATAATGCAACTATGCACAGTAACAAAATGGATGAGCTTCAACTTGATACAAATTATGATTCGTTAGAGTATATAAGACGTAAGAAATTGTAACATAATTTATTTAAAATAATCTAATCATATATCATATGCAAGATTCTCATAGTCATTTCTGAGCATTTCTTTAAGAAGAAGAGATTTAATATTTTAGTTCTTATTTTGCAAACATATATTTTGAATCTTTATATAAACGTATATTGATTCTTTATATAAAAGTATATTGATTCAAATCTCATTAATTTGAAAGGAATTATAATTTGTTGTTTTTACAAAGCTTCATTATTTATTATTTATTATTATTATTTAATTAATATTATAATAATTTCTCGCAATATTTGCCTAAAATTCTTTACTGTGCATCACAATCAGCTAAAAGCTTAAGGCCATGAAGACGCGCCTTTGTATCGAGAGACAAAGTGGCGGCTGTCTTCAGCCAATCAACAACAGCAGCAATAACAACGTGTAGACGTTTATCGCTATCAAACATCAATCGTTATCAGCACTGCCCAGCTGTGTTGCAAAACGTTTTTGCAATATTAATGCGGGCAGCAACATCTGTTGTTGTTGTAACAATTGCGTTTAGCCATCTGCGTCGTAAATTGAAATGCTCAAATTGTGATGCTAGGCACGTATTGACCCGCTATAGTCTAGCTACCCTTCCGATACCCGCCCTCTACACTCACATGTTATGGCCTCCTCTTTGAACGTAGCGCCTCGCCCGCCCTTATATACCTGTTCGCTTGACTGCTATCATCGGCGCTTCACGTGCCGGACGAGCCGGTCAGCCGCCCCTTTTTGCAAGTGCCACGCCTTATGCATATGCAAACGTGTTTGTGTGCAGTTAAATCAATTAAAGCTAAGTGTGAGGAGTATTACAAATCAAGCTATACTATATATATTTTATATATACTTGAATATGTATATATGAATATGGATATGATAAAGTTAGCAATGGAAATTTAATGCGTATTGAAGATAAGCTATTTGTAGTGAGCTAAGTAAATGGGTTTATTGTCTAGTATTATATATTCGCAATAACTAAAGAAGCTCACTATAGGATATTATATGATGGATAATAAATATCATTAATATAAAGACTGTTGGTAAAACTTGTTTCCTTATCTATAAGACTTTTTAGTGCAGATATACCAATGTATATATGTATATGTATATAGTATTTATACTTGAATAGTTGCAAGTAGCATCTATCTATATCTATCTGTATCATATGTCTAGTTAAATACTCCTAACTCTATAGAAATGTCAAAATTTGACAGAAGAAATATCATCTAAGCCTCTATTTTCGATAATATTGTACGTATGATTATCTTCAAAGCCTATCTCTAATATGGCATATATATAACAAAAGAATCCCATATATCCTATGACCATCTTCGACCCTATGACCTATCCTAGTCACCAGTTTTTATGAAACTTGACATATATGCATCTACTGTAACACATTTTATAAATAATTTGCAAATATAGAGCTGACGAAAGCGATAATCAGCAGTTGTAAACAGAGATGGGAACTTAACCTCAAATTTAATAATATATTTAATTCGAACTTGTATATTTATATATACATATACATATATATTTTAGCTGATAAGGTCGTTTTCTTAAACAATCATCATACTAATATTATTGATGATTTAATTAAGCATTTATTATATTTTTGCACACTTTGATTAATGAATTTTCTATATAAATTTAATTTGTCTTTTGTTTTCGTCATGCCTGCTATTTGCTGTGTTTGAAATACTCTGTTTTTAAAGCACTTATGAGGGGTGACTAAGTTTAAAATTATATTTTATAATTAACAATCCATATTATTCAATTATCTAGACAATTATTTTCAAACTGCTGAATATTATTAATAAATACCTATAATTCATATAAATATATATAGTCCTATCATATATTACAGGGTATTTTTAGCTGTCTTTACTTTGATTCTCACAGCTTCTCACATGTTATTCCTCTGCTTTTGTAATCTTTAGAATATTTTGTTGTATTATTTTCTGTGTTGAACAAAAGATTTCAATTATTGCTAAGATAATTTTCGTTTTTTTGTTGTTAGCTGCTTTCAGTAAAAATAATACAAAAGTCAGATCTTTTGTTCGCAAAACACTTTTCGTCGCGGTGGGTGGCTACAACAACTACAACAATAACGACGACCAAAGGCAGGAATAACCTTAACCTTGACATTTGCTCAATGTCAAACTGTGATTAATTAAGTAAAAAGAAAAATGGTAAAAAATATATTTGAAATTCTCTTCAATCTCCTTTTTATACATTTTTCTAAACAGAAATTCGTAATAAATTTTGTGCGCAATTTGTGAAAATCGAATTGAAGAAATCAATAAATTTACCTTTTGAATTGTAAACACATTGTTTACCTTTTATTTTCCCTATTTTTTGACCAAATCAATAAACAAAAGCCAAATAAACAAAATCAAAAGCCGAAGCAGAACCAGATCGAGTGCCAGAAGGTAGGCATATATCATAAATCGAGCACAATAACAATTTGCTGCTGGGGCATGGAAATGTGGCGCCAGCTGTAATTGTTGAGTGGGCGGAGGGGAGGGAGAGTTCGTCGGCAGATTGGGGAAATGGGGGCCATGTGGCCGATTAATGCGAGTAGCACAATAGAAAAGCAACATATGTGAGTACATTAACAAGGTCAAAAAGGTGGAAGGTATATGAAGATAGGCTGGAAGGTACAATAGACGAATACCCTGTATAGTGTGATGAAAAGAAAGAGATAGAAGAAAGTCATGCATACTGAGCGAAGAACTGACATACTGAGGGGTACAATTTAGAGGCAGTAGAAATATAGACAGATAAACTATAGAAATGAATTGGTGTAAAGAGAGAGAGAGAGAGAGAGAGAGAGACACAGAGAAATAAAGAGTGAAAGAGAAAGAAAAAAAGAGATAGATAAGTTGATGTTTAGAGAGAGAGAGATACAGTGAGACAGTTAAATAATCCTTTCATTCTCTCTGTCTCTTTCTCTTTTGGTGTCTTTTTCTATCCTCAGTGTGTACAAAGGAACATATGAGATAAAAGTAGATATAATAGAGGGAGAGAAATAGTGCTAGAGAAAGAGAGATAAATAAAGCCCTTATCTGCATTTCTCTTAGAAATGTCTCTTATACGGTATCTCTATCTATTGTATAGAGAGAGATAGAAAGATAGATAGAGATAGAGATAAATACAAATGCTTTATTTATCCCTTTTTCTTACGCTCATTACTTCAGAAACTCTCTTCTTCTCTCAATTTTATAGGGTATTCCAAATGTAAGCCAAATAAACTTTTGCCTTTGTTGAATGAAAATAATAAATTTCATCCGCTCGATCGTAATTAATTGCGAAAGCGTCTTTTAGCTGCTGCTGTGGCTGTGGCTGCTGCTGCTCTGGGTTTTTGGTCAGAGTTAATTTCGACATAAATAAACAAATAAAATTGTTAAATACTTTTGCTTCTTCTTCGACGTGTTTTCCTGCGCTTTAATTTGTTTGCTGCTAAAATACAATAGCAACAACAACAACAACAACAACAACAACAAAAAGGCAAACATTTTGCAGGCCTATGGAAAACACAAACATCTGGGCTCGTTATAGAGCTTTGCATATCGGGCATATATAGACAACTATATTTATATACTATGTACGTGTGTGAGTGTATATAGCACACACATGCCAATCGAATTGACCATGAAAACTGTTTTTGCCAGCTGCCCAGGTGTGTGTGTGTGTGTGTGTGCGTGTGTTGTTTTTCAGGTGCGCTGCAATAAAAACAGCGTTATTTTGGTTTTACATTTTCCGTCTAGACAGAAAATCATATAATTTCTTTGAATGGAACTAAATTGTAAATTCTTGCATTCTACAATTTTAAGTACATTGTTTTCGCTGTGTTTTCTTTTTTTTTTTTTGCTCTGTTAATTTAAGAGGCATAAATCTTTATTAAATAACAATTTTGATTTATTTTATGGTACATGTGGCATGGTTTGCGAACCTGTCATATAGACTATATGTCATATAAGACTTTTCAGTCTTACGAAATGCAGTACAATCAAGAAAGTTATATAAATATAATATTAGCATAAATGTAAACCTCAAGTTGGAAGTTCCCTCATTATCTCCTCATTTATCTTCATTTATACCTTACTTAAATAATATCGAATCGTTGAACTTCTCACTATGAATCTTGTTTAATACTTCAACAATTATGTCAAATCGAAAATTTTCCCATTGAAGAACTTTTCATATGTAGCCGTCACCCTTTTGACCATCTCCGATATAATTTCGATTATAAATAAAAGTAATCGATAACATATTTATAAGCCGCAGCGCAGAAGCTTCCACCTGGAACATGTGTTTGCGTTTTCACGCTGCTTTTCCGACTGACTGCACACTAATCAAGCGAGTAAGCGTAAGAGAGAGAGGGAGGGAGACAGACAGACTGAGAAAAAGAGAGCGAGAGAGACCATGCAAGCTAAAAGCCTGCGGCACGAAAAGGTCAAAGTTCATCAAGGGGGCGGGCGAACGCGTGCGTTTACCTCTTGGGCCGTTGACACAAAATGCACAAGAAACAAATTTGAAAAAAAAAAAAAATACACAAAAACAAAAGCAACTATGAACGCCCATTTTGGTCGTTGGCTGGGCGTGGCTGGTGTTATTTGCTGTAGTCGAGTTCCACTTTAGATTGGCAACGGCAATCAAAGAGAGAGAGAGAGAGAGAGAGAGAATGAGAGAGGGTTTCGACTCAGTTCAAGGCGGTTCACTGATAAATAAAAAACTCAAATAAAAAACATTCTGTAGACAAGTTGGCAACGCCTTGCGCAAAGCTTGTCTAATTAGTTCGCATTGTTGCGAGTGGACGAGTGGCCAGAGGGGCGGCGCAGTAGCTGAGCTGTAATAAGTAGCTAAGTAGCTAAGTCTCTCTAAGTATTCAAGTATCTAAGTATCTTTGTATCTCTTCAACTTAATTTCCAGTTGCGTGGCATCTAATGCAAATGATAATAATAACGTTGCCACACTGCGTGAAATTGGGCAATCGAAAATGTGTGGCACGTGCGAGACGGCGCGTATAAGTATTACAAGATTTAGATAAGGAGTGGGTTGTAAAATGCAATAGCTACGCTGGAAGTGCCTCAGGAATATATATAGCTGATTGTGAATAGATTTAGAATGAGTATGAATGACTACGAAATACCCGGCATAAAAAGAAATTATTGAAACTGAACAAATAAATATATGTTTATATAGGAAATTATTTGAAAATTTTAATATATCTCAACGCTTTCTCTACTGCTTCTCCCTAAGTCAATAATATATTCTATATATATCTACAACTTAATAGGAATTTTTAGACATTAAATAAGATTGTTTAATATATAGACATATATGGTACATATATATATAACTAAGACAATTTCCCTTTGCCGTTACGTACACCCTTTCATAGCCTTACTACCCAATAATAATATTCAATTCGTAATGCAATGGCGAAAAAACAATCGCATATCGTTTATAGCGTTCGACGACTGCGCTATTCCAATGCGATAAGCAAGCGGGCCTCAATGTAATCGCCGACAGTTGGGGAGGGGCTGACAGAATGCTAAACTTGTGTGCTCGTGGCTTCTAAAACAAACACAAGCCACCCACAAAACGAGCGGAGTGAAAGAGAGAGACAGAGAGAGGGAGAGAGAAGGAGGTAGGCAAAGAGAGGGAGAGCGTGTGGTCAGCTTGTTGCATTTCGCTATAAAGCCGCAAAAGCTATAATTTTAATTTCTTGATTTTGCCGTATACCCTGGAATAAGTTAAATGTAGTAGAAGGAGTATACTCGAAGCGATCTATAAGTTTAAATGGAAATTTAATAGCATCATCCAGAATATTCCTTAAGTTAAATGTAGCAAAGTTTTCAGCTATTCTTATTCCAGCTTGTATTAGTTATTTATAGATTTAATAGCATAACTTCCCAGGGTATTGCCTAGTCGTGCCTCGTCTACACCATCAACTCTCGCTGTTTGATAATTGATTTTTCAGCGAGTTTTCTTGTGCGCTCTTCGCTGTCAGAAAATTTGCATTTAATGCACATTTCACAAGACGTTTTTATAATTTATTTAACTTTTATATTTTTTCTTGTATAATATTCGCATTAATTATGCAAAACGCTTGGAAATTAATTTGTTAATCAAAAATATAGAAAAAATAATAATAAAAGAAAATACATTTTAGGTCAGTTTAGTTAATCGAACTGATATCGTTTACAAGAGAATTCTTAAGCACTTCCCAATCTATCATAATTTGTTATTTGCGCTTTTCAACACTGGAAAATGTGGCGAGCATATGCTAAATTAATTGTTTAGACATTGAAAATTCACATAAACATATCAAAAGTATCATTTGCATATATGCATTAGTTATATTTCAAGGTGTTGAAAATAAAAATAACTGCGAAACTAATTAGCCTAGCGACGACGTTATGTAGGTGGCAATAATACCGTGAGTCAACACCCATAGCAGCGATAAGCACATTGAGGAATTTTTAATTCATATTTTAGATAATTTTTGCTAGAAATTTCTTGAACATGAAAAACTTGAAAAATGTTTTAAATGTTAGCTAGTCTCAGGTATCAAGTGAATGTAAAACATATGCTTATAAACAAATTATAATAGGTTGTTTATCGAGCCGCAATTGTAGTCTATCTATGTATATACCTTCCATCATAATACTCTTTTATGTGTCAAATTTGTAATATTAAAAACATGTCCAATACTTAATAGCATTATTTTCGACAGTCTAGGACAACTATAACTGGTTTTGTTGACCCAGTCGACTAGTTTTTTAAGTTTTAGAATTAAGTACTTTAGTATTTAAAGGTCAAAGTTGAACAGTCGAAACTCAATAATTCAAGCATTAAATAATTTAAAGAGCTGCATGAACATTTAAATTATATAAATGAGATGAGATGAACTGAAGAAGCGACAAAGATTCAGTAATAGAGACAATTAGATGAACTATACAATATAATATTTTTCAGTTATTGAATGTTTTGCTATTTATCTTTCTTAATAACATGAAATGGGAATAAAAATTGTAATCTTTAAAGCTTAGAAAAGTAAGAAAATACAGAAAATGAAATCGTCTTTACGTTTTACAACACTGTTTTCTACAAGTTACATGAAATCGAAATAGAAGTAGCTATCTCTTTAGCTTACGAACTATACAATTTAATAACTGTTCGAAAATTATCTTTGCTACGTTTTGCAACACTGTTTTCAACTTACTCTTCAGTGCTGAACATGCGCACCATATGCCGCTGCAAATATTGTGGCACACACTGCGGCGATGGCGGCGGTGTTTGATAGGGATTCATCAGAGTTTCATCGTCATCGAAGTAGCCCGACGAGGTGGAGGAAGAGGTGCGCGGATATTTGAGCATAATGGGCACGAAAAAGGTGAACAATAGCAAACAGCGACAACAATTACACTTTATTATGGCTGATATTGCTCGGTCGAAGCTCTTATGTGTCTATTTTTGGCACAATTTTTACAATTGACAATCAATTGGATTATTTCTCTTTATTATGATTTGATGTTTTCTTCAATATTTGTTTGTTTGACTTGTTATTTGTTTATGATGTTTTCTTCTCTTTCTTTGAATTTTTTTCTCCCACTCAATGGCATAAATTTTGATTTTATTGTGGTTGGGCACGCCCTAATTTGTAACTGTTATATAAAGAAATTGTGTTTTTAATTATTATTCAATCAGCACAAAAAGCGTGAAACAAAATCAAAACAACGCGGCGAATTGTGTGCTAAAAAATGTTGTTGTTGCTCTTGTTATTTACTTATTTATTTTGTAGTTTTGCTGATCGGAAATATCTGCGAAAATGAACGAATCGACACGAATCGCATTCAGCAATTGCTACGTTTTTGTTTTCTTTTTCTTTTTTATTTAAATTCAATTTCAATTTGTGCTTTTCGATTCTGTTTATTTATATAAATACACTGGCGCGCGCTTCTCTGGAACTTGTTTAGCATTGTGCCAAATGGCAACAACTAATATTTTATAAAAATTTAGCATTATTTTTATAGCAACGACATATATCCAACCGCGAGAGAATTGTCGCCTCTCCATCTCTGTCGCTCTCTTTCTCTCCCTCTCTCTCTTTGGTCAGCAATTTACAATTAATCAAGCGCTAAGAAGCGTTGACTAAAAATAAATATTAACAAATTAATTAAAAATATAAAGAAACGAGATTCTAATTGCGAGCTACGATCATATTAAGGCGTTGCATATAAGACTAGATAAATATCGTAAGAAGATATTGAAAGAGTATTTGCATTGACATTGATTGATACTTGGACTGTTTTCTAGATGACAATAAGGTAAATTTTTAATTTCTTATATTTAATAGTTGTCAGAGGCGAGATTCTGAATATTTGTGGCATTTACCAACACGGTTTCAGTAATTATTATTTATATAATGTGCTAATGTTAATGTTAACATTTAATCACAAAGTAGAATCATTATTAATTCATTATTCAACACTATATTTATAGATAAATTATCAATTTCAAATAATTAACACAAAATTAATGAAATTAATAATCATGTTTTTTTAGACCTCTTGAGATTCCAATTCAATTCAGATTTCTAGAAGACATATATACTATATTCACAATCTATATACCTTATTCACAATACTAACAGGCAGTATATATGTTGTTTAGCTATATCTCGTATAGATCATATAAAGTTTGTCTAGTATATTCCAGATTCGATACTCAGATTTGATTTTTGCGCACAATCGAAGCCTTTTATAAGAATTTCAATCAGCATTCAGTTTTTTTCGAGCAATTTCCATATTTTCTACGTTTCTCAACACTGTAAACTACAATAAACAAAGAGATGTTGCTTCGCTGCCTAGTTATTTACGTGCCGAATGCAAAACCAATTGTGGAAGTACCAGCGAAAAAAGGCAAAATTCATAGACCCAAAAAGAGCCGAGGCAAACTTAAAAATTTATACCACAATTCGTTGCGTTTACGTTAGGTTTTTTTTTTTGTGTTTGTGTTTTTTGGTTTTTTCTCTTTCTATTTTTAGCCAATATTTAAATATGCGTAGACACAGATAGAAATTGTGTATCTGTGTGCGTTTGTACAGCGGCAACGGCGCAACGTGGCGACTGTGTGAAAGAAACTCAGCCTAAGCGCAAGTATCTCGCCGATACACAGATAATGATACTCTCCGTGTGTGTGCGAGTCGGCAGTAACAAGGTCAGGGCGTCGCACAACAGCAACAATACGAACAAGCCACAATTAACACACGTCATCGATCGTTCGGCTGCTGTGCGGGCTACTTCAGCTGTTAGCTGTATCTGTATCTATATATTAGCATTTGTATCTGTATCTGTAGATGTCTTGCTATTTGTAGCTGCTTCTGTTTGGCGCGCACGTTCAACTTGAATTATAGCAAATTGTTTAAACAAATACTCGAACACCAACAGCAACAACAACAACAACAACATCGATAGCAACAACAACTTTTTGTTCAACAATTTTTATTTCTGTACTTTTTTTTTTTTTTTTTGATTCTCTTTGTCGTGTCTCGCGCCGGCGACAAGTTTTTGTTTACTGAATTCGAACCGAAAACTGATTTTTACAAAATGCGGCGCACAAAATCCAAAAACGGCTGCGGCGTCTACGCCGGCTACACGCTCGCCGCGCAGCCAACGTCAGCAGCAGCTGTGACGTTGCCGCCAATAAAAAAAATATGTATTTTTCAAAAATACACAAATATTTTTTACTCTCTCATTTTTTCGTTTTTTTTTTTCTCTGTTGGACTTTTCTGTTCAAGCTAAACGAAAAATACACATTTTTCTGGGCGCCAAATTTGACGATAAGAACGGCGACTGCGACGCCAGCTGAGGCAGCGACGGCAACAGCAACAGCGGCAGCGACGTCGTCGTACGATAACCACTAAGAGTACTTAACATCTATGATTAGTTAAAAACAAATATGGAGTGTTGAAGTTGCAGCAGTGTACGACTATTGAATGCTCTAAAAAGGGAGTTTGTTTATTGCTTTCGATTTGGAGTTGGGACTTTTCCCTATACACTGAATACACGAATAAATATAACTAGGGAAATGGCTTAAGCATATCAAAATTGAATTATTTGCATTCTTAACATCATTTTATATAAGCAGCATATTAAATTTGAATAGCCTACTTCTTAAACTTTACGAGATACAGAAGAAAGAAAGACTCGAAATCATTTTTCATTCATGTGAAAGGAAGTAATAGGTGATATGTATTAGATATAATACAAATATTTTATGAGTATAAATAAATTTCCTTCAAATCAGTAGTTTTTGAGATTGCTAATAACCGAATAAAGACTAGAACTTTTCCTTAATCATATATTCGTACTGAGCAAGTCTTTATATATTCCTTTATAACCAACTTTCTTTTCCCTGTCACATACCCCATCAACCAATTAATATGCTCTCACTTTATACATTTCATGTTCATTATATCAAGAGCACATTCCTGTGGTACTGACTGAGGTAGAGTGTGGTCTAGCTGCTTGCGACAAAGAACCTTATCAAATCGCGATCTAATCAGCGCGATATGATAATTAGCATTTATATGGATATTACTATTCTGCTCTGTGTGGCTCTGTGGGTGTGTATGTGGGTGTAACACTGAGTATTGCTTGGTTTGCGTGGTTTCTGTGGTTTAGTCAGCCCACAAAAAGTGCTACTGGTTGATTGAAATGCAATCATCATCAATTATGAAGTGTTTTAAATAAAGGAAATTGTAAAGAAATATCGTGGAGACTGAGAAACTGCATACATATGTATATACTATAGACTTTATATGCTTTCTATAATATTAAAATTATGCAAGCAATATATATATATTTAAATTAAAATACCTAATCAAGGAACAACCTGTTATGCATCTAAGACTGTAATTAGTTAAGTATGATATATGATGTGATATATTTTATCATTCAATTTTTTTTTTAGCAAAAGCACAAGAGTTGATTGTGAATTATGGCTTAGTGACAGTTCAAAAATATAGAAAAAATTTAATATATTTTTAAGCCATAAATAAATTTGTTTCATAGAAGCATTTGTCGCAAAGCAAAAACATTTTGCTATCGTTGATATATAAACAAGTCAGTAATAAGAATTATGGCCCAGTGGGTGGAAATAGTTGAACGGGCAACGGGTTCAAGTTTAAGATATATAATAAATATATATTAAATTTATATTTAAGTGGACAAGCACATCAATCTTGATTGATATATGTATGTGTATGGGGTATTTAATAGAAAAAAGATTGCACTAAAAAATCAACTATTTAAAACAAGTTTATGAGAAACTGAAGAAATATTTTATAAATATTCCTTTGGAAGAATTAGTTTCAGGAACTTCAATTATATCAAAAATAATATTTATACAAAGATAATATAATTATTTATTATTATTATATTATATTATTATATATTAAACTAATTCAATTCTTTAAAATAAAATATCTCAACTTAACTATCAGATATAAAACAAATCCTTTGAATACAAAATGTATTTACTAGCAATCAAACTTAACGTAATTCGAACACAATCCATTATATATATACACACCTTTGCTGTAAGCGCTATTATGTCAATCAATATATCACCTAGAACAGCTGAATAGCAGCATTTGATAAGCGTGTGCCTGATTACAAAGCACTTACAGCAATAAAAACAAAATAACAAAAGAGTAAAACTAACAACAGACGTCATTTGAAATCGAAACAAAAACGCATTATACATCGTATATGCAGCGCATCAGCTTTATATATATATATATATATATATATATATACCTATATCGTTTATATCGCATGAATGCAACGACTTACAGCTGCTGCGACGATGATTATCATTAATTTAACCTGTTGATGAAAGCAGTTTTCCGTTCACGATAGCCACACTCTATCGTCGACATTTTATTATGTGCCAAAAAACCAACTAAATATGCACATGGACTATAGTGTGAGGAGTATGGAAAATCGGCATTAAGAGGGGGACGAGCGCTAATTGCGAACAGCGCCAAGTGTTGAGTTAGCGTGAAATTTATCGCTGTGAACGCGTCGAAAACTTAGCCAAAGCAAAGCGCAACAAATGAGATTGATATCAACAATATTGATTGACTGGTCAGATATCCTGGAGAATTGAAATCAAAAGTGCAGAGAAGATGGAAAGAGTTAACTAAAGTATTTGGAATTTCTTATGATAAATTGAAATATCTTTTAGAGTGAGTTACCAGAGCAGAAGACTTTATATATATTTAGCAGATAGTATATGGAATATGTATAGCTCTATATAGAGAATAAACTATATTAGAGTTTCAAACATAACAGATATTATTTCAAAAAGTAAATCATTTACTGTTATATATTGAGAATTCACTTAGCTTTATCAGATTTTTGCTGCATTTCAGGTCATAGAGAAGTACTCTTGGGATATATAAAATATGATATATAGTATATAGTAGACAAATATCTGTATATACTGAAAAAAGAATTATATAAAGCTCTAAAGCAACAGAAAATGTATGCTATATACATATCTAATTCAGAATCCACTTTAATTTCTTGACATACAAGTATACCTCATATATGTACCATATATATTTCTAAAACACATACTACTCTCTTTCACCTTCCATCGTTTACAGGGTATATAATGAGAATGTGCAGCATGCACGGCTCTGTGTGCCTCTGCCTTTTTGATTTAAGAAAATTGCTGCAGCGGGCCACCTGCGCGTATACGTAATCTAAATTTATTGGCTCATTAGAGAATTGTGTAAATTTCGCACGTAAGCAAAGCCAAAGAGAAACAAAAATTTGTATATATTGGCACCACTTTTTTTTCTAATTGGCATTTAATTGCGATATACGTATGCTAAAAATATACGCTCGAGTGAGTGAACAAGTTTATCAGAGACGGCAACAAAACAAAAGAGTAGAAAGTTCCAAAAGAAATGCGAAATGTTGACAAGCTGTCTGAATCATTATTCAACACTGTCATTGTCTCGTCTACTTTCCCTCTCTGCTCCTTCCATCGCACTTTGCTCTGCTCTTTTGTTTTTACAGCACTTACAGCAGCTGAAAGTCAACATTTACGAGACGTTTTTAACTGCGGGTCAATATATATATATAACAATATATATATATATATATATATATATATATATATATATATATATATATATATATATATATATATATATATATATATATATATATATATATATACATATATACATTTGTAGAGTTTATGGAACCATATCAGTTAGGCTGTGTTTACCGTCCACTGTTCTCCAGTTCGAAATACAAGAACAAACTTTCAACTTAACTCGAGTAAGTGAACTCGGACTCGAAATGAAGTGTTTCGTTTGTGTAAAGCTCTTTCGAGCGTATTTGCAATGAGGGCTTAGTATTGGTAAACACATTCGATCAGACGACATAACGGTAAGTAAGCAAATATTGTAAAAAGCAAGCGTTGCTGAGATAACGAAGACGCACCAAAGCGCAAAGTTTCCAAGGAAATATTTAGTGTGGAAACTCTTTCCAAATAATATTGAGTAATAAATTAAGTAAATAGGGCAATATTGTAGATGGTTAACTGAGTTGAGCAACACTGTCAAGGTGTTTACTGTATATATAAGTAAATGGGATGAATCTTTAGTAAAATTTACTAGCTTGAAGCATAAAATATGTTTATAATGTTGCCTAGCTGACGGAACAAACACTGTTATGTTTATTGTGCAACACTGGAAAGTGTTTTATTGAATGGATCAGGTTAGATCGGCAAAATCTTTAGAAAAGGAGACGACTTTGAAATCTCCTATCTTCTATCTTCTATACCCCTTATCAGCAATGTCATACCCAATATATATATCCATCAATTTGTCCATAAGCGCACAAATACAGTTCTTTATACTTACTACTGGGACCCCACCTCAGAGCCTTTATACATAACTCTAGTTAAACTATTGAAATGAATGTTATCGCTCACCTGTAAAGAAATACAAAAGTAAACAATAATTAATAAATGGCATTAGAGTTAAAATTAAAATGCAAAACAATAGGGAGTGCATGACTTAGAAATACCCCACATTATATATGGTAGATTTATATTATATTATCAGAGTATCTTCTTTAGTACATTCTTTGTAGATTCCCTTTTTTTTTTTTTGTTTTAGCACTTCCCATTTTACATTAGAGCATTACAAATTGCTTAAAAATGTTGTCAAATTGTAATTTGAAGACGCAAAAAACCGCAGCGAATCTATAGTAGATGCCTTTAATTAATTGGCGTGTTTAGCGAGTGGCAACAGCGCAAAGCCAATCGAAAATTTATAAAAATAAACCCAAAATCGCAGACGTCAAGAATCGAATGCATTTTTGGCCAACAGCCATGCCGGCAAAAATCTTGTCAATGAAATGTTAATGCGAATGCAAATATACAAAAATAAATGCATTAAGAATCGGATATAGTTTTCGAGCCAAGTGCGAAGTCAGCTGTGAAATGAAAACGAAAATGAAATGAAACTTGCATCTAGCTGGGGGCAGGTGTCGGCTGGCTATTATATAAGGCCATATATAGAGATGCTTCTAGTGGATTTTCCTCGTATTCGACAGACTAAAATATTTACAACAATTTTTCATCGGCAGTCATCTGACAGGCGTTGAGTTAGTCATGTTTTTTTTTTTTTTTTTTTGTGCCCTGTTCTTGTTTATAATTGAAAATTCTTTCTACTCTTCACATTTCACATTCGAAATGTCAAAAAGTGGGCGGACAGTTAATTGATGTCTAGAACATTTTTTGCTCACACAATTAGTGACCATGGCCTTTGTAGCATGAATTTTATTTAATTTTTTTTTTGCATATTCTTCAGATCCATCACGGGCAAAGTACAAAGTGTGAGGGATTTTAAGGAATTTTCTTACATAAGGTTTCAAGTTACTTAAAAAATAAGATGTAGATAATGAGGTGGTGCTTTTCGCACAGAGGCTTTTAAGTTACTTAAATATAAGAGGGCTTTGCTCTTGAGTGTAAAAATATATTGCAGAGGCTAACTAGGTATAAACAATTTAATGTATAGCTAGATATAGATATATAGCTAGCTCAGATACATCTAGGGGTTTATATCTATAGGTTTTTATACATATTAGCCATGTCTGGCTTTACTTTCCCAACACATCTCTACATTAATATAAATTTTGATGGCACTTCTCTTCCTATGGCACTTCTGTCCTATAACACATCAAAGTCAACAAGAGTTCGAACTGCCTGACTAGGATTTACGCTGATCTCTGCGAAGAGTTTATATTCCAGTTCATTTATACATATTTTCAAAATGTTCATGATAGTAATACGACAGTGTCTTCTGTGCATATTGTACTTTTAATTAAAGTTAGGTTTTGTCAGTTTAAGGTAGGTTACAAAACTGTAAAAATTACAAATTCCAGTTCCTCTAATACCAGCGCTCTTTTTGTAAAAGTTATCCAAGCTACTCTCCATATATCTTCTCTCAATATGGTTCGTTCCTCTGATTTTTTTCTGAAATATTCGCATTGAGTGGTGTCTCAGGTATCTCATGTATTTTGGCCTCCTCGGGTACATCCTTCATTTGCACTTTGCCCACCTGAACTTCGATTACCGAATTGTTAGGATCGTCGTCTTCAAATGCCGATCTAATCAATCCTACATCCGAGCTATCGAATGTAATATTATTGTCATTGTCATCGTCATTGTCATGATCATTATCATTATTATCTATCTTATCCACATGATCGATATCCTCAAAGCTATCCTCTATTACGCCTTTTTCAGAGTTAACCAACAAATTATTTTGTATCTCTTCCTCCTCGTCGACTAGGACTCCAACCATAGGATAGTTCTTGTCGAGCAGTGCATCCCAGCGAGATATATATTCATCGATTGTCTCGCGCGGCTGTAGAGCGCGCTCCAAATATTCAGAGAAATTCTTCCCGGCCACACAGCCCAATACGCCCTGTGGATTAAACTCTTCCAAGCCAGCCGAGACATCATAGATCTTGCCCTTGAACGCAATCAGAATCCGTCCATCACGGCGTGTGCCATCATAATCGAGCAATTGATTGGCCGTCATTCGGGTAAAAGGAAACGGTGGCAACTCTGGCGGTGGCGGCGAACCCTCATTAGGATTCTTTGGGCCACAAACAGCTTTCTTCAACTTCTGATAGCAGTGACAAAATATATAGCCGACCACAATCAGACCGAATATCAAGAAGGCGCTAAATACTGCACTTTCTTCAGCCATGTTAGATAAATATTATTTATAAATTTATTTTTTGGAAAAGCGGAAAAACTTATTTCGAGAGCATTACGAGATATAATATTTGTAGTTTGGGTGTGACTAGTTTTTTCAAAAGACTACAGCTACTTCACAAATTAGAATATATTTTCAAGGCCAACCTAGAGCTGAATTTTATTTGAATCTTTACCTTGGTGTTAAATTAGAAAAGTCCATATAAGTATTTTATGTAAATTATATAAAGTATTGTTATACAAAATAATTTAAATTGGGCTTTAAGAATTCAGTGTTTGCACTTCCTTAAAATATTGTTAATTCAAACGAAGATTTGATATTATATATTCCTGCAAAAACTCTTTCTGATTTAGCATAAATGATTTACTTTCATTATTTTTTTAATGCAATAAAGCTCCGTAAGATTAAAGAGACGGCCAACTATAAAATTTACTTAAGGACAGCTTATTGTCATATAAAACATGAATGGAACATGATATTTTACTACTTCAAGTAGAGTCAATCATATAATCATATTGGATCAATCGATTTTTCCTATATATACCAATAATATTTATACTGCGAGTTATCAATTTTTTAAACCTCTTAAATTATTCTGATTTATTTACACTTAACGACAAAAAACTCAAGTCCAACAAAATAAATAAATAAATAAACATGTTAATTGCTGAATTTAAATGCTTTAATTTTATTATTTAAGTTTTTTTTTTCTTTCTTCGGTCTCCACAGTTGACAGCTGCGCAGTGCGTAGAATAAACAAATATTTGCGTTGATAACAGCCAGCGAGTCGTCGTATCAAAATGATATCAGGCCAGACAAGTGCCACACGGCACAGCAGGTGATAATGGCAGCGAGAATAACAGGAGTTCAGAAATGCGAGCACCCAAACCAACTGCCTGACAATGTTTTCAAAGAGAGTGAAAACGCGAGACGTTGATATGAAGTGTACATATATATTTTTTTTCTTTATTATGCAGTTATCAGTTGATTAAATATGAATTACACATACAAATAAACAAGCACAGAGCGAGAGAGACAGACACATACAAACACAAGTGTCATATGATAAGCGCCAGCAAATATAAAATACATATTTCATATACAGGGTGTTGCATTCCATTAGGGCAAAACAAAGGTTCGAGTTAAGGCCAGGCTAACAATGTAAAAAGAACAAATAAAACGGAGAAGAATGTGTTTAGCTAAGGGCTTAAGCAAGTGTGCAACAGTAGCAGCTACTGTATATGTGTGTGGATAAGACTCTTATAGAGTATCTTAGAGCTCTCTGAAGATGAAGATGATTAGGTAGGATTAGTATGCATAGCAAGATGCCCTAAATAGAAAAGAAATATAAAATATCAAACCAGAAAACTTATACTAATCCTATACCAGAAATACCCTATCATCTTCATCTTCATCGATTTCTAAGATGCTCTAAAACATTAATCTTGAGATATTACTTCGCTTTATGTTGGATAACATTCATATTAATAATTATTTCGAACCGTTTTTAAGTGTTTTAAAGGAAGATCCTTAAAAAGATTCTATAAATATTATTCAAACTAGAATATATATAATATATATTTATAAGATATGAAAGGAAAAGTCATCGAGTCTATATGGCTACCGATTTTCTAATATTCTTCTTCAATCTGCAACCTAATATATTGTCTTCTATCTGTAACAATATTGGACAACAAGTAAGAGTGCTTGAGTTGGGAGCGTCCGTCTTTCAGATACCCTGCGAATAGTAGGTTACGAGATCGCTGATTTCAAACAAACAGATGGGAACAGTTACTTAGGTCTTCGTCTTTTATAACGACGCCTTTTTCTGTCTTCTTTCTATACCCATTTCCATTTCATAGACTTGGCTACTAGGATAATATTCCATAATATCGTAAACTTCTCTAGTCAAAATGCAAATAAGCTGCTTATCATATATACATAAATTCATTAATAAATTAAGAGATTCAAGTATTGATTATATAATATTTATATTTACTTTTTCATATTATACGTTCAATGTATATTTAATGGAACATGACAAGTTTTATTGTTCGCACAATTTTCTGTAGCCAATTTCAGTTTCCATGAACTTTAGGATTGAACTTGATAAATACACATATACCATATACATATATACACATATGTCTATATGTACAAATTTATCATTTATCAACAATATTGTTTATTCCGATTGTTAACTGTAGCTACACGTTGTTGTGCATTTTACTTACCCAATAAAATCTTTGATAAAACAATAAACCTTAAATAAACCGCGATCATTATTCAGTAAATAGTCGGGCTGTATGACGGAGGCGGCCATAAGGCCAATGTTCGATTGCTGTTGCTGTTGTTGTTGTTGTTGCTGTTGGTGTTGTTGCTGCAGCATTGTTGCTGCACTGCTGCTGCTGCCACTGCTGCTACTGCTGCAACTGTTGCTGCTAGCCGCCATTTTGTTGGCTAACGACGCAGCCATTTTGTAAATTTAACATGCATGTTAGCAGTTGCTGTTATTTATTTTTCGCTGTTGTTTATTGTTATTGTTGTACTTGTTCTTGTTGTTGTTGTTATTGTTATTGTTGTTGTGTTAGCCGTGCACTTTACATATTGCAACTGTTAACCGCCAGGAAAGAAATTGTTTACGTTTCAAATAAAACAACAAAATCAAAAAAAAAAAAAACAGAAACAAAAATTCAATTACAAAGCAATTGCCAAACATTTTTCAATCAATGGAAAATTGTATTAAAAAATTGCCAATTCTCATTTGGAGCAGGTGTGCGTGTGTGTGTTTAGGTGTGTTCATGTGTGTATGTGTGTGTGTGTGAGTGTTGATAGGCATTGCATGCTTCATAATCAGAGACATTTATTCATATGAGCCAAGCATTTAATTAACATTCCGTTTGCCTCGTTGCGAGGCAATCATAAATTACATAGATAGAGAAAGAGAGAGAGAGAGAGGGAGGGAGAAAGAACGTGTGTAAGCGCGGCAGATAGCAGTAAATAGTCGCGTGTATGCTCAGCCTGAGACACTACTGTAATACAGTCGCATCCTTAATAATTGCATAAGCTTGAGCTCAATGCATAAAACAGACGCAGCTGACTTGTTGTCTGAAGCTTTAAAGCTGACAAGTGTATCAGATGTAAAGCTTTTTAAGCAAAAAGCTTACAGAGACTTATGGAGTGTATAATACAGTTGCTATAACAATGATGATCATATGGATTGAAAGATATAGAAGTTATACAAGAATTGAATTTGTTTTATAAAAATGTGAAATAAATCGACCGATTTTGAGGTTCCTAATATGGAACTATTATATATAGTCAAATTGAGCTGTCTTTACTGTATAGGTAAATATATAAAATTGGTTTTAGATCTGAATTAGAATTTAGAAATAGAAACGTTCAATAGACTTTCAAAATAAGCTCATAGAGTGAGCCTTTGTTCAGCGAATTGCAGTTTTTATAGCAAAAATTATATATAGCTAGCTAGTTTCTCTTGAGGCACCCTACTATATACACATACACACTCACTAACACACAGACAGACAGAAATATGTTGATTATTTTCGAAAAACTTGGTCGTTAGTCAGCACAGTCAGGCAGTCACTCAGAGAGGCAGTTGGCAACGAATGTCGCACACGTTGACAGTTTTGTTTTGGAATTATGACAGCTAGGCTGTCAAGTGCCACGCCCCCGCATCTGTGCAGTTGTGTCAACGTGCGACTTTTACAAGTGTAAAACACAACAAGCAACAAGCACGAGCTAAATGAAAAAGATGTTGCCGCAATGATAAGGCGTGCGGCCAACACCAAAAATATGAAAACACGGGAGAAAAAAAAACTAAAGAAAAACATTGAAAAAGAAAAATTGTGTTTACAACGAAATTAATTAACATATTTAATTAAGGCAACAACAAGCTGAAGCACACGTGCTTTAGATGCAAAATTAAATCAACCAGAGAATGTAAAAAAAACAAAAAAAAAATATATATAATAAAGTAAATATATTTATAACCAAGCACGAATGCTTAACTATGGATAGTCGAAGTTTTTGTACCCTTAGTGAGATTATGGCTTGGAAAAGTAGTAGAAATACCCATGGTAAAATTGTGGCTTAGCAGAGATTCTATATGAACTCAGAGCTATTTTTTATGGTTAGAATTGTGGTATATAAATAGTAGTTTGAGTTTAGTGATATATCATATCATATTATATTTAAATTTAGTTTGTTTTTTCAGTTAGTTAAAGAACTATAATCTCTAATTTAATACCAGTAGCTAATCTCTTAAACGAGGAAGTTCTCTTTCACATCAAGATTTTGTAAAACCCTTCAAACCTATATAAAAGCTTATAAGATTTAGGTTTTCTTGAAAGCTTTTGACAATAAATAAAAGGCAATTCATATAAATTGTAAATATTTCCTTATCTTTCAATTTGTTATACCTCGATTAATATCTCACTAATATATAAAGATTATATATAGAAATAGGAATATAAATAAGAAATAATATATATAATAATAAAATATAAAATATGTAAATTTAGAAGTTAATAAAATGTTTTTCTTATTTCAAATTTTAAGCTATCTATATGATATAGTGCTACAATACAACACGTGTCACATACTTTGTAGTAAATTGCAAATGCCCTAAAGGGTATAAAAAATGGTATATATATTTACATATTTTATTTTTATTATGCGGGAGTGTAGAACTGAAAGCAAGGCCAAAGTTGGCCCACTTGAAGGTTGTAGTCGAGGAGGCAGGTGCTTGTTGCTGGTGGACACTTATTAAACAGTCGAGATTTTGAAATTTTAGGGCCCTTTTTAATGAACGTTGAACGGGCTGAATGACGACCCTGACTTTGACTTTGACTCGGACCAAAAACAAGTCACGTTCTGAGTGTGTGGGCACTTGACGTAGCATTTGATGACTCGACGAGTGTGTGTGTGTGTGTGTGTGTGTGTTAGGTAGGTAGGGTTGCCAAGTGCATGACAAGTACCAGAGTTGTTAAGGCAAGAGACCTTGGACAACAACAGCACAAACACAGCCTCACTCGGCACTCAATTGAAAATGAAAATGAGCTTTGGCGCCCAACGTGGGACGAAGATCCTGCCATGGAAATGTATTCATAGCCAGCAAATCTCTATTCAAATGGAATGCACAACACAAAATACAAAATGTGTATATATATATAGGATATATGCGAAATGCTTCGGCTGCCAAGGCTGCTTGCTCGCCCACACGTTGACAGGGCTTTTGGCCAAAGGCAGCTGAAATTAAGAATTTCATATATACTATATGTACATGAGAAGGACATGCCAGTTCTGACAAGGATAACCGTACTTGGCGTACGAGTCGTGGGTGACTTTTACATCTGTATATATAGCAGAAAAGTGAAGTCTCAATGGGAAGTTAGCTTTGGGCTAATGCCATAAATAGGTAGCACAGCAAATTTAGTAACTCAATCCACTCATAGATAAAAGATTAGCTGTTAAATTAAATTTATATTAACTCTTTTTGTGTGAAACTAAGTGAAGACTGACTATAGAAATTTTAAATAATGGTACAACGTTATAGTTTGAGCACAAAAATTGAACTGACTTTATTCTTTAAATCCTTCTCCTTAAATACCTAGTTTGAGAAGTAAGAGAGGAGCATCTCTCAAATACATTGACATTTCTTAAATTCTAACAAGTGTCCTATGCAAACACTTGAGTTCTATTTTAGTCTTATCTTATTTCAGGCGTCTCTTACGAACATGAAAGAGGATCACACGTACTGAATTTTGTAATGTTTGGTTTACATTATCTTAAGGGTCGTTTACGTTTTGTAATCTATTTTTATGTTGTCACCACATGGCGAGATCTGTGTTCATGCTTGAACAGAAATGATCCTGTGAAGTATACGATTGACCTGTAGAGAATATTCATTTATTTTCTGAAATATTTTTTTATCAGAAGTATAAAAAGTTAGCTTTGAGTGAATCAATTAATAAGTTCCTATTGAGTAAAATGAAAGTCCTTCATACCAATATAAAGCACATGAAAGCCTTTAATGTGATTGTAACTTTTGGAGCTCTTACTATTGAAATACTCTTAACTTTTAGCTCCCAATACTTAATATTTTTAGCTATCACGCAGCCAGCGTCTGCTAGCCGAACTACTCCAGTAAGAGGAGGACTCTTGAAATATGTAAGCTATTTATTGAATTGAACAGCAAAAGTAGTTTTCCATCCCAAACGACGTTATTGCTCAAGTTATATATTTCTATCCACAAAGTTACGCATAATTTTCGCATAATAGACGAAAATAGCGAAAATTGTCAAAGGACTTGCCATATATAAAGTGTGTATGTGTATAGGGGTATATGTATATACGTCTCTCTATGTGTATATGCTCGAGTCATAAACGCATTGAAGCGTAAAATTTATGCACATCATAAAGGAGCCCTAACGCAGGGGGCAAAAAATCAAGGCGTTGAAAGCGCGCATTAAACGGGAACAACGAAATTATGCAAACTACAAGCAGCAGTAGAAAACTGTATCTATGTGAATTGTATCTGTGTGTGTGTGCGTGTGTGTGCTACGCGTCATTGCGCTGTGGCACAATAAAGCAGCAAGGACGCTGCCAAAGGACTCGTCAACGTTCTAAAAGCGCATTGCTGCAGCAACACAAAAGGGAGCAAAATAAAAATATATAAAAAAAAAACAGATTCCAAGAAAATGGGAAAAAAATTCGCAGCAGCTAGCGCAACCTTGACCTGAATATGTTGCATGTGGCATGTGGCATGTTGCATGTGGCATGTGGCATGTGGCATGCAGTGGCAAGTGGGCGGCAGCTGCAAGTTGGACTGCCACAAAGGAAATGTGAGACAACCAAAGCGGCGCACATGTTGGCATTTGAGTTAAGTTCTTTGTTGCAACAAGAAGAGGCAGCCGCAGACGCAGTGGCAGCTCTAAACTTACATCTCTTTGCACAGCACGTATATTTCATTTTTATGGAACATTATTAGAGTTTATTGCCACCGACAACAGCAGCAGCAGCAGCAGTAGCAGCAGCAGCATCAGCTGCAACCCCACATGTGGCAGACTCTCTTATCAAATTTCACTTTTCAATGCGATATTCTACTGCTCAGCTGCTACAACAAATTTTAATACATTTTCTTTTATATCTTTGTGGCACGTTGCGTATGAGCAATAAATAAGTGAACAGCACATAAAGCATTTTAATGTGACCCAAATAGTTGGAGGTCAACTCGATGCTTTCAGCTTTTGCAGCCATCTGCAGAGGCAAAAAGCAGATGTTGTTTTTGTTAAAGCTTAGAGATCAAAAGATATATAAGACTTATGTATTTTGGAATCTGTTTTTAAATGAGAGCAAATTGGGGGTACTATTAGAAAGAGTGTGTATCTATAATAGCTTTAAGACTTGGTTAAAAAAAATAATTTGTGATTTATTATAATATGTTTTCAATTTTGTCTTTACATTGAAAAAGAAAAAAGAAAACCTGATATGAACTGGATAAAACTTATCAGTTTATCAATAAAGTTCCATTTTCTGACATATTTGTAAAGCTTCATCAAATCTAACTATATGATCTCTAAGAAAGAACTTTATATACTATGTGACAGTAACTTAAAGTTAAATATATATGAAGTCTTGCCCCTATAGAATGTAAAAGCTCTCTAAACTTTAAATATCACATGAATATAGCTTAAATTTAATGAAAGTTTACTAATGAACTTAATTAGCTTTAAATACCACATGACTTATAGCTTCAATTAAATGAAAGCTTGCATCTAAAGCTTAACTAAAGTCATATGCATTTAGTTGTTTTCAGTTTAATAGACATTCGTATAATTGTGTTAATTAACTAGAGTTGCCAAAGTCTATTCGTTATGATTAAAGTCTAATTATTATTAGAATTTCCAATATTGTTATTGAGAGATTGAGAAAAGTCTCAGATCTTTAATGTAATTCGTAAATTCCGAACCAATTGAGTTAAAAGATTACAGAAATCTTGAAGCAGCTTCCAAATTTCTGTATTGCCTATGTAGGTTTTATGCCCTCTATCTCTAAAATAGATTTTATCAAGCTGAAACTAGACAACTTTTACTCAAATAGTTTGTTTAAGAAATAAGCTAAAGATTACAGACTATATAAAGTAGATCAAATTTTGTATAATGTGTATATACTTTTATATGTATGTATGATAAGTAACAGCAAAAACGTTTAAATTACCAAACAATCAATTAAGCAATACTAATATCAGTAACTAACACTAGCATTGCATTTCAATCACTATCTATAAAAATCACATCATCCGATATTTTAGCTCTATCAACAAACACTACTCACAGCTGAAATTCCCAACTTACAACTTGTAAATAGAGAAACTTTAATTAACTCTACAAAGTAAACCCTACAATTCTTCCAAGAAATCTTTATAGGCAGCCAATCGATACGATCTGCACATCAATAAATATCAATTGATGCCTTTCTAAGCGCGCTCCCCAGCCCAGCCCATAGCTAACTTTATCGCTTAATCCACTCAAAAGAAACCGCTGCGAGTCGATTTATTCCATAAAGTTCCACACAGCTGACGCAAATGCGAATATATACATATATAGTATATGTAGTCGTATAGAGATATATGTATAGATGCATGCGAAAAGTCGTGTCTTCTTAATGGGCCGCTGGGCCATTAGTTAAATTAACGTGTGGGGCAATCTTATGGCCGATGTTGGAGATCTACCTCAAGGGACGTGGCCGGCGAATAGCCTATCATCAAAGTGGGTAGCTCAATAGAAACAACAACAACAACAGCAGCAACAACAACAATTGAAAAATGTCTATAATAAATGCCAAAATTATCTGCATAGCAAAATCTCAAATTCATTTTCCAAAATGCCAAAACAGGCAAAAGCACAAAAACCGCAACAATAAAACTGCATTCAAGCGAAAAGAAATGAACAGCAAATAAGTGAACAACTTGAAAATACCCTGTACAAATACATATATAGATGTTTAATAACGACAACTTGGAAATAATCTGTTTGTTTAATAAAGAAGCAGTATAATAAGATATAGTTAAACTTTTGATTATAACTTGATAATTCCTAATGCAGCTATATGATATAGTGCTTCGATTCGATTGACTTTCATATATGTGCATACCAATGTAAATACTTGCAAGCTATACAAAGTTTGAATAAGTTAACTTTACTGTATTCACAGTTCATATAGTCAGTTATATAGACGATTTGGTTTGAAATTGTTTATACTTAATATTTATAGGTTTTGTATTTAAGTAGTCTTAGAGGTATTATCTGTAGAGGCAGATATTTCTGATGATGCTTTTCGATGAGCAAGTGATTAAGTGATACTATATACTTCTTCTTGGAGGTTAAGTTCTCGAGAATCATAGCATATCCTGAGTTTCCGAAGTTATGAGGGAATAACTTTTTGACTTATTCTTCCATGGAGTTTATTCTATTTGTATATTTGCTATATTCTTACCGTTCCTAAATTTTCTACCTTTGTTCACTTTATCATCATAGCCTTCCCTAACGAATTTCATGTCAATGTACAGGGTATTAAGAATTAGCAAAATTATTGCTTTTGGCTAAATCATCATAACGATCGTAATGATCATGAAAAGCTAATGTTTAAATTGACATTTGAGTTTGTCTCGATGGCTGTTGTATTATTCCAGCTGGCAATTTATTTATTTCTTTTTTTTTTTTCTTTTGGTGTAGGGGTGTGTTGACTTAGGTTGAGGTCACCCTGCCTGAATGTCAGGAAATGTGGTCAGAGTTATAAAAATTATTGCGTATACGCAGCGTCTGACAAAGGAAACCCAAAAAGGGGTTGTTCGCAAGTTGTTGTCGTCGTCGTTGTTGTTGCTGTTTTTGGCAACGAAAAATCCACAATGTGGAAATGAATGAAATCAACTTCAGCAATCAAGTGAGCATTGCGTAATCGAAAACGAAGCCATGAAAGATGACAATGGCGATGACGGCGACGACGTCGAAAACGACTACGCTGACTGTCAGACAATGTAGTTCAATATATGTATATATACCCTGTAATGGGGTATATTAGCTGGCAAGTGGAGATGAGTTCAAACAGGTAGGCATACTTAAAATACCCCTATGCAAGAGGTATGTGGAAGACATACAGTTAATTGGGAAAGTATTGACATATGCGAACCTACATCTATCTGTAAAAATTGGACAATCTCTGAGTTTAGCTTAGGTAGATCTATATAATTTTGTATTCAGGTACCTTGGGTAATATATAAACAATAAATTTTAATATTATTACGAATAATGAGTTATAACAAATTGAAATTTTAGTTTCTTTTATAAACTAAGCTATAATTTCCCAGGGTATTTTGTAGTCTCAAATCGCAAGCAAACATATTTAACTTATGCAAAACAAAAATAGAATAAGAAAGCCAAGTTGAATGAATGAACAGCAAGACACAGAAGAGAGACAGAGAGAGAGTGAGCGAGAGAGAGACAACCACAATCAATAGAATTGAACAAAATCAATGGACAATTCAGGTAATATGAGTAAGAATTGTTGATTTAAATGCTGCTTCGAGAGGCATGTTGCACAGTTCAATTGATGCATGACCCTGACGTACCTGTATCGCACTGCATACATACTATGTATCAACATTCATACATATATATGTATGTAAATCCCAACAAGTTCAAGCGAAATTATTGGAAAAGCAATTTGATGAGGCGACTCTGAGTGGGGTTTATCGCGAGCTATGCAAAAGGCCATTTGATTGACGAAGGCTATTTCGGACGTTAAGGACACTCATTCACAACATGACATTGGACTATTGTTTCGCTTTTTCGCTATTCCACTATCAAAATTGCGCCTGGCTTTATCTAGCAGGAAGACGTTTCAAAGCCTCGAATTTGGGCGGGTGATTATTGTGTATTTTAGAGATAAACATCGCATGCTCCACTAGAGTTTATATAGGAGTATATAAGAATATATTTCGGGGGTAGTTTGTGTGGAGGCGTTTTCATATGTTGATTTTTATGGCCTCTGGCAAACATTTGGGGGAACTGAACTAGTTCGCTTTTGGGCATAAGAAGGAATTGTAGTAAGAATAATCGATTTTTGGATCAAGAAAAATCGCTAAACGCACAATTTTAGTGATAGTTTAGAAATCTAACTTGGGAACTAGTTCACTAAATGATTTAGTTGGATTGGTGAGATATTAATAGATAAATGTTGTAGGTTTGGATACGAATACTATTTGGAATTTAAAAAAGGTTTTTCGAAATTAAATTATATTAATTTTAATTTTTATATTTTTTTTATAAAATAAAATATTATTTTTTATTTATATTATAATTGATTCAATTATTTTTATTTTTCAATTATATTTCAATTACTTTATACTTCCAAAAGAATTTTAATAATCGAATATAGTATATATTATATTAAGAAATAGTTCCGGTCAAGCCAATTATTTCCTTCTAAAATACCAGAATAATACCCATCATCTATTTATAACTAGATATATTATACATTCGCATTGCATATCGGTTAACAAGGCACTTAACATTTTTTTTCTAAACCTTGAGTCAAGTCGATGTTAATTTAAAAAATACCAGAATAACTACCTCGCAAATGAGCTGCGATTAAAATTCCTGGTTAGACCTTCAGCTAAATCACTTTCACTTTGACCTTACCAACTGTTATATAACACTGAAATTCTCCCCTAAAATAAAACTATAAAGACAGAGCGCATGCGTAGCCTTGAATGGACTTCTTATATACAATTTGCATATGAATGTAGAGAGATTTGCGATTAAAGATAGGAATGTTATGTCGAGGTTTCTGATATGTCGATAAATATGTTTCAAAATTTCGTCAAACAATTGAAAATCAAACGAAAAACTTGAATTTCGTACAAGAAAAATGAATTTTCGTTACCTTTTAATAAATATATTTCCGTTATTAAAGGCAATTTCTAGATTGTTTTTGTTTTCCATGAATGAAATTTTTGTTGCTTGCTTCCACACGACGAACGGTTATAGAAACGAATAGGCGAAATAGGCGCGAAACAGTTAGAGAACTGCTAAAATAACTGTAATGCGGAGGGACGGGCGGGCGGAGTTGTATGTGTATTTGAGATAATATGGGGCAAGGGGGAAGCACACGGAGGAGCTGGCTGTGCACGCACGTTTAATTACTGCAACACAGACACACACGCACACGCACACACACACACGTACACAGAGCGAGAATGTGTGTGGAGGAGAGAGCGAGAGAAAGAGATGGAGAGAGCGCGAAGAGCGAAACGCGTGAGAGTGGAAACGGACGCCTGGTCGAGTTTTAGGGCTGAGACGTTCGCTAATGAATTTTGATTGCGATTCGTACGTTTTATAATATTAACAAAAAAATTGCACAGCTCTAATTAATTTAATTTCATTTAATTTGATTTTTTTTTCTGTAATTTTATGTAACACAAATTACTTTGCACTCTGCTTTTTATTTGTATTTTTTGATTTGATGTAAGCAACTGCGTTGCACACTTGCGAAGTCCGACGAAGACTGACGATGGCAGCGACGACAACTTCCGCATTTGCCACCAATACCAATGAAAAAACGCGCACACACACACACACACACAGACACAGAGGCGAGCTGCCTGCTACTGCTGCTGCTTGCTGCAGGGGCGCGAGATAAGACGCGGCAGCGTTAACTAGCGAATTTTTTTTATTTCGCTATTTTGAATCAAAATATATATTTATCTATAATTTATTTTTCACTCATTCACATTGAATTGCTTTGCCCGTGTTATGTGCACTCGTGTGTGTGTGTTGTTTGTTGGTTAGAAAGAAGCCAAAGTGTAGATTGACAGCCGCAGCAGCACTCTGAGGGTAGCTTTTTTTGTGTTTTACCCGTTTGGCGCGTTCATCGGTCATGCAGATGAGCGCAAGCAGCAGCAACACACACACAAACACACGCTCTCTCTCTCTCTCTCCCTCGCTCTCTCGCTGCAAGTTCATTTCTGCCACGTGAGCGTCAGCGTGAGAGCGGCAGCGTGAGCGCGCGCAAAAGTTTATGTTGCAATTGCCTTTGATTAGGCAAAAGCGCCCAGGCAATGTGCGTGTGCATGTGCTTGTGTGTGTGGGTGGTTGCCCGTTCCCAAGCAGCGCTGCACACACAAACTAATTAGCCCATGCTACTGGGCTGCGCTCTCTCGCGCGCGTATACATACATAAATACAGAGAGCACATTAAGCGATTTACAGTACACACACACGCACACATGCTAGGCGCTGCTGCTGCAAAAGGCGCCTGCGCATATGTTTAGCATAAATACAAATACAAACAAATGTGGCTGGGTCAGCGCTGCTAAGCAAGTGGTGAGCTATGGTGAGGTGAGGTGAAGTGTGTTGTATTTGTGGTGAACTGGCAGCAATCACAACAATAGACAGACAACTAGAGAGACAGAGAGTGAGAGAGTGTGTGTGTGGTAACTTCTGCCTTGCAGAAATGAACGCTGCACACGCTTTGAGAGAGTGAGAGAGAGAGCAGTGGATTATTACTCTCTCTCTCTCTCTCTGGCACTCATTGTCCTAATTTTGATTGGGTCGTTGTCGATGGCTCGCTGACTGTCTAACTAATTACGCCAATTTATAAATAATCAACGAGGCGTACAATTTTAAGGTCCTTGTGCGAGGACCGCAAACAGAAAAGAAATGACAAAAACAAATAATAAATGTAAATATTTAATCACAGTCACTGCGCTCGAGGCTCTGTCTAATCAATGTCGTAAGCCACGAGTTATTGTTGGGAAGGACACGGAACGCAAAACAACGGCACAGGCTAAGGACACTTGTCCACTTGTCTGCTCCTTCATCTTTTTACTTGAGTGAACTATGTTAATTGCATGCGTTTCCTTGCATCTGCTGCTCTCCTTAACCCCCTCTCTGTCCCACTCTCTCTCTCTCTCTCTCTCTCGCACTCTCTGTTGGCAGAACTGGCACATGACCTACATAGGTCGCAAAACATAAACAAAAGAAAGTGTACAGAATGTTCGGACAGTTGGACAATTGGTTGAGCACTTTAATAAATTATAGTTGTATATAGTAAGAACATATTTGGGATATCCTATATGATATATGTATATTTACTTGTCTATGTACTGATTATTATATGATGTATTGATAAATTTTGTGCAGTTTACTCTTCTAAAGATTCTATTGTTGAGCTGTTCTATATTAGGACTATATAGTTTATTGATCTCTTCTGAAGTCTTATAGTCTTATAGTTAAACAGGATTTTTAATAAGTGCTATTAATAGAGTAGGAACCTACATATAAGCAAATAGACTAATATTACTACGATAAGACTCCGAACCCTTTCTTCAATAGTGAATATATATATTTATTCTACTTCTATTTCGAATCCTTCAAACAAACCGTCAAATAAATCTAACTTCTATGATAAAAATATATATTTTTTAGATATATTTTTGTATATTTTTATACATATTCTTTCACTATAAGTTTTCAATTTTCTTTATGCATCCCCACTTCCTTGTCTATTTAATTAAAACTTGTGACTTACACTTATATATTTATTTATAAGACTCATGAGTCACAAACATACCTGCAATGAAAAGAAAATAGAAATAGATTTAATAAGCAATCGACGAAACAAGTTTTTTTTTTCAATTAAGTCAATCAATTTTATAACTCTTGTACAAACAGAAAAGCCCCTCGATATACCACTGACATGATACGATCATATATTTAATATTTTTTATTATATTTATATTATGGTTCATAGAATATTTTTAGCACAATTAACCAATTTCTGAAGTAGCTGCAGGCATATAACATATGGCTAAGGAGAGTTCTGATAAGATTAGGCATGGATCGCTAGTGCTTGGGGTCTTTGTTAATGGCAATGCCTATTGGTAGACCTATGAACAAAGCGAGAGAAAGAGAGAAAAAATAAACCGAGAAACAGGTTCACTGTAATTTTCCATATGGCCCTCATAGTGTATTACAATCGAACCAGTTCTGTAAAAGGTCGAACAGATAAGCGCTTCATCAATGGAAAAGTTTCGATAGACTTAACAAAACTATATGAAATGAAGTGTACCTGAAGTATATAAATGTTTTGTAAATACACTTAAGTGCTTTGAAATATATAAATATTCAAAGCATACAAATTTCTGACAACCAAATCATTTCAGTTTAGTTTTAAATTCTCAGACAAACGATTTTTTATCAAATTTTTCATAAATTTTTGTATTTGGTATCCCTCTTGGCGATTGTGTTTACTTCTGTTTCTTGCTTTAACTGTTCCAAATTTTAAACCCTGAAAAATCTTCCAGATCTGATTCACATTAGTCTTTACTATCTTAAGTTATCAATTGAGAAGCGCCTTTATAAGCGGTTGCAATTTTTTTTTTTTTTGCTTTAAATGGTAAGTCAAAGCTCAGCTTCTCACTGATAAGTGCGCTCTTCAAGCTTCAATTAGTTCCGTTAGAATTGTGCTTGCTCATGTGAAATGCAACAAAGTGCAAAAACAACATTTGCCCCGGGGTCAATGAAATAAAACGCAATTGCTCTACCCTCCCCCAGTGCCAGCTCCAGCTCCGTTTGCAAAGGTAAGCGGAATTATAAGCGCTGCCGACAAACAGAACGAGAGAAAGAGAGAGACAGAGGGATTCACTGAGAGAGGAGCAACAGCAACGATCGGAGCGTAAAACGTAAAAAAGAGGCAAACACCGAGTGCTGAACGAGAGAGGCTGATTGACGCTTACCAACAAACACTCACTCATACACAAACGCAAACGAACACACACACATAAGAAGGCAAACAAACCGGCGATGCGAAGCAAAAGCAAAGCAAAGGCAGTGAAGGCAACAGACACTCGAAGCGGTTAGCTGTTCAGTGTGACAGTGAACGTCGTACGGTCGTTGTGTTATGGCAGCAGACGCAACAGAAGCAAAAAAACAAAACAACAACAGAAACTACAACAACAAGCAACTGTAATAGTTGTGTTGAAAAAAGGCTAGCGAACGGCGTATAAATTGCTTGACAATAGCAACAACAATAACAACAGCAGCATCAACAGCAACTACCACTACAAGTGCAAACACAGCAACAAGTTGTCCACCACCTGAGATCTATATTCAACACATCGGAAAAAAAGGCAAAATAGAATAAAGAGCAAAGAGGAAGCAGCAACTGCAGCGCAAATATGTTTGAGGTGGCCTGTCTAATGTTCATTTGCCCTTGGCTCATCATCGTCTTGCTCATGTTCATCGCCATGACCGTTCTATAAACAACAACAACTACAGCAGCAGCAGTAGCAGCAGCTGAAGAGAATGTGAGTGAATGGGTGCTGAGCAAGCTCAATAATAATAATAAAAAAAAAATAGGGCACACTTGCCAAAAGCAAGCAGCAAATGAATGTGTTTCAACACTTTTGGCAGTGTGCCCGTTCACTCGGTTCATTGATGCTTGATTCCTTCTATGCCAAGACAAAACTAAAATGTGAAACATGAAAAGCGCAAAAAGAGGAAGAGAAAAACAACCTCTCTGATTTAGTCGAATGAGGATTGTATTGTGATTTTAATTATAAACGTTATTGTAATTGCGATTAGGTGTAACCAACATTTGTACCTACATTTATATACAGCTAAATACATAAGCCACATTTTACATTATAGATATATATCCTATATAAACTAAGCTATTTTTAACGGAAAATAAATGTGTTAATCAAAATAAACGAGAGTTTGACTATTGCAAAGAAATATAAGTTTTAAATATATTTTTATTAAATACTAGGTGCAACAGAGGTAAGCACAGGAATGTGACAGCAGCAGCAGCTAGTGTTATAAAACACAAGCTAAACAGTGTTGCGTAGTGATTAGCATGGTAAAAAGAGATTCAAAAAGAATCAAGCTAAGCATTAAAACAATTTTAATTAAAATACAAATAAAAAAGGTATTTTCTTAAACAAAAAATACCAAAATAACTGTCAAAAATATATAAGAATTATTTCAAAATAATTGATACTTTATGCACTCAGTAAAAGAATAAAAAAATTAAAAAAATATAAAAAATATTTTAAAATAATTCTTACTTCATTCACTCACAAAAAATACTCAAAAAGCAATCAAAATAATATAAAAATGATTTTAATATAATTCTTACTTCATTCCCTCACTTTATAGACTATATAAAAACACGTTTTGCAACTTAATAAATTTTATTAAAATTGCTTCTTGTTTCAGTCTTGTTTAAATAAACAATTCAAGCTTGAGGCCCCGCCTTTAAAATTCAATAAATTATTGCTGACATATTAAAATGCTATAAAATCGAAACAATTATAATAAAATTTTGTATTCCCTTAAAAAAAAAGCTTCATTATTAGATAAGAATACGTTCATTTAGTGTAGTCTGATGAATAAGTTTCCCTGGCACAAAGTCCACACCTTGAGTTACATTTACCAATCTATGGAAAAAAGTTCTTTAATGAAGCAAACGACAAAAGGTCTGTAGGCTTATCTCCAATTGCACTATCTACACAAATGATAAGCATAATTATCAATGCTAAATGTCGCAATTGGAGATAAAAGTTAGAAGTAAAAGAATTTTCGAGGGCTACCTTGAGGCAAGCTTCACTGTGGCAACAACATGCAGACGTTTGTTTTTTTAGTGAAACATTTTTAATTTCCAAGAATTAAAAACGTCCAAAGAAGAAAAAACTGTGAAAAGAAACATCTTAAGCATAAATCCAAAAAAACGCCCACGCTAATATTTATTTAGGATACTATATAAGGAAGAGGGAAGAGGCACGGGAAGATAGGGTGCCTCAGTGTGTTGAGGCCTACGCAATTTCCAAACAAAAAATAAATCATCTTTAAAGAACACAAAGATTGAAAAATTATTTCAGAATATATATATATACACATTTATTTATATGAATGGAAAATAATGAGATTTGTAATGCCAGACTAAATAACCTAAATACATATATAAACATATATCTACATGTATGTATCTAACACTTTGTTAGCCAAAGTTAGCTTCGTAGTTGTTGAACTGTTTTGAAATATGTATTATTTTTAGCCCTATATTATGATCGGAATATGTATATATATGAATTATTATATATTTAAATATTTGGAATTATATATTACTAAGACCGATAATTTCTCCTCAAAATATATAAATATATATGATTAATATATCTATATATCCATATATCAAATATCTACTCATATATTATATATATGAGTAGCAATATATCCTTCTCATAATCTATATATTATAAATATCTATCAAAATATCTACCCACATATCCATATATCCCTATTTCTATCTATTCTCACCATTCCTATACCATATATCCATACTCTATATGGTTCACTTATTTGATAATTTGATGCACTGGTTCATTGAGTTCAACATGGGTTCATGAATACCATAATTTAGTGGCTTATGAGCAAAAGATAGACTGAATAGCTTGATAGAACTACTTTACTCTGGCACATAACCCAATATAACGAATCCATTTGTTATTTGTGCAATATATCACGAAAGATCGAATAGTTGACATCTCTGTTAATTGAATTGTTGCTTTGAAATCATTTGTCTTTTAGTAACATAGTTCAAGCACATTTTTGATGTGTTATTCTAATAGTTCGAACCCATTTTCAATTATCTTTTATATATAATAACCCCTACCAAATAAAATGTTTTCGTTTTGGGCGTTGCCACCTGTTGACAATTGCAATTGTCATTTGGCTGTGTCTCGCAGGCATTGTTAATCAACCTCAATCACAATTTTTGCAGTTTTGGCTTACGAAAGTGAAAGTTGTGGACAAAATATGATTACAGATATGCATATATACAGACACACACATAAATATATATATAGAAACTGGGAATATTTTGCATGCAGCATGGTAATTTTTGTTGTTTTCTTTTTCATTTTTTTTTTTTTTTTTGCCCCTGGGTCTGCGTTGCGACGTGTCAATGACAAAGTTAATCCAAATTGAAATTAATTATGTAAAACTACCAAAAGTAAAAATAAAAGAAATAAAAACATTAAAAATCAGCAGCAAAACAAGTTTTTTTATATGCATGTAAAGCGTTGCCAGACCATAAAAGCACAACTTATTAATTAGAGTCGTTCAAAATAAAAGAAATAATGAAAATCTAAATAAATTTGACTGAGTTTTATTTCGGTTCGCGCTTTGTAAATCAAGAAATCGCATCCATTTATCATCAGTCAAAGCAATGTAAATTTTAACTTCATTTTTAGGGGTGTGGCAAGTGGCCTCTTATTTGCATTTGTCGACTTATTTAACTTTGTTTGGAGCGTGCTAATTATGCTAATTTGTAAGCGGGACACAGCGAAGGACTGTTGAAGAAGTTACTAAAATATTTCAATTTTTAAAGTATTAAAAAAATATGAATTCAACATTTTTTAACTGGAATATTTTGTTTGGATGGTATATGTTAAATGTTAATAAGTCAGAATAATTATTCAAAGAGATTTTCAAAATAATATTTTGATATTTAAACATAAAAATTACATTTTATCCCTCAGTCAAAGTTGGAGGCATCAATGTTTATAAGGTCATTAAAATGTATACTTTTCTTAACACATCTCCAAAGAAAATAAAATAGTTGGAATTTTATTTTAAAATATTAAACAGAAATAAAATTATTTAAAATGAAATGCAATTTAAATTTAATAAAAAAATAAAGACTTATTTTATTATTTACATTTATTTTGAATTTATTAAAATATTTTTGTTTTTATATTTATTTTTATACTCTGTTCCCAAAGGGTAAAAGAGTATATTGATTTTTATATTTAAATTTTAATAAAAATATATTCTTATTTAATTTATTACATAATATATATATTTTTTAAATATATATTTTTAGTTTTTATTGACTAGAAAAAAACTTTTTTTAATATTAGCTTTAATTAATATTGTTGAAAATTTATTTAGTTTTTCAAATAAATAAATTTAACCCATACTTTATTCCCATAATTCTCAAAAATGTTCGATTAATTATATATTATATTTGCCGTTCTCTATTATATTGTGTCCCATTAAAGCTATCTTCAAGTGTTTGTTTATTGTTTATTCACCAAATATTCTAAACAGATTTTACTTGTATTTATTGTGCACAGATCTAATAAATAATTGAACATGCGCTGATTAAGTTAAGTAAATATGCGACTGATTCGTAATATTGAAGTTTACATATACAGCATCTTATTCGTCTTCTTCTTCTTCTATAGTAGTCCAAAATTTAAGCGAGCTTTATTCAATACAGTTCCCAAAACCAAATGCAGTTATAAAACTTACACTAATTTTGATGCATTAAAAGCCAACAAAAAAGCCAGCGAGCAAAACACTAAAATGCATTTTCATTAAAATTCAGTCACGCAACAAATACAACAACAACAACAACAACAACAACAAATAGATGCCTGTAAATGCATTCCGAGAAATTGTTGACCCCAAGGCGAGTCGCAAAATCGCGTGTCTCAACTATTTAGTGAGGTATTATACGAAAGGGGAGTTTCGGCTGCACAGTAGGCACACGCCTAGGCTCTGGCTCTGGCAGTGCAATCACCTTCAGGTTTTTAGTAGGTTAGCAGGACCTTTCATTGTTGTGGTTGTTGTTGTTGTTGCAGCTGTTATAAATTTGGAATGTTTACATTTTTCATGAGGTTTGTTCGCGTTGCTTTCTTTCCTTTATTTTTTTTGCAATTGTCGTAATGGGCACTACGAACTTATAGTTCCGGTCGAATAACAACAACTCGCAAATGCAAATGTACATTTGACTGCAAGATGTAGAGGAAGAGGGAGAGAGCGCAAGAGAGAGGGCAATAGAGAGTGAGGTAGAGCGAGCGAGACTGGACGGAAGAGACCTACTAAAAGCAGTTCATTGCTCCAGTTGCACCGAAAAAAAAAACTATGGCAATATTTTCAAATGAACCGTCATAACAAAACTGAGCATGAAATATAAAATCGGGGTATAGACTTGAAATATACCCTAACTACACAAATACATTAAAACTGATGCTATAATAAGAGATATACTCTTGCTCTTCTAGACAGATATGAAAAGCAGTAAAAATTTATTTATCTTATATATACTAGCGCTTGAGACATGAGTTAGAAAGTTATTAAGGGAAATGTATTCAAGGATACCCTATATAAATTATTTATGGTATACATATTCTTTTTTACTATTTATTGTATACATATTCTTTACATATACTCTAACCTATTGATAAATGAACATAGAAATTTTTAACTTGGGAAATGACTTTTAACTATCCTATGGGCGAATCTATAAAATATAGGACAAATGTTATCTGTGTGGATTCAGATATACCCTAGCCCATATTGTATAACAAATTATATGCTTAAATTTACCCTACACAATGAAGCATAGAACTGTTTAATAGACTTTTAAATATAAACGAGAATATGAAATTACCATAACCTTTACACTTGTAAAGTGCCAAACACTGGCAGCTAGAAGATTTTTACCATACATATTAGGTATATCTTACCAAATATATTCATACAATATATAAACTGAAGAATAGATTCCTATATAGCATATAGACGACTCAAATATTATTATCTATACATTTGTACTGTTTCAACTGAAAATATCTGGTATAGAATACGCTAATCTATAAATATTTCTCTATAGAATAAGCATGAAGCTGTCATTGTAAACAGAATGCTTGGCATACTTTAAGGCTGAACGATACTAGAACGATTGTTGAATATAATAAATCATATATATATCTCATATATTTATATTTACAAACATCTCATTCGCACTCTCGTTAGGCTTTCTGCCACATGCCACATAAAGTTGCAGCCACTTTGTTTGCATTCAAGCTGGAAATTATTTCATTTGAGTTTTTGCACAGATAGCCACAGGCAGACAGGCTACAGAGCACACTCGCTATAGTGGCTGCTGGTGCTGCTGCTGCTGTCGCTGTTTGGCAATTCGCACATAATTAAATTCAAACGTAGAAGAAGAAGAAGCCGAGCCGACCCAAAACAATCATAAAATCAAATTGCAACTAATAAAGTTTTTGCTGTTGCGGCGTTTGCCTTTGAAGTTGCAACAATTCACCAGACGCTGCTCGTTGCACTGTTGCACAGTTGCACTTGCAACGGAACTCGAGTCAAATGCAACTTGGCTATGTAATTAGGCCAAAATGGGCGTTCCATGCTTTTACTCTATCCAAATGCAGCATGTTTTACAGGCTATACTGACTAATTCAGTAGGAAGCGAAAGGAGGAGAACATAATACTCTATTTTAGTATTATGCAACACTGAAAAACTGACAACACTTTACTTTATCAATTCATATTTGCCGAAATTCGTTCTTTCCCTCTTTCTCTCACTTTCAACAGAAATTCCTTCTGTATCTTTCTCAGCAAGTGCATTCAATATTCGACTTTCGTAACTCCAACCATAATTGATATAAATTACGCTGAATTTTGCATTATTTTCTTTCGACTTTACTTTTGCTGCCTTTTTTGTTTGCTTTTGATTTCGCAAGCAGAAATTGCATGGCTCAAACTGCTCCGATCTGCGACTGCGTTTGCGTTTCATAAGAATTATGCAAAAAGGCAGAGAAAAGCGTTGGAATGTGTGCAAAATCGTTTCGATTCCTGTAAATAAGTGGCGTAGTAGTAAGGGTGTACTCAACGGACTTATACACCTTGCTTTAATTATACAAAAGAATATATATTTTGTTATATATCATTTATAGTTGATAAAATAGACGGGATGAAGAAGTATTAATTTCATATTTTTCAGAAAGAAATTTGTTTGGCATTCATTTTGATATTTTTGCTTAGGCTTTTTACAAAATCGATAAATATCGAAAAAAAAAAATTTGTTTATATAAATCAGAGACGTAAATGATTTAGTAATTATAACTTTTAGTTTTATGTGTGGAATAAAATATAGTTTCTATTAGTAAAACACAAAAAATACTTTGATTTTTTTTTACTAAAATCGATATATATCGAAAGTGTATCTTGAACATATTTCGCATATTATCAAAGTTATAGAAACATATTTTGCCCTCCGTTTCTAGTAATAAACAAATGGATATAATCTATTGATTCCTTTTTTCCACCTTTCTCAGAATTTTAACTATAAACTTTCCTTATCTTTGGGATAAACTGGTATTCACAATTTATACATAATTTCATATAAATGAGTGTAAATGAAATGAAAACATTTGCACTATAGGGTATTTTCAAGTCAGTCATTCTCAACTACGCTCGACTAATTTGTTTTCTTTCACGGTATTAGCCGCGTCGCCATACTGTCTGCGCTTCTATTCGACATATTAGCCACGTCTACAGACAGAGACAGAGAGGGGCCCTAGGGCAGCCCTAGAGGTCTCTATGGGGTCTAGAGACTCTCCAAGTTACGCCCTGAAATCCGATACCATAATGAACTTAAGCGCTCTGCAAATGTTTTTTGCTTTCTATATATCGTTTTTTCGACTTATTTTTGGATTTTTTTTTTTTTTTTGCTTGATTTTGGCTTTGTTTGTAGCAGCTAATGAAGCGCACGTCATGTGCTAAGAGCTTTGGTTTATTTTTACTACCCAGCCGACATAAAACAAACCAAACAGCCCGCACCCACTGCTGTTTTAGAGGGTGCAAAGAGAGAACCTGTAGTCATGGGGTCGTTTTCTGTTTTGGCCAGGCGGCTCATTAGCTTGGCCAAATAAACGTCCAAGCAGAATGTGCTGCAAATTGTTTTTGCACTTCATATATATATAAACGGGCATAGAGGTATATATATATCTTCCTCTATATACATATATAGCTAACTGTATGTAAACATTCGCCACGTGGCTAGCAAAGCGTAATTAAATTTTGGACTCGGCGCGAGCAAAGGGTCAACAAAAGAGTTGGCTTCCAGAATAAAAGCGTTTGGCTAGAACCTGGCCTCTCGACTTTGGGGTACAAAGTTTAATTTATATCAAGCAGGAACTTTAATTAGCTCTTTGCGGTTATATAAGAATATAAGTAAGTCTAACTATAAGTTATACTATATAGGGTGTTACGGAGGAGGGAGACAGGATGATTCTAATCTTATTAGTCCAACAACTTTTTAATATAAGTAACGCAATTAATATACCAAATGCACAATTTAAATTGAGAAAATTTTAAATTTATTACGTTATTTTTTAATTTTTTTTATATTTTATATATTCTTTTTTTTTTTGTATATTTATATTTTATAAATATATATTTATTTTTTTAATTTTCAGTTTTATATTTTTACTTTATATTTTTATGTTTTTTATTGTATGTATATATTTTATTTTTTTATTTTTATTTTTTAGATTTTATTTTCTATTTAAAATCCATAAGCGCTCGACCTCAATGAAAAACAAGTAAGAAAACTCTAGTCGGAGGTGCCCGACTAGGAGATCCCCTGAGCCCCGTCCGATTTGCATTGTTTAATACGCTATATAGTTTGCATATAACATTAAATTTTCCAAAATTAAATTATAATTTTGAAATTTGATTCAACTAGAATGTATGTAAATTAAAAATAAATTTTTAATTAATTAGTAAAAAGAGCCGGTATCCAAAAATTAAAAAAATAGAAATTGCATAAAATTCACATTAATCTATATGCAAAATTTGAGGGGTCTAGCTCTAAAGGTATGGGAGATATAATTATCTAACCTATTTTCGATAAGGTTTAAAATCGATAACAAAACAACAAAAATAGATATCGTTTTTTGGTAACAAACTTGACCTACGCGTGCTATCCACGGACCCAACAAAAAGAATATATATAAGAATATATATAGAAGAATATATATACTTTGTGGGGTCTGACACGCCTCCTTCTGCCTGTTACATACATTTAACAAAACCATTATACCCTGATTTCCCATTTTCAATCGGCTCAGGGTATAAAAACCCATTTAAGCTTTAATCACAATTCGCTAGACAATACTTTACTCAAACTATTGTATTAAAAAATAATTAAACATATTCCAACTATTAGCTAAACAATTAAATATGACCTTTAAGCGTATTTAATTTTTTATCTGACATTAAAAAACTAAAACCGCTTTATGACAAGCAACAACCTTCAAGTGCGTTTAATTAAAATTTATATAATAAATATAAATATATATGGATTATTATATATTATATTATTTTATATTTTTTTTAATATGGATTATTTCTTATTTATATTTCTTCGGTCATATATAAATTATGCAATTATTTGAACTAAGACTAATAGAAATTACAGCAATTAATAAAATTAATTGGTTTTAGAGCCTTAGCTTCATCAAATGCAAATGAATACGCCTACATGCGTCAAGCAGAAGCTTTAATTGCGAGGAGTGTTTAAATAATTGTTTAGTGACCGAAATATGTGACCGAAAAAATCAGCAAATTAATATTTAAAAAGTTTAGACAGAACAAGTGCTTGAAACATTTGACATTAATAGAAAATTGAATTAAATGCATCGAGACTCAAGACTCACTTATTCGAAGCTGACGTTAAGAGGATTACGAATGAAGACAATATGAAATATTTTATAGTTTTTTGAGAACGAACAAAGAAAAAAACTATAGCCTAAACATTTACCTAATACGACATACAAATGCTTGACAAAGGTTGATTAAAAATCAAATACAGTCAGTGAAACATTTAAGAATATATCTTAAATGCAAAATTTTATGTTTTTTGGGAGTTAAGTTATGGTGATGAAAGACAGTTAAAATAGTAAAAAAAAAAAATTGTTGAATTCATTAAACATGACAAAACGTTAAAAGCCGCCAGTAAAATGTTTACGAAGTAAAAATTGTTTATGAGTAAAATATATATAGTGAAATATATAATCAGTATACAGTGAAAGTTTTTTAAAAAGATTTTCATGAAGCTATATATTTCACGATAGATCAGAGACATCCACAAGTTTTCTTGCCCCACTCGCATTGCCGTTGCAATACTGCTAAATAATGGAATTGCAATGCAATAATAATAATAAAATTGCTTTGCACCCGCACTGCTCGAAGGCGAGTCGCACGTGTCGCTAGTTAGCGAAAACTTAGATGATGAAAATTGCCCCGCGGGCTGCGAACTATATTCACTATCCACTAAGTGGGCATCCAGTGGGGGCAGAGTTTGCTACATTTATTGGCAGTTTAACTGGCAGCCATTTAAATGCAATTTACAACGCCAGCCAATGTAAGTTATATCTGCATCTACAGCTGTGTGAATGTATCTGTATCTGTATCTGTAAGCGTGTATCTGTTCACGCTGTGGAAATTAACAATTCCCCCTATTTCTGCTGTCTTTCTGTCCCTTTGTAAACAACGATTCGTGCCAGACAATGTGGCGTCGCAGTTGACTTTTGTTGTTTTCTTCATATTGTCGTTGTTGTTGTACCCTATAACTATTGAAAATCGATAAATCAGGGGTATTTCACTGCTGTTCAATTGTTTGTAACAGGTGGAGCAAGGTTCAACTATTTGAATGATATCTAACATAGAAAAAGTTCTTCTCTTTGGCAAGAATATAGCTTATTAATCGATAAATATCGATTTGAAATAGCATTTTCTTAATTATTTCGAGACAATTACAAACGAACTAGACGTTTTTTTTTTCTCACTTCTATTGCTTAAATATAAAATAAATACATTTTTCTAAGCATAAATGTAGAATTTCAAAAATGTATATCGATAAATATCGCTTTCATTTATTTATTTTTTAACTATCTTGACCTGTAAAAAATATTTCAGAGAACCACTCTGGTTTCTGGTCACCATTTGTATTTAGTTTAATAGATTTTTTATATATTTATGTTAAATCTATAAATATCGATTAACAGAATTTAAATAATTTTTGCTCACAGTTTATTGATTTCCGTAAGATCAAGATGATTTCCTGATGCTTATTCTTTTTCCTCTCTCTTTCTATAATTTCCATTTTCTTCATAAGCCTCTCCATCTGTTTATACTTAACTTATCGCATTGAATTGTTTATTTACGTTGTGTCATTTCCTGATAGTACAGGATATCTATCAGTCTCATTTAACTCCCCAGTCTTTCTCCCCCTGTTTGGCTTTGCTTGCCTTAATACCCAATGTAATCACATCGATTTACTAGCTTCACATCTTGTTCTTTTGTCTGGGCTTCACCCATTTCCTGGTCGTGGTTCCTTGTTTATGCTATATTATAGTTCATTAACTGTCTGACTATATGACAATTGCGAAACGCGCAAAATGTGGGTGTGCATTTAATGCTATGCAAGTAGGGGCTAGTCATCTAACGCTGCCAACTCCTAATTATACAAATTACAGCGATTCGACATGTTTCTCTTTGTTTATAAAAAGTTGTTTTACAAGTTTCGTCATGTTTGAGAAATCTGAGCGTTGTTGACTTTGATTGATGCTCAGATGATTATAAATTTGATATACACTGTGATTATTATTTTTATAGGATTTGTAGACTTACGATAAGTCATGTTGCAAAAGTTTGAATTTATAAACGATTTATGTAAACAAAAAAAAATAAAATGAAATAATAATGAAGTTTTGTAATTGTAATAGAAAATTGTAATCCTTTGAGACTAATTTAGATTTAATAACTGATTGAAAGATGTTCATAATATTTTAAGTTTTTTATATAATTTAACTAATATTTTATACTAATTACGTTGTGCTTTAGAAATACTATAAAACCCTAATCTAGTTTCCACTTAGAACGCGAATGTCTCAAGTTATTGTCGAAAATGCAACTTTCTAGCAGCTCAATTAGTTTCATTTAAGTTGTTAAGCTTCACTTACCCGCAACCCAGGCGAATCATTAATCAAATACACTTAAAAAAAAGTTCACATACCTGCAATGAAAGAAAATATTTTAAAAAATTACTAAAATATTTTTCAAGTATGTCAAAAAGCTTTAAAAAAAAAGTGCAAAAACAATTAAAATAGTTCAGTAGAGTCGAGCTATACATATGTACATATAAATATGTATGTTTTAATGTGTGTTGCATGCAAAGTGCTTAAGGTAAATGTTAGAACAATGACGAATATCGATAGGCAATAATTTGTCACGAATTCATGACAGCAGACAACAAAAAAGCTGATGACTCGACGCCAAACGAACTGGATAAAAGTGGTTCGAGCCGAATGGGCGACGAAGAGAGAGAGAGAGATAGAGAGGCAGAGAACGAAAAAGCAAAGGCAAACACAAACCACAAATGAAATAATAATAATAAAAAAAAACTTTAGCAAATTCTTCAAGTTGTTTTGGCGGCCTACAAGAGCCTTAGCCTCTTAGCCTCTCAACCTCTCAGCTGGCAAACAATGGGAAAGCGAAACAAAAATAACCTCAAGATATGAAACGAGTGCAGAGCTCAGACTCCGGTCTTCGGTCGCCAGTTACCAGTTCGCAGAGACCGCAGACTCAGCCGCAGATAAATCGCTTGGCCAAGGTAAACAAATTCTTATGTTTTTTTTTTTTTCGGATTTTGTTTAGTGTTTCAGGTATTTACCCTTGCAGTGGGCTTAAATGATTTGTTACAGCGTTTGCCAGTTGATTGCCAAGTGAGGTAGAGACAAAGAGCGAGATAGGAACGCAGAATAGAGAAATGAATTGAAAGATAGAAAGAAGGTCAATGGAGGTAAAAGAGGTAGAAAGCGATTGATAGATAGAGAGAGAAAGAGAGGGAGAGATAGAAATAGAGATAGACATAAAGATAAAGAGATATAGTAAGTTATTGATTCAGAATCAGCGAGAGATCGAGTGACAAATACATAAAGACAGAGAGTGAGAGTGTGATACAAAAACAGTGGAAGAGACCGAGCGATTGAGAGATAAAGATAGAGAGTGAAATAAAGAGATTTAGACAGAGGCAGAAAATGAGACATAAAAATAAGTGAGTGAGAAAGAGATAAAACCACAGAGGGAGAGCGGGAGAGAGAGATAGAGAGAGAGAGAGAGAGAAACAGAGAAAGGGGCAGAGAAAGAGAGAGAGAGAGAAACAGATACAGCAAGCGAGAACAAGAGAAAACGAAGGATGTAGAGAGTGAGTGAGAAGCAGACACAGAGAGAGAGACGGAGAGAGGGGGTGATAAAGACAGATACAAGAAATTAAACGTGAGTAAAAGAGATATGAAGCGATACAAAGTGGGAGAAAGAGAGACAGAGACTAAGCAAGAGATATATAGAATGAGAGAATCAGATGTGCTTCATGCTTTCTATTATGTTCCCGAAAACAAATTGAAACTGATTGATTCAGGTTTTTAAATGATTCAAACAGATAAAATGTAATCACAGTTAGAGAAACAAATTTTCATAAATCATCTCAAGGCCTGTTAAACTTAAATGTTCTCTGTCTCATCGCAATGATACAGAATAGAGTAGTACACAATCATATATATTGTTGTATATCAGAACCAGATATCATAAACAATAACAAATTGCTGCGAGAAAGGTCAAGTTAAATATTTACATACGAAAGTTCGGAAGAATTTCAATTGTAAATATTTTTTTAATCATTTTCAAGTGAAGTTTTCACTTAGAGTATTGCCCACTTCGCCATATTAACATTTATGCTTTGCTCTTGTTTTTGCCTGTCTTTCATTTTTTTACCCATTTTTTTTTTTTGGTAATTTTTTTATACCCTGAGCCCATTGAAAATGGGAAATCAGGGTATAATGGTTTTGTTAAATGTATGTAACAGGCAGAAGGAGGCGTGTCAGACCCCACAAAGTATATATATTCTTGATCAGGGCGACGAGCTGAGTCGATTTAGCCCTGTCCGTCTGTCTGTCCGTCCGTCTGTCCGTCCGTCCGTCTGTCCGTCTGTCCGTCTGTCCGTCTGTCCGTCTGTCCGTCTGTCCGTATGTTTGAACGCGTCGATCTCAGAACGTAGTTGACCTAGAGACTTGAATTTTTTTTTGTTGGGTCCGTGGATAGCACGCGCAGGTCAAGTTTGTTACCAAAAAACGATATCTATTTTTGTTGTTTTGTTATCGATTTTAAACCTTATCGAAAATAGGTTATAAAATTCTATCTGCCGCACCTTTAGAGCTAGACTCCTCAAATTTTGCATATAGATTCACGTGAATTTTATGCAATTTCTATTTTTTTATTTTTTGCGTACCGGCTCTTTTTACTAATTACCCCCCCCCCCACCCCCCCCCCTCCTACTCGACCCATTGAGAGTTGCAAATATAACCATGTGAATAAATTAGCATTTTTATAAAATGTAAAAAATTCAATAGAATCATTTGCCGAAAGTTTCGTCGAATTCCGTTAAGCCAGTCCCAAGCGCCGCAATACTGGTGTGGTGTAGTGGGTAGACGCGAAGCGCGTGAACGAGAGGTCCCGAGTTCGAAACTCGGTGACGACAGCGTAACTTTTTTAATTTTTTTTTTAAATCTATAAACATGAGATGACGCGCTTTAACGTTACATATGTAGTAAATATATGCAGGTTCGAGTCCAGGTGCGGTGATGTTTGTTTTTCGTTTCTTTTTTTGTTAATTTGTTTATTTATTTAATTATTAATTTATTTTTGATTTACATACATTCTAGTTGAATAAAATTTCAAAATTATAATTTAATTTTGGAAAATTTAATGTTATATGCAAGCTATATAGCGTATTAAGCAATGCAAATCGGACGGGGCTCAGGGTATCTCCTAGTCGGGCACCTCCGACTAGAGTTTTCTTACTTGTTTTGTGAGTAAAGAAGTTTACGACGTTTTGTTCGACAGTCAAACAAGTTCAAGAATTGTGGAGCGAGGGAGCTGCAAAAAGAGAGAGAGAGTAAAGGAGAGAGAGGCGTCTCCCCTCTCATTACGAGCTAACCAAGTCTCGGGGCAGATGCTCGTAATTGTTATTTGTTATACTTGAGTGTGTATTTTTTTTTTGTTGTTGGTATTTTTTGCTTCGTGGTTTTCTTTTTGTTGTTGCTGTTATTTCGTCGCTCTCATTGAATATTATTTTTGGCATGTTTTTAAGGCTTGCGGCTCTTATTTTTTGTGTTGTGCTTTGGTGGGCTCCAAAAATAAACGCTGACATCATCGAAGCAGCCAAAATGTCGACAATGAAACGCAGCTCACTTATGGGCAGCCACTCGACTACCCCCGACTGGGGGTGAGGCGGCAGCAGCGTGGCTAATGGAAGGGGGAGGCAGGCCAGCAGGCTGCACGAAACAAACAAACATGTTTCGCCTTTGTGTTTGCCCACACGCTTACCTCGGCCTGCACGGCGCAACCTTTTCTCGCTCAAGGTTTCCCCCCAATTCCAGAATTCTCTTTTTCTCCTGTTGTTTTTTTTTTGCGCTCTTTCCCCCAAAATGCAGTCGAAATTTTTTGCGCTTTTTAACCTTGAACTTGGCCAGCGACTCGCAACTGCATTTGGCTGCTTGTTGCTGCAGAGAAGTAAAAAAAAAAATCAACAAATTATATGCAGATACATTTTTTGGGGGAACTTTGAAGTTACTTTTTTATTATCATCTGCTGACTGCAGTTGCCTGCGCATCAGCTAAATTGATGTTTTGATTGTGTGTAGGCAGACTGTACCTTGAAAGAGGTAATTGTTTTGGATTATGAAGAACGATGTAATTCGCAAAAATAATTAATTAAAAAGAAGATTTTGCAAACGTTTGATTATAGCAAGGCTTAAAGTTCAGTTGACTTTAGCTGAGTTTTTGTGGAAGGATTATGAACAAATATCCGCTTTATTAATTTATTGTTATGAAAAAATGGACATTCTGAACTCTTTGCATATACTCTTATATATCAGCATTTCGAAACTTATATTATTATTACAAACATATTATTACTTTATTTATTATTCTTATATCTATATAAATATTTATTTTAATATTTTATTTAATATTATTATCTGTAAAGTTCAAACTATTAATTTTTCAGCATGTCATCGATCTACCTATATATCGTTATATCAAGCCTATCTATCTATCTTTCGATCTATCTATTGGCCTATGTGTAGCTAACTTTAACATTTACATCACTCTAATCAATGACCAGGTCTATCTAGCTGTTTTAACTACCTTATCATCAGTCATCATCAGTCTATGCTGTTTTCTACTCCATAGTCTTCCACTTAGTACTTTTACTTTTAGCTTAAACCACTTGAGAATTATATGATTGCAGCTTGTGCAAAGAGAAGCAAATGTGAATGAAGCCAGTGTTCACTCATCATGTGTAGCTTACAATAAACATATTGTTTTAACAATCGTCTATCGAACCATGAAATTATATATTTAGATGCTTATATTTTATATTTATCCAACTCAAAATCTATTGCCTATCTAAAAGTCTATATTACTACAAAAAAACTCTCTTTATAATAATATAAATATTACAAATTAAATTTGGTGTTATATCTACTATCCTTTGATTATTCAAAAGTCTTTGATGTTTCCAGTAATACGTAACAATCTCTCTCAAATTAGAATAAAACTATAATATAATATTCACACATTTCACATTTCACATTCACATTTAAAACTCTACCAAATCTCTTACTCTCACTCATAAATCAAGCATTCTAATATCTATCCATATCTAAATCCCACTCAGATATAAACCATTAAACACCACAAATCATTTACACCATTTGCACGTTTCCAGCCATTGTCCACACTCAAAGTTTCCCACTTTTCCACAAGATAAAACTTAAATGGTATTTGCCAACTGCGACATATTTTTTTTTAATTTGCTACGCATTCCAAAGCCGTCTCCCCCTCTCCTCCCCCCAGATAAACCAACCGAAACCAAATAGCTAATAAAAATTAGCTCAAGACAGGGGAGCTCAGTGGAGGGTGTTGGGAGGAGGAGGTAAAGCTTTATGAGCTGCCCCATTCAGCTTATCAAGGGAAAACTGTTGTGTTCCTTCATTCAGATTGGGGATGTTGTCTTTGGGGGGGAACGGCGAAAGCCCTTGAATAGCGCCTGGGGGACTCATTTGCCCAACTAATGCGCAGTTCCATGGTCAAAAATGAAGGAAAGCTAAAGAAAAAACTGCGTAATATTTATTATACCTACATGCAAGAGCATATACATATATAAAAATTGCTTTTTTATTACGAATCATCATCAAATGCCATCATCAGCGCCAAGGCGTTATACAATCCCACAGCTGAGTAAGCTGTCGGATGAGTGCCAACGACTGAGAGATACCCTATAGTGTGGAATAGTTTTTTATGACTAATCGAAGCAGTTATAAGCTGTAAGGCTTAAAGATTGGCATATTAGGCAGAGGTTTAAAAATCGATAGTTATCGAAAATTGTGCATATTGAAAAGGGATTAGAATTTTCTTGAGATACTTTTAACATGGCTTTCTTATTGCATGTATACTATTTCGAGAAAGTAATCTGTAAGCTATGGCTAAACATGGCAATTGTGACTAAAGATCGATATTTATCGAAGTTGCATAAATGGACTGAAATTCTTGAAAAAGATGAACTAATTAGTTTACTTTAATCTGCTACTCTACACACTTTACTTCTATCATCGAGAAATGATATTAACCTCAAGATCAACTCTAATCGATAAATTATCGATTTAGCTTTTTATGCTGATCAAGCATACATCTCTTTTACATGTTACATACCTTTGCATAATTGCAGCACTGCCATTATTTTGTGTTAACCTTTACAATGGGTATTAAGAGCCGCCGAAAAGAAATGAGAAACGCAAAAATAAAACCCAAAGAAAAGTCCAAGTTTAGAAATGACATCATTCCTTGGCCAGCAGCAGGTCGTGGCGTTTAAACGCACTACACACACTCACGCACACACACACACACACACACGCACTCGCAACACTTTTGGCTGTTGCAAGAAATTGAAAGGCAGCGTCCAAAAGAACTCGCAGCTGAGGGCCCCAAGGTCCTAAGTCGAAATTTATAATGGACATGACATGAGTTTTAAGCGCGCAAAGGTTGATTGAATAGAGTTTCGAGGCAAATTTTGTTGAAAGGCACTCAGTCAGGCAGGCTCTCCTGTTTTGTAATTAAAAAAAGGGCTTCGTTTCGTGCAAATAAATTGCTTCTTGTGGCTTGGCAAGAATTGCGAACTTGAATCATGACAAATGACGCATCATCTGTTTTTCAGCGCTTAAGACCGGAAATTTGCAGCAAAGAAAAAAACAAGATAAATATATTGTAGTAAAATCCATTTCCTAAGGCCACATGAAAAAATGCAGCTGAAGCTGCGGAAGGAAGCCGCAACTTTGTAATGCTCGCAACTGACCAAAGATAGATATGACAAAGCATTTTTGTTACCCAAAGTGGATAATGGAAAGTTATTAACTGACTATGTATATACGTATATTTATAAATCTCTGTAGGAAATGTGTTCATATTTGAAATATCTAAGATATGATCTACATTTCTTCATATACTCATATAAATCTTAGTCAGTCAGAATCTAGTATAATCCTTAAATTCACACACTTTGCTGGCATATAATTGTGTCATCACATTAATAATTGACTGAATCAGACGCTTCAGATTAATCTAGAATTGCTTAAGCTTTACTCTCATTAACTTAGACTATTATCCAATTATAGATTTCTTGACTCACTCATATATTCGACATACTCAAATTTTACACATCAATCCAAATGTTTGACAACAGTCGAAGACAATGAACCTGTCATCTGTCTCATCAATCATGAAATCAATTTAAACATCATTGTTTATGGTATATAAAGAAAATCAGTTTAAGAAATGGTATTGTATTTCATGCCACATCAATGACATATCTCAAAATAGCATAATAATTTAAGATATTTAAAATTTATACAATATATGTATTGTATATATATTATTATATTGAAACATGCTCAGAAATGATGAAAGTTTTATGAGCTATAATATAATTCAATGGAATCAGAGTAGTATATGAAAGACTATATACGTTGGTGTTCATGAAAATAGTAGTGCGATAATTTTTGTCAAAAATGTTATCGATAAACATATGTTAAAAATAATTGTATTTCCATATATATATTTTATATATCAACCAACAGTTTAAGTCCAGATGAACAAAGTGGATGAGTTTTCTTTATAAATGCAGCATGCAACTCGAGAAACAAACGAAAATCGATAACACGCGGAAATGCACCCTCAGTACACATGTTATTATATAGATATATGATATAGCAAACAGCTGAACCCATGAAGTTTGTGAAATTCTTTACAAATGCAGCGTGCAACACTCAAACAACAATCGATAAATATCGAAAGAAGAATTTTTAAAGATATATACACAAGCACAAATACATATTCATGAATATAGCATCCAGCACCCAAATGTTATCGAGTTATATAGCAAAATGTATACAATTCGTGAAGTTCGTTTCGTGCAACACTCAATCGACAATCGATAAATAATTTAAAGAGCAAGACCCAATATAGTAAACCATAAACACCGTGTGTTAGGCGTGTTTTGTTTGTTAACCAACACCGACCTGTTGACGGCCATCACAGTGGCGCCATCCAGCGGCGAGCGCGGACGTCTTTGAGCTGAATCTCTCGGCACTTGCAGCCGATGAATGCCGGGCCCATAGGCTGTATCGTAGCTGCCGCCGCCACCGCCACCTAGCGTATCCGGCGAGCTGCTATAGAGGGGCGAGTAGGCGTGGCCGGCACTAAAGGCCATATAGCCAACGGCAGCGGCAGCAGCGGCGGCGGCAGCGGCTGCGGCAGAGGCAGCTGCAACTGCCGGCGGAGCCGAACCGCTACTCAGCGAACGCTGCGGCAGCTGCGCCTGTTGCAGCGTGTGGTGCAGGTGGTGTGGATGCGAGTGGTGCAGCGGATAATGCTGCAGCGGATGCTGATGCTGTGGACTGTTGCCGGCGCTGCTGCTGGTGCTGGGTATAGGAATGGCACGGCTGATCGGCTGGGCGGCAGCGAGGCGACCGTAGAGCGTCGGGGAGAACTGATCGCTGGCCTCCTCGGGATCCTCGTCGGTGGCCGTCGTGTACAGGTCGCTGTCGCTAGCAGCGCCCGCACCGGGCCACAGCGATTCGTCCACGCAGAACGAGCTGCGGCCCGAATGCGACTGATTGTAGTAATAGAGATGCGGCTGCAGGCGACGGCCGTCGGGGCCGTTGAGCGGCACGAACGGGATGTGTGGATTGCTAAAGGCGCGTTTGCGACTACTTGTTGTGGGCGTGGCAGCGGGGTGGTGGGCGTGAACAAAGCTGCATAAGCGCACGCACATTCGATACGTGACAGTGTTGGAAAGTGCACGCGCGCGCATACACACGATATATGTTTGAAATAAAGAAAGAGAAAAAACAAATAAAAAAGAAAAAAAGAGAAAGAGAGAGAGGGAAAGAGAGCATAGATATATGTAGAGATATTTCCATATCACGGATATCAAATTTGGAGTTGGCCAATTCTAGGGAGAGCGTGGAGGAGGGAAGAGGTAGAGTGAGGGGAGTATACAAATTGGTGGGCGTGGCGATTGATGAACTGAATAGTGTGGAGGCAGGCAAATGAAGAGTGTGTGTAACAGACGAATCTGAAAATTATCGATCTACAAATATCGATTTAATAAATTATCGAATTATCGATCAGTCAAATGTCGATTTAATATAATTGTCGATCAAGATCCACCAATTGATATATTGATTAATCGATCTTATATTGTTGTAACAGATAGAATTATCGATCAGTCAGTATATCGATTTATGTACATATCAATCAGCATATCGATACATAGATTTGATAAGAACAAAATGTATTCATGAGGAGCGATAACAAATGGTTTTAAGCCCATATAGCAATCTATCGATTCGTTGAGTTATCGATTTTACTAGCAATTATAAATATAAACAAGAATCAAAATTTGTATATAACCATGCAAAGCAAATATAATTATCAAATTTAACTATTTACTATCGATCAGTTTATAACCGATTTATCTAGTTTCTAGTAACAAACACAACTAGTATATATATTTTTATAAAGCAGAATATAGAAAATATAGAGGAAGCAAAGAATTGTTATCTAAGTAAGAAACAAGGGTATATAAAGCTTCAATAGTTGATTTGCAATCAATGATAGCAATGAAATTTTACTGAATTTTATCATTTTTTTTTAGATTATTTAAAATTTTATTAAGGATTTCATTTCAAAATGAAACTTTAAAGATTTTTATCTTAAAACTTCTTTCAAAATAATTATGATGATTCAAAATGTTCAGCATAGACTTTATAAAAACTTTGAGTAATAGAAATTAAGTATTTGAAAAAACATATATGAAATTTCCAATTTTTATCGATAGCATTTCTTTAATTTATCGATGATTTTCATACAATTTATCAATATAATAATATACCAAAAATGTATTATATTATTATATATCGTGTATTTGATATTGGAACTATCGATTGTTCTTGAGAAATCAAATCATAACTTATATGAAATTTATCGATACTGAATATCACTTGTTTATCGATTTATTATATCAAGTATATCAAACATTTACAATGATAATTTATCGATTATTACTATTGAATAGTTCACAGCTAGAACTATCGTTTACTTTTGTTTCTATTCATCATATATCACATGGCAAAGTAAATGAATCGCAAAAACGGAAGTCGCAACGCGACATCTCAAAACTTATGCAACATTTGTGGCAACGTGTCGATGCGCTCCAGTTCTCAAAACAAATGAGACAGCGAAAACGAGATGGTATGAAAGAGAGGGAGTGAGAGTGAGAGAGGCCGATTATAGTTTGTGGTAACATGAAAATCCAATTTAGGCGCAAATGAAACGAATTCAAAAACACAAATATTGTCAAATTGCTTTGTTGCATGCGGCACAAAGTGAAAGACGAACGCAAGCAAACAAAAGTGCTGCCAATTAATTCTTTGCAAGATTTCGCTTCCGCCACGCGCCTTTTGAAGTTGGCAAAAAGCGAAGAAAATTTAGAAAATACGAAGAGAAGAAAAGAGAAACATCTTCATATCTCGCTCTCCCCCGTCTCTCTCTCTCTCTCTCTCTCTAATGTCTCCAGCAATAAATTAAATGGCTAAGCAGCCTCCAAAGATTTTGTGACAGCAACATCAACAACAACAACAACAAACGCAACAACAAAGACTGCAACAAAGTAGCTGCTAGAGCAGCCAAAAAGAAAATCGAAAAAAATTACGTTTTCCCCCATTTGCTGCCAACAGCTGGCAAGAAAAACTAACAGCAACAATAAATGTTGCATGTTGTTGCATCCGGGATAAACATAGATAAATGTAAATGTATATATGTATATATATATATATATATTTATATATATTATATATATTCCAACAACAACTTATGAGTTTGAACTATTAAAGACTTTTGCATATTTAGGCGAACAGCTCTCTGATATTCAAATATTTATTATTCGATAGTTTTGTTTATCGATTAAACTTATTTTTATCGATATTATCGAAATGGAAATTACAGCATAATTAAATATTAATATTAATATTTAGTTTAAATACAAAACTGTAAAGCCCATTATTAAATCAAACAGTTGATTAAATTTAACCTTTTAAAATTCAAATAAAATGAAAAAAACTTTGTATCGAAAACATTGAACACTAAGAGTAGGATTTATTTATTTATTTATTTATTTTATTTTGCCAAGAATTAATTCTAAATAACAATTTGTTTTAAGCCAGAGCGACAAAGGCCTTCAGGCGTACTAGGAATTATATGTTGTAAACATATTCGTATTATATTTTTTTTTTTTGCAAATTTAAATTATTTTTTACACAATTTTGTCGTAAAAAATAACTGAAATTTGCAAAAAATAAATAGGAACGTGTTTACAAAATATAATTCCTAGTCTCTCGAAATGAAGAAATTTTTGACAAATTAAAAAAAAAAAAAAAAAAAAAAGATTAAAAATTTAAATTTCATATTTTAAACAAAATTGATAAGCTTTTTTTTTATACAATATATTAAAAACTAAATTAGGATTTTTTTAAGATTGACCACTTTGTATGCTTTTTATATATTTTTTTTTTATTTATTTTTTTTTTTTATTTTATATTTTTTTTTTATTTTATTTTATTTTTTTTTTTTATTTTATTTTATTTTTTTTTATTTTATTTTATTTTTTTTTTTTTATTTTATTTAATTTTTTTTTTTTGATAAGGCTATATAACATTTTATTAAATATATATTTTTTTTATTTCTGAAATTGAAAATATATTTTCTATATTTATATATTAGTAATCACTTTATTGATCAATTTAATATTTTTATTTCTTTATTTATTTTTTATTTATTTTGTATCAATGTTTATTATATTTTAATATATTTAATTTTATTGTTTAATTTTTGCAATATTATACCCATACTTTTTCAACCAGAAATCTAACATGAATATATGTAAACAATATATATATATATATATATATATATATATATAATTATCTATATTAATATTAGTTAATATTTAACTTAAATTAATTCCTCAATATTTTTGTTAATTTATTTTTTAAGGTTTTTATATTGCTTTTTTTTTATGGAGTGTATCTAGAATTATCCATATATTTTACCAATACTAACCCTCATTTTTACCTTCTATTTTCTTTCAATTTATTCCTCATTTATATTTTCGATTTCATTATTTTTTTTTTAGTATTGTTGCATAATCAGCAGCAAAACAAAATTTGTTTTAACAAGCGCAAATTTGCATTCAAATTGTTGTTGTTGTGGCATTGTTTGTGCCATTTGTTGTTGTTGTTGTTGTTGTTAAATGCACGAATTACAATGCGAATTTAACATACTCCCCGCCCCGCCCCACCATCTTCCTCCCTCTCTCTCTCTCTGTACCTCTCTCTAACCATTCGGCCAAAACAATGCAGAAATTATGCAGCGCGGTTTTTGTTGTTGTTGTTGTTGTTGTTGTTCAGTGTGTCGCAGCAAAACAAAAGAAAAACTAAAACAAAACAAGGAAATAAAAGTTTTTCCCAAAACAAGAAAAAATGAAGAAAATTAGGTGAATGGAGCTGCCGTTGCTGCTGCTGCTTTCCACATTTGTTATTGTTGCTCGAGGAAAAACGAGAAAAACGCTTTTGTGAAAAGTGAAAAAGAAAAAGAAGTGCACATGGAGCAAATCAGAGATTAGCCAATGGAAGAAAAAACAAATGGCAAAAAAAATAAATATATATATATACTAAAAAAATAAACGAATATTTAATACACTAACAACCAGACTGTAGAGTATAGAGTAAATATTGAAATTAAAATCCAAAAAACTTCTCGAGAAAAACAAAAATAAAAGAGAATTTTGCATAAGGCTAAAAATGATTTTCTTTTACAAATTAATTTAATAATTTTTTGAAAATTAATTATTAATTGCAAATTAATTAATCTTGTAAAAAAAATGTTTTATCCAGTATAGAAATATTTTCCATAAATTATTAATGTTTATTTTCATTTTTAGTCTATAAAAAATTATCAAGTCAATCAGATATTAAGTATTAATATTATATATTCAATTAATGCACACAAAAAATATTAAAAATAAAAAAAATATTGTAATATATAAATATTATAAATATTTAATTAACGCACACAAAAAATATTAAAAATAAAAAGGGATGGAAAATATTATATAAAATTAATTTTTTTTCTACAATATTTTTTTTTATTTTCAATATTTTTTTGTGTGCATTAATTAAATATTTATAATATTTTTACAATATTTTTGTGTGTGTATTAATTAAATATTTATAATATTTATATATTACAATATTTTTTTTTATTTTTTATATTTTTTGTGTGCATTAATTAAATATTTATAATATTTTTAAAAATATTTTTATTTTTAGTATTTTTTTGTGTGCATTAATTAAATATTTATATATTACAATATTTTTTTTTATTTTTAATATATTTTTTGTGTGCATTAATTAAATATTTATAATATTTATATATTATTATTTCTTATTATTATTATTTTTTTATACATTTTATATAAAAAATTAATACCATTTTTTTTTTTTTTTTTTTTTTTTGTATATAAATATAAATCTGATAAATACATATAATATAAAATACAACATTAAATATAAAAATATACTTTTTACATACATATACATAAAATACATTATATAAAAAATATTTTAAACATTTTATGTTGTATTTAATTTAAATATATATTTTATTTTGTGTTTATTTTATTTATATTTGTATACATATTATTTTTATTTTTTAGATTTTTTATAATATTTTATTTCATTATAATATTTATTAATATTTTTTTTTATTACTTTTTTTTTTTTAAATTTATTTTATTTTTATATAATTTATTTGTTAGATTTTTTTAAATATTTTATTTCATTATAATTTTTATTAATATGTTTTCTTATTAATTTTTTTTTAAATTTATTTTATTTGTATATAATTTATTTTTTATATTTTTTTATAATAATTTATATCATTATAATTTTTATTCATATTTTTTCTTATTAATTTTTATTTTTAATTATTTGTATTTGTATATAATTTAATTAAATATATGAAATATTCTCATTTCTATCTTATATATCGATATTTTTCAACTTCATAGTCAGTTTTTCTTCTTACATTTTCTCACTTCATAGAAAATTGTGAAATACCTCAAAATCAAAGTTACTTTTCCTAGGGTATTAACAAAATGCTTTTCGTTTTGTTATTGACTTTTATCAATTGAATTTCATCGCTAGCCACCGCTTTTACCCGAAAACTTTTCCAAGCGAATTTTTATTTCGTTCGACGAAAATTTTATATAAGATTTTCTTTGCATTTTCTCTTGACTTTTTGTTTTTGTCTTTTGTGTGTCATTTGTTTAAATTGACAGCACAATTAGAGAAACAGGACGCAGCTTAACAAGAGACAGACAAACAGAAAGAGACAGAGAGAGTGGGAGCGAGCGAGCAAGCAATTACATAAGAGAGATAGAAAGAGAAGGAAACAACATCTAAACAAAATTTAAACAAAATAAGTCAACAAGTGTTAAACACCAATGAAATTAGTACAATTTTAATTTACAAACGTTTTTTGTGCATGATTTGATTTTTGTTGTCGAAAATGTGAAAATGTGAAAAAATGAAAATTTTGTTTTAGCATTTTTTTGTTGTAGGTAGGAAAAGAATTTTAAGGGTGCTTTACATACTTACTCAGACAGTAATATTTAATTCAAATTGCGCTTACCTGCAATGAAAAGAGAATAAAAATTTTAATTAGTGAAAATTGTTTTAAGTTTCAGTAAGACTATTCAAAATTGGCGCGCACACTGCTTGTGCACTGCTTTGATTTGCATATTCCACTGCTTGCTTTAAACCTAAATTCACCGAAATGTCTAGGCTAAAAAAAACCCAAGCATCTGCCAAACAGTAACTCGAGCACTACTTTTATTTGTGTGTTGCACTGCTTGTATTAGGGTGCGTGTCTATGCTAAAAAAACCCAAGCATCTGCCAAGCAGCACTTGTTACAACTTGTGTCTTTACTAACAGACGCAAGAGTTGGGTAATTTAACAAACATCCATGTGGGTTCTAGCACAAACTATATGGGCAATTTAAAGGTATTTTATTGCACACTTAGCAATTAGCTGTGACTCTACAACTGTTTGGGCGTTAAATAAAGTGAACGAATTGTGATTGTAAAACTGTACGACCTGTAGCCGAGACATTAACCTGCATAGACGATTGGGAAATTTTAGCAGGCAAACAAATTTGAATAAGATAAAATGCTTAAAATTATAGATATGTATATATTATATATTAAAAATTATAAATAAAATTAAAAAAAAAAAAAATAAAAATATAATAAATATTCAGCAAAATTTGAACATTAAAATTGAGCTACATATTTTTGCACTTTGCTTAAATAAATTTCCCTTTGATCTAAGTTCTTAGCAAATATTTGGAATTTCATTAATTTTTGTCATTTACTAAAAATTTTAATAGATCGACGAAAAACGAGCACAAAAAAGTCCGCAACGCAATAAAAAATGTGTTTACAGATATTTTGTTGTCTCGCTCTCTCTCTCTCTCTCTGTCTTCCTCTCTCTATATCGTTTCGCTGTTTGTTTTGTTTTGTTGTTTTCTTTTTCGTTTTCTTTTTAGCCTTTTAAGCGCAACGAAAAATGGCAACAAATACAAACATGGCGATAATGTGCAATGCGCGCAGTCGATCAATAAAAACAACAACGCAGCAGCAGCAGCAGCAGCAGAGGGAGGAAGCTTGGCAGAGGCAGAGGCGGAGGCAGAGGCAAAACAAAAACAAAGCCAAATGCAATTAGTTTACAGCGTGAGAGAGCGAGAGGGAGAGAGAGAGCGAGTGAGCGTACGATTCATTCACGTGTGTAAAAGCTTGTAAGCGCGCTGCTGATAACAAGCAGTGCGAGTGAGTGAGTGAGTGAGCGAGAGAGAGAGAGATAGAGAGCATTCTAACTGTTGATCTCAGACACTGAGAGCGCGCGCTCGAGAGAGTTATCAATATTGGCATTTGTTATTGTTTTTTGTTGTTGTCTTCTATAACGTAAATATAGCAATTTGCGCACTATTTTTAAATGTTTTGAAATTTGTTTGATTTTTTCTCTGTGTCGCCGTTCGCTTTTTTTTTTGCAAATTTTTTGTCTCTGTTTTTACGTTTCGAGTTTTTTTTTGTTTTTGCTTCCTCTTGACCGTCGCCTTGTCTCAATTTGTTGTTTCTATAGTTGTTGCTGTCAATCAATGAAACAAATTAACAAACAACAAAACAGAAATAAAAACAAAATGTAAAAATGCAAAGCAAAATGTCGCTAAAGCCGTTCAGCACACAAAAGGTGCGACAGAGATGGCAAACAGACGGCTTTTATAACAGCTGAATGAGTGTCTGTCTGTGTGTATGTCTGCCTGTGTGTGTGTGTGTGTGGAATGTACCTAGGCATAGCAAGAGTGTATTTGTGTCTTTGTGTGTTTCTGTGTGTGTGTGCACGCCCACGCCCTGTGTTATCGTAACGGCAATTTAAGCGCCCTGGCGCCAACTGTTCAACTGACAACGACAAAGTTCTTCAATTTCTCAGTAAAAATATAAAGAAAATACCCTACTCAAAGGGGTGCATGTCTATGGACTGTGAATGCATATTGCAAGAGCTGGAATGACATGTAATGATTGCGAATTAGTTCAATGTCAATATATCAAAATCTTGATCGATCCCAATATATCAACATATAGATAAAGCTTAAAATATGTATTTTTCAATATATCGTTTAATATATAGATATTTCTATATAGCTTAATATATTGTATATTAATCTATTATTATCCTGATACACTTCAATATATATTATATATATATTAATTTAAAATTCTTTAAATTCATATCTGGATTAATCTTAACATACTAGCACATATCGATGAGTGTTATGATATAATAGCATAGCATATAAGTTAAATATAATAATAAATCGACAATAAATCGATACATCTTAATATATCGATTAAATGAAATACTATGCCTATTCAGCTTAGGCATAATATAGCAGCAAAATAACGAAAAGACTAAGTAGCTTTATAAAAATTATCATCATTTGATTTATTTTGATCATACATATTTAAGGTAGTACTTATAAATTCGTTTAACTAAAGTTCAAACCCTTCACATTGTAATTTATAATATTTGTCTAATACAGGCAACCAGAATATAATACTCATATACAATACATTTTAAGATCATTATGATTAGTATCGACATTCAAATTGAAAGTTGACTTGATTTAAAATAGCTATATCTTTATTTTGCATAATTAATTATTCTAAAATGTTGTTTAAAAAGCTATAATTTATAATAATATTGAAGGATTAAAATCATTCATTAACCATTCTATCAAATGCTATAGTTTACTTGACTCATAAGAAATAGAGTATATTATATTACTACTATATATATATATATTGTAGTAATAATATCGATATACAAATTAAAAGTATCAAGATTTCAAATCGATATATCTTTGTATGTGCCTATATATAAATATTATCTAATTTGTTATAAAAAACCAAGAGATCTGTCAAGATCTAATCTAATCTAATTTTTTATAAAAAACCAAGAGATCTGTCATCAAGCATTCTACCAAATGCTATATCAGTTACTTGCAGTAAGTACAGGGTATCTTGCAAGTCAAGTACACTCGGCTTACAATGCAGCTGACTTAGTTGTCTTATGTTATCAAGCGTGCATTGCAAAGGCCTTCACGATTCAAGTACACTTGACAAAAAGCAGCTAGACTACGAATACATTTATAGGTATATGTATGTATGTAGGGTATAATAGTTGGCTGAGTATAAATAAACATATATATATGTATGTATAGGTATAAAGTGCTTGCACAGTGGGCATTCAAGTTAAGACACGACATAATCGATGAGCTTTGATAAGAGCCCGAATACCTGAAAGTCCAGCAGTGAAAGGTGCGAATCAACTTAATCGCAAAAGCAAAACAAAATTCCAGCAAAATTTGATAAATGCAGAAAAAGTGACAAACGATTTGTTAGTCGCAATTCTTAGTTAATCACCCCAAGTTCCAACGGAACTACAAATATGGAATGTGAAATGTAAAATGTTGTTTTCATGATCGGCCCAATTAGGCAGCGACTGGCTGCTCTATGAAGCATTTTTATGGCTATAAAAATAAATCATTTGAAATCATTTTGCAAATTTCATGTTTCCCCATAATATAAATTCTACAAAATTGTTTTACGATCGCGCGGCACGAGAATCTCAGATTTTGAGTTTCTCTCGGCTCGAGCGAAATTGCATTCGACAATTTGGTTTTTTTTTCTATTTCTCGTTTTTTTTTTCTCATGTGGTTACGAATTTGATTTATTATAGTTTGCCTTAGTTCAGTTTTCATTAGCTCACCCTGTGCGGAAGCCGCTGCAGCGCCCCCTGGCGTCGGCCACGAGTGGCGATAGCGTTCGCGTTTTTGGCAATGAAAATTCAAACAAAACGATCAAAACAAAAATATGCTGGGAAGGCTATGAATAGAGCATAACAATTAGCTAGACGAATGTTTGAATGCCTGCTCGTATGGCTTTGGGCAATATCGATAAATATCGATTGTAGTTGAATAAGCTAAGCTGAATGTGGCGTTTTGCTTATACATATCTATAGAGGATAGATTATTTCTTGTAGAATACAGAATATATTGGGAACTGTAAACAATTTTACAAGCTATCGATTAATTTAGATTTTTATAGAAAAGTGATGCGCATAGTTTCGATAGTATAAATAAGAACATAATTTAATTAATATTAAAAATACCGTGATATATCGATATCGATAAATATCGATCTTTATTATTGGTATACAGTTACATTAATCCATAAATATTAGTAAATTTAGCATTTATTGGCGTGTTAAACTATCGAACAATCTATCGTTTGAGTGTCTATCGATAGGCGATTTTTTTTTAATTTTCCATTGAGTTTGAATACCTATAGATATCTATCGATAACAATTAAAGCACGGCATTTCTATGATCATTTCTATGATCAGCATAAACAACAATATAACTATCGATAAATCCCAAATAACAGTGATGTATTAAGTTTCGAAACAATATCATTTCGTATCGAAATACTTTCCCATAGTCAATATACCCCGCGTCAGCATTTGCAGCATGCATGCAAAAACAAATAAACCGAAGATCAGAGCATATACAAATTTTTGCTTAATTTACATTTTTTTTTTTAGGTTTATTTCCTTTTTTTTTGCTTTTTCTTCGGCTATTGCTTGCGTCTTTTTAATTTTCCGCGGCGCTTGACGTGCAACAAAATTTGTTTTTATTTCAATTTTAATATTTTGCAGTGCTGTCTTTTTTCTCAACTGCTGCTCTTCTTCTTTATCGGCCGTTTGCATGTGCGGGCGTGACAACAACAAATGGTCAAATCATTAGGCAAAGTAAATAAAATTAATTGCAGATTTTGGCGCGTGAAGAAAATTAATGCGAAATTAATGGAGCGTCAAGGCGCCGTCGCCGTCGCATTTCAATTAGCAATTAATTAATTAGCTGCACTGAGTTGAGCATTAAAAAACAAACAACGAATGAAAAAAAAACTAATTCAATTACAATTTGCAAATAAAAAGCAAACGCAAACGTCACACCTAAAAGCTGACTGCTATGTAACGCAACTTCAATTACATTCGCTGCAGTCCGCCCACAAATGTTTCAGCATTAGTTCGAGTGTGTGTGTTATGTGTGTGGATGCCATGTGGGCGTTGTCAGCCAGCGCCGGCAACAGCCAAAAACCCAACGGCAGCAGCAACAACAACAACAACAACAACAACAACAACAGCAAACAGCTGTTTGGCGCTTCGCTCGCTCAGCTGCGCTCCGCTGCTGGCGTCAGCGTCAGCTGAGTCGTCACAATCCACACACACACACATACGTACGCCATACGCAACTGCCAAACAAAGGCTGCCCAGGGGCGTGAGCGAGAGGCAAGACTTTCAGTTGGAGTTTTTTTTTGTGTAAATGGCGGTATTTTCGGGGATGGGGAAGGTGTTGGGTGAGGTTAGGTTTGCGACTCATGTGGATGACTAATAAAACGGCAACAAATACAAAAAAAAAACAGCAAAAGCGAGCCGAAACAAACAGAAACAACAAACAACGAACCATAATAAAAACCGGCAAAATAGCTTCAAATGGCAGACAAAGGAAAAAACCGGCTTCAACTATATTTGTATTAAAAACGTATATATGTATATGTGTGTATGTGTGTGTGTGTGTGTGTGTAGACAAAGGCAGTTTAAAAGTTTCGAGTTAAAGAAGAAAAGAGAAGGACTGAGCAGAAGAGCAAAGAAAATACAAAAACTAAAGTCAAATGAAACTTCTTTTCTTCGATTAATGAAAAATAAAATTATTAAAAAATATCGAATACCAATGATCTTTGAAAATATATTTGAATATCTTAATACTATACTCCCTTCCCATATCTATAGAATATTAATTGCAATCTTCTTGAAATCTTAAGATAATACTAAAACTAAAGTCAAATGAAACTTCTTTTCTTCGATTAATAAAAAATAAAATTATCAAAAAATATCGAATACGAGTAAAAGTTACAAATATACTCAAAATATCAATATCTAGCTTCAAAAATTCCATTTTCACTATCTAAAGAATATTAATTGCAAGCTTCTTAAGGTTCCTCTTTGCGCTCATATTCTTAAACGTTAGCCCAATTTTCATTTAAGGCTGCCACACAATAGCTAAACTCAATTATCATGTAAACAAGTTATTTCCATTTAGTCACACAGACTTTAACAAACATTTCCGACAACAATATTTCCGGAAGTATACGAAAAAAAAGATGATAAATTTCACGACTGTCAGTTGCTCCCCCTCCCACAAGCCCCCACTCTTACTCGCTTTGTCTACCTCTCTCTCCCTCTCTGGGAAATTAATAGAAATTTGCAGTTCTCTTTATGTGGACAGCAGCCTGAACGGTATCCAATAAACGCCTCCATAAAGAATTCCTAAATTTTATTTTTCTTTTTGGCAGGCGAAAAATTAGCTATTAATTATTTATGTCGAAAATTTATGACGTTGACTATCAGCTTCTTCTTCGTTTTCTTTATTATCTCCTTCTAGCTTCTTCATTTATTAATCAAATCATGTTCGAAATCTCATTCAAATATTATAATCTCGTCGAACTATTTCTTAATTGAACTGGATGGGAAGCATGATAAAAACCAGAACAAGCTTAAAATGTAAATTTCTTGATCTAAAGTTAGGATTAAAGAAGAAATACTTAATAAATGCGTGTGGAGACCTGAAGTCTACCCATTCTCTCTATATGTATATCTCAATATATGCAAGCTTTCAAAATTAAACGATTTGATTTTTAATACACAGCATTATTTATTTACCACGTTTTCGTATAGCAAAAATGCTTTCCTTTCCTGATTTGGAAAAAGTTTTAGATCTTTAAGTTGCACTTATGATTATCTTAGGAGGTGCAAGTGGTTGTTGCAGGTGGAATACAAGTTGTTGTTGTAGGTGGAACGCAAGTGGTTGTTGTCGGTGGAATACAAGTGGTTGTGTTAGGAGTTGCTGTCTTAGGTGTAGTTGTTGTTGGTGTGGTGGTGCAGGTGGTTGTTGTTGGGGTTGTTGTCTTAGGTGTAGTTGTTGTTGGTGTGGTGGTGCAGGTGGTTGTTGTTGGAGTTGTTGTCTTAGGTGTAGTTGTTGTTGGTGTGGTGGTGCAGGTGGTTGTTGTTGGGGTTGTTGTCTTAGGTGTAGTTGTTGTTGGTGTGGTGGTGCAGGTGGTTGTTGTTGGGGTTGTTGTCTTAGGTGTAGTGGTTGTTGGTGTGGTGGTGCAGGTGGTTGTTGTTGGGGTTGTTATAGGTGTTGTTGTCTTAGGTGTAGTTGTTGTTGGTGTGGTGGTGCAGGTGGTTGTTGTTGGGGTTGTTGTCTTAGGTGTAGTTGTTGTTGGTGTGGTGGTGCAGGTGGTTGTTGTTGGAATTGTTGTCTTAGGTGTAGTTGTTGTTGGTGTGGTGGTGCAGGTGGTTGTTGTTGGGGTTGTTATAGGTGTTGTTGTCTTAGGTGTAGTTGTTGTTGGTGTGGTGGTGCACGTGGTTGTTGTTGGGGTTGTTGTCTTAGGTGTAGTTGTTGTTGGAGTGGTGGTGCATGTGGTTGTTGTTGGGGTTGTCTTAGGAGTGGTTGTTGTTGGTGTGGTGGTGCAGGTGGTTGTTGTTGGTGTGGTGGTGCAGGTGGTTGTTGTTGGTGTGGTGGTGCAGGTGGTTGTTGTTGGAGTTGTGCATGTGGTTGTTGTGCATGTAGTTGTTGTACAGGTGGTGGTTGTAATTTCTGCACATGGAGGAGTTGTCGTTTCACATGGGGCTGCTTCCACTTCATTGCCAGCAGTAGGTTTCGGATCGATCAGTGGTTTCACCTCCACACAGCCGGTATTGTAGTTGACACAACGCTGAACATTGGTATCATAGAAACGAGCACAAGACTTCTGCACAGCAACACCAGCCAAACACTCGTAGTAATTCGAGCAACTACCAGGTTGAAGAGTGCGAAAACCATTTGGTTTATTAACGCAGACAACGCGCCGATAAAGATCGTTGCTAGCCGATGATTTAATGGTGGCAGCTTTGATGGTAATAGCCAAGAGGGCAAGGCAAGCGAAAAGGACTGCAAGAATTTAAGATATGACGATGAAGGACCTTTTCAATAAGGTATATCTCAATATAACTACCGTATTGTGCTCTCATCGTGAATAGATTTCAGACTAATGATGACCGAAACAGTGGCATACGCACTTTTATATAGTCGAATCACTATCCTGTCTGGCTCTTATCGAAACTTATTGATCAGATAGTGTTTATCGTTGTAGGTAGGAGAGATGCTGAGCGGTATTTTGCTTTGATCCTTCTGATGTCTGCCATATGTCTACCATATCTTATCACAAGACATTTTAAATTACTTCTATTTCTGCTTATTAATCATACTAATTAGTATAATTGCTTTAACTTTCAGTTATGAAATAGAACTACTCAGTTGACAAATATGTGAGGTGAACATTTTGATTTAAGCTGAAGAAGAGAACTTTTGCTATATTTTAGCACATTTATATATATTTCTTCCCTTTCATTTTTACTCAATTGGCGTATGCAAATTCTTGATTTTTTCTTTATAGAGCGGACATCGACCTCCGGAAACGCTCGGAAATTCAATAAGGCAAAAGCGAAATGTGCGTCAGTAAAAATAAAAAGAAACATTCGAATTGATTATGGGTTTGAGGCAATCAATAGCTTGTTTAACTGCAAGTCACACGAATGCCCACTTAAGTTCGCATAAAACTCAAACATTCTCTTTGCCCCGGCCCTATCTGGCTGAGGGGCAGAGTCGGAGAGAAAGATTCCTGCGTTTCCTCTGCTAGGCAAATATGCTTAATGAATTAACAAACAGTGGACGACGCGAGGGCGTAATTAGGTGCGAAAATACAATGCATTATGGAAAACCTTTCCCATTCCTTGCTCCTCTTCCTCTTTCCTTCACCATCGCCTCCAGCTCCAATTTAGGCTATGCAAAGCGAAGCGAGGCGATAACCAGAGTGCATTTTGTCACGCACATTTTGCACCACCCGCTCGCACCGCTCAGCAACTGATACTACGTAGATATGAATATTTACGAGGGTAGTCTTAAGAATGTTTCTCTTAATGTGTTACAAAAATGTATATATTCTTCAACCTACCCTCTTATTATATACATATATCACGAAGCAGTCGCTGTTACGCTTATTAACTTTTTTGCACACTTCTCCAACGTCCACCAATGGACGTTAATGAGCGAAAATATTCCAGCCTAAAAACTAAAGAAACCTTATTCCCTGAATGGTAAAAACTTAATAATGAACTAGTTCCATGTAGTTTGCTACAAAAAGCTTTTACAAAACATTTCCAGTTCTCAAATGAATTTTAAGTAGAAGTTAATAATGAACTAGTCCCAATTACTTTTTTGTCACAAAATGCATTCACAACACATTTCCAGTTCTCGAATGAATTTGAAGTAAAAATCATATTTAACATTGAAATAAGAATCCGCTCAGATAAACTTATTCAATAAGATCACAAATAATTATGAGCTAGTTATTAGAGGGATCTACGTTTCTCGAGTTTTTCAGTTTGGATAGAAAATATCAAATTAAGCTACAAATATTATCAATATTTTTTGCCAACTCTTGTGCGAACTGCAACAAATTGAACAAGATGAAGATTGTAGCTTGCTCAGCCTCAGGTTAAATCTGCGCTTAAATCTTCGTTTAAACCTACGCTAAATTTTTATGGCAGCTCGCAACATTTATGGCAGACAACGCCCCCGCACTCACACGCCCATCAGACACAAACACAAACACAAACACACACACACACACGCCCACACACAGCCCCTTTGGCTGAGGCGCTAATGAAAGAAAGGCGTTACCCACTGCTCCTGCTCCCTACTTCTCCCTCTCCTTCTCCTTCTCCCTCTTTTCTCTTTGCAACTTTCACGTTCAATTGGCTTTTGCTTTTCGGTTTTCACTCAGTTTTTAGCGCTTGTAGCGCCATTTGACATTCTCCTATTTTCCCATTTTTCATTTGGCCGTCTGCTGCATTTTTATTGATTTTCATTTCACGTCGACGACGACTGCAAATTGCGTTTTCCAGCCCAAAATGCAAATCCATAATCAAGTTTTGCCCCCTCTCCGTGTTTTAAGTTGTTTATTTGTTTGTTTTTTTTTTCCATTTTCATTCACATCCGATAATAAGTTTTTCGCTGTCAAGGTCGTTTGTTATGGCAGCGAACCCCATATCCGGGTAAACAGGGTAAACAACACAAGTCACAATTCCTCAGTTGCCCTTTAAACCCTTTCAGCTGCTACTCAGATGTCTAAAGATAACTCGTTTCCTCAGCTGACAGTTCACTTGGAATATTTATGGGAAAAAATGCGCCTAAAAAGTATTTTTAATTTTTAAATAATAAAATTTTACGCAGAAATAATATTTAAGCTAACTTATCGTTATCATTATAGAGTTTTGTAAAAAAAAAGAAAGTCGATATTTATCGATAACATGAAAACTTTATGAAAAATCAACAAAAAGCGAATAGCCTTAGTTAAATGTGCAAAAAAAATTAAATAGAAAATATTTTCTTCTCAGTAAGTTCATTGAGGAAATCGATATTTATCGATATAGCTAAAAAAATCAAGTTTAAAAACAAAACCTGATAAATAATTATATTACTTGTAAAAAACTTTTCCGTTAAGCCAACGAACAACTAAGGACGTAGGATATTTTGGTGGTAGCTAGTTCGTATCATGCCACAAGTAGTTCCGTTTGTTGGTTCGATTTTTCTCGGCGTTTGTTTACTGTCTATTTAAGTCCGGGGAGTTTTTTTTTTCGCCTTCCCCAAAAACTTGTCTTCCAAATAAATAACAAATTAAGTTTGTCATGCATAAAGGAAAAAGTTTTCCTTTGTGAAAATCGTGCCAGATATACACATGTATGTATATATAAATGAAATATGACATTAAATATAATGTATATTAATAATATAATTGAGTTTGTTTGATATGAGAAAAACTTACAAATACCTAATACGCAAGCGTATACCTTTTATGGAATTGAATATGCAGTATTTTACCTCATGGGAGTCGATTTGTTGCCGCATTCAATTTCCATAATAGCACACTCAAGGTTATGGTCAAGTAGAAAATTCAATCTAGCCATTTGGCAGGGAAGAGAAATACCTCTGCGGCGCCTGTCCTCCGGAAATGACAGAAACCCAAACGACTTGACGAAAGGAAATGCCGCTCAATGGTTGCAAAATTAGCATATCGAGTGGACAATATGAATAAATGGGAAAAAAGGCAGAGTCAAAACAGAAAAGGTAACAAGATAGGCTAATGAAATGACGCTTGAAGGTAAGAGAGTTAAAAGAAAAAGGAAAATATAAAGGAGGTTTTCTATACAGAAAATTTTAAAACATGAGAATATATATAAATATTAGACTAATCAACGGATAGTTCAAGTAACTGAAATAAATATAAAATTCAATAAGAATAAACAAGATTAGGTAACGAAATTAGGTTTCAAGAGCTGGGTAAAATGAAAAGAGTTAAAAGAGAATGGAAAATATAAAGGAGTTCTTCTATACATAAGATTATAAAACGGACTTATATATGAGTATATACTACATATATAATATTTAAAAAGACTTGAATAAATATAAAATTTAATCAGAAACACTCAAATATTAATATCCCAGTTTCAGCTATTATTTCATCGGGATATTATTGATAGTTGACACACTGTGGCGATATTAGATACAATTGAAGAAGAGTGCGAGCGAGCGAGCGAGACAGGGATAAACTGTAGAAACTAGGGAGCAAGCATTTTGGGTACATCTTATGCCGTCCGTCTGGCATTAAATTTATGAGCTAAAATAAATGAATACATATGTATTCCTTTTATTTTGTTTTGCTATTTGTTATTTGTTTTTGTTGTCTTTTTGTTTTTGTTTTTCTTTTGTTGCTTTCCTTTTTGTTGGGATTCTTTTGTGCTATACGTTTTATTTCAATCATGTGCTCGCTTCGGCCGTCCAACTGTCCTCGTCGCCAATCGCCCCATTCCTGGCCCCCACCCACCGCCCCTCCTGCTGCTCTACGCTTAGTTTAGATCAGCAGCCAACTGACGTCTATCAATAATTTCCTTCTTTGCTTTCGTTTAAATTCGCACTCTCCCTCTCTCTCTCTCTCTCACAGTGCTATCTTTGTGTGTGTTTGTGTGCGTGCTCTCTTTCTCTCTTCTGCTCTTTTTCTTGTATTTTGGTTGAATTTGAATTGCAAATATCACAATACAGCCGAAAGTCAAAGCCAATCATCAATCAATCATTCCACTCGCTCATAAATCAATAAAACGCCGTTTGGCGCCTGTCACAATTTTACAACAACAACCACACACAAGAGAGACGGTGTCAATTTGAAGGCAACAACTATAACAACTACAGCAACAACAAACGAAAAAAAAAAAATAAAATAAAACTTTAGCTACGAATTTCAAACGTAATCGGAGGTATTCCCTTTTTCGCACTTGGAAACACCTGTTCAACAATTTCTATTTTATATATTTGATTTTCGTTCACTTCCAATCCCATTGAGCTTGTCAGACAGTGGGGCAGGTTGCGTGCAAAATGATTAGAGGCGACTGCTTAGCAACACAGAGCACAGAATGAATTCCTCTCTATGTGCTTCGCATAGTAAACAAGACTGAGTGCAAAGGAAATTCCATTTCCATGTGGCAATTGAATCATTTTGAAAATATTTGATTAGATAGAAGATAATTTCAGATTACTTTGTTTATGCATAACTAACAACAAATGACACGATAAGTAGCGAAGTAGAGAATTATATTACAAGAAATGCTCAGATTTGATACGTTATCATGCGTTGAGTTCCACTGTATGAAATACAAAGGGAAATTAAAATATATCCTAACAATTACCCAAAACACTTTTTCTCTGTCTTCATCTATTGCCTGCATTGAAAAGTGCAGTTAACATTTTTCAAGTAGGCGTCGACTGCGAAAAACTAACAGTGCAGACATGCAACGCCCCCCAATTCGTAGAGCTGCGGCCCGTTAAATGGCAGCGCAAACAAAAAGCAACAACAACAACAAAAATGCGCAAAGATGCTAAAAATGTGCGCGTGAGAAACTAAAACTAAAGTAGACAAAAAAAAAAACACACATACACACACACGCACACATCCATAAAAAACTTTAACTTTTTTCTGCAGTGAAATTCGCCAATTTTTGCAAAATTGAAAAGTTAACAGCAGAGCGAGCGAGTGCGAGCGAGAGCGACAGCATGAATAAACATTTTATCACATGCTCGCTTAAAGAGCGAGAGAGCGCGCCTACGCTCTCTCTCAGAGAGTGAGAAGCAAATATGTGGAGCTTCTAAAACACATAAGAAAAAAAAAAAATTGCCACGCGCAGCAGAGTTTATTTTTAAGCAACAACAATAAGCATAACACTCTGCGCATTATAATAAAAGCAACAACAAACAGTCGCACATTGATAGGTGATGGTTGATAGCAACAGCAGCGGCAACAACAACAACAAAAGCCAACGTCGACGTCCGTATAAAAATCAACAGCAATATTTGTGGCTATTTTTAGACACACATACAAAACGAACGCATGACTGCTTGCCTGCCTGTGTCTGTGTCTGTGCGTGTGCGTGTGCGTATGCGTATGCACATGTGTTTGTATGCGAGACTGGGAGAGCGTTGCCCAAGTGAGAGGAGAGCGAGGGGCTGTCAGCAAACGTTGTAATGCGCCGGCTCAACGATCGTTGCAGCTACTACTACTAACACAAACTAACCACAAATGCAAAAACCCCTCTCGCAAGTGAGCATGTAAATGTGTGTGTGAGTGTGTGTTTTTATAGGTGCTTGGCGACGAGACGCCTCACAGACGACGCGACGTCAAAGGCGTGTGCTGTAATCATCATCGTCTTATTGGAGAGTCTTGTTGCTGTTGTTGTTGCTGCATTACAGGCTAGGCAGAAGAGCAGCTTTTGCATAGCTCATAAAGAAACAACGAAGAGAGAATTACACAATGCTGAAGCGCAAATACTCTACTTCAAGTGTGATGTGCATATTATTTATAAATTATTAAGTCATAATTAGCGTATATCGAAAACATATTTTAATATTACTAATTAAAGGTGTGTTTATTTAAAGTTCTTTTAAATTTTAATTTTAGTTTTTGGACTAAGTTAAAATTTCCCTTTCTTAGTGTACCCAGACTTCGTTTAAGACGTGTTTCATGTGATTTTTCGCTATTTGTTTTTCTCTAATTACTTTTGGTGCCGTATTTCGTTCAGATCTTGTTATTGTAAAATATCGCATGCCCAGTGAATAGATGAATTAAATGTCGACGTCATCAATTAGAAAGTTGCTTCCATTTATCGAGTGGCGCCTAGACATAGCTTAGCTTTAACACACTCACACTCATACCGCCCCTCTGGTTAAGCAGCCCGCCTTCTATTTAACCCCTTTATAGGGCGTAATTCAAGCCGCGTTTTGGTTTGGAGCCGTGCATCAAATTTCATTGAAGGTCAAACTGCGTTTTATTTTATTTCTATTTTTTTTTTCTTTACATTTCGGTTTGCATACAAAAAATAGCAAACGACGTATTTCGCATTGAGTTTCGGTGAGCTATATAGTATATAGACTACATAGTATGCATATACTATAATAGGTATATATATTCATCTAGTATAGAAGCGTATGCAAGTGCGCATAAGACGCAATTCATTCTTATACAACTATTTAAGTGCTTTAAGGGAGGCGGCAGGGAAATAAGCTTGGCGACTCGCTGAGCTGTAAAAGCAAGCGAAAAAAAAATACAAGTAGAAATATTACGTTTAAGGAAATAAATGTGAAAACCTTTTTTTTTTTTTGAGTCATAAATGCAAATATATTTATATGGGCATATTTTATAAATTAGTTGAACAAAAAATATATATTTTTCGATATATACTGATCTAAATATATATTTTTATTTATAATTAACATTTTAAAGATTTAATTTTTACTTTTTGATAAAGTCATAATAAGAATTTTGACGGGTGCTTTATCATTTTGCACTTAATTTTTCGCTGCATGCGTGCCACTGTGCAAACACACTTGCCACACGCATAATTTATTTTGGCCAAAAAACTGCTGATGTAACTGTTCGTGACGTTTTCCAACTCTGGAAGGCAACAATTTAGCGGTTGAAGGCGTTGATAACGTGATAATAGCAGCCCACATTATCAGATTATTTTTTTTTTTTTTCAAAGCGAATTACTGAATAAAAATTCTGCTGATTGCAGAACATTTCGAACCAATAAATGTTCAAGTGAAAGTAAATTTTTCAGTTAGTATATAAATATATAAAATTTGTATACTATGTTTATATAATGAGTTTTGCCGCTTATCAAGCATCTGGCTCATCTATAAATTCATTTGTAAACGTGGCAAAGACCCAAAACTTTGCAAGAGCTGCACTCAGTCTATGCGGCATTTGATATCGAGATAAATATTTTTTTAATATTTATTAATAGCTTTCCATGCATAGATTGTGGTAAAGACATATGTTTTAGTAGTATTTTGTATTTATTTCATATTTAGTAATATTTAGTAATTTTTTATATTGTGTTCGATCTCCTTCATAAAAACGGCACTGCATAAATGTTTTCTAATGTGTATCTAACATTTTGCCATTCAATAGCAATTGACACATGTTTTGCCTTGACTTAGGTGACTTCTTCCAAATAATTTTCTGACGTTAATTTGCTCAGCAAACCCGCTCCCAAGATTGCTGCTCCTCCCCCTGCCCAGCCTCTCTCTATTATCACAGCTGTTTCATATATATACATAACTATATATATATTTAAATTGCTTTCTGATTTCAATTTGTTTTCATTTTTAGGCGTTTTTTCTTTTCTTCTTTTTCAAATATTCAATTTGGTTCAAGCAAATAGATATAGAGTATATGCCAGATAATTTAGATAAACAAGTAGTTCGCTCGGGAGCTCTCTGCACACGCCGCCTTCGATAAGAACTAAAAGCCCCAACGATAAAGCCAGCACACAAAAAACTGAAAGCGGAAGTGAACTCTTTTTCATATTTTTCTTCAACCAATTCATTCTTGCTTTTTTCATAGAATTTTCGGGAGCAGTTTTTTGTAGGTCAAAACCGAAAACAGAAATCAAAATAAATGAGTCGCCTGTTTGACAGCTCGGCCAAAAAGAAGGAAGTCAAGGCACAATTTTGGCAAATGAATTATTTACGGCCTTGTCGCAGATAATACCAATATATCTATAGCATATATATATTCTGTATTTGTCTGCTGATGAGCTTCCAGAAAACAAAACATTAATCAACATCTGTATTTCAAATGGATTCGAAGAAATTCTGATGCATACGATTTAATGGCTAATAGGATTATATTGATTTGAATGATTTGTACTTTTTCTGACTTTTTTAAAGATATAATTAAGCTTACGTTTTTTTTAAAACATTTTCTGATTTAATTTTAAATTAGACTGAAGAAATATATTTAGCCTTAAAGCTAACATTTTAGTTCTATAAATATGTTAATATTATTTGGTAAAATCTCTTTAAGAGGCTTAACAAAAGTTAACCCAAAGTTAACCCTAATAACAACAAAAAATCAATTTAATAATATACCTCTAAAATTAGTATAAAGATTCTGTTACTGCAATGAAAAATTTAACATTTATACGAACATCTGTACAGAATTCATATTTTACTTAACATTTTTTTTTACCATATAAAGTGTTAAAGTTCTTTCTGTGCTACCTGCATTCTACATTCCCCATTTGGGTTTGTCACATCCAAAACATATTTCAAATCTTCGTCAGCTGATGACTATTTATTAAATTGGAGCTGCTTGGCTGTTGACTGCTCGCTGCTCGTGCCATTGGTAATGCGAGCGTAACGGACAGGTGTCAAGAATTTCGTCGACTTGCTCCTACCTGTTCCCCTTAGATCTGCCCCCCTATCTCGCTACCTTCCCGCTGCCCGTGTACCGTTCTGGTTTCGCTGTTTAAGGCAAGGTAAGGCAACATCTGGTTGACAGCCATATGACTTTGACATAGATATATACACATATACAGATATATAAATGCGAATTTGTTTCGCTTTGGATTTCACTTGATTTCAATAATACAATTTTTTGGCGCCTAAATTTGTGAGTAATAGAGCTCCCCTATGCTGCCCGGAAGTATGAGAAGCTTTGCTTCTCCCTTCTCTTCTCTTCTGTTCTTGTTCTTGTTCTTCAATTAATAAAGTCGGTCAATGCCATGCGCCTAACCTAACCCACACTTGACATACGACTACCAACTTTTATTTTATTATTACTATTGTTGTTTTTTGGTTGCCTCGCCTTGAATATATATATATTTGCTTCTCTATATATAATTCCCTGCCCTTCTCTCTAATGTTTTTCACTACGCTGAGGTAATCAATTTTCATGCCCAGGGATTAGCAATCGCTGCCTTGCCTTATCACATGACGCAAGTGAAGTTCTGCCCTCTCTTACTCTCTTACTCCGTCTCTCCCTCACTCTCTTTCTCTTACTCTCTTTTCAAGTTCTTTTCTCTCTGTTCGCTTGGTTTGGGTCGTTGACTCTGGGAGCTGCTGTTCGGATCGTTGCGTTCCAATGCAGTAAATCTGTCGATAGTCCCATATATATGTAATATATATATATAAATATATTGTGTATATATATACCATTTATATATGGGTGCGTATATCACTCATTGGAACGATCTCTCAATATATATATATAAATTACTAATGTGTGCATGAAATATGAAATGTGTGTTGGGCTCTTCGTTTCATGTTGCAAAATAAATTAAAAATGCGGAAAAGGTCGCAAAAACTCATATATAAAGCAGAGAAAGAAGAAAGCTAAAGCCAGAGACAGAGAAAGATAAAAAGAGAGAGAGAGAGAGAGAGAGAGATAGTAAGGGGGCAAGAGCGAGCGCGTTGAGCTGTTTATTAAAGACGCGTGTTAGACATTCCAAAATGTTATTGCGTATACGCAGCGTCTGCGACAATTCCACAACTGTTTTTGCCATAAAAAAATAACTTTTGTCTGACTTTGTACCCACTGCATATGTGTGGAAAACGGGTATAATATTTGTGGAAAATCGTATGTGACAGAGCAAAAATATAATGTAAATAAATGTCTGGTCGCGTTCAATATATATTTTTTTGAACTTTTTACTATCGCTAAGAAATCTAGCTCTATATATGAGACTTCTGTTTATATATTGATAAAAATAATATAATATATAACAATATACAATATAATATATAATATTATACAATAATATAATATATAATAATATACACACTATGAATTAAAACTGAATAAAATGCTTTCTATCGATTCGAATTCATGATTTATCGATAATAATATATACAAGCTAACTTTTCTTACTGTTAATAATGAAATGCTATCAAGACGCAGATTTAAATCTGTCCCTCTTTTATTTCATAATGTACTAAATATATTTATAATAGCATTAGGCTTATTCCAATTATCGATAATACCAAGCAATATTACAACTTTCATATATCTCGGATAGTCCAAGCACTAGAGATACGCCAATTAATTAACAGATTGTATACATTTCATAATGTTGCACGGGGTATCTTTAGAGTTGTGCCTGCTCTGAAACTTCTTCTGGTTTCTTCTCTGTTTGTCTGTTTTCTTCATATTAATCGTCGAATTATGTGTAGTTCTTTTGTATATACATATATATATATATACTGTTGCTTTTATATTTGTTTCGCTATTCGCTAATTTAAATGACAGCTCAATGAGCTCAGCCACAAGGGCGATGACAACAGAGCCCAGTTGTTCGATGGTTGGATGACCATTGCCCATTGCAAAATGTTGACGATGATGAGGTTGATGAGGATGAGGATGGTGATAATGATGGATGATGAAATGTGCTTGCTCATACATACATTTTCGTAATTATTTAAAAAGGGGCACAGCCAGGGATTGCAATTAATCCATGTATTTTAAAATTAACTTCAACTCTGGCAAATTAATCAACTCAATATTAATGAAGAGTCATTGTGGACTAGAGGACTAGTTCGTACAATGATTCCAACTCGTATTCTAAAATATATTTTGTTCTTTCATTGTTCTAGTTAGTCACAATAATATGTGACTAAGTTTTCATTTTAACAATGTAATTGAATTCATTTTCACAATATTCACTCTCTTCTATAGAGAACCAGTTCCAATTTTAGGTTCGTAACTTTCCACTCGCATATTATAATACATGCAAATACCACGACAATTAATTAAGTCGAATCAAGAAATCAGCGAGACATTTGCAATTGTAGTTCCGAATAAAAGACCTCTATTGCTCTCCCGTTTCCTTTCTTTCTTTCTTTCTTTCTGTCCCTGTCTCACTCTTTGGCCTCCCACACGGCTATCAATTTACCCATTTTGTTATCCAATTGTTCGCTTGAATTATTCAACCAGCTTCAACTGAATCTGGCTAGTGGTTTAGCTATTATATAAAGAAAACCATATATATACACATATATATATTTATATTTCGGTCTCTTTCTCTCTTTGTCCCTCTCTAACTATTGATATACTTTCATTTTCATTCGATTGAGTGGGACTACAGTTCAGTCCAAGATCTTAACCACATAAAACCCGTCAATCAGTCGGCAGCTTCCACTTAATTTTTCGCCTCTACACTTGATACAACACACGATTTCCCTAGCTTCCATCGCTGCTGTCTCCCTCTTTCTCACACTCTTTACACACATGCAAGTGCACTTGCAACAACTTTTGCCCTTGCCACATTGCATCAATCAGAGTTGAGCCCCGGCAGGGCACTTCAATAACCACCAACTGGACAACTTCTGGGCCAAAAGGAAAAGCAAGAAAATTTGTCTTATGTAAAATACATAACAGCCAAGCCAGCTGTCAAGTGCAGTCCATTTGTATACCCTTTGTAAATGGGCATGTATGAGTGGGGTGTAGTAGACTTGAGAGTGTAAATGTGTTTGGGAAGTGATATATAGGAATCAAAGCATATATTTACATTTGTAGGAAACATTTGAAGAACTAAGGATTTAGATCCCATATATAGCCCTTTATGAAAACATAAAATCTTGAAAGATAATATTGAAATTATATCAAACATTTCACTGAATATAAATATATTAGATTATATTATCTATATCTCACATACACTCATTTCTTCTCTGATCTTAAACTTTATTTACAGGATATCTAGTTAGTCGACCATCTTCAACATAATTTTCCACATGTTTTGCCTCTGCTTGTTTTACAGGCATTACAAGGCAGAAGCTGTTGCTAAGCCGACAAAGTCGGACAAAGCAGATGAGACAGACAGACAAAGAGTGAACAAGAGAGAGAGAAGGATATGCGCTGCATTACTCATACGACGCGTTGTCTCGAGTTGGGCGTCTGCTTCTGCCTCTGCTGTGTCTTTGCTGTGGTTATTTTTAATGCCAAGCCACATAATTCATTGTAATTTGCCAGCCGCTTTACATTTTCCAGTTGCAGTTGTCTTCATGCCCCATCACATACAGACATACACATATACATATATACGGATATATGCAGATATATAACATAAGTGGCCATAATCTACTGTTGCCGTATGTGTGTTTGGGAGGGGCCTTGACTTTGTCTTTGGCACTAAACTTGGCAACTGCTCTACCCCATTTGCAGTTGATCAATCAATTTATCAGACTAACACACACTAACAGTGACTCACAGTCACATTCGCACACACACACACACACACACACACACACACACACACACACACACTCACACTCACACTCACTCAGACTCATACCCACATTCACAACAAATTAGTCATCACATAACTGTTTGACCAAGCGAGCCAAATGACACAACTGTCGCCAGCAACAACAACAACAACAAAATACCTAATCCATAAACAGAATATTTAAAATGATATGGACAACATTTAAGCACAGTAAATACCCTATGAAAAATGTTACACAATTCCAGTTAGGCAAGAAAAATAATAAAAAAATGTTTTTATTAATTAATGTAACATTAATTGTGGAACCAGTTATGTGAACCTCATGACAAAAGGCGAAAGAAAGAAATACTCAATTTACTAAAATCACTTATAAACTTGTGAAGTGGTTGAACTTAAAAGTGAACTAGTTCATCGTATTATTAGTGAGCTTGTTCATTAGATTATTAATGAATATATAAAATATCATTATAAAATATCACTAAAATCATTTATAAAATTATTTGGTGGTTCAATTTACAATACAATTAATATGTTGATTCAATAAAATATTTCTGAGCTCGATTTAAGTATCACAGATTTCATTAATCATAATACGTAAGATCTGTTTATTGGGCTTGTTAGACAAGAAAACAGTAAAGCAAATTTAAACTATTTTATTTATTAACTGGTTCATTTAATATAAATACCTAATCACTTTATATTACTGCTTATCCTAGCCTTCATATACTATATACAAACTATAGTTAAACTAGTTCTCTTATTTACTTTTAAACAATTTACAAATATTTAAAATTATTGTGAATGGAATTAAATTTAATTTCTAGAGTTTTTGATTAAAAATATTTTTTTCTAAGTTAGTTAAAATTTAACATTTTGAACTCTAAATGGATTCAGATTATAGATTTAATGTATGAACCGGTTTATATGCATGTTAGCTCTTTTAAACCATTTCTTTTTTTTCGTCATAAAAGTATTTTTATTTTCAACCTGAACTAGTTCGCAGTTCACAGTGCACGTAAGCCACTCAAAACAAAAATTACTTTTGGCTTTTGGGCTATATAGCTTTCTCTCTCTATCTGTCTCTGTCTCCCTCCCTTTCTCTCTACAATTGAGCGAAAATTTGTGCGCTTTAAAGTGCGCTTAATTGAAGCGACCTTTTGTGTCACGCCCCTGTTATTGTTGTTGATGGGCAACGATTGAAGTCCCGTGCGGCCCCCCTTCCGCCCACAATCCATAAAAACCCTCCCTGAGCTAGTGCTATGCTAGGCCGCCCACACACGAACATTTTCTCAGCTAATTTCATTGATGAATTTTTATTAAATAAATTATTATAATGAGGCAACCTCTGGAGGGCCCGCCTTGGGGCATGTTGCAAGTCAACGAACGCGTCAATAAAAGATGGCAGAAATAAAAGCAGAAAGAGCAGGGAAGAGGTAGAGCCAAAAGTGGCACACAACAAAGCGCATAAAATTTTTGGCACACAAATGTGGCGCGTGTTCGCACTTTACCGCAGACCCCAAGCGCGCCCCAACTCCCCGAGAGCCCGAACCGCGCCCGACAAGAATTCCAAAGAAAAATCTGGATAGGAATGGGCGCTACGATATCAATACGAAACTTATTCAAACAATTGCGTCTAAATTTAGTACACAGCATTAGAAATGTCCACAAATCGCAGCTCAGGGTCTCGCGGCTCTATAAATAGCTCGCCGCTAGCCTAATTGATTATAAGAACAAAAACTTGGACAGTCGGCGCAAATGTTTAGACAGCGCAAATAGACGCCGATAAGGAAGAGCTATGATTCTAAACAAAGCTGGAACGTTCGACTGGCAAATGAATGAACAAGAATTTTTGTGAATGAACCGAAACTAAATGAATGACAGAGGCAGAGCAGATGCTGAAGACACAACATCATAATCACAAACTATAAATGATCATTTTAAAAAGAATTGATGGTCTATATATATAATGCTATAAAATAGATTTTATATGTGTCTACTAGTCGAGGAATTATAGTATAATTTGTAGGAAAAATAAATATACTATAAAATCATAAGCTCGTTGAATTAAATGATCTGTGAAAAGTCAAACGATGTCTTTTATAGTAATATAATATTGGAGGCGATAGAAAATCGATTTCAAACATAAAAAATAAATCGCTAAGGATATAATGTTCGTATTATCTTAAGTTTTATCCTTTTTAATACCATTTCAGTCTGGTGTCATTAAAAACTCTCTATTGCCTATCGATAATATCGACTGGAAAACTTGTCAGCAAAAATTATTTATGCTAAATCTTAGGTCTCATGTCCCATTTCTTTCGGTATCACTTTAAGATTTCATTGATATTATAGATTATAATAAATAATTTAAAATCCCTTGAAATTTTGGTCGAAGGTATCAAATATTTTTAAAACTTTTTAATAGTAATCAAAAAAGATAAGTTTTCGATCAATGAAATATCTTTAAAAGTTAATTGAGTTTTATTCGATTGTTCTTCATATGCAACATAGATCATATTTTGTATTAAGCCTCAGTTCATTTAATTTTGCCGATACTTTCATTACCTCTTCACTATATTATCATTCTCGATATTGATCTTCTACATAGTCTTATCTAGATTTGCTTATTCTCTTGCTGTCTGAGTTATCTTTTGGCATATTACGCATATCATTGATGACTAATACAAAAATTTTCGGTCACATCTCTCGATCTATCATGCAGTTTATTTAAGGCACATGATTTCACATCTGGGCGGCAACAATTAGTGCATTTCTTTTGCTCAGCTAGCGACTGCGAATGATTTATGCTTAAAGTGTGGAATTAAATCAAACTCAATTGAACGGAAATGTTGATGCTTCACAAGAATTTTGATTTTACTATAGATTTTATGTGAACATGTCAGTTGTGTATATACTGCCAGAAATCTGATATACATATATATTATATTCTATATACATGTTTATATGTATAAGTATCATCTATCATCGCATATGATAGATGGTAGTTCAAATTTCCTGCAGTTTTTTTTTACTTTTTAATTACTTTCTAATAGTTATATAAAGAGAAAAAGTTGATTTAAAATAAAAATTAATAAATTTGGATTCATTTTATAGAATATTTATATAGATCATTTTTAAGGGATATTTATTTATTTATTTTTTTTTGCATGAGTTTTCCCCTATTTTAACTGTTGCTTCTATCTGTATTCTATATATTTATTTCTATTCTATAACTTTAGTATTTTCATATCTCGACTTACCTTTCAGTCTCCGATTCTGCATTTGGTTGCTGCTGTAGCTGTTGTATTTGTTGCTGTGTTGTTGTTGATGATGTTGCTGCTGCTGCTGCTGTTGTTGCTGCGACTGTTGCAGAGGTTGCCGATGTTGCTGCTGCTGCTGCTGTTGCCGCTGATGTCGATTGTTGCTGTTCGTCGCTCAATGCAAGCGATGTTGTCGTTGCTTCCGCTGCTGTTGCAGTTGCATTTGTTAAATTCACATTGCTGTTGGCACTGACACTCGCGATATTTGTTGGCGGTAATTGTTGTTGAGTCTGTGATGTTGCTGCTGCTGCGACGGCTGCTGCGGCGGCGGCTGCTGCTGCTTGTTGCTGCTGTTCATCCAGCACCAACTGCTGCACATCGGCAATTGTTGCTGGCGCGCTTTGCAGTTGCATTGCAGGTATTGCTGGTGCTGCGGCGGCTCCTGCTACTGCTACAACAGCTGCTGGGTCGTAGCTGTTCATATGCGACAGCAATGGCAACGTTTGACCTGCAGCAACTGTTACTGCTGTATTGACTACAGCGGCTGCTGCTACTGCTGCTGCTGTGCCGGCAACTGTTGCTGCTGTGCTAGTGGAAGTGTTTGAAGTCTGGTTTGCTGCTGTTGCTGCTACGGCTGCAGCTGCTGCTGTTGCAGCTGGGAATGCTGCAGTGGCCGGTGCAATGCCATCGATTTGCGATGTTGCCTGCGGCTGTTGCTGTTGTTGTTGCTGCGGCTCCAACTGGAAGTTCGGCGGTGGCTGTTGCTGCCCGGCAGCAACAGCTGCGAATGTGGGCGGCGGTGCCTGTGGCGTTTGCGTGGCCGGCGACAAGGGCTGTTGCTGCTGCTGCTGCTGCTCCACATAGCTGTTGCTCATAGTCTCGCCGACAACAACTGTTGCTCCTGTGGCGGCAACATTTGTGTTGTTGTTGTTATTGCTGCTGCTGCTGTTGCTGCTGCTCGCGGCCGGCAAATAGCCAGCAGTCGTATTGCCCGTCACATCCATTGCCGCTGCGGCGGCCGCAGCAGCTGCTGCTGCCAGCTCCTGTTGCTTCAGCTGCTGCAGCGACTGTTGCAGCTGCTGTGCCGCAGCTGTGGCATAGTCCATCGGCAACGTTTGGCCATGCTGCGACCCCTCCGCATTGGCATTGGGCGTGCCTGCATTGGCATTGACGCTGTCGTAGAGCTGTTGCTGTTGTTGCTGCTGCTGCTGCTGTTGTTGCTGCGCTTCGCTGTTGGCCGCATTCACGAACTGCTGCATGCCATGCACCACAGTGGCAGGGGCGGTCATTACGCCGCTGGGCGTGGCCGTCAGGTGTATGCCGGCAGCTGCAGCGCCAATTGTTGTGCCCGCATTGCCAGCGCCCGCCTGCAACTGTTGCTGCTGCGTCTGCTGCTGCTGCTGGTCGGCATAATTCCAATTGGCATCCGCCGAGGCCGCTTCCAAGTGATTCTCGTGCAGCATGCTCGGTGGCAGAATCATGCTCTGCGTTGTCTTTGGCAGATCGCAGCCACCCTCGAGCATGTTGCTGCCGGGCCCGACACCACCAACACTTGCCGCTGTGCCGTCCGTGTTACCAGTCTTTTCATTGTTATTGGCCGCACCCACACTCGAGTGATCCAGATAATCCATGCACATCCAGCGGCCGCGCTTGAACGGCTCCGTCGACTCGATTTTGACAACTTTGAAGCGTTCGCTGCGATGCTGCGTCTCCTTCATGTCCTCCTTCTTCTTGGTGCCGCCGGGCGTCACCGCTGCACTCACCACATTGATGATGTTATCCGAGACATTCACCTGGACATTCTGTATGGTCTGTCCCAGCGACGGCCCAATCGGGTCCACCACAACGAGGCCGTACTGTGAGCTGGTGGGTATGACCGGGGCCGTGGTGCTTAATGCATTGTTGGCAAAGAAGACTTCCTCCTTGGAGAACGTGTCCTCCGACATGGATGGCGTTTCGTTTTCTAGATCCGTAATCCGACTATTGTCATCCGTATGAGATTCATCTAGATCATCGGCAGACTCGTCGCCCGTATCGCCGGCAGCATTCAGCTTGGCATGACCCACTGTCACGGAGGTGATTTGAAATGAGGAAGTCGTCTTTGGTTTGCGATTGTTGCCACCGACGGAAGCAGTTGTGGCTGCATTAGTTGCTGCTGCTGCTGCGGCTGCGGCTGCCGTTGACTGATGTCCCTGGCTGTGGCTGGTGTGATGATGATGATGATGCTGGTGATGATGATGGTGCGCATGATGAGCCGGCTGCTGCTGCTGTTGCTGCTGCTGCTGCGCCAGTTGCACGTGTGGCCAGGGCCCTGTCGGCTGGATAATGTTACGCAGCGCAGCGCCATTGTTGTTCGGCGAGCTGGGCTTGTTGTTGCCACCGGCATTGCTGCTGCTGTTGCTGCTGCTGCTGGTTGCTGCTGTGGCCGTTGTCGCCGTCGAGTGATTGCTGCTGCTCGATTTGGGCGCCAGCGAGAGGCTGCTGTTGCTGCTGGCACGCGACACACTCACGCTGCCATCAGCAACTGTTGCCGCCGCATTGCCGCGACTCAGCGCATTCAAACGCAAACTTTCGCTGGTGGTGCGCTGTATGTTGTTGCTGCTGTTGCTGTTGTTGCTATTGTTGGTGTTGTTGGTGTTGTTGCTGTTGTTCTGAAGCGCATGCGCCTGATGATGATGCAAGTGCGAGACATGATGATGATGATGATGCTGCCCGCTGCCGCCCAGCGAATTGACCTTGGTCAACGGCGGCTTCTTGATGCTGGTGGTGCCAACCACGCCCACCACGCCACGCCCCGGCGTCTGTATGGAATTGCGGCGAGCGGGCGCATTGCCGGCACCAGCAGCTGCCCCACCTGTGGGCTTGAATTTCGCATTGAGATGACGATCGAACATGTTGCTGCTGGCGCGTTGCTGTTGCTGCTGCTGTTGCTGTGGTATATTGCTCGACTGTTGCCGGCGTATGGCCGCTGCTGTTGTTGTGGTTGCTGATGCTGCTGTATTGGCTACGATGCTGTGCGTCTCTTGTGAACTTTCGGGCGATGAGGCGGCCGAGTTGCTGCCGCTGGCCTGACCGCTATTAGCAATTGTTGCTGCTGTGCTGATCTGTTGCTGTTGCTGATGCTGCTGTTGTTGGTGTTGTTGTTGTTGTTGCTGCTGTTGCTGTTGTTGCTGACCGGAATCTTCGTTGGCAGCGCTTTGATTCTCGGCCATAATCGAATTGGATTTCAGCGTGCGCAAAGTTTTCAGCAAATAATCCAGTTTTGCTGACAATTACTCTTGGATTATTTGTGGACGAAGAAAAAATATGTGCAAGTATTTTATGTGTTTTTGTTTTTTTTTTTGGTATTTTAATTGTTTATATTTGTTTTTGTTTTTTGTTTTGTTTTTTGCTTTTTAGTTAGAGTTGCTGCTGCTGCTGCTGCTCATTGGCAATTGTTGCTGCGATTTGCCCACTTCGAAGATGAAACTAGCGGCTGCCAAACGACGACGACGATACATAGCGAACCGTTGCGACCGTTACAGGTGCAACTCAAATGACGAACTGCGACGGCGACGACAACCGACAAACCGTAAACCGAAAAGCGCGAAACAGTTGTAGCAATTGTTGCTGCTGCGATTATGGTTGCTGTTGCTGCTGTTGATTTTGTTATGCTAAGTAATAAATTGAAATTTATTTTTTTTTTTTTGTTGCGGCTTAGCTATATAATTCGGCTTTGCGCGTTTTATTAGCAACAATCAGAGGAGCGCGGCGCGCAATAACTAAATAAGCCGCCAGCTCGCAGAGCAGCGCCATCTAGCGGGCACAAGCACGGACACACACACACGCACATATACAGGCACACACACACACACACACATACAGCACAGCTGTTGTAAATATTATTTACTTGAATGTAACACAAATATTTATTTTAAATTAATTTTCTTTTCTTTTTTATCTTTAAATATATTTTTTTTCTTTTTAGAAATTATTTAACTACTTTTTTTTTGTTATTTTTTTTTTTTATTTGTTTAACTAAGAATTTTAATTTAACTTTAGCATGAAATTAAAAACTTTGTTATTGTTGCACTTCTCTAAAAACCAACAAAAACACACACAAAATTGATTTTTGCATTTGCTTTGTTTACATTTGTTTTGTTTTGCTTCTTATTATTATTTCAATTTCCTGCTGCCCCGTTTACTAGCAATGCAGTAAGCTGTAGAAATTTAATTCCTGCAAAGAGAGAGGGGGAGAGAGAGAGAGAGAGAGAGAGAGCATTAAAATAAATATAAATAATTGATTTAATTTTTCGCTTATTAATGTTTAGCAAGAATCGAATCGAATATGTCATACGAGCTATTCGAGTAGTTTATTTAATCAACGATCGCCAGGCACAAACATTGGAGACACCATAATTAAAGTGAAATTCTCGGGTGATTGTTAAACAATGGGAATACGATATATTATATATTTTTTCTATTCCTTATTTATCCATATGAGCATATAAGTCTGAAGAAAACTAAACAACTTGGGGTAATGCGAATAATATTTGCATTTGGGGTATTATTACATAGATCTGTGTAAACTTTTGGATCATGAGTTCTTTAATAAAACATGGTATCCGAGTTAAAACTATTATATTATTTGAATTATCTGATGCTTGAATCATCTGTTAGACAAATATATTTTATATTTTTTCAAATCATATGACTTGAATTATCTATAAGAATCCAAAAACCCAATTTGCCTTCAATAGATACCTACGTCTATCGGCCTTTGAAGCATACTCAAGTACAATCTAAGCGACGAATTATATTTCTTATCTGCCTCTTTTCTATTGCCAACAGAATGGGAAAAGTTTAAATATTATGATCTAAAATAAATAATATGATCACAAAATTAAATAACGATCTTAAGTCAGTTTAAACTACTCAAAAGTCAAGATCAAAGCTGATATGGAAATCTAGCAAAGTGCTAATAACTTGATATGATTGAGAATGCTAAAATTTCCAAGCTCCTAAAATAGTTCACAAGAAATGAAAGAGTAATAAAATGTTCTAATTGCAACAAAAGATAAGAAATATATATATATTTTCTTTTATATATATATATTTTTTTTAGGAAATCAACTTAAAGAGAATATTTGATTAGGATTTTAATTTATCTTCATTAGAATAAGAGATCATTTTTTATGATGCATTTTAAACATAGCATATATAAACGTCTTGTTTATTTAACTATTTTGCATACTATCTAAATGGGAATAAGCATAGCATACTCTGACTTCTTCCAAATGAAGTTAAGTCACAGTAGTTCTTACTTTGATATACAGAAAGAAAAAAATATTATAAAAAATTTATTTCATTGCGGAGTTTGATTAAAGAGCTTTAAGAAATATTTTTTATTCAAAATTTGGTTCTAAAATATTTAGAAAAATTAAGTTCCCAAATTATGTTAAACCTTTACCAAAACATTATCTAAATAAATAAATATTAGAAATATTTTATACAAACAAATCTTGCTTTAGCTATTCTTGCTATATCGAGCTATTAGAGCACTTTCTCTCCAAGCTCTATCTAAATCACACACAATCTCTTAAATCTTCGCTATATCTGTAGTACTAGATTTTACTGCTATTCATAGTAGCTCGTCGTAGTATCATCTCTGAGCAGTTGATTTCATAACTGCGTAGTATTTCGCCTACGATTATGATATTCCGCTGATGATCATCAACATGTGGTTGATGAAGATGATTTTGAGTTTTTCTTTGCCCATGTTTTTCTTTGTTGTTTTTATTTTATGTAAAACTTTTTTTTTTGCATTTTTTATACATATATATATTGATTTGAGTATTTCCGTTTTACGGCGTAGTTTGCCGAATTAGTTAAGTGGCACACATTAGACGTGGTTCCTTTGCCTTTCTTTTTGCCAAAGTCCCAAATTATTTTTAAATATTTACTTTTTTCGGCAGTTTTATCTTCCATTCAGTTTTATTTTTATTTTTTTTATTTTCTGTTGTTGTTGTACATTATTTAATTGATCTCGTTTACGGAAATAAACGCGCAATTGACGCTGCCAAATTCAATAACAAAAGGCAGTCAACAAAAAAGTTGAAGATTAAAGCGTTGGCACGTGAATTCCCTGACTAAAAGAAAATTAACTATGACAAGATTTTTTTCCTGATTTATAACTAGAAATCTAACTATAAGAGAGGTTAATTTGTTTGCCTATTTCAGTCTACGAATAAATATATTTTTTCTTGAATTTTCAGATATCAAAATATTCTTTTTGAGATCGTCAGTTTGCCATAGATAAATCTGTCTATTTGAATAAATATTAAATAATATATATAATAATATAATACAAATTCTTCTTCAAAAATCTATTTCATTTTAACTAGTTTGTTATAGAGAGTAGTATCGGATTGAGTCCAAACAAACGGTGTTACAAACTGAATAACTAAGCCAATATGCCAGCTACAAGAAAAGTTTACGAAAACAACAAAAAAGTTCGCAAAAAATAAATGCGTAAATGAACGGATGTGAGTGTTTGTATTTGTTAATAGCCGTAAGCTTTGGCGATCATTCATAAATTTCGTGAACTGTTTAACTTTCATTTACATGTGTGTGTGCGTGTGCGTGTACGCGTGTGTGTGTGAGTGCGGGCGCGTGTATTTGACGTTTCGAACTTTTGCGTGTGCCCCCGGCCCGAAGGCAAAGCCAAGACCTTGAGTCCAAGACTATTTGACATGAAAGAAACGCGACAAACAACTTTTTGGCAAATGAGAAAATAATCAATTAGAAACAACAAAGAGCAGATCGGTTATAGGTCAGCTCTGGTCAGTGGAGAACAGGTGGAAGGTCCATTGGCCTTGTGTTGACTTCATGCGAAGGCTGAGATCAGAATTAATCGGCAATTAGTTTGCGAAACACGTTGAACAAGGCATTCAAAACAAATATCTGGAATGTCTAGAACTTATGTAGAGATCTAAAGAATTTTTTAGATTTTTTTTAAGATCTTGTTTTTGACAGAGAATCTATTCAGATATTATGCTAAGGATATTCACTAAAATCAAATAGTGTAGAGATCTAAAAAAAATGTTGAGATATTCTTAAGATCTTGTTTCTCACAGAGAATCTAATGCTAATAATATTATTATTATTATTTATTTATTAGATAATATAAAAAATATAAATCTAAAAATTATTAAACGTGCTAGCTACGAGGGCCATCGACGTGAATGTTGGAAGTTAAATTGGATGAAAAATATTACAAAGATTTATAAACTTAACAATTAAATTAATATTTACAGCTGTAGGTTCGCTAATGCTAATAATATTAATTCTCTGACTAAGTCGAAAGCAAGTTAGATCTAACTATATCTTATATCTTTATAAGATCACTGTCAATTCCAATTAGATTACTCTATATAATTAATTGTATTCCATTTCGAAATAAAAGTTTGCCTAAAGAATCTCAAATGGAGCAAGTTTTTATTGGATTCCCGCTGTGATTACCTTTGAGACCCATTCGGAATTCTATTACACGCAGTTAGCTTAGATAACCGTTATTTATGCCTCTATGCCTGCCACACAATGGCAATCAAAGTATCTGATGGTTGGAGGTGCAAGAATTGCACTCGCTTCCAAGTGTATCCAACAGATACAATTTGCCTTAAAAGGGGGGCGGAGGCGCCGCTGCCTGCCTCAACAGAGGCGACAAACAATAAACGGAACAACAACAATAACAAGCGCAAAGCAAAGCAAAGCGCAGCAGAAGAACAAGATGAGAAGCAGAAAAAGAGATAGAGAGAGAGAGAGAGAAAGAGTAGAGAGAAGAACTAATTGCAACGACAAAGTATAAAATCGATGAAGCAAAAAATATAATGAAGAACAACTACAACAGATAGCGTAGCGAAAAAAAAAAGAAAAGACGACCGACAGCGGCCTGAGAGATGTAGGGAGGCCGAGTGAGATAGGGAAGCGAGGGAGAGAAAGAGAGCGAGAGAGTGCACAAAGAGAGCGAATGCGCGTTGAACAAATTGCAACAATTTTGCAATAGAGCAAAGAGCGAGAGCGGGCAGCCTGTTGGCCTCCTGCCTACACTCACACACACACACATGCACAGAAGTCAGGCAAACTCACACACACACACACACACAGGCAGACACGCGTAAGATGGCAAGCAACGTGGGCGCCTACAAGCAAAGCCATCGCGAGGGCTGCCGCGGGGAGCCAACATGCCAAACAAACAGTGCAAATTGCCAAAGCGAGAGGGAGAGAGAAAGAGAGAGAGAGAGAGCGAGAGCGATGTGCAGCAGAGAGCACAGCAAAACTGCGGAGAGCAAATGCCAGCGCATTGTCGGCGTGCTCTCTCTCTCGCTCTCTTTTAGTAGAAGACAGCTGCCGGTAATCAATATTGATGATGATAGCAGCGGCAGCGACTGCGACGACGACGGCAACGGCGACGGCGACTGCGACAGCAGCCGCAACGAAGATAAAGACCAAAAGGGAAAAGGTCAAAGTGAAATGCAAAATCAAAGCGCAACAAAGCAAAATTAATTGCAATTTAATTTAACGAAATCAATGCGAATGAGAGTGCAACAGCAAGAGACAAAGAGAAGGAGAGAGAGAGAAAGAGTCAAAGAGAGATGAGGATAAACTGATGCAAAAGCAGCAGGAAAAAAATTGATGAAGCGCCGCAAGAAAACGGATGAGAATGAGAAAAGATATTGCATATCCAAGAGATACGCAAAAAACAAGAGTAGACAAAAATTCAATTATTAAAACAAATCAAATCAAGGCAAATAAATAACAGACAAATGGAAGATATCAGATGAGAACAGCTGCACTCAAAATAGTGATAGACTAGAGTATACCCTGGAACAAAACTACTGAGATTTGATTGCCATTTTCAAGAGTTTCTTATAGATATATAATCGATTTGTATGTATTTATATTAATATACCATAAATCATATATTTAATATATTCTACTATATATTTTTAAACTCCATTTCCTGCATTTGTCATTATATTCGCAACTAGCTTTATTTATGATCAATCATCTTTTATAGACTCTGCACCCTATATACCCCTTCAACCCATCTTCCAGACTATCCATGCATTTGCGTTTGTCAACAACAGAAAACTTATTGAACAACTCCATACAGACGTGACTCGCCGCACGCCTTGTTCACAGTTCCCCCTCTCATTCAGCGCCCCTCATCACAATTTTACTCTTATAAGAATAAGAGACATTTTCCACAGACTTATTTCATCGTCTTTTGTAGCAAACAAAATAAAACAAAATTGTTAAAACAAACAGTTAATCCACAGATATATAGATCGTCTTACTGAACAGAAATCAAACTTGAGTTAGATTATAAAATGGAGGAAAAAAAAAACAACAAATATTCGCTCGACTTTCGTTGATGACACAGCAGAAGTCGGGAAGAAGAAGCAGCAGAAAGGACTGAAATATGAGAATATATTGAGAGGAAATCCAGACGAGCTTGCAACTGTGCCTCATGTGGCAAGTACGATACAAAGATTTGCCGTTGACTGTTTCAAGGTTAAGCGAAATTAAATCTAATTGGTCTAAAAGAAAATATCAAAGATGCCGAATATTCCAATTGGCCGACTGATTGGAAAGTCATTGAGATCTTGTTTTAAGAAGGAAATTTAAGGGCATTTGGTTTAAATATAGCTCTTGTCAGATATTTATTAATAAATTAATATAACTCTAGTGATATTCATTGATTTAGGAAATTATGAATTTGTTTATTTAATTAGATTAAAAATGCTATGGAAAATCAAGTTTTTCAAGAGAAGTTTTCATAATGAGGGAATACAGATTTATATTATATCTAATAAGGAAATTGAAGCTGATTTAGTTTTATTTGTATCCATAGATCATATTTATATATTTTCATTATCTGACAATTGATTTTCTATTGTAATATTTTTAATTTTTATTTGTGTTTAGTTAAAAAATATATACGTAATATGCCAAATATTAGATATAGTTTAAAAATATATACGTAAAAGCTCTCTAGATTACTGAAGACTAAAAACTAAATTGTTTGAGTAATGAACGCCTATTCGATACCCTGACAAATATTACTACAAGTTTCCGCTCAAAAACCTATACACACATACATCTATGTATATTTGTACATATAAATGATATATCATATATAACATATGTATTATATATGTATATATATTGCATTTAAGTAAATACAAGTATATACAATAATATAAAGTATATACAAAATAATATATATATATAATATACAATGCCATTTGCACTCACACTGTGCCCGCTGATAGGGGCAGGGTATGGAGGAGGCTAATATTCCGTAATAGGCTTATCCAACTGGACATTTAGTCATCATCGACGGCTCGTATTACCTTAATTGGAATTAGACTCACTGAAAGGGTCGGGTGTAGGTGGGCAACGGAGGGGGCGGGGCAGTTTTGTTTTTTACATTGAAATTCTTTACTCGCACAATTTGCTTATATTTTATTTATGGAAAATGAAGTTGAGTTGCGCGAGTGTAAACAAAGTGCAAACAGCTGATTTATTTATAAACAAAATGACTAAATTGCTTTGCCAGCTGTTTTCCAATAAGACCAATCAGAAAAATCTATACGCATGTAAATGTGTGTGTGTGTGTGTGTGTGTGTGTGCTGAACAAAGATAGCAACAATAATGCGAAAAGGTACAAAGTGCAAAATTCTGCCAGCAGCAACAGCAACAACAACAAATGCAGCGAAAACGAAGCGAAAGTGAACGAAAACTACAACAACGCATTTAATTCTCAGCACCAACAACAACAACAACAACAGCTGCAAGGATGGGCGGACATAGGCTGCGACGTCAACGTCGACTTCCAAACGGCGTAGCGACGCACGCACAATCTTGCACACACTCACGCACACGCACACTAAATCACTGGAATTTCTGATTTATGCTCTATTATCTATTACTTCACTTTGTGTTTTGTTTATTTCATTTATTTAATACACTCAATTGTTTATTTGTTTTTGTTTTTCTTGCTTTTCTTCGCTTTTATTTTTTTTTTTTTTTGTGTCTTTTCACATCGATTTGTTGCACTGTGCAGCTGGCGACTGCGCCGCTGCGTCGCTACGTCGCTGCCAGCGACGGATTTTGCAAATCGAAATTAACTTACAAATTCGCATTTAGTTTAATTTATGCCCGTTTCTTTTGTTTTACTTTGTATGCATTTCAATTCAACGAAATTATAACGTAAACTGAACGCGACAAAAAGAAATATGTTGAATTTTCTTCGTTTTGCAACTAAAATAAAAAGCAACAAAAAAATCGGACAAAAGGAACAAATTTTGACGAGAGCGCGAGACTGCGAGAGCGGGCGCTGAGAGAGCGCCACACACAGCAGCAGTGTTCCCATTTTAGCTTATTTTAAGCTAGATCTGGCTTATTTCGAAATGAAATAGCTTAGAAAGTGGTTGAAATGCTTATAGCTTGAAATCTAGCTTATTTCAAATGTCATAAAGCTTATTTTTTTTAGTGGTTGTAAAGTATTTTAATGGTAATTTTAAGGGGCAAATCAAACTAAATTAGTATTTTTCGGTGAATTTTGATATCTAATGCAATTTTCCGCATAAATTTATGTTAATATTATTTGGTCACACTACAGTAATATTAGGCGCTTTAAATTTATGTGAAAAATGCCAAAAGTTATTTATAAACAGAATTTTCGCGAATCGTGGATAAATATTGATGAATTAAGGAGTGGCTTCGCAAAGTCCCAACAGACTCCACAAAATCATATTGCTGCTTTTGTAAAGCAACAATTGGGGCTAAATTATGCGAATTGCGGCAGCATGCCAAAAACATGTCGCGTGCATGCAAGGCAATACGCAAACAAACAAAATTAATTTTGTTCCAAAGTCGTTTAAAACAGAGGAAATTGATGATATAACTTCATTTATATATTAATATATAAATATTATTTAAATTTCTGTTAAAAATTATACATTATAAAAGTGGTTTTATCGTTAGCTTATTTTTAAGAATTTTTTTGTTCAATTTTAGCTTATTCTAGCTTATTTTTTTCTTCAATCTAGCTTATGGTGGCTCTGAAAATCTGGCACCACTGCACAGCAGCAGCAGCAGCAGCAATGCGTGTGAGAGAGGGGCAGAAAAAGAGCGAGAGAGAGAGAGAGAGAGAGAGAATTAAGTAAACGAAACTCGTGCATGGCAGACTTGCAAAAAAAAAAATTTATATTTTTTTTGCAAAAAAGAAGAGTAGAAAAGGCCAAGCCACTTTAAACAGCAACAACAACAACAACAATCAGGGGTATTAAACGTTGGTAAATGGCTACCAAAAAAAACTTTTTAGAGAGAAAAATCTCTACTACACACACTCACACGCACACATGGATATGCATGAATGTATGTACATGCACACACATTCGTCGGCGTCCACACACACACGCATATATATGGATTTATATATTTGTTAACTGCTTAGCACTTGTATTTGTTGTTGTTGTTTTTTTTCTTTTGGGTAAATTATTCACATTTTCAGCGCAAATGTTGCATTGCTGACTATTTGTGCCCGTTTCTTATTCAATTTGCACGCACACACACACAAACGCACACACAGACACGAAATGTAGAGAGACACGCACACACACACTCATGCACTCACTTTACACATTTTTTTTTTGTTATACGTATCGGCGCTGCGTTGTTTTGTGTGCGAATTGATTTTGCATTTTGCGCTTAGCTTTTGGCTTGACATTTACTTATTTATGCTTGCGCTTGCGGTATTTGTTGCTATTTTCAATTACAAACTTTTCACCTTGAAATTTTTACGGCAGGCTCCGAACGGTCGACAGATTGTGGCGGTCGGGCGATAGGCGGTCGGTACGTTGCAACACTGACTCGTGCAGTGTGACCTGCAAGGCGATACTAACAAATTGCCAAGTTGTGAGCAACATCAAATGGCCGAGAATACCGCAGTTGAGTGCATTCGGCTTGTTTAACAACACTATTTGGTATTTTTTTAATATGGTTTTTTGTATATTTATTAAAATTAAAATAAATAATTATTAACATAACTGTATTTTGCTTTCAGCTATAATTTGCTTTAGTTCTTTATAAAAACGTAACTTTATTTTAATATATTCAGCAGTCTAATAATACTAATAATATTTAAGTCCAGGTTATTTCTATGTAACGGATAGAAAATCAAATTTTAATGCAGTTCAGCTCTATTTCGTTGCTATTTTAGCTTAATATTTAATTTACTTTTACAATTATATTTATTTAAGTTTTTTATGCTATATAATTTTGAAATTCACAACAGTTGTGCGGTCTATCGATATGTGGTGCACATCAAACTATCGTAACCAAGTAGCACTATCGTTCGCTGAGCACAACTGTTTCGCAGCTGTTGTCGTGCGTTCAGCGTGCTCAACAGTTGTGGATGCGTTGGCTTTGAGAGCGGTTAAAATTCAAATCTTCTTAAAATTCAAACTATTCAATATTATTTTATATAAAACTTTGTATTTGTATATTTTTTTGCAAACAGTAAATTAATTAATTTTCTGCCAATCGTGTTTACATATCAATTGCAAATAAATCACGCTAATGATCGACAATTTTCGACCCCACTCGAACGTCCCCGTTGGAACGTGTTTTGGATTAGAATTAATTCCATATAATAACAATTCCTTTGAACTATTGCAGCAGCCGCTGTCTCCCCCCTCCCACACGCATCACAATTGCAACGCAAAAGTCTGACCAAAAAATACCTGCCTCGGGGTCGAGGCTCGTGTCGGACATGTTTTTCTGCGTAATTAGTGCTGCACCCCTCCCCCTCGCACACTCCTGTTCCAGCTGCCTTTCCTGCTCCCTCTTCTCACTAACGTAATTCGCATCCCTGCTACGAACGCAGCGAAGCGTTTTGGCGATTCCCGTTACTCGTTTCTTGTTTCGCATTTTTGCTTTCTTTAACAATTTCCATTTGATTGCATCTCGACGCCGGTACGCACACACACACAAGCATACACGCACAGCATTCATTAGGGTGACCAACGTCCAGTTTGTGCCTGAGCTTAACTGTCATTTCCATAAAATCCCATTGCCAGGCAAGCAAACACACATACACACACACACACACACACTTCCCTTCCCACTCTCTTACACACACACACTCACACTCCACTCTCCCACTCACACTCTTCGAGCGACGTATGCAAAACTTTCTCTTTGCATTTGAATTCCTCCACTTTTTTCCTTTGCTCGCTCTCCCTCTCCCTCTCTCTTGCTTGCGGCTTCTCTGCCTGCCCATAATTATGAAGATGAATGTTCTTATTGCTTTTATATCCCTTGTATGCTTGTATGTGTGTTTGGTGAGCTTGTGCCTGCGTGTGTGTGTGTGTGACTGTGTGTGTCGCTGCCCACATTCTCTATTAATAATGCCTTCGGTCACACTCTGCATACATGCGCTGAAATTTGTTGCCCCTTCCTCTCAATTTGGAGCACTAAAACTTTGCCAATTCACAGTGGGTCGAATGTGATTGGAAAATAAATGAAAACAAAAATAATAATATTGATAGTTATTTGAATAGTTATGATACAAAATAATAAATAAATATCAAATTAATATTAGCAATAATAAAAATAAATAAATAAATAACAAATTAATTATAGTAATCTTTATTATTTAAAAATATTAAATTATTATAAAAAATAATTATATTTATGTTTATTTTTATATTTTACATTTTTAAATTAAAATAAATATAAATAAAAGTGCAGTAATAAATAATTTTATGAATGTAATTTATATTTATTAACAATGTGAAAAGCAAAAAGGATTTTTATTTATTATTTATTTATTTATTTTTAAAAATTTATTTTTGTATTATTCTCACTAACTCACATTTTCACCACTCTAGTCCCACTGTGCAAAGGTTTAGTTCTGCTTTGCCGCACGAAGCGCGTGCAACTAGCGCGCTCTACTACTACTGCTTCTTCTTCTTCTTAGCACGCGTCGTTGAGCCGTCGCCGCAGCAGCAGCAATAATAAAGGAAAATCCGACAGGATGCTAATGCGTATTTAGTTATTTAGTTTATGTGTGTGTGTGAGTGTTAGTGTGTGTGTGTGAGTGTTAGTGTGTGGGTGTTGTGGGTGTGCAAGGGAGCTAGCGCATGGAAATTGAGGATTCGAAGCGTTTGTTTGTTTTATGCGCTGCTTCAGATACAATTCATGTGTGTGTGTGTGTGTTTGTGTGCATATGTGCGTGTGTGCGTGTGAGGTATTAGCTCTCTCTTCGCATATTTGCATATTATCGATTTTTGTTGGAAAAGCCATTAAATTTGCACAAATGTTAGTTCGAGTTCGTTCCAATAAGAATGAGCATAAATTATACTATGAATAGTCTAACTAATTTATGGTATAGTAAATGAATCCTAAGGCCGATTCTCGGCTTTAGAGAGTATTACATGTTTTCGAGCTATCAAACATGTTTACTAAATAAGGAAATTTTGAAATCAGGAAATTTTTTTTTTTAAGAATGATTTCATTTTGTCATATATAGAGGCTGGGATGGTAAGGATCAACTGGGAGAAGATTTAATAGAATTTTTCAAAAAGTGTGAATTATAGGAAATTAGATAGATACAAAAATTTATGAATAGCTATATAGTCTGATTTTGGTAAAACCTAAAGAAAATTATATAAATACTTCCTTGATTGAGAAGATGATCTATGATGAGTTCTGAGCATTAGGTAGGGCTAAAGTTCTAGAAATCGAAGTAAGAAGTTTTATATCATGTAGTTGAGGTATATGTCTGAAACTAAACTAAAAATTAATATACAAAATAAAATATATAACAGTTCGGTATTCAAACGAATATGGTCAAATCTCTTTCCTAATCAGTAAACATTGTAGGGTGTTCTTATTCTAAGTTCTAACGTAACCTTCTAGACAATTTTAAGTTTTTTCTAATATTTAAAAATTCTTTTCAATTATTCTGCTCTCTATAAGATACAACAGATTATAAAATTTTAAAATATTATTTAATTTTTTTTATAATTAAATTTAATATTTTATTTATCTTTGTTTTATTTTTTATTTTTTTTTTTTTTTAATAAAGTTCTTTTAAACGAATCGAAATAATAGAATTAAAGAATATATTCTTGACTAAAAAAAATTCTTTTAAAAAATAATATCATATATTCCTATTCTTATATCTAATTCGTACTTTCATCTCAGAACAACTCCAACTAATATTACAGGGTATACAGTCACTTAAGTTAAACTCTCTGGCGACCTTTCAAGTTTTCCATACAATACTTAGTATAAACGTTTCCACGATTTAAGTAGCTTTTAAGCTTAACAAGCGAACGAAATGAAAAACTGAACTAAACAATTCGATTTGCGAGCTGTTCGAAATTCGACACGAAACGTGGCCAAAAGCGCTCGAGAGCCAAATTGAGTTCGAACATACAAAGAAAAAAAAAAAATGACCAAGGCACAGCCGAGAGGACCTAAGCGGATTTCAACAATTTAAATAGAATTTTGTATTTTCAGTTTTTTTTTCTTTCTATTTTTCTGTTAGAGGGCAAAATGTCAAAGATGAAACGACACGGGTCCAATTAGATTTGGCCAGGCACGCGAACCACCCGAAAAAAAAGCAGAAAACTCTGCGAGGTAAAACATACAACCACCGTCCGCCCACTTCCATCTCCGCCTCTTCGATTTCCCTTCATAAAGTGCGTGGGATTTTTGAACAGTTGGCAATAGCAAAAGCATGCTCAAAGAATGGGCCACAGGAATTATGAAACATAATGAACTGAAAATCGAATTGGCATCGAAGTTGGCCTCAACTGCGCCTGGGGGAACAATTATGAGGGAGCAAAAGGCCGGAGTAGAAATACATCCTAAATGACAGATATACATATGTGGGCACAATATTGACAATTAGTGAAAGTTCAATACTATAAGAAAACGTGAAACAATTTTTACTAGTTATAACTAGACATTCTACTTAGAAGATCCTATAAAATACCATATAAAATGTTCCTTATTATACTAAGACGTAGTAATATATTATTATATTATATTATATACATTTATCATAGATTATGCATTATATCAGATTTTACTATGAGAGATTATAATATAAAAGACTCTACTATAACTCTACTATAAAAGACTGTACTATACAGAATTAACTATAAAACCTGCTATAAAATACTCTGTTCTACCATAATATATGATAACAGATTATGTAGTAAAATATTCTACTATAACAGAGTACAATAAAAACTCTGCTATAAAAGATTCTGCTGTTACAGACTCTACTATAACAGATGAAATACAAGATTTTACTATAAAAAACTCTGCTATAAAATACTCTGCTGTGACATACTACTATAAAAAACTTTGAAATAAATAAGACTACTATAAAAGACGGATATAAAGTACTCTGCTATAATAGCCTTTGTTATAAGAGCCTCCTATAAAAGAGCCTCCTATAAAATATTCTAATATAAAAGAGCTTACTATAAAAGACTATTATAATAGATTATACAAGATTCTACTATTGAATGATAGCATTGCTATAAAAACTCTATATAAATTTTCGTTTTTCTTCATTTTACCATTCTCACAACTTTTCTGCATATCCTGAGCGCCATAGCTATAAAGTTGCTATTGGAACAATTAATTACAACGGAAACAGTTATATAATACTTAAGCCAATATAGAAAATAAATCGAAATATTATTAGATATACTCTACTGTCAGCAAAGGAATCTTTTGTTAGAAATTGTTGTAAATTATAATTGTTTTCTTTTCATAAAATTTACGTCTTAGAAAAACAAGAGGAAACTTACGCAAAATTCACTCGTATATATAGATTTATAGCAATAGATATAGATATATAGAGACAGAATGCTTCGCTGGTTCTTTGCCAATGAGCGAGAGGAGTGCCAGGTGGTCGAAGGAGATGAGGTTGAATCGGGTTTGGATAATCCCGAGGCTGACCCTGAGGCAGAATTACGAAAAATCGTCTACACGGAATGGCCCTTTTGTGTGAGGATAGAATCACCGCTCCAGGGCAATGAATATCTGGCAATAACGGGAAACTGTGATTCGTTGGGCAACTGGAAGCCCAAGGAGGTCTACCTTATGGAGGCGGTCGACTGCAAGTGCCAGTGCAACTGCAAATGCGTCAAGTTCGAGGCGAAAGTTCGAATCCCGCGCAACAAAGATATCGAATATCGATATTGCATCGTTGGCTACGATCCCCTGCTGGACGAGGTGATCATACGCTTCTGGGAGGTGATGACGACGCCGCGCATAATCCGCACGTGCCACAACATGCTCAAGAAATGCGATATCTTCGGTATGCCCGACAGGGACGCCGCCGAGATGTCTGTGGATCGTGGCTGGGCCACAACGGAAACCTACATCCAGTTCAAGATCTTCAATGCGCCCTTCTATTGGCTGAAGCAGACGCCGCGCCTGCTCTACATCTACATACAGCCAATGTTCGAGACGCCGCCCGAGAATTGTGTGAATGTGAAACATGAACCGGCGCGACTGACCGTACTACCTACCCCCGGTCGCCGCTCGACGGCCCCAAGTCAACAGAATCTGAAGATCGCCTTTACCGAGGTCGCGAATCTCAACTTCGCCGAGAAGTTGCACTTCCAGCCGAAGAAGGGCGTCCGCTGCGGGCCGCACGATATGCAGCTGTACCACTTCTCCTTGGCCTATCCGCTGGAGACGCTCTTCCGCATCGATCTGTATACGTTCGCCTATAAGGCGGCCGCCGATGAGCCGGCGTATCACTATGGCTACGGATTCATACAGCCCGAGGAGCTGCACGACTCCGAGGGCGATCTGCGCATCAAAATCAACTGTGCGTCAACGCATCGTCCGCTGATCGAGATGAGTTTGCAGTATCTGGTCATCCGGCCGACGGAGAACATCAACTGTGATCTGAGCGTGACCTACGAACGCTATTGGCGAGAATCGCATATGCCCATGGATATCGGGCATCGGGGCTCGGGCTGCACCTATCGCTTGGGCGAAGATGTTTATAGGGAGAACACGCTGTTCGCCTTCAAGCGTGCGGCGGCCAGTGATGCCGATATGATCGAGCTGGATGTGATGCTGACGAAGGATGCGAAGGTTGTGATCTATCACGATTACACACTGACCTTTGCCCTCTGCTCGGCGTGGTGTGTGGAGAAGCTGTTGGAGAACTACGATGTGATGATCCTGCCGCATGAGTACTTCAATCGCAGCCGACTTATGGCTTTGGGCGGCCGGAAGCGAGGCGATACGATTATTGTGCCCGTTGAGTCCTTCTACTACGATGAGCTGCGTCTGGTGCAGCCCCTGCGTTACGTCTCCTCGGCCAGCGGCTGCTCGGGCAATTGCGAGAAACATTTGTTCGAGCAGATGCCCTTCCCGCTGCTCAGCGACATCTTCAATACTGAGCTCCTGGCGCTGCCGCCCCACGTGGGCGTCAACATCGAGCTGAAGTGGCCGCAGATGGACACCAAAGGACACTGGCAGGACAATAGCGCGAAGCCAACGTTTGATCGCAACTACTACGTGGACTCGGTGATCGAAGTTGTCTTCCGTTACGCAGGCAAACGGAAGATCATGTTCTCCAGCTTCGATGCGGACATCTGCATCATGCTGCGCTACAAACAGAACTATTATCCCGTTATGCTGCTGCTCCAGGGTCCGGACAAGCCCATGCAGTTTGCCGATCAGCGTGTAAATAAGCTGGACAACGCCGCCTTCCTCGCCTGCATCATGGAGTTTTTTGGGCTGAATTTCCATGCGACTACTTTGTTCAAGCAGCCCCTCATCCTGGGGCACATCAAGGACCTGCACATGCAGGGCATCGCCTGGGGCTCCGAGACAGCCGATATAGACATCAGGGACAAGCTGAAGCGATATGGCGTCATCGGCGTCACCTTCGATCGCATGGATCAGAACAATCAAGTTGGGGATGAGCTGGAGGGATATATCTATTGCATCGACTCGCTAACGACGCGAAATCATGTCAACAATCTGATCAACGCCGAAAAGCTGATCAAGTGTGCAAAGTAGAGCGGATTCGAGCGAGAGAGAAAGAGTCATAGAGTGTTGCTAAGAGAGACAGAGGGCGATGCTATTTTATCCATAGAGTGTTTTTATAACAAGAGGAAATTTGCAACAGAAAAATTGTTTTATAAAAGTAAAATTATTTTAAGTAATATATATATTTACATACATATTCTATTCTATTTGCTATATATTCTTTTTAACGATATATAACTTTAATTTCCTTAAGATAGAATTAGGGTTATATATTCTATATTATTTTCTAAATGTATTTCTAAAGCAACTTTATGTATTTCTTAAGGAAATTAAGGCTATATAGTTTGTTCTACTTGCTATATCTATTTTACTAACAAATATTTTCTGAGTTCTCTGATTAACTCATATGTAATGAAGTTCATTTTGAGGTACTCGACAACATGATAATAACTTGATGTTCAATATGATATAGCAATTACTTACTTTATCTTGCTGCTCTTTCAGATTCCAAATGTTAAAAAACCGGATGTCTAGACTCAAATTTCTGAATAATTTGTTTACAGTTATTAACTATTCTTTGCATAAACTACAATTTTATACCTCATCTGACAGTTCTTAGCTCAGATCTAACCTAAATTTCAACCTTCTCTTAGTTCTTCTACTAAATATAGGTTGTCTATCTGAAATTTGTTCTAAATTCACCTCACTGTCCTGTCCAATTAATTACAATTAAGTACTTCAACTGGAGACACGCCCCTTGCATTTAACAGTATATCAATGTAGAGGCTTTTCGCGCAACCACCCCGTTTGATATCATAAGTGTCATCACCACACACACACACACACATACGCACAGTGGAACGTGTTAAAGTCATAAAACACATTAAATCCAATCGAATAATCGAAATGTCACATTAGTTTCTAAAATATGGCCGGACAGCACGTAAGAAAGTATTTTTTACCCCCGTCTTTTGATACCGCTACCTAAGTCCCCTCTCCGCTACCTACGCCACTGTCCCCACCCCACTTTAACGAGCACACAAATGTGCCCAAAAAACAAGCCAAAAAACAAAAAAAAAACTCTTTGGTAACAGCTTTTGGCCTGCGATTTGTTTTTCTGTTTTTTTTTTGCCATTTCTTTCTTTCTTTCTATTGGCTTGCATTTTCCATTCCGTTTTCCATCTTTCGAGCAACAGTCTTTCCCTCAGCCACTTTCCTTTCGGGGTCCTGTGGGTATAATTTTAATGGTCAAATCGCTTTTGGGGATTTGCTTCGATGTTTTTTGTCTGTCTCTTCGTTTTTTTCTTTTTCGTTCTCGAAATGGAAATTGCTTTCCATGGCCAGCAGACCTACGCCCTGAAATCGGCATTGAAAACGCATAAAAATAAACATTTCTCCATTTCGCATTTCGCATTTACAAATTCCGATTTTCGTCTTTGAGCGCCAAGATTTATGCTCAGCTCTGAGCTCTGGCTTGGGGGCTAAGAAGAACTCAGTTTTCTGGCAACAATTTTGTATAGTCAGAGAGCAGGAAAATTGCCAACTTGGGAATTTTGTATCATTTCTGTTTGTTGTGTTTGGATTAAGCTCATAAATCTGGCATAATTTTAATGCCAACGTTTGCTTGAGGAATTTATTTTTGTTTTTTTAAGAAACACTTTTTATCGGTTTACTTACTCTATATTAGACTAAACCTAAAGTGGAACTCCGGCTTAATAGAAATTATTTTTGAAATATTTTTATTTTTCAATAAAAAAAAAATAATTCTTCATAAACAGTTTATAGAGTTTATAAAAGGTTTCAAATTTGAATAAGGAGGGTGATCAGTTTAATATTTGTTAAAGCACAAATCTTTATTATTGAGATAATAAGTGAGTATATATGATAACTAGGAACTATCGATACCTATAATCGATAGGAACCAGAAAAGATAGATATAAGCCAGGGACACATTAAACTATCGATACTGTATATTACATTTCAATAGTTTATTGATAATTCCTAGTTCCTATCGATAGTTTAATATATTCTCTATATATATTCAGCTCCACCAAATTTTCATAATTTTTCAGCTTTTAACTTTCTTAACTCTGAGTCATTAAACTCCCTTTCCTATGGTTTCCTAACACTATCGATGATTTTAACAGATGGAGTAGAACATACTGTAAGCAGTAAGTATAGCAGAGTAAAGAGATATATATATATAAGAATATCTTATAATATAATATAATAATCTAATATAATAATCTCATTATAATATAATAATCTCAACAGAGTCTTTTATGATATTTTTGGAATTATATGTATATGATAAATCGTATTGATTTACCTTCACTATATATCTACATAGAGTATTTGTCTATATATATACGTAGAGTATTTATCTCACAAAATTTGCCTAAAGCCCCTCAAAATCGCGTGACTTTAACTTGGAACAGCGCCCCATCCTCTACATATCCCTTCCATAGACATTCATTTTCACATCACTTTAGTTGGCAACTCTGTCAGGAGAAGGGAGGGAGAGAGGGTTTCTCTGGACTGTAACTGTAACTTTAACTCATTTGTATGCCAAACAGCAACAGAACTAAAAGTTCCTTTTTTTCCCTTGGATTTCTCTTGCACTTATTACTTATTACTGGACACACACGCAGAGCCGGAGACGGAGACGGAGCCGGAGGAGGAGGCGAGGAGAAAAACCCTAGACATGTGAGACATGGAAATTCATCATCAAAAATGAATAATGTCTACACTTAATGCGACTATAGCCGAGCCACCCTCAAAAAGATTGGACTCTGAATACTCTGGACATTCGGGATAAGCAACAGCAGCAACAGCAACAGCATCGCACCCCGGACCCAATTTGCACCCCATCAAAAAGGCGGGCGTGAAGCCAAGTGGCTGGGGGGATGCCTGAAAGACAGCTGAGTCTGGAAGGGGCTTTGGCATCTACTTTCGACACTGCGCAGAAAGGTTGCTTGAATATTAATTGTAAATATCCAGACTACGTCGAGTGTGTGGAGCGAAGAACGAAACAAATGTGCAAACTTACAAATGCAGGCGTCGTGCAAGGACATGTCCACCAACCCGGCCAAAAGGACATGCAGTGTGAGCTGTAGATGTGTGTAAGGCTTTTTCTTTTCTTTTTTTTGTCGGCGTCTAATAGATTTTTTGTGCTAGCTGAAGATAAAAACGTTGCGCAGACAGAAAGGAAGCTGTCAAAAAAGCAAGACGAAATGAAATGCAAAGGTAAAGGGATTATTGAGTGCGCTATGCGAGGGCTATCAGAGATTAATGTAGGTATGGATATAAGATGAACTATTAACACGTATATTATATATATTCATATACTCATATATACTATGGACTCTGGATTGAATAAAATATTGATTGCTTAAATGAGATGGGGCTTGATCTAACTTTAAGAGATTTATTACGGATATTATTTATTACGGATATTAAACTACAATTTGATTATTCTTTTTAACTATAAGTCGAATGCCACAAATGGTAAACACTTCTACTATATGTATATGTAAAGCAATATTTATTAACATAGTTATAGTTAAGCCCTCTCTACTAGTGCATTCTTACTCCTTTTCTTATGTATATTTAAAATTTCTTAATTCAATACTTAATTCTTTATTCTTTATAATGATAACTGATCTTATTTATTTCGCTTAAAGATTAAGTGTTCATGAATTATCGCTGTCTATGTTAACATTATTACAAATTTGTTTATATTCCCTAACACTCATTCATTCATTACTACAAACAACGCATAAGCTCCATTTTATTTTGGTAGCGCATCTTCTATCTACAACTCAGCCTAAAAGGCGGCAACAGATTTCGTTCACTTATGATTATTGCCGCGACCTTAACCCTCACAGATCAATACAATGTAATGTGCACGAGATGGGTTCATCAATTGAAGCCCCGCTAAAAAGCGTGTCTCTGGCTGGATTTAGCCGTTATCTATTTACTAAATAGTTGCCTGATTTATTTTTCCTTTTTTTTTGCCAATCACGAATTTAATGAGCTTTGAAATTGTTTTTTGTGGCTAATTTAGTTTGAAATCGAGATACGAAATCGAAATCGAATTGCGGCTCCAATTGTTCTGTTCGTCTTCTTCTTCCGTTTTCGTAATGCTTGCGATAAATAATGTGCAATTAATATGTAACACGTTAGTCGGTTCAACTCTAGTTAATGGCCTCCACTGGCTGGTGGGGCCCGGGCCATTTGTCAATTTTGATGGCCGTGTGAATGCCATAAAAAAGCGCCATGTCTAACAAAAAAATAGGCTGAGTTAAAGAGAGGAATCAACGGCGAGATCGACGTTTAGTTACCCTGTAAGTGTTGTAGAGTTGCTCTTTATAATTTCAGAGTTTGTTAAAGTATAGATGTATAGATGTATATTTATATAAGATAAGAGATCCATTAGGCAAGGTAATGGAATTTCAAGGCTTAAGAATGAATATTATGAATTGGTATCTACAGATACTTCAAATATTTCATAAAAATATATAATACATTCTTAATACTTTTCGAACAGACTTTTTAAGTCTTAAGAGTGAGTATACAAAAAATAAATGTACTGAGATTTTTCTAAAATATCTGGTATCCAAGAAACACGAATGAATTGGTTAAAATGTAATCAATATTTCTTGGATTTCCGTATAAGGCAGTATTAGGAGTATTAGGAGTATATTATATATTCATACCTTATAAATAGAATGAAGATATTAATTTAAGCTTTTTCCTATCAAAGTATCTCAAAAAACATATTCGATTATATACAACTTTTCTTCATTTCCAAGTCTTCATCTCAATAACTTTTACAATTACAGGGTATCCAAAAATAAGAGCTTAAGTACAAAACGAAAAAAAAAAAAATAGATCTCTGTATAAATCACCATTAAAAAAACGAAACGCGTTTCGGCCAATTCCAATCCATTCCACTCGCTCGACTTAGGCCCAAGTCACATAAAATAAAATTAACTTAAAAAGCAAATTCAGAAGAGATATTTTATGTGTTCCGTCGTCCAGCTCATAATTCAGGGCGTTAATCCTTTAAATAGGACATTCATGTTATCCCCGTCGCAATGCTGACCATTAAAATAAAATTTATATCAATAAAATTTAATGCCAACGAAACACAAAAAATACCAAAACTGCCTCGAATTGTCCTTCATATTGATATTTATGATATTTGCAAGGCATTATAACTCTTATTGGATTTATAGATGATGCTGAAATGTCACTACAGCTGCTGATGCTGCTGATGCTGCTGCTGCTGCTGCTGCCTACTCTGCTTCTTCTTTTACTTGTTATTATTGTAATCTATGTGGGCAGCCGAATGAATGAATGAGTGTATGTGTGGGGGTGTGTGGGGTATGTTTGGGTTTGTGTGTGTGTGTGTGAGGAAGCGTGTGGGGGCTAGAAGCTATCAATAGGCATTTAGAAGTTATTTTAGAGAGGTTCTACTTTAGTTCAAGAAGTATGCTATTAATAAATCAAAGGATCTCTTATATTTTGGTATACCTGCATAGTAATCATAAGAGAAGGTTTAGATATAGATAAACAAAATTTTAAAAAAGAGTATCTTATTGATATTCATATTCAGTTTATTTAGTAAATCGAAAATATTTAAATTCCAAAAATATCATAAAATACTCTGTTGAGATTATTTTATTATATTATAATGAGATTATTATATAAGATTATTATATTATATTATAAGACATTCTTATATATATATATCTCTTTACTCTGCTATACTTTCTGCTTACAGTATGTTCTACTCGATCTGTTAAAATCATCGATAGTGTTAAGAAACCATAAGAAACGGAGTTTCATAATTCAGAGCTAAGAGATAGCTAAGAAAATTATAAGGTGCAGCTAAAGCTGAGAAAAATTATGAAAATTTGGTGAAGCTGAATATATATAGAGAATATATTAAACTATCGATAGGAACTAGGAATTATCAATAAACTATTGAAATGTAATATACACTATCGATAGTTTAATGTGTCCCTGGTTTATATCTATCCTTTCTGGTTCCTATCGATTGTAGGTATCGATCGTTTTGTAGCTCCATATTCTGCTGCATTATATTTAATCTTAGCCCATTATTACCTCTGTTCTTTTGAGTTCTGTTTGAACTGAATTTCCCTTTATTTATTCGCACATAATTTTCCTCAAGTATCTGAGACCTTAAATAATTGCTTAAATAATATTTATAAAAGGCGATAGTTGCAAAAGACTCTTAGAACAATTTTGAATTCGAAATAAATTCTTAAAACTTTCAATGTAAACTTCCATCTATGTATCCCCTAATATATACATACATATATGAATATAAATAATTTTGTTTTCATACTAAGCCTTTCGCTTCATTCCGAGTCTAATCTATTTTAGGACCTATACGCCCACGCAGCGCATCTCACACATCACTATTTTTGTCTACATGAGATTTGCACAGTCTGCTCTGTGGAGTTTCCCTATCTAACCCCTTTCTAACATAGTTACGGCTGGCAGGCCATATATCATTTTAGCTAACCGCACATTTAACGACTGCCGCGACGGCGGTGTCAGTGACTGAAACATTCATAATTTCATAGAAATTAATATGAAATCAATCAAGTATTATTCGCATTTAGCACTATGCTGAATCATGGGCGCATTGGGTTGGGGTTTAATGAAAAAGTTGAAAGAGTTGAGAGAACGAGCGCGAGAGACTGCACGAATATTTGTCATGCTCATCGCTGGGATATTTCGTTTTTGGGCAGTGAAAAGAAAGTTTCTTGGTAATTTGAGCGCACACAATGGCACACATTAACCCCTTATCGCCGATATCGCAGCCATGCGGCTCCATCGAACCACCCACTCAGTAGTCCTAGTCCTGTTCCGCATTCATTAACTGCGCAGCTCGTAATTAATCCTTGGCAGGCGTCGCCTTACGTGCCAGAAACCAACCCCCGAACACAATTGCATGTTGTAAATTAGATTTTCGTTTGTCATGACAACCCTTAGCCTTCCATGGATGCTGCCGGGGTTGCAGCTCGCCAAGCCTCGTTTGAATGCAAAACTGTTTTTGGTCATTAACCTGTCTGAAGCACTTTGCAAAACTTCGATTTTCTCGTTTGCCTGCGCTACATCAAAATGCTTTCAGCCCAACTTGCAACCCCCAACATTTCCACAGTTTCCCGCGCCGCGTTTCCATCACCATTTCCACCATGTCATCGACGCCATCTTTTTGGCTTAGCGAAAAGTTCTTAATGAACTTTAAGCAACATCCACTGAAGGGGTAAAAGGGGTTTCGCCGCCCTTGCACAAAGGGTTTAAGCAAGTGTTAAGCAATGCCGCACAGAAAATGACTTCATCAATCATATTTGCAGCCACGACCAATGTCGAAGCGTTTATGTTGTTGGGAGCGTGGAGCATAAATTGGATCTACATAGTTTTTGGCTAATGTGCAAAGAAGGGAGCCGGAAGTAAAATGGTTAATGATATGAAGGGAAATGTTAAACAAGATGAAATGTTGATAAGATATATAATGTTATGGGGTAGACTTAGGATTCAGTTGCCGTCTTAAGGTCCCAGATGTTAATTTAATTCAGTCAATATCAATACTATAAACTTTATTATTCCAAAAAATTTAACATTTCAAAAGTTTATTATTTTATACCTAAGCCAAGGAGAAGAAATTCAAATATATTTTATATCTTTTTTTTACAATAACTATTATAGTGAACTTGATTTAATAGGTATAATAGTACAAAAATCCATATTTCGGATTTGACATTGCCGAAAGCGCTGATAATTTACAGATCTACTTATGAAGGAGTTGATCCTCCAGTCATTTTGACGACTTGAACTCATATTCTCTGGAATAAATGATTTGTCACGTATCCAATGGTTTATGAAAGATTTGGTATTAATTTCCGAGACAATTAATGAACTATAGATCCAATTGCATGAAATATTCTATTTAATATATAATAAACGAAAATATGAAATATACTAATTCAATATCTTAAATATATATTATATAAGTTTTAGTATGTACTAACTCTTAATATTATTTTCCAGTGCAAACCTCATTTGCGTCTCTCTTCTTCTCTCTCCCATCTCCTCTGCACTCTTTCTCTTTCAATCATTCCATGTTTTGTAGCAACTGTACTTTTGTATTTTAGCTGACCAGCCTCAGTTTAGAGTCTACACCTTCTTCGGTATTCGTCATGGACATTCTACAAATATTTATCTAGCCCATTTGGAATTGTATAAATTTTGAACGCTAGATAAACATGAAAAGAAAAATACGAACTTTGGCACAGTACGACGAAAAAAGTGGTAGAAGAAGAAGAAATCTTCATCAGCATTGAAATTGAACTTTTGTGAGTTGATTTGTTGTTGTTGTTGTTGTTGTTGCTGCTTCTTTATATGCAGGGGGCATGTTGACAGAGGACAAATAAGAGCATGCCCTGCTATATAGCATACCCCACAGCCCCACTCCAACTGTGTATCTGCTCTGGTGCTTCTTCTTCTTCTTCTTGTTCTTTTCTTGTGTCCCTCTAGTGTAAATAAAATGTTACAAATTTTGCAAAAATCGAATGGGGCAGGAGGAGGGCAGGAGGAGGGCAGGAGGAGGGGAATTTCGGTGTCTTGGTTCGCTGCACGTTTCCCACTGATTGGACACATGTCGGCTGTGAAAAATCTGGCAAAAAACAGGTACACGAAATGGACAGCTAAGGCGAACAAAATTGGAGTAAAGGCAGTCGGTCCGCCACGTGTGTGTGGTGGTGGCGGCGGTGTGGGTGAATGGGCGTGGCAGTTACATTTTGCGCTAATAATGAGACGTTTATTTAAAGAAATTTGAAGGGCATTGTCTCGGCGCAAAGGGAGCATTGGGCAAAGGACAGCAAAGAGAACAACGGGCGGTGCTTGATTGAGTTGATGCTGGAGCAGGCAACAATGGGAGGTGAAGGGGATCAATTAGGGCTGATCAGAGTTTAGGTAGATATGAGACTAATAGTAGTAGTGAAAGTATTGAGTGTATGTCAACAAATAAATACTTGTATACATAATGTACATACAAAATAATTTAAAAATAAAAAATGTATATTAAAATATTTAAATGATTCCAAATTTATATTTAAAAAATTAAATTATTTAAATTATTGTCTAAAAAATAATAATAAATCTAAAATATTAAATCTAAAATATTTAAAGGATTCAAAATTAATATTATATCTGCGATAATTTATAATTTATAAGTTTTTTTTTTTTAATTTATGTACATTTATTACTTTAAATAACAAAAAAATTAAATAAAATAATAAATATTTAAATGATTAAAAATTTATATTATATCTGCGATAATTTATATTTTATAATTTATTTATAATTACAACATCATATATTTTTAAAATGCATGTACTCTTATAATTTTAAATAACTAAACATTTTTAATTTATATCTAAAAGAATTTAATAATTTAAAATTAGTATTTAGTATATAGTCAGTATTGTTATTAATTATATTATTCAACTGTGCTTTTACATCCTGCACCTATTAAAAATTTATATTAGATCTATTTCTAACTTTCAACCAGGAACATGAAATTTACGACTATCTTAAATAAACATGGGAACGTTTTCTATGATCGAATTACATGCTGTGGATGGCACGACCATTAGACATAGGTTAGTAGATGTGAGCCTTAAATACATGGCGTCACTTTGATTTCAGAGCATATAATCGTATAACTGATACATCTGGGCTTAGCATAGATCGCTGTAGCTAGTTGTAAAATGTTACAACTTCCTAACTAAGTTCTGAGTCATCCAACAACCATAAAAACTGTAATGAATAGCGTAATCTATAGCTTTCTAATCCAGTTCTTCTACGAATTCTTCTCCAGTTTAATTCCGTATCGAGATCTTTTACTGAAATTTCAAAATTCATTAAGTACATACAACTATTTTCCATAACTATACTCATATAAGATCTACTGCCCATTTTAGATATCTAAAAAGAAATAAATTTCTAAACAGCTCTCACTGTTTATATATCTATATATAAAGCTCATTTAAGCCAAACCCCTCAATGAACTATAAAACTTCGTTCTAAGTAGCTTAATCAAAAGTTCAAAAAAGGCAAACGGCAAACGGCAGACGGCAGACGAAGGGAAATAAATTGAAAATGGCTGCCACATGCCACGCGCCACTTTGCGACTAATCAAAATGCCTTTTTAAATGCACAAGAAATCAACTTGGATTTCATTTGTGCCACAGCTGGGTGGCATCCGCCATTCCAGAGCTGTCGCTAGAGTTACAAATATGCCTTCTGGATAGAAAATTTATTTTTCCGTAGAAATGTAAAAGGAAAATGCGTAGAAATTAGCACAGAGTTGAATACACACACGAGTGACTTGGACATGTGTGTGTGAGTGTGAGTGTGTCTTTGCAGATAAGACAGCTCACACACTCACACACTCTCACACACGCACAAGTCAATTTCATTACATTGTTGCAGGCAGCTCCTCAATTTGAACGCTCTGAATTTTTCCTTTCCTTTCCTTTGCTTTGGTTTTCCTTTTTTGAAAAGTTGAAAATGAAATGCGCCAACATCAAATATTTGACTTTGTTTGTGGTGCGTCTGTGTGTGCGTGTGTGTGCGTGTGTGTGTGTGTGTGTGTGTTATGTGCGTGCCAATCAGGCGTGTGTCCTGCTTCTCTTTGCTCTTTGGCTGCTCCTTTTGGATTTACGAGTTTCGCATTTTTTTGTTCCGAACGCCAAAAAAATTTTAAATTACGTTTCGTTTTATTTCTGATTTTCTCTTCTATTGACTTTCGTCTGTGTGTGTATGTGTGTGTGTGTGGGGTTGGGCTTAGGAGCTGTTTTTCCTAATTTGATGCCTGCTCTGCCCCTGACACGCCCCGCAACTACTTTCATTTTCAGCATTTGAACATTCCTTTTGATTTCCATTGATGCGACACTCGACATTATTTTATTTGAGTTTTGTATATTTATTTCAAGAGTTCATATGAGTAGAGAGTTCTATATAAGTATAGAAAGGTGAAGGTTCTATATAAGTATAGAAGGTAAGACACATCTGGATAAACTTATGTATTTAAAACCAACCATAACTATCTATGACTCAGCTTATAGTTTCCCATAAATTTTCTAACTTTGTTCAAATATTTTTTTAAACTACTACGAACTTTTTCCTTCTTTAAATTATATCATATATCATATATACATTTATCATATATCATATTAAAATAACACATATCCATTTCAAGTTATGTATCAATTCCTTTGCTATTGTTAAAGCTTTGAGCGCTGCTTTGCCTCGACGTTTCGCTGGCATCACATTTAGACGCTGTTGGCACTTGAGCCTGTGCCTCATCAATCAACATCAAGCTGGAATATGAATATGACATTTTTACGCAAATTACACGCCCCGCGACAATTGGCCCCGAGCCCAGAGCCCAGAGCGCAGAGCGCAGAGCATGTAATCAAGTGAGTAAATCAAATTTGAACAGTTTTGCAGAGGCGGGCGAGCTGAGCTGAGGTAGACACTTGACCAGCGGCTACTTTTTAAACGCATGAAAAATGATGGCAATGCTGCTTCTATCTATTCTTTTTTTTTTTTTGCTTCCTGCGAAGGGTGTCTCAGTTCAGCGCATCATTCATCATGACACCCTTCGAGTCCTGGACGACGACTCGTTTATTATGCAAGCTCATGTGCAGAACGAAGTCCGCAATCAGAGCTCAGCGAGAGACGGGGCGTATGAGCGACGAAATGCTAATCTACCAGAGAGAGAGAGAGAGGGAGAGGGAGAGAGAAAGAGAGGCGGAAGAGATGCAGTGTGAGTGAGGGAGCGAGGTTTATTAATGAAATCTCACAAGTGGGATGCAAAATGGCGTTGGCTGTGGCATGTGGCAAATGCCAATGATTGATTGACTTTATGTAAATTTCTGTGGCAGCCACTTAAGCTCGTCAGGCACTGTGCCGCCCTGCCCCGCTCCGCCCCCTCACAAAACAATCAAAGTAGTAGTCGAATTTTTCTATTTATTGTGCTCTTGGGCACAATCCAGTCGAACTTTTCTCTACATAAACGCAATCTTTTTATTGAGGCTTATACAAAAAATGAGAAAAAGAAAAAACAAATTGTAAAATCTAATTTGCTGAAATGTTCGCATTTTCCATGAAAATCAATTGAAAACGAAAATAAAAACACAATTCGATTTTCAATTGCGTAATGTGGCGTATAAATTGTTGTTTGGCTTGATTTCGATGCCGACCCGTCCGTAATTCGATTTCTAAAGTTATGCCTCCTCTCTAACTACGCCGCATTGAAAATTATATTTATATATTATTATTTTGTATGAGACAGGCAGGTCTGCCTCTCAACCCTCTTTACAGACTCAGGTCAATTTGTACGCAGATGTTATTGCTTTCTGTTATCCTTTCGGAAATTTGTTGGCAAACAGAATAAAATCTGAAATTGAAATGGAGTCTGAAAAAAATCATGAATTATTAAGGTATTTTGTGCATTTATCTCAAATTTTATAATTTAATTTGCTAAGAAAAGCTATAAAAAATAATTTATAAATAAATGCAAAAAAAACTACTTTAATGACAGACAAAACTATAATTTTAAATATAAGTTATAAAAAAAAAAATAATAATTTTTACGATAAGTACGTATAGTTGCTTACCTAAAACTTAACAGTTATTGTCCAACAAAAATTGTTTTTAAGTTATTAAATAAAACTGAAAATAAATAGAGAAAAATAATATTTTATATAGATATGACTTTTGTTGATATTGGAATAGCATGTTGAAAATTAATTTAAATTAAATTTAAAAAGAAAATATATCAATTAAAACAAGTAAGAGTGATCTAGTCGAGACTTCTCGACTAGAAGATACCCTGAGCCCTGTGAAGTGAATGGGGCGTGGCATCCAAAATCTGAAGATTACATAATGTATGCATTACAAGAAACTTCGCTTTGTTAAAATCCTTTTATTATGTTTTCTAGTCAATGTATACAAATTATTTACCTAATTATAAATTACTAAAAACACAGCTATATTTAAATAACTCAGAGTTAGAGGGGAAGTCGAAGTGCTAGTCGGGTTTGCCTGACTAAAAAATACCCTTAACGTAAATACGGACTGCTTAAGTCTTTGATTATTGCACATATGAAGACTTGCTTTGTATTTGCTAAATGATCGTTATAACAATTAATTATATATATAATTACAATATATTATATTTACATAAAATAAACATTAAAGGTATAACTTTTACATTTTCGCTTAACATACTTAATAATTTTAATACTTACCAACAGACAGAAGAAGAGGAGCTGCACTGGATATCTGACCACCAAGAGATGAAGAATGCGACTGAAGCTGCACTGCAGCAGGCTTGCCTTTATATAGGGCAGCGAGAGCTCCACTCAAGTCAAGCTCAACTCTTGAGCCTCTTTCTGAGTCTTCATACCCGGTCGCCTAATGATCGAGTGTGAAGACTGACTCAAAAAGAGGCTCAAGAGTTGAGTGGAGCTTTCGCTGCCCTATATAAAGGTAAGCCTGCTGCAGCGCAGCTTCAGTCGCATTCTTCATCTCTTGGTGGTCAGTCGTCCAGTGCAGCGCGGTGCTTCTCCTCTTCTTCTGTATGTTGGTGAGTATTAAAATTATTAAGTATGTTAAGCGAAAATGTAAAAGTTATACTTTTAATGTTTTTTTTTTATGTAAATATAATATATTTTAAATTTAAATATTATTAATCAGAGCACTTTCTGCTACTGCTGCAAAAAGCAGCTCTTCTGTTCTTCTGCTGCCCCTTTTTATAGTGAAGCGAGACTACCAAATAGTAAAAGGAGCCGGTATCCAAAATGTAATAAAAATTGAAATTGCATAAAATTCACATGAATCTATATGCAAAATTTGTGGGGTCTAGCTCTAAAGATGTAGGATATATAATTTTAAAACCAGTTTTAAGGTTTAAGATCGATAACATTACAACAAAAATAGATAGCGATCATACGAAGTAAACTTTACCTGCGCGTGCTATACACGGACCCAACAAAAAAAATTCAAGTATCTAGCTTGCCTAGATGCTTCAATCGATGCGCTCAAACATACGGGCAGACGGATATCGACTCAGCTCGTCGCCCTGATCAAGAATATATATACTTTGTGGGGTCTGCCACGCCTCCTTCTGCCTGTTACATACATTTAACAAGACCATTATACCCTGATTTCCCATTTTCATTGGGCTCAGGGTATAAACAAATTAAAATTAAATACAAGAAAGTAACTCACGTTTTGATTTATATTGTAATATTCAAAATGTTTTAATTAATTAAATTATTAATTTAATATATTTTACATATATCTGTAGTCCACACTTAAGCATTTTATAACTTTCAGTTATCCATAATTTATTTCACGCATCTCAGCTTGATTAAAGGATAAGAAAACTGTAAAAACTGTATAAATCCATATAAATACACACAAAATACATATTTTCATAAATTGCGTCACCTTCTACGCATTCATTTATACTTCCAGCCATAACAACAACAACAACAACAACAACAACAACAACAACAACAACAACAACAACAACAACAACAGGAAATACCAAATGTCAGTTGTTGCCGCCATCAGCGTCAGGAAATGCGAATTCTAAAAAGGGCTGGACTCATGTCCAATTTCTATTTGCTTCTAATGGAGATACAAATATAATATTTGAGGTTGGCATCATCACCGCAGACCGGAGCACACCCGACCAGCCTGTCTCCATTTTGACCGTAACGAATACATCCTCGTCCTCATCTTCGTCCATGGAGCATGGCAAAATAAATAAATTATAAAATTATTTCAGCATAATAACATGTCAAAATTCCGGGCACGGGGTCGAGCGGCGAGCCGAACCGAGCCGAACAGTTGCCATTCACATTTGAAGGCGGAAAAAACAACAGTGTTAACAATTCGCCTGTGGCCCAGGCATAAAAAATTATACATTATGTTTTTCGTCCACTGATACACGCTTAGGTATAGAGAGTATATTGGTTTGGAATATAAGCTCAGCTCTCTGTCAATATAAATTTAAATCAATCGAATCTTAAAATTGAACAGAATTGTTATATGTAGTCTCGATTGTACCTTAGTGTAATAATATTTTTATATAATAAACGCGTGTCATGCAATCTGTTATATCCAAATGTTATTGATATGTCAAGTTTTGTATTTGGATCATAGTTAAGTGGAATCAACCGATATTTTCTTTAACAATATTTCGTCAATTTCACCTAGTTACTACTTATAAATAGGCGCGCATTATATAGTCTATCATACCCGACTTCAATTTCCTTACTCGAACCATCAAATTTTCCTATTGGATACAATTTAAGTATTTTCTGCAGATATATTCCCGACAAACTACACTTTTATGAAATTAACGCGCATCACACAGTCAATCATACCCAACTAAAACTTGCTTACTTGTGTTTTTGGTTTATTTTTTAGATTTTATTCAGTTTTTTTGTGGCACTGTGTCCCCTGTGTTTGGGTGGGTTTTTCCTTGCGCTCTTCGGGTGGTTCGGGCGGTTCGGGCTCAGTTGCTGTCTCCAGTAATCTTTCATGCGGGATTTGCAGCCAGACACCCTCCTAACACATGATGGACATTTTTTTTGCCAAGTCTTACGCCCGCCCGTGTGGAATTTTATTTGTAAATTTATTTTCTTTGTGCGGTTTTTTTTTGTAGAGAAAATAAAGTTTTTGTGGCTTATTTTTGTTTCTTTTTTTTTCGCATTTTTTGCAAACCCTTCGCAACTCCTGTGGTGGTTGTCAAGTATTTTAAACATGTGCGTGGGGTCACACACACACACACGCACATACACAATCTAGTCGCTTGTAATTTCCATGCATTTATTATGGAAACACTTTAAAAGTAAATTTCTCAACGCCCTTGTGCGATTTTTCTTCCTTTTTCATGTGTTTTTGCCTTCCTTTTTTTTAAGGTTAGGACCATGCCCGCTCTCGTGGGGATTGTCGAGCTGTCCTGTAACTGCTTGTGACCTGAGTGCTAATGCCCAGCAAATGGAATTTAAATCTATTTTGTATTTGTTACGTACGACTAAGCATATGTGCGTTAGAGTGTGGGTCTGCGTGCGTGTGAGTGGGATTAAGGAATGCCTGGAATGTGAAACATTAAGTTTTGTATTTGATAGAATGCGGGAGAATGGGTGAGAAGCTTGAAAGTACGTGTGGGAGTTAAGACAACTTTACTGATAATGGGGGTTTTGAATAGAGTTGTGTGAGTATATATATTTTATTTATATATATTTTTTTAGATTTATGAAATGATTACTTAAAGATTTTCACTTTAAATCTTACATAGGTCCTCTTACTTTCCTGCTCATTTCCAAATTTCACTTTATCAATTCTAACTAAAAGAAAAATCATAAAAAAGTCAATTTATTGTATTGCATGACGCATCATTCAAGTTTCTTTGTTCGATTTGCTGGCATCTCTGAGTTTCTTCTGACCAAGGACCATAAATTATTCAAAGCAGCGCATTTCCATGCGCTTTTCATTTGCTGCTGGTACTTCTTCTTTTTATTCTTCTTCTGTCTGACTTTGAAACTATGATGGGCATGTCTTATTTATGACCATAAAAATTATTGCAGCTAACAAAATTGAAGAGCGAAGCAAAAAATCAACATAAGTAATCATCGATGCAATTTCATTGAGCTCAATTCAAAAACATTGCCCGGGCAGAAGAGCGAGCGTAGCACAATGAGGGGACGACTACTACGAACTACTCTACAAAGGGACAAAACATGTGCATGTACAGTGGGTCGAATACAGTTAAATATTTAGTTTGCATTTAATTTAGAGATGCTTTTGATTATGAATTATGAGTTAAATTATACATTAGTTATTGTATTTACAATTTTGTACATGTTGTACATATTTTTTAAATTTCGAAATTTTTGCAAGAAAAATTGTATCAAAATTATTTTTAAATAATTTTGATACAATTTTTCTTTATTTATTTATTTATTATTATTATTAATGTTATAGTAGTTAAATAAAATTTTAAATATATTTTTTGCTGCACTTTCTGCTTGCCTTTGCACCACGGTGCGGTAAACAAATTGCGTTTTGTTGTTGATGCTGCTGCTCGTGCTGCTGTTGCTGCTTTTCACATTTGGCATTTTTATTGATATGCAGACAAACACACTCGCAACGCACACATTCACTCACACACACACAGACACACACGGTCAGGCACTCGCATTTTATTACACTCGACAGCTATTTTCAATATATTACACAAAAAGCATAAAAGGCAAACGCATTTCGCCTGGACTTTGCTTTTTACATACGTTAGCTCAATGGATGTTCGAGCGCTCACTGAAAGGATATTTTTCTCTGGCTGTGTGTGTATGTGTGTGTGCTTTCCATACTAAAAAACGCATAAATAAGGGTCAGTCGCAGCGAGAAAAATAACGGTTATGGCTATATGTGTATGTGTGCGTTGGCGCATCTTTTGCCCGGTGGTTGCCCAGCCTCTCAGACTCTCAGACTCTCGGCCTCTCAGCCTCATCCACCCAATCATCCAACCACTCGCCTGCTTCGCTCCCGCTTTGTGGTGGTTGCTCGTCCTTTTTCGTTGATTCCCTCGCGTTTGCGTTTCTTTTTTTATGCATAAAAAGTGCTTAGCATAAAGTCGTAAAAAACGTATTTGCCGCCACACACACACACACACACACACACACAGATACTCATCCAATACCAGCACAGAGTGCTGCTGCTGCTGTTGTTGTTGTTGTTGTTGTTGGCAGCGACTGTTGCTGGTTGCTGGTTGTTGGTTGCCGGTTTCCCATTGCGCGCTGCTCTCCGCCGATTTAGATGCGTTGCCAGCGATAAGATTTATCCCCCCTACCCCACAGCCGACCCCTCTCTTAGTAGTTGTTGCTGTTGCCGGTGCTTATTTGCGTTATTATGAATTTATGACACTTGGCCGGGATATATGTGTGTGTGAGTGTGGCGAGTGGGTGGGTGGTTGGGTGAATAGTGGTTAGTTGTTGCCCGCCTTGAGCTAAGGAATTGTTGTCTTCGACCGGAAGTTATGCTGACTGGAAATACACTTGAAAAATCACCTATGTGGAATGATCTTTAATTGGAGGAGAACTGACGGAGAATTGTTTGTCAAATATGATTTGATATATAAATATATAGATCAATCTATTCTATTCTATTCTATTTTATTTGTTCTGTTGTTGTTTTGTTAATTATGTCATCGTATATGCGTATTAAAGTCTCATTTAAATATCTTAACTTTATTTCATCTTCTTTCCATAAAATTCAGACAATATGACAAACATATAAAGGTGTGAACGTCAAGAAAATATGAATTCATTCAATTACATCTGACTCAGAAGTGTTCTGATATTGAAAATTGTTGTATTTTTGTATTCGTGTACATATTTAAACAATATTTAAGAATTTTTTTCTTTTCAAATTGGTGTCGTGAACCTTTTAAGTAGTTTAATCATAAAATACATAAATTAGGGGAAGAAAATACTATTTGGAAATAACTATTACTAATCAAATTTAGAAGGTTAGTTGATAACGAAAGTATTTTTTGGAGGACTGACCTACTAGTTCTACTGTGACAGCAAGTAGATCTTTGGACTGCAGTATGTAGACGCCTAGCCAAGCTGTATGGGTTGGAATCAAGTCTATCGAGGCACTTTTTATTCCCCTCCGACTCCAATTTTTGGCATCTTGCGGTATCGTTCGATATGCTAATTGACATTGTATATAACTGAGAGTTCTCAGCATTTAGCATTGTATTTAATGCAAAGATAATATAATACTCTAACGAGTGTAAGCATTAAATACAAGTTTATATAAGAGCTACTGGAGTGTTGTTAGTTTAAAAAAAGGCTTTTATTAAGATATGATGCATGCTTAAGATAAGATGTATGCTTGTAAAATCATTTAGAAAATCAAATTTCCCAAAATTTAACTCCTAGTCTAAAATATATAAATATAATCGAGCCATCGCTTTTCATTCACAAAACTTAAATTTCTTTATTTCATACTACACACACATTGACACATATTTTCGCACAGTGTACGTTCGGTGCTCGAACACAATTGCCGTGTTGAATAATCGCTGCAGCATGAAAAATTCGCTGATTCGCAAGAAAACTCCAAGCAGATCCTTTTCTTTCTGTATTTGGCGCTGTATTTCTGTTTGTTTGTCTCTAGTTTCCTGGCTGGCATTTCTTTCTATATATATATATTTTTTTTTTTTGCTCGTCCATTTTTTACGCAAATCGTCAGCGAACCTATGGGGCTGTAGCCAATAAGCAGCTGCGGGCGAAGGGGGGCATTAGCGATGATGGGAGGGTCTGAGTGCGAGGACTTGAATCAGCTTTATTGCGGGCATCATTATTTTTATTATTATGGCCACTTACATTGGCCAGCACCCACACACACAGACAGAGACACACACATACACACACATGTATGTATATATAAATATATATAGATATATATAGAACATATACATGAATATCAGCTCGCTAGTCCCACGTTTCCTCTGAGCTCGAACTTTTAGCTGTTTTTTTAGCGGCCAGAAATGTAAATGTTTTTAGCCTGTTTCTTTGCTCCACTGTGTTTGTATGTGTGTGTGTGTGTGTGTTTGTATGTGTTTTCCGCGTAAATAACTTCAACCCATTTGTACAGCGTCCTCTGCACGACTTCCCTTGGCTATATATAAAAATAAATTGAATTGAAATGCTAATTTTATGTTAATTGAAAGAGGTTTTTATGCATTTCTAGATTTTTATGGCCTGTTTTTTTTTGGTTTTCCCTCTCTCTCTCTCTCTCTCTCTCTTCACTTTATTTTTGTTAGCAGTCAGCAGAATTTACCGTTACATTAGCACTAAAAGCATGTCATCAGTGCGCAATTTTTTCGGGCTAATATTTGTGTAATTTTTATGTTCGAATCGGGGCATAAAATTCAATTGGTTCGCAACATTTCGTTTTGCCTAAAAGCATGCAACATAAATTATTTTTATGCCTGTTTTTTTTTGTCATTGCAAATCTAATGTTTTTGTTTACAATATCGAAACATTGCCAATTGGCGATTATATATGATTGTACTAACGGTAACTGCTTTGATGATTGTAATTGAAGTTAGACAAAATGTGATATTGAGACTTTTAGCGGAATCATAATAATAATCATTTAAATGGTGTTAAAGGAGATTTGATTTTATTTTGAATTGAATTCAAAGAGTTTCTGACTTATATTTATATTTATAATTATACTTATACTAAACTTAACTTCATAATAGTCTTCAGTATTACATAATTCGAGTATAACTGTAACAGAATCAGAAAGAGTTCTATAAGTCTCACTACGCCTGTTTTCGACATTCGCACAACTTTTTAACCCACTTTATAGCCAAAGCGCATAATAATAAAAAGAAATTTATCTGGAATTAAGATTAATGCAAATGGCTCCACCAAGTGTCCGTTTGACTTGGTTCGTAAGCAAAATAACCTTTCATTGAAATAGCAGAGATAGAGAGAGAGAGAGTGAGAGAGAAAAGACGAAAGAAGTTTTCCGCATGCCTCTTTTCTCCTTGATTCTCAGTTGTTATTGCTGCTGTGCTATGTTTTTTTCTGTTTTGTTTTTTCCCCTTCTTGTCAAAGTCTGTCTACATTAGAAATCGGATATCCTGCTGCAGCAGAGCAGACAAGCCAGACAGCTAACACACACAAAGACACACACACACACACACAGACATACAACTGCAGCTGTAGTCCAACTGAAGCCCAACGAGTTTTCCTACCCAATTTTCCCAACTGCCATTTTCTTATGCGATTTTCTTTGGCTCTGCCTTTCGCTTTAGTCCTTATCGTGCACGCACAGAGTTTCTGCTGCTGTCGCTGGCAGGACAACGTCTACTACAAAAGGACCTCACATGCAAAGTTTTCAACACACACACACACTCAGAGTGAGATGAGCGCACAGCAGCAAGCAACACTTTTTCTTTGCTTCCTGCTAAACTTTTACCTCTGGGGCAAGTCCAGCTGAAGCTGCTTGTGTGTGTGGGTGTGTATGTGTGTGTGTATTTGTCTGTGTATTTGTCTCTGTCTGTGTGGTGCTTTGTACTTATTGCATACACATAAAACGGGCTGCTGTGGCTGTGACACAAAATCGATTTTATTTGCCTCTGCTGCTGCTGCTGCTCCTGACTCTCAAGTTTTGCTCCTGTATTCCGGCTCGTCCTGCATAGGCCATCACAATTATGAGCCAGCACACCCACACACACACACACATTGGCAGACAAGCTGGTAAACACGCCTACAATTTAAAGCAAACGACCAATAAAAAATAAAAAAGCATTCGCTAGCTAGCTGTCTGTGAGTGTAAAAGAGACAGCGACATGTTTAGATTTTTTCTGTATATTTTTATTTTCCATTTTCCCTTCTCCATTTCCCATTTTTGTTTTTTGGCTTTCCAAGCAGCCATTAGAAAAAAGTTTGTCGCTTTTTATTGGGCTTTGAAATGAATTTTGAAAATAAAAAACAAATCAACTCAACCCTCTGGCAGGCTTAACCCTAACCCCTACACCGCCTCATTTGCATTTAAATTAAGGGTAGCTGCACATTTACATAAGGGTGGCGCTCTCTCTCACTCCCTCACTCTAGCTCTCTCTTTCCCACTCAAATCAGCGCACATAAATCTTGGCTAGTAAAAATTACATTTGATTTGGCCATAAAGCAAACTTTTCGCCAGCTCTCAAAAATTCGTATTCGTATGCATAATTTAGGAGTTGCGTTGCTGAGGTTGGGGCTTGGCTTGATTACCCATCTTTATGATTATTATTATGCATGCAGTAGGAGAGCTCGATGTTTGTGCCAAGTTGGCAGTTATAATGCCAACTACAGCAGCAGGTCGAGCACAGCGGGGCTTGTGGCCCGTATTTATGATTCATTGTTGCGAAACTTTGGCCTAGGTAAAAGCCAAATAGGAAAACCGTCCCCCACCGTCGGCCCCAGTCCACGCCGACTCCTTGGCTCATTAGCATGAAAGAACCCTTAGTCTTTGCCTCAGCTTCGAATTGGCTGGGCTTAACGTTCATTGCTAGATTTATGTGCTGCCTGCGTTGTCGTAAAACCGAAAATATTCAACAATTTGCATAAGTTGTATATGAGGGAGGATTTCCTACCAAATCAAGCAAATCATATTCAAGCAGCGCTATATAATTAAGATTGAGCTGCATAAGTGCGATGCTTCCTATATACTATTTTTTTCTTCTTGAAAAGCTGAAAATTTTTATAGGAATCTGAAATTTAAGGAGTGGAATATTAAATAGTTTTTAAATTTGATAAGAAAATAAATAATATTTATTTTTTGTTTTTATTGTTGAGTCAACGGAGGTCTTTGGCTGAAAGATAACTGAACTGCTAGCTTGAGACTCAATTTCCATTCAATCAATCTCGTTGTAATGTTTTCATTATCATATATGTATGTCCGGAATATTTTAATGCAGTATGATATTTGTTTCTTAGAATTGCCTGAAATATATTAGGAAAACCTTCAAATCTCGTCCCTCTGCCCCGACTTTAATCATTATTTAATGTATTTACTATACAGATAATCTCTGAAACTACGTGAGTTACAAAAAATAAGTAGAAACAGACAGCTTCCAATTAATTTGCTCAGATCAAAACTCGAATTCAGTTTAATCTTGATTTTGAAATGCTTTCACACGAAAAGCGAAAAGTAATTTAGTAAGTGAAGCGCCGCAAAGTATGCAACAAATTGCAAAGATCTGATTCGCCATTGGGTTCGAAAGACTTCAAAAAGCCAAGCAAAAAAGTGGGGGGCGGACAACGTGGGCCAGTGGGTGTGGCAAGCTGTGGAGTGGGAGTTGGAGTCGAAGGAATTCAGCGGCCTGTCCGTTCGGCTGTCAGTCAGTCAGGCGCAAAAGGCATTAAGAAGCATTTTTTGTGGCTAAAGAATTTTCACTTTAGAATGGCGAAAAGCCAAGAGGGAGAGAGAGGGAGCGAGGGAGAGGCAGCTTAACAGAGGAAGAGAGAGCGGGAGCACTGGACTTTGATTATAATTCCAACACCTACAAAAAAAAAAAAAAAAGAAAATGTAGAAAACGGGCTAAAAGGCAGTTTGAGCAGGAGAAATGGCGAAGACGATTGACAGTTGAAAATATAAAAGCGGATTTGTGTCTGTGCGTGTGTGTGTGTTTGTGAGGGTTTGTGAGTGAGTGTGTATGTGTGAGAGGGTGTGTGTGTGTCAATCCAAGCGTAAGCAACAACAGCTCTCTGTGTGAAGTGTGAACGAATGTTTTGCTGCAGATAAGCAAAATAACTGTAATAAGAAATTCTTTTTTATTTGCTCTCTTATGTGTGCGCCTGCCTCTGCCCCTGCCCCTCTGCTTGAGTGTTTTTTATGCCACACGTCCATTGATGTTGTGTGATGTGCGTGTGTGTCTCTGTGTGTGTCTGTGTGTGTGTTTTATTCGCTTGCTTTATATTCAAAGTGATGTCCTGTTGTGTCCTTCGTCCATCAGCCCGTGCTGAAATGCGTGCCTAAGACGATTTCTTTTATTATTTACGGTACTCCATGCCAGGGGATTGTAATAGAAATCGTCCAAACTGACTGACAGACAAAGAGACAGAGAGACAGCGAAACAGCAAGACAGAGACACAGAGAGCCGGCCGAACACTTGGACATATGTCTAATGCTAATGCGTATTGTCTGTCTCGCAGCCTTTGTCAACGGGCGAGCAAATCGAATAAGCCCAAACGAAGAGTTGCGGAAGCTTCACTCAATCTGTCGATTATGTCGTAGCGTCTCCCTCCATTCTTTGTGCTCTTGTGGGGCAGCAAGGAGGAGAGCAAAGTCTGCTAGCTAGACAATGCAACAATATTTTTGGGGTAAGACGGAGGAGTGGAAAAACTATTCTAAAAGTCTTTTTTGATAAGGAAGCAAAATCAAGAGAAACTATTTTTAAAGTTTTTTACCATACAACTTTTACAATATTAAAGGTTTGTGTTGGTTTTTGTAAAAATAAAACAATTTGTATATGAAAATTAAAACAAAAAAGAAAAGTAAACAAAAATCGTATTATATCTGATAAATATTAAATATATAAATATTAAATAATAATTTTTATATTTTTTCTACTTTATAAAAAGATTTATAGTGTAGAAGTTAATATCTAAATAAGATATATACGAATCATTTTGATGAACTTCTGAGTATATTGTAGTAAATGATATTCAAAACATACGCAAATTTTGAATTTCTACGGGTTATATGCTCATCTCACTTATATCGAAAACTACAGCTATTTTGAAAGCTCAACAGCTATTTTTACCAGACATATCTTTTCGATGTTTAGCTATTCCAAAAAATGTAGCCAGAAATCCATGTATGCAAGAAACACTACACTAATTATGTCGTTTTTGATAGACCTGACCATGTAGATCTCTTCTAGTTTCCGAAACTAAAACTGTCCATAAACATTACTATCTTATGCTACATTTGATGAGGTAAGAAAAGTAACGAAGGAGAAGTCGAACAACATCAATAAATGATTTTTTTAAGTGTTTCGAGAATTGTAAAATATGTTGGTAAAAGTTTAAAATGGGGTTTAATTTAAGTGGGAAAAGATAGATATTCTTGAAAAAAGAAATAATTGTTGAAAAACAAAAAACTACTTAGCTAACAATCGTATTTGCTGCAATTATGTAAGATACAAACCAAATCCATAGAGTTAACTCTTCCTAGTATTAGTTTATTATATTTATTTGCATTTGTTGTTTAGCAGCAATAAAATCTATAAGCGTATATGTATATACAAGCATATACGTACATATATATACATACTTTGTTTACAAATGCATAACCAACTCGACTTCATGGCGTGTCCCATGCAAAACGTGAGCTTTTGCGAGATTTGCAGCAAAAATGAAATATATTTATGCATAGCTAATTGTCTCAGAAGGTGGAAAATCATGTGGAAATCGAGGCGAGCCTCTGCTGCCAGTCGTCGGCTTTGCATGCGAGCCAACATTTTTTTTTCTGCAGAAAAATGGAGTGTTAATTTATTGGTCTGCATAGACCGGGTGCCACATCGGTGGTGGGCTACTGCACCACTGCCCACCTATCCAGCTGGGCATCGGCTGGGCAACAGCTGCCACCACCTGCTGCCTGACTGTCTGCATGCATTTGCAATATTTCACACTTTAATAAATTTGCATGACCAGCGCCACACGAAGCTACATTCAGCTGGAGTCTCCCTCTCCGGACAGGATCTGACTTATCTTTTAATTGCATTTGAGTGCGATACGAATATATATGCATATACATATATCTAGAGTACTTCGGATGGGCAACACAAATTTATGCAGTGAACGCATGTTAATGGCATCTACTCAGACGAGGAAATTAGATTTACGGCTAGTGGAATATCTTGCGAGCTATGTTAATGCAGATCTCGGAATATACGATGGTTCTAGAGTCTATATACTATAAAGTGCGGGTGCTCTATGTGTGGCAAGCATAAAGTTAATGAAAAGTTATTGTGTATGTTTGTGTGTGTGTGTTCTTAAGAAAAAGAGTTATATGAGATGAAGATGAAGCTCTGATAAACAACTCCGATAAATATATTTGAATAATTCAAGTTGAGGCAAGACGATGAAAGATAAGAATATAATTTGTAATTGTGCAATGAATTAAGATTTTCAAGAATTCTATTTGTTAAATTAGATCAGATAGTATTGCTGTTACTGCTGACTTCTGGGTTCATTGAGCGAGCTTTATGGAAGATAATCGATCCCCCAATAATTAAAAAAAAAAAAATGTTTTTAAAGTTAGGAAAAATTAAGTTAAATTGAGTTCGAGGTCTATATTGGTGTAAAGATTCTTGAGCTATCTGAAAAACAAAAATGAAATGTATAAAATATTGTTATTAATTATGTTATTATTTATTTATTCATTTATTATAATTTATTAATTACTTATTAATCACTGCGAGAAGAATATATATATATTAAGTTGAAAAACGCATTAGAGAAACATAATTATTTTAATTGTTAGATATATCATTATTAATTACATAGATATTTTTTACAACTTAATGATCTAAATTCTACAATTTATTTAATTCCACACTCAATTCTTATATTTTTTTTTCATAATTCTATCTTAATTCAAGTCTTTCACTACTATCGAGAGCCGCTAATCCACTTTTAATTGCTCGCACTGTAAGAAGTTCCAGCACTATGCAAAATATCTGAATATAACTCTCTCTCTCTCTGTATATAATCCATATATTGTACTATATCATTAATAGAGCTACCAACGCTCCAGCCTCGACTAAAAACTGAGAAAATTATAATCCAACTTTGGCTAAAGACTTTTGCGAGACGAGTGTGAGTCCAGGCGAAGCGGAATCAATGGGGGGCCTAGGCCGGCGCACTTTGGAGGGGGAGAACTGTTAGACTATGAAGTGTACTATTCTTAACTAGAAATTTATTAAATTATACCGCTGGCCTATTATTATGCGAGTTAATCATATGTTCGCTGCAGTTTAATAGCAAAAATAGCAAATTGCAAAAGCTCGTGTGCTACTGCTTCCTCTGCTGTTCGTTACACCTGCCCCGCTAGCTCTTGTTCTTGTTTTTGTTGTTCTTTTTTTTTAATGAATTTTATTAAAAACAAATTGAGTTTTAATGTGTTTATTAGCTAAAACATTTTGTGCAGCAGGCAAAAGTCTATGGATTAGCAGCCTTTATGAGAGATTAACATGATTCGAATTCATGTTAAGGCCACATAATATTCAAAATAGCTTTGCATGGGCGTGGTCTAGCCTCTGAAGTGTAAACTTGAAGCATGTTGTAGCCTTAGCATATATATATACAATATATATGTATATAGTTTTTTTAGAAGTTCCGCTCGAGTCGCGTGCATTCAGGAAATTTGCATGGTTCTTATAGACAGGGTCATATCACATCTGCTTGAACTTCAATTGCTGTCAATTTATTTTTTCGCATAATTTGATGTCTTATTCCAGCATTTCTTACAAGATACGTATCTTGGGCGGTCTAATGGCATGTTGCATGCCCCATTTTCCCATTGTTCGTCAACAATGAGAGCACACTGTAGCTGCAGCAGCAGCAGCAGCAGCCCGTTGCCACAATTTAGCTATGCATTGAAATTTGCAACAAGCACTTCACTATTCATAGCACTTTTTTGTGGCATCGAGAGATGTGAGTCTGAGCCGCATGTCCAACACTCATTTTCGCGACCTGCAATTTGCTAGGGCTGGCCAGTGGGCGTGGCATTCGGTTGAACCTTAATCAGGTGCAGAGCATTTGCCAGTGAACTCTTTTGCATGTTAAATAACAAAAGTACTGGTTAGCTTAAGCAGTGCTTAAATATATAATTTCCAAGCCTTCTATAATTAAACTTTTTTTCTTAATTTTTTTTTATTTAATATTTGAAGCATGTATTTTTTCCATTTTTAATCTCCATAAATTGGTTAAATATTTAAATAAATTAAAAAGTTTTTTATTAAATTTTTATATGCCTTTTTAAATACATTTATAATATGTCTGAAACGTTTTATATTATAAATATTTTAAATATGTTTTCACCTACGCATACCAGCTAGATCTTCAAGATTCTGCTAATATGCTAATATATCTCTGGCGAGTAATGACAATATGCGCTTTACTATTCTAAACTTGAGTGCTATATAATATAAATACTATAATAATCGAATGAAAAGCAATTTTACAAATGATAATTCAAATTGGAAATCTTTGAAATTTTCTTAGAATAATTTTATTTTTATGAATTTTTTCTTTTTCAATTATAAAGACTGCTTTTTGTTGTTTTATTTTTATTTTTTATAGATCACATAATGCCCCCACCATATCCCCTAAAACATCGTAAAAGTATGTTATCTAACTTTAAGTTTTTTACTTCAAAAAAAGTAGAATTTTTAAGCACAGACCCTGTCTTTATATACATATGTATATATGTATATATATATACACATATATTAATACATACATCTCGGATAAATCATGATTACATGCATTATTTACAGATTTAAGCTGTTTCTTTATCTACAAAATTCCTATCATAATTGCAGATTTTCCTTTGAATATATATATATTTCCTTATAGCTGCTGCACTTCGAAGCCAGTTGCCAACGGATTATGAATGGCCAAATTATGTGATTGCCGCAAATAAATCAACAGAAATAGTTGTTGTTTTTGTTTGCCTGCCTACTGCATGTGGCACAACAAAAGACTTAAGAAACGAACGCGAAATAAATAATCAAAACACACATAAACAACACATGAGACTCCAAAATGAGCCCGACTGTAAGCTTTGCTAGTGTGAACATATACCCTGTAAACAGTGTTAGATATTAGAGAAGGGTAGCATATACATATATTTGTGCAAAAATTTAAACTATAATTTATTAGATTTTAATCCAAATCATTTACAAATTTTATAACAAATTTTCAAATTTAGAAATATTTTATATTTTAATTTTTTATATTAATATAAATAGTTTTTTATTTTATAAAAAAAAAAAAAAACAAAATATTTAAAATTATACATTGTAATTAATTTTCTAAATTTTATAAAAAATGTTCAAATTTAGAAATATTTAATATTTTAATTACGAAATACTCAAATAGTTTTATATTTTAGATATAAAAAAAAAATTAGTTTTTTTATTTTATAAGAAAAGAAAAATATTTAAAATTACATTTTGTAATTATTAGAATTTATTTATATGTAACGAAACTTGTAGCCGTATAAGAAAAAAAAAACTTAAATTATATACTACTTCTATATCGTAATACTCCAAGAAATAGTCCTAAACTGTTTAAATATAAATAATTTAAAATATTTTTAAATTATTTATTAATAATAAAACATTTATAACATTTTTTTGTTTTAAATTAAATACAGGGTATCTTACGGCAATTATGTTTTATTTTTAATTATTTTTAAAAATTATAAGTTATGTTGAAAAGCAACAAATAGTTAAAAAAAAATATGAACAGAAAAATATAGAAAATAATTTAAAGAAAAGCCAAAAGGTAATCATAAATAAAATCAAAATTAAAAACAAAAGAAAAACGCAAAAATCGAAATAAAAAATTGCAGCAGCTCCAGTTTTGCATTGCTTTTTGAACTCATTTTTCTTTACTTCTTTTTCTTTTTTTTTTTTTTATTTTTATTTTATGGCTCCTATGCTACTGGCTGTTAACGACTTTATTTCCCTGTTGCTCAAAAGAACGCGCTGCCAAATGAGCTTAATTAGCAACACGCTATATACATATACAGATATATATATATATTTATATATATATATATATATATTAATATCATATGGGAGATATCATTGCTCGGCTGAATTTTCGGTGCTATGCTTTTGTTTTTATTGCCACTTAGACTTTTTTTTTTAGTTTTATTTTTAGTTTTTACTGCCAATGCATGTCGGATTTGCAGGCAGCTATCACTACAATTAAATTTGTTGCACTCGCCTGCACAAAATGCATAAACAGTTGCACTTCGCAGTTGCAGTTGCAGTTCCAGTTGCATTTCGCTTGTGAATTTTGACACGCAAATCGTAGATGAGAAATTTCTGCACTATCCATGTCTTTCCACTACTATTTGCTTAGGCCCGCCAACGAGCCACAACCGAAGCAGCACCTTTTGCATTTTACGAGTTTCTACCGCTGCCCTCGTCTTCTGCTGCTGCTTCTACTTCTGCTGCTGCTGCTGCGGGCTATTAAATTTTGCTGCTGCTGCACCAATTACCACTAATAAGTGCAGATAAATATCAACACAGTAGAGAACATTGGCATTAGAAACCTTTAAATTATATATGCCAAGCAATCATAAACATGCTTAAAGCTCACTGTCTCATGCCGACTCTCAACAGTTTTTTAACATTTAATTTATAGTTCTTTCTTTACAGAGACACAACTGCAATTCAAATGGTTCCTTGGGTGTTTCGAGCCTAAATATGCAGATAGATGATTCAGATAGACTATACTAACTAAGCTAACTTTATGTTCCTCTCTTCCTCATATCTATAATATATCACTTATTATCCATCATTCTATCTTTCATCTAACAAATATTCCAATTTTTCACTTAAAACTAATATTATAAATAATATCAAAAAAATTTGTGTGTAATCCAATTGTCAGAGTAATCCATAATAAATCCTTGGTATATGCAAATATTTTCCTTGAGCGAGAACCGAATGAGAACGCGGTCGAACACCGTTTGAGGCATTTGCCACAGACATCGCCTGCTTTTATAGAGCTCGCAGCGCCTTGGAATGCTTTCCAATTTAAACAAAATTTGAATATGCGCACAAAATGTATTCGAGCTGACAAACTGACTGGAAGGTAGAAAACCGTTTTTTAGGGATGTTATGATAAGAGCTCTCAAAGAACAACCCTTTGAAAAAGAACAACATTTGACGTGAGTGTTATGAACGAGTTGATGTTAAGAGGACAACCCTGTTACCCCTGCCATAGCACTAGGACGTATCGTTACCCCTTTCGTAGCTGTTTTTAGAGTATTGTCAGCTGGCGAAGGAAGCTTCATTTTTAGCACACAGCGTTGCCACCTCCTAAACAGTTGCGCAAGAGTTGCCAGATGATGCTTGTTAATGTAAAAATGAAACTACTTGAGTGAGTTCTCATCAGTTTCTCAGCTATTACTTATAAAAGGTATGGTAGAGCATAGATAATATTAAAATGGAAGTTGACATATTAACACAGTGTTGCCACTTGATGAAAATCTAGAAAATCTATTGCTAGATGTAATTCCCACTAAATAAAAATATAAAATATAATTATTAATATATTTTATTGAGTTATATTTTATTACGTACGTTTTTTGTTTATTTTTTTATTTTTGTTTGTTTAGTTAATTTTTTGGTTTGTATAATTATTTTTTATTTATTTATATAATTTATTTAATTTAAACAATTTTTTTATTTTGTTTTCCACACGTTCATTAACGCGTTTGCCAAATATGCATGCGGCTTGTTCGATTGCAACAATCTCCAGCGCTGTCAATCAAAATGCAAAATACAATTTAGCGATTGCCTCATTAAAAGCAACAGCTACAACAACAAGCTTTATTTATATAAATATATATAAGTATATATCGTATGTATATATATAAAATTTTTGTATAATTTTACATTTTCCACTTTGGGGAGGGAAACAAATCAACTGACGTTCAGGTGAGGCAGTTGACATCAAGAAATCTGCCTTCAGATTGTGTCACAAAAAGCGTAAACGATTGACTGAACGATTGATTGGGGGAAGCAGCGACAAGGGGGTAGGAGGGAGGCGGTCTTGGAGTGGTATCTCCGCTACTTGCATCTGTGCAACTGGCATGTGGCATCAGCTGCGGCAAGTTTTCGGCGACGCGTTTTGCGGTTTTTACACGATTTGGTCAACGGCATCAAGCATGACTGACGGACAGACAGACTGACTGACTGACAGAGTGACAGAGTGACTGAATGACTGACAGCTGCCTGCATCGAGGCTACAACAACAACAACAACAACAACAATCGTGTTGTCGCCTTGTCGCCAGCTTCTGTGTCATTTCGAGTGCAGCTGTAACTCAACTTAAAACAATTTTTGTATTTCGCTTTTGAATAATTTGCCAAGTTTTCTGCGGCTTATTAACTTAACAATAATTGCCATACGAAATCTGCATAATTATATAGAAATCACGAGGTTAGTTACTCACATTTGCCGTCGCCGTCGCTTTAATTATGCCATTTTCAATTTGCAATTCTCGCGCGAAAACATTCACAAAGTTCTCCTTTTGGAGGTGTCATAAATACTTGGCAAATAATATAAGACATTTGGTTAGCTTGTTGTGCAAAAATATTTAGGTTAGCTGCGCAAGTTTTGGAATTGTTTTCAAAATGTGAAACAAGCGAGAAACATCAATTTCAGAAAAATCTAAAAAAAAAAACTCAAGGTATAAAAATATATAATATAAAAAAATTCAAAAATGTTGTATCCCATAACTAAAATTTTAAATATATTTTTTATTTACAAAAAATTGAATTTTATGGACATATGTATCACATAAATATATTTCAAAATGTTGTATCCTATAACTAAAATTTAGAATATATCATTTATAAAAAAATTATATTTTATAGATATTTGTATAATTATATGTAAAGATATATATAGTTTTGGCTTATTATATCAATTTAACTTGAGTATTTTAACTATTTCATTTATTTTAGATTAAAAATCGAAAAGAAAGAAACTTTTTTTTTTGTGGATAATTCTTAAGAAAATCTAATATAAGCTGTCATGTATTATATAATATGTTTTTATGTCTATATATTTATCTAAATCTACCTATGATCCTATCTATATGTCTATATATTTATCTAAATCTACCTATGATCCTATCTATCTAACTAAATAATTATGTATATATCTATCAATACATTTATCCACATTTTTTTGATCAGTACAATATCTATTTACCTCTAGAATACCCTAGATATTTGTCTCATATAACAATGCATATCTAACAAATTGTCTGAAAATTTTCCCTAAAAATTAATATGAACCTAACAGAAATCTAGCTGCATTTAGCATATTTTAAGCTAACTTTGCTGTGTCAGCGCACTTTCCAGCTAGAATGAATCATTCAATATGAAAATGCAAAACAAAGACGATCTCATGTAAATGCGAATGCCAATGTGAATGCCCCAAAGTCGAGACTCGATGAGTGGCGACTCGATCATCATTTAAATATGTGGCTGCAGCTACTGTAAAAGAGGGAGGCCGCTCTCCAGGGACAGGCATACCAGATAGATAGATAGAGAGGCTGTGCTGACAGGCTGCTGATGGCGGCGCTTTTAAAGATTGCAATGCCACGCCCCCTCCAGCTAGACGGCAAGTGCATACTCGCAAAGTGGACCGCGACTGCTGTATGCCATATTTTGCGCTTATTAAGGATTTTTAAATACAGTAATTTCTGAGAGGCTACGTCGATCGTGAAAGACTGCTAATTTATCGATGGATTCGTCAGGGCTAATTTCTGAGCAGAATTATGAAAAATCATGCAGCTAATTGTCCTTGGGCTGTCTTCGCCAGAAATCCTTTTAAGCCAGCCATCCAAAGATAGCGCCAAGCATCCCAAGGCTCTCGCCAGCCAATTATAATTATAATTAGCCTCTCGCGCCGCTCTCCTTAATAACAATTGTCTTAATTGTTTATGCACATTTACGGCTGTCCGCTCGAAATTTATGCAAACAATTTCCATTCTAGAATCAAACACAACAAAAATAAGCAGCAAAAAAAATACAAAAAATTAAACCGACATATTTGCTCGGTTTTGTCATTGAACTGATTGTTGAGGATTGTTATGCATTATACAAACGCTTGTTAAATAAATGTGAATGTGAGAATCTGGTTGCTGTTGCTTCTGATCTGCGGTACAAGCACTAAGCTGTTTGGCTTGAAACTAATGTGATCTTAAGATATCGAAACATATACTTAGACATATACTTATAAGGATGAATTATTAAGATAAAATATATAATTCGAAATATTTAATGAGATCTTATATATTATAATTTTTTTTTATATCTTATTTGTGTTTAGATCAATTCGAAAAATGTACTCCATTTGACTTATTCTTTTCTTTAATTTTAGATTTTTTTTTTTTTTAATTTTATTTAAATTTTGTAATTTGTGTTTATTGATTTTATGAACATTGCGAATAATTAAAATAAACAATTTTAAAGAATAGAATTCCTTAAATTTGTAAGTTAAACAAACAAACACTTAGCTGTAAATCAATGTTAAAATATTTAAAAAAAAAAACATACTTTAAAGTTTTAATAATTTTTATAATTAGCTTGGAAGCTTAGATTCTATATTTTTGACATTATGAAAGAAAGAAAAATATTTAAATATATAATATTTTGTAGATAATATTATCATTTGTACATTAAGCAGGCGAAATCAAATTCTTAGTTGATTTTTAACAATTGTGTCAGAAAGACTTGCTAAAATATTCTATAAATTTATCAGAATTAAGAATCTGATGTAAACTTTTAATACAAAGAAACACATGGAAATTTGGTGAAAACTATAATTTATTTTCAATTTGACCTATAAGCCTAAAATATGTGAAATTTAAAAACGATATTTATCGATTTTAGATAAGTGCAAATTCGACCTGTGTAGGGTATATTTAATATGCTTTACATGCTCGTTATATTGTTTTTATGTTATTTATGAAGATCAGATACACATACACAAGATAAATAAATAATTGATTTAGATGTTGATATTGATTATAATTCAATGGAACTCGTAATTTCTCTGATATATTTTCAATATAATTCTATAATATTTTAATTTAATTTTATCTTACAATCCCTTGCTTCCCACTGAGTTAGTGCATTCAAGCTTCTCCTATATGATATTTCCCTCGGCATCTTTGCCTTTTGTATTGAATTATAGTCAAATGCACTTGAGAATTAACATTTGGAATGCGTTAACAACTCGGCTGGGTTGGCATTTAATTGAAACTTGGCGAACATACTTATGCAAATTCCCCCAGGCGAACGGGCCAACCAAATGTGGCACTTGCGACTTGCAGCTTGCAACCGCAACGATTTGCATAGAATGAAGGCTGCGATTTGCATGTGAGGCTAACTGGGAAATGTATCTGACGGATGCGTCGTGCAAGATGCATTTAGCTGTATCTAAGAGGCCATCAATTATGATGAGCATTAAAATAAACTGTACAAATTAAAAGAGCAGAAATTACATGAAAATTCGAGTAGGAATTGCGTTTGATATAAGAAAAAAAATAAGAAAAAAAAAAAAAAAACAAAGCCAAGCAAAAAGCGGAGATGCATCCGCAAAGCCTTTCCAAGAAAGCCAAGTTGAATGCTTGCTGCCCCTGGTGCCTGATGCCTGATGTTAATAAGGCGTCTCATAAATTATCAGAGGCGGCATGGGAAGGGGGCTAAGAGGGGTTTGTAGTTGGAGTTGAAGATTCTACCAATGCCAATGACGAGCTGCAACTCTTCGTCTGCTGCTGCTTGTCTTGACATATGCAATGGCGCGCACAAAAAAATTTACATTGCATTTATACGGATGCGACCACATCTGCTAATGATCATCATCGGCATCATAATGATGAGCAACTATTAACGTGACAATTTGTGATTTGTGCCGACCAGGCTCGCCATTGGCATTGCCAACTCGTATGCTGCTTGCCAGCTCTTTGGTATTTAGAATTTCTTTCAACTCGCATCCTGTTCGTCACAGCGGAGTTGATGCATGTTGCTGCTGCTGCTGCTGCTGCTGCTTCTGCTGCTGACGATGACTGCATTTAGATTACAGAATTATTTAAAATATTTTATTAAACGCAGCAGCCAGCTGTGTCTGCGCCTAGCGGGGTATTAATTATATAAATTATTCAAGCTTAATGAATCTACACAAAATATTTGCAATGCGCACGACTATTCCTACACACTAGAGCGCCATCTGGCGTTTGGTATTGTCAACCCATATATATTGCAGCTTGGGGTTGGATGTGTTCTAAAAAACAGCACTATTCCATTTTGTGGAATGTTTATGCAAAGTTCTTTCCATTGGCAGTGAAAGGGTTGCAATAGAGTTCTTTTTTTTAGAAGGGTTGTTAAAGGGGTAAAATGTTTTTTAGGGCTACATTTCAGTGTGTTATTGAGTCTTGAAGTGAAGAGTGCTGTGAGGCAAAGAAATAAACAGGGAAATTGAAGAAACTTTTTTTTTTTAATAAAAAGACAACAAAGAGAAGAGAACTCTTCGAAATGATCATTATATCAACTAAAAGATGGTGTAGAGTGCTCTTATTGAAAAATTCAAAGAATATTTATTGATAAATATTTGAAAAGACAAAGAAGAGAAGATAACTCTTCGAAATGGAAACTATATCAACTAAATTATAGTGTAGAGTACGCTTATTGCAAAATTAAAATAATTTCAAATACAAATCTTTTGAAAAGGCAAAGAAATGAAGAAGACTCTAAAATCAGGTTGTTAAACGAATCAAAAGAACATGAAGAAGCGGAAAATAAAGAAAAAATATAATTGAAAACAATTGGAAAACAATGAAGAGTATTCTATAGTCTGACTAAAAGAGCACAAGATGTCTTTGGAATATTTAATTAAACTTTAATTGAAAAATATTTGAAAAGACAAGAGATTCTGGGATCCGGAAAGATCATAAAAAGTATGCATAATATATTTATATGATTTGTATTAATTTTTATAAATTTATTTCTATATAGAAACGATCTTAAAAGAAAACAGAAGAGTTGAAGAAGAGACTCTGGAGACCATTCTATTTAGACGCAGAGCAGGATCGGAAAGAGTATACCAAACATATTTATAAAACATTACTTAAACAATATTTTACTTAACACAGATACGGATTGATGACAAAAAAACTTGACTGAAGGCTGAAGAAATTATTGCAAAAGAGCGAATTAGAAGACTGGTAATTTATATGATTATGGCATATTGAAATTTGAGTATATGTTTTGTATTTTCAATAATTAATCCATATTTAATCCATATTTATATATTTTAAATTTTAAAGTAATTTATTATTAAATATACAATATTAAATATATATTGTGTATCTTATATTTTCAATTTCTAATCAATATTCAAGATTTAAATTTCTTCAACTTATGCCCAGCCACGACAAGCATAACAAAATCTCCACTTAATCTACGTTCGCTTCCAATCCAAAATGCTAATCAGATTTCCAATTGGAGCTAATAAGCTCCCTTTGTTTGAACACGCGCTCAAGTGAACTATTCAAATATTATGTTAACGACTTCGGCCAGTCCAAAAACAAACTTTGGCCACGCTTCGGTCTGAAAATAGTTCAGCTGATTTGAGAGCTTTAGCTTATGCCTATATAGAAATTTGAGTTTTTTGGCATATCATTTCCGTTCGTCCGAGGTCCGAAGTCGACCAACAACAACTGAAGGCAAACTGACAAATTAGACAAATAGAAAACATGTCAAAGAACTGAGCTGCATGCTCAATTAAGCCGCTTGACAGCCACACAACAGCAGCAGCAGCCGCAACAGCAGCCGCAGCCGCAGACAACAGCAAAGATCAGTTGTAAGGCGGGAGATTATTGTATATGATGCACGAAGAAATACCCTGTTGATATAGAAAAATGTGAAATTGTTTGACATTGTGCAGTATCTAACTATTAGACAAAGGGATTTGAATCGAGGGAAGTTGCAATAGTTATGAAACTGATGCACGACAGCATACCCTGTATATATACATGTTAAGTAGCCTTAACTATGTGTAGTATTTATGTATGATTAAAAATTTTCAATTACTGAAACATATTTTTGGAAAGTGTGATAATGTCTGACAAAGTGATAGCCTATTAAATACCCTGTATAAATATAATATTTATCTGATTTATCCTTGAAGATTTGACGTATACTATGCAAGAGGGAAGTGTTACATAATCAGAAAATATGATGGACGTGATGAACTGTAGAATATCCTGCATAAATACTAAGGTTTAAAAATTTCAATTTTTGATGTAGTTTTTAATATATGTATGTAAGAAATTAGAGAACAATTTATATATTATGACTACATTTATTAATACCCTGTGCTCTATATAAATAGTATAGTAGTATACATATACTAAAAATATCATTGATATTTAATGACATATATGTCATGACATAATGACAAACATAAATATTTAAGTATTTCTAGGAAACCTTTTTCAATTAATACTCTAACTAAAACACCCCATGACTGATCTATGTAATATACGTGATATATGTTGTAGCTTAGCCACAAGACAAAATCTCAGCAATGCCGCGTCATGTTTTTCGACTGCGTAAGACCAGAGGTTCGTGCCCCAAGCACGACGCTAATTAGAATAAAGCCGACGTGTTGTACACTGCACATAGTCGGGTCGGAGTTGCTACGAAAACTGTTTGCTCATGGCTTAAACGCAATTAACAATTAACAGCCGACGGGCCTCGAGACAGCCAAACAGTAGCTGAAGAAAAAAAACATTTAAATTCGTTTAATTTCACAGCTCGCGCGATATTGATCGCTGGACACAATGGAAATGGTCGAGTCATGGGATCGATCGAGCCATCGGTCGATCGCTCGAACGTTCGTATATTGTGAAAGGTGCGTTACAGTTGGCCCCAATAGAATTCAAACACTGCAGACACTGTTGTCTGTCTAGCTGTCTGACTGTCTCCCAGTCTCCGCCCGTCTGCCTCTCCGTCCGGCTGTCTCTCTGTCCCGGTAATCAAAATCCTTTTATAGCATTTACATAGCAGCACATACAAACTAAGCAATGCCTCTGCCCATTGGTCAGCCAGCTAGCACTTTTTTCTCTCTAGCCGCTACTTGTTGTGCGTGTGTGTGCGAGTGTGTGTGTGTGTTTAGTCATTGAGACTAGCCCGGGTCCAGTTGACAGCCAACAAACACTGATCGTGGGAAAATGATCGATTTCATTGCTCTGCGATTTGGGAGCATTGAAGAGTTGCAAGTTGCCGTTGGCTGCTGCAGTTGGGATCTGATTGGAACGGTTCGTCTCGTATTGGATCGTATCGCAGCGGCTCTACATGACACCGAACAAGCCAGCGAACAGCAGCAATAGACTAAAACGTGTTCATAAAGCAATTTTCGACTTTTTTCTCTATCTGTTGCGTTTTATAACATAAATTGTCTCTAGTGTTTAGTTTTTTTTTTTTTTCAATCTGTTTTTTACAATTTTGTTTTCAGGTTTTTTATTTTCTCAAATTTTTTTGCACGTCACCTCTGACAGATTGTTCGCAATTTGAGGCCATTTTTGAATATTGATGCATTTAGAGGTGTTTTATTGACCATGAATGCATAATGGATAGATTAACGAGATTTTATGGGGATATTAGTATTTAGAGTGGGGAATAGTTTATGGAGCGAATGCAAGTAAAATATAAAATAATAATCAAATATCGTCTTTCATAAGAATTATTAACTAATAGAATATTCATTTTTAATATATAATAATGTAATATAAAATATTAATTTTTATAATTTTTATTATTATATATTATTTGTATTACTACAATATTTACATATTGCTTTATATATATATATCATATTCATTTTAAACACTCCACTCAAATGTGTGTGGCAACGCCTTATACAGCCTATTAGACTTTGCCTTGAAATGGAATTTTTTCAATATTAAAAAATTCTAAACTGCCTTCGTTTCGTTTACATTTTGCAAACTGTGTTAATTTATTGCTTATTGTTTTAATTATGTTTTTTTTTTTACTCAGTTTTACTATTTGAAGCTGCAATCAACTTACTGTAATTCACACAGTCTGCACTTTTGGTTAGAGCAATCAATTATGATATTCAATTTCTGTATTTCGATTTTTTGCAGCCATCTAACTAATGCCAAAAACGGATTAAATGGATTAACGTGCGACGCCTTGCAGGAGCAGAAAGAGAGATAGAGAAGAAGAAACGAAGAAGCAGAAAAACGAAAGACTCTGGCAAAAAACTTGAATTGACGTAGCGAGCAGAGTTGTCGCCTTGTGTGCGGAAAAATTATTATGCAGCTGCAATTACTCGCCAATTGGAGGGGGCATAAAAAAAGTTGAGAAGAAAAACTTGCCGTCCGGCCAGCATCCAAAAGGCGATAATCCAACAAGCAGATCTTTCTATCCCTATCTCTTTCTCTCTCTATCTTTCTCTCTATATATCTATCTGCCTTTGGCTCTTGTCTGTCGCATGGACGAACGGTTCTCTTTGACTCGATGTGGCTATGACCATATGCAGCTGCCAACTAGCTGATTATTTTTATTATAATTGTGATCAAATGCTGTTTCCCTATTCCTGTCTATAATAGGTCTTAGTTTTTATTGATTTTTACAATGTTTTAATTTTTTATAATTTTATTATTTTATTTAATTTACTTAGTTTTGTTTAGGCTTGTTATAGAGTTAATTTTCTTCATATTATTTATTTTAATTTTATGCGTAGCTTTTATACTTTCATAGCTTTTCAATGATATTCTGTATCCCAATCGCAAATATTCTATCTAAAAATATTTATTTATTTTTAATTTTTCTTGTAAAAATTATAAAAAATTGTTATAAAGAACGATGAAAATTGAATTAAATATATATAATCCGCAAATGTATTTATATATTTATAATTTTTTTTTTATATAATTAAAAAAAAATTATTGAAAGAAAAATGAAAATTGAATTCAAATATATATAATACGCATTATACATATTATTTGCATTTTAAAATTTATATTTAAAATTTTTTTTTTTTTTATTTACTTTGTATTTTTATGTATTCATCAGAAACCATTTAAAATTGTTGGGTATGCTTTCTAAAAGAATATATACGCAATGAGGTCTGCGTTTACATTCTTTTTTTTAATATTAGGTATTAATTGAAAAAAGTTTGTAGTTTGCTATCTTATTCTTATCTTTTCTAAATATATTGTGTATATTTATGATCATTAATATATAATATTAAGTGCTTAAATTCTCCAGAGTTTTCTATCACTCTATTGCTCACATCTGTATCATTCATTTCATTGGAAATTCTTTCCATACATCTTACTTAATCAATACTAAGTATTATTTGACTGCATTCTATTGCATATAATTTGATTGCATCTTTTGCAGTTAACGGAAAATTGTTGCCACTTAATTGTCAGCTGAACCGAACATTGTGCTAATGACGGCGACACCTTCAACATGGCAACTGCTGCCTTGCAGCTCCCTCTCAATCCTCCTCAGTCTCAGTCTCCCGCTCCACTCTTCTCGCTCGGGTCGCTCTCCCTCTTTAACGTAACTCAAGCATCCCACTAATGTTGCCTTATATGTGCAAGTGGTGCGACAGCCGCAGCAACCACAGCAACCACCACAGCGAACCGCCTTTGATTTGTCGCAAACTTGGCGCTTGTTGTACAGCATTTTTGCTGGCCGGGCAATGCTGCGGAATTAGTTTTTTAGCTTTTCTTCTTCTTCTTCTTCTTCTTTATATAAATTTGTTTTTGGCCATTTCTAAGCTCATTTGGCATTCAAAGACTTTTTGCCGACAAAATGCATAGATTTTAGATTTGCTTTAGAGTTAGTTGTTGAAGGATCAATCAGAGGATTTTGAGTGTAGGTTATATGAAATTTAATCTTGGTCTCTTTTCTATGAAAGTAATTTAGTATAATATAGTAATATAGTAAGTTATATAGTATACATAAATACAACAGTCTATTAAGAGATAGAAAAACTACTACATATAGTTCCTTAACTTTTTAGTAATAACAATAATTAGAGATCAGATTAGAGTTACAACGATCTATGCTGAAACATACTCATCGAAATACAACATAGATTGCTATAACTACAATAATTCATCTGGTAATCTATCTATCTATATCTAGGAAATTTGAATCCATATATCAAAGCATCAAAACACTTTGAGGCTTTGGCTAAAAACTATAGTTTTAAGCTATCAATTCACTAACAGATACAACCAACTATGTATATTTCACTATGTATGTTTTACGAACTAACTATATTTAAGATAAAATATTTATCATATCATCACTTATGTATGTACGTCTTTAATTGCTCAACATTTGTATAACTAATTTTCCAACTTTCATTGAACTATTCAACATGTTCGTTTAATTTGTATTCCCTAATTTCAGTTGATTTTCAGTTGATTTTTTCCGTGCCCTTTGCCCAACTGTTAGATAAGACTTGACATAATTGTTAAGCCATTTAGAGTTCATTAAGTTAAATCATCACCTTGGAGTAATTACAAACGCACAGATTTATAATTGACTCATCCAATTGACTTAGTTGCGACTGCTTGAAATACTTTAGCAATTAAATTCATCAAGTGCACCACAATTACAATTACTGATAGAGAGTGCATCTATGATTTTCTCAGCTCCATCTGATATGACAAAAGGCCGCTGGCGCCAGGCAGCCAAAAAAAAATGATGATAATAATGAAAACTTCTGAAAATAATTAGTTATTGAGATGGATATGTGGATAAGGCATGGAAGCTGTTTAAATACTCGCAGATCGTTTAAGTAATTTGGTCGCGGGAAGTACGTGGGGAAATCCAAGTGATATCTCAGCAATCCAATCACAAGTTTTCTTTTTCTCCATTTCGTTTTTCTTTTTTTCCTTCAGCCTGATGGGCAACACTTGAAATGCAATTGGAAAAACGTTGGATCGTTCGGATTGTGTGTTTGGAGAGTTGGGGCGGAGTTATGTTAATCAAGTCGAGTGTTACTTTTCTTTTTTTTGTTTTTTGGCATGCTTAGCGCGTATTCGCTGCTTTACACGACAAATCACATAGCAGCAACTCGTTTTTTATATAAAGTTTCTTCGAATTGTTTTTCAACCGAGGGGATGTAGCTTGATTAACGACTACACGACTGTAAATGTTTGCTTAAAAAACAATTAAACTGGAGAATGCAGCGTTGCAAAATTAAATTGAAATACTCATAATAATCATAATGCATAAACATAATCGTAATAATCAAGTCTAGAGTTTTGCCAAAGGCGCACGCCAACGCCTCATTTGTAATGCTCCACCAACAGCAGCAACTACTTATCTATCTCTCTATCTCCATCTTTCTTTCTCTCTCTCTCTCTCTCTTTCTCTTTCTCTCCTTCTGTTTACAGGTAGCTCGATAAGTGCCGAGACAAAGGCTAATTACATGGCCTCGGTTTTGTTTTCTTTTTGTTTATTTGATACCCTGTGCCGCAGGTTAGTCGCTGTAGCCCAAGGAGTCACAGTTGAGATGAATTTCAACAAATATATACATTTATGATTATAAATAGAGCTACGTTAGATTGAACTCAAGATTGATTGATTGATTGATACAAAAAAGGTGGTATAAATTGTGCAAGGAATTGAGTAAATCGAGATTATGTAAACATGCATTCACTTAGCTCTATGAACTTGCATTTTATGCTGTTCATCAATCACAGTCAATCAAGCAGCTTGATCAATATGTGTAAGTATTTCTTATTAATATAAGTTTGATTTCAAAACGGAATAATAGTGGCTAAAATGTCATTTTAATTTACCTAATATATCACAATCTTATATCATTTTATGGTGAATAATTGTTTGGGTGGTTGATTGACTGATTGATTGATGACAGCCAAGCTAGAATATACAATTTTTTTATTACGGACTAAATTTTACTTACAAGTCAAGAATTGAGTGTCTTATAACAATCGGCTTGGTAAAATATCTCAGACTTGGACTATGCGTTAATCTTCAGTCAGTCCGTCAATCAATCAGTCATATAGTTATACCCATATACAGATCCTATTATAAATAAATAAATAAATAAATATAAATCATTTCATATTTAATTACAATTTAAATAAAAATAAAATTAATGATTTATAGCTAAAAATAGATAGCTGTATATGGGTATTGAAAAGGATTTTTTTTCTAATATAAAATTTGATTGATTGACTGAATGATTGATGAATATGACATTTAGTGATATACGCTTATATAATTTTATGTTTCGAAGAATACTTTCAATAAAAGAGTTATGTACTGTAAAAAGTGTAGCTTTCCAGATCTACTAACTTGGATTGTGTCAATCAATCAGTCGTCAATCAATCATTTCGTTTTTACTAAAACAAATGAGCATATACAATTTGACTTTTGATATTGTCTATATATTTTTTAAACGCTATAGCTGGCTTCTACATTACATTTACAACTCATCAATCATTCAATCAAATGGCTTAAAATCTAGAAATATCTACATCAAAGTATCGATGAACAATTTTTATATATTTTTATAAAATATTTCTTATTTTCGTAAACTTTTCAATTTCTTAATAATCCCAGCCAATTCTGTCCTTTCATTTCCGTTCCATTTCTTTCTTGTCTACCTCTACAGGGTATTTAAAGTTCGTCATTCACTTTTTTGTCCAGCGTTTTGGTGCGACTTGTATTGCGACAATTAAAATTATTTAACTTAGTTTTCAGCCGTATGTCTGGGCTTTTGCATAATCGCGCAATTTGACAAGCGTCGCCTTCGGGCCGTTCGCTCATTAAATGTGGCAGGTAATTGGTAACAGGTAACAGGTAACAGGTAACAGGTAACTAGCAACAGGTAACAGGTAACTGGAAGCTTGCCCCTTTCGCATAGCTTTTAATATGCGTTCATTTGAATTTCAATTCGAATTCAATTAAAATGCAAAATTCAGTCGGTGGCGGTTTAGGCGCAACTCTTAACATGGCTTAACCACATGGCCTAAAGTGCGTACAAGATTAATGCAACCTGGCAACTCTGCCAAATGGCACTCCCTTGTTGCGTGTGGCAAGTGTGAAAAGTGCAAAATTTGTTATCTGAACGAAGAGCAATGGGAATGTTGTTGATATGAATAATCAGGTGTTTAAAGGAGTTATATATATAATGGAAGTTGTTGAGTGAGACTTAAGTCTGATTGTTCTGTATCTGTAGAATGATATAGGAAAAGATTAATAGACATTAATAAAGATAGGCTACTAGATGGATAAATAATAGTAATTATAAGAAAAGTAAATAATTAGATATATATATAGTTTTGATTATATTATGGGTTAGAAGATTGATGGAGCATTGGATTGATTGATATTTTGAATGATTGCTAAGTCAATAGATTATCAAAGTGATTTATGGAACAATTGAAGAGGTAATGTATTCCCATTTGATGATTTCGCAAGCAATAATCTCGAACTGTTATTGAAGAATTGCTGGAATTATATACCTATTGATCGATTTAAATGATATTTGGAAATATTGTTAAAGTTGTATATATTAATTGATGTATGGATTAAATGAAGTATTAAACGATAGGTAGTTGGGTAGATTCATATGGCAAGAGAAAAAGGTATTGATTAATTCATATGTTGATGAATAGAATTAGGGATCTATGAATCAATGAATATAATTTGGGATTTATGTATGAAATTAACTGAAGGAAGATAATCACATTGATTGAGGGTATGATTGACATATGTATGTATTTAAATGAACAGATATTTTTTTATTGAAATTATATACAAAATCAAATCAATATTAAAATAAAATAAAAATAATTTAAGCTTAAGCTCTCTAAAATCTGTAGAACGATAACTACAAATAGAGATATTCGTATAGATACGCTGATTACTTTTATGGTTTGCTACACTCGGATCTCCCTCGGATAGGTAAGTATTATCAGCGCAGATAAAATCTTGAAAAATAATCTTAATTTAAGCATCTTCTAATGCCAGGTTTGTTCACACATCAGATAGTTGGCTGACCGTTAAAGGCGAGAGCTTTTCTCTTTTTTTTTTTTCTTTCAATTTTCTAATGGCTTTTGAATGTAAGTTTCCATTCGGATTTCGCAAGCAATAAAATTGCAGTGCGTATTGCTAATTAATAAACATGAATGGAGAGCTTAAATGCGAAACGAAATTCTTGGGAATGAGCCGTGGCATGTAAATGGCCATCAACAAATCAGGCAGTTTATGTTAAACAAATCTTAGCTGCGGTTTTAGCCATAAAGTAAATTTCTATATCTGTATCTGTCTCTGTATCTGTGCGTGTGCATATGTATCTGTAAGTGCAGCTCAAATGTATCTGTATATGATGTGCGTGTCTTTCCCTCTCTCTCACTCTCTCATTCATGCGCTCTGTCTCTTTGTAGCTTCTCTCTGCTGCTGACTTTCATGCTGCACTGGGCCTTGGCCAACCAGAACGGCCGCCTATGAAGAATTCTGCCATAAATCATGGCCATAAACCAAGAGCTAAGCCCACGACAAGCTAGCGGTACTCGGTTCGAGTCTCGTCGAGTCTTGTCTCGCGTCTTTCCACTTGCGGAAGCATTCTCCCCCTAGCCCAGCGCACTGAGAACTTTGATTGATAATGATGTGTCAATAATGTGTTTGCAATTTTATGCTAGACGAGCGCCAACGAGTGTTGAAATGAAATGCTGAAAGGCCAAAGCTACTGAAAACATTAGCCAGAGCATCACAGCTATGCAGCCAAATGAAAAATGATCTCAGTCTGCGCTATGACATGGGGTTCCAGCAATTCTTAACTTATATAATGGGCTATACTCTAAGCAAACTATAGTTTGTCTTATGCAATGAAATATTTACAGAGAACATCAAAATCAGCTTGATATATCATTGTATATATATGTATATAGAAAACAAAGCTGTTGACAGTAAAACGTTTAAGAATGTTATAAATATAGTATTATTAAGAGTAATTATTACCAGGTAAGTTTATATAACACTATCGAGAAATGTAATTTTTAGAAAGATTAAGAAGAAGAATTTGCTAAATTTAGACACAAAGACACTAATAAAATGTTGACGAATAAGTGAAAATATAAAGCTTCAATAACATTTGGCATATGCTAAATATGTTATTTCTCATTTTGATCAAATTGTAATAATAAATGGAATATTTTTAGATTATTGAAGAATCTTTAAATTCTTTGTCCTTCTTTCAATTTCTCTCACTCTCTCACTCCCTATCTCCATATCTCCCTCTCTATTAATCACTGTTAATCACATTTACTTGCAGCTATGCAAAATTATTGGCATATTAAAATATTTCAAAACAAATCGTAACGAAATAATTGAAATTTAACTTAATTATTAAAGAATCTCCAGCTGATCGCGGCGAGTTTAGCCAAATGGAATGCGCCAGAGCAGGGGACAGCAGACAAATGAAAAAATGCTGGCTGCGAAGTCGGCAGCATTTGAATGGCCAAGTTTAAAATGTCTGGAATTTATTTGTATTTTCTTTTTGTTTTTTTTTTTTTTTCGGTAGCCACATTCAAATTGAACTGGCGAACGTTGCGTCGTCGTCGGTGGCACAAAGCAAAAGAGGAAAAAAAACAACAAAAAATACCGCAAAATGCAAACGACAGGCTAATAAGACCAATTGGACAGCTCGGTATGCAGTCGATCGCTGCATATGGTAAACAATTGTTGGCCACATTATTATTATGCACGCAGCGCGCGCTGCTGCGGCTGCTGCGACTGCTGCTGCTGCTGCTGCTTGTTGACAGCTTCCTTAAGCTGCCACGCAGCGGAGTCAAAAGTTGAAGCATTGAGTTTATTGAGTTTATTTAATTGCTGGCGGAATTGTGTCAGCGGATAAAATCAAAGCGCCAAATCCAACAGCAGATCGTGCGTACAGGTACAGATACAGATACAGATACAGATACAGGCAGCCAGTCAGGCAGCAGTCAAAGATACAAAAGATACAAAGGCATTGTTTTGTATGTGTGCCAAACAGAATCGACTGAGCTGATGTGGACAGCTATGCGAAGCTGAATTATTTGCTTGATTAATTGTTGATTAATTTGTGTGCAGCTGAAAGATACAAGATACAAGTGGATCAACAGCTTAAGATTGGCATTTGGCCAGCAGTTTTTGAGCTTTAGATCGAGGTGGATACTGAGTGGGGGCATTAGCCAGCTGAGGCGTTGACAAGACTATAAAAATGACTGAAGAGTGAATGCTTAATAATGTATTAGTAAGTTTAAAGATTATACTTGTTCATAATATGAATAATATATTCCATATAACAGTTAAGCTGAGAAGCTAAAGCTAAAGAGTTGCTAAAAAGATATAGAATCTTAAAATTTATTTGAAATTTATAATATATATTTGTTGATATCATTTATAGATAAAATGTAACTTAAATTGTTTTATCATATTAAAAAATAAATAAATAAAATTGTCTAATTAAGCGATTTTCCGATTCATTTATATATTTTTAATAGAAATATACATATATTTTCATTTGTTAATAGGAAATGTATATTTTGAAATTAAACAATTATAAGTATTTATTTATTTGTTATAAATAATATGAAAAGTATATTATATATATAAAAATAAACAAAATATATATGAATTTGCATAATATATTTTCAATATAAACAAAGTCATTAAAATAACAATCTTTTATATATTTACATATAAAGACTTATTTTGCTAAAATATGTTTGCATTTATTTTGATTAGTAATTTGAACTTGTTTGTAAGCTAAAAAATATTTAAAAAAAAATTATTTATTTTTATTTCTTTACTTTTTTGCAGAAAGTAAAAAATAACATAAAATTTTATGTCTCCCCTTTGTATAGATTTGTTGTTTAGTCGAAATAAATTTAAAGTTTCTATACATAAAAAATTTTATATTATATATTTTTTTAGTTTTATAGTTAAATACAACAAAATTTTTTTTCAATAATCAACACTAAATAAACATCATAAAGTAAATAAAAAAAAAAGATTTGTATGATAAAAGAGATAAACATGATTATATGACCTATACAGCATTCAATTTAAAAACTTATATTACAATATTAAATAAATAAATAAAAAATTATTTAAATTAATTATATAATCATTATACTAAGCTGCCTTCAATTGCCATTAAAAAAGAATCTAAAAACCCATTAATCATTTTTCCAGTTCATTTTGAATTTAATTTGTAACTACGTTCTATAGTAATGCACTAAAAAGTATCTTAAAAATGTATATTCATATTAGAACTTAATTAGAAATCCATTAGTTAAACTGTGCCAATAGCAGCCAAAGGGGGAAACCAGTTTACAGTTAACACAAATCCAATTGGATAACACGTCCAAAATAATCACATGCTGTGACACTTAACGTTTTTTTTGTTTTTGTTTTTGCTGTGCAGGCGTAGATAAAATGCGAATCTATCTACAAGTAGCAGCACGTACGGTAAGGCCACCACAGAAGACAATAAGCGTACGTGGGCTAGAAGAGTGCCGCAGCATGCTAAGCGGCTGCTCCACCTCCAATTGGATTAAAGCAAACACACACACGGACACACGCGCACACATGCGCACGCAAGCAGCGCTAATCATAAATTTAAATAAAGCGAAACAAAAGCTGCGAGCGCGCACTAGAGAAAACGAGACAGGCCTATGGCTCATTTGAATAATACGCTAGTGTGTGTATGTGTGTGTGAGAAGTTCGTGCAGTTGAAGCGCGCGGGCGGCGGTTAGCTGCCATCTCGCTCGCACGCTAACGAGCAACGCACACTTGTGCAGCTTTTGTGGAACCTAAGAGAGCGCGCTCGATCGTGTATGCTTTGCGCTCTAGTGTGTGTGTGAGCATGGTTTTTGGCGAAGAGAGCGCGAGTGCTCGAGCTGTCGCTCTCTCCCTGGCGAACAGGTTGCAATTGCTCGCGTGTTGCATGCTCCAGCGACTGGGTACGTGTGTTTGTGCTGTGTGTGTGTGTGTGTGTGTGCAGATACAGATGCAGATACAGATACAGACACACATTTGCGCTGCTGTTGTTGTTGTTGTTGCTGTGTCGCCCGCTGCATTTGCCGCCGTTTGTTTATTTGCTTTTGTATCGCGAAACTTGTTGCCGCACTTCGCCTCGCCTTTTGGCCCACACATTGGCAATCGAGCTGCGCTTTTTGATCTGCGCATCTTTAAGATACATTTTCGTTTCAGTTGGCTTTTCAGTGTTTGCAACTCAAGTGCGCGCGCGCGTTACGTTACGTTGTATTTTTGTTTTAGCAACTTGACTCGCCAGCCCCGCCCCTCGTCCGCCTACCGGCCCCCTACACACAACTCGCGTGTTTCTTTCGTACCGTGTGCGTTGAGGTAGCTTCAGCTTCGCCTTGTTTCAGTTTCAATTTCAGTTTCAGTTTTGCGCTGCGCTGTGTTTGGCTCTGCACTTTTGCCCATCAGCGACGGCTTTTGCGCGCCTTCGGTAACGCGTTTCAAAATCGCCACGATATATATTTCGTTTGCATATATACAAATATATGTGTATGTATATGTATTTTAACTGTTTATGTGCTCAATGTTTTAAGTACTTCAATAATATCGAAATTATGCTCAAGTGAAAATATGTTTTGTGCGTTTGATTGTGAATTTTTGAAATGAAAGAGTTTATTTAATGCGCAGGATTTGAGAGCTTGAGGTAACTTGGCATAAATTGAACTGCTTTAACAAAATGTTGATATGATAATTATATAATAATCATAATATTTAAGAAATAAAAAACATTCAGCTTTCAATTTATAATTTAACTTCAAGCTGAAGCTCATAAAAAAAATAATAATAAAATAAAAAAGGCGAAAATAAGTTCGACTATAACAAGTATATTTTTTATATGAATTATTCTAATAATAACAATAATAATAATAGAAATAATAATAATGATGATAAACAAAATATATTTGAAAAATTATACAATTTAATTATATAAATTTAATTATATAAATTTAATAATAACAATAATAATAATATAAATAATAATAATGATGATAAACAAAATATATTTGAAAAAATGATACAATTTAATTATGTAAATTTAACATAAAAGTAAATGATAGTAAAAAAAATTGAAGTTTATCGACTACAATTAAATTTTGTATTTAATTCATAAGGTGATAAGAGTATATTAGTTGTAAGCAATACCCGCGCTGCTGCCTGGCAGTCAGTGCATCTGCCTGAGATTCTGAATTCTAAATTCTAAAGCTATAGATATGAAGTGTGCAAGATACACTAATTATAAATTCTAAAACTAAAGATTTTCAATGTACTTGTGGTTAACCTTGCTTATAATGTTTTAAGGTTTCATCGATATGTCCAAATACTATATCTAATATAATAGAACTGCTTTTATTTAAAGTACTAGAGACTTGAAATTAAGAAATTAGACATTTTAACTAAAAATCTATTGTGACTTTAAGTTGGGGCGCGGTAAGTCGGCTAAGACTATATGTTCATCAGTACATAAAGCTATATAATTGAGAATTTGATAATAAACTTAATGCAGATTTCTTCTTGAGGTATATCAAAGATAATAATTGTTTTAATTGTTTTAAGTTTCTCTGAAAGTATTTATTACTATCTTGTTTTTATGAACTTATACTTACTTTGAATTATATATTCATATATATATGCTTTAAGATCTTATAATAATTCTAAGTGGAAGATATAAAATATGAATGATATGAACTCTGTTAACTTTAAGTTATTAGTATTTTTCATATTTATTATCTTCTTCATTTAATATATTTCATTACTTTGATTCAATATAGAATATGACTTTATGTATGTAACTCAATGTATTTAATATATTATCATATAAAATTTAATGCATTTATAAATATCCAAATGCTTAATGTATTTCTCTAAGCTTTTACAAATATAAATGGCTAAAGTTCTCATAAGAATATTTTAACCATCTCTAAATACTTCAGCAAACTTAACCAAAAGTTACCCAAAGTCTATAAATATGATATTCTGAAATACTTTAAACATTCCCCAAATAACTAAATGTAATAATATGGCTACAACAAAATGATATCATTTGATACCTGAATCTGAATTAAACATGTGTAGCTCGCCTTGATAAGCATTGTTTATGGCCCGCATATCGCATGGCCAGAGCCAAAAGCAAAAGCATCGGCAGCATAAACAAATCTTGAATGTAATTTCTCAAGAATTTGCCAAATACTATTTATTACAGGGTATACGTTACAGTGAGTAACATTCAAGCCAAGTGCCAACTGCCAACTGCCGAGTGCCAAATTGTTTATCAAGCCAATCTCCAACATAACTATCGAGTTTGTTTCAGATGCCAAACACTTGTCACTGTCCGGGGAGTAGGTCCGGGGTACGGACAGAAAGAAGGGCATGTAGGAATAAGTCTTGTGTAAACAGGCAAAGTTTACACTAGTCGAGGCAAATGTTGAAGTGGCTTTCGCAATGTGGCACCAATAAGCAAGCACCACAGTGCACCACTGATAAATAATATTGAAATTGAAATAAATACAATAAACAAAACTCACTCACTCACAAAAAAAAAAAAAAAAGAGAAGGAAGAACAAATCGATCGATTTACACTTTAAATATTGTCGTCTGTAAATGTAAATATGGCATAAAAATATCTATATATATATACTGATATATACTTACTGATAAGCCCGCTTCGATTTGTTTTTATTAGCATAACACTTGTGCGGCTCGGCACATAAGATACAGATACGTTGAATGAGTGCAGACACAAGACACAAGTATCTGTATCTATAGATTGTTGTAGCTGTATCTATGGCCAGTTGTAGCCTGTTTGCGGCTACATTTCCTTACCTTATTCAAATGCCGTTAACCGCATTGCATATATAGATACATATAGACATTTGCTAGCTGCGCAGAGATATTGAGTTGCAGATACCACGTCCATTTGCTGTAACGATCGAGTGATTGATTATTTTACTGCGCTCGCTGCGCTCTTGTTTGCACAATAATAAATATTTGTCGCACTCGCAACGCTTCTTTTTCTTTGCCTGCTGCTTAGCCTAATTAGATAAAAATGGAACCGCGCTTTATATGTATGCCACACGTTACACGCACCTCTCTCGCTCTCTGACTCCCTCTTTTCTCTCTGTCTATCTTTATCTTTGCTTGCTTTCTTTCCTGCCCATTTACCATATTCGACATGAACTGATTAGCAACTGGCGACAAGAGCCAAACACAGCGACAAGTTGAGACTTATTGGAATATTTATGTATCTGTATCTACAGCTAGAGCTGTAGCTGTAGCTGTAGCTGTATCTATAGCTAGCTGCTGACAATTGCGTCGAAGCTGTTTAAAGAAAATGAGTTCAATTTGTTTGCCACGAGCTGATAAGACCAACACCGAGCTGTAGGTGTACCAGATAATACCTTACCTTACCGTACTTTTCCTTACCTTACTACATATATGTATATAAAAAACAAAACCAATCGAGTTAACACAAACACTTTGCATATCATCGCTGACGTTAAAAAAAACCCCAGAGAAACAACAAAAGAAAAACCAATTGACACTTGAAAAACAAAATAATCAATTGAAAGGCGACGCACATCAATCAAATTGAGATAGGCCAAGGCGACTTTGCAATGCACTACAAATATTCGAATTACTTTTTAAAAAATAATTAAATAAAAATCTTTGTTTCTTATCTTCGAGACTTATGCATTAAATTTAGTATCCAATAAAAAGATTAACAAATATTAAGAAAAATAATAATTAGTTCTTATTCTGTCAACTATTTAATTTTTAATATACATAAAAGAAGTATTTTTGTATGTCTCAGTTATTATATCTATTATATTTACATAAGTTTTTTCTTTGGAATAAATTTTAGAAAACATTTATATAAATAAAATGTATATTTTTAGTTAGAAAAGAAAAAGAGATTTATTTATTACAAATTAATTAATTAAAAAAATGTATATAATAAAATTTAATTTCAATAAGATTTGTCTTCATATAGAATATAACAATTTTTATATAATTTAAAAATAACTATAGAAAATAATTATATAAAAAGTATTTGTATTTTAAAATATTTGCCTCAAAATAATAATAAAAATACGAAAAAACTTTATTTAATAAGAATATATTATTTTTTATTAAAAATTAAATTACAAAAAAAAAAAAAAAAATTTTAAATTAAATTACAAAAAAAAAACAAAAAAATATTAAAATAAAAATTATTTGTTTTAAATATGAATTTTGAATTTAATTTTAATCGCAAATTTCTTTATATATACTTTTTTTAATGATACTTCTTTCAAGTTAACTTAAAAGAACTTATCATTTTATGCAAATTATTATTGGATTTACTAACAGCCGAAACAACCAATATTTACTTAGAAAATTCAAGATATTTTATATTCAATTTTTTTCATTATTTTTTCCGCACAAAAAAACAAAAAATATAACGTCTGTTTATATAAAATGATGACTAAAACATGCGTAATTTCTACTCACAAAAGAAATGGCTGTTGAGATAAGCGCTTAAAAAAAGTTTGGCTTATTTATTAAAAACAAAATTGATTGTGCATTATTATTAATATAATAGCTATTATTAGTATATTTCCTGCATTAGTTTCTAATAACAAATACGTGCACTTTTGCTGTACATGTTGTTCAGACTTGATAAAGTTAAATTCTTTTCTACATTTAGATACCACGATATTTATAAATGTTTCGTTTAGGTAAATTTTAATTGATTTGCCTGAACTGTTAGCAGACTTTGATAGCGAATCGTCGCGACACTCTTATCGCCCAGTGCACATTCGACGTGTGTCGCTGGCTCGTAATTTGAATATGATTCAAATATATTTGATTTATACAAATAGTTGATTTGTCAGCGAGCAATTCCGTCACTCGAATGTATATATGTACATAATGACAAATGCAGGCATAAGTGTGCACATAGATTTCTCGCTCAAGATAAAGCAAAAGTTGAAAAACGCGTGTGCGTAATACACGCGTCTAATCAATTTGTATTTGTATACGCACAATCGGAAGCAACAAAATACGTTTTTTGTTTCTGCTCTAACTCACGTCTCGCTCGCTCTCTCTCTGATTAGAATTTATTAAATTCACCTGATTTCTTGTTGTGCACTTCACAAAATCGATTTCTTGGAATTTTCAATAGGCTGGGCGGGTAAACTGCTATACATACAAACATATAAACACATGAGGTGATGCTGATATTGGTCTGATCAAAGTGCGAATTTCGTTGGAGTCAACCAAGTCTTGACACTTGAAACTTGTTGAAATTCTAATTTTGTAGGTTCTTTGGGCAAGGTTAGGATCATGACCAACTTGACCAACTAATATGATTAGAATAAGAATTAGGTGTATTAGATATAAATATGTAATATAATATATAAACTCCACCTTTAATAATCCCAAACAGCTGAGTCTTGGCTTTATGCAACCATTTTGACTTATTAAATAAATATTAAATAAAATATTATATGAAATTAAATATAAAGATTTGAATTTCAATACTATTGTAATTGTCAACAAAAATTTCCATTAATGCCAACTCAGTAAAAATATATAAACAATTTAATATTAACAATAAAATATTAAAAAAATCCTCTAAAAGTAGTTTGATTGACTATGTTTTGTTATGGTATCGCTAAGACCTTTTCATTCATATCGGATTGCTAAGCTCATTTATTGTTATTTTAAACTATTATTAAAAAAAAAAACCTAAAGAAACTCGTAAATTCAGCTCTATGATTCATAGAAAAATATGTTTATATATTCTAAATCAAATATTAGCAAATAAATAAAAAATGTTTACAAAAATATTTAGTTGAAGCATTTTATTATTCTTTGTATTAAAATAAAGTATGATCTCATAAAGTACAACAAAAATTATTAAATGAATGCTTTAAAGCAATTCATATTATGTTATCTCTAAAACTCTTTATCTGAAGCAATAATTGCGCTTATATAAAATATATTTGGGAATTATTTAGATCATCTATAAAACAATATGTTATCTGATTTCAATTGAAACCCAAGTAAAACAACTTAGCCAAATTCTGCTTAAGTTTACGCTCTTAAACAAACTACAAAATAAGTTTGTAATTTCCTATAGGAATTTCACAAGCAACTTGAACTTTGCACCACTTATTTTTTTTTTTGTATTTCGTGTAGTTTCCCTACTTAGTGGACATTCATTAAGTATCACGAGTATGGTTTATACCATATATATATATTTTCATATATGATAAGTGGCTGTGTGTACCACGTGATTATCATTTATTGCTTAAGGTGTTTTCCAAGAACATCGAGCTTCATAAATTTTTTTTTTTTTTTCTTTAGTTATAACAATTAGAAAACTGTCACAAATTGGCATTGGGCGAAAGAAAGAAAATAAACACACAATGAGTGCCATTCATTAGTCAATTAGCTGTACAGTCAAATCTGAACAGACTTGTGTGTCCGTTTGAGTGGGTCTGCGTTATCATGAGACCGGGGCGCGATATCGCATGGAAATGAGTCAATCAATAATTATTATTGTGATGATGATGTTAATGCTGACGATAAAGATTATGGTTGTAAAACGAATGCAGTTGGTTAAAAGGTAAATGAATTGAAAGCTAAAACGGCGAGCACAACAAATTATATAAATGAATGAATGGAATGAGAATGGGTGAGAGCGAGAGAGAAAGAGACCGAAAGAGAGAGAGCTGAATGAAAAATAATACAAAAATTGAATGAAAACAAAGTCAGGAAATGTCAAGATTAAAAAAGAAATTCTCTGATTTTTAAATTAAAGACAGAATACTTTTTATAAATTTTATATTTTTAAAAAATTATTAGAACTGTTACTTTAATATTTACAAATCTTTCAGGTTATAATGGTTTTGTTAAATGTATGTAACAGGCAGAAGGAGGCATGTCAGACCCCACAAAGTATACAGTCACTGCGTCAACCGCGCAGTTGGCAGGGCGCGCGCTTATGCTTGCGTGCATATGTGTGTGTGTGTGTGTGTGTATGTGTTGTTTATATGCAAGCATAAAAGAAGCGTAGAATGATTTGATATTTGGCTCTTCATAGGGCTCAGGGTATCCCCTAGTCGAGCAGTCTCGACTAGAGCCGTCTTACTTGTTTCTTTTTCGGATTTATACTGCTGAAATGGAATAGTCTTCCAGAATGAAATATTCTTGAAATATGAAAACGTACTCATCCATAATTCACGTTCTCATTTCATAATCATTCATTCATCTAGCTCGCATCAGTTTACTCTCACATTTTTATAACATTGATCACACATACACATACACTTTTTTTTACAAAAATTTTCTGTCAATTTATAATGCAGTGTTTTAAAGTTTCTTCGAAAAATTAAACCTTAATAATAATGTTATTTTGTCAAAAAAAAAAAAAAAAATTAAAGATATTCATTTATTTAAATAATGTTTTTAATTTATATAGATATAATTATAATTGAATAAACATACTAAAATTTTTACTCTATATATAACTTTTATTTAGTTCAAGTTAAGTAAGTAAATAAAAATTAAGTAAATTTGTTAAATAGAAAAAAAATTACAAAAAAAAAATAATTACAAAAAAATAATATTAAATATTTAAACATAATTTTTTAAGTGAAAAAAAAAAGAAGTAATTTAATATAAATATTATAATTTTAAGTCTTTGATTTCCTTTTTTCCCAATTATTCAGCACCCATATAATAAAATATAAAAGCTTTTCTGGAATTAATTTGAATAATGATTTATGCATATCGCCAAATTGTTAATGAGCCAATTTTGTTGTATGTGGTTTTTGTTCAGGCAATCGTGAATTTGTTTATTAAGTAGCTCTTAAGCTGTGCACACTGTAAATGGGTTAATTTGTCTTAGTGCATAAGTCACAATTGCTTCATGCCGCATTGTGTGGATGTTAAGTCGCTTTAAGCCAGCAAACTTAACGAATGAGGCGCCCCAAAATATTTCAGGGGGCGCTGTCCCATTATTCATAGCCCGAGCGAGATTTGCGCTATTGTGACATAAATCGATTGGGCGCTCGAGCTGCCAATGTCGCTGAATTTTCTTGTTTGACTATGCATTAAAAATAATTAATATTGAATATATATTTTGGAATTTTAAGCTAAAATTCAATTAGCATTTTAAGTCGCAATGCTAAAAATACAGAAATATCAACGGGTTTTACAGCAGGCACGTATTTCTATTTATTGTCAATGGCGATAAAGTCCACCAACTAAATAGATTACCCTGACCAAAAATAACAAGTAAAATAATATGAATATGTATCTATATATATATATAGATATACTATATATCACATATATGTATTTACTTGCCCTGAACTCTTTAAGACCCTCTCGATATTCGTTGAAGGCTGTCGTCATGCTGCTCAGTCGCGCTCAGTCGTTCCATTGCTCTTTACACTTTACCATTTGTATACCTGTCCATGCATCTTATCAATATTTACATACAACTATGGGCACACGTGTCTGTACCTCTGTGTGTGTGTGTGTGTGTGTGTGTGCGTGTGCTATACAATTTACGCTATAAATTTATGGTAAACTCTCAAGGCAAATGCAAGTCATAGATATACTCGTACAGTAGCCAACAGCTAAGGTGCGCCAATTATCATTAGTAATTGGTAATTGGCTTGGCTTCGTTTTAAAGACCATATTATACCTATAATCAAAATGGGCTCAATTCCTAAATTGTTGTAGCTTTCAAATATTTCAAATATCCATTATAGATGTATACCAATTTGAAACGAAGCAGCTTTACATAAGTGTATAGCATTGCTTAGATTACTGGATGTGAATGAAATTGCTTTACTTTATAATAGCACACTCTGTGTAATAAATATGTTTAAGTGAACTACAGTATACGAGGTTTTTCCTATAGCTATATGTGAATATAGTTTATGTAATGACTAAATACAATTACTAAAAACCATTATTCATTATCCATTATTACTTATGATTTATTGCTCATCACTCATTATATATCAATAATTTATCATTACTTATTATTCATTACTCTTTACTCATTATGTATCAATAATTTATCATTATTTATTATTCATTACTCAATACTCATTACTCATTAATCATTACTCATTATTCATTACTCATTACTCATTACTCATTATTCATTACTCATTACTCATTACTCATGACTCATGACTCATGACTCATGACTCATTACTCATTACTCATTACTCATTACTCATTATTCATTATTCATTATTCATTACTCATTACTCATTACTCATCACTCATTATTCATTACTCATTAATCATTACTCATTACTCATTACTTATTACTCTAATATTAGTTGTGGTGCTACTCACTTCATTGAAAATTCTGAGAGTTTTGAGAAAATTAAATCTGAAGTAGTTGAGCTTACCCTAGGGAAGGTGTTCATATTTCCAGAAGTTTATCTGATAACGAATATTCGATTTTTGATGTAGAATTCTTGATTATACCTTATCTCCTAAATTAAACAGCTTTTTTTCTATGGGAGTTTTTAACTGTCACAAAATATGTAATTCTTTTAAGAAAAGAACTTTGCACCCTTTCCTAATCGTCTTGCAGTTGCAAGTCAATAAACTTTTCAATAACATTTCTAGTTAATTAAAATTATATTGAATATTGAAAGATTTTAATTTTAGTCATCATAAGCATGTAGTTTATATTATGTTATGTTATGTTAACTTGGGCTATGCCTATGGCACCTATGACAAATGCTATCAAGCATAATGCTATTAACATACTGTTAAGTTTGTTGACTTTCAGGCCTTTCATCAACTGTGTTTATAGAACGTCCCCTAACTTTTTCCTATACACAACGCTTTCATTCATAAGCAGAATTCTATTGCAAGAGCTGAATCATGCTTCGCATAAGTACGACTACATTTTGTTAGCTTAACTTCATTAATATAATTTCTTTAAATATTTCCACTGATTAAACTGTAAACTCTATCAACAGTTCGTTCCCATTTTGCGTGGCCCGAAAAAATATATAATAATAATACTCTTATAGTTGGAGTTAAACTAGTTAAATCGAGAAAGAGAATCTAAAATAGAAATGGGCCAAGTCATGTTCAGCATGTAAGGTAAAAAGAGGGCTATCTACAGAGCTCTTCCTTCCTGCTAAAGTATTGCCCGCTCTCTGCTCGAATCATGGAACATGACTTGGGGGCAGAGAGTTTTACGCTTATTTAAATGGTATTAACAATTATGCGCGTTAATGTCGATACAAGAATGGAAATGTGTTGCTATCTAGCTGGGGCAAGGCGTATTTATTGTGTGATTATTATTTATTTTAATATGATTACACTCTCTGCCCCTTCTCTCTCTATATATCCCTCTCTCCCTCTCTCTCTCTCTTTTTCTTTCGGCTACTGTTTGACGGGTTTTTGTTCGTGTTTTGTAGCTTAAATGGTCAAAAACATCAGGTAGATGACTTGTAATTATAATGCCGTCTCGGCGTCGAGTCGAGGCATTTAATGCCACGACCATTGTACGTAGTTGCCATATCAATTGAGACACTGCAAGAAATTTATGAGCAGGTTTCAGTAAATTTAAGTTATTCGAAATGTTGAAACTTAATGTTAAGTTAGGGTAAAGCTAAACATTCAAATTCAGGTTAAGCTTAAGCATTTCTGGGCACAGTGTTGCCACATCAGTCGAAGTTATTTTTTGGGGTTGTCGTTAGTGGTAGAAGAGATAGAGAGAGAGAGAGAGAGAGAGAGAGAGTAAGACAAAAAAGCTATCTAAAATATATTAATACATATTGTACATTCAATATTTCATTTATTCATTAAATTTGTTTATCAAAAATTTCTCTCAGTGTATTTTCTCTTCAATTCTTTGCTTGCTATTGTTATTGTTCAGTGCTCGGTACTTTTTTGACTCTTCTAGCGATTATGTATATTCAGTTCAATTGCCTTGCTTCACGGCTACCTTCAAGACGCGCTGTCGACAGCCTCAGTCCATAGGCCAGCCGCTCCTCATGCTTCCCAAAACTGTTTCAATATTATCAACAGAGAGAGAGAGAGAGAGAGAGAGAGAGAGAGAGAGAGAGAGATGGAGAAAAATGTGATGATTGCGCATTTTCTGATTATAATTTGGCGCAAAGTCATGTTGTTGTAGTTCTTCTGCTTCTTTTTTGTCAGGTGAAAATATGAAATGAGTCGCGAGCTGCGTCTTATGATTAGGCCGAAAACACACAGCAATTGAACTAATTAAAATGACAAAAACTTAGCCGAGATGATTAACTGGAAGCTTCTTGGCCAAAGACCATAGCTGGTTCACATGTCCATCAAAACTTCGCGCATTACGATGAGTTTGCATGAAATTTTTGATTTACTATTTTTCACTATGATTATTTGAGACTTATTTTTGAATACCCTATAGCCGTTTGATATGGTTGTAAATAAAATAAATATATATTAAGATTAAATATATATATAGATTGGAATTTGAAACATATAAGAAATTCCTATCTACAATCGCAAACAAGTTGATTTAAAGATAGCTAACAAGACTATTAAATATTTTATATATATCATATATATCTATAGGAACTAAGGACTAAAACAATCTCTGTTCTTACCTTCCCATACTATTTGCCTCTTCTTCTCCTTAATATTTTCTTTATCTGATATTTAAGACTTATAATAAAATAGTTAAACTAAAACCTGAGTTAGGACCAGTAACAAGTATAGTCCGAAGTCTGAAATAAACAAAATATTTTTAGAAAACTGAAATTTTGAAACTTTTACCGATACTCGGCCAATCTGCCTGAGTAAAAACAATTCCTATATCTTCTTAAAAATATTTCTAATCAATATATATACCTTATATTCTAGTCAATCTGTCTACCTATGCTATCTTTAACATACTTCCCATACGCAGATAGGGTATATTCTAGTCAATCAGTCCTGACCTCAGCCATTTCATATTTACTTTTAAACTTCACAACCCACAAATCGCTTAAGCAGCAAATATGCTTAAACTTGGAACTATTTGAATTTTGTAATTACCTAGCTCAGCTGAGTCCATAGAGTAGCTAAGACCTTATACAAACTATGACAAACCAAAACACTAATTAAATTTTGTCCGACTTATTGCAGACGTTGAACAACTTCTAAATTCATAAAAAGGCAAAACCCGAACAGAGAATTACGCTTGAGGCCCAGTAAAACGCGTTGGTATCTATGTATATGTTGTCCATGTTGCTGCTGTCACAGTTAGCTGTAAACATTGATTATGCCATTGTTGCTAGCAAACTACTATCAACAGCAACAGCAGCAGCAACTTCGTCAGCACCAGCAACAGCAGCAACATCGACAGCAGACAGTTGCTAGGGCTGCCAGCATTAACGGCATGTTACTTGAATACAAAAACGCTTGCAACACAAATCAAAGCAGCAGCAGCAGCGGCAGCAGCAGCGGCAGCGATCACAATAGCAGCGGCAGCAACAGCAGCATTCGACAGCTGGCCAAAGCGGAAGCACTAACAATGTCAACGCCAACAACAACAACCAAATACAAATTGAACAGCGATGCCAGCGATAGCGCTGCGGCAGCCACTCTGCTCTATCACCATCATCATCATCATCAGCAGCAACAGCAGCAGCATCAGCAGCAATTGCTGCTGCAGCAACAGCTGTTGCAGCAACATGTTGCCAACAGCACACCGCTACAACATCTGAGCAATCTGTTTGGCCAGCATTTGCCTACGCACAGTCTGCAGCATTTGATAACCGCTGAGTATTGGCAGCAGCGTTGCCCCACAGCAACCACAACGGCAGCAATTAAAAGCGAACCAACAACTCAATCGCCAACACCAGCACCAATACCATCAACAGCAACAGCAACAGCAACTGGCAATGCAGATGCTGCATCGGTGTTCGACTTCACGCGGCAGCAACACGTCAATTTTGCCGCCTCATTAGTCGCATTACAACAAAATGATGTTGCGCCCGAGGCGACAGCACCAGGAACAGTAACAGCAACAGCGCACACAACTGCAGCAGCAGCAACATCGCTGCCTGCATCGGCAGCAACATCACCTGCGCCAGCAACAAGCGAAGCGAATGACGAAGATGTCGACGACGAGAACAACATGCAAAATGCAGGCGGTAAGTTTTGAAGTTTTGTTGATTTCCAACATGCACACATATAGATATACATACATATATGTATATATGCATATCTACATTTCAATTTATTTAATGATATCTGAATGTCATCAGGCATGCAAAATGTATAGTAGAATGAATACAAGTAGTTAATCTAATCTAATTAAATGATACTAAAGCATATGAAATTTTATAATTTTCTTAAATTCATGAAGTTTAAAATATAGTTTTCTTTCTTTTGAATGTATTTATTTGATTTTCGTTAGTTAGTTAGTCTTAAATTATAGTCTGTCAGTCAGTCCCTGCCCTTGCTTATATCTCCACTCTTTTTTTGGAGGCTTATTGTGCACTCATTTCCATTTCCTGTCTGGTCACGCTCCTGTTTTGAGCGATCAGCGAACAGCGGCCAGACAACGTGTGTGTCTTTTGATTTATAATGCGGCCTTTAAGATTCATTCATAAATGAAAGAGAGAGATAGGGAGAGGGAGAGAGAAAGGGATCCCTCTCTCGCCTTAGCTGTGTCGTGTCATCTGCGCCTCAAACTCATTTTCATACTTATCATTAGGTTCATCAGCGAGCAGGTTACTACTGCTGCTGTTGTTGTTATTGTTGCTGTTATTGTTGCTTTTGCTGTTGCACTTCCGTCTACTCCTCCCCCATCATCGTCTGGCTGAATGAAACATCATTATTATCATTTCATGATTTGAGTGTTGGTCGCCAACGCTTCCATTGCCATCAGCCAATCGTCTTCTCGACTTCTGTTTCCTCTTCTTCCATTCACTCACAGCGTTTGCCCCTGAATTTCTTCATGAAAATTATTAGCCGATGTCTGCACGCAATATATATATATTTTTTTTATTTCTATATTTTTGTTGGTTTAGGCCAAGCAAAGAGAGCAGCTCCATGCTGACATGGCATGGAATGGCATGGCATGCATAATGCCCATGTTTTGAATATTTGGCTCTGCCTTTGATAAATGACTTGATTGTTGACGGACAGCACACACACACACACACTCATACACACCTAAATTTACATAGCACAACATGCCGCGAGGTGTTTCGGAAACGAGCTCAGGAAATGATATCATTTAAATAAATATCGCATGTATAACGATATATATAAATAGATATATATAGAGCGATAAAATCGTATCGTTATGTAAATTTAATTGTTGCTTAAAGGCTGAAATTATTTGCAATGCCCGCTGACTGTTATGAGCATCAATTAAAACGTATTTAGTTATTAAGCTATTTGGACTAATTTACAAAGAAGATATCTCATTTGATATTAATTAGAGTTAGCTTTGACATTGGCATTCAGTTAAATATATCTTTATTATATTTTTAGTCTATATAAATATAATAATTTCAAAATTATTGAATTATGTAACTTAAAATACAAGTTGCCTCTCTATGTGTTTCTCATGATATAAAGTTTTCTTATTACCAAAGCCGAAAAAAACAAGTTTGTCATTATTAAGTTCCGTTCACTGCTTTTAGCTTTCATCTTTACTACTGTCTCTTCTTCTTCTTCCCTAAGTTAGTTCTTATCCTTATACATTTCTTTTAGCTTTTCTTTCATTCTCTGTCTCCCCTCTTGACATTCTCCTTAATGTATTTCTCTCTTTTTCTGCATATGATCTTAATCTCTTTCTTTCTAAAGATCTTTCTCACTGTCGCTATCTTCTCCAAAAGGAAAGAAAGAATTCTCCATCTCATTTACTCTCATTCCCTTTTTCTTTCTTTCTGTGCAACTCTCTCGTCAATATTTATCTCTCTCTCTCTCTCTCTCTCTCACTCTCTCTTGCTCTCTCTCTCTCTCTCTCCCTCTCTCTCCCTCTCTCTTTCTCTCTTTCTCTCTCTCTCTCTCTCTCTCTCTCTATCTCTCTTTCTCTTTCTTATCACTCTACATTTTTGCTCTTTTCTCTAATTTAGTTCACTTCTCTCTATCTGTCTTACTATTTCTATATCTCCCAATCAATCCATTCTCTGTAATTATCATAATATCAAATAAGACCCAAGTATACTTCACAAAGAAGATCATTACTAATTTATGGGATTATTTCAGCAAATAATTTATGCTTTTGCACTTTCTCTACAGAAAAAATAATAGATAATTTTTCGAAAATTTGCTCATGTAATCCTTTCATTTGAGTTGGTTTGGAAATGCCGATTGTGAGGCGCATGCTAATTATCATGTCAAAGAGGCAGAGGGAATTACTTCTTTGTATCTATTGAATAGCGAATCATTAATAACTAACCGTAAAACTGTTATAATCACGTCAAGAGGTGTTGGCTGTGGCCCAGCCTCTGTAAAGCCACTGACTGTGGCATGCAAAAGGTGTCAAAAGTGCGCGCCTCCTCGCTTGATCTCCCCTCGCAGCTCTCTCCCTCTCACTCTCTCAAAAGCCACAACCATAGACAACATCTAACAAATTGCTAGAGCTGTAAGCACGTGGATAATTGATGAGCGCCGCTGTGGCAGCCACTGCACCCAACATCAAAGACGAAGCTTACTCTGAGACTGACTCGGAGACTGAGAGGCTTCGTCTACATCTATGGCTGGCAGCACACCTCATCCATTTGGCATTTAGCATAATCTCAAGTGCTTTCGAGTGTGCTTTGCGTTTGTCATAATTATGGCATTTGTAGGGGACGGCAAAACTTCAAACTAATTTGAATATAATTTCATAGGAACTCACTTCACTCTCCCCAGCTGCCCGTCCAGTTATTTATGGCTTAATCCTTGTGGTTTTCTAAAGGGAGCTCGTGCCTTTTATGCAAATTCTTTTTTAATAACCCAACCCAAACTTGGGTTCATTCAGCACTGATTGCAGTCCGCGCGCTCGAAACCTCTTTCAACTCTGATAGCTCCCCATCATCCCCTTCTCCGGCTTCTATTGTCTGATTGTCTGTTCGCCTGACAGCCTGAAAGACTGCAGCTGACGCCTTTACCTTCGCCTTTACCTTTGCCGTTGCCTTTGACGCGTTGCCTCATTCGTCGCCTTTATGATTTGATTATTATTCAAAATGATAAATGAAGATGAGTTTCACGTCGTTTCTACGTAGTAGCTGCAGTAGCAATTTGAGCGGCTCGCCTGATACGCATAATGCTACCTGAAGTCTATTGTGAATTGTTCAGCTGAATGTTACGGATATTACAGTCAAGGTAAACAGCTATACAGAGTTCAATTGTTGAATCGAACTAATTTTGTTTTTTAAAGAATGTGGTATGCATATGGAGTAATTCGAAAGATATTCTGTATAAACTGCCCAGTTTAGGAATTCTAGTTAAGAACTTGGTTATAACGAATTTTGTTTTTCAGATTTTCTACGCTCGCATAATTTTTTGATGAATTAAAACTGTAGTTAACAGTTACTAAATTTTTTTAGTTTAGTTTTTACATTGTGAGCTAGTATATACTACATAATTATAATTCATTCTCTAATTATCATTGTAAGTCAATATCAAATATATTATACATTTAAAATTTTTAAAAATAAATGTATAATTTAATTTTAAGATGTTGATAAAGTTATTAAAACTAACACTCATATAAAAAATATATAAAAAAAATAATATTTTTTTTTAATTTAAATTAACATTAAATAAGCTAACATTTTACATTTTATGTTTTTTTTTTTTTTGTATTTTAAATTTTATTTTAACAAACTAATGATTAAATTTTTAAAAAAAATTTTTGTTGTATATTATTGATAGGCATTTAATTAAAAATATAATATAAATCTAATTTTTATTTAAATTAATATATTGTACAATATTTTTTAGTATTGACTAATATAAATAAGTAACTGAATTTAGGTTGAAAAAACAATATTGATTAATTAATTAACATTAACTGCAAATAAATAAAAAATAAACAAAGCCAAAGTGAAAATTAAAAAAAATATATTTAGTAATATTTTTATTAAGTATTGATAATATATATAATTGTACATAATTGTATATAATTGTATTATTATTGATTATTGGAATAATATAATTTTACATTTTAAGTTAATATAGCTTAGTTTGAATATTGAGAAAATTTTTGTTAATATAATAATTTATATAAAATTTAGGTAGAACTTGTTTTTAGTTATTTTAAAAAACAAAACGAACACAATTACTTTCAAGATCTAAATTAGCATCTGAACATATTTCTTCAACTCATTTATTCAAATTTGTATTTAAATTTCACCCATATCTACATATTTTTAAGCTCTCTTAAACTAAATTAGCCTTACGTAAAGTAGTTTATGCAACACTCACCCTCTATAATTATTAACAGCTAGTTATTATACTAGTCAACTTAAATAGAGTACTTAACTTTACAGCCCGTTTAGCTGCAACACCCACACATTAAAATAAACCGAACTGAAATTTACTTATTTGAAGACGACTTTCCCATGAGACCAAAGTCAAAAAGCAAAAGAAACAAAAAAACTGTTCCCATGCCTAAGCATGCATAATTTTAATTTATTTGTAGCAACAGCAACAACAACAACAACAACAGCAAATGGCTAATAAAAGTAAAAAGCTAAAGCCAAAAACAAAATACGTTGGCCAAGAATATTTATGGAAAATACCTTCGGGGCGGAGCTCCCGAATTGCGAAAACGTTGATCAAATTTTGTGAGATAAGACGAGAGGACGAGCAGCAAAAAATAAAAAAATAAAAAAAAAATATGATGGAGCCAAGCGCTGAGAGTCTGGCATGCATATGAGCTGAAAGCTGAAGTTGGAGTTCGAGTTCGAGTTGGAGCTTGGAGTTTGGAGGCTGTGGCATCATCAGCAACTGCTGCTACGACTTCGACTCTTACAACGTCATCAGCTTTGGAAGGCGTTGCCAAAGAGCAACCGCAGCAGCAGCATCAGCAGCAGCAGCGAAACTGTGGGAACTCTCGTTGCATGCTGCACACAGAGAAACAGTTCGCTCTTCTTCCAAACCGCGACCCCTTTGTCATATCGTGCCTTTCAAATCTGCATTTTGACCAGAGTTTTGCGACTCGTTTGCATTTTTAAGTCTTGCCCAAGCGAGATTGGCTACACATAATCTCTTTGCCTCAGACTTGAACTTGACTCTGATGAATGCCTGCTCGATGCTGTTGCTGTTGTAAGTTGCTGCTGCTGCTGTTGCAAGTTGCTGTTGACGGTAGTCGTGCTTTGGTTATAAAAATTGAAGCCGCCATTAAATTCTGACAGTTGTCAGCCTCGCTCTCTGCTGTGCACAAGATTCACTCCTGACCCCTCTCTCTCTCTCTCTTTCTCCACTCTCTCCCCACTCGCTTAATGGCTGCTGCAGCTTGAATTTGTGCATTGAACTCGCCCCGTCGCCTGGCAATTTGCAACTTTGGCAAATGCTCTGCAACTGCGCCATTTAGCCGGGTAATAGCTCAACTTAATGACAGCCAGGCTCTAACTAGATAGAAGTTACTTTTCGAGCAGCAAACGGGCCTGTGATTTACGCAGAGTTTGAAGAGTTGTTAGAGCGAGTTAGGGCCTGGACTTGAGTGGTTTAGTAATTGATTTTTAAATGTTACTAAAGTGGTGACTAAAGTATACTGTTTCTATTTTTAGAGAATTTATCAAAAATTTATTAATTTTTAATATTTTTAAAAAACTTTGAGCTGAAAATTTTATGATTATTTTTGAGAATATTAATTTTTTGAGAACAGAACCTATTAAAATCTACTTTATTGAAGTATATTTTGGATATTGGAAACTTTATGTCAACTCTACCTATCAATTTAAAATCAACAATTTTTAATTGCAGAATTAAAGAACTTAGCATGTATCTAATGATTCTTAGATAAATATTTTATCATCATCAATTTATGGTATAAGTCGTGTTCATGAATGCATGGACCCAGGGTATGCCTTAGATTCTTCGAAAGTTGATATAAAAGTGTATATTGATTATGTGTATATTATAAATATTACTCTGAACAATTATATAAGCTCTCATGGAGTAAATTCTTACATTCGGAGCTGTCTATACATCAAGTCAGCTGCCATGGATTAGAGAGAGCAACATAGAAAGTGGAACAAAAAATGTTTTCTTAGAAGCTTAACTGTGTTATCAATAATTATCGAATATATATCGATCGGTATATGATCATTTAATAGCAATCCGGTTTTTATATATCATATAAAGAAAATGATATTATTCTATAAGCTCTTGCACTGATTATAAGTGAAAGCCTAGAATAGAACGATGTTCAAGAATATAGGCTGATAGCAATTATACAGTATAAATATATATATATTTAGATATATATATAATATATATTCATAAAATATTTACAACTTTAAGTTATCTATCCATTGTCAGTCCTTTGTCAGTCATCCTGCTCCGATAACACCGAACCATAGTTCAATATAAAACTTATCACCTGTTTTATATGCCTACAAAAACTGAATGATCAATCATATATATATTTTTTTTGCTCTGCTGTTCAAAATTAGCCACGCAGCAGGCAATAAACTTCATAAACTGGCGCCCAGCAACAGCAACAACAACAACAACAACAACAGCAATCTAGATGCGAAGAAGAAGCAGAAGCATAACACAACAAGTGCTTGAGCCAAAGTGTTGAAAAGTCATAAAAATGTTGGCACAATTTTTATAACCGCAAACGCATTGAGGGAGGAAGTCAACCAAAAAGCGGCCAGAGTGCGGGTGAGGGTGAGGATAAGGGCTAACAGACAGACAAAAGAGACTTTTGTTGCTGTTGTTGTTGTTGTTGTTGCTGGTCATAAATGTCGAAAGACGGCGTCATGTGGCTCACAAGCTGCGAGCAGTTAGCACAGTTCCTTCAAAGGGTTTATTTTTTTTTTAAGCGAGGCGCCTTCTAAACCTTAGTCGAAGGTCAACGGGGCGCAGCTAAATGCTTAAGTTTCGTATTCACAAAGAAGTGAAAATAAAGGAAAACAAAAGTTAAGAGCTGTTGCCGCCAGCGTGGATAGCTGCGGCGGCTCCCGAAATGAAATTCGTCTTATGAATTTGAAATTAATACCAGGAACTGTCCAAGCAATCGCCACTGAATTTAGACTCCAAACAGGGCACAAAAAAAAAGAAAAAAAGATAAAGGACTGCCGCAGAATCCAGAATCCATTAATCTTTGTAGTCCAGGCAAATTGTTTGTATGCTGGCTGCCAGCTACACTGTGCGAAAATTTCGGTATAATACAGACAGTTAATAGCACGTAAGATATGCCTACAAAAATACGTTTAGGTACCCCCTTTTTCGGCAAGTGCAACAAAAGACTTAGGAACCAAACTCAATTTGTGAGCTAACTGTAAAAGCGAACAGCCACACCTAACGCCTCGATGTGAGGCTGCTTGTTCCTTGTTTCTTTCTTCACCTCTTCTCTCTCTCTCTATCTCTCTCTAATTGTATTCCCAGGAAACTGAATGGAACAGTGACTGGGCCAACTAATTTGCCTACGCGCCAACCTTTTGGGCCAAAAGTCAATTAATTTTTGGGTTATTCGCTGATAATTTTAGCCAACAATTTTCAGACAACATATCCGCTCGACACAGCAGAAGAAGAAGAAGAAGAAGCAGCAGCAGTAGAGGCAGCTGAAGGTCCAGCGCAGAACTTGAACTTGGACTTTAATGGCGCTGCAATTTTCATATGACAAGCAACAACAACAGCAGCAATTTGACTCGAGCGCAGCTTAAATTATGATTAAGTATGATCATCTGGCACTCGTATCAGCTTATAGGTCATATATACACACACACACACACACACACACACACGGGCATAATAATAATAAAAAGCGGAAATGCTAATGATAGGGTATGCAACGGGCGTTTTGGGGGAGCTGCAAAATCCAAAAACAAAATAACTTCAAATTCAAAAGGATATATACAAGATATATATGTGCATATATATATAATATATGTGCAAGGATGTGCGTCACGTTTCTTGCCACAAATTTATAGTTCGCATTTCCTTTCATCTGTTTCTGTTTCTGTGTCTCTGTCTGTTTCTGCTTCAAATTATTATTTATGCATATAATTTGGCCAACAGCTGCCTTTCCGTGGAAACAGCGCTGGGTTTTTGGTTTTGGTTTGGTTTTGTTTTATGGGACGTAGGCAAATTTTCGCCAAATGAAATATCACGTCTCAACTTTATTATTGCTAATTGGATGCTCGCACTCTCAGCTCCACTCTCCCTCTCCCTCTGCTCTCTCTCTCTCTCTCTCTCTTAGAACCCCCGGCGTATGAGTTATGTTTGCAGTTAACTGGAAATACGCGCCGTTCGACTGTTCTTAAGCGCCACGAACTTCCAAGTCGAAACGCAACGTAGCACAGATTTGCCATTTTTTATGGTAAACATTGAAGAACTGCCCCATGACCAATCTGCCATCTCCAATGGCCACAAATTTAACTGCCCAAACGTGACGCTGCGCCGCGGCCAATGGCCAAATCCAATGCGCTGCAGCTCAACGCATCAGCTGCACCTTTTCTTTTTCTTTTTCATTTTTTTTTCCCTTTTCATTAGCCAAGTCTGGGCGGCTTTCATGGCTCTAGCCAGCTGCAGCTAATGGGCTTAAATGGCATGCCGAATGCTCGAATCACAGTAGCCCCGTTGCCATTGCCTAGAGATCAACTCGACAAATATATCATAAAATATAAATTTGATCATTTTGATTTGCAGTATTCTATTAAGGAGGTTTCGCTATGTTTTAATGTCTTAACTCTTTTGGGGGTTGATTCAAGTAATAATTGTTTTATAAAGGCTTTTATTAAATAATCTAAATCACAAATCATAATAAATAAAACAAGTAAGAGTGCTCTAGTCGAGACTGCTCGACTAGGGGATACCCTGAGCCCTGTGAAGAGCCAAATATCAAATCATTCTACGCATCTTTTATGCATCCATACAAACAACACATACACACACATATATGAACGCAAGCATAAGCGCACGCTCTGCCAACTGAATTTGAAGTCTCTAGCTCAAACGATGTACAAACCACGCCTTAAAAACACACTAAAATTATCGATAAATGCTCATAAAAACGAAATGGATTGAGTTATCGGAAAAATTTATAAACTTGTGCAGCGTATGGTATTATCGAGTATTCATGTAAAATTTCAAGTCTCTACGTTGCGTACTTAAAAATATCTCTGCGTTCACACGGACGGACGGACGGACAGATGGACAGGGCTATATCGACTCGTCTTGTCGCGCTGATCAAGAATATATATACTTTATGGGGTGTGGCACGACTCCTTCTGCCTGTTACATACATTTTCACAAAACCATTATACCCTGATTTCCCATTTTCAATGGGCTCAGGGTATAAAAAATAAAAAATAAAAAAAAATATTTTCAAAATGAAATAAAATATTTAAACAGTTGAGTAAAAATTCGTTCAATATTCAATTTTAATAAATATTAAAAAATAAAACAAGGAAAAATTATATATAAAAACGGATATCTAAATACATTCCATTAAATCTTTATCAATTTATGCCCCATACGCCACATTTTTGGCTTAAAACATCAAAAGCAATCTGTAAATATGTTTTTTAACCACAATTGCAACGCAACGTTAACAGCAACAGCAACAATTGCAGCGAACAAACATAATTGAGGTTCACATCTGGAAGCAGACGAATAAAGTCGAAAAAAAAACACTCTTCAAGTTCCGAGTTCGAGCTGGAGCTGGTGCCCAGGCAGCAAGGTGCATATTATTAAGCCAAAGGATTTATGACACTTGGACGCGGGCAGCAACAACAACAACAGCAACAACAGCCGAGCAGAAATTGAATGCATGAATGGGAAAATGAGGCGCAGCTAAAAGCAAGCAACATACACAAAAGAGACTCGACCGCACGTTGGACCTGTGCCACACCCCCCCGCAGCAGACGCAGCGCACCCCTCCAGCTGCTGCTGCTGCTCCTGCTGTTGCTCTTGCTGCAACTCTTAAGTCATGGGAACTTTTTTTGCGCATCGTACGTTTCATTTAATTTGCATGGATCGTGCGGACGACGACGACGACGACTTTGCTGAATTGCTTGTAGAAATCCCCTCCTAAGACCCACCACACCTCTCCAGTTGCTGTTGTATGCGGCTACTTTGTGGGGCAACAGCGAGGACTCGAGTCATCATCATAATCAACTGGCATGGCGGCTGCTGTTGCTGCTGCTGCTGTTGTTGTTGTTGTTGTTGTTGCTGTTGTTGTTGCCGTTGCTTTACGCTTTGAAAGCCTATCATTATGATTATGACGAATATTACTTTTGTATATAACTTTTACGCTGCCAAAGAAAAATCGGTGTAGCACCAAGCACCAAGCAGCAGCAACAGCAACAGCAACATGCACAACAGCAACATGTTGCTGTTGCCGTTGCTGCTGCAGATTCTTTTGCATGTTGCTGTGATTGGTTTTGAGTTGAAGTCGATCTACCTAACAGAAGCCTGGACCGCATTACTCGACCTCTTGGCCACAATGGAGGGCGTGCTGCTGCAACAACAACAACAATAGCAACAGCAACAACAGCAACAGCAACAGCAGCAGCAGCAACAGATGCATATCTGAAATTAGTTTTGGAAACCCTTTTCTGAGCTCTTCTGCCTGCACTAATTAGCCAAAAGACTTTACTCTCTCTCTCTCTCTTTCCATATCTATCTCTCTCTCTTTCTCTATCTCTCTATCTGTTTCCCTCTCTTTCTTTCTTTACTTGCTCTGCTTTGTAGTTGTTGTTAAGCGTTTTTATGCAATGCAATAAACACAACAACACCGATCACAACGCAAATAACTTCATAAAGTTGTAATTGTTATTTAACACTCCATTTGCCGCCGCTAGATGTCGCTGTTGCTGTTGCCGCCAATTGCTTTTGCTGCTGCAATTTCTGTCACGAGATCTCTCGGCACTTTTGTTGTTGCTGCTGCCGCCGCTGTCTGCGTGATGAATCATGTTGCTGCTGCTGCTGTTGCCGTCGCTGCGACCAGTTGCCAGTTCCCCGTTTGCCGGCATTATTGGCTGGTGTTATAAAGAGTTATTAACTGATTTTTGCACCTGAATGGCAATTGCAGACAACTGCCAGACAATCTACCATTGCTGACGACGATTGTTGTTGCCGTCTGCCGTCTGCCGACCGCCGACTGTTGCTGCTGTAACTACTCTTTTTTGTTGTGCTTGGTCTTAAATGGTCAGATGCTAATAACAATTTGAAGATAGTTTAAAAAGATTTGTATATAACAGCTGAGCATTTAGGCTTAATTGAGAAAAACGTTGAACATTTTATGGGAATCATAAAATACAAAACAATTTAATGAGTTAAAATATATTTAAATGAAAATGTGTTTTTAAATAAATTAACAAAATTTAATAAAATGAAAAAAATATATATAAAAATATATTTGATATAAATTTAATAATAATTAAAACATAAAACAAATAACAAATTCAAGTTCGTATAAAAACAAAATTTTCATATTTGTTTATATTACATAAATAAAATATAACAGAAAATCTTGCAATTAATATAATAAATTTCATTATATAAACAATTGTTTTCGTATATTATTATAATAAAATAAATATTATTACATAAATTGCCTGAAAAATTTAAAATATAAAATATATTAAAGAAAAAATATATCTAAAAATAATTTATTAAAATATATAATATATAAAAAATCAATGATAAAAGAACATAAAAAAAATAAATAATAAAAAAATAATTAATAAAAATTAAAATAATATGTATATATAATAAAAATTAAAAGTTATAAATATGATGATATTATATGAATATTTGTATTATTATATCAACATAATACATAAATATAAATATTATATGAATATAATCAAAACGTGTCATTTTAATAAACAATTTAATTTTATATGAATTTTTATATAAATATGATGAACTATAGCATATAAATTTTAATATAGGAAAAATAAAATATTAAAATTTAAAGCTTTAAAATTAATTAATAAATCATTCCATTCGCTTAACACATATAGTGCATAAATTATTGATCAGAATTCTAATTCAGATTTTAAGGGATGCACAGAATCCTTGAACGCATCTGATAAGCATATAAATCAGAATATTTTCTTATAAGACAAGCAGCGCTATCTAATTCTGCCATTGGACTATAGATGGCGTGCTGGCTAAGTACAGCGACTCTGTACACTTATCAAATGTAAATTGACCAATAATATGAAACACAAGTATATGTAATATATTATTTATTAAAGAATAAATGCCAAAAATATTTATTTATATAATTTATAATTTCATATTTATTTATAAAAATTATAATTCTATAAAATATAATCATATTTAAATATTTTTTATAGTCTAAAATTTAATTTAATATCTTAACTGAAAATTCAATTTAATTTCTTTTGAAGAGAAAATATTGTATATTTTCTGCAAGGCTTAAGCAGCCCTTTCCAACAATTCAAATATCATCAAATAACAACTTCTGATTGCCGTATTGAACTAATTGACAGATGATGCACCTACAATAGACAGTTAACTCTATTACTCAACAGTTTCTAAGTAAATAATAAAATACTAAACAAAAACACATTCGACCCTTTTGAATAACGGCACTTTAGTAGACGCCTTCTACCGTTCCCGGCTGCAATGCTCAAAAAGCACAACTAATTACAATTGACAGGCAATTGTGTCAGCCAACAACAACAACAACTGAAGTCTTGGCTCAGTCCGTGCCTCAATTAGTTAAGCCAAACGGGGCAAAGAACCCAAAAAGAAGGCGGCTGAGTCGGATGGCAGCCAAGTCGAATAGAAGGCGAACTGTTGCACTATAATTAAACAATTGCTAATTACTTGCATAAGCTGCAACTGCCACATAAATTGCCACCTCCAACTGCGTTTGCCTTGGCAATGACAACAACAACAACAACTAAAGAACAACAACAACAACTTTGCTCGAACATTGAGAACTTCATTTCGCTAACGCAGCGGGATAGATTTGGCGCGATTTAGTTCGATTTAGCTGATTTATGGCTAGATTTGCATATGCAGTAAAAAAACGAACTTCGATCGCCGCGCCTCGACTCGGCTGCATATCGATTACAGCGCATGCCACAGTCATTGCAGTTGCAGTTGTAGCAATTGGCAGCAAGTTCGTTGCCTCAGTCTTTCGTTTTGCAGACGTTCTGGCCTGTTTGAGCGCTTAAGTGGCTTAGAGGCAAACGCCGACAGCGCAGCTAGCAAAATGCGTTAATTGAACTTTCGAGACAAACTGCAAATGCTGCGTGCCGCAGACAGTTGCAGTTGCAGTTGGCGTCGCTGCGCTGCCAACATCGCCGGCAGCAGTGACGACGCGTCGCTGCTCGCTGCTCGCAATTGCTGTAATGAAAGCAGCGAGTGCGGCGCAAAATATTTGCGTATCTTTTGTTGTTTTTTCGGTCTGTTGTGCAACTAATTAGTGCACACGGCTCTGTGCACCTGTTTCTTTTATGCCAATACACTATCGGACAAAAGGCATACAGAAAATTAAGGATTAGCTGGCAAAGACTATTATTTTAGTTTTCAATAATTAAATTATAAAAAATTATTAAATTAAAATATAAAAAAAAAAAAACAAAAATAAATAATTAAAACTAAATTTCAAAAATATATTGAAAAAAATAATTTTCTCTAATTTTTTATATATTTATATTTTTTGTGAAATATATTTATATATGTATTTTATGATACATATAGATTAAATAGTTGTTATATTTTTATATATTTTTTTTATAAAATATATTCGTTTTATTTATTTCTGAATATTAATATATTTATTTTACTAATATTTAAAATAAATATATAAAAATACATAACAAATTAAATAATTAAGATAAATTTATAAAATTTATTGAAAAAAATCTAATTTTTTTATAATTCTATATTTTATAAAGAATAGATTTATTTACGTATTTAAATAAAAATATTATTTTTATTTTTATTTATGTATTTTATTTTTTATTTTATATTTGCGAATTTATATATATTTTTATATTTATTTTAGAGAATATATATATATTTTATTTCATTTATTTATTTTTTAATTTTAATATAATTTTATTATATTTAAATAAAATTTTTCTTTTAATCAATATAAAATGTAATACATTTACGACATAAATTTGAAACTATGTTCCCTTAACATTCAAGAAATTCCCTTTTATAGAGTATACACAATTCGACTTCACTTACTTCCCTTTTGATTTGAGCTGTTGCGTTATTTTTGCCGGGGAATGTATTTTGCATGCGATGCCGATGCCAAATGCTGATAAATTTTTTTTATATACAATTTTTTCTAGCAATTTTTTTTTGTAACCTTTTTTTTTGTAGCAATTTTCATTTTTTGCATTTTGTTGGAATTTTTTTATTATTTCAACAATTAATTATATGTTAATCGCAGTGCATGCTAATTACCCCCGTCGCCTGGCTGCTACTCTTGTTGTTGTTGTAGTTTCTTTAACCCTGACTGCGAATATGCGTGCAGCAGCAACTGTTGCTACTGCAACGGCAACAGTTGCTGTGTGCATTCAATTGAAAAATTACAACTTTTGCTTTGCCTTTAGCTGATTTGCGTACATTTCGTGTTTGATTGTTGTTGTTGTTGTTGTTGTTGTTGTTGTTGTTGTTGTTGCTCCTTGTTTCTATTTAAACAGCAGCTAAGAGCGCTCAGCTTACTGTAATTGAAATGCGTCTAATTACTAAGATCAGCTCGTTTATTATTGACTTGATATGTATTTAAACTAGTCTATTAATATATCAATGCAAAACAAAGAAAATTACATACAAATATTGTAAAACATAGAAAATAAATACCAAAAAAATACAAATAAATATATATATACATAAAAGTGTTATTAATTGAAGAATTAAGTAAACAAAATTAAAAATATATAAATATGTATGAGCGAATATAGGGTATGAGTGCAGTTAGGTGAAGATTGGAGAGTTTATTAAGTTTCAAATTTTTTTAACGATTCTTTCAATATGTTTTATGTTTTGTATATTACATTTTGCAAGTCTTCTCTTATTCTATTTTACTAAAATAAATAAATCAATTAATCACTCAATATTATCAATCTAACAACTTTTATTTTAAAGATACTTAAAAATAATCTTTGCTTGCAAATTTTCAAAACAAAGCTGCCAATAACTGTTGCTTGTTTACAAATGAAGACATTTCCATAACAGTTGCAAATGCCTCAAGGTTTTCTCTGCAGCTATAAAAAGCCTGCACAATGTCAGCTGCAAAAGGCAAGGCAAAAAAATTTATATATAAAAAAAAAAAATAATAAAAAATTCATTGAAGAATTCATGCAAAAAAAAAGTTGCAACTGCTTTGAATAAAAGTGCAATTTGCATGTGGCTGTTGTTGTTGCTGCTGCTACTGCTGCTGACAATAGCGTGACGATAACGATGGCGATTACGATAACGATAACAATTGAGTGCGCTTGACATTTCTATTTCAATACGAGACGAAAAAGTTAACAAACTAAAGTGGGAAATAAAAGCGAGCTTAAACAATGCGTTGGCACTGAAAGTCACAGAGTCAGGGCTTATAGAGAGTAGCTCCTTCTCCCTCTCTCTCTCTCATTCTGTCTCTCTCTCTTCGCCTGGCTGTTAAAGTTGTTGAGCGGCTTTTTGGTCTTTTGGGCTTTTGCGTTTTGACATTTTGTGTCTTGTTTGCCGCATTGATTTCTGCCACAATTTCTGGCTGATTGAAAGACAGAGCCGAGAAGAGAGCAAGAGAGAGAGAGAGAGAATGAGATGGAGACAGTTTATCATAACAAGCTTTCGACAATGCCTGTGACGGCTCTTCGTATTGTTTTGATCCTTGACTTTGATCTTTAGCTGCCACACGATGCGGCAAAGTTGAAAGCATTGTTTGGGCAGCAGCAGCTGCTGCAGCACGCAGCAAACAGTAAAAAGCTAATTAGAGCTGCGTCTGCAAACTCTGCTCCAATTGGAATCCAGTTGGCATCCACTCTACACTCTCCAATCTCCACTCTTCACTCTCCGCAAAGTCTAGTAAAAATTTATGAAGTGCAACGAATTTGCGCGCGCGCTTTGCATTTGTAAATATGCAAAAAGTCAGCGGGTGGGCGGCACCGAGGGGGAGTGGACGGCCGGAGGGAGGCGGAGCGGGGTGTGGCAAGCAATAAATTTATAAGCTGCGCCTGTGCAAAAGTTGCGTGTTGCCACAGCAGAGTGCGAAAAATGCAGCCAGTTTACAAGAAAAATTGAAACAAAAAAGAGTGAGAGAGAGAGAGGAGAGGGAAGGTAAAGTGTTGGTAAGGGAAGAGAGGGGAGTAGGGGGTATGAAAAATGTATAGCGAGACTATAAATAAGGTATATAGAGGGTATAGAGATGGTTGAGAGAGGCCATAGAGATGGTATATAAGAGGTATTCAGATAGGGTATTGAGAAAGGGCAGTAAGAGTAAGTATACGAAGACTGCATATACAGAAGTGTATAGGTAGAGAATAAGGACATAATATACAAAGTTTGTTTAAGATGTATAATAAAATAAGAAAAATAATAATAACATATATAATAAAATATAATAATATCGAAGGTATAAAGGCGTAGATATAGGATATAGAGAATAGAAAGAAGTTTAAGATAGAGTGTATGGGAAGTGTATACAGACTCTGTAGACAAATTGTTTAAAAAAATATAAGGCGAGATGAAAAGATAGCATGTGTTTATAGGGTAGGGAGAGTGTATAAAGTATATATTCCATGAGTGGCTGAATAGAAGGCATAGAGTGTGTATAAAGTAAAATATATTTACTCTCTCTATACTCTATAGCATTCAGTGGGTATATACATATACATATACCCTCTAAATACCCTGTTTACATAGTATTAAGAGAGGCATAATTAGTCTCTTAATACCCTTAAAGCATAAAGTGAGGTATATAAATCCTCTCAATATCCTATACGTATAGTATTCATATGAGGTATATATTGTATATTGTATATCTAACTCTTGCCTTAATAAAGAGTGTTTACACTATCATCTACTCCACTACTTTCTGTCACTACATTAGTGAGGTATATAACCCATTTCAATACCGTGTACGTTCAATATGAGATTTTTTCTCACTCTGCCTATATAAAGTGTGAATAGTCTATAATCTACTCCATCCTATTGATAAGTGTTTATTACTCAAATTAGGAAACATAACTTATTAGTTCCTTTCATTTCATATTTGCTTTGAATGCATATTTTAAAGAAATAAAAATTAAAATAATACCCTAGAAAATAATTCAAACACAAATACCAAAAAAATAATATAAAGCCAAGCTTACTTACTATTTTATATGCACTTTTTCGTTATTTATTTGCCAAGCGAATGCAAAGTGTAAAACGAAATCAGAAAACAGAAAAAATGCCAACAAAAAATACAAATAATGAGCGGCGCATTTGCAAATTGAAATTAGAAACAAACGTAAATTGCAATAATTGTGCTAATTGTTATTGCAATTATATTGCGGATAATTACCATGACTAATGCCAAGCAAGAGGGGCGCCGATTGAACAATGTTATGAATAATAGCGAAACAAAGCAGTAGCAAAACGAAGAAGAAGAAGAAGCAGAAGCAGACAACTATGTTAATTCAGTGAAAGATTTATGTGAACTCAAGAAGCAGAACTTTGTAGGGCCTAAAAGGTGAGATTGCGATTAGAGAGGTGGGCAGATTAAATGAAATATTACTTTTATGCTAAAGTAGGGTAATGCAAATGGACTGTGTGAGAAAAGAATGCAGAACTGTTATAAAAAAAGACTAGTTAGATGATAAATTCGACAGAACTTCATTAACTTGGAAATAGTTATAGATAGAGATTATTAATAGGTGATGTTACGATTGATCTGTTAAAGACAACATCAAGGGAGGACCTAAATAAATAAGCTCATAAGATACAAATGATTTGTTTTTAAGGGTTTTAAGATTAGAAAGAACTTTGCCACAATTTTAAAAGAAATATATAAATAAATATATAAACAATTTTTAGTTGAGTCTCGTATTTATTAAAATAAAACTGAACTGAACATTTTATATATTTTAGTCAGTATATATTCTAATTCGTTTACAATTTCATATTCTATATCTGATTTTCAATTTCCATTTTTCATATTTTACAAACGATTAATCTTCAATGCACATGTTTCAATATTGCTCATGGAAATATTTGAGCAACCTGTCAGCATGAAAATGCATTTTCCTTTTGATAATGCACTTTCCTTTTCAGCTATTCAGTATACCTGCCCCGCCTCTAGATGTTCCCTTCCACTTCAATGCATTTCCAAACACTTTCCCATGCAAATTATTCAAGGATTTTTGCATAAGATTGGCCTAAAGACTGCTAAGAAGTCTGGGAATGTTGAGGAGAAATAGGGTCTACCAGATGAACAATGCATCACCTGCCAGGCAGAGAGACGGAGAGGAAGATATCGAGGGAGGGTAAGAAAGAGCGAGACATAGGCAGGTAGTTTTCGGGCCTACTCGAACGACTTTTACTGTCGCCTGGCATTAGTTGCACTCGACTGAGGCCCAAAGGAATCTTCGAACTCATTTCGCATTCGGCTATTGAGAAACGCTCATTATTATATATTATTATTATTATATGCAGCAAGGTGCCGGCTGCGACAAGGGACGTGGGAATGTAAACAACCCAGCGGCAAACTGTTCCAATTCTGCTTTATTTTTGGCAAATGGATGTGGCCTCCTCCTCCTACTCCGGCAGCCAAGTGTAGCTGCATTTAAACGAAATTTAATTGTATTTTGGCCAAAGGCAAGAAGCAAAGCCGACGCAGGAAACTACCCTTCCCACAGACCCAAAGAAACAAAATAAAAACTGCGTGGGTCCATTTCTCGTCTCCAGCGAGCGGATATTGAGCCAATAATTTGATTGTCTGCAGTTTGGTAATTGAAAGAAATTCATATAAGAAAAAAATAGTAATAGAAATAGAAATCGAGATTGAAAAGAAGGTAGAAGGAAGTGCATGGCATAAATCGACTTTTGTTTTCCTTGATATAAAGGGAATTGCTCGAGCAGCAGCAGACAGGCAGACAGACAGAGTCACCTTGTGCAAGGTTCGAACATTAATTAATAGCGTTCAAATGTGCATGATAGAAGAAGTTAAAATAAAACAATCGAGGGAAGTGCAAAAGGGAATGGGAGGGAAGTGCAATAGGAAATGGGATACACACACACTGTGAAGGTGTAGCGATACCTTATATATCATTCTCTAGTCGGGAATGCTCAACTACGAGGTATCCCGAGGTATCCCGAATCTTAATCAATTTTAGAGCACTAGAAAGGCATCCAAATATGTGTTAATGCCAAAAACCGAAAACTTTTTTATTTGAACTAATTTAAGTTCTGCTCAAATACTCAAGAAAAGTTATCGAGTTAGATAGATAATATGAAAAAGGTCTACGAAATCGAAACAAGATAGATTAGATATTATACACTTGTGTGTACATTGATTCTACTTTTCAACTAAGCTCCTGTATCTATGTAATCTATATATCGTCATATCATATATAGTATATAGTCTACAGATTTTATGGCTTAGGAGTGTTTTATGAATAACCGGATGTACGAAGGAACTTGTGGTCAGAAGTTCATGGCGTTTGAAACTCTCCATTTAGCTATAGTAAAAATTTCCAGAAAAGCATAATATTCATTTTATGCATTTTTAGAATGGATAAACAAAATGGTCTAAAAAATACTTTTGAAAATCTTATAAATTTATAAAAATTTCAATCCTGTTGCATAATATTATGGCTATAAGATGTATTCTTATTATTAATAATATTATTGTATAATGTAGTACCATATTATATATATTATATATTATACTATATAATATTAAATTATATTATAGTATAATATAGGATAATTTATATTATATTTTATTATATTATTTTACAATAATTTATAGAATTTTATAGACAATTTCCTTCAATGCTCCCCACAATTATTTCCTCTTGTGAGCCCGCTCTTTCATATTTTCCCCTCCAAATAGACCCTAAAAGCCAAACAACATATAATTATGCACTTAGCACATATCTCAACTAAGCATCTTAATTAAATTTATGTAGCTACAACAACAACAACAACAACAACAAAAACAATATGAACAATAACAATAACACCAACGTAGACTAATCTAATTAATAACTTTCATGTTTTAAGCCTCATTAATTTTGCTTGTTAACATTTTCAGTTAACAAATTTTGTTAGTTTTCTTGCTGCCATAGATTTTTCACATTTTCCAGACAGGAAAAATACGAAAAAAAGAAGAAGTGAAATAAATAAATACAATAAATATCAAAGCAGCTGAAAAACATTTGCATGGCTTTCACTTTTGGCGAAATGGAAATGTGGAAATGTCGACATGGGGGAAAAGTGTTTTTCGGAAAATGGAAAATTTGTCACAAATTACTTTCACTCGACTCGAATTACGAAGGAAACAAAAGCGGATGTCCGCCAAATGTTGACAGAATCCTTTCACTGACTTGCCCCTCATCTACATCTCCTACTCTCTCTCTCTCTCTCTCTCTCTCTGCTGCTCCTCCTTATCCCCTTTACTGCTTCCAGCATCCATGTTTGCATGTCAAATTAAATTTCTATACAAATAGAAATAGGCGAAAGGCAGCTGCTGAAACCCGCAGCCACAAGCCTTTACAGCAGCCGAAAAAGTGAAAGGATGCACAGGACATGAGAGAAGGAGAGAGTAAGAGGGGGAGAGGTAGAGCGGGTGAGGTTGCGGGCGTAGTAGCTGAAAAATGCAGTGACTGTGTAACGCCTTTAATGATGATAAATGCGCTGACAAAGTTCCGCCACATTTAGCGACAAAAATCACTCTGAAATTAGAGAGGGAAAGCATGAAAAAGGGGAGAGCGAGAAAGAGATAGGTGTAGGGTAACCCTAACATGCGTATTGGGTTACACAACAAACAAAAATTTAGGGCGCATGCGTCGCACGCTCTCAAAAACTCGACTACTCCGGGAACTCTTTCAAACATATGTCAAAAGGTGCGTTGAGCACGCGCTAAATTCCTTTTTCGTTTTTTTCGATTTTCAAAAATTTACTTTTTATCGCCTGCATATGCCATCGCTGCGTGATGCGCACAATGCCTATCTCTGCTCATACGAAGTATTATATACATTTTAGCTACTTCTATATCTATTCCCTGGCGTTGACCGCACCCCTTTTTCACCTTGCCTTGCAGCCATTTTTTATTATCCTTTGATTGGGACTCTGATTTTTTGCTTATCATTTTTAAAGCGTAAATGCAAAACAGGGTTGAAAATTTTTAGAGGTTCTCATTTTATTACGTCCTCCACTTCCACCCCTTTTGCTACCCTACGAAAATGGCAGCTGCAAGCGAAAAATTGCATGAGATTTCGAATTTTTTCCATTTTTGCGCGCAATTTTTGCTTAAAAAATGTGTAAAAAGCGGGTAAAAACTAATTGGTTGAAAAAAAAAAAAGTAAGGAAAATAGGAAAAAAAATCCTATGAAATCCGCTTAAGTGACATTTTAACCTCTTGCCGAGATTTTCTTTGTCAACGAAAAAAAGGAAAATCGTAACGTATTTTTTGATAATGCTATAAATTTTCGATGCCTGCATGAAAACGAGTATGTTCTTGGGAAAAAATCTGTTCTAAATTACTAGAAACGCTAGATAATTGCAAACAACAAATAAAAGCTATTAAAAACTTGCGGGTTGTGTAGTTTATAGGGATCATATATATAAAAACGTGGGTTCGAATGAAAACGGGTGTTTGCTTTTCATAAAAGTCAATAAAAATCGTAATTAGATGAGTCTGAGCATGTTTTTACCCAATCGGGTTGTTCTAGTTTTAAGAGTTCCCGAGTTCAATGGGGAATATTTTTAAGCAGAGCGGGTTTTTCATAAATTTCAATGGAAATATCTATAATATGAGTATAAAATTTAAAATACAAATTTATTTTGCTATAGTCTTAGTAATTTCTGAGTTCCGGAAGATGTTTTTCTTTAATATCTTTAATTTATCATTATTTCCAATATAAATACTAATTAAAATAGCTGAACAGCGTACATACCAATTTTGATTAGATTCCATTCAGTAACTGCCGAGTTCCATGAGGTATACATCATACATATCGTTTTGGATGGTAAATAACCTGAAAGCAATTTTAATGCAAACGTTAATTATATTATATAAATGCGTTTAAAACGCAATTAAGATAATGATACACCATCTAAATTCAATTTATTCGCATATTTCTCTTAAGACAAACAAAGTCTGAGGCAGGGTTAACGCCTTCTTATTTAGCTTAGATACCAAAGCACCCCAAAGTGCCCCGCCCGGCGCCGCTCTGCACGCAGCAGTCCATAATTATCGCACATTTTGCACTCAATTGCCAGCGTTTCGTATTTAAATACAAATATAAAAGAAACTTAAACTTAAATATATGTATTTAATATAAATTTACGCAATTCTCTTTTTGCTGTTGATCATTTTTTTTCAATTGCTTTTTGCTTGGGCTAAATAACTGCAATTACAAAACGCACGAAGCGCGCACAAAGCAAATGCGCAGAATATAAAACAAAAACAGAAACAGCAGAAAACAACGGCAAACGTCACGAGCCGCTGCACCTGCGCATGCAAAACGTGTGAGCTGCGAGTGGGAGAGAGACGGAGAGAGAGCGAGAGAAGTGCCTGGCACGAAATTTATGCAAACGAGCAGCGAAGTGTAGAAAGGCGTGTAATGCGCGCGAGCTGAAAAGAGCAAAGGAGCAGAACACTTAGCAAAGTCGACGCCGCCGTCGATGCTGATGCCAACGCCAACGCCAACGCAACGTTAAAAGCGCTAATTGCGTAGAGAACTGCTGCGCGAAGTAGGAGAAAGGGGGAGGAGATCCGATTGCGTGTGCTTAGCGCATTAAACAGAGCACGAGAGCGACTGCCGCTATTTAAATGAGCAAAGCTCTTGAGCTTTTTACATTTCTGCATAAGTATGTCTCTTTGTGTATGTGTATGTGTTTGTGTGTGTGTGTTATGCTTGGCCTGACGATTGGGACATGCATTGGGCGGGCATTTGTATAGCTGTATGTTTGTATGTGTGTGTGTGTGTGTGTGTGTGTGTGTGTGTAACTAGAGCCAAGTTGATCTATGTGAGTGCAATAAATTGCGCTCATTGAACAAAAGAGACAAGTGTCAATGGGGCAAACAAATCACCCAATCACAATGCCGAACGATCATCATTTTTGATGCGCACTGCAACTGTTACAGTTACTTTATTTCAACTTGTTTTGTGCGGCCGTTACGCAGCGGGCAGCGTTTGACGGGCTGGCGAATAACAATGGCGCAACGGCACTTGGTGTTTGCTTGTTGCCGGTTTTTGCATTGTCCTTGCGCAAGCTGCGCTTCCCACGCTGCAGCTACTGCAATTGCAGTGTATCTGTGTATGTGTGTGTGTGCACCTTTACACCTGGCCAAAGGACATAGAGTTCTGTTCCTTTTTTTGATGCTGCAGGTTGGCCTTTTGATGTGCGTTGAGCTCTTTTGATACTTAATTAAAACCCAAAACTGACATCAGATTTATTACTCAGTCCCTCTCTCTCTCTTTCTCTTTTTGGGTGGCACTTCCTCGTAATTCTTCAATATTCCCCCAGTTTATTGTCAAACGGTAAAAATCAAATAATTCTCTTTCTTTTGTCTCTTTCTCTCACTTGTATATTTTTTATCTCTGCTTCGGTTTTACGGCAATTCGTTTGCAGTTTCTCTCATTTTTTGTCTTGCAGCCTGTTGCATTATCCTTGGCGGCGCATCCTTTAGAAGAGCTCAAAATCTGTTCAGATTGCGCAACAGGCTCGAAGAGGTTTTTTTTTTTTGCTTAGTGAAGCAAGAAAATTGGTCAGAGATTTTGCGACTATAAAAAAGCAAAACACAAAGAAAAAGAAAGGAAAGGAATTTATGGATTATCTTTGAGGTAGAAATGAGAGAGTAGATTGTGGATATATGCTATCTATAAGGTAGGCAGTGGCAGTAGATGATTAAGATATATATAAGATATATATAAAATATTATTATATTAGATTATATGCATTATAGATTGTAGAATGTATATCAATATTCTATATATCATCTAGAGTTTTTCTTATTGTTAAAATATATTTTCAATACATTCAAAATAGTTCCCTAGAATTTTTACATAATTTTAAACATATATATATTTTTATTATTATTAATTTCATATTATTTATAATTATTCCAAAAATGTAATTCCCTAAAATCTGTTTACTCTATTATATATATTTTTTCCTATATACTACTTCTATTTACAAATAATTCATCTTTATTCTATGCTTCATTCAGTTTGTCTAAGAAATATCCCACTAAGAAAACCCTCTCAAGACTCATTCATTCCTTAATCTCAAGCTGTCAGCTTTCGCACTTCAAATCTGAACGAAATCGAAAATTATTTCCATATGAGCTGCTGCTTAAGGACACTTCGCCAGTGCCAGCAGAATGTCCTGCCGGCAGCTCACACTCAGTTTCACACTTTCACATCAACAGAATGTCCTTTGCTTCCAGGAGTTTGCGCATTTCCGTTTCCCTCGAGGCGAATATTAAAATGAAATCCACAGCTCGTTTCTATATATTTTGTTTTTTTATTATGTAAATCAACCCCCTTTTTATGGGCGTACGTTTTTTTATGAGCGAGTGGCTTATTCAAATGTCGTAAAAAAAGGGTTGCTGAGATTTTCGTAGAGATTGTGTTTGGGGGGGTTTATTCATAATGTTGTTGGCTTATGTAAATGCCAACCCTTTCGCTGATAAGCAATGCGTTTTGATTGGCTCTTATGTAAGCCATGCAAATCACCATAAAAAACAGCTAAGCTAACAAAATGGTTTCCATCTCTCTCTCTCTCTCTTTCAGTGGGCTTTAAATTTGAGAAGGATGAAACGTTTGTGGACACAATTATGCGCGATGTTGGCAGGACAATGGAACACAACGAAACGAACAATGGCCAGGATAATGGTCAGCTGAAGCTGCATTCCAGAGACGGAGAACAAGAAGAAGAAGAGTATGAGGAGGAGGAGGAGGAGGAAGAGGAGCAGCGGGCAACGACACTTGGCAATAACTGCGACACTTTGTTGTCTTCCTTTCGACTGAAAAGCGAAGCACACGACGAACAGCAACATCAGGAGCATCAGGAGCTCTGTGAGCAAAGCTCAAAGGATGCCCAGCAATTGGAGCAGTGCGTCAAGCTGGAGCAGCCAAATGGTGAGTAGATGGAAAAATCTTGAAGATTGAAGATGAAATGAGAATTGGGCAACTAGAGATATGTGAAAGCTATGAAGGAATATGAGTTATATGGGAGAAAGGGAATATAAATTGTATAAATTAATTTTGAATTATGAAAATTTTGAAGTGAATATAAGAATATGTAGGATATTAAAAATTCATAGTCCAAAATGCATAATGCCTATATCAAACTATATACACAATAAATCATTTCTTTAGTTTATTTATGATCCTTTCTTTATTATTAAAAGATGAAAAGGTATTAAATCTCTCAAAAGATTTTAGAATATGTAATAGATAAATATGTGGAAAGTCGCATACTTTATATATTGAATATATTTATTATAGAAATATTAGAATATTAAGTAATTACAAAATTTAAGATTTACTGAAAAGTATAAGAAAATAGTAGAGTACACATGAAGGAAAGGTCTTTAATTCTGAAAAGGAGGAAATAAATATGAATTACAATGAGTTATTATATAAATAATTCGTTTATTCATTAAACTTAATACAAAAGCTTTAACATAAAGCTGATTAACAAGTATATATACATATATATATATATACAAATAATACATCTAAGTATTTATATGTATTATATATATGAATATATGTATATAGATACGTACATATATATTTATGTTTTCTTTTTTATCATAAACCCATTTAACATTACACTCAACTCTCTTTAAGCCTCTCTCAACCCCCTCGCTGAAAACTCGTAAATGCTGTCAAAAATAATTTTAGCGATAAAAATCACATTTTTGTCAGCATTTGGCAAATATTTTCGATTGGGGTAGGAAATCAGCCGCCCTTATATATATGCATATATAAACTATATATGTACATATATGTATGTGTATATATGAGAGTATGTAGAGTACATCTGTGCCTTATTCCATCAGCTTGAAAACATCTTAAGCCTAGACACAATATATTGTATATATATATATCTGCAATCTATATACTATATGTGCACTATGTTTTACCACTATATATATACTATCTATACATATAAATATATATATGTACGATTTATAAAAGGTTCATATAAAATTTCAATTGGTAAACCGTCCACTTCTCATCTCAACCTCAATCAACTTTTTTGGCGCGAGTCTTGGTAACAATTTTGCATGCATCTTGACGTCCACTTTTTACATACCCAACCTATAGCTCGAATAACAACGAATTCTGATTTGTGCTTTGTCTGTGTAACATGATGATGCATCGAGCACGATGACATTCAAGGACAACCTCTATGTTCTTTATTGATGTCCTTACAAATACCAAAATAGATGGAAGAAAAAAACTGCCTCTATTCCATGTCATTTTTTTCGCCGCCTTATTTTGGGTCGAAAAGAGAAAAGAAAACGTCGCAAATCAATTGCGTTGTCTGCGCGATAAGGAAATATCCTTAAAAAAGTAGAGGAAAAAACAAAGAAAGCAGCTCGTTACGCTAGCTGACGTGCATTTGACACCCCTCGGGCAGGGGACACTTCGGCCAGGACCCACTCAGGTAGTCCTTAGCGTCCTTAACGCGTATGCATATAATTTTGTTGCGGTGCCAAGTTTTCCGCTTTTCCCTATCAACAACCCCCAATTGCAGTTTGTTTTTTAATGCAATTTTTAGCATGAAAATTTGTGTTTTTCTTTTCTTTCTTTTCTTTTTTTTTTTGTGGACTGAGGGTTGCTTTTTCTTTTTTGGGAAAGTTTTTACAGCAAATTTTTTGTTTAATTGCAAAAGGTTTTTTTGATTTATTTTCGCTGATCTTGAGAGTTACTTTTAAGATTTTTCCTTCCTTTTTTTCTGGGTGGGTTTCCCACGAGTTTTAGGACGAAGAAAATCTTGTCTGTGGGCTAGCTAATGAAGGCTAAGTAATTAATGTGAAAATTTTTATTGGAACCTATTGCAATTTTTAAAGGAAATTTCGTAGTTTGTTTTAGGTAAAAATTTTTTATTTGGAATGGATATAAAATGAATGTGAATTTTAATATATAAAACAAAAGTAAATGAAAAGATAAATTTAAAAAAAAAAGTAGAATGATAAAAATATGGATATTTTAGTACAAATAATGTAATTATATATGTAAGCTCAAGTCTTATGAAGACTTTAAAAAATTGATAAATTATATCATATAAAAAATATATGATTTTTCAATTTATATACTTATATGTATACAAAAATTGATTTATATAGGAAGATTTAAGTATGTCTAATGATTTTATTAAAAATTAGTTTTCTATTTGAAATTTAATTAATTTGTAAAAATTACTTATAAATTTTTTTTTATTTTTTATTGATCGTCAACCTTTTCAGCTTCTGTTGAAAACTTTCATTCATTACTTTTGATTTTTATCAGAATCATTTTTCTTTCCACTGATAAGAAATCGCTTCACTGTTTCCCTTCTACCACATTTATGGGGCACTAAAAGCAGAAAAACAAAATCAAAAGCCGCAAGAACAAGCCCACCAGATAGGCTCTATAGAAAAGCCATTCGAAAATAGGGAACAGGTGAGAGAGGTGTGGAGGAAAGGAAAAAGGAAATACCTGCATGTACGCAGAGCCAACTACCTTTATGACTTCATTAGACAATTCACTTTTCTTCACTTTTTTACCAACAAGAACAAATTCTTAACTACACGAATTTCCCTTTTCTTGACCTTTTCATTTTATATATTTTTTAGTATTTTTCTTTTTTTTTTTATAAATATTTTTTCGGTTGCCCCCAATAAAAGACAAGTAAAAGTGCCCTAGGCGGAAGTGCTTGACTAGAAGATACCGTGAATGTAGTTTAGATTAGGAAAGTATCTTCTGAGAACTCAAAAATCCGACAAGAAATATGATGACTATAGGTCTTTAAACATAACATATATGACCAACTGAAGTTCGATATTAATTGATAAAAGCTAGATAATTTATCGGTTATTGAAACGAAAGCGATTCATAAAAGAGCCCCTAAATCATGTATCTCTCACCTATTGGAGCCAAGATCTGTACTTCCATGCATACTTAGGGCGGAATCTTCAAATATATAGCCAGACATATAGACAGATTTACATAAATAGAACAACTAAGCGGTTAATCGCAACCAAGAACATGCCTTATAGAGTCGAACACTTTCCTTTAAGCCTGTTACATCCTTCCTAACATAACCAATATACCCCGTTTACTCATTTTCCCCTGGGTTCAGGCTATAAAAAACGCTTCGACTTTTATGATCTTTGCCTTTTGCATTGACTTAACTAATTCTCAGCAATGAGCGAGGTTTACGTTAGCTAAATAGTTAGCATATTTTTTTTTTCTTCGATTCATATACGCGGTGCACTTGGAAAATAAAAACAGTCAAAAGTCAAAGGTACGAAACCCGTTTGCCTATTTAACGTGTCCTTGCGAACGTGAGAGCGGCCGGCAGAGATTCAGAACCAGTAGCCCAATGCCCAAACAGTCAACTCAGTCAAACGGTTAAGGTTCGAGTCTAATTAACATGTAGCAGCATCCTGCGCACAGTATCCTTTGTACAGGGTATCGAGCCGTAAGAGATGTATCTAGTTTTCGGTTTTTTATGATTTACGTGGAAATCGCCGCAATTTACAACGCATCGTAAAAAACGCAAGCAACGCAAAAACTACACGTGGAAAAAGTGAAGCTAGTGAACTAGTTGTGACTAATAAATACCCTGTAAAATAACAAAAATATAAATAAATTTCTTGAAATTATGGAACATTTCTAAGAAATCCTTAAAAATAAAATAAAATTTTTAATAATATTTTCAATTAATTATTTTAATTAATTAATTTATTAATTTTATAGATATAACTATTATATATACTTATTCTTTAACACATTTGGTCAACATGTTATCATACCCACCTAGTCGACACATTCAATTACAGGGTATCTAAACAGTTCAAGTACCCGAGGCCTACTTGAGCTCTCTTTAGGTGGTTATCAGAGTGTCGGAAGCGTTGCGCGTTTCGGGCGTTAAATGCTTCTCGGCAGGACAAATGAATTTCGTACAATTTTCATTTACCTGACTTCTGACTTTTTATGACTTTGTAACAATTTTTTATGATTTCGTTTTTTTTCTTCTGTTTTTCATTTTGGCCATAAAAAATTGTGCATCTTTTACCTGCTGCAAGTTGTTTTTTATATACATAGATACATATGTATCTCAAAGATATTTTTCACCTTGAAATTTGACTTTTCGTTATAATTTGTTTCTCCGTCTCTATTATATTTCGTTGCGGAAGTTTCCCGGAAAATCGTGTGATAAATGAAATTATGCGTTTTCACAGGGACTTTAAAAAAATTATTGTTGGAGAGTAAAAAACATTTTGTGTGGAAGTCAATCAAATACATATATTTGAATTAGAATAAATAAAAATATAATATATATACATACATATAAAATACTATAAAAATCTTCAATACATAGTATGGAATTTGTTTACACATTTTAAATAAGTATACATTAAAATAATAAAACAAAAAAGTGAAAGAAGATAAACAATTATTTCAACTAAATATTCAAGCAATTATTAAAAATCAAATCCAACATCTACGTCAGCTCACATGAATATAAAAATAAATAAGAAATAAAATAAATATAAATTGAATAAAATCCAAAGAGAAGAGAAGTACGAAAGAAAGGAGGAAAAAAAAGCTGCTGGCAAAGTGGGTGGCAGAGCAGAGGAGAGGAGGAGAGGAATAGCTAGGAGCTGGCCGAGAGGGAGGCAGGACGATGTCTGCATTGCGAGCATGTGTGCATAAATGAATGGCAAATAAATGTGAGAGCAGGAAGAACAAAGAGCCAAAAGCAGACGACAATGGGCGCTACGCGCAGCTGCAGTCGACGTCGACGCAGCGACGCAGCTTTAAAATATTTTTACATAGCACACATACACGTACACACACACACACACTCACTCAGATTTTGAGGCGTGTGCGCCAATCATAAAATAATATGCATACTCACACACACACACGGACGTACACACGCATGCATACGCACACACCGTCGCAGTCGACGCCAACGCCATTTGAAAGCTAAATTTAAATTTTAAGCCACACCCCAAACAAGCGCACGCATACTGCACACTAACACACGCACACACACTGACAATGGAGCCCAACGAACGGCAGCCGAGCCGAACAAAACGAACGCCGCCCGCCACCCGACAACCCACACACACACAAACACACACTCACACACGAGACATTGTAGTAAAATTTTAAAACGTATAAAATGTTGGAGCAGTCAGACACTCACAAACACACTCACAATCACTCACACTCGTTCGCTCACAGTCACACTCGCTCTCTCATGTACGCTCAAATGCAAACACAGTCTCACTCACTCACCAATACAATACACTCAAGCGCGCGAGCGCACGCTCATTTCTCCAAGCAGCGAATGGGAATGTATGTGGAACGCGTTTCTAACAGGCATTCAAACCTAGAACGGTAAATAATGAGTGAGCAAAGGCAAACGCTCTCAGTGTAAGCTAACCAAACAGGCGAGCGAGCGAGAGAGCGCGCGCTTTTCGTTCGTTAAGCTCGCACACTCACACACACACACACACACACGCACGCTCGTTGGCGTCTTTTTTTTTGCTGTGGAGCCAAATGCAGTTGGCGCGCCGACGTGAAAACCAGTTAAGCGCGTTGACTCCGCTAAAGCACATCGTGCAGCTCGTCGTTCGTGTGTATTTTTTAACATAGGAAAAAAAAAAAAAAAAAAATAGCAGAAGTAGAAGGAGCTGTTTTTTAAGTAACGGCAAAAACCACCCCTAACATAAACAGATTTTTATTTGGGCGCAAAAACACAAAATTTCAACTCAAATCTTGCACTCAAACAAAGTCAATGCCGGCTGTGGAAGGCATTCAGACAGACAGAGTAAAAAGAAGAGAGAAACACACAGACACACAGAGAGAGAAAGAAAGAAACATAGACCGGCTAACACTATCAACAGCAGCAGCAGCAGCAACAACAACAATAATCGTCATCATCAACATCATTAGCTCAATCATCATCATCATCGTCGTTGCCGTCGTCGTCGTCGTCTACAGGCCTAGCTAGATTATCCATCAGATACAAACGTGGAGAGTCGTCCTTTTGCATCGCAACGGTTGCTCGACTGTCAGTTTCAAACGAAACACGAACGCGTTTGCACGCAGGCCGGCGCAACACACCGAGCCAGTCCACAACATAATATAAGAATATAAGAGAAAAAGCGAAAATAATTATAATACAATAATACACAAATAAGAAAAACAAAAAAACTATAATAATTGTAAACAAACTTTGAAGCCAGTGTTATGCAGTGTCGTCAGTGTTGCAAAACAACAAAAAACAATTCAGTGACAAATTAGTTGCCAGAACTTTGACATATCTTAAAGAACAAGATTGTTATTATTTATATATATATATATACTATTATATATACCATATATACCCATATACCGCTCCATTGAAACTTGAAAATGGTTATGTCGGAGCTACACTGGCGCACAGCTAGTCCCGAGGATAATAACAATTCCTTGAAGCATGATCTATTAAAGGCGAACAACAATAGCGCCCGAGACGCTGCTGCCGTTCACATGATGCAAAATCGATGTAAGTTGATTAGATAATTATATGCTGAGAGCTATATACATATATGTAAAATATACATAATATATAAAGCTGCTAGAATCTACAAATTTTTAAATTTCATTTTCGTCATTTCTGTATTTCTTATTGTTCAGTTTGAGTTAAGCTTTTAAGTTTTATATTTAATATGTTTCAAGTAAAAGCTAAATTTGGCTTAAAAAATGCTATTATAGTAAGTTTTTAGTATAAACTCTATATAGCATATGGGAACAAAAGCAATTATATAATGTGCAAAGCTAAAGCTCAAGAAGTTTTAGTAATAGTTTCAAACCTTTCTTCTGCATAATGAGAGAAGCTCTTCGTAGACAACTTATGTTTCTTATGTTTTAAAGTTTAGCTTGATATTTGAAATACAATATACATACACAATATTATATTCTGAGTCATTTTAATTAGTTAAATAAACAATATTTTTAGTTAATGTTTAAAAAGTAGTATTTTTACAGAATTTTAGGATAAATTTATATACTTCTATAATCAAACTTAAAATATTTTTCAAATTATTCAAAGATATAGTCAGCCTTAAAAATTTAAATAAATTTATTTTAAAATTTTATCGATATTTTTTTATAAATTAAATAAAAGCAATATTTATTTTCAATACAATACAATAGAAATTTGCCTTATTACTGAAATATGTTATTAAAATACAAAATATTCCAATTTAAACATTCTTATTTGGGTGACTAAACGGTTAATACATAAGGCTTACGCACTAATCATATTATTTGTTTTCCCCCGAATTTTTATCTGCATTTATTTCCTTGTTAAATTACTAATCACTCGATTATATTTGTTCATAATGTCCGACTGTGTGACTCATCTGCTGCCGCTGCAAGTGGTCAAAAGCAGAGCTCCCGAGCATACTTTAGCAATTGCTTGGAGTGCAGGTGATTCTGTCATAAATATTATATTCCCTAACACCTGCCGCCACCCGCTTGTCACCTACTCAGCGCCTCTGTTTCGACCCACTTTGTGAAGCACTTGTTGTCGTGCCTAGCACTGAGCTACTCTGCTAGAACTAACTCAACTAACTGCAAGCCATTACAAATGCTGTCAATAAACCAACAACAACAACAAACTATTTATTAAAGACGCATTTCTTACACAACAACAACAACAACAACAACAAAATGACCATGTAAAAATTGGAACCTCTTATAAACAAAATGATTTTCATATTGCTTATCACAAAATTGATTAAGTGTAGAACGTAAATACGTTGTAAAATCTTAAACAACACTGTTAAATGAGTGTTGTAAACTATAGAAGTTCGAATAGACTTAAGAGATTTCTTTTTTAAATATTTAATATTAATTAGATATGTAAATTAGATTATATTAAATATTTTTCAATTTTCTAATTTAAACTTTACAAAATTCTATTAACTTGATATATGTATATAATATATATAAGACTATATTTATATACATATATATTACATAAAAATAGAGGAACATTTAAGAATTAAATTAAGAATATAAAATAATTAACAATAATTTCAAATACATTAAAAGCGAAGTATAGAAAATCAATCAACAAATTCGAAATAATCTAAAAACAATTCTAAAATAATGTTGACAAAGAAGTATTTTTTTTTTTTTTTTGTTATTTATAAAATAGACATAGACATATAAGATATAAGTATTTATGCTAATAAATAATTATAAAAATATTTATAGATCATCAATACATAAACTTAATGAATCGCAGGCAAATAAACTATCTATTCCAATGAACTAATACTCATAATTAACAAACCTCTCACAAAATCCAGACATATAATATTTATATAAATTTCATATAAGTAGTCATAGTCATATATATTTCAACATCAGGCCACACGTGTTTCCAGCCAAAACCTTAAATTATTCTTAGCGTAGAGTTCGTCTTATCTGGTGAACCGATTAAATATGTCCAAGTCCCATGATTTCCATATAGTTAGTTAGAGCACAATTTGTTTATCTCGCTTTTGTGATATTTCAAACGCTTATCTCTCGGCACACCTGCACTGGAAAACTACACGTAATGCTCTGCTTCACAAAAAAAAAAAACGTCCAGTAAAGAGTTCTTGGTAAACAAATTTCGTCATAGGCAAACCACTTACAATAAATTAATCGATTCGACAATACGTTTTAAATTAATATGCTACGATTTATTTCATTCGATTGACGACAATGTATACGGTTTATTCTCTCCTTCTCCCTCTCTTTCTGTCTCTCTACCTCTTGAGGGATTATTTTTAGTCATGGTCGTCATATGAGCTCATAACCCACGATAAGAAATCGAAGAAGAGGAAGAATTAGTACAAGGCTAACAGTTCTTATCAGCGCACAGAAGTGAACTGGTCAAGAAAGAGGGCGTGTATTAGCCACTTATGGCCAGTTCCGAGAACAAAATGGCCATAAAAATAAAAAATTAAAAAATATGCAAACAGAAATATTGATAAAGATGATTATATAGCTGGCAAAGTATAGTATAATCGGATCAAATAAAATGAAACAGCAAAATTATAGAAGAATTTTTGATCAAATTTTAAGAGATCTTAATATTATAGAATACACAAGACAATTCTTGATTCGATTAACAAATTTAAAAAGTTGATTTAAGTTAAACTTGTTAATTTGTTAAATGAAATTTGATATTCAGTGTATTTGTTAGTTCCTTTATAATATTTTATTGAACAATGCAATCGCAATTTCATATAGATTACTAAGTTCTATATCAACTCTAATAGGTAAACAATGAATTGAAACCAAACAGAACTTTGCAAACTGCACTATCGATTAATTTGTTTATCGTTGCGGAAATCGACTTCCGTTGCAGCTAAGTTCACCTCTGGCCACCTCGCTGCCTTTCCCTCTCCCTTTCGCTCTCCCTCTCGCTCTTTGCTCTGTTGCTTTGTTTTGGCTACACACACACACACAAAAGCAAAAGGCACAACAAACAGTTGCTGCCACACACAGACACACGCACAGCATCAGCGGGGTCAAGAGTTCAAGACACGCAGCTTCCGACGATGGCGACGGCGACGATGTCGACAACTCAATCGATAGTCAGTCTGCGCACGTGATGTGTGTGCCGCACAAACACATATATACAAATATTTATATATATATATATATTTATACACACACACATAGTCTCTCTCACAGCTGTCGAGGTCATTGACTAATTGTGCAAAAGTATCTCCTTCGCCAGGCTCGCAACTCCCATTACACCCGCTGCCCCACTCTCGCTCTCATTCTCTCTCTCTCTCTCTCTTTCTTCTTCTCTCGCCCACTCTCTTCCCACCCGCTGTGTGCGTCTGCTTTGCGTCTGCGGTTTTTGCATTTGTTTCGAATTTTTGGCCTCGAAATTTTTCATTTTCATTTGCCGAAAAATTTTATTGTTGCGCTTTTGTTGCCGCTTGACCCGCTGCACGGCATGCGCTCTGCCTCCTCCTCCTCTTCTTCTTCTTCTCCGTCCACCCCCAACTGCTTGCATTTCCCTGTCTAGGCAGCGGGGGTGGCTTTTCAAATAGGTTGCATAATTTATTGTGGCACTTTTAACGCGCAGTTTTTGAAAATTAGTTTTGGCTCGCAAACGTTTTAAGTGCCAGCGCCTTGATTGGGTTAGCCTGGACAGAGAGGGAATTGGGAAGAAAGGGAAAGGGAAAAGGATAGGGAACGGGGCAGGGGTAGGTCCACGTTTTCACGGCCCATATGCCACATACATAACACATATCGGCGCAGATCACAGATCTCGCCTCCTTTTTTTTTTCCTCCTCAAGTGGACGAGTTCTTGAATTGCCGCCGAAGTGTGGCATAAGCAGCGTCAAGAACAACAACAGTTGTCGCTTAATTAGCTAACGAAAAGGCGAGAGAAAAGTGTGCCAGAAGTGCGAGCGTGTGTGTGTGTGACAACAGTTGGACAACAGACGAGTTTCAGATTAGGATTTGGGATCGTGAATTTATGTTAGACTTTCGAAACATAAGTTTGAGTGAATGAATGAAAGGGAATCTGAAGAAAGAAGATGTAATAATTTATAAAAATTATATGATATATTTTAACATAATATAATAAATATAAGATAGTTTAAATAAGGTCTGAAGTTAGGGTGTCTTAGATAAACACCAAAGTTTATTAAGGAGATTAAAGATTTCTGATGAAAATTGCAAAGATCTCTAGATTTATAATATTGATTATTTCTATATAAAAGATTTTATGTCTAACAAATCTTATATAGTCTCAAGTCAATATTGATAATGCCCTCAATTGTCTCTAAAATAGATTCTTCATCATCATTAACAATAATATCTCCACTTTAGTTCCCTCAAGCATACTCCAACTATCTCGAGCTCATCTCATTCACAGTTTAGTTAATTACGTAACTCTTTCCATATGATGATATAATAATTGAGTAAACATCAAGTTCTTAATCTTTATGGATTGACTGAACACGCTATATATGGGTATTCCCTCGCCCATTCAGCAACTAAATTTATGGCCGCACTTGTTTAGTGAGGATTAAAGGCACTTACTTTATGATCAATTGATAAGCGAACTTTTCGAAATGAACAAATCAACTTAACGCAATTTATATTTGCCCAAAACATTAAAGCAGATTAATATTATAATTAAATGATTGTGATTATATGCGTGTTTGATTATATGTTTGAATTACAATATAATATTATAATTATATTATAATATTTGATTATCATAATAATTTTCTTTTGTTTATATAATAATATAATAATGCAAGAGATGTCTATTTTATGTCCCAAATTTGAATTTTATATTACATTATTTTAGTATTCTATAAATGAAAAATTTTAAAAAATATATATGTATTTTTGTATGTTTTATACGTACATATATCTTGTGTCTTTCCAAACATTGATCTCCATACTCAAAACTTTGCTTAAAATATATGTATATTCCAAGATATACATACATATGTACATTTGCACCCAAAACTCACCTCAACAATCTATCGATTAGTCATTCGCCTAATCTGCAAATTGCATACTAAAAATGTTGCTAAATGTGGCCAACGAGTTGCACTTTGTGCGCTGCATGCAACATAGCGAAACGGCAAAATGTTGCTTGGCCAACAGCCAGCACAAGACTCATAAATTAGCCCACAGAGACGCGCCCCAAAATTCGTTTCGATATGTGGCCATAAAATGCAGTTGAGCTCACGAAAAAACACAAATTTCAAATTCAAATTGAGTGGAGGAGACAGGAGGGAGAGTATTGGGAGCCTGAGCCTGAGTTCAGCTCTCTACACCAGGTGTGCCATAAAAATATCCTTTTATGCAAGCAGCGTGTCCTGTCTGCAGCCATTTGGTCAGTTAGCTAAAATGTATCGAATATCGATTTGCAGCGAACCGAACTTAAATGTTAAATTTAGCTGCACTCAGAAAGAAAGAAAAAACTCTACTTATGTTTATGCCTGGAACGTGCTGTCGCCTGTTTAATAAGATATTTGCCTGAGACTAACTTTTTCTCTCTCTCGCTCTCTCTCTCTTTGCAGACATCAGCCGCCTCTCGCGCTCGCCGTCGCCGCTGCAATCGAACGGTAAGTGCTGCCACTTTAAATGCAACTCTTTAAAATTGGAAAACCAAGCATCCATTAGAGAGCCTCAGCTGTTGTCCGAGTATTTACGATTTGTCCACTCGGATATATGTAGGTATATATATATTTTTGGAATGGAAAAACATCTGCCAGTGCCACGGCATCGGTTACAATAGGCAGACAATAAATAGATGACGGGTAGCTCGAGCAACCCTTGCAATCAAAAACATAGAAACACAAAAACTTCGCACTCGTTGGCCACGCGCTGTGCGTAGGGTTTCGGATTTTAGGGTTTTCACTATTGTGGAGTTAGGGTTAGGAGTTTAGGGTAACATTGATAGGGAGCAGCAATCTCTAAACAATGGCTGTCAAACTTTTCGTATCTCTGATTTAACAGGGGTGACAAAATTAAGAAACGAGGCGTTGCTCCAAGTTGATTTTAATGTCTTATTAACAGCTCCTTAAGTAGCGCATTAGCTGAACAATTGAGGTTACGGCTGTCAGCTGATAAGAAATATATATATATATAAATAAATGCCTCTTTATATTATATATTTATTACCATATATATGATATTTCTTTCAAGTCATATTCATCTCACACTCATTATTATTCATAACTCGTTGATTTTGTGTCTGAACTGCGTAAAATTTGCAATTCACACTTTACAAATTTCATGGCAACAGCAGCATCTTCATCATCAGCAACATCATTCTTATCATCAGCCTCATCATCATCATCATCATCAAATATTACCCTATACATATGTATATTTGACACGCCCACGTTTCGAACTTCGTTAGTCACGGCTCGGTCCAGGGTCCAGGGGCCCAAGCAACTGGACCTTTTTTTTCGGACTCCCTTTTATATTATTGACAGCATTTCGCTTGATTTGAATTTTCATGTGTGTTTGTGTGTGTGTGTGTGCGTGTGTGTGAGCATGGGACCCAGTTGCTGCTGAGATTTCTTTTGCTCCCTGCTTTTGGCTACCGAATGAACACATATTTACATATATTTTATGCAAAAATTATGCCGTTATGCACGAGTGTGGGAGCTGTTGGCCCTCTGTGTGTGCAAGTCAAACTGACCATTTGGCTTTTTTTATTGGTTGGCTAACAGCACAGGAGCGTAGCATAGAGGGGCACTACCATACAGTTAGCTCAAGTAACTCAGCTGTTAAAGCAGTTATGTGATTCATATAAATACATTTTGCGATCTATTGGAACTAGATTGAAGTATAGTCAAGTTTCTATAAAATATATCCATCAATTACAAAACAAACTCATGTAGCTCGAGTATTACGTCGGCTAAACGCATGCAGTTCTTACTATCATATTTACAATATTCCAGTAGGTATTTTCTTATAGTAAAGAACCATCCATAGTTATAATAATCTATTGTAACTCGGTTGTTACTTAAACTAGGCTGCTGAAATTTGCCCAGCTTATTCTTGCAACTGATTGAACAAAAATTCAATCAAGTTTCTAATTTTTATCATCTTCAATATCAAAGTAATCTAATGAAACTCGACTATTACAATACTATACCACATACAATCTTCACTATTCCAAATGTGATGCAGAATTACTTAATTTTCTGATATAAAGTACTATCCCTAGTTTCGCCATTTCATTATAACTCAGCTGCTAGCTGTCCTAACTAGCTCTACTCTTGACCACAAAGTTTAGATTCCATTTACTTCTAAAAACCCCTTCAGTTGCTTAGCCTACGCCACTGGGCACACTTCCTCACACAACACATACAAATCGAATTTGCACATCATCTGAATACCAAATGGCCGCACGTAGTCGCAGCATACATATACCTCGAAGAAGAAGCAGATGATGAAAAAAATTTACTTTCTGCTGTGGTGCACCCACTCGTCCGAATAAGTCATCAAATTCACGTAGCATCCACCACCATCCGGAGCCACAAGTCATAAAGTAGCCTCAGTGGTCCACCAAACATATGCAAAAATTTCTGGACCCAGCTGGCTGACCAGTTGAAGTAGCAAGGGGAAAATTTCGGGAAATGGAAATGCCACAATTGAGATTTTAACAGAGAAACGTGTGTGTGTGTGTGTGTGGGTTATACTTCAAAGAGGTTGCTGCTATTGAAAAGGGTTTCAATTTTTGATTGCTAGTCGAGGGGTAAAAGTTTCTTCGACTAAACATGAACTGACGCATATTTAAATATTATTGCAAATCAATTGGGTGGCCGCCTCCTCCCACACACTCGGCCACAGCCTTTGTGCAAATAAAAATGCATAGAAATAGCAAATTTATACAAATCGTTTGTCCGCAGCATTTGAAATGCTAAAATGGCACTTAAAAGCAGCCAAAATGAAAAGAAAACACGAGAATTCCATTTGATGTACGCAAAGGTAAACTAACTATGTAAACTATATACATATAGCAGGGAGAGTCAAGCTTGGGTGGGCTTTCTTTCTTTCGGGGAAAAAGCCTTTCACCCACTCAACCACACACACACACACACACACACACACACGAGCTCAACGGACTATGAAATTGTATCGAAAATTATGCAAACACATTCAAGTTATGCAAAGGACAAAGCTGAGCTGATGGGGTGTATGAGATGCTTAATTTAGTCGAGGTTTGAGCTAGTTCTGCTGTATATGTATATAATCGATTCTTAAATAGAGTTGGGATTTTTGGGGGTTTGTATTGAGAAGAAAACGATTCTTTGATAGATTCTTAAAATTTTAATAGAATTCAGTTTTTGTTTAGAAAATTAGATAGAATATTTTAGGACCTATTTAGTTAGACAATCTGTAGAGATATTTTGAGCTATATTTTTTTTCTCGCTCTCTATCCTCCAACATTTGTTTCAACATTTGTGATCTCTCCCACACTTAACTTTTGATTCTTCTAAAATCCCGCTCTCCCCCTTTGATCCGGCGTCTTTCTTTTGCTCACTCTCTCTCTCTCTCTCTCTCTCTATCTCTCTCTCTCTACAAAATTATCTTAATCTTTTTTATTCCCGTTTTCCTCTTTTATCTCTTTTTCTACCATCTTCCCTCTCTTTATCTCACTCCTTATTAAAACATTTACTTCAATATTTTTCTTCTCTCTCTCTCTTCCCTCTCTTAGCTTCTGATTGTGATGACAACAACTCGAGTGTGGGCACCTCCAGCGATCGCTGTCGCTCGCCCTTGAGTCCAGCTCTGTTGCTCACTCAGCAGCAGGCGAAGCGGCAGTTGCTCTCACTGCAGCCGCATCCGGCGCACCATCACAGCCACAATCACAATCACAACCATCTGCAGCAGGCGTACAAGCAGGAGCAGCAGGATGAGGATTACGACGATGCCAATGGCGGTGCACTGAATCTAACCAGCGACAATTCGCGGCACAGCACTCAGAGTCCGGCCAATTCGGTCAAATCGACGGCGGCCACGCCGCCCGCTCAGTTGGCGGCACCGCTCGTTTCTCCTGTGCTGCCGCCCACGGTTGCCACGCCCACTTCTATGGCAGCCGCCGCCGCGGCCGCCGCAGCTGTGGCGAATAGCCTGCAACCGGGTCTTGGTTTGGCATTGCCTGGGCTTTCCTCTCCCCAGCTGGCGGCTGCTGGCTTGGCGCTGAATAATCCATTGCTCGCTGGCTCCATTTCGCCACAGGATTTCGCCCACTTCCAGCAGGTGTTGCAGCAGCGCCAGGTCGCACTGCAGCAGCAATTCAATAGCTATATGGAACTGTTGCGCAGCGGTTCGCTGGGTCTGTCGCAGGACGATCCGGCCCTGGGCACCCAGGTGGCTGCCGCTCAGTTCCTGATGCAGAGCCAGCTGCAGGCGCTGGCCCAGGCCACACAGCAGCTACAGGCGCTGCAGAAGCAACACGAGACACTGAGTCTCTGCAAGTCGCCGCTGCAGCAGCCGCGCAGCTCGACGCCACATTCCCGCAGTCCGGCTGCAGTGCGCAGTCCGGCCAGTTCGCCGCATCAGCCGCTCCAGATAACGCCGCCCAATTCGGCGGCCAGCTTAAAGCTTAGCGGCATGCTAACGCCCAGCACGCCCACCAGCCACGCCCACAGCCACGGGCATGGCCATGGCCATACGCACAGTCAGGCAACGCCGCAGCCCAAGACTGTGGCCAGTGCGGCAGCAGCGCGTGCAGCCGGCGAGCCCTCGCCCGAAGAGACAACAGATCTGGAGGAGCTGGAACAGTTCGCCAAGACCTTCAAGCAGCGTCGCATCAAACTGGGCTTCACCCAGGGCGACGTGGGTCTGGCCATGGGCAAGCTCTATGGCAACGATTTCTCCCAGACCACCATTTCGCGCTTCGAGGCACTGAATCTGAGCTTCAAGAACATGTGCAAGCTCAAGCCCCTGCTCCAGAAGTGGCTCGATGATGCGGATCGTACTATTCAGGCCACCGGTGGCGTCTTCGATCCGGCTGCCTTGCAGGCCACGGTCAGCACGCCGGAGATAATTGGACGTAGACGCAAGAAGCGTACGTCAATCGAAACAACGATTCGGGGTGCTTTGGAGAAGGCCTTCATGGCCAACCAGAAGCCCACCTCCGAGGAGATCAGCCAGCTGGCCGATCGTCTGGGCATGGAGAAGGAAGTGGTGCGCGTCTGGTTCTGCAATCGCAGGCAGAAGGAGAAGCGCATCAATCCCTCGCTCGACAGTCCAACGGGCGCCGATGACGACGAGTCGTCCTATATGCTCCACTAGAGGGAGATAGAGCGAGACGGGGCGAACCCAACTCTTAGAGTGGGACACAAACACAGTGCAATGTGCGCAGACCATAGAGAACAACAGCGCACAGCTTAACTAATTTAAAGCAGGTGTGTAAAATATTTCATTTAGATTAAATATATATAATTAAATATTAAATATATTTAATAAAATTATATGTTTATTTTTTAACTTTAACATTTTTTTTTTAAATTATTCATATAACAGCTTTTAGTTTTCTTTTAATTTTTTTTTTTAAATGACTATTTATAAAATTAATTTAAAATTTTTTTTTTTCAATTTTTCACTTTAAAAAAAAAAAAAAATAATAAAAAATTTTTTTTTTGATTTTTCACTTTTATCAATTTAAATAATTTAACTTATAAAATACATACTTATAAAAAATTATTTGTTTTATGCTTTTAGAACTATTTTATATTTTTAATTTAAAATCCTTTTTTTTATGTTTAAAATATTATTTTTAAGAAATTTATTTATTTTAAATTAGAAAAAAAAATTTTTTAATTTAAAATCTTTTCTAATTTGTTATTTTTTTTTTAATTTTTAAAATATTATTTAGCTAATATTTAATAAATCTTTTTTAATTGATAATATGTTTTTTAGCTGATATTTAATAATGTATATAAAAAGATTTATTAAATATTAACTAAATAATATCTTAAAATTAAAAATTGTTAAATATTACCTAAGTAATATTTTAAAAATAAAAAAAAAAATTAGAAAATATTTTGTTGTATCTAAATATATTTTATTTGTGATTAATTTATAAACTTTCATTCAAAAATCTTTTACTAATTATATATTTCATCTTATGCTCTTCCTTCCAGGTTCAAAGTCGCAAAACACATCAAATATTAGCATAATTCTTCACTTTGATTCGGTTTCAAGTACCAATCGCACAGACACACACACCCATACACCAACACACACACACTAATATGACTGTGTGTGGTTTGTTTTATGTTAACTATTATTGGTATTTATTGTAACAAATTAAATATTATAGTAATATTCAAGTAAAACTAGCACAAAAACGCGGCTGATCACATGAACCAGTATGAACCAATACTAGTTCATATGAACACCCACATTTTTAAAATAAAATATTAATGCAATTGTCTGTTGTGGCTAGCAGGAAAATGCATTGAATTTTTATTGAAAAAATATCCTACATGTCGTATGATTAATATTTAAGTAATGTTTAGCATAAGACTTTTCTTGCAGTGTATGTAACATTTCCGAGTCAGCAAACAAAAAAAAAAACAGTTTCTAGGAAATAATTTCACTAAAACAAAATATTAAAAATTTTCTTATAACAAACTTTTAAGCATATTTATTTTTCGTGAATACTGTGATAATCAATTGAATGATTTTTAATTTTAATTTTAAAAAAATGAAAATAAACAAAAATTAAAAAAAAAACAATAATAATTATTTATAAACTTAGCGATACTTTGTAGTAATGGGCAAAAAAACTAACAATTTTAAAATAATAAAAAAATTTGTAATTAAAAAAAAACATTTAAAACAAATAAGAATTAAAAATTAAAAAAATTGTAACAACAAACCAATTGAATTTATCAGCAACACACAAAAATTTGGAATTGTAAATTATAAAAATAAAACACAAAAAACTCTAAAAACTATAAAAAAAAACATGTACTAATAGAATTTTAAAATGTGTAAAAAACACAACAAATATATTTAAAAATTAATTAATAAAAAATAAAAATAATTATCAAAGAAATTATTGAAAGCGTGTTTTTTTCAGTAAAGGGAATGTGGGGGGAAAACGGAAATAAATTATGCAAAAAAAAAATTATTTATTTTTTTACAAAATTATAGTACATAAACGAAATATACTACTACAATCAACTATTTTCTTCTTCTTTCTTTTTATTTTTTATTTAAAATTTAGTAAAAAAAATTTAATATTTATTAAATTCGATGATGCAGAAAAATATTTGATTTTCTGGATATTTAAGAAGTAAACGTTGAAATGTAAAAAAATTATTACATATTTAAACAATTAAATTAAATGTTAAATAAATTTTTTAATCCTGTAAGTGTTTCTGTTTATTGACATGCAAATATTAACTCGAGAAATCATACTATTGAATATTACATTTTATTTATTATAAATATTTCCTCTCAACAATATACGTTTTTGTTATTTTTTTTTTCATATACTTTATTCATATGTATAATGAGTGTAGACCACAGAATTACTTATAGAGTTAAATAATTTTTTTTTTTTTCATTACTTAAAGTTTTCTTTTTCTTTAAGTCTGCTAAGCTATTCAGTCTGAAGCAACCCACAGCTCACACTGACAGCGCGCAATGATAAGAATCACAAAAAAATTATGAAAAATAACTAGCTCACAACACACACACACACACACACACGAACACACATGCTTATAGTGTAGGGCATGAAAAGCGGCAGCTATAAAAGAGAATCGCGCGCGGCTTTGAGTAAAACGCAAAATAAAATTTTAATAAATAACAACATGCAAAACTGAAATTAATTCATGGAATTTTTGCCTACTGATTGCCCACTGCTCGTACCCCAACTCTTATCCCCCCATATTAGTCGAGCGAGAGAGAGACAGAGAGAGGGAGAGAGAGGGAGACCCTCTCGCGCAGCTAATAAGAAACAGACACCCGGCAGTAGGGGACACAATTGAAGCAACTGAGGCCGAAGATGACGAAGATATGAGCATGCAGATGAGCTGCGCGCATGACATGCATAGAGGCGTACTTAGAGAGCGGGGGGCTGGCTGAAGGCGGAGGTGTAGATGCCAGCCTAGGGAGGGGTGATGACCCACACACACTATCAATGAAAAGCCGAGCAATGTCTTTGTCTCACTTGCCAAATGAAAGCGCTGCGATTTGGACTCGCAACAGCGCAACAGCTGAGAATGCCACTGAAAATGCCACTGAAAATGTAACTGACTTTGGAACTATATAGGGGCGCACAGAGGGGGGAACTTTGTCGCTTGTGCTTTGAGCAATTAAGAGTTGCCAGCTGTACGCAAATGATGTTTCAGATGCAGACACTTGACTGAACTTGCTTGAAAAGCGCATTATCATCGCGTGTCATGTGGAAATTTATACTATTTATGGTCTGTTTGTTTAAAGGGGACGATTGGACGGGGACGAAGAAGATATGTTGATATGTTGGAGCCGTAGGTAGGGCATCAGCTGTTTGCTTGCCAGAGACGGGGCGCATTTTGGCTGCTGTTAATAAATTCATGGAAAATTGCCCGTAATTACGACAACGACGACGATTTCACATGAATTTCGCTGTTTGTTTTATTTTTGTTGTTCTTCATCTTCCTTAATTTTTTTTAATGTTCGCGAATTTGCATTTGGGAATGCGTCCATGGCTATATAAGACCCTTGGCAGTTACTTTGTTGTATGGCATAAATCTGTTTGGCTTTCACATGACGACCCCCAGTGGTCCATTCCCAAGAGTGTTAACTTTCTAGAACTGTGAATATTCATTGAGTTATCAAATAGGCGCATCTAATTATTTCCACGACGCGAGAATTATAGCTTTCAGTTGACGGATCGTGGGCCAACTGCAAACTGGATGTATGCCCTTACCAAAGAGGAGTATTCGAAATTGGAGAGAAATTTGTAACGTATGAAGAGAGATGTTTTGAAAATTTATGGATTGGGTAAGCTTGTCTTGGGCTTTAAAATATATATATATCGATCTAATTGTACTTGTTAACTAGATCAGTTTAGCTCCTTCTTGTTATTTCTCCTAATATATATTTGTGTAACTAACGAATTTTGTATATAGATATAATGGAATATGGAAGAAAAATTGCAACAAAAAAAACATTTTTGTTTCAAATTTAGAATTTCTTTAATTAGCTTGTATTTTTTATCCATCTACATCTATCTACCTACTCAGCTGTCTATGAAAACTGATTCAATTTTGGAGCTACCTCGATCAAAGTTAGCTTAACTCGCATTTATAAACATTTCTTAGTCATTAAAACCTCAAAATATCTATCCATCTATTGAGCTACCCATATGAACTTGGCTCTCTTTGATGTTAGATCCTTGAAACTTGATACAGCTTCATCTTTTTACAGCTGCTAGCGCATATAAATAAAACGATACAATCAACTTACTGTAGAATATTGTTATCATAGAATAATATAGTCAAAATGTATGGATTTATGTGCACAAATTTAATTCTACTTTACTATACTAAATTTAAATTAAAAACGATCTACAGAATAACTTGATATATTATATGAATTTCATATATTCCATGACTACAAATATGTCTATAAGTCTTAGTAGAGCTTATATTTCATGTACATATATCTGTATAATAATTATTTCACATTTCTAATTTATATAAATTCCTTACAAGCTATTAAGGGTATTAAGTCTTGCAGCGCGTGCAGCTTGCAATATTTCCTAGCTGTCACATTTAAATCATGACTGAACAAGTGCTTAATCCCCAGCCCATTTTCACAGTTCCCTCTTTAGCTCTTGCCTCTCGTCGGGCTGTCGTCTGTCAGGTGGCATCAAAGACATCAAAACTAACGAGTACAGCGCATAAATTTTATTTCCATTGCCATTTTTCCATTTCCACATTTCCACATTTACCATTTCGCCATTTCGCATTTGCGACTTTCTAGTTGCGTTTTTTTTTTCTTTGCCACAAAATTTGCAATGCAATTGCATTTAAAGTTAGGATTGTTTAATTTATCAGTTCAGCACACAGTTGGCATCTCAACTGTGGACATGAATATGCAACATGCATTTACTTGCATATTTATTTCATTTCATGGATTGCATTTCTACACTAAATCTGAATGGACCCCAAACTGGTTTGCACTCTGCACAGAGACCAAGACTGAGAGAGAGAGAGAGAGAGAGAGAGGGGTCTATGCTATTCATACATAAATTGCATTATCGAAACGAGCTACATACGTTGCGCAAAATATTTATTTTTACAAGCTACTATTTTAATTTATGTTGCACTTGCCTTAAACTAAGTATGTGAAATAGCATATCAAACCTGTTGTATAATTAAAAGAAACTCTTATCATATCTATAGTAATTGCCGTAAGAGCTTTTAAAAGCCCTATTATAAGGGAGAATATAAAATGAGAATAGATAATATAATATATATTAATTTTGTATTTGGAAAAAATGAAAATTTAAACCAATTTTTTTTATTTCAATTTGTATTTATATGGAAAAAATGAAAATTTATACAAATTTTGTATGTCAATTTGCTTTTATATTTTAGTAAATAAACTTAATTAATTCTTATGTAAACCATTCAATAAATTTGTTATATTAACTCTTCTCAACAAATAACTCAATATATGTTCACATTTAACCTGAAAACAAACCATGATTCATCAGCAACCCCTCAATTCGTAACAAATATCAATATTTACCATACATATAATGGCCCAATGCTCGATATAACCAATAGACACATTGACCTTGTGAACAATATGAATTGCTCGTTCGATTCGTAATGCATTTGCGTGCGCCTAACGAATGCAACTGCATATGAAATTTAATGAGATATTCGACCAAAAGTCGATAGCTGCAGGTGTTTCTTTTTTTTTTTTAGAAGGTTCTCTTTGACTCGATATACATATACTATTATGCAATTGTGAAATACCCTGAACAAAAAATATAAAACAGGCAAATGCAATTAGCATGCATTGCATTGCATTGCATTCAGGGTAAGCGGTTAGGGTTCTCTGGATGTGGCTGCTCGCCTAGAGCCAATTTGTAAATTATATCAGAAAAGGTCGCGCATGCAAACCCAACAACAATTTCCACTTCCCATTTCCTGTTGACGAGGGGGCGGCGCAGGGGGAGTGGCAGCTAGTTTGCCTCCGCCGTCCACTAATTATAAATTTGTTTTGTAAATATTTTGCTCGCCTCTTTGCATTGCGCAGCGCATTTTGTAATTGGCAGCAAATTTTTTTGTTTTTTATTTGTCTTAGCTCTTTTTAGCTGTTTTTTCTTCTTCTTCTCCTTTGTGTTCTTTTGCAGTTAAAAAAATTTAATTGTTTTATAACGAAGTGTCTGTGACTGGCGAAGCGCAAAAGTGGCGCCCAGTCAGTCACTTTGCATGTGCCACACTCGAAAGGCAGTCGGTGCAACGTGCAACCTGCAACGTGCAACGTGCAACGTGCAACATGCAACATGCAATCTCTCTCTCTAGCCGGCCTTTGGGGTGCGGTGTGGGCGGCGGTTTGGGCCGCCTCTTGATGCATATTATTTGTGCATTTATTTTACGACCAGATTCTGGCCCCCCTCATTATGCTCTGTGCACCAATGTCTCTGACGCTCGACCATGTGATTGCGAGCTCGCACTCGCTCATGATGGCAATGCTGATGTTAATGCTGAGGCAGCCAAAAGCAACACCTACTTCATTACGACTACACTGAGGCTAATGCCTCACAATATGCCATGCCTTCTTTTCATATTTAGTCATATGCAATTGCTGCACAGTGGGACCAACTGATGAATAATGTAGAGACTGAAAAATCTATGCGGAAGATATGTATTCAAAATATTCATAATTACTTTTAGATAATAACGAATTTGCAGCATTAGCATAATATTGTATGTTTATATTTGCATGTCACAGTTAATATATTTACTGTCATTATTATTTCAAATTTCATTATCTTCTTTTCTTTTTTGTTATTATTAAATTATTATCCGTACTATATTTATGATTGCCAATGATATTTTCATTAGTATTGACTACTATGTATACTAATGTATTATAATTTCATCAATATTATTCTCTTGTCATTCTCCTCAGCAATTATATTCTCTTCATTATCATTACTGTATATAGTAACATTTTTAAATCATAAACATTAGCATTATCTTTATCATTATTACTATCTTTATCATTATTATTATTATTATTATCATTACAATTCCCAAAATCATTGTAATTCTCATCATCACTTATAGTCTCATTATTATTTCGATACGTTTTTCATTACCAATCTCATTTTCTTTGAAATTATCATTATCATTATTATTGTTGTAAGAATTCTTATAGTCCCTTGGGGACTTGGCTACAAGATAGTCATGAAGAAGCTGAGAAACTACGGAGCAGTGCCAAACGTGGATGATGACACGATGGATCACATAGTGGAAACACTATTTCCAGCACACATCCACGAGGCGCATGAGCGAGCACCCGTAGAGTTCGATGGTTCAGTCCCAGAGTTCACCGAGGAAGAACTCAATATTGCAGCTCTCTCCCTGAAGAACAAGAAAGCGCCGGGACCAGATAATATACCGGCAGAGATACTGAAGGTGATAGCATCAGGACGTCCTACTTTTCTACTTAGGATGTATAACGCATGTCTAAAAGAAAGGATATTCCCAGAAGCGTGGAAGGAACAGAGACTGGTGCTCATTAGCAAAGGCAAAGGCGATCCCAACACACCTTCGGCTTATCGCCCATTGTGTATGTTAAACACAGCTGGGAAGCTTTTAGAAAAGCTCATAAGACCCAGACTACTCGCCGCAGTAGAGGCTGCTGGAGGACTTAGCCCCAGGCAACATGGGTTCAGAGCTGGAAAATCCACAATGGGAGCCATCGATGAAGTGGTTCAGGCAGCCAGAGCTACGCAAAGAGGAAATGCATACTCGCGCCCGGTAGTTCTGCTAGCAACGCTGGACGTTAAAAACGCCTTTAATAGTGTAAGGTGGACCGATATGCTTACTTCCTTGGAATACCGCTTCCAGATACCGGAGTACCTCATGAATATGATCAGGAGCTATTTGCAGGATCGAATACTCCTGTACTCCACGCAAACTGGAACAAAACGGTACAGAGTGACTGGAGGAGCTGCACAGGGGTCAATCCTGGGACCAGACCTGTGGAATATCAGCTACGACGACATTCTAAGACTGGAAATGCCTGAAGACACCTTCCTTATTGGTTATGCCGACGATATCGCAGCCGTCATTACTGCCAGAAACACCATAGAGGCCCAAAAGAGACTTACCCAAGTCATGATCCGCACACAGACATGGCTCAGCTCTCGAGGATTGGAGCTTGCCACCCATAAAACAGAGTTACTTCTGTTCACGGGGAAGCAGATCCCAACCGAAATAGAGATGCGAGTAAGCGGAAACCTGATAAGGACGCAGAGGACAGTGAACTATCTAGGCGTCAGACTGGACAGTAAACTTACCTTCTGGGAACAACTGAAGTATGCCACGCGGAAAACAGCGACAGCAACGGGGTCTCTGAGTAGACTGATGGCAAACGTTGACGGCCCGACGGCAGGAAAACGGAGACTCCTCATGGAAGCGACAAATGCAATACTGCTATATGGCAGTGAAGTATGGGCGGACACCTTAAAGGCGAATGTAAGGCGAAAACCGATGCTAGCTGTGCAACGAAGAGCAGCCTTAAGGATAACATCGGCGTACCGCACAGTCTCCGGGGCGGCCGTGACTGTGATAGCAGCAGTCATACCGGTTGATTTGCTTGCCCAAGAGCGCAAAAAAATATGGAATCTTCGGCAAAGAGGAGAATTCTCAGAACATGCGGCAAAGAGCATACGACAGCAAACCATAGTCTCGTGGAAGGCGAGATGGTCATGCGAAAAGTATGGAAGATGGACCGCTAAAATAATCCCCGATCTAGAGAAGTGGATAAATAGAAAGCACGGTGAAACGTCTTTCTATTTGACACAACTACTCTCCGGACATGGATACTTTCGAAAGTACCTAAATAAAATGGGGAAAACTGCCGAATCCAGCTGCATTTATTGCGAAAATGCAATGGACGATGCAGAACACACCTTCTTCAACTGCAAAAGATGGTCGGAAGAAAGAATCGACCTGGCAGAAACAGTAGGTGAAGTCAAAGTAGACACATTAGTACAGCAAATGTGCTGCAGCATAGACGCTTGGAAAAAAGTCTATGACTTCGCCGAAAAGGTTCTGCGGCGGAAGAAGTATGACCTGGACGCAGGCACACAGAGGGCAACGCTCATTTAGAGCACACTATGGGGTTCCACCTTGAAGGTTAATGCGGGATATCTCCTGGTTCCAAGGTGGATTTGAGCCCCAGAAGAGGAGGATTTTTTAGTCGGTAAGCAGTTATGCAGTCCGACACACCGGTCAAAGTTACGACATGACTGACGGTGCATAAAGCATTTTTTCCTACCTCAGTTCAACAAAAAAAAAAAAAAAAAAAAAAAAAAAGAATTCTTATATCATCATCATTGTTATAGACATTCTTATATATTTTCTTAATTATATTTCTATATAGAAATATTTCTTATAATCATCATATTCATTACCTTTATCATTATAATCATAATTTATATATATGTTAGCATTATCATTAGAATAGCCATTACAAGTGTCTTTAGTATCACATTATTATTAGCATTATCATTTGTTTAATTTATTACCTTTACTTGTCTACACATTTTCACTTATTTTCGACCCACTGTGCCGCACACAACTTCTAAACTGACAGTAAAATTCCATAGGAAGATGGGGCGTAATGCATTATGCCAGAAACGATCAGCTCTTGTTAAAAACATTGTTGAAGCCAAGATAAAACGCAAAATTGTAGAAGGAAATAAAATAATGTTAGCTACTTCATATCTGTGGGGATCTTCAGGCAGCCAAATCGTGTTAATAGAAAACTTCATCAAAGCGAACAAATATACATTTTATGATTGCAATAATCAAGAAAGACACTAACACAGACACATATAAGAACCTGGTGCGAAATGGGCGTAGTTACGATTATTGTTTTGGTTTGGAGCCCGTGGTTATGGTCAGTGGATACTACGATTTAGCACGCTGAGAAGCGGGTAGAAGGGCCAATTTCCCCTTGCATTATAACAAAAAAAAAGAAACATATATCTCGGGCATATTGTGCTAATTAGTGAATAACATTTGGGATTAGAAACGAACGCGAAGACAACAAAATGGGGGTTAAATTTGGTTTGGGATGAGTGAGGCACACTAGAACTGGAACTAGAACTGGAACTAGTAGCCAAAAAGCATGCAAGCCGCGAAGTATAATAACTGATTGCATTAAATATATATGATTATATTAGAATATTCAATATTTGTGCAGTTTGTTCACTTAGTCAAAATCTCTGAATTATGAATTATACGTAATGGCACTTGAGCAAATGCTTCCCACACTTGAGAATCGAGCATCGAGAACTGAGCACTTTTGCTGGCGGTGCAGATGAAGCCAATTAAAGGCTCAAGAGCCAGCACATCGAACTGCAACTGCAGCAAAGTGTCATAAAATTTAATTTATTTAAATTAAGACAATGGCAAAATTTGCGTTTTTAATTGCCAAGTGGCGTCGTGTAGTTAAGCAGCGCGACTGTCAGTCTGATTGTGAATTGTGTGTTTAGTATTCACAATTTTTGCACTAAAGTTGAATTATAATATATATACAAGTACTTGATGAAGTGATCTTAAGCTGATACTTAAACTGATTTTTGCTCTTAAGCAGTAAAACTTAAGCATAGCGAAAGGAAATTGAAGCGGAAGTAGTGTATAAAAGCTATGTGTAACTTAATTATATAATCAAGTTTTATCGATAATTCGGAAATGGGCTGATCTATCGATAAAAGATAAAACATATATTATAAGTATAAATTAATAATTAATTAATTAAAAATATACCATATATAGCTATATATAAATAAAATATTTGAAAAATGTATTTAATATAATTCGTAGTATTCAAGTTTAGTAGTTATAATAATAATAAAATATATTAATATAAAAAAAACGTTTTTGTACAAATTATAATAATGTAATTATGTATCAATTTATTTTTAGAAGATATACAAATTTAAATTTACATAAAAATTCAATCAAATAGAAATAGTTTAATGTAAATATAAATTTATTAATAATATTACACAAATTAATATTTATCTAATACTAAATGCCTTTTTGGTTGACGTAAAATTAAATTAAAAATAATTAAAGGCATTGCCCGCTAAAATCAGATACCAAAGGAATCAAATTTCATTGTTATAAAATTGATCAGCATTCGACATGGACTAGAATTTTCCTGTTGTTGGAGGTCCGAGCAGTCGCCATCAATCGACCTACAGTAGACAACCGAAATGTGCGCTTCCGGCAGCAATTGCAGGCGTTGCATTCAGTTTTTGGCAAACACTTTTTGAGCAGAGCTACAGAGGGGCGCTGAGAGCGGACAACAGAGCTCTGTTTAACTATATTCGGTTGCCGGACAATGGCAAAGAAAATTGCATGGAGTGTGCCAAATGGCGAACAATGGAGAGGAAAACGCAGCGCTTTGTCGCCTTTTGTCGAGTGCTATAAAAATTAAATAAAGTCATCAAATTGTCTATTTTCAAATTTTTCGAGTTTTTGCTTTTGTCAAATGGAGCGGGCAAGCACAGAAATGCGGCAGCAACTGTTGAGTAATTTTTGTGAGCGTCGTACCCATTGGAACTGCGCTCGCCCACAAGCGTTCCAGGTGCAAAAATTTTAGATCTCATTCGCTCTCTCTCGCTCTGATGGTGCTCTCTCTCTTTCGTGATTTATGATGTTGGTCCTTTTCATGGGAAAAATGCCATGACAACTGCATTCAATAGGCAGCAGTTGGTTTTTGCTATAGACAATTATGTGTGTGTAGGCGTCAATGCACTTGGACTAAACGCCAATCGAGGTCAGCCCACACCTTTCCAAGTATTCGAACAGCAGCATCATCATCATCGTGATCATCAGCGCTGTGGTCATTCTCATAATCAACAACCCTCATACGTGCCTGGCACGCTTACTGCCCCTATCTGTCTATCTATCCATATATTATAGACCCTATCGATAGCCATAACCATAACCCTACCCACTCAATTGTGCCTTTGTTCTTCTCGTCTCTAAAAACTCCACTCTACTTTACTCTAGTTCCAACCCCGCTAAACGCTGCGTTTAAGGCGTCTCTTTTTAATTTCTTCCGTGGCGTGTCCTTTTGTATTCCTCTGCCGATCCTTATCGCGATCGCCTTTATTGCCCTCGTGTATATTATATCATATCAAAAGTGCTTTGTCATTCGCCCAATGCAGTAGAAGAAAAACGTAACACTTACACACTTACAAAAACTCAATGCGAGGGTGTTCGTATAATTCTCTCTCTCTCTCCCCCTTCTGATTTTCTTCATGTTAAATTTATTATGACATTTGGCGCGTGTTGAAAGGTTTTAATAAGCGGTTCTCCCTCATCCCCTCTCTTTGTGTATGTGTGTGTGTGTGAGTGGAGCACAGTTGTGGCATAACATGTGGTGAAAGAGGATTGTGAATGGATCTGAATGGTTTAAAGCCATAAAGGATTGTCTCTGGGGCATATTTAAAAGACGTTTCAGCTTATATTTATGATTGGCTTTCGAAGAGTTCTTAACGCTTAAGTAGAAAGTATTCGAATAGAAAGCAGCTAAAATTAACTAAAATTAATGGAATGTGAGTTGTTTTACTCTTAGATCTTAAATTATTTTCTATTGTGGACTTCATGGAATTCATACATAATTTTAAATAGAAACTGAAATAAATTTTTATTTTTATTTATTGGAAATAGTTAGCGAATATCTGGATTGATTTCTTGCAGATTTAAAAAACTGTGATTCGAAATAAATATTTTGATTTATTTAACATTTTATAATATTATTACATTGGAATATCTTTTTTTTAATTTAAAGTATTTTTTTTTAAATTTTAAGCATTTTTTTAAATGTACATAAGTATTTTTTAAATTTCTTGATATCTAAAATTTCTTCTAATTTTAGCTTGCATCAAAGCATATATTGTGTTCTTACTTTCCACTTTCTTTATGTCTTAATATATCTCTCTTTATGTCTATCTCTGTCTTTCCCTAATTTCATAGTTTTCGGTCACTATTCTTCCTTAAAACTCCGATTCTCCATCTCTTCGTTTGTTTATATTTTTTTGTATTTAAATCTTTTTTACTCAGCTTAGAATTTTCCTGTATTTTTTCCCCTCTATCTCTATCTTTCTGAATTCTCTCTCTCTCTCTCTCTCTCTCTCTCTCTCTCTCTCTCTCTCTCTCTCTCTCTCTCTCTCTCTCACTATATGGGTCTTTATCTCTGTCTATCTCTCTCTGCTGATGTGTTTCTTTATATTTCTCTATATCTTTCTCTCTCTCCCCCTATCTTTCTGATTATTTTTCTCCCTCTCTCTCTCTCTCTCCGCAGCATCACAATCATTTGCATATTGAATGACAACGACAAACGCCATAAAAATACCAAAACACGCAAACCAAAACATTTAAATTTGTTGTAATAAATTGCGACAACAACAGCATCAACAAACAAAGAGAGAACAAAGCGTAACGACAATTGGTAAAAGACAAAAACAAAAACAAGAAAAATCAGACGATGTTGGTCAACAAAAATGATTGCAGTTCATAAGCGCAAGGCGAATCCAAAACCGAATGCGAATCCGAATTCGAATGTGAATTGTGAATTGCTGTTGTTGTTGTTGTTGTTATATATGCGTGTAATGGCTTCCTTAAAGCCAGCCGACAACAACCAGCCAGCAGAGCAAAACGAAGCAGAAGCTGAAGGGAATAACTTGCTGCATGATCAAAATCTTTCAGCCGACAATCGTCAAGAAGGGACTCAATGTAAGAAGGCAAAAGTCCGGCTAGGCGCATCTTTTGATGAGCCATAGTCAACTCGTCAGCACGTCAGTCAGTCAGTACGGCAGTCAGACAGTCAACCAGTCAGCCAGTCATTCAGTCAGTCAATCTCACAGTCAGCCATCATGATGAGGTTGTCAACAGAGCCAGGCAACTGGCTAAGTGGCTAACGGCGCAGACTAAGCAGCCAATCTGGCAGGCAGCGTCAAAGATGGGCGCATGGGGCGAGAAAACCATATTAATTATGACTCTTTCAATATGCCCTAACTGAAACAGAGGTAACTCGGCTATGTTGAGCAATAATATGACATTTGTAGATGGTTGATAGCTAAATGCGTCACAGATATCTTGGAAAAATTCTAAGAGATAATTTAATAAAGAACTTAATTTAGTTACAAATAATTATGTATTTTATAATAATAATAAATAATAAAAATAATATATTAAATTGATATATTTTAAATAAGATATAGATACAGTTTTATTCTGCCCATTTGGAAAATATTTATTATAAAGTATGTTATTTAATATTTGAGACTCTAAAAAAATCCTGCACAAAATATTGAAGTAAAATTAAAAATATTTCACTTTAATATATTATTTTTATATTTGTATATTAAGTGAAATTTAATGAATGTTCATTATTGAAGCTTTACTTATCTTCACGTCGAGCTAGCAAATTTCGCACATCAATCGTGTATGATCCAAAAAATCTTTGTAGCATAACTTCTATGATTATAAGAAGAAGAATAACATATATGTCTATAACACCTATAGCTAGGGTATTCCAAATTCCTCTGTACACCAACATCAACTTCCATTTCTTTGCTTTTCTTTTAGCAAAAGTTTTATTTTCAATCATTTTGCAGCTCGTGGAAAAGTGAAAAAGTGAGGCATGAGCTGCCTGACAATTGTCGCCTGGAATGGGGGCGGGACGGACTCCAAAGCAGGGATCTGAGTTACTCGCGAAGAGCAGCAGAAAGTTTCGTTTGTCATTAAAATGATTAAATGCTTTGGCTTATGCTTAGGCATAACTAAAATAGGAACTGATTGAAGCAGAAGGAGGCGCGAAGCGAGGTGGGGCCAGGCAGCGCTCTTGGCCAATGGCAATGCGTGACAATTCGCTGGCAAACGTAATCCAATAATTTTTAATTAAAACTCAACACTCGAGGCAAACAATTTTTTCCTGATAAACTGTCATTATGAGCCGTCAATTAATTTAGACGATGCGGCTGCTGTTCCTCCCATCCCATCCACTTGTTGTTGTTTGTGGTTGTTGTTGTTGTTTTAGTTTCAGCTTTAATGATCAACAGCAACAGGAACAACAACAGCAACAACAACTGATACAACGACGACGACACTAAATGAATATTGATAAATGGGGCGTTCCGTGTGGGCGTGGCCGCTCCGACTCTGTCAGCTCTCAGTACTTGGCTATACGACAACTTCACTAGCTACACACGCAAGTTGTTGTTTTTGTTTCATTTTTTTTTTTGCTCTTGTCTGATACCCTGTTTAATCAAGTTGGGGAGCAAGTGGATAAGATACTATTAAGATACTACAGAGCTCATGTATATATATAAGGGTAAAGAGACTATGTGAATTGTAGGACTATTATATCTAGATAGTAACTAGAGTATGGAATATATCATATACATTTATAAATTATATAATTATATATAGACACTCTGTATTCTCCACTCTCCACTCTACATTCTCTACCTCTTATACTCTACACTCTACGCTCTACACTCTACACTCTACACTCTACACTCTACACTCTATACTCTACACTCTACACTCTACACTCTACACTCTACACTCTACACTCTACACTCTACACTCTACACTCTACACTCTACACTCTACACTCTACACTCTACACTCTACACTCTACAGTCTACAGTCTACACTCTACACTCTACACTCTACACTCTACACTCAACACTCAACACTCTCCACTCTACACTCTACACTCTACACTCTACACTCTACACTCTACACTCTACACTCTACACTCTACACTCTCCACTCCACTACACTATTCATTCTTCACTCGACACTCTCCACTCCACACTTTATACTCTACAATCTATCTCTCCATTCTCCATTCTCCACCGAAGAGTTAAAGTTCATTCTTATAGTAACTTCTAGTCGCATATTCTCATTTTTCTAACTTTTCCAAGCTTCTAGCACTCTATTTTGGCTTAAACGCTTTGAGCGCTGACAATACTAATAATTGATATGAAAATAACAGCAATCAATGAAGTGGACTGCTGCTTGAGTTCGCAACTGTGTGAAAAACTAAAGATGCATAGAAAGAGAGGGCAGACGACAGAGATCAAGAGAGTGAGAGAATGGGCAAGACTAAGGCCTACTAACAATGGAACTGCAAGTTGTGCATAGTTTTTAGACTCAAATTAAAGCACAAATTGCTACCGCAATCACATCAAAGGGCCAAGAACCGACGCGTCGGTCAACTTCATTCCGGTAGCCAAAAGATTTGCGTTGCGGCACAAAGGAACAACACACACACAAACACACACTAGCACACACACACACTCACATCTATAAGCCATCTACTCGGCCAGCATACACATCCATCAATTTCTGACGCTTTCATCAAGCGGCTGCCTTCTTTCCTTGACGACATTTGCCACAATGGCAAAAGTTGAGGATTGAAGCTGCAAGCAAGCTGATGTAGCTGGGGCCATGTTCTGATTATTGTTTGCCACTCGAGAGATGCGGCTGGGGCTTTGCGCATTTAAATTGTCGGCAGGATCCAAGCGTTTTGCGCTAATATCCAACCAAAAAGTCTCTCGCTGCTCGTCCCCAATGCATTCCATCAGTTTCTTCTGTCTCTTTCTTTATCTCTCTCTGTGTGTCTCTCTCTTCATCTGCTGGCTTCTTTTCTTTGCAATGACATCTTTTCGTCAATCGTCAATCGTCAATCCTCAAAGTCAAATCATTCATTTTGCCGCATCACAAATGCATAAATATTTGAACCGACTTTTGGTTCGCGGTTTGCGGTTCGCGGTTCGAATTGCTTGCTGATTGTTGTTGCGATTGTTTTTGGGGCTACTTTCTTTTGTAGTCTTCGGCACGAAGCCAAAATTTAAATCGCTAACATTGGCCGTTTTAGACAGGCGCAAATGCATTTGCAGGGTTGCCGAGCTATTGATATATTTAGAAAAAAGTTTTTAATATATAAAATTATATAAATTTTCTTTTTGTAATGAACCAAATCCAGCTGAATCTAACAATGGGCTGATTTATCTAAATAGTAGCTGTAATATATGTGAATGATTGACTGATTGATGTATAATTCAGACGGAAATCTTTAAGTTTAGAACAGTAAAATTTGTTATAATAAATTGTTTATGAAGACTTTTTAGTGTTTAGTTCCTTGACGGACTTATTGATAGACTTATTAACTTATTGATATTCAATGCACAACCCTAATACTAAGAGGTATGTAAAATATTATTATGTGAATACTATAGGAATCAGGAATTATAATAATATAGGAATTATGTAAAAAAATCAACATTGAATTTTTTATCGTAGTAATCCTTTAATATGTAAGCGAAGAAAAGCGATGCTAAAGCCTTAAGCATTTCAATTCTATGCGATGGATTATCAGACTGATTGACCAATAAAGGTTAAAACCTATCAAATAAAATTTATGAGAATATCATTTATATTTTCTGGAATCTATATCTTCAATATCAATTACAAAGATTGCTAAATAAATATATTATAAATTGATTTATATAAAGAATATTAAGATATATATTTATATATAAAATGTATATAAAGATATATTTTTCTTTATTTATAAAATGTATATGTGTAAAACTTTTCATATATAGTTGTCATTTTGATTTCAAAAAGGAATTATATTATCTATAATACATGTTTTAGCAGATTTTTAAACTATACATTAAACTTCACTTCCGTTGTATTACATTTTCGACGCCTCGGCAACACTACAACTCTTCACTACATTGATGAAATGCCAAATTCGCGTCCCATCAATTGGATTGATGCTAATCCAAAAGCCAAAAGCCAAATGCCGCTACAAACGGCTACCGTATTCCCCCGCCAGGGTTGCCACACCAGTCAGCGGCAACGCTTTGAAGCTGGCCCAAACAGCCGGCGATTGAGCCGGCAATGTGTGCACAATGCCATCAAAATTTAAATAGCAAAAGGCTAAGAAAAAAAAAAAAAAAACAGAAAATACAAAAGAAAAGACACACACAAAAAATGAGAAGCGAGTAGAAGGGAGGAGACGAGCGAGACGAGACGCGCAGCAGGCGCTGCATTCCCCAATGTCTGCGACATTTTTTGCTCGTCTTCGGCTTGGAATTTGCGGTTCGCATATGGCAATTAGGTATCGATGCCAAAGCTATGCACGGTTTAACGGTAAAGCTAAAGGTAAATCAGAGACGCCGAAGTGAATGTCAAGGTCAGCGCAACTGAATACAGATACGGCAAAAACGAAAAGCCAAATGCCCATAGGGCTAAATGCGACTGCACGTATGAATGTCTGTATGTATGTATTATGTACTGGGACAGCAAATTTATTTATTGATTTATTGCTGCTGCAATGGAATAACCAACAATTAAATCGAAAGTCCACAAAACCGAATGACAAAGATGAGAAACGAGCTCGATGCTCGGGCTATGGAAATGTGATAAGCTATAATTAGGCGGGGCCAAAAGAAGGCAAAAAAGAAAAACATCAGACTAAGCCAAAAGGATGCGCGCAACTGGTTTTCGTAGCCCAATGGGCGTTTATATGCTAAACAACATGCAAGGGGCGTGGCGCTGTAAACAAATTTAATTTATACAATATGCAAAGAATTAATTTCAAAGCCAAGTCGAGTCGGGATTGCTGTTGTTGCTGTTGCTGTGGTGGGCGTGGCGGCGCATTGGCATTTCAATTGGCGTAGCTGGCGCCTCGAACTGGTTATCGAGATTCAATTGAACAGCGGTGGAGATATATAGATATATACCTGTAAATATATATATACATATACCTGTGATCCTTTTCTACAACGGAAATATTAATAACAATTTTCATGTCTGCGCCTTGGCACAAACCGCAAAATTATGTACAAACATGCAATATGTCATAGCCGAGAAATATATATATATACAAACACATACATTTATATATATGTATATAGCTAATCGATCAGGTGTGTCTAACAGCAATTGTGTAATAATTCATAAACATATTTCGACTTGCAGCAAAATTAATTTGCTTGACCAGCGGCAAACAATCAACTCTATCTATCGCCCCCTTGTTTACCTGTGCTGTTCATTTATATGACGTGTTGACATTCGGCATGACAACAACAACAACAATAACAACAACAACAAACATTTGTTGTTGCTCGCCTGTCAATCATTTTTGGGTGTTTAGTAACAACTTTTATTGGTTATGCCAATTATTCATAGTGTTCCAATGAAACGCAATCGAATGACAGCTGCGCGCCTTTTAAATGGGGTATATTAGTTATCAATGTTGTTGTTGTTGGTGTTATTACTCGTGTTGTTGTTGTGTCTGCTGCAAATACTTCTGCACGTAGCTAACAGTTCCCATAACCGTTACATAGAGTCACGCGAACAAGTCCATTGGAATTGTTAACAATGAATTGTTAAACATTCGATTTACTTAGAATTTTTGTTGGGTTATAAAGAAATATGAGTGGGCATATATCGTATATATCCTGTATTGTTCAGTGTATATATTCAGTATATATCTTGAGCAATCTACCTTAGGCCAGACTATATAAATGCAGACCACTGCATAAAAAAATATTTGGGTTTAAGCTGGATTCATGGTATAAGTATATAAGCAATAAGTAAGCAAGCAATATATACAATTATCAGTATACAAGTTTACGGATATAAATATAAGTGGTATAAATATTCAAGTATAAGTATAACTTGACTAACTTACTCAGTGATTCATGATCAATGCATATCCCTAACAGTAGGTAGATTAAATTTTGTATACAAGAGTTTCTGATATAAATGTTGAAAAGAATACCTAGAGCATATGATATTTCAATCAAAAACTGATTGATTGCTAGATTGATTGGTAATCAACATGCTAACCAAGCAATAAAAGATATTAAACAAAATTAACAATAAAATATGTAATTTTTGTATAAGAAAATTTTGATAATTAATCATTTTTTAAGAATTATAGAAATGCAAAATAATTTGTATTACTTATTATTTAATATTAAATTATAATTTACTTATAACCAACATAGATTTTAGATAGAATTTATATTAATTTATTGATCAGCACAATATATGCTGATCGTACCATGAAAAATACGGAAATTCGTGACTTACCTTATTCAGATTTCCATGTTCAGCCTTTTTTTATCACATTTATAAATACTGAAAATATATATATATAAAAAAAAACAATTAAATAATTAAAAATATTATTATATATAATATAATTCAAAGCAATAAGTTATTAAGTATTATTATTATTATTATTAAGTATTTATCATTAAAAAGATATTTAGTAAAATTTTCACCAACTCCCTTCAATAGCCGACGGCATTTGAATGACATTCCCTCAGACAACTTCATGGTTCTTGACTTTTTGGCGGCTTCCCACATAGTTAGCTCTAATGAGAGTCATATTCAAATTGGGTTAGGTGTAGAAACCGTTAATTTAATCAAGCAAATTTTGTGTAGAGTATTCAAATTAGTTGAATCAACGTGAGCAGAGTTTGAGCTCGACTCAAGACGTGTGTAATGCGTGTCTGGCTCGTTACAGTTGGCTAAGCGTGCCGTGGCATAAAGTCTGTCACAATATATGTTACATGCTCGCATATGCAGACCCCTATCATAGCCAACTGATGACTGAGCAGAAATTGCTGCCGCTGCTGCTGCTGCTGCTGCAATTAATCAAAATTTACATGGCATTCGAAATGCAATTGACCATTAAATCGAACTGTGACAGGCCATAAATCCAAATCACATGATTTGCATTTCTGTTGCAGGAAATGCGAGACAAACGCATGCCCCAAAGGAATTGACTTTTGTAATAAAAAGTAAATGGGGAAAATGCGAAAGAAATGGAAAAGTGAAAGAAATAGACAATATTTGCTTGCAAAATTCTCTTTTATATATAAGAATGTACTACTATGGAGGGGGTTACAATTGATTATATTATATATACTATTATATATATATACTATTATACTATATACTATATAATAAGTTCTACTACTACTATACTATATACTATCCTACTACCACTATACTATATACTATACTACTACTACTATACTATATACTATACTACTACTACTCTACTATATACTATACTACTACTACTATACTATATAGTATATAGTATAGTAGTAGTAGTATAGTATATAGTATATACTATACTACTACTACTATATATAGTATATACTATACTACTACTACTATACTATATACTATACTACTACCACTATACTGTATACTATACTACTACCACTATACTATATACTATCCTACTTTTACTATACTGTAGCATCATTATGATATCATTTTCATTATAATAGTTTGTCCTAATTTATAAAAACTTAAAAATTTTAATACACTATGATATAATTTTTCGATTTCAAAGAATTATTGATGATTTTTGATATTGATTTTTTTTTAAAATTATTTAAATTATAAATGTAAATAAAACTATTGTATTTTATATCTTTATCTCCATTTGAATGCAAGAATTTTAGAAATATATGTCTGAAATTCCCCTTAGAATACTGTCTTATCGATGTCATACACATACATATATCTCACATCATTAATCATAGTTTTTCCCCATTTCTCGGCAAAGATTGCAATTGACCATTAAATGGCGCATAATGCAAGCAACGACGAATCACATGATTTGCATTTTTACTATATAGTTATAGGGATATTATTGCCATGGATTCCCAGGAGCTGTGCTGGGCGAGACAAATTGCTGGAGGGAAAATGAATTGGAAAACTGAAATGGCAAATCAAATGGAAAATGAGATGGAAAATCATTGTCAGACCGAGAGCTGTGCATGCAAAGCGTGCATAAAAAATAAAAGCAAATGATAAAAAAATACCAGAAATGATGAGAGCCAGCCGCACGCTGTCCAATGATGTGGCCAGGACGCACGCACCAGGACGCACGGCTAACGAGCTGAGCCATCCTCGCTGAACGGCAGCCGCGCCGTGCCGCGCCGCGACTAGTATATCAGCGCGGGCGCCCTATCAAAACGTGATGGCATTAGAAAGGGGTGGTCTATCTACAAGGCAAAGGCATTTGGCAGCCAGGACAATCATTGAATCCTTATTACTGTCATTATCAAAGGGGCTGGCCATGCCGGGCTTCGCTTCGTGGTTACATTTTGTTTTTTATCTTTTTAGCAACAGTGGCAGCAGTCGCAGCATTGGCAGTGGTTGCGGGTCTCGAACTGCCGTAATTTCCAACTAATTTCAGTTTTAGCGACGCGTGTCCTGCGGCAATTTTTTTATCCTGCGGTCGCCGTTTGCCGTGAGAATTTCTATTGTGCTATCAACGTTTAGCGTATTAATTGTCACATAGAGGGAGGGAGAGAGAGAGAGTGAGAGAGGGGGCAATCGGCATAGCGTGTCCTGCTCACACTCGCATCCTTTTTGATTGCCGCATTTATCGCTTTCAATTTATTTGTATTCCAATCGTTGTCTACGCCCACATCTCTCCCTCTCTCTCTCTCTCTCTCTGTCTTTCGCTTTTTTATTTGCTCGCGCATTGAATTTCAATTTCAAATTGCTTCCAACTCCACCTCAAGCTCTTCATTTGGCTTAATGCCTGCCCGGTTCCATTTGCTTTTTAGTTAATTTGCTAAGTAAATAGGACAGCGTGGTTCATAGTTCGAACCTCGTCATATCAAAACTAGGTGTGTTCTCCATTTGATACATGCTGTCCACTGACCCACTAAACGTTTCGTTTATTTTTTTAGGGCGGGCCCTATTTGATAGGAGGCGGGCGTTTAGCAACTGTCAATGTGCTCAAATACAATGTGAAGTGGCTAATAGGCATTGGGTTATTTACGCTCTGCACTTTTGTACTCTATATCAAATGCCCTATAGCCAATGAACACGCTGTTTACTATTGGAGCTTGGGGAATTTATAGTTATTAATTTTATTTTCTTAATACACTGGTTTCTTAGCTTACTAATTTTTAAAAAGTTTTTTTTTTAATAGAATATATATTTTTACGCATTATCCAAGTTTTTAAATTCATTTAAAATTCTTTATAAATTTGAAAAATTATAGTTTTTTAATTTTAAAATTAGTTTCCAATAACAATTTATGATTAATAGTGATTTTTAAAGTTAAATAAATCAGGAAACAGTTTTTAAAAATTATTTTTAAAAAATAAAACAAAAATTTCATAGTTATTTTTCCCCCTGATACATTTTTGGTTAACAAATTCCTATAATAAGAACTGATAATAATGTTTAAAGTAAAATTAATTATAATATGAAAGTAAATAAAACAGGAAAACCCTTCAAAAATATTTTTAAAATCTCAAAATATCATTTGAGTTTTAATGTTACATAGCCTTTTTCCTGATTATTATTATTATTTTTTTCATTTTAAAATTTTTATAATATTAATTAAAATTCTTTGTTTTGTTTTGTAGTATTTTGTCTAAACTGTGAACAAACAAAATTCTCTACCAATGTTACTTAACAAAAGTACTTCGCATTTATTATAAAGAGTTATTTTTACTTTAAGGATCTGCATACCAATATCTAAATATATAGAAGCGCCTATGATAATAAAGATATTTCTTCAGAATGTGTTTCGTAAAATGAAAAAAAAAAAATAAATAAATAAAATGTAAAATAAATACCCAAAATAAAATTTGAATAAACTTTTCATTAGTTTGTCTTTATAAAACGTCCAAGTTCTTACGACTCAGCCCTGTCATAATATTTTTATAAGAATCGTCACCTTCTCTTCTTCATCTGTGTTAGTCTTTGCAGAAATTCATTCGCCTACCATGAAAGCTGCCTTATCTGCAGCTCTCAATTATTCCTCAGCCTTATTCCGAAAATTTTCTCCATCTATAATATAACCCTTTGCAAAAATGCAAATTCAACTGACACTTAAAAACTTCTCATTCATTATAGAATTCGACATCGAAATCAAAAGAAATTAATACACAAATTACCAATCAAGACTCAATGAGCTGCGCCTTATCAACTATAAAATGCAGAAATAACAAATTCGATAACAAGTGCTTGAATCGATAAAACAAAAAAAAAACTGAAAAATAGAACTAAGGCAAGAAACTATTTTGGGGCACGTCATCATTCAAAGTCTATTTCGGTGCTTATCTAAACAAATTTAACATAATTTATAACCGAAGTCTGATGATATACGAGCTACGAAGAGTGACCGATTGTATATATATGGAAAGAATATCATCAAATATCTGGGAAACTACATGAGTTCATTAAAGGTATGCGAAGAAGAAGACATTGCCCTAAATAAATACAAGAAAAGTGTTTTGACTGATAATAGAAATGAGGAGAAAATTTTTATATTAATAATCGAGCGCGTAATTCAATTCAAATGTCTTTTCAAGCAACAAGCAATTAGACAGAAATATTCTAAAGAGAGAGAAGGAGAGCGAGAGCGAGAGAGAGTAAGAGAGAGGCAGCATTAGATAAGAGCGAGCTAGCTTGCCTTGTACATATTATCAACGATCGTTCAGTTCAAAGTTCTCTTTTTTTCGATTTTTTTTTTCTGTTTTAAAATTTTGCTCACTATAAAATAAATTTTCGTCCATTTTGTTTTTCAGGTTGAGATTTTTGCATTCAGCATCTTTTTTTTTGTATTTGTGGCTTGTTTTTTGTGCCTCTTTTCTGCCGTTGTCATCCACATGGGGACCTTGGCTCTTTGGCAGGCCAATCAATCAAGTTGCTTCGTTTTTTTTTCCTCTGCCAGCTTCGGCTTTTGCATGCGCCGACAAGATGGAGGCAACCACATCGAGACATAAATATGCAAGGGCCCCAAGCAGCAGCAAAAAACTAAAGAACTGAGCAACCAATACATATACAAACGCACACACACACACACACACACACACTAATGCACGAATTTACATTGCAAGGTGCAAAAGGCGTAGCTAGAGGTAGTTGAACAACTAGCCGAAGATCAAATACACTTCCTCAGCTGAAGAGATGTGTTTATAATAATATAAGCAAAATCTAAAGGTTTGAGAAAAGTATTTACCATTCTTAGGGTATCAAATTTAAAATTTAATGAATATAGTTATATATTTGCAAATATTGATAAGGAATGTTTTATCAGCAGCGCTCGACTCAATAATACTAAATGTTTGCAAATTAACTAACTTAGCTAAAGAATATTAATAAGCTTCAAACATATATGTTCAATTTGCAAGGTTGTAAAATTTTGTATATACTAAAAAGTTATAGAAACCACAGAGCCAAATGATATCCTGCTTTCAAAACTAAATAAGATTTTCGTGCGCGAATTGAATAGCTGAAGTTTCTAAATGTTCCTGAAAACGATTGAATTTAACATCAGGATAAACTACAAGTTATATACTCTTTACCAATTTAAAATCTTTTACTACAAGGTATCAAAGTTATTAAAAACTGAATAACTTTTTTCGAAACAAAACCACCTTTTTTTAGACATTATAGAATTACAGAAAATATATATATCCATTTACTAGCGCGATAAACTTAAATTAAAATTCCTCATAAAAAATCAACAGCAGCATTTCCTTATTTCAACAAATACACAATATTTTCAGAGGCTATAATTTTTCGTAAATAAATTACAGATATTTGATTTATAAAAATCTTTCAAAAATAATTGAAAATTATTAAAATTCACAATATACAGTAAATAAGATAAAATATGTTTTGGATGGATAAAAATTTGGAAAAAGGAACATTCGAAATTTGGAGAACCATTTTGCCAGGTGGTTGTAAATTTACCAGCTGGTTGTATATTTATGAGAATTATAAACTGATGTATTAATATTAAAAAGAAAAGTTTAGTTGAAGAACAAAAAAAATTTGAAATTAAGAGAATTTCAATATGCACATATTGTCATCTGCCAGACAATTGCAGAATAATATAGAATATATATTCATTTTTATAGAAAATTATAAAAATTGAGACACTCCATGACATTTATTACCTAAACAGCACAATAACATGATAAATATTAGAAATTCTCTTAATAAATGCAACTAATTTATCTTATGGGAATCAGTTCAGTTCAGGTTTGTCATAAACGCAAACTTCATGTCCAAGTTATGAGACTCTCGGTAGCTGTAAAAACGAAAAAAATAAAAGCTGAACAAAAAAACGAAAGCCAAACGTGGCATGCAACGCAGCATTGACAAACTGCCAGCGAGCGAGCGCAGCGTCCATTGGACGGCGACTGGATACGATGTCAGCAGCAGCTCCCAGCTCCCTCTCACTGCCCCCACTCTCTCTCTCTCTCTGCCAGCTACATCTGCATTCAGTGGCTTTTTTTTTTTTGCTGCGACTCCATCTCAGTCTTGAAGTCTTGAAGTTTTTTTTAATTTATGCGTTTAACGCGCTCGATATGCAATTTTGTTGTTGTTCTAATGACAGACGCTGGTCCCCATGTTCGATCCATCTTCGATTTCTCGATTCCCCCATGGAAGGATGGGTCTTATCTGTGCAAGGTATGTTGCTTTTATCTTGTAATATTTATAATGTTTTAATGTTAAGCAAACATAATTACACAAATGCCACTTGAGAATGCAAAATTATGCCCCGCGATAAGAGTCGCGATCAGCAGCAGCCCGACAAGTGGGAGACATAAATTAATGTTGCTTTAACTTACTTACTTAGCAGCTCCTTCTTCTCCAGCTAGTTAGAAGGAACGCCTCTGTTCGTACATCAATTATTTATATGTCAGTTGTTTATCGATGAAGAAAATGCGATTGATGTGTGGTGAGGGAGAAATAAGTAAGTGAAGCGGGTTTTTTTTATTAAGAATATTCAGTCTTTAGTCTAGATTCTTGTTAGACGGTTCCAGGAAAGGCCTATAGAAAAATATGTTAAAATATGTTATGTAAACAAACACAGTTCGAATCGGCATATGTTCACTTTAAGGAGTCTAGACTGTAGCTTATTCCTGCCAACACTTACGATTCCCTCTCTTTCCATTTATTTCCGCTTTTTTTGTCTCGCTTCGCCCAATTATTTAAATGACCCTCATAACAATTATGCGCTCAATTGATGGCCAATGCAGGAGGAGATTGTGAGCAGCCGCTGATCTGAATTTTCGTAGGCAATTAATTAATTAAACACAGGCGAACACCCACACACCACACACACGCACACACGCACACTCGTACACTCAGCTACAAATTTAAGTCGACTCGTGTGTGTGTGTGTGTTTTTTTTACATAAACGAAATGCAATGAGAATTTATGACCAGCCGCCAGGCAAGTCAACAAATTTGTCAAAGCAAATCAATAGGCGGTCAGCGATGAGGCGGGGGTCGATCGGGGACTGGGTCAAGGGGCAGGCGGCTAACCCCCTCTCGAATAGTTCTCACAGTCTCGACTTTCTTGCTTTTTATGCAATCGAAGCGCTTAATTGTAACTGACGCCCAGATGTGCGCAAAAGGTTCGACAACAAGCGGCGACAAACGGGCGACACTTGGCTCTTAGGCGGAGGCGGAGGCGCAGGGCGGGGGCGTGGCTGAGGCTGAGGCGGGCGCCGCGTTGTGGTGACAGCTTATGCGTAGCTCACTCGAAATCGATATGGCTGACAGAGATGTGGTTAGGTTATACTCTTTTGCTAATTATTCAATTGAAGAACGTTTAATTTATTTCAATATAATCGAATTGAAAGATCGGAGGAGCTGCAACAGCAACAACAACAACAACAACAACAACAACAACAACAACAACAACAACTACAACAACTACAGTAGTAACTGGCAAAGGGGCAACAGGCGCTCCCACGAAACTCAAACAAATTCATTTAGTGTTTAATTGTTATGTACGAAGAGGAAGTCTTAAAAGAGATGTTACAGGGGCGTAGCTAAAGGGGGGTTAATGCTGAACTAATGCTAAAAAATCAAATATTTATAATAAATATTTTTTTGACAACAAAAAATATTGTTCAATATTAATATATACATTTTATTTCATATTAACTTTCTCCCCCTTAAGAAAACACTCTCTCCACTACGCCCCTGTTTGGCGCCCATGTGGCAAACATTTAGTGCCGCCTACTTGAAAGGCTGCGAATTTAAATTTGATTAACGTAACAACGGAAATTCAATTGCAAAAGCAAAAGAAAAGTCAGTTTCAACTTTAATTCGTTTAAAAAATACTGGGAGATGGGAAAAAATATTGATTGAGTCGATGCGCTCGACTGAGACCAGGAGACGGGCAGCTGTTCTTGAAGCAAATAAGTTTATTGGTATTGAAAGAGTTCTGGTTGGAGAGAGATGTCTAATAGTGTGTGGATGTTTCTTTAAAATCTAGTTGGTTATGTTGAACTTGGGCAAATTTCAGTATTTTATATAAGCATTTGATACACAAATTAAATACACAAATTAAATATAATAATATAATAAATTAGTAAATAATTATTCTAGACATTAACAATACAATATACAATATAAATGTTAAATGCAAGTATTATTTAAAATATTTGTTATTAATATATGATATCAGTATTCATGCACCCTCTCCAAGAATTGTAAATCTGTTTTGTTTTCTCTATCAGATTTTCAGAAGAAGAAATTTCCTAGTTTTCTGTCTTTGCCAGTTTCATGGATTTGTCTACTTATAGTAGATTGAAAGTACTTTTATTTTGTATTACTATGACCTCCATGCTTAATACCACCCGCTATACAACTCTTATATCAATATACCTATATATATCTTACCTCAATATATTTCGAAACGGATTTCCATAATCTATTTTATATTTCTCCACTCACAATTTTCACCTATTTTAAAAAAGTGCATTCTCCTTTAATATACAAATCTATTGGCCTACAAACTTTAGGAACTCAGCAAAAACAAAGCCTTCAATTCCCAGTCAAGGACCTGAATCGTACTTTGCCATATTATACGCACTCCCTTAAGTTTCCAGACTCGACTTCATATTGTCACCCATGATGTCGCCTATCGATTAATTTTGCTTAATGATATGACAAACAATTGATAGACATTTTAATGCGAAAACAAAACGCATAAATTAATTAACAGTGCGAAACAGGCTGAGGGCAAAAATGGCACTCGTAATCGTAAATGTTTATTAATTTTTATGCATTATTTTTTCTCTCTCTCGTTTTGCCTTGCGCAATTAAATATGTATAGAGCGTGTGCTGTATGTGACATATATAAAGATCTAGCAAGTTATACTAATGTATTTACGATCAAGACAAATGTGTGAGCTATGAAAAATAACAACAACAACCGCAACAAGCGTACAGGTCTATAAGTGGCAATGAGGCAAAAACCGTAACACGGCCACACAACATGACAACAAAATTTAATAACTCGCAACGACTTTTTCTATCTGTATCTAAAGCACACACACACACACCACAAGTGTATCTGTATCTATATGCGTGTGTGTGAGGTAAACTCATTAAATTTATAATAATGCGTAACAATAACTAAACGCGTATTAATAAGCACGTTGCTAGCGAGAACTTCGAACTTGTAGATACGCTGTAGAAAATGCTATCAAATACTCCAATAAAATCGGGATCCAGAATGAACAAGCTTTAATGAGATTTATCTAGTTTTGATATAGGAAATATTAAATGGATTTTTATTATCAGCTTGTATGTATTTTTGTTATCTGAAACTTATCAAAACGTTTCTAGGAAGAAACACATTAAATATCTAAAAAGAATATCTAATAATAATTAAAATATTGTATTTTAAAAATTTCTATATAATTTTCACAAAGTTCAGAAAATATATATATAATATGTATTTTTGTTCGTCCAATTTTAAGATTATTGTTTCAATATCTGACCTCGGCAGTCTTCTCAAATTTCAGGAGTATATATTTTAATACGATATATATTGATATGTAGCTAAAGTTTTTTCCAACTTTCATATATCCCATCTTCAGCTACCTTCACAGGGTATCAAAATCTAAGCTGCTTGGTTATTGTCGAGCAAATGAAAAAGATGTCACCTTATGGATAGATAAACATAAATGATTTTTGGGTTTGTTTTTCTATTATTTCCTTTATTCTTTTTTTTTTTTTTTTTTGGATGAAGAAACGTTCCATTGATGGCTGATAAAAGCGAGCAGTACATATAATTATTTGCTTTTAATTAAATTACGTTGAACATCTTTGGATTTATGTGGAAATTAGAATTGTTAAAATGTGTCCAACAGATTGCTGGAAAATAAACAAGCCCCCACACTCTCTCGCAAGCGCGCAATAACAAGTGGAACATAAATTCATTAATGCTTATTGTTTTTTCCTCTTCAGCTGCTGCTGTTTTTTGGGGGTGGGCAAAAGCTTATCAGAATTTAAAAATTTGTTGTTTTTAGAGCTGATGATAAACGTCTTTGGAATGTGCCATGAATCAGTTTAGCCATAATTGAAGTGGCTAAAGATGGGAACGGGGGACGATGAGGAGGCCGCACGCATGTTAAAAAGCTTTAGTCAGCTTGGCAAAAGTAAAAGGGCAACCAAAAGCGAAACAAAAACAAAAACTTGACTACCGATACGTGATCAGCGCATATTTATCGCGACATCTGCACAGTGTAGTTGGTTTGCCCATTAACAGGCTTCGGCCGGAGTCGGGGCTGGCTGGTAATGAGGCCACAGATGGCTGAGATAGAGGATAGAGCATCTGCCTGCCTTCCTTGGCCTGGCTGACTAGCTGCCTGCCTGGCTATCGACTCTGCTCTAGCTATAGCTATAGCTGTTTGCAGATTGTCAGCCTCGATATGGTAAGCACTCAAAACTGAAGCTAACTGCGCCTGTCTATGCAGAGCAGCCCAACTCCGACTCCTACAACTGCCACGGGCTCTCTCTGCCGCTCCCGTCCCACTTCATTGAAGATCACAATCTCTGGCGCAGCTTGAGCTGCTGCTGGAGTACGCGAAACGCGTGCACGACCTGTCAAATTCTACTTTGGCGCTTTTTCTCGTGCACTCATTATGATTATGACTCCAGCTTGGGGCATCAGCTAGAGCAGACTCTCAGACAATGTCTTTTGGGTGTAAAAAGTGGTGCATGGCAAAGGAATTTTGAGAGATAGAGAGAGAGCTATAAAAATTGCTTTTGTATTTATGTAAAACGAAGCAGAAGAGCAAATTATGTTAATGCCAATCAATTGTAAAGCTTCCTTTACTTATCTAAACTAAAGAAGTCGCATTTACTCCTAAAATATGGATGCTATATTCATTCAACTCCCTTAAGCATCTCCATTTTGAAACTGTCCCAACAATCAATGCCTTGACTAAACATTTCCCACATATTCATATAATTTTCATAAATTCTAGAACAGAATTTAAACCAATCAAGCCAAAGCCAAGCCATTTAAACCAAATGGACGTCTAATTGGCGACGACGACTCCACTCGACTCGACTTGACTCGACTCGACTGGACTCGACTCTACGCGCCAATTAATGCAAGACAAACAATTCGGATTTTTCTTAAGCAAACAGTGACGGCGAAGTGGCGCACGGGCAAAGGGGTAAAAGGGGGGGCAGCCCATGAGCAGGGGTATAAAAATGCTTTACAAGTACACAAAAGTGTCATTCCATCACTCACTTAAAGTATTCATCCATTAATTGCCCGAAAGCCATTGCAGAACGTTCCAAAGGACAGAGACAGAGACAGAGACAGACAGAGGCTGAGCAGCAGGAGCAGACGGTACAGGTCGCAACAACTGACGCCAGCAACAACAACAACAACAACAACAACAACAACGATGACAGCAAAGTCTTCAGCGGCGAACTCACTTTCAAGTCGAGGCGGCAGCCATAATGCAAAGAGCTCCATTTCCAGCTTCAACTTCAGTCAGCTCCTTGCTGCCGGGCAATTACCATGAGTCGCAGTTAGCAGTTACGATGGGGGCTCCACTGTGGCGGTGGCGTACGGGCTGCTCACTGTACCGCAGATTTAAATCAGCAAAAGAAGATTGGTCGCTGCCGCTGATGCTGCTGCCGTTGCTGCTGGGTTGACAGACAGGCGCACGTTGACAGTGCGTTTGACAGCAGACAAACAGACCATAAAGACGGACGCGGTCTCTTCCTAGCTGTCTCTGTCTCACTTCATCCACTCACTCACTCTTTCTATCTGCCTCTCTCCCTCTCTCTTTCTCAGTCTGCACAGCGCTTGTCCTTTGCCAACTGCTGCTGCTGGTGATATTCAAAGTAATTGCTTGAAAAATGCAATAAAAATGTACGAGCAAAAAATACCAGTGTGATTGAAGCGAGCATGCACGACTGGCGCATGCCCTGTAAAAGGATTAAAAGTCTTAAATATACATACATAATTAGATATATATGATATTGTTGGCTTTTAAATATGTCTAATTATGAGCAAGTTTATTGATTGTGTGATTGATTGATTGAATCAAAGACTCAAATTATTCAAGTAAGGTTGTAAGAACCAAAACTAATCAAATATGAAACGTACTGATTTAACAATATCTATTAAAGTTTACAGGGTTTCAGGTAAGTGTTTGATTGACTGATTGATTGATTGACGGTTTTAAATGATGTATTTTGAGAAATGATTAAGTAAATATTTTAACATTTCACATATATTTTTAATTATATGTATCAAAAATATTATTAATTGCCCGATTGATTGATCGACTGATTGATTGATTGACAAACTAATTTTATTTATAGAAAAATAATTGAGAGAACCAAATTATAACGTAACCTATTTATTTATAAAATATATATAGTGATTGATTTGATTGATTGACTGATTGATGATCACTACAAAGGTTAAACAATAAGAACTGAATAGATGAATAAATACTTTAGGTACTGTAAAAGTTAAACAATAAACTATCATGTCAACAGTGAGTAATTGCTGATTGATTGATAGATTGAGTGATTGACGAACGTCTTACAGCCCAAACCATTCGAGCTGCAAATTTGAACTCTACAAAATGTATCTTTGCATACACATGAATTTCTATAAAAAAAAATATTTTTATTACCTTTTCGTATTCTTATAATGTTATTATTTACATTTCTATTATAAATTTCCTTTATAAAACTTGTAAAATTTCGCATATATAACTTTAACGTCTTTATGAAATTTCCCTGCATATGCTTACGCTACCCTTGAACGCACATTTCAAAACCTACAGGGCATCAAAGAGTTAAAAAGAGAATATAAAAAATAAAAAATAAACAAGCTGACAACTGATGGCAAAAATGGTGGAATCTGGTCGAAGGAACGCCTGAGTATGTGAAAAAGTACAATTGTTATGGTGGCATAAACTATACTCGTAAGTGGACACTGGGACGATCTGAAGCTCTGCTGGCTGTGACTGCCTGAAACTGACAACAGCAAATGGGACGCAGTGATTGGATGCATATCAAAGTAGACAGCGGAAACAATGAAAGGCCAGCCATGGCAGGACAACGAGTAGAGTCGCATATAGAGGGAGAGGTACAATTCTAGAGAGAGAGGTATATATCGGGGCACAATTGCAACAACTTTGTCTGTCTGTCGGCATTTTGGCAACGCCTTTGGGGCCATACGCAAAAGCCCTTTGGCCTACCAAGTCTCATCTCTCACCAATCGGCATTCAGCAAAGACAAAAGAATAGCCGCAGAAAATGCGAAAGATCTGTCACTTGTAGAGCGGGAGAAATACAATGAAGTATGGAGCAGAGAAAAGAAAAATTATTTGAGTTGACTTCAGAAACCTTTACTCGATATCTATAATATCTATATATAACTATGATATAACTATAATTGAGTTTTATTATCTTTCATTCTAAAATTTCATATCCCTCAAATTATACGATTCGGTCATTCACACAGGTCTATTAGAGTTGAAAAAAATATAATACTGAGCTAATTATGATAGCTTCGATTCGGCATCAATTACATAGAGCAATAAGCGATTACGTCAAGCATCAAGCGTTTAGCTGTCCCAGATGAGAGAAGGAAAAGGGTCAAGGACTTTGCTAGGGGTAGGACATATTGGGAGTCTTGACCCAAGCGACGTTTAAATGTAACTCAAAACCGCTGGAGCAAAGCGTCAAATGAAGGCAGACGGTTTACATAAGCGTTGGGCCAAATCGAGCAAACAGCCAATGAACTTACAGCTACAGCTACAAAATATAGCTACAGATACAGATACAGATACAGATACATTTACAGCTACAGATACAGCTACAGCAACGATGCGCAGATACGCAACGGCGGCGCCTGGTTAAATGCTTGCAATTTTATGAGAGTGAAAACTGCGAGTAGGAAACACGATACAATGGCCAACAGTCAAGGACATGCCGCAAATCCTGCACTGCAATACACACACACACACAGAAAGAGAAAGAGAGAGGGAGAGTGCTGCAGACGTTTAGCTAGACAGCTGGACGCTCTGGCTGGTTGAATCACATGGCTGGCTCTCGTTGAGGTCATTGGTGCCAAAAAGTTCAAGCGCACATTTCGCGTATCCGCGCGAAAATATAATCAACTTTCGAGTGAAAGTGAAACAATCAAATGCGTGGGTGGCTGCCACTGCATGGGCTGTGCTGCACTGCGCAGTTCTTTGAAGCCAACTGAGAAGCGATGCAGTGGATCAGAGATGGTACTGACGAGCTGACCTTAAGCATTTGCCGACGGTAAAGTAAATGGAATTTAGAATTAATGCAGTTGAGGTACTATGTATATGATATGGAATTGAAGAGATGGGTTCATAGAACCAGGAATTATAGAATTAATAGATGTACTAGAAATAATGCAGCTTAATTAAAATTCAATCAATAATAAGTTATTATTCTTTATTAATATTAGTAAGATATTAAAGAGAATTGCTGAACTGATATTTTCATTAAAATTAAATAAATGTTTTTTAAAAAATATTGTGAATAATACAGCGAACATTTTTAAATACAAATAATTAAAACTGAATCTATCAAATTTTTTGCATAATTTTTTTTTTTTTTTTTTTTTTTTTTATAAATGGATTTTTAAAGTTTTTTCTATAGCAATTTATTCCCATAGTTTTAATGGTTCAACTTCCACAGAGAAAATTTAAAAATTTTCATTATTAATTAAATAATAACAAATAAAAATTAATATTATTGTTTAAAATATTATAACAAGAAAAAAATTGTATTTTTTTAAATAAAGTTTTTAATAGTTAAATAAATGTTATATTTATATATTACAATTTATAGATTGTGTTATTTGGTTATATTATTAAAAATGCGCTTAAGTATTATACATTAAATTAAACTTTATAAATATTTTAGCGAATAACCAAACTGGACTAAATAACTATTATATAAACCAAAGCTAAAATTGATTCATAACGAAAATTCTTTCATTTTATATAAATATATAAAACCAATATTAATAATAAATAGTAATAATAATAATAAAATATAATAATAATACTAATATATTTTATCTGGAAACAGAAAACCTTCGACTTGAGTTACGAGCGCAGAAGAAGTCCTATAACTGTATAACCTAAATATATATTCTATATTATTTTAAATTTCATATATTAAAAATTATAAATAAAATAAATTGTATATTAAATTAAAATTTGCATTTGTATATAATCATTTTTTAAATATTTAAACTTACTTTAAGTGTTTTAATTTGATTAAAAATATTTCATTAATCAAAGTATTCTTCATCATCTGTATGTCTATCTTATTTTATCTGATGCATATCAGCAGACTCATGTTATTCTCTTTCTTTTTTCTTTACCCAATCAATAGATAAACATAAATCTAAGAAAAAATTAAACTCAAATAAAAAGTCAAAGCAATTAATCTCCTTTTAATAAATATAGTACTATCCACGATCCTTGGCTTTTCTCTTCTCTAAAATCTAGCTGAATATTCGCTTAGATCTTTACTGTTAATGCTCCGCACATTACTTATTGAACACTTTTTAATTAACTCGCCCGCTATACACAGAAGGTAGGGGCATCTCTAATCAAAACTTATTAGGTGCGTGTCCAGCGGGGTCGCCAAGGCGGCCAAACAGCGAGCCATGAATGAAATGTGGATGAATAAGAAGACGACGACGACGCACACACGCGAATGCCAATGGAAGGAGGCCTAGTCATGGAGTGGGACGATGGGACGGACGGGTCAGCGTCTTCAAGGCGACGGTCGCGCGCATGACTCGTAAATAAAATTGTTGCCACAAGCAAGTAAGCAGCAGGCCAGAGCTTGGCAACAGTTGCAGGCTAGCGGAAGCTGCGACCAGTTAAGCCAAGCCAAGCCAAGTCTCGGCTCTGCTTGGACCGCACAACAGTTTTTGCTGCTTGCGGAAGGTTAGGAACGAGGATCCAGCAAACAGAGCTCGCTGCCTCGCTTGCCTTATCAGTGCTGCCAGATCGCAATAAGCGCGCAAGGCTGGCAAAGCTGGCAATGCTGGCACAAGTGCTCTTGCTCCACTTTATAGCCAAGCGGGGGTGTAGCTGCACTTGTGTGTGTGTATGAGTATGTGTATGTGTATGTGTATGTGTATGTGTATGTGTATGTGTGTATGTATGTGTGTGTATGTCTTACACGTGTGCATCGGCTGTTGTGCGTGTTCCATAATATTTAAAAATCGCGAAAAATTGCCCAAGTTAATTGCAAAAAATTTTTTGTTTTTGGTTTTTGTAGCCTTTTGTTGTTGCAGCTACTTTTTTCGCATTGCGTGCTGGATGAGCGCACAGATAAGAAAGAGAGAGAGATCAGTGGAAAAACGGCCTACGAGATGACCAAGAAGAGGGTGAAAAAACTTGGATTAGTGCACTGTACTTATAAGAAATTAAGAATTGTAAAATAATAAGAGGTTTGTTTTATTATAATTTATTTACATATTATTATATATATTTAATTATTGTTTAAATCATTTTAATTGAATTAATTTATTTTTATTACATTAATTAAATTGTCATTTTATTTTTTAAAATTTTTATTATATTAATTTATTTGTTATTTAATTTTTTATTAAATTATTATTTTTTAATTATATTAAATTTATTGTAATTTTATTTGATTTATTAAATTTTAATTTCCTTAAATATAGTTTTCATTATTATTCAGATTTGTGTTTTTTGATAAATTAATATTTTATTTTTAAACTATTATTTATTAATTTGTTTTAATAATGAAATAATATTTTTACTTTTATTTAATTTCTGATTATTGTTTTAGTTATCAAATTATTATAACATTTATTTAATTATTTTGATTTTTAATTATAAATCATTTATTTGTATTAATAAATATAAAATAAATATATTTTCTTTTTATTTAATTATTTAAATTTTTTACTAAATGATGCTTATTAATTTTTATTAATAATTTATTAATTTTTCTTATTTATTAAATATATTTCTTTCAGGTTATTTTGATTTTTTACTAAATTAGACTCAATTAGAATAGAATGGAATTTAGTAGAGTAAAATAAACTAGATTATCATATTATAGAATATACTAGAGTAGAGTAGATTAGCTTAGAGAAAACTAAAATGAAGATAAGTAAAGTCAAGATAAATTGAATAGACTAAGAATATTAAGAATTAAGTATACCAATGTATAGCTATCTCTTTCTTATTATTTATTTCTATACATATGGTGCTACTACAGTTTTTCTCCTCTTCTCTAGTCTATCCTTATATACTCTACTCTATAAATATATGCCTACAAACATAATAAATTTTGTTTCATTCTAACTTCTTTTCATTTCACATTAACAACTAAAATACTATAGACTGCCCTCGCACCTCTACACACATATATCGTATGTATACCAACTCTAAGCTAATTTTCATCTTGAATGGAAAAGAATTTCTGCAGACCCAGCCAAAATCAAATGATATCGCAGTATAGATAATGCACAGCTACCGATCATCGTCATGGGCCAAGTTAATGTTTCTTATGAAAGTCTGGCTAGGCAACCACTGTGGGCATTGACAAGCAACACCACTTCCTGCACCAGACGCCCACACAAAGCAGCAACAGCAGCAACAACACAGTTTCTGGCCACGTTTCGGGGGCTAATAGACATTTTGCCTATTTTAATAAGTGGCTAAAGGCGTGAAATACTCGAAGCTCGAGTCGCGAGGCTCGAGGCTACAAAAGTTGTGGCTGGGGCCCCCAACTATCGCTGTGGCAACTATCAATGGCATGGCCAACAAGGCAGTTGCCACACGTTGCAAGCGCTGCTCAGCTGCTGTTGCTGCTGCTGCTGTTGTTGTTGTTTGCCTGTAAATATGATTTTTGCAGTTTGTTTGTTGTCTTTCCCTTTGTGGCCTCCCTTCACCTGCCCCCAGCCTCTCCGCCCGCTCCACGCTTTGCCAATTTGAGCTGCAGCCAGCCACAAGGTGAGAAATGAGATTTTAATCGGACGTGTCTGATTTCAAATGAGCTTTAATGGGGAACCCATTTAGCAGCATTTACCCACAGACTCCCAGTCTGGCATGGCCTGCTCTGTTCTCTCCTCTTTTTACTTTATTTATATTTATTTTATTTTTATTTATTTTTATTATTTTTTTTTTGCCTCCTTTTTTCTCGCGTTTAGCTTTGGGGCAGTTGGCTGCTGCTGCAGTCGCCTGCTCCTGCTGCTGCCTGCAACATTTTTATTACATTGTTGTGCCACAGCAACTATTTCTAGCGTAGCAAGCTCAAGCTATGTTATTGAAACAAATTATTTCTGAAATGATACATATATATATGATGGAACTCTTAGAAACTATTTTTGAGTGGGTTTTATATGAACATATTTTGTTAATTAAAGCTTATTAATTATTAAAAATTATTTATTTATCTTGTAAATCATTTATAAATCTTTCATCCTTTAATATTTGAGTTAAAATTAAAGAAAAATATTTTTAACATTTTAATATGGAATCAAATATTATTAAACATTTTGACATTGTTTATTTATATGTTTACAATTTTTTCTTATCCGCGATTCTATTTTATAATACAAAGTATATATATCAGGACGACATGTTGACTCTATTTAGCCCTACCCGTCTGCCTGTCCGTATGTTTGAACGCGTCGATATTAGAAACTATAAGAGCTAGACTCTTGAAAATTTGTTTGTAGATCCGCGTATAGTACGAGATGGTCAAGTCTGTTTAATAAATTCGATAGCTATTTTTGTTGTAATGTTATCGATTTTAAGCCTTATCGGAAATACGTTCTAGGAAATAAATTCTTCTGTATATTTGTATTTCATAAAAGCGCAGATCAAACCGGATTCAGAGGATCCCCTAGTCAGGCACATCAGACTATAGTTTTCTTACTTGTTTTCCTATTTATTTTTAAATTATTTTTATCTTTACACAAAAAAAAATATTTTTTTCTTTCTAATTAATATTTTTGTTTTCTTTCTATTTTTTTATACCCTGAGCCCATTGAAAATGGGAAATCAGGGTATAATGGTTTTGTGAAAATGTATGTAACAGGCAGAAGGAGGCGTGCCACACCCCATAAAGTATATATATTCTTGATCAGCGCGACAAGACGAGTCGATATAGCCATGTCCGTCTGTCCGTCTGTCCGTCTGTCCGTCCGTCCGTCCGTCCGTCCGTGTGAACGCTGAGATATTTTTAAGTACGCAACGTAGAGACTTGAAATTTTACATGAATACTCGATAATACCATACGCTGCACAAATTTATAAAATTTTTCCGATAACTCATTCCATTTCGATTTTATGAGCATTTATCGATAATTTTAATGTGTTTTTAAGGCTTGGTTTGTACATCGTTTGAGCTAGAGATTTCAAATTTGCTGTGTAGTTGCGTGTAATGAATACGGAGATAACGTTATCTTTAGATTTTGGATGCCACGCCCCATTCGCCCCCAATAGCCCCCTATTCGTAAAAAGCGCAAATCAAATACTAGAGACTTGTGCTTTGGCACATACACACATATGAATGCCATAAATAAGTTGTTAAAGTTTGATGCACTTAGTCCATCGCTAAGAAAAGTTATTAAACAATTAAGTTTCCATAGTAATGCCCACATTGCAGCCCAAGCGCAGTCGCTGCGTCAACTGCGCAGTTGGCAGAGCGCGCGCTTATGCGTGCGTGCATATGTATGGGTGTATGTGTTGTTTGTATGTGTGCATACAAAATCGTAGAATTATTTGATATTTGGCTCTTCGCAGGGCTCAGGGTATCCCCTAGTCGAGCAGTCTCGACTAGAGCACTCTTACTTGTTTTTTTTTTAAATTAATGATTATTTATCAACATTTAATAATTAAATCAAATTATTTTCCACTTTTTTTATTTATTTTGATATAATGCTAATATATTTTGGGAATAAAGTTACCATTAAAAAGCCATTCTATTGATGTATATTTTTTATTAATTTTTTTTTTTATTTTTTACATTTAGACTGTTTAAAAATACAATTTTTATTTGCCATAGACATCAAATAACCAATTGTCATCACTTTCAAGTTATCTCGTTTCCCATTTCCTTATTCCCTTTATCAGTTACATAGCAGACTGTTTGTCTGAACAGTTTCTCAGTTCATTCCTGGCTCTGCTTACCACAACAGGGACTTCGACTGCGACTGCGACTGCGATTGTGACTACTATGCCATTAAGGACCTAATAATTTTGCGACCTGTGTGCATCGCGATAAACACGCAAAAGTCGACACCTTTTTTTTTTGTTTGTATGCCAATTGCTGCTTCCAGTCCAGATTTGCTGAGCCACCCATATGCTCCAGCTTCAACTGGACCCCCAACACACACAAACACACTCGTTCTGCGCTCCTTTGCCCAGCTGCTTGGTCCCCTTTGGGCTATTTAAGCAAATGATCTGCCAAACACGCAACGAGTAGGCCCTTCCGCTCCAGCTTTTGCTCCTGCTACCAATGCGACTCCCTCTCCTGATCCCATCTGCCGCTGCTTCTCTTACGCCCTCGCCTGTCCATGCACCGCTCTTTAAGCTGGCTTAAAGTGTGAATTGTTTTGTGCCCGAAGCAAAAAAAACTTGGCCAACAGATAAGTGAGGGCCAGCAGTTGCAGGTAGCCAACTTTCAAGCCAGCTGCAAGGCCAGTTTTTGCATACGAAGTGCAGGAGCAGGAGAGTGGGGCAGCTGGGGCAGCGGCTGCTGAACTGGGGGCATGTGGCTAACTGCAGCTGCAATTTTCAACGCGCATTCTTGACGTTTTTTCCCACATTAGCCGCATTGTTTGTGCCAGCAGCAACAGCAGCAGCAGCTACCGGTCTTTGGGCCAACTCCAAAATGCTCTCCATGCAAAACAGCTTGTTAAGCAGCAGCAGCAAGAACAACAACAACAAGAACAACAATAACATTAATGTGGCACATTGTCTGCTCGACTTTCGAGTCGTTTTTTGTTTTGTTGTTTTTGTTTTTATGCTCATTTCTTGTCTTCGCTTATTAGGCAAATAAAGCCACGCATTATTATCATAATCAGCGAGCGAGCAGAGTATCTTTAAGTGTAGGCAGCATATCATTATCAATTATCAGAGCTCTTATCAGCACGTGTGCGAGCGGCTTGAAGAAGAGGGCGTTGATTATGCAAATGCAAAATTTGAAGGTGAGCGCAGGTGAACGATAGTTGAATATACACAAATGAGAGTGGATGCGATATATGATTTCAAATTATGTAAAATGCTGAGAATATTTGGGCAGACAGATAATAAAAATATAAAATATAATATAAATAAAAAAATATATATATAATATTTATAAATTCACAAGATAATATATAAGTATAAGTATAATTATTCGTATATTGGTATATAATATTTTATAATATGTATTTGTAGTTTTAATTTGAAAGAGATCAACACAATTTTTTATAAAACAAATAAAAATAAAATAAATAAATAAATAATTAAAAAAAATATATATTAATAAAAAAATAAATAAATATAAATAAAAATTTATAAATAAATATAAATAAAAATTTATAAAAAATATTAAAAATAAATAAATAAAAAAGAGTTAGAAAAAAAAAATAATAATAAAAAAATAAATAAATATGAATAAAAAATAAATAAATATTAATAAAAAAAATAAATATAAAAAAAATAAAATTAAAAGTTGTAGGAAAAATAGAAATAATAAATAATAATAAAAAAATAATAAATATAAAAAAATAAATTAAAAAGTTATAGGAAAAAAAAGAAATAATAAATAATAATAAAAAAATAAATAAATATGTATAAAAAAATTAATAAATATTAAAAAAAATATATATATTAATAAATAAAAATATATAAATAAATATAAAAAATAAAAATAAATAAAAAAGTTTTAGAAAAAAAAGAAATAATAAATAATAATAAAAAAAAAATATATTATTACAAAAATAAATAAATAGAAATAAAAAAATATATAAGTAAATAAAAAATAAAAATAAAAAAGTTTTAGAAAAAAGTCACATTTTTTTTTTATTTTTAATGTCCGTTTTTCTAAACTAGTCTCAAAAAATAAATAAAAATAAAAATAAATAAATAAATTAGTTCTTGAAAAAAAAATAACACAAAAGTCATTTTTTTTTTTTAATTTCTTAAATTTACTTTTTTTACATACAATTAGTTTACTTAAATTATATTTGAATATAAACTCAATATGGAAAAGAAACCAAGAACAAAATGATAAATACCAACATTAACAAAAATTGTATATAATTTTTATGGTCTCAAGTCTGAAGTATATTACTCCCAGAGCTCTACATAGTCAACTACATAAAAAACATGCCGTCATTTAATGCCCATTGGCCCTACTATTGTATATTTCTGATCACAACAGTATATACACATTTAAAACTATATATTCCACTGCTTATGCAGTTCTATATAGTTCTATATAGTAGTCAATATTCTAGTTTTGTATAGGTGCTTACACAAATCGAATTTATTTCAGCAACACACAAAAAGCACATTACTCATACGCTCCATGTGCCGAGCACTAAAATGCTCATATTTCATGTAAAAATAAATAAAAGAAGAAGAAAACTAACACAAATACACCAAATTCAGCTTATAGCTGAAAATTCAATAAAAATTGGGCAAATTGAAAATCATTCCATTGCCACGCCCACGCCCACGCCCACCTCGCCCAACTGCCTTGAACAGTTGCTCATAAATATTTAAAAATTAATTTCACAATATGCCGTTGCAACATTTTCCTATCCCCAATTCTCCACATTTCCTTTTGCGTTCCGCTTTATTTTGGGAGCTCGCCTTTTCGACCCGCGAGTCATTTTTCAATTTCATACTTAATTTTATGGCATAAATGCCAAAAGTTTTATATACCGAGAGAGAGAGAGAGAGAGAGAGAGAGAGAAAGCAATAGCTTACATAGGATGCCATCATATTTTATGTGTGTGCGTGTGTGTGTGTTCTGTGAAGGTGCTGTAATTACATACCCTATATGTATATAAATAAAAGTCTATATATATGTTTATGTATATGGGCATATGTATATGTGTCTCGGCTGGTTGGGGGTACAGTGTTCACTCGGTTGGCAGACAAGCTGGAAAGCACCTTTCATATGTAACACTCGAGCTGCACAGTTATCGTATTTTATGTGCTCGTCCGGATGTCCTGGGCCCTGTCCTTGTCCTGCACACACACGCACACAGAAAGAGCACACACTCATTCTCTCCACACACACACACACACATGCTGTGCAACATTTTCTGCCATTTGTGCAGTTTTTCATGTTCTCATGTGCAGGATATGAAAATTTTCCAAAGCGCATTTCGCTCGGCATCTTTGTATACACTTACACATACACACACACACACACACACATTGATACATATATGTGTGTGAAGCACATTCAAGTTGGAAAATTGTGCACTTACATTATCATAATGGAAATGGTTTTGACTTGAGCGCCAGAGTTGCCAAATGCGGCATAAGAACGGAAAACTATATTTTAGAAATAGAAATCATATAATAAATGAATTAAAGGAATATGTATAATATATCAAAATAATATACTCATAAAATATTTTTAAAATAATACTCAAATCAATTACTCCACTTATTAATACTTATTAACAATTTTAGTTATATAAATTAATGTAAAAGCTAAAAAATTAAGAAATATAAAAAAAAAATCAATCAAATTGACTCACATTAAATTTAATATAAATCTCTTAATATTCATTCTAAATGATTATTGATCTCATCCGTACATGAACAAGTTTTTTCTTAATATTCATTAGCTAATGAACAATTTCACTATTTTCATTCGTTCAAGAACAACTAGTTCCATTAAACTATTTAACTGTTAGTAATTTAATAACTAAACAGTATATTTAGTTCCTGAGTAAGTTAACTAAACAAGTTCGCGAAATTATTCAACGATTTGAACTTGGATGACTTATTAACTTGAAATATACATATATGTATACATATATATATATATATACAGTTGCTGTTAGCTAAACTACATATGCAAGTGCTGTTAAAGTGATGTTAACTACAGAAATGTTAATTAACATATATATATATATTACGAATATACACGAACTGTTAGAGCACCTACATGTGCAAATGCTGTTAATAAACATTCCTATAACAGCTGAGTGTTAGCTGTGCATGTTGCGTGTATGTTAAGTGTATAACATAAATGCTCAATGTTATACTTCATAGTTAATAATATTATAGTATGGCTGCAAAGCTTTACGCATTCATGACACATATTTTGAAACCTTTATTTTAAATTTGGATGAGTACAACATATTTATATATTTATTATTTTATTTATATTTTTTTTAGTATTGAATTTAGTATTAATTTTTATATATATTTAATTTAGTATTAATTTTTAAATGTATTTAATTTAGTATTAATTTTTATGTATATTTAAATGAATAATTAAGATTTCTAAATTTAAATTTATATTTTTGGAATTTAGTTTTATTCAATTTTTTTTTTGTCTCTACTTTTTATTATTATTATTTTTTATTTATAATTTTTAATATTATTTATGATTTTTTTACATATATTTTTTATTAATATTTTTTTATATAATGTATATAAACATTTTTTTAACAATATTTTTAGATATTTTTGTACTCTTAATTCCTTATCCAATCATATTAATTTTTATTTTCTTACTCTATACTCTCAACTTTATTTTGTAGCTCGACAATCCTGGCGCCAGCAGCCGCTCTGCAACTTGCAATGCTCCATTTTGTGTGTAGGTAAATGCGCGTTAAGCCAAGTCAATGTGTATGCAGCACCCCCTACACAACACGGCCACCCACTAGCACTACCTCTAAACGTCCCCTACACCCACATTGCTGTCTCAGCTCTGCTCCTTTTGTATAGTCCTCGGCATCCATTGTATTCTGATTGTGCGCCTTACGGGCCACACAGCTAGCTATATATATACACACACACACATATATATATACAAGTGTATGTGTGTAGATGGAAAATATTATTTTTCATAAATTTTAAAATATACCATGAGAGGGACCAGGCTAGCCCCCAAAGCCCAGGCGAGAGCCCCTTTGACTGGGCCAAGCTACGCTGCTCTAGCTGCGTCTCACTCGCACATCTATATGTGTGAGAATGTGTGTGTGTGTGTGTGTATATATAAACTGAAGTATACAGATTTGGGAAGCACATATATATAAACACACTCACACACACACACACACGGGAGCAGGCAAAATAGAGGAAAATGTATGCAACATTTTACAATGCAAAAGCCATTTACTTTGGCCGAAGGAAATGGAAAAACCAGAGCGAGCGAAAGCATATGAAAAACTTGTGTAAAGGAAAATGCCAGCAGCAGCTACATATATGTATATATAGACGTGCATGTGTGTGTCTGTGTGTGTGAGAGGCAGTCAACATATGAAAAATGAAAAGTCACAAACGGGGCACAACAACAACAACAACAACAACAAGAAAACGTAAGGTAAAGTAAAGAAGTGGGCAAATGGTAAGAAAAGTTGGGCAGTGCCACGCCTACCCACCCACAATATATATATATATGAAATACATATATGACATTTAGCTCCATTGTATTCGCACACACACACATAGCTGCGCCTTTTTATGTCAATGTAAATAAAAAGAGACAGCAAATGAAATATGTAGAAAGAAAATTTCTAAAAATATATAAAAAAGTTGGACAAATTCTAAAAGTTATAACAGCTTAGCTGCAGCCGCTGCCCCAAACCACCCACACACACACACTCATAAAAAAAGTGATGAAAAAAGAAATAAGGAGAGAGATAGAGACAGAGAGAGAGAGAGAGAGAGAGAGCGCTCTGCATATAGTCAAATGTTGAGCGGTTTTCTTTTCCCTTACTTTTCTTTCGCAAAAATTTTTCAGTAATATTGCTGTCTCACTCTTCGCCACTTTTTCCACTTTTTATGTGTGCATAAAATTCTGTTTGCGATACGATATTTTTAGGGGGCGTTATTCTAAAATGTTTGTTATAAAATGGGTGTGGCATGGTACAGTTCTTAAATTGAATTCAAAAGAGCGGAAACTAGGAAAATGAGGAAAAAATGTGTAGAAATTTGTCAGAAATGAAATTGATAATTATAATAAAATAATTTTAGTGCAGCGATGATAAATGATTGTAGAATTTTCAATATCTACGTAAAATTACCAGAAACGAAGAGACTGGAAAAAAGTGAAGTTTTAAGCTATAAAATCTCAAAACTAAGAAAGAAGTTATAATAATATATATTTAACGATTCTCTAATCTATATTAATAAATTTGTTTAAAAGAATGTAAACTAAAATTTACCTTATATTGATCAGACTTAAAGAGACTAATTATACCCTGAGCCCATTGAAAATGGGAAATCAGGGTATAATGGTTTTGTTAAATGTATGTAACAGGCAGAAGGAGGCGTGTCAGACCCCACAAAGTATATATATTCTTGATCAGGGCGACGAGCTGAGTCGATTTAGCCCTGTCCGTCTATCTGTCTGTCCGTCTGTCCGTCCGTCCGTCCGTCCGTCCGTCCGTCCGTCCGTCTGTCCGTATGTTTGAACGCGTCGATCTTAGAACGTAGACGAGCTAGACAGCTGAAATTTTTTTTGTTGGTCCGTGTATAGCACGCGCAGGTCAAGTTTGCTTCGTATGAACGATAACTATTTTTGTTGTAATGTTATCGATTTTAATGCTTATCGAAAATAAGTTTTTAAGGTGTAGTTTGTACATTGTTTGAGCTAGAGACTACAAATTTGCTGTGTAGGTGCGTGTAATGAATATGGAGATTACGTAATGTTTTGATTTTGGATGCCACGCCCCATTCGCCCCCAATAGTCCCCTATTTGTAAAAAGCGTAAATCAAATACTAGAGACTTGTGCTTTGGCAAATACACACATATAAATGCCATTAATAAGTTGTGAAAGTTTTATGCAGTTAGTCAATCGCTAAGAAAAGTTATTAAGCAGTTAAGTCGCTGCGTCGACTGCGCAGTTGGCAGAGCGCGCGCCTATGCGTGCGTACATATGTATGTATGCGTGTGTATATGTTGTTTTTATGCATGCTTAAAAAGAGCATAGAATGATATGATATTTGGCTGACAGGGCTCAGGGTATCTCCTAGTCGAGCAGTCTCGACTAGAGCACTCTTACTTGTTTTTAAGTAGTATTCATTTAATGATGCAAAGTGAGCTTTAGAAAATATTCTTTTATATTTATACTCTGTTCCCAGAGAGAAAAGAGTATATTGGTTTTGGACACTATCCGTCTTGCTATTTGTCCGCTGGATTTGATCTACTAAAATTTATATAATTTTGTCGTGTGGCCTAGATTAAAATTGTTTTTTTTTTTTTTTTCGTTTATTTTTTATTACTGACTAGAAGTCATTATATGCAGTGTGGTCATTTGCATGGCATCGATACGAACACTTAAAGAACTTCCTATTGCTAAAATACAAAATAGGAACAGAGTATCACGCAATCGGCTACATCCGGTAGAAAAGCTCTTACTTGTTTTCTACAGATTTCAAAAAGAAGCTTTAAAACAATAAATATGAATTAAGAGAACTTATCTAAATATATTAAAAAATAATTCTAAAAATAATATTATTGTTTTAAAGTATGATAAGAAATTACAGTCGTTATAATAGCAATAACATTATTTTATTATTAACTAGTTAATAACAAAAATATGGGTAAAAAAAATTCAAATTATATCAAAAGACATTTGTTCTTTGCTAATATTAAAATATAAATGAATAAAAAAAATATTATAAATATATAAAAAAATGTAAAACTTTGTTGATGCCATAAAAATAAAATTATTATTTAATAAAATATAAAATATGAAAACAAATATATATATAAGCTTATATATTTATAAGCTAAAAAGCTAAGTAAATACTAAAAAAAATGTTATTAAAAATAAATACTTATACATAAATTTATTTCATTAAGGAACTTCAAGCGCTAGTTTTAACAAGTTTCTTTTAAAGATAATAAAAAACTTTGATTCTCTTAATGCTTTTCACATTAACTAAATCTTAATCCGACCCAAAACTAAGTTTAACCCACAAGTTGTGCCAACTATTTTGTCTGCTTAAATATCGAATAGAAAAACAAACTAAAATCCCAATCGATTAGTTAATTTAAGAGAGAAAGAGAGAGAGAGACTTAGAGAGAGAGAGAGAGAGAGAAAGAGAATGTAGAAGGCAGGTAAAGCGGGGGCACAAGTGAGAAAAGACTTAAATGCTCAAGTGCTTAATGCAGAGCGAAAGCCAAAGCAAAACAGTTACAATTTTGGCAGCGAAACTAAAAATAAACACAAACACACACACAGAAGCAGGCAGACAGACAGACAGACAGACAGACAGAGCGAGAGATATATGGACGAAGGCAGGACAATGACAAGCCAAAAACAAAAACAAAATAAAGCAACAAGAACAAGAACAAGAAGAAGAGGCAGCAGCAGCAGCAAATGATTTTCGCTAATCAATGAAATTAAAGCTCAAGATGAAATTACAGCAAAAATTTATATGAGAGCGAAGAGCTTTAACGGGGGTTAACGGCGAAGAGCGACAATGTTAAATGGTTAAAATAGTTGCACGAGACGTCGCCGCCGTCGCTGTCGTCGCTGCCGCTGCCGCTGCCGCTGCCAAGGCAACTTTAATGAACGGAAATTAGCAAAGCAAAGCAAAAGGTAAGGCCAAAAAAAAAAAGAACTAACTGTCGAAGATGCTACGCGATGGCGCGGCGAATTGGCTGCTGAAGCTGCTGCTGCCGCTGCCGCTGTTGACGGCGAAGAGAGTGAGACAGAGAGAGAGAGCGCGCGTTAAGCACATGCGCGCTATGAGCGACAAGCGCCAATGCTATTGGCTGCCACACAGCTCTGTCTCTGCGCGAGTGTGTGTGCGTGTATGAGAGAGCGAGCATTTCCCCAGTTGCGGCTGATGCTGCTGCTGTTCAAGCATAAACAAACCATTTTGAATAAAATCAGCAGCTTTGTTGCAGTCCCCCAAGTGTGTGTGTGTGTGAGTGTGTGTGTGAGTGTGGAACGCAAGTGCAGCGCAGGCAAAAGTTGATTGCTTTGGCTGCCTTTGTCTGCATTTCTCAGTTGCAACGCAGCAATACGCAAAGTCGCCGCGACGCGCGCTTTTTGTTACTCGCTGTGCGTGTATGAGTGTGTGTGTGTGTGTGTGTGTGACGACAGCATTGAAATCTGACGCTGCTGCGTCGTCGTTGTCGTCGTCGTCCTCTGCGCTGTAATTATTTTAATTTATGCGTTTTGTCGCTTTTTACGCTCAGCCGCTGCGGCTGCCATTGGCTTCTGCTGTCACTACGGCTACTGCTGCTGCTGTGGCTGCTACTGCGACTGCTTCTTCTTTATATTGTTTGTTGTCTTTTTTTTTTTTTTTTGTTCGAGTTGACATTCACATTTTGACAGGCAGCGAATAATTCGCGGTTCTGCATCGCCAATTCGCCTTGTCAATTCTTTGTTGGATTTTGTCTTTGACTCCAGTTGAAGTTGGAGCCTTTTTTCTTGCGGCTTTTGATTTCGCATTGCCAAGTGACAATTTTTCTTTATTGTCACACAGATACGCACATACACACATGCATGCATGCATTTGCAATATGGGGCGTATACGTAATATTTGTAAACTGCACTCATGCCGTCGGCAAAAATGTGTAAAATTGTTTAAAGCTCCTAATTTATTTACAATTGAAGTGTATATTAAATTCTTTTTAATGATAAATTCGATCAAGCAAAACATTTAGAAAATTAAAAACAGAGTGCATTCATATATGTTTTGTTTAAATAATTAAATAAATTTATTTATAAATTTAAAACTCAATTTTAAATAAATTAAATGTAACAAATCTTTAAGATTATTGATTATTAATAAATGAAATAATCACACAAAAGTAGAATATGTAGCAGCCCCTGCATAAAATTAAACATAAATAAAAATTAATTTAATTTAGAAATCATTTTATTTTTGTAAAAAACAAAAATAAAAACTGAAAAAACTTTGAATGAATTTAAATTTTAAAATAATAAATAAAAATAATGACTAAAAAATATAAAAAGAAAATTCTTACATATTAAAAAATTAAAAATTAAATCTTAAAAATCTGTGAATGAATTTAAATTTTAAAACAATAAATAAAAATATTGACTAAAAAATATAAAAAGAAAATTCTTACATATTTTTTAATAATTATTAAGCCATTTTTATTGTATATTATTTATTTCGATCAAATTGATATGACTTTAAAAGTAAATATTTCTTTCTTATTTAAAATCAAATGTTTCAATGAAGAAAGATGAATAAGATGGATAATTTAGATCATACATATGTACATAGTATACATATATATATATAATGATAAAGCCTAGATAGACACATTTAAATTCATTTAAATATTTTAAAGTTACTTTTCTACATTTTCTAAATATATATATATTTGATACATGTGAAAATGAATTATTTTAATATCGGCTGTTTAGCCAACTTAATTTCTTATTCTAAATATGAAAATTTGTCTTTTCTATTAAGACTCATAGAACACTACAAATCAACTTAGCTCCCCAATGCCTCCTTTTTGTGCTCCTCTCCCCACATCCAACCAAAAGCGCTCAATTCACACATACACAGAAACACACACATATAAATCTGATAAGAACCACCCGCCCACACACACACACACACACAGTGGGGCCACCCACACAATACACGCTTTTGATTTTAAAACCTCGTGCGCGCAGAAACGTGCAGAAAAAAACAAGTAAGAGTGCTCTAGTCGAGACTGCTCGACTAGGGGATACCCTGAGCCCTGTGAAGAGCCAAATATCAAATCATTCTACGCATCTTTTATGCATGCATATAAACAACACATACACACATACATATGCACGCACGCATAAGCGCGCGCTCTGCCAACTGCGCAGTTGACGCAGCGACTGCGCTTGGGCTGCAATGTGAGCATTACTATGAGAATTTAATTGTTTAATAACTTTTCTTAGCGATGGACTAAGTAAATCAAACTTTTACAACTTATTAATGACATTCATATGTGTGTATGTGCCAAAGCACAAGTCTCTAGTATTTGATTTGCGCTTTTTACAAATAGAGGGCTATTGTGGCCGAATGGGGCGTGGCATCCAAAATCTAAAGATAACGTTATCTCCGTATTCATTACACGCAACTACAAAACAAATTTGAAGTCTCTAGCTCAAACGATGTACAAACCACGCCTTAAAAACACTTTAAAATTATCGATAAATGTTCATAAAATCGAAATGGAATGAGTTATCGGAAAAATTTTATAAACTTGTGCAGCGTATGGTATTATCGAGTATTCATGTAAAATTTCAAGTCTCTACGTTGCGTACTTACAAATATCTCAGCGTTCACACGGACGGACAGACGGACAGACGGACAGACGGACAGACGGACGGACGGACGGACGGACGGACGGACAGACGGACAGGGCTATATCGACTCGTCTTGTCGCGCTGATCAAGAATATATATACTTTATGGGGTGTGGCACGCCTCCTTCTGCCTGTTACATACATTTTCACAAAACCATTATACCCTGATTTCCCATTTTCAATGGGCTCAGGGTATAAAAACGCTGCGGCCAACTCCCTGAACGACAGCGAATTTCCAAGTCCAAGTCCAAGTCGGCGACGCCAACGTCGCAGTCGCCGTCGCAGTCAGCGTCGACGTTGCGCCCTCCCCACAGAGCCACCTGCTGGCAATACAATGCACTCACACACACACACACACACAGACACATGGTTAGCCGAAAGCTCTCACACTCACACACATGCGTGCAGCTGCTGCGCTGCCCCCAACATCTTCCACTCTTTGTGTGTATGTGCGTTTATTTTTTTTGCGCGCGCTTGACAATTCGACGTCGACGTTGTTGTTCCTTCGTTGGTTTTTTTTTTCTAACTGTTTTTTTTTTTTTGCTCATATCTTGTGGCGTTTTTTTAAGTCAGTCGTTTGTCGGAAGTCAATCAAAAAGCGTGTCTCGCTCACACAAGCTCCACACACAGGGCGTGAAAAGCAGCAGCAGTAGCAGCAACAGCAACAGCAAAAGCAACAGCAACAACAACAACAACTGCAGTAGCAGCAGCAGTCAGCAGTAGTCGCTGCGACGTCGTCGCCATTGCAATTAAATTTAACCCGAAAAAAAAAACAACAACAACAACCAACAATTAAATTAAATATCGAATTCGAATTCGAAAGGTGCGGCTAAAAGTGATCTGTCAGCGAGTGTAAGTGAATGCTGCTATATATGTATTTGTGACTGTGTGTGTGTGTCTCAGTGTATGTCTGTGTGTATGTGTTACGCCTTCGTCTTTGTTTGCTGATCTTTTAATAGATCTTTTCTTCGATTTGGGCTCTTATTGACATTTTCTCAGCTTGTCTCACTCACTTATTACCGTTAATGATCCTTGGCTGTGTGTGTGGGTGTGTGTAAAAACGGATTGAGTGACAAGTGCTTCAAGATATCCTTATCTTAATCCTAATCAAATAGACCTTGAAAAAAAGTTTAGAGCTTACGAAAAAATTACATTTAAACTTATATAAAATATAAATTCTTTTAAATTACTTAAAAAAGTATTATATAAATTAATAAATTTCTAATTCAATTCTTTTGAGCTAATCAAAGAATCTTTAAAGTAAAACTGCTTGAAAAGCTTGTTTCTCTAAAAAATTTTAGTAATTCCACTGGACATTAGTATATTTCAAGTTCATAACAGTCGCATTAAAATATTTAATATTTTCATTCTAATTCCTCTTAAGTTACTTTTCAAATTACACTAAAAAGTGTAAAAATTACTCAAATTATTTTTTTTCTAATTTTTTCTAAGCTACTTTTCAAATTTCACTTAAAAGTGTAAAAGTTACTCAATTTTTTTCTTATTTTGTACAAATTTAACTATTCAGATTAAAAAAGCAATAACATTTAAATTGGTCTGAAATTAAAAATTATTATTATTTAATTTATTAATTATCATTTAATATTATAATTTCAACTATAAACTATCAAAAATTACAAGTAATTAGAACTCATTGGACTCAAGCCTTTAAACTATGTCGTACAATCGTTCTACCAAATGCCATAGGAAGTTATTTAAACAAAAAAATTTTAATTCCTAATCATAGATATTTATTTTAAAATATTTATTTATTATAAGAAATCCATTTACGGACAATTTTTAAATATATAAAATTTTCTATATATTTAAAAACAAATTTTTAATTCCAAATCATAGATATTTATTTTTAAATATTTATTTATTATTAAAAATCCATTTACGAACAATTTTTAAATATATAAAAATTTTGTATATATCAAAAAAAAATTTCAATTCCTAATCATAGATATTTATTTTTAAATATTTATTTATTATTAGAAATCCATTTACGGACAATTTCTAAATATTTACCATAATTTTAAAATATTTTATTTAAATGAATTATTAATTAATTAATTATATTATAATTACTTATGTTATTATTATTTATATTATAATTATTTATATACAAATAAAATAGGAATTAAAAGGAAAAATATTTCTAAAATGATTTCTTTTATTTTTGAATAAAACAAGTATTATTATTCTCTTTTAAAATGTTCAATCCATATCAAATTATTGCTCTTAATATTACTTAATACTTACTTAAAAATAAGCAATTTTTGACATTTTTAGCAGTTTATTTAAATTTATAAGTTTAGCAAATGTTCCAACTACAACTACTAGAAAGATATACTACAATATTCTATAAATGCTGAAATCTTTAAAACCTAAAGCTCTTATGTCAAATTTGCCTAAAACATCGTTTATTAGACATGTTTTTATTGATATTTTTATCTATTCGTCATTTTTGCTATACAAAGAAATAGATTATACTTAAATTTATAATTTAATTGTACTTAAATTTCTTATCTAATGCAATCATAATAAGATATACATATTTCAGATATGTATATCTTATTACTCAGCTTCAAAATTACCGTCCATTTCAATATCTTATTATATAATAAGTTATGTATAAATTTTTCGCCTTCTTCAATATCACATGCCTTGATAAACAATTTAATTTCAAAATCTAGTTAGTATAAACGTCATATTAATCATCAATCATGCGTCAATCAGAGTTGTAAAATTTAAAAATTCTGCACTATCTTTACAACATGCATAAATAATATGATGAAAACATTGGTTAGTTAAACAACAACGGCAACAAATTGTGTTTAATTTTAAAACAAGATAAACTACAGCAAAAATATCGAACGAGGAAACTAAAAATAAACGCAACTTATCTAAACTGAGCTGAGAAATCAGGTGAATGAGGCAGAAACATGAAACAAATGCCACAATTGAGAACATAAATAAAGAAATAAAACAACAAAGCAATGCGAAATAATTTTTATTAACAATTATTGAGCAGACGGCAAAAGAGAGAGAGTCGGAGAGGGAGAGAGAGATAGTGAGAGAGTGCAACAAGTCGGTGGCCTTTGAAGTGCAACGGCGGCTTCTTTAACATCGAATGCGAGAGACTTCAACAATTGCTTGCTGACATGCAAAGTACATAATGTTGTCGAAGTACCCACCTGGCCGACACGCCCCCTGCCAGCGCCCCTCTATCACCTGCCCCTCTCCGATCTGAATTGATTGATAACAATCAAAAGAAATAAGTTATGGGTCCATTCGAGCGGGCACTTTGCCAAAGAGCGCAATTTGCGCTGTCGATTGATTTGTTTACAAGTGCCATTAATGTTACTGCCCCGCCCCCCCCCCTCTCACCTGCCTCACCTCTCCGGCAACAGGTGTATGTAAATGCCTCCCTTTGCTCCGTTTCCGAACAGCATTTCCATAGACAACTCGATCGAAACGCATTGCACTCTATGCCTTATCTAATCAGAGCGACTGTGTTTGAATACACTGGGAGAAAAAGTCTAAGCTCAAGTTTCTTAAAAGCAAACTAATTCAATTTTGTCTTAAATATGTCATTTTTTTTTTATAAAACTTTAAATTTATATATATATTTTTTAAATTATAAAAAGTTTTTCTTGTAAGAGAACATATAAAAAATTTAAATTATATTTCATTAGCAAAAAAAATGCAATTAAAAATTGTATATTTTTTTTAATCAAACAATGTTTTTCTTTTATATTTCATTAATTTATATTAATTTTTCTTAATTTTAATTATTTAAAAAATTTTTTTTAAATAAAACAAATTACAACTTAAGTTTTACCTTTAAAATTAAAAAAAATATATATAAATTATAGTATAGAAATTATTTTTATGTTAATTTTTAATCTTGAAATATATATTTTTTTAAACTTAACTTTAAAATTAAAATATATTTCAATTTTTGAAGTTATTAATAGTATATAAAAGTTTTTTTTATATATTTGTTTTTAATATTATTATTATATAGAACATGGTATTTATATATATTAAAAAATTTTAACTATTAATTTTTAATCTAAAAAAAAACTAAACTTTTTATGTATATTTTCAATTCTAATTGCATTTCTCACCCATTTCTAAAGATCACCCACATTTTTCTTCAAGTGCATAATTCATATAGTTCTGCTAGTTCTGCTGGGGTCTACGATCTTTTCTTACCTTTCGGCCTCTGCGTTTTGATCGTCGCAACGTCCAATAGTGAAACATCAATTGTTGCTGTAGTTTAATTTTCCGATTCCTTTGATTTCAACGCCAGACTAAAGATAGAGAGAGAGCTATATACATATATAGCATACATATGTATTTTTCCCTCTCCCTCTCCCTCTCTCTATCTCTCTCCATTGCACTACACTCTTATCGTTGCGACTTCAATTTGTTTTCAATTTACAACAATTTGGTTTTTAAGTATTTGTAAATATGATTTGTCACTTTACGTTGTTTGCATAATATAAAATGTCGAATGTATTAGTATTTCTGTTCTCAGGTTTTTTTCCTATTAATTTTATTTTGTTGTTATATTTGCTTGTATTTATGTACGATACGCGGCGCACTTGTTTAATTTATTGAACTGTTTAGCCATTGATTGCAAAGGGGTTAAAATATTCTCGGAAATTTATAGGGAAATACATTTTATATAAATATTAGATAGGGTGAAGTAAATTAAATATAAATAAATTATTATATCAGTAAAATATTTAAATAAAATTTAGGAATGATTTTTATATCTTTTTTGTCATTTGTTTAAACTTTAATTTATAGGCATATTTGTTTTTTAATCAATAAAAACGAATTAAGTTTTTATGGTTAATTTCCTATGCCTGCCATATATATATTAATATATATACAGATGTATAGTGAATAGCCACTTGCTGATAATATTTATGACATTATTGAAGAGCATTTTCTGTCGGTCTAGGTCTGTGCAAACTTCCGTTCGACAATTTCCTAGTAAAGGGCAATAATGAATACCATTTATAAGTGCGACTGCAGTGGAAGTTACTCATTCACTAATCACTATTCACATTCGCATTCACATTCACAGTCACATTCGCATAGTGGGTCACGTGCAATGCAACGGGTGCTTAAAGATTGCTCGATCGAGACGTTTTAGCTGGTCAGTTACATTGGATTGGAATCGCATTTTAGGGGCGACACGGCAAGTGTTTCGACAGCAAATCAATTACTTTTCTTATCATGACACTAAAATCGCCAGAACACAAATGATAGAGTAGAGCGCTACAAGTGCACGTAGGAATAGAGAGAGAGAGAGAGAGAGAGAGAGTGAGAGAGAGAGAGAGAGAGAGAGAGGGAAGCAGACACCTGCACTTGAAGAAAAAAGTATAGATGTGGTAATTAAATCAGATAGAAACTTTGCCAAAATAAATTTTATGTTTATGCGGAGAAATTGAGAGAGAGAGAGAGAGAGAGAGAGAGAGAGAGAGAGAAAGAGCGAAGGACAAACATATATAGAGAGATATACATATATAGGAAGAAAGATATATAAAAAGATATCTATAGATTGAAAGAGAGAAAAGGATAGAGACATAGAGACAAAAACAGCAATACAGAGCGAGAGAGAGAGAGAGAGAGAGGGAGAGAGATAGAGATTGAAAGGAATAGACCCATAGAGACCAAAACAGTAATATAGTGAGAGAGAGAAATTAAGAATGAAGAATATAGAAAACTAGAGATAGAATACTTGAAGGACAGACAAAGAACGAATGAGAAAAGGCAGAATGAAAAAAACTATACAAGAGAGAGGGAGAAATTTGAGAATCGAATAAAAAGAGATGGAATGAAAGTGGCATGGAGTATGAAAGAAAATTATAGAGTGTGAGAAACAAGTCAGAAAATTAGCGAAAATATATAGAAGATAGTGAATTACAGACTATATGGGAATGAGAGAAAGAGAGACAGACAAAGAATGATAGAGAGAAAGAAAGAGAGAGAGAGAGAGAGAGAGAGAGAGAGAGAGAGAGAGAGAGAGAGAGAGAGATAGAAAGAGAGAGAGAGAGAGAGAGAGAGAGAGAGAGAGAGAGAGAGAGAGAAAGAAAGAGAGAGAGAGACAGACTGAGTACGAGAAAGAGAGAGAGAGAGACAGACAGAGTACGAGAAAGAGAGAGAGAGACAGACAGAGTACGAGAAAGAGAAATATTGAGAGAGATATAGTAAATGTAACAATCAACATCTACGTATTCGTAATAGAGGTACTAAGCTTCCATTATCAAAAATTTCCTATGCTGATTTTAGGCACATTAACTTAGACATATCTAAAGCCGTATGCAAATCAATTTCATTTTCACTTTCAAACAACTTTAATTCCCAGCTCATTCAAACAATTTATCGAACAGTCGAGGCATTTCAAATATTTATAAATGAAAACATGTTCCAGATCTCCACACAAGTTTTCGCTGAGTGTAGTTGTTAACAGGAGGGTTGCAACTGTTTTTAATAACAACATTTTAAAAAGCACTTAACAGCAAATTAAGCTTTCAGCAAGCAACTGACAATGCCAGCAGCAGAAGCAGCAAAAAGAAGACATTTTTAATTATCAACCATTTACAGGCAACAGCAACGGCAGCAGCAACAACAACAACAGCAACAAAAATTGCCATGGAAAAAATTGCTGCTGGTGCATGGGTCAATATCATAATCTGAGGCAGCAACAAGTTGTGGCAGACGGCAAGGCAAGGCGCAGGGGCAGGCAACGGGCGTCATAAATCAAAGCGACGCAATTTGCTGCCTGACGAACTGCAACGGCAGCAGCGCAGGCAACAACTATGCCATTATTGCTGGCAACACTTGGTCAGCAACAGCTGCAGGCACAACAGCAGCAGCAATCACAGCAGCAGCACCAGCACCAGCAGCAGCAACAGCAACAGCATCAGCTAAATAATTCCCATCGTCCAACGGCAGCAGCAGCAGCGGCAGCAATGTTGTTGCTGGAGACAGCAGCAGCAAAGACAACGTCAGCAGTAACTGCAACAGCAACAGCAACGGCAACACACACGCCAATCATTGCTGCACTTGCAACAACTCCATTGCCAACAACAACAACAGCAACAACAACAGGTGTTAATGTTCAAATTACTGCCAAAGGCGTTGCTCGCTACGAGTCTTCAGTCAATGATCAACTGCCAGCAGCCGCAAATGTGGCCGCATCTGTTAATTATGCCGCTTACGTAGCCCATTTGAATGGCCTAAAACACGGCAGCAACAGCAGCAGCATAAGCAACAACATCAGCCAAAGTCCACCTCCTTACGAGAGCAGCCTGCTCCCACGCCAGCCTCACATTCAAGTCAAGCAGGAGTTCATGGAACCAACGGAGCACATGGAGCATCCCACCGGAATGAGTCACATAAATGGCAACAATTCCAACACTAACAACAACAATAACAACAACATAAACGGCAACAATAAGCAAACAGGTGAGTAACTTTCAGAATATTAAGCTCTAAATGGGTGGGAATTATAAGTATGAATCGATTAAAAAGAATGAAAATTATTATAAAATTAATTTAAAATTATATATAAGAAAAATGAAGAAATTTGACTTTTCATAATTAATTCCAAATCAAGTGTTCCCTCTATTGATTTCTTACAACCGAAAATTGAAGTGCTTTGCTAGCTAACTAGAACTAGTCGCACTCCCACTATAACTGTTATTTCCCTTGCCGGACACAATCAAATAACATACATATGTAGTTAAAAAGCCGTTAAGTGAAAAACGAGGTATTTACAATGTGCTAACAACAACAGTTTGCCATTTTTCATGGCCTTAAACCCTTTTCGACGAGTGGCCCGCGCGCCTTATGCCTCGTGCCAAAAACGCATGCTTATGAGATTTCTCAATTTTTTATGCGTTTAAACAGATTTCATTTTTTTATTGGGCCGTTACCCTTAAAGAAAAAAAAAAACATATATATATATATATATAAAGGCAAAAGGTCGACGTCATCATCTTGATAGAGCCAAAAAGATGTGACACAAGGGACACCAAGACCAAGAAGCTGGCTAATATTGCGAAAAAGGACTGGCAAGGACTCGCCGCCAGACAGACACGAGTGCCAAACATTTATGAAGATTGAAAGGGTTGTCAAACACTTCATCCATCTTAACCGCGACCCAAGACATAAAAAAAGGGGCTGCGTAGAAAGCAAGGGAAAAGAAGAAATAGTGAAAAGGGTGCAACGAATTGTCCTGTTGCTCGAAGGGGGCAAAAACATCTTGTTTTCTTTCGATTATTGAAATTGTCGGCAATGCCCTTTCGATGAGCTAACTCCATCTCTCTTGCGCTCTATGTCTCTGAAGAGCTCTAAATTGTTTTGCACGCACACGTGACCTCAATTGTATTTAAAAACCAATACCCCCTCTCAGTCTCTCTCTCTCTCTCCTCTCTTTCGTACTATTTAAATAAGCTTCATTAGCGTAAACTCTTGAACCACATTCATCTTCATATTCAAATCCATTTCCTCTACAATAGCAGTAGGAAATGCGTTACTAACATGCAAAACCTAAAAACATCTTAAAGTGAACCAATTATATGAAAGAAAAAAGTATATTTAATGTAAAACAATGTTGTAAAATACCCAAAAAAAAAAATATATAAACGTAAAGATTGGAAGTAGCAGACAAAGTGAAGAGTTAGAGCCAACACGCGACCGGAAATTGCGAGCAATTTAACCAAATAAAACTTGACCGAAACATTTTTACCCATTGTAAAATGAGTGTGGGAAAAGGCAGAGCACACTTTATGAGTAAGTTTGTAACAGGTGTATGGAAGAGTTAGGTACGTAGATAGAATACTAGATATATAGGAAAATTATATATGAAGGAATAAACAGATATAAATATGGAAATAGATGAATTAAAAGATACGATAGGAAAGGAGAAAAACTCTGGTAAATATGTAAATATATATTATTGATAATTTATAAAAATTCGTGAAAATCAAAAAAATGTTCGAAAGAGAATTAACTTCTTTATATATATATATATATAAGTATACTCAGAATGGATATATAGATATAGATCATATTCCATTTTCTTAATATAAACTCTACTTTATATATAAAACTATTACATATTTAGTTTCTTTTTATTCTTTAAAAAATATCTTTTACAAAGTATCTGTTAGTCAGTCAATTTCTTCTTCGTCTCTTAACTTGTCTATTGTTAATTTCGTTTCGTTTTTTTTTTTTTTTTTTTGCTATTTTCATTTGTCTCAATGGCGCATTATGAACAGCTACTAACTTGGCCATTACGTGCCTATCTCCCCTCCTCACCTGCTGTTACCCTCTATAATAATTTACCTTAAATGTGCAGCTAGTTGCATGTACAAATAACACTATATGACGTCCTGCTGCAGTACCCAAACTTGGCGCTTCCAGCTCTCAGCTCTCAGCTTTCTCAGGTGGTCAAACGAAATGTCTTTCTGTTCGCTTAGCCATGGGAACCAGCGATGAGGAATGATGGCGCCTAGTTGCCAGATGATTTTCAAGAAATGCAACAACAAAGATAAAACAATACAGACAGCATTGAAAGATATAGATAGATTTAGCAAGAGCTTCACTGAATGACCTAGACATATGTATATAAATTATAGTATATAAAGTTATAGTTATACAGATATAGATTTGAATATCTCAAGCAACAGATCGAATACTCCTATGGAAAAATTATGAATACATATAACAATAGAGCATGGGACATTGGCATATTTAGTGATGCAAATGTGAGATAAATATTTAAATATAGATACAGATACTAAAAAGATGGCAGTTGCATGTATAGATACGAATATAGATACATGTGCAGATAATGGAGCACAGAGATAAAAATATAGAGAAAGATGAAAAAAAGACAAAAATAGATAGATTCATATACATATACAAATATAGAGACAAACGAAGATACAACTAAAGATACAGATGCAGAGTCACATATAGATACAGATACTGGTGCAGATACAAAGGAGATTCAAGCATAGATATAGGTCAAAATATAGATAGATTTAAACAAAAAGAGATTCAACTTAATATACAGATGCAGAGACAAATATAAATACAGATACTAGTTCATTTAAAACAGATAAATATGTTAATATAGATACAACAGGTGCATCTCTAGCTAAAGATACAGATACAGATGTAGAGTATTATTTACATTTTATTTCATTAAATTGTAAATATCTAAAGAAATACTATTTATACTATATATCTATTATCCATTATGCAATTCTTCGTATATTAATTATAAATTATCCAAGGCTTAGTACAACCATTATCTAACTACTTACTAAAGTAATTAGAAGAACCCATATCAATTATATAAAAACAAGTGCGCTCTAAAACCGGAAACTCCAAAACAAAATTTGAATGCACCACATCCTAAGGGGAAATGGTAAATGGAAAATGGAAAATTGTAAAAGGAAAATGCGGAACGACAAAAGGAAACGGCGTCAAACTCAACGAAAACGTCAGAAAAAACCAACAACATTTCATTTAAAGATCTACGAAACCACAAAAAAAAGATCAAGCCAGCTGCCAGCTGAAGAAGAAGAAGAAGCAGCAGAAAAGATGCTCGCGATCGCCGCATGAATGAAAATAATTATGATAATTGCAACGACTGCTGCCGCTGCTTCTGCTGCTGCCGCTGCTGTATAGTGGGCAAACTAATTGTAGGCTCGGGTTCGAACCGCAGATCGAGTCGACAACAGCAACTGAAGAAGTTTCGTTTGATGGATAGAAATCGTGTAGGGAAAAACTCAATAAATCCATTGTTGCGCTTAATTATTGTCGAAATTCAAATCGAGTTACCTGTACAGGTACCTGTAACCCCCTTCACACAACATGTTTGTTTCTCCTACCTGTTTTTTTTTCTGCTTTTTCTTCTTCTTCTTCTCTCTTCTAAAAGATCATTTATCTTCGTGCGATGCGCAAAATTTGAATGCATCCGTCAGATACAATTGGAACTGAATACTACAGACCGGTGGCTGGAGGCTGCAGTCTGGAGCTGAGCTACTTCTCTCTGATCTCTCTATAAATGTATTTTGGATCTGCATTTTTATTTATTTTTCTCGTTTCTGAATGCAGCGCGTATAAAAAATGAGTTTGAGCGTGTGGAAATTAGATCCTATTTGGCGCAGCGTGTGATTAGCAGCGAGTTCCTTTGATCAACCGATAGGCTACCATTATTATTACTTGTTGTTGTTCTTGTTGTTGTTGTTGCTGCTGCTGCTGATGATGATGTGCTGAGGCTGGTTTTGATTTATATATTCAATCATCTGGCTGCCGCTCTGCAGCCCGTTCTGCTCGCAATTAAATTCAAATCAAACATTTATTTAAATTTTATGCATCGGTTGGTGGTTGATTGCGACGCATTTCAATTACGAGCCCCAAAGTGAGCAGGGATCAGAGGGAGATGGAGAGAGAGAAGTGGAGAGATTGATCACAAGAGATCGTAGCTGAAACTGAATAGTATGGAAATTTTCCACTATGATCTATAACATTTGATTGTATTCTACAATTGTTGGAATTTGCAAGATATAGAAGGTCGAATTTGAGGTTTTAGTTAATAGAACAACTTTATTTTTATTTTTATTTTTATTTAATTTAATTTAACTATTAGATAAATATATATGTATTTTTATAAATTTTAATATATTAAATTTCATATAAAATTAATTAAATTTTATATCGCAACCTCTTCAAGTCTCCTATTTCTTCATGTTCATTAATAGAACTTTTGGTTTAGTTACGCTTGACTAAGTTAGTATATCATTTGCAATACTACCCAAAGCAAAGCATATTATTAAAATAGAAGACAATTAGAAACTGATCAAGCAAACTTATTCGAAGCATAACCATCGAAACTAAAACTCAAAAAAAATTCCCAATAATTAAAATGGAATATTAACTTCTACATATACAAATTGTCGTCTAGACAATACAAACCGGAAAGGCGTTAATTATTACAAATACCCCTTACCTATGTATATTCCAACTTCTATCTAAAATAATGCATCATTAATCAATAAATGGCGTAGAAATGGTCACGTACAAGAGTACGAGAAGCAGCAGCAGCAACAGCTGACGCTGAAGTTCATCTTCACACCTCGCCGCCAAGGAAAGACCTTTGCAACATATGGGCCATATCCATGTAAAAGACCACGCTAATATCATTTTAATCGCGTCAAATTAAGGGTTCAATGCACAAAGGCAAAGGCTAACGCTAACACTGAGCTAAAGGCATCTATCGTCAAATTTCCCATGGTCAATATGTTAAACAAGTTCTGTACGAGAGGGCGGACCGCAAAGCCGAACCAACTCCAAACGAAAATTAGATTTTTAATTAAAATAATTTCGTATGCAATTTAGATAATCGTTTGCAAAATAATAACAACAACAACAACAAAAGCCAACTCAGCTAAAAGAAAAGAGAAAATATATCTAAAACGAAGAAGAAGAAGAAGTTCACTTTGGCAGTAACAGCAGCAGCAGCAGCCAAGCGCAAAGATTGCTGCAGAATGCAGGAGGCAGAAGCTGCAGCTCGATCGATCCATATGCGATTTGCTTGCCGCTTTTTCGGCAAGCATTACGTTTGCCAATACCCTATATTTGGTAGCGAAAATGGGGTATATAGTAATGATAATGTTACAGAAATAAAGAAAGACAAAATTAATTTTCTGCTTATTAATGCCCAAGGTTAACTTTTTTATAGCAATACAAACAGAGTATCTGGAAGTCGTGCACATTTATGCATATTAACTAAGAGTATTAGATTTTTGTTAATAAAAGTATATTAAATCAAAATTAGTTTAATTTGTCCTTCAATTAGACATGTAAACCTTGATTTAAGCTCTGCATTCTATGCTGCAAATAGAGTATCTATTATTCAGTTGTATACAGCAATAAAAGCAGGGCATCTGGAAGTCGTGCACATTTCACTTTTTAACTAAGGGTGTTATTCTTGCGAAATAAAAAGTAAATATAATAAAAATTAAATTGTTCTTCATTTCAACTTACAAAATTTGCTTTGAGCTCTGCATTCTATGCTGAGAATGAGGTATCTCTTAGCCGTGCATACTTTTAGGTTTGACTAAGACTTAGGTAACAAGAACTAACTCATAAATCTAAATTTCTACAGCATTTTAACTTTAAAACCCACAACCCCAAAGCTTTTCGTATACTACTAATTGTATATGCAATTCCAGAGTATCTCATAGTCGTTTCACCATTTAAACGTCAACATTTTTCACTTGTTTCATTTTTTTTCGTTGGGGCGTTTACCTGAACGAAGGCGGACATCGGTGCAACCAAATAAAATGAAGCACATTTTTTATACAAATCGGAGTAGGAGGTGGCAGAGGCAGAGGCAAAGGCAAAGGCAGAAGAGCAGCTACAAAGGAGCAGCTCGAGAGGGAAGAGAGCATGGCAAAAGTGTAGCCAAGGAAAGAGTAGCAAGAGTAGCAGCAGCCCAACTGCATCAAGATGCGAATTGCAGGCGCTGGCTCAAAACTCAATCTCAAGCCCAGGGTCAGGCGCACACGCACAACAACAACAACAACAACAAACAACAAAATATTTAAATTGATCATCTCCATTTAATAAAGGCAGCTCAACTCAACTCAGCGCAGCTCAGCTCCTCTGCAGTTGGTTGTGGCTTCTGCTGCTGCTCCAGCAAAAAGTTCTTAACTTAATTTCGCAAACGATTTTCATAATTCACCATGAAGAGCAATGCCGCGCGTGTTGCTTCTCGGTTGGCTCTGCAACTGTTTTGGTAGTTCAAATCCCCCTTCAACCCCGCCCAGCCTCCGCTGCACCGCCCCTTTTGATGAGCCACTGCAAGTGTATGTATGTGTGTGTGTGTGTGTGTGTGGGTGTCTGGGAGGCGCTTTGCTTTGCCTTGGCTCGACTTGGCTTGAAAGCAAAGAAGACTTTCTGCATGTAATTATGGTAACATGCTTTTGGCAACTGCATTTTATAAAAGTCAGCTAAAGCAGAGTTGCCAGGCTATAACATTTTAGTATATGTGTATTATGATTTCAATAATCTATAATAGTCTTTTATTATTCGCTTTCACTTAAAAAAAAAATAAAAAAAACTATAAAATTTTTGTTAATGAATTTCTTTCATAATAAATATAATAAAACAATTAAATTTATTAAATTATTTTTTTTTAAAATTAAATTAATACAAATTAAGAAAAAAATTATATTTTTAATTTTTCATTATTTAATTTATCAATTATCATGAAAACAGGCAAATTTTGATTTACTTTAATTTATTTATCAAATTTTTAAAAATAATATAATTTTTAAATTTTAAAAAATTTTAAATTACAATTTAATAAATATATTTTTAGCTTTAAAAAATCTTTAGCTCTCGAGTAATATTTTTTTTTACTCGAGATAAGCTAGAGATTTTTTTAAAGCTAAAAATATATTTATTAAATTGTAATTTAAAATTTTTGTAGAAATTTCAATCAGTATGATAAATAATGTATTATTGTAAAGATTATTGGGTATTCATTTTTAGTTAAAGCTTTAAAAATTTTATTTTAAATTTGAAATCACTAACTTATCTGTACTTTATAAAATTACCACACATTTAATTCAATTTACATCCACGCCCCTCTCAAATTTTATATAAATTCAGTATTATTATTAAAAATTAATAATTATTTACGCCCACCTGGCAACCCTTTTTTGCACCGACTGCAAATTTGTTGCTGGCGAGCAGCTCCCACTCAGAGGCCGTATACAAGTTGATTTTTTATTACGCGGTCTACGCCTTTCATATTAAAAGACAAGCCCTGCTTCCCAATGGTTTGGTTTACATAAACGAAATTAATGCAGCCAAAGCTGTAGCTGAGAGCCAGATGGAAGGAGATGGAGTCTCAATGGAGACTAAAGTTGAATTCGTAAGTCTCTTGGCTAGAAGATTACAAATGGCTGCTCGCATCTTTGGCTAATTTGACTGTCCATTGTGGCTGCAATTTGTGTGCGGCAAATGCAATTATGAGATAAAAGTGGGAAAAGTGCGCTACAATTTCGACCTTATATATATATAATTGAAGATTTGCAAGAGCCACTGAGAGCGTATAGGGGAGTGGAAGATGAGGGAAAGACCACCTGCAACAATGCAGCCAGACACTGCTGTAGGTAAAAAAAAAACTGAAATGAACTGTAGTGTAAAAACGTGACAACCGGACGAAACTGACTGCTTAATACTCGCTCACTGCTGAAAAGGAAATAAATGCAAGGAGAATAATATCAGCTTAAATTGTCTAGATTTGATAGCTTAAACTAGCTTCAAAATTATAGAAAATGTGACGTCACTTAATTTATTTTGGAGATACGATTACAATTCATCATGATCATACAATCATTATAATATAATATAATATAAAATAATATATATACAATAAATAATGCTCATTTCTTCAATTAAGACTTTAGAAGCTAATTAAAGATTCCTTATATAAAATTCCCAGCAATTGTTTAACTATCGATTAGAATGAACACCATTCAGTGAAAAAATATCATCTTACAGCTGTTTTATTATTGGAGAAAATATTATCTTAAAGAAAGTTAGTATATCAAATATGAAGTATTCCAAAGTTAAATAACCCAGAAGAAGCTAAATATTACAAAAAAAAAAGTTATGACAAAACCAATATACTCTCTTTCCACCTCCCTAACGAGTATAATTAACTACATTTAAGTAACATTTCGTGTGCTGCAAAAACACTTTGCATTCGTTAAAGTCAAGATACGAACTAAAAGAAAGAAAGGAAACTGCTGACCGGTAGAAAACTGTAAAAATTAATGATCGCCGATTTTATGACCTGCACAGATTATGGCCAAGTCGTCAGTGGAAAAGTCAGAAGAAGTCAGACAAGTCACGCAGCACGGCGACTGCAAAGGTCCTGCTGAGTCCTGCTGGCCGAGATCGTTTTTACCTGTTCACGAGCTGGCGCCGCAAATCCATAACAAAATGCATGAAAATCCGTTAGACAGACGGCTAAGATAGTAAGGCCGGAGCAGCCAACGACTGTGGGCGATCCTTAAACAAATAACATATAGGATGAGGCTTCATTTGGTATGCACAAGGCAGAGCATTCGGCTGCTGACTTTTAGCTATTCTACGTATGATCTGCATCTGAGCACAACTAATGATAAAGTAAAACTGTTTTTCCCATCTTTATCTACAGTTTACAGTTGTGTCAGTGCCCAATTCTTTGAAGTGAATCTCACCTGAACGGCTCTCTCTCTCTCTCTCACTCAACTACACCTTCTTTTACTTCATCTGCTTCTTTTTCGCTTTCGGTAGTTTTTGCCTTTTGTTCACCTTTTGTCATCGTTTTTCTGTTCAAATGCCATTAATTCGTAATGAGAAAGGTGTCACCCAGTCTAAAGTCAAAAGACAAATATTACCAGACCCGCCTACCCAAGTCCTTAGTCTCTATGTATATATGAAGAGAGAGTTTCAGACGTTTGCAGGTTCTGCTTAAAATCAATTAGTTCGCATTCAATTTCAACTATCATCAGCTGTACTAAAGGTGAAAATAATATATGTAAGAGTTGCCTTTGTTCATTCTATTCAATTGTTTTTAGAAAGATCTTGAGAATTGGAACAAAGCGAAATGATGACAGTTTTATCGCTTTATCAGGTCTTCATGATTGGCTTTAGTATCGATTAACCAAAAACTGCCTGTCGAATAAACTAAAGTAAACTTATTTTGATCATATCATATACTATTTATTTTTTTCTTAAAAATTAGGAAAAATTAAGGGAATATGTTACTCTAATCAAAAACCCAATTCTGAAAAGATCAATTGAAACTATATAAACAAGTTTTCAAGTTTAGCAATCCACTGTGATCCCTCTTAAAACACATCCAATCCAGTATTATAAAGTCCATCTTATTCTTTACAAGAACCTCAACAATCGAAATTAAAAGAACTAACCTAATGAAAGCTTAGTCAAGATCAGTTTTACAACGATTTAAAAAAAAACTTCTAATTTCATATTAAATATAGTTTAATACTCCTAATGAAGATCATTGAAGAACATTTGAAATGAGTGTTGAAAACACCCTCAACATGAAAATCAAAAACTGTGAAGATCAACTTAAAACCTTTTTATATCAACAATCCAATTCAGGAACATGCTTTGCTCCGTTGACCTCACTGTTCAAACACCTCCAATTCACCAAAGTCCTACTCAAAAATCAAAATCCAACAAACTCCTTAGCCTCTCCCAATGACTTTTATTTACCAAACAACACATTTTCTGAGCGGATTCATATCGGTGCCCAGCTTACAATTGAAAGCCTCGCTAAACTCGGGCATATTACTCAAGGTGCCTACGACACGGAACTCCTCACTGGCGTGGACATCGGACTTGAGTCTGCTCAACTTGGATGCGTTGTCGCTGCCTGTGCACCAGGTCTGAGCGAACTTCAAGAAGAAGAGCTGCTTGTTATTGTACTCCAGACCGCGCAGCGGTTTCTCCAGCCTCGCCTTGTTGTTGGTATGCCTCTTATAGGCATAGTAGGCCATGCGTGCGCCCACATTATCAGCAATATTATCGCCCGAGGTCAAAGTGCCATTGGTCGCCATGCCCAGGAGCAGATATTTGTTATACTGCGACTCCAGACAGCGATAGCGTTCCTTAAAGTTGCGCAACGATCCCGCCGACCACCAATTGATCTTCTTGCCATCATAGTTGAACTGATAGCAATACGAATCGAATCCATGCGCCATCTCATGACCCACAATATTACCAATGCCCCCAAATTTAAGGACATCAGGCAGTTGCATGTGATAGAGCGGCCACTGGGACATGCCAATGGTGATGAACGCCTGATTGAGAAAGTCCGCATAGTAGGCGTTCACTGTACGCGTCGGCATCAGCTGTGGTATTAGCGCCTTGTCCACCGAACGTAATCGCACCTTAGCTCTATTCCGTTCGAGAATCGCAACATTTTCAAAGAAATCCTGTGTCATATTCACCTCCTTGTAGGCCTCATCAATCAGCTCGCGATGCTGCAGTTCGTCACTGTAGCCCACAAATACATCCATCGAGGATAGTTTTGTTTTGGCCTGCGAGCGAGTTTCCTCATCCAGCCACGTATATTGCTCCAGCAGCTCATAGAAGGTATCGCGTATATGTTTGGCTAGCTGCAGGACATCTGCCCGCCGATCCTTATCGAACACACGCTCAATAAACCAGGGCAACAGCGCATAGTTGTAATAGGACTCTGTAATCATACGACAAGAGTTCGTTATGCTCGTATTTCTTGAACTCTGCGTTTTCCAGATGTCGTAGAATTTCAGCAGGACTCGTTGCTTCACATACGAGCGCAGCAGGGAAACATTCTGCTGTTCCAGATAATGCACCAAATCTCCAACAGACTCTAATTGATTTTGCACCACCCAAAATGATTGTTGAGTGCCATTGAAAGCCACCTCGAAGTATCGAGTCCAATTCAGACGATCCTCCTTATGCTTCAGCAGAAATTCACCCAAAGTCAACTTTTCCGTTTCATTGCGAGTTTTCACCAATTGCGTTAGATTTTTTTCGAATTGTGTTAAATTTGCAAAGTGATCGAGAAATTCGCGACGCTTTACTTCGTCCTCAATATGAAAGTCCTTTGTCATATTCTGCAACTGATCCTGGGAGTATTTCGACAGGACTTTTGTTGGAACCTGCAACAAGATTGTGAATTTCCTCAGTGCTGTATTGTAATTGACTTTTAGTGGCAGCAACGGAAACATCTCGTAGGTGGACATGAAATTCACATAAATCCAATCCTGAGTAAAGTTGGATTTCTTATAACGATCCTCCAGTTCCATAAACTTTTGATAGCCCGGCGATAAATCGGATTTCATTTGCACGCAACTAGCGTAAAATTCCTTAGCTTTCCATTCCGAACTTGATGTCAGATTTCGGGGCATCTCTGTGGCATTCTGTAGGAATTGCACCACCTGTTCATCGATCACCTTTTGTATGCCCTGCAAGAGACTTGCGTTGCGTTGCTCTGGCCGCAGTAGCGGCGATTCCTTCCAATTGCCACAAGCATATTCATAGAAATTCTCGCAGGGATCAACGCTGCGATTCATTGTGGACAGCATAAATTTTCCATATTCCTCCAGCAGCTCCTCGCGATGCGACCAATGCGACTTGGCAAACAAGTCCGTATTATTTGTAGCTGTTACAACAACAACAGCAGCAACTGCATTCACTATTAACGTGGCCAGCAGCGAATTCACCATTATTTAATCCAGTAATAGAAAAGGGACAAGCGCGCTCGCCAACTATCGCAAATGTTCTAAACTTTGGGAGCAGATCGCTGTGGCAATTTATATACCACGTGCAACATGTTCAACCCAGACAAATTACGAATTTTGGACAGTTTGCGATACCCTGTTTGGCTTGCAAGTGGGGTATACACAAATTGTGCAACTGTTTAGTGCGCGCAGCTGTTTAGAGTTTTGCATTTTTTCAATAAAATATAAATAAATATTTTGAAAATTTTTTTTTACCAAAATAATGAATATTTTTTTAAATTAAAATTTAATTTTAATAATTGAAAAAATAAAAAAAAATGTTTGTAATTAAAAAAATTAAAATTAAATAAAAAATTTTAATTTCGATTATAAAACAGTTTGATTTTAGGTAATTTTTTTATAATTTTCTTTTATATAATACATCAAATTTTAATTAATATAAAATATAATTATGTTTTCATTTGAATATAATAATAATTTAGTATATACAATTAATTTTAAAATTAAATCTATAAATACAAAAAAAAACTATTAAATTTACAAAATAGGAATTCAATTAACAAGTTTTTATTTTATGTTAGTCAAATTTTAATTGCAAATATAAAAAACAAAAAATTAAATTAAATTAATAACAAAAAATTAAATAAATATTGAATATAAAAAGTATAGTTTATGAATTCATTTAACAAAACTTCTTCAAATTTCGGTTAGTTTAAATAATTAAAAATTTAAATTGAAGATTATAAACATTCAATAATATAATAAACTATATTTAATGAATTCATTTAGTGAGCTAAGCCCATATTTCTATTAAGAATATCTTTTAAGGGGTATCTATTAGTCTGGTAGCTCAGCTGTTAACGCTCGCTGCTCCACGCTTAGTTTGACACAGCTGACTCGTTGACTTTATTGTTCTTGTTGTTGCTTTTTTTTTTTTGGTATTTTCCAACGTCAAACTCATTCTTCAAACTCACCACAGAAACCACAATTAGGCTGCTGGAAATATTTATTGTTATTCTAAATCAGATTTAAGCGAATATCTTTACCGAAATCTGCGCTCTCTTCGACTCTCAACACATTCTCCAATTAATTTATATATTTAGTCTTTATTTTAAGCACTTTACCTCGTTCTCTTATCACGTTTCGCATATCGGTCTGCTCTTGATTTTGTTTGTTGTTTGTTGTTTGTTTATTTTGTTTAGTTTAGTTTTTGTTTTATTTTCGTTTTGGTAAAGTTTTTAACCTATTTTATCTCTAATTATAGATCAAAGTTTTGCTGGGCTCGTTCGTATTTATTTTGTATCTGTGGTCGAATGTCACATGTTAATGACCCCATTCTAAATAATAGCCGTAATTATAATGCAAAACATTTGGAAATAAATTTTTGCTTTAGTTTTCGGTCTTTGATATCAGTTTTTGTGAGCTGTCATTTGTTCACCTCAAATAAAAAATTCGAATGGTAATTGATACATTAAGAACATTTAGGTAAAGTACGTAAATTAATATTATAAACATTTTGAATTTATTTTTTGTAATTTTTTTTTTTCAAATGTATTGTAAAGCATTTTCATATATTACTAATATATATATTATCTTTTACAATCAATTACATTTTTGCTTATTTATTAACATTTACCATATATAGTTAAGCAGTGTCATTTGCCTCTCTTTGTGCTTCTCATATTTTATACATTTTCTAGTAAAATTTGTATACTAAAAACAAAACATTTCTTAAATTTCTCTTAAATCCAATTCCATTCATTATCTTTTTCGTTGCAACATTTCTAGCGCCTCTCTTTGCACTTCTCATACCAAGAAAATTCCAACATGCTAGTCTGTCTCTTGCTTCTCGATTGTCTTCTCTTATTTAACATTTCTTTCGCCTCTACTTGCGCTTCTCATACACATCACATTCCATGGCCAAAGCATCATCAGCTACTGTTTGGCTCTGATCTCATTTCAGCTGTGTTAACCTCAAATGCAGCTGAAGCTCTAATCTCTCAACTCTAATCGATCGTCATTTCATGAATGAAAAACTTTGACTTTAAAGTCCAGTGGCTAATGATGCATGGAAAATACCAAATATCAAAGACCAAAATCCACTTGCGCTAACCACAAAATGTTCATTAGACCAAAATAACGATTATTGTAGAAAAGTTTGAATAATGAGTGTAGATTCAAAATCCGCATATCTCTATACAAATACGGCTCTATATATACCTCTAATAGAGTTTTTGTTATGGTATGTTTCGTTTGATTTATGGTCAGCTAGAACAAAGCTGAATTAGTTTTAGCCGGGTAAATCGCATATTGAAACAGGAAGTCGAGACGACAAACGGCGACACGCGACAACAACAAATTTTTGTGCAGCATAATAAAGAGCATATTAGTTAACATTTAACCCTAAAGAGGGGCGTGTCGTGTGCCCGACACGCGCTTCTTAAAGATGCAAAAAAATATATATACACAAATAGCGAAAGGGTTGCGAGGGTTCACAGGAAATTTAACCAAGCCGAAACAGCTGCTTGAGAAAAGTGTGCCACGGCTTATGAAATGGAAATTGCGACCAGGAAGCGAAAGGGGGGAAAGTGATTTTCGTTTTCTCTAAAAAAAATATATATATATCAAAAACTAGGGCATGGCTGAGCTGACTTTTAATTACGCCCTGTGCCCCGGCTGTCAACGGAGCTCAATGCTGGTGCCAGTCAAGATTCGGAATCCTGTCAGGACATAAGGCTAAAAAAAAAAAACAGAAAAGAAAAGCAAATTCAACATTTCAATTGATGAAGAAATATGAATCGAAAGGTGAAAGTTGCGCATTGTGCCAAAATCTATTGGACGGGTTCTACACGTAGACAAATTATTAGGAATTTGTTGATGAATTTGTAGTGCTGAAAATTTTGAAAAAAAAAACCTTTGGAACAAAATCTGTATACGACAAAAGAAATTATCGTTAAAGAAAATATGTTAAACATATAAATAAATTTTTAAGTAAAGAATTTTGATCTAAAGTTAATAATAAATAATCTATAAATATAATAGTAGAAATATAAAATTATAGTAGAAATATTTAATTCAAAGTAAAAAAAAAAAAAAAAGTTTTATTGAAAAAAAAAAAAAAATTTTTTAATTTTTTTTTAACTGAGTTATAAATACTTTATTATTAAATTATCTAAATTCCAATGTCAGTGTTAAAAAATAAAGTACTTTTATCTAAAAAATTTTTTAATATAAAACAGAATTATAAATATTTTATTAAACTTAATTAAAAAACTATAAATTAAAAAATTAGAATAATAAATATTAAAAATTTTAATTCAATATGTCTTTGGAGGAAAAAATATATTTTAAAAAAGTTTTTATTTTAACAGAATTAAAAAAAAAAGTTTAATATATTTGTTAAAAAATTATATTATATTCATTCAAAATTTAAATTTAGTTTTAGTTTAGTTCAGATTTTCTTCAATTTCTCTCTAGTTTCGAAGCCCTTCACCCCCAACAGCCTTTCGCTCAGTGTAGCTTTAACAAACAGTTGCCAACAGTTGCAATTGCAATTGCAGCACATCCTGCGTGGCAGCTGTCTCTATCAAGCCGGCAGCCACAGCGCGGCCACAGTTAAAAAACAGAAAATTAAATCCTTTTTTCAGGCTCAATTTGTTGCAGCTCCTGCTGCTGCTGCTACTGCTGCAGCATGTCCTGGCTTAAGGCAAGCTGCGCCAACTAAATCGAGCGCGTCAACAAAAGGACAAAAGACGATCCCCGCCTGGTTTTTTGGCGGTTTATATCCATCTCTCTCTGTCTCTCTCTCTCTCTCTCTCTCCACCTCTCTTTCTACACATATATTTTTTGGCATTGTTACATTGCGATTACTTTACCTGCAACACGGCGATTAACACGCATCCTTTTTTTGGGCAACCTTAGCCAACCCTCTATCTTTGCTTCTCCGTCTTCTTTTGGCTGACTGCCTTTATTGCTTTCTTATATGCGCTGTGATTTCTATTTGCGGCAATATCCTTTATCCATTGTGCCCTTTGTTGCATGCATAGGCTGGCAAACACATTAGAAGTTGCAATCGAACGATTGGCGGGGGAGAGTACGGGGAGAATGCAATGCAGCAGCAGCAGAAGCAGCAGCAGCAGCAGCAGCATCAGCAGCAGCTAAAAGTGACAGCATTACCGCATCTACAAAGATCCTTTAACATTTTTCAATTATTCTACGATATTCAATCTACTTTTTTTTAGAGAATAAATATCGCTCTTTCTCTTTATTTCTTTCCGTATATATCTCTATTATACTATTCCAACGGCAGTTTCCCAATTTATATTTCTATGGAAAATATTTTAATCAAAATTTTGTAGGGGACCACACATAAATATAGAACTTGAATTGAAATTTAGTCGTGTGTAAAATAACGTGATGGAAATTTTCAATATTTCAGATATGAAATATATGAAATTAATTTCTAAGAGAAAGAAAGTAGAAAAGAAATAGATGATAATATCTATAAATTTTATATAGCATGCTAAGCTCTTTAAGTAAAATGTATATATAAGATAATATATAATTACTATATAAATACTATTTATTTCCTCTTTCCTTCAAATACAACATATGATATGCTTGATTATAAATAAAAATACTGCCGCCTCTTTATCATATAAAACCATTGTCCTGCAATCCTTAATAGAGTCACAAGTCAGCAAAAAAGGGGCTGCTTCTTTCAAAATAGGCGTGGCTTTGGCACGCTTATCGCATGTAACGCCCACGCATCCAACGCAAATGTTCAAATTTTCTTCATTTTAGTTTTTAGTTTGATTTGTCAAACAATTGATAATCAATCAAAGTCATAAACGAATCGAATGACGTTCAAAACTGATTATGAATTAAGCATGCTTTTTTTTTTTTTTTTTTTTTTTTTTGATGTTTTAAAATGGCGTGCAACCCCCTGAAATACGCACTGCATTAGGCAGTGTATTTCACTACAGTTTTTTTATGCTTATGCCTAAAAGGCGTAGCTCACAATAATGATGAGTAATTGATAGTGACACAGACGCAACTAGCCGAGCAATATGGCAGCTGGTTTAGCTAAGTGACACGTAGGGTGGTTGGGTAGGGTTGGACTATCTAAATAGGGGTAGTTGCTGCGGCGCCAAGTGCTGTTAATGATGATGTTCAACCCTTTTTACGGCTAGTTGTGCCTAGTTTATGCCTTGATTTTGCCTTCCAATCCATTGTTTTTTTGGGTTAAAAAATAACAAATTCTCACTTCATTTTCGTGTCAATAAAAATGCAATTCAGAATCATACTCTGTGTGCATTTAGGTGTTAGAAAAGGGGTATAGTCGACTGAAACAGGGCATATGGTCACCCTAAAAATGCATATATTTTGGCAAACTGAATGACTTTCTAACCCACAAGTTAAAGCCTAGGCTATTATTGGTTATATTTATTAAAGGGTATATGTCTAGTCGTTCATTATCGCCTGAAGCATATTTCTCTTGATATCCCTTTTAATAACCCTTCCCTTTTTCCAACTCACACAATAAAGCCTAGGCTATTATTAGTTGCACATATATTTATTACGGGGTATTTTTATAGTCGTTCATTGCCTTAAAAATGTCCTCTTTGATATTCCTTCTAATCACCCTTTTCTTTACCCAATTCAGTCGTTAAAGTCCAAGCTATTATAAGTTATTCTTATTACAGGGTATCTGCCTAGTCGTTCACTATTACCTAAAACATATCCCCCTTGATTTCCCTTCTAATACCCCTTCTCTTTTGATTTATAGCCATGGCAAGCTGTCGCACGAAAACAATGCCAAGTCCCTGGTATATGCGGCCCATTGGATATCATAATTATGACAACAGCAACAACAATAAGGATGCTGAGTTGTTGAACTATGTGGCAGCAAGCAGTCAGACGGCGGCGTTGCCACCCTTTGGCGTGGGGCTCGGACTGGGCGTGGGGCTCGAGCCGCAGACATGTCTGCCATATTTTGGCTACGAAACAGCAGCCGTCACGGCAAAGGCGCACAAATTGCTGCCAGAGTTTTTGATACCATTGCATGAAATTATGTTTCAACATCATTATCAACAACAGCAGCAGCAGCAACAGCAGCAGCAGCAGCAACAACAGCAACGACAGACACTGGCAACAACAGTACCAGGAAGCACAATTAATAGTCTGCCAGGACTAACGTATGCTAAGACAGAGACATTAGCCAGCTCTAGTTGCTATGCAACAAAGTCATTAACCCCACAGCAACAGCAGCAACAGGAACAACAACAGCAACGTCCGCGTCACAATGGCGAACAGCAATTCGTGCGGCATTTTCACGAACGGGATCGACTCATACGCGAGCATCAACTGCAGCGCCTCAGAGATGTTGGCGAACCAAGCAACAAGGACGAACAACAGGAGCAGCCGCAGGAGCAGCAGCACCAACAGCAACAACAACAACAGCAGGTGGGGTCGAATGGCCATAACAATCATTGGCATGGTGTCGTCTATGATGGCAATGGCAATGCCATGACAGCAACTCCCAAGTCCAACAACAACATCATCAATACCAACCCATCTACAACCTTCGCCTCGTCTGCTACTTCTGCTACTCCGAACAAGGAGTCGCACATTTACGAGCAGCCGAATGGTCAACTTTGTTGCGCTGGAAACGCTGACAGCCCCACAGCACCACCAGCAGCAGCCGCACCTCCATCAACAACAATAGCAACAACAACAACAATAACTACAACAACAGCGGCAGAAACAACAGTTTTAGCATCAGCAGCTACGAACAAAGGTAAGTTTATGGCTTTTGCTTGCTAATTGATGTTGTCTAGGAATTTGGCTTTATATGACAAATATGTTATAATTGAAAATAATAATAGTAATATTATTATATATAATAATTAATTATAAATGAAATTAATTTAACTACATCGTTATGAATATAATAATTTTGGTAATTATTATGTTTATTACTTTGTCTCATTATTATAGTAATTGGCATGATTCATATCATAAGGTTTTCTCATTATTATTATCATTATCATGACAGGGGTGAATTAGAGTATATGTAAGGGCTCCGAAAAGCATAAGCATTCTCATTATTATAAGCATTAACATTAGCATTATCATTATATTAGCCTTTTTCATTGTCATTGTCATTGTCATTGTCATTGTCATTGCCATTGTCATTGTCATTGTCATTGTCATTGTCATTGTCATTGTCTTTGTCATTGTCATTGTCATTGTCATTGTCATTGTCATTGTCATTGTCATTGTCATTGTCATTGTCATTGTCATTGTCATTGTCATTGTCATTGTCATTGTCATTGTCATTGTCATTGTCATTGTCATTGTCATTGTCATTGTCATTGTCATTGTCATTGTCATTGTCATTGTCATTGTCATTGTCATTGTCATTGTCATTGTCATTGTCATTATCATTATCATTATCAATATCATTATCATTATCATTATCAATATTATTATCAATATCAATATAATTATCATTATTATTATCATTATCATTATCATTATCATTATCTTTATCATTATCATAATCATTATCATTATCATTATCATTATCATTATCATTATCATTAACATTATCATTATTATTATTTTATTATCCTTGTTATTAGTCAATCAATCTATTATTGTAGATAGAGGTAAGCTTATTGATTAATAAATTGACAGTAATGCCAATTATTTATAAGCTAGTCATAACATATCTAACAAATACTTTCAAATTTCCCTTCAAGTCCCATTTACCAAAAATAAAAGCAAGCACCCCCAGCCCTTAACATCAAAACTTTCAACTCAATTACTAGCGATTCGCTTAATAGAAACCATGTCAAGGCATGTTCACCTAACCCCAATGCGAAATACCTTTCCAGCTATTCGCACCACATCAACAGACACACATACACGCACACACACACACACACCCCACACACATACATTGTGTAACCCCAAGCAACACACGAAATCCATTTAAAATCACTAAAATATTAATAAATTTTACAAAAGTGCGCAACAAAATATGCGTGAAAATTCTCAAGTGCGAGCAACTAAACCTTGAACAACTTTATTTAATGGAATTTAAAACCACTTTTCATTGGGTGGTTGGCTGGTGGAATGGCTTGGTCGAGCAGGCAGCGGGTGGCATGTGGATGAGTTTGCCTGGGGCGCAAGTGAGCAAAAAATACACTGAAATGGAACCACAATTGCATGAGCTAACCTTTGACATGCTACGACGCACCCTAAAAAATCTAAAAAACAGAAAAGCTTACTCGGGTGTCAATGCCAACTGTGCCGCGTGCAGGTCCTGAGCAGCTTATGGCCAATTGAACGCACCCACCCCCAAGCTCAACAGTCACAGCGGGTGGTGCGGCCAAATCCAATAAAACCGCTTTACAAGCTGTAAAGCAAAGATCATGAATCGCATTTGGTTTAGCAGCTCAAAAGATTTTATGCGTACCTTGATTAATTTTTTTTTTAATATTTAAATATATACGTGAATTTTATAATTTTTTATTAGATGAGATTTACGTTAACGGTTTTTAAAGGAAAAATTAAAAAACGGAGTCTATCATCAATCAATTAAATCCAAATATATTTTAAATTAAAATATTTCTTTGAGTTTATTATTAATTAATTAGTATATTACTATATATATTCATTAAATTCTATATAAAAATTATTTAATATATTAATTTTGATAAATTCAAAAATTATTTCTTGAAAAAATGTTGGCAAAAGTAAAAAATTAAAATTTAAAGCCAATGCGTTTATATATATTTTTTAATAATGAGTTTTTGTATATTTTAGTATAGATATGGAAATATTAATTTGTATTAAAAAGGTTTAAAAAAAAATTTTGTTTACGCATTTTTTTATATATATATACTTTATAATGACATAATTTTTTTTAATTTTCCCAAAAAAACAAAATTTTGTTTAATATTATTTAAGCGGGAATTTTTTTATACTAAATATTGTATTTTTTTTTTATATATACTTTATGACATAATTTGTTTTTTTTTTTTTTAATTTTCCCAAAAAAATTTTTTTTGTTTAATATGATTTAAGCGGAAATTTTTTTTTAATTAGAAAAATTAATTTTTTATATGTAAGCGTCTTTGATTTTAAAAATGGCTTACATAATGGCTGCGCTTCTATAAGGGTGAAATTTGCATAAAGGGTTGCTTCAACAAAATGTCAATTCAAAGGCTTAAAAAATGGAAATATTTATATATGTACATATATTACTGTATACATAAAATAAATTCTTATATAAATTATATATAATATAAATTATAAATTATAATATATACATATTTTTATATTCCATCTTCAAAAATTAGCAAGGGTTATTTTAAAAATATATAAAGCTTTGAAATCATCTCGAAACTGTGAGAAAATTTCTCAAAAATTCCGTTAGATGTTCGACAGACAAAAACCCTAGTTAATCAAATGTGCCTTTCTTACCCTCGCACCCTACTATCAAACCGACAGGGAAAAAAAAGACCCAAAAAAATCACCCATAGCAAGTAAAAAAACGCATTGTTCGAACCCAAGAAAATTTCAGTTTTTGCCTATTTTTAAATTTCACATTTTTTTACATTAAAAAATTGCGCATTATTGAGGCACATTATTGACCTAGCATAGGGGTTGCTTAGGGGCTGCTGCGCCATAGAGCGAGAGCGAGAGAGAGAGAGAGAGAGAGAGAGAGAGAGAGATGGAGTGCATGTGTATACAAGTGCGTTTGCTCTGCAGCTAAGCTGTGCAAGATCTTTGGTAATCCTTGACAATGATCCTCAATTTTTACCCTTGAGTTTCTTTTCACATTTTTTTTTACCTATTTTCTTGCCCAAAATGAGGAAAAGAAAAAAACTTCGCTACGCATTTTTCAATAAAAATCAAGGAAAATGCAACGGATTTTTTTTTTTTTTTTTTTTTTTGTCCGAAGGGTTGCATTTGACAGCAATTTTTGCTGTTTTTTTTTTTTTTTTTCTTTTTGTGGCTGAATCAAATTCAATACACGTTAATAAATATCACAGCAAAGAATGGAACAGCATTGAGGCATGAAGAAGAAGAAGACTAAAGACGGCGCTTAAAATGCGGAAGTAAAGGGACAATTTATATTCTTTCCTTCTTTCTTTAGTTTTTTGCTTTATTTTGAAGGATGTTTTTTTTTTTGTGCTCGCGGCATTTCCGTTAAGAATTGATTTGGGGTTTGCCTTTGATTTCCTATCGAAAAGGCCTGATTTGTCCACTTACTTTTGGCGCGCATTTATCAGCAGTTGGGCAAATATCGAGCGGGTTAAAGCCGTTCACTCGGGTTCTTTGAAAATGAGTTGTACATTTTAAAGATATATGAAATGGAATGTTTTAAATTAAACAATAATTTACTAAAAATTAATTTCAAAACAAAATTTTATATATTTATATTTTTTAAGGGTGCTTAATTTAAAAATAATGGAAATTTTTATGTTTATAAACTACATATAATTTTAAAATTTTAAAAATTTAAAAAATTTTTAATTTCCATTTTTTTTAATTTTATATTATTATATTTTATTTTATTTTATTTTTATTTCATATTATTATATTTTATTTTATTTTATTTTTATTTTATATTATTATATTTTATTTTATTTTATTTTTAATTTTAATTAATATACATATTATATATATTTTTTTCATTATTTAATCTTTATATTTTATTCAAATTTTGTTTATTATTTTTCAACTTCATGTTCTCTCGAATCTTCGCATAGCTCTTAAAGCAAATTGCACAAAATAGAATAACAAATTAAAGCAAACTTTAGACACAGCTACAACCCTCTATTAATAGAAACAGTCGAAGTGGAAGAAGAAGAAGAAGCATACGAACTAGCCTCAACTAGTCCCATTTTATTTGCTTAACGCAAATTGGGATGTCATTTTAATGCAACACCAACAACAACAACGACGAGAACAAGGACTAAAGCATGCCAACCACTGAATTGGCTGCTGCCAGGGGCTGTACGTTTTTCATGCAAAGTGCGTCGTCCCCTTTTTGGTTCGATGCTGCCAAGCGTTTATTTTCTTGATTAATTTCAATGTTGAAGCAAAAACTTTGTTGCTGCCCCCTTTGTGTACGGCATATTTACATGTGTCTGTCTCTCTCAGCTCTGCTTTGTCTCCTCATCTCCCCCGCTCTCACTCCCCATCCAGCTGTCTCTTCTCTGTCTGTTTTTGGCAAATAATCAAATTGGACTTCGCAAGCGACTGCAGATTGTTTATCTTTTGTTTCATTCCGTGACAAGTTTAATCAGGCTACGTGAAGCAGGACATAGACGCAGGACGCAGACACTGCAGGACTTGTGCAGGACAGCAGTCAAAAGGATAACTATTGAAATTAGTTGGCAAGCCATTCAGCTTTTCCTTTAAGCGCACGAAAAAGGGACGCAGATTTTCCTATTGATTTTCCCGAAACGCATTTTCATATATACTTTCCCACTTAAATCATTTTGGCACTTTAATGAGAATGAAAGAGAGATGGCCAGAGGAAATAGAGAGAAAGGGAGAGAGAGGGAGAGAGAGAGAGAGAGAGAGAGAGAGAGAGACAGAGAGAGAAGGACTGCTTGTCCTGCGGTCTTTCATATCCGACTTCAACATTAATTTTGCAGTTTTAATTAAAACATTTTGCACCACACAAACAAGAAGCGGGACGCATATCCTGCACATTTTTTTCTCTTAAATATACCCTGTACAACACTAATAGTGGGAGTACACAAAGACAACGTTTAGTAATTGTATATAGTATAGTATATTATATATATTATATGATTGAAAATTATTATTACAATATACATATATAAATCATACATACATTTAAAATTGTATATGTATATTCATACAAGTTTTCTATGAGGTGTTCTAGTCAATAACAGGGTATCTTCTGGTTGAATCTATTTGACAGTTCATGTTTTCTTAATCCCATAGACCAGCAAAGCAGAGGCTAAAACAAATTATTGAGCATCATCATCAAATACAGGGTATCGCAAGGCGATGCATGCTTGACTCTTTGTATAGAGAATTTTGCTGATAATCCAAAAATGCTAAAATTAAACTGAAACTAATTAAAGTATACATATAAAATATAAAGGAGCATCAGAATTGATTATGATATTATAGGGTATCTGCCAGTCACGTGAACTCATGAACATAAGTTCTTCTGAGAGCCTTAGGCATACTGACTAGAAGCTATATAACGCAGCAACAGCATTGTTGACAAAGTGTCTCATCAGTATTATTTGCAGAGTATCCTGTAGTTGTGCCTGTTTTCTTTGTCTTCGTAAACAAAAACCACAGCCGTTATTAGAATCCACGTTGCAGTCCTTCTGCTGCCCACTCATAATCATAAAATGTATTCGCTGTCAACGCAGAGCCACCCACTACTTTCTAAAGGAGACATAGAATAACCTTACATACATGCACCCCACCTCCTCATGCTCAAGGACCCGACAATCCTCACTTCCCTTATTCACCCACTTACATCGTGTTGCCTCCTTGTGCACACATCGCACGTCGGTTGCAAGTGGCAAATGCTTTCGCGCTGCAGTGATGCAAAAAGTTTTTACACCCCCAACTCCACAATAAGTTTTATATATAGAAAAGCAGAAGAAGAAAAAACAACAACAATGCGTGCCACACTTGTTGTAATTATTCCCTAAACTCCAAACGCTGAATGGGATTTAGTGTTTATATAATAAGAACTTAAAAAGCACACACATACACATTTACATGCATCTGCATTCTGCTCAATTTCCAGCATTTATATACTAATTCACACACACACACATAAAAGCATAGTCCATGTAAAGTCATCCAATAAGCTCAAACACCTTTATGTGCACTCACACACACACACATCCTAATTATGATCCATGTACTTGAGTGCAAACGAAATATGCAAAAAGAAATATTTAACGGCAACTGCGCAGCGACGCAGTTCTGCTCAAATTGCACATGCATATGTATATGTATGCATATATAGCGAGCGCATTGGCCACACCCATTTCACTCAAACTCTATGCTAATGCATGACAAGCGCTACGCAGGGGTAGGTATGCAACGGGACAATGACAACACAAAGTCTAATCAGAATGCAGGCAGGCACAGCCGAATACGTTCCACACATACTCACTCACACTTTACGTCACTCAACTCAACTCTAACGGTGCAGGGTTGATAACTGCTTGAGTGCAAACATTTGAGCGCAATGCTGTAAGCAAATGTGTGCCAGAGAGTGAGTGAGTGGGAAAAGGCAACAAAGAAACCTAGGCAAAAGGAGAAAAAAAAACTAACTACAGCAACTGCTGCTGCAAATCATAAAGCATGCACTCAAACACACGCACACACACACACACATACACAGCCAGAGCCAGGCAACTGCAGTGGCAGTGGCAGTGGCAGCGACAGCACTTTGTACCGTTTGCCGCTCGCTTCGTCGTCTCAGTTGCATTCGGCAGGCGAACGAAGTCGGTTCGGCACATTTCTTAGACGCAGTCGCCAACGCAGTTGCAGTCGCAGTCGCAGCGCAAAAGCCGCAATTGTTACTACTTTTTATACGATTACAATCCTAACTTTTTACAAAACGAGTTGGCAACTCTGAACGCGCGCTCGCTGTGACTTGCAAAAAAAAAAAAAAAACTTTTTGACAGAACAATTTACGCATTTACATATATTGACGAAAGCCAGTGAAAAGTGAATACAAATTCTCCAACTTTTTGTGAATGCATAAAAAAAACTTAAAAAAAATAAAATAAAAAATAAAATGATGTTGCTACAGCAGCAGCAACAGCGCCGTCTGTGGGATGCCACCAAAACAACAACAACAAAACCAACAGCAGGATCCCCAGCTGCAACAGCAACAACAACGTCGGCAGAGGCCACAGCAGAAGCCAGCGACAAATTGGATTTGAGTTTGGATGCTGCGGATGCGAAACGACGAGGCGTTCGTCTCGTTCAACGCAAGGATCACGAAGACACCAGACACGCATGTAGGAAACAATACTCCATATTTTATATTAATTAACATAATTAAAAATTGCGTCAGGGTTGCCATATAATTGAACTTAGCAAAAGTTAGTATAAAGCTTGGTTGCCAGCTTCTGCTTCAAAGCTTTGCTCAACTTGTTCTTTAGCGGGATTTACCGTTAAATGAAGTGCTTTTGGGGAAAAATTGCTTTTGGCAAGAGAAGAATTAAAATTTAATTAAATATATTTAAATATTAATAATAATAATAATAATAATAATAATATTTAAATAATTAAAATTAATAAAACAAAATATAAATAAATTTTAAAAACAAATATAAATAATTAAAAAAATTAATTTAAATAACATAAAAAATAAATTTAAATAAATTTAAAAAATAAATTTAAATAAATTAAAATAATAAATTTAAATAAATTTAAAAAAAAAAATTTAAATAAATTCAAAATTTAAATTTAAAAAATTTAAAATTTAAAATTTTTTAAATGTTAAAAATATTCAAATATTTAAACGGCGTAAAAATAAAATAAAACAATTATAAAATAAAATTATTAAATATAATAATAAAAAGCAAAAAAAAGAGCAAAAAAATTTAAAATAATATACCAAATTATGACTAAATTTAAATGTTATAATAAAAAATATTAAAAGCTTTTAAAGCTCCTTATTATTTTAAGCATTGCTTAAATTCATGAAGGTTGATTTTAAATTACATATATGTTTCATATATAAAACATTTCAAATTGAAATCATTATATATTAAAAATTTTGTAAACGAAAATCATTTTTAGACGTTAATCTAAGTATGTTAAGACTTAGCTTTCAAACCTGGGCTAAATATAGTTAACTTTTAATGCATATAAATTATTTAAATATGTATGTAATTTTTATACTCATATACAATTTTTCAAAAATTTTAATTTCAATCTTAAGCAAACGCTCTAACGTTCTTCACTTCACAATCACTTCACCTGCGACTTTCACTTTTCATTACAACTACAACAATTTTTTGAATACTTGCAACTCGAATGCCGCATGATCTGATTGTAAGCGACGTACGCCCACACAATAGGCAACGGCATAGAATTTCGATTTCCATATCAGGATCTTCGATTTCATGGCATTTTGCTGTAGTTTTAGTTTTGATTTGGCATCATGAGATGTCCTGCCGAGCCATCTCCTGCTGCTGCAGATGCCGCTCCTTTGAGCCTCCCCACAGTGCGTGTGATCATTTCTTTTTTGTTTCTTTACATTTGCATCCTGGACAGCGAGTCCTGGACGGTGTGTGGATGTGTGTGTGTGTGACCGTTGTCCTTTTTTACCTGTTCAAACAAACGGAGTCTCAGGTATTTTGCATGCACATGAAGGCAAGGCAAATGAAAAAATGAAAAAACGTCAGGCATATGTCCTTAAAAAAAGAGGGAAGCGTAAAGGTAAAAAAAAATAAAATAAAAGGAAAAGAAGCAGCGCCTTTTTAGCCCAGCCCTTAAGACTGAGGCGTGCAATTTCTCAAATTTTCCCTTAATTTTCCTAGTCATAAACATAATACAACACGGAGCTAGCCACAAAAGCCAAATTTTGTGTAATTACATTTAAGCCGTGGCAAGGATAATGCGCCTTTCCGTTTTTGCCTTTTTAATTGCATGAAAAAAACATTAGAAATAACAAGTAAGGGAAGTGTAGTAGGGAATGCTCAACTTAAGAATACCCTGAATATCGCATCAAACTGATATTTAATCCAGTTATATCTAGTTATATTCTGGAATATGGCTACATATATGTAATGTTAAATTGAAGGATATAGGATAAAATACACAAAAATACATTCTATTTATATACCAAATCGAGGGATTGGGGGTAGGGAAAGATCAAAATCGGTATACAAATATAGATGAGAGTATATATGTATCTATGATCAATATCGAGAATATTATGATCGGTATTGAACTAATAATTCTATTTACACCGAATCGAGGGGTTGAGGATAGAGAGTCTCCTATAGATAGAGTATATATACCAAATGTATATCCCAAAACCAAGGAAAACCTGACTTTAAAATCATGTTTTCCCAAGATATCTGAACACAAGTATTGCGCATTAGATGCCTTTCGCAGTGTGAATTACGTATTTATCGTACCCATTACTTTTTCCAAAAATAACACTATATATTCCATAGTAACAAATTTCTGAAAAAGTTCAATTTGATGGAGTTGAAATATTTTAGCGTTAGACATATATAAATAAAGAGTTGGCTCTTAATATTACTTTAGAATATATACTTAGTATATCCAAACACGCTTCCTTCTGTCTTATACATACATTTTAGCTAAATTTTGTATACTCCTTTTACCCACTTTCACTAAGACAAGACTTTAGTCACATTAAGCTTGTAACATGCAGATCAGACCAAACTTAGTCAATGACAAAATGGACTGCCCTGAATCCATTACGTGAATGTCCTTCGAGGTAATCTGTATATTTATAATGTCAAGCTGAGGCATTATGCACAAGGATTCCAAAACATTTCGTCTGCCATATATTGTCGTAAAAATATGTCGCCTTTTCTGCCATTGCTCTCTCTCCCTCTCTCCCACTCTCTGCAACTCCTTGTGTTCCACACTTTGTTTACGCCCCGGGGGAGCTATAAATATCATATCTACTTTGCAACACAAAAAACTCGACCACTGACTGGACTGGACATCGACATCGCAGGATAACGCCACTACAGAGACGCCTTTTTTTGCTTTTTGCACATATGTGTGTATTTAAAGTACTTTCTGCTTGAGTATGGTTGTGTGTGTGTCTGATGGTTTGTGTGTGTATGTGTGTAGGACTTTGCATAGACAGTGGCAAAGCCGTTTAGGTTAGGGCTTGATATGATAATGCTCATAAGCTATTCGGCACTGAAGATAACAAAAACAAATAGTACAGGTACAGATACAGTAGTCATTGGCTACATAGACTACTAAATAAATGCATGATGTATTGAAAATATAAATATATATTTTATATAATTATGCCAAAATTATTAAATGCTCAAATTATAAGTTATCTATATTTATAATATATATGAAATATAATCTTAACTTCTTTTCTTAATTATATAATCATTAAATTTCTTTAAATTTCCTCTATGTATCGCGTCAAACTTTAAGAAGTACATATGTAACTTCCTAGTCTTTCAAGTTAAATTGAACTTCATGCTGATTTCATCGCTGAGCTGTCGCAAGTCATTTGCCGCTCGCGAAGAGCTCTTAAAAAGTTTACAACGCCAACCACCCAAGCACCCAAACCACTCAAACGACACCACTCAAAGGACGTCAATGGACAGTAGAAATTTTTGCATGTTACGCTACAACGAAGCACCGTAAATACTAATGGACATTTTACGAGCCAAGTGGCCCAAAGCAGACCAAATGGACAAACGATGACCAAGTCAATGTGTGTCTATGTGTGTGTCTGTGTGTGTCTGTGTGTGTTTAAATGTGTGTGTCTGAGACACTCGCCAAAAACAGACAACAAGCAGACAAAACAGCAAACGCAACCCCCAAAAACCGAATTGGAATACGGACTGCAAACGAAATGCACAGACGTGACATTTGCATTTGACAGAAGGCAAAATAATCGATAAGGAAAGCTCAATTATCGATGGCAACTGATAGGCAGAAACGAGGTGGAATCCTTAATCAAAGACAATTTATGGATAAAGCACAAAATGTAGTTATTATAGACAACTTGATTCTGTTTCAATATTTATCGACTAAAAACATCGATAAATATACTATCGAAATATTATAATGTACCATAAAAAGCCACTAATAATCAAAATAGTTTTGTTACTATATTGACAGACACAGAAATACTGTTATCGAAGATCTCAATGATCGATAATCAGCTCTGTTTGTTATCGATAGACAACATCTTATAATTTGCTCATTTATAATTTCTTCATTAATATACAGATCTTCTATTGACATTGCTCTCAACTATTGATAACTATATATAATAGACCTTTCTCTGTTCCATACCCATTCCCATTCCATTCTCATATTTTATTCCTCTTTAATACACCAAAAATAGTTGTAATTCCCCTTTAATGCCACACTCTTACAAGAAATTCTCTTCTTTGCCCAACCTAACCACAAGAATTGTAAGTTAAATGTTTTTTTCTCTCTCTATTTCATTTCATTGCAGTTATGCGACACATGTCAAACTCGCCGACACCGCCATCTCCCCTGCGATCTCTATCAGGTATGCACCTAATCCTTTGCCAACATACATCAAACATGCACCAAAAATAATATAAAGAGGAGTCTCCTATCTCTGGTTAGGGCGTAGGGATATTCGAGTGAAACGTGGAACGTGGCTACTTTGTGGCCAAATTGATTACTCACACGAGCTACGTAGCCAATTCATTGATGTCTCTTTGGAGAGAGGGTAGGGCAACAATTTTATAGTTTTTGGCAAAAGGATATGCAACAGCAACAACAACGGCAACCCCCAAGCAAATGTTTGAGGATGCGCCTGAGGTTCAGCTCGAGCTCTGAGCGTGGCAGTTGGCTCGCGGCTTGTGGCTTAGGTAGAGCCACGCACGTGACTAAAGTGTGGCTTGCAAAACTATTTAAGGATATAAGTTCTTGAATGGACTGCCAAGCAAAAATATTGGAAAAATTAGTGGCAGTAGTTGGGTTGTAGGAATAAAAATATATGTTATCATTAACATATATCGAAAAGGTTCAAATATTTAATAAAATATACATTTATTTATATAAAGGCACACAGTTTATGATAACCATGATTGTGTCTTAAATTTATAAATTATTTTCAAAAAAAATGTAAAGAATCATATGATATATACCATACCCTTTCATATACCTCTTCATAAGCCTTTAAGAAGTTTGCTTTGATATATAAAATATATTTAAAGCATCTATCATTTTATATCTAATCTATTTACAATAGATTGATAGATGCAGAGGTCAATATTCCGCTATATCTTATGTCTCTATAATTAAAAACAAGCCAATAACAAATGAAATACTTGATCTTCTTATAAAAGTAAGTTAAACAAATAGTTTAACAAAACTTGTATTATACAGTTCAAAACTTATTTTCCAGCTGTGCTCAATTTCAGTTAGCATCTCTCGTTCAACGAATTCGAAGAATCGTTTACAGTTTACAAAGCAAACCCCCGATCATTCCTAATGTATAGACGTATATTTATAATATATTGTCCTTCCACCCACAACTTGGAAACAACCCTATAAAATTTGCAAATGTTCAATAGTTTTAAAAACACAGCCACCCTCACGGCATATGCAAAAGGTTATTTATATATACACACAACACACACATCAAGACACTTTTGACCCCATTGTACACCCGCCTGACCCTCTCTCACTCTCTCTCTCTATCTCTCTCTCTCTCTCTCTCTTCTGTTGCTTCTTCCTTTTGCTCGCCCTTTTAGCAAACACAAAATAAAAATAACAATTTGTCAGAATGTAAATTTCACAACTGCGCATTTAAATTTTATTGTTGCGAGCAATTATGTAAGAGAGGTTCGCCCCTAACTGCTGACCTTTAGCCCCTACCCTGTACTCTATACCCTCTACCCTCTACCCTCTCTCCCTGACTCCCTCTCTTGCACTCCTTAACAAAGCGCAGCTAATCTATGCAAAAACATGCATCAATCCACCCCAAGCACTCACTCAAACATTGCGACAACCCTCATTTAAATAGTTGCCCCAGGGTTGCCATATCATCAACTGACAATTAATTTTGCATTTTTATTGGTTTACACAAATTAACGGGACGCGCTTTATTCAAATATGTCACAACAGCAACAGCAACAACAACAACAACAACAGAGAACCCCTTCTAAAAAAAAAAAAGGGTTGTGGCACATATTTAAATAAAAAAGTGAATTTGGGGTTGGCTCAAGTGTGAGGTTAGGGTTAAGCCAATCAACTGTTGCGCATCTTCCTTCCTTCCTGCCTGCCTGTTTAACATCAAATTTGAATAGCAAATGAGGTGTCAAGCGTGTGGCAAATTGTGCGAGTTTTTTGTATGGAAGGGTTCAAGTCACAATTTTTTTTTTTTTTTTCAACCCTAACCCTCGAAATTGAACGCGGGGTAACGCGACTTTTTAAGTGCTACTTGTTGAGTGTTATTCAAATTGTATAACGCCTCTTCCTCTTCAATGTACCCAAAGGATTTGTTTGCGTGTTGCTAATTGTTTGGGTATCCTATTTTTTTGATAGGGTAATTTGTGACTCTTTTTATATTTTAATCAGCGGTTCCGTTTTTTTTTTTTTTTTTTGCCTCTTCCCCTTTGATTGGGTACGTTTCTTTTGATTGACTTTGAGGCGTTACGAGGGCGTTACGAAGGCGTTTCGCTTTGGTGTATTTGTGGTTTTATGGTACTTTAAAATTTTGAAAAGTGTTGAAGTAGAGACAGGGTTAAAGAGGTAATTTTGTGAGAAAGAAGGGAAGGTGTTGAAGCACGATAGAAAAAGGATAATAATAGAATTTATAATAATATATAAATATATATAATAATATAATATAAACAAATACAAATTTTCGGAAATCAATATTTTTTTTGATAAGTTTATATTCCTTGCTTACAATATTTAAAATTTATTTGAATTGGAATATTTTCGAAATTCACAATTTTCCCTTTCAACATTTCTATCATTAGATTTCAATATTTGATAAATCCCAAAAAATTCTTTCCATATTCACAAATTCAAGCGTTATCTTTTGCCAGATATCGTGCATAATTGGATAGTTTTGCGCATATTTATTTACATGCCGAACTGTTATATCTTTCCCATAAATCGCAACACGCACACTTTGTCCAGTCGCCCCATGTGACGAGCAACCCCTAAAGAGAGAGACAAGAGAATACGAGAGAGAGAGAGCGAGGGGCAACACTTCATTTGTCAGTGCAGCAGAGACTCACACTCACACTCACACTCACACACATACGCACATTCACACATTTCCACATTGTTCCAACAACAAGGGACATGCAACACAACACATCTGCTGAACAGCACCTGGCGTCAGGTTCTGGATTCGCTTTTCCCGATTTCCATTTTAGAGTTTTCGCTGCTGGATCTCTGGCAATAGTCACAATAGTTTTTTTTTTTCGCCTGCAGCTTCTTGACTTTCCACATGCAACACTACAACACAATGCAACGCAGCAGCCTCTTTTCTGTTTTATTGTAGCTTCAAACCCTTTTTGCCAATCACAAGTTGCATTACGACTTCACCCCGAATCCAAAAATCAAAAATGGAAATCCTTTGCCTTTCCAATTGTAACAAACGAAACAGCAAAAAAGAAAATTCCAGCCAGGGGGTTGGCAAATTTTACAATCCGCGGGTGGGTTGGGGTTTTTAACCCTTATCTAACTATGTGACTTTTTTTTATAGAGCTGACTGCATTTCTGCTAATTATATTAGCCGAAACATAAGTCATAAAAACAGCTGCCCACATATCAAAAGTTTTTCCCTCTCTCTCTAATGCCGCCCGCATTTAAAATCAAAGTTTTAATCCTGTTAAAAGAACTGAACAAAGTTGCAAAGCTGCTTAACAATAAAAAAAAAAAAAAAAAATATAACAATAAAAATAAATATTTCGCAAAATCGTTTAAAACAGGTTAAAGTTTAACTGAAAAGTATGCTAAATAATAGTTTAACAATTTTTTATTGTAGCGTAATTATTTTCACGCAAAAAATTTATAAAAATGTAACATTTTTTGTAACATTTAAGAACTAGAAATCAAGAAGGAGAAAATATTAAAAAAATAGGAAAAAAAATTTCAATTACAAAATAATAATTTCAAATAAATGAATACAATTTTAATCCAAAAACTTGTTTTCATATAATATTTTTTATTTTTATTTTTATTAATTTCATTTTTATCAAAACGCAATTTTCATTATTTTTTGTACGTTCTTTATTTCATTTCATAAATACTAAATCATACCAAACAATCTTCCCACTTCCTATTTCTGTTTTCCAACATACAATGGAACATTTTTATACTCCCAAAAAGAATTCCCTTCCCCGAGATTGATTCACACTCGAGGCTTTGATATTTTCAATGGATTATCTTACAGGAACTTCCTGAGCATTCTTTGAATTTAACCAAATTCAATAGGTTGTAAATCAATAAATATGCTCATGACACATTATGAAATTTGAGATCTCAAGACACAAAAAAGAGAAGGAAAATTTTGAACTGAAAACAAAGAAAAACGTAAAAAGTTGTGTAAAGCTTCCTGCGATTTTTCAATTATTATGCATGATTGAATTTAAGGCTAGTTGATAGATGTAAACTGGGGAGACGGGGGTCAGTGGCGGGGGCGTTGTACAAAGCAAAACCCTTCCGCTTGAGCGTCTATCGTCTAACGGCAGCTAACCGCAGGACAACAACAGGACAACAGGCCAAAGGACTTAGCCGAGAGCCCATTCAATTGGAAGATTGAATAAAATTTGCCTTAAAATAGCAAAAATATTGAAAACTTTTAGAGGCGTGGCAGGGGTAGGTCTTGAAGTTTCCTTGAGTTGGGCAATTGAATTCTGCGTCGTTTGTGTGTGTGTGTGTGTGTGTTGTGTTGCTGTCGCTGCTCTGGCTACTTATAAACTTCATTGAGTTGGAAAATTGAAAAAATATAAAAAATATATACATATATATTTAGTTACAAAATATACATAAAAAGTTTAGCGACTGTTAACGGCATTTGTACGGTCAATATGATTTGCGTTCAAATATTTTAGTTAGCCAATTTAGTCGGAGCATTTATCAGTCTATTATAATATATCCTTCATATCATTCATATATTATAATATATCATCCATAATATAAACTTATATTCAAATTTTACTAACTTCAATTTTCTTCTCTACCTTGCAGACTGTGGTAAAAGCTACGAAGAAGAGGAGGAGGAATATGATGATGATCAGGACGAGGATGTGGCTCAAAATTTGAGCAGCAAACGTCGCGCTTCACGTCCACTGGACGTCGAAATGGAGAATGAGGTGCTTAATTTAGCCTCACCAGCGCCCAAGCGTTTGGCCCTCGCACCACAAACACCTGAGCCACAGCCAACAACGGCAGCCACTGCCACGCCCCCAATAGGCTTGCCAGCGCCTTTGGGCTTTGGGCCCGAGGATATGCAGCAGGCACTGCAACTCCAGTTGCATGGCTACATTGAGATGGTGCGTCAACTCGCGCCCGAAGCATTTCCCAATCCCAATTTGGCTACGCAATTTCTACTCCAGAATTCACTGCAAGCCCTGGCTCAATTCCAGGCGCTTCAGCAGCTCAAACTGGATCGGGAGCGGGAGCAAGTGCAGCAGGTGCCAAGTGAAATGCTGCCCACGCGCCACTACTCCACGCCGCTGAGCAAAAGTCCGCTGCGCAGTCCGTCGCTCAGTCCAGTCGGCCGTCAAATGGAGCCGCAGCAGCGCACGCCGCCCAATTCCTTGGGAGGATTGGGATTAAGCAGCGCAGTGCTAACACCAAATACGCCGAGCATGCAACAACAACAGCAGCAGCAATCGTCGAATGCTGCTGCCAATTCCACGCCCAAACCCTTGAATAGTGGCGCCACCGTTGCCGCTGTCATGGCCACCAAGCTGGAGCAATCACCGGAGGAGACTACAGATCTAGAGGAACTGGAGCAATTCGCCAAGACCTTCAAGCAGCGTCGCATCAAACTGGGCTTCACCCAGGGCGACGTTGGTCTGGCCATGGGCAAACTCTACGGCAACGATTTCTCCCAGACCACCATCTCGCGCTTCGAGGCACTGAACCTGAGCTTCAAGAACATGTGCAAGCTCAAGCCCCTGCTCCAAAAATGGCTCGAAGATGCCGATTCGAGTGTGGCCAAGTCAGCCGGTGGCGTCTTCAATATCAACACAATGACCACCAATTTATCCAGCACACCGGAGAGCATATTGGGCAGGCGACGCAAGAAGCGCACTTCGATAGAGACGACCATTAGGGGAGCACTGGAACAGGCTTTCATGCTCAATTGCAAGCCCACCTCGGAGGAGATTAATCAGCTGTCGGAGCGCCTGCATATGGATAAAGAAGTCGTTCGCGTTTGGTTCTGCAATCGCCGGCAGAAGGAGAAGCGCATCAATCCCTCCCTCGATCTGGATAGTCCAACGGGCACGCCGCTTAGCAGCCACGCCTTCGGCTATCCCCCACAGGTACTCAATATGTCCAATGGCCATATGCTGCTCGAGGCTGGCGGAGGTGGCTCTCATTGTGGCAGCTCCATTAGCTCTGGAGATTGAGAAATAGATCGGCCAGCATTATCCTAGATCAGCTTGTATATAAAGAGAGTGAAGTTCTCCAAATCTTCCACAAACATTCCAAAAAGTAAAAAATAAAAGCAAAAACAACAAAAACTGCATATCGTATTATCCCTGTATCCAAACTCCTCCCTGATAGATGTTCGTATCAGCATTCCATAACGAATTTACAAGTACATATAAATACATACATATATACAGCCCCTACATATATAGGCATTATATTGGATGTATGTAGAGCTACCCATAGTTGTTGTTGTCTCTATATCTCTATGTATGTACGTGTCCAGCATACCAATCTATCAACTATTTATACCACATATATACATACTATATATATAGATATATAGATATATAAAATTAATATTAAATCTAGACACCTATGTAACATACTATCTATATAATATAATGATATTGTTGTACAATGTCCAATTGTAAATTGATCTTAACACTTAGATCTAACACTAAACAAAAAATTTCAATAAAAACTATTTAAAAACTTAATTGTAAAACAAAAATTGTTTATCTTGGGGATAAGTTTGTTAGTGAGAGGGGTTTAGTGGGAATATCTAAAATTAGTGAACATACGAGGGTAAGTTCGAAATCTAGTTGACATATCAACAATATTAGGGCACAGTTATAGACTCTTATGCAGGCTACAAAGTCATTAAGATAAGTTCTCTGTCAACCTATGATAGAACTTTTAAAAAAAAGGTAGAATAAGAGGGTTACAGACCTTCAAGACCTGTTCTTCTTATGTTCTTATGATGTCCTTCTTACTTTCCAGACTCTTATGTAATCAATTATCATATATATTTGATTATAAATTAACACTAATTGAATTTCTGAAGTTTACTTTCTTGCATCCTTACAAAAATCTCACCTTACTTTGTTCTAATTTTCCCAAAATATTCAATCCCTATAGTAAATTAAATACTTTTCCCTTAAAAACCACATCACCGAAACTTTTTATAACACATTTCTAACAACTTTTCTTTTTACAGATTAAAGATATAGTAATACCCAAGTAATGTATAGGCCAAACAAAATCAGCGGGCATTACCTTTTTGCTATCTTTCGTAATCACTTCGTGTTGGATTTGATTTATAATTCAATTAGGTGCCATTTCTCAGTGCAAAAGCCCTCGATCCTAAGTACACTTGAATCTCATTAGAAGCTCCCTAAATAAATATTTAACAACATATTTAGTTAACTGATTTCTTGGTCCCAGCGAAAACAGAGAGAGCTACAAAAAATTGGAATCACATCCGCCAGGACACGCGCCAAACGCAAACACACCATTTTTTAATAAACTTCCTTTGAGAAGGAGAGACCCTTACCAACCCCTTTTTTTTTGGGTGCTCGGGAGTGGATTTTGTTGGATAAGAAATCACTTCATCTTTCTCAATATGGAAGCAAGCTGCAAACCCTTATTTGTATATCGAAAGCAAGCGTGTAAATCCCATTGACCATCAGAAAAAAAAAAAAAAATACCCCAACCCCAGAGGAAGAAAAAGTTTTCAGAGGGTTGAGTTAAGCGACCTGGTTGGTGCCAGTCGCTGATTCGTTTAGGGCTGAATGAAGAAGAAAAAAAAAAAACAAAAACAAAAAAGGGTTTATGCCATAAATTCACACATAGTTATGTCATATGGTCTACTAAAGGGCTACGATTGTTGTCCTTGTTGTCCCTGTTGTCCCTGTTGTCCTTTTTTCTATTGACAGTGTAAGTATTTAGAACTGCGTGCCAGTTGTTTATTGTCTAAACTCGTTCTTAAATTGTTTTACATTGACAAAAGACATGAATTTAACTCCAAGTAGGAATTTAAGCAAAAATATATTCTTTGGGCACAACATAAACAGCTTTTTATTATCTCAAATGTTAACTGGACTTGAGATGTATTATTCTGATATAAAATAGTTATGTTTCCAATATATACACAAAAGAGATAAGCAGTAAATAAGAATACAAATGCTTATAACAAGACGTTAATATATTTAAATAAATAAAAGTAAATAAAAAGTTTTTAATACTCAAGCCATAAAAAATTTTAATTTGGATTTGATCTAAAGCGTTTACTGTAATTAAAAAGATTGTGCTTACTTGATTTGATAAAGCTTAATTTTGTTATTTTGTATTTTCACGTTCTCTATTATATATGCCAAAGGATCACATAAAAATTCACTCTCACCTTATTTATTAATTAGATAATTTTAGCATATACTCTTTTTGATCACTTAAAAAAAAAACACGCACACTACACACTTGAACATTAACTTTAAGCAATGAACACACATGTATACAAACACACATGCGCCACCAATAAGGCCGATCAATTTAATGCAGCGCACAAAAAAAAATTTACTTATGAAACAGGCGCTCACATTCATTTACACGAATGCAAATACAAAAGAGAACTAGACACACTAATATAAATGCAGCATATTCTGTGCTCATGCCTTAACAACACACAAGCGAAGTAACGGAATTAAGCGCGAATTGCAATAACACGCACACCATACCTACAGCTAGCTCGCTTGCACTCTTTGGCTGCAGAGCTACAGGCCGAAGCACATAAAACTCACACTTGCTCGCTCTCGCTTGCACGCTGATGCTGAAAAAAGCTCTTCGTGAATAAATTTGAACAATTTTCGCAAAATTTCAAATAAACAAAATATAGCCGAATCACTTTGATAGCTCACTTGAACAAAAAACACACAGATGCACACGCGGCACAGACTTAACACGTTTAAAACCCGATAATTAATTAAAACAACGAATAGGTTTGCACCAGCTACAAATTCGACCGATCAAAAAGGCTGCGCTCCACACACTAAATTTGCATGTGTTGCCCACTATTACGCGACAATTGCTCAACAAGCCTTTGCACTACTACAAACGCAAAGAGAGCACATAACTAATACAAGTGCGCTTTTCAATGCACATGCAGACTAAAGTAACGGGATCAAAAGCAAATGGCTAAACGTCGCTCGCTCTCTTGCTCTTTGCATATTTGTATGTAATTGTTGTATGTAAAATATAAAGCTGTATTGAGAGCAAGTCGTGGCATGTCTGACATGTTAATAGTAAATGAATTCTTTACCACGCATTCTGCACTGCTCGCACTCCAAGCATTAGGACTTTTTTGTATGTATAAATGTGTTTAGCTGTTCAATTTTTGCATGTAATTGTGGATATACTAGATATTAGCTGTGATTGGGGAATTTTTTTTGTAAGTTGTCTTGCTACTTAATTTAGATTGCAACAAGAGTGAGAGAGAAGGAGCTATCCGAGCACTTATTGTATACATACATACAAACATATATATGTATGTGTGTATGCATGTACATATACATATATGAATAGAGTTACGTTGTATTTAACTGATTTGCATGTGTATGTATGTGTGTATGTTCATACATACATATATTGAAAGCAAAATAGGTACATGTGCACGAGAATAAGGCAATTTCGTACCTAAAAAAGTAAAGTATATACCAAGGATTGTGTGCTTTTAAGTATTTTTCTTGTGAAATGGTATTTTTAGTTCATATTGCTAATATATGTAAATATTTAACAATAACTGCAATTTGAAATATGCCAAATAACGTATATTTTTAAGTATTTTTCTTATGTCATATACCAAAAAACGTATATTTTTAAGTATTTTTCTTATGTAATGGTATTTTTTAGCCCAACAATGATGGCAAATTGAAATACTCATTAGATCATTAACATTATATAATATACCTATACATACACATATATTTTTCTTATATTAAATATGTATTGCAATAGAATTGTAATTATATTTCGTTAAATATTTGCTTTACCGTACATCAAAAGCTCTTCAATTACGCCTCGCAGCACAGGCTGGGCCAAGTGCTGGAACAGCCCTCGGGCAGCCACAGGCGCATGTCGTGCTGCAGGTCCTTGGGCGAGTCCTCTATCTGCGGCACTCACACATAATTGGTACACTTGAGAGCTTCGGTCTTTGAATCGTTATCAGTCCGTTGCAGACGCTCGTTCAAAGGTTCGCAAATCGCTTTCAATTTTCAGCCCACATATTCAAAATGCCACGCCCCCCAGCCACCTCAGTCGACCCTCGCCCTCGCCCTCTGGTCATTTAACTGGTCAAATAGAAAAGCGGGTCGATTGGAAGTTGGGATTAGGCTTAGCCTTCAGCTGGGGGCTATTATTTCACTCTCTCTCTGTGTGCGTGTGTGTGTGTGTGTGTATGTGGCATGTGGCATGCCTCCTCCTTTCACTCCTGCTCCTGCCTTTAGATCGGCTGCTAAAGATTTCTATTTGCGAGTCCTTTGATAGATTTCGTTAGCTGCATTTGCAAATTGAATTCCCATTTTGTGAAATGCTCTCCATTCGACTTCATTTATAACAATTTAATGAAATTTTCGAATGCGTTTTCATAACGGTTCCTTACGCATACCGAACAGCACAACAAACAGTTCTCTGTGTGTTGGAAAAATCATTAATCAAATGGAAAAGCTGCCAGGACTAACGAAAATTAAGTTTTGTGCTACAGTTTTATTGCGTCTTTTCTAATGCTTTAACTTCATTTCGTTTTGGAGTGCACAGTTAAGTGCCACGCCTACTTAAAGAGGCGTGTGGAGGTGTAAATGTGTTAGGATTAGATAAAGTAGGCCTGACCTTAATGGGGGAATACATAAGCGAAACAGTTGATATAAGTGAAACTGCTTTGATCTAAGTTTTCTAATTTTCAATAATACTCAAAAATCTATATATACAATATTTCGGCATAAGACGTATAACATTTAAAATTTCATATCTTTTTTTTAAGAAATTTTCTTCAAACAAAGTATTAGCTACTGTTACCAAGGTTATCTTCCATATAGAATTACATTATCGAATATGTATGTGGTTTTTTAAGTTCTTTTCAAATTAAAGTTCTTCTTGACTTTACAAATTTTAAAAGATTTTTTAAGCCTTTTATACTTCTCATACATTTACATCTAGTCATGAGTACCCTAATTGAAGATTCTCAGAACTTTGAACTCTTTCAAAATCTATAGTCGGTTAAAAGTAGTTCCATTGATTGATGTAAACATACCTTCATCTAATACTGTTTATGTTGAAGAGACAAAGTAATTTCAATACGTTCTATATTCTGCAAATTTGGAGCCTATACTATCATCAAACAACCTGAAGAGCAACTAAGTCCAACATTGCTTTTTATTCCCAAATATTGAGTCTTAACTTAAAGTTAACCAATTTATTTTTATTATTTGTCAATTGATTCAGAGATAGAGATATCTTCTCTAAAAGCAGATGTCGCCAACAAATAGAAATCGTGCTCGCAAATTATATATAGATGACATATGTTCCGTTTCTGAATGAATGCTCGCGTCTTTGCTGCTTTGAATTTCAATTGTGTCTGTGTGGGTGCAAAAGGGGCGTGGCTGTGTGCATACCACCCCTTTTTGTAGACTATCTAGCGTAAAGTTGCCTTTGTTCTCAGGCAAATACAAACAAGAAAATAAAAGACGAAGAAGAAGCACAAAAATAACTGCGAACACAATTGAATTACAATGAAAATATGAAATGAGCGACAAAAAGGAAATTTTTTTTTTATTTTTGATTCTTTTTCATTAAGCAAACAAATGGGACAAAGAAACAAAGCGAAAATCAAACTGAAAATATATGAAAAATTTGGAGAAAAAAAAGCCGTGCTCTAAAGTGTGAGTGAGGCAAATATATAACTAGGAGTCTGCCCTCCCGATAAAAAAAAAGAGAAACGTCTTCGTAAAAAAATCACAGTTTCAATATTTGCGCATACAAACAAATGCGAGTCCCTGGACGAAGGACGAGAAGAACGAAGGACTTGACCCAACGCCCCCTTTGGACCCCTTCTAACTGCGCCCCTGATGAGGTCAAAGCAAACAAACCAACGAAATTGTGGCAAAGTGCTCAACGCTGTGGGCTATACGAAAAGAAGCGAAGTTGGTTAGTGATAGACTAGCAGTTACCCTGTAATGGCTGCCCTGATACGGAATATTGTATGTATATATTGAATAGAATTGGAAATTTCACTTGAATTTGATTAATAATCTCAAATTTGTCATTTTTTGGTTCATGAACTAGTTCATGAACTAGTTCATTTCACCAGTTCAGTTTTGAACAACGATAAACATTTATTATTGATCGTTTAATTAAGGGCTTACCAACTCATTAGAGCAACTGAACAGCTCAAAAGAACCTGTAGTTCATGAACTGTGAACCAGATCAATAGTCTGCAACATAAATTGAATATAATGAATCATTGAGTAGGAATCGAAAAAGCCAACAAAGGATATCAGGTAATAAGTGCTAATAACTGATAAAACTGCTTCGTTTATCGAACATAGAACTAGTTCAGCAGTATTCAAAGGAACCAGCAATGGCTAAATCATGAATGATATGCACTGCTTCGTTTACTGAGCATTGACCTAGTTTAGTAGTATTCAATATGGTTCCAAAGAATCAGCAATGCCTAAACCATGCCTTACACTTAGCATTGAACTAGTTCAGTGGCATTCAATATGGTTCGAAAGAACCAGCAATGTCTAAACCATGAGCACTGAACTATTCTAGTTCATTACCATTCAATGCAGATTAAAGAAATCTGTAAAGGATATCAACCATGACCGATAGAACGTGTTTGTTCACTGAACTAGTTCAATTACACTTATTGGGCAAAAAATAAGCCTTGCTAAGTATCAGCCCTGACTAATAGAACTGTTGCGTTCACTGAGCGCTGAACCAGTTCATTTCATTTGATTGAAGTCGATAAAAAACTATCTAAATTTAAATATTTGTATTACATAATCAAGGCCTAAAGTAAATTTCGTTTGACCGTTACAAACACACTTCCTTGAATCAGAATACCCCTTTTCACTTATTTTTAATGGGTATCAAAATGAAATTTGAGCACCTCATGTTAAATTCAGAATTCCTAACATATATTTATAATATATATGCTATAAAAGTTTCTTTTATTTCTCTATTATTTAGAGTTTTAGTAACATACCCCATTGAACTTAATTTTAATGGGTATCTAATAGAAACTAAAGTTTAATTCTACTATCAACCCTGCCCAAAAGTATGCCGCAAAGTCTGAAAATCCTCTAAAAAATGGTTGGATTTTAAAAGATGGCAGACCAAACCAAATTTGCATGCCACACCCTCAAAAAAAAAACCCGTTAAACAACCCTCGCTGAAGCTCGAAAACTTTTGTGCTCAAAAATCAAAGCAACAGGAAGATAATCCCAGCCCATGTTTGAAATCGAAACCATTTTGTAGTCGAGCCTTTTTGCTTTGACATGTTTACACATTTAATTAACTAACACGCGCTCCAAAAACTTCCGTTGCGGGGGATTCCCCGCCCCGAAGAAAAAAGAGGAAAAACGAGGAAAATAGTAAGGAAAAACCTTTGGACTTTTCCCTTATTTTTCTCGCCTCTTTTGACAATTCGAAACCATTTCAAGTGGTTTAATCATTTAACGCACATCATAAAAATCGCATCAAGTGATTTTTATTTACTCGCACAACAAAAGGAATGTCAAGGATAAAACGGGTGCGAATCCTTTGAAATTTTAGCACTAGTAAAGAAAAGGGCGTGAAGGAATCTCCAACTTTCAAAGCTGAGTCGAAGCGAATATAAATAGCAAGAAATATAAGTTACGACTCGCAGATCTCTAAGCACAACCATCATTTGCAGCTGTTCACAAATTAGAAGCTAATGTTAAGCGGCGTTGCGCGGCTCAAATGTGAGAGGGGATTTTATTAACTTTTGTTTTAATAATAATTCTGTTAAACTATATTTGTAGATAAACAAAAAAAGAAAAATAAAAATAAATAAACAAATAAATAAATTAATTTGAATATGTTATATACTTATTTATTATTATTAATAGTGTGTGTTTAGTTATTATTTTTTAGCTTTTAGCTTGATAAAATTTTAAAACATTTTTTTTTTAATTTTTATATAATTATTTTCATTACTATTTTAAACTTCATTTACTTTTTTGTTGTTAATATATTGAATTTTAAATATTAATATTTTTTTATGTATTAAATATAAATTTGATTGCTAATTTTTATTTTTATCTAGATGAAATATTATTTTATAAAATATATATTAAAATATTTATTTAAACAATAAAATTATAAAATATTATTTAAAAAAAAAATAAAAATGTATTTTAAATTTTTAAGAATTTTTATTTTGAATATATTTTTTTTATTTTATTTTTTTTAATAATGTTTTATAATTTTATTGTTTAAATAAATTTTTTAATATATATATTATAAAATAATATTTTTATTTTAAATATATATTTTTTTCATTTTTAATAATATTTTATAATTTTATTGTTTAAATAAATATTTTAATATATATAATATAAAATAATATTTGTATTTTAAATATATTTTTATTATTTTTTTTTTTAAATATTTTATAATTTTATTGTTGAAATAAATATTTTAGTATATATAATGTAAAATAATATTTTGACTTACTTTTTTATTTTAACTATATATTTTTTCATTTTTATTAATATTTTATAATTTCATGGTTTAAATAAAATATTTAATCATTTTTTCTCATTTTAGGTCTAATCACTAATTTTTAATTTTTTTTTCTTGACTTGTTTATTTTTAATGTTTATTTTAGTATTTTTGCTAACTTTTTTTTTTAATATAGATTGGCAAAAATAAATATTTTGTTTATTTTCTTCAATTGTTATTTCTCGTTATTTCATAGTACACAAAATCAAATTTTCGTATTACCTTTGCATACACTATTTAAATTTACCGCCAAATAAAATGTCTGCCAAACTATTTCTACAGATATGGCAACGCTGTACACTTAACGCATGTTTGTGAATGGCAATTATTAAGCAAATTGTGACCAAATTTAAAATATCAATCAAAATAAATAATCATTTCCAATTCATTGTTAATACCAAGCGAAATACATAGTTTTTTTATTTAAACGTTAAATACATATTAACTTGTAGTGTATATTATGTGAATTTTATTCAATTAAAGGCGAGCGAGATGCCGCAAAAATGGAAACGTTATGGATGTTGTGTGTGTTTCTTTATCATATACGTGTGTGTGTGTGTGTGTGCGTAGGTATTTGTGAGTGTGTGTGTGTGTGTTAAATGAAAATGCAAATAAGTAAAGATTTTGCAGCCAGGATGAGAGCGCACAAATACACAGAAGGAGATGATGCGCCAAACTGTTTAGCTCATGGTGTTGATCTGCAAAGAGAATGACAAATAAATTACAGATCGAAAAATATAATAAAGATCCGCTACTCACAATATCATCGATCTTCAGTATGGAGCGTATGGTCTCGGTGGCCAGTGTAATGGCGGATGTGCTCACCAGCAGCGGCTGGACCACATTCTCCGCCAGAATGTCGGTAATGGCGCCCTTGCGCACATTGATGCCGGCTGTCTTCTCGCCCTTGGCATGACGATTGCGCAGCTCCGTCACCGTGGCGATTGGGTTCAAGCCCGCATTCTCGGCCAGAGTGGAGGGAATCACCTCTAGGGCATCCGCAAAGGCACGATAGCAATATGCGTCCACTCCCTCGACGGTTTGCGCCAGTGCAGCCAGCTGCAATGCCATCTCAATCTCTGGAGCACCGCCGCCCACAATTTGGGCGCGTCTCTTGACCAAGCAACGGACCACGCACAGAGCATCGTGCAGCGAGCGAGCAGCCTCCTCCAGCACTAGCTTATTGGAGCCACGACAGATAATGGAGACGGTGCGTCCTTGATTCTGAATGCCTGTGATCTTGACGAACTTGTTGGTGCCACTGGCCACCTCCTCGACGAGATCTGCGCTCGACAAGTTCTCGGCCGTAAAGTGATCCAAAGAAGCAATTGGACGACAGTGCAGAGATTTGCACACAAACTCAATATCCTCGCGCTCCACATCCTTGACAACGAGACACTTGATCTTATCGAGGAAATGCTGAGCCAGATCCGAAACGGCATCACTGTGGATATAGAAAGATAAGGATATACTTTATATTCCATAACTTATAAGCAAATTCAAATAACCTACCGCAAAATGGATTTCTGCACGAGCAGCACATTGCAGCCCGCCTTCTTGATCTGCTTCACTATATTCAGAATATAGGAGCGCTCCTCCTTGAGCACACGATCCATGGCTGCATAATCGCTGACAATCACATTGTGATCCATGTCGGTTTTAGGTGCCGAAATGCAAAACTGAATGAGACCAATCTTTGCCTTCTCGATGCGTTTGGGTGCATTGGTGCCAGCCGAGCGGCTGGTGAAGACCAAGCCCTGCACCAATTCGGTATCTTCAACAGTGCCGCCCAAGCTCTGGATAACCTTAATGTTCTTAAGATCCACCGACGCCTCTTTGCCCGGTTCGGTGACCTTGAGCACGGCATCCACAGCAATGGGAGCGAGCAGGCTGCTCTGCTGGGAGACAACCTTGGAGTTGAGCGATGTGGCAGCACTCTTGATCAACGTATTGCGATCCGTGAGTTCAATGGGCGTGGACATTTGGTTGAGAATCTCCACAGCTTTGTTCGAGCAGCGTTGGAACGAATCCGAAATGGCAGTGGGATGCAAACCCTTCTGCAGCAGTTTCTCGCATGCTTCCAACAAAGCACCAGCAATGACCACAACCGATGTGGTGCCATCGCCAGCTTCCACATCCTGGGCACGGGACAGCTCAACCAACATTTTGGCAGCGGGATGCAGCACATTCATCTGCTTCAAAATGGTGGCGCCATCGTTGGTAATCGACACTTCGCCATTGCCAGCCTGGATCATTTTGTCCATGCCGCGAGGACCCAAACTGGTGCGAATGGCATCGGAAACAGCTGCAAAAAGAATCGATTAGTAAGAATGCCATACCTAAACACATGACTCATTTTTTGCCATCACTAAGAAGCTTCCAGACGGCAGCCGGCAACTGCTTTTCATTTATGCATTTTAATATATTAACTCATCCTAACAACAACAAACATGCAACATAATTGACACGGAGTAACATAAATAGCCTTTTTACACAAATTTTATGTTATTATTTCGCATATTTCTACAATAACTGTATTATTTTCTTACCCTTTGCCGCCTGTATATTGGACAGTCGCACATCGGTTGGCTTTGACTTGTCTTTAAAGGTCTGTGCTTTCGGCTTCACACCAACTGTTCTGGATTTCGGTGCCATTGTTGTATGAATTAGTTAATTATAAATAGTTTATAATTTTTTAACACAGTTTTCAGCGCGATTAACACAGATTAAAAAATGTCTACAACTATGTTTTTTTCGCTGCCCCGTGATGGATAGTGACGGAAGAAACTTGGGCAATGCTATCGACTTTTTTCGATTACACAAAAGATTGTTTTTGGTATTATTTAGTATTTTTTGTAAGAGTGCCTTATGACAATTTGAATTTTATTTTAAATGTAAACATAAATATTGCATTTATTTAAATTATAAATTATATAGAGTCAATTATATTTAGCCGTTGGCGGCACTTCATCAGGCCCAATTTCTGTCTTTTCCGGCATGCCAACATTCAATGTTTTGTCCGAATTTATTTGCGCAGTTATCTCTGTAAACAGTTTATCCCATTCCCAAATTTCGTCCGGTTCATCCAGACTCTCCTGGACCTGTAAGCAACGTGTCAATATGGTCAGATCGACATCTTCTATAGCCGAGAAGGCATTTTGTGAGAGCAGATCGGAGCTTAACTCTTTAAATGTGACATCGCGGCTTAAAGCGACGCTTCTGCAAGAAATAAATGTAATATTTTCTCATTTTATATATATACTATTCTCTTACGAAGCCGGTTCAACAATTTCATTTAGCAATATCTCATCTCTGACATCATCTAAATCGGGTATTATGGGTATATCATCCGTTGGTATGGAACTTGTCGCAGATTTAATCACTTGAAATCGCTCGCTAAAAATTTAATATTCATTATTTTGACTAATATAAAAGTTGTTTTTGCTCACTCATCAAATGAATTCTTCTTAGATCTGAAAGAAATTAATGTTTATTAAATAAAATAAGAATTTTAAGACTTCGACTTACTTAAGTCCCTTTAAGCCAGAATCCGCCCAACCGCCAGAGACGCGTCTGATGGGCGGTCGACTTGAATCGAATTCATTATTATATGTTGTAGGCGTTGTAGACGTGGGACTGCTACTGTCATTATGTATATCCAAGGTAATATCTATGGATATATCTTTATTCAATTTGTGTGTCGACGCGGCACTCGACGAGGATCCTGCTTGATTTTCCTCTTTCAAGACATCGCGACTCTTTGAGCGACGACCCTTTCGTGCTGTGGTCTATAAATATGCATAAATATATATTTTATACTTGTATTTTTATTTAATTTAACCTTTCTTATAGTCATTTTCAGTTCTTCAGCCCAATCCATTGCACTAATTATTTATTGTTTATATTTTTTCGCGTTGCCTAGGCAACAAGTTGTAGTCACAGTGCTGTAAAATGTTCAATAGATAGTATCGCTAAATATCGATACCTCTCGATAGCAAATTGTTTTGGTTTTTCTGAAGCAGCCAAGTTCACGTCAGAAGTGTAAGGAAGGGCTCTAAAGCCTGTTTTGTTTAAAATAATAAATAAATAAAAATCTGCCAAAATGCTGACAGACGACGATGACTTCTTCTACGAGGATAAAATGTAAGTATGGGAATGCATGTTTAAACGCTTACATATGTAAATAAATTTCCTGGGTTAAACATACATAACTGAAAAGCTTTGCCAACTGTTTGGAAAAAAATCAATAATTGGGTCAACATATTGTTTATGATAACTCAAGTATAAATATAAATAATGTAATACAAAATTTAATTAGAAAGCAAGCAAGCGAGGCAACGCCAGTGCTCATACAATTAAATGAGGATTTCATGGCCGACTTTGAGGCGTAAGTATCGGGTGGAATAGGAAGTACGAGCGCTGCCTCTATTTCTCTCTGTATGTGTGTACATATACATATATATGACATATATATATCTGATTCCTCTAAGTTCGAAACCAAAATTGGAGGATTCGAAAGTCGCTTTGGCCACTGATACAGAAACGGCGGTGTTTTGCGCGGGCCTCGAGCTAACACCAGATCGATATGGACTTTTTAGTAAACAAAAATATGAGCTAGATCGCTTGTAAGTCAAAAATTCTTGACTCACTAAACCGTTAGAAACGTTCTGAATCGTTATGCGAACCGTTATATAAACCATATACTTCATGTAGTGTCTCGAAAGCTAACCCAAACATAGACGGAGACAAAGCGTATTTATTGTATGCCTCGTTCTTTATTTTATGGGCTCGTTAAGGCTAAATTTATTTATTTTTTTTTAATAGAGTAAATATAAGAACATATGTGCGTAGTTATTTAACAAATATATTATGTTGTTTCATTTGAAGTAAATATATATATATATGCTAGAAAGTCTTCCACTAGAGATATATCCTATAATATACATATTCGTACATGATATTAGATATTATAAGCATAAACCATTTAATGGAATAATGAATATATTTCGATTTAAAACGAAGGTTACTAGAACATATAGTAGTACATTTGTTTTGAAAGAAAATGTTTTTACACTCAAGATGTTCTTGATTGATATAGAATAGTATAGTCAAAATAAATTGGAAATTTAAAGTTTAAATATAATATACCAACAAATATATTATATATTACATATTCTTCAGTATATAGTTAGTATGATATAATAAAAAGCTATATACATATAGCTAAGAGATCTGAAAATATATAGTGTAAATACAAATATAGTTAGAAATACCAAAACATTCAATGTGAAGAAATGAGTTTTTAAAAGATATATAAAAAATCTTTAAATTTAAATTAAAAACCATTTTAATTTCTAGAAAATCTTAAAAAGATATATTATCATAATAAAAAAGTTTGGTTTTTAAGTTCATAACTAACCTTTGTGACAAATTAGACAAATGCACAAATTGATGTGAGTATGGCACGCTTATTGCTCTAACAAACAGCTTTAACATAGGTCTAGACTATATATATCTGAACAAAATATCTTAATAACTTAAAATAAATCTAATCTAAATCAAAACATTTACAGGGGCATGACTGTCAGTACGAATGCAGTTGTGATTACCAAGGATCAGAGTAATCTAATTGGCATTAGCATTGGAGGCGGAGCGCCGATGTGTCCGTGTCTATATATTGTACAGGTAAGAGTAAGAGTTATTGAACTAATTAAAAGATTAAAAGTTCTAATCAAAGCGAAAATTTATAAAATGAAACTAAGGGTAAAAATATCTAAAAATGCAATGAGAAATCTATTAATATTTATTATTTATTTCATATTCCTTTATAACAATTTCCCAATATTTAACATTCTTCTTAAAAATTCTTTAGTTTTGAGATAAAAACGTAAGGCAGATATTTTTAGCAATATTTTAAATGAATTAAAATAAGTTAATACAATTTTAATTTTACCAAAAATTGGAAAAAATTGTAAATTTAAAAAAAAAAAAAATTATTATGTAAATTTAAAAAACAATTAAAATTTATTTCTTTTGAATTCGTGCTCTAAGAGTGGAACCAGGAATTTGAGTCAAACCTTGAAATTGGTCAATTAACAACATTTTACCTGAATTGAAATAATTTAATTTTCATCAAAATATGATAATTGTCCCACTGTATCATGGGCAAAAATCCTTGAATAATCGAAAGCCAAAAACGTAATCTATCTAAACCTGAAAAGATAATTTCTTTTATTATTTACAAAAAGCGTAATGTGAATGTAAAAGTCGATTGAAAAATATGTCCTTTAGGTTTTTGTTCTAGTTCGCTTCCAAGGATTAGGTCGAGCCTTGAAATTGGTCATTTTGCGCGCCTCCACATATTCGTCGTGGCAGCGCTGCGCCCACTCGATCGCCCTGCGTTGCCAGCGCGTCTCCTGCTCGCGCATATTCCACAAATCGAACTCTTTGCGCAGCTTGCCCCGTTCCACGGACTTGAGCTGGAACGGTTCAGTCTTCACAATGCTCGATAAGATGCGCGGCACGAATGGCGGCTGGCGCCAGTTGCTGGAGGATTGGGACAGCTGTGGTCGCAGCGTCACCTCCTTCATCACTTGACGCACCAGATGCGCTCGTTCGGTTTTCCAACGTCTGGCCGATTCCATAGATTTCCTTAGAGTATGTGGCGTTTGAGGTTTGGTAAAGTTGTACAACGACTTCAGTTGACGCGATCTATTTCGTATTTCCCAGCGTTTGTGCATTGCCTCGAAATTGGGCACCGGATGGCTATGGAACTGGCATTGTCGGCTCTGCAGCTGCTCTAATTGGCGCAGTTCCTGCTGGCGATTGCGATCGTACACGTTTTGTATGCGACACACTCTGGGCGATCCACGCAGCTTCTTCTTCTTCTTTTTCCCTTTATCCAATCCCGCCTGCTGACGCAACAATTTGTTCGTATTATTCTCCAATACTATGGATTCCAAGCGCTGATCCAATTGCCGTACATGGGCTACCATTTCTGATTTCGGCTTCTCCAGCCCGGAATCAACGATCCTGTCTCTATACCAATGGGAGAACGTCATATTCTCTGCGTATCGGGTTTTATCTCAAACAAATTTAAAAAACGCAATTTTCTTTATCTGAATTTTGACTAAACACCTTTACATTACATTTTAATTTTATTTACACAATGAAAATTTTTTGTTCCGATTTGCTTCGAAATTAAAAAATTGAGAACAAAATTTTCGAATCGAAGCAAATCTGTCAACAAAAAAAATTAAAGTCGAGTACGAAATTTTAGATAAAGGCAAGTCAGTCAAAAAAAAGTAATCAAAACAAGTAAGAGTGTTTTAGTCGAGACTGCTCGACTAGGAGATACCCTGAGCACTGTGAAGCGAATGGGGAATGGCATATAAAATCTAGAGATTACACAATCTCCGTATGCATTACACGAAATTTCGCTATTTAAATAGCCCTTTATTATGTTTTCTAGTTAATGTATACTAATTATATACCCAACTAGGGAAGTCGAAGTGCTAGTCGGGCTTGCCTGACTTAACGCAAATACGGACTGCCAAAGTCCTTGATATTTGCACATATGAAGACTTGCTTTGCATTTATATAAATTTAAATTATATTATATTATACATATGAAGACAGGCTTTAACATTTGCTAAATGATCGTTATAATAATTAATAATATTTAAATTTAAAATATATTATATTTACATTAAACAAACATTAAAAGTATAACTTTTACATTTTCGCTTAACATACTTAACTATTTTAATACTCACCAACAGATAGAAGAAGAGGAGAAACACCGCTGCACTGGACGACTGACCACCAAGAAATGAAGAATGCGACTGAAGCTGCACTGCAGCAGGCTTGCCTTTATATAGGGCAGCGACAGCTCCACTCAAGTCAAGCTCAACTCTTGAGCCTCTTTCTGAGTCAGTCTTCACTCTCGATCATTAGGCGACGAATCAGAGTACTTTTTGCTGCAGCTGCTGCAAGCAGCAGCTCTTCTGACCTGCCTTTATATAGGGCAGCGAGAGTTCCACTCGAGTCAAGACCAATCAGAGCACTTTCAGCTGCTGCTGCAAGAAACAGCTCCTCTGTTCTTCAGCTGCCTCTATATAGGGCAGCGAGACTTCCACTCGAAGGCGAGCTCAACTGTTAAGCCCTCTCTCTAAGTTAGCGTAAGCTAAACTCTCTATCAGTTAGTGACCAATCAGAGTATTTTCCGCTGCCTCTGCTGCATACATATGCAAACTAACATCTCCTCTTCAGAACCTAAACTCTTTTTCAGCTCTTCTTCTCTTTCTCTTAATGTTCCTACATAAATTTATAAAAATATTTTACCATATTAAATATGCTTAGGATATATTAGGGGAATATATAATATACAAATATATATATGTATCAAATATCAATTTATTATTTTCTCTTCCTTCCAGGTCTTCGATGGTACTCCTGCTGCCCGTGAGGGCTCCCTGCAGTCGGGTGACGAGCTGCTCGCCGTCAATTCGGTGAGTGTCAAGGGCAAAACCAAAGTGGAGGTGGCCAAGATGATTCAAACCGCCACGGATGAGGTGACCGTGCATTACAACAAACTGCACGCAGATCCCGAACAGGGCAAAACGCTGGACATAATCCTCAAGAAACTAAAGCATCGCATTGTGGACAATTTATCGAGTAACACGGCCGATACGCTGGGTCTATCCAGGGCCATATTGTGTAACGATTCGCTAGTCAAGCGGCTGGAGGAGCTGGAAGGCACAGAGCTGATGTACAAAGGATTGGTGGAGCATGCGCGTCGCATGCTGAAGGCCTACTATGATCTACTGCAGACATACAAAAGCTTCGGCGATTGCTTCACCCAAATCTCAGCGCACGAGCCGCAGCAGCGAGCAAGTGAAGCATTTCGCACATTTGGCGAGTTCCATCGTTCGCTGGAAAAGGATGGATTGGCTATTATAAAGCAAATCAAACCCGTGCTCGCAGATCTGGGCACGTATCTGAACAAGGCCATACCGGACACGAAGCTAACCGTGCGACGTTATGCGGACGCGAAGTTCACCTATCTCTCCTACTGCCTGAAGGTGAAGGAGATGGATGATGAGGAGCATGGCTTTGCGGCGTTACAGGAGCCGCTCTATCGCGTCGAGACGGGCAACTATGAGTATCGTTTGATCCTGCGCTGTCGCCAGGATGCGCGCAGCAAGTTTGCCAAACTGCGTACGGATGTGCTCGAGAAAATGGAGCTGCTGGAGTGCAAGCACGCCATGGACTTGAATAAACAGTTACGCAGCCTGCTGGAAAGTCTAGCGGAACTGCACAGAAGCCTGGTGGAACGTCTGGACTCTCTGCCTCCTCTATTCCCTATCGAAGTCGACTTCAAGGAAACGGATTTCCAATATAAATCGAGTACTCTCAAGCCCCAGGAGCTGGATGATGATGAGATTGAAGCGAATGCAACGACACGTTCCCATAAAGTCTCATATGGCAGGGAAGCAGTCGAGCAGCCAGCGCCCATTATTAATGTGGAGCTAAAGGAACCCCCAATTGAGTCCAATGCCAACGAGAACGAATCCCTGCTCAAGGAACTGGGTCTGCACGATGTGGATTTGCTTTCTAATCCGCAAACTATTAGCAATCAAAAGGATTCCATCTCAGCACAGAATGATGGCTACGATTTCGATTTGTTTTTGAATCAGGCAAATGCTACAACAAGCCTCGAACGGGATCTGATGTCGGCCAATGCCAGCGAAACTGATTTGCTGCTGCAATAGTTTTGTTTTTGGGTATCAAAATACATTTCTGCATAAGAATTGATTTCATTTTCTAGCTGGGCTATAGATAAATGATTTTTGTGTTGCTACTTATGTGTATATATGTTTAAATGTATGTGAAATTAGATTTATTAAACACCAAATTAATAATAAAACTAGAAAATACAAAAAAATGGTTTTTAAGTATCGATACCTTTTGAAAGCTAACCGCGAACTATGCTTAAATAGCCATTAACAGTGAACGTTGACACCGATGTTAACTTAAAACACTAACCATACAACCACTAACCATACAACACATAGACTGGACATCAGTACAAAATTGCGCAGAGCTCGGAATTTGTACCGTGGGTCCCAGACAACTTCGTATTTGCTCGGCTCGGTTACTGTAGGTCCCAAAAAAAAAATAGCGCGCAGCAGAATCATTCTGCTTCAACACATCGGCCGAGCAACAGCGGACGAAAATTGAAATTTGCTGTCATGCGATTTCATTTCTTTGCTGCTGAGTGAAGAGTATGCCGAATTCTTGAAAGCGGTTGCCATACTCATGCAAAATGTTCGCTTTTTCATGCATTTTTGTTACGCAGGGTATGAAAGCGTTGATGCGCTTAACAATATGATTTCACGACAAGCATGCACACATTCATACAGTCCCTTACTACATATGTGTGTATTCATGTGCCTATATGTGAAACTTGCTGCCTGTAGAATTTACAGTTGCTAGATCTTGTGGCCTGAGTATGGGATGGGATGGCTGAGGAAGTTTTGTATGTGTGCAAGTGTGTGCATAGCACAAGCAGCAGCTCCCGAAAATTGTAAAATTTGTTCTTCAAGAGCTCGCATTTCTTCCCTACTGAGCAGGTATAGCACATTGATGAATGGGTTGACCGTGGCTCATGCAAAATGTTGAGACTTTTACTATTATTTGTGTGAAGGGTATGAAAGCGTTGGTGCGCTTAACGAATATGTTTTTGTAGTCGCTCTTGCTGCCTGTGGAACATTTGTATGCGAATATGTGTGTTCATAGTACATGAGCATTGGCGTGCGCCTACCACGGGCTTTTAATTGCGTGAATGATTTTGCATTAGAATTGCACAGGGAGTGCTAAAGACTTTTTATTATTAATTTTAACTTTAGATAGTAAATGGTTTCCCCCACCCACCTTTGCTTTCAAAATAGAAAATTTATTCTTAATCAATTTGATTTAATTTTGATAAGAAAGTATTATTAATGGCTAACAGAGCAAATTGTTGGTAATAATATTAATAATTTAATGAATTAATTTCGTAACAACAGAAAACGCTTAATTAATAAGTCCAGTCTATGTGTTGTATGGTTAGTGCTTAAAAGATTACCAAATTTTGCAATAAATATAGGTTGAGCGTCTTTAGTGTGCGGAATATACACAGCTATATAATAAAATGAGATGTTATAAGATCGTAATTTTCAAGTTATCAATTTATACCTAACAAATTCAAAGGCTTCACACTCTGCTCTATTATTATCCTTCTCACACTTTTGCCATTCCGAGCGCCCGCAGACAGCTGACAACGGAAAAGGTAAACAACAATGTCGGCATAATGCAAAAATTTCACAGCTAATGCTACGATGACCCAGCGTCATTAATATTTTATATAAAACCTACCTGCATTATATTTCAATTGGCAAATCAACATTATATTAACAACAATAATTTGAATTAAAGTTTAAATTAACAAGCTGCGCATTCAGTTTACATTTTTAGCCATTCACTTTTAATTGCCAATCACAGTGCACGCAGTCACCATCAGCTGTTTGGCAAAACGTAAACAAAACGTGCTTTATTTGCCGACATGCCGCCAAAGTCGAGTAATAAGAAAAACCAAGCTACTTGGTTTCACTGTGAGAAGTGTGATGTGCACATAACAAACAAATCTCGGGATACACATGAACGAGTATGTCCCATAACGGATGATGCAGCTGTGGAGACAGAATTTGTGCGCAATGGAACGCTTTACACAAGCAGCGTGCAGCAGAAAAACTTTGAAGTGGAATCTTTGAAAGATCTGCCTCCGAAATATGCCAATACACTTTTATTTATGTCTGAAGGAGCCATACAGCTCGCACAGTTCCATATAGGCCAACAGGTTGTCATAGAACCTGCCTTGGAAGACCCGAAAGCAGAAGCTAAAAATCATGCGCTGGTTCGCATACTTTGGCCCATTTCGGAGCAGTTTCTTACGACGATCTTCGCCACAGCTGAAGGTAGTGTAGAGATCTTTAATTATTTAAATTAATAACAATCTTTCATTACAGATTATAGACACAATTGGTCTGCATTCCAAGGCAAATTACTGCGCATTTCAGCTCTAAATCACAGTCAACTCTTTGCCGCTGCCAGCGTCTCTCTAAGGCACTCAAACTCAAGTGAATCCCAGCTGGAGCCAGTGCATCTGCCTGATGTGGCGGCGGTACTCAAGCGCAACATAGTAAATCAAATATATAGAAAAGGCAGTGAACTGCATTTGAATTTCTTTAACAAACCCTTAAAATTTCACTTGGAAAGCTGGCAAGGAGTGGAGGAAGCTGCTCTAGAGGATGCGCTGGCAAATTTAAGTTTGGCCAGCAACCAGCAATTTGTGCAAATCACAAGTGCTACACGAGTGGAGCTATTGCTTAAAGAAGAGCAAGTCGAGCAGCAGTCAGAACTAGATCAAGGCTTGACTAAAGCAAAGATTGGCGGTCTGGATAAGCAAATCCAATTGGTGGAAGAGAGCATGGACTATGCGCTGGGCTACAAGCCAATGCCAAAGGGTACGCGCCTAATATATTTTACTATAACTTATTAAAGTCTTCTTTTTGGCAGGCATCAAGATATCCCGTGGCTTGCTGCTCTATGGCGCCAGCGGCTGTGGCAAATCGTTGATCTGCGATGCCATGTGCTCATCCGCCCAGAAAAGCAACAAAAATGTCCAAATCATTAACATTAGCAGCGGCGAGGTGTTTAGCAAATTTCTGGGCGAAACCGAGCAAAAGCTGGCGTCATATTTTGAACGCGCCTACTCACATTATCCACATCCCACGGTGATGCTCTTGGAGGATATTCACACACTATGTCCTAAACAGGATTCAAATGATTTGGTCAAGCGCGCTTCGTTGGCATTGCTCTCCCAACTCGATCAGCTTAGCAGCGGCTGTCGGCTGGAGACGAGTCGCACCTTCCTGCTGGCCACGAGCTCGCAGATTGATGCACTGCATCCGAGCATAAGGCGTGCAGGTCGTTTGGACTGTGAACTGGAGTTGGGTCCACCTAGCCCAGCTGCTCGTAAAGAGATTCTGCAGTGCCAGCTGCAGCAGTTAGAGCATAATATAAAAGACTCTGACTTGGAGCACATTGCTAGCATCACGCATGGCTATGTGGGCGCCGACTTGGTTAATCTCGTATATACCGCCACGCTGGCCACACTGAAGGAGGAGCCGCGCGCTCTGGAGCTGCGCGACTTGCAGGCAGCACTCACACAAGTAAAGCCCTCGGCTATGCGCGAGGTGCTCATTGAGAATCCAAATGTGCTTTGGTCGGATATCGGTGGCCAGGATGCACTGCGTCTCACTCTGCAACAGGCCATCGAGTGGCCGCTGCTGCATGCAGATAAATTTCAGCGCCTGGGCATTAAACCACCTCGAGGCGTGCTCATGTTTGGTCCACCTGGTTGCTCGAAGACAATGATAGCCAAGGCTCTGGCCACGGAAAGTAAACTCAACTTCCTGTCCATCAAAGGCCCGGAACTGTTCTCCATGTGGGTGGGCGAATCGGAGCGTGCGGTGCGCGAGGTCTTCCGCAAAGCTCGCCAAGTGGCGCCCGCAATTGTTTTCTTCGACGAAATTGATGCGATTGGAGGAGAGCGCTCCGAGTGCTCCGCCAGCGGCTCCTCTGTCAAGGAGCGCGTGCTCACCCAGCTGCTGACCGAACTGGATGGCGTGGACGCTCTGCACAATGTCACCATTGTAGCGGCCACCAATCGCCCAGACATGATAGACAAGGCACTGCTCCGGCCTGGGCGCATCGATCGCGTCTGCTACGTGGGCTTGCCAGAGGCGGCGGCACGTCGCGAAATCCTGCTCATCAAGCTGCGTGCCATGCCATTGGCCGAGGATGTGGCTGTCGATCAGCTGGTCACGCTCACCGAGGGCTATTCGGGTGCAGAGATTCAAGCGGTTTGCCATGAGGCAGCGCTCAGCGCTCTGGAGCAGAGCTTCGAGGCGGAGCTCGTCCATTGGCGACACTTCGAACTGGCGCTGGCTACAGTGAAGCCTCGCACCAGTCCCGAACTGTTGCGTCTCTATCAGGAATACATTAAAAAGTAGATAATAAAGTTCTATTTTATGTTCCGTGAAACTATTTCTGCTCAATTTCAATTTGAATCGCTGTAGAAATACTAGAAAGCAATTGAAATTAATTGAGAATTGATTTGTGAAATATCTGTGCTATTTTTGGAACTATGCATGTATATAAATATATATCATATACTCTCTTTAACTACCCTTCCATATTTCAAATATCTAAATTTAATTATATTTTTCTCATATACAAAATATTTTAAATTTCAATATTATTATTATTATTATTATTTTTTTTTTTTTTTTTTTTTTTTTTGTATAAAACTAATTCTTTTTATAGATTTTTTAAATTACTTCCGAATACTTTTCCATTTTTTTCTTTAATTTTTTTTCATATTATAAATATCAATTTTTAAGTTCATTCTATTTTTCCTATGTGCAAAATTGTTTTTGTTTCATATGTATATATTTAAGAATATAATTTTTATTTTTATTTTGCATAAAATTAAATGTTTTATAGATTTTTAAAAATAATTTCCGAATATTCTTCGATATCTTTTAAAATAATTGTTTTTAATATTTTATGAGAAAATTATTTTAAATAAATTTAAATATATTCGGAAATAATTTTTAAAAATCTATAAAACATTTAATTTAATGCATTTAATTTAATAATTTAAATTTATATTTTGCATTAAATTAAATGTTTTATAGATTTTTAAAAATTATTTCCGAATATACTTAAATTTTTTTTTAAATAATTTTTGATCGTCTACATTTTTAATTTTATTATATATTTCTTATTTTTTTTTAACTTATACTTTCTCATTATATTTTTAATATATACAATTATTTTTTTTTTTTTGAAATTCAGAAATTTGGAATCACTTTATTATAATCATAAATTCGTAAAAAACTAAACGAAATAGATTAATCAAATCGCCAGGCAAACAACTAAATAGAGTTATATATGAATGAGTATTAACTGTCTGAGATAAGATTTAGGTTTATCAGTCTGCCAGATCAGATATCACAAATCTAAACAAGTAAGAAAACTCTAGTCGGAGGTGCCCGACTAGGAGATACCCTGAGCCCCGTCCGAGGGGGGGGGGGGGTTTAATTAGTAAAAAGAGCCGGTATCCAAAAAATAAAAAAATAGAAATTGCATAATTGCAAAAATAGAAATTGCATTCACATGAATCTATATGCAAAATTTGAGGGGTCTAGCTTTAAAGGCGTGGAAGATATAATTTTATAACCTGTTTTCGATAAGGTTTAAAATCGATAACAATACAACATCGTTTTTTGGTAACAAACTTGACCTGCGCGTGCTATCCACGAACCCAACAAAAAAAATTCAAGTCTCTAGCTTGTCTAGATGCTGCAATCGACGCGTTCAAACATACGGACAGACGGACGGACAGACAGACGGACAGGGCTAAATCGACTCAGCTCGTCGCCCTGGTCAAGAATATATATACTTTGTGTGGTCTGACACGCCTCCTTCTGCCTGTTACATACATTTAACAAAACCATTATACCCTGATTTCCCATTTTCAATGGGCTCAGGGTATAAAAAAGAGAGGAGTAAGTTGCAAAAGAATGTAGCCGAATATGCGCTACCCTGTAAATATTGTGAATATAGTTGGGAATAGACTGAAAGAGCCTTTAGCTTTAATAAAGAGTCATTGAGTTAGAGCAGTAATAAAAATTTAAACAATTTACAAGAATAAACTGTATGAGGCTAAGGAATATATAAGGCTAAGGAATATATAAAGCTAAGGAATATAGAAGGCTAAGGAATATATAAGGCTAAGGAATATAAATTTCTTTCAAGAAGGAATGTATAAGGCTTGGGAATATACATTTCTTTCAAGATTTTCAAATGGTATGGTATGGTATAAGGTAATATACTATGGTATTATAATATATATATACATATATATATTTTGTTTGTTAAGAAACCAATATACTCTTCATTTGCGTTGTTTTACAGTGCATTTACTAGTTACAAGCTCAATGACAAGCTTGTTATTTATTTATTTATATGTATTTAATCAATTTGATTGGCCAATTGAAAAAGCTCTACAATGCTAATAAGAAACTGAACACATACTGCATATAGACTACAAAATACCCTATAAATTAAATTTATATGTAAAGCCAGATATGTATGCTCAATGCTTATGAGATAGCAGAGATCTAGCGAGGTCTAGGAAACATACAAATTTATAGAAATCAATAGATATTTTTAAATATATATAAATAGATTTTTTTGTCATATATATTTTTAAAAATAGCTTAAAACGAATATGCCTTAAAGCTAAAGTAGATCAGTTATGTATTTTTTTTTACCGTTTTTTTTTGCAGTGATTTCAAGTGCAGGGTATTGCCTGCCATATGTTTGTATATATGTATATGAAAATATATAGTTACATAGTTTATTTTAAATGGTTTTATATTTTATGCTGCCACTCGCAATTTGAGGCATTTTTTGGAAGAAAGCAACAGGTTGCTCTTGCTTTCAGCTGACGCTCAGCGGATCGTTGCGACTCGTCTGTGATCGGATCGGAACAGTTGTTGTCGAGCAGTTGTCGCGGTTACGACACCGAATCGATTAACCGCAACAAATTAACATTACACGGTCGGGAGAGCTTTGCAGCTGCTTCTTCAGCCACGATGCAGACATGGTTAAAGATTTCGCTGCTTCTCTGTCTGTTCGGTTTCTTTCGCGAGCTGCGACCGTCGGAGCCCTTCGTCACCGAGTATTTGGCCGGGGATTGGGGCAACGTGACAACGGAGCAAATCTATCAAGATGTCTATCCGTTCGGCACCTACGCAGTGCTCGCCCAATTGGTGATCGTGTTCCTCATCACGGATGTGTTGCGCTACAAGCCAATCATCGTGCTCTCCTCAATAGCGGGCATCATCCTGTTCTCCTTCCTGCTATGGACGAACACCATATTTGAGCTGCAGCTGGCGCAGGTGTTCTTCGGCTTCTTTACCGCCGCAGAGGTGGCCTATTATACGTACATGTACGCGAAGGTGGATCGGGAACGCTATCAAGTCGTCACCGGACATACGCGAGCTGCAATCTTGGCGGGAAAATTTCTTGGTGGCGTGATTGCCCAACTGCTCGTCTCCACGGATAGTTTGAATTTCCGGGGCCTGCATTACATATCGCTGAGCACGCAGGTGATATCGCTGCCCATCTCCCTGCTGCTGCCAAGTGTGCCACGAAGTCTCTACTTCTACTCCACAAATACTCATCAGCAGGAGACGAAGAATGTTGAAGCGCCTACTGCGGAGGAAGCGGCTCCAAAGTTTTCTATGAGCAATGCTTGTCGCCTACTTTGGTATCATCTCGTCTCCTCGTATACGAATCCCGTGGTGCTCCTATGGAGCATCTGGTGGGCATTGGCGATTTGTGGACAAATCCAGGTCATTTCGTATATACAATTCCTATGGAAAGAACTGGCGCCGGATCATCAGAGTAATTATAATGGCGGAGTCGAAGCAGTGGCCACCTTGCTGGGCGCCATCGGAGCCGTCCTTGCCGGCATGTTGAACAGCAACAGCAGACGCGGCTTTTACATTCTCATCAATTCTATTTGTGTGGCTGTGCTTGGCGGTCTCCTGCTGCTAGCGGCTTGTGGCAATAGCGTCTGGTTGGCCTACGCTAGCTACGTGATCTTCTGTGCCGTCTTCTTCTTCATCATCACAGTTGCCGCGGCCATTGTGGCCGAGAATCTGGTGGACGATAGCTTCGGCCTGGTCTTTGGCATCAATATGCTGGTGGCGCTGGGGCTGCAAACAATTCTTACCATTGTCGTAGTAACGGGTAAGTCAAAATTAAAAATTTTGTATTTAATTTAAGCAATTAATACTTTGCATCGTTTTTATTTCCAGACTCGGGCTTTGGCCTGCCTCCAAAAACTCAGTATATTGTGTATGGTGGCTATTTCATTGTTTTGGGCGCAGTTTACTTGCTGCTGCAGCTGCTGTTTAAGATATGTGCCAAAAAATCTCCTGCAATAAATGCGTCTTGAATATTCATAATACAATAAATTTCGAATTGTTGTTTACTTTTTAAAATAGAACATATGTTTAAAGCAACTTAACATATCACTGTTACATTACTGTTATTAACAGCAATCATTTACTTATTTCAAAATGTTAGGAAATCTTTTTAAGGTACTGCAAAACTTTTTTAACAACAAAAATAAAAGTAATAAGTTGAGCCAACATATAAAATACTCAAAAAAGCTTTAAAACTAGTAAATAAAACATATTCGTGCTCAGCTGTTACTTAACATGATAGTTTAATGTTGCACAACAGACATTTCCGATATACTATTGCAGCCCTGGTAAAAACGTAATCGATGTTGTAATCGCTAAAACCAAAACAAAGTCGAACGCCTTTCGGTCTATGCAATTTCGTTATATTTGCATGGCAGCTAAGAATACACAAGTACGTTTGTTTTAGTGAGTATAAAGATAATTGTTTATGCGTAAGTAGCACAGATATGCATATGTGTGTGCGTATAAAGCGCAGGTCGCGAGAAAGAATGTGACTCACTCGAAAACAACTTGCAGCTGATTACGGTTGAATATCGTGTGTTTATCTATGCGTGTGTATGTGTGTGTGTGTGTCTGTTTGGCCTTAAGTATTTATTTGTGCTCTTTCTTCACTTTGCAGAGTTGCGGTTAAGAACACACAATGAATAGTGAAGCCTCACTACTGCCGCCTGCAGTGGCCACCTCCCCCTTAAGTGCGGCATCTGCCCCAAACTCCCTCAACGAGCCCATCTCGAATACAGATTTTTACATTGGCGTCGGTTTGGCTGTTTCGTCGTGTTTCTTTATTGGCTCCAGTTTCATTATTAAGAAGAAGGCCTTGTTGAGGCTTAGCAGACATGGCGAGGTGCGCGCTGCAGCTGGAGGATTTGGCTATCTGCGTGAATGGATTTGGTGGGCGGGGCTGCTAACAAGTGAGTCATAATCGGAAAAAATTGTTGTAGCATATAGACTCACACAATATTCTTTCAGTGGGTCTGGGGGAAGCAGCCAATTTTGCAGCTTATGCCTTTGCGCCCGCCTCGCTAGTCACGCCACTGGGAGCGCTCAGTGTCATCATCTCTGCGGTTATGGCCTCGCGTTTCCTCAACGAAAAGCTTAACTTATTGGGCAAACTTGGTTGCTTCTTGTGCATATTGGGCTCCACGATTGTGGTCATCCACTCGCCCAAGGAGAAGGAAATTGAGGACCTACAAGTGCTGTTCGACATGTTGCAGGATCCAGTTTTCATACTCTACATCATCTGTATATTTGGCTCATGTGCATTTATTGCCTGCTTTGTGGCTCCTCAGTACGGCCACACGAACGTTTGTGTCTATCTGTTCGTCTGCTCGGGCATTGGCTCCTTGACTGTGATGTCCTGCAAAGCGTTGGGCTTGGCCATAAGGAGTACGATTGCCAATGGCTCGAATGTGTTCAGCACTTGGATGCCATGGTTCCTTATTGTCGTCACGGTCACCTTTATAGCCATTCAGATGAACTACTTGAACAAGGCGCTGGATATATTCAATACGAGCATCGTGACGCCCGTTTACTATGTGATGTTCACCACCCTGGTGATTACAGCATCTGCTATACTACTCAAGGAGTTCAGCAAGATGCACTTCGAGAATATCCTCGGCGATGTTTGTGGCTTTCTGGTGGTCATCATTGCCGTATTTATGCTAAACGCCTTTAAGGATATTGATATTACTTTGACTGATGTTCGTGGCTTGATGCGTCCAAAGATGCAGCGCCTGTCGCAATATGACGAGGAGGTGCTTGTTAGCACTCATTTAAAGGAGCGTCGCTACTCATACGGCTCCAGCGATGTCTTTCGCAAGGCCTGACACAAGCAGCGCTATCAAGTTTAGTTATTCCCCATGGCAAAAGCTTGAACAAAAATTCAAATTGCAATCCAAACAAAAAAAAAAAACGACAAACTCCATATCATTCTCATTTATCATTGAATGTTCCTTCACTCACATTTGTTTAAGTCTTAGATCCATAAGTATATTGTTTAAAAGTTGAAAAGTGCGACCAGTTATTATTTCTTTTTAGGCATATTTAAAAAATTTGTATATATAAAATCAATCCCTTGCCAATTTATATGTTTGTTTTAATATTTAACTTATATATGACATGAGATGGAATAATATAACGAAACTTTTTTATATTTCCAACAAAATCTTATATATTTTTTACAATTCAGACTAGCAAAAATTTAATTAAATTTGAACTAAATTCTTTTGGCGGGCTTTTAATTTCGAAGATCATTGATAACAATAACAATCGAAAGCGCTTGCCTGTGAATGGCAGAGCTGCCACACAATTTGAAATTGTTACCAAAAACAAAAGAAAAAAGAAAGAAGATGCTATTTTACTTTTAGTTTAATTTTTTTTTCAGGCAAATTGGTATATCTATGTAATGTAAGCAACTCCTTTAAAAACTATGATTTATTGCTCAAGCTCAAATTTATAGACATCGAACAAATTTTTGTAGCTTTTTAGCTCTACAAAATGCACAACCAAATCAAAAAATGTAAAATTTTTGTTTCTTCGATTTGAATTTTTGGCAGTAGTCGATAGCGATAACAAACTTATGCGCTTACGTGTGAATGGCAGGACTGTCAATTAGTCAATTTATTTCTACTAATATAATCGTGGAAATAATTTAAACTGAGCAGCAGCTTTGGTCTGGTGGAATAATGAATGCTGCACGCTTTGGATTTGCGCGTTACGCGGTAAAATCTCCGTTCGCGTATAAATGGAACAATATCGTTAGGGCTGCAACGGTGGCCGCTGTCAATGGGAATGCCATTAGAACTGCCGCAACGAAAGCAACTTGCAAAACCTTCGCCATTTTGCAACGAGCATCGCCCGTGCTTGTGTCGCTCCGCAGCTTTTCATCTAAACCAATTGGCAGACTAATGGAGGAGAATTGCATTGTGCCCGATGTCATTTGCAAGGCACCCAAGTGCGTTGCTAGTGTTGAGTATAACGGCGCTCTTTGCGTGCAGCCCGGCATAGTGTTGACCCCGACTCAGGTGAAAGATGAACCCTGTGTCAAATGGGAGGCCGATCCTTCGAAGCTGTACACCCTGTGCATGACCGATCCGGATGCGCCGAGTCGCAAGGAACCGAAGTTCCGCGAGTGGCACCACTGGCTCGTCGGCAACATTCCCGGCAACGATGTGTCCAAGGGCCAGGTGCTCTCGGCCTACATTGGCTCTGGTCCTCCACCAGATACTGGACTGCACCGATATGTATTTTTGGTCTACGAGCAAAAGTGCGAACTGGACTTCGACGAGAAGCCGTTGCCAAACAACAGCGGCGATGGACGCGGAGGCTTCAAGATTGCCAAATTTGCTGAAAAATACAATCTGGGCGATCCCATTGCCGGAAATTTCTATCAGGCTGAGTTCGATGACTACGTCCCCATCCTGTACAAGCAGTTGGGTGCTTAGAGAGGCTCACGTACCCAATGCATTTGTATGGATTACATAATGTGGGCAGGGAGTTGTTTATAAATTGTTTATTAGGAACTGATATTGTAATTGGATATTGGCAATAAATATGCATTTAGCATAAACTGCTTTTGAGCTTTTCAATTCTACATGGGCTGCAGCTGCACAGAAATGCACCGTTAATAGGGATCATAGAAGAAAAAATACTATGTTCGGTATCGATATTTCGCGAAGGCTCGGATGAATTTATGTAACGATATTTGCAAATATCGACAAAATACAAATGGTACGATCAATTTCGTAATCCCTGTAAAGTGTACCGTAATGACTATGTGATCTATTACGATCTATTAGGATTGGCTATTAATTCCTCGAAACTGTACTTTTATGAATATGTGCTTATATAAGCAGGTGTTTCTTTGTACTTAACAATTTATTATCAGTTATGCCACAATGAATTTTCACCTGTATACATTACAGGTATGATATTAATTTTTCATTGGAAATTGATTTTGTAATTGAATACGTTTAAATTGCTCAAAAATATTTTAACCTCCGCATTTCAAATGAGTTGCGGTTTCACAATCATTGGGTGGAAAAGTACCAAAGTGTTGTTAGAGAAGCTAAATAATAATACGATATTCGCAGTATTTCGCAAAGTATCGTTATTGTTTATAAGCCGATGCTTTCATACAGTCTAATTGCTGACGATATTTTAAACAAGACATCAATCATCCTTCAGACTAAGTCACAAAACATACAAATGAAAAATCGAGATTTTCCAAAGATATTTGAAAAGAAAAACAAACAAAAATTTAACAATTTTCAGATTAATTGATTAAGCTCCAAGTGTTTTAAATGATTTTCCCAATAGTTCAAGCGTTTCATTATTCAAAATATTAAAAGCTTAACGACAGTTTGGATATTCCTGATATCAGATTATCTTAAAAAGATACTATCTATCGATACTTCTATAGCGATATCTATTAGTTGATCTGATAAAAGAAATTTTCGATTTTAACTCATCCTCTTTTATACTTAACTTATTAAACTCAAAGTAAAATCTTGTAACTGTATGTATATGATGTATGCATTTATTTATTTATTCTCAATCTACAATTCTTTGCTTATGGGTGGACACATAAAAATCATGTATATATAATCGAATTTATATTAACTTGGGCTTCAAAATGCATACAGGTGTGTAGAATTCGCTTTAAGATGTGGGTGCAGTGGACTCCAAAGTGGGATACTGCTGCTTGTGTTCCGGCCATTCCACCTCGCTGATGGCCTGTCGAAAGAGAAATGAGATTATGAATACATAATACTGTTATATATAATATATATAATTCATACCTTCAACTCGTCGAACGCCTGCTTGGCTATCCAATGGAATAAGGGATTCTTCCAATCGCGCGCTATGGCCTGCAGCTCTTTGACTCCAGTTTCCGTTGACGGCGACGAAGTCTTTGAGATTTTCTTATATTGAGCCCACAAATAGATCATGCTTCGCATTTTGTATGTCCAAAAATCATTTGGAACAGCTCGAATCATATTCTGAACCTTCTCGGTGTTCGGCATCTTAAGGTTCTCCAAAAATGTGATATTCATCAGTGTAAATATGGATTTCATATTATTGAAATAATTGTCCGAATTCTTCTGCAATCCAAATTGGGCTTGGTTAACGATAACGTCGACCACCTGCTCGGTGGTCAGGCGCGGCAAATCAGGTATAAAGCAATTGCGCAAATTGATGCTGCCAAATGTGGCGAGCTCCTCTTTGATCGCCTCCTCGCACCACTTGTAATCCGTCCACCAGCTCTGCCACGATGTATATTTCTTGGACTCCTCCTTGATGGCCCACTCGTAGTGCAAACGCTTGCGAATGCGCTTCACCAAAGTGCGTCCAGCGTTTTTGCCATCCTGTTCGTAATCCTGATTCTCAGCCATTGCCTCATCGTCCAGCTCCTCGCCGCTTGTACTATAATTGGGCGACTGCTCGAAGAACATGATGGCATACGATTTATCCTCTGGCTGGGGCAAAGCTATCTTCTGGTTGTTGATATAGGGCAGCTTGAAGCCGCCAAGCAAAAAGCCACGCTTAATTGCGAGCTTGCGACGTTTGATATCCGCCTTGGTCAAGGGCACGGGTGCAGGATCTGCCACACGCTTTTGACCTGCAACTAAGGGAAGATATATAAACCTGATCTATAATCATATGGCTAATCATTTGCTCATACCTTTAACATTGGGTTTTTCTGCTGGTTTTTGTGTTTCAATCTCCTTTTTGTTGTTGTTGTTGTTGCTGTTGTTGATGCCTTTCGCTTGAGTATTTGGGGCAGCAGGCGCGTTTGCTTTGGGCGGCGCATTCGCTTTGGGCGGCACATTAACGGGCTTCGGCTTGCCGCCATTGACGCTCACGTTCTTAGCTGTCAATACATTTTTAGCAATTTGTTTTTGTGGCTGTTGTTGTTGCTGCGGCTGCTGCTTCTGTTGCTGTTGTTGTTGCTGTTTTGGTTGTTGTTGTTGTTGCTGTTGATTGGGCTGCTTGTTGCGCGCAGCATTTGGCGGCTGTGCCTTGTTAATGTTGTTGTTATAATTGTTATAGTTGCTGTTGATTTGTCTGGGAACGCGACCCTGTCCCTGTCCCTGTCCTTGTCCTTGTCCTTGATTGGGAAACGGTGGCCTATTGCCAACTGCAGCATGGTTAGGTTTCGGACCCGGTCCACTGTTATTTACCGGTCCATTCCATTTGTTGTTGCGATTGCCGCCGCCGCCGCCGCCGCCGCCAATCGGTTTGCCCTGTCCAAAGCCATAATTGTTGTTGCCCACCTGCCAGTTCGATTGGGTTTTCATCAAAGCGTTGACAGTTTCCAACACTGACAAAGCATTGCCAGTGGAACCAGATCCAGAATTGTTCGGACCGCGATAGTTCCCTGGCCCATTGCTCTGGCTGTTGTGATTATTGTAAAATGATTGTTGATTGCTGCTGTTACTGCTATTGCTGCTGTTCATTTTGTTGTTGTCAAAGGCAAACTCGTTGGATTGCTGTGGCCCGCGAAAGTCGTTATTAAAGTTGCGCTCATTAAAATTGTCAAAGTTTCCAGATGAATTGGGGCGCGCAAACGGCGGTGCAGGGCGATCATTATTGAACTTATAATTGGAGCCACTGCGATTCATATGATTCGATTCTTGGCCACCAATGCCGGCGCCACTGAAGTTATCGGAACGTCTAAATGTGTCCATGTTGCGATCATTATTGTAAAAACGCTGTTGATTGTTGTCCGAGTTGTTGTTGTTGTTACTGTGAATGTTGCTGTAATTAAGATCGCTAATGGAACGAGCCAGGCCTAAATTGCTTGGCAGCTGCTGTTGTTGATGCTGGGGCCTGCGATAATTATCCGAGCCAGACATTGAAAGAGAATTTGATCTTGGCTCAAACGAGCGGCCAAGGAAATTTGAATGCGCCTGTGAGTGCTGCGGTTGTGGTAATTGTTGTTGTTGTCGAAAGTTGTCGTCAAAGTTGTTCTTGATTGGTGCAACATTGCCAAGACTATTGTTGTTGTTAAAACGTTGATTGCTATTAGAATAATTCGAGTAGCTGCCGCTGCCGCCATCGTTAGAACGTCCAAAATTGTTTGATTGCATACTGCCAAATTTGTTGTTATCGTTATCGGAATAGCGTTGATTGTTCCCGAATTTGATGTTATCATTTTCAGAAAATCTTTGACTGCTGAAACCATTCCCATTGCCATTGTTAAAACTATCCATGCGACCATAGTTCATTGGCCGACGAAAATTGTCGTCGACTGCACTGCCACCACCGCTGCCGCTGATGTTACCGACGCTGCCGCTGATGTTACCACCGCCGGCGCCGCTGCTGCCACCACCGCCGCTGCGAATTGGCGCAAAAGACGATGCATCATTGGGCTGTCGACGCTGGCCAATGCCGTAGGCGCTGTATCTATAATCCATAGCTTATTGTTCACAAATTGGTTAATTTTAACAATTTCGCGGCGAAGACGTTTAATATAAACGGCAAATGTTTTTTTTTCGTAATTTTTAACTAGATGCTATTTGCTCTGATGCCGTTCTAAATTGTAATATTTTCACATTTGACAGACATGCACACGCACAGGCACACTTACACAAACGCACAAGCACACATATACAAAACAGTGTTGCGAATTGTCGAATTAAGCAACATTGAACATGAACTAACTCAAAAACTTCTCGTGATCATTCACTGTTCTAGTTCGTTATGAAAATAAATATTTATTTAATGTTATGTTCTGAAATTCATTTTTCAATCAATTTTTTGTTTGTTTTATATAATCTCAATATATTGAATAATAAAATAATAATACAAAAAAATAAAAAAAAAATTGTGGTTTTGACACTCTATTCGTTTAGTTTCAAACTTCTTGGAACTAGTTCAAGCTTACTCTTTCATAATCTAGTTTGACTCGGAACTGAAATCCTCCTTGTAAAATAATTAAGCAGGGCTGAATAACTGTCAGTTGCAGGTATATGTATGTATATATTTACAATGTCAGGTAAAACATGCCTGACCTTCCCCTTCGCCCATTTCGCCTTTTAATATACATAAGTAAAATGTAATTAGCCTGGTTATGCAAAATGCTTGTAATCATGCCATGATTGATTTCTTATATTTTTGAACTATTCCTAAAATAATTATTTTTATTAATTTGCCGGAATGAGTTCCAAAAGTCTTGGCAGAAGCTAGCAATTACAAACATAATTTATAGCCATGAGATTCTTAATATAATGATAGAAACTGATCGATATAATAATGTGGCTTGATGGGAAATAAATAATAATTATTATACTCATTTTTGCAGTCTTAAAGAATGAAGTGAAAGTTAGCCAACATGAAAGGCCAAAGGATAATCGATCGTGTCGTGTGCGTTGCCATTCAATCTTTTCTGTTCGCTGGAGACAAGCCACTTGAACTATCGATAAAAAAAAGTAAGAAACAGCTTGACATTAGCAAGATGACAGAGGAGAAAGTTGCGCACAAAAGCGCGCTAGAGAGGAGCGAGATCCTTATCGCAAGCGAGAGGATGTATCTGGATTCTTCAGCTCTCTCCTATTGAGGCTATCAACAAACACGAACTAAAGCGAAACACCAAAAAATATATAATACAAGAATCATTTTTAAACATTTTTTTATAATAAGGTTTTATTTCGCTCTTATCCAGAATCAGAATCTGCAACTTTAATTAAGATATGTTTCATATCAATTACGTAAAAAAAATTAAATTTTAATTTCCATTGTTCTCTATTTATTTTCTTCATTTATGTTTAAATTGATTATTTTTTAGCGACTAAGTGCATTAGATGCTATTTTGTGCAAGAACCGGAATCCGAATTTGAAGCATCTGTAAAATTGAAAACAAAAGTTAGCATTTTACAATAATTATTTGAATAAGCAATGAAATTTATTAACCTTGCTGGTTTTATCAAACAACGCCTGCGCACGCTCCTGATTGAGGCGATATCTGACAAATGTATCAAATATATAGCCATGTTTTAAGGACTCGACCAAAATGCGATCCTCGCCTACGTCCAAACTGAACTCTTGTGATGAAACCTGTTTAAAGTAAAATTAAAGTAAGATAAAAGATTAAGATTAAAATGATATTTTAACATTATGTGATATTACACAAAACTATTCAGACTATCTTCGTCAATATGGAGTATCGCATATAGTTCTATATACTCACGCAATTGGGCAAATAAAGTTCGGCATGAATTTCGTCCACATTCTCATCGCGGATTCGAGCGCGCAACTTGTAAAGCGGCTGGTGATTTTTGGTCCAGTTGCTACGAATACTTGCTGCATGCTGCTCATCAATTTCCTGCACTAGTTTCGAAGGCTTCGTGGATGTGGATGTGGATGGCTCCGCCGGACTAGCTGTTGGTGCATTGCCCATGATTGCTCTACCAACTGCATCACTTGCTTTTTGCACTTCCTCGTTTCGCACACGATGCGCCACCAATGTGCCGATAAATTTGCGATTACTCAGTATTATTGTCTTATCCATCATTATTTGAATATTGTACTTTTCGCTGAGTGCTTCGGCCACAATTTGCAAAAAGAAATTGTTGAAGAGTTGCGATTTTTTTATTTTCACCAAGAACTTTGGGTTTATAGCTATGTCGCACACTTCTACGGAGTTATTGGAGCGATCTTTGGTATTACGTAGCTCCGAAATGCTCATCGGCACGCGAAAGGATTCGGGTGTTGTTGATTCCAATATACTTATTAGCTCGCCATCGGATATATCTTTGGGTCCAGGCACTTCCGGTGCTTGGCAAACATTAATGAAGAATTTCTCATTGCTGTTGATCTTAAAGCTCTTAACACAGAAACCTGAAAGAAAATAAGAATATTTTAATTAATAAATATTAATAAAATATTATTAATTAAGATTTAATTATCAGATTATAATTATTTATAAATAGCAAATGATTTAAAAATAAATCAAATAAAGTAACTGATAATGTTCTACTGATTCAGTTCAGTTCATTGAAACTCTGATTCCGGTGAAAATAGTTATCGATTTCTTGCTTCACATCATTCGGCTAAAGCTCATCAGTTCGCCTACAATTAGTATTTTGTTAATATAAATCACTTCGCTCACGATTACAATTCTCTCGCTCTCGATAACTGTCATTTGCTTTCCAATACTGTTCAATGTATTCGTTATCAACGCTTTGAGTTAACAGTAAGTAATTGCGGCTTTCACCATGTAGCACGCCTAATTTAAAGCGAGCGGAATTCGTAGTCGCTTATTGAATCATCTCAATAATAGGAACTGTTTGAATAAAGATTCCCACCTCGACCTAACGTTCGCCGTTGTCGTGTAAGTTCAAATTGCGCCATTCTAACTGCGGCAGGACCTCTGCTACGCTTGACGTCCAGTTGGCGAACGTTTTGAAACACTTGTATCTGCTAATTTTTTGGCAAGCCAAGAGATGTAAAGAGAACATGAAACATCTATTAAAATTAAGACACTCGTCTCTTTGTAAAGAGAGCATACATATACATACACATGTGTGTTTGTTTGATTTGTTATTTTTTGTCACCCGTTTATTTTTGTTTAAAGTTAAGCGCATGTTTATATGAGAGGTGTTATGTGTCTGTAAACAATGGTCCACTATATCGCTGTCACATCAAATAAAATCTTTTTATCTTTTTAGATATGATTCAAACGACACTGTTATTCCCCCTAACTATTAGGATGATTGTATTCTTTTTTGCATAAATATTATATACATTTATGCATGTATGTACGTAAACATATGATCGGCAAACGTTTATTCGCTTATTTCACCACTGGCTCTTTCTATCTTTCTTGCTCTTATCAACTCTCTTGGAGGCCTTCACTATCACACTATCTTTTGGCGCGCGCGTTAAATTGCTAGTGGGCAATGACTTGCCAATTAAGGAATTTGTTACACACACACACACATACACGTTTGCATATGAGTCTGTTTATGTATGTGCTCTCATTTAAATTTGCCAAAGGCTCACTTAGCTAGGGTGACCAGCTGGGCTGTATGTCTAGAGCTAAAGCCGGCATAGCTTGGCCATTGATCAAACAAAAGAGCACAGCCAGCGTGAGGCAGAAATTCCGACACAGAGAGAGAGAGAGAAAGAGTGTGGCCACAATGCGTGTGCGTGTGTGTGTGAGCTTGCACATTTTGTCTTCTATTAAGTTTGCCTCGTACTGCATTGGTATTGGTCAAAGAGCGAGCGGGCCGCTATCGTTTCAAATGGAAACGAATAAGTTTCGCTGGTTTGTGCGTTTGCCATTCAGTTGCTTCTGTTCGCTCGACACGAGCCGGTCGAAAGGAACATTCGGAATTAAAGTGCCAAAAAGTTATCAAGCAGTATTTACGTCCGATTAAATTCGCCGAGGTAATTATAAGTGGCTTTTTATTGTGGTGCTGTGTTTGTTGTGTTTGCTGCTGTTTGGTTGTAGTTGTAATTGTTATTCGGTTGGCTGCAAGCGTAACAAGTGCGACAAAAAGTTATTTGACACACATTGTGAAATGCTCTCCACGCATATTCTAGAAGGGCTATCCAAGAGTTGTAAATAATAACGATTTAGAATGAATCATTTTAGAAATTAGATTTCATAATAAATAAATTATTTTTGTTCGGTCATGCTCAATGCCGATTTATAATTGATTTAATCGAAAAAAAAGGAGAACAATTAAATGAATTATATGCATAAAATGTGTATGTATGTGTGTGAGTGAGTGTATGTATGTGTGTGAGTGTATGTATGTGTGTGTGTGCGCGCTATGCTTTGATCAGCTAAAACAGTTAGCACAGTTTTTAGGCAAGACTTTGGATGATGACGTCAGTGAAGCTTAGCCGAAGCAAGATTTAGCTGCCGAAAAAAGGGCCGTGAGAATATTATGTTGCCGAAAGACATAGAGATGGAGCGAAAAAGAGAGCGTGGGTGAGAGAGTTGAGAGACACGCACACACACACACACTCATCTACGCTGTTATAAACAAGCGCGATAAGCGTTCAGAACAATAAAATTATAAAGTGCAATTGAAAACTAAAGCGACAGTAAATAGAAACAATACACGCGAACGTCTCTGCATTTATGTGTATAACAGTAGTTATATTGTTGCGCACATATACATACATACATATGTACATCTATGACAATTATGTATGTATGTGTTGAGTAAGTGCGAGCACTTGGATTCGCAATTGATAACAACGCGTTGCCGCTCACGTTTCACCACTCCACCACTTGAAAGATAATGAGATAAGTGAAGTTTGCGCAATCCTGTCAAAGGACACCGTGAACGAAAACAGAAATAAATTCAATAGCAAAGATTGTCTAGATAACGATGGACAAGTTCTGCGATAACGTTCAAAAGACAATTATAAATATTTAAAATAAACTGTGCAAACGACTGTAAGATACCCTGTTAAACTGTAAAAAGCTGCGTCAAGTGTTTTCCTGTGTGTGTTTAATGAGTGTCAGCTGTTATACAAATTGTCAACATTAATGTATATAACGTCAAATTGTTATATACATTGTTAACATTAATGTATATAACAGATTGTGATTGGCAAACTACCAACAACAACCAATGGCTTCCATATAACAGTTCATAGTCTTCTATGACAGCTGAAAGGGAAAGTCTTTCATATAATAGCTGAAATTAAGTGATTTAATTGAACATATTTAATAGATGTCATCGCTATGATGAAAACCAATATACTCTCTACTCGCATTTTGTTTACAGGGCACACGAGTTATATATAATATATTACATATAAATATCATATAACATATTCTCATATATCTTGAAGCAAAGTTCAAAATGAGACCTACACATATATTGCATATACAAAGTCTACTGAACTCTTTCTTTTCCTGTACTTTATTTTTATCACTTAAGTGATTTTTTGCCCTTTTCTTCTGTAGAAAATACAGCATCACAATGAGTCGACAAATTCGTGCATTTTTATGTATGTGAAAATATATGTTTAAAAATATTTCTTCATTTGTTCTAAACTCATTTTTTCTATTATAAATAAATATTTCTTTTTGAGATATTTGATTATGTTACATAACATTGAACGATCGCCGGAACAGGTTTGCCATTAATTACAGAAGAGAAAAAATACCCGTTTTTTTTTTCTGTTTCATTATTTACTTTAACCTTGGTTAGAGTATAATTAATTTTGTCAGTCGGTTTGCAGCGAAGCTTATCTTTAATTCACAATGAATGTATTCACAGTTCTCTGCTTATATGTTTTATACATGTTTGATTGATCAACAAATTACTGTTTGTTTGTAACAATCGGGTAGACTGGTTTCGCATTTAAATTTGTATGTAAAATTGAGTTATTTTATAAAAATAAAAACAAAATTTAAATGCAATATAAACAGATATTCAAACTGTTATAAATACAATTATATTAAACATTACAAAATTTCTCTATGCTAATTTCTCAAGGAATCTAACAGAGAAATTCGGACCATTTGTTAGTGTATTTACTCTGCGTTGTTCGGCAAATAGCTAAATTGTAGTTTCTTGTTTTAACAAAAGTTTAATACTAAATAATACAAACAAACTCGTTTCTGGCATCAAGCATAGATCAATAAAGTATATACATGTGGACATACATTGTGGCATTGGCAAAGATCAAGAGTGGGGGGACGTAAAACTGGTTTTCTAAATGTGCTAGAGATATTTATACATATAGACACATATAGCGACTAAGTGTTGAAGAAATAAAATGTATTATTTGTTAGGAATTCACAACGACAAGACGGTCAAGCCTAATAAAGGTTTGTTATACGTGAACACTTCAAAGCGAATTATACGAGGGGTAATCTCTGTGTCACCGATTTACGAATTGCTTGTGACGCGCAAGGCACTTACTGATAAGGGCCGAACGTTTGATTTAATTGTTAGCAACAATTGAATTGCATTCAATTTCAATTGTCATGCGCGTGGGACAACAAATTCTGTTATATTTAGAAGAACAAATAAAACCAACTTACCGGGCATGGGATGTACGATAATTGAGTCGCGTGGCGGCGCTGAAATGCCGGTCAGGGCTGTATCTGTAGCCTCGCCACTAAAGAATTGATTTATATTCTCTTCAAACTCATTCTAAAAGAAAACAATAGCAATTATTAACATTTATATTCCTCTTGTGTGTAATTTATTTCCACTTACCTTGACGAAGCGCAAATTTTGCTCGCGGAAACTGTCGTTGCCATCGATAAAGTTGTTGCGGCTCGACATGATTATGCGTTTGTTTCATATAAGAATTTTACTTTATTTATCAATATTTAATACTATTTGAATGTTATTTTAGACTGTTTTAGTTTTGTGACAGACAGTTTTGTGGATTTGTTTTTTATTTTTGCAAGTTGCTGTCAGGTTGCTAAGCGATAAGTCCGATAACAAAATAAGTGTTCTGAAGTGCCGTCAGGTTATCTATCGATGAAAGAGTTGTGGTGCATGCAAATATATCTAATAAAAACCGCTAAAAAAAGCTGACACGAAAATACTTGATGTTGCTTCGGTAAAAGTTGTTTAAATTGTTGGGCTGCATATGAAATGCAGTAAATATGACTAAGCCTAAAAGTAGATATGACAAATACGATGCAGCTATTTGACAAATTTATAACAAATATGCTTTTATTTTCAAAATTAATTTAATATGTTATTGGCAGTAATCCAATAAGCTTTAAATTTAAATAACTTTCTTGACTTGATTTTAGTCTAAATAAATTCTTAGGCATAAATAAATTACTTGGACTAAATATATTTTATTAAACTTTTTAATTTCGAAAATGCTAGTTCTAACGTATAAATAGATAAACAGGCAACATTAAGTGTTGTGTCTTCTACTAAATTAATCGTTATCGTTTTGTATTGTTTTTTTTTTTATATTGTTTTTGTCTTGTGAAATAGACCAGCTGTTTTTTACAGTAGTACAATCTTTTTTTTCTCTTCATCTTTCATGTTTTACAGTTGCGTTAAGCTGAAAGATTCGCACGTGGAGGAGTGCCAAAAGAAGAACTTATAAGTCAAAACGCGACCATGGGAGAAAATACGCCCATGGACGAGTTTTGCGGCTCCACATTCTGGGTGAGTGCCAGGCTAAAAATATATATGTATATATTTAATACATATGTATAAATTAAAATTTCCAATTTGATTTCCAACAGGATGCCAATGAGACGTGGTGGACAGTTGATCCCGATTTTACGATCTGTTTCGAACAAACTGTCTTAGTATGGACACCCTGTGCATTTTTTTGGTTATTTGTTCTCTTCGATTTTTGGTATTTGAAAGCAAGTCTGGACAGGAATATACCCTGGAATAAGTTGAGCATAAGCAAGGTGTTGTTCACAGTGGGCCTCATCGTAATCACCGCTTTGGACTTGATTATGGCGCTTGTCAAGAAGGGCGAAGCGGATATACCGATCTATGCTGTGGACATATGGACTCCCATTATTAAATTGGCCACCTTTGTAAGAAATGTGAACTATAGATTAGCTGGATTTCATTGTAATTGATTTTCGTTTATTGGTTGCAGACTCTGCTATTGATTTTTATACCCCTCAATCGGAAATACGGCGTGCAAACGTCGGGCTGCCAATTTCTCTTCTGGCTGCTCATGGTGATCTTTTCCATACCGCGCTGTCGCACTGAGGCACGAATGCATCAGCATCGCAGTGATGTGATCAACTCGCAGCAAGCGACGCCACATGATTTCTCCTGGGAAACATACCAGTTCTGCAGCTTCTTCATCTTCTTTACCTTCTGCGTTTTGATGCTCATACTCAATTGCTTTGCGGATCGGTTGCCCAGGCAGACGAAATATAAGAGAGGACCCAAAGAGATTCCCGAGCTCTCGGCCAGTTTCCTTTCGCGCATCACATACAGCTGGTTCGATAGGATGGCCTTGAAGGGCTATCGCAATCCGTTGGAGGAGAAGGATCTATGGGACTTACGGCCACAGGATAGCTGTAAGGAGGTGATGCCCACCTTTGCCTACTACTGGAACAAGAACGTGCGCAAGAACTATCGTCGCATGACCAACGGCCAGGAGACGAAAGCGCAATTCAGCAATGGCAAAGTCTCGTTTGAGAATCCACAGAAGAATGGCAAGAAGAAGGGCATGGCTAGCATTATGCCACCCATATACAAATCCTTTGGTGGCATTTTTCTGTTCGGCTCCTTCTTCAAGCTGATCACCGATATCTTAACCTTCGCTCAGCCACAGGTGTTGAGCTTGATCATTGGCTACGTGGAGGACTATCAGACGGCACCACAGCCGGAATGGAAGGGCATTATGTATTCGATTCTACTCTTTGTGCTAGCCAGCGCACAGACCTTCATACTCGCTCAATACTTCCATCGGATGTTTATTGTGGGTCTTCGCATTCGCACAGCTCTCATCAATTGCATTTACCGCAAGGCTTTGCGCATTTCGAATGCGGCTCGCAAATCGTCGACGGTTGGAGAAATTGTGAATTTAATGGCTGTGGATGCGCAACGTTTCATGGATCTGACAACGTATTTGAATATGTTGTGGTCGGCTCCATTGCAAATCGCTTTGGCTCTGTATTTCCTATGGCAGCAACTGGGTCCATCTGTGCTCGCCGGCCTCGCCGTGATGATCATTATGATACCTCTCAATGGATTTATAGCAAGTCGCATTAAAACCTATCAAATAAGGCAGATGAAGTATAAGGATGAGCGTGTCAAACTAATGAATGAAGTCCTGAGTGGCATAAAGGTTAGTAGAGCATAGCTAAGAAATCTCTACGAAATCTTCTAACACCTAAAATCTGTGTTCCTATAGGTGCTCAAGCTCTATGCCTGGGAGCCAAGCTTTGAGAAGCAGGTACTGGATATACGTGATAAGGAAATTGCTACACTACGCGCTACGGCCTATCTGAACGCAAGCACATCCTTCCTTTGGTCCTGTGCTCCCTTCTTGGTAAGCTATGGCTAAACGATTGGCCGCATTTTGAATTCTCTTTGCAGCACTTGACTTGATGGAGTTTAACCGAGGAAATCTGTATATCTATCATTTAAATTGTTTGAAAAAAAAAAACCAAAAAAAATAAAAAAAAAAACAAACAATAAGGTCTCCTTGGTGACATTCGCCACTTACGTATTGTCCAACGAGGCGAATCAGCTGAGCGTCTCAAAAGTCTTTGTCAGCCTCGCACTGTTCGACATCATGAAGCTGCCTTTGACCGTTATGCCCATGCTGATGGTAGACATAGCCGAGGTAAAGCCCAAGGATCAACTGGAAATTGGAAATCTAAACTAAATAATATATAATTCGAATACCATTTACTTCGGCTATGGGCATCTATCAGCACCGCAAGACCGGGTTTACAAAAGCAAAAAAAAAAATACATATAATCCAATATCGTATTACTATATAATTACTGTATATTCTAGGTATCATTAGTCACATTTGCCACATACGTTCTAATCGATGAGAATAATGTGCTCGATGCGAAAAAAACCTTTGTCTCATTATCATTATTCAACATCCTTCGTTTTCCGCTAACCATGTTGCCCATGCTGATCACCAACTTGGTGCAAGTAAGTTAACCTTATTGCAAATCGACTAGTTTTTCCAATTTACAACTTGATATCATATGTTATATGACTAATATATATCTATATGATAAGTGAAAAATCAAAAATTGTTCAGTTTGTTTTCGTATAGATGTATATATGTTTTCTTTACATATATATCTAGTTGTAATTGGGAAAAATTATTTGTACAATTTATGTTTTTAAATTGTACTTTTGTGCCGTTTTGTGATTGTAAATCTTTGTTCAACTATATTATTTATTTTGATAATTATTATTTTTTATTTAGCTGCTGCAAACAAAGACAACTACATAATCCTAACTAAACCTAACCTCACACTAAAACTAACCTTCAAATATAATTAAATGAACCACTGATTTAGTGCAGTTGTTCCCAACTCGCAACTCGCTCTTTTATGAAATATTCATTTTGTTCAAAGAACAATTCGTTTAAAATATATCCTTCATATTATGATAAAGATGTTAATTAGAAAATCAAACTATATTTTGAGGTGTCTTTAATGGGTTTTCATAATTTTTGTAGTATATGATTTATGGGCTTTAAAGGTTTCTTAGTTATCATTCAAGGGTTCTTTGCTATAAACAAATTGTTGACATTTTAGTGGGGCAATTCATATGCTATTCAATTCTATTTCTATTTCTACAGCATCTTCATTTGGTTTAAAATTCTATATACCCTTGCAGAGGGTATTTTTTTGAGAAAGAACTTAAAAGGTTTGGTAATTTAATTTTTTTCCTAAGAACAATTTTAATGTATGTCCGATTCAAAATTTGCTATAGGACGTCGTCTTTTGTTTAAAAAAATTTATTTTGAGGATTAGAAAATCTACTGTGTTATTTTGTATATAATAATCCCATTCATAAAATACCCCTAGCTCTGCAAGGGTACAAAAATTCCGGCAACCCGAGTTTATAAGTCTACTTTGGTAGTCAAGAGCTTCTCCCAAAACCTTTCCGTACACCCCATCCACAAACTTACTACTAATTATACCTGTGTGTTGACTAAGGTTGTTGAAGAATAAAATAATCTCTAACCGATTTCCTCTTTGCATAGACGCAAGTTTCTGTACAACGTATAAACAAATTCCTGAACAGTGAAGAGCTGGACCCAGACAATGTGCAACACGATTCCTCAAAGCGTAAGTAGAGAGCTGCTGTAGAGGGTGGTCTGAAAGAGACTACATTTCGGGTATTTGAATTTTATATAATTATTATAATATTAATTTTCTTTCGTAGCCCATCCCATGAGCATTGAGAACGGTCACTTCTCGTGGGGCGACGAGGATGAGCTGACGCTCAAGAATATCAATATGGAGGTGCGTAAACAGAATCTGGTCGCCATTGTTGGCACTGTTGGTTCCGGTAAGTCCTCGGTCATCCAAGCATTCCTCGGCGAAATGGAAAAGATCTCGGGCACGGTAAACACGGTGGGCAAAATGGCGTATGTGCCACAGCAGGCATGGATCCAGAATGCGACCGTACGTGATAATATATTGTTTGGCAAATCGTACGATCGCAAACGCTACAATGAAGTGATCGACGCATGTGCTCTGCGCACTGATATTGAGATCCTCTCTGCCGGCGACCGCACCGAGATCGGTGAGAAGGGCATCAATCTGTCCGGTGGTCAGAAGCAACGCATCTCCCTGGCACGCGCTGTATACAGTAATGCGGATCTATATCTATTGGATGATCCGCTAAGCGCTGTGGACGCGCACGTAGGCAAACACATCTTCGAAGAGGTGCTCGGACCGAAGGGCATGTTGGCGAAAAAGACCCGCGTCCTTGTCACCCATGGCATTACGTTCCTGCCGCAGGCCGATAATATCTATGTGATGAAAATGGGCGAGATTAGTGAGAGTGGAACATACAGTGAATTGTTGAGGAATCGCGGCGCCTTTGCTGACTTCCTGATGCAGCATCTGCAAGAGGGCGAGGCGGAGGAAGAGGAAATCGATCAGATCAAACGACAGCTATCACAAACAGATCCCGCTCTCGTTGCGCCATTCGAAAAGGCCATACTACTCGCTCGCACTGAAAGCCTCTCAGACTCCATGTAAGTTCGATACATTTATCGATAGATCTTTATTGATGATCATAATAATTCGATGTTTTTTTCCTCTTTAGTTCCGTCACATCTGCCGACAGCTTGATGGGCCGCGGCAGTTTGCGTCGTCGTAACAAACGTCAAGATTCGTACGATTCGACTGCCTCCGCTGCCTCGTTGAAAAAGAAACAAGAACTCGAAGGCAAACTGATTGAGACTGAGAAATCGCAAACAGGCGGCGTTGATTTCAGTGTCTATAAGCATTATATCAAGAGTGTTGGCATATTTTTGTCGGTCGCCACTCTGGTGCTGAACTTTGTGTTCCAAGCATTCCAAATCGGTTCGAATTTGTGGCTCACCCAATGGTCCAACGATAAGGAAGTGGAACACAATACGGACAGAAGAAATATGTATTTGGGTGTCTATGGTGCCTTCGGTTTCGGTCAAGGTGAGTTCGCTGTGATTCAGTTTTCTAATGTTAGCTATATGTTTTGTGGCATTTATGTTATCGTTATCGTTATCGTCTCATTTCCGTTTTATGTCTATTATATATATATGTTAATTATATGTTATATGTTTTTATGGCTTTTTAATTATAAGTTGAAAATGGTGATAGAAAAGCAGAACGTATTGCTGTCTATTGAAATTTTAGAAGTTAAAATGTGACTTGAAGCGTTCTAATAAACATTTGAAATTTAATTGAAACAATTGGAATGAAACACTTGTATTGGTTTTTGAAATTAACTTTATAATCTCTGATTTAAGAGATTATACACATATGGAATGGAACACTAAAGTTATTCAAATTCATCACTTTCAATTATCACTGATGGAATGAGAAATGAAACATTGCAAATGTATCCAGCTATACTATGTGCTCTTTTGTCACCATTTTATATTTCTATTATGGTATTTGGTTGTTGTATACGTTTTTATGTTTTTGTTTATTTTATGTTTTGCTTTTTATGTTTGCCCGCTAATTCATGCATCAAAAGCTCGCTGACAGAACGCGAATTGAGGCTGTGTGCCAAGCGCAAACAGTGCACAAACCTCTTAACGTTGACTCAACAAAATCATTTATACAAACACACACGAACTATCTGTATATATAGTTATATTGTATATACAATTTATTATATATCTAACAAATATATATCTAACTCTCTAATTTGCACACATTTGCTAGATTCGCACGCTTTAAGACTATACAGTTGGCACAGCACTTCAAAATTGATTCAATTCGGCATGAAATGAATGGGAATAACGGTACACTTATCGATAACTAGTACAGTTTCTGTGCGATAGTTTCTTAGCACTTCGATATTGTAGATACTTTGTATAAATACAAAAACTTGAGAACATTTATACTTAGAATTAAAATTAAGAAAATTTGTATATATTCGTTTTAACGTATTAAACATCATTCAGAGCCAGTCCCAAATTCCAAATGCAATTCAGAGCATGCCTAATATAAGAATGTGATTAAAAAAACTGTCTTAACACTTTCCTTGTCGGAAATGTCTGTGTGCACTGTAATTTCTATGTATTCTATACTTAATAGTTTTGTGTTCCTTGTTCTATTTTCCCCTCTCAAAATGAAAAACGACCTCTTGACACTGCTCCAAAATTTGTAGTCGGATCGACATATTTTGCATCGCTCGCTGGTTCATTGGCCGGTCTTCAGTGCTCGCGCGTCATGCATAACGTTCTGCTGCATGCAAATTTGCGCTGGCCGATGGAGCTGTTCGATACGACGCCACTGGGACGCATTGTTAATCGATTCTCAAAAGATATCGATACCGTCGATAACGCACTGCCATTTAACATACGTGTCGTCCTCTCACAGGCTTACATGGTAAACAACAACTTTCGATAGACTGACATACGATTCTAACCATAACTAACTAAACAACGAACTTTACTATACCACGTGCACTTACAATCTATCGATATAGACTCTATCGTAATGTTTCGTTACAACATACATTCCTTCATACATATTCGCATTTGCCTTTGCCTTTGCCTTCGCCATTGTTTCTTTCTGTTGCCGGTGTAGTTGTACATTGATCTTTCTGATCTTTTTACCCAAATGCAGTTCTGACCAGTTTCCTCTCGACTCTCGCCCTGTCGCTGGGCTGCATTTATAGCGCCGAGTATTTGCATAATACACTTGTTCGATTTGTTATGCGTTGGCCCATGGAATTGTTTGATATAACACCCATCGGTCGCGTTGTCAACCGCTTTTCCAAGGATGTCGATACATGTGATACCACTTTACCCCTCAATCTGCGCGTTGCAGTTAGCCAACTCTTTGCGGTAATTTCCCATTTTCCACACTTGAATCTCTCACTCTTGTTAGGCATATTCCATCTATATCTTTTATAAGCACTTCTATTCACATTTCATTAGCATATTTTGAGGTATAGCCGAAGTTTAGTTTTGCAGGGAATTCTACTTCTCTCCTCTTACATATTTTAGATCAATTCTGCATATTATATATATAGATCAGTTAGGATTAGATTTTGAAGAATTCGCTTTTCGTAGGATTTCTTTACACAAATAGACAGGAATCACAATTACGCTTATCCGTATTACATCTGCTTATATAGTGCTTATACACACGCTTTTTGCACTTAGCTTTCCGCAGTTGATTATAGTTATTTAAATCATCTCCTTTCTGATCTTCATTACCTTAGTGCTTGCATTTTGTGGGTCCTGCATTATATTGGCAATTGGCTGTATGCGAGCCGCCACAATATTGCATGCGATACTCCTTTACAGCGTCATGCGTTGGCCCATGCAAAAATTTGAAACGACGCCCCAAGGCAGAATACTGAATCGTTTCTCGAAAGACATTCATGTTGTTGATTCCACAATGCCTCTGCTCTGGCGAATTGTTTTATTTTGTTCAAGTGCGGTAAATGTTCTTGATCCTACGTTATTCGAACACACACTACAAACAAACACAACTGTACCTTTTATAAATATATCTAGATTTTCATAAGATAAATAGGATATTTATTAAAATTTTTTCCATTTCTAGTTTTACATAGTATTAGTTGTTATTTCATTCATCAGGTTTGACATTCCAGACAGATCTATTGTGTTTTGAGGCGAGGTTATGCTATCCAAATAATTTTAATATAAGAATTTCTCGGTCCTTAAATTGAGTTTGGCAAATGTATTAAAAATATAAATATCTAGGTTTGTTTTTCGAATAGCACATACTCTTCAATTTCAAATTGGAAGTAAATTTATTAAAAGTATAAATTCCCCACTTGGAAATCCGTGCATTATCCCCTACCTATTATAAGAATTTCTCGGTCTTTCAATTGAGTTTGGCAAATCTATTAAAAATATGAATATCCATGTTACTTTTCGAATAGCACATACTCTTCATTTCAAATTGGAAGTAAATCTATTAGAATTAAAAATCCTCAAATTGGAAATCCATGCATTATCCCCTATCTATGTCCAGTGCAACTAAAACTTGTGTATCTCTAACTAAGCTAACTAACGGGCCCTGTGATTTGTGTAAATATATTATTTAGACATTCTAATTTATATAGTTTAGATATTGCTCGCATGCACAGCATGGGTCCCTTTTCCTTTATATTTATATAAATGTGTATATTTATTTGTAATCGATTTAAGAGCTTAGTTTTATCGATTAACTTTAAACGTTCGATATGCAGTTTTGTCGCGTTATTTGTCCGGCCTCGCTCTGGCCCTGGGTGGCCTGCACTGTTCCCAGGCGGTGTTTAACAAACTGATAAACATGGTGCTCAAATGGCCAATGGAATTATTCGATACGACGCCATTGGGCCGTATACTAAGTCGCTTTGCGAAGGACATTGATACCGTTGACAATGTGCTGCCACAAATAGTATCACAGTTCCTATCCACCTGCTATTCGGTAAACATGTATTTTAAGACTAAATCAAAACCCATCATGACTTCTTTCCTTTTCTAATGTCTGCTTCACGATTGCTAAGCTCTATACAAGACATACATATTCATCGCATTCATTGGAACCTAAAATATCCATTTACTTGATTTGAGTTAAACTTGATTTTTATTAAGTTCGTGCTTCTGCTTCTTTATATTATTTTAGTTGAAAACTCATCTAATAACCACAACAATGCACTCTGAAACTCGTTTGTCTCAGAGCTCCAACAATTACAAAACCGATTAATATCGATCATATTGTATTGGGCGGCAGAATTTTAAATATTTTACTCATTTAGAGGCTACTTTAGAGATTCATCCAATAACAAAATAACGCACTCTGAAATGCGCCTGTTTCAGAGCAAACAATAATGGCGATAAAATCAAAGCCGATTAATATCGATAATAGTGTTTTGGTAGCTATGGCTTATAGGAGGAGAGTGTGGGTTCATGGATTCTATATATATTTAGTGATAAACGCGCCCATTTTGATTCGCATTACATTCACATACTGTTAATGCCAACTAATGTTTATCGATAAATTTTACGCACCTTTGCGTTCCATTCCATGCCGTTCCCTAGGTGTGTTTGCCTACATTGCGGTCGTCATTGTCTACTGCGGTGGTCTGCGAGCTGCCAAACAAATACACAATCAAATGCTCAAGCAGGTGATTCGCGGCTCGATTTGTCGCTTTTTCGATGTAACGCCCCTGGGGCGCATATTAAACAATTTCAGCGCCGATATGGATGTTATCGACGAAGAGTTGCCCGGCACCATGGACTCTTTCATGAGCTTTATATTTATGGTATTTTTATTAATTTTCTTTATTTCCTCAATTTTCTTGTTTTTCGCGTGAGTTTTCTTTCAATTTTTGTAGCCCAAATTTGTGTTACGGTTTGTACTTACGAACTACATCTAGTTATCTAGAACTTAAGACTTTTACACCAAAGAACTATTTCTCTGATTCTCTATAACTCTATCCATCATATATCATATATCTACGTAGGTCTTTGCAATTACGGCGCCGCCATCACACTCTTCACATCCACTCTGAACGCCTCATTCAATATGTTTCGCCAACTCTTTAATAATCTCATGCATTGCCCATCTGCGTTTTTCGATACGACGCCTAAAGGGCGTATTTTGGATCGCTGTTCGAACGATATCAACTGCCTGGATCTGGTCATGCCCCTAAATATACGCATGTGCTTGAGCACGGCGTTTCAGGTAAACCCTTCACTCCACTCTCCAAGCAAAGCCCAATGTTTTTTCACTTACTTTGCAGTAGATTTTGGAGTGTTTTCTTCTTTCTTCTTTTTTTTTTTAATTTTTATAATTTCTTTTTTTTTGTAGAATACACTAAAAAAGAATAATCTTAACACATCTTGAATTTCTTGATGTAGAGTTGAGCATGTTAGTTCTATTTGCTGAACTAGTTCATTTGAACTACTTTCATTATTTTATTTATTAGTTCTCTAAAGAAAGATTCGTATAGGCGAGCTAATTATTTGTTTATGTTTGATAACTATTTAAATAGTACAAAACATTCATGAATAATTGAAGTCAATAGAATAAAATGAAATTTTCATTAGTGAACATTAAATTGAGAAAATATATAATGACCAAGCTGTGTAAAAGATGACTAGATCATTTTAATAAAGAGTCCAATTGAACTTGTTTTAAAAGATAGCACACAGCTTTACTGTAATTTCCTGCATATTCATATAATTTTGATTTATATGAATAGTTTACTTTGCGAAACTTTACTATAAAATTTTAATTGAACTTCGGATCGCAGCGTTGTACCAAATTGGTGATATGGACCCATACAAATAATTTCTGTATGAAAATCTTGATTGATTTCGGAAATAGCTTAAGCAAACTTTTTCGCCTTTCTCCTTGATATCATTCTATGCGTTGCACATGGCGTTGGGTATGATTGTGCTATGCAGGTACAATTTTTTCCGGTAACTTCTCTCTTCTCCAACTTTCCACATCTCTTACATATACCACATGCTGTAAACGTGTCAAAAATCGCACCAAATCTATATATATTCGTTTTCTTAAACTAAAAAATGAAAGTTTCTGCGTTTCTAACCTCAAATGTGTTACTGTCTGCTTTGATATCCCTAACCTTTTCCTCCACTAAATTGCAGTAATTAGCTATATAGCCAGCGTACTGATCGTCTATATTGGCGGTCTACATGGTGCACAAAAACTGTTTTGCCAATTGTTTAGTCGAATTCTGGGCGCCCCGCAATCCTTTTTCGATAGGCAACCGAGGGGTCGGATACTCGATCGGTTGTCCAATGATGTTTACAAATTGGATATGGTTTTGCCTGAAATATTTCGTGTGTTTAACTCTCAAGCGTTTCGGGTATGTTGTCCCACTAATTGTGCTCGTGACTAACATCAAAAAAATAGTTAAAACTAACATCATATTCCTTAACTAAACTCGTAGCAATTTGTAAGATCGTTCAAAAGACACTCTACAAATTAGACGCTGTACATACAAGAAAAAACCCCATATACCATATATCATATATCTATATCTAGTGTTTCGAGCGGGCATGCTTTGTTATTTTCTTTCTATTAGTCTCTATGCTGTCTAAATATTTTAAATACTGTTTCGATACTTGATGCACTGATTCACATATCGCAGGTTTTGCCTCGTTCCTCGCGGATTTGGGCATTCAGCTGGGCTGCTTGCATGCCGCCCAGGTGCTACACTCGCTCATGCTGCACCGTATGCTGCGCGTGCCTATGTGGTTCAACGATACCACGCCAGTGGGTCGCATTATGTCTCGTTTCTCGAAAGACATTGAAACGGTCGATCAGAAAATTGTGGAGGTCTTGACCGATTGTATTTGGTGTGCATTTGAGGTAATTTCTATTTAGAGCATTACCCAACACTAGCTGGGGCTAAAATTTTCAACAATCAAAATATTAGTAGAACAAAAGTACAGTACAGCCTCCCTATCAATGTCCGACCAAATGTATATAAAATATAAAATCTGTATTGTTTTAAATTGAAATTTTATTCCACAAGAAATTTAGTTTATTTTTAAAATTTATTCATTTTCAATGTCAATGTCAAATGTCCACCTTAGAGAGGCTATACTGTATTTGCTTTTGTGTTTAGTTCAAAGAAAAAGTCTTTATAAATACCCTTTATATCATTATAAATATCCTATTCCTATACACCTACACTAATCTATATGATAAACTAATCAAAAATGTACTGTCGCTTTGGTTGGAGATTCTAATCCTGATTGACCGCAAAAGCATGAAATGCAAATTAACTGCTGTAGTAATCGCACTTGGATCTCGAAAAGATCTTTAAAGAAAATCCTCCAAAAAATATATCTTCAATCTTCAGGTTTTTTGCCCATCGTAAGGATTGTGGTGGGAGCATATGGTGCTGTGCGTGCTTCTAAATTGCTACACGCGATCCTTTTGCATCATGTGCTGTCTGCACCGCTGAATTACTTCGACACCACGCCGGTGGGTCGCATAATGTCCAGATTCTCCAAAGATATTGACACGATTGATCAGCTATTGCCACAGCTAATTTTCAATTTTGTGTGGCTGTTCTATGAGGTAACCGAAACAAGAAGTTAAATAATTATTCCTAAAATATCAAGATAGCTCTTCTACCATATCTAAAAGAAACTGAAAGAAGAATGTAGAAATATTTATTGATTATTTTTATCATATGAACATGAATATTATATTACTTTAAAAATATCTTTTAAATATTTCTACGTAAACCAGTGCAAGATATAGAAATCTATTTCACAATCTACTATTCTTATAAATATCATAGCTCATATTTCAATCCTTTCAAGCACAATCTCCTGTGAATAATCCACATTTCCATTGACACAGAAATGTACTTTGTGGAGCACTGTACTGTATATGCATTTCTTTCGTACTTTTACAACACTGTTCTCTCTTGACCATTTTGAATTCTTTAAGGTATCTTATCGTCAATTACATCGTTGTTTCCGGTGCTCGGAGGGATTCGTGCAGCGCAGCTCTTGCATGCGCATGTCCTGCGACATGTCCTTAATGCACCGTTACATTTCTTCGATACTACACCGGTGGGTCGTATTTTGTCTAGATTCTCGAAAGATCTTCAAGTAGTTGAATTCTTGCTGCCACTCTTTATAAACAATTGTGTTTGGTTATCATTCGAGGTAAAAGCCAACAATTATTAACTGCACACATTAACTAATTGAGACCTGAAATAACATTGATTACATGAAACCAAGTTAAAAAAAATATTAAATGAAAAATTTAAAATATTTGTAATATTTTATAAAACAATAATTCCCAAATCTGTTTACTATCCTTGCAAATTCTCGCATCCTCCTTCTCGATTTTAAACTGATTGGCTTTAATGCATACGCGTTTCGTTTCCACATGTTCCCTATATTCTAGTCAACTCTGTTTAACATAATGTTAACAGCGTTAACATTAAAGAAAAAAAAATAGTGCATATCCCGAGGGTCGAAACTATGAATAATGTTTAGTTAGATTACGAGACTCAAATCAAGTAAACGGCGTTTGGGGCATTCCAGCATGCAATTGGATCGTATCGAATTCGAATCGAACATTTATTTAATAACATAATTTCAGTTTCCTATCATTTGATTTTCTAACTAACACCAACCGCACCCCTATAGATATCCATGTTTCAGTTCAGTTTAATAATCGTTTGCTATATTTGGCTTAGGTCTTGGCCACAATTGTGGTTATTAGCATATCGACGCCGATTTTCTTGGCTGTCATTGTGCCCATTGCGTTCGTCTACTATTTCGCGCAACGCTTCTATGTCGCCACATCGCGTCAGCTGATGCGTTTGGAGTCCGTTTCCCGTTCGCCGATCTATTCGCATTTTGGCGAAACTGTGACTGGAGTTTCCACGATACGCGCCTACACAGTGGAGGAACGGTAAGAAAAATAATAATAGAGAAAATATGATCTACAATGTCAGATCCAAAATTATACCTTCCACAGCTTCATTGAGGAATCGGACAGTAAGGTGGACAAGAATCAAGTGTGCAAATATCCATCTCTGATTGCCAATCGTTGGCTTGCCGTTCGTCTGGAAATGGTTGGAAATTTGATAATTTTGTTTGCTTCGCTGTTCGCCGTGCTGGGTGGTCAAACGAATCCCGGCCTGGTTGGTCTTTCGGTCAGCTATGCTCTGCAGGTGACGCAAACACTTAACTGGCTGGTTCGTATGTCCTCGGACATTGAGACAAACATCGTGTCCGTGGAGCGTATCAAGGAGTATGGCGAAACCAAACAGGAAGCTCCCTGGGAGCTCGAGTCGGACAAACAGCATCCCAAGAACTGGCCAGAGGGCGGACGTGTCGAATTCCGAGATTTTCAGGTGCGCTATCGCGAGGGCCTGGACCTGGTGCTACGGGGTGTTACCTTCAACATAACTGGCGGCGAGAAGGTGGGAATTGTGGGCCGGACGGGCGCTGGTAAATCCAGTTTGACGCTTGCCTTGTTCAGGTAAGAAATAGTTTTTGAATAACAATGATTAAGCATATAAATTGAGTTTCTTTGGCTTGCAGAATTATCGAAGCAGCTGGCGGCAAAATCATGATTGATGGCATTGACATTGCCACGATGGGTCTACACATGCTGCGTTCTCGTCTTACGATCATACCGCAGGATCCAGTGCTGTTCTCTGGCTCGCTGCGTTCGAATCTCGATCCGTTTCAGATCAAGACCGACGATGAGATTTGGAAGGCATTGGAGCTGTCGCATTTGAAGACCTTCGCCAAGAGCCTCACGGCCGGCCTCAATCACGAAATTAGCGAAGGTGGCGAAAATTTGTCCGTCGGCCAACGTCAATTGGTGTGCTTAGCTCGTGCCTTGCTGCGTAAGACGAAGGTGCTCGTTCTGGATGAGGCAACAGCTGCTGTGGATCTGGAAACGGATGATCTTATTCAGGTATGTTCAGAACTGTTGATTAACATAGCTGACATAAGATTCATATTATGCTCAATTTACATTTTGATTATCAATTCTTTTTTTTTTCAGAAAACCATTCGCAGCGAGTTCAAGGAATGCACCGTATTAACCATTGCCCATCGTCTGAACACGATTATGGACTCGGATAAGGTGATTGTGCTGGACAAGGGACAAATAACGGAGTTTGCTTCGCCCAACGAATTGTTGGGCAATCCCAAGTCGGCCTTCTACAGCATGGCCAAGGATGCAAATCTTGTTTAGTTTTTGTAACGATATAAAAAAAACCGACCGAAACTCATATAAAAAAATGTGCCCAAAAAACAAAATATTTAAAACAACAAAAAATAAGGAAGTACGGAAACGAACTAGAATTAGTTAGGCAGCAAATTAACGATAGCTTTTAACTAATATGAAAACTATGGTAACTAGCTACTTAAACCGTTTAAGGTGTTCTACCTCAATAACCACAACAATAATAACAACAACAACAACTATAGCAAAATCAACAAGAACAACTGTAATGCGCGTGTGCCTGCAATTTAGTAAATACCATAAAAATGTTCATTAGCTTAAGTCGAAAAGTTGACAGGATTTCCTTTTTTTTGGTACATACATTCGTATAAAATGTATCTTTATATGTTTATATGCATATATATTAATATATATATATATATGTACGTCTTTGTGTGGTACTTACCTAGGTTCGTTTTATGTGTATGTATATATGTAATTGCATAACTATCTGGATTTATTTTTCTATGCCAGTTTACATGTTACATAAAGAGAAAAACTACCGAGAATCACGCCTATTTGGCAATTGAATCACTTACTTAAAATATATGTATATGAATGAAAAGTCTCTTAAGAATTTGCCTTCAAATGATTAAATCACATAGGCTATGGCCAGTAGTTAATTAAAGTTTTGCAACATTTTTGTAAGATCTGAAACTTAAAATGCGTACTTAAAAAATCAATTGAAATTGTATTCATAAGGATAAATAAATTCCATCTAACTAAACTACAGTTTACTTAACATCTATATAAACTTAACTATACCTAACTTGAATATTGTACAAAGCTCTTGATTATGAAGTACAATAAAGAATAACTAATATTTGTATTTCTCAGTTTTAATCGATATAAGTTTATCTCAGCTCAGCGTATTTCACACATTGAACAAATTCAAATTTGTAACGGGGAGCGTAAAATCGATACGGGATTTTAAAACGATTATTGCCACAAAGCGAACCAGAACCACTTGCACAGGCTCTTATCGAACTAGTTCATTGGACTTAATGCGGCCTGAAATGCATTTTAAATCGCTCCATTTTATTTAACTTAAATTGTTCCTTTTTTTATTGAAATTGCTAAAGCAAGTTTTTTGAATATATGAAAATAATTTAGTGTACGTTGTTAATCTAAAATTATTAACATTGCGCGCGGCGTATGTGGCCGCAAAGATCATACATAGATGTTAGTTGAGCAGCAGCTGGGCAACAATATTGTTATCATCCGCTGTACTGGACGCATGCATGCCGGATCCGCTCTCAAGGAATTCGCGCAACTCGTTCTCCAGATCACCGCCAGCGTGCACATCCGGCTCCTCAATGTCCATGGGCTGAATTTGAGGCAACGCAACGGGTTGCTGCAACAGCTCCGGAAGCTGGACTCGCGGCGAGGCAGTCGGAGGAGGAGGCAAACCAGCTGTAAGGAGAAAATAAAGATGGTATAAGCAAAGAAGAAACTAGGACCTGTAAATAGTTGTATACTTACCGAATGACATGCCCATGGCCTTGCGTAGCGCGTATTGGTCGGCAATGGCTGCCGGTGGCAACTTTTTGGCCAATTCGCTGAGCTGCTGAGTCAACTGCTGAGCCGTTTGCAGCTCTTCCTGGCCAGCGGGCGGCACCAGCGCTAGATGCGCAGGCAAGGGCTGCGATAGACGCTCCTGCTGTATGACACGCAGCTTCTCGATCAGAGTTAAATTATTGCTCAGATGCTCACTCATGCGTTTTGATAGCTCAAAGTTCTTCATATCCGTTTCCATGCTATCGAGGAATTCTACATCAATGCCCAGGTCCTTAAGCGAGCGTAAACGTTTGAAATCCAAGCGGGTATTTCTGTACTTCTCATACTCCAGTTCAATTTGCTCGGCTTCAGAGCTGCTGCTTGGCAGCTCCTGCTCTCTATTGAAGCATTTCTCAATCTCCCGCTGCTCATAGTTATGCAGCTGCATGTTGTACAGCTCATCGAGAGATTTACTATGCTCTCCATTCGTGAGTATGTCGAGCAGCCCGTTGGCTATGTTCGTAGCATAGCTGGAATCCTTCGTGAACTGCAATATGCTCTCGGCATACTCGGCACTCGATGCATCGCCATAAGTACGCAGCACCAGTTGCGTCTCTTCGGCGCTCAACGTGGAGAACCTCGAATCGAACGTGGGTGCAAAGCTAGCAAAGGGTCCATAGTTCATGGGCTTCACAGGCTTTACGGCATTTCGCTGATCGGTGTGCAGGCCAGGCAGCTGTCCACTGCCCGCGGGCAGCTTGCCCACCAAATCTCCAATGGTGACTACCTTTTCCGGTCCTTCATTCTCATCTCGAATCAGTAGATTCAGAGTGGTACTCCCATCCTTGTGCTGTCTCAGGAAGCCCATTTTGTGAGCACGCTCTTTGGAACTGATGCGCTGCTTGGCCTGTTGTGCTGCGTTCTGTACCTGGGCCAGTATCTCCTCGCTGGTCAAGTCATCCACATAGGGTTCAAAGTGGGTTTTCGGTGCATTCTCTAAACGTAAGGCTCTTTTCCGTTCCTCCTCCTCCAGTTGAGCGGGTGTGGGCTCTTCTGCACCAGTCGAAGCGCCCTCATCCGCTGAATCGTGTGCCATGTCATAGCCAGCTAGCTCATTGGAGCTCAATTCAAAGCCCAATTCCTTAGCCGTCAATTCACGTATGTAGCCGGAAAGAGGTTTCAATGTACGCATTAAATTATCCGGCTGCAAATGCTTTAAGCCCAGTTGGAGCAATCGCTTGGCCGCTTTATGGTAAACGGTGTCCACATGATTGTACTTGATTGCATTCTCGCACATTAAACGGAAATCATCGCTGAATTCACTTAACGCCGCATACTCATGATCCTCGATCTTTTGTCGCATTGTTGAGAAGTCCATGGGCTTATGGATGATTGATGAGTAGCCCGGTGCAATGTCATCCGTGACGGGCCATGCGAAGAACTGATGCGGATCTCGTTTCTCCAGAAAGCGCAGCAAGTGCTCCAATAGCTTATTTAACGGCGACTTCTGTTGCTTGAGTTTGAGCACACAGGTTCTTGGTTCTCTGCCTGATTCACTGCAGCTGCTGGGAGTTTTGGGCGCCTCTAGTGCTTTGGGCGTTAAGGCATTTAATGAGCAGGCCGTGGAGCCGGATGGCGATGGTATCAGCAGCTGCATACAAAGAAAGTAATGTATCTATATATGAATAAAATTATTTAGGTATTTGTCTTACATCAGGTAGTGGTTTAGTTGGACTGGACGAGCATGTGGGTGAACTGAGTAGCATGTCATCCAATTTACGCGCTGCTATGGGCTTGGTAACTGGGCAATTGGATGGCGAATTGTCGGTGGTGATGCCTGCGTAATATAATATATTTTCTGGAAGCGGCTGCGATTGTTCCTCCTCCGCATCATCGTCCATAAAGCTAAAGCCATCCTGTGAGCAATCGCCAACAGCTGTCGGTGCCGTCGCCATCGCCATCTGGCGACCACTACAGGTTGCTTCATCGGGACCAACGGCATCATCCATTTGTCGCTCGTCATCAGAGCACAGTTCGCGCTGCCTTTCGCGCCGCTTCTCCTTGTGATGGTGCTTATGCTTCTTCTCGCGATCCTTCTTCTTCTTCTTCTTTTTCGATTTCTTGTGTCGCTCACGATGGCCCACTTCCTCGGAAATTGCTAGTAGTGGGCTTCCAGGTGCAGCGGCCATCATTGCCTCCGCCGCAGTTGGAGGTCCGCCATGGCCATCGAGTGGCGAATTGGCTTTGTACTCTGGCGTTGCATTGGAACCGACCTTCAATATTAGCTTCAGACCACGTTGCAGCTGTGCCGGATCTTGATGCTGGCTATATTCTGAAATAAAATAGTTTACTTTAACAAACACGCGCTGCAAACAACATTTTTTAGTTCTGACTTTTACCTTCATACTTCTCGCGTCGCTCCGATTTGTTCTTTTTGTGCTTTTTTGATGAGCCCATTTTTTATGCAGGCTTCTCTTTTTTTATGCAAAACAAAATGAAAATCTACCCAAATAAATGAAAAAACAAAATTTTTGGCTGTTGTAGGCGAGACAGACGCCATGATTTAGTGATGTCAAAACCGAGCATCGATAGTTGCAACACTATATATCGATAAACTAATTTTCGTAGTGTATCGACTGGGTCTGCGTTTTCGCGCTGATTTGAATTTCGGGCAAAACACGCCATATGAATACCAATAATCGATGGCTGCAACACACAAATATCGATAAGACAGTATCGCCGCGCACGCAATTTAATAACGAGGGCTGCCACAGTTTTGCCTGCTAACTTGAATTTCAGTGTTTTGTCGTCCATTAGTTAAGCTTACATTGCTAAGCTTGAGTTTTGATTTCGAAATGAAGCTATTTGGCTGTTACTTGACTGATATGAACTTTGAAAATGAAAATGGATATTCAGAGACCTAATCGCGATTTCGCCGCTTCACCACTGCCGAATGCTGACGTTTAGTAGTCACATTATTCAGCTTAGAGGCAACGGATCTGTTGTTGTTTAGGCCTGACCGAGTCGAACCGGGACCGTCGAGATTAAGATGCATCGGCAGTGAAGGGGTCGCCGCATTCTTTTTGTTTTTGGTAACCCCAGTGTATAGAGTACGCGTCGAGTTGAGCGCTTGCAACGATGTATCCAGCTTGGTTTTAATCCGATCAAGATCCTGTCGCATTCGCTGTATGTCCAGCGCAATCGTTTGCCTGTCGCGCTGCAATCTCTTGTGCTGTAACAACATATTCTCTAGCACAGTTTTTTGCAGCAACACCTCACGAATGCGGCGCTGATTGGTAAAGTTTTTCGGACCTAGTTCTGTATAGCCACGCCTCATCACCTGCTGCGTCTGTCGATTCAATCGAGCCTTTACCTGCGACAAGGGCAGCTTCGTCTTAGCAGGCGGCATTGAGGTAACACCGCCACCTCGTATCCGACGAATTTTCTTGGATGTGGATGACGATAGCCTGGTTACGCTAGGAGGCGGCGGTATTTCCGCTATAGCTGCAGGTATGGTGGGCACGGCCTTCCTCGGCGGAGTGGTGGCTAGACGAAGGATATTGCTAAATAATACGAAATACTTAATGCTCAACATTGCTGCCTCCACTCACTTTTCATATGCTTGTGTATGTTAGCCATCATGGAGTTGACACGGCTCTTGACGTCCGCTTTGTCGGGAAAGTAGCGAGCGGCCAGATTCTCCTGACCCATTCGCAATCCGCTACCCGCGATGTTGTATGAATCGTTATCATAGCTCTTTGTCTGCCCCTGCATCTGGTTCCTCAGTATAGTATCTAAGTTCAGTCGCATCGTCATCTTTGTGGAAAGTCACGCACACTCCCGTTTCAACTGCTTCGAATTTGGATTTGAGTTTTCTTAGAAATTTGCAAAAAAAGTTTTTTTTTTTTTTTAGGGGTTTTCGAATTTAAAGAGCCGAAATTTGGCGAAATTTATGTCCAAAAAATGATTTCTGCTCTGCTTCAATTTTGAATTTATTTTATGGAATTATTATTTTGACAGAAGGGCCGTGTGCCTATTTTTTCCCCCAAATGAACAATGTCTAAAAGTTAAGGCAGAGAAAAGCATGGAGTCTTTAATCCCATAATTGTTATTTAGTAAATTTTCAAACTTCTTTTAGTTTATAAGATATATGGCTGGATAGAGGGCATGAAGGTATTTCACGGTAGCTTCCCTGGAAAACCACCATAATTGATAAGTTATGTTGGTGTCAGTATTCATAGCAAACTTATAGCAAATTACAGGGTGGATTCCAATCGGGCATGTATAATTCAAGTATAAATTTCAGAAATATTTGTTTATGTATAATTGTATTTAGTGTATATTATATACAGGGTATTTGATTACAGGGTATTTGTAGACATTTGTAGAGGACTCCGTCTCTCTCTCTCTCTCTCTCTCTCTCTCTCTCTCTCTCTGTGTCTCTTTTTCTCTCTCTCTCTCTGTCTCTCTCTCTCTCTCTCTCTCTCTCTCTCTCTCTCTCTCTGTGTCTCTTTTCTCTCTCTCTCTCTCTCTCTCTCTCTCTATCAATCTCACTCCCTCTCTGTCTCTCTTTCTCCCTGTGTCTCCCTCTCTTCTCTCTCGTGCCAATTACTCATGGAATACTTAACAATATATTTATTTTATATAAGTATCAGTTGTGCAACAGATAAGTATATCTGCCTAGGGAAAGTTCACTTTTATCTCTCATAGTAAACCGAATTATTTGTATGGGGCGTGGTTCAAGTGCAGCATCCGCTCCCACGCCATGTATATGTATTTATTTGTGGTATTATGCAACTCGTTTGGCATTGTCAATAGGCGCAGTTTGTTATTTATTATTGTTGGTTTTGCCCCTTTTATTTGCTGTTATTGGTTTTATGACTGCGTTTTTTAACGGCGCCGAACGCAATCGCTTTTAAAAACTTGTTTTTCTTCAGTTTTTTGCGTGAAATATAAAATGGAAATGGTAAAAAAATGCATGCATCTTCTTCGTTAATTGCTGAAAATGTAATGAATGTTCCATTAGTGGGAGAAATGTACTACAAATGTGGAGTGAGAGGGTACAGAAAGTATTACTATGGTAAAGGCAATCAGGAAAACTTAAGTATATTGTGGAGCTAAATGATATTAAGGTATGATGACAGCTTGAATGATAAGTTAAATGTATAGATGTTTATGTTGATAATATTAAGATTGATTATGATAATAATAATTCAAAAACAGCATTATCTATACTCAAAAAATTCCTAACACTTGGAAAGTGTATACCATACCCATTAAAAATGGGGCATATTAGTGGAGATATTTAGCTGATTCGGCTAACTGCCAATTCATTGTAGCTTTGTGTATCTACTTGGAATCTTATGGATAGATCCTGCTATATAGCATATATATGGATAGATCGTGCTATATAGTATATATATAAATACATATATCAATCCATTCATCCATCGTTACTTTTAATTAAACCATTACTCTTGAGTGGAGAATATTTTTGCTATCTATATTTTGCTTAACCATTCTTTCCTGGAGGCTATAGTCTGTTTTCTAACTGTCTCCAAAATTCTTAATTTTACCGGAGATCTCATATTTTCTTAGTAATGCTATAATAAAGATCATATAATAAAGATCATAATAATAAGATCATAATAATAATGATAATAATGTTAATATCAACAGCAATGTTTATGACAATATTAATGATAATTCTAATACCCTAATTAATTCCAATGCTAATGAAAATAGTAATGATGCTACTAATAGCATTAGAAATACTTTTATACAATAAATATTCTTTCTTATTTCTTCACTTCCTTGGTTCTGCAACTTTCTAACCATATAACAAGTGGTCTTTTATGAATGCTATAAGAATCTTCCCGTATGTTAATATCTAACTCCAACTATTTACAATTGAGACTCTCATGAGTCAGAATTTCTCTAATACCGCAATAAATGGAAGAGTAGCTGCTATTGTAAGATTCTCTAATGAAACATTTTTGCAACATATTGACAAATAGATGCTAAAAGTACTTGAAGTAGGAAGTATTTACTAGAAATATGCGAGATATGTAAGATTGACAATATTAGCGGGTTCATTGGACGTGAGTTTTGAATGGAGTGAAGCAAAGATCTTTAGCATAACATTTGCTGTAAGCGTGTGGGGAGACAAGCAAACGCTTTTGTTTCGAGCTCATAAACAAGAGTGCAAATTGTCTAAAGCAGAGGGAAGAAGAGAGGTGGAGTGGGAGAGGGGCGAGAGTGAGGGCCCCATAGGTAGGGCCTATAGCTAATGCAAGTGAAACCGAAAAAGTCGCACCTAATTGTACAGTCAAAGAGTCGTCGTCGAGTGACCCGCGACGTGTTTAGTTGTATTTTGTCGCGCGCTAACTCCGGTGCTCGCTAATTGGCCTCGCAAAATGTGGTGCAAGGATATGCCAGGATTTACCCGCATATATGTTGTATATATCTTTGTATGTATACTTCAGTTAATCTCGAGTGGTTGCGCCTCGGTGCACGACGAGCTGCCGCAATGCACGCTGCAGGGCGTCTATAGAGAGCGCCAAAGTCTGATTGAATCGCCCAATTATCCGGACAGTTATCCGTTTAACAGTTGCGTCGACTATGTTATCCGTTCGCCTTATCGCTGTCCGACCAAATTTCACGTGCAATTCCTAGACTTTCAGCTGGAGCAGTCGGTCAATTGCAGCCGGGATTATTTGGCTGTCGGTCTGCAGCAGGATGAGCGCGATATGGATGTGCTCTGCGGCCAGGTGCGAGGCATTAAGAAGTATCAGACGCCGGACGGAATATTACGACTAAGATTTTTAAGTGACGACTCGCCTTGGACTACGGGCGGTGGCTTTCGGCTGCTGGTCACGCGCTTGGCCTGCGAGCGCGAGGAGGTGACGGCACGTGGCTTGCCTACGGATAATGACGAGGATGATGATACGGTGCAGGTGACTGCGCAGCTGCCGAACAGGAAACAGCAGCAACATCAGCGCAATTTCAGTCTGCCCGCTGCCTATCCGGCTCTGCCGCCGTATCCGGGCTCTAGCTTTGCTGGTGGGCCGTACTTGCCTGCTGCTCCGCCGTGCAATGATGAAAAGTTGCCGCTGCAGCTGCAGCAGCAACAGCAGCAACAGTTGCAGCAGATACAACAGCAACTGCAGCAACAGCAGCAGCGACAGCAGCAGCAACAGTTTCTGCAGCCACAACAGCAACAGTTGCTGCTGCCTCAGCAACAGTGGCAGCAGTGGCAACAGTTGCAGCTGCAATGGCTCCAACAGCAGCAGCTAGCACAGCAGCAACAGTGGCAGCAGCTGCTGCAGCAGCAGCAATTGGGACAGCAGCAGCCAGTGGGACAACAGCAAGGACAACAGCAACAACTACTCCAACAGCAGCAGCAACAACAACAACAACTTCAACAACAGCAGCAACAGTTGCAGCCGCAGGAGCAACAGTTGCCCAGCATTTCCGAGCAGTATCAAACCAGCGCCTTCCAAGCACCCAACGCCCTGCTGCGTGACTACGATCCCCAGTTTGGCGGGCAGGTGGATCTGTGCTGCATTAGCAGCTTCAATCAGGCCCACTTCTATTTATCCAGTCCGGGTTTTCCGCGCACCGTACTCAACGCTCTGCTGCCCAATCAGCAGCGTGATTGCGTCTTCTATCTGGAGAAGAGTTCGCCTAATGTTGCCGGGCTGCGCATTCAATTCAAATTCTTCGACTTTGGCCACTCCGCCGGTGGCGTTTATCCTTCTCAGATTCTGCCGGGTGCGTCTAGCTGTTCCGGCGACTTTGTGGAGGTGGATGGACAGCGCTATTGCGGCTGTCGTTCGGGCCATATACACAAATCCTTTTGGCCGCAGGGTCGCAAAGCTTTGCGTCTGCGCATGGGTCAGTCGGGTGGTTCGGCTACGAATGGTTTCCTGCTGGAGATCTTCCATGATCAGGATACGAGCACCTATGGACTGATTGGCAATAATCCTTTAAGCCGACCAGGTCTAGGTGGCTATCAGCCACAGTTGGCTGGCATTCAGCCACAGCTCGGTGGACTTCAACCACAGCTGGGAGGAGGACTTCAGTCACAGTTGGGAGGAGGACTTCAGTCACAGTTGGGAGGACTTCAACCACAACTCGGTGGACTTCAGTCACAACTGGGTGGACTTCAGTCACAGTTTGGCTTGAGTGGCTATCAGCCTGGTTTGGCTGGCTATCAGCCCCAATCTCCGCTCTGGCCCAGCTATCCGGGTCGCCTGCCCAGCTACCCGCTCTCGCCGCTCTCTCCACTGCTGCCCACGCCATATCGCCAATCTCGGCAGTCCGGCTCCTGGGCCTATGCCCGTGGCCTGGACGCCCAGCAGCCCTCGCGTGTCGTAGAGACTAATTCCACGCGCAAGGAGTTTTACTATTTCGATGCTGATGAGGCTTTTGCTCGCGCTGCCCTCGACGTTGATGAAGGTGAGCTGAAGACGACATCGACGACGACTCCAAGGCCGGTCAAGCTTAGCACGAAGGCTTTCGAGCAGAGCAGCTGCACCTTCGACTACATGGAGGTGTTGCGTCTGTCTGTGGACACGCTCTGGATAACCAAGCCCATCTGTTTCGCTCCAATACGCAGCTGGTTTAGCAATATTTTTGGCTAGTTCGGAGTTTGTAAATTAAAAATTAAATAAATAAAATAAAAATAAATAAAGTTCTAGATAAATAAAAAAAATAAAAATAAAAATAAAAAAGTCGTTTTTTTTCGAAAATTTTGAAATTCGTAAATCAATAATTTAATAAATAAAATAAAAATTAAATAAATAAAATAAAGTTCTAGATAACTAAAAATAAAAATAAATAAATAAAAATAAAAATAAATAAATAAAAATAAAAAAGTATTTTTTTCGGCTAGTTCGGAATTCGTAAATAAATAACATAAAATTAAATAAAATAAAGTTTTAGATTAATATAAAATAAACAAAATAATAAAAAACATTTTAAAAATAAAAATAGATCACTTTTCTTAAAATATATTTTTTATTTAGAATTATTCCCTCTCTTTATCCCATATTCCATCAAATCTAACCTTAAACACGAGACCCACGAATATTACGACTAGGCGCTGACTTTCGCTTTCCATACAAATGCGTCGCATTGTTTACAACGTCGCATAAGTGCGGTGATTGTGGTTCCAGTTATGCCCCCCCCCCCTCACACCTTGAAGTGTGAATACGTTGCTTTGACATTGAAGTCTCGCAACCCGCCCCCACCACGCCCACTGACTGGGCAGTTCTTGGTTATGTTTGCTCAAGCTTTGCTAGGCTACATAGCTGCGATACCGCCAGACAACAGCTTGGCAATGAGGTTATCTATTTGAAGAGCTGTTGGACCTGACAACAGCGGAAATGGGCAAGGGAGATAATGCAGAGAGCTCATCTGGAAGATATGCTGTAAAAGCAAGGGCTATGAAAAAGAGTATTATATAAGCAGAAATATAAAATGGTTGAATTTCAAATTTTAATTTGAGATATTTGTATATCAACTATTTTAAATAGGTATATTATTTAAATTTTTCAAATTTATATTTTTAAAAAATAATATTTTTTTTCGAAATATCAAAATATATATCAAATATTTTTATAAAAGATTTTATAATTATTCTTTATTATTTTTAATGTAAATATAGGGTATTTGAGCTACAATGTGCATGCTGTATTACAGTTTATGTGTTGGCTCCAAAGTAACGTTGAGCCCATGCATGAGTCAGCAACGATACCTTTTTTTTTGTCACACATTCAATGACGTCAGCAACGTCAAGCTGGTGAGAGATCACAGAATGACAATGGATGCACGTAAAATCGAATATTTATGCCAAATGAAAGCAGATGATTTATATAAAGCTGTATAACATATCCTTAAATTTTTCTTGTTGTACTTTATATGTGGGAGTTGCGATTTGAATTAAGCTATATATATAAATAAATTTAAAAAATTGTCATAAATAAAAAAATATTATTTAGATGAAGATTTTTAAATAAAATTTTCGATCATTATCTGCATCAAATATTTTGTATGATTTATTTAAATTAAACAATGTAGATTTAAAAAATTTTTTAATTTACATCACTTTAATAATATCTTAGAAATATTAGAGAATATCAGTTTTGAACTTATATCAAATTAACAACAATTAACAATATATAGTTAGAGCCTATTGAAGAGATATTCTCTATTAAAAAATTGTTTTTAATTAATTTTTTTTGAATTGAATATTTTGGGTCATTTTTAATTTTCATTAAAAAAGTTTTAATATTTATTAAAAATTTAATTTTTAATAAATAATAATTTAATTTTTTTTAAACAAATAGCTAAAGAATTTCTTACCTGAGCTTTGGGAAGACGATATTATTATTAATCAATTGATATTCAATAATAATCAACAAATTTAATCAATAAATTTTTCCCCCATAATAGAACAAATAAAAATATCATTGCGCAGACGAATAATATAGATATATTTATTTATATTTTTATTTTAGCAATTAAATCTCCCGACATTTACATACACATATATATAGATATACATATACATATACATATATATAGTTATATAGGTACATAGATTCGTATATATAAGTCATATTAGTTATTTTTAAAGTATACATATACATATATACACATCGATGTTGATTTATACATACATATAGATATAGTATATATATAAATATGATTTTTTTCGTTTGTGTTAAATATTTGTTTTTGTTGAATTTCTAGGTTAGGTTACATAATACTTCGACTACCAACACCGATTGACGCATTCTCTAATGATATGACAGGCTGGAACAATAACTCGGATTAACTTGATATTAAAAACTTGAGATACATATACATATATACGGTTTACATATATGTATATATATGTTTATATATACAACACATTGAGAGACATTAAAAAAGTTAAACGTTGTTTAACACTAGTTTGGCTATGCAGTGTTGGCTAATTGGCTAGCTTAGTGTGCGAAAAGGTTACCTAATAGCTGGGTAGTTCAGTTAGTTAGTTATTTAGTTAGTTAGTTAAGTTAACTAATTGTTAGTGCTTGTTGTTCTCCAGTTTCGCGCTTGACTTTGTCAGCAATATACAAATTGATGCTTGGTATACATATGTGTGTGCGTGTGTATGTGTGTGTGTGTGTGTGTGTGTGTGTGTTTGTGTGTCCGTTTGTCTCTTTCGTTCTCAGATCTAGCCCAGGAATCGTATATTGGTAAATACCGCCTTGGCGGGCCGCTTGCGATTGCAAAAATTCACGGTCTTGCTGTGATTGCCCTTACGATTCTCATGCAAATTGACCAGAAGCTTGAATATATCCTCCTTGCTAGGTGTACAGGCGTAACGCAGTTCCGGTTCATAGTTGCTGTTGATAGAATTCATGTAAGAACTGAATAACAGTAATATTTTGCAATTAGAAATTATCGTTTCACATCACGCCCACATTTTTGCACATATATATATATTCTTTATATAGAGCATATGCTCGTATATAAATATATATATATAGATATTTGTGGTATTCGGTAATCGGAGGGTTCATTGTGTGTACGGCCTAGAGAGACTCTTGGAAATGCAGTTTAGTACAGTTTTCTAATTTCAATATATGTATGAATATATATATATTTAATAAATTTTGGCTTTTGTTGCTGAAATTTTTTCGACTTAAGAGTTTTCCAGAAATAATTGGAATACATTTGAGGGAGGTTTTTTTTAAATATATATTTGAGACTTAAACTTTTAGATATTAAAAAGAATTTGAATCATTTCATTGTGAGATTTGAAATTATTAGTTTTACTAAAGATTTTCCTAATCATTCGCAAAATAAATTGTTTTAAGATATTTCGGAATCTCAGAAAATATTAAAAACGTATTAAATTTGTTCAACATTTTTTTCATTACAAAAAATTATTTCACATAATAAAATGGAATCTTATAGTTTTATTTTGATATTTATATATATTTGAAATATTTTCTAAAAAATTTTAAAGCTTGTCTTATTAGCTTTTTATAGAAAAACATGATTTTTGGTTCTTAAATTTTCATAAATATTTTGAACTTTTAGATTATTTCATATTTGGAAGCTGAAATAAATGTTTAATTTTGTAATTTTTAGTTATTTATATATATTTAACTTCTATAAAATTTTCAAGAAACTCAAAAATGTATAATTTTTTTACAAAATTTCATTGCTCGAAATGAATTTGTTTTGCATATTATTTTATTCATTAACGTATTTGTTTATTATGTTAAATCTCGAAAATCATTTTCAGCAACAATTTCCAATATATATTTTTTAATAAGTTAAATAAAAACTACAAATCAAAAACGGGTGCTAGGTCGATTTCTGGGTATTTCAATGTTTTCTTTTTCTTTTTTTTTTTTTGCAAATAAAAAGGGAACTGGAGAGTGTGTGTGCTTGTGTGTGTGTACCAGGGGTGGCAATAGCTTACCCGCGATTGCGATTGTGTCGCTTCCAGGGATAGCGACGATAATAGCGGGAACGTTTGGGCTTATTCTGACCGACAATTAGGCTCTGTATGCCATTATCCAGTTCTGGGTAGTCGTCAGCTGCAATTTCAGTCGGCTCCTCCTCCTCCACATAGACCAGTGGCAGCGTATCCAATGACGGATCCTAAGTGGGCGTAACATTTGTTATGGAAGCAAATACCAGCACATGTCAGAATGAACACCCTCGCACTGCCGCCCTTTCGACTTACCTCTAACATTTTCATAAGCAAAGCGGATTTGTCGACTAGTTCCTGCTCGGCGCGTAAATCCTGCTCCATCTTCTTAAGCATGTCAAATTTACTGGCCAACTCGACAGCTGTGGCATAGTCTGGCTGCCGTTCCGTTTCACGCTCTCGCTCCCGTTCACGTTCACGTTCACGTTCCCTCTCCGGTTCCAACTCCATGTTCAGCGCGTGCAGCAGCTCTGCCAGGAGAAAAGAAAAACTCGTTTTATTTGGCATTTGAATATTTTGCACAACTTAATCCGGCCACAAGGAGCGGGACGACTCTCAAGTTTCCGCCAAACTGACATCTGAAGTTTTGTTTGTCTCGCTTGCGCCCAGCCCCGAGTACAGTGCAGGCAGGGGCTTAAAAATACTCATACATATTAAATACACAGCGAGTGGCGGAAATTGACCGGCGGCTATAGTCACGACAATGGCACAGACAGCCGTCATTCACTCACTCAGTCAGTCACTCACTCATTCACTCACTCACTCCGTCAGTCTTTCAATTTTCGCTCATTCATTGTGTTTGATGCTCGCCCGTTTATCATGCGGTTGCCTTTTGTCTCATTTGGCAGCTTCCTGCCAAAGCAACCAACGACTTAAATGCCACGCCTTAAAGGACTCGGATTACAGCTTACAAGCCATTTGGCATTAAACCTTGCTCGATTTCAAATAACGGTCTACTAAAGATCAAGTTATATTTGGATTTGTGTGCTGATTGACTGACTGACTGATTGAATATTTATGAAAGGTATTTTATAAAAGAATATACAATTGTTATATGTAAATGTATCGGAGTTTGTTGATGGCCTGATTGAGTGTCTGCTTGATCAACTGATCGACAGACTGATTGGTAACAGATAAATCTCGTAAGATTAAAAAACCTAACTAAAAAATATATTAATTAAGATTAACTTATAACAATAATTAACAGATTGACTAATAAAATGATTGATTGAATATTTATGAAATACATTTCATAAAATAAAATGCAATTGTTATATGTATATATGTATATATGTATGTATCTTATTAGATTAGACCAAAGAGATGAAGAGGATTTAGGTTCTGAAGAGGAGATGTTAGTTTGCATATGTATGCAGCAGAGGCAGCAGAAAATACTCTGATTGGTCACTAACTGATAGAGAGTTTAGCTTACGCTAACCAAGAGAGAGGCTGTAAAGCTGAGCTCGACGTCGAGTGGAAGTTTCGCAGCTCTATATAAAGGCAGCTGAAGATCAGAAGAGCTGCTTGTTGCAGCAGCAGCAGCAGAAAGTGCTCTTATTGGTCTTGACTCGAGTGGAATTCTCGCTGCCCTATATAAAGGCAGATCAGAAGAGTTGCTTCTTGCAGCAGCAGCAGCAGAAAGTGCTCTGATTGGTCGCCTAATGATCGAGTGTAAAGACTGTCACAGAAAGAGGCTGTGACTTGAATCGCTGCCCTATATAAAGGCAAGCCTGTTGCAGCGCAGCTTCAGTCGCATTCTTCATTTCTTGGTGGTCAGTCGTCCAGTGCAGCGCGGTGCTTCTCCTCTTCTTCTGTCTGTTGGTGAGTATTAAAATAGTTAAGTATGTTAAGCGAAAATGTAAATGTTATACTTTTAATGTTTATTTAATATAAGTATCATATGTTTTAAATTTAAATATTATTAACTATTATAACGATCATTTAGCAAATGCAAAGCAAGTCTTCATATGTGCAAAAATCAAGGACTTGAGCAGTCCGTATCTGCCTTAAGTCAATTTTTTAGTCAGGCAAGCCCGACTAGCACTTCGACTTCCCCTCTAGCTCTGAGTTGTTTAAATATAGTTGTGTTTTTAGTAATTTATAGGTAGGTATATAATTTGTATACATTAACTAGAAAACATCATGAAAGGCTATTTAATGCATACGGAGATTACGTAATTTTGGATACTACGCCCCATTCGCTTCACAGGGCTCAGGGTATCTTCTAGTTGAGCAGTCACGACTTTTATTATTTATACTATTTATTTATTTTTTTTAAAATTATATTCAATATTTTTACTTGTGCTTCTTTAAAGTCTTTGATTATTATATTTACACTATTGACAAACGGATATGAAAACGCATTTTCTTTTCTCTGAGTTTAACTGAAATCTCGAAGACGAACCCAACTCCAATCAATTGGAAACTGAATCGAATTATGTATTCCAAATAAATGATAATCAATTGTGCTCATATTTTAATTTTATGGCCTAAACAGTTTTATGTGTGTGTGTGTGTGACTGCAGACAAGACGACGCGACTTCTCTGACGTAAAACAAACTTGAAATGCGTTAAGAAATGTTAAAATTTTGTAGGCGTATTAAGTGTAAGCCCTCTATGTGTATGTGTATTTGGTGTGTTGCCATAGATAAACGCACTTCAAAAATTGTGCACTGACCGGAAATGCCCAGCGACCATTGGAATCCATTGCTGCGTGGGTCGTCTAAGAGCAGGCAACACAATGAAAAGCTGGTGGGGCACCTGTTGAGTGTTCAATCGAACGAACGTTGTCAAAAAAAAATGTACATATATACACTTATATAAGTATATACATATAAATGAAACAGAATTCTCTTGTTAAAAGTCATAATACAACAAATTTTTAAACCAATGTTTTAATAAAAATTTGTTTTTTTTGTGAAATATGTTAAGTCTGAGAAGACGAGTAAATTCCATTTTATGAGCTTAGGATTGGGCAGGACTGGCAGAAGCTGCATTAGCTGGCTTGAATTAGCAGCCTTGGTTTAAATTTACAAAATAAAAGAAGAGCAAAATTTAAGAATAAATTTTTATTTTTTGGAAACGTGTCGGAATTTTAAGCACTGTATAATCGTTGATGCACTGACGACTTACTATATTTTTCAGACAAGGATGTTTTTTACTTGGCACGCATTTTATAATTAATACTGAAATATTTATTATAATTTCAGAAATGTAGTATTTTTTAAGGCATAAATTTGCTAAAAATAAATCAAGTATAATTTTTGAAAAGTAGAAGAGATATATAAATACTAATATTTTTCATAATTGTTTAACTAAAGATTAAAAAAAAAAAAAAAAAATTAATATAATATTCAATTCATATTCAATTTATATATATATATAAAACACTTTACAGTTTGTAATATTTTGAATCACTATTTTGAAAATTATTGATTGAAATAAATTTAAAAAAAAATTATAAAAAAAAATTAAATACAATTTTATTAATTATTTTAATTTTAAATTATTATTTTTTTGAAAAAGTATTAATTGAAAAAATTAAATACAATTTTATTAATAATTTTAATAGAAAATTATTATTTTCATTAGTTTTTAGTAAAAAGTATTAATTGAAAAAAAAAAAATAAATACAATTTTATAAATTATTTTAATATTAAATTATTATTTTCATTATTTTTTAGTAAAAAGTATTAATTGAAAAAATTAAATACAATTTTATTAATAATTTTAATATTAAATTATTATTTTCATTACTTTTTTAGTAAAATGTATATATAGATTATATTTATATTATATAGAGTATTTATAAATTATTGAGATGATATATTGTATATTCTATTTATTTATATTCTATTGTATTTATAGATTATTCAAATTATATATATTTTATTTGTTTATACTATATCATTTTTATACATTATTGTTAATTTTTTTTGTTTAATATAAATTAACTCTGTTAACAATTTTTCTGCTAAATCAATTTTTTCTTTTTCAATAAATCCTAACTCCATTATATAGAATTGAACTAGCTGAGAAACTCTGACCCAGACAATTGTTGGTGAAGAGAAAAAAGTATTAACTAAGTTTTGTCGGACATAAAATACATTTTCATAGCCTTCATTGTTGAGGGCCGTTGGAGGCAGTCGAATGGGGCGGGGCGAGAAAAGAGCAAACACAATGCCTACGCTGCGCGCTAAGGAGTCAAATGTCAGTGCGTAATCCTTGTCAGACACAAAAGGCTGTGCCGTAATTTAATGAGGGACACTACTACTACTCACCATCTCCGGGATCGTAAACGTTGCGCTGCTGCTGCTGCGGCGTCTCCATGTTGAGCTGTTGTCTGCTATCTTCGTCGGCATCGATTCCATCGAAGATGCTGGCGCGCTGCAGCTGCTGCTGTTGTTGCTGTGCTCCAATTGTTGCTGCTCCGACTCCATTGACAGACGTCGCCTGGCCCGTCAGAAAGCTAAGGACTTGATGCGTGCTGGCCAGGATCGTCAGGGCCAGCATGCACAGCGTCAGCGTATTCAACTTCATGTTCGACTCTTTGTTTTTTCCGCTGTCTCTCTCTTTCTCTGTGTGTGTCCTGACTGTTATCCTTGGGATTAGCGGGCTGTTAGCGTCGTCCTGTCTTCTCTGCAAGCACAAAATGAGAATGTGTATGAGGCTAATTACCATCACTACCTAACAGTAGACCCATCCGGCTGTAAACCCCTTAAACCAATTGTTCGTGTGGGTGTTGGCACTTTTTTGTGCTTAAGTAAAGAACACGCACGCACACATAAACACACACACACATATATGTTTACACACGCACATAGGTTTAAATCAACAGCATGTGTCAAAGCGTCTTCTCGGGCAACTTTTTGCTGCTGCTGCTGCTGCTTCTTCTTATCCCCCTCCGACCACGCCCCCCTCCCATTGTACAGCTTGTTTTTATTTTAAGGCCGCCATTCGCATCGTTTCATTTAATTAGCCGTGGGCGTGGCATAAGCTTAACTCCTTCGCTACGCATTTGCAGCACAAGTTTAACACCTCAACCATGGGCCCCACTCGTCCTTCGTCGTCACTTCATTATCCACGTGCATCCATTAGCCTAGCCACATAGCCTTCATCGCCTCTGCCCTTGGGCTGAGTTTTTTGTTTTTTTTTTCTTCTTGTTTTTGGGCCTCGCCTCTAACATAACTTTTTGCCTGCTGAAACAATATAAATGAGTTGGCTTCAAACTTTTGGCACTTGCGGTGCTGTCTAAGCCCGCACAACTTCGCGATTTGGTTTAATTTCTCAAACCAAGCAACAACAGAAATTCATGAAACACACATTTTTTATTAGGATTAAGCTGTTGTACTACATGCATTACAGATTTCTATAAATAACGCTGTTTGCTCGGCACACAGCTTAAAAATTAGCTAGAATTGTGTTTCCTCAAACTCAAGCTTAAGTCAATTAACAATTATTGAACAAAAATTTATAAAGTCGATTCTGAGCAAACTCTCAAATGATTCTTAGAGAAGTGAAATATGAAACAGTTTTTAGATTAAGATTCTTTGAAAGAACTAGTTAATTTAGAACCAGTTCAAAAGTGAACCAACTCAGTGAAGAGCCCAATGTAATCGAACCACCTCCAAGTTAAATTATTGTTTAATTTTATTGTAGATCAATCGCGAACTAGTTTCAATTTCGACAATCAATTCAATTGTGAATCTGTTAAGAGCAACCAAAGTCGATTTCAAACCAGCTACAGTTTATTTAATGCTGAACTAGTTAAAGTTCACTTAAGAACCAGTTTAACTTAAGTCAGCTGGGAACCTTGTAAAGTCATGTGAATTGGCAAAAAAAAATTTAATTCTGAACCAGTTTAACTAAGTTCTGAATCAGTTAAAATGAACCAAATTCTAAATCAGTTTAAGAAAATTTAGTTATGAGCTAATCAAATGAACTCAACCAGTTTCAATCAACTCAATTATGAATCAGTTAAAGGAAACTCAATTGTGAACCAGTCTAAAAAAATTTATTTGTAAACCTGATTAAATGAACTTAATTGTATACTAGATTAAATGAACTCAATTGAAAACAAGTTTAAATCATAATTCATTCATAAATCGGTTAAAGTAAAGCAATTTCGAATAATATAAAATGAATTAATTTCTGTATCACTTAAAGTGCTGAATTGGTTTAAATTTAGTAATTTCGGAACCAGTTAATGTGAACCTAATTACAAACCAGTTTAAATGAACTGAATGCTGAGCCAGTTTTTCTCATCTCAATTGTCAAATTTAAAGCTAAATCATTAGCCTAAATTTCAAGTCAAATACTTTTCACGCACAGAGCTGCCAATTTGAATATTTTACCTTAGCTAGAAATTGACGAATTACCAAATGAACCGTGAGCCGAGCTAACAATAAATAAGCCGCCTAGCACGCCCCCAAATTGGCAAACGAAAGAACAGCACAAGAAAAGAAACGAAAACAAAATGAACATTTTCAATTTGTCAACCGAACTCATTAAAATTGTGAGCAGAGAAAAAGTTTGTAGTCAAAATTTTGTTGTTCATTGGACGCTTTGATTGTAGGGCAACGCAATGCAAATTTTTCAGATTCGATAATTTTTGTATCTCTTGACTTAATCAAGCAGTAACGAAAATATTGTAGAAATAATAATAAAATAAAGAAAAATATTTGAATAGCCATTTCCCAATAATATTCAAAATGCTTTTAAGCATCAGCAGACGACGCCTTTAATGTGTATATATATGTTTTTTTTTTAATATATGCTTCATATTTGTATACTCGTACTTGCATATATTATAATATTGATAATGCATATTTTATGGCCATACTAAATATAGACAGGTTTACAGTTAACTGTTTGCGTTGCCATCAGGCAGACAAGAGTAAGTACTGGCATGCACTAGGGCAGACGGTAAAATGAAAGCCTGTCTGCTAACGATGCTGGAATACCCTTATGCTGAGAAAAATATATGTGCGGTTATTCTGAATAATTGAATGTAAAGAAATATTGAAAAGAAAGTATGGTAATTATATCTAAAAGTAAGAACAGCGATAAAAAAATCTGTATATATAACTCGTAAATAGAATACATTTATATAGCTTTAAGAATCTAGCAGAAAATATAAAAAATTAAAAATATAATAATAATAATATGTATGTATAATAATAATATATAACAATAAAATATAATAAATAAATATATATATATATATAAATATAAATAAATATAAATAAATGTATATATAAATATAAATAAATATATATATAAATAAATATATACGAAAAGAAGTCAAAGAAGACAAAACTGGAATACCCTAATATTGAGTATATTTTGAATATATACGACTTTAGCCTGAAAAAATGTATAACTTAGCATAAATATATAAAATACAAAAAAATGTTAATCAAAAAAACAAATTAATAATAAAGCAGACAAGCAAAGTACAAACACGTCTGAGAGATAAGCAAGCTGGATTATCCTTTTACTTGGTATATTCCAAATATATACTCAACATTAGTCTAAGCAATTTCAGACCCTGATATGAATAAATGAAAAGAAGCAAAAATACATAAATACAAAACAAAAATAATAATTAAAAAGCAGAAATAATGTGTCTGGCAGGTAACGAAGGCGGAATACCCTAAATTATGCGATGGAAGTCTAAGAAATTTCAGCTTTATTTTCTAAGCTCTATTTTGTACAATAGCAAGACGCTTTTGATTTGTATTAAATTTTAAAATATATTTTCATATATATTTTTTAAGTCAAAGCTAGAGAAACACGTTTCATTACGAGTATTTAAAAATTTCAAATAAATTTAATTCTATTAATTATATATAATATTAGTTACTTGAAAGATTATCCAAAATTGAAATTTGAAGAAGGTTAAAAATAAACATTTTTTTTAACAAAAATAAATAAATACACGTATATATTTATTTTTTGTAATATAATTTATTTATATTTTGATTTATTATATTGAATTTTGATTTTATTGAATGTTATTTATTATATTTATTAAATAAGATATACGTATTTTAAAAGTTCTTAAACCTTTTTAAATCTTAAATCTTATTTCTATTTTTATACTCAAAAAAATTTTCATAAAAAACGAAGTGTTTTTTTTTTTAAATGTTATAAATTTCAAGAAACTAACAAATACTTTACAATGAACATTTCTTTAAAAAAATTCTTCTACGTAAGTACACGCAATTAGTAGAAATATTTTATTTATATACCACAAGTATTAGCCATTTATGAGGCTATCTGTAACTAGGGCGTAGTCAGGCCTAAACTGGGTGGTAAATAGAGCTCTGGAAACAAACAAGCGGCAAACACGAATCGTTGTTAAACTGTTTTAATTAACTTGTTGACACACACAAACACAACGTAAAACTGGCCCAAAAACCAGACGGAACGATGGAAGAGCAGAAGAAAAACTTGACAAAATTGTTGTTGTTGTTGTTGTTGTTAGCTGCGATCCCAAGGGTGAAATGAAATTTACCACAAGAATGTGGGCGGAGTACATTCGTTTGGCTGTCACCTGGCTGGGCGCTCACTTGCTTCGCAATGAACACAGCACAGTTAATTGCTTTAATGGCAAAATTGAGCCCAAATATGGGTAAGCAAAGCACAAGTCATAGTACGTTTAGTACGCACACCTACCGTACCGAAACTTATCATGCGTACTGTAAAAAATACAGTTGTTTAATTAACGCTGACCAAAAGGAAAGGCTGGAAGGATTTTCCCTCTTTTCGGAGCCCAACAGCCAATGCAGCTGTTGCTGCTAGCCAATTAGGCCGAAGAAAAATGTCATTTTGTTCTTCTTCTTCTTCTTATTCTTTTTCAACTTTTTTCTTTCACATAAAGTTGTGCTCAATTTATCAATAGTATACAATATATTGCGACACTTATGACATGGAAATTGAGCGCAGCTGTCACAGCCAAACACAATCAACACTCATAGGTTTTTAGGATAATTTCTATGGAAATGTGATTTGAAGAGATTTCGTCGCATGCAGAGAACATTTTTTAGGGTATTTAAAGAGAAATTTTATACAAATATCTGTCTGCAAAACAAAAATCATATATTCGTAAAAAAAGTCCATTAAATATCCCATTTAAATTCTCTTTAAGTTATGTTATAATAGCTCAAATGTTGTTTGGCTTTGTTCAAAATATAACATATAGTCATATCAAATATTGTTTTGCTCTGATTGGCCCGCTCCCACAATTCTCATAGATAAATCCAATATGCCATTGTGTGCCCAGCGGCTATACTCACGAGTACTGCCATGAAAGAGTCAAGAATTTGATAGCTCTACTTAAATTGTGAGCGCGCTGCTTTCAGCTGTTAGACAAACACACGAAAAATAAAAGCACTCAGACAACGATCATATTTTGTGTGTGTGCGTGTGTGTGTGTGTGTGTGTGTGCGTGTGTTTGTGGAGCAGAGAGAGACGTATGATGGGGCCAGGGGAATTATGAAGGGGCGGGGGCAATCGCACGCCTGCGGCAGGAAATTTGATCCATGTTCGATGACCATGTGGAATAACATACACCTACAAGGACACACACACACGCAAACACACATATATGTACATGCACATACTCTATAAATATTGTATATACTCATAACACATAACACATAACTCTTGAGCCAAAACATAGTTCAATTATCATTGAGTTATTTCTGTCAACATATCAGACAGTATAACTTATGGAATATCTTATCAGTCGTATATATAGAGATTTAAGTACTTAATTTTTTTTTTATTTTAACTTTATATTATATTATTATATTATTCATTTTGTTAGCTCAAATATTTGTTCTCATATTCCACAAACATTGATCAATATGCCCCCCTTTTATATTAAGTTAGGGTATCATAAGTTCATCATTGCTTAGCCCATAATTTCGCTATTGCTTTGGCATTCTAACTGACTCTGATGCGTGCGTGCATTGCATTTTATCACTCTCGGGATTCTTTCCCATCTTTCCATGTTCTTGAGTTATTTCTTTTTATTTTCGTCTCTTTGGTATTTCACAGGTGAAACTGAAGGGATTTAACTGGAAATGTTTGCCTAGCAACATATTTTGTAAATATTTCTGCTTTTATTTCAACTTTTTTTTCTAAATTCTTTGCTTGGGGTTTATTTGTTTGACATTTAAAGAAATCAACGAAGCTGTTGAATTTTTTGTTTAGCTTTCAGACAGCAAAAAATTATGATTTTATAAATTGACTAAGTTTAAATACATCTTAAATTTTAGACAGGCATCTGAACCAGGTACAAATTGATATAATTGAGATAAAAATAATCAAAGGAGATTTGATTGTGGTTGAAATTTGTTTCAAAATGAAAATTAAACAAAGTAAAATATTTAGATTTTTATCTAAAAAATATTTTTTTTTTTAAAGGATAAAAAATTGTTGACATTAAGAAATAGATTAAATAGAATTCAATTGTCTACATGTTTAATTTTGATTACAGTTTGAGCGAAGCTAAACTCAAACCAAATCTATATATCTCTGTCAAATTTTAAAACTATATTTAAAAAAAAATTTTAATTTTAAAATATATTTTAGAATAGTTAGTTAGTTAGAAATATTTGAGATATAGAGAAATATTTGATCTTAGAATTTTAATCTTAAAAAATTTAACCATAAAAAAATTGAAAATTCAACAATTAAAATAGCTAAGTAAAAAAATATATGAATTGGGTTTTTATAAAAAATATTTAATAAACATTAGAAGTAAGAATTAAATATTAAAGAGAAAAAATAAAGATTTTAATAAAAATAGATATAAAACATGAATGAAATTTAAAAACAAATTTTTTGCTAGAAAAAGATATATTTTGATTAGAAAAGATATATTTAGAAATTATAATATTTATTTACTTTCCGCCTGATTTAATAAAACTTTAATCAAAATTACTTTCACATCAGCTCTCGGCTAAATCTTGCCCTATGAACTTTTCATCCGACACGCGTCTTCTAAACGATTTACGTACACCGTAATCAGGTTAAATGCGTAAACATAAATATATATTAATACCGTTATTCGTGCAGCCAACGTGACCTACTTTACTGAAGGTGTCTTTCACTCGACAAATTGGCCAAGGAATTTCTGTGAAATTTCATAGCTTATGGACACAAGAAGAAAGATTGATTTCTACTCTGAATTATTTATTGGATATCAGTTTGGCATTCTACTTTTAACTTTTGATTAGTTTTCCAACACGTAAGAATTGATTGCTTTGTAATCATGTTGTATAAAGTTGCCTTATTTTATTATTAGATTAACTTTTTTCTATTACCAGCTGCAGTGAGGATTAGTTCATTTTTAACTATGATTTATTGACTGCAATCCTGTTTTTCTTTTTAATAGTATAAAGTGCTTGTTGCTTGTAGCTATGCTTTATAATACAAATTTTTGCTAACAACTATTTAGAATAACTTAGAAATATATATATTTCTATATTTATAATATTTCTAAATGAGAAAACAAATTTTTTAATTGAAAAATTAATAAATAATAACGAAATAAAATAATTAATATTGTAAAAAAAAAAAAAAATTTGTATTATGTAGACTTTTGAGAAGTGAAAAACAAATATACATTACAAATTTCGCAATATGTTCGAAATAATTAAAAAATACAATACATATGTATATATATATATATATTAAACATATTCTTATGCAGTTTGGTAATAAACATATATATATTCTTTAAATTAAATACGATAATATGGAGGAAAACATTTGTTATGGAATCTTTAATCTCAAAATATTCCAAAAATTACAAAAAATGAAAATGATATGTATTACATTTGAAATAAATTTCTAAAATTGTTGTAAAGGAGAGTTGAGTTGTAATTAATTCAAATTTTTGAAGGAGTTGGTTTGTAATTTATTAACCAATTTTTTAAAATTACTAAAAAATTAAGTCCATTAACTAATTTAAAACTTTTTATTTCGTATTCTCTCAATAGAACTTAAGTAACTTAAAAAGCATAGAATGATAGTTAAATTTTGAGATGAATTTGAAACAGCTTAAAAATTAATCGTAGCTCTATTCCACACTTCCTAAAATTTCTATGATTTAAATATTTAACAAAATTTTAATCATAATTTTTTAATATAATTTGTTCTGACTATATTTCGAATTTTAAAAAAATATTACGTTTTCCACTTTCATTATCTGTTTTAGAATTTTAAACAAATCAAAATGTAGCCAGTCTTTAAATTCACTTTTAAATATCGTCTCTTGAACAGATTTCTACAAAATCGAATTTGTCTGCAAATATTTTGTTAACTGTCTCAAGTACCAACACCACTAACACATACACCCACAGTATATGTATATATATATATATTTTTATATATAAATATATTTATGTATATACTATATAGATAATATATATTTAGATAATTTGAGCACGCATTTTGCTTGGCGACGGCACTTCTAAGATTTCGCGACGGGTTTTGTTCAAGCAATTCGATTCAATTCGCCAAAAGTCTCTGTGAACCAGTTCATATGAACATATGTATTGTTTTACTATTTGTCACTTTTATTAATTGTGAATTTTTATGTATTTTGAATATATTTTATTCCATTTTTATGTCGCGTTAACTCACTTTGGCGATTCACTTTCCGTTTCCGAATGCAATCTGCGTTTCCAGCTCTCCGCAATTGGCAACTGTTGCTCCTATCTACTTGTTGAACACTGCGTAACCGACTCGCGGCGCCGACTTCTTTTATAAAGGACGAGCGGCGCCGAGCCGAACACGAAGTTCGTAACGAGCGCATACGAAGGTGACGCGCCAAAAAATTGCGTAAAAGCTCCCACGAAGCTTTTACGATTACGTCCAATCGTTGTTGGCCCGTCCTTCGTCAGTTCCGCCGACTCCTGCTCCAATATTTTCCTTACGCTGACTTTATCAATGAAATATTTCGTCACATTTGCACAAGTTTTGTCGCCCGATATTGTCTTATGAAAAATTATGGGTAAATCGTGCGGGGAATTTAGCCGTAAAAAAGTAGCCGCAATTATTTACGCCGCAAGATAAAGTAGGCTGAGTGGGCGTGGTCTGGTTAACAATACTAATTGTTGACAATGCCTTTTATTATGTAGCATTTCACGCGTCATTTGCCATTCCAGGAAAACTAACAAGCGTGGGCCAAGTCTTTTTTATCGTCGCATTTTCTTTTTTCCTGTAAATGACGCCGCGGAAATCCCCGCAAAACGTGTGAGACGATATGAAAGGCATGTGGCGTGCGTGCATCGTGCATTGTCCTTCGTTCACGTGCTCTTTTCGTTTTCTTTTCTGTTTTCGCAAAAATTATTTCTTATCAGCCAACTGTCATCATAAATCTCTTGATTTTTTATTGCGCTCATGTATTGCGCTTTGACAGGCATGCTAATCACAGCAATTAGCCGGTGATTGTGTCATACATATATCATTTTAATATCTTTGCGTAGGCTATTTTAATTTGAAGAGTAGTTGGATGTACCATATATCGCTCAGGCATGGCATAAGAAAACGTATGTACTGAAATGAACCCTAAGATGAAATGGATCAATAGATATATTTCTTAAGTTCTATAATTCTATTAGATCTCCCTTTCTCTATCTTAGTATTTACATTCGTCAACAGACGGATTACGCTTCTAAGGTCAAAAGTCATGAATGGAAATACTTAAGCTATTGAATGGAAAAAAAATTATTTTGAGGAGTGTTACAAGCTCCTTTTTGTTTTGCATTCAATAGCTTAAGTATTTCCATGCATGACTTTTGACCTTAGAAGCGTAATCCGTCACATAAATAATTTTAAGGTATGACCAAGCTTTAATATTAATATTAATTTTCATGATATTTAATTATCTTACTCCTGCGAAAGGATATAAGTAATTAGATTTCCGATTTTATCTTAGCACTGCCAACCATATAAAGCTGGATGTTTGATGACTCAGTCAGCTTAAGAAATGACTGGATATATTTTGAAATGGAATGAAAATAACGTCAAAATTAAACCAGAAATATAATATTAACAATATACAATATAATATCTGAAAATTTTCTACTTTATTTTTAATATCTATAATATTTCTATTTCTATTGTTGTGTTATAAATAATTTCAAATTACGATTTAATGGATTGAAATTGCCATTAAAATATTATCATCATTGTGGACTTTATTTTCTGGGTAAACTCCAGCTTAGCTGTTCTTTTTTTCTAGATTTCTAAATATTTTTTTATATAATTAAAAGAAATGTTTTAATTTTAGTTGGAGATCTGAAAATAAAACTAGTTTATACGATGCTTCTGTCATATTATATTTAGGTTAAATTTATACGAAATAGATAAACAAAAATTTGTATTTATAATTATATATCTTCATACTGTTTAGGGGTACAAAATGCCTATTAATTGCTCTAAGTATATTTAAAAAAAAAAAAAAATTATAATATTTAAACTAAGAAGCTTTATAAACTCTTTTCTTTTCTTCACATTTAGTTATAGTAAAACTTAACAGTTAATATAAACAACCATTAATAAACCTATATTAATATACTTACCTAACGTATAGTATATGTGTGCTCATAAATATGTCATTGGCATTTGGAAAAAATACCGTTAGCACCTTTGAGAGCAAAAAACGTCTAAGAGGCGAACCCGTTGTCAACCCATAAAATGAAGCCAAGTCTCGCTGGCTGAAAGTTTTATTATTTTTTATCGAAGTAAAACGAAGATAGAGTACAAGAAAGGACGGCGGGTCGGCGGTTGCGTGGGTGGGTTGGTAAATGGGTGGTTCTTTTGCCAGGGTCATAATCCGCAGCCAGTTGACTGGCACCGCAGGCACCCACAAGCAACACTTTAAAGTCAATAACTGGAAGGGAGTGCATGAGGAGCAAATCATTTGCATGGGTTCGCCACTTCGCACAGAGAACCGGAGCTAAGAGGGATCAGGGCGCACACACACAAGAATTGCCCAGGGCAACCAAACCAAATGATAAAACGCTGTCGCTCTAAAGAAAACCAATAACAGACACATTCGAAGAGTCCAAGTTTAAGATGTAACCACGACCAACGACCCATCGACGAAGGCTGCAAAGCGAAATAAGTATTTTTAGCTTGTGGCAAATACAAATTGTCTATTTTTATTTTTAACTGAACTTCTCATCAAAGACAACAACAAAATGCAGTTTACATTAGTTACAAACACTCATATTTGAAAAGTTTATATGGAATCCAGCCCACGCCTCATAAATGCGTCACGCCTTTCAAAAATATATGATATGTATATATATGTACATATATATTTAATTATATATGTATATATTTGCAGTCATCATTTATAGATTACAATGAGGGCGCTAACATTTCCGGTGTGCAATAGATAAATAAATTACCTCAGCCAATTACGCTGAGATTTATTATAATACAAATTCCATAAATCAAATTCGATATCATTTCGCCAATAAAGAAAGAGTTTTAGGTAGACCAAAATAATTTTTAATGAATGAAAATGAATGTATGAAATTAATATCAGAAATTATTAAATAATTAATACATAAAAATTATTTCTTCACTTTTTCACAAAAAAAAAAAAAAAAAAAAAAAAAAAAAAAAAAAATTATAAAATTATAAAAAAAAAATTATAAATCTTAAATGTCTTACAATAGTTTCGCATTAAATTAACTTCAAATATTAAAATTATTTTGTTTTTTTTTTCAGGTAGTCAGAACATATGAGTGGAAATTGAATTAAAAATCAAAAAGCGAATTGCATAAGATTTCGTATTCCGGAACACAATAGTTCGGTAGCCTTATCACCCAGCCGAATGCAAATATTTGTAGCCTATTTAGCGGCTGTCCGCAGCTGAAATACAGAGACGCCCACGTCAGAGCGTGGGATTAGTGTTGATTTTGTTCATATGTGGGCTTTATTTGTTTTAGCTTAAACGTGTTATAGCTTTAATTAAACTCATTCAATTGACACTTATTCGACAGGTATTTTGATTTGACTGTTACGGAGATTTCAATGTGGATGACAGGCGTCCTTCCTGTACAATTATTAAAATGTGTTTTTTTTTTTTGATACATCAATAATTTTTCAATCCTTTAGTAGTTGGCCCTTCTATGCTAAAGTTAAAAAAAAACGTCTTTCACAATTTTGAACTGGAATTTTTTTCGTTTTGTTTGTCTTATGTAAAAGCTCGTCAAACGACTGTGACGGAAGTGGATCGAAAGAAAAAGATGTAACGAACTTATCAAAAGAAAGAAAAAAAAATCAAAAGAGAACACTGACACTTATTCCACGTCATCGTCATCATCATGATCTGGAATATATTCCGGAACGCGCTCTTCGTCGGCGGCACTCTCTGCCGGCGCTTCCTGGACCGGATCGCCCATAATGATCTGCTCAGCCAGTTGGTATAGTTCGAGTATGTTCTGAAGAAGATTTTTTATATATAAAAAGAGAGTACGTAAAGAATATGCAGGCCATATATGGAGAGTTTTTAAAAAATATATAAATATATATATATAAGTATAGATGGGAAGAAAAATATGTAGATGGAAAGTATGTAAGTAAGTAGAGAATATGTAGAGAATGAAGAAGGTATATGGAAAATTTGTGAAGAGTATGTGGAGAATACAGAGTATGTAGATGGTATGTAGAGAACATGTGGAGAGTTTGTTCAGAGTGTGTGGTGAGTATATGAAAAGTGTGTGTGTAAATAGTATGTGAAGAGTATGTGGAGAGTATGCAGATAATATGTAGAGAGTATGCACCGAGTATGTAGAGAGTCGGTAAAGAGTATGTAAACAGAATGTAAAGGCTATGTAATCACTATATATAGACAGTATGTAGAGAGTATGTAGGGAGTATATATGTACATATACAGTAAAGTATGTTGATAATTAATGGAGTATATGAACTATTTGAACTATGAAGAGTATATACGGATAATATATGCACTGTATATAGGAACTAGAAATTATATATATAGTAAATTTGTCAATATATGGATAAATTATGTAAACATTAAAAACTCTAAATGGACTTTTCCTATGGCTCACCTTTGCATTCCGCAGTGCCACAATTTTCTCATCCTCGTAGCGCAGTTGATCGTACTGCTGCTTGGATATGAGCAATCCCCGATTGAACTCGTCCTCCATCTCCTGCTGCAACACCTCGGCGTATTGTTGCTTAGCAACCGTCAAGCTGATCAAGCTCTCACTCTTGATGGACTCCTCGGACACATCGGAGGCATCGTCCAGATATTTGCTTTGAATGGCGCCGGGATAGTCGCCGAAGCTGCCCGACGCATCGTGCGGCATTTCGATGCTGCCACCGCCCATCTCCTCCATGAAGAAGCCATCCCCATCGCTGCTCGGCGCCACCGTTGTCGCCTGCTCCTTCTTGTCCGCATCCAGTTGGTGGCGTATGCGCAGCTCCGTCTCCCGGAACTTTTGGCTATGAGTCGCATATTCTTAATAGATAAGCCTCAAAGCATTTTGCTGCACTTACCGGGCGCGAACTATGTTGAGTATGTCCTTCGGATCTGATGAGAACGGCATGGGCACACGCAACGAACGTTCCTTCATTTTGGCTCGTTCGTTTTCAAGGAACTCCTTCAGATTCTGTTCGCAATCCCGCCAGTCTTCGTTGTCAATGCTGGATGAATGGGCAAATATAATTGAAAAATTAATTACAATAAAATAAAAATGATGTTCAAATTTAGATATAGGTAAAATATATTTTAAATTTCAGTTTGAGTAATTTTTTTCTACTTTCAAATAATGGAAAATTAATTACTATTTTATTCTTCAAACTATTTGTAAACGCATTTCATATACCCTAATCTATTAATAGTCTAGGCAAGAAAATTATGTTGACCGTGAGATTCCTTTGGCTGCTCATATAAGTTATTAGATTATATTTAGTTGGCTAGCATCTTTCATCTAACATAAGATGTAAGGTTTGACAGTCCTTACCCAAAAGATTTCATATATAAGCTCCAAATATTACAATACCAAGACAAACAAAAAATAGAATAGAAAAGTTTTTAAATATTTCAAAAGAACTATAGAGCTAATGCTACTGAGTAATAATATTGAAATTCTATTATTCTATTATATGTTATTCTAGAATAAGAAACAAATATCTAACAGGAAAAAATACTTTATAAAGCAAATTACTTGAAATTTTATTAAATACCTAATCAGAAAATCTAATCTATTAAGAATATATATGAGCTAGGCCCTCTATAGCCTAGGTCAATTGTAAATATTACTTATCAATCTAAAATATTATGTAGGAAACACATCCCTTTAGATACAGCACTATCTACAAACGTATTGTACCGTCAGCTATTCGACTGCTCAACTGATTTTTTATATAAAGAACTTCAGCTCAGATACTTAAAGTTCATCGAAGTCTCGTTTTTTCTACACGAAACTTGAGCACTTTGCCATGACTTAAAGGCTTAAGAAGGCGTGGCTGGGAACACCGTTCCGCTTAAGCCTAATCTTAAAATATTTCTTTAATATTGTTTGTTGTATTACGCATTTTCCCAGCCTGCTTGTTGCGTTGCTTTTGAATAACTTTTAATTAGCTGGCGCAAGGCTCATTTGGCATTATTTCTTTCGCTTACCGTAGCAGGTCCATGCCTCGCTCCGCATCCTCCACGCGGTACTGTTCGACGAGGAGCTTCTGTTGGCGCTGCCGCTCGTGCTTCTTGGCCAGCATTTCGGCCTCCTGGGCCGCATGTTGCAGCCTCTCCTTCTCCCACTTTACGCCCTGCACCTTCAAACGTTCCGCATTCTTCTCTCGACTCGTTTTCAGCTGAGAAAATGTTTGAAATAAAGGATTAGGATTTGCGGTTTTCGATAGTTTGAAATTGTCTGATACCTTCGCGCGTTCCCTTTGTATCTCTGTGTTGGCATCTTTGTTGACCATAAAGATGGGATCGTTGGCCAGCTCCTCGGGTATTATATCCGATTTGCCTTCGATAATTAGCATGCGCTCACGCTCTACCTCTCTTAACTAAGGGAGGAATCGGAAAACAAATACAAATATTTCTATACAAATATTTCAATAATAAAATATTTTGACTTTAATCTAATATAAATTTCCAAATATAGACAGATATGAACCAGTCCTATATAAACTTTATAATTTGATTGATATATTCTTTCTTGAATAATCATCAAACTTTTCTGCCTATCAACTTGTCTTTGAAGGTGTTTGAAATATGCATTCACATCAACGAGCTTCACCTTCACAACTGACACCTGCAAGTGCGCAATGCAGAAAACTAAATATAATACTCGAAGAGCTACTCCGATTACGTCCCCAAATATCTGCAACTCTCCTCGTAAATCAGAGACAAACAACATTTAAGTAGGCATTTCCGACTTTTGAAGCACTTTTTCAGCTGCTGCAACGGCAATGCTAATTCTTCGGCTCAGAGCTATTTAATACCTTAGAAATGAGTAAATGGGTATATTGGTTTTTGTATGTATAATATGCAACAGACATTGAAATGACTTTTTTAAATAAATTAAAAAAATTTTATTTTTATTAAAAAATTAGAGTTTTGATATGTACTGTTAATAGTTAAGATTCAAAGTTCATTGTTTAAAAATATTTAATGATTTTTAAAGACATTTTCTATAATTAAAAAGATTGTTGGGAATAATTTTAGGTATTGATGAAGATATGTATTGGTCGTGCATACCCCACACTGAACGGCTCCTACTTCGTCTATTGTTGCTATTGTTGCTCGCATGTCTCGCATGCATAAAGCCAAGTTGTTGGTGCCTATCGCGATGGTCTAATTTTTTATGATTTTGACGGCTTGGATTTGCCATTTTCATGTCGAGGGCTCATTGAATTCAATTCAAAGAGAGAAGCGAGTAGCAGCAGCTAAACCAGGCGCGACATTTGTTATTGAAAACTTTTCTTTTTGTTGTCTGCTTTGCGCATGCAAACTCCCGGCAAAATATCCCCTTTGCTTTTCCATTTCGTTTTTTTCTCGGTTTTGTTTTGAAAGTAATCGCAGTTCATAAAAACGGACTACGTGACAAATTTTCGAGGGTCTACAAATTCTTGAGAGTCCCCCAAAAATTCAATTAGACGTCGTGCAAATTGGACACATTTGTGTGGCCAAGTTTAAACACTCTGTGGACTTTAAAAATTGCGTGGAGAGTAGATATGCTGCACATGAGGGAATTTTTGTAACAAAACGGGAATCTTTCTTTGAAAGCTTGCTTTAATAGTGGAGTATCGATTAATGTCGATATAGCAGACATACTGTAAATAATTGTCTTATCGATATACTTGAATATGATAAGTATCGAATTTAAGGCTTTATTTTAGCCTAATTCAATCATAACCTTATCGATATATTCTTATACGATAAATATCAATTTAAGAGATTAATTCTATAAAACTGGAGATTAGGAATATATTGGAAAAGGGTTATTATAAAGCCTACACTGAATCAAAATATTTTCATTTTTTAAATGATATTTCACAGTCATATGTATCGATAGTTTTCAACGCATTGTCGATATATTTATATAACAGTCGATTAACATAATTGTAGTATCGAACACTAAATAGGAGCTGAAGCCTCTAAAATTATATTATATTGTATATCCACAATAGTACACTAATATATTCATTTCGATAAATGTCTTTACATTCTCATATCGAAAAAAAATTTAACTCAAGGCAATGTAGTTACTTGTGAGCTAGAAATTAACTTTGCACAGGGTATCTGCCAGTCGGTCTACTTACCTCACGCTCTCGAATCCGGGCGAGTAGCTGTTTGCGGTAGTCCTCGTCGATGCGTTCGCGAAGCTCCTTCATGTAGGCGCGGTCGGTCAGCTTGACCACATTGGTGCCCATGAGGCGCTCCAGCCGGGCGCTGATGCGCGGCAAATTGAAGCTGAGGAGAAGAAGAAGAAGAAAGAACACTCTTGGTTAATGAGACTGACAAATGTGACTCAATCATTGTCTAAGCCATGGCCCGGAGTTAATTACTGAGCAAAAGGTTTACACACTTAATGCCCATAAAAATTTTACAGCTTTTTGTGGAATTTGATTTTATTTTGTTTATTTTATTTTTGGGTTTTTCTCTTGTATTTTTCACCTGTGTCACGAATGCGCCGCGTTTTCGCGCTTGTAACTCTTGGTAACGAATGAGGTCGGCCACATATTTGGTTTCTATAGAGCTTCTAGTTCTTTGCTATTTTTCGGCTTTAGGTTTGGGTTTTTTGCTTTGCTTTTTATTTTCGTTGCCAAACACCCAGAAAAAAAAAAAAAAAAAAAAAAAACTGGCACCAAGAAGTCAACGCCACCTGATTATCCCTCTCTCACGTCCAGGTCTATAAATGTGAAAATTCGCCTATGCATGAAACTCTAGAGAACTTTTCTTTATACTCTACACGGCTTGAATCATCTACATATCAACATTCATGTTAAAACATATTGCATTCATATCTACATATCAACACCCATGTTAAAACATATTGCATTCATATCAATAGATCTTGATTTAACAATACTTTTATTTGTTTCTCACTTCGTTCACATTTTCTTAATCTATATATTTTATATACAATATATCTGTGCATCCGTTTCTTACTTATCTTCTTATCTCTCTCGCACTCTTTGCTTCTGTTTCTGTCTCTCTTTCTCTCCTTCTTTCTTCATCAATTACTCCAACTTCTACTCTCTTCTGCATCTTGTTCTTCCTCTGACACTTTTCTCTCACACTTCTCTCTCCTCTCATTCTACTTTTAATGACTTTTTGTATTTCCTGTCTCTCTCTCCCTTTTATTGTGTTCTCTATATATTCGTCACTTTCTCACTCACTCTACTCTCTCTTTCTCACTTAATTTTATAGCATTATTTATTTCTTTAGTGTATTGAAAATTCGACCATATTCATTTTATACTTCACATATCATTTTTTCCACATTTGCTGCTTTGAACAATAGAACTTTCCTCCACCCGCCAATTGAGCGTAATTTCAACCATGCAAGGAGGAGGCATCCAATGCAAAGAGGGAGCTCTATATTTATGGATACATATACTATGGATTGTTGTTAGTACGATATATATTCAGTTGGGCTTTTTAGCAGACAGTCTAGTCGTTATCCGTTTTTGTTTTTGACAGAACTCCATTTGATGTGTGTGCTCCACATATTTGTCGAGCTTTATATGGTAATACATATTGGAGCCATGCATGCGATATATAGATATACATATATAATATATAGCATTAAAGGCATACTAGCATGACTTGACTTTTGTAGTTAAAGGAATTGTTAGTGGCAATTATTTTGGCTTTATCAATGGCTTATCCGCATATTTCTGCATGTTTATCACATAATATTATATATACATTATATAGTATATATAGACTATGCATATATTCCATATGTATTTATGTAGCTGGTAACTTTGTCTCATTTGCTGCACGAAGCAAATTTAAGCTGACAGCAAACCTTAATACGAAAAGAGAGAGAAACTTCGGTGTCTAGTCACTCTGAATCGGGGCAACTTTTTTGTGGCGAAATAATGCTAAATTACCTGAATGATATGGTCTGACGGCATGACTGACAATAATCATGCTCTACACCACACATTGCCTGACTTTGGACTAAGTCTGGCGACGCCCATACCAAAATCTGAACTCGGTTTCACTTCTCGGTTTGGGTCGGTGCCAAAAAATAAATAGTTGTTAAACGGTTCTTTGGCCTCAAATTAAGTTTTGATGTGGTTTTGGCCAGAGTTAAATAAAGTTTTAATAGGGCTTATACAAGAAAGTCAAATAAATATGACTTAAGTATATAGATGATGAAAAGTTAAAACTGTCTTCAATAAAATTTATATATTGAATTATTTATATTAACAACTTATTTAAAAATAATAATAATATATTATAATATTTTATACCCATTAATAAAATTTAATTTTAAAAGGTTGCTTCCTTAAAAATTATTTGTAAATGTTTAAATTTTTATAGTTTTATATTTTATTTTACACAACATAAGTTGAACTCTCTTTATAATAGCTTTCTGATATCAACAGTAACTCTTATTTTTTATATTTTTATTATATCTATTGCTCTGCAATTAACATTTTATGCACAGAACCCAGTTTTTTTTATTGGATAGTTAGTGGGATGTGCGTAGACCCTTATAGCGCTGCCAATACGCTCATTCTCTGACCTCGGTACGCTCACACATAAAGTACGCCCACAGCAGGGTCTGACCTATTAGCTCCGACTATGCAGCTGGCATTAAAGCCACTGTAATAACCCCAAGCGTGGCGCTTATAAATCACGGCCCACCTGTATGTGCGTGACAGGAACGGATGCAGCCTGAATAGCTGCAGTATCAAGGACAGGGGAATGGGGACAAAGGAACTAAGCAATGAAGGAACGAAGGTAATAAAAAGATTGTCGACATATCCTGAACTCATTCCGGGCAGGAAATTTGACTATCATACGAGTGCTTCCTTTTCCTTTCCGTTACAATTCTTTGTTTTAGTTGGAATACCCTGGCAATTGAGCAGAATATGTGGGGTATATTGGTTGGGTAGCAAGGAAATGATTGCAGAAAAATAGATTACTTTATGCTAGAGAGACCTTATGAAAATAAAAAATTTATAAGCCAAAAGAGTTGGATTGATCAAATTTAATCATTTATAATCTTCAAGTTTTAATGTAATCAAAAACAATAGCATAATTTAATTATATATTTTCATACTTAGATTCTACTTTAAATACTGAAAAGTTTGCTAAAAAATTAAAAATAAATATGTATATAATTTAAAAGTAAAATTATATGCTTTAACTAGTAAAATACTTAATATAATCTAAAAATAGTAACGGAATTTATTTTAAAATATATTTTGATACCTAGATTCTACCTTTGATAACCTATTTATCTAACCTTACAGGGTATTCGCTAGTCGTGCACAACCCTCTCAGTCACTCTTGTTTGCTTTCTTATTGCAATTATTTAGCACACACTTCGAATTGCAGTGCCTAACAACACATGACATGACAGATTGCTATAGATAGTTTTGAGAGAGGCGGGAGCTGAGCTCCAAGGGATTTCTAGTTAAATTTATGCATGTAGAGCTTGACTTATTGATACCAGAAAAACAACAACAAGAACCACAGAGGTCGATTGGAATTTCATTATCAATGTCAATAGTGATGTAACACGTAGCAGACAGTTGAAAGTGAAGAGTGGAGAGAGGAGAGTGGAGAGTCGAGAGAGAACAGGTGCAACTAGATGTAGAGCACGCAGACAACACTTAACTTGACTCAGAGTCACTTTCTATCCCCCTCTTTCTCTCTCTCTCTTCCTTTCTCTCTTTGGCTATATTGAAAATTGATTGAATTGAACTTTGATGGCTTTCAGCGAAAGTCGCGTCGAGGTTCAGTGGGAAATTAAGACATCAAAGCCAAGACATTGTTGTTGCCACCAAACATACGCGACATTGTTGTATCTGTTTCGCTTCCGCGAAGTTGTTGCCCCAATAATCTCCCACACGGAAATGAACTGAGTTTAAGTAACTATTCACACATTCAAGTCTCGATTTTCAAATTGAATTAAAGCTGAAAATGGAAAAATAGCTAAAAATAGTATAAAAACTCGAGTGTGAACGGGTTTTATGTTTCCACTTTCGACTTGATGCGAGACAGAAAAAATTCTTTAGAAATTGTTGAGGATAAAAATAACGAAAATTGAGAGACAAACTTTGGTCTACAAATTTTCAAAGAGTTTTTCCAATACTTAAGAGAGTAGGTTATGATTCTCACCTTACTTTAAATAACTTTAATTTATTATTTTATTGCTTCCCACATATCCTTTTCCCATTAAATAAATTTTTCTCTCCCGAGACTTTCCCATGTTGATGGCAAATACGTTAGGACTCCGCACATATATAAAATATTTTCTCACACTCTATCTCTGTCCAGCTCTCCCTTCCCCTGTCACTTACACCATATGCAAGCAGGCTGTCGACATAATTTCTAATTGATTTTATTTATGACTCAATTAGCGCTCTTCTCGGCGAAATGTCAGGCGATATTAGTTTACAGCGAAAGTTCTGCCAGTTGAGCTAATTCAAAGGCCCGAGTCGAAGAACTAGTAGTCTAAGAAGAACTAGTGCTAGCCGTGGGCCTCGACGCCTCCAACTATGCGGCGTTAATTAATGCGAGAGACGTGCATAAATTGTCAAGCACTTGACTTTTATGCGTTTCTTTTCTCTATTCTCCTTGAAGGGACTCGACTCGACTCGACAGGACTCGTTTGCAGCGCATTAAAATTGATAATTGCAACACGTAGCCGTAGGGTCATAAATGGAACCAAATTTTGAAACGCGATTATGCGTATGAGAAGTATTAGTCTTGGCTGCCAGATTGACCTACTGATTGATGGTCTGATTGATGAGCAGTAAAGAATCACTCAATAAAACGTTATATTAATCATAATAATAAAATGAATCGTTCATAGTAAAAATATGTTTTTGAAACGATAATAGACACATGATTGATTGACTACAAGGAAACAATTAATTAAAATTGTAGGACCAATTGAATTGCACTTGGAGGAGTAATCGTCGATTTGCATGCGAATCAAATAAAATGTTCAATCTTAAACTACTGATTGACCCCCTGATTGATGGACTTATTGACAGCAATGAGTCGGAGCGAATGAAACTCTTTGTTCAATATTATACAGATAATTCTGAAGGCATACGAATAGTAAGGTATTACTATAAAATCGATCAACTCTAATGGATTGATTAATCCTTTTAATTGATTGACTGACTGATTGATGAAATGAGTAATGAGCAACAAAGTGTCCGAAGCTTATTGGCTTCATTTTTTTAATATTCTTTTTTTTTTGGGTATTCTGAAACGTGTATATAGAAAGAACTTAAGCTTTAAATTTAAGTATACTCTACACACTCGTTTCAGAATTCCCAGAAAAATAAAAAAATTTATAACTGTTTTGAATTGACTGAGTGATTGTCAAGCGGATGATTGAAGAAGAAACAGGAACAATAAGAAAATTGATGTACCATAAAAGTCCAGATAGTTGGAGTATATAAATCATTCAGCCTTGACACAGAAATTGTTCTTTTATTTTTTTTTATCACTCGATCTACCAGCATACCTGAGAAATTTCGAAGGAGATATATACATATAAGTCTGTGAAGAGTACTTGAAATAAATATAAGAAATATGAACATAAATAAGCCTTTCATATTTTCATCTTGCTTTATCTTCAGTTGTACAACCTAATAAATTCTTTTCAGTCTATCCTCGTACTTCCAAGTTAAAGCTCTTGGCTTAAATTTAGCTGAACTCAAATTTAAACTTTAAAAATAATTCAATAAAAATTAATTATTTTATAAAGTTTTTAGGCTGTTCAATAATTGTAAAATCTCCAAGATACTATCTAACTATTTTAATATTTTTATTTTGCTATAAACTAGTAAAATAAATACTTATAATTACAATATCTTCTTTACCTCTCTGGCGGTTCCAGCGTGCATTGTACAAAATCGACTAGGAAATCCTCCTCAATCTCCAGTGGTATCACGTTTCTGGGCTTCAACCGTTTGCCGCCCAAGTTGACACGCCCCCACTTGGTCATGGAATCCCGTCGCCTGGACTAGGAGCAGGTAAGAATCTGCCCTAAGCAAACGCTTAGCTTCAAGTCAAATGCAAATTCGAAGCGAACTGCGGCACTTGCGAGCGCCAAAGGCGACAGTCGAATGTGAGGCACAATGTTAGAGGATTCTTGTTTTGTTTCGCTAACGTTTTTTGTTCTAACTGTTGTTGTTGTTGTTGTTGTAGGCACACACGCCTGGGCACACACTCACACACCTGCCTAACCCCATATCCACACTCACACACACGTGTGTGACAACAGAAAGGGTCGAGTGCTGCGATTCACTTTAATGTGGCAGCGTTTCGTGTTTCAGCTCGCCGCCTGTTACGGCCCAGCCCAGCTCCGGCTCCAGTTCCAGTTCCAGCTAAAGCTACAGCCACAGCTACAGCTACAGCTCCAGCTCCGGCTACAGCTCCAGCTCCAGTGCTTAGCCAAATGTGTGGGCGGGTCTCGCGGCATCGCATGTTGAGCTAAGCGTTTAATGTTTGCTTTAATGACATGACACCAATGTCAATATTATGACAAATACACAAACGTTTGCTTGTCAACAAGTTCGCACATTACACTGTACGAAAAACTATGCCGATAACTCAATTGAGTCCGCCAGATATATACAATATGACAAGATATTCTTGAATGAGAATAATACGACAAAGTTGAAAAAAATACTCTAAATAACACGTTCAGAAAAAATAATAATAATCTAAAAGAAATTTTGCTTTGTCCATAAATATTTTAATTATATTTTATATAAGTTCCACCTCTTAAACATATAGGAAGACAGCAATGCAGAAATGAATGAAATCTAAAAAGCATGAACGAGCAATAAATTCATAGAGGTACGAGGATTGCATGAATAATTTACGATATACAAAATATTATATTATATATATTTTAGTTGTTTAATATATTTAAATCGTTTTTGTCAAAAAAAATAAAATAAATAAATAAAGAAATAAAAACAAAATAAAATAACTATAAATTTATACCAATATTTTAACAAAATAAAATAATTATTGATTTTAAAAAATAATTTTAATAACTAATATTGTCTGATAGTAATGTTCTTAAATAAATTTTAAAGTTTTTATAGTAAAAATTTTAATAAAATAATTATTTTAAAAATTTTTTGAGATTATTCTCACCGAATAAAAAATTGCTTTAATGGTTAGGAAAATTTAATAAATACATTAAAATAAATATCAAACAAATTATTTTTTAATTTTAAATAATTTTTGATACTACCCTCACTTGTATATCAATTGCCTACATCGTTTTTAAAATAAATACATTAAAATAAAACAAATACAAAATAAATTATTTTTTGATATAAATAAATTGATTATTAAATCATTTTTTATGACAATCCCGACTCAAATATCAAAATATCAATTTCTTTCACTTATCTTTTAATCATGTCAGAAAACAGCCCTAAAAATTTTTTCCAGTGCATGCAATTGGCAATGCTCTAAAGGTTTTTCGCAGGTGACAACTCTATTTTTATAATCGTCTCGCAAATAAATATGGCCAACAACTATACTTTTAGTTGCTCGAGTTTCCATTTTCATTGCTTGATGCCAGATTTTTATGGCTATCATCGAGGGGTTATCATATGAGGTGGCTCACCGTCTACATAGCCAATGGGTTAACTGACTGTGTTCGGTGCTGAAACCAGATAACTACGATTTGCCTTTATGGCCAGGTTTCATGCCAGACCGTCATACAATACATGAGCGCAGGAATTGAGCAAACACTTTGGCTTTCCCAACGACTCGCCATGCAAACTTGTTGGCCATGCAGACAATGTAGATATTTGTATATATATGTATATGTATATAAACATTTATACATATATTTCGCGTGCTTTAAGAATCATTTTGCTGGCAGCTAGAATTACAGCCTCAAAGCCCACCCACAAGCAGCAACCGCAAGGTTCTTTTTCCCAATGGGCACAAAAAACGTGTCCGCTGACACCTTCAGCCCAATAAATAATTCAAACTCTCAATTTTATTCGCTCGTTGTTCAAAGTTGAAAGCGGGTATATTGGCTGGTGTATTTCAATAAGTATTTCAGAAGGAACAAATAGTTTGAAAAGTTGAACCCATAGAATCATGAAAAGGTTTTTCTTCAAACTTAAATGGAATCATTATACCATAAGAATCCCAAGAATCCCAATGGACATCAGTTGACGTTTAAAATAACAATTTTAAGACAGTTGAAGTTTTCAAAATCTCTTTTAAATTAAAACCGAATAAAAACTCTCATTATATTTTCTATAGATGAACGAACACATCTAATATGAGTTCTAGTTCGTAGAAATATTTCAGTTTCATTTTAGCAGACATTCGAATTTATAAAATTCTTGATTTCGGAGTCAAGTCTAGTTTTCGGATAAAGAAATTTGTCATGTAAAGTTTTCTTTACTAAATTTGACAGACACAAAGGTTCGAAATATCGGAGCAAAATATTTACATATATATACTCTTAATAAATCTCAAAGATAATAAGCCTCAGGATAAATCATATATTAAATCTCAGAAGCAAATTAGGAAAGTCGGAAAAATAACATTTTCTCTTATTCATCATTACTTTTTAGAACTTTTAACACAGTTTCAATATTCTTGCCTAATCTAGTCAAATTTGTTGTTCAACACTGGACGAGAGCATTCTAGGGCTTCTAGTGTTACGCGTTATTTAGTTTCACATTGATTGCTGAGAAATCAGCAATTCCTTTGTGACAATAATATGAAATGCTTCGTCAAGGCTTATGTTTTTTCCAATTTATTTTTGTTTTGCATCGGACAGCTTAGAGCAAACACCTTGACGGCCAAGAAGCTCAAAGCAAAATGCAACAAAGTTGAGGACATTCCTAAGCTGACTGAGCAGCGATGCATTCAGGGCCAGGCTGATGACTTGATATATAAATTGTAGGAAAATATTTCCTAAGAATTTAATTTAAAAAGCAATTTGTGATTGGCTTTATAGTAGTTTGAGCAATATTCCAATCGTTACATTTAATTTGCTTTATTGAAATTTACGTTTGCAGAGATTTTGTTTATTATGTCAAAAGCTCGCGGTTCGTGCAGCTGCTAAGCTTTATGGTAAGCTTTAGAATTGCTTACACTGAAAAATATTTAGGCAACTCTGGCAAATATATAAAATATTTTGGTATACTCGTATCTGTATATCTCCTTGAGTTCTCTCAAAGAAAAAGATATTCGATGTTTGGTATGCAAATCATTCCAACTTTTCTGAAAGATTGGTATAAAAAGTTGTATATCACAAAATAAATATAAATAAATTAAATTAAATTAATATATATATATCTATAGAGAAGTCTTAGTTAAGAGCTCAAGATTAGTTGGAAAAATATTCCTAATTGAAATGGATAGCAAAATCCCAGTGCTAAACTCACTCAATTCATATATATATTCCAAATTTCATCTTTGTATTTAATCTGTTCAGCTCTTCCACAAGCTTCATTGTCTCTTCCGATTTACAGATATTCCTTAACCTCTCTAAAGTTCTGTTCCCTTTTAGATTACTGTCTAAATTTAGCAACCGATTGTTAAGTCTTACGTGCACTTGACCAGATCCTCTAGATCATCCTGTGAGAGAGCGTATTCCGCAGCTACAACAGCTGATTTTGTCGGCTTGCGGCGATTGCGATGCTTCCTTCTGGGCGCAGCCGCGACCCCTTGCATACTCAGATTATCCGTGGACTGATAGTTGGGCATACCGCGGGCCATGGTCGTTGCCACCACATCGGCCACGCTCTCGATGACACGCTCAGCCGGATACTTGGCTTTGCCTGACCCACCGCCAGTTGCTGTTGCCTCCTCCGCCTTCGTCTTCTCCGCATAGCTATCCCTTCGCCAGGACGGAATCAGAGTGCGTATCAGATTTTGGGTATCCGCATAGCCCTCGTAGTTGTACCGCTTGCGTAGACTTAAACCGGAGAGGTACTCGAGCGTCTGCCAAACGTTCATCTTGTTCGAACCGTAGCGCGGCTCGGCGTCGACTGACCAACAATCGTTGCGTGCTATCCGCTGGGCGAGCAGCATCGTTACCGTTGCACATTTGTTGGCGCCCGTTGTCGGGGCGGGCAGCAGCCATTCGTTCGAATTGGAGCGCGCAACAGTGCCAGCTGTGAGTGGCATGTGGATAACACTTTGTTTACGCCGGAGTTACGGGGTCACACACGTATCACACGTCAAAGGCGATACCCTCTCCTTGAATGATAAAGGGTAGATGGGCTTATATGTCTAGGGGATAACAGTTTGCTTACGGTTTGTGGACTGACAAATGGAAATGGTGTATAATGGTGGGATGTAGAGACGTCTATCAGTTATCAGGGATATGAGTTTACTTAAGGCAAAGGTTACAGCGATCACGGACTATAGATGGGGCAGTGTTGATAATATCCGTTATCCGTCGAACGGATAACAAGACTTTTACGAAGGAGTTGTTTACGATTAGAGTTGAATACTTGTAGACGGGCTCAGATAACACACATTAGTTATACTCTTATGTCAAAGTGAAAGGTATATGTCCGCTGCTCTATCCGTACGTTCCTCCTGTTATCCGTATTAATGCAATTTGGTACGGACAATCCAAGACATATGTAGATATTCTTATGGATAATCGAAAACATATGTGTATACCCGTGTATACCCTTGTTTTTATACTTTTCCCTCAACAAACGCAAATTGAAATGTAATTAAGTTTCTTTTAAAAAAAAAACAGTAAACTTTGCAGCACGTTGCCGGGGTCAGGAGGCGGCTCTCGCGTGCGACGCCGCTGACGGTCGAACTTTATTTGAGACCTGTAGCCAGAGCTGCCTAAACTGGAGCTGATGGCCCCCACAATTTAGGATGAGCACCAGCAGCAGCAGCAGTGGCGCGTATCGTGGCGCGTATCGTGTTTATTGTTTGCCATATGCAGTTCCGAGCCTAACGGGGGTCGGTAGAGGCACACCTCTTTCGGCTCAATTCGGTGCCATTAAAAATAATATCATTCTGATTGAGTGACGCGCCGCTTAAGTACTTTCTTTTCTGTCCCGTACTGGGTACTGACACCATTTCCGCTTCATTTCCCTTTTCTTTGCCTTTTTTTATTGAACACGCAAAGTGTTTAGCCTACAATTGAAAGACCCCGACCCTAGCAGTCAACGCTATTAGCGAAAAATAAAATACGCAGCGTTTGGTCTAATGGCGGGCTTTGCACCTAGCAACACCAATGCGAATCGAAGCTAATAACATTGAAATTTCTTTTATTATTTTTATATTCAGAAGTTGATTTGATAGGAATATATTGATATTTTGAAAAAGTTGTTAACGGAATTAGGAAAAAATTAGGAACGAATTCTAATGCAATCTCTTAGATATTCTATTCAAATATAAAGGAAATTCCTTAATATCCATGAGGATCTTGGCTTTAGGTCCATCTCAGAAAGCATTTAAAAATCATTTAAAATTTTAAAAATTCTCACTTAAAGTTAAAAAAAAATTGGAAGAAAATAAAATCATCCATATTTTAATTTTCTAAAAGAGTTTCGTTATCCAGTTACAGTTACAGAAATAATTCTCAAATATATTTCTAATTCTCCCTCAAGTTCCAAAATTTGTTGTACTAATATTTTCGTCCGTCTAAACGCAACCTTGAGAGCACCGCAACAGCACTTGAGGCTGTCCACATGGAGCACACCAAGTGGTAATCGACCTATAAACAGAGCCTCAGACGTTTTTACCAATTACTTGGCAAACTTTTGCTGACAGCCCGTCAATCAAAGCGCTTCGTTAGCATCGCGTGACTGAAAGTGGTACATATACATATTCTATATCTAATATATATACCTATTTGTATACATATATTTGGTGTCTATATGGTGTAAAAGTTGGCGTCTTCACTTGAACCGAAAGCCTTATCAACCGAGTGATGCAATTGGCTGGGCGCATTTCTTGCAGTCGATTAAAGACACGTTTCTAACTTTCATTTGCAGTTTGCATACATAATTCAAGGTCTGCGACTCGTCATAAAGTATATATTATGATGTATGATGTAATTAGCATACACATTAATCGGATTTCTTAAAGTTAAAGTGTTTTACTTGCCTCCACTCAATCAATCAATTAAATAAATAGTATTTTAATGTAAATTTTTAATTTTTGTGGAAAATTAAACTCTATCAATCAAGCGTCAATCAATCATTTCTTATTGAGAAACAGAATTTTTTTGATATAGAAGTACTTAGTTCAATTAAAAAGCTGACAGTTCATCTTCTTTTTTATGCGCTTCTTTTCTCTTATGAATTAGAAAATTCATCAGTCAATCAATCAATCAGTCAAATATTAATTATATATATAAACTGAAGGAGTATACACGAAAATTCTATAATAATTAAAAGGAAGTATGTGATTCCACACTCTCTTCGTAGCCTATCAATCAGTAAGTCAATCAAATAGAAGATCAATCAATCAGTAAGCGAAATAATTAGAAATTGAATCAATCAGAATAATTCATTATTATCAGAAAAATATGTATTACTAAACCGGCATAATTTATTACAGAACAGTTCTTCTCAGCGCTTTTTGTCTTCGATTAAGCAATGTTCATCAACCAGTCAGTTCATCAATCATTATCTATGTATATATATACACATATACATCCATACATAATACATTATTTGAACACTTTAATTGTATCACACTTCGTGATAACTTTGCATTAATCGCCATGCCTCAAACCATACCAGATTCTAACCGCAAGTTAAACTTGGTAAGCCCTTATGCCATATAATATGCGCCCGATTGAAATATTCTAATAATATGTGCAATACTCACGCAACAATAACATCTGGATCCTCCCACCATTTTTTCTGCGTGGGCGCCAATCGCAGACTCACCTGGCGCCAATGATTCTTGTGAACTATCTGGTGTAATAATAGATAATAGATTGGTAAGCCCCTTATACAGATTTGTGAAGATTATCCGACTTACCTTATACTTCTTGGGATCATAGGAATTTTGTTCCTTTTCAGTAAACACCAGACGAGCCATGTCCTTTTCCTAAGTCTATTTGCAAAAAAAAATATACACGGATTCTAGCTGCTAAGAGTATAGTGTGTACCTATGCATATATCTATATATATACGTATGGAGAGCTATATATTTGTGTACTTCTTACTTTCAACGATTAACTTAAGATTTCAAATATGACAGATTTTTAAAGGGTGACCATGTTTAAATATGAGTTTTTAGTTAAATTTTTGACGGATATAAAGAGGAGTACGATATAACATTTGATAGGTGAAGTTGAAAAAGGGACAAAGTAGAGAAATCTTTCAGCTTTTCATATATATCTACATACATAGTCTTATCTATTACTCAATGCATTTAGAACCCAAATAATTACCTTATAAGTATTATGCAAATCTGTCTTAGAGATTACATAAGCATTCCATTAGCTTAGCCTTAGGCTAAGTGCACCCAAGTCTTTTAATAGCTTTTCCTCAATCTTTAGCAGCTATTTTAATATTATAATTATTATCGGCCTTAGGTATTTATATAGCTATATAACAAATGCCAGAGTCGGCAAATTTAATATCAGAGCAAACACTTAAAAAAATGCTGATGAAATATAAACTGTATTCAGCGTAAAATACCAAAAGTCGACCAGTAACAATTGTTTTGAATGCTTGCTATTATTGTAATAGACTATACTCATTAAAATTGGTTGAATAAAATTGTGGTATATTGGTTGTGGGGGAAAGAATGTAAGGGAGAGATAAAGAAAACAAATGAATGTAGATAAATGTCAAATTCTCGGTTTTCCTTAAAATCAATAAATATCGAATGACGATTACATATATTTTATACGAGTTCCACTCAACTTATTTTAAGTTGTTAACCAAATTTCTAAAATGTTTCTTGTTATTTGATTTCTAAGTCAAGAAGCCTGTGAATTATTGGGTTATTCCTTAAAATCGATAAATTTGATATATTATTTGTATTAGTTTAGCTTGAACTATTTTATGTGTTAGATGTATCCAAGTCAATCAAGTTTAGCTTCTTACATCATTTTCAGTTTAAATATGTATGTTATTAGTTTTACTTAAAATCGGTAAATATCGATCAACACAAATAGAATAAGCACCAGTTCATTTAACTAATTTATATGATTTGAGACTTCACTTAAATTATCGATAAGTCATCGACATACGCTTCACAACTGATCGATTTTCAATTCAGTTTTCAGAGATAACTCAATAGTCGTTTACTTATTACAGCGCAGTCTTCCGAGCTCTTATTGTCGCCATGTGGTTCAATTGATAGGCGTTACGAGTACAAGCCCCACACATGTCGCTGATATATTGTGTGTGGTGTTCGAATTGATTGAGCGAACCAAATGGAGGCTGCTTTGACCGCCATGTCTTGGACTTGTTTGTGGCGTTTATCATGGAACTGGCGCTGTCAACTACTGTGGCTAATTGTGACCTAGGCGAAGGTCAAGAGGGGGAATATGTACATATATCGTTTGCCATATAGCTAATCTGTCCAGTTTCCGCATTTGCTGCATTGTCCGAGAACTGGAATTGGCCAGGGCGAAAAAATCTGTCTCTCAGAATTCGTGCGCTATAAAAGCCCACGAGCCAAGAGCAGCTGACAATTAGTTACGTTTCAAGCGTTGCAGCAAACACAGAGAAGCTAAACATGAAGGTGAGACTACAGTTACTGACAAAGTTTCATAATAGGATTAGAAATTGTTTGAAGTGTCTATCTAAGGATTAGCCAGAGATTACTAGGTCAATAGAATTTTTTGAGTTCTGAAAAGTGTTTTTGTGGAATGAGGTAATTATAATAGGACTTAGCAACTCGGTTTCTGACTGACAAATTGATCTGAAAGTTGGAAATTTATTAATTAAAGAGCTATTTAAATATATATATCTAAAATTAAAAAAAAAAAAAAAAAAAGATTTTATCTTCGAATTCAAATTGCAGTTTCTGTATGAAAGAATTAAATAAAAGGACTTATTTAAAAATGTATGTCAGAATTTCAATTTGTTTTTCTTAGAGAAGGATATATCTAGGAACTATAAATTCCATTTGTCGAAAAAGGAATTATCTGATCATTAAAAACTGACTGGAAAAAAAATACTTATCGAAAAATGTATCTTAAGATTGTAGCCTTTTAAAGAAGGATTTATTCTAGGACTTGAAATTCTGTTTCTGGATAAAGAAGTTCTCTGAAAATTAGAAACCGAATAGTTGAAGAATTTATTTAAGGATTAGAAACTCAGTTTTTGGTTGAAGAATTTATCCAAGAATTGATTGTTAGATAAAAAAGATATTATATCTTAGAATTAGGAATTGGTTTATCTTAATCATATCTAAGCATTCTTAACAGGTTTTCAGTTAAAGAACTTATCTAAAAAGTAACAACATCATTTTTAGATTCAAATCTTTTCTGAGCATAACCAACAGATCTCTCACATTTCTCACAATCTTTAACCAAAACTCTACTTTCAGTTCGCCGTTGTCGTAGTCTTGTTCGCTTTGGCCTGGGGTGTCAACAGCTCGGTGGTGCCTTTGATCAGCGCTGCTCATGGACCCGCTCTAGTGCTGAGTGCTCCCGCTGTGGCTGGCTCTGTGGCTGTGCATGCCTCTGCTGTGCCTGCTGCCGTGCCCGTTGCCCTTTCACCAGCTGGACCCCTTCTGGTGCAAGGTGCCGTCGCCCATGCCGCGCCTGTTGTGGTCGCTGCGCCCGCACCCGCTGTGGTAGCCGTCGCCGCTGCACCCGCTTCGTATGTGGCCAAGACACGTGGCGCCGTCCACGTTGCTCCACTGCCCGGACATGTGCAAAGCGCCGCCTCCGTCAACCTGGAGCCCGCACCAGGCACCTGGTAAAAACGTTTCGCAATAGACCCTCACTTGGATAACACACTCGCTAAACAGACCTGCCTTTGACCCTGCCATCGCTTTCGTTTTGTAGTTTATAAATGTTCTTTTGTTTATTTTCGATTTCCTGAAAGATTTTCCTATTCCCACGCGCCAGATTCGATTCGGGCGCTCTGCTATCTAAGTCATCTATCTATCTTAATAGTCAGCTCTTCTCCTACTCTACTGATTCTGGTCTTTACTCTATGTACATCTATATCTTCAACGATCTGTTAACCAAATGATATCCGATCATGCACCCACTGTTGTCATATGGAAAATTGTTTCAAAATAAAAACACATGTTTAAAATCAATATCAAAATGGGTTTTAATTTAATTTAAATAAATTCACTCTCATATATCATATATCACTCCGACAGCAATCCCATGAAAATGTATTATATTTCAATTTAATAATAAATAATAAAAAGTGGCTTTAATATTCTTTAAGTATAGAGTATACATTGCGATATGCAAATAAAATAAATGCAATTAATCATTTCGCCTTATAGATCAACAGATACAGGGGTGTTGACCACGGCCCACACAGCTGAACAAATTTACCTTGTTGCTAACTGACAATAAATTATGCACCTGGCTAAAATCGAAAGTTATGTGAACTAAACTGGAGCAGGGCTAGTTGACCTTGATTGACCAGTACACTTGCAACTATATAATAAAAAAAAATGTCTCTTATGTTTCAGCTTGTCGCATGCTAATTCTAAAAAAGCCTCAGGTAAGCTTTAGTGTCATGTTGGCACTTAAGCCCGTTAACTGTTGCCCATAAATCTTGAATGGCCAGTTTGCGAGTCTACAAGTCTCTCCTACAACTGGAACTGTAGCAGTAATTGATAATTCGAACAATAAATCTGGTTTATGCAATGGTTTTATAATAGATATTTGAAAATGTATATTTCGACTTTACTAAATCAGTAGGGGCAATGTCAATATTGACGTAATAGGTATATTAAATTGTATCTAATGAGTTCAAACTTGTTAAATTCGTCTATTATGTCAATTATCTACTGCATTCATTAAATCGCTAATTTTCATTATATAATAGCAATTATCCATTCGGCTACTCAAATAATTAAAATAGTATTAATTGGATGTAAACGTGAATAAAAAGATAACTGCAAGATAAATAGTAATTTAGCTTTTAAACTAGTTTCAATTGGGTGAGGCATTTTTAATCAATTTTAGATCACAAATTCAAATGCTAATATCGATTTATAACTGACAATACTAATTCAGTATGTTAAGCTATCGAAATATTATTTGAAACAAATTTGCTTATTTTAGCACATGTAATCGATAATCAACAATGTCTATACTACACGTATACGATATAAAATAAATAACCGCATATCTAGTGTACTAAATTATCGACGAATGAGTAAATTATAGGTTTTTACTCACTTCAGACGGCATCGATACCCGCAATACTATCTGAGTAGGTAGTCAACAATAATCGGATAACTCAAATGGCTCTGTCATCAGTGCCAGATAGTTGACAGTCTGTTAAATTCAAAATTAAGCCAACTTGGCAGTTCTTGTCATGAAATAACTATACGTACTTTAAATATTTATAAAGAATAGTTTACTAGTCTGTGGGTTATCCATAAATAAATTGCTTTTAGCACATCTAGAGCTTGGCTCAAAATTAAAACGCAGTTTAGTAACATCGTCCTGTTATTAACAGCGGACGGTTTATGTTAATCACTTGAATGCAAAAACATATGTTTTTACACCGCAAACGGAATTTGGTTATCAATTTTTACAAGTGCATAAAGTAAAGGGCTACGCGCCCACAAAAAAACGAGATAATAATAATAATAAGAGTGTTAATTATAATTATGGCTAATAAGTATAATGTAATGCCAGCTGGCATGGAGTCTGACGAAGATGAACTTGATTACATGCTGGCACATTTGAAGATTAAGCGATTAGAGGATATTACAACGGGTAGGATGGATAAATACTTACAATAGCAGATGGAATTGTTTATTTATATTTCTGTAAACATTTTTAAACTCAATACTTAGGTGCTGGCATCGATGGCGACTTTGACGCCACCTTGGACGAAGAGTTTCAACAGTTCTTCACCGTATTTCGCGACAAATGGAATATGCACAGCAAATGCAAGTCTTCGCCTTATATGAGACAGGATTTGATCAAAGCCCTAATGCGGCATCCCAATCCCTTGCTAATGGCACTCAAACTCTTTGCCAATTGCCCGGACAGCAGCAATGTTAAGAACAAAAGTCTATCACACTTTGTGCTCGACACCGTTTGCAAACTTCAGATGGATTTGCCACACCTGAGCGAGCAATGCGACAAGAACACGAGCATGATTGCATTTCATTTTGTCAAAACAACGGGCTTGCCTTCACTAAATAATGCCATGGTCCAAGCATATCGCATACAACAAATCAGGGAGCTGCTCGTACCTAAGCTAAAAGAGATGCTCGATGAGGGCTACTACAAGGAGGTGGCCCAGTGGACTCTCTATTTGCAGCTAACTCATCAATTCGATATGCTTGAGTTGGCATTTCCCTTGATAGCGCAGGAAAAACTACCGTTAGCTGAAGAGTACCTGGATCAGGCAACGCAACAGCGATTGCCGTTCGTACAATTTCTCGATTCGCTGCTGCACAGGGAAAAGTCCGTCATCGAGATGTGTGAACAGACATTGAGGTAAAAACTTAGGTTGTCGTAAGCGTATATACAGGTTGTGTAATACAGGGTGTGCCCCTAACTAATAAGTGCAAAGTTTCTTGTGTAACACAGTCCATTGAAGTGGGCAAATGGACAGCAAAAAGCGTGACGGATATAATTGATATATAAACATTATTACGATCAACAGTGAAATCGATCTAGATCTGTTGTCTGAAAGCTAGAGACTTGACACGCAGGTCCTCCAATAGCACGTGTCTGTCACGTTTCAAATCATCGATAACTTTGTCATCTGCTATGAAATCGATTAATATCTTAAGCCTTTTCTTTCACAGTCGCTATAAGAATCTGAAAGTCTCCCATCACGTGCTCAGCTATCGTCCTGTCTCGAAGATCGTCGCCCGTTTGGCTAAGAAATATGGCTTCGATGATACCGTAACGCCCAACTATAAGTTCACCAAGACCTGCAGCTATCTACATTACCTGTATCGTGAATATGAGAAGCAACGGATCAATCAAGCCAGCTTTCGGGAGCTGATTCGGGTTCATGCTTCCGATTATGCGCTGCGTTTGGATTTTGTTAACTATATAGCAGCTGCGTCCATAAACAGTCCCTACGAATCAGAAGCCATCTATTGGTATAATGAATTTAAGATTCTCAACGAACATTGTCCACATGAAATCAAATCGTTAATCACACAAAAATCGGATCTGCCAAACTGTCGAGTAGTTGAAGAGCAATCAACCGAGTCGATGCCTTGTGAATTGTACCTGGGCATGGATCTGCCAGACGAGTGCCTCATCATAGTAGATTCTTCTGCAACCTTTAATCATATGCTGCAGCACTTGCAGCGCGAGCAAATCATCTACCTGGACTCCGAGTGGATGCAAAATGTTTGTGCGCAAAACCAGCTTTGTCTACTGCAAATTGCGACCACTTGTAATGTGTACCTAATTGATTGTTTGGCCAGTCGGGCGGCGCTGGACGAGCAGCACTGGCGAGCGCTGGGCGCCACGGTGTTTAACAATCCCAACATACTCAAAGTGGGATTCTCCATGCTGAATGATTTGTCGGTGCTACAACGATCGTTGCCCCTCCAGCTACGCCTACATATGCCGCATCACTATCTCGATCTGCGCAACGTTTGGCTGGAGCTGAAGAAAAGGCAAGGAGTCGAACTACCCTTCGGAAATGTGAATCGTGCTGGAGATGCACTCACCGATCTTTCTATGCTGTGCCTGGGCAAAAAGCTGAACAAAGCGAATCAATGCTCCAATTGGGCGAATCGACCGCTGCGAAGAGAACAAATACTCTATGCAGGTGGGAACATGATCTTAATCTTTATATTCTTTTTCATCTAATTCTAAAATTCCATTTGCTTTATAGCCATCGATGCCCGTTGTTTGCTGCTGATCTATGCGTGCCTCTCCAGCTGCGTCTCGGACATTAATGTTATTATTGAAAAGTGCATTGCTAGCAATAATTTTTTGCGACGCGGCGGACACAATGTGAAATAGTATAAAGAAGACAAAATCTCGGATGCGTTGCTGCGTCTGTACATGGAATATGCGACAACTATGTTAAAGTTATGAGAGTATTTGAATTATATACACACATATACAAATAAGCATACATATATATATGTATACATGATAGCAAGTATTAAACGGACTTGGACTTTGATTTGACTTCTGTTTATTTTACAACCTTAGTTCAGCTTTAAATGCATTAGGAATTTAACAAAACTCAGTTCATATCAATCAAAAACTCTATCATAAATGGTTCAGATCAAAAGTATAAACAAAATACTGTAACCGAAAATACGTAACTTAAATGATATGAGCTCATATAAATTGCGTTCTTAGCCAATCATAGAAGTACTCGATTATTATGCTTAGGATAGTGTGTAAGCATAAGTGCTATTCCAGTCTCTATCAAAAACGCTTTCCAGATCCTTGCGTATGGAGTTCGACATCTGGGGCAGCGTATCCTTCAGGACCAAGCCAATGCCCGCTGTGGTTTCGAAGTAATCGCCCGACCAATTGGAAGTGCCTATGTAGGCAATGCGATCGGTAACCATGTACTTATTGTGATTGACGCGTGCATAGGGTATGCGCTGCTGTTCCTCGTTGGCAGGCACAATAAAATGACGCTGCAAGAGAGATAATCAAATGATATAGAACTATATAGAACTATATTCCACGTAGTTTCATAATTACAATTTGTATATCCACATGGGGATGGGACATGGTTAGATCCTGCAGCGAGCGCAAATAGTTGTCCATACTCTTATCGGAATGCTTCCACAAGGAGATTAGCATCTTAATAGCCACTCCACGTTCCACAGCTGCCGTGCGCAACGCATTGTCGATCGCTGACCAATATTTAACCTTCGGCTCAAACATGATCAAAGGATAATAGTCCATAACAGAAATGTGGACAAATTTGAGAGCTGTGTTAATCGCATGTAGAATAGCATCCAGATCGTGGGTGCGTCCAGCTGCAGAGAGTGGAGGTGGTGAACTGGATGCATATGCCTTCATTAGATATCTCCCATTCACGTTCAATAACATGGGCTGCTCTACATTGTAGTTGGTATTATAGTCATAGGGCCAAGAGCTTGGTATGCGGGCATCGGGATGGCTACCCAAAAACCAGTAGGCCTTGAATATCTTAGCCAAATCGTTAGCCATTTGTGGGCAGTTCTCGCCTAAGACACCCATCTCCTTGATCTGAGTTAGAGCACGCCAATCCATGTTTGCGCTGCCCAAATAGAAATGCTTTCCATCAACAATCCAGAGCTTTGTGTGCAATATGCCACTGCCGAAGTACTTGGGAAAATCAACAGTAACAATCTCGGCAGCTCCATAGCTAGCCAGGATTTGCGTATCCACATTCGGAGAAACGTTCGATGGCGAGCTCTGTGCAATACGTATTGTAATTTTTGAAACATCGTCGTTGCCATTCGCCAGTAGCCGCTGGAATATATCCTCTCCGGGTTTTGCGCTGCTCTCATTCAAGCCCATATCCTCGTTGCGCATTGTCCAGTAATAGGACCCAATGTCCAATGAAGTTTTTCCTAAATCCAAAAGTTTTTGCCACGCCTCGATGGTGCTCATAAACTTCGGACTGTTGGGCGTATAGTTAAGGCCAATGGGTATGGATTCAACTAGTGTTATATTGCAGTCATATTTGGTATTGTCACGTGGAAGTTCCTTGGACTTAAGTGGGAAAGCCTTTGGATGAAAAACGGAACCGGCTAGAAATAGCAACAGGAATGTGGTTAGAAGGAACATTTGCAACGCATGCACGTTTCCCCTTTGCGTATTGCTATTCGAAGCATGTTCGCCGTCGTCTTCATGGTTGACCAGAGATTGTGGTTTGTACATATTTAGAATTTTAACTAATCGTGTTTATCAAATTTGCTAATCAGTATATCCACCATGTCCTTATCGCTTCAGCAGTAACTAATCAGTTCTGACAGTGTCAAATTACTTAAGTGCATCGATATCTATCGATTGACGTTCACGAATATATAGTTACGGTTTTATTAGTTTTGTAAACTATTTAGTTAGCGGTCCACTTCATACTAGATTTTTAGTTAATTTTAAAAGCTATTTGAGTTTCATTCATTGAGCTTGAGGTATAATATTGCTGGAGGCACGTTATACAATTGCATTGGGCAAATAAATAATTTAAGATGTTTAGCTTTGTTGTTTAGCTTTTTAGCAGTTTTTTATTGCTATTCAGCTTTATCAGCAGTTATCGGTTACCGGCTAACAGTGTCGATTAATTCATTTTTGTCATTTCTAAGACAAAAATAAACAATAACAGCTGATTTTTAAAGTTCATGTCGACAGAATGATGCGAAATTTGAGCTTGTTAAAACGCAGCAAGTATGTATAGCATTATCAAATTAATTGCAAATAATTATTTTTCGTCGACAGCCTGCTGGCAAGGAGTATCAGCGTCGATGCTGGTACTGCAGGTACTGGCCCTAAACAGCAAACGGCAGAAACAATTCGCGAAGTGAAGCACCATGAAAACTTGGCCACCAATTGGTGGAATAAAAAAGGTCCAATGGCAGCACTGCATGCCCTAAATGAAATAAGGTAAGTAAGTCACTCAATAATAGGGGATAACAAATGCCATTGAAATTCTCTTTCTAGAGTTCCACTAATTCGCGATGGAATTGTGGCACGCGGCAATGTAAATTCTCGTTATATAAACACAACAAAAGTTTTGAGTGGACAGCGCATACTGGAAGTTGGCTGTGGAGCTGGCCTATTGACCGAGCAACTTGCACGCCTGGGCGCTCAAGTTACAGGCATCGATCTTGGCGAAGAACTGATAAAAACAGCAAAAGAACATTTGAGCAACTGCAGTGCGGAGCTCTGCGACAGAGTCCAATACAAAATGGAGCCTATTGACCAGCATGTCAAGGCGAATTTCGAGAGCTATGATGCGCTAGTAGTTTCCGAAGTCCTGGAGCATGTTGACGACAAAGCGGCTCTGTTGAGTGCTTGCGTAAAGACGCTCAAACCGGGCGGCTCCATATTCATCACCACCATGAACAAAACTGTGCCCATGTGGATTGGCGGCGTCGTGCTTGGTGAATATGTCCTAAACATAGCACCAAAGGGCACACATCATTGGGATAAAATGATTGCGCCGCTGGATGTGCAGCGCATATTGGATACAAGTAAGCACATAAACAAGAATTTCTAGATATCAGTTCAGAATTAAAATTTACCGAAATTAAACAACTAATCCAATGTCTTTGCAGTGAATTGTCAGACGGTGCTCGTAAATGGCAGCACATACGATTTCTGTCGCAACACTTGGCGCTGGATCAACTCCACACAGTTCTGCTATGCATTGCAGGCTGTTAAACAGATGCCAACTGAATGCAGCTGAGCAAATTTATTTAATATTATTTAAGAGTTAAGTCACTATGTAATATGCTTATAAAGTTTATTTAAGCCTCGTCATCGTCTTCTCGTGGTTTTTTAAATTGTTCTTTCTTCTGCCATTTGGGATTGCTACTTGACTTCCGCTTGTTGAATTCGTTCTTTGTGGCGAACTTTTTGTTCATCGTTCTGCTCACGGCTGGCGCTTGATTCGCATAATATGCCTCGGCCATTTCCTGATCATTGACTTCTTTTGGCTGCTCTGGCCTCGTATTGCCTTGCTTTTCGATCTGCTCCAGTTCCATCAGGCGCTCGAGTTCCGGATTCATGCCACGAAAGCTTAGACGCCCGTCGATTAGTCCTGCACAGATGGTATAACTTGGCTCGATAATATAATTCGAATTACTATTGAGCATCTTTTGATTCAGTTCATTAGAGTACAACGCGCGGCTCTGTTCGTCATCGTCTTCTCTGGCTACTTTCGCTTTGGTGCGTTGCATGAATTTCATGTCCAACAAGCCGCGAGAAAGTCGCGGTTTTATTTTCGAAGGCATTGTATTGTTTAAACAATTGTTTTTGTTAAAATTGAAGTAAGTCTACAGTGCACGCTGTTTCTGTCCAGAATGTGTAAGCAAAACAAACCCACAAAAATAGTGATGGGCAACACTTCAAGTGTTGAAAAATACAATTGTTTCAATGCCATGTGGGCGCGCATGACTTGTTCAAAATCATATATTGTGCGTGCATGGTGCAGTAAAATATGTAAAAATCGGTTCTTCTGGTGACTAAAATAACACATTGAATGTAATATCATTGTTGAGACGCTATACGTGCTATACATAATAAGATATATATGATTACACACGTAAGATATACAATTTCTGATACTTTCGTAGAATTTGAATAACAATGTATGTTAAGTACCCAGAGAGGTGCAGTATAAAATGTGATCGGAATGAAAAAGCCTTGCAACTACAGTTGAATTAATTAAAAAAAAAAAGCTAACCGCGCCACACATTTAAGTAGCTTTCACACATATTAAAAGGAGTAATGACACGCAGTTAAAGCAGCTGTAAAAGCGCGCCTCTCTCATACACACATGGCGCGAAGTAAAAACGTGGCTAACCAAGTTACAAATTAGTTTCTAATGCTAAAAATGCAATTACTCTCGAAGCATAAAAACTAATTTATGTATAAACTTATAAAAAAGGGATAGAATTAAGTAATTATATATAAGCATGTTTAATTGACCGATAGCTTTTTTGGGTGTTTCGATAAATTGGTACAGCTGCACACTATATATGTAGTATACGCTATTAAAACAGTGATGTGAATAGTAGAATTACGCTTAACTTTATTGATTATATATTTAAATTAAATAAATTATAAAATAAGCAATGGTCTCTGTTTCAGAAAAGCATACATGACTAATTGCGCCAACTTTTTTGTGCAGGTAATTGTGGTGGTCGGTCGATAAATTACAAATTAACTACCCTGATTGCAGTGCTGAGAGAATGAAAAAAGTGACATAAATGGCGGAATTGTGCTCAAGCGCCAACATTTGTATTTAATTGAGATTAATAAGAAAAATACAAGAATATTATCATTGTTGAAACACGCCACAAATCAATAAGGCCAACAAGTCACACATTAAACATCGAACCGAGATTTTTATTTAAGTAGCGCGCCATGTATAAGCGTAAATCTGGTGCCCCATTACCCAGGCAGCGGATCATCACGGCCAGCAGCAGCAGCCCCGATGACAATGATGACACTGGCAGCGGCCATGAGATAAAGTTAGACACCAAAGCCTTTGGTACTTACCACATTGATCTGCCAATGGAAGAACAACAACAGAAATCCAAAATACAAATACAACAGCAACAACATCAGCATCAGCCACACAGTCAACAACAGCGCTCTGTGGGTTCGCTGGTACTGTTGACCCAAAAGTTTGTGGAGCTAATGAAACAGAATGGTGGCACAATTGATTTGAAGGAGGTACGTAGTGTTGCGTTTACAATCATTATCCAAGCATCCTTGAATTCTTATTTTTTGATATTTTATAGGCCACAAAAATCTTGGACGTGCAGAAACGTCGTATTTATGATATCACCAACGTCTTGGAGGGCATTGGCCTCATTGATAAGGGCAGACACTGTTCGTTAGTGCGTTGGCGGTAAGTAGGACTATCTATACTATCAAAAAAAAAGGCTACTGCTCGACTCATTCGAATGTCCTTTAGAGCTACTATATGATCAATATCATAGACTAAAATAAATTATACTATTTACTATTTTCGTCTTCTCTAGTGGCGGAGGTTTCAACAATGCCAAAGATCACAAAGAGTATGACGTTGCCTGCGAGCGAACGAATCATTTAAAGAGCATAGAGGAGGATTTGGATAGACAATTGGAGTATGCACAGCGTAATCTGCACTACATAATGCAGGATCCAACAAATGAGTCGTATGCGTATGTTACTCGCGATGATCTACTTAAAATATTTGGTGACGATTCCGTTTTTACCATACCCAATTACGACGAGGAGGTGGAAATTCAGCGCAGTGATGTATGTAGTCCCTATATAATCTGGCTTGTATTTATTATGCATACTCATCTTTTTTGTTTATCTAATTAAGCACGAGCTGAAAGTTTCAATAGATAATGGGAGCACAATAGACATACGCTTAGTCACCAACCAGGGCAAAGGAACAACAAATCCAAATGATGCACATGGTCCGTTCGATGATCGTTACTCGGACTCACCGTCGCCGACAGATTCTTCCAGTAGAGCGGGCAATGGCACTGGTAATGTCATTCAGGATGAGCATACGTATTCGTGTAATCCCGAACAGAAAGAAGAGAAGGCGCTGGAGAACGAGCGTACAGCGAAAATAATCTTTCAGAATTATATGGCTGGCCACTCACTGAGGCGCTTCTATCCCGATGATCCCAATTTAGGTAATTTAGGAAATTATATGACTAATCATTTAACTGTAAAATAATTCGATTCTTTTATTTCAGAAAATCCACCGCTCGTGCAGCTAAATCCTCCCCAAGAAGACTTTAATTTCGTTTTGAAAAATGACGAAGGAATCTGCGAACTATTTGATGTACAGTGTTAGGGACAATTCGCGATTGTAATTGGCCGAGTGCGTTGTGCAAATATTTAAGATTAGTAAAATTTTGACCTTTAATATTGTTTTATAATGTAGACATTTTAAATTAGATTAATTGTAATGTACATTACATTTGGGCCAATAAAATACGTCGATGCGTATACAATGTACATACACACATATATACATATGTATGTCTCACGCACTAATATATTTAGATATGGGTATTTTACTTTATAGGCTATATCACAAGGCAAATGTATTGGGCTATAATTCTCATTGTGAAAATTAAAGCAAATGGCGCGCTCTCGTTTTGCCATATCATATATGTATTGGTTTTCCTTTCTTTTTTGTTGATGTTGGCACAGACCAGATAATTTTATCGATAGAATGTATGAAAGCTATCGAAAAATCGTATGCTAATCTGAAGCTCTATTTATAATATACTTGTCCTCCAAAGTAAAAAATATTTAAATCTCTCCTAGTTTGCCTAATAGTTCATGTTCTAATATATATTTTTAGTCCCAATTTTTTACCTACATCACTATACATATGAAATGCATGAACCCACCCCATTTGACCTCAAAAAATTAGATTCGATAATTTTGTTATTATGAATATCGATATGTTATGCGATATAAAAATTCGATATGTACCTCAAAAAATACCAGAAAAAATTTTCTGCTTCTTGATACTTTTCCATATTAACCACGCAGCAAACATTGTGAATGACAAAACGAAAGAAGTGTAAAAAAAGAATAGTTAAAATTTGCAATTTGTGTGAAAAGCATCGAATTGGCTGCCGCAACAAAACGACCGGTACTCGTACCAAAACGTTAAATCCATTAAATCATATAGCAAAATAGTGAAAATATGAATGTTCCTCCTAGCGCTGGCAATGGCAATGCAGCGATGCAGCAGCCGATGCCGCCAGCAGCAGCCGCCGCTGCCGCCGCCGCAGCAGCAGCTGCAGCAATGGGCGGCATGGGATATACGCATCCTCACCCGCACACGCACACGCCGGGCATGGTGCCAGTGCCACCGTTCAATTTGCCTCCGCCCGGGTTTGGAGCACCGCCGCCACCCGAGCTGGCCGCCGCATTCGGCGCCCTTGCCTCGAATACAGAGTGGACGGAACACAAAGCGCCAGATGGACGTCCGTATTACTATAATCAAAATACGAAACAAAGTTCATGGGAGAAGCCGGAGGCTCTGATGACACCCGCCGAGCTACTGCACAATCAATGTCCATGGAAGGAATATCGGTCAGATGCCAACAAGGTTTACTATCACAATGTGAGCACCAAAGAAACGTGCTGGGAGCCACCGCCAGAATATTTGGATATGAAGGCCAAAGCTAAGGCGGAGGAGTAAGTATTTGCTGCATATAATATTTACACAAATACTGACAATAATTGTTTACGTCTCGTTGCAGGGCAGCAGCTGCGGCTAAAGCTGTGGCTGCTATGACCTCGTCCAGCTTGGCTGGCATGGTACCACATGTAGCATTGGCCAACATGCTGCCTGCAGCATTGCCTACAGTGCCGCGAATCCCCACGCCGGAAATTCACTCGCCTCTGACGCCGAGTAGCAATGAAAACAGTTCTTCGGCCATGGATCAGGCAATGGCTGCCACGCTAGCCTCCATCGAGGTGCCTCAGCAGAACAGTGAGTAGATGGCGTACAAATAATGATATCAATATTAAAATTAATTCTATATTTAGATAAGAAAGATGACAAAAATGGCAGCGAAAACAATACCCTTGTCTTCAAGGATAAGCGCGAGGCAATTGAGGCATTCAAAGAGCTGCTGCGTGATCGTAATGTGCCCTCCACTGCTAACTGGGATCAGTGTGTGAAAATCATATCAAAGGATCCGCGATACAATGCCTTCAAAACGCTCAACGAACGCAAGCAGACCTTCAACGCCTACAAGACACAAAAGATAAAAGATGAGCGGGAAGAATCTCGATTACGAGCTAAGAAAGCGAAAGAGGATTTGGAACAGTTTCTCATGTCTAGCGATAAGATGAATTCACAAATGAAATACTTCCGCTGCGAAGAGGTCTTTGCCAACAATCGAACGTGGACAGCGGTGCCCGAACAGGATCGTCGCGATATATATGAGGATTGCATCTTCAACTTGGCTAAGAGGGAGAAGGAGGAGGCGCGTCTGCTAAAGAAACGGAATATGAAAGTGCTCGGCGAGCTGCTTGAATCAATGACATCCATTACGTACGCCAGCACGTGGTCGGAAGCGCAGGTTATGCTTCTGGATAATGCAGCGTTTAAAAACGATGTGACGCTGCTTGGTATGGACAAAGAGGATGCGCTCATAGTGTTCGAGGAGCATATTCGTACTCAAGAAAAGGAGGAGGAAGAGGAGCGGGAAAGGGAAAAGAAGAGGTTGAAGCGACAACAGCGCAAAAATCGTGATGCTTTTCTCGCCTTGCTCGATTCGCTTCACGAAGAGGGAAAGCTCACCTCCATGTCGCTGTGGGTTGAACTATATCCCATCATATCGGCCGATATACGTTTCTCTGCTATGTTGGGTCAGAGTGGATCCACGCCTTTAGATCTGTTTAAGTTCTATGTCGAGAATTTGAAGGCTCGCTTCCACGATGAAAAGAAGATCATACGTGAAATACTCAAAGAGAAGCAATTTGTTGTACAAGCGAAAACATCCTTTGAGGACTTTGCCACAGTCGTGTGCGAAGACAAACGTTCCGCCAGCCTGGATGCAGGCAATGTGAAGCTCACCTACAATTCGCTGCTGGAAAAGGTAAAGAAATTCAACACAAATAAAAATAAAAATATTAAATATATATATTTTATCTTATTTACAGGCCGAGGCCATTGAAAAGGAGCGCATGAAGGAGGAAGTGCGGCGTCTGCGTAAATTAGAGAATGAAATCAAAAACGAATGGTTAGAGGCGAATGTTTCGGTCAGCGAGCCTTACGACAGTGCCAAAAAGCTGGTCGAGCATTTAGAAGCGTTTGCCTTGTATGAAAAGGAAATTGGTGTGGAAAAGATATGGGAGGACTTTATCAAAGAGAGCGAAGATGCCTGTAGTCATCATCATTCGCGTTCGCGTAAATCCAAAAAGAATAAAAAACATAAAAAACGCGTGAGGTCTACGTCTAGATCAGATATTGAAAACGAGCTGGTCGAACTGGAAAAATCCAAGAAGCGACGCTCCAAATCACGCTCAGTAAGCTAATAGAATTATATGTTTAAAAACTGATTTAATATATTTTCTTTTATCATTTAGAATTCGCTCAGTTCAATTGGCAGCATCGAGAGTGAAAAGCTGTTAAAGAAGAAGAAGAAACGCAAGAACAAATCCAGAGCTGTGAGTATCGGAAATGCAATTATTCTCAATTTCTATTAACATTTATTGTTTCAGTCATCTTGCGAGTCGGACTTGATCAATCAGTCGCCCCTCAATGCTGCCGCACTGCAGCAAAACGATTCAAATTCCCACTCACCCGCTAAAAAGAAGAAAAAAGAGAAGCGCACCAAACGGGACAAGGAAAGCAAACAGCAGCGACATCAGAACAATCGTTCAACGACGCCGCTTAGTCCTGCAGCTCAATCCGATTCGGCGGCATCTAGAAATGAGGAGCTAACGCTGAGCGATGGCGAACTGGAGTCCAAGCGAGCAGCGCTGCTGGCACAGCTCAACGAGCACCTAGACGAATGACCAAGATATTACAGATAGACGGACCACACCACAACAACAGCAGTTAGCATAGTTAGCTATGGCCATAAGTAGATGCACATGGAGAGCGTGCTCCTAGTTGTATAAGTTGTATAATACATACGTTCATTCAGCTACAGCTACGTCTACAGTTTTTACATGCTATAACGTATTTACATCGTCGCACAGCTCCTCACGTGCTTTGCTCTGGACACACACTAATCGCAATCACAACACAGGCAACAACAGAAAATGTAAGTTTTTTCATCAGCTCTAAGTTTAATTGTAAAGAAATTTTAACAATATGATAATTTTATAAAAGATGAAACAAAAGAAATAATATTATTTGCACTTTGTGTGAACAACAAATTGAAAAAGTTATTCATTTATTCAAACTAGATTTCTCTATGACTTCATTATTTTTGGAAAACCCTTTTTTAGTAATACAAAAAAATAAAATAAAAAGATTTAGATGATTATATTTTATGCTAGCTGCGTTAAGTAGAACTGCTAAATTTTTGACTTTTACTAAAATATCAATAAACTATTACTAAATTCTGTTCGCTGGCTGAACTGAAAAATAACAGAAAAATCATTGTTTTCCATCTCTAACTATTAAATAATAGTAAATGCTCAGTTTTAAAATGTTTACTATTTTGTTTTTGTTTTTTAATGACAATCTTGAACCTTAGCAAAGAAATTGATGTACTAAAATTTGAATTCCTTGTACTTCTTGGTGGTCTTAGCCGGATCGGTTTGCTGTCGCTTGCGCTTGGATTTCTGTCGCGCCACATGCTCGGCCAACATGTCCGACAGATCCTCCTTTTGCAGATGATTCTGTTGCTCGCGCATTTGCTGCTCATAGCGCTGAGCCATTGCATCGTTATCCAGATCCAATTCACTGGGATCCAGAGCAAGTTCCACAATGCCTTCGCGATCCGTTGTGGAGCGCACGGGTGGCTGTTTATTTGCACCAGCGCCGCCGCCACCAATGTCATAGACGTGTGTGGAGCCCATCATGGAGGCGCCAATGCGATCGGTGCGCTTCTCGGGCAGCACTTGGTAGAGGACAGGTGTTTCATTGCTAGCAGACAGAGAGGATTATTGTTAACTTGTCTTGATGGACGATGGTTTTACTTTTAACTTACTCTTCCATTTCGGCTTCGATTTTCTTCTTGCGCAGCTCAATATTCTCGGGTGTCTCCATGCCGGCTGGCACGCTGGTCAGACCAGACGGAGTAACCAGACCCTCGACAGGTGTAACCAGACCAGTTTCATCCTGCTGATTGCCCAAGTCCTCACCGTCCTCTTCTTCCTCTTCAGAAGATTCCTCCGATTCAGATTCGAGTTCACCCCATTGATTGCGCTCAATGTCAGCCTCATCAATGCCATTCTGCGAATGAATACGAATATTGATTTGCTTTTATATGACATTAGTTAGTTTATCTACTCACATCCAAGTCCAGAGTATTCATGCCAAATACATCGCCGTAGAGCGGCTTGCCATTCTCATCGACTGGCGGCTTACCCCAGCCACCAGCATGGTAGCCAAACGAGGTTCCCTCTGGTATGGGCGCATTTAGCCCGGGTATCTTTAGATTGGGATACGAGGGCGGTGGTCCGTAACGTTGTTGGGCAATTAGCCATGGAGGCGGTATTTTGTGCGAATTTGGTCCAACGGGCATGCCTAAAGCAATGCGCAACTCTTCCGACAAATCTCCAGGTTTCTTCTCCTTGAGGCGCGTCTCGAACTCCTTGCCCTCATAATAGAGATCGCCGTGAATGGTCATGCGAGGCTTGGTCTGCCATTTGAAGAAGGCATCGTGCAGTTTCTGATAGTCAATGTCGATTTTGCCCATTTTGGGGCGAACACGTTCCCTCATCTTCGCTTTCAGAGTCTTTGCATCTTCGCGCTCTTGCAGCGATTCACGCATCTCCATGATGCCCGTTTTCTTGATAAAGGCGGGCAGATCAAATGGCGGCTTCTCAATGCCACGTTTGCCCTGCAGATATTTGCGCTTGAAGCACCAATGACGTGGCACTTGCACCGTATTGCGATACGCCTTCAGCTGGACGAGCAATTTGGGATCTCTGGCCGTCACATCGTGCATTTCCACAACGTCTGGTCGCGAGACCAATTGCTTTAACTCTGCCACACTGAGACGTGTTAGTTTCTTCAGTTTGCGCTTAGATAGCTTCTCTTTGTCCTCCTTATTGTCATCGTCATCGTCGCCATCATCGTCATCGTCGTCGTGCATTTTGTTCGAGGATTTCTTAGCTTTTGCTAGTGCTTCGGCATCCAGGGCCGCCTTATCCTTTTCAACGGGCTTTGGCTTATTCTCCAGCTTGAATATCTCAAACACACGATAGAATTGACGATACATGGGGGCCAGATCTGCTATGGTTATTTTCTCCGGCACATACCTTAAATGAGGAATGCATTAGCTTTAAAATAATCTCTACAGCTGGGTGCACTTACTCAATGGTTACATCTTCCTCGTTAGTTTCGGTCTTCTTGCGCTCCTTGACCTTTTCTTTCTCTTCGCGTTCTTTTTTCTTTTTGCTACTGCGAGTCTCTCTCCTAGATTCCTTCTCCTTCGCTGGCTGCTCTTCATCATCACTGCCAGCTGCTTTTGCTTCCTCCTCTGGCTCTTGCTCTCTTGGCTCGGAGCGTCTCGCCAGCTGCTGCTGTCGTTCAAATTCTAATTTTTGCCTCAATTTTTTGTTTTGCTTCTTGCGGCGTTTCTTCTTTTTGTTTTTGTCCGCCTTACTTTGCTTGCCCGATTTATCGTTGCTATTACCATTTAATTGGTTATCGGCTTCGTCATCGCTATCATCGCCTACATCGGCGAAGTCGCCGTCTTGCGAGCCACCGTCTCCAGTGAGGCCCCCTCTTGCATCAACATCCACATCAAATTCAGCCACACGCTGATCCTTTAATGCCAACACATCCTCTAGTGCCTTTGGTAAAACCAAGTCAGCCGCTTTCTTGGCTTCAACAGCCGCTTGGTCGTTTTCGACGTCGCCGGCTCCGCTGCCATTGGCAGCCGCATTGTCGGCCGTTTGTTGCGGCTCAAAACGAATGGACATCAATGGCGCCGGTGGACCCCCCTGTGAGAAATGACTCATTTATTATTGAACCTTTCACTGCAAACATTACACTTACATCGGGTTGAATTTGATCAGCCATTTTTATTTTATTTTAAATAAAATAAACAAAACGTCCAGCGAAAATGCAAATTTTGGTGATGTCCTATTCGCGTTATCGTCTGACTTTTGTGGTGGCACTGCCGATACCCGTCTCACATCACTAGTTAATGTTATCGATAATCTGGTGCTAGCAGCGTGTTTCTGTTTGCTGCGCAAAGTTAAGTGATTACCAGCTGAGTTTCGTTTAAATATAATGACTGTTAGGTATAATAAGTAATTCAATTATAGATTTTCAAAAATAATTTTTGAACTTTTGTTGCTCACAGTTTTAGCAGCTTGCCGGTGAAACTACAGTGAACCAAAACAAACAGGGTGACTTGAGTGCTGAAGATGTTCGAGTTCAATTTTGAAGTAAACGAGTCGGATTCATCGGATACCGAAAGTCCGTTTAAAAAGCCTAAAATTGTCGAAGAGTCAAATGCAGATCCAACAAACGAAAAGATTGACTGGTATCAAGCTGAGCAAATAAAACCAACGAAAGCTCTGTTACAAAGTTTGGATGTCTACGAACTCAATGCAAAAGATCTAACTATTGGTGACATCGAATTGCGACATCTGATTGCGGGCTTTCTACTAGAGGATATTAAACAGCACAATGATATAGACAGCCAGGACATAAGAAAATCTGAGGAAAGTCACTCTGACTTAATAGCAGGCGTTTATGAAGGTTTGTAAAATAACATTATATGAATCGTATATACAATGATCAATTCTATCGCCAGGCGGTGCAAAAATTTGGGAATGTACTGATGATTTATTGATATATCTTTCGAAAAACTTTGAAAAATCGGAATGGACAGACAAGTTAGTTTTGGACCTGGGTTGCGGCTCTGGACTTTTAGGCATATATGCTTTAAAATGTGGTGCAAAAGTAGACTTTCAAGACTATGTAAGTAAAAAGATATATAATTATATTTTAATGCATATTGAAAATCTTTACAGAACAAAGATGTCTTGGAGAAAATAACAATGCCTAATGTGTTGCTCAACTTCGAAGAAACGTTAAACGATGATGAGAAAATGGAGCTGTTAGAAAAGGATAGCAATTTCTATGCAGGCGACTGGTCATATTTCGCTGAACTAACAAATAATTTAGGAAAATATGATATAATACTGACATCGGAAACCATCTACAACATAGAAAACCAACCAAAGCTTTTGGATACGTTTCGCAAACGACTAAAAGCAGATGGAATTGTTTTAGTAGCTGGGAAATCACATTATTTTGGCGTAGGCGGTGGGTTAGACCAATTTATTGACTATGTTAAAAGTGAGAAAGATTTTAAAACTGAATACTTGTGGAAAGCTGACGAAAATTTAAAGCGCGGCATAATTGAATTAAAGTTTCAATAGAAAAAGCAACTATCGCACACGCCGATGATTTTTATTGTCACTGATCACCCTGTGCTTGGGGGGGTGGGCTTTTGTTGTTATCGCTGCAGAAGCTAAGCGTGTAAGTAGAAAGTAGTTGAAGTGCCAATATAACGTAATAATTTGATATGTTTAATTAAAGTATTTAGTTGTTGATTGAAATCACTGCTTCTGGCTGGCCTTAAATTAATCTAAATAAATTATTCTCTCACACACGCTGCGCGTCGGACAACCAAACTTTTTCTTTTGTTTCACACTTGCAAATCGATCCGGCTTGAATGTCGAATTTTTTTGCCGCAGCGGAAGAAGTTGAACGGGGCGAAAAGGAAACACGTAGCCTCTGCTGCTGCGAGTATATTGGACATGATAAGAAGCGATTTCACATACTAGGATGCTGTTGTAATTGCGAAGACTTTGATTTGGTATGCACAAGGTGAGGAAAGGCACAAAAATCCTGGGCAAACGGAAGGAAGCTCGGGCTGGAGCAAGCACAGTCCGTTGGAGCTCCCATTAAACTAGATTACTGAAACGGATTTGTATTCCTTGCAGATTTATCTTTTGCAAACCCATTGAGAGGCGCAATTTAGACAACATGCTGATTGCGTTCCAGGATCGACTGCGTTTGCCGTGGCGAGGCGGCGCCAAGCGCATCTCGCCCGCTGCTTTGGCTCCAGCCTTAATAATCCCGCTCATGATCTGTTTGGCGGCACTCAATGCCAAGACGGCAATTGTGCTCATGCTGACGCTGATTGGCTTCACCTGCTGGGGATTGCAAGTAGCAGAGCGCACGGCCACAAAGACGGGTTTCTTTCGGAGCTGGATTGTGTTTTCGGTCTGCTACATGGTCATCATCTTTGAGTCTGCGGTGCCGTTGCTGGAACTGCTGCCAGAGGAGAATTATCTATTACTCAGCTTGTCTGTGGGAGCACTGTATATGCTCTATCGCGTGCAGAAACTGGCATCGTTGGATCTGGTGACGACGCAATACGGAAACACGCCGCGAGACGAGCTGCCTGGCATCACGGAAGCCTCCAGTGGTGAGGAGCAGGCCGAGCAGCAGGCACACGAAGCAGTTACCCTTATGGCGGACACTGTGCTAGGCATCGAGGACGACGAGGAGGAGAACGAGGATGCGGGACTTATGCAACATTCGCAGCCAAACATCTGTGAGATTTGCCGCAAGGTGACTCCCCGGCGTGCCTATCACTGCGTCATCTGTGGCAGCTGCGTGAAGCGGCGATCCCATCACAGCTTTTGGCTCAACTGTTGCATTGGCGAACGCAACTATCGCTGCTATCTGGTGGCCTTGGCTCTGTCCGAATGCGCTCTGCTGCTGGGCGCCAATTTGACACTGACTGCTGTTTGTCATCCATTCCTAGTCGTGCGTCTGCTGGGCATTCCTCTGCTGCTGCCCGACGACTGCAGCGAGGTCTTTGAGGACTTTGAGTGAGTTGTAGTTGTGAGTTGTAATTTAGATAAATAACTTAATATTTTACTTCCTAATTAGGTTGGGCATCTCGTTCGTTGTGGCCGCCTATGCCTTGCTGATCTCTGGCTTCATTACATTTGTTCTACTCCGTCAATTGTTTCTGTGGTGGCGCGGCACCACTTTGCATGAATACAAACGAATTTCAACTCCCAATGGGAGTCGGAATCGTGTCTGGAGCAATTGGCGCGCAATTTTAAAGTAATGAAAGATCAACTAAAAAATACCAAATACTAAGCCAATGCAAGATTTATACTAAGCTACAAAGATTTCCACGTATTAGCTGCTGCTGTTTGAGCCGATTAGTCATTAAGCTATATATCTATATATACGTATATTTATATGCTTATTTATATATTTAGGCCCAAATTCGAGCGCGCAATTTAAGCTTATGTAGAAATACGTTTAAGCATTTAGTATTACAAATATATGAGGGCCTTTAGTCGTGATTAAACAATTAATCGAAATATGATAAGTTGAATGAAACTATCCCAATATATGATCAACAATTTACGTGTATTAATAGATTTTAGAGCTGTGCAATGTCCTTAAAATATTGTGTACTCAAAATGTAATTAATTTTAGTGATTAGATTAATTGTAACGATCACACAATTATTGAATGCTTTAAATATTAATATTTTGTATTTTAAGTTCGAGAAAAACTCTTATTGAATTAATTGGTTTGGCAATTTTGCTCATATTGTCGCTGCTATTAGATAAAGCAATTTATTGAATACAAATAAAAGTAATATTCATAAATACTTTAATATATAAAATACATGTTTTTCTAATTATTGCAAGGTCTACTTTTTGGGTCAGTACTGTTCATTTATTTTAAGTAGATCTAATTACTAGTAGATATACTTTTTCTGCCACCACTGTGCACATGCAACCCTGTTTTGAAATTAAAAACGGTTTTTTTACAATTTCGTTGAATAAAACTAAAAACAAGTAGATTTACAATACAAACAAATATTAGAGCTACCATAAACTATCGTCCCTTGGCTTGTAATCGGGCAGCAGCTCCCAAATCTTCATGCGCCAACGCTGACGTCGCTCCTCCGTCTCCTTTTCCAAACGCAAAATCTGCGGCAAACGCCGCCAACAATCCAGAACTTTCCACTTGAGATGCCTAAAGGAGGATGACTATAAATAAGGAGATGCTGTCGTATCCACGGATCACTTACCATTCATGATGTGAGATGGCCTGCTGCATTTTCGTGTCCTCAATCATGCGACAGCCAATGGTGTAGCTCTGCCAGCGCCCAAACCAATGCTCCGTGCAATGGAGAGCATGCCAATCGATGGCCACCAGCATCTTGTTGCGCTGCTCCACGGCATAGAGACGCCACTGTTCCAGAGCTCTGCGCTTTAGCGCCCTCTCGTAACATAGCTCCGCTCGAATGTTCTTCTGCTGGACGCTGAACTTGGCGAATTTGCGCCATTCCACAAAGAACCTGCGCTTGTAGAGGCGACGGCAGAACTCCTCGCTCTTGACCAGATTATCGCGCTTGCGTTGAATTAGACGCTTGAAGCAGTCCATGCCTAGGCGCAGGAACAAACGACGACTAAACTCAAGCGCCTTGCGTTGATTCTCCAAGAAGCGTTGGCGCTCGCGCTCCTTTAGCACCTTCGCCATTTTCTCCTGGCGGCGTTTCTCCTTCAGCACCTCCATGCGCAGGCGCTTGGCCTCCTCGTCCTCCTGGCGCTGTTCAGTTAGCAGGTGAGTATATATATTTATATATATGTATATTATGCCTGCCCGACTTACCTTTGCCTCCTCTAAAGCCAGCTTGGCGGCTTCTCGCTCTGCATCCGCCTGGGCCCTGCGCTGACGCGCTTGCTCATGCCGCACGCTGCGCTCCAGCGCTCGATCCTGCATGTGTTGCAGAAATCGTGGCTGCAGCAACGCCCTGCCCTGCAGCCGCTCGAACTCCTCGTCCTCAGCATCGCGCAGGCTGCCAATCAACTGAAGGCATCTGGCTTTCGCCTTGGCCTTGGGATCACCGCAGCGTATGACAGTCTTCAGCTCCTGCTTGAGATCCTCGCGCGCCTCCCTAGCCTCCTCGCTCAGCTTGTTGAGCTTTAGCTGCATTATGAGACGCTCCTGCCGCTCCAGCTTAACGCGCTGCAAGTCAATGATGTCCTGCTGCACCTTGAGTCTGTTAAAAGAAATGATTAGTTAAGGGAGGAGACTAATCCTTGAGCAATTTATATATCCTACTTGGTCTTGAACTGCTTGGCCATCTGGACCGCCTCCTCGCGCTGCTCCATCGATCGTTGAGCCCGCTTCTCCGCATCGTTGGGTGTCGTGGGACGTTTGCTGTTGCGCTGTCGCCGCTTCTCCTGCCGCAGCTTGTCCAGAAATGCATTGATCTTCGCTGCGCGATTCACGTGAGTCCGGCCAGGCTCTCGCTCAATCTTCTCCATGGTGGTATAGTGTATCCATTTGAGAAAGTATTTGCGTAGGCAGCTGAGCTCCATTTCGCTGCGCGGATTGAAGAGCTCCTCGATAATCCTCTCCTTCTCCGCAGGTGCTGCATCAGAGCTGCAGTCCTGCGGCTGCTTCTGCTCCGGCTGTTCCGCCTGCTGCTTGGGCTGAACCACAACTTTGGGTACTTCGATGCGACGGATGAGCAGCGGCTGCAGCTGCTCCACGGATGAGGTCGTGGGCGATGGCGTGGACTCTGGCGTCGGCAGATGGAATTTAACGAATTTTATAGTTGTCTCCACGGTTGTTTCTACCACTTGCACTTCTCCATTGTCCAACTGCTGCTGTTGCTGCTCCTGCTCCTGCTCCGCCTCCAGCTGCAGCTCGTATAAAGCCTCCTCGGCCAGGTCAGAGATGACGGAGTCGATGCCCTCGCTGGTATTGGAGCAAGTGGATGCTTCCCGTTGCAGCAACTGCTCCCTCGGCTGCTGCTGATGCTCCACTGTCTGCTGCTGCTGCTCCCGCTGTTCCTCCTCCGTTTTCACCTCCTTGAGATGCTGCCTCTGCCGCTCCGCTGCCGCACGCATTGGCCGGAACATTTCCTCCGTGGTCAACAGGGGACTCGGCGTGCGGCATCTTTTCTGGAGCTGATTCCTGCTCTCGTCCAACTCCACCTGCTTGACGAACTTGCGATACTCCAGCATGTCTACCTCCTCGCGCAGCTCCACTTGCGCCTCACTCGACTTGACCTGCAGCCAATTCAGATCTGTATCCGCCTCTGCCTCCGGCTCCGGCTGTGCCTCTAGCTGCTGCAGCAACGTTGTCGTCGCCAGCTGCTTGCGCATGGAACACAGCTGCGCAGCCTGGCTCAGCGCATCCACTGGAGTCTTGTAGAAGTTGTCAATGTGCTGAGCCGCCTGGGTCAAGCTCTGCATCAGTGGCCCATGGTTGAGCTTGAAGTCCGGCTTGGTGGGCCACACGTGGACCTTACGCTCCTGCATGCGCGGATGCTGCCTGGCCAGCTGCTGGCGGAACTTCTGCAGCTGGTTGTTCATGTAGCGCTGCTCCACCTCCAAGTTGTGAGCCTTGGTGGTGTCCAGATTGCTGCCAAAAGCCACTGTGGCTAGCGGCAGCTGGCGCGGAATCTTGGAGAACTGCATCGGGCATTACAAACTAATCATTTATCAATCAGCATCTCCTCCTTCTGGAACTCACCATCTCATGTCGCATGTCCATGATAACACTCGGATTCAGCTGCTTTTGCGGCTGGCCATCGATGAGCAGCTGCGCCTGCCTGCGATCCACGTAGTCCACCTCGATGAAGCGACGCACTGCCTCCGATTTGAGTCCCAACGCATTCGCATTCAGCTGACGCTTGCGTATGCGATCCCAGCGCGTGGGTTTGTTCAATTTTTCGCGACGTTTTTGAAGTGACATTTAGAATATATTTTTGTAATCTTTATGCTTTAATGAAATTTTCTTTCTTCCAGCTCAAATGAAAACTAAGAATTGCTTGTAAACAAATTTTGGGAGACGTTGTCCAGGCAACTGAAAATCGCCGGCTGAGTGAATGGGAAATAGCATGGAATATCGTAGGTTGCTATGGAGCAAAGATTTCTGTAAATGGAAAAACAAGCAAGATGGAAATGTTCGACGAGCAGATACCCTAAGTGAGGGTTTTTCAGATAATATAATGATAATATCCCGAAATATTTAAAATTTTTTTTGCACATTTAACAAGTATTCAAATCTGATAAATCTAAAATTTCAATAATGCATAAAGTTAAGCTAAATACATATATATATAGATATAAAGACAATCAAAATTATTTAAGCTCTATCTATTAATGTAAGACTACATATATTGATAAGCTACTAGAATCTATTTATAACAGTTGTCCGCACAATGTTAACTATGGAGATGTGTAGAAGATCAGTTAGAGGATAAGACGCAAATCAATTCAGCTCAACAGGTGAATTCGTACATATCTATCTACATACATATCAGTATAAGAACTGTTGTTCTTTTACATCTGTTCTGTTCTGTTATTGTAGGTGACTTACGTATGCACTAAAACCATATATCCTGTTTTTCAACTATTGTAAAAGGGTATACAAAATGAAGATTCTATTAAGATAAGCAAACAGTTGGCTTTATTTATGAATGTATTAATATGTATATTAAATAAGCATTGTGCATTAGAGTCGAGAGCACATATAATAAGTGCTTATGCTCCATATTTATTTAAGCCTTTAACTTCTTATATTATGCGTGTATATATTTGTTTTGTAATATATAATAGAAAAAGTTTAGTCTGTATTTGAAAACTTGTTTCACAGAAAGAGCTGTTTATAAAATTAAATTTAATCAGCTAGAAGTGTTCTATTAGATCTGATCTCAAATCGAAGTAGTATATAGACATTATACCTATGTAATTGAAACCTTCATTCGAGTTAGGAGTTTCTGAGCATATAGTTTGCAAATATTTGTAAAAGTTGCTTAAAATGCGTTTTATAGAAGTCAAAAATACTTGTTAGGAGATTTTATAACTTTTTAAGATATTTTCAATCCTTAAAAGTAATAAAATCAACTTGATTAGAATATTAACGTCATATCGCCTACAAATCAAACTAACCGCTTTATATATAACTCTATACCCAATATTTGTGCCGTATTCCTCAATAACTCGCAATGCCTTCAAGCATTATCTTATCTTGTTGACGTTTAAAATATATATTAATAAGAGATAAATATATTGTTCCATAGCTTTTGCATTGTGAAGCGCAACTTGTGCCCGATTTAATTATAAAACGTTTTTGCAATAAATGCGATAAATATATAATAAGTAATAACACAATTTTGAAAGCTTAGTTTATGCTGAGTGAATCGCCTGGCTTGAGGATTGAGGTTTGGGATTGGGATTGATCTTTCCATTAGGCAGCTGCTGGATCATCTTCTGGTTGTCATTCGATATAAAAGTTAGACTCTCGCCTAGGCAGCTGCTGGATCCTTCTTGGTTTTCTCCTTCTTGGACTTCTGTTTGTCCGCGGCAGCCTGTTCCAAGTCAATTGGCGCTGACTTCACAAATGGAATCTCATCCTGGAATTTGGACGGCATGTATTTCTTCAAAGGCTCCGGCACCTTGATGCCCGTCTCCGTCTGATGGGTCTCCAGGATGGCGCAAATCACACGCGTTGCAGCGCACATCGTGGCATTCAGCATGTGCACGTAGTCAACGGCTGCATTCATCTTCTTGGTCTGGCCATAGCGCACCAGGAGACGGCGCGCCTGGTAGTCCAGGCAGTTGGAGCAGGAGACCAGCTCTCTGTAGGCGCCGCTGCCACCGAACCAGGCCTCCAAGTCAAGCTTCTTGGAGGCGGCGTGATTCAGTGCACCCGACACAATGTTGACAATGCGATATGGGATGCCCAGGGATTGGCAGAACTGCTCCGCATTGCCAATCATCTCGTCCATCATCTCCCACGATTTGTTGTCGTGCGGCGAGGTCAGCACAAACTGTTCCACCTTCTCGAACTGATGCACGCGGAAGATGCCGCGAGTGTCGCGTCCATGGGAGCCCACTTCCTGGCGGAAGCACGTGGATAGACCAGCGTATTTGATGGGCAGCGATGCCTCTGGCAGCCACTCATCGCGATGATACGCGGCTATGGGCTGCTCCGAGGTGGCTATCAGGTATTTCTCGTCTGTGCCGCTCTCTTCGGCGCGTTCGCTGCCCTTGCCCACCACCTTGTAGAGCTCCTCGTCGAACTGCGAGAGCTGCGCGACCTCCTGCATCACCTCCTTGCGCATGAAGAAGGGCGTGTACAAAGGCACGTAATCCTTCTGGTAGAGCGAGTGCAGGGCATGTTGTATGACGGCTTGCTCCAGGAAGACAGCGGCGCCAGTTAGGAAGTAGCCGCGGCCGCCCGACACAACGGCGCCCTTCTCCGCGTTCATGCCATCGATCATCACAATCAGATCTACGTGCGAGTATTTGCCGCGCTTCGTACAGTCGCCAAAGGTGCGCTCCACTCGGTTCTCGTCCTCGTCGTTGGAGACGGGCACCGATTCGTGCAGATGGTTGCCTACCTCACGCAGCGAAGTATTCCTGGTCTGCTCGGCCAGCTCCAGCGCCTTTTGGTTCTCGGTCATCGCATCGTCGATGAGCAGGCGTAATTGCTTAATTTGATTCACTGTCAAAGCTTGCAGTGTTTCGGCTGTGATTTGCGTCAGATCGGAGCGCACTGAGGCAGGCACCTCCTCGCCTTCGGCGCCCAGGGGCTCCTTCTTCTTCATCTTCTCGCCAATCACCTTGCTGCAGACGTTCTTCACCTTGTTGAGGTTGTCGGCGCGATGCCGACGCTGACGCCATTCGGTGTCCTTTTCGATGACGGCCTCGACGAGGCCGACGTCTTTGAAGCGCTTCTTTTGATTGTCGCGCACCGCATCGGGATTGCCGCCCTTGTCGCTGCGAAACAGATCCAAATCCAAAACCATTTTTAACGCTTTTCAATTTAAACAATTTTCACTGTAGATTTCGTCAGCGTTTCGTTTCGTTTACCAAAACGTGGCGGCTATAGAGATGAGCGAATGTGCGGGTAACTGTTACTTTTAATCGACAGCTGTTATAACCAGGGCTGGCACAGTTGGTGCATTGGTTTTTTGTTTTTTATTGAACCTGGTTCTTTGTGTCAAGGAACAGCCCTGGCTTAAAGTTGCTTGTTTTTAATATTATTGAATACAAAACTTAATATTTTCTAATTTTAAGAGTTTTTAGAACCTTAAAAATTATTATGGTAACTGTATCACTAAATTGCTGCGATGGCTTCAAGCGCTGTTTAATAGCCGGTGTTGATAGTTCTTGACACTCCAGCCCTGGTTTGACATTTATTTAAAAATTCTCTTATTGGACAACAAATACAATATACTTTTTTATATATTTCCACTCGACATGGATATAATCGAGCGCGAATTGTGCGATATTCGCACTAAGTGCGAACAACAAATCGCAGATAGCAAAATAATAAGCTGCAGCCGGACGCTGGTGCGAGTCGACCTGCTGCCTCACAGACCAAATCGCACGTTGACCATTTGTTTACGTTTTCCCGATGTGGATTATCCCAAAACGTCGGCCATTTTGGTGGAGCTGAAGAGTCGAGCTTACTCGGAGAAACTACATGCGGAACTGACGCGACTCATAGATGCTTATGCCAGGGAGCACCTGGGTGGACCGCAGGCTTTGCTTGTCTTGGCCTTCGCTCAGCAGTATTTGTTGGATAATCCCCTCTGCGTCTGCCTGGACGAGATTAAGCAGCTGCGAATGGACCTAAAGAGCGACGAGCAAGCACAGAGTACGGGCAGTCAGCTAAAGCTAAAGCAGCGCACAAGCTGTGTGGAATTGATAGCTCGGGGCGGAAATTATGTTTACCGCGTTACAGCCGCTGTGCCCGACTCGTATCCCAATCAGGCGGTGGAGCTGCGTGGCCAACAATCAAATCTACCAAATGTATTGATTCGCTACCTCAATGGGCAGTCGCGGGAGATAGCGCGCCAGTGCGTGGAGCCACCGCTGCGCCTCAGCAAGGATCAGTTGGCCAACTTTCAGCCCGTTCGCAGTCTCTATCGCACGCTTAAGTTCTGCCTGGAAGCTACGCGGGATTTCCATCGAGAACTGTGTCCTATTTGTGATAAGACCGTGCTGCAGCTGGAGCCAGAGAACCTGGTGCTGGACGAGCACGCGGATGGTTTCGTGGAACGCGTCTATTGTGGCCATCTCTTCCACCAAGGTTGCCTTAAGCATTATTTGGCCGAGCCGCCGTTTCCGAAAGGCGGAAAGCTTTGCCCCGCCAAGCGGCGACATCCGCGCTCCGACGCGCAGACATACATGAGCAGAGGAGCAACTGCAGCAGCCACGTCCACTAGTCGAAAGCAACTCGTAGAGCCTGGAGTATGTGGCATTAAACTAGCTCACGATCGCTGGGTTGTGAACGTGAAGACAGCGGAGGCTCGCTGGGCACAAAAGCAGGCGAGACAGCGGGAGCTGGAAGAAGTTGTCGATTTTCTACAGTAGCTTAGACTACGCATGATTGGATGGTAGGTAAACAAAGGTTCTTTGTACATATAATTCATGTATATTATTCGAATACGCTTAATTGGCTAAAGATGCTGTGAAATAAATAAAGAAAAAATGATCATGAATAGGAGTAAAAATAAAATAAATAAACGCCGCTTGCTGGATGGAAGATGAAAGTGTTAAACCAACAAGTAGCTTGAGTGACTATCGATTGCGATAGCTATCGATTACTAATTACGCGACTAGCTTTGTCTACACTTTGCCCACTTTTCTTACTGGAAGCCTCAGAAACCGGTGATAATCTCATCATCCTCATGTCGCTTGATGGGGTCGCCTTTGAGCAACGCAGAAATCAAGCTGAAGGAGAGGCAGATAGTTATAGCACACGTAGTAGACAATGTCATAAACAAACCAGTAAAGCCCCACAAAGAACATGACAAAATAGTAGCCCAGATAAATCATGCAATTCCTTAAATGCACCTTGAGCAGTCCTCGACTGTGGATGTCAACGGGGTCGTAAACGCCCAGGCTATCGCGACGCTGGTGCTGCAGCTCATAGAACAGCCACAAGGCCATGGGCAGGTTCAACAGAAACATGATCCAGTGCCTAGAGGAATCAAATCTGTTATTTCTATTTCAAAAGAGAAAACATCTTCTCGACCAACCCGCAGATGAGGAGCATCACACAGAGCAGCGCCTGGCAGCCAAATTTAGGTATGACCCAGAAGTTGAGACGACGACAGCATTCCTGTGCGTTCAGATAGTCACACTCTAAATCCGCTAGCGTTAGCACCTGCACAAATTGAAATATTTAAATTATTACTTTTTTTTCATCTCGTTTTCACACCTGCCACTTACATAGTAAATTAATAGCAGGAGTATCCCGCCATACACAAGCAATGTGATGCAGAACACAGCTGTTTCGGGCAGAAACATAATTGCACTATTTATTCACTTTTCACTTAATACTAACGGTTTTCAATTTACTTAAAATAAAATTTTTGCAGCATTTTCACTGTTGTTATTAATTAGTGGTGATAAACAGTGCTGGAAAACACAGTAATCTCATATACTACATTCCTAACCGGCTGGCAACGCTAACACTGCCGAAAACAGCTGTCGTAAACAAACGAAACTAGTTTGTAATTTATTAAATGGGCGGAAAAAGCTATTATTGTGATTACTGTTGTTGCTTTATGAAAAATGATCTAAATGTGCGTAAACTGCACAATGCAGGCCTTTCACACACGGTTGCCAAAGCAACCTATATGCGGCGCTTTGAAGGTACTCCGATAAGCACAAACAAAAATAAATTATTTATTAAACTTGAATTTTTTCAGATCCAAAAAAAATTTTAGCTGTAGAGCGCACAAAAAAGCCATGCACACGTTTCTTCGCCGGCTACTGTAGGTTTCAGTTGTTTTGCAATTTCCGGCATTATAGCGATAAGCAAATGAAACAACTTGAGAAATTAGGTGAATAACAAAATTCCAAGAAAATGTTCTATTATTAACTTATTTACCAACTTTTTATAGTGCGTCAACAGAAAAAGAAGCGTTCCAAGAAGAAAAGGAATCCCCAGCTAACAAGAAAATGTAATTTGCCGCTCTTAATGCAACCGCTTGACCTGAATAAGCTAAAGCAAACAAATTGGAATTTAAATTGGGGCTAAGATAAACGAAATGAATACAACAACAACAACAACAACACAGAGGTGTTCTATTATTGTAAACAGGGTTGGAAAGTATGTTAATTCTACATCAGGTTCATTGAGCATATGACAATAATTTAGGGGAAAAAACAAATTTTAGTTTTATTATCTACAACTTATATTTAGATATGTCCTCATCATGATTTTCCATTTAGAATGCCAATCACTTTGTCCATGACGCGCGATATTTTTAGATTAACGCGCAGCACTCGAGCAAATTCGTAATGAAACGATTTGGGGCTGTGTCCGCTCAGGTTCTCCTCATCGGGATTGGTTAGATGTGCGAGTAGAAAGTAACAGAAATGCTCCAGTTCTCCCTCGATGGCATAGAAGAGACTTACGTTGCCCGCACGAGCCTCCGAGGCATTGAGTATCTCATGCTTCAACTGTCGCCTGAGCAATTTATCCTTATTATTATCCAATCGATCGCAGGCGTGCTCATAGAACTTGGCAAATTGTTTCTCATCCTTGGCATCCGTTCCTTTACTATCTCCCACCGTCTCTTCCTTCTCATTGGAGGTGCGTCTGTAGACAGATTCGCCCAGCTGCCTTTGATCGATGGTGTCGCAGATTATCTCGGCCATTTTATAGCGATTATGACGCACGGCGATATGGAGCGCTGTGTAGCCATCATCGTTCGTCTTCAACAGCAGATTAAGATCGATGCGCAGCATTAGTTGACGCAGTGACTCCAGCTGTACGTTGTTGATTATGGCAATGTGCAGCGCCGTATTGGAGTCCTCGTAGATGTGATTGGGTAACACGCCCGCCGTCAATATGACTTTCACGATTTCCGCATCGCAATCGTTCGTCAGAGCCAGCTGCAAACAATCCTCGCCATCCACGGTCATCAGTTCATTGAAGTCGGCGTTGCCCTTCAGCTTGGACCAGACGTAAGCCTGGCGCTGAACGCCGTGAATGTCGCCCACCAAAATTGCATCGTGAATGGGTCTGAAAGGGAAGTGATAGTATTAGGATATATATAGATATAAAGAGAATTCAAATCTTACAGCAAGCCCTCGTCGGAGAGTATATCCGCTTTACGGTATTCGTTTTCCATGGTCCTATAGATCGTGTGTTGAATATCATTGTTAATATAGTCGTCCAAGCCATTGGCGAACTCCAGTACGTCAAGATCATGCAGATTGAAGGACAAATTCGACATGGAAGAGTCGCGACGTTGCATGGGACTCTTGACTGGACTAACCGGCTGGACGGGCAACTAAAATAAATACATAAAATTATATTAGAAAGAGTTTTTAAATTTTCATAAATTCAGCTTACGACTGGCTCCACTTTCTTCTTTTTGGGCACCGGCAGAGGTGTCAATTGCTTCTCCTCGCGCTCTTGCAGCGCCATTTGTGCCGCCGATCTTTTGACCACCTGTGGTACGCACGTGTTGCGCTTGCGTCCACGCTTTCGTGGCACCGTTGCGGGCGACGTTGGGTCTGTTTTGGGGGAGCTGGATTCATTTTTAACTGGTTTCACGGGCTGTACTTCCTTCACGCACTCATATAATTTCGGTTTAGCACTACTAGTCTCTTTAGTCTCTGGTATTTCAGTTTGTGTTGACGCATTCACTTTCGGGCTAATTGCTTTTTTTTGTTGCTCATTTATGGAGCATTGTTTACACTGATTGGGGGGGTTTAAGATAGAGGACTTATCACTGCGGCCGTTGATAGCGTCGATTACGCGCTGCTGCAGCGCCTTGTCCGGCAGACGCATTAGCAGCTTAAAGATCTCCTCGTAGATCGACTGAAAGGACTTCCGTTGCATATAGGTATCGGTTATAACATCCGTTTGCATTTGCCTTACACGCACATTCGTTAAATTCATTGCTGCTGTGGCAGGGTTTTGCGGTTTCTTTATAATATCGGTTGTTGTTGCACATTTGTGCTGGGATTTCGTTAATAACACTTTCTTCATAGCTGACACTTGATTGTATGCTGCCGTGCAGTCTAGCTCGGGGGATGTCTTCGATTCCTTTCGATGAAAATATAAAAAGTTGGTTTTTCCCCAGCACGCTTGCACCAAATAATCCCGATCAAGTGTTTAACAGTGTTGATAGGGATATATCGTTTCGCTTTTGGTGCGTTTTCAACACTGGTCACATTATAATTTGTGAAGCCTATCGATGGCATTGTGTAGTTGCATTTGATTAAATAAAAATAATAGCAACACAATTTGCATATTATTCTCAAAGATATTGCACTCCGTTCAAAATATTATAAAAACAATTGAAATGTGGGCGGCAAACAGCTGCATGCTTCTTCTTCGCCACTCAAGAGCCAGTGACATTTGCTCCAGTTCTAATTCCGAATCGATAACAAAAAGTAGGCGTTTCGTTGTGAATGACAACAGCAGGCTGAGATTTTTTCCATAATTTTGTATTGTGCGTGTGCCCTATTGTAAAGTAACGCTTCATAATTAGCTTAATTTTTTTTTTTTTGAGAAACGCTAAATGAGTGAGTTACGTGGTATTTGTTGGTAGCTAGAGCTGTGTCCACGCAGCCCACGTTTATTTCGATTTAAAAACAACTCTAGCCTCAGGTAGGCGTAATATGGACTCGCATTCGCGCTATGGACGCAGCTTTTCAGGAGGCAACAGCGCTGGAAGCGGCGGCGGGGGCGGAGGCGGTGCTAACAATAGCAGCAACAATCAATACAGGCGCTACAGTCGCTCCCGTTCGCGATCCCGGTAAGCAATTGCCTTCCATCTGCACGGCGTTAAAAATAGATTTTATTTTGCTAATTTATTGTTGTTGTTGCTGCAGTGATCGCAACAGGGAGCAGCCGGGCTACAGACGCCGCAATTCGCGATCGCGCAGTCGTGAGCGTTCGATGCAGCACTATCGGAACACGGGCAGCGCCGACAAGGATCTGTATCGCGACTTAATCAACGAGGACTACACCGAGGAGCGCGGCGGCAGCACCAACAGCTACAACAACAGCAACAACAACTATAACAATGCGCGCAACAATTATCACAATCGTCGCGAGGTCGACAACTTCGACAGCGAGCGTGAACGCGACCGGGAGCGGGATCGGGATCGGGATCGAGACAGGGATCGCGAGCGTGAACGAGATCGCGATCAGCGCTGGAAAAACTACGATCGAGAGCCACGTGAGCGCAACGCAGACTACGAGCGGGGCGTGGAGCGCAGGTAAACTAACTGAAAGCTAAGCCTGATGCACTGCAAGAGATCCAACAGTTGCCTTTTCTCTCTTTCACTTAGTCGCGATTATCGTTCGCATAACAATGGCAGCAACAATGGCAACAGCAGTGTGGTTCCAGCTGGCAATCGTGATCGGGACAGACGCTATGCCTCCGACGAGGATAGCTACGACAGTGATGAGAGCGACGATAGCCAATATAGGCGCAATCACATCCGCACCAGCAACGAGGCACTACATCAAATAATTATATTTGATTTGAAGAAGCACATCACCGAGGCGGACGTAAGTAGTGGAGCAGGGGCTCAGGATGAAGGTGGAATCTATTGTGTGATAGAAGGAGTAGAGTCTTATTTATAGTTTGAGCAGTTGTCCGTCATTTGCTGAACCAGTATCCGCCGGATAGCTTTAATACATTTAGCAGACTAGGCATTTTGTATATGGTATTTATATTTGTATGATGTATCCCATTAGAACTAAGCCTTTCTAGTCATATCCGTCTATCCGTTAATTTCCCGACTTATAGAATATATAACATATATATATCCTATTTATAATACCCATGATCCTTAAAAATTTTCCGTTTTCTCTCACAGATTATGAGCGCTTTGATACACGTGAACATGGAGCCCTCTTCCATACGGCTGATACGCAAGCGACCTACAGGTGGGTTACAATAACACAGCAATTACCTTAAGTAGCTTTATACTATATAGTAAGATATATAAATATCTATATACACGATGCGTAAGTAATATATAGACTGTGTTAACTCGGCAGAAGTTCACATCCAGCAACTAAATTGAATAAAAATCATACTTGGCCTTAACAGACAACAAAAATATATCCTCCAAAAAAAAAAAAAAAAAAAACAAAAAACCAAAAAATGTTACAACAAATATTAAAAAACAAAGAACATATTTTGACAAAAACCATTTTGTATCTGCTTCTATCTAAAATTTAGGTGCATCACGCGGTTTCGCATTTGTCGAGTTTAATACCGTTGAGGAAGCAAAACGTTGGATGGATATAACCCAGGTATCACAACAACAAGAAACCATCTAAGCAAAATAAAAACAATATATGTATAAAATTAGAGATCTGAAAAAAAAAAAAAAACAAATTGAAAGCTCGACAATAATTGTGAAATATGTGCCTTAAGTTCAGTTCAACAAAAGCCAACAACGAGAACAACCAAAGCGGAACCAATATACTCGTTTTGCCTCTGGGAACAGAGTATCAAATGGCCAAATACCATTTCGTATTGTATTATATACAGTAACATATGTGATCCACTTACCCTAGAACAGATTTTTCTTTTGGTTTATCTCCTTTTATGATTTTCATTTATTTCTTGTCCAAGAGAAAGTTAGAGAATTTCTTCCTGCTGGGCGGCAACTGAACTTAACGTAAACATTTCAATTTATTGCGTTTACTCTGGACAACAGAATCAACAACAACAGAATCATCATCTACAACAACAACAACAACCGCAGCTACTGCAATGCAACAACAACAAACAGCAACAGCGCGTTTAAAGACACAGAAGCAACCTGGTGACTGTGTACTCTGTGTGCCCCCTTCCAAAGATCTAGAAACTAATCGTCCTCCTTTTCTCTCTTTTCTCTTCCTGTCTCATCCAGGGCACACTGGAGCTGGGCGATCAGCGGGTTTCGCTGCAATACAGTCACAAGCGGATCACGGATTGGCATTGCATTAAGGTTAGAAATGGAGGATTCTCAAACATGAAAATGGATCCACAAATCAATTCTCTTTCTCTCCTTCAGTGTGGCGTCTTCAATTTCAAGCGTCGCTTCTCCTGTTTCCGCTGCATGGCATCGCGCGCGGAAAGCGAAAGCATTTTCTCTGGCGGCGGCGAAGGCATCGACGAAGTCAGCCCAATTTTAACCAAAAGTATGGAAAGAAAATGAAATTATAATCTATATATATATCTGAATTCTAATTTAATAATGTTGTTCCGCCCACAGAGATCATGCTGCGCAATTTGGATGCGCTGACAAACGAGGAGAGCGTGCTCACTGCCCTGCAGAAGGTGCTGCCGAAACTGGCCAAAACAATCAGCAAGGTGCTCATCAGCCGGGACACGTTGACCCAGACTTCGCGTGGCATTTGTTATTTACACTTCGAGACTCTGATCGACTCGATGGAGGTGCACAATGCGCTGTCCGCGCTGGAGACGCCACTGAGGATCGATGATCGTGATGGTGCGTGTTCAATTCCAATCAATTCGAATCTCAAACTGAAATCTTATCCCAATCTCATTTGTAGTCTGCATTAGCTACTGCATGGATGCAGAGAATCGTCAGCCAAAGGATGTGCAAGGCGGTGGCAGCAGCAGCAGCAGCGCCGGCGCACTACAGGGCGCTGCCTTAGACGCAGTGCCTCCCGCCGATGCGGGCGGCGTCTATACCTTGGCCGATGTGCCACGCCTTGCCGAGTACAGTGCCTCGCTGTATGCCTCCACGCCGGCGGAACATTCGCACTATGTGCAGTATTATACGGATTACTACATGGCCGAGATTAAGAAGGGCGGCGGACAGCTCGGCGCTGGAGACAACCAGCTGACGGAGGCTAACTCGGGCGCTGCCGTTGCCCTCTCCGCCATACAGCGCAAGCAGAAGAAGATGAGCAGTATTGAGACGACGGCCACAGCGGCGGCTACGGCAGCCGCCCAGGCAGCTGCTGCCGTCAAGGCGACCTTTGCGGCGCAGAATGTGATTGCGCCGAGGGGAAACGATGGCAAAACGTATCGTGAGTGGATCAATTTTAATATATATACTATATATACAGCAGTTATCCACAACTATATATTTCTCTTTTTCATCTCCAGCCACGCCCGATGTCTCGCGCTATCAGTACGATGAGACGTCCGGCTATTACTACGATCCCAGCACGGGATTGTATTACGATGCCCATTCGCAGTACTATTACAACAATGAGACGGGCGCCTATTTGTATTGGGATCAGAGGCGCAGCACGTATATACTGGCTACGCCTGCTTCTACGCAGGCAGCGCTGCAGGAGTCGCTGACGCAGGAAGCCGCACAGGCCGACAAAGACGAGGAGTCGACCAAGAAGGATAAGAGCAAAGACAAAGACAACAATAAGCATGACAAGGTCAAGGTGGCCAAGAAGATCGTCAAGGACATGGAAAAGTGGGCCAAGCAATTGAATCAGAAAAAAGACTACACGGTGGTGGCCACACCTCAACCCATACTGCCCGGACGCGGCGATCCCGGCGAGGGGCCGAGCACGTCGCGCGCTGCAGCGGGCGCCTATGCCGACGTGGGCTTCTCCATATTGGAGAAGAAGGAGCGCGGCAAGCTGAGCGACTATGTGCCAGCTGCTCCGCCAATGAACAAGCTGGTGAATGCCTATGGCGGTGGCTCCGATTCGGATGAGGACAATGGAGGTGGAGCAGCAGCAGCACAGGCTGCCGGCCCGGTTGATGAAATGGACTATGTTGACTTCCAGAAGCTCACCTGTCTGCTCTGCAAGCGTGCCTTCCAGTCTCACGACATACTGCAGAAGCATTTGAAAATGTCCAATTTGCATAAGGAGAATTTGGCCAAGGTGAATGCGGGCAGCGCTGTCGGCGGCGGCAGCGAGGATGCAGCGAACGCGGGCCTATCGTAAGTGCAAATATTGTTATCGTTTATCGCATATCGTGCTCACGTTTTCTTCTTCCATATCGAACAGCTATCGTGATCGCGCCAAGGAGCGACGTTTGAAATACGGCGAGGGTGATCCTCCGCCACCGAATCGCAGTCGCGAGCGATTCGAGCACGAGATCAAGAATTTGCAGACACGTCAAAAGGACACTGGAGCAGCACCTGCCATGCCCATTAGCTCAAACAATGTGGGAAATCGCTTGCTCCAGAAAATGGGCTGGTCGGAGGGTCAAGGACTGGGCCGTAAGAATCAGGGACGCACGCAGATCATAGAGGTAATGTACAATCCCAACTGTCATCGATTTTTATAATATTTGAATTATTTATTTTCCTTCATCAGGCTGAGGCGCGTTCGAATAATGTCGGTCTTGGCAACAAGAGCAGCACATTGGCACCTGGCGATGATTACAAAACGTATATTAAGAAAATGATGAAGTCTCGCTATGAGAATGCTTGAACTCAATTGTTTGTTTAAATTGTATATTAATCATATTTAATACCTTAAGTTCGAATTTTCTATATTTGAATTTGCAGCATACAAATTGTTTACCTCAAATTTTTCACAAATTTAAATGATGTCATCTAGCAGTCACATAACTTAGCTGAAATAATTGTAGTTTAATAATTGTATATAATAAATATATATGTGAAATTATAAATAAATTGAAGATTATTTAAAATTGTTTATGTATCGATAAGTAATGATTTATTTTCGATTAATATGATAGCGCGAGTATTTTGTGGTAATCGTGCGTATTTTGTTATTTGCGCAATGCGGTCACACTTGTCTGCGGCAAATTTTGTTTACGTTTTGTGCAACACGTGTTTTTATTAACTTTTCTTGATAATTGCATATATAAATAAGAGAAAAGTGTGACAAATGAGTTCCAGCAAGCTACCACCTTTGACCTATAAGGTTGTAGCTGAGTGCTCCGTGTCAAAAGCGCGCGCCGGCTTGATGACACTGAGGTAAATTTTTTTTCTCCACATTTGTTAGGTTGATTATCCAAGCTAATTTCTTTTCAGGCACAGCGAAGTGCGCACTCCTGTGTTTATGCCCGTGGGCACGCAGGGCACCATGAAGGGCGTGCTGCCAGATCAGCTAATTGAACTGGACTGCCAAATACTGCTGGGAAACACATATCATCTTGGCCTGCGGCCTGGCATTGAAACGTTGCAAAAAGCTGGCGGACTCCACAAATTTATGTCCTGGCCCAGGGCAATCCTGACGGACTCTGGCGGCTTTCAGATGGTCTCGTTGCTGCAGCTGGCGGAGATTGATGAGCACGGCGTCAACTTCCGTTCGCCCTTCGACAACAGCGAATGCATGCTGACCCCGGAGCACTCTATGCAAATCCAGAATGCCATTGGAGCGGATATAATGATGCAGCTGGACGATGTGGTAAAGACGACGACGACGGGGCCGAGAGTCGAGGAGGCCATGGAGCGCACCATACGCTGGGTGGATCGCTGCATCAAAGCCCACGCCCGCGACGACGATCAATCCCTGTTTCCCATTGTGCAGGGAGGATTGGAGATTCCTCTGCGAGAGCGCTGTGTCTCTGCCTTGATGGAGCGCCAGGTGCGCGGCTTTGCAGTTGGCGGCTTGAGCGGCGGCGAGAGCAAGCACGACTTTTGGCGCATGGTGCACGTCTGCACGGATCATTTGCCCCGGGACAAGCCGCGCTATCTGATGGGCGTGGGCTTTGCCGCGGATCTGGTCGTCTGTGTTGCTCTGGGCATTGATATGTTCGATTGCGTCTTTCCCACGCGCACGGCACGCTTTGGGTGCGCCCTAGTGGACAGCGGGCAGATGAACCTGAAGCATCAGAAGTACAAGCACGACATGGAGCCCATTGACAAGCAATGCAATTGCAACACCTGCAAGAGGTACACGCGCTCCTACCTACATCACATCGCAACCAACGAGAGCGTGTCCTGCTCCCTGCTCAGCGTTCACAATATCGCGTATCAGCTGCGTCTGATGCGTTCCATGCGGGAGGCGGTGCAGGCGGATACTTTTCCAGCATTCGTAAAAGATTTCATGGCACGACATTTTGGCAGCGAACCGATTCCCAGCTGGATTCGAGAGGCTTTAGCTGCGGTTAAAATTGAATTGCCGCCGGATGCACAGGAGGAACAAGCAACGAACAGCTGATCGCCAATACTACCATAAACTATAAACAGCCGACTTATATGCATATTATGTACATATATATAAACAAATCTACATATGTATTTATCTATTGATTTAAAAAAATACCAATTGACTTTTTATCGACTTTTCCCTGATTTTCAATTCTGCGTTAATACCTATTCTAGTATTAAAAATATAAAATACATATCGATATTTTAAATTCAGAGAGGGTATTCAACAGTCATTTACCGCATTCATTTTCTTTAATTCCAAAGTTTACCTCGAGTTGTCTGGCGTAAAAGCTCATCGCTTACCTATGGGAAAAAGCTGCCGCACACAAATGACGCATGCGAAACATCGAACGCCGCATCAAAGACGATCAATTTATGTATATAATTTGTACTCTATTTTCGCTTTTGTTTCAATGTAACCACAAACACATATGCAAATGGCAAATGTGTGTGTAAGCACATTGCATGTGCTGTCTGCTGTGCTAATATTGCCTTCCCTCCCCCACAAGAAACGTGCGCTTTTTTGGGTATTGCTCTCTGTGCTCTTTACACTTTTTGCTCTCTGACTCTCGCGTATGCGTCAGAGGCGAAGATCAACGGGCACTTTCAGCAAGTTGCGCGCACATTGGCCGATTCAGTGTGTCTCAAAGCGTCGTCGTCGTCGGTGATCGCGCGGTTGTTGTCGTTGTCGTTGTTGCGCTCTAACGGTTTTTGCAGGCGCTCAGTCTACGCATTTCAGTTAAATACACCTCACCCCCTCTTAAAAATCAACGCGCTAATAATAAATAAAAACAAAAATTGCCAAATTTGAAAGCAACTACCAATTGTAAGATATTATTGTTGTTAATTTATAGCTACAATCAATCACAATACCTAATGCAAGTGCGTGCGTGAGTGAGTGAGTGAGCATGATTTGCTGTTATTGTTGTTGCTGCTGCTGGAGTTTCTTGCGTGCGGTTGTGTATGTGTGTGCGTGTGTGTGAGAGTCTGTGCTACGTTCTGCTTGTGTTGCCAAATGTGGTCAAAGTAAAATAACAAAAATACACACACTTTTACATATGTATATGCATATGTGTATATGTGTATATGTGTTTCTGTGTGTATGTATTATTCATATAATGTAAAATGCTTTTTATGGCTTGAAATATTTTGCGAGTTTTTGTTTTTGTCACATTTGTTGTTCCTTGCACCTCGTTCAGTTCTCATTGGATTATTGATGGCATGTCAGTGTAACGGCTATTTGAATTAACAAATCCGAAAATCATTCGCAAATTAGATAAATTTCAAGGCCCATTCAATAGAAAACTTGCTTTGCATAGGAAAATTTGGGTTTCTTCTTTTTATTATTTAAATTTTGCTAGCCATCGTTTTGCCTGTGTTTTTGAGATTTTCATGGTTTCATTTCTTTAAATAAGTTTTATTTTTAGCATTTTCAGTTATTTTTGTGTATATTTTTTTTCTCACCAAGTTTTTGCCTCTGTTTGCTGCTCGTTTGATTATTTTTGAATATTCTTGGCGTTTCTTTGGAATACATGTGCACACACACACACACACTTCATGTGTGTGTGAAGAGATTTGTGTATAAAATGTTTTGGTTACACGTAAAAAGTGTGGAAAGGGCTTCAGGCAGGTGCTAGCAGCCATTTGGTTAGATTCAAATAAGAACGGGGTGTATTCTGATTGGACTAAACACTTTCTTCACCTAATTCGCATTCTCTAGCAGTGCATAACACATTGATAATAAAATGTAAACAGCGATTATGATTGAACAGAAAAAAGTAGAAAAAGAAAGAACTATAAGAGTTTGCTAAGGTGTTCATGTGTGAGTATAAGATAGAGTAAAGACAAATGGCAAATTACCAATTAGAGAGTCAAATACTGCTAATCATAATCATAATCACATAAATACCTATATACATACACATACATAAACATACAAGCATACACATATTTGCAGAGCGTCAATCTTTACCGTTAGCAGTCTATTTGTATTTTTAAATTATGACACACTAAATAGCCACACATTGCGCGCTCGTGCTTTCGCTCTCTTCAACTTATGCTCTCTCGCAGCACTTTACTTAACTCTTTGAACAGCTGCTGAGTGGGCGGCGTAGACGTAGGCGCTGGCCGGCGCTGTTGTTGTTGTTTCTTTTCGTATTTCTTGTTGTTGCTGTCTTCAAAATTTGCCACACATGATTTAAATGAGCCGCTAAAGCGTTGCTCGTCGTAAATAAGCAGAGAGCGTGATACAAACGCGAAGCACAAATTAAGCGCACACTAAACGCAAGGCATATTTGTTAGAGAGGGAAAGAAAGAGTGAGAGAAAGGAGAGGGAAGCGCTGTAGAAAGCAAATTAAGCGAATATTAATCGCAAGCCGTTTGGCAATGAAAGAGAAGCGAAGATAAGAGCGAAACGTTGCACATCATGAAAAGGAAATGAACTTTAAAGCTTTTGCCAGTTATTTATATTGATTGATTGCAGTTTATTGTTGCTGTTATTGATACGTTACTTCTTACACGTGCTCAAATCAAATCTACATAATTAATTAAAATTGATTTTATTTTACATCTTTTGAATTCATCCAGGAAGCTTTCATTGAAAATATGAAGTAATAAATGTTTATATTGGCAATTTCATATTTTATTGCTCTTAAAAATACCAGAAAATACAACAATTTGCAAAAATTAAAAATAATAAAGAAAGCTGAAAACAAGTTTTCATAGGTGTATGCAAATTTTATGCGTCTAACATTCCAAAAAATCTAACACGTTTTTTCCCTCTGCAAGTTATTCCGTGCAAATAGCTAGATTAATTATTTATTCATTTTAAAATATAATAAAAAAATTCAGTTCTTCAATTTTTGTACTTTCCAATCTAATTGTAGATGGTGACTAAAAAATTTTTAGAAAAAAGCCTTTCAAATTATGATTCATGTTTTCTCCAATAATAAATAGAAAAAAATATGAAAATATTTTGTTAGGCCACGTGGGAGTCTACACTATCCAAAGTTTTTACCTTTCGGTTTGTGCTTAGTCATTTGTTGACTATTTTTGTAACGGATTTGCGGCTTAGCGAACGCCCACAGTAAACATTTCGGGACTCCATTTTTCGCATAATAATAATTGTTATTATTTTTTAATATTTTATGAAAATATTTGTAGTAATTTTTAGCGAAACGTGGGTGAATAAACTTCACGCTGTTGGATTTTTTGTTTGGCCTAACTCAAAACAATAAAAAACAAAAAAAAACAAAAAATCGGCAAAACTAATCTACAACAACAACAACAACAACAAAATGTGGTTGTCAATGAATGAAGCTGTTGTTGACTTTGAATCGGAGAGCGAGAGTGAATGAAGGCACTTTGTTCGCGAAGCGAGTTGGTCAAGAAAGATTAAAAAACCAAAAACAAGTTCACTAACCTTGAAAAAAAAAAAAAAACTAAAGCTGTAGTGTTGTGCAGTGTCTTAAGTGTTGGCTAATGAAATTTGCAAGAGTTGTGCTTGCATAAATGTGTCAGGCTTTCGTTGTGGAATCAGACAATGAGAGTATATCTTAAAAGTGATTTTTTCGAGTGAAAAAAAGAATTTCGATACTGGACGTATAAAGTAGAGACAAGCCTAACCTTAAAGAGTATAAAGTTACTTATGCTTAGTGTTTGTAAATGGTTTTGAAGTGTTGGATAACGAGTTCCGAAAAAGTTGTGCTAGTGTTAATTATGAGTAGTGTAGTTAATGGTACTTAAGTGTTGGTTAATGAAATTCCTATGAATTGTGGTTAACAAAGCTGTACAGATTTGTGCACACGCGTTTTTTCAAAGAAGAATATTTGTGATATCTTCAATTCAAGTGCTCGATAATAGAAAACTTACATTATAAAGTTATCTAATTGCGGTACATACATAAGTAGCATAAGAGCTATATAAAGGAGGTATATATACATACATATATAGAAAAGGGAGTTCTTGCATACAAGAATATGTTGGTGTTGTATAATGCTTGCATGTGTTGTGTAACAAAACTTTTATAATAAGGTGTGAAAGTGATATTTAAGTGGATATTTAAGTGCAGGTTAACATAATTAGCCGAAGTTCCTTGAAAATGGGAAATCTTTAACCTGCGGAAGTTAAGATTAAAATTTGCAACACTTTAAAAGAATTTCCTTTCCAATTTGCACAGCACGATAAATGCTCTATTCATAGCTTTATACTCTCACTACTATGGCTTTAGGATTTTCACACGATTCATATATATATTATGGAACACATAAGCCCCTTTCTAAATACCTTTTGATAAATTCCATGTGATGCCTGTTTTTTTTTTATTATCACAATATTTTGCCCAATTTTAATCCATGAATTATTACTTTAAGCTTAACCATAAATCAACAAATATGTATTTCTATATGATACACTTATCGTATTATATATTTAAAAATATATCCAAATATTTTTGATTTTTATTTCGCTCAAAATGGGTTTCATTTGTTTATGCGCTTTGCAAAATTTATGAGCCAAGAGAAGAGGCGTTCGCTCGATCGTAAAGTGTGGATAAAAAGTAAAGCGCGGCATTATAAATCAAGTTCAATTCAATTAGAGCGCTGGCCTCATAACCTACGACAATTTATTAATAATTTTAGCTCTCGCAGAGATATATCTAAAAATGTTGCTGTGTGTGTGTGTGTGTGTGCCGAGTGCGTCGAGTCTGTGTATAGAAACAGAAATTGCATATGCAAAAAAAAAAAAACCTAAACAGAAAAAATAGGCAAATGTAAATAGAATATAGAAATACATATGAGATGATGTTTTGTTTGATAGACCTAACAAATATCCTAGAAGTAAAACTTTAGTATTTCAGAGTTATAATATAATATAAAATATAAAAATTAATAATAAATATAAAATATAATTGTAAAATAAAGAATTTGAATATTAATAAAAATACCTCATATATATACAAATATATATGTAGATACATCTAGATAGATTGAAATTTATAAGTTCACTTATTTACTTTTTTTATCTAACAAAACTTGAAGCCGCAAATTTTAAAGTCCCTGTTAGAACCCATTTTATGCTTAGAGGGTAGAAAAAGTAATGAAAGCATTTCAATACACACATTTACTCACACACAAAAACACATACACACATATATTTTAATATTTTTGTGCCTGCCTGCATGCATATTCAATAGCCATAAATTGTTAAACAAATGTTATATTGTAATCAATATACAGATGTCTGAGTCTCTGTGTGCGTGTGTCAATAATTTATGCGGAAGTCTCGCCCACACAGAAACATGTTGTAATTGTCAATGTAGCAGCGCAGGGGAGCAGGCGACTTGTTGGAATGGGTGGAATGGGGGCGTGGCGCTCATTCTCATATAGTATTCATATCAGCATGAATTTATATCCATGTAGCACTCATTATTTTGCACGAACAATGTTCGAATCTTGTTAATAATTCAATAATGAAAAAAAAAAAAAAAAATAAGCAACAAAAACAACAAAAGCAACAAACGAAACGTGCGCGAAACATTTTTCCAATTAAATTGTCAAAAGGAAAATCAAAGCATAAAAATATAAAATATATATGTATGTATAGAAAATTGCTATAAAACACACAGACACATTGCGTAATAATTTTCAAGAATTATTTTTGGCTATACGCAAAATTTGTTATTAACAAAAAAAAAACCAGAAAGAAAAAACAGCAGTTTTTTTTTAAATGTGTGGAAAAATGATATTTATGTTCACGACGTGGTTGGCCTTGCCTGATAGGCCACGCCCCAACGCCCACGCTGTGAATGTGGCACAAATTTTGGCACGATTCTAGCTGATCGATAAATGCATAAAATAGATAAATATCGAGTCATAGCAATTAGTCTATGCATATATATCGCTGATCGCATCCATACGACATCGATTTGAATTCAAGGCAGCAAAATTTGCTCAAATTATATATATATATATATATGACTATATTATAGATATAAAATGAATGATATTCCAAGATGAAATCAGTTAAACTGAAGGCTGGCAATTGCATTGAGTCTGAATTGTCAGCGCGTTGACATGTTGAATGTTAATGAATCGCATTTGCCAATCGCATTCGATTCGACTTGAACTCGACGAAAGCCAATTGAAATGATTATTTGGCTTACGATTGAGCCAATCTGACATTAAGAAAATTAGATTAACATTCTTGGGCTTTGCTGTTAACGATATATTTTCAGTAATATGTTTGATCTCATATATATTTGCCAAGATTTACATATTTTGTTAATAGATTTATAAAAATTTGACTATTTTTATTTTAAGTACATCTGAGGATTAGAATCTTAGCTTTATACTAAGAGCTAAGAGCTTTACAAAAATATGTTAAAGTAGAAAAAAATCGAATGCTCTGTTTATATGAGACTAACAAGTTTTAATTAGTGTCGAATTGTTATATATTTAAAAGAAAGACTAACTCTGTTATCGAAAAAAAAAAGAAACGTAGTCTCTGATCTTATCATAATAATTCTAGTCAAGAATTTATACCTACAATATTAAGATACCACTACAATAAAATTCTATATTTAGCTCTGCTGCTTTTACGCTTCTTAACAGTGACGTTATAATATCCAATAATCTCTGTTAAGTGACTCTCTATACCTTTAACATACACAATCTATACCTTGATATTGTTTCTTTTATGGTAATTATAAACTTATCTATAGATCACAATAATATGTTAACTGTAACTGTAAATGTATATTATATATTGCTATTTCCTGTAAGTGCTTCGATGCTGACTGAATTCTGACTGTTATCTGATGATATGTTAACAAACTTTAAATGTTAACTCAATATGTTAAAAATTACTATGTATTTGCCATGTTAACTACATTTTCTAGTGGTATACAATTAATTAATTTCATATATAATTGATATAAATTTATATTATTATAGGGAACACAAATATTTGACTTTTTCCGTCAGTCTATTCTGTTATTACACAAATATTTGTTCATGTTTATTGTTTATTTTGCTTTTTTGTCTAGCTGCAAATTGTGTGTAATTAATTTGCACATGATTTGAGCTGATAAATGCGGCTCTATTGTTGTGGTTAACATAATATTCGGTTCGATTCCAGATGTGATTAAGTTTTAACTATGAAATGTCTTCATAATCAACTTTGATTGACTGTGCCTAACCGCAGCTAGAAGAAAAATAATAGACGACAGCGTATATTGTATTGCTTTAACCAGGAACAGTTCAAATGACAGACATCGGCATATATACTATATGTATATATATGTATATACAATATAGATGATCTGTTGTCAGTATTTAATGAAGACATTCATAAAAGTCATTGTCAATTTCGAATTCTTGCGCATGTTTTGAACTCAATTGGAATTTTAGAGCTTTGGCTAAGGTCAATGCAAATTGCCTAGATATATGTTGAATACATATAGATATATAGATGTATATATATATATAGATATGTGCTTAAATTTGTGTTTATTGAAAGTGCTTGCCGGCTCTTGTGTTTATTTGTTAAATGTTCAAAAATTATTTGTTCTATATGTATTTTGCATAAGCAAATATTTAATTTAAATACGTATACATACATATTTACATATATCTGTAGATATATAGATATCAGTACTCGTCGTACGATTTTCACTAATCTTCGGGCTGTGTGTGTTTTTGAGTGCTAAAATTAGCAAAACGCGTGGGTGGCTTTAGCATTGAATATGGACAAGGCCTGTGACGCGCTATGAAGGCGTCTAACATAATGCTCATTGTCCGATTTATACAAACATATATACACTTATACTATATATTTATATATACATTTACAATTGCAGAACCAACGAGCAACACACAACAAACATGCATGTGCCATCATAGAAGAGCAGTGAACATATGTTTTGGAGCAGTATCATAGCCAATAAGTAAAGTCCGGAACTAGAAACCGAAATATATACATATATATAGATGCATATATATATTTATATATATGGACTATAGACAGATGATATACACACTTGTGAGTACTTAATTTTTAAGTTTATTTATATTTTGTTGATAAATATTTTTGATTTAATTTTTTTTTTTTATACAATTTTTTTATCTTATTTCTTAATCATTTTTAAAAAATGTATGTTTTTTTTTTTTTTTAATGAAAAATATTTTCAATCTAACTATTATTTTTTTTTTTGCAATTTTTTATAGATTTTAGAGAGCAGCGCATAGAATTAAAGACCTCACCCCACTTTTGTGCACTTCATATAACCTATAAAAAGCAACACACACATATCTACACACACACCAACACACACACACATACACAATGGGCAAGGACTACTATAAGACTTTAGGCATAACAAAAACTGCCACCGATGATGAGATCAAAAAGGCCTACAGAAAACTGGCGTTACGGTATCATCCCGATAAAAACAAAGCCGCCAATGCTGAGGAGAAATTCAAAGAGGTCGCCGAAGCATACGAAGTGCTCTCCGATAAAAGTAAGCGTGAGATCTATGACAAATACGGCGAGGATGGACTGAAGAGTGGAGGTGAGCATAAATAATAGCTAAGAACTCAAAAGAACTGAATAACTGTCAAATGATGAATGAATAGTTTCTGAACTGAACTAGTTCATGATTCATATATTGTATATTCTTTGGATTTATTTTTCAAATTGAACTATAAAACACTTTATTGATCGATAAATACTACAGTTGAATGATTCAATAACTTAAAAGTGTTTATGAACTAGTTCCAACTCCATTTTATAAATATTTATCTTACTTACCTTTTGTCTAATCTATCTTTCTAGGCGCTCGTAATGGCGGCGGTGGAGGCAAAAATACATTTACATATCAGTTCCATGGCGATCCGCGGGCCACATTCACACAGTTCTTCGGCAATAGCAATCCGTTCGCCTCGTTCTTCGATATGGGTGACAATCTGTTCGATAAGAATGTCTTCGACTTGGATACGGAACCTGATTTCTTCTCATCGCCATTTGGCGGTTTGGGCTCAAGGCATGGCCTAGGCAGCGCATTCAGGTAGTCGAAGTCTCTCGCTTATGATATATAATCCATAACAATTGCTAACTTATCGTAGGCCCTCTTTCAGATCACACTCCTTCAATGTGCACACTCCCTTCAAAAAGGAACAGAAACAGGATCCGCCCGTTGAGCATGATCTCTACGTGACGCTGGAGGAGATCTATCATGGCTGTGTTAAGAAAATGAAAATCTCACGTCGTGTCGTCCAGCCCGATGGTAGTTCGAAAAAGGAGGACAAAGTCCTACAAATATCTATTAAACCCGGCTGGAAATCGGGCACCAAAGTCACGTTCCAGAAGGAGGGCGACCAGGCGCCCGGCAAAATACCAGCGGATATTGTGTTCATCATCAGGGATAAGCCACATGCCATGTTCAAGCGAGAGGGCAGCGATTTGCGATATACGGCGAGGCTGACACTCAAGCAGGTGAGTGCTAGAGATGATGGAATTGAAGAAGAAAACTAAAATTCACTAAAATAGTTGAACAGTAGAACAGTAGTAAAATAAAACATTAGAGCTATATAACATTAGCATAGTATAATGGTTGAACAGAAGAACAGTAAACAGTAGAATAGTAGAAGAGTAGAACTATAAAACATTAGTATATTATAACAGCTGAATAGTAGAACAGTAAACAGTATTACAGTAGAAGAGTAAAATAGTAGAAGAGTAGAACAGTAGAACAGTAAAACAGAAGAACAGTAGAACCGAACCGTAGAACAGTAGAACCGTAGAGCAGTAGAACAGGACAGCACTACTGTTCTACAATAGAAGAACAGTAGAAGAGAACAGCAGTAGAACAGTAAAACTATAGAACAGAACAGTGGAACAGAACAACAGTACAATAGTAGAACAGTAGAGCAGTAGAACAGTTGAGCAGTAGAACAGTAGAGCAGTATAACAGCAGAAGAGTAGAATAGTATAGCATTTGCATAGTAGAACATTAGAACAATTTTGTTTAAGTTTCTATATACATTTCTATATGACATGCCCAAGCGCAAGTTTGTAAATCAATTTTTATATTTATATAGAAACAGAAAAACTTATTGAATATCTTAAACATATTTGATACCCAAGTGTTTTAGATTATTACAATTTTTATATGTCTCGCATCTAGCTCTTGAAGTGCTCGACTTCAGATCAATCATATGAGCAGATAAGTGGATAGACAAACGTAGGGCAGATATGTAGATACAATAGAAAGATCTTATGACCTATTGTTGGGTTCATGGAAATAATAGTTCTGCACTATCCCAAACTTTAAGCAAATAAAATGGCAATAAACTTAATGGAATAGACAGATGGCAGTCTAGACCAAGAAGCTTCTTCAACTTTTATTGCCTATAAAAAATAAATGAATTATAATTATTGTATGTATATAGTGTGAATTAGAATCTCTAAACATTTCACTTCTTAGAAGTGTTAAAATTTCTATAAATTTTTCCTCTTAGAAGGTCAACATTTTTTTTTTTTTTGCGAAACAGCCATAAGGAAAATTGCTCATGTTCATGTGAAGCGAAGATTTCATGTTAGTTGGCCAAAAGCTAGTCAACTCAACTACCAAATCCAGTGGCTAGAACTCATAATTGAAGATATTACCAAATGCCGTCATGCAATCATAATTAAACGCGAGCCGCACGTAAAAACCGTGTCAAATATTTCTAAATAGAAATCGCAAAATGACACTTTTAATAGCTAGAGCCGCGATTCGGCCAAAAACAGGCAAATATAATTTATATAGATTTGATGAAAAACTGAAAAATCATTTCCAAGTTCGGCAAAATGGAGAACCCAAAAATATTTACTAAATTTGTCGCACTAACAAGCAATAAAATGTTAAAAATGTCACAAACTCAGAGAGCAACTATTTAATCTAGTTAATGCAATTAACAATTTTAACATGACTGCGCAGTGCTCAGCATGTTAGTTTAACTATGTTTTTTTACAATATTTTTTTACTATTTTTTAATGATTAAAAATGATTTTTTTTTTCTAAAATATTTTTTTTTATTTTTTTGGTTCTGCTTGCCTTTTTTATAATATTTTTTATTTATTTATTTTTTTGGTTTTAACGCAGTTGACTGTGTAAAAATTTAACACCTCAGCGTCAACTGTCGAGCCGATTATATATATATAGAGCTATACACATATACATACATATATATATATAGTATATATGTACGTGTTGGCTTGACCAACTGCTGTGCCCGCCTAATTGAAACTTGACCATGTTGACCAAATTTGACAGGCAGTTAGCCAGCCTGGCAGCCAGTTTGATCGCGTCGCTTGCGTTTATGGTAAATTTGCCATAACCATAACGCGCTTTATTCATTATAATTTAATTTAGGCGCTGGCCGGGGCTTTAATTGGGCGCCATACTGTGAGAACTCGGCCTGAAGACCGTATCATATCTTATATTTTGCAATAATGCCAGACCTAAACGGTTGACAGACAGCCATAAGCTGCAGTTAAGGGTCGTAACATGTAGTTATCAATGGGTTTTATGTCTTTTTTTTGGATCATAACATTCAAAAGCGGGATAAAGTGTAGCTTGAGAGGCGTTCATATAAATTTAAGAGTTATTCCGTTGTTATTTGGGCGTAATTTGAGATGTTATAAAACAAGTGTGGCTTTCGCTTGTTAAACTAAATGTTAAATGAGATAAATGTTTTTAAGCATATATATATTTGTTTTAGATTAGACTTATTTTGATTTAAACTAGATGTATTTTCCTATTTTATTATACATTTTTTATTCTCAACTTTATTATTTATTTTATGTTCCGAATCATAGTTCACATTCCTGGAATTTAACTTTTTAGAATTTCGTCAACGTTGCATTAAAAGTTTTGGCAGTTGTAATTTCTATCCATCAAAGTCAATGTTAAATTGCCAACAACCTACATGTCATGTTGAGTTTTTAATTTTTTAAATTTACTGTCAACGTTAGTTAAGCATTCCGCTGTCAAAGTTCATACTAATTAACTGATTTGAGTTGAATTGTTACTATTTTATATACTTAATTATTCAAGCGTCTAAGAGCAAAAGGTATATTATGGTTTTCTGAATTTTACGCAGTATATACTCTCTTAATATTTATAAAGAACTCATTTTGAATTTAACTTAGTCTCTAAATACATTAAGCTCTCGTTTCTCTATGTCTTCTCTGCCTATCTTTATTTCTCTCCCACTATTCTCACTATCTTTCTATTTATTACTATCTGTTTCTTCACTATATTTGTCGTCACCTTCTATCTCATTTTGTCATTTTCTCTCCCTCCTCTTCTTTCTCTCTCTCTCTCTCTCTCTCTTTCTCGCTCACTTGTTTTCTCTCTTTCTATTTTACTTTCTCTCTATGGCTTATCTCTCACTTTCTCTATATCTTTTGTTTTTGCCTTTTTTTCCATCTCATATCCTTTAGTCTTTCGTCTGCTCTACTACTTCCTATTTTCTATAATTTCTAAGTATTTTCCTCTTTTATTCCGCTCATCTTTTTATTTTTATTTCCCTCTGTTTCTCGCTCAGACTGTCTCTTAACCTTTCTCTCCCTCTCTCTCTGTCCTTTTGTCTCTGTTTCACTTCGCAATTCCATTACTCTGTTCTTATTCTTATTCTCTCTCATCTCTAGTATGCGTGATTCACATTTCGTTCTTCTTCTCTTAGCATATAATATTTAGATCCCATGTAACACAAATATATTATTCTTTAATATCTGGTAATTCTAAAAGGGAATTTCTCACAAAATACTTTTCCACTTTGCCTAACTGGTTTTTTCAATTTTCGCTCCATAAATCTTCCATCTTTCATATTCACATTTATGCAAAAGAAAAGAGAATAAATGACATATTTTTTTGCTCGCCTCAATTTAAATTTCGATTCGGCTTACAAAAGTGCGCCGTAAAGCAATTAAAGCACCATATAAGTACTTCACATAATTGGCCGCAGCAATATTGAATTTTTGTATTTTTTGCTGTTACTGTTGAGCATTAAATTTAATATCGGCCATAAATTACATCATCGTTTACGATAAAATATCACAGAAAAAAATCAAACATTTTTAGATGACATTTAATATTTGAGTGAATCACAGTTGAAATGGGTTCATTAAAATATGGATGCACTCTCACGGCACTGACCTACAACGTATAATTGAAATAATAGAAATATTTGATAGACTTTTATTTATATATATATCTGTATATAGAGAGGTATATATAGCTGTATAGATATATAGTCGTGCATTTTAGATGGAATGCAAATTCAACAGCTTAATGGAAATAATAAAAATAGGAATGTTGACGGAGTTGGGAACGACTGCGCAATACTCGTTCAATGTTTTGAATGGGAATGTCGAACATGGGTTAAGTTGTTGTTAGAGTTATTAAGAGTCAGAAGTAGGAGTAGAAAAATGTGTGGTTTTATTAACAGTTCATATAAGAATAAAAAGGGAGAAAAAACCTAAAACTTTGTTTAATTTTCTTAATATTTTTTTTTTTTTTTTTTTTTTTCAAAACATGTTTAACGTTCTTTGATGCTGCTATATAATTAGAACATTTTCAATTGTACAACATATTTATATTCAAATAGTCCCAATATGAACAATCCATTGGGGACAGATCAAGACAACCAAAAGCAGTATATAAAGAAATGTATAAACTCTTTCTTAATCCACATGAAACTTGTGAACACTGCTAATTATATAATATATTTTGAACGTAACCAACTCTTACACCAAAGGAACTGGAAATATATTAAAAATAAACCAATATGCCTTTAACAATTTGTGAACGAGTATGCAGGAAAACTAAAGTCTGCTTTACATGTTTGAAAACCATATCATAGTAATACTATAATACTCCAACATCAAATCAAATATTATATAATACAAAAACTAATATACCCCTTTCGACACACTCCAAGCGCGCATAAAAACAAAAATGTTGACGCTTTGAGTGTTTGCGTCAGAATTTCGCGAATGCTGCAGCAACCCTAAAAATTGATGAATGCCAAACAACAATTGAACGTTGGCTATGCGCGCTGTCCTCGCTGTCCTCGCTGTCCTCTCAGTAACTGATGGCCAGACATCAGAAATTTTGTTGTCGTTGTTTGAAATGTTCGCTGGCCATTGTCAATTTTGGGCTGGAGAACTTTTCGACTGCATAGAATTGGTGGCTCAATACAAAAAGCATTCCGTCGGCTTCGTTTGCATTTTGATGACAGTCGTCAGCGTCCTTCACATTGTCAATCTATACAAAAAAAAAAAAAAAAAAAAAAAAAAAAATGTGAACAAAAATAGAAAAATCGAAAAAATAGAACAAGCAAATGCTTTATGACATGCTATTGAAACGTCGTTGATTTGTTTTTCAAAACACTTTTGCAGTTTATTTTGCAGTCGTAATTGTCTGGCCAAGTTGCCAAATGGTGGAGTTTGCCGTTTGCCGTTTGCTGTTAGCTGTTTTTTCTGTTTGTTGACGGTTGTTAGTTGTTTGCTGTTAGCTAGACTAAGCTGTCTGAAAATATATGGCTCGCAGTGCTTTGTAAACCCCCTTTGTTTTAAAGCTTTGAAAACAAGTTTATTTTTCAGTATTTTTAAAAATTGTTTTTTTTTTTTTTTAATTTTTCATAAATTTATTGACATTCAAACAAACAATTGTTTAATTTTTGTCAAAATGCCAAAAAAAAAATGTCATCAGCAAATTAAATTTTATTTTGTTTTTAAATTTTTATTATTTAATTTTATTAAAAAATATTTGTCTGTCAATCTATCAAGGTACAGCTTCTAGTTAGTAATGATTCCAATCTTTATTTATATTTAAAACTCTATTTGTTGACATAAAATATCGTACAAACAATAGCTTGTACGCTGAAATGTTAAATTTGTAAAACAAATTATTTTCCTAATTTATTTTGTAGTGGAATCGATATACTTCTTCAGAATACAAATCTTAAAATGTTTTTAAAGTCTTCAAAACATTTTTCTAAAAAAATGATCGTGTTCGATATAATTTTGTTTGATCTGGTTTGATTTTTTGCATTAAAAATGTTCTTAAAAAATGTTTTTTGCTGGACAAGATTTTTCAAAATATTTTTTAATGAATTTTAAAATGTAGTAAATGTATTAAAATTGAATATAAAGTCTTCTTTAATTATTAAATAGAATATTTTATACTCTTGTAAAAAACTAAGTTATTTAATTAAGTTTTTTTATTAAAAAAAAAAGAAGTTAAGTAGAACATTTAGGAAATTTAATATATCACAATTTTAAAAATTAACTTTCGAACAATTAAAAAAAAAAACTAAAACATAAACAAATAAATAAAAAATTTTTTTTGTTGCTGAAAAATATTAGATTACAAAAATATTTTTTTTATTTTATTTATTTATTTTATATATTTATTTTTTAAATTTTGCAGTAAATTTCTTAAGGAATATAATAATTTAATATTTTAAAATTATTGAAATAATTTAATTTTTAATACTAAGCAGGAAGTCTTTTTCTTAATTATTTTGTCTTGTCTTGTCTCTGTACGGTTTTTATGTTTATTTATTTCTGAGCTTCAGAACCAGTTCCCATATTTGGCTACAGATTTGTGCCCTTATCCACTATACACATATACATATACATATACATGTATGTATATATTTCGCTCTCGTACAACAGCTGATCCAGTTGTAAATGAAACGCGATTCGCAATTTGTATTCCTTGTGCTCGCTTTTTTGGTTCAGGTTGAGGTTTTTATGGCTCAGCTTCCGTAAAAGGTAGCAAAGTATTTTAAGCGTTTTTCTGTTACAGATTATTGTAGTTGTTGATTTTTATACACTTTGCTTTTAGTTTTACTTTTTTCGTTGTTCTTTTGTTGTTGTATTTTTTTCTGAGCTGCGTTACGACAACATTTTTAACATTTCCATTAAAAAATATCAATGCTGGCAGCGTCGTCATCATTGTTTCTGCTGCTGTTGTTGTTGTTGTTGTAGCCGTCGTCATCAGTTTATGTTGTCATCGCTTTAAATTCACCAGACTCTCACATACTCTGTGCATATGTATGTATGTATATATATGTATACATATATATTTAAATATTCATAAGGTGTGCACTTTGCTTTTGTCGCAATTTATTTATGTTCTTTTGTGTTATTTGTGCGAGTCGCGGCATACTCAAATGGTTTTATGTTCTGGGCCAACTGTCCGATGCGGGTAACTGGGTATCAAATCACATGCATATGTCTCTGTTCTGTGTGTTCCTTTCTGTTTCTTTTTTTACAGTGTATAAACACATGCAAAATGTCGGATTTTAGTTGTTAACAGTCAACGGAAATGTTTATTTTAGAAGAAAGGCGTAACTGATTTATTGTACTAGAGGTGCAAGGGAAATATTTGCATTTTATATAAAAACAAATGTTTTGATATAGAAAATATAAGTGAAGTATATTTAAGGTATTGTGTTTATGTTAGGTTTTAAAATATTTAACAACTTTATATGGCATTTTGTGATTATCTTGATATTATCTTGTGATTTTTAAATGACTTCTTAGATTTAGTAAAAAAAACTTATCAGAAATTGTTATACAACAATTTAATGAAAATTTTCAGGAAGCGTTCTAAAACCGAATATATGTAATTCAAAGAAAATCAAGAATTCTTTTCTGTATTCAATTCAATTTCAATTCTGCGCTGTGAGCCTAGGAAACTAGCACATGGAGAGCGATATTCTACCTCCAAATGATTACTCACTATTATTATAGAATCTTCAAATGATTAGACAAATATAATTCATAATGTTAATGATATTTCGCTAGCCTAAATCGAAATCTAAGTTAATATTAAAGTATTACTTAAAGTTCCCCACCAGAAACTTGCCAAAAAAAGTTTGCTAAATGTTCTTAGACTTTAGCAACTCATATGAAAGAGATATATTGATGCAAAAGGCAGAAAGTTTTTTCGCCACTAATTAAGCAGACGACATTAATAACTTAACTCAGTGTCTAATATATGTATATATGTATGCATATATACCCCAAACAAATCATGATTGATGGCTATCTTTTAGTCTGGCCAATTAAATAAATCGAATGCCAGTTGAGGCCAATGAAATCGTCTGCAATGGTAAAAGAAGAACTAAGGATTTGTGGGTTGAGGACGAGACAAAAAGAAATAGAGAGAGGGAGAGGGAGAGGGAGAGTGAGGGACTGAGACTGGGTAAAGAAACATGTCAACAAGATGTTTAAACACGAATTAGGCACATAAAATGGTATAAAAAGGCATCAAAAGGATTTATGCAAGACACAAAGCAAACACAATACAAAGGCGAGCGAAAGTTCTGCGACTGCTGCTGCTGGGGCACATAAACAGGATTACCAGAAAAGAGATTGATAGATTTTCTATTTCTGTTTATTTTCTCTTTTTTTTTCTGTTCTTTTTTTGGCCATAACAATTTAGACGGAATTGAGTTGCTTAGCCATGATTGATAATAGTTTTATATATATATGTATAAATAAATTTATTGATATATATTTTTTTTGTCTCTGGTTTTCCTTTGTCTTTGCAGGCGCTTTGCGGCGTTGTCTTTCAAGTTCCTACAATGTCTGGCGACAAGCTGCGCATTAGCACCATGCAGGAGATCATCAAGCCGAATACTGTGAAACGCATCCAGGGCTATGGACTGCCCTTCCCAAAAGATACGACACGCAAGGGCGATCTGTTGGTTGCCTTCGATATACAATTTCCGGAGAAATTGACTGCCGCGCAAAAGGAGGTGCTCAGAGACATGTTATAGAAGAGATTCAAAAATAAAAGAAGAATATCAAAAATGCCGCCTTTAACCACGACACACAGCATAAAACACGACTCACTCAACTCTCCCATCCAGTCCTCGTCTCCTCCTTTTCTGCTGCTAGTTAGTCATACTAAAACCAAAATCTTTTATCATCAAATTCTGAATTAATTCGCGTTGCAATATTTTTACTGTTTTTTTTATGTAATAAATGAATAAAAGAGATCCCCACCATCCGTCGAGCTGCAATAATAATAATAATAATACATAGCTGTTATATCGTCATAATTCTTAATTTATTTGTCTAAATTAAAGCTACGATAATAATAATTAAAAAACAAAACAAAAATAAACAAGAACACGTGAAAAACAAGCGAATTGATCAAATTAAATATTTATTTATTATTATTTTTGTTGAGAAATGTGAAAAAAAAATATAAAATGAAAAGGTTGGTATTTCCACTTAAATAAGTTATGCATATTTGTTACAGTTCTGCCGAATATTAATTTTGAAAAATTTGCAAAAAATATGCAATATATATAATATATTGGCGCTGTCATTTGATGATGAAATGCGGTATGCTTATCCAACATGTGGAAATAATTTTAATATTTTTACATATTTCCGGTTCATTTACACTCATTGTTAAATTTGTCGAGATCGCTGTCGTCATCTCTGAGAAATCTTCAGCTACAGCTTTATGATTCTTTAAATTTTTCTTCAGTTTTGTCATCATGTAATATTAAGATATTATATCCATAAGCCTTTGTTTCTCTTTTTGTATTTAAGAGAACAATCTAATAGTCTAGTAGACTAATACAAAAATAATTATATGTCGTATTATATGATATACTAGTCATATAGATGTTAACCATTTCTATCTAAATTTATGTTAATGTTAAATGCAAAGTAATCTTTATTTAACAAGAACTAAAGATAAACTATATACATATTTTGTTATACTTAGGTAATTTCATTAAATCTTAGCAATATTCACATTAAACTTTTCTTTTTTGCAAATGTTTTTTATATTGAAATCAACGTTGGACTTAACCTAAACAAAGAGTGAAAAGTTGTGTGTGAAAGGAAAAGTGGAAATTGTTTGAGTGTGTGTATATGTATGTCTGTGTGAGTGTGTGGTAATCGGAACGCGTTTGCCTAATTAGCTGCCGTTGCCAGCAGTTAGCAGTTGGCAGTTGTCAAAGGAACTTGGCCAGCGTAGAGCTCGTTAAGTCATTAAAACTGCATGAAGTCAAAACTTTATGGTCTGCAAAGTTTGCGTCAAAGCAGAAGCAAACCCGAAAAAAAAAACTAGAAGCAGAAGCTGAATAACAGAAAAAAGTTGGAAGAAAAAGCCCTGGAAAAGTGGGCAGCAAATGCAGAAGAATCCGAGCAACAACATCAAAGCCGACAAATGGTAATTCGTTTAAAAAGCAAAGCCAAGGCCGGGCCACAGACGCATTTCATTTGCAGACAATAAACTGGACAACAGCAACAACAACAACAAAAGAAACAACAACAACAACAACAACAGCAACACGAGCGTCTAAATAAATTAAATTTTGAGGAACTCTTTGCATACAAAATAGAGGCAGCTAAATGCAAGGGAGAGCAGCTGTAGCCGACTGCTTAATACTCGCTCAAGCTTATGAAATGAGCGGAAAAATTTTAAATTGCATTGATTGATATATAAAATTGTATATATCTTAAGTGAAGTTAAACTAAACCTTAGTATTTGGCTCATTAGATATAAAACATTTTCAATTTCTTTGAGCGAGTATTTCTCTATCATATGAAGTTATATTTTAAAAAAAATTTTAAAATATATAATCTGATGTATCTTTAAATCAACTCAATTAAAACCTAATATTTTGAATCTCTACAGTTTCAATTCTGGAGATTCAAAATATTAAGTTTTAGTTAAATTCATTTGAAAATAGATCAAATTATATATTGCATTTCTCTCTTATTCGATTGGTCAATACTTTGCAACACTTAAAAATATATATACTTCATTCTGTCTATCTATCTTAAGTCTGTTCTAAAAGAGGAACATCCAAACTTTTATTTATCTCTCTTTTTATCCTTTTTCTACGTTGTAAAGCTTTGAAAACCACTCTGAATATTTGACGATTTCATACGCGTTTAAGGTTTAAAATGGAGTAATATTTTATAGCAAACAAAAATATCTTCAGGTGAAGCTTTGTCAATGAGGTGTGTAATTCTTGATGAGAAATCTAAAACTACAATATATAAGATTCTAGCTTTTTATATAGAAAAATAAACTTTTGTTATTTTAGTTTGTACGGATACATTTTATTATCCCAAATCTGTTCTTTTTTTAAGTTATTTAAATTTAGAAATTAGATATAGAAAATAAATACCATAGGAAATTAAAAATAATTTATAACTAATGTGTTATTCATTAAGAAAAAATACACTTTATCAATAGCATACCTACAAGTCATTTTTCTACTTTCATTCAACATACTTCACACAAAACCAATATACTCCCCTTCACACTCCGAACGAGCATATTAGCACACGACCCCCCGGCATTGCTTTGGCCTGCAACCGATACAGGGCGCCAACGCATTGACAGCCCAAAAATCTGCCCCTACCTTAGCCAACTGCTGCGTCCGCCTCTGGCGCTTCGGGCATCTTCTTAGTCTTCAGTCTGGCGCAACATTGTAACAATTCGTTGCGATTTTCCACTTGTTTTGAAAGCGAGAGACCTCAACTCAGTATCAGCATCAGCATCGGCATCAGCTCTATAGGCAGGGGCTGCATCGTGGCTGACTCAAAATCTCGGCATCGACAGCGAACAAATGTGTGAATTGAATTTTCAAACAATTCCTGTTGCAGTTCGCTTTTGCTTTTCCTTTTCCTTTTCCTGTGGCCAAAACACACGCTGCCCCTGTGACTGTGAGTCACCCTGTTGCCAGTGAATAAGCGCTATGTTCTGTTATGCCCTAATAAGGAAGTAGAGGTACTTTAACTATTAAATGTCGGATGTCTTCTTGAGTTGAGTTTTTAAAGTAAGCATCTAAAATTTGTGAGGTAATTCTTAAAAATTAATTCTGAAATGATGTGGAAAAAGTACTTTTCCATATATATAAAGTTTTAAATTCTATAATCATTAAAGTATCATTAAAAGGTAATAACTTTACATCACGATATCTATTATATATTATTAAAAAATAAAAATAAATAAAAGAAAAAATAACTAAAGTCAGTTTTTATTTATATCTGAATAATATTATAAATAGAAGAGTTTTTAAGTATCCTTCTCGACAGGCTCATTTCACAGTTACATTTCAACCTTTCCTTGATCCAACTCAACTACAGCAAAAGGGCATTTGAAGTTCGTCTCACGCCTTTCGAACTTCCTTTGTTATTTCGTTTCGATTTCGGTTCTGCTTTGGACTTGAAACGTGCATGATTTGAGATTTGATTTGCTGTGCGGCTGCGGCAAACGCGCTTTTGGCTACATTACAACCATGACGGCTGCTGCTTCTCCAACTGCTTCTTTGGCTGCGACTCCCATCGACTGCTGCTTGTGATCCTTAACCAACTGGCTTTGGCTCTGTTTGTCCTGTCGCATCCTGTCCGATTCGTTTGTGTTTGTGGCGGCGTTTTAAACATTTCGCTCACGTTTCGGATGTTTATGCCATTAGCGTTTAAGTTCCCATACAAAATGCGAAACGGTTTGCGATTTTCCTTTTGTTCAATTCCGTTGGCTGGCAGCAGCAGCAGCAGGAGCAGGAGGCGGCGTCACTTGACGTGGGGCGTGGCACATTGTTATTTGTAATCGATGCTATTGCGACTTATTGTAAATTTGTATTGAGTTTAATAAAAAAGGGAATATGAAATAGTAAAATTATGATTGAATCGTTAGATATTATATTTTTTATATTATTATTATGTTAAATGAGTTATAGGATTTATGGGTGCGATATTTAAGAAATGTTTTTAAGAAGTCTGAGAAGGCTTTATAGATTGATATAATAGTAGAGTTGATAGAACCAGGCAATACAATTTATAATATTGCTTTAGGAACTATTGTATAAAATGGAATTCTTGTTTAGTATTTCATTAAGAGTACTATTAGTATATATTTGTTAGATATAGATAAATGTAAATATAGTTAAGCGCCTTCCTGTCTTATATAGATTTTTTCTTCTCCTATCTTATTAAGAGCAAATTGACTTATACTTAGATATTTTATTTGGAACTGTCCTTAAAAGTATTCTTTTAATTATTATTTCTAACTATTCAAATCTGTGTTTAGCACAACAAAAAATATTCTTGCATATAGAGCTATGCAAAAATATAATTTCCAGCTGAATTCCCTATTATAAATAACTTTTTAAAAATATTTCAAATATTTTCTAAAATCCAAGCATTTACTATCAAATAGTAATTTCCCACACGTCAAATTTTAAGTTGAAAATCGATTATGAACACATTGCTCTGGGAGACGCTGCAGACCGTGGATCAGCTGGAGGCGTCCTTCGAGGAGACACTGCAGACGATAGATCACATAAACAGTCGCTATTGCACGATTACGATGCGCACGAACACAGCCGAGAGACATCAGCGGCTGTACGAGTCTGAAATCGAGGCGGCCATCACTGGAACCACAAAGTCCACACACAAGATCCACGACAATCCAAAGAAGTACCACAGGAAGAAGAAAGTAAAAGTAAATCGAATCTATCGCAAAACCCCAACTAAATCAAAAAGTCCCGTCTCCAAACTGCAAGCCAATTGCACCTGTGAGTTGGAAATGGGAGATTCGAATACGTCGATTCGAACTGTGGAGGATGACTTCAATAAAAAGTTCGTGACAACGACTAGCAATGGGTGTGGCATGCCGGAGGCCCCACATCAAATCAATCTGAGGCTCAGCGCCTGCAACACCAATTGCTGTCTCTGTTGCCAATGATAAGAAGTCTTTAATTTGTGTATGTTAGTGATATTCCCTCTAAATAAACATGTAAATATTGTGCAGCAGTTTTTCTACTGAGACAAGGGTAAAGTTTAACGGAGATCTGATGATAATAAGTGGTTTCAACAAAGAAAATATCTGCTCTGGGCGGGAATGCTCGACTAGAGAATACCAATGGAGATAGTTTAATGATGTCGATATAAATGTTTTTTGTGGGAAAACATAAAATTTATTTAATATAAACATTACTTGAAGTGCATATACTGCTTTCACTTGCAGAACGAACGTACTACTTTATATAGTTAGATATAAATTTTTTGTCCATAGTATATATTTCTTTCACAGGGTTTTAGAAACAAAATGATACTTTCTCCGTTGCTAAGTAATATACATATGTATTTATTGACAAATCTTACGTAAATTCTTTTTACGACCTCAGTTTGCTTGAAATATTCAGTCTTCATTCAGTTGCAGCACTTCCATAAAACTGATTTACGACATGTCATATATGGAGTATATGCATATACAAAAAAGTTGATAAATTCCCAAAAAGCCGAAGGCCACAAATTTAATGGTAAAATGTGAAAAATGTGCACAAATTAGGGGCTGTCATAGCTCACATATCTGCGCATTATTAACAGCTCCGCCCCAACTGCACCCAAAAGAGAAAAAAAAGATAGGAAAACTAAGCCCAGACTCATATACAAACGAACTGTCTATACATCATAGCATACACGGACAGGCATAGACTTAAGGGTGGGGGTGGGAGCAGTGCAGGGGTAGTAAAGGAAAGTAGACGAGAATATCTTTTCATAATGCGCGCACAGCGCCGCTAGCGGCTGAGAAAGTAGTTTCCATTTCCGCAACACGAGCGAACATGCAAAACAACATGAGCACAGGGCAACACGAGGAAGCAGAGAAAACGAATAAGAGAGCATACCTAGTGGACAGTGATCGACTGACAGATATCCTATAAGTTGAAGAATTGCAAATGTTGCAGTTATCTGTGCAGTTGTGTCGAATTTGGAATGTGCGCTATTAGTAGATACCCTAGAAGCTAAAGATATTTTTTAAACGTTTTGCAGTTATATAAGTAATGCTAACACATTGAATTAGAAAGTTCAGGCCTAGGACGTACCCTGGATATTAACTACTTACCTGAGATAAATGAGACAATCTAAGCTGAGATTGTTCCAATTAACACACAAATTTCTCATTCTCCCTATACCGTACATTTCATATTCAGATTTGATAATTCCACTACATAATTCCTACTTATAGACAAGCCAACACAGAGCTCTATTAACCCATCTTACAAACACAAGCCCCAACTATCACCTACATTTCCCTCAAACTAACATACCTTACACACTCGCTTTAAATGTTTGCTGGGTATCAAAAATTGGATTATATTAATTTGAATTAATAACATATTTTCCGGCAGACTTTTCCTCTGGAATGCTGTTATGCTATGCCAAGCAGCTGGAGATGGGGCAAAACCCTCACAATTTTCTTGTTATAATTTGCTTGTCTATGCGCAACGAGGCGCGTTCTGATTTATAATATGCGTAGGTTGAAGGACTGCTATAACAACCGAACAACCCACCAACCTACCTACGTCCTCTTCAGTTGCCCGCATAGCTCTAGTTATTGTTGTTGTTGTTGTTGCTGCTGCGAGGTATTCGCCTCATTAATGTGCTCTTAATATAAGGTTAATTTGCATCGGCATTTAACGCAGAGTTCAGTTCAACTGTTTGTAGTTTTCGGTTATTAAGTTATGCACAGTGATGAGTGGTCATAATGAAGAATGTTCTAGTTTTAAATTACTTTAAAGTTATTGCAACTGCGGAAAATGGAAATATTTTCAGAAGGCGAATATGTAACTAAGTAAAGTAACATTTATCAAAAACTCATGCTCACAAGTAGTAAAATGATTATAATTAAAAAAAAAATTAAAATAGAGTTTGAGAAGATACGGATAGATTGGATACATGAATGGAATAAGAGATTTTTATTAAAGTGAACAATCAGGAAAAGGTTAATAAATCAAGGGAAAATACGTAAATAGTATAAAAGTGTTTATTTTCGACTCGAATTTAAATCAAGGATATTCCTCGATTCATTTTTCAATAAAATTAATCAGATAAAATTAATCATATTTATCAAACAAAAGGAAGTTAGCTATGATAGTTTCATCTTAATTTCCCATACCCAAAATTTCTTATCATAACCAGATTTCACTTTAATGAATGCTCACAGTTTATGGAATTTAAAGCCTCATTGGCATTTGACTCCTGTTTCGAGTCTCGAGTTTCGAGTGCTTAAAGTGCATTGAGATTGAACCGATGTGAGAGAGGAATGAGAAATGCGCAGCATCAGTTTCGTCCACATGGAGCACATGCTAACCCTTGCCTACTTCCTCTGCTCGGCTGAACCCATTGCCTCGTATGCTTTACCCCCATTCTTACCCTCATCCCCTACCCATTTTTTTTTGGTCAGTTAACAGTGCAGCGCAGCGGCAATTTATTGACTGTATTGAGACGGGCTACGTGCCGCACATAAACCGCACTTATCTGGCTGACTGACTAACTGACTGAATGCCTCGCTGCCAGCTGCTTGGCCGGCGCTCGCTCTGCTTTGCTGCGTCCTGCGTCCTTCCAGCCACTTCCTGCCATTGAAAGGCGATAGCAGCCAAGGCGAAGAAAAATTGCATGCGGTTTCGAGAGCAGCAGCTAAATTAATGTGTCTGTCCATGTGCGGTGCACAGCGAACTGTTCCTCTTGCCCTTAACCCACGTCTATGCCGCCTGCCTCCTGCTCCTGCTCTGCTCCTGCCTCAGCTTCCTCTGCATCAACTCTTAAGCAAATACTCGCAAACGTGCCCGTGGCATGCATATCAAAATGATGTATGCGTGTTAGATATGTTATAAATTTTATTCTAGCTTCAACTTCTACTTATCTGCTTACTCTTTTCTCCATTTATACACACACGTACACAGAGATACACAGATACACTAATACACTTACACAGCCACAGCTGCAATCAGTTATTAAACGCTTGACTGATTGACGGCCATTGCCATTTGATTCTGATTAGAAATAAGCAGCCACAAATACCAACTAGAAGATAGATGGAATAGAAGATAAACAGAGGGAGAGAGTAATGGTGAGAGTGGAGTGAAAGAGCGGGAGAGCTGTATCATTTAAAATTGTCCTAAGTAAATAATATATTGTAGTTGTAAAGAATTAGTATAAATAGAATTTGTATTAAAGTTTTGATTGGACAAACATTGGAAGAAGGGAAAAAGGAAGAGAGAGAGAGAGAGAGAGAGAGTGAGAGAGAGTGAGAGAGAGAGAGAGAGAGAGAGTGAGAGAGAGAGAGAGAGACAGAGCGAGCAGGAGAAAGTAGTGATAGGGTGAAATAGACAGGCCGACATTATAGGGGATTCACTGATACCGAGAGACCAAAAGAAAGAGAGCGAGAGAGAGAGAGAGAGATATAGATGGACTTAGACCTATTACTATATGGAAAGGAGCAAACAAACGAGAGCGAGAAAGAGAGAGAGAAAGCTAGATAGAAAGAAAGACAGAGAGAGAAAGACAGAGAGAAAAAGTAGGAGAGAGAGAGAGGGAGAGATAAAGATACCGAGATAGATGGACTTATCCATAAGTAGCCCAATTACCATGTGGAAAGGAACAAACGAGTGAGAGCGGTCGGAGATCGAGAGGGAGAAAGAGAGAGAGAGAGATAGAGAGTGACATGCAGATAGTGAAGGGAAAGAACATCAAGAGATAGAGTGAAAGAAATTGTTGCTAAGTTAATTAAATAATACTGATAAAAGTTACTTTTTTCTGAGATAAAAAAAGGATTGATGTTTGAAATATTTCCAATCCTTGCTCGAATACCAAGAAAGATAGCGATTAAAAATAAATAGAAATAAATTCAATTGCACCTCAGTCTGGCATTGAAAATGTGTAATGAAATGATAATATGAATAGACATTTGTATATGAATTTAACTATCCTCAGACCCAAATATGTAAATATTCTCATATTGTGAACGCGTAGTATTATTTTAAGTCAGTATTATTATAATCCAGTTAGGTTATCTTGTTTATTATCCATGTACAACCAATAAAATTCACTTACCTAAAGCCAAATCTAATTTAGAATATCCTTACTATATTCAGTCTAAGATGTTACATTCTTTGCATTCTCCATAATTCAATTAGTTCAGAGACTATCTACTCCCATCGATGACTTACTTTTGGGTAATCCTCTTGCAACCACTTTTCGTTCATTTCGTCGAGAATGTCAGTCATTTGCTGCGAACGTTACTCAACACTGCAGTGCTGCAAGGGTGCTTCAGAGCGCAGCTACTTAGCATAACTGCTGCATATTTGAGACTGCAGCTGAGACCCGGACGCCGAGGGCCAGATAATTGTGAATCCCCAACACGAGTTGCGCTTTAAATGAAGTGAAAGTCGCACTTTTATTTGTATTAAATATTTACGACAAAGCATCAGCAGGAAAAGCAATTTCCAAAACGTGGCTCGCTGCAAAGTGAAATTCAAGTCCAAGGGGGCGTCTTACGGGATGGAGTAAGTGCAGCACTCGAAAGTGCTTTTCGCTGCTTCACTCCAGCTGCAGTCGAAGCAGAGAGAGTGGGACAGAGAGAGGGCGTGTGGGAGTCTCGAAGTCATTAGATCTGTTAAAAGCGTCGCGTGCGCTGCGATTCGCCTCGTTTGAGTATCTCCTCGAGGCGTCGTCTTTCCTTGACTGTCAAAACCTTTTCCAGTGTTTCCAGCGTTGAGTTGATTTCCCGTTTCGAGTGCAAAGGCAGCCAGAGTGTTGTGATCGAAAATGTTCTGGAGGAAGGAAGAAGTGCATGTTAGATGTTGCCAGAGAGTTAAATGTATAAATAATGGTAAAGAAAGAAATATACGTTACTTATTGTTTTCAAGAATTAGATCACTTTATAGTTTAAATATTGTAGAACAAATTTATAGTTCAATGAGTTGTTGTCAGGAGTTGACAGTTACATTGGTCGCTGTCACTAACTAATAGTTAAATGAATATGTTAAAAGAAAGTAATCTAAAAAGATATATAATATACCAGAGAAGCTCGGGCTTTAAAATTAACAAGAAATTATCAAATATATGTTTTACTCTTAAACTTTATGTTGTCAAATTCACACACTTCGTCCATCTAAATGTTAACAATCTGACATGCAGTTCAATTTAACTTGCTATCTATTTCGTTTTTTTGTTTGACACTTAATAGAGCTGAGCTTATGGTAATAAATATATGCAAAGCAAGTTTTCTAAAAGGAATATAGAAAAAGTTTTCGTTAAAAAATTAACAGTCTGTCAAATATATTTTTTACTCTTGAACTTCCTGGAATATATAATATATTAGAAAAAGTTTTCGTCTCAAAAGTTAACTGTCTGTCAAATATATTTTTTACTCTTAAACTTTCTGCTATCAAATTCCGACACACTTCGTCCATCTAAATGTTAAAAATCTGACATGCACTTAAATTTATATTGCTATCTATTTCTCTTTTGACACTTAACAGAGCTTATGGCAATTAAAACTCTTTTCAATTGGAACTGTCAGGCCGAGTTGTGAATTTTAAATTGGAGTTGGCTAATTGAATTCTCAGAATTTGCTCGCTCACCTGTGAACGCGCATTGCGTCGATGGCGCAACGTTGCATCTGCTCGTGCATTGCCATTTCCCAGCGGAAGCGCTCGTTATATCTGCGAAACGCGGCTATGTAGCGTCTGTGGCATATGTCAGCGCTGGGGAGGACCAAGGGAAGGGTCGTGAGGGGAGGGCAGGGCGTGAAAATTGTAAAATGTATTAAATCAACAGGAAATTGCAATTTTCACACAATTTGATTCGATCTTACGTACTAGGTGGGCTCCTTTTCGCTCTGCTGAGGCCTCTGGCCGAAGCCCACGCGCCTGGCTAGAAGCACACGATACCATTGCTTCTGCAGCGTATTCATTGGACGCTTGAAGGGATTGGCCATGGAATTGGCATTGGTATTGGTATGGGTTGGCTGGGCTGGCGTTTGGGCTGGGGCTCCATTGGTCTCGGGCTGGCGTTTGGCTTTCAGCTTTTCCATTTCGCTTTGCTTTGCCGTTTTACAAGTTTTCCGTATTAAGTTAGAGATTGCTTCCTTACCGTTGGGCATTTGCCAATGCACTGTGGAAATGTTGTTGTTGTTCCACGATTGTTGTTCCCATTGTTGTTGTTGTTGGTGCTGTTGTTGGTGTTGCTATTGGCGCCGTGTTGTCAGGCAGCTCCATGACGAGTTTATCGAACCAACATGGCAAATGGGTTACGCGGCTTGGCTACTGGAGTTGGAAAGAGAGAGGAATAGAGAAAGAGGGAGATTGAGAGAGAGGGAGACAGCGCAACTGTTGCATATGCGAATGCATTTTGTGTGTTTCAGCTGAATGTGGCATATCGTTCGCTTGTCTGCCGGATGAGAGATTGATGTTCTATAAATGAATAAACGAAATGCTTTAGTGCTTTGATTGAGTGGGGTTAACAAGGCAACAGCGAACCACTGCAGGTTGACTTGAGCTGTGTTCCGGGTTGATTTATTTTTATTTTTATTTTTTTTTTGTAAAAGAAAATAGATTGTGTTTACGTTTCTATTATCTACGATGAGGTTATTTCTTAGGCTAGACTGAAGGTTTTTAAGGGAATGTATCAACATGGAATATTCTACTTTGATGGTATTTATGAGAGCTTTACGAAAGCATTAAGATAGCTTTATAAGAGCTTTACTAAATGTAATTTCTGATTTTATGTCATTAATGAGACTTTAAAAGAGATTCTTAAGAGAGTTTTATAAAAATTTTAGTTAGTATAATCTTCGATCTATCTTCTTCTATTTACTGAAAGTTTTTATTATTAAAAGTTTTTATTATAAATTATATTATTATATTATTAATTTAATGATGCTGTATAAACGCTTAAATAGAACTTTATGAGTGCTTTAATGGAACTTCATGAGATAAATCATTGCACTCTTAAAGAAGCTTGAGGATAACTTAATGAAAGCTAGCATATATAATTTTGAAGGGTTCTGTGTGAGGTTTTTTAGGTTTATGCAAGCTTAAAGAGGTATATCAGATACATTGGCTGTATAGCTTTAGGAAAACTTAGATATACCCTTATATATAAACGGTATTCAGATTATCATTAACTATTCTTGTTCCTCACCTATGTTACTTAGATTTTTCCCTTCTTCCAGAATTCACAGACACAATTCCATTCTAGTACCAAATATTCAAAAAGAGTCCTTCACAATATCTACTTTCTGCTTATCTAATCATAAATTCGCATATTTATATATTGTCCACAAATGCTGCCTCTTCCAAACACTCGCCCTAATAAATATCAGCACTTGAGCTTCTCTCATGCTATTACAGGGTATACTTCACCCTACTTAATCAGCTAAATAAACACATTTTTCAGTTCCGCCCCACCCCCCTAAGTTGGCTTAATAACTTCTGGCCTCAGCTACTCGCATCTAATCACTTTCATATTTCATCGAAAGGGTTAAGCACATAAAGGACACTCGTGTTTGGCTTTCGGTCTTAGCTTAGAAAGTTTGACCCAGTCACATGCGATTGACAGACATCCACATATGTCCATACCCATTCCCATTCCCATTCCCTCACGTACGTTCCCAAAAATAGGCCAACAACAGCAGGAAAAGTGGGCACAAGAACAATATGCTATATAAGCCATAGAGTCGAGTGGAGGGAATTGCAGTAAGAAATCGCAGCTGTCACAGCTGCTGTCGGCCGTTGTCTCTTTGCCTGTTCGACAGTTTGGCTGTTTGACTGTTTGACTCTGCGACGCTTCGGCTGGCATTTTGCCGAGTCGACAACAAAACAAAACTATTGAACTGCGCGACGGCGACGGCGACGCCGCCTGTCGCCATTTATGGCCCGTCGCAAAAGGCAATCATAGAAATGTGCTCTAATTTAAAGTGCCATAAAACAAAAACAAAGACAAAAAATTGAAATAGGAGATTTTTGGTAGGGAGTTACTGACGGTAAGATGACCTGTACCCTTACCTGTTTAGGGTTGGAGTTTATATTAGCGTTTTGGTAGATAAATGCAGATCGAAGCTTAAGAGTTAATTTTCAAAATATGATTATGTAGATTCAAAGTCGATTTTACGTATGGATAGATAGACAGACGGATGGATGGATAGATAGACAGACGGATTGACGGATGGATGGATAGATAGACGGATGGGCGGTCGCACGAAAGAATGGACGGAGACACGTATGGCTGGACAGATGATAAACGATCGCACGAAAGGAGGATCGTACAGGAGGAAAAAAGATAAGACTGGTCAAGATCTACTTCGACTAACAATACAATACAAGAAACAATATATTCCCTTAATCTTATCTCAAACAGAACATATATACCCCTTTCAACAACACGCATTGGGCAGCAGAAACTACGGGAAAAGCAGATGTGCAGCCGCTGCCAAGCAGCATATGACACGAATGGAAACTGTTGCCAGAAACTGCAGTTGGCTAAAATGATTTCTATTTGTTTTTTTCGACATTTTTTATATTCTTTATGTCTGTTTGTGTTGCGAGTTGAGTTTGGCGCTTGGCTTTTGGTTGGTTCGATGGGGTCGGGTCGGGTCGAGTCGGATCGGGGCGGGTCAGGGCGGGTCGTGCCAATATCAACATTAGTTGCCCGTAATGTCCTGAACTTTGCGTTGTTCTCTCTGTTTGTCTTTTATTTTATAGATTTTTTTTCAGATTTTTTTTCTACTTGGGTCTCAGCTGTTGGCAGCATCGTCTTTGTCAGCGCTTATTGATGGCTGCCACGGCTAAATGTTTTTCAATTTATTTTATTTGGCAATTTTTTGTTATTTTTTCTTGGTTCATGTTGCGTGCTTTTCCATGAGCATAAAGTACAATACAATTTATTGGCGTCTCATGTCCGGGCTTTTATATTGTTTCGGCCTGTGCGGCGCTGCGTATTAGCAATTTGATTGATGCAGCAACAAATTCTGCTGCATACTTTTAGGCTGACTTTTTAAAAGAATCCCATGCCTTGCCAAGTGTGTGTGTTAGAGCGAGACAACTAGCTGCTGCTGCAATGCGAACACGTAGGTGCCATTAGCTATTAAATGGCTGCCGGAAGTTATTGAAATGACATAATAAGCGCATATATCATCGATTTGAGCTGAGCTCAATTACTTGACATATATGGAGAAATATTTATGATATATGACATTTTGGTTTATAATGAGGAAATGCGGCACATATTGATACAGGAACTCAAATAAATAAAATAAATAATAATAAGTAAAAAAAACCTAAGATATATACTTATATTTCATTTTTATTTTAAGTATTTTTAATTATTTATTTTATTTTAAATATATATATGTACATATAATTAATATTAGAAAACATTATACCATTTTTATACCCTGAGCCCATAGAAAACGGAAAATCAGGATATAATGGTTTTGTTAAATGTATGTAACAGGCAGAAGGAGGCGTGGCAGACCCCACAAGTATATATGTATATTCTTGACCAGGGCGACGAACTGAGTCGATTTAGCCCTGATCGTCTGTCTGTCCGTCTATCCGTATGTGTGAACGCGTCTATTTCAACCTATAGGCAAGCTAGAGACTTGAAAGTTTTTTGTTGGGTCCGTGTATAGCACGCGCAGGTCAAGTTTACTTTGTATGCATGATATGTATTTAATCAATACACCAGAAAGACGAAGAGCTGAAAAAGAGTTCAGGTTCTGAAGAGGAGATGTTAGTTTGCGTATGTATGCAGCAGAGGCAGCAGAAAATACTCTGATTGGTCGCCAACTGATAGAGAGTTGAGCTTACGCTAACTCAGAGAGAGTCTTAACAGTTGAGCTCGACTTCGAGTGGAAGTCTCGCTGCCCTATATAAAGGCAGCTGAAGATCAGAAGAGCTGCTTCTTGCAGCAGCATCAGCAGAAAGTGCTCTGATTGGTCGCCTGATGATCGAGTGTGAAGACTGACTCAGGAAGAGGCTCAAGAGTTGAGTTTGATTTGAGTGGAGCTGTCGCTGCCCTATATAAAAGCAGCTGAAGATCAGCAGCAGCAGCAGAGAGTGCGCTGATTGGTCGCCTAATGATCGAGTGTGAGGACTGACTCAGAAAGAGGCTCAAGAGTTGAGTTTGACTTTAGTGGAGCTGTCGCTGCCCTATATAAAGGCAAGCCTGCTGCAGCGCATTCCTTATCTTCTGGTGATCAGTCGTCCAGTGCAGCGCGGTGCTTCTGCTCTTCTTCCGTTTGTTGGTAAGTATTAAAATTTTTAAGTATGTTAAGCGAAAATGTAAAAGTTATACTTGTAATGTTTATTTAATGTAAATAATATATTTTAAATATAATATATAATATAAAATAAAATGTAATATATAAAATAAATATGATGTAATAAATATAATATAATATATTTTAATTTTAAATATTTCCAGTTAGGTATATAATTTGTATACATTATCCAGAAAACATAATAAAAGGCTATTTATATAGCGAAGACTAGAGCACTCTTACTTATTTAATATCAGGCCTTATTTTTAATCAAATTAATTTTATATAAAAGTGCGATGTGTTATATTCTTGGGTTAAGAGTACGGGACCTCTTATACTTCAAGAAATAATTATATTGAAACTTAATTTGATAGAAATTTAACATAGATACTAGTTGAGAAACCTCTAATATTTTAAATTAATTTAAAAATGTACAACTAATTTAAAGTAATATGCGTTATGAAGTATTTGAGGTAAACTAAGAAATTCCCATATCAGATTCCCATATGGAGTCCAATTAAAACTTTCCTATTTATCAAACATCACTTACTTCATCAGTCAATCGATATGGACAGAGTGGAAATTATGAAGCTGCCTTGGCATATGGTTAATGAATCTTATTAAGCCAATAGCCCGACCAATTAAGTTGAAAGCAAACAGTTTAAAGCTTTGAACTGTTTACAGAGCGAAGACAACGAATGACAAACTGCCAAATGAGTAAATGGATGAACGGATAAGCGACAGACAGGCAGGCAGAAGCAGAAGCAGAAGCAGAAGCTGGGGCGGGTTTGATGTGAATGGGGGGCGTGGCACTAGCAAATGCACAATGAGTTGATAATCCCCAAGGCAAACAGACATAGAGAGAAGTTGCGGAGGCATTGGGATTGGATTGGGGTTGAGTCTGGGTTGGGTTTGGGCTGGGTTAGGTTGGGGCTTGTCTGGGAATCAGTCTATGCATATAAGTATGCAAAAGCCATAAAGCAACAATAATAAACGCGCATCATCATCAGCGGTTGGTTTGTTGCTGCTGTCAGCAGAAAAGTATGAAATATCATCTAAAATAGGAAATGCGTAAATGCGAAAGCCAACGCAACGGAAGCGCAGCTCAGCGTACGCTGATTCCGCACACATACATAGGATAGACACACACACACATACGCACACATACGCATTTCTATAGCGAGTGTATGAAAGTCAATTTTTCATTTAGATAACTTTGACATACGCAAACGTCATGGCTTGCTTTAGCCCCTGGCTTGGCGGGGGTGGTGACTGTTGGCGGAGTGGGCGTGGCTGGGTGGCTATGCATAACGATTTAGATTGGAGTTCAGAACAAGTTCCTGACAGGCTGCTACTGATGGCGCCCAGTCGAGCACAAAGCGCCAAAATGCGGGCAACGTTTTGATAAATGAATATTCGACAAAGCGAGCGAGTGTGAGTGTGTGTGTGAGTGTGTGTGAATGAGTGTCAGTGTGTGTGTGTGGCTTAAATGAAATGTTAACAATTAAAAGCAGAAAGCACGAAAAGACTATCAAAATACATAATAAGCCGCTGAGGCTGTTTACACGCGCGTTCGCCTTAATACGCGGCGTATGCGCAATATTACGATTATAAATTACGCTTTGCCCAAACTAAGGGCTGTTCCTTGTGTCTTATGCGGGGTTGTGTAAAACTAAGCCAAACAATATTATGAGTGGCAAAAAGGGATAAAGTCCCTTCCCAGCTTCAAGTGGGATTTTCATTATTTTTGCCCAGACCACGGCGTGTTTGTTGTTGTCTCAAATGAAAACAAGTTATTTTGTATTTGCCGAGCGCCTTACACATTGTTATAATCATAAAAAGTATTAAAAAGTAACAGGGACGTAGTAATAGAGGGGGTGGGGCGCGTCAGGTGGATCGCTCGGTCGCCGCTGCCATTTGAAGTTGATTGCCCATTTCTGCGGAAGCTACACTTGTTTATCTACTTGAGGGGGTTGCACAGCTGGCGAGGGCTGAAGGCTGCGGGGTGGGGGTGTACACGCCCCTCGCAAGCAAGCATATTGGATGAGAATCTGGTCGCGGCTTGTATAGGAACATTTGCGCTTACGTTAGCGTGAAATGATGTTCAGGTAATAAAGCGAAAGCGTGCCTTCAGCTTGGGCTTAGCGAGCTACACAGGTGCGCTACAGTGCGTAGGGTGACTAGAAGGTGAGCAACATGATCTTGAATGAGATTAAGAAAGAGATATAAATGATGGGCACATAGTCGAATAGATTGAAGAGAAGAAGTTATATATTTTTATATTATAATATATTATATTTTACTATATATTATATTATTATTATATATTTAAAAAAATTTATCAAATGAAAGCAAATTTTATATCAATTTTTGTTTAAAGATTTATTTGACAAAAAGAAAAGGAACTTTAAAACAATCTACAAAAATTATAATTTAAATTCAAAAACTAATAAATTTTATATTTAAATATAAATTAAATATTTCAAATTTCCCAATCCAACTATCCACAACTAATACTCCCTCACAATCACGTCGTACCGCCTCGCAATCATATTTCACGCTTTGGTTCATTCAAAACAGCCAAGTGAAAGCGAGTCCATGGGCAATATTTTATGGGCCTGCCATAACGTCAGCTAAGTGTTACGAGCGCGGCCTATGCAGATTGTAAATTTCGAGCTCAAATCCCTTTAAATTGCAATCGAGCTGGGCTTCGGGTCTAAACTATAGGCCCATTTTATGATTGAGACTAAGTAAGAGCAGCTGCAACGGTTCGCAGTGCTTGAATACCCTGTTTAATGGTTACTGACTGGGTATATTGGTGATGGGCGTTAAGTGTGTATAAGAAATGTGAAATATAAATTTATTATTTTTGAAAGTAGTGGTCCATTTTATGTATCTATTTATTATTTGTTTCTGAAATAGATTTTTATTTAGTATTTTTTGCTTTGTGGCATCGTTTTCCGAGGGTCGTCGGAAAAGTTTCAGTATATTTCATCTATGTATTTTCTGTCAGTTCATCAAAATTTCTATATGAACTTATCGACATTTCTTTATTAGAAATCGATATATATCGATAGTAAACTTGTTGATCAAACTAACTATATAAAGTTGACTGTACTTTTTAATTCGAAATCGATCATAATCGATAACAAACTAGCTACAGTGCAGTATCACAAGAAACGGAATATCTCACTCTTATTCATTGCTCAACAGGTTCAGTTTTGAGCTTGTGATGTATTCTCTAATCAAGCTCTCAACTTCACAGTTAAGGTATCTTCTAGTCAAGCATTTCCACTTTGTTGACTATTATTACTTGCTATTAAAGCTCCAGTTGAAAACTTAACCTTCAATATGGCAACCGTAAATGTGCACAACCACACACCCATACCCACACACACACATACTTACCCACACCCATACACATTCACACAGTCTTAAAATACATCTAGCCCATGAGCACGTGTTGTTGTGTTTGCCCTTTCCTTTTCAATGGCGGCTGCTGGACGCAGGTGTTGCAGCTGCTTCGGGGTCTGGGTCGCCAACAAAGATGCCAGACCGACTTGGAAGCCACAGAGCAGCACTAGTAACGCAGCAACGACAGCAGCAGCAGCGGCAGCCGCCCAGACGACCAACATTCAGTTGGTAACATTTTTTGTGTCTGCGCACCTTGAAAATCCTTCGACTTTTGCGGGTCCGCATTTTATTCCTTATGGACAGGTGTAGCGAAGGTGGCAGAGACCGAGTTGCATACCTTTTTGGCACTTTGTTGAATTTATCGCATAAGCTTTGCGCATACTTCCGGGTAATTGGCAACACCATGTACTAAACCGCTCTCACTCACACTATCTCTCTCTCTCTTTCTCTCTCTCCCCTCTGTGTGTGCGTTGCGCATTTAAAGGCGTTAAGGTGCAAATTTATTTGCACGAAACCTTTTTTTTTTTTTTTGCCAACGTCCGTCGTAATGAGCACTTCTGTGTGCGTTATATTTCTTCGACCCTGACATATGGCCGGGCGTTCCAGCCGTCGGGTCTCCACGTCCGTCCGTCCCGTCTGGGCGGCTCGTTAAAGACGTCTGAGTCTGAAGTGGTTCCCAGTGGCTGGCAGTGGCTGGCGCTTTTCGCACTTGTGGTTTCATGTTATTGTTCAAAAATTGTTAAGCACATTTAAGCCTGATTTAGTTGCATATTTATTGTATTTACGCCCATTCCCATTCCCCGTTTTAATGAGTTATGTAAACTGTTTGGGTCCTGCCACTTTATGTGCGCCCGGCTTAATGTGAACTCCTGCGCCGCGCACCAAAATCTATTTATTTCTCTTGAGGGGAGGCCAGAAAAGAATTTATATTTATATACAATAAATATATATATAGCTTAGAGCAGTCTTAGGGCAGAGTTTAAAGTTTGGTTTATGCTTTTCAGTGGAGTTTTTGTTTTGGATAGAGAAGGGACAACTTTTTACGATTGCATATGTATTTGGGTTTAAGGTCAAAAGGTAAGCAGCCCATCTACATATCTTCTAAATATTCTATGAAGTGTATTATTAGCATTTTCCATGGAATCTTATTTTAGCCAACGATTTTGTCTATTTCCTGACTTAAATTAACCTGAGTATATTAGCTCTGTACATTTCCATCTGATATGGCGCTGCCTTTAACAGAATAGAACATAACATACATTAACATTTTTTAAAAATATTTTTTTATACTTCGGCTTTACATATTTGTTAAAAAAATATATATATTTTTGACATTGATTTAACAAAAGACTAACATTACTTAAAGTTCGTTTTCATTCATTTTCTTAACGACTGTAAGCTTTAACATTTCTTTATATATCCTTACATTCCTAACATGAATATGAAAATCATTGAAATAGTAATATGTTTTTTCTTTGATTTAACAGCGGACTCACATAAGTTGAAAGTGTCATTCAAATTCTCAACTTTTTCATATTCATCACAAATATTTTTCGCATTGATTTAACAGTAGTAACATAAGTTAACATTAACATTAAAATCGTTGTTAAAATTAGTATTTCTATATATGTACATTTTTTTATTCGTAATCTATTAACATTCATTGAAAAATTATAAAAAAGCTAATATTTCCAGCAACAAAACTATTTCTTTATATATTTTCGTTTTCCTAAATTTTTGATATTAATTACAAATATTTTTGGAATTGATTTAACAGCGCATTAACATGAATTATCATTAACACTAACATATGTATTTCAATATATTTTTAATATTTGTAATATATAATAATAAGATAAAAATATTTTTAATATTTTTTATCCTTAATCTCTTATTCTCTACAATGATTTAACAGAGCATTAACATAAGTTACCATTAACACAAAGCGCTTTTAACATTAGCATTTCTATATATCATTTTTTATTTCGTAACCTTTTCATATTCATTGCAAAATTCATGTCTTGCAGTCTAGTAAATCTGTGCTTTATTTTTGTACATTTCTTATCATATTTTATTTAGCTTTAGCTGCCATAAAAAGCTGGACAAAAAACTACTAGCTGCCACTGGCACTAGTTTCCGCTACACCTTTGCTTCGCCGCCATCTTGGGCGAAAGGGACAAAAACATGTCTCTTATCGTAATCTTGGGCAGACAGCTGCGCTGACTTTCCGCTGCGGCCCCGAACCTTGACTACTAAATGCTAAGCGACCCTTTTTCGCTGATGATGATGGAAAGCCCGATGCCGCATTGCTTTATGGCCATAAATATTTCATTATGAATTCAGCTTTTTTTGGCCTTATTTTTTTGGTAACGCATTTCGACATGCTATCTACATTTTGGCTGGAGGGGCATTTGTTGGCCCACACACAAAAGTTGGCCCGTAATAAATAATAAAAAATGCAATCCGTTGCCGCCTCACTGAACCTTCGCCGGGCAGCCAGGCGAAATTTTTGTTTTTACGCATCAAAATGTGCCGCACGGTAGGGTTAAGAATAGCTAAGTATTGATGTTAGCTAGAATAGACGAGCAGTTGGAATTGCAGAGCAGCAGGAGTGGGAGCAGGAGCAGGAGCAGGAGGAAGAGGAGCAGGACGCTCTCTCGGTGTTCGTGACATCTGCAGGTCGCATTAATAATTAAATCAAGCAATAAAAATTCAGCACGAGTGGCAGCAGTCCTAAACCCTTCTCCAGTCGAATTTGGCTGGAAAAAGCACAGCTAAATATTAAAATGGAATTCTTTGATTAGATCTATTTGACTTTATGTTTTATGAGCTCTCTTTAAATGACATTGGCCATAAATTTTATATATTTGCTATACTAATTTTTAAATGAATTTTAAAAATCACTTAAAAGTTTTTAGAGGCACTTTTAAATTTATTAAAATACGTGTCCAGTGGGTTAGGTATATAAAGACAGGCGAAGACAGCTTGAATTTCCATGTAGCTTCAAAAGCACATTAAAGCTTTATTTGAAGTGAATCATGGAAGCTTTTATAAGTAAATTACATACTTTTATATATTGTTATAGTTTCCTTTTACTATGTGTATAGCTTTTAAGCACATCTTGATTGGAAAACACTTGAAAGCTTTATAAAATATTAAGTATAATAATATAAATAATAAATAAATAAAAAAGTAGATACAAAATCACATGAAAGCTTTGTTTAATATTAAGTATGAAATCTTTTATAAGTAAGTAATATTCATTTGTATATTTTTATAAGACTTCAAATCTTAATGGACATTACAATAAAAGTATAGTTGCTTGAATAATTTTATATGATATAATTAATTAAATATATAATAACTGAATTTTGCATGATATAATAATGGTAATGAAAGTATCTTCATTTTATTCTTATGACATTCAGTCCTGTGCTTTCACATTTACCTTTCAGCTCATTGGGGGTAGTTTAGCTTTTAAAGCACATATAAATTTATAACTACGCGAAAAGCATTTTAAGTACTTGAAAGCTGCTTAGTGTAAATGCATTTTGAATGAATTTTAAGATTTTTCGTACAATATTAAATTATTATTCTTCAATTTATTATCAGTCTGATATACCTCTCTGTCTCCATTCATATGCTTGGTATACAATAGTATATAAATTATTTATAAATATTCTCCCCACTTCACAAAGTGTGCAATGCAAAAATTCAATTGACATTGCCAATGTATTTTGTGCTGGATGATATATATAAATATCTCTGTAGAGTATACAGAGTCTACAGATAATGAAATCTGTACGTTTGTTTGTGCATATTTTGGTGTGTATTTATTTGCACACGAATTGCTAAATTCATAATAAATTAACATTGTCTTGAAAAATTAACATAAATAACATTGTCTGCAAAAACATTCTTACGCACGAATAATTCAGTAATGAACAGCGGACGCGGCCCGAAGGATTCCCGGTACAGATTTTCATTGCCTGACAACTAAGTAGAGCACGGAGAACTTGGAAATGATGATGAAGAAGAAGAAGAAGCAGAAGAGGAGGAGGAGGAGTAGAGGAAACATTGTTGTTAATATTTTGTGCAGCGTTTCGCAAATGCGATTAAAATTGTTCGAGAAAATTACGGCATGAGATTTACGCGCATTGTTATATATATATATAATGCTATATATATGTATATAACTAAGTAAATAGATTTATGTACGTTTGAGAAATCTTTTTTAATCTAATAAAAATAGTTCATAAATTCGCAGATAGAAATTCCAGCTGCGTAAAGGAAATTACAACAAAATTAAGAAACTTCTTGGCAAAACAAGCGAGCGACCGCTCGCAGTGCGTGCTCAACTTCAAGTTTAATCAATAAAAGCCGCATGGGGGCTCGCTAGCTCCGAACTTCAACTCACATACAGACACACATACCTATACTAATACATACTCATACTAACACACACTCCTTTTTTCATAAACGCATTGGATGTGAATAACAATGGGGTATATTAGCTGTACGAAACAAAGCAATACTGATAATCGATAAATATCGATACACATTTCATAATTTCGAAGCATATCTCGGATATTTTAAATGTCAAACTTGAAGTTTATAAGAGCTTAAAGCTGTAGACACATACATTTCAAACTCAATAGTTTAAGTTTACTTCAAACCATATATAATCGATATATATCGATATTCAGTTTATGTCATATTTCAATCATCAGGATTGAAGCTCTAAAGAGCTAAAGACTGAAGGCATAACTTATTCCAAACATTGATAGCCTATAAATATCAATATGCAACTCATAACTTTGAAATATTTCTCGCATATTTTAAATTTCAACAGAGCTAAAGACTTACTTACTTACATTTATCGTATATTTAACAGTTTATAGTTGAATTGTCTTTTAAAAAATAAAAATTCGATATCTCATATTACTTTGAGTTCAAAAATTTGATTTTAATTAATATTCTACATACTTCGTTACTAACTACTTACAGGGTATCTCTAACTCTTGCATACCCCACTCGCTAGCCCACTAACTTCAATTTTTTCCGCTCTTCATACGTCTACTTCAGAGTTATTGTTGTTATCATGCAACCCCGTTGCGCTTTGTTATAAACTTGCTAAAATTTTTATGAAAAGCATTCTCATCCGTGCTTGAGCAAGCGTTCCGCTGCCGCCTCCTGCTAGCCCGAGAAAGCTGCTGCTGCTGCTGCTGCTCCAGCTGCTTTGTGGGTCCTGGACCGTGGGTCGCGCCCTTTGTGGCTGTTACCATATCTTGTTGCCTGCTGCCAAGGCGTTTGTAAATATTTTAATTGAAATTACATTTTAGCTCGTTTCTGCAGTTTACTTAACAAGCTCTTAGCCGCTGCTCCCGCTGCCTTTTGGCTTTCACCTTTTTCGGGTTTCGGCTCTGCCTGTCCTGGCAACTAGCCAGGAAAATTTCGCCTGAAAATGCCTGAGGTCAAAGGCGCAACCAGAGTCTTAGAACTAATTGTGTTTATGGAAATGTATTGAAATTTAAATGCCAAAAGATGCCGAGATATATATTTTAATAAGTATATTTTGAGCAAGAAATTTGAGCTTTTATGAAAGTAATTTAAGAAAATTTAGTAAATACGAAAATAATGGTTAATTGTGTACGTTCAGATAATAGCAGAACAATGTTTTTTTTTTCTTTTTTAATTTCAATTCAATTTACTCATTGCTTTAATTATATTGCTAAGATATACATTTATATATATTATTATGCGTATCTTTCTTATGCTATTTAAAAAGTGGAAATGAAGGATATAATGGTTTTGTTAAGATGTACGTAAAAGGTAGCATGAGGCGTGGCTGACTCTATATATATCTTCTTAATCAGAATGACAAACAATTATAAAATTCATATGAATAAATAAAAACAAATTGTTAAAAATCTCAAGTGAAGAACGTGGATGGAGAAGATAAGACAGCTCGAGTTTATGTTTGTTATGTTCCATTTTATGCACTTAACTGCTATTTATCATATTATAAGACAATTTTCAGATATAATATATATGTGTATACATATATAGAATATATATATATATATATATATATATATATATACATATACTCTATATATAGTCACACATCAGTGTCAACAAAATTTGGCATGCAAAAAGTTGAGGCCACAATTCGAAAGTGACTTTTGCATTGAGTTTCAATAGCAGAGACCGGAAACTTTTTCAAAGCAATTAGATAACGGCTTTTGCTGATTTTGAAGTTTTTGTCAAGGGGGAAAAGGGTTCAGGGCGGTGTCTCTGTGGGCTCTGGGCTTAGCTTTTCAAGATACTCATGGACTTTAGGTCACATATAGACTTTAATCAGCGCAAAGTTTTGCATGAAGCAGAAGTTTTCGAGCAGATGCAGTTGACCAGAGACCAGAGATACCTGAATGTGTGTGTGTGCATGTGTGTGTGTGGAAAATCTCAGCCCAAAGTTCTATTTAGCTTGAATAATATTTGGGCAAGCGTTAACGGAAATGGCCTCTAAGTTGAGTGTTTTCCTGGCCCGAGCTTAAACAAAGAAAAATATTTAAGCACTTAAGTGCGGCCACGCCCACCCCAACCAATTGCGGGTCCAGTCCGGCGCATTTTGGCCCACTTTAGTTTCGGTTTGGTTTGGTTTGGTTTGGTTTGTGCGTGCGTCCACTCAGAAATTAGTTGTAAGATGAATGGGCCAAAGTCGCAAAGTTTTGCAGTTTTTACTTGGGGATTTAGTGCAGGCGACGGCTGTAACTGGCTGAAGTAACTCACCCTCCCACTCCCCCTCTCCCATCTCACTCTCCCATCCCACTCTCTAGCCAAATGCACGTCTTTGACTCTACATCATGCTCTTTAGTCTTTATTTAAAGCAAAAACTTTTTTAATGAATGCTCTCAGTTTGTGCACATATTTTTAATGCATAGTTCATTAAAAGCCAACTTGGCGCTCGCTCATTTTGTACTATTTGCCACAGAGCTCTCAGCTCCAGATTTATGTAAGGCTTATTCTATTAGCTGAGCGCAGGCTTAAAATGGACTTGAAAATTGCTTTCGCAACTATGGAGTTTACACACGCAGCTTAAAAAGTCATTTGCGCACTGCAAGAAAATGCGAGTGCATTGTGAAGGATTACAATTTTTTATTTAAGATATATATTTTTATAATGCGTTAAATAGATATTGTTAAAATAATGTGTATCTGTAAATATAAAGTATGCAATGTTATAGATAATATGGTATTACCTATGACAAAATCTGTAGAGAGAGTTATATGTGAAGAGACTGATAAAGAAAAATAGAAGGATATGACAAATGAGAGAACTATTAAGGGAATCAAAGAACAATCTAAAATGAAAATAAGAAGAGAAAATAAGAAATTGGGAAAGGGGAATAGCTTAGTTAATTTTAGATACCTGATATCTTAGATATTTAAATAAGGATTAATAGTATGATTTTAAAACTGCTATATTAATTGCTGTTAGTTTGTACTATCTTTCATTGGTTTGCTTTGTAAAACTTTCATAGAGTCGCAAATGGTTTTTGAACTACATCTAACCTAAAAGCTCTTCAGCTTCCATTTAAGGCCGAAATATATACAAGCAACTATGGTTCCGTAGTCATATTGCAGATATAGATTTTGATATGATTTTTTTTTAGCTCTTTAGTTTGAGTTGCTGACAAATTGCATTGCTAAAAACGAAAACAAAAACAATAAACAGACCATTCAAAAAAGAAGAAGAAGAAGAAGAGCAGGAAACACAGGGCAGTCAGCACTCGGCTGGGTTGTTTGCTGCTGTTCCTGCGCCTGTTGTTTTTTTTCGCTTTTATTTTTTTGATCTATTGATAGTCAGATCACGTAGCATCAACGAGAAAAGCTGATACGCCGTGTATAATGGGATTTGTTTATTGGTATCATTTGCGCCAACTTTTTTCGGTTTTTATTTTAGTGCAACCCCCTTTGGGGTCTGTCCCCACTCGCACTCTGCTTGAATGTATCCATTTTCGTATGCGACCCCCATGACTGCAATTCGTGCGCAACCCACCATCAGGAGTCCCCACTCCCCCTCTCGAAAAAGTTTCGTATTGCGTTTTAGAGTGCACACAACGGTACATAAGTAGCTAAAGTGGCACGAAAAACGTACGCGAAGCTAATCCCGAACAGAGCCAGAGCCGGAGTCGAAGCCGGAGCCGTAGCCGGAGCCAAACAGCTGACAGCTGACTATAGACAGGGCCATGATTGTTGAGCGGAGTCGCGCTGCAGGTGCGCGGGCACGTGATGCTCGAGCTTGCCATATTGACACTTTCAACAACTTGACGCGCCAAAAGTCATAAAGGGAGTCGAAAAAAGTTTCCGATTGCACGGGGCTAGCCCCATTGGTGGCCTGCATAAAAGTAAATCCTTGGCTTTTGCTGCTAGCCACTTAAACTTGTTCACAGCGTCGAACCTTGTCTTTAAGTGCTTGGACGTCTGGTTTGGGCTTTTTGGCGGGTTGTGCGTGTGTCTGTATGGGTGTATGTGGGTGGGTGGCTGTGTGTCCTGGCATTATTTTCATTGTCGCATTTTTCATCATCAGGCTGCCTGAAGTTTTTATGGCTCTCTCACACTCAATTCTCACTCTCTCTCTCCTACTCTCTCTCTCTTACTCTCCCTCTGTCGCTTTGTCCTGCACCTGTGCGTCGCTTAGCTGCATGTGCGTGGGTGGTGGGCGCGGCTGCTGCGTTAGTCTGGCTTTGGAGTCACGCTGGCTGCTCTCTAAGTCGCCGTCGTCGTCGCCGTCGCCTGGCAATTGCCACTTTGCAGTCTGCAGTCGTTGCTTTCATTGTCTCTTGTGCAGGTTTTGCTTCTGGCTTACGATTTTTCCCTCAATTCTTTTTTTGGCTGCTGTGGCCAAATCTCTTTTGAATTATTACTGTAATTACCGTTGAGTTTCGCCAGGCATCGCCATCGCCATCATCATCATCTCGGGCACAGCTCTCGGCTAGGTGCTCTGTTGTGACACCGCTGATGACTGTGTTGATCCGACGATTATGATTTTATTACGTTTTCGTGTAGTTGTGCTTTGTTTCCTTAATTTCATGCCAAGTCCTGCTCCAGCCCATACCCCATACACCCGTGGCGTGAGTTATGACCCTCGATTTGGTCGCAAATATCTCTAGTCCCACAATCAAATCTAATCGCCCGCCTCTGTTTCATTTCTTTCTGGTTTTTGTCCACTGGATTTTCGCTTTGATAAACGAGCCCCAAAAAAAAACTGTCGCGCTTAATTGTAATTGTACCGCAGGGCGCAGGCGGGAATCATTTCTCACTGGACGCCATCTGAATATCTCGTGTTTGCTCGGCTATTTTTCGTCACCTTTTGGTTTTCTTTATTTTGGTGTTTTGCTTGATGCGCCGCTAATCAAAATTAATGCAGATTGAAGTCTTTTATATAAGTGGGGGATTTTAAGAGATATATGTACATTCCATTTATATATAAATGTATGTATATTTATATACACAAATATTAGTATGCGTTAACGTTAGATAGCTTACATTTCTTAGCTCTAAGATTTATCTATTTTTTTAAGATCTTAAAAATTGGTAATTAAATTTCATCTATCTAAATATATATTTTTTATATTTTTTTTATTTTTAAATTTATAATATTAATCAAAGCAAAAAAATATTGAAATATTAAAAAAATATTGATAATTATATAATATATAATATTCAATTTATATTTGTATATATTTTTGAATTTCTAATAGTAATATTTTTTATTTAACTTATTTCATTTTGAATATAAACTAATTTTGTGTAATTTATTTTTAATTTCTTAACATTTTTAATATAAATTAAAACAAAATATTAATGTAAATTTTTATATATTTTATATGTAATTTTGTAATATAAAGTAAATATATATATATATATATATATATATATATATATATATATATATATATATATATATATATATATATATATATATATATATATATATATATATATATATATATTTGTATATAATTTATTTGTTCAACATGTGTACAGAAATATTCTAATCAAACTTTGATTCTACTTCTGCAGATTATTGTTCTTTATACCTTTTATTTTGTTATATAATTTTATGTATAATTTAAAGTTTATGGTGTATTTGTAATTTAATAATGAGTATCCTATTATGTATATTTACATATATCAATAAGTCCATCCAAAATACGTTGATTATACGCTCTTCTGCATTTCTTGCAATTTCCAACCTCTTAACTTTCGACTTCACATTAAGCTCAACACTCTGCCCGTAAGTCCCCATTGACAGCTCGTTATAGGCCAATGAAGTCGACGACTCTTAACTTTACACCAAAGACTTACGCTCACTTTTACAATGAAAACTTTGGACATTAATTCAGGCGTTGTTCAGTTGAGCTTAACTGCAGTCAGGCGCTTGACTTGTTTTCTTAAATGTCAGGCTGTTAATCCCTTAACCAGAATGCGCCACAAAAGCAACACTATTCACACTATAAACCCACTCACCCACACACCCACTCACCCACACACCCACTCACCCACCCACACACATTTAACTCTTCGACTCGACTGTTAAGTAGAATGTAAACCGCGCGTCGCACATTCCACAATCCAAACAACAACTGCGACAGACAACAGATAGACAGACAGACAGACATAGTCGAGTGCAGTTGCGGGGGCGTGGCGTTGGGGGGCGTACGAATTTCGACACATGTTGCCGCAATAAAAATGTCAACACACACATAAAACATCTTCTGAAATGGCATTTGCGAAGCGGCGTAAAATTCCAGCAGCCCAAAAAATTTGAAGCATAATAAATGGGCAGAGCTATAAGTGTGTGAATGTGTGTGAGTGAGTGTGTGTGTGTGGCAATTGTTCTCACACACACTCACATACACACACTACGTGCATAAAGCTCAACGCCATTAAACACGCATTCCTTGGCTATATATAAATTTATAGAGCAAAAGTAGAAGAAAGTGTGAGTTCTGGAAAGTTAGAGAGGGTTGCCTGAGTATCTGTGTGTGTGTCGTCTCTTTGTATGTGTGTGTGGAGAAAATGGTGTCTGCGTTCCGCTAGACGCGTTTCGCTTTCACTTGAAACCAAAAGTCGCTGCGTTTACTGTTTTAGTTTGTCCCATGCTCGGTCGTGGCTATAGCCCAGACTCTGCCCCTGCGCTTGAGCCTGGAGCATGTGCATGGAATTTAAAGAACAAAAAAAAAAAAAAAAGCTGCCTTTAATGAGATAATCTACGCGCTGAGCGCTCATTTTATATAATTGAAGGTTCACTTGCCGTACAGCCCCCAGCCCCAACCCCAACCCAACCCAACCCCAGCCCAATGTCAAGTTGCCAAGTCGAGACCTCCGTTCGACCGCCCGCTGATTACAAGTGCTCTCAGCCCAGGGGCTGGCGATGGCGAGGCTGGAGCTCGGTAATGATAGTGCCCCGACCCGTACGTGCGTACAGCATGGCAGTACTCCACAGTCGATGCGGTGTGGGGTTCCTGCACTTTGTGGCGCCTTGCAGCTGGGCTGTGGAGCCAAGGCTTGTGGCATGGTAATCTGCAATAAATGAGGCATGTTGGAAGATTTATTTGATTGCTTTATTTAATATTTTAGAGCAGGCAGATGTTTCCCAGCCGATAAGCCCGACTAGCTAAAAAATTCCCAGACAGCGCTGCGTTGACGTTGAATTATGACAGGCGTAATGAAATTTTTAACCGATGGGGGCGCAAAGGCAAACCCCCAAACTGAGCTTTTGATTGTGACAGCTGGAGATTGTCAAGGTGTTGACACAAATGGAATGTCAAGGAAACAAAACAAAAGCTAATTTACATATATGTGTGCCGGCATACCAAATGCTGTTACCAGCTATGAATGAATTATGGCCAGCAGCTATGATAGCTGACTTTATTTATGGGAATTCCAGGCGAAACATATTCGCTAAATATATGAGATTTTTATTTTGGCTACGTCAATTGCAAAATTTTTGAATGTGACAGGATTTCAGTGTGAAAAATTGCGAAGAGAGTGGAGTGGAGTTGAAAATTAAAATTATTTATGATATAGAATTGGAAATGAAAATGCAAATAATTTATGATATTATCGATCATTCTTTTGCGATGTGTTGCATAGAGAGTAATAAGAAATTGTTTTGTCAATAAAATAGTAATTAAGAAATAGTGACAAATAAAATGCTACATATATAAGAAAATATTTCAAATAGGGGCTGGAACTCGGAAACAAGTTATAATTTCCCAGTTAGTCCGACGTGGAAATACCTTGAGCCCTTAAAAGAGCTACTATATTAATTTTTCCAGGCTTCTATTCTATTATATTCAGATTTAGCAAACAACAACAAGTCTCTAGCTCTTCTGCTATAAAAACTATGCTTAAAATATTTAATCGAATTATCGATTTTTATCGGTAAATGAATGAATTATCGTAAAAATACTAAGCTTGTACTATTTAGAGTATACATAAATATGTATTTACGGTTTCAAATACAGTAGAGATAGACAATAGAATAGAATAGAGAAAGAGAATGAGAATCAGAATCAGAATACGAATCGAAATGAGAATGAGAATAAGATTGGGAAAGAGAAACAGATACAGAAAGACAAAGAGAAAGGATAGAAAGCACCAGAGCTTCTCATAGATCAATTGTCTCCCTTAAAATCACAGGTTTATATTAAATCAAGGAAGTTGTATAATTTATGGAATATGCCATGCCTCCTGGCTGTTACACAAATAATTTCGGCTTCCCATTTTCAGTATTATACAAATAATTTCTATAATTTCTGTATCATCATTAATTACACTTAAAAATTCCCTAATTTCGCGCTTGAAGCAAATCTTTAACCAAATTTTCCGCATTCACTCACAAATTGCATTATTATTATTAGCTCATCTCTCACTTCCATTAGCATCAAATTACTTTTTTCCATTGCCTCATTACAAACGCCAGCAAATCCCAAATGCTTGGCAATTTTGGCATGTTATCTGGCGTTTCATTGAAGAAATTTCTACAAATTTTCATCGTTCACATAGCGCATATTCATCATACGCCCAGTTGGCCAACATAGCAGCAGCAGTTGCTCTGCCTCTTCCATATGGCTTAACAAACGAAGCTTCCCACATCAATTAGGTTTATATAGCGTATGCGGCGCGTAGCACGCCATCTATCGGGCATCTATGCAACACAAACGTGCAGCAACTAACAACTAAATTTCATTAAGCCGCATCGCACAAATTGAACTACAACAGGCCGGGCCGGTTCGGGCCGGGCAGCAGCAACAACAACGATGATAAAGTGTGGGTCCATGCAGAAAATTTAAGTGCCCCGTCGACCAGTGGAGTATTGCCCCACGGCGCAGCCAAACGAACCAATTTCGTAGACCCAAAAAAAAGTAACAGCAGCAGCAGCAGCAGTTGGAGCAGCCGGCGGAGCAGTTGGAGCTGGCAAGTCGTGCATGAAGCGCAGGACGAAGGACACAAAAATCAGGCAACGGAGCATGACAAGCAAAACGCAACGTAGCGCATCCTGTGCCACAGTTGCCACAGCAGTTGCTGCCACCACAGATCGCCTGCTGCTGCTGCGCTCTCTCTCTCTCTCTTTCTCTGTGTGATAATAAAATGAAAAGTTTGAGCAGCGGTCCAGGGCTAACAGTTGAGCAGGCCAACGGCGCCGCACCGCATGTCTGGCATATTTAATTTATTTATTTTATGCAAATTTCGGATAATGTATCTGCGGCCGCAGGACACAAAACAACAACAACAACAACGATGGAGAGAGCTTAACATCAAGGGGTTTTCCTGCAAGGTGGCGCCTCTCATCTCCATCTCCATCTCATCCACGACCAACAAAAAATTCTAATGAAAGCAATTGTTGCCAAACCGCGCACAAAATTATGCTGCATGCAGGCCACGCCCACAGCCGGCTGACTGGCTGGCGATATTTGGTATTACACGGTTCATTGTCTAAAGTGGCGCTCGGGGAGGCTACCAGCCACCCGCACCACCCACTCCCCACTCTCCCGCCCACCTTAACAACCCACCCGAACCAGCGTATCTATTGTATTTATTCAAAAGTTTGAAGCCGCCTGCTTGCACTAACTACTAATGTGCGGTTGCCTCTGTGTCTGTGTGTGTGTGTGTGAGTCTGTGTGTGAGGTGGGCGTGGCTTTGTGCACAAGTTCTATCTAGCGCCATTTGCTTTTTATTGTTAAACTGCTAAAAAGTTTTACCATAATTTTAGCTCTCAGCTTTGCTACTTTTTTGTTTTTGTTTTTTTTTTAGTAACTTTCGAACACAAGAAACTGCAAATAAAAAGTCGAAGCCTCAATATCCTTTATAAGATTATTATCTTAGATTATAATTATAGCACACCTTATTATAGATGACTGTAGATAAGAATACAATTACATTTTGTATAAGAATATTATTTCGATATTTGGCATTTTCTCTGAATTATTAAAATATTATTTGATATTATCATTTGTAAATATTTCTTTATATATATTTGTATTTTTTATACCTTTTTCATGATACATACAATAATATTTAATCCTTATTAACATATCTTTATATGCATATTTTCTACTTTTAAATTCTTGAAGAGAATATATTTTCAATTGCTTATAAGTAAATAAAGAAACGTGGTGCTTGATGAGTTGAAATGCTCTATTTAATTATTCGATAATAAGATAATCTAAGGCGATTTATGCGGAAAAGATCAGCACTCCCAAAGCGACGCCTTTTGCTTACAATTGTTAAAAATTAGAAAGTTTCTACTTACTTTCACAAAAGATATTCATTATATATATTTATGTAATAAAAATGAGTTAAATTTCTTTTAAAATTCAGCAATTTCTGTTCCAAAAGCATAGTTCAATCATTGAATATTTAAAAATTGTATGTAGTATAGTAAAATAACTAAGCTATGGGATAATATTTAACTATCTATTACGATTTTAAATCTGCACAAAATCTATCTTTTGTAACTATTTGAGTAAGTCGTACAACATTTTTAATCTCCTGACAAACAAATGAAAATTCAATATTGTATCTAAATAATATACAATATATTTCGATAATTTTTTCAATGTATCCAAATTTCTACAAACTCTTGAAATTTATAAAAAAAAATTATAAATATTTGTAATTTCCTGCCTGAATAATGAAATTCCTGCATCCACCATAAAACGTGCATACCGGGCGCAGCAATATTGAGTTATGCTCGAAAGGGATTTTGTTTTAGCTAAATATTACGTATACGCGCGCTTTGGGAGTTTTTACTAATTAAAATGGTTTTTCCGCTGACGTGTGCCGTGGCGCGCCTTTCAAACTTTCCATGTAAGTGCCACAGAGATTTGCAAATCCACAGAAAAAAGAAGAAAAAATGAAATAAAAAAACAGGAAATTAATATATATTTCTGCAGCTCATAAATAAGTCGAGGGCGCAGCCCAGGGCCTTGCCACGTGTGAGTGCGCGCGCTATAAATTAGCATTAAAAATGCCTTGGGGCAAGGATTATATCCGTTCTTTCTGCATTTTTATTCCCAAAGCCCTTTTTTAAAAGCGGAAAAAAGGGTATGCTGATTAGGTGCCTGGGCATGTAACAGGCCATAAATATTTATATACATAAAGGAGCTTAAGAGTAAATCTAGTGTTATGTTTTCAAAAGTTCCCTCTACATATTTATATGATAAGTATAGAGTATCTCCTAGTCGAGCATTTTATTTTATTTCCATTTATTTCAGACTCTTTAGCAGTTTTTGCATACTTAAAGAGGTTTAAGAGTTAATCCAGCCTTAACTGTATGAGGTTCTTCCGCTCTATATATCAATAGGCAAACATGTAGGGTATCTGCTAGTTGCGCATTTTATTTCCTTTCCATTTATTTCAGATTCTTTAGCAGCTATCACGCGCAGCTAATAAATACAGATTGGTTGCATTCGGAAAAAGGGATTGGGCATCGAAAAGTGATTAAGTCTGAGGCCAACCCTTTTTCGGAAATTGAATGGATTTTTTATTTTTTTGTATTTTTCGACTCTGTGCAATTGTTTGTAAAATGTTTGCGACTTCAACCCTGGACATTTGACTGTTTTTGGGCATCCCCAATAAAAAGAAAAACAGTCGCTTGCAGTCCATTTACCTGCACAATTGACTGATTTTCTAAGCGGCAAGCATTTGTTGCAAAAACCTTTTTTTATACTCGTTTCCCAAAGGGAAAAAGAGTATATTGGTTTTGTGAAATGTCCGTCTGTCCGTCTGTCCGTCTGTCCGTCTGTCCGTCTGTCCGTATGAATGCAATATTTTTCTACGCTATTGAAGCTAGAGACTTGAAATTTGGAACATATACTCGTGTATACCCTCGAATTATAAAGTGTCAAGATTTTCCGGCCACGCCCACTAGGGGCGGGGCAAATCGGAAAATGGTTGCGCCCATAGTTAAGAAATCATATTAGTTGAAGAGCTAGAGAGTTGAAATTTGGAATGTATACTTGCGTTGACCACCCAAGCTCAAAAAGATATGGCGGATATATCTACGCCCATTGGGGGCGTGGCAAATCGGGAAAACTGTAACTTCTACAGTTTTAAAGCTAGAATGCTGAAATTTGGCACGTAAATTAACGCTACGATTCTATAAAGATTCATAAAAAGATTTGGTGTCTACGCCCACTGGGGGCGTGGCAAATCGGATCTGAATATATAGTGATTTTACAAGATCAGCTATATTTTGAGCACTATTGATGCTAGAGACTTGAAATTTGATATATATACTCGGATAAGCAACCCAAGATCAAAAAGATATGGCGGACATACCTACGCCTTCAGGGGGCGTGGCAAATCGAAAAAAGCTTATAGCTCCTACAGTTTTAGAGCTAGACGATTCAAAATTGGATGTTTGTGTTACTGGGGGCCTCCTCTATTGATTCCCCAAAAATAAATCTTACGCGCCTTTGGGGGCGTGGTATATCGAAAAAATACCCTGTAACTTTCACATTTTTGGAGTGTAAGCATCCAAACTTTGCAGTTACGTTACCCTAGACTCCTTCTAGGAACTTGCCAAATATGATATGTCTACGCCTTCTGGGGGCGTGGCAAATTGGCAACAAAATTTGTAACGCCCAGCTGCAAAATTCATATGCCTGTGCCACCTATATAAATAAGCTTAATAAGAATTGCTAAGACGACAAACGGCATTTCTGAGAAATATATGTATTTCGATTTAATGTTGAAGTTCTGCAAATAATTTATCTGCTAAAATTATCATTTTTCGTATAGCCTAGGTCAGTTATGTTATTTTCTTTTTGTGTGTGTGACCCTGAAATATCAAATACCGATATTTGTGTAATCGACTTAGTCCGAACAAAATTATTTACACACAAAAAAATTGACGATAGGTCCCATCAGGTATGTATGCATGTAGGCACGAACAGCTGCGCAACTATTTTCATGCCGTCGCCGCCGCGTCTCGAACGCGGACCCTTTTGCTTACACGCTTTTCATCTACCTGCTGCGCCACATAAGTTTTGCATTGCCTGTTGGCAAATCCGAAACTACTTCACTACAAGGGCGACTTTTGACAAATACAAAACTATAGAAGCTGCTGTTAATGCAAACACAATATAAACATAAATCAATCGCAATTGTGATTCTTAGAAAAAGCTGAAATGCGCGCATATGAACGTATATATTTATATGTGTACATACAAAAACGGTGGTCGGTTGAATGTATGCGTTTAAACGGCGATATTTGACAAATACAAAACTAAAGAAGCGGCTGAAAATGCAAGCACAACTCAATAACAATTTTGGTTGAAGAATATGCTAGAATGAATGGCGCTGAATTTATTTGTGACCGTGCATAAGCAAACGCGCTTGCACGTTTCAATGTATGTACATATGTATGTGTAAATGTAAATATATTTTGCTGTCGCTGCTTAACGCGTGCGTGTCATAATTGGCCAAACGTTTTGTTTAATAGATTGCGACTGACTTAACGGAACTTGATGAAACTTTCAGCATATGATTCTATTGCATTTTTTACATTTTATAAAAATACTAATTCATTCACATAGTTATATTTGCAAAAATTGAAATTGCATAAAATTCACATGAATCTACATAAATGCAAAATTTTAGATAAATTATTAAATTTAAAATACCAGATGCCCATGTGGGAAACGAGTATGACGCTGTAGGTCTCGCCCTAAAGCAACGTTCTTACTTGTTTTTATTTGTTTAGATTAGGGCGGCATAAAAGGTGTTTAAAGTATGCAACTACCTAAGGGACCATTTAGAAGAGTTTCAATTACTTGGCTTGTATTTTAGATGAAGTTTTAATAAAAATTTGAGTTGGTTCTGTATTGGGACTTGATCGATATTTATCGCTTTGATGATATTGCAATCGATATATGGTTGAGTGTGATTTTTTTTATGAATTATGAAAGTTATTTTTACCATGTCTGTGGATTGGAGTTTTATCGAAAAAAAATCGATATTAACTGGAATATAAATTAGTTAACGTTAGCGATATGACTTGTGATTTGCAACCGAAGTGTAACTTAGTTTGAGCAACAGAAAAGTTAAATAAACTACTTTAAACCTTTTACTATCTATAGTTAAAGCTATGTTAAGTTTAAGCTGGATTTTCATATCAACTCCTTTGCCTCGCTTTAATTTAAGACTCGATCGATATTAATCGATGCATAATTCAGCGTAAGTTTGAAAGAAGATAGTTAAATTCTTATGTAATTTAAGATGATGTCGCTGTCTTTAAGCATTTAATGTAAAATTATTGCGCATTGGGAGAAATTATCCGTATTTATCGGTAATAAAATATAAATGATAATTTCATTGAATATGCTCCTTAGGCTTGAGTACATTTTTAAAGGTTTGAATAATCTTTAAAACATTCTAGTACTATAGATTTTCTTTCAAATAAAATCTTTAACTATCAACATTCCTTAAAAAAATTAAGTATAGTCGATAACTATCGACATTCCTTAAACATTATTGGAATGAGATATATTTATATTCAAACCAAATCGATAACTATCGACATTCATATAATGTCTTGTATATTTATTTTTTTGGACTATACTTATTTCTCGTTACGATATAAAAACGTAAATGCAGCTCAGTTTCTGTAGATGTTGCTTCAACTCCATTTCAACTGTGACTATTTTTTAACTAACTCTCCGTTATCTACCAAGAACTTGCCACGCAAAAGGAATGTCAGTCAGAAAAAAGAAAGAAAAGAAAAAAGTGTTATTTCTGCAATAACATTTTTTACTTCGCAGCATCGTAAATATTCACTAGCCGTGCGACAACACCAAAATTACATTTCCCGTGGTCAGTTCTCGCTTTGTATTTGTATTTGTAATTCTTTGGTGCTCTTTTTCGTTCGTTCGGGCTGTTATCTCAGTTCATATAAAGAGCACACTTCCGGCTTTCGCCGGGCATATTTATGCGCGTGTTGGTCCGAGGCAGGCAATTTGCTGCTTTACAATAAGTGCCAGGACATAAAAATAATAATTATGCTTGTACCTTTTATGATTATGGTGTGAAAACAACAATTGCTCGTACGCTGCTCGCCGCTGCGTGGGATGTTGCGCGTTTTTTTTTCGTTTTCGGCTATGGGGCTGGGGTAAAAAGGACAACAGCTACAAGGACAACAACGACAATGACAGCACGCTTTAGTGCAGATTTACGAGCCATGTAGGTGGAGCAAATTATTAAAACAACAATGATCCACAAAAAAAGATGGTCTTTAGTGGGAAGTATGTGACTAAAGAATGCCCTGTACTATAATTGAAAATAGTTGGGACTACTTGATGGTTATTTGGGTTAGGAATGAGGTTCCAAGTAGAGAGAGAGTTTGAGCTAGAGTTATAGGGTAAGTTATTAATATTGTTTTTTGATGATAACTTACTTAAATATGAAATATTAAGTTTGAATTAAAATAAAATATATAATAATAAAATATTTTGATATCAGCCTATTTTAATATAAAAAAAAAACTAAAATATATAATACATATACAAGATGATATATTAACATTACAAAATTGGTTAGCATGGACGATTGAAAATCCAAATTTTTGCAAGGGATGGTGATAAGGTATTTTAAATATATAAAAAATAATTCAATAAATACAGGTTCGGAAGATGGGATTAGAAGAGTTTGAAATTTGGTGCGGCGTTTTTGAATATTTAGAAAGATAGTTTGAATGGCTGATAGAAATAAAAAATCTAAAATTAGCATGAACTGGAGAAATTCAAAATTTCAGCGAGATATGGAGATAAAAGTATTTTTTAATTACCAAAAAAAAAAAAATTTTTTTTTTTTCAATACTTTACGGATAATTCAGCAGATGAGATTTTCAGAAAATGGGATTTGCAGAATGTTGAATTTTGTTTGTTCTTTTTTGTCAATCTAAAAAGATAGTGATAGAAATGAAAAATTCTACCAAAATCTTTAGATAAAATTTTAATATTTTTTAAATTAGAAAAAATCTTCAAAACCTTCAAATAAGAGAAATAAGCCTGTAATTGCGATCTCTTCAATTAATCCTTAAAATTATCCCTTATTAAAGAAACAAGCACGATGATACTGTTCTCTTTTAAAAGTTATTTTTAAATCCAGTCAATATTCATCGTTACAAACTCAAACGATATAGCCATGCTTTAAGTGAAGCCGCTCTTCATGCATTAACACACACACATAATCGTTATTGGTAACAGGGTATATAAATTGTCAGGAGGTAGACCGCAACGCGAACAACTCAATGTTATTGTTGGCCAGGAACATGGAACACGGAACTGAAACCAAAACAGGTTCTGCTCTTAAATGGGAGGTGGGGGTAAGTGGATGCTATATGGAGAGACCACCTTGGCCTTAACATTAAGCTTAGCGGGGCTTTCAGCACAATAAACAAAAAGTAATTTTCACAAATTTGCCAACTTGTAAGCCAGGCCAAAAGTGGGCGATGCCGTCGAAACCATTGGAATTTATGTGGCGTGCAGTCTTCTGCCTGTCTACTGCCATCCCCCTGAAAATCCACCAGCCAGCAGAGTCCGCCTCCTTGTTTCTATTGCTGAGAGTGGACGCAGGTGTTTTGCGGTGCTTGTCGTTAGCTACAAGCCAGACGCTGGTTCTTAATACCGGATACACAAAGTTTTGTTAAAAGGAAACTGTCGCGACGCCATTTATTATGGCTCTGCTCTGAAGGGTCGTTGTCGCCCCACAGATATCGCTAATGTCGCTATCCATGTGTGTGTGATTGTGTGTGTGTGTGGGGGGGGGGTCCTTAAAGCATATCTCTGCACATATGTATATATGCTCGCATATCCGTCCTGCGTCCTTATCGTGCACGCCTAATTCAATCAGCCGTGGCAAATTAAAGTTCCATCTTTCGACCAAGTCAAGCAGCGAAGCGTTTGAATACCACGAGAAAAATTACATGGATTGCTACCCTTTGTCAGGGTCAAAGTTCGATTTCAGCCTTATGGCGCAATGACACTGGCTTCTAATTACACTTAAGTCTTGGAAACTTTCTTTAGAGAAACTTAAGCTTATATATAGCTTTTGACGACATGTGAGTTTTGTATAGGTTAAAGAGCTTTTGTTTATCATATATAATGTATTCACAATAAAAAAGGTGCATTAAAGGAAGCTTTAAAGAGCTTTAAGAATATATCTATGTTAGGTATACGAAAAAATGTTTTTCAGTTCACTTTTTATCGCATTGAAAGCTTTTGTAAGCTGTTTAAAAGTAGATTTTGATCTCTAAATACAGTTGCATTTTATCTCCTTTTCGGCTACTCGAGATTAATCTCAAGTTCACTTTAAGCGAATGTCATTAGAGTTTGTTTTTAGCATATGCGCATAAATCACGCGCCCCCACTTCAAAAGGGGCTGCCCCAGCAGCAGGACAATCGGAATTGCTAAATGCTACAAGAACAGTTGAAGCATGTAAATTAAAGCGCATCAAAAAAAGAGAGCAAAAAAAAAGGAAAGGAAAAGGACGAAGAGGAGGAGGAATCATGGCGAACAAAAGGACGATGCAGTCGAAATCAAACTCCGGCCTTAAAGACCAGCGAGGATATTGGCAGCGGCGAAGGCGCGCAAATGAAATTAAAGGCGAGCAAACAAGTTACGGTCAGACAATCAGCAATGGGCCAAAAGGACATTGGATAAGGACAGCGGCCGAGGGAGCAAAGCGACGAACAACGACGGGCAAGAGACAAGGAACAAGGAACAAGGGACAAGGGACACGGACCACGGGCCACGGGACAAGGGACACAAAATGCGTTGTACGCTGCTTAAAGCAATTTCATTTTGGTAACGCCTCCCTCCGCGCTTCTCAACCATCCCCCATTTCTGCACATCTGCCTGCTGGACGCCTGGAGATTGATTCGTGCTGCCTGCCTCCAGTGGCCGCTGCTGCTGCTCCTGCTGCTGGCCTGTTTGGCCTTTGATTAAATTAAATTTCATGGGACATATGTACACATTGAACCGAATTTTCGTAGCTAACGGTACTTCTTTTTTGGGTTCGCTTTTATTTTTTGTGTTTTTTTTTTCGTTTTTTTCTTGTTGTTGTTTGCCCGGATTTGAAAGAAAAGTGTTGAAAAATGGCGCGTAATTTGCAGCAAATCCTTCGTGTAATTTGTTTGTCAACAAATGAGTGTGTAAATGTTGCACATTTAACATTCAACTGCTGCTGCCTCTTTATCTGCTGCTTCTGCTTCTTCTTCTTCTGCTTCATTTTTTTGCCTTTGACCCATCTGGGACACTGTGACATTGTCTAATGAGTTAATTAGGCTGCTCTATACGGGCAGTTGCAAAAGAATTGCGCTTCGGGTTCATCGTCAATTTGATGGGTCAGCGTCCTTAATGATTATGCCAGGCACACACATCTATACAGATATCTAGATAGAGTTATATGGGGTTAATTTCTGCGGGGGGTTACCACTGAGATAATGATATCAAATAGATCTCGTTTGATTTGCATTGCTGGAGATTAGGTATTCAGAATAAGCGCTAAACGAAAGGAGATAAATTTGAGGTCGGATGTGAATGGTTGGGGAAGAGCTTTATATGCTATATGAAAGTTTAAGTAGTTTAGGTAGTAGACATTATTCATTTATAGTACCTAAACTGATAAGTATAAATCATTTTTAAAACATGTGAAATATGACATTAAAATAATTTTGGTTTGTACATTTTTAAAATGTCTTAATTTTTGTATATAGAAAATTTTTTATATGTAGAAATAGAATATCTAGCATTCGGTTCAAATTTCGTTTTAAGAAAAACTCTCTGTTTAGATATTTAAATCTAGAACCGACTTAGATTACAGCAAAGTGTTTTTTTTTTTTTTTTTGAAATAAATTAATATATTATAATATATTTAGTTCATAATTTAATATTATTTTTCAAGCTCTCTATTCTTTCAACTATAAGGGTTTTATGAAAATCTCAGACAGAAGACAGCATGTCATACCACATAAAGTATAGATTTTCCTGATCAGAATGTCGAGCTGTGTCGATATAGCCATGACCATCCACCTATCTGTTTATAAAGTATTACAGGAAATAAAATTGATTCCACTTTCATATATGTACCAAATATATCTAAAAATCTATTTTAAGCTCATATCATCCACAATTTACAGACAAGAAATATTTCTTTAAAAATACTGAAAACTCAAATATTATAAAAAAAATTTTAATATTTCACATGTTATACAAAGTCTTCGCCAGCTTCGCTTGTGGTAAATATTTATGCGGCAAACATGGCAAAAACTTTACTCCATTTTTTGCTTGAAAATATCTTTCAGCCCCGTTCACATGTGGCCCAGTCAACTATGAAAAAAAAAATAACAACCAACCAACAACGGCGTAAATAATGTAAAGGAAAATATGAAATACATAAATACTCGAAGAGAAAGCAAATGCATAAAATTTAACCCACACAGGAGAAAAAATAAAAAAAAAAAAAAAAATAAAGCAGTATAAAGAAAAACAATTGAGAGGGAAACAAAAACAAAGTTAAACCCAATACATTAATGGTATTTGCATTTGTACTGATTTTATTTGGTTTTTATTGAATTGATAAAATCAGGGAACGACAAGCGCGCAGGACAGAGGGTCCTGCGACGTCCTGCTGCCAATTTGATATTCCGATTGCAATTTATGTGCGTTCACCACCCGCCCCCACTTGTACATTACATGTCTGTGTGTGTGTGTGTGTGTGTATGTGTGGGTGTGTGTGTGGGCGTGTCAGGCAAGTCGTTCTGATTCTTTGTTACCCAACTCCCAATGCCCAGCCGGCTTTATGTTTAAACATCTGCAATATGCTGCGGCAGCCACGTACAGCAGTTGGGTGGATCAATGCAGTCACAGTTCGAGAGTGACGGAGTGTGTGTGTGTCTGTGTCTGTGTGTGTGCGTGTTTATTTGGCACCACAAATGCGTTTCCTTTGGCATGGTGTTCGGGTTGAATTGGTGGCTTGCTGCCTGTGGTTGTCGTTTAATGGAATTCCGCTCTTGCATTAAATGTGACACACAGAAGCTGCCAATTGGAATGCACACACACACACACACACACATTCACACAGGAGCCGTTACAGTTACAGCTGAGGCTGTGCTGCGGTTTAGCTTGTTTAAGTGTTAAATTAACGTTTTAACAGTTTCGATTATTCCGCCAGTTAATTTTTAATGTTTCCCAAAAACAGAAAAAAGAAATGGAAGGAAATTGAGGGCCCAAAAACACTTTCGCATCTCGTTTTTTGTGACGGGGGCCCATACAATTTCATTAGTTTAATTAAAATTGTACATGTGTGTGAACAACTGTGTGCGTGTGTGTATGTGGTTGTGTCTGTGTGCGTGTGCTTCCTTCCCTTTCAAATTGTACTGCAAAAGTTCTTTGCTTGGGCGACAGCAAAAGGATTATGTTATTGCTTTTGTCATTCATGTGGCCCATTGTTTCACTTGAGTTGCCCTTCTTATAGTTGTTGTTGTTGTTGTTGTTGCTGGCACAAAACTTTTGCCACAAGGCATTCATATCAATTTGCTTTGTTTTCATATATACCCTTGTAAGGATTATGCAAAGAAAGGTCTCTATAATTATATGAAAAAAATGCAGCTATATATTTATGCACAATTTTTATTTTTTTGACAGTTTTAATAATTTTATAAATTATATCAATATAATATAATACAATATATCAATAGCATAATTTAGTTTCACGTTTATTTATTCTAAATATATATTATATATATTCTAATAATTTATTATATTTTATTTTTTTGTTTAATTTTCATGTATTTTTATATAATGTGAGAATTTTATCAAATGTTGCAGAAAGAAGAAGAGCTGAAAATGAATTAGGGTTCTGAAGAGGAGATGTTAGTTTGTATATGTATGCAGCAGAGGCAGCAGAAAATACTCTGAGTTTAGCTCAGGCTAACTCAGAGAGAGGCTTAACAGTTGCGCTCGACGTCGAGTGGAATTATCGCTGCCTTATATAGAGGCAGCTGAAGATCAGAAGAGCTGCAGCAGAAAGTGCTCTGATTGGCCGCCTAATGATCGAGTGTGAAGACTGACTCAGAAAGAGGCTCAAGAGTTGAGCTAGACTTGAGTGGAGCTGTCGCTGCCCTATATAAAGGTAAGCCTGCTGCAGCGCTTCAGTCGCATTCCTCATCTCCTGGTGGTCAGTCGTCCAGTGTAGCGCGGTGCAGCTCCTCTTCTTCTGTCTGTTGGTGAGTATTAAAATAGTTAAGTATGTTAAGCGAAAATGTAAAATTTATACTTTTAATGTTTATTTAATGTAAATATAATATATTTAAAATTTAATTTAATTGTTATTAATTATTATAACGAACATTTAGCAAATGCAAAGTAATTCTTCGTATGTACAAATATCAAGGACTTTGGCAGTCCGTATTTGCGTTAAGACTATTTTTTATTTTTTTGTATGTGTATGTGTGTGTGTGATTTCTATGCATGCATAAAAGTTGCGTTGAATGATTGGAATATTGGCGCTTCACAGGACTCTGGGTATCTCCTAGTCAAAATTTATTTTTTATGTTATCGGCACATTAAGCTCCCTCTCTCTCTATCTCTGCCTGCTTACAGGGTATCTGGTGGTCAATTTCTATTGTCTTACTCATTATTTTTGCGGTCTCGAAGTTCAAAAGTTGCAATGCCAGCAAGTTGCTGCCATTGACAGGCATTGTAACCGCAGCTTTCTTCTCGTCTGCGGCCAGTTTTCTCACAATTTTCCTCACAGTTTTCCGCACAGTTTTCGACAAACTAACGCAAAATGATTGCGGTTGCTGACCGAATTGCTCGGCTTCTTATGGAAACTTATTAAATTTTAATGTGCGTTATGAGAATTTTCATTTTCATATTCATTTCAATTTGCAGTTTAATTTTATTCTTGTTTTAGTTTTTGCATAAATCAAAAAAGATTTATGAATTATTGCTGTGAGCGGATATGGCTAAGTGGCGCAATGAGTTCTTAACATGAGAACGTGACGAATTTATGGATAACAATTGAGAGCGCTTAAAGTCGACATGCGTGAGAGACATATATACATATATGTACACACAAGGTGTTGACAAATATATTGCAATTTTATATAATAGTTAGTTAGTTCTATGACTTTAATTAAGCAGAGCGCATTATGACACTATTATTTTTCGTCAGTGTATTAAATGTTTAATTTTATATTATTTTTTATAATTTTTTAAATTTTATTTTATATATATTCATTTTAATTATTTTTTACTTATTTGATATAAAAATTGTCTGTATATTATTCATTTTTATTTCAGTCGGGATTGTTTTTGTATAAATTAAAATGAAATATCATTAAAAAGAATTCAAATATATTTTAAAAGGTTTTGTTTTTAATTTTTTTAAAAAACTTTGAAGTCTAATTTTCTATTTTCTATATCAATAACTTATACATATTATTATTTATACTTATCTATTTAAACTTATTTGATATATAATTATTATTGTTATTTACATTTAATTCCCATAAAAAGCAACATATTTATTTTTCAGAAATAGTTATACATAGTTCACAAATTTCATAGAACAAAATGAATTCAATAAATTTTGGTCGGCTTTCAAAACTCAATATCCATTTACTAAAAATCTACATAAGTTATTTAAAACTAAACTAGTTTTGATGATCCTAACATTTGAATACACATTTTGAATCCTAAAAAAATCAATTTTAATATTAATTCAGCTTTTAGAATACCTTTATTACTTTCAAATTAAAAAAAAAAAAAAATAATCTGTATCCTTTTTTAATCGATTTTTTAGCCTCTTAAATCTCATATATTTTAAATATATTTTATTTATAGAATCTACTATTAAATCTAAAACTTCAAGTGATGCTAAAAATAATCTAAATGTGAATCCTTTACAAACTATATATCCAATTATATTTCATTCATTTACATAATTTATTCAGCTTAATTAATAATCTTCCTTATTAATTTCTCTGCTAGTCGACGTACACCTGCCAGCTGCCATTAACTATTTGAATCTGATCAGAGCTGCTCCGGTTCGCTCTGGGCCATATTTGTTGATGCCATTAAATCGTAATCTGCGCAGCAGCTAATTTCGATTCATGAAATCCAACAGATGCGCACAATTTGTATCGTTCCCTCGCCATCGCTAATGAACTCTTGGCGTGTGAAGGATATCTAAACAAAAGCAGCCAGAACTGAGTCTGTGTATGGGTCCAAGGATATATGTATATACCTTTCAGCAGAGCTGCCAGACTTGGACTCGGTCCGAGCACAATTCAATTATTATTTTATAATTAATATTTTGCACATTAGAAACGCATCAACAGCAGCTGGAGGCCAGGTCCCAGTCATGGGCTCAACACACGCCATCGGCAAGGACGACGGGCAGAAGGTGGGCAGCAGCATCAAAGCTGGAGCAAGCGTGTTCCCGTGTTGCGTGTGTCAGAAAAGAAAAAGAAGCAGAGAAGAAAAATTAGGCGAACGTTTTCTTCTTCTTTTTTTTTTTTGAGAGATGGAACGAAACAGGCAAAACAATTAATAAGAACGAGAGCATACTCAAGAGGGTGTCAAAAGGAAATATTATATTTAGCACGAATCATGATATACTATAAGAAAAATGACGGAGAATATGTGCTGAGTGATAATTTCTCTTAATATATGATTAATTGATATAAGAAATGATTAACATATGTGCGAGGTTAGTTCGAAGAGTATGATAAATGTTGAATATCTTATTCGATTTTCGATTTTCGGCAAGTGTTATCTATGTATTCATATCTATTACATACCTCAACAAGTTCGACTATTTTCACTACTCAACTCCTGCAACCCAAAGCTAAGTCTTCAATTTCTCTTAACTAAAATTTCCCAGTCTCTATAGTAGCGTTATATTCCTGCTTTAACTAAAGCTGATTTAATATACATTTTTCCCTCTTTAGTCTTCCACTCAACGCTTTGCTGTTCTTGCTTGAAATCAAATTAAAAGTCAATCTTGCATGTAATTATGGCTTTTAGCAGCTGCTTTCACAACCTGCATGATTGATATGCATGCACGCATGCTTGTGCTCATATGAAATGTTCAGGACTCAGAACTCAGGACTGGGGACTCCGGATAATGGAGCGATAACAAAAGCATTTTTAGCATTCTGTCAGCTTTTATGCAAATTGTCAGTGGCTGCATTTAAAACTCAATTAAAAGTAAAATATTTACTCGATACCCTAAGATTAATAACTTTTTAAAGACCCCGAAGTGAAGGAAGTGCATAGACAAAGGCAAGTGAAAGTAGTTTAATTATGGAATAGATAATACCCTGTACGCTAAAAGAAGAGTATAGTTTAGTACATGGTATACAGTATAGCTTGACTGCTTGTTTAAAAGATACCCTATTTTTGTCTAAAGTACAACTAGTTCAGGAGCAAAACCAAAGTTAATTGACTCTAGAACTAGTGTCTCGTTACTGATTCAACTAACTATTTCATTTAGAAATTAGACTAAGTTAAGTCTTAAGTTTGAGTTGAATTCTTTTTGTTAACACATGCAACAGCTCCCTTTAACACATTTCGCTTAGCTACAGGGTATATCAAAAAGAGATAAAGCTCGTTAAATGTGTAGGCGTGACTGAGGCAGTTACGCTGCGACGTGGCACACTTTCTCCATATGTGTGTGTGTAGTGCTAGAGTGTTGCATGTCTCACACACACTACCATATCATATGTATATATATGTATATATATATCTTCTTTTTCTATATGTATACACATATATAATTATTCCTCAGCTAGCACTTTCCGCAACTCCCAGATGTCTACTTAATTATATTGTCGTAACTTTAAATGTCATTTTGCCATTGTGTATGCGTGTGTGTGTGTGTGACTGTGCCTCTGTGTGTGTTGGACATGAGAGATAGCTGCTAGGCGAAGGACCAGGCAATTGCAGAGACAAATCAGTGGACGTACGTGGCCGCAGTCTAAACAACAGCATTGAGATTCATGCGGCAGAGTTACCCCCGTCTGGCTGTGGCCTAATCCCGGGCTGCTCTTTCATCTTTAGCAAGGGGGCAGAAGGCCGACCGACCGACTGGCTGGCTAGCTGGAGGGGTCAAGAAACTTAAAATCACAAGCAGGCACTCTGTTTCATGACATTTGCCAGCTTCCGTTTCCGCTAGGCACGCCATCCACACTCCCCCCTGCTCCTTAGGCAGTGTGTTTAGTCGTAAATATGTTGAGCATATAACTCATCTGGGCAGATAATACAGCAAAGCTCTAAACTATGACGAGTCGAGCTGCGAGAGGAGCGCTCATGTCGAGACTTTAAAATCGCATTATTATTTTGCTCATGCCTGGTATTCTGCCTTTGTTTTGTTTTCTGGCTTTCAGCGACAACAACGACAACAATTGAATGAGGAATACTGTGACTGTTCCACAGAAAATAAAAAACCCATCGAACCAGTTTTTGTAGTTGTGGATCGCGTGCGATAAGCGAGACGTTCGCTATGAAGTAATGAAAAATATAGACGATTATCGTTTTACATAAACTTGTATTAAATCAGCTGGAAATGACGAATAAGTCACAGCGATTGGCTAAGATTGAAAACTTGATGCTCATCTTGAATGATGCTGAGTTAGGTAATCAAAAGTGCTCTAATGGGCATGTTGAATATTGGGAGAATTATGACATTTATATGTTAAATACATATGTATTTTATTATTTATTAATATGGCTTCAGGGTATAATAAATAAATAAATAAATAATAAAATTAAAAATTTATAAATTAAATTTTAATATGTGTAGTTTTTAATTTAAATATATAAATACTAATTAGAGTAAATGTGAATATTCAATGTTTAATTTATTTTTAAAATTTTTGAATGTCGAATAAAAAAATATAGTTGAATAATACATTTACAATATATATTAAAAAAAAACACATTTAATTTTTTGATTACAAATAAACAGAAAAAAATTTGTTAAGCCTTTTAATTAAAAGTTTGATTACTTAATATTTTATATTTAAAAAAACGATACAAATAATAATATATGTATACAATATATAAATTACAAATATTTATGGACACATTTATAAAAATAAGACATAAGTCATTTAATTTATTTTATTTTTATTCTAAACAGCATTTATTTTTAAAATATTGTATACCACATTTTTGTGGCCGGAAACACTTGCATAAATATAAGAATGTTTGTTGATAAAGAAATCAAATTGAAATAAATAAATAGTAAAATAAAGAGTATAGAAATTATAGTATCTAGAGTATGTATGTATGTATGTTAAGTATTTATTATTATTTATATTATCACTGTATTTTTTATATAGAGAAAGAAGTTAAACTTGTTTTAAGTTTTATGATACTACAATATACTTAATATAGCTTACTGCAATAGGGTGCTTTTACTCTTTATATTTTTTGCGTTGTTTTCAATCTGTAAACCGATTTGTTTGAAAGCTTCTTAACTATACTGAACAAAAGAATAGAATAAATTATATTATTGTAATTTATCTATTTTATTTTAATTATTTAATTATATTTATTTTATTTTTTATAAAACAGTTTTCTTTAAAAATTTCATATATGTAACATTAAAACCTCTGTATAAATAATATAAATTGATATGGAAAATATCTTCTATATATCTATATGCACATTCATATATCACTTTAGTGTATCTGCCTTAATATAGCGTATTCATTGGTCGCTTTAACTTAGTCACAAAATTAAATAATGTCTCTGATTATATTTGGTAGTTTTTTTTTAGTTCCGAGCAACGTGATTCGAATGCCGAATGAAAATTCTCTATAATCATCTACATATGGTATATATGTGCATATATGTATATATAGAAATATGTTTATATATAGTCTTAAATGTCCACTGGCTGATCGTGAACAGCGCTAAAAGTAAAACAATAAAAAAATAAACTCATGATATGCGAATAATTATTTTATCGCCAAGCCGGGCTAGTTGCCGGCCTCGGCAAGAGTCGCTGAGCTTGGGGAGCTGGAATCGCCGTCGCATTCGCACAGTTCCAAGTTGACAATCGAGCGAAACGCAATGCGAAAGTTGCCGAAGCGGAACATTTTGTGGCTGCTGCTGCTGCTGCACTTGGTTGCAGCTGCGTTGACCTTGACTGAGGCAGAATCGAAGTCGCAGTCGCAGTTGGAGTCGGGCTCCGTCTCACGTCGTCGCGTGAAGCGCATTGTGGGTGGTAAGAATGCCAAGCCACCGCCAGTCGATGATCCGGTTGTGTTTGCCCGGCTCTTCAATCGCGACACACGCATCGAGGGCTTCCGGAATACCCAAACGGGCATCTACAGCTTCCTGGGCATCTACTATGCTGAGGCGCCGGTCGGGCAGCTGCGCTACTCGCGGCCCATCTACAAGCGGCTCAGCGGGGATATAAATGCCACCCGGCACGGACCGCCGTGCATCCAGCCGGATCCACAGCGACCACGGCGCATCGTCGGGGACGAGAATTGCCTGCTGCTGAATGTGTATACGCCGCAGATGCCGGATGAGACGACGGGCTTGCCGGTCTTTGTCTGGATACATCCAGGTGGCTATCGCTACGGCTCTGCGGCTCAGTACGATGCCACGCCCATGGCCATGCGGGGGGCGATTGTCGTCGCACCGCAATACCGTCTCGGCTCGCTGGGCATCCTGGGCGACGGCACCAAGGAGTTCGACGGTAACCTTGCCATGTTCGATATGGCCACCGCCCTGCGCTGGGTCAACGAGTATATCGAACATTTCGGCGGCGATCCCAAACGCGTGCAGGCAATTGGCCACGGCTCAGGTGCGGCCAGCGCCATGTACCTGTCCATGTCGCGGACGGCTCGCAGCGCCGGCAACGTTCAAGGCGTGGTGGCCATGTCGGGCACTGCTCTCTCTCAATACGCAATGGATAAGGAGCCGGTGCAGAGTGTCGAGGAGGTGGCCAAGATTAACAACTGTCCCACGGGCAATGAGCTGGAAATAGTCAATTGCATGCGAGCGGTGAGTACCGAAGAGGGGGGAGGAGTAGAGTAGAGGGAGGGTAGAGAGAGGGAGAGTGGGAGAGGGGGAGGGAGAGAGGGATTGAGAGAGAGAGGGAGAGAAAGAGAGTCAGAGAGCCAGAGAGATGTAGATGCTTTCATTTTCATTTTCTGTTAGCTGTCATCAAAATTAATTATTTCTTTGGTAGGTTGGTCAATGTTAAATGGAAATGTTAACTGAACCTTAACTTTGAACATTTCTTTTATAGATTCAACTTGCTTAGTATAAGCTTCTGTTAAATATTATTATTACAGTTTTAATGCTATTATTATTACAGTTTATTATTACAGTTATTACAGTTTAACATGCTATGAATGTGAGCAGAAATGTTAAGCATTGGGCATTAGCCTAGCGTAATGAATTCAACGTTTAATAAAAAATTAAAAAATAATAAAAAATTAACATTAAATATAATAAATATTTTGATTATTATATAAAACATGAAAAAATACTATAAAATAAAATAAATATTATGTTTATTATATATAATATGAAGAAGTACCGGCTTGGTACTTCTTTTTCATTCTACGAGCGAATCTGGATTTCTCACTCACGAATGAGTCTGTAGTACAAGGAATGCCATAACTTTCTGGGATGTCACATATATAATAACTATTTAAGTGCTTCCTATTAAATCTACGTTTCTTTAGAAATTTCGCTCTCATAAGCCTTTACATGTATTTACATAAGGTCTTCGAATTACTGATAGGAAGCTAGATTCAGTAATATGCAAAGACTCATAAGCTTCTTCTTATTTTATTTTAATATTCTCGACTCATGTATATATTTATCATCAATCAAGCTATTCATTAGCATCATTAGCTAAACGATAATAATTTATATGCTTAGAACACAAAGACTGAGACTAAATCAATGTTAATGCCAAGCAGATGATAAAACTGATTGACAGTTGGCGTTTTATGTTAAGCACTTAACAGTTGCTTAACATAGATTTGAAGTAGAAATAATATATTAAATAGTTACGATATTTATTTAAGTTATTAAATATCAATTTCAAGCTAAGATACATCGAGGATGTAATTTTAATCTAGGTCCAGAACAGATACAACAGAATTTTAAGGAGACTCAGATGCTTAGTTATTAGTATGTTAAGCTTAATTATATTAAAGGCTAAAGTCAAGTTTTTTGTTACAATTATAATCTAAGAATCTAAAATCTGACACTACGACTATACTTAATTGATCTGATTTTCATTTCCCTTTCCTTTTCTTCTCTCTCTCCCCCTCTAGAAATCCGCCGAGGAGATCATAAAGAACGACAACAAGGTGCAGACAGAGCGTCTGGCAGGACGAGCTCTGGTCAAGGGCCTCACGGGCAACGCGGGCTTCCAGCCCCACATTGAGGCCGCGGACGATTACCGCTCGCTGCCCAGCCTGATCATAGGCGAGCCGGAGGCGCAGCTGCGCAGCGGGAACTACACGGGCATTCCACTGCTGACCGGAGTGACCAAGCACGAGACGGCCAACTCGGTGACTGTGGATACGCTGAACAAGGTCTACGGCTCGGCGGAGAAGTTCCTGGGCTCGCTGCAGGGTGCACTGCAGCAGCTGACGGGCTTCCTGCGCATCGACGAGCTGACCGGCGGCATTGCGAAGCCGGAGCTGCCGGGCCTGAGCAGCGTGCTGACGCCCACGCTGCAGGATGTGTGGAAGGTGCCGCAGGCACTGAACGTGGATCAAGTGCTGGCCAAGGTGGTCGAGTCCACCACGGACGTGCTGTTCAACCTGCCTGCCGTGCTCACCACGCAGGTGTGGTCCAAGCTGGCGCCCGCCTACATGTACAGCTTCGAGTACAACGGCACCAAGTCGAGGGGCATCAACTTCCTGCACGGGCTGCCCATCGTGGCGGAGCAGGCAGAGCGCAATCCGGAGGTGGTGGCGCACGGCGACGAGCTGGGCTACATGTTCGATGCGAACGACATCTTCGGCGAGCCGCTGTTGGAGACTCGGCTCACCGACGAGCAGGATCTGAAGGTGCGCCACAACCTCATTGACATGCTGCTGCAGTTCGCCCGGAGCCAGGGGGAGGATAAGAAGGAAGGCGGCAAGAGTGGCGTCACATCGAAACTCTTCCAGAGCATCTCGGGCAAGGGCACGCCCTTCATCAAGGTCAACACGGATCTGGAGGCCGCCAGTGACTTCCGCTTCTGCGAGCTCTCCGTGCTGGGCGCTTCACTATCTCCTGTGAGCTCCACCAGCTGCGCCGCCCTGGGCAGCGTGCTGGGCCAGCTGGGCGGCGGCCTCGGCCAGACGGTGGGCGGCGTGGGCAAGGCAGTGGGCGGGGTGGGCAGCACACTGGGCCTGGGCGGCGTTGGCCTTGCCGGAAAACCAAGGAATGAGAACAAACGCGGCGGCCTGGGCCTGGGCGTACTCTAAGATTCCCGTATTGAATAAAGCCTGCTTGATATTGATATAAGCTGTTGGCTGTTGACTGTTCCTGGTTACTGGTTGCCATGAGCCGACGCTCAATTAGCACAGCTCACGCAGCGCGCTAATCTCTCTATTGACTTTGTGCCTCTCTGAATGCCACCGATAAGCAAATTTCCGGCCAGGCGAGGCGCAAAATTTAAACAAAAAGCAAAGTTTTTCGAAACTTGTGGCCAGAGATCCAAAGCATCCGCAGCCGCATCCGGAAGGGGGCGGGGGCGGGGTACGGACTGGACTCGGGGCAAACAATGAGCGAAAGTTTGAAGAGGATGAGCCGCAGTTGCTGCCGTTGATTCCGCTCGTTGCCTTGACGTCCTTTGTGAACTATGGCCAAAAAGCTGAGCCGGCTTACCCAAAGACCAGACTCATTGTAGCTGTTCTTTCATGTGCCTCTTATTAATATTATTAAAACTAATTTCATAAATTGAAACTGCCCGACATGCCGTGCCAGTCAGTGTGGGCGTGGCTGTAGGCGTTAATGCCGAGGCTCGTCGAGCTTAAGCGCTGACAAGCGCCGAGGGGCCGCACGGAATGAAACTGGGATTGGGATTTGCTATTCCAACAGGCCATAATAAATGTGCGTGTGTGTGTGTGTGTGTGTGTGTCAGGGCGGGCAAACAGTCACGCGAGGGTATTTAAAGAGCACCTCGACGAGTTCAATTACAGCCATTTCTTTTTGTGGCTATAAATATTTCTTAGAATTCAGCTCAGCTTGAGCTCTGTGCAGCAGCTTAACGAGCTTGGAAATACTTTCCATACAATGACTTCGGTGACATGTGTTGCTTTCGTTGGTGATGCTGCATATAGTAGACTGAGTTTGGGATAATTTTTGTAGATATTTTGTATTCTGTTGTAGTTAACATTTTACATTGTATAAGTGGAATACTGATTAGACGTGGGTAGCTGGTTATAAGAAAGGGAGAGAGAGAGAGAGAGAGAGAGAAAGAGTGAGAGTAGGAGACAGTGAGAAAGAGAGAGAGAGAGAGAGAGAGAGAGAGAGAGAGAGAGAGAGAAAGAAAGAGAGAAAGATAAAGAGATAAAGGTAGAGCAAAAAAGATAGAGAAAGAGTGAGACACATATAACATCTATAACCGATTGAATATTCCATAATAAGATACATACTATTTTGAGAAAAAAAGAAACTGAAATACAGTCATAGGTTATGGAGTTATTGTTAGTAATAAAGTGATGTTAACGTCAAAACACGGTAGATCTGGAGAGTGGAGGTGTCTGAGTCTTCTCCTTGTACACGTGCGAGGGTTGAAAGAGCGGCAGTATTTAGTCGACTGGCCAGGTTATCTGGATGTGAACTTAATCTCTCTATGCAGAAAAGAATTTATCAACTGAGAATTTATCAACAGAGCTGAGTTTGGTTGGTTAGGACAAATAACAAATGAACATTTATAGAATCCATTTTTCGAATCCCAAAATTAAAAAAAAAAAAAATTATAGAAAAAAATATATATCAAGTACTTAAGATTTTTCCAAGCTCTCTCTCAAGCATTTCAAATAGAAAACTCTCTTTTATATATAAATCATTATCAGAGTTGAGTTCCGTTGGTTAAGACAGATAGCACATGAACAGTTATAAAATCCTCGCTTCAAATAGGTAAATTCCAAAAAATATTACAAAATATATATCTCAAGTACTTAAGATTGTTTCATGCTCTCTCTCAAACATTTCAATTAGAAAACTTTCTTCTATATATAAATCATTATCAGAGCTGAGTTTCTTAGCTACGACATCTGCGACAATTATTAATGGGCCGTTAGCAGGGATTAAGAGAAAAAACTTTACAATTAATTAGTGTCCGGATGACAAATGATAATTATAATTGTAGCCAAGTAGTAGTTGGCCAGCAGAGGAAGAGGCGTGGCAGATGCTGGCATAACTGCTTGAGCACTTTTAATGATGGTCATAAAAATGCAGAGCGAAAACTTTGAGCAACGGCAGAGACAACGAGGCATAATAAATGATCAGCCAGACAATGATGGGGCGTAATCAAAGCAAGCTGTTCGCCCCTGAATAGAACTACTCAAGGCGCACGGATAATCGGGGGCGGGGCACCGCCCATTCAGTTCATTATGAAGCTGTTTACCTGGACGATTCGCAATTGGCATAAATCACGTGTCCGTTTTATGGCCAAAGTGTCGCCCAATTTCCAGTGCAATTTACCTTTGGGGGAACCACAGAAAGTTTCTGCCTAGTTTTCTGAATGGATCTAAAGAGAGGGAGGCTTACGCAATTTTTCTTCATTAATGTGTAGTTACGCAATTTGCGCAAAAAGTTTTCGAACGTTGCGTTAATTTTGGCCAATTCAGTTGTAGTCGAGCGGCTGATGAACCCCAGTTACCAAATACTCATTCTCCCTTTACTATATGCCATATCCGGCGTACTGCCTGCTGCCTCCTGCCTGCCGCCTCCTGCTCTTCTACTTTGTTGTTATGTCGTTTTGTGGTTGCGGCTCGGCCTATTTCGAGTCTTTTGCCAAATTAGTTCCGCCCCTCGATTTATATTGTCATTTCGTGCGTTTCGATTGTGTAAAGCAATTTCATACTGGCATACACTGCCGACTCCTGCCTGCCTGCCTGCCTGCCGCCGACTCCTGCCTAGTAGTAGTAGTCAGCTTTTGCCTATTTGATTCGAGTAGCAGCTCCCCTCAGCGCCTCCTGCTCTGCTCCACTGTCATTTCATCAATTCTGGAGCAGAAGTTACGGCATTGCGGCGTGTTTTAGCCTACGAGTAGATGTGTTTACCCATATGGAATGCGAGCACTCGAACACTCCCTCTCTCTCTTTTTCCTCCTTCTCTCTCTCTTTCACTGTGTGCAGCTAGGCACATAAATTAGGCTGGTCATTTGATGTTAATAGTTGCAGCAGCTGCTGCTGCTTCTGGCCCTGTTTCGATTCGTGTTGTTGATTTTACATGAACTTGTTTCCATGTTCTTTGCAAAATTGCCTCATTGTAAGACGAAATATTTCAGAGGGTTCAAATGAGATGAAAGTTTTGGCATTAAATTGTCTTTGCAGCGATAAATGGACTTGCAAATTTTACAAAATTTTAGTTTAGTTTCCTAACAAAAATGTGTTTGAGAATTGTTTGAGTTAAACTTTTTAAATGGCTGAGTTAACTTTATAATTTGAAACAGCTGCATGAGTATATAAATTCCCGAGAAATGGTTTAGTATGTGTCAATATATATATTTCAATGTATAAACACATTAAATAGCTTTTTTGACTAGTATCCATTTTATTTTAATTAAAAATAAATTTTCTTTTTCGTTCATAATATATTTTTGTTATATATAAAGAACTTCTCATAGAGTAAGTTTATTGAGGCACATTATTTCATTTATGATATTTATTTAACATAAAACCAGCACGTCTCTTCTCATTGATTGTCTATCTTTTGTAAATGTTTGTTGTCAGTATGAGTATATTCAGTATATTTTGTATTATTTGCATTACAATTTCGAATTTTATACCTATTTTCCTTCTATTTATCAATTTCGAAATTGTATGTTCCCAATTTAAAGCCTCTATTTGGTAACAATTGAATTTTGTGCTAGCCTAAACGTAATTAGTTCTATTCTAATTTTGACTATTTTCAATTTTGTGATCAACATGAGCCGGCCCGGCCTGGACGGCGTGCAGAGCATGGGCCAACTACTTTTGTGCTGTTTATGAACGAAATTTTGAATGAAAGAAATAATCTGCTCAACGTGATGCAGGCTCGAGGCTCGAGGCTCGACGCCAAACTCGCCCAACAATAAAGCCCAGCAACAATTGGTCTAATCCAAATAATGGAATTTGGATGCCATGTGCCGGGCTGTCTATCAGTGGCATGCATATGCAATGGATAGGCCAGCCACAGTCGACCAGTCGACCAGTCAGCTGGGAGGGTGTGTGCATGGGGCATGGTCGGGGGCGGCCATCATGCCGCTGTCAGGCTCAATTTTGGGTAAAGCCACTTGGCCATTGTTCGAGTTTTGACATAAGCAAAAATCTGCTTTTGTATGGCCTCAATCCAAAGGCTGAACGAGTGTGTGTGTGTGCGGGACAGGTCTCTTTTCTAATACGAAGTCCCGTTGGATTATGTCTTTGTTGTTGGTCTGCACTTGGCTACGCTTTGACAGCGTCAATTGCAGCCCCCATTGAACAGGGGCGTAGTTGAAGCAGAGGGGATGGAGAGGAGAGGGGATTTGGGTTCTTGCCCTTGCATGTTCTACAACATAGGCACTGAGGCTATCAAGCTCTAATTAAAATTGATTATTATAATTAGTATTGATTGCAGCGTGGCACGCACGCTGACCGGCCATGTCATAACTTGGACCTGAGAACGAAATGTTAACGCGTCTGACCCCTCGCTAAAGCTTAATAAATAGTTGATGTCTATTTGTGAGCAACACCTTCGGAGCCAATTGTCGCAGACGCTAATTAACCGCACGCCATTGGCCCCGAAATGCCGAACTCGATTCATCGATTCATTCCACGCTGAGCCATGCTGCTCCTGGCCCATCATTCCATCAACCATGCAATGACTTATTTATGTCGTTGATTGCGTTTGACATCTGCTCGAATTGACACATTTCGCAAAATCAACAAAACAACGGCCAACCACAAAGACAGCCAGCACTTTCTTTTATTCTCCTCTCTCTCTCTCTTTCTCTCTCTCTCCCTTTTTCTTTTGTTTAGCTCTCTAAATATTTTATAAATTGTTTTTCTTTTCGGCTTTCATTAAACTTTTGGCCTTTTTGTGAACAGAAAGATGTATAAAATTAATTATTTAAAATTAGTTGGCTTTTTATTTACTATGAATTGATTGGTTTTCTATAAGAAAAGTTTGCCAGTTTGAGGAAAAAAGTTTAAGATTGAAAAATGTTTTGTTTGATTTGAGTTTCGAAGAAAATACTATTTTTTTTATAATTTTGTGTTGTATTAATACCTAAAGAACATTAAAAATAGCACAAAGTGATTTTAATGTTTTATGTTTTTTTCTTGTTAAGCCGTATATTATAAATAATTAATCTAATTAAATAATTTTTTTCTCTAAAAACATAATTATAACAATCTTATAATTTCTTAAAAACCGTTTACTTCAGAGTTTATAGAATTTTGCTAAATTCTTGAAGTTTTTATGCTCTTATAATTTTTAAAAAATGGTTTACTATAGAACTGTTGAATTTTTCTAGTTAGATTATTATGTCCCAATTATTTATTGTGTTTGAAAATAGTTTGTTAATTTTGGTAATTTTTTTTTATGTTTTTAATATTGAATTAATTGATAATAATGAAAATTTAAAGCAGCAATTTGTTTTTTTGATATATTTTGGTCGGTTAAATTTGTATGGTAATATTTCATTTACCTATTTTGCGCACCTTATAAAATCTTTAATACTTTTTGATTTTATTCAAATTTTTTATAATTTTTTATACTCACCAAACTTGTATTCTAGGTTTCACTAGTCTTCAATTTTTAGTAGTTATTTAAAGAAGAAACATTTTAAGATATTTAAATTTTATTTATTTATTTTTTTGATGCATTCAAAGTGTAATTTTGGAGCATTTTTAATTCCTTAAATTTTATTCTCTATACATAAAAAAAATTCTAGAAAAATGCTTTTAATCTTACTTTTAACTTTAAATAGAATTTGAAGAGTCAAAAAAAAAAAATCAACGCATTTTATTTAGCGATTTTTACAAGCGCAGCGGGCGCAAAGTCGACTCTCAAAAGTTTCTGTTCAGAAACCTATTTATATGGCTGCTGTGAGGCAGGATAGGGGCAGGGCTAAGGGTAGGGGTGGTCTTTTTGTGGGTGGTGTCATGAAGTGCATTGGAATGTGTGGCAGCTGCAATTGTGCGGCAATAAATTATTGTGCAACACGCAGACGGCGGCCACGATGAGTCTGACTCGGCGAATGCGAATTCAACGGCGGCGCTGACTGAGTGAAAGAGAAGTTATGTGTTAGAGGAGGTAGGTGTGAAGAGAGAGGGAGAGAGAGAGAGAGAGAGAGAGAGAGAGAGAGCGAGAGGAAGAGTAGCAGGCATGGTAATGAATGCTACGAAAATTTTTAACAATTTTTTAACTTAAAAATTACGACAGCGCTGACAATTTACCATAAAAAAAGAAACAGACGAAGAAGAGCATGAAGGCGATGCTGACGCTGCAGACTATGAAAATGTGACTGAGGGGTAGTTGGGGTGAGTGGGTGGAGAGTAGGGGAGGCAGTTCAGCAGTGAATGCTGACTTTTGCTTTTGTTACACCCATTTGATGTACCTTCAATTTGCATGTGTGTGCGAAAGAGTGTGTGAGTGTGTGTGCGTCTGCTGGCAGTGCAATATTTTACTTTTGCCAAATGTGTGTGCTGCAGGGATTGGGGCTGGAGTTGTGGCTGGGGGTGGAAGGGGTGCTGGGCGCTGTCTGCTCATTTGTCAAATGTCACGACTTGATGATGCAATTGTTGTTTGTGTCGCCTGCTGCATTGTCGTCATTTAGTTGGGCACGCAGATGTATGGGCTCGTTGCAACAGTTATTTATACGCATTTATTCAAATGTAAGCGGAGCAGACAGGGAAAGGAAAGAGATCGGGGGACAGATAGAGAGAGTCTGGAGAGGTCCATTTATGGCTTATTTTACTTATTTTCAGTTTGCTTGAAACAAAAACATTGTCAACTGTCTGTCAGAGTTGACTCGCTAAGACATTTTCCTACCTGAACTTGAGTAAACATATCGCATTACCAACGAGGGTTAGTTGTCAAAGAATAACACTTAAAGATGTGCGCAGCATCGCTCCCACATGGAGAGGCTGTCAGAGTGGGGGAGGGGGGCGTTGGGCCACGGCAAACATCAAACAACCCCGTTGTGCAATGTCAACCTGTGCGGGGGCGGACGAAGTGAGCGGGAGTAGACGAAGAACCCTCGCTGTCAATACAATTTATGCGTTTTTAAAGACTTCTGCTTGAAGCTCGTCTCGGCGTTGTTTATGTTACTCTAGTTCCATGTGGATCTAGATATACTCTAACTCAGAGTACGTTAATTAGAGGAACCCCTTTGGAGTGTATCTGTATCTGTATCTGTATCTGTGTCTGTATCTGTATCTGTATCTGTATCTGTATCTGTATCTGTATCTGTATCTGTATCTGTATCTGTATCTGTATCTGTATCTGTATCTGTATCTGTATCTGTATCTGTATCTGTATCTGTATCTGTATCTGTATCTGTATCTGTATCTGTATCTGTATCTGTATCTGTATCTGTATCTGTATCTGTATCTGTATCTGTATCTGTATCTGTATCTGTATCTGTATCTGTATATGTATCTGTATCTGTATCTGTATCTGTATCTGTATCTGTATCTGTATCTGTATCTGTATCTGTATCTGTATCTGTATCTGTATCTGTATCTGTATCTGTATCTGTATCTGTATCTGTATCTGTATCTGTATCTGTATCTGTATCTGTATCTGTATCTGTATCTGTATCTGTATCTGTATCTGTATCTGTATCTGTATCTGTATCTGTATCTGTATCTGTATCTGTATCTGTATCTGTATCTGTATCTGTATCTGTATCTGTATCTGTATCTGTATCTGTATCTGTATCTGTATCTGTATCTGTATCTGTATCTGTATCTGTATCTGTATCTGTATCTGTATCTGTATCTGTATCTGTATCTGTATCTGTATCTGTATCTGTATCTGTATCTGTATCTGTATCTGTATCTGTATCTGTATCTGTATCTGTATCTGTATCTGTATCTGTATCTGTATCTGTATCTGTATCTGTATCTGTATCTGTATCTGTATCTGTATCTGTATCTGTATCTGTATCTGTATCTGTATCTGTATCTGTATCTGTATCTGTATCTGTATCTGTATCTGTATCTGTATCTGTATCTGTATCTGTATCTGTATCTGTATCTGTATATGTATCTGTATCTGTATCTGTATCTGTATCTGTGTCTGTATATGTATCTGTATCTGTATCTGTATCTGTATCTGTATCTGTATCTGTATTTGTAAATGTATATGTAAATGTATATGTATATGTATATGTATATGAATATGTATATGTATATGTAAATGTAAATGTATATGTATATGTATATGTATATGTATATGTATATGTATATGTATATGTATCTGTATCTGTATCTGTTAGAGCATTCAACATTCGCTTTATTCCTAGGTGAATTCATCATTTTCTATTTGCATTTTTGGGTTTTACGCTCGCCTGCATTTCGGCTGTGGCCCTAAGAAAATATTATTCTTTAATTTCTGCACTGCTGCATTTTGTTGCCATTCAGTTAGCTCCGCTCAGTTTTTTCGTGCTGCAACCTTCGGCGGGCAAAAGGCATAAATATACAATGCAGCTGTATATTTTCTCTTCTCTCTCTCTTTTTTTTGCCATCCGTTTGCTACCTATGAGTTACGTTTAGTTTCGCCTGTGGCCCGGCAACTGCTTTCCAAACTTTCGATTGCTTCTTTTATGTATTCTGCCGAAAATGAAAAAAGAAGGCAAAAATTGGAATCCGTTGCATAAGTTTGGGCGCCATGGCCATAACTTTCCAATTGGCGCATAAACTTTTGCTTTACTATCATGTAAGAATCTTTTACTCCCTTTTTTTAATAATTTTTTATTATTATATTTTTTGTGGGCGTTTCAAGCTGTTTAATTGTCAGGCAAATTTCTTGGTTCATTGAATTTCGCTGGCTGCAAAAACTTTGTGGCTGGCTGCATATACAATGCTTGCAAAGTTTCGCCAAGAAAATTTATGAGCGCAAAACTTTGGCTAAAGTTATTAAGATATATTAATGCTCTGCATGCGCGAAAGCTGGTTGAAAGTGAATTGCGGAATGCCTTTGAGCGATGTCAAAGCAATTGTTCGCCGAGCACATCAAATGTCTGCGAAAAGGAATCCGTGTAGTCGTTACGTGTAAATATTTTTGCTCGTCTGCCGAGCCAAGCAGCGCCAAGCAGAGCATTAATCATATTAAGCGCGATTTTTTCTCTTTTTCAGTGCCGTCACACAGTGCGTATGATTATTACCACTATTATTAATATTATCATGTGCCCGACAGCCAGCGCTCGCGGCTTGTTTTTCGACTTCGCCCACGGCTCGTGGCTCGTGGCTCGTGGCTCCGCAATTATTTAGAAAATCAAAGCACGTGCGCGCTGTGCTTTTATGCGCTTACGTGTGTGCCTCTACACGTGTGTGTGTATCTGTGTGTGTGTGTGCACTAAAATGCTTTGAGCCGCCTCGCTTATTACACCACACAAACACACATACACACACATACACACAATCAGACACAGACATGTCATAAGAGCCAGTCACACAGACACAAACAATGCTCAGTTGTTGACAGCTTCAAGTTGCGGGCTTTTGCTTCGCTAAACTCATATCGCCACCTTTGTGTATCTTTAAGAGCCCTATCTAATCCCAGCCAGATGGCAGCATCAAAATATAGTTGTATTAGGTTTACAGTTAAGCATTTTATTGTTCAAGATAAGGTGTGAAATGTAAGGCGCAATATGTGGGAATAAAGTTAGTTTTGAGTATTCCTTTTAGTTGAAGTAATATTTGAGGTTGTTTTACTTAAATATTTTATGGCATTTCATAATTGATGATAATACTATCTATTATTATATAACTTGTAATATTAATTATTACTCATTTATTTTAATTTATATATTTTAATTTTTGCTTTTCTTTTATATGACCAGATTAAATGAAATAGTATTCATTCAAATAGAACTTTAAACACAATTTATATCCTTACTTGTGTTTAAAGTTCTATTCTTTATTATTTTGATTATTTATTATTGTTTAATATTCGTATCATTGAGATATAAAAAATGTATGGTCAGATTCGTTCACATAATTTTTCCAATCATTTTTAGCCGACTCTCCACTCTATTAACTGCTTCAAAACTTTTTTCATTCTCAAGTTAATATCGCTTAATTTTACTTTAGCTAAATCCGTATACTTTTCAATTTAATTCAAAGATTTGTTTTTCACTTCCCTTTATTTGACTGCTTCTGAAAGCATGAAAAGGCCTGAAATTCCTTTACACCAGCTTCCAAAATGATGCGGAAGCGAACCTTTTTCGTTTTTACGATTAACCTGTTCATTAATTTATGTAAATTTTCTTTCATATGAATTTTATGTTCTTTATGTGTTCTTTTTTTAAGCTGCACTTAATACTTTGTGCTTCGGCTGCTCATTAAGTCACTTGCTGTTTAACGACTAGACATTAGAAAATTTTTGAAGCCAACAACTTTTAATTTCCCAATGCGCTCGTCGGGGCGACGAGGCGATCTACTCCATTAGCATATGGACTGCAAAAATGCAGACGTAAACAAAAGTTTGTGTTGCTGTTAATCCACATGCTCGCTAATGAAATATCCATTTGCCCCACAGCCGCTCGGCAGCATTCGCCGTTCATATCGAGAGAGAGAGAGAGAGAGAGAGAGAGAGAGAGAGAGGGAGGGGGAGAGAGAAGGTGGGTGGGTGGATGCTTGGGGAGTGGAGCTTATGTCTTGCCCGGACTGTCGGCATGGGAAGGCTGCAACTTTTGCGGCGCGGTTTTAATTTAAATTGACAACATCAAGCAGTTAAGTACTTGCAGCGACATTTTAATAGCTTGTAAGCCCCGAGAGCACCAGGCAAAAAAAAAAAAAAAATGAAAAATAAAAAAAACCTGTGAAAAGTGAAACGAGTCGCAGGGAGGTGATGCTGGAAAAAAGACGCAGCTGAAGGAAATAAATACAACGGACTCTTATTTACATATTCCCAAACGTAAATACGCGCCATTTTTATTTGCCCGACTGCTTTTTTATATTTGGGCACTCAGCAGAATCCTGCGAATCCTGTCCGACTCCTGTGCAGCCCTTCCACCTCCGCCACCACCGCCTCCTCCATCGCTTCCCTTTTTTTTCTCATTTTATTTTAAAAGAAAATTTGCATAAAGTGAAAACAAGCATTTTAATTTCACTCGACGCAGTCAAAAAATGAAATGTAAAGGAATCGCATATACGAGTAGGTAGTAAACGTTAGCATTTACCAAAATGCCTCCGACCCCACCTATGCCACTGCCCCCTCTGCAGGCCCTTAGCCCCACTGTGGCCGGCAACTCCCACAAGCGGTAAAAACTTTTGCGAGACGAAATCCAAATGCAAAACATGAATTGCTATAATTGATAAGCCGAACTTTGAATGTGCTCTCCACTTAGTTTAAATAATTAAGTAGACGAGGAGGTTTACCTGGATTCGTCCTCTAACTGGACATAGAGTAAGTAGCTCAGTTCGTTTAGTCTCTAAAAATGAGTTAAGTGCTTCAGCATGTAACTGACAGTGTAGTGTTCTAGTAGACCTTATGAGACTCCAGTGCTATTTGAGTCTTCAAGCAATTGAGTCTGCTAATAACTAAAGAACTATCGCATTCACTTCTTCTGCGTAAAATATATTTTGACATATTCAAAACAAATTTTCATTATATAGCTTCAATAGTAGTCTTCAAGAACGGTCCTATATCATAAGTGATTCTTTCCATTCCTAAATAACTACAACTTTTACCTGTTGCTGGTTTAAACATCTTTAATCTAGCACGACATCAAGTAACTGAGCCAAATTTTAGCAAATTTCAGTATAACGTATCCCTAATAGTTCTCAAGTTGCCCCTATATCATGACTGTTTCCTTCAATAACTAGAGAAATACATTCGCTGCTTCGGCTTAAAATATGTTTAATCCATTACAAAATCAAGCAAGTTTACTCCTGAGATAAAGAACCAGAGAAGAGTCTTCGAGTTGCCCCTATATCATGAATAATTCCTTCAATAGCTAGAGATATAATGCTTGCAATATCAACAAATTTAATTTAACAAAGACCCAAGCAAGTCTGCTGGATTTCAACACTAAATCTTTACTCACAAAGTAGTCCATACTAGCCCTATATCATTTATAATTCTGCTCAAATCTCAGGTGATACCCACTCCAACTGTTTCTAGCAAACATTGAATTGAATTGAACATTATTTGAACTGCACCAAATTTCAGCCCTAAATCTTCACGCAGACTCCAGTTCACTCAGGCTATTCCGCCTAATAAAACCGAAATACCTTTGGTTAGCGTATTTTCTAACTAGTTGGGTGTGTGTGTGTCGCAATTGTTGGGGAGCTAGTAGAAAAAAGCGCAATGCCCACAGACAAAACAAACCAATTTAAATTAGACTACCCGCTGGGCCATTGGGGTCGCTCGCTCGCTGTTGGCTGTTGGTTGGCTCGCTGGCTAATATTTGGGGAAAAGTGTTGAGAACTTTGCTCAGTTCCAACTTTTGACATTCGCAATGCACTAAATGTAAATCGAGGCTGTGGCAGGCAGGCGGAGTTCATGATAAATGTGCATTTTATTTTCGACTCATCCCAGAATGAGGTGGGAGGGTCTGGGCTGGTATACACGTACTCTATGAGGTGCCATTATGAAAACAATTTGGACAGATAACCGCAACCAGAACTTGGAACATTTGCTCATTTAACTAGCGAGCGTCGAGCATTATTTGAGATGGGACACATGCCACGTTGGCACGTTTAATATAATTTAAACCTAAATACATACCAAAAGTCATCTCTCTGTGCGTGTGTGTGTGTGTGAGTGTATGTGTGTGTCAGGGGTTATTTGTGTGCGGCTGTCAAGTAGCCAGCCGTCTGCCTTTTGACGCTCGAGCCCATAAATTACCAAGCACTTGGCAAAGCAGAACAGAACAGAACAGACCCGACTCTAGTCGAGTCGAGCATCTTCCCAATTTTCGGTTAGTCATTTGCCTGGGCCCGTGGCACAAACAAAACTATTAAGTGGGCATAAAACTCTCTGTATATATATACATATATGCGAATTAAGGGAGTGTGTGCCATCTAAAAACTGAAGTGCCATCCACAAATGGCAGACAGTTCGGTGGGCTCTACGACCAACGATGTTCATTTAGCAACCATCCCCCAGAAAACAGAGTAAAATAAAAATTGCAAATTGAACAAAAGCAAAATATTTCAGACTTCTGCTAACATAGGCTTTTATAGACATTTGCATATATTGTAATTTATAGCAGTCAAATGATATGGCAGAAAAATAACTAAACAAATGTAAATGTGACTTTGGTTAAGAGTGAAGTAAAAATTCAGGAGATAGTAGGGATTTACGATATATGCTGGAATTTCCAGAAGGATTTTACTGCTAGAGTGCTTTTAGGTTTAATTTTCAAAATAAATAATACTAGATGTCTATTTATTTAAAGAAAACTTTAGCAGAGTGGGAATATAAAGAAGTCGTCCTCCGAGCGACATTCGGTCAACCTACGATTCATTGCTTGATCATCTGAAGGCCTTAGATAAGGCAAAAGGCTGTTCATAGTTACTATATTTTCTTTATTATTTTTGGCACATTTTACATATATTGACAGATTTGCCTTAGAAATTTTTTAAAATTTAACTTAAATCTCATAAATAAGTTTTAATTTGCATTTCAGCATTATTTAAGGTTATAAAAAGCTATATATGTACATAAAACTGCTTTCATGTATATACATATAGTTTTTTATAGCCCTTTTCTTAATCAATCAGCTTGTCAAACGACCTGTCAATTAAAATGTTCAACAGCACATCAATCAAAATAAAAAGTGTTTTACGTAAATATCATGGACAGAAGTTGTATATAAAAAGCTATTTTAAAATATTTCTGTCAAGCATTTAGGTTTGGCTTTGGACTGTATGCAGATCATGACAATAAGTCAATCAAGCAGTCATATTTATTGCATATTATAAAGTCTACATATTTTTATTGAATTCAAACTAAATCTGTTTCCATTCCATAGATCATTTCAATTTAGATCATTGCCGGGTATTGGGTAGTCAGGCAATCTCTATCCCACGTTAACCAACTGCCTGTTGCTGCAATTTACCAGTTTATTTGCAACTAATTTTTCAATAAATTCAAATTTAATTGCGCGACTCGTGTTTTATTTAATTATTTGTTTTTATTTCTTCATTGAATATATGACAAATTTTTGGATGTGTCACAATTTATTGGCTTAATTGAGGGAACAAAATGAAAGCAAATGAAAAATGAAAACGCTGCCAACGATGGCCGGCGCTGCAAATGAAATGTGTGAAAATATATATATTTATTATTTATATGTATATCATATATTTAATTGGCTGCCAGCAAATCGAGCTGTCAAATAAATACAAATTTAAACAATGGCAAACAAAATTTATTTGTTTTAACTCAAACAAAAGGTGCAATCGAATGTGGAAAAAAAAAAAATATAAAGAAAAGTTGTCAAAACTTTAGCTAGAAAGACATTTTCAAGTGCAAAGTTTTTTCTGCTAGAAGTCTCCAGGGGCACAACAAACGCAACCAGTTGAATTGTTTTTATAGGATATCAGCAGCAACAGCAGGAGCAGAAACAGCAGCAGCAGCAGCAGACGACTCCCCTCAGCTGGCATTTAACACGGGGATGTTAGTTCGTGTGGGGGTGTCTGCGCGACTTGTAAAGGGTCGCTGATTTCGAGGTCTAAAAAGTCAATCACAATTCCCAGTGCAATCAGAAGACGTCGTATTAATATTTAAAGAGGTCATCGGAATTGCTTTCTGCTCTATGTGACTCTGCCGTGCTCCGCCCAGCGCTCTCCGCATCCTGTAGCTGCAGCCGGAGAGATAAGCTCGGCAATTTTGTGGCCTGCAATATTTTCCACTTATTTGACGATTTGTTGCAGCTAAGTGGCTGTGAGAGCAACCCCTAAGATACAAATGTATCTTTCGGATGGCTGTCCTTACTTCTTCCAGCTGCTTCTGCCCCTTGATGGCTTTCTTTATGATTTGCTGCATTGTCTCAGTCGCCTTTATGAGCTCGAATCGTTGCATTTTTAATGTCAGATTGAATTCACATTTGCATTCGCTTCGTTTCGCTATTTATGCTTTTTTCCGCTCTTACTGATTTGCCTTGACATCTCTCTCTCTCTCTCTCTCTCATTCTTTCTCCATCTTTCTGTCTCTCTCCCTCACTGTCTGCGAACTGTCTGGAAGCTGAAAGCGAAAACTTTCGCTTTTATTTGATTTTTTTGTTTTGTGTACATTCCTCTAGCTGCGGCTATTCAATTACATTCACTTGCAATCAATCACACTCAAAGTTCAAGAGTTTTTCGGGCAAAAACCTTTGCATTTGTTTCTCTTGTTCATATCAACTTTTGGCAAGTTTTTACAAATAGTTTAGCCCGAAAAGTTGAGGCCAAAGATATGTGAGAATTGTTTATTGTATAACAAATACTATGATTCATAGTTGAAATGCTTGAGGGATATATGAATAGAATGGAATTGTATTTACTTAAGCATAAACTCACACAAAAATGCAACTGTAATATATTTGTTAAATATTTAAATGTGAATTTGTGCTTAAGTTATTAGAATTCCATTCAATCTACCTCTAAAATAACTGTGGAATATTTAAATAAATTTAGACTTGCGTGATCTTTCGACTTGTTTAACAAATATTTATTTTAATTTCATATTTGTTTATTTTATTTTTCGTTTGCAATATTAGAATTGAATTTGCATCTTTTATTATTGTAGTTATTTATTATTATTGTTTTTAATTTTATTATTCTTATTACTGAGTAGCTGAAAGCTAAAACATGGTTAGAATACAGTGTTAGCCAAATATCTTCTTACCTCTTTTAAACAAGTATCTACCAGTTCTAAAGTTTTTAAATTAATGTGAATACGACGTCTGTTTCAAAATTTGAAGAGCTAATAGACATCACAGCCAAACAGCTGTAAAAAATTAGCTAAGCCTTATATATGATTTATATGGGGCATAGTTGTGGGATACGATACGTATTCCTGGGAAATTAAGCAATTACGATACTCTTTGAACACATCTCGTATATAATAACTTTCTAAAATACACAAATTAAACTTTTAGATAGTTAACAAACAACACTGGCTTAGAAGAAATTCTACAATATTTTAGCTCATTAACTATAGAACCAAATTTATACAAATATTACAAGATTCCTTCAGCTTAGCCTTGGTCCAGCCTCTCTTCTTCTCCCTCTCTCTCCTTCTCTTCTTTTACTCTCCCAAAAATCTCATCAAAACTTGTTGCCTTTTCATGCATTTTTGGTAGTTTTTAATTTTGTTTATCAAGAAACTTACAAGTTTTTGGCATAATTTGCAAAGCTCCGGCTCCACTTAATTTGAATAAGAACTTTTAATTCGGAAAACATCCAAAAAAAAAAAGAATGAATTAAATGAAATTATGAAGTACGCGGAAAAAAAAAACAAAACGAAACGAAACGAAATAAAATAAAATGAAATAAAACAAAACATAAATAGCAAAGCAAACGAATTAACACGCTTTGGGCTTACCGCCCAGTGCACAGGCATCTGCACTAGAACCACTCGAACCGCCCGCCCCGCCCGCTAGATACCCTGTAGAGCGCCCGCAGAGCAAAGTTTGAGGCCGTGAGGCGAAATTGCGAATCCGGAACTTCCGTGCTCAAGTTCTCAGCCGCCGGCTGTGCGCACCGAGTGGGGGGCGTGCCTGGCGAGAGGGGGCCGGCGCAGCTGGGCTTGGTTGCAAAAATAAATTTGTATTGTTTTTGTGTGTGTGTGTGAGAGAGTGGGTGCTTGCTTGTGTGTGTGTGTGTGTGTTGCTTTGTTGTTCTGGCGCGCCAAAGAGCAAACACAGTGAGCGCAAAAACCGCAGCCACTAAATGCATTAAAAGCCAGGCTCCATGAAATGGAGGCGTTGCAAATTGCGGCTGTGTGGGTGTGTGTGTGGGTGTCTCTCTCTGTGTGTGTGTGTGTGCGTTGCCCTCTTGTGTTTGGCTGCGGTAATATTGTAACGGCTTTTGTGTCTCGCAGCCAAGTTTCGAGTTTGGCATTGTTTTCCTGCACGGATATCCTTAATGAGTGAAAACTGGGCTAAGGCTCGAGTCAGCTCGGCTAGGCCAGGCATCATAATTACCCCGCAGCCAACCCCACAGCTTTTGCCCCTCAAGTGCGCCCCTGTTTAGCTGACAAAAACACACTCGACACTCGCCTGCCATACTTCAGCTTTTTTTTTCTTCCTTCAGCTGCTGCTTAGCTGACCAGCACATGCCGCCACATAAATCTTGGATGGTGCTTCGCTGGAGCCCCTCCACTCCCACAGCATCCACTGCTGCGCTTGTGTAATTATCATTGTGATCACTTTTCAACAGTGGGCAAAACTTTTGTATTAAAAGTAAACTTATGACAGGACGCCAGCAACAGCTCCTGTTGACTGCTGCAGACAGGACACGCTATACATACGTTACACACACACACCCACACTCACACACACGCAGAGTTTGCCAACGGCCATTGTCAAGTGTAATTTATCATTCAGTCAACGTCCTTCGATTGCAGTTTATCATCTAACATCCCCGGCCGCTGTGCTGGCCCTCACTCCTATATGGAACTCGCCTGACTGGGTCGTCCACTGTAATTTTTCTCTATCTTCTCGCTCAAGTCGTAGTTAAAGGAAAGCAAAAGCTGCGCAAAGCAAAGGCAAAAAAAAAGTAAGGAAAATGAATGGAAAATCAGTTCCTGACCTCAGGTTTGTTATTTTTCTTGCCAGGACTTTAAAGCCACCGAATGGGGGATGGAGAAAGTGGGCGTGGGACGGAGACTGGGACTCGAGCTTGGTAAAATAGCAATTAATGTGGATTTGAAGTTTCTACCTGCAATAATCGGAAATAATTGAAGAAAATAGACGAGCAACATGAAAAGAAAAGCAAAGCAGAAAAAAAGAGAGAAGAAAAGAAAATCCCTGAGAAATGTGCATAGCTCATGGAGCTCTCCCCTCGACTCTGTCGCCTTGAAGGATGTGTTTGTACGTGTAATTTGTAACGTTTTAATTGTTGTTTATGTAGCTGCAGGCAGTTGGCCACCCCCACGCCCCACTTCTGCAGAGTTGCGGGAGAACTCTGATTAGCTTGGCTCGGTTCGTTCGTGGGGTTTTAAAACGCAACCACAAGCCGCTGGGGCTAATTTTGATTGTGGCTCTTGTGCTTGACATAATGGAAATGACATTAGATTCCAATTAACTGGGCCAAGTATGTGGCTATATCAATCGAATCAGCTATCCGAGAGAGCATTAAGGGATACAGACTGAAGTCAAGGCTTTAAGAATGATGTGAGTACGATAGACTAGAGCGCTGTTCGATGTGAAGCTGAAAAATTATGAGAATGACTGAAATTGTTAATGATTCTATTTATTGTACATATTTCCGTTAAGATGATAAGAGTAGATCATTTTATAAGCAGTTCACAAATACAATCATATATTTAATTATTATATATTAAATATTCTATAGGTATTATGCACTAACTATATATCATCTAAATTTTTTTTTTCTATTCTAGTTAATAATAGTTATTAGTCTATTTATTAATTACGTATTATTATATTTAAATTTAAAAAATATTATTTTTATATAAAAAATTACACAAATATTTTAAATAAATATATTACTTAAAGAAAACATTTTCACATATATATTATTATTTAAAGAATACATATTTTTTATGAAAGAAAATTAGTATTTATATAAAATAATTAGGCACTAGAGATATTAAAATTTTATATATTATTGTTTTATATATATATTATTTTCTTTTATTATTTTATAAATATAATTTTTAACTTTTTTTTTCTTTAACATATATAAAAAATATAATTTATAAATATAAATTTTGTTAAAATAACATTCTCACATTTATTTCAAAAAATTTTTTTTCTTATCTTATTATTATTAGAATATTTTGTAAAACAATAGTTTAATATTATATGTTATAAAACAAAAAAAAAAAATTATTTTTAGACAAAAAAATTGTATTTTTATTGATTTTATAAATAAAATTTTATATATTTTTTTAACTTAATTTTTACATTAATATTTTTTAAAGTATATTTATTTAATTTATTTAACAAAATGTTAATATAATATCAATGTTAATATCATATTTATTTAAAAAAATTTATTTTTCTAATCTTTTTTTAATTTTTATTTATTATTTTATATATTTATTTATTTTATCTTATATTCTAAATTTCATATATTTCTCTTTATATGAAAACATTTTCCATTCCACATGCATTGGCATCTAACGGTTTTTTCGTCGCCCACATATTTTCAAAAATTCCACTCGTTACTTTTGCAACAAAATTTCTCTCTCTCTCTCCCTTTCGTTCTCTGAGTAACAAAATGTGCTCATTATTTTGTGATTTGTAAGCGCTGAGAGCAACGGAATTTGAACAACTCCGAACTCCGAAAAACAACATTGTGCTACTCTTGGAGGCAGTGCGCAGACTCAACAATTTCATTAAAGCCGGCTGAATTCAGCAACAAATGTTGTTTATGCTCGGTGTTGATAATAAACAAACCGAAGCGTGGCAGTTAATAGGGTATACAGGAAGTAATAACTGCTGATAAGGAAATGGTATTGTGTATATGAGAAAGATTTTAAGTGTTTGAATGAATTTAAAATTAAGAAATATTTAGAATAATAATCTAAGTTAAATGAGTTGAAGAATTTGCTGATAAGCGAATAAACAATATATAATATGTGTATATATGGGATAGGAAGCTTAGCTGTTTAACTAAGATATGCAAACAACAAAAACTACAAAAAAAAAAAAAAAAATGGTTTGAAGATATATTTTTAGTATTTTAGTATTATAAGCAACGGCTGGCAGAATATAATGTTTGAGTGTTTCAAGAAATAAAATTCACTTTAAATTCAGTTAAATGAAAATTTTTTATGTAAATTATCAAAAATAATGTTTTATATAAAAAATAATAAATAAATAATAATAATAAAAAAAAAAAATTAATTATAATGAGTTTATGGCATACAAAAGCTGTAATACATGGTGCATGGAATTTAAGGTGATTAAATCAACATAAAAAATGTAAAAAATTAATTTAGTTTACACATAAAATAAATCAATTTAAATTTATAAATATTTTTAATTTTATTATTTTAGTTTTTAATAAACAATATTTTTTTTCATTTTATGAAAACCCAGAAGGACGCATAAAAAAGTTTGTATTATTTATTTATTTTATTTTATTTTATTTATTTTTTTTTTTGCATATATGTAAATATAAATAAAACATTTATATTACTTATAAATACCAAAGAAAAGCATAATTATTTTTTCTTGCACAATAAAAAAAAATTATGACTTCTACTTTTGACTTTTATTTATTAATAAATTTCTTAAATTTATAGGAAAAATTTCTTACCTGGATTTATGTTATATTTTCATAATATATTTAAGAAAAATGAAAGGCTGAATGAAGAATTTATTAATTAAAAACGAAATATATAACAAAATTTACATTTAATTTTGAATTAATTAATTTTTTAATTTGTCATGATATTTTGATCGAATAAATGTAAAATAATTATAGCTTAACATATCTCAAATTTACACAATTTACATTAAGTTTGTTTCTTGCCTGCCGAACAGCTGATTTGCTTGCTGCTCGGACTCCGAATGTTGCATGCCGCACGAAGCGAACGAAACGAAGTTGGCGAAACTCACCACTGGGCGGATGGCTGCTCGGTGTGGGCGGATGGGCGGGAGGGGAGTGTGCAGGCAGGCAAGCAGATAGGAAGGCAGGCATAACTGTAAACTGTTGTCCCGTTGGCATTCAGTTGAGTTTTGGTTACTGCCGCCAACGGTTAACGGTTTTGGAGCATGCCACGCGCCTAAAGGCTGCCACTTGCCACTTGCCGCACGGCAAACAGACAGAGGACAAAATAAGCAGAGCTAAGCAAAGCAAAGCAAAGCAAACATAAACAAACAATTTTTTGGCAACGTTTCGCATTTTGGCAGTTCGGTTCTGTGTGTGAGTGTGTGTGAGTGTCTCTCTCTCTCCCTCTCTCTGTGTGCGTATTTTAATTATTTAATTTGCGAGGCGTCGCAAACATGCGAAACTCAATTGGCCACCAGGTGGCAGCCGCAAGATTTTGGTGGCTAACGGAAACGCAAAAGCAAACGGAAACGGAAGCATTTAAGCAAAGTGCCAGCACACACACGTGTGCTGCCGTGTGTGTGTGTGTGCCTGAGTGTGTGTGAAACGCCGGCCAGTTGCAAACTTGCAATAAAAATTGAATACGAATACTTGTAGAAATACAACGAGCAAAAAGCAAAAAGCAAAAAAAAGAAAATTTATATATATAAAAAGGAAAGCAAAGAAAAACCTCATATCCTCGGCGATCCTTTGTGCGGCGTCCTATGCGTGTGTGTGCGGCAAGCAAATAAATGCTTTTGCAACGCTTTTTTAGCCATTTTATCTCGAGTCGAAATACTGTAAAAAATTGTAAAATGGATTTACGTTTCGTATTCATCGTCATGCTGCTGAAGTGGACCTATGCACAAGGTAAGACCATGTTCCAAGTGTTTTCACAGTGTATGCATCTGTGTGAGTGTGTCTGTGTGTGTGTATGTGGTTAGTGTGTGTTTGCTTGGGCATTCTGTTTGTGCAGCAGCAGCTGCTGAAGTGCAGTTTCTCACATTTGTTCAAGTGCTGCTGCTGCAATTGCAAATATGCCATAGAAAATGCCTCATATGAGTATTTATTATACACACACACACAGCATAAGTGTGTGTGTGTGGCACAGTAATGAGGTGCATTTAGCTGAGGTAACAGACCGACTGGCCTCCAAGTGCGACTGCGAGTGTGTGGCAAAAGTTTTGCAATCGAAATAAAACTTTTGAAACGCACAGCATTTTATTCTCTCTTTTTTTTCGTTCGTTTTATTATTGATGTTGCTGCCACAGGTGAAAGGCGCTAAGGTGTTGCCAAGTGCCAGCATAGTCAAATGTGTGCTCAGGTATTGCCAACGGCAGGGAAATTTCTATAACGAAAAAATTGTGATATATTTTGTAGAAGATATTTAAGATTTAAGAGGCATGGAAATGAAGAAGATATGCAGAGAGCTCACTCTTATTTTATAATATTTTTATTTCAAATATAAAATTCATGAGAACTTTTTGAAATAGAAAAAAAAATTATATAAATTTAATTTTTTCTTTTATATTTTATATGTGTATTCAAATTTTATTCAATACATTAAATAATTTTGTTTTACACAAATTTAATTTTTAATTTTTTTTTTAAATTATATCTGTACTTCAATTTTATTCAAAATAAATAAATTTGTTTTATACAACTTTCTTTTTTTTTTTTTTAAATCTATTTTATATTTGTACTTAAATTTTATTCAGTATATTAAACATTTTTGTTGAGTACAAATTTTTATTTTTATTATTTATTTATATATATTTTTTATTTTATTTTTAATTTTATTCAATATAATTATTTTGTTTTGGAATAATTTCAATAATTATAATTATTTATTATGACATAAGAAATTTGCGAAATATCTAGAGAGATTATGAATTAATTATAAATAAATTCTTATATATGGTATAAAAGGGCTGTAAGCTTTTGGACATACTATTAAAAAAAAGAATATTAATAAAAAAATTTTTTTAAATTTTATATTTAAAAAACTTACAGCAGAATCATTTTTTCATATATAGAGACTGATATATAAATTATAATTTTTATTGGTAAATAAAAAAAAATTCTTCGTGAATATGCTATAATTTATTTAATTATTACAAATCAAATTTTACATTTAAAAATTGTCAATAAAATATTAAACAAAAATAAAACAATACATTTAAAAACATATTTTAGCAATGTATATTTTTTTTAATATTTTTAAATTTAGTTTTAAAATAAGTTCCAAGTTTAAACTATAAAAATATGTAACTATAGCAATTGGATGAGAAATCTCTCTCGCTCTCAAATCAAAACCTTTCACAATATATCCTGACAGAATATTAATTGATTCTTAATACTCTCGTAGTTCTTACTCATAAATAAATAATTTGATTGCAACTTTTCATCTTTCCATATGTTTGTCTTCATCGAGCAGGAAAAATACTCAACTAAGTTCCGCTCATAATTATATTTGCTTTAAGTAACTAGTCAAGTATTTAAGTTACAGTTATGAGCTAATGTATTGATTAACTGTCTTAGAACAGATCTCTCTTACTCTACTCTGTTTCTGTTTCTTTCTCTGTCTTGCTCGTCGTTTGGTTTTATTTAACATTCATTTACTTGCGCTCAAATAAACTTATTTGCTTGCTTTTCATACGAAAAACTTTTGCCAGCCACAAAACAATTTCCGCACTCAGTTTTCTTGGGCTGCCACGCCCCCTGCCCCCAACACACCATGCCCTTGCCAACCCACTCGCTGCCTAACAACTCAAACAAATTAGGCAAAAGGAGCAAAAACAGAAAAGAACCAGAAAAAAAAATCGAAACAAGCTACCCATCGGAGTGGCAGTTGGAGCTACTAGAGCCCCAGGGCCAACCAAATTATGAATGAGTTTTCTTGTTTGGTCTCGTATCTCTTTTTTGTTGCCCCGTTGCATAAAATATGCGCATTTAATAAGCCCCAAAATGAATACGTATATATATGTATATATGCGTATATATGTGTATATGTATATGTATATAAGTATAGAGTTCGCTTGTCCGAGCCATGTTAATAGTGCGCTCTTCGCGGCTCAAGTGAACCAAACTGAATCGAACAAAAAAACGGAAACGAAGTGAAAAAAAAAAGCGTTTTACCGCACATTTGTTGCAATCATCTGGCACATCATATAAATATACAACAAATTTGCATACCCTATAAGCTGGGAGTGTGTAATGACGGTATGATGGGGTCAGATGAAAGGAAAGTCTCTCGGTTTAGGGTAAAAGAGTGAAGTAACTCTTTTAGAGTGTCTTTTTAAAAAACCTAACCATATTTATAGTATTAGGTTTTGCAGGAAAACTTAGTTTATTTATCCATTTTATCATTTTATTATTATAATATCTATACTTTTTGACAAATTTCAATTATTTTTATGAATTTTTATTTAAATTTTATTATGTATTAATTAAGTTTATTAGCATCTGTGCAATTTGAACAAAATTTTGTTAACTCTATAAAATATTTCAAACAAGATTGTTATTCTATTAAATTTGTTTAAAATTGGTGGTTAAACTTTCTACGCTTCTTTTGTATTAATTATAAACTCAACAAAGTAATTTATATTATTTCATTATTTCTGAATAATTTTCATGAATGAAAAATGTTGTGTTACCATACCATACCATACCATTGCCTTAAGGCTCTTATTGGCCGTAGAAGTCTAGAGATGGAATTACAAGTCATTAACCTGATGCTTTTACTGAAGAATTGTCCTTTGACTTAGACAATGCAATATTCATAAACAAACCTTAAATGCTTGATGCTATATTCACCCATGTCTTAGGTCATATATCCATCTACAATATATCTATGTATATATCTATATTTATGTAAAGATAGATTCAGATAGAATAAATATAGATATATATATAGATATAGATAGATATATACATGTAATCTATCTATATCTATATATATATCTATATTTATTCTATCAATATCTATATCTATCTATACCTATGTATATTTATCTCTATATATATATTTATACATGTTCTATACATATTCATATATTCAATTTATGTCAATGCAAAACTTTCAATTTACAGCATATCTGTCAGTCGAACACGAATTCCTCTATCTGTTTCATCTTCGTTTTTCATTATTTTTGTAGTTTCATGCATGTAAAACGAATTCAATTGAATAATATCCTGTCATTTTGTGTGGGCAGCTACCGCTTCGACTCGTTTGGCATGTCAAAAAATTTTATCAGCGCCGCGAAAAATTCGCCATGGAACGGCAAATAAATAAATCGCAGTTAAAAGCAAGCAGACAGACACACACACACACACACACACACACTCAGTCGCCTCGAAGTATGCAATAAATTGTTGTTTCGGCAAATTTATTGGCATTTTAGTGGCTCACAGCTCGCAACATCAAATAAAGCAAATTAAATGCGCTTCCGCTTTGCTTTTACATGTTTTTATTTTTATGCATTTTTCTCTCCTTTTTTTATTATTATTATTATTTTTTGTTGCCAAGTTTGCTTGTGCTTAATTTATAAATTATTCATTTGGCAGCAGACACTGGGCCCAATTATCATTTACATTGCATGCGGCACAAAGTTCGCTTCGGCTGGAAGTTGGCCTAAAAGTAGGCTAAGGCACACATTCGACCCGTTGGCCAAATTAATTTCTGTGCGTGTGTCTGAGCGAGTCTCTCCTCTCTCTCTCCCTCCCTCCCTCTCTCTCCCTCTCTCTCTTTCCCTGTTGTTGTTTTGTCTTGTGCCTTGCGGCTGGCATAAATTTATTTGGCAAAAACTTTCGCAGACCGGAATATTAATGAGTATTTAACCTAAATTGTTGCCTTTGATAAGTGGCATGAAATGTGGCCACGCCCACCTCCATCTGACCCTCATTTTATGGTATCAATGCGCCACAGACAGCTAACTCAAAGCACACGCATATCAACGAGTGTGTGTATATATGCGTGTATTAAATTACTTTAAAAAAGGGTTACAATTATTTTATATGGGCCTTAAAGTTGGGCTCCTAATAGGACTTAGGTTCGCCGAATAAAAGACGAAGCATTTGCCTGCTATCTTTAATATGTTTGCCTTTATATTTCCGCAACAGACCCTACAAGTATTTTGCTGCCAGTTATCCCTTTCTCGTCTGACCCTAAATTTGAGATGAAATGCCAAATTTGCTACGAATTTATATTGGAAAAGGTATTCGAAGAAAATAAGTTCATAAACAATGCTGAAAGCAGAAGCTTTGCAGTTTATTAGAGAAATAAATGAATAAACTGAAGGTAAATTAGTGAAGCAATTAAAGAGGGAAAACAATTCAAATAATATTTGCTGAATTAAGTGGAGTAACTTAAGTTGACTAAATCCTTATGTATTCAAATTCAAAATACATATAAATTAACAAAAATGAAAACAGGTTTATATAAATATAAAAATAAATAAACACAAATTTTAAAAAATATTATTTTAATATTTAAATATCATAGATCTAATTTTTTATTATTTTAAATATTTAAATTTTCTTTTTTAACATTTTAAAATTAAAGACCATAATATTTCTTTAATTTTAATTCGATTTAAATGTTTAAAAATATTAAAACTATTTTTCAACTAATCAAAAATATATTAAATTAAATATATATAAATTAAATTAAATATTGATTTATAAAATTTACATTTATTAAATTAAAATCCAATATTTTCAATAAATAATTTAATTTAATTTTGTTTTAAAATAATTTCAAAGTAGGATATCTACTCGTCTAAAAGATATTCAGATTAAGTGCTCAGAAATGTCTGAGCTCTTTCTAACACCGATAAATATTTACTGAATTTATAGTTCAATAATTCATATACAGAAAAGTGAACTCATTTGGAATAGAATAGATTGCTTAAAGTCAACAATTTGAGCTAAAACATTCTTTGTCATTTTGCTTAAGGCAATTTCCAATTGCTGAAAGGCGCAAATTTTAATTAATTTGTGCATCAGCTCGATGCCTGTCATAATACAAATAGAATAAACAGAGATATGGAGAGAGAGAGAGAGAGAGAGAGAGGGAGAGAGAGAGGAATAGTGCAATTCAAACAAATCATTAGGAATACGAACATTTATTTATTTATCTAACATATCCTGCGTGTGTGCAAACAATGGATATGCAGGACTCTGAGCGCAATTATGCTGCGCTACAAATAATGGCAATATTTTGATTAAGTTAATTAAGTGATTTCACTTCCCAGTAACAGCAACAAATACGACAACAGCAAGAAAAACAATAGCGCAAAGGACAATAAGGACAATAAGGACAATGCCTATCAACGGGAATTCGTGTTCCTGTTGGGCTAATCCGGTCGCAGCTTGACATGATTACCCGCTGAGCCTTTGTGTGTTAGGCCACATAAAAACATCATATTTCATGCCATTATGCGCAAAACTAGGCCAACAGCAACAACAACAGCAACAACAACAAACAACAACAACATCGCGTAATATTCGCCTAATGAATTGCTTTAGTATATTTTGTGTCGCAGCTGCCAAGGCGCAGCTAAAGTTTAGAGTGAACCTTAACTTAATGTGCTTTAAAGGGAAAATGGAAAGAACAAAGAGACAAGATTCGAAAATGTAGAAGTGGAGTTGTTAGGACTCTTAAATACTCTTTTTAGTTGACAACGACGGAGTACTGAACCAGACTTCTTATAAGTTAAACATATTATGATTATGAGAAACGTTGAAATGATTGCTAGGCCATCATAATAATATATAATAACATAAGAATAATTAAAAATTTATTTAATATTTATATCATTATATTTAATTTTAATAAATATTTTATATTAGATATTATTAGACAGTATATATAACTAATAAGCAATATCTAATATATAAAACATGAGCAACTTCCTATAATAATATATATATATATATATATATATATATATATATATATATTTATATTAAGCCAGTAAAGTTTCTCTTATCTTTAATACTCCACTCTTCCATCCAAACTTTTTACGACCCCAATTAAATTCTGTTTTATAAATTGTGTCAAGTCTTTGGCCATAATAAGCTCAAATCAAATAACATAAATTGCTTCCCTCAACTGCTTGACATATTTAATATGCCCCATTCGAGTGTTGTAAAATTTGAGAGGGAGTAAAAGCGCGGACATAAACAAGTGTTGAACATATTCTTTATGACAACTTTTCGAATGTATATAAGAATATATATATACATGTATATATCTTCCAGTTGTTGTTGTTGTTGTGGGCGCCAGCGTAAATCATAAGGCATTAAATGACCGCCGACTGGAGGGTTTTAAGAATTCATGTCCGTGTTTGAGAATGCGCCGGCCAAGCTGCCTGTCGCGACTGCTCGTTCGTCCGTCCGTCCGTCCGTTCGTCTGGTCGAGGAGACACTGTAGCTGTCATAGTCTGCGACAGCTCGCTGTAATTCGTAGCCGTGCGCATTTTTCGAATGCTTACCCTTTTCGACCCTTTGCAGCGAGTGTCATTGACATTTTAATGTGCTAATGAAGATGAGGGCCAGCAGCCGAGCCAGAGATGTGCAGCAGTAAGAAGAAGAAGAAGCGGAAGACGAGGAAGAGCTGCTAAAAAATATGATGAAATTGTTATAAAAAAAACATAGTCGTGGCATCATCGCCTTTGACGCGCTCATTATCGTCGAGTGCGGTTTTTAAATAATTTTTTTATATGAACTTTGCGCTCGTCAAGGACCTGCCCAAGGACTCGCGGTGTTTATGAGTTGTTATGATTTTATTTAACATCTTCCTTTGTCGCTTCTCTGATTCTCTCTCTCTCGCTCTCTGTTTCGCCTGCAGTCAATTATGTCAAAGTTGTCAATTCACGATGAAAATTGCAGGGCTTTAGAGTAAGCAGCTTTTACAACCAGTGAGTGTAAAGTAAAGCAAAAATAAAAAATAGAAAAACTCGCGCAAATATTAAATGTAGGTTATGAATTTATGAGCTAAGTAGTTGAAGTATTCGACAAAGAAACTTGTTTGTCCCTTAAGCAGCTGAGTGGAATAACAAATTACAATGGGAATACTTGAGTAGTTGCGATTGGCACTAGAGTAAAGCGCATATTAACTAGGAAAATATGCGGAAATGAATGTAAACTGAGCGTTACATTAAGCAAACTTTCTAGGATATCCAATCACATGATAAACACATAGTGATGTTAAGTTGTATAACAGCGTATAACACTTATTGACAGCAAGATTTATATACATATACATATACGTAAGCTAAAAAGTATAACAGTTATTAAGCCTATTATTTGTACTGCTATAAAGCAATCGCATATATTAACTTTGCAAAGTAGTTTCCTCTAGTCTATTTCAGCTTTGGGTTTACATAATATATGTTAAGTTTATGTTAAGGCTGCATCCGGTTAACATAACAGCTAACAGATGAGCTTCCTTTGTTACTTTTGATAGCTGTTATAGTAGCAAAAATATATAACAGACTATAGTCAGCATAATAAGGAGAGAAAATACATTTCTTGCTCTCTACCCATTCCACTCTTTCTCTCGCTTTCCCTCTACTGCCAGAGTTTGCTATTAACTGAAATTTAAGTAGATTATATGAATAACTTTTTTGCAAAGTACTTTAAAGTAGTATTATGAAACAATCAAAAAGAAGAATGATTGAGGACTTATTATAAATAGTATATATAAATATTATAATTAATATACAATCAGCTCAACAGCGCTTACCAAAGGACCCTTCTTCTCAGCTTCATATTATATTTTTCACTTATATTAAAATATGCAATGCATAAGCATATCGATTTCAACAACACCCACTTGGCCAAGAGTTAAATATGACTTTCGCAGCTCCAATAAATTCTCACATTTGCCATATATCATATTTTTATAGCCTACTTTAACAGTCTCAATGTGAGAGCGCTTTATGAACCACTTATTCCACTTGCACAATCAACAAAAAATAAAGAAAAGCAGAAAATAAACTTCAATTTTAAATGGCAAAGGCAAACCCTTTGCTTGCGAGACTAACTATATATATATAATTCTGTTTATATATATATATATTTTTTTATGACTTAACGGTAAGAAGTCATAATTTTTGCCAACTCATTGCCTTTTAGGCCTGGCCAAGAAATCTCGGCAAGGCCACCAAAGAGCGCAACAGCCTGCCAAAGGACCCAAAGGATGGCCGAAGGCTCGTTTATTTTTTCTTAGCTCTGCTCAGCTGTTGCCTGCATAATTTATTAATGTCAGCAGGCGATGATGATGAACGCGAACGAAATGTCAAGCCAACAGATTGGACTTGTGCCCGACTCCACGCCCCTCTCCACACTCCCCTTTCTCCACTCCTACTTTGTCCTGACAATTTCTATTGATAGGCCTGTCGGACATTTCGACCAGCCGGGCGTAAGGAAAAGGCCATAAAACTTGAGCTTTTTAACAAGCAAGACGGACGGACGGACGGACGGACAGGCAGCCTTTGTGCGAAAAGAAGTCGAGGCGAGGACCGAGGACTGAGGACCTGCCGGACTTGACATTGTGTGCGTGTGTCTGCGTGAACTCACCTTTTCTTTGCTTCGCAGCTTTGTCTGCCTGGACATTTTATATTTATTAAAAAGAGAGGCAGCAAAATTCGCTGTGTAGGGAATCCCACGTAATAGGCATCCGGTCATAAAAACATGAATTGTGCCTCTTAGCAGCAAATCCAATTGGGCATAAATCGGCTTTGTTGTCCGGCGAAACACATGAGCATACGGCCGGAGAGCCTGCTGAAATTTAATGGCATTCCTCCTCAGTCTCAGTTCGAGTCGGGCTTTATTTTATGTACATTTGAGCACAATGCGCTTATTGACTTAATGCCAAATGTTGTTGGCCATCAATGCGGTGGCTGGGACTCGGCTGGATAATTGGCAAAGTGCTTCAGTTTGTGCCTATGCGAGGATCTTATAAGAAATGCAGCTGCAAATTGCATTGCGGCTGTCATCAGCAGCTCCAGCTGCTCCGGCTGCTTCCGCCTGCTGCTCCTGCTCCTGCTCCAACTCCTGCTCCAGCTGCAGTTAACAATTCAGCTCTCGAGTCTGCCTGCTAGCTATTTTTTCAAGGATGTTTACAAATTTACAACACGAAAGTGAATTTTCTTTCAATTTTGTTGCGCTGCCTGTTTGTCAGGAGCAGCAAGGACTCGCTCTGAGACCCGTCAAGTCGAATCCTGTCGACTCAAGTCTCCGTCTGCGTCTTCGTCTGCTTTGCCCTCTGCTGCTGCTCCTCCTGCTTCTTATTCTTATTCCTGCCTGCCTGCCTGCCTGCCAGGCAGGATGCGCGCCTAAGTAGTTTTTGTATAATTGCACTCGTCATTGTCGTCCTTGTCGACATGCTTGTCCTCCTGCCATGCCCCCCAGGCAACAGCAGCAGCGACAACAACAACAACAGCAATTAAGGATTGTTAACAAGCGCACTTTTCAACTTTGCTCGCGGCTGTTGCACTTCAAAGGTGTGCGCATGCCACGCCCCATTCGAACGACACTCAAAACACCTGCCCCCTCAACCTGCATAGCCCCCTTTTGACTGTTTGTTAACTCATCTGCGGGCAGCTTTGTGCATGATTGGAACAGCAGCAATTGCACTCGATACACTATCTATAGTGAGATGGTATAGGTGGAATATGTGAAAGGATTGTTGGATATTGAGGGAGAGAAGTATTAGGTATGATATAATAAAATAAATAATAAAAGAAAAGGGAGAGAGACATTGGGGGAAACAGAGAAAGGGATAGAATTAAATCTAGAGAAGACAAGGGAGAGGGAGAAAGAATGAGAATGAGAATGAGATTGAGAATGAGAATAAGAGAATATGAGAATGCGAGAGTATGAGAATATGAGAATATGAGAACATGAGAATATGATAACATGACAATATGAGAATATGAGAATATCAGAATATGAGAATATGATAATATGAGACAGATTGCAAGAATGGCAGTGGAAAGAGCCTAAGAGAAGTAAATCTTCAAAAATCTGAAATATATATTCCTCAACATTTAAGGATTTTTCTTTGCAACTTAATTGAAATATAAAATAAAATATTATATTAGATATAAATATTTAAAATAGGAATATACATATTTAAAATTGATACTTTTTACGCAAAGATCTAATCTCTAGTTCAAGTCGAACTTTTGTGTAAGCACAATCCCACAGCACGAGGTAGAGTATCTCACGAAACGAATCTACATAGTTGAGGTGGCCATGAGATACAGCAGACGCATTCTTAATTAAGACTTGATTGACAAGGCTCGCATCGCACACACTTAAAAAACAATTTGTAGTTGAGTGTAGGCAGGCGCATAATTAAACAAATCTGAAAATAATTGAAACTTTGCCTCGTAAATCCCAGACATAAACACACACGAAAATATATAGAGGGGAGAGAGAGAGAGAGAGAGAGAGAGAGAGAGAGAGATGGAGAGAGATATGCATACACATAAGTCTACATATCTGCTAAACTATCCAAGTTGTTGTTTAGGTTAAAAATTCCCATGTTGACAATTAAGTTAGCAACAACAACGACAACAGCAATGCGACACGCAACCCTTGGCAAAGGGACAATGCGCGCTGACAATCGCCCCAACGCCAGCCACCCACATGCAGACTGGTTTCTGGTTTCGTTCGGCTGGTGTGGAACAACCCTAATTTACTTTTAATAACTTCATAGGCGAAGTCGGGGTTGGGGCGAGCCCTTAAAAGTGTCCTCTTTTGCCTTTTTCGCTTATTGTGAACTAAATACACAAAAGCGTTAATTTCGATTTTGCCTAACGAGGGTTAAAAAAAAACAGCTTAGAGGCTAACTGTGCGTATACGCGATATCGATAACGATAATTAGACATGCAGACAGGTTGCGAGGCGCTCAGGTGAGAAATTCAATTTGCCAGCCAAGCGGCGAAAAAAAATGAGGATGAGAAGGAGTAGGAAGGTGTATGGGAATACCCCTAACGCCACGCATGCCGCGCATGCCTAAGTGTGCGTGTGTGTGTGAGCGCCTGGTACTTGTGTTTTTTGGGCAGTGTATATCAAGTGCTGCGGCTGCATGACTGAGTGACTTTTCTGTCAGACGGAAGAGGATGCTGGATGATGAGGAGGAGGAGGAGGGATGGGGCGAAGCTGGAGCTCAAGTGTGTGGCAGTCGCATTCAATGCTGACGCATGTCATGAAGAGCAATGCGAGAAATCGAAAAGACACAAACACACACATACACATACTCACACGGATTCGAATCTCCTTTTCTTTTTCGCTCTGCTCAACTGTGATTTCCATGTGCGAGTCGGAGATCCTTCGCCTGCTTTTGACAGTCGTTTTGCAAACATGTCGAAGCCATTAAGACAATCATGCGTTTAGCCTGCTTCTTTTTGTAAAACTTTTTTCTTTTTTTTTTTTAAGCAGCAGAAGAATGCGATTTTTTTTTAGTCTGATTCATTCCCAGTTTTTTCCCATTCTCAATTCGTTTTATTTTTGCTTTTCTTTGCGCTGTGTTTTGTTTTTGAAAAATGGCTGTCGCATCACTTCTATTGTATTTTTGAAGTGTGTGTTGCCCGCGTGTGTGTGTGTGTGCGTTGGGTGTTTGTCACAAAGATTTATGTGTTGCAATTTACACACACACACAGACAGACAGCCAGACAGACAGACAAAGAGTAGACAAAACAAAAAGCCGAGTAGAACGTTTGTTTGACGCTTACATCGAGTGGAAGGCACCCAAAGTGGTTTTTAACCGAAGGTGTTGAGGGACAGAGAAAGAGAGAATGGGAGAGAAATGTGGCGAAAGGGGAGAGAGAAGTCGCTAAAGTGCTTACTGTATGGCTGACCAAATAGGTGCTACGTTTTAGCACTCTTTGTGCTGCATAGCATAGAATTCCTCGTTCCTCCTTGTGCCATAACTCAACAGAGCTAAGCATGGGTATAAGTGATCTATTAAGGGGTTACATGAATTAAGGCGCTAACCCCAGAGTTGAAGTTTCGAAATTGCAATTGAATTTAAAAAACATAGGGACTATGCGATGAACATGAGGTTTGATTAAGGTGAACTTAAGATAACTCAATCAATGCTAATGAGGTGGGAAAAGTAGATTAAACATTTCAGAATTAACAGAACATAGTACATATCAGCTAAGGAGACATAATATAGCATTAAAAGATATGTCATAACAGAGCATAACATTTTATAGCTTAACATAACATATACATGATCTAGCATATTACATTTCATGGCATATCATACAAACATATAACATTTCAGAACAGAATACTTCTTAACATAAGTTTTCAGAATATAACAGGGTATAAAATAACATTTCATAACAGAACATTTTATTATATAAATAATAATATTTTATAATATATCATATCATTTTATCTGTTTGAGAATTACTGTGTTTTAATAAAATGGAGCAAGCCTATGTTAATTAAAACCCAAGTAATATTTTTGTATAGAATGTGAAAAGAAATATCTAACTACATATTAACTTCTTCTTCCTTCTTCCTTCTATGCAGCTCTATATAACCATGTAAACTCTAAACTGCTAGAGCTCTGTTATAAACCATATTTACAATATATAAATTCTATTGCTCTAAACTCAAACAAACCTCCATCAATACACTTAGTTTTTATCCCCTCCAATTTTTATCACTCACATTAACCTCAAAAATAGGAATCCATGAAATTTTTAAGGCCAAACTCTAAAATTAATTCGAATTTATGAATATGGAAAACTAAATTGACTTTTGAGTGCACAGTAAATACGAGAGTTAAGAATGTAAATCGCCAATATTTAACGAGTGCAGTCCATAGCCACGCCCACGGCCATTAAAACGCCCACAAAAGCGCTAAACCTATTGCAGCATAAAAAGTTGAGAGACCATAAAAAGCAACAACTAAATAGTATTGAGTGTAGCTACCCCGTAATGAATGCTTGGGCAGGGCACAAGTTAAAAAGTAAAACCTGTCGAGAACAACAATGGGGTAAGGGTAGCAGAGAGGGGCTGGGGGTTGGGAGTTGGGTTCGAATGACTGTAACGACAGATTGAACCCTTCGCTTTTAATGCAATTAAGTTTAATTGAAAATTTTCACTCCAAATTATGAGACGAACGTGTTGTTATGGGACAGACGGATGGATGGAAAGAGTGAGAGAGCAGGAGAGATAGAGAGAGAGACTGGGAGAGGGAGGATGTGACACCCCCGCAATCAGGCAGATGGAAATTAACATGCACACCCATACATACTCGCATAGGGTATAGCTATGCAGGAGCATGTCCTTTGGTGCTTCGCACGTACTGCCTGCCGAAATGGGAATGAGCGAAAGCAATCAAGCGTCCAAATCACTAGCCGAAAAACCGAAGCCAGCTCAAAGTTTGCTTTGATGCGAAACAGAGACAGAGAGAGAGAGGGAGATAGAGGGGAGAGAGAGGCAGAGCTGGTCAGGACTTTATTACAAAACAAACAAGCAGAAATGGGAGCTGAGGCTGCAGGACTCTTGCTTCAGTTCCTTTACCCAGCTTGACTTCCAGCGAACCGGCTCGTCCTCGCCTGCCCACTCGGCATTTAACTTATCTTTTATCTTGATTGCTGTTGACGATGACAAGGATAATGATGATGATGGCGTTAGCGCTGGCGCCCCACGTTGTCCTCTGATTTTAGTTCAGTTCACCTGCCTCCTCCACCTGGCTGTTAGGTTATCTGTTTATACAAGCGAATGCCGCTTGATTTTAATTAGCATTTGACACAGCTGCTTGACACGAGCAACAACAACAACAACGAGGACGACTCAGGTGCTGTCCTGGTTCAGGTGATGCAGCCGACTCGCTGCTTAATGAGCCATCACACAACTGGAATTTCAAATGTCCCCGACGTGCAAATAAAAATATCGTATGGCTGCCAGCAAAACTTTCATGTGCCCAGCCGTAACATTTTACGCTTCACAAACTTTTGTTGCCAAATAGCTCGAAAAGTATCACCAGATATATGTATATGCGCTGCCCAAAATAAATAAATTTAGATGGTTGCAATTTGAATACACTTTCCAAGTGGCAAAGCGTTCAAGCTCATTTCGGAATGTGTAAGAAGGCAGTTTGAAACTATTTTTGTTTTTTGTAGAGCTAAATATGTTAAGCGGTGTATGAATGTTAAGTTTGAAATGGGATATTATTGAAATGAATGGAATTAGATTTGAGTAAAACTACTATCGTTAATATGTATTTATGTAGAGATTGTACAGCTTTTAGGACTTCTTTTTTGATATTTTTTGTGGAGTCTTGATTGCGAAGATTTGATTATAGAAACCGACTTGTGGTGAGTTGGATATGGCGACTTAATTTCAACATTTGCATTGATAGAGCTTATTCAAGCAACTCTACCCAATCTTTGAAGACCTAAATATGGATTGTAAAGATTTAAAATATTGTATGTAGAATAAAATATATTTAACGCTTAATTTTCAAATGGGATTTTAATGAAATTAATGGAATTATATTTGAGATCTTGCGAATCTATAGCAGTTGATATGTTTTTGTGTAGAGTTTTTATTGAATTATCAACTAGGTGGTTGGAACTTATTTTTGGAGATTTGCTGGAGACTTGACTTAGAATAATTGAAATCTTATTTTGAAGAGTTGGATATGGAGACTACATTTTGAGAAACAATATATGCTAAACTTCAATAAGCCAACTCGACCCAACTTATGGATTCTGAATATATAAATTTTTTTTTTAATTTTTAAAATCTTTAACGTTTTATGAATATTAGTTTAAAATAGACTTTAAATGAAATAAGCGGAATTAGAACTGAGCTCTTACGAACCTATAGCATGTATGCATGCAGTTGATATGTTTGTGTGTAGAGATTTCATTGTAAAGCTTTTAGAATTTATTTTTGAAGATTTGTTGTAGACTTAATTTCAAGATTTAATTCTAAGAACTTTCTTGTGGTGAGTTCAATATGAAAAATAGATTTTGAATATTTGCTGGCCCTCCCTTTTTTAAGGCAGCTCGACCTTATCTGTGTAGACTTCATTATGGATCATTATGACGACGTGTGAGTTCAGAAAGTGAAGTGTGAAAACATAATGGAAATTTTTGATAGTAAAAGATTTTAAAGATTTTATTATGGAGGGTCGATTATGTAGACCTAATTAAATGTTATAAATGTGGAGATGTGACTATAAACCACTGAAAGTCTCCATTTAATACCTTTGCTTGTGAGAAAGAGAAGAATTCAAAGTGTTGACTTTATAATCATAAAAGTCTGACTGTGGAGACTTAGATCTGGAGACTCAAGAAAATAACTATAGAATATACTCTAATGCTCTTTAGTGATCTATGTAGAGATTGGATTGAAGAGACAATGTTTTTAATTTGTAGAGGCCACTCAACTCTGTAGATTTGAGATTAGATTTACGACAATTCATCTCTGATGACATAATTCCAAATGGCAGATTTAATGGAATTAAATTAAATAAATTCTATTTTCTTAGTTTTTCCAAGTCACCTCAAATTAAGCCACAAATTCATGGTACCTTTGAGCTCGCAAATGCGGTACATATGCAAACGCCGTCACACATCCATACACACACACACAGTGACACACACGTCTATCCCGTTACACACATACACTTACACCCCCAGATACATCGTGTAGCTGTGGATTTTTAACGTTCAATGCGCTGTGCCGGAAAACCGAATGTGAAAAGTTTGCATTCGAGAGAAATTTGTGTGCGCAGATGTGTGGGCGGGTGGTTCCAGTGGGTGGTGTGTGGGTGGGTGAGTGTTGGTGGTGCACTAAGCTAGCGTCAAGGCTGCAACTTTTTTGGGTAATGCATATACTTAGTTATAGCAACGTATTCGACATGTGTTCGAAGGTGGCGCAGGTGGCCGAGTATGTGGAGCAGACTGAATGAATGAGTGAGTGAGTGAATGACTGACTGACTGACTGAGTGAGTGGGCATTTGCTGTGGATATATGTGAGTAAAACCAAATACAAGTTTCAGATGCTACGAATGTCTAAAAGTATTTGCACATTTGGCCCTGGGCGGGGCATTGCATTTGGCATTGTAATGCATTTAGTGGGCGAGAGTGGGCCAAAGTTTAGACAGAGCTCCACACGGGTGGCTGAGCTCAGCCCACATTGAAGTGTGTCAATGCGAATGTGTGTGTGTGTGCGAATGTGTGTGTGCTCAGTCTCTCGTGTGTTTTGAATTATTTATATTACTTGCACTTTATATGCAGCCTGCTAGCGAGGCAACGAGCCAAACAGACAGTTTTCCTCTGTGAAAATGTTTTCCAAATGCCGTCTCTGTGTGTGTTTGTGGATAAACATTTGCAAGTGACATTGAGTTTGATGCCAATGCATCGTTTAGCCCTGCTCTTTGCATTTATTGCAATTCGCAATTCGCAGCCACAAAAATCTTTGACTCCTCCGAAGTGGGCGTGGCAGCTGAAATTGAGAAAGGGTGTCAAAAACAAACAGCCCCCAAACACAACAAATTTGTGACTTGTCGAAAAGCAATTCATTTGAAAAACTTCTGAGTCATTGTCAAGAGTCGAACCCTTGCCACGCCTACCCCTGCTCCGTGCCCCTTGGAGCGTGTAAAAAAAAGGCGGAACAAAAGCACAAATTTTAGTTCTAAATGTTACAATTTATAGCCAAGTTTTGTTTGCTTTTTGCGTTTTATTGTTCTATGTTTTTCGGCTGCCTTCGCCTCGTTATGATTCATAACTAAACAAAAAGTTTTCACAACATCCCCGGAAACAATTTGCTGCACACGAAGCATTTACAAACTTCAATTTCAACTCATTTCGGCTGTTGTTCCAAGGGTTTTGCCTGTTCACAAGAAAAGTAATTCACAATTTCCAACGAAAACGAAGGCGACAATCAAATTTTCGGCTGTCCAGTTAAATATGTATATATATATGTATATATAATTATATGTGCATAAAATAGTTGGGGTGGTTGAAAGTTAAAGTAAAGTAAAAGAAGTTTGTTCTTTAGTCAAGAGTTGTTTAGGTAAGAAATATTATATAATTTGTAGTTTGTATTTTAACAAGAAGAACACCTTAGAAATTCAAGTACATAAATAATTTTTGAAAAGACACGACCAACATGCGACACATACTCGTATATTACATATCCTGCGGCCCCGACTTTGCATAGCAACAGAGATAACAGAGGCAGAGTTTATTAAGTATACATAATATATATCAATATATATATAATATTTAAATAAATATATATATATAATACTTTAGTAAATTGAAAATCTTTAAGATTGACCAACATATACTCGAATATGGCATTACCTGCGGCTTCTACTTTGCATAGCAACAAAGGCAACAGAGACAACCTTCAATATGGATCATCCTCAGCAATAGTTAAGCCTTATCCTTATCAGGTCATGTGCAGTGAAGGACTTAAGTTGCCTTTGAACTAACTTGACTTGACTTAACTCAGTTAACTTACTTTTCATAAAGCAACTATTTTCCCTATTTCCCTACTTTCCTCCATACACTCAAGCCAAAAATATCAGCTCGGCTTGGCTTATGGCCGCCCACTAGATAAATTTGCTTAGCAGCGGCGGCAGCGGCAGCGGCAGCAGCTGCTGCTGTGCTTGTTGCAGCACATAAATTATGGCACAGAATTTAATTATCGCATTGGACGTGCAACAGCTACAACATGCTCGCCCTAACACAATTTTCGCATCTCCGAGGAGAGCCGAGCGTATGCGCTCGAAAGTATGCTACTAAAACAATTAGCAGCGCCCTAATTAAAGCAACAGTCCAAAGCGAACGAGCGAACCTCTTGATTGATGATCCAAGTGGGCGAAAGCTGTTTGCCTTTGTAGTCATATAGAGAACATGTATATAACTCTATATATACACACACATATATATATATGCATATATATTCATGTGTAGATATATTTTATTCTTGTTTCTTAGCCGCCAGGCCACAAACAAAAGCAGCCATGCAAATTACAGTCGCTCGCATGTGGTGCGGCCAAAAAGAAAATGTTTAAGGAAATTGCTGCAAATATTTTGCTTGTTAAGTGAAACCCAGTTTTCGCAACTGGAGAGACCAAAAACTGCACTCAGCAATGCACTTCAGGCATTTGTGGGCCTTAACCAGGGTCGAGCACTCAAGGAACGTCTTCGTCGTCGTCTTCGTCTTGGTCTTGGTCTTGGTCCTGCTCCTACTCATGCTTCGTCCTTTTTTCCTTTGGCAGTTTTGCATTTTGCATAAGCGCTTGGAAATGCCTTTGTCGTTTTAGCAATTTATGCAAATTTCGTGCATTTTCCCCTATGTTGTTACATTCTTTGTATGTGGATATATGCATATATATCCACATATATATAGAGGATATTTATAGTAGAGCAACTCCTTTTACATGCCGTATATAGGCTAAAGGCTTCGGCATGCAATTAAAACTAAATTAGTAGGCCTCTGGGCTATGGCTATGGCCCGTGCGAGTTTTCCGAATTCAGTTTTCTAGTTTACTAATTGAATTATTTAGTTGCGACTCGTTTCGTTAAATGCACACGCAAACTTTTACAGCAATAGCAAACGGGAGGGCAAAGGCAACAGCAACTGCAATCAGCTTTACAACAGCAACATAAAGTTACAACGTCAACAAACTGACAAATCCAGCGACATGAAATGCTTCTCAGCTGTTAAAAAAAATATTATAATACTTAAATATGAATAGATGTTTACATTCGTATATATTCAGTATATAATATAGCTTTTTGATTTCGGATTAGAAACGCGACTATTCGTTCAAAAGATAATTTGTTTGAATTTTGGCGAAATGGTCTGCATTCAGGTGGACATATGAATGGATGAACAACAATGGACTGACGAGCTTATAAGTGAAGGGACAGCCTGAACTCTTTCACTTCGCGAATGAATAGCAAACCTACAAGACTGAGCTTTAATATGCTCAAAATAATGTTGTTAGCTGCATGATCTTACTGAGAAATTAACTTATAGTTGTGAGTTATGTACTTTGAGTAACTCAAAATGAGTGACTTTATCATATTATAATCTATGAGTCATATAAAACATTAATTTTGAGTTAATCAAAGTACGAAACTCTTTAATTTTTGATAGTTTCCTTTCTATATTCAATGAGACATATAGAGAGATTTTTATTGAGTTACACACAACTTCTTCTCTATCTATAGATAGAGATGTATATGTACATTCTATGAGTATCCATTACTCTCCATTCTTTTTTTGAACTCGTCTCTAGTCTCTCTCTGCTGTCAACTGAGTTGAGTTCATTTTGTTTCCTAGCATATCTCAAGCAGCGAATGTTTAAAATTAACCTCTAACTATCTGGCTTTCATTAAACAAGACATCTGTATTTTTGTTTCTTCGTTTTTTTTTTACCAAATTTCAGACCCTTTACCGCTTTACCTTCAGCATTTCAGCATGTGCCGCTTTCACCCTTATCTTTTTAATTGATATTTAAATGCGTATTTTCTGACACAGTGACTGTTACATCCGTGTTACCAAAAACACACGCAAGCAACACTCACTCCCCCTACCCCCACTCTAACTGTAGTTTGTCATTTATAAACACAAAAAAAAACCTTTTTTTAGGTGTTGAATATTACCGCAGGGCGCAACAGTCACACAACCGCAAACCCCAAGCCAGCTCGCTCCTTGGTCAAGCAAGGAAATGTAAACAACAAAAAAAATATGAAAAAAAAAAAAAAATTCCACGCTTCGGCAAGTTTTGGCCACCCTAAAAATAAGAGCCACCCACATGCGACATTTAACCCTCAGAATGTGCGCATTGAACACATTTTGGCTGAACTTCCAGTTTCATTTGTACTGTCCTTTATTTTTATTTTATTTATATTTTTTTTTGTTTTGCTTGCGTGTTGATTTTCGGTATCCAGCCACGCCTGCCCGCCCCCAATTCTTTTTTTTTTTTATATATATTTTCATTGCTAAAATAACATTGACATGCGTCTTGCTCGGCGAGAACCCTCCGGCCATGCCCACATGCAACACGTTCGCACCGCTCGTTGCTGAGTTGAGGGTTCGAATCGCAGTTTCCTGCTTGATCCTTGGCCCTCGCCCAGCCCAGTGCCAATTCGATTTACAGCGTCGACTTTGTGCAACGTCTGCTGCATGACATGCAACTTTTGCCCCGAGCTGTGAATTTGTTGCTGTTATTGCGATTGTTGTTGTCATGTTGCAATCAACAGCAGCAGCAGCAGCAGCACGAACAACAACAATCCTTATTTAATAACGTTTCAATATTCCAACATTCTCTGACATATCAATTTTCAAAACCCGCTTACAGAAACAGTTACAGCTGGCAGATACATCTGTGTATCTATAAGATACAAATGTATCTATGACTACAAAAGTTTCTGCTGCTGCTGCTGCTGTTGGGTTGCTGTGCGTGTGCGACAGCAAATTGTTGATACGACACGAAAATTGAAATTTATGTTTTTGCAACTGACATATTGCTTATGGCCAAGCATAACGAACTACAATAAAATATAAACTTTCTTTTGCCTCCTCGACAATGAAACGACTTGAAAGCAACTTAAAGATCTGCTTTTTGGCTAATGCGAAATTTGTCAGCTTTAAGCGGGATTTATGGGATTAAAATGACATTGTTTTGAGATGATTTGAAATTTGAATTGATATTTATATTTTTATTGATGTAAACGAACTAAAGATTTTAAAATTATGTTGTATTGGTGTATGGGGTGTTGCAGAGTGGGGAAAGACGGACTGCAACGTTGGGTTAATTTTTCTTAACAGCCAAGCTGGCAAGGAGTTGCCAGATCGGTATAGGGTTATGTGTGTAAGGTAGAGGGTTTTCTGTGATGGTATTTGACTATGCTTTCATATAATATTTAGACTTTGCCATTTGAGATCAAAAACAGATCTTTAAAATATCGTATCTTTTTTTTTATATATGTATGTATACATACGTATAACGTATAAGCCTTACTTCTACAATATCTAGAATATCTCACATTATTTATATACATAAATATATTATCAAGAATATATATATATTTTTTTTTAAGTTTATTTTTTAATAAACGAAAATTTGATAAAAAGAAAATAACTTTAAGTTTTATAAATTATATTATAAGAATGATATCTTTTGTGCCCAATGGGAAATAATTGTTTTGCTAAATTGTATGTAAAACGCAGAAACATGGAAAACCCCTTAAATTGTATACATTCTTGATCAGGGCGACGACCTGACTCAATACAACAATGTGCGTCTGTCCGTATATCCTCATAGATTTTGTAAACAATAAAAGGTAGATAAGGGCAATTTTACAGACTTTACAACATTGACTAGTCACAAAATAAATAGAAAATAGAATAGAAACCATTCAAAATTTACAAACATTAATGAATTAAATTATATATAAAATAGAAATAGAATCAAAACTAAACCGAACTCTCATTATTGCCGCACCCAACTCATTCCATAACACACATTATTCCACATTATTACTATTTGCAATTGCAATTTCAATAGAACAGAGGCAAAGGCAATGTTTTTCCATAGTATTTATTCAGGCTGTGGCTGCAAATCAAACACAGGCTTTATTTATTTGTCTTTGTCAGAGCGTGGTTCAGTCAGCTGGAACTATGCTAATGCTGTGCTTAGCTCAGTTATCTCTCTCTATCTCTATCTCTGTGTGCCACGCCCTCAACGTCCCTCTTTAGGTTAATTTAGCAGTTTTTGCATAAACAAAAAACTACTTAACTGCTAAGCTTTGCGGTTCTTCTTCTGCTTCTCCTTTTTCTTCTGTGCCGCATATGCAAATCCACACAAATTAATTCCGAAATGAACCTTTGAACAGGTTCCACTCCCTCCGTATTCTCTCCTCCCTCCCTCTTCCTGCCGCACTGCGACAGTTGAATTGCAACTGCAACTTCATTTGCAACGTCAACGGCAATGCGCATTAACATTGTTTTCGTTTTGCCAGCGAGATCTTTTAACATTTGCCAAACCGCTGACGAACACAACTCTCGTCGCAGCGGAAAAAGGAAATGCCCCGCCCACCACTCTCAGTGCATCCCTCTGTGTGTCCCTTGCAATTTGTATAAAAAGCGCTTTAACCTCTTCATTGCTCATTCCAATGGCTCATCTACTTCTGCTCTCTTCTCTTTCATCTCCAGGCTCGCATCCGCCGCGAATAGTGGAACATCCCATAGATACGACCGTGCCGCGACACGAGCCTGCAACGCTTAATTGCAAGGCGGAGGGCTCGCCCACGCCCACCATTCAATGGTACAAGGATGGCGTCCCACTCAAGATACTGCCCGGATCGCATCGCATCACCCTGCCGGCGGGCGGATTGTTTTTCCTCAAGGTAAGTGCGCCAGCGACGCAAATTATGCGACAGTCTGAATGGGCGATAGTCTCGAGAGAGTGGGAATTCGCTGCGGGGGTTACACGATTGAAATGAAGATGTTTACTCAGGTATTATATATGAATATTTACTCAGATATGCCTAGTTTTGGGAATACTTAAGTAATATACGAAGTAAAAATTTACTTTAAATATATGAATGAAAAAAATAATAATAATAAAAAAATGAGAATATAAATATATTCAAATAAACATATTTAGAATTAAATGCAAATTAAGTGACTAATGCATTGCCTAAAAAAAAAAACAAACAAAATACCAAACAAGAAATAAAAAAATTAAACAAAAATAAATATAATAAAAAAATTCAGTTAACAATAATTTGATTTAAAAAATTTGAAGTTTTTGGATGAATTACTGTAAAACTTTAAACTTTATTATTTATATTTTCAAAATTATCTACATCAACAACAAAAATATTTCAATGAATTAGTTTAGAACTCTAAAATATCCTTAATTATTTTATCTAAATTATATACATAAATATGCTAATTGTCGTCTATGTTTCGTCTTACAGAATGAATCGTCTTCTTATTCTATTGATAACATTCTCTTTACATATCGATATACATTCAATTTAAAAATATTGATTACCGTACGATCGATAGTTAACTAAATAATCGATCGATAATTCATTTAATGAACTTTAACAATGTAATCGTTAAATGCCTTTATTTTCTTGGTATTTTTTGTATCACTTAAAATATTCTTCCGTAATGAAAACAAGTATTTCATTCTTTGAGAGCAGCAAAAATTATATATACATAATTCATGTTTATAAAATTGCATAGAAATTTAATATGTATGATATATATTAAATAAATATTTAGTAAAAAAAAGAGCAGGAAGGAGAGAGTGAGAGAGATGCCGAGGCTTAGCTTGGCTTCAGCCATTGTTTATTTCAAAGAGTTGTGCGAGCGCTTCAAGCTCGCCGGTCACACCTCTGTCCACAATAATATGCGCAGATTCCTTTCGAGCTGAGCTCAGCGTTGAGTCCTTTTGTATCCTTTTGCACCGGGGCCAAATGAAACGAGCCTGTGGCACATTTACTTTATTTCGCTGCTGCGCTTACTTATTATTGTTTCTGTTATTTTTCTGCTCTTTACTTTTATGATGATTATTCTCTCTCTCTGTCTGTGTCTCTATCTCCCTCTCTCTCTGCTTGCATAATTATTATTTTTGCTGTCTCCACGCTTTCATTCATATCTTATGAAAGGTCGAGCAGACGGTTTGCCGGTTTGCTGTTTAAAAATTTTCATTTTGCCAGCTGTTGAGTGATGAACAAACTAATTGCTTTTATTTTTTTATATTTTTTTACTTTATATATTTATATATGTATGTGTGCTCGTGTATCTCTGCGAAAATATTTTTGCAAGCGTTTCGCTGGGGCGGCCAACAACTTCATTAACGTAAGGTAAACAAACATTAAGCGGGACTCCCAAGGAGTCGAGTCGAATGGGAGATGGAGCTGGGAGCAGTCGAAGCCAACAGCAGACGCAGCCAGACAAATAAAGACAAACGGAAGCCAGTTCGAGCCCGGCTGGCAACGCAGCAAAAGTCAGAGCAGAGCCTGATGAGCTGCCAGCTGTGTGTGTGTGTGTGTGTGTGTGTGCTGTGGCAGGCACTTGGACTGAGCACTCAGCAATTTACGACGCAAAAAGCCAACGGCGCGCGCGTTGATTATGCTGATGATGCAGTTGGAGTCGGAGTCGGAGTCGGAGCTGATGCTGCTGCTGCGGCCAGGACATTTGGCTGCAAGTCCTGGCTGGCAAGGACCCCGCACTCAACTGCCAGCTGCATTTGCTGCCTGCCACTTTTCACACTCGATCTGGCTGGCATTCGCATTCGCATTCGCATTTGTGTTTGTCTATTTGTTTATCACTTAAGTGCAAAAAAGGATTCGGGCTGCAGGATTGCAGCAATCAGACGCTCTTCCGCTTTCTAAATGTAGCTGATGCTGCTGCTGCTGCTGCCACTGCTGCTATTTATTTGCACTCGCTCGCAACGAGCTTTTAAATGAATTAATTCCAAAGCAGCTTCCCGTCTCTCGGCTTGGCTCACTCCCAATCCTGTCAAGCGTCCACGCATCCGCTTGGCCGGGCCACACGTCGGCCACATTTTCGGCATATTTCTGTCGAGCACGACAAAAACTTGTTGATTATTGAGCGATTGGGGCGAGTAGGTAAATGCAATTTATTTAATTTGCGACAAAGCCTGCAAGGATTATAAATAAAGGAGCTTAAAAGGCATTCAATAGAAGCGGAAGTTTTGTATAATGGGAAATGCTTTAAACATCAGTTAGGTGCTGAGCTGGATGATCGAATTAATTTGCTAAGATTTTAATCTTAAATATAAATTCCTAAGTATTAATATTTAGATATTTAAAATCTTGAAGGAGATTTTATTAATGTAAATTGTATATTATATATTTATATAATATATTCATATTTATATAATATTTTCACATTTTTTTCTATAAATTAAAATTAATTCCTTTTATTAATTATTATATATAAAACTAATACCATCCTCCACTCTTTCTATATTGACTCAATTCCAACAAAATAATATTTAATTTTAATTTTTTTTTTATTATTTTTTCTAGTTTTAAATTCCGTTTCTGCTATTGTTCGACTCGACTTATATAACTGACCCTTCGCAGGCGATATACATTTTTTCCGCTCCCAGTTAATCCTCGACTTTTTGCAGCGCACAAAGGAATAGTCCATAAACTAATCCACATAAATTCGCAGCCAGCTTCATTTTGAAATTTAAGCCAAGCATTTTATTTCCTTTGTTATTTCAGCTTAGTATTTTTTTTCTTTTTTTTTTTAGAGTCCTTTTGCCATTTTTCTATGTCACTTGCATAATTTACATTCTAATTCCGCCGGCTTTTCGCTACCCATCTCTGTCTCTCTCTGTATCTCTCGCTTGCTCGTGCTATCTCGCTTTCAATCATGCTCTGTTTCTGCTAAGTTTGGAACAATTCATCTTGCTTATAATGCGAGCGAAGCTCCTACTTTGCCCGGGCATTATTATAACGAGGGGCGCCCTAGACCCGAAACTGATAGCCCAAAACTATGCAACACTATCAAATTACGATAGGGTGAGAGAAGAGGTAAGGGGGGAGTAAGAGAGAGAGAGAGAGAGTCAAGATGCTGTTGCTTTAATGTGGCACAGAAGTTGGCTAGAGTATCATCGTCTTTAAGTAACAAAAGCAGACAAGCGAATGGGGAATATGCAATAAAATACAACAAGACACACACACACATACATACAATATATCTGTGTGTGTGTTGGGGAAAAAGAAAATATAAAAGCTGAAGTGTAGTGAAAAGTGACAGTGGAAGAGCGAGCAACAGGGAGACAGACAATAATTTACGTAACAGCCCGAAAAAGAGAACAGAAAAAAATGGAAGCTGAAGCACCAGCAAGACATGGTCATAGAGAGAGGGGTGCTTGGCGAGGGGGCGTGGCATACACATGATGATTTGTAGCAACTATGCTTTACTTTTGCCTGCCTCATCAGCAGCAGCAGCAGCAGAGGCAGCAACAGCAGCAGTTGAAGAGCCAACAACTGACTCTCAGCTCGACCGTTTTTCGGTTATATTTGTGGATCCGTCTGGCTGGAGCTGTTTGGCTCGAGTGTTTGGCTGTAAAGCGTTCGTTGCCATCTAAATGTTTATTTAAACGCCGAAGTAGTTTTGCGGCCAGCTTTAAAATGCAATCAACAATTTCAGCAAAAGCAAAAGCAGCGCGCATAAATCAAACCGAATTTGATTGCATTTCTCTGGACTCCGCGCTCGGGCTCAATTAAAAAGCTGCTCGAGGCAGGTTAAGGAAATATTACTGCCGTGCTGCGGCAGCTGCTCCACTCGCCACACATAACTTTCAACTGGCGGCGCGTGGAGCACATTTTAATGAGTTTACAAACGCTTGACACATTCGCAGCCCCATAAAAAGAAGGCAGTTTATGCACGCGGCCCACGTTGCGTATACGTATTTACATGTACATCTTTTTTTATGTTTGCTTATTAACTGTGTGGGGGGAGGGGTGTTAACTGCTCTGAGAGCCGTTTAATGAACGACTTAGCAGTTGGCTGTAAGTCAAGTAGCCCTGGGAGTTGGTAGTAAAGAATATGGCCAAGGCACATATGAAGTTCCTGGTAGAAGGTTGATTTGTGGACAACTTTTAGAGGAGAGAAACGGAGAGAGAGAGAAAGGGAGAGAGGCAGAGAGAGAGATAGGCTGCATGAACCAGCAGCACTTAACTAAGGCAAGATTTAAGAGTAAGATCTGGGAAGTAAGTAGAAGAAAGCATACCTGACTAGCACAGACTCTGTACGTATCTAAAGCCAGGCTCATATAAGAAAAGAATACTTAAGTGAGAATGAATAAGAATAAAAAAATGACATATGTTATATGTTTATTAATCAATATATATATATATATATATATATGACGAGAGAAGCAACATATGGAGAAGTGCATATGAATATAAATAAAGCTAAAAATTAAGAAATATCACAGATACAACAGAAAAAATATATATATATAGTAGAACATATAAGAAGAAATAAAGAATAAGGGCTAATAATGTGGAATAATACATAAAGGACATATAGAAGTATGTAATTAGAAGATATTTGCATGTAATATAAGAGCTGAAAAAGGAGCATAGAAAATTTCAAAAAATATAAGATCGCATAGAAAAATACACAAAAATACAAGAGAACATATAAGAAGATATATGAATATGGAAACACATATAACAATAGCTCTAGCTCTTTCTCTCTCTTTCTGTCTTCGTGTCCTATCTAACAATAATAAGAGAGAATATTATCCTCAGAGAAATTAGCAACTGATGTTGAGATATACTGATTTTCTCAGAAAATTCTGCATTAACAAAAAATATTGTAAAACCAGATGAAGTTATCATTTAAGGTACCACAAAAGTTGTTAAATAAAAAAAAAAATAAATAACTAAAATATTGTATATTATAATCTCGATAAATTTATGGCAATTTTAAATTAATATTATTATTATTATTATATTATTATTAGACCTAATCTCAAAGATTCATAAACATATATATCCACATACACACATAGCATACATAATTACCAAATAATATCCATTTACAATTCTTTGTTTTTGTTTTTCATGATTTGATTTCAAAAAATTTTGTAATTTTCTATTTTTCCAGCTCTAATTTCAGTTTTCATTAGCTAATTATATATGATGCATATATACCTGTTGCTTTCTACTGTCACACAACAGCAACATCTGCTTTCTCCCTCTCCCTCTCTCTATCCCTCTCTCTCCCACTTGATAGCTGACATTTAAACAATTTCGCTGACTGGCTCGATTTCAGGCTCAATTAAAAGCATTTACACGCCACATTTTACCGACTTTAAATTTAAGCAATATCATAAAACGTACACACTCACACACACACACACATTTTATCTTTATCTCATGCACACTCTCTGTCTCCCTCTCTCCCTCTCTCCCTCTCTCTCTCTCTCTCTCAATTACAAAATGTAACAACATGAAAACGAAATGGCTCCCAAATGAAATGTTGTAAATTTATGGGTATTTTAAATTAAAACGGAAGCGTGTTTTCAACGCGCGACTACACACAGTCAAACGTACACACACACACACACACGCATACACATACATACAGTCAATATATTTTATAGCCGCATTGTTGCCCCTTGACTCCTGCTGCTGCCTTCGCGGCATTCAAAGACGCACGTAGCACACGGCAGAGCTGCTGCTGTTGCTCCTCTTCTTATTGTTGTTGTTGTTGGTGTCAAATCAGTTTCAATGTTCGCTGGCAGCACGCACCAAACAACAACAACAACAACAACTAGAACGAAGCACAGCCAATTCTCAGCAATTCGCGTGGCTCCAGTCATTAAAGACATAAATAAATTTATGTGACTTTCAGCGCAGTTTCTTTTGCCGTCTTCTGGGAGTCCCCGAAAAAAGCAAAGCAGAAAATTTAATTTCAGCTCACCGGAAAATAAAGGCAGCACGAAATAGAAGTAGCAAAAGAGTGAGCAACACACATATATAGATTACATTGTCTTCTGGCTTAGTCTTTGTATAATATATATATAAATATATTATTTTATTTTTTATTTTCGCTCACATTTTTATTTGCGCGTTGTTGCCATTGCAACGGATCTGGTTGGCATTTTTTTCATTAGAAAGGATGACGCTGCCGCCGGCAGCTGCCTTTTTCCTTGTTATTTATATAAAATTTTTAATAGCAAATATTGCGCAGGCAGCTAATGAGCTTAGCTTTTGCCAGAGGCGAGGGCGGAGGGGGAGGGGCTTGGGCTAGAGCTGCGCTGACCCACGGGTCGTATGCTTTGTATTTAAATTAAAGTGGAACTGGGATTGAATAATATATTATTGAAGTGAGCCGATAGAGCTTGCGGGCTAAATTATAAATATGAGGGTTTTCGATATACAATTTGTATAATTTAAGAGAATGAATGAGCTGTATAAATATATAAAAATATATATAGGATATATAAGTATAAATTAAATGTAGTTATATATTATCGAAGCTTATATAGAGGTAATACAATACTTACAGGTAATATCTAGCAGAGATACAAACTTTTTTATTACAATAATAAATCAGTAATTTATGTAAGATTTTACAAAGTAAATGCGTTGCATGGGGCGTATGATTTATATTTTGTTTATCATCTATAAATGTGTGACATATATATATACATATATTCATTATAGACATATTTATAAAGGCCATCATTCATAGTCTTCTGAAAAGCTAAGTTTAAATTAATGTGTAATATTTGTGAGCTGAAAACTGATTATGTTTAATAATATGTTTATATATATATATATATATATATATATATATATATATATATATATATATATATATATATATATATATATAACTTATATATACTTATGTATTTGCTTAAATATTATCATTATTGTAGGCCTCCTCTTTCAATATAAATATAAGATAAGAGTAGATAAAAAAGAGAAGATGGTAAAAACAAAGGCTTTTCGCCTCAACATCATATTCCTTGCTGTCGATTAAATAGATTTGAATGTTATAAGGAGCGTATACGTAATTTGTATATAAAAATTATTTAGAATTCATTATTTTTTAAGTTTTTTTATATCATTTTCTTATTTGTTAATTTATTAAATTTATTTTTAGATCTATTGAATTTTTTTAGATTTTGTTTTATATTTAAATTTTAAAAATTTGTTTTTAATTTATTGACTTTATTTTTAAATTTTTTAAATTATTTTTTAATTTATTGACTTATTTTGTTTAAATTAATTGAATTTATTTTTTAATTTATTTTTAAATTTATTGAATTTATTTTTTAATTTATTTTAAATTTTTAAAATATATATTGTTGCTTTTTATATATGTATATCATAGTTTGATGCACTCATAAGTATAATAAAAAAAAAGACAATTCTTAATCAAATCTGGAATATAAAAATAATATATACTATCATTTATATATTTTATTTGGACATACAAAAATAAGTCATTGTCACTATGATTGTCATATAATATATTTAGATATAACCAACAAAGTTCCTAAGTATCTTAAAGCTTATTAAAAATCATTTGAATTTTTTATATAAATATTTGTTACCCACATCAAACGAATTATAATGCTTTAGAAGCTTAGGAAAATGGAATAATTAAATAGTTTTTTCCTCTCTCTCTCTCTCTCTCTCTCTCTCTCTCTCTCTCTCTCTCTCTCTCTCTCTCTCTCTCTCATGCCACACAAAGCGCAAAACGTTAATCCTCTTGCCTGAATAGACATCAAACATGGATTATGTACATATTGCTGCGGTGGCATATGAGAAAGACAACAAATATAATATATATTGAATGTATATATATAAAGAGATATATATTTAAGAAGAGATTGCCAGAAGTTTAGCCTGAAGTAAACGCTTTGCCTTGCTTTGACTCGAACTGCGTTGGGTTGAGCATGACAATTGCGCTGCTGCCTGAAGCGCATTCACTTATTTGTTTTACAAAGCACACCCGCGGCACAGCACACACAAGCACACAAACACACACTCACACACACAAACTCACCCACATGAGTAAGATTAAATGAAAGAATAATAGAGCTGAAGAACCCTTTTGTCATCTTCACTTAGCGCAACACTTAATTTCACTTGGATGAGGCGCAGAAGTTGTGTAAATTGTGCGAACTTTGTTGCTGTTCGCTGCTCAGCACGAGATAAATATGACAAACACACACTCACACACACATACACTCTCTGTGTGTGTGTAACACACATTTTGACATTTAATTTTAAGCGCATGTTGGGGAATTTCTTTTGTGCGCCAAAAACAAATAAACAAACTGCAAAGACAAAAACAGTGAAGCAACAACACAAGGCAAAGGGCGCTAAGGCGAGAGGGGGTGGGTTGGTCGGGGGTGCAAGGGGTAGGTGGGGTATTGTGGAGGGTGGTGAGATGAAGTAACTATAAAGTTGCTCGAGAGACATTTTATGATTTGAGCACTTGAAGGCAGCAGACGCGCAACAGACAACAGATTGCTGGCTGTTTATTATGGCCAAAAAAGACGAGGAAAGGAGCTGAGCGAGAACCAGAGAGAGAGAGAGAGAGAGAGAGAGGGAGAGTGAGAGGGAGAGAGAGAGAGGGGGAGAGAAAGAGAGAGAGAGTGGCGCGCCGCACATGAGACTGGAGACTGCAAATCAACGTCTTGCGAAAGCACTTTTTGCAGCCCATTTGTAAAATGACAATAAGAAAGAAAGCAAAAGCAATCTAAGAGATGATATAACTTTTTAAATACCCCGTACAATTGCGGAGCAGAGGCAGTATTGACTGATATTGTGTTGTTGTTTATATATAAACTCAAGTCTGTAAGGTGATAATAATAAGGGGAAACTGAATAAATTTATGAGTAGACAAGCCTTTGCTTGATATACTCTGTAGAATTTCAAAGCAGTTGGAGTATTAGTTGTATGGCACAGTATCAAAGATGAAATTGATCTTATGTTTGCTTAAGGCTATTTTTTGCCTCTTGGCAAACATAAGCTAAGCAACAAAGCAAATGCTAAAGCTGATACAAATGTAAATACCCTGACAAATTATTATTTACACAGCTTTGATTTCTGAAAGAAAAACATATATTAATATTAGAAAGAAATGAAAAGTCCAAAATACAAGCATAGCTAATGATATATAACTGAAAAGCCTGTATAGATATTAGATTGACTACTTTATAATCATTTAAAAAAAAATCTCATAAAAGAGAAAAGTTCTAATATACCCTGTAGAACATTTTACCAATATATGAGTTTTTTTTTTTAATATATACAAATATTTCTTATAATATGATAAAGCATTCAATCTACTCAATAAAATATTGTCTTGATATGCGTTAGTATATTTTATACATATATCAATTTTTTACAGGGTATATTTAAAGCTATCATATTTTCTAAATATATCTTAAGCATCAAAATCTTTACAAAAATATTTAGTATAACATTCACATATATTTTTCCGTAACAAGTGCAAACCAACATTACAGTCAAGCATACCCGCCTGCCGCTCGCCAAATTCCAGCGCAAAAACACAATCTTTTACTCATTTCAATTAAAATTTGCTCACATTTGGCTCGAACTTTTCAAGCTGAACCGCTGCTCATCGTCTTTTTTTTTCCTTTTCTGCTTGCAGGTTGTCAATTCACGTCGCGAAACAGATGCTGGCATCTACTGGTGCGAAGCGAAGAACGAGCTGGGCGTGGCGCGGAGTCGCAATGCCACGTTGCAAGTGGCGGGTAAGTTCCACATCCCCAACCATAGCCCCAGCGCTGCCAACATGGATTTGCGTTTTTAATATTCTAAATTGATGTTGATTTTTGTGCCGCTGTTGCTGTTGTTGTTGGGCTTCGATATGCTTCAGGGACTGCCAGGAGGGATTTTTTGAATATTGGGGCTGGGCTGCTGCCCCGCCCACTTAACTAACTAGCTGGCGCTGCGTTTACAAGTTTTTCGCATGAACGCACCCACTTGCCTTGTCAGAGTTCTGTCCGCCTCCTGCCTCTATTAACCCGTTTTAGTTCGTGTCTCTTCCTCTCTTCCTCTCTCTCTCTCTCACTCCCCCTCTCCATCTGTTTCGCTTGCCTTTTTTTGTGACTTTTAAAGCCTTTTCAGCTGGTTAGTTGGTTGCTTGGTTGACTGAACGCAGCTCAGTCTGAGTTTTTCTTTCATTTTCCTTCACTTTTTTTTTTTTTTTTTTTTTTTTGGGTGTATGTGTGTGTGTGTGTGTGTGATTTATGGCCACATGTGGGTGTAGCTATATTTAGATTGGGCTAGGTCTGTTTGCATAGAGCGCGATGCCAGCACAATAAATTGGAAGATGAACCACTTAAGGGCAGCTCAACTAGCATTAAATGTTAATAGAATCGAGTGAATATCCATGTTCAGCTATTTTAAGATATTTTTATACAAATTCTAAATTTAGATTTATAAGGAAATTTATGTAAGAAATGGAACTTAACATACTAAAAATAATACCAACATGTTATAAAATAAATTGAAAAAAATGTTTCATAAATAAACTACAAAGATTATATATAAAATTAAAAAATATTTTAATCAAAGCTTAATAAATATTAATAAAAAATTACGTCATTATAAATAATAATAATAATAATAATAATAATAATAATAATTTGTTAAAATTGATTATACATGAAAATAAATGAAACCCTTAATACAATTTTAAAAATAAAAAAACCAAAAACAAATAAATAAAAATAAAAGTTTATTAAGAAATAAAAATAAATTTTCAACATTAATTAAAATTAAAATAACATAAAATATAAGTTTCCATTGAGAACAACATATTAAAAAAAAATCAATTAAATTAAAATTAAAATATAACTTTTTCCATCAAGAGAAACCTTTAACAAATATGGAAATATTATTTTAATTATTAGTATTTTTTAAATATATTTATATCTATAAATAAAAGTCAGCGATAGGTTAAGAATAGATAATAGACGAACGCTGAGCCCTCAGCCTCAGCGATAATATAAGAATGCAATAGACCAATGCTGAGCCTTATACATTCAGCAATAGATATATTAGATTTAAGAGTTGAAATTATGCATGAGGCGGCGTATATAAACGCAGCATCAGAAGAATAAACATCAGTACAATAGAGACTAAACAACATCACAGTCCGTGTACTCATTCATGAGTATTCGACTAAACCCCAACATAGTCAGTGTATTCATATTTAAATTTTCTATATCAAAATATATAGCAAACCTATAAAGTTGAAAAAAAAAATATATATATATATATATATTTCTATGCTTCAAATATATATTTCAATCGAGTCAAACATTCCTTCTTTATAGCTTAAAACTGTCTTTTTAATTTCACAAATAATTTATAAAAATATATATATTTTTTTTCTATAAATAAACATAAGTCTACACATAATATATATCATACTGATGCATTCGCTGCGCCATTCCAAATATTCATTATTTATATAGAATGCCCATTTGAGGATCATTTTTCAGCCACGTCCTTCGGCTGTGGCCCACATTCGTTCCATTTGTTTTTTGGGCCATTTGTGCTCCCAATTGCCCTATTGCTACCGCAGACCAACATTTTGTCTCCTGTTGGCTAATATTTCTTTTATTTGCCGCTCTCCTTTCGTATGCCCTCGATGGGCCTTTCCCTGCCTTTTCCCGACTGCCGCCCACATGAAAATCGATATTGTTTCCTGACTTTGTGAGCTCATTTTTTTCCCTGCTCACTTTTCTGTGTTTTTTTCTGTGGTTGGCTTTTGCTTTTTGCGGTATCCTTGGGGAATATTTTTCAATATTTGCATGTAAATCACGAAAAGCACGTCAAATTTGTTTGCTTGGTTAAAACGTCGTTATTGCGACTCTCCAGCCAAGAGCCAAGAGCAAGGCGTTCGCATTGATTGGGTTAGGCAATAAAAGCGAGCACGAGGCAGCAGCAGCAGCAGGAGCAGCAGCAGCAGCAGCAGCAGCAGCAGCAGCAGCAAAAGGCAGTTCACTTGCTCAGTTAGAGGTGGGGAGAGGGCGACGTCGATTTCTCTGTCAATAATAAAAACATAAGTTGCCTATTCCTGATGTTGTCAGCGCAAATTCTGTCGAACGTCGTCAGCATTACGCATACGCAGCGTCAGCCAACGCACAGCAAAGGAGTAGAGCTTATCAAATATGAAAGTCAGTCAGGTTTATATAAATATTGTGGGCTACTTATTTGCTATTGCTTAGCGCACAAAAACCTAAGCATATTTGCACTTGGCTGAATACACAATAACGAGTGACTTACAGCAAAGAAACAATAGTAAGTCAATCAGTTAAGGAATCGAGTTGGCTTTAATATATTATAAGGAAAGTGTTGGATAGAAAACCTTTTTCTACCCAAAATGGACGGAAGTTATATTTAAATTGAAAGATAAAAAACCGCGCCTGTGCGCTTTCACAACAATGGTTTATTTGTGACTAACTTAGATATGGTACCTATGACATAGATATGGTACACGTACTTATCGATACATATCGCATTGCTAAAGATGTGAGAAAAAAATACTAATAATAATAAAAGTTAGGTTAAGTTTTTGTCAGGAGTCAAGAGTAAAATTGTTTTAATGGCATTAAAAATATATTTTACGATTTTCAAGACCTTCAAACTCATAAACAAATTTCTAAATATTTTTTTTTTTTAAATTTTGTATGATATTTGTATGCAACAAATAGTTTTTCTATTTATGAATTTTAATTTTAAAATGATATTAGCTATAAAATCAATTAAAGAATGGGAATAGTATAATAAAAATGAATTATAATATATATAAAAAAAAAAAAAAAAACAAATTAATGAAATAAAAATAATTAAAAAATTGTTTCTGTTATTAAAAATATATTCTACGATTTAATTTATTCATTTTCTATGATATTTATTTTTATAATTATTATAACTTTTTTATGCTTTTTTGTTTATTAAAAATTGCATCAATAATATTTTATAATTTTTGATTTAGTTAAATAATTATGCATTTATAAAAATAACTTTTATTTGCTAAATAATATAATTTATAAAAAATAAAATAAAATAAAATAACAAAATAAAATATATAAAATCTTATCTCTTAGTGAATTTTAATTTAATTTTATTTAAAATAAATATAAATAAATAAATTTAAAAAATATCTATATAAATAATTTTAAAAAATTTGTTAGCATATAAAATGTATTTCAGGATTTTTCAACACAATAAGCTCGAAGCAAAAAAAATGTTTTTTTCTATAATTATTTTTTATTTTTCTGCTTTTGCTCATGAAAAATTTCATCAATATATGTGTATATTTTGTGTATATATAAGTATGTGTATTTATTTATTTATTTTTAATTCCACGAACAGTTATATTTTTATCATCATCATAGATTTCATACAAACCTTATATCTCTCACTCAGCACATATCTTCCTTAGCGCGCCTTATGCATATTAATATGCCGCTCATAGCAAGACTGAGCTCAAGCATATCTTTAATTGAGCAGAGCGCTATCATAAATCTTGCACACACACACACACACACACTTGTGTGTGCCTTATAAATATTGCCTTAACGGTCATTTATTAACTCATTATCAGCAGCTGGCGTTTTGCACCTTTTCAGCGGCTGTTTAACGCTTGACTGAGTCACGACCTCGAACCGAACCGGACCGAACCGAACCGAACCGAAAAACTGAACTGAAATCGGAGCTGGCTCTTTTGGCCTAGAACTTTTGGCCGTGCCACTGAACCTGACACTGATTATGACTTTGATTAATTTATTGATGGTTGGCGTGTTTCCCGCTGTGCTCAGCCATAGCCAGGGCTCCCAGGGCTCCCAGGGCTTCCAGGGCTCCTACTGCCTGTCCGCCGGCCTCCCTCTGTGTTCGCATTAAAAGTTTTGTCTGTTATTTTTTTCCTTTTCCTTTTCCTTTTTTTTTTTTGAGGGAAAATTCGCTTTCGTGTTCACTTTCCATGCGTTGAAAGACTTTGATTTATGTTGATTTATAGACATCACTTTAAATTTAATAAAAGTCATGCCCGAACAGGTTTGAAACTAAGGCGCAGCGCAAATGCGCTTATTCACTTTGCAGATTAAAATAAAATAAAATGAAATGAAATAAAATAAAATGCAAAAAGTAAAATGTAATTTACCTAAAAGCAGCTGCTGCTGCTGCTCCCCTTTTCTCTGGATTTATTCGTTATATATTTTGTTGAATGCACAAAGCTCGCTTTTCAGAGCAGCAAAAATAACCCAAAGAAAAAAAAAAAAACTTTGTACTTTCAGCTGCTTTTCAAGTGCTTGAAAGTTACTTGATTTATTACACTACTCCCACGCTGTCTATACAAAAATATCTCAATGTGTGTGTGTTTGAGTGTGTGTGTGTGGGAGGGAGGACAAATATTCACCTAGCCAAATTTATAACGGAGCAAATCGGTCTAGCTGCCAGTGTCAGCAGCGGCAGCAGGATGGAAAGGTGTGCAAATTACAGGTTCACAATTTGACCACAAAAAGAAGCTCTGGCAGCGGAGAAAATGGAAAATCCAAAATGCGAAAGCAGCGAACGCCATGCAAACAGCTGAGTTAGTGCCTTAAATCTGCGGTTGGCAAAAGCAAAAGCGAAAAGAGAAAACAGAAAAAATTGTATATATATAACTATATATATATGTTGATAATACAGCCTGATTTATCATGCAGTCCGGGCTAAGCAAATCTTTTGAGATGCACAAAAAAGAAAAGAGAAAATATGGGAAAATATATATAAAAATTACATAAATGTAAATAAGTATTTTTCCAGTTCATTTAACTAAAAATGCAGTAACAGAAATAAAAAGCTTATTTATTATATTATTTTTATATGAATTGAATGAGCTTGAACTTAAATTTACTCCATTAATGTTGCCCAACATTCAACATAATTTTATGAGCTTATGTAAATATATTAATTTGTATAATCCCTGAAAACGTTGCATTTTATTGAGAAAACGATAGTATTGGCGACAGAAGCTCATACCGATAGTATGAGTACATTTGTGAATGAGTACAAATTTGATAAAATGAGTACCTACGATCTAGGTGATATAGTCTTGCAGAGTTAGCCAATTTCAGAAAGTAAATCGGACTGACCATAAATTATAGATTGATTTACAGTAAAAGTCTAAATATTAAATAAGCAGGTAGATATCGATATAGTTGAATGTAGCCATTTTGTTATCGCTCGTTTGTAGTCACGACTATCGACTAAAGCACAATTTAACGATATTTAGCATTGTCCCTTTTCTTTCAAAACCAACTATCGATAGTAATGACAATTCCAAATATTAATAAAATATTACTTCCAATTGACATTCACTACTTTTTCTTAAGAAAATCTAGTAGATGATCCTATTTGAGCTTCTGTCTCTTACACTCTAATAAAAGATATTCCAGGCTTGCTTTCACATGCATCTACAGAACAGAAATCGAACATTTCGATACCTTAAATTGCAACACTGTCTAATGAGCAACTATCGATAAAAAGTTCCATTGTCTCTGAAAAAATATCGCTAAAAGTTCCACATGGCTACTCGTCATCGTTTGCAGCTAAGTCGTAGTACTTCCGTTTTCCGTTCTTTTTGCTGCCAACCTCAGAGGAGGACACATCGTCTGCTCTCCAAGAGCAAGAAAAAGCTGAAGCTATGGACAAACCAATTGTCTGGGCACGTGTTGTTAAGGTGCTCGGCCGCACTGGCTCCCAGGGGCAGTGCACCCAGGTCAAGGTGGAATTTCTTGGCGAACAGAATCGTCAAATCATCCGCAATGTGAAGGGACCTGTACGCGAGGGCGATATTTTGACGCTGCTCGAATCGGAACGTGAGGCTCGCCGCTTGCGCTAGAAGAAGAGGATCTTCGAATGCATACAAAACTACAAAAACAAATTTTTTTTCCTTACTTGAAGTCAGTTACACAGTTTGAGTATAATAAGTAACAGAACATCAATTAAATATATGCAATTACTCAAATTGCAAAAACATTTCGATAGATATAGATACATAAAAAAAAAAAAAAAAAAAAAACAAAAATTGAATTTAAAAAAGAAAAAAAAAATATAATTTGTGAATTATACAGTTTTGAGTATAAACGTATAACAGAACATCAATTAAATATATGCAATTACTCGAATTGCAAAAACATTTCGATAGATATAGACAAAGCAAAAAAAAAAAAAAAAAAAAAAAAAATTGAATTTAAAAAAAAAAATGAATTTAAAAAAGAAAAAAAATATAATTTGTGAATTACACAGTTTGAGTATAAACGTATAACAGAACATCAATTAAATATATGCAATTACTCAAATTGCAAAAACATTTCGATAGATATAGATACATAAAAAAAAAAAAAAACAAAAATTGAATTTAAAAATGAAAAAAAATATAATTTGTGAGTATAGAGTATAGACAGAACATCAATTATAAATATTTCGATAGATATAGATACATAAAAAAAAAACAAAAAAAACAAAAAAAACAAAAAAAAAAATTGAATTTAAAAAAGAAAAATATAATTTGTGAATTACACAGTTTTGAGTATAAACGTACATTTCGATAGATATAGATACATAAAAAAAAAAAAAAAAAAAAAAATTTAAAAAAGAAAAAAAATATAATTTGTGAATTACACAGTTTGAGCATAGACGTATAACAGAACATCAATTAAATATATGCAATTACTCAAATTGCAAAAACATTTCGATAGATATAGATACATAAAAAAAAAAAAAAAAAAAAAAAATTGAATTTAAAAAAGAAAAAAAATATAATTTGTGAATTACACAGTTTGAGCATAGACGTATAACAGAACATCAATTAAATATATGCAATTACTCAAATTGCAAAAAACATTTCGATAGATATAGATACATAAAAAAAAAAAAAAAAAAAAAAAAAAAAATTGAATTTAAAAAAGAAAAAAAAATATAATTTCTGAATTACACAGTTTGAGTATAGACGTATAACACAACATCAGTTAAATATGTGTTAATTTGCGCAAGGAGCTTTGGGGAGGGCTCTTTGCCAAATTAATGCATATTAAACATATACTTACTCAAATTGCAAAATTGTCTTGATTATTAGAGAAAAGCAAAAAAGAAAACAGCTACTACACATTATACCCAATACTTAATTTTTATATAATAACTTAAACCCAATATTGATAAAATATGTTAATGCTAATTTGTCAAGGAACTTTGGGAGAAACTCTTTGGCAAATCATGCATATAGTATATAATATTAAATATTACATACATGTGTGTATTTCGAATTTAAAAAAAAAAAGATTAAGGAATTTTCCAGAACTTCATTTTTAATTTTTATATAATAATCAAAATGTATTGACGGCGATGAATGAAACTGTCGAATAACAAATATTAATATATGCTTGAATAAAAAGTTTTGTTTTTTATTTTTGTTTTTACATTTTTAACAATTTTTATTTTGTAATTAATTATGGTATATCAATATATTTTATTCCCAAAAATGATTAAATCAAGTATTTTTTCTATCACACATACAGAAAATTTAAAATTTTGTTAAATAAATAATAAAAACTATATATAAAAAATAAAATAAATATTTCAAAAAAATTCTGGTTTGTACTCTTTGAAAATATTTATGTATCCTTCAATTAAAGTATGAAAAATTAATTGCAAGTATGAATAATATAATTTATATATTAGTTTTTATTTATTTATTAGTTAGTGATTCAATACAAATTATAAAAAAAAAAAAAAAAATATTAGGAATTATTTGAAAATAATTTTAATCTTTAGTTAAAAAATATTCATACTCTATTGAAATGTCACAAAATATGAAAATTTCTTTTTAATCCTAAGAAAAAATATGAAGAAGGAGAGGAAAAATTATTATTCTTTAACATTGATATACTAGATAAAATATAATTGATTTGGTAATTATTTGTGCATATTCTGCAATTTGTTAGAAATATATTTATATATTCTACTTCAATTATTTTATATAGTATACAATTTTAGAGACTATTTTGTTTCCAATTGCAGCTAGCTGTACGAATATTCATATTAAAGCCGAGTTTATTCGATATTTAATTCGCCGTGCTTTTCTATGCGATATTTTTGTTAATGCGCCAAAAGTTCGCTCGTTACTCAAAAAATACTCGTTCCTTGTAGTCAATAAGAAAATCTGTTATCGATAACTAGCAATTATCGAGAGTCTGTGAAAGCGTTCGCCTGTTGGATTTTGGCGCATTTTCTGTTCGATTTAGCTAAACTGTGTGTACTTAAGCGAAGTGTGTTCTATATTGATGATAAGTCGCAGCTGCATATATCAAAACAGTATTAAATTAGCTAAAAAGCTGCTTGGCCTTAGCGGACTTTTTTACAAATGAGCTGCAAGCTCAGGTGTGTGTGTGCGTATAAAAATCACATTTATGCCATTTACCAACAATTTATCTTTGCTGTCAGACCACAAACACCCACGCACACACACACACATACACTCACACATACAGAGTGTACGGCCTCAGGTTAAGGCAGGACAGGGACAGGCATTTATCATGCAAAACCAAGATAATTTATAACCACCAGGCAGCAAGCGGGCGTCAAATGGACAGAGGCCAGCCCACGCACACACACACAGATACAGAGTCACACACACACACACACTCTCTCAGGTTTTGCCACTCATCGTCTGCTTTTGCTCTGTTCGATTTACAGTGCTGCGCGATGAGTTTCGCCTGGAGCCGCAAAACACGCGCATCGCACAGGGTGACACGGCGCTGCTGGAGTGTGCGGCGCCGCGGGGCATACCGGAACCGACGGTCACGTGGAAGAAGGGCGGCCAGAAATTGGATTTGGAGGGCACGAAGCGTATACGCATCGTTGATGGCGGCAATTTAGCCATACAGGATGCACGTCAAAGTGACGAGGGTCAATACCAGTGCATTGCCAAGAATCCTGTCGGTGTGCGCGAATCATCCCTAGCCACGCTCAAAGTACATGGTAAGTCGACCGCCCTACCTCGCTGTCCCTCTCCCTCTCCCGCTCCATCCCTCCCTCATCCCCAGGCACACCTCGAATCAATGTGTCATGTCCAATTTGGCGAATTGTGACTTGGGTCTCGCTAAGCGCTTCATTATGTTTATTGCAGTTAAGCCCTACATCATACGCGGACCACATGATCAAACGGTACTCGAAGGCGCCTCCGTCACCTTCCCCTGCCGCGTGGGCGGGGATCCCATGCCGGATGTGCTCTGGCTGCGCACAGCCTCCGGCGGCAACATGCCCCTAGGTGAGTTCAGCAGTCCGCCTGGAGGTGTTTCATCTAATACTGATAATATAATTTCCCTGCTGCACCCAGACCGTGTCAGCGTCCTGGAGGATCGCAGCCTGCGCCTGGAGCGTGTCACAATTGCGGACGAGGGCGAGTACAGCTGCGAGGCCGATAACGTGGTGGGCGCCATCACAGCAATGGGCACCCTGACGGTGTTTGGTAAGTGAAGGCAGCAATTACTTGAGCGATTGTGAGGCAATGACACGAGCTGAAAGAGAAGAGTAGATAGAAAGATGTTGCTTATTAAATATATGTATTTATAGCACCAGAGCTTCTTACTGCTCTATTTTCTGTTTTGAGTCACATTATCATCTCAGGTTTAGATTAGATAGATAAAAACTGAAGGTGAACTTGAACCGAAATTAAAGAATAAAAGACTGAGTTGGGGTGTAAAGACATTTTGAAGCTTAAAGTTGCAACTGAGATTCTTGAAGGCTTCGATACGAGCTGCATTTGAAAGCAACGAAAGAATACGAAAGCTTATAATTGTAACTGAATCTTTTGCCCAATATATTAAGTGTTGAATTTCTCTTCAAGCTCGTGTCATTGTTCTCTATCTATTATTACTATTAGTGCTAGTCTCGCGCACTTAGCTAATTAGTTGATGCCCTACCTTCCCACACACACTTCCGTACACTGTAGCTCCCCCGAAATTCATACAACGCCCCGCCAGCAAGTCCGTGGAGCTCGGAGCGGATACGTCGTTCGAGTGCCGTGCATCGGGCAACCCGAAGCCCACCATCTTCTGGACGATCAAGAACAACAGCACGCTGATCTTTCCCGGCGCACCGCCGCTCGATCGCTTCCACAGCCTGAACACGGAGGAGGGGCATTCGATACTGACGCTGACCCGCTTCCAGCGCACCGACAAGGATCTGGTCATCGTGTGCAATGCCATGAACGAGGTGGCGAGCATCACGTCGCGCGTGCAGGTGACTCTCGACTCCCAGGAGGATCGACCGCCGCCCATAATCATCGCCGGACCCGTGAACCAAACGCTGCCCGTCAAGTCGCTGGCCACGCTGCAATGCAAGGCGATCGGATTGCCCAATCCGACGATCTCCTGGTATCGCGACGGCATACCCGTGCACCCCAGCGCCAAGCTGAACATCACGACTGCCGGAGACCTGATCATATCCGACTTGGATCGCCAGCAGGATCAGGGTCTGTACACCTGCGTGGCCAGCTCGCGGGCGGGCAAGTCCACGTGGAGCGGTTTCCTGCGCATCGAGCTGCCCACCAATCCGAACATCAAGTTCTATCGCGCCCCCGAGCAGAGCAAATGCCCCACTGCACCCGGGCAACCCACGGTGCTGAATGCCACCGCCTCGGCCATGACCATCGTGTGGCCCACGAGCGACAAGCTGGGCGCCTCGCCCTTCCACGGCTACAGCGTGGAGATGTACTGCACGAACAAGAGCAAGACCTGGATCCCGATCGCCAGCAGACTGAGCGAGCCCATTGTTACCGTGGAGCGGCTGGAGGCGGGCGCCGCCTACATGTTCATTGTGCGTGCCGAGAACGCTCTAGGCTTCTCGCCGCCCTCGCCCATCTCGGAGCCCATCACGGCCGGGCAGCTGGTGGGCGCCAGCTCCTCGGGCTCGGCTAGCTCGCAGCTGATGCTGAGCGACGTGGAGACCCTGCTCCAAGCGAACGATATCGTCGAGCTGCTCGAAGCGAATGCCAGCGACTCGACCTCCATTCGCCTGGCCTGGGACATAGACAGCGGCCAGTACATCGAGGGCTACTATTTGTACGCCAGGGAGCTGCGCTCCTCTGAGTACAAGATGCTGACGCTGCTCAACAAGGGACAGGGCCTGAGCTCCTGCACGGTGCCCGGCCTGGCGAAGGCTTCTACGTATGAGTTTTTTCTTGTGCCATTTTACAAGAGCGTCGTAGGCAAACCCTCCAACTCGCGCCAGGCGCGCACCCTCGAAGATGGTAAGGATGGTAACTCATCTATGGCTTTACGGGCTTACCTGCTAATCAGCTGCATCAATGGCGCCTTATCAACTAGAACTAATTCCCAATTCAATCTCTTTTTTCTCTCCCCTTACTCTTCTCATCCTCTGTTCGTTTGTCAACAGTGCCCGAGGCGCCGCCGTACGGCATGGAGGCCATCCAATTTAACCGCACCTCCGTCTTCCTGAAATGGCTTCCGCCACAGCCGAATCGCACACGCAACGGTACGTACTAAGTAAATCCCTCAGGGGAGCCTAGAATAGGCTGCGCACAGTAGGCATATTATCTAGAAGTATGAGTTAGCTAACAGCTCTGAGAGTGGGATGAAGAACTTCAATTACTTGGGTGTAGATATATATTTCTTTCAATCTAAAATTTTCTTTTTTAGTGTATCTATAACTACTTTTTTTTTTACTAATTTTTTAAACTATTGACTTTATTATTTTTTTATTCTTTATTCTCTTGCTTTATTATATGTATCTATTATAAATATATATATGCATATATCAATTACCTAAATCATTTACATTTTGTTTATTTAGTAAATCATTATTGTTATAAGTGTAGCTTTTAGTGACCTTCAGTCCAATACGCAAATAGTCCATACTTTATTCCGCAAACAGAAATCCGACTTAAGTAAATACAGCTCCACTGTTTTTTGTCATCAATCTTCATGGCCGAAAAAAAGTCGTTTACTGTAATATAAACAACATGTTTATCCACTGCTTCGCCAGGGCATTTAAGCAGTCGTTTAACCAAATAAATAACTATTTGCCTTGTTTCCTTGTTAACATTTAATTTCATTTATCTTCTGTACACACATTCCCCCTCTCATTGTCTCCCTCTCTCACTGTCTCTGTCTCTTTGTTGGCAGGCATTCTCACCAGCTACAATGTGCTCGTGAAAGGTCTGGACGTGCACAATACGACGCGTATATTCAAAAATATGACCATCGATGCGGCGACCCCGACTCTGCTGCTGGCCAACCTCACCACGGGCGTCACCTACTACATAGCCGTTGCGGCGGCCACACGCGTGGGCGTCGGACCCTTCAGCAAGCCCGCTGTGCTGCGCATCGATGCGCGGACCCAATCGCTGGACACCGGCTATACACGGTGAGTGGAAGGTCCTGCGGGGATCCTGGGGGGTCCTGGGAGGTCCTTTATTGTGTTACGAGCAGCTCATTTGACTGCCAAGCACAATGGCAGCAGCAGCGGCATTCACATCAATCCATTAACAGCAAACGACAATGGGCAGACGGCCTAGACGGACGGACTAGACAGACCCAAAGCTGAACATTAAACTAAGCCTGGCCAAGGCACGTACTTCCTCTACGGCTATCAATGCTCATGGTTCTCTCTGCTCTCCTCTCCTCTTCTTTTTGTCTTCCATTCCAGCAGATATCCCATCAGTCGTGATATAGCCGATGACTTTTTAACGCAGACCTGGTTTATCGTCCTGCTGGGGTCCATCATAGCCATAATTGTGTTTCTATTGGGCGCATTGGTTCTATTCAAGCGCTATCAATTTATCAAGCAGACCTCGCTGGGCAGCCTCCATGGTAAGTTTCCTATCTCTTCTATTTGTTTTACGTTTCTTTTTCTATTTTCTTTGCGGCTTAATTTTTGCTAACTGCAGCTTAGTTTGAATAGACAGAGTCCTGGACATTTAAAATTGATGGGGCAGTTGCTCCATTGCTCCATTGAACGGCGCAAATGTCACAGTAGATAGAGCTTAGACCTTAAGCTGTTCAAATCCTCAACTCATTTGCACTTGTCAAGCCGGAAAATTAAGGAAATTATGAATTTGCAAGGATGGGAATAGATTAGTTCTTATATTTATAAAGGCAATGTAATAGGAAATGTGAAGAGAATATGAATGGAATTTGAATATTTGATATTTGCAACCTTGTAAAACAATTTTAAAAGGATGACAACACCAATACGAAGTGTAGAGTGTGCGAAGAAGAATGATAGAGAAAAGACGTTTAGGCTTTTGATTATTATACTATTATATATAACTTACAGTATATACATTACCAAAATAATAAAATAGGGAAACTCATATATACCATTTTAAGATTCGATTTACGTTCTACAACTCTAAGATTAATCCTTGTAGTTTAGGCAACGTTCTTCTACATATGTATATACTCTCATCTTCTTTTTACTATCAGCCTAAGCTAAATCTCCACATTAGCAGCTTCATTTGCCTTTTATAGCCCCCAAACACACCCAGTCTCTCTCGAAACAAAATCCCTTCTGTTGTCTGAGTCTAGTCTCAGCCAAAGTAGAGCTCATATCATCTATGATTTATGGCCGACTCGTTTGTGGCTGGCTCCAATTAAGCTGCTCGTTTTGCAAGCCGGCGAAATAGAAACTAATAAAAAGAAGTAAACAACACGCACTCGTGGAATTAGGTTCCTCAAAGGTTAAAGCAGCTATAAAATGATAAACTCAAATGGCTGAAGGAACGACAGAGGCGCACGTGAAAATCACATCAATTGTCTAGTGAAAAGGCAGTTGGGACGAAGTCGGAGCCAAGGCAATTGAAAATAAAATGTTATTTCCGTCTTTTACTATTTGCACGTTGGCCTTTTTTTCCACCTTTTAGAATCATGTTTATATATATATATATAGATAACTGTTGTATCTGGCATGTGTATTTATTCGATATTCCGCGCTTTATTTCAGGTAATCACGCAATCGGCACCGTGCGAAAGTTTCCAACGCTTCCGATGAATGGCGCCGGAGCTGGAGTTGGTGGTGCTGGCGGTGGTGCTGGTGGTGGCAACACTGGTTCAGCCGGCTCCAATGGACTATGGATCGATCCCAGCGGCGGCGTTTGGCGACAGGCGGCCCCCGGCTCAGCGACAAAGGACCAACTTCCGGGCTATGCCCAGGCCACGGCGCAACAAGGCGGACAACCGAGACAGCAACAGCAACAACAACAAGGACAATCAAACACACAACAGCCGCTGCCTGATTATGAGAGGTGAGCTTGATTTGAGGCTGCTGAAAAAGGGTTGCTCAAGGGACTGGGACTGGGGCTGAGAGTGGGAGTGGGGCAGGAACTGTAATTGTAGCCGGGGTAAGGGTAGCTGTGCTGGTTTATCAGTCGTTGCCTTAATATCCTGTCTACGCCTCGCTGCCTGTTTAATTACGAAAAATTGCAGAGAGCAGCCGAAAAACCACGCCGAATGCTTAAATGTTTTACTACTGCGACGACCCAAAGAAAACACGGAATGCGGGGCCGCACTATTTACGATTCGCTCATAAAAACTGCGGAGCTGCAGTCGCAGCCACTTCAATGAGAGCTACCCGAAAACAAACCACCCACACGCACACACAGTCACCCCACCCCTCCCCTCCCCTCTCCATCTCTCTCTCTCTCTCATCCTCCAGCAACCCCACAAAAATAACAACAACAAGCGCCATTAAATTGTTACACTTGAACGGGTTTTACTTTGGGCCATGGCGATTGCCAGTGCCTGGTACTGGGCTGTATTTATTGTATGGGTAGCTTTACCGTAGCTTTACTGCACCCTCCCCCTACCTCTACGCCCTGCCCTGCTCAATTGCGGCCATTTATGTTTGGGGATGGCCCCCTTAATTCATTTCCATATACGCATTCCATATTTCTCGTTGCGTATTTTTAAACATTTGTCTGTTTGCGTTGCGTTGGGTTTGCATGCTAAAGGCCTCTGTTTATTTTAACAAAATACAAAATATAAAAACATTTTTACTTGCGCTCGACTTGTATAAAAGGGAATATATTGCAAATATACTGAAATCAGGATTCCAAAAATATTTATTTCAATACATCAATTGCAGGCAGAAGTGCCATAAGCTCTAGTTAAATATAAAATATTTCGTAAAATATAAACAATAAATCTGTGGCAGAAGACTTTTCCGACTTGAGTAATAGTTATGAGAATTTCTAATGATGGCAAAGAATAACCTGACTATATGCGGTACTAATGTCAATATGAAATATAATAATAATAATATATAAACTCAACTTAATTGTTTTGTTTTTAACCCGTTCCTAAGTATATATATTAACAAAAAAACATTTATTGATAACAAATAAATTAAAAAAAAATGTTTTAAATTTTACTATATTTTTTTTCATATTTATTTTATATGTTGTTACATTTATTTTAATTTATCATTTATATTATATTTTATTTTTTTTTAAATAAATTTTTTTTTATATTATAAATATTTTATATATGTTATCATTTAAATATTATATAATTTTCTTATCCTTCAAATATATTATCCTAAAATTTCATTTGTAATTAACAACTAGTTTGATCTCTCTTATTACTTATTAAATTAGTTTTCATTTCAGCTTCTATATATTTTCATTAACAAATTTTCTGTTTCACATAGTGTTCTCACATCTCACTCTCATATCGCTCTTTAAAGACTCTTCCCTCACTTCGTTTTTAAGCTGTCCTAATCCATATATATCTTTAAGCCAACTTTATCCAAGTTTTCTTTTTGTTCTTCGCCCGTTGCGTGTTGTTGCTTTGTTTTTACTTCTTACTTAAACAATTTTGCGCCGTGTTTTTGTTTTCTTTTTTTTTTGTCATGTTTTCTTTTTATGCTTTTGTATTTTCTGTTTTCCCGCCGCCCCCGACGAAAGTTTTTCTTTAAAGCTTAATGTACCGTTGTGGCAACAATAACTGAAAAAGCAAACAAGGCGCAATAAAAAGACGCAACTGCTGCGACATATTGCTCCACCCACACCCCAACTGTATCTCTCTCTGTCTCTTTCTGCCTCTACCGCTGTCTCTTTTCTTTTACTGCCCGCCTTTGTCGGCTCGTGCGTATTTATTTGCGGCATTTTACGCATTTATTTGTTTTGACTTTTTTACAATATTCCAACCGAGCAGAATATCCAGTCTGAGCTCTACCTCCCTCTACCATACGCCTCTACCTCCACCTCTGCCCACGCCTCTCACACTACTGCAATTTGAGCACTTCCTATTGCCATGCCTTCTCCTGCTCTTCCTCCTACTCCTGCTCTCCTTCCCCCTCCCTCTCCTTTTCCTTCTGGCATCTTCTAATGCTGTTGCCACTTCCGTTACGCGATTTTCATTATTTCCGTTTCAATTTTTCCGTTGTGTTTACTTTTTCGCCAAACTTTCCTTGCGCTGTTCACTTTTTTAACAACGTTGTAAAGTCGTAAAAAACAACACTCGCACACACACACCCAAAACACAACCCACACTCCCATTTTTTCGGGCACTTGGCACGCGTGTCATTTGAATTTCCAATTAAAATATTTAATTTCTTTTCGGGTTGTCTGATTTTCAAACATCTTGCATTGGTTATTATTAAACCACCTCCATCCTGTTTCCCTCCTCCTCCATTCACTTTGTTTATTAGCATGCGAACGTAATTTTCACCGCTAAATTAACAATTAAAAATTGATAGCCCCAGGGGCGTAGCTCGCTCTCTCTTCAGCCTACCCCACCCGCTCCAGTCGCAATTTCAACTTTGGGCCTTAAGCCTTGAGCATATGCAAATGCCTCAGCTATACTTAAGAGAGAGCGAGAACGAGAGGCCTTAGGCGTGTGGGGCCTGTGTGGCTATAGGCCTTTCGATTCCCCCGTCGCAGTCACGTTTAATTGCTGGAAAATTTCAAATTCCGTTGCATAATTTCATGCGTACTTAGGCTGACCTGCAGGTAACTGTACAGGATTATGTATATCTATATGTATTCATAACAGAGATCTGTGGAGGAAACTTGAAAAGATGCTAGTTTTGATTAGAATTTCATAGTTCAATATTCATTCGACATTATTGATAACATTACTATTGATGTAAACATTAACATTGACGTTAATATTAACATTAACATTAACATGCATATTATCATTAGCATTAATATTTACATTAACATTCATTTTACATAGTTTCAATTTACATAGTTTTCAGTCATATTCATTGCAACTTAAAATGAACTTTCATTCCTATGAACTTTACAAGGCAGTTTATCTTCATTGTAAGAGCTAGCATTTAGAAAAGAATATACAAGAAACTTAGTTGGAATTGTCCCCTATTGTTCATCTTCATTGTATCCATCATATTTGTAAGTTAAAATTTTAACAGAGTTCAAAGAACTCCCATTAAGTTCTTTCACTCTATTCACAAACATTTATAACTAGCCAATTTCAATCAAAAATGCAAATGCCACACATAATCCACTCACTCATTCGCACTACTCTAATCATCTCCCACACATATATATTCATGGCTAATTCCTCGTCCGCACTCGCAAAATCATTGGCAATAATTTATGCTCAACGAAGCGCTCAACTTTTTCACTGAGTTGGCTAAAGCAGCATTCGAGCTGTGGCCAAAAGCGAATTGTGAACATTCATTCATTGGCAAATTTGCAATAGATAAGTATTATCTCATTAGCTAATTAGCGCACGAGCACGAGCAAAAATTTCAGCAATAAAAAACTTTTGGCATACAAAATTTTTGCAATTGGCCAAAAAGTTGGTGGCCAACAATTTTCGGGGTGTTTGCTGTTGTTTTTCGCCCACTAATTAGAAAGTTGAAATGGGATGACACGCCCAGCTAATGCAAGGGTAGAACTTCTTCTGATACAACGAAATTTTTAAATGCAACCAAAACAATTTCCGGTTGGGGTGGGTAGGATTTGAACCACAAAACATGCTGTAAACATATAACAAATGTCGGGAGGGATATTCCCGACTAGCAGATACAGTGTACGTTTGTATACCCTATAGCCATTGAAAATGGGAAATCAGATTATAATGGTTTTATGAAAATGTATGTAACAGAATGATACCTTGAATCAACTTAAATTGCATAAATATCGCAAAAAGCATGTCCTGATCAATACATATACTCTATGGAGTCTGCAATGCCTCCTCCGGCCTGTTACCTTTATACCCCGATTTCTCATTTCCAATGGATGCAGGTTACAATGTGCGTGTGTGGGCTAACAAAAGCAATTTCCTGCGATTGATTTATGAGTCGTGTGTGGCAGACATACGCTTTTTAAGCTAACAGTTAATAAGCTAACCTCCCATTGTCTCGCTCTCTCGTTCTAGACTGTCCCCGCTGAATATGCCGGACTATGCGGAAGTGGCCTGTTCGACATTCAAGAGCCCCCACAAAAATGGCCAGGCACCAGCCTCCGTCGGCTCGTCGCTGTACGACAGCTGCGGCGCGTACGCGACAACGAATGTGGTGGCCAATGTGAAGCTCTATCAGAATCGCTACGCCACAAAGCCGGCCAACAACAACACCGACTACCAGTCGACGGGCATGTACTCGGCGCCGGCGAGCGCGCATTACGGCTGCCTGGAGCCAAATCCCATGACCATATCGACGGCCTCGACGGCTGTGGTTAGCAATTCGCCGGCGAAGCTGAAGAAGATCAACATCACCGAGAACAAGCTGGAGCAGCTGCAGAAGAACGAGAACAGCGCGAAGACGGAGCGCACGAATCCCTTCAATCAACAGCAGCAGCTGCTCCTGGCTAGCAACGCCCTCAAGCAGGGCCTGGGCGCCTACGCGAACACCACGCTGGCGGCCCAAATGGCCAGCGGCGGCGGCGCCGGCACCTTAAGGCGGCAGCGACAGCCCAAGACGCTCTTCAAGAGCGAGAACAACATCCTGGGCAAGTCGAGCCGGCAGCCCAACAATGTGGACTATCTAACGGGCGGACCCCCAGCCTCGTCGGCCGCTGGAGCGGATCAGTTGGAGGGCGACTTCTCGGCCCTGTGCAATTCGACGAATCAACTGCTCAACGAGTGGACCTCCAATGACTTCCATCACTTCGGCAGCAAGCAGCCCAGCAAACAGCATCTCTATGTCAAGGCCAAGGATGGTACCTGGTCGGCCGTCAGCTCCGACACCTACCAGACCTTCAAGCAGCAGCAGCAGCAGCAGCAGTTCCATGCCGGCACAGGTGACAACAAGCTGCCCCTACTGATAGCCAATCCCGCCCACAGCTCGACTAGCCTGGCGTCTGATAGCAAATTCCTGAGTAGCTTTGGAACCAGCGCCAACGTCTAAGCACCTATACGTATATCCATATAGAAGCAGAGTATATCTATATATCATATATCGGCAGAGGGTCGTCTAGCTCAGGCCCTCGAGTTGTGTTTTTGCTCAGTAGACTTAAGTGAAAGACTTTAAACGAAAGTTGTGAACTGCATTTGGGTGAGAGCTAGCTGAAGGCGAGCTAAAAGATGGGTTAGTGAGGGAGGAAGAGAGGGAGAGTGTGAGAGAGGGAAAGCGAGCAACATCTGTGGAGATCTGGGATAAATTTAATGTTTGTAAAATTGAAAGGGAGTCAGAACATAAAAGCTGAACTGTTAAAGAGCATCGTTAAGGGGTCAGAGTTAGTTGAAGCTCGAAAGCTCAAGAAAATAAGTTTTAATTAGATAAGTTAACTTAGAGACAGACACTCAATTATCAGCAGAAAATGTTTCGCTTAACATACATTTACGAACACATGCTGTTAACAGAACAAACTTAACAGAGCACTTTGAGGACCTACAGTCGCAGCAATGAAGAGAGCCTCTGAATCCAGCTTCTACAGTTAGCACTGCTAGCAGACTGTAGTGAATAGGACAATGTTTTATTAACAGAAAAAAACAGGCAAAGTATTTTAAAAGCGATGCAGATTCAAGATGTATATTGGGTATTGTTTTTTAATAACAGTATAATATTTTGTGTCCTGCTATTACAGTGCAAAGGCATGCAAACTAAAAATTTACACTTTAAAGAATATCTTTTATTGAGTTAATATGTTAACTGATACATGTGAAACCATTGAGTTGATATGTTAACTGTTAAGTGTTTAATGGATATGTTAACTGTTAACAGTTCAGTGCTGGGTCAGTGAGTTGATGTGTAAACAGCTATCAGTTAAATGTTAACTCTTTCAGTTGATATGTTAACACATAAATGTTAACTCTTTGAGCTGATAGTTAACTGTTAACTATTAAACGTGAATCTGAGTAGATATGCTTACTGTTAAATGTTAACCGAATCACATTCTGCATTTCACAGATTAGCTAAATATAAATTGCAAATCAATTAATATAGTTCCACACTCACTCAGTTTGCACTCTCCCAACTCCTCTAGAAAAACCTAAGAAAAATCTTTAGTAAAACCCACATAAACTTAAAAGTAGCTAAAGCCCGCTCAATAGCTAGAGTAGATAAGCCCGCAATGCAAGTTCGATTTTCACAACAACGAAAAGGTGAGTGTGTCATATATGAAACATATATATATATATATATATGGTAAATATATATGCATATATGTAATCTATATTTATATATAGTACATATTGGCTTGTAAATAGTTTTGAAACCTTATAAAGCATATGCAATATGAAAAGCTAAGCGAGAGAAAAATAAAATTGACATAGAACAGAAATTCCCACACTCAAACACACGACATAATAAATAGCACCGACGTAGTTAAACTAAGTAAAGATAAATGTAATTTTTAGTACGAAATCCGACTTAATTGAGCCAAAAAAAAAAAACATTAAAATATGGAAAACCCTAACGAAATATATTAAATTTAAAAAAATAAATAAAAACTCACCTAAAAATAAATACTAAAACTCTAGAATTGTATTTAAAGTCGAGCAGCACTTAAATAAAAAATGATTCGAATTCATTCAATGTGTAATAATCCCCCAGATAGGCGACATAAATGCTAATAATAAGGCTGTTAAATGTAAAATATCATAAATAATAAATAATCCCCCCCAAATGGAAAACACGAATTAAAGAAGAAGAGCGCGAAATTAACTCTTTAACTGCATTAAAAATTGTGTAATTAAAACATTTAAACTGTAATTTAATTGACGAACTAGTTTTTAGTTGCTGTAGCTAAACTGAAAAATAGAAAGCGGCTAAAAAGATATATAAATATATATATCTGAATAATATATATATATTTGCAGATCGAGTTGTAAGCGATAAATTAATTAATTATGCAGCAAAAAAAAAAAACAGAAAATTAATGCTAAAAAAATAAATAAAATACTAAATAACTATCAAAAAAGTTAATGTTAAATTTGTTTATTTTTATATATCCATATTACTTTATAGCTATATATATTCTCGATATTTTTAGCCGCAACCGTTTGGAGGCGTCACAGTGACACCTACTTTCTGCTGGACAATTCCATGGATTTTGTCATTTGAAAAGAGGTAAATCAAGTGAAAAATTGGAGTGAATGGATGTACTCGACTACCAAATACCCTGTTCCAAATGCTGAGCATATGTTTGCAAGCAGTTTATGTATATATTGGGACTGCTGACTATATGAATTGGCATATTCAATTTAAAGAAACTGTTAGATGGGGTTCTATAAACAGAAATCCATAGATAAGTACACCTATTTTGAAAATATAATAAGCAGACTAGAGAACTGATTCTGGGGTTTCCAACGGTACTATGCAAATTTTAAGACGTATATTTTGGACAGACAAAAACTTCCAAATGTAGAGTATCGATCAGTTTCGTATCATATATGCTTATATAGGTATATACTATTAGGGATATTTATAGGTTAGAATAAAGTATTCTATGTTCAGGTAGCTTTATAGCGTTTTCAATTGATTTCTAAACATTATACAAGTCTATAGATTTTTTTACTGAAAGTTCAGCTCAAAGTGGATTAAAAACTTAGAATCTCTAAAAGTCGAATCGATCGAAGACTTAATAGATAGACAATTCTATGAGGTTATATCTTTAAGACAGACAGACAGATATAAAAGCTGGACCCACTCGACTGTCACTCCAGCTATATGTATATACATCTTTATCGGATCAGCCTTTTTTCCTTATATAGGATACTTAATACCATACTCTATTCCAAACCAATATACCTCACATATCTATACCAATCCGAATGTGTTAAGCGCATAAAAATACAAAAATCGAGTTCGAATCGAATTGCCGGCTGCCCTCTAATTAATTATGCTGCATCCCCCTCTTTACACACTGCCACGCCCACGCCGAGCATCATTAAAACGAAATGAGTTATTGTTTATAGTGATACAGTCTGTTCCACGCCCCCCGCCCATTACTTTTCCTACCTGCCTCTAGACCCACGCCCATCATTTAGCTGTAAACATGGCAATTGGAATTTCAGCATAATCAAATGAAAAGTCTGCAGCGCTCTCTATCTCTCCCTCTGTTTATTTCTCTGTCTATCTCTCTCTCTGTTGAATCTCTATTTTTGTTTTTCACATTTGGTTGTAAAACAATTTTACAAATTGTTATTGACAATTTATGTCTGTTGTTTTCTGTTCAATTTTTGTTATTTTGTTTTTGTTGTTTTTCCTGTGCTAATGTCCCTTCGTCCTTTTGTCCTTTTTTGCTCGGCCAACGGATGCGACTCGGAATTGGGCCTGCAAATTGCGCAAACAAATGAAAATCAATTCAACCAAATGAAGCGCAATGCCAATTGCAACAATTTCAACATCCCATTGGACATTATTAGAGCGAATTAAATATGTGTGTGAGCAATATTTAATGGAAATAGTTTTTAATAGAATCTGATATACATACATATATTATATATTATATTAAACTATATATAAAGAAGAGAAATGTATTTAAAGGCTTACCTTAGATGAAAAGTGCAATAAAAACGAAGTTTAGTAGCAGCAGGGAATACAGTAGAACTTCCTTATAGACATCAAGACTTTGAAATAACAGAAAAGTTAAAAGAAAGAAAAAAAACTGATAATTATTATTATTATTATTATTATTATTATTATTATTATTATTATTATTATTGAATGAATATTAGACATTTCTCAGAATTTGACGCCAACAACAAGTTATGTTTACTCGACCAATTCTATTATTATATTATTTACAGAGTATCATCAGTCGATGTTATCCTTTTGCTCACAAAACAAATAAGCTAATATACATAGAAATAACTTCAATCCGATTACCCTCACTCGCTCGCAACTTATTGTTCAAGTCAAAACCTCCCAATTTTCAAAGCCTCTCGAACTTCACTTTTCGCAGAGTATCTGCAGTCAGGCATGCCCTAATGCTAAGCCGCTAAGCTCTTTAGTTTTTCAACGAATTTCAATGTGAATTTCTGCAATTTCCAAATTTATTTTGTTGGACTTTAAGTCGAGGCCAAACAACAGCTGCAACGGCATCGAATGGCTACTGCCTAATGTATCTGAATAGCCCATGCCATTAGCTGTACACACACACACACACACACCAACACACACACACAGCCATCGACACCCTTTGGTATAGAAGCTCAACTACAAATAGAAATTCACGTCTGTTGGGCCAGGCCGATAAATAAACCCAAATTTATCATGTACATGGACACAAACAGAAGGAGACAGCTATACAGAGACAGTGAAAGAGAGGGGGGGGGGGGGCAGAGACAAATGGAGGGGGAGCATATATCGTGGATATATAATAGCCATGGCCGGCAGCGGTCATAATTTTTGGCAACACACAGAATTTGTTCGATAGGCGTTGAAGCGTTCAATTGAATGTCCTGGCCCGAACAAGGTCCTGGCAGGACAGCAGGACCCCAGCCAAAGCCACATCTTGTGCTCAGCTCCATTGTATAATCAAAACTAATGGTCTATAAAGAATCAATTCTCAATTTGTTTCAGGGCACCAGCTGCTGGACATCAAAGCGTGGCAAAGGACTAAGGCGGCACCAGGATATGGCTCGAGCTGAGCCACACATGTGACAAATGGAAATTTTAAATGTATTTTCGTAAACAATTCAATTAAAATATGCAACGTAATAAAATATGCCTAATGAGTGCACTGATTAGGGATATTCCCGCAGGTGAAGGGAGAGGGATTGGGGTAGCTCTGGCCTGTGCGTCTGCTGAGCTTTACATATTATCCGAAAATCTCTGATTCAGCAAATTTTGCGTCATAAAGTTTCATCAGCAGCACGGGACAACAAAAAACAAGTGAGACTGCTCTAGTCGAGTCTGCTCGACTAGGAGATACCCTGAACCCTGTAAGGAGCCAATATCCGAATCTTTCTGCGCTTTCTTTATGTATATATACACTCCAACTATGTACAAACCAACCTTTAAAAACGTTTTAATATTATCGATAAATGCCGATAAAAAAGAAATGATATGAGTTATCGAAAAAAACGATAAACACGTTTAGCGTATGATATACATGAGTAGTCATGTAAAATTAGAAGTCTCTAGCTTTTATACTTTCGAAGATCTCAGCGTTTACACGGATGGACTGACAGATGAACAGGGCTAAATCGAGTCAGCTTGTCGCCCTGATCAACAACATACATATATGCTTTCTTCTGCCTGTTACATATATTTTCACAAAACCATTATACCCTGATTTCCCATTTTCAATGGGTATAAAAAGGAAGCAAAAGACTCGTAAATATGAAAGCAGACAATGTCTGCCTTCCTCAGTGTCTGCCTCCCTCTTCCTTCCTCTCTCTCCTCTCTCTCTCCCTCTCTTTCTCTCTTTCTCCTCACACATGGCGAGTTTTATGCGCATTTGAGTGACCATAAAAATGGACTTTGTCCTGCCTGTTGATAACAACAAAATTGTGCAACGCAATTTGATGAGATTAGCTAAAAGTACCAAAAATTTGCCAGCTATCTAAATAGACAAACATGAGCAAGTGTGTGTATGTGTGTGTGTCTATATATGTATATTTTTCTATATGTATATATGTACATGTGTGTGTATCTGGGGCATGTACATTATAATTCGATGCGGCAGGCTTAACTCCTCGGCACAAATTGATTCAAGCTGGCAAGAACAACAAGAGCTGAAGCAAAAATTGTTTGCGTCGTAAGTAAAGGGAATTATCTTTTGATAGAACCTGCTTCAATTAAGATAGGACGTACTAAAGAAGCATAAAATAGAGAGAGAGAGATATGAAACAGACCTGGGCCCTATTTAGGAGAAGAAACAGCAATAAATGTGCAAAATGATAACACAGAGAAAAAATTATATAAAAGGTATGAATAGTAGAGGATAAACTACATAAAGAGGAAGACGACTAGAAAAAGAATAAGAACCAAATCAGAATAGGAGAAAAGTCAAAGAGCGAAACAGTTTAGAGTATGATGAAAAAACGAGTTTTGTAATCAGAATTCCTACAAATATAAGTTTATTAGGCTCATAGAAGTTTTTAGAAAAAAGCTAATAGCATGGATTACTCCAGAACTATTCAGAAAGAGGAAATGCAAAATCCGGAAAATTTATAGAAATCTAAAGAGAGTAAACTCTTTACAAATTATCAAAATAAAATGTAATTTCTATTAATTCCCTGGCAAGATTATTGAATCAATCCAACACTAACACTAACCCTAAGAAACCCAAGCAACATTTCTCTACAACAAATTCTACCCATTCCAAATAAAAACGGAATTATTTCGCACCAGAAACAAATTGTTTTCTTCCTCTTATAGCAGCTGCAAGAGCAAAGTCTGACAAAATATTTAATTTGTTTACCCAGCAAATAGTCCGCAAACTCCAATTTCACATTTCTCGTTCGACTCCGAAACAAAAACAAAACCAAAAGAATTCCCATTGCTTCAGCTAAATGGCCACAATTTAATTTAAGCTGACCAATTCCCCCAACAAAACAAAAAAAGAAAAAAGAAAATAAAAAAAAAAAAACAACAACAGCAAAAATACAAATCTAACTGCCAAAAATGTGCAGAGCAACATTCCAGAGACAAAATGGAATGGAACTAGTGAATTTTAATTGAAGCTTTATTTTTGATTTTTGATGCGAATTCGAAAAAGCAAATTGAAATTGTGCAAAGCCCAAGGGCTGCTAGCTGTCTCACTCACACACACACACACAGAGTCAGACTCTGCTAGTTAAACGGCGAAAAAGTTGCGCTGCTAAGTGATATGTGGCCTGCGCCTTTAATGAAGCTACTAAACTTCGCCGCTAGTCGAAAAGTTTAATTTGCGCTGCGGGAGTGAGAGAGCGCGCTACCACTCGCTCTCTCTTCGTCTGGCCTGCCTCAGTGAGTAATTAGCAAAATGCATTAAAATAAATGAGCTTTCGCCGCGGCATGAGCTGTGCACTTTAAGCTCTTAAATGCCGAATATAAGAGCATAAAGCGGTAAAAATTAACATGGCTTATGGCAAAGATCAAATGGCTGTGTGTGTGTGCCGCCACTACTACTGTTATACATGCTAAAAAAAAAGTGGAAAAAGAAGAGCGTAATTTGCCATTAATACATATTAAATTTAACTTACTCGCTCGCACTCGAAAAAGTAAACGCATTTCGTTTAGTTACTGTAATTTAAGCATGCATAAAACTTAACAGCCTATTTGCAGCGCAGACACAAAAAACATGGCTGCTGTATAAGTGTGAGCAGAAGACAGAGGCAGAGAGAGGGAGAGAGCACGAAAAAGGGAGAGTGAGTGAGTCTAAATATAAGTGTGAGCGTGGACAATTGCTGTCGCTGCCAGCGTCGCTGCCGCTGCCGCTGCCATTCCTGAAGTCGGACACTTAAACAGGCCATAAAATACATTTTGAGCGCGTCGCCTGTCGCTCTGCCGCGTTGTCGCTGCGTCGCTCTGTCCTCGTCTTTCGCCTGTAGGCGTTGTAATTTCTTCAATGTGTCAGCCGACGTCGCCGCTTCTAATTGCAAAATATGGCGACAATTTCAAAGAAGTTGAGCACATTGACGCCTGCTCTGACTGTCGCCGTGGGTATAATATAATTTCAACGAGCATTGAGACCGCGGCCATGGATAGAAATGTGTATGTTTGTATGTATGTATGTTACGTAGAGTCGAGCGCTTGAACTTCGTTATGTAATGAATACTCAGACAGCATACTGAGGCGAAAATGCTAGAAAGCGTAGCTTAAACGGGAACTAAAGCTCAACATGAAATGTTAAGAGTGCGGCGAAATAGCAGCTCAACTATAAAACGACCTCTCGCTCTCCACTCCACTCTTATACACGCTTAGTATAATAGAATGTGTGTTTGTGCGTTTGTGTTTGTGTGTGTAGCATTTTATGAAACGTTTTATTATACTAATTTGTAGCCTGGCAATGGTCGCCAGTTTCGGTTACATCGAATGCCACCAACTAAAAATGGCAATTTGCCAGAGCAGCGAGTGCGAAAGGGAGGGCGAGGGTGTGCAAGTGTGTGTGTGTGTGTGTGTGTGTGTGTGTGAGGATACACTTTAGTCAAGTCTCTATTAGCAGACAATGCGTTTGCTCTCTAATACATATGCAAAAGGTATGCCATGAAAATTGTTTAACTCTCGTTCTCTCCTCCGTCTCTCTTTCTCTCTCTCTCTCTCTCTTACTTTGTGTGTGGGGATTTTCGCCTTTGGGGAGTTTTTTATTAAAATGACGTTGTCCCTCCTGTGTCCAGCTCCAGCCAGTCCCAGCAGTCAGTCGATTGGGCAACGGCATTTGCCACACGCACATCCTTTGCGCCTGCATCGTTTAGTGTCCTCTGCAGTTGCATTCGTCCTGTGCCAAGTTTTAACGACTTTGTTTCCGTTACGTCTAATTTAATGAAATTCGTTTTGCTTTTGCTTTTGCCTTTGGTTTTGGTTTCGGCTTTTGGTTTCTGTTTCCAACTTTTCCGAAAAACGGGAATTCTAATGACTTGGGCGTTGTTGCACTTAGTCCTTGCTGTTGTCCTTGCTGCCCCAGCTGGTTGGGGGATAGTCTGCCAGACAGGTTGTCTGTGAGTGTGTGAGTGGAGCTCTCTTCTATATTTTTGTTTGCTGCTTGATTTAATGATGGTCTGTTCCTTATGATTCCAGTTATTATTCCATTGAATAAGCACATTCTCTATAATAATATATTTGGGCGCATTCGCTATAATGATATGGTACCTGAATGTTTTGGGACGTTACGGGTTCCCAGCTCGAGTGTTAAATATGGGTTTGAAGCTGTCTTTTTGAGTAGCTGTTGACAGGGCATGGTGATTATTTAAGGAGGAGGTCCTTTGGCAAGTGCGACTGAGTTGAGATTGTGGGATGGAACTTTAAATTGAAATCAGAGATTTACAGAGATAACAGCTTTAATACTCACTAACCGACAGAAGAAGAGGAGAAGCACCGCGCTGCACTGGACGACTGATCACCAGAAGATGAGGAATGCGACTGAAGCTGCGCTGCAGCAGGCTTGCTTTTATATAGGGCAGCGACAGCTCCACTCGAGTCAAGCTCAACTCTTGAGCCTCTTTCTGAGTCAGTCTTCACACTCGATCATTAGGCGACCAATCAGAGCACTTTCTGATGCTGCTGCTGCAAGAAGCAGCTCTTCTGGTCTTCAGCTGCCCTTATATAGGGGAGCGAGACTTCCATTTGAAGTCGAGCTCAACTGTTAAGACTCTCTCTGAGTTAGCGTAAGCTATGCTCTCTATCAGTTAGCGACCAATCAGAGTATTTTCTGCTGCCTCTGCTGCATATATATGCAAACTAACATCTCCTCTTCAGAACTGTAACTCTTTTTCAGCTCTTCTTCTTTCTGCTCTATTGATTAAATTTGAAGTTAAGTTTTCAGTCTTAAAATTAAATTCAATTTAAAACTGTCCAATCTCCCCTCAAAATCTCATTCCGTTCCCATCCAAAACCAGCTTTTCACATAACTTAAAATCAATTTACGAGAGTTCAAATCGCTTTCGAAAATTCCTTACAAAATATTTAACAATATTTTTGGTAGCGCTGCGTGTTCGGCAAAGCTTTCTCGTGAAAAGTTGTGAAAATGCCGAATTTTCACGTACTTTCCTTGCATGAAATATGCAACATTGCATTGCAGCCAAGGCAATTTTGGTGCTGCACGTGCCACGCCCACTCGCCCTGCAGCCGCAGCCAAAATATGCAACAAATATTCGTGGCTTCGTTGCTTCTGCTTCGTATTTTCAGATAACTTGAGCCATTTGCAAGAAATATGAGCGAAGAAGCTCGCGCCGTGAATAAACAAACTGATTTGCATTTATGGAAATGCCACAAACACACACACACATACAGTGAAAGGATATATGGAGTGTGTGTCTGTGTGTGTGTGTGCAGGGAATTGCTGCTGACCAAAATCAAATAGAAAAGTCGAGTCTATGTGTGTGTATGTGTGCGAGCCAAAAGTAAATATTTATGTTTTATGTTAATGAGAATATGTCTGACTTTTTGCTATTTGAATATTGGCGAACGGCGCAGGATATGCTGCACTGCAGCAGGCTGCCCAGGACACCCCCGAACCGAAAGTCTGACAAATGGGACGTTGCCTCAACTGCGGTTGCACTTTTTACTCCATTGGCTGGTGGTGCTGTTGGTGGTGCAAACAACCAGCGCATAAGTCTCAGCCACGTCTGTGGTTTCTCCTCCTGCTCCGTTTTTTGTTTCGAGTGGGCAGCTTTATAGAGCGCAACTTCGCCATATTGCCCCGACTTTCGCTTGCGCAGCTATTTTTTACCCGCTTCTGGTTTTCTGGTCAATAATTGACAATTTAATTTGCCCAAGTGGCGAGCAAAAAAATTTACTTTAAATTACAAAATTATCAAAGTGAAAATGTGAAAATGGCGAATTTTGTATATTCTTACGAAACGGAATTGAAATCGAATTCTAATTTATTGAGTTTGTTCATTTTCCATTTTCTTTTTTCTATCTCTTTTGCATCTTGCAATTCCTTTACATGAACATCATCCATAGTGCATTATCCAGTCTCCAAATAAATTTTCATTATTCACTATTTATTATCTCTTTTCTAATAATTTACTAACCACTATCCGTTATTCATTATCCATTATCCAGTATCCATTATCCATTATCCATTATCCATTATCCATTATCTATTATCCATTATCCATTATCCATTATCCATTATCCATTATCCCTTATCATTTATTCATTATCAATTATCCATTATTCATTATCCATTATTCGTAATTAATTATCCATTAATCGTTATTCATTATCCATTATCCATTATCCCTTATAATTTATTCATTATCAATTATCCATTATTCATTATCCATTATTCGTTATTCATTATCCATTATTCGTAATTCATTATCCATTATGCATTATCCTTTATCCATTATCCATTATCCATAACCCATTATCTATTTTCCATTATCCATTTTAGGTTATCCAATATCCATTATCCATTATCCTTATTCTCTATGCATTATTCATTATCGTTTATATATTATCCATCATTTATAGCCTACTATCCATCATTCCTTTTGACTATCCGATAGCCATTATTCATTATCCACTGCGTAAAAGATATCGTATATTATCCATTATCCAACATCAATCATTCATTACCCATTATAATATATACATTATCCATTCTCATTGTTAACTATCTATTATCTCTCCCTACTTCATTTACTTCTCTCTCTTTCTCTCTTTTCTCCCATTTTTCTATAAACTCATCTCATGTAGTTAGATCTAGTATATTTCCTCTTACCTAATAAAATATATTTTTATCTTCTCTCTTTCTCTCATTTCTTACTTCCTGTTTACTGTGTTTTGCCCATCATTAATTATACATCTTAAGCTAAAGCTAGTTAATTAATATTTCATATTTAATTTCGATAATATTTTGTGTCTTTTCATTAAGCCAATTATTCGCACATCTCGTATTCAGTATTATTTTTTCCCTCTCACATCTTTTTGTAGAGCATTAACAGATTTGTTTGCATTTGTTATTTTTGTGGCATTTTCGCTCTGCTCGCGTTGCATGTTTAATTAGTCAGTTGTTTATGGCTGTGAACTGTTTGTTTTTTCTGATCATTGTTGCGGCTCTCATTGGGTTTATTTATTTGCCATTTTTTTAATATATTTGTTTTTGCTTAATTTATTAATGCTGCATGATATTCCGCTTAAGCTGACGTTTAATTAATTCTATTAATTTTTTAATCATGCAAAGCGAACAACAAACACACACAAAAAACCAAACTATAAAAAGTGTGAAATTATAGAGAGCTTATTGTTGTTGTTGTAGTTGTTGTTGTTGTTGTAATTAAAAAATAAAGAATATTTAAATGGAAAGGCCAGAAAAAATGATGTGAAATTAAATATTTAGCAACATCAAATAGAGCTGTGTCTATCCATTATATCTTCATGAATTTTAAACAATGAATATTATGGTAGTTAAAAGTATAAATGTTTATATGTATGTATATTATAGTTTTGATAAAATGCATAACAATTTTTAGAAAATTATATATATCAATCATAATTATAGTATAGTATCATTTAATTACTTAGTTTTTAGTGTAATAAATAATTTTCTTTCAATTCATAATTTTTTTTTATTTTTAATTTTTTTTTGTTTTTTTTTTTTTATTATAATTTTTTTTATATATTTTTAATATATTTATTTATTTTTATTATTATATATATTTTAAAATTTATTTATTAATTGTATTTATTATTTTATTATTATTATTTTCTTTATTACAATCGAATTTACATTTATTTATTTTATTTAATGCAATAATTATAATTTTTTATTTTGAATAAAATCATATTTTTATTTATTTTTTAAGTTTATGCTTTAATTTCAATCCAACCAATTCAATTCCCTAGAAACATCTACATTATTTTCAATTTATTAAATTTTTTCAATTGTTAATCAGCCCACACTCTCTGTTGCCAGAACTACTTCCTTGGTAATCAAGTTTGTAACTGGAACTTTTCCGCTAGCTGCCCACAGCTGCCCCAGCTCCAATCAGTTGTGCAATCACAGACCAAGCCGACGCTCTACACCCTTCACACCTCGCGCTGCTGCTGCTGCTGCTGCTGCTTAGCTGGCAATTGCACTCAGTTGGATGGAATGGCAGCCAAATGGCAGAGGTTAATGCACCATTGGACAGTTGTCGTCTATGCGTTATGTCTCATCCACGCCAGCCAATGTCGACATCATCATCATCATCATCATCATCATTATTGTCACTCTGTGTGTGTGTGACAAAGTTTAAGTGCTGGTAAATCCATAGATTTCATGCTGGCAGCATGGCAAACATGGCCACATATTGTGCGAGACAGAAACAAACAAGCAGAGGTGTTGGTAATGCGCTGCAGAGCAGCAACAGCAACAGCAGCAACAACAACAGCAGCAGCAGCAATATCGGACAGCGACAACAATGTACAGCAGCAACAACAGCAGTTGTTGCAACAATAGTATCGCATTTCAAATGTTTTTAGTGCGGCATAAAAACAAAAGCAAAAGCCGCATTCAAACTGCCAACTACCAGCACCAGCAACAACAACAACAACACCAGCTACAACAACACCAGCAACAACAACAGCAACAACAACAACAAAAATTACTTTGCTGCACAGACTGCAAAAGTTTTTATGCTACAAACCCGCAGATACTTACCATATCGGGCTCCCACTCCTTTTGCCTTTTGGGCCACCCTTGTTGACTGCCACGCCCCCTCGCAGCTCAGCCCAGCCCACAGTCTGTCCATGCGCTGTCATATGCTAAGCTGCTACCTTGGCATTATGCAAGGCGCCATTGCCGTCGCACTTGTCACTTTAACCTTGCAAGGCCTGTCAGCGAGTGCCGCCCCTCCCCCCGGACCATGCCCATTGCCCCACCCTCACGCACACTTGCCCTCAATGGCACTGGCACGGCCACCCAACCCACCGCTAAGCGCCCACTGAAAATTTACGCAAAGCGGCATGGAAAATGAAAAGAAAAGCCATAAAACCAAAGACGACGCGCAAAGCCAGAAAAATAAGCAAAACACATAATGCAAGACATGTTGCAGAGGGAGACCAAGGAAGGCCGAATGCTGGATACTCTATGGAAAAATTGGAAAAAATATAAATAAAATAAACAATAAAAGTGAAGATATTAGTGAACGATATTAGTGAATATATTATATGTGAAAGATAATAGAGAATATTAAGAATTTATTTGACATAGATATATAATTATATTTGTTGAGAAAATTGAGAGATATGTGCTGGATTTATAAGAAATATATAATATATAAAAGACAATATACATTTTCAATAAATTCTCGATATATTAGATATCTGCAATTTCCAAATATCTATTTGTTTTCCATGTTCTTATTAAGTTTCCTTTAAAATATTTACACAATTTCATCATTTCGTCTACAAAACTGTGTTGCCAAACGCATCGCCTAGTCTCTGCAGCCCATGTAGAGCATTGAGATGCCGAAATGAGCGTAAATATGCCTGTCATCATTTTGACATCAGCATCAGCGTCAGCAGCGCCGTTGCCCGGACGGGCAGCGACTGCGACTGTGGCCAGGGCTGGATCCGTGTGGGTAGCTGAGCGGGCCATTACCATAACTATAATGCATATTTCAGCATCGGCATTGGCAGCAGCAGCAGCAGCAGGAGTAACATCGTCTAAGGCACCGTCATCATCATCATCGTCGTCGTCGTCGTCATGTGGAAAATCCCGGTATCACTTTCGCTTATGCCTTTGTTGACAATCTCGGTTTCAATGTGTGCCCAGTGGTAGTACTATGTCGTAGAACCGCCCCCTTCTATGACACCTCCCCCTAGTTATCTGGGAAGCATGCCTGGGCATATATTTACGCCTTGTTTGCTCGCCTCGTCGGGCCCGTAATGAATGGCAAGGTTTTAGCATAAAAGTTTATTGAACTACAACTACGAGGTAAATACAAGGCCTGCGCCGCTTCCATTAGCCGGGCAGACACTGTAACGACAGTGTTATGGCCTGTTTATATATAAATCGATGCAGTTTATGCGAAATTTCGGCTGATATTGACAGCGAAAACTACTTTGCAGGGTATACGGAATTGTGGAACTCAGTGTTAAGTGATACCCTACTTACCCTACTTGGAGAAAAAAAAAGAGAGCGAGAAGATGTTGAAAATATTTAAATTTTGTAATATTTAATGAACTTTGTTGTCTGTCTGTGATTGATGTTGATTGAATGATTTATCACGGTTTTGAATTTTTAATTGATTACTTGATTGAATGATTGACTGATTGACTTATTAACTTATTATGTCCTGCCTGAATCGTAACCCTTTTATTAGCTGACTGATAAAATGATGAACTGATTAAGTGTCGATTGATAGACTGATGGACAAATGGCCTAAAAGACTGCAAGACTAATAGAGCATTGGACTCATAACTAATCCTTATTCTCATAAACTTAGCCATTGATTGACTCTGGTTTGACAAGTTGAATGATTGATTATTTGATTGATACAGACTTACATAATTTATGGTTGATTATGATAAAAAAGCACGTGCTTATTAATTGTCTTGACTGATTGATAAACACACCATTTCTATTGAAAGATTGAATTAGAGGTTGAAGGCCTAACTTACTGTAAATAAATAGAGTGATTGCTTAAAAGACTGATTGATTGGAGAACTACGTTACGGAGAAGCCAAATGCCAGATTGAAAGACTGAAGAGCTAACTAACTATTAAAGTTTACTAAGTCTCAACAAGAAATAAAAATTTACAAAGAATTAAGCAAAAAAAAAATAAAAGAAGTAAGACTGACTGATTAAGACTAAGAAGTTGATTTAAAGAATGCTTGATTGATTGGTAGACTTTTTATTTGATTGATTGCATATCAGAAGACAACTTAAAGTGTTTGATCTTAATTAAACTTAACTAGACTGTACTAAAAATGTTTTCTTATGTATAGATTTCTAATAGATTCTCTAGATTGAGTCCAGACTTGGCATAATTGTCAATTGATCTTACGTAATATTAACTAATATAATACGAATTTTCATTGAGTATTTCAGTTCAAAACATAAAAACCACCCTCAATATCGAATGTCTAACTAATTTAATCGAACATCAAGTTCGTGTAGAGCTTTTACGCAACGCTCGTCAAATTTAGCTCAATTTACTTTAGTTCACAGTTCGCATATCAAGTTAGAACTACTTCAACTCTTTAGCAGTGGCTCTACCACCCTCTCTCTCTCTCGCTCTCTCTCTCTCTCTAACTCTGCATTTTGATATATGTCTACCTATAGCATTTACCGTGAAGCATTCTCTATTTTGGCCAATTTGTGTGTATGTGTATGTGTGTGTGTGTGTGTGTGTGTGTGCGACAGCCAATGCTCGTGTTCGTAATCCACGTGGATTATGTCAAAATTGGTATATCATAAAAACGTCGCGTACGTGAGCGGCATGGACAAAGCTGTCAGGAGTGAGCGAGATGGATAGAGCTGAGATAAAGAGTGCGCTACACACAGAGTTAGAGCGAGTGAGAGAGAGAGAGAGAGAGAGGGAGGGAGACAAAGAGCAGGGTAGCCAAAACCGAAACCGAAGCCATTAACTTTGCCTTTTGGCATTGCTGACACTCCTTTTGACCAAGTGATTAATTTGTATGCGCCAGGCGCTGACTTTTGCGGTCCCTGGGACAAAGGCCAAGAGTGTTTGGCATGTGGCGGAAATGCGCGCCCGGCGACATGCCAGACAGGCGGACAGCAGCTCACACACACGCATTGTGCCAGTGTTGGTAAGTGCTTTGAATATGCAGTTGTTGTGCGAGGAGTAAAAACTTTTGCCTCACCAAAAAAAAAAAAAAACCTTCTGCCCCCCTCCACACACTCTATAAGGCCTGCCTGGCTCTGGCTTATGGCCAACAACTTGTAAAGCGGCACAAAAACTTCAAATATATTTTCTTTGGTTTTCTTTTTCGCTCGCTCCTTTTACAACTTGTAAAGAACGAAATAAAATTCATGACGCGACAATTGCTAAGTAGAAGAAGAAGAAGAAGAAGAGAAGCAGAAAAAACTAAAGAAAGAAACTCACAGCCGACTCGCAAGTTTCGTGTCAAGATTTCATTAAACTTTCGCCCAGACAGCAAAGCTTGACCAATCTCCATAAGCCCAGAGAAGAAGAAGAAGCAGGCACACACACACACACACACACAGACAAACTTGGCTCATTAATTGAGCTGTTCGCTCTATTAGGCAAAAGGCCAAGCCCGAAGCCAGCTAAACATTGCGCATAAATATAAATACTGCATAATAGCAGAGCGAAAGGATTTGCAGAAGGGGAAGCAGCCCCCATTTTTTTCTGTGTAAATAAAATTAGCATAGTCTAATGAGTTTAACAGGGACTTTAACCGGCAGTTAGGGAGTGAATTGATGAGTTGAACCAAATGCAGATTTATATTTATGTGATTACACTTGTGTGTTTGTGGACTTATAGATATGGATATATACATAGATGTTGATATATATACATATAGATATATATAGAGGTAGATATACATTGGTGAAGATATATACCTATCTTACATATATAACTCTCATTTAACTATTTCTATAAACGCAAATTTATTTCTTATTTTATGAGTTCCATAAACCTCAATCATATTATTGCTTGTAAGTAAGTACTTCAATATTTTTTCTCCAAATAAACATTTTAATAAATTATAAAAAAATCAAGTATTTGTCTATAAAGCCCAACCCCTTGCAGCCACAACCCTTGCAGCTGCAGAGCTCATATCTGATCTGGCTGTAAGCCATGTCACGCATTTAGCACACCTCCAATATTTATAGATGCTGTTCGAATTATAAGGGGGTATACGAAGAGCAAGCCTGAAGTCAGTCAGCTGTTTCAGTTTCCTTGCAGGAAAAAAGTGTTTCCTATTTCAATTTCTTAGAGCCCGCCATTAGCCGTGCCCCTAGCTAAAGTATCTGTATCTGTGGCTGTATCTGTATCTGTATCTTGAACTGTAGCTGCGACTGTAACTGTGGCTGCGGCTGTATCCTTTTCTTTTTATTGTATTACCGCGAGTGTTATGCTAATTTCCGTTGCCGGGGACAAACAGCGGGAATTGCTGCGGGCTCAGCGCCTCCGTCGCCTTCGCTCTTTGGGTCGGAAATGAAATTTAACTGAATTTGCATTGGAATTCGATTAAATCGTTTATGCAAACATTTCGTTTCATTTCATTTTCGGGCTTTTCGCTTCAGACTCGACTCGAATGTGCGAATCCTTTGGCCCTCCCCCCCCCCCCCCCACACACACACACACAATTCCAACTCTCATTTGATGCCCTGGCTCTGCCTCGAGAGTTGATTTTGGCAAACAATCTAATTTGCATAATGCTCATATGTTTGGACTCTTTGCGAGCTACGCTCGGCTCAGCTCGCGTTTAATGCTGTGGAAATGTATCTTAGAGCTTGTTATTTATGAATTAATTTCATTTGCCATGTAAATGCATCAAGGTAATCGAGTATATGTCTCCCTCCAAGCCCCCACCAAATTTTTGCATAAAAATATGAAAATTTCACAGCCCGAAGAAAGCTTAAATCATATACAAAATATTAAAGTGAGTTGGATTCAATTGCGTGGAAAACAGTTGACAGAGTCTCAGAGCTATGGGAGGTGTTGATGGAATACATTTTGCATAAAGTTTTATTGAATTAAGAGATGGTATTTTTGTACAGACTTGATGAAGTCATTAAAGGATGGAATTAATTTTTATAACAATATTTCATAATATTAGTTAAATAATAATATTCTTTCTTTTTTTTAATAAAATTTATTTATTGTCATAGACATTGAGTAGAAGTCTTTACCTTTAGAATTCTATTAGTTGAATTGATGCTCAGTTAATTCCTCCACCGTTAATATTTTTGTATATCTTTAGAATCACCTGTTCCTCTTCCCATTCAATAAAAAGCATTTTCTTAAGTTTCGCCTCTCTTTAAGCTTTTCTCGTAGAGCTGTCATAATTTTTTAATACCCGCACTCTTCTATCCTTTCCATAGTAAAGTTCAACTTATTATATATCCGTTTACGTTCTTGGCATATTTAAAATTGAAAATGGCAAAGCAGTTGGCTTAGTTTCGATTTTGCAGCTTGCAGATTTTATTAAACTTCCATTTCAGCTGCATGCCATTTGCCTGATGGTTTTTCTTATATTTTTCCCCCTCTCTCTCTCTCTCTGTCTTTTCTAAATGCCAAACACATTTGCGTACGATTCGCATTCGTTTTGTGCAGCTTCTTGGCGCTGCGAGTTTTATCTAAGCTCCCCAAATGGCAGTCAAATGCAAGCCGCAAAAGTCGCATAAGGATGCGCTGAAGGATGCAACCAGTGTGGCAATGTGGCACTGTGGCAGTAACATTATCTCTCTCTGTCTCTCCTTTTCTCTATCTCTCTCTCTTTCTCATACACTTCGTAACCCATTTGCCGCAATGAGCTAGCAAAAAGTGGAGCTCAGCTCCAAGGGAATTCTCAGTTCTGTTTTATTGCGGTCCATGAAACAGTTCATAAATAAGCATATGCATATGAGAGTTTATCAGTGTGTGTGTGTGTGTGTGTGTAGGTATGCCAGAAACCTATTTATATCAACAAAATTTGGTTAACCACACACACACACATACAGTTATATATACATTGCAGAAAGAGTTACAATTGCATTCAGCTCGGCATTTGGCTCCATTTCTAGTCGAGCCACAAAATATGTTTCATAAAAGCATTTCGACTGAAAATTCAATAAAACAAAAAAACTAAGTATTGCAGCTGTTTGCAAATGGTGAAAATTGTAGCGCATTAAATATTTAAGCACAATTTGAAAACTCTATTAACACCAAAGCGAATAACAGTGTCTGCCGAAAAGTTTTCGTTCACTTGTATAAATCATAAAAATTGAAATCAGAAGACAAAACTTGTCCATTATCTTCCCTCTCTCTCTCCCTCTCTCTCCCGCTCTCTCTGTCTCCTTCCAACTTTGATGTATTTTACAACAAAATTTAACTTTAATTTGGTAATTTGGCGTAGGCCCCGCGGCGCAGTGCGAATGAAAATGAATGACTGAATGAATATTCAATTTGTATTCGTTTAAAGTTGAAAATTCAATTCGCCTGGCAAATTTTCCTGGAAAAGTTTCGCTTTCTTAACTGCAGAAGGCAGGTTTATTACGTCAAATTAAATTAATATTTTAATATTTATATATTAATAATATTATATTTATATAAAAATAAAAATTTGTTATAAAAGATATTATGGAATAAAACAAAAAAATAAATAAATAAATAAATAAATAACTTCTTTCACTTATAGGCCTTTTCAACGCATAAAAAAATTGATTTTTTTGTAAAAAATTTTTAAATTAAATTAAAATTTAAACAATTTAATTAAAAAACTTTGCAAACTTGTTTATATTCATTTAAAAAATATACTAAAAATTTGTATTTCTTAAGAACCAATATTGTAATTTATTAAATTAACATTTAAAAACTTATAAACAATAATTATTAATATATTAATATATTAATATATAAAGCAAAAATTAAGTTCTTAATTTTAATTTTTGATAGAAATTAGTTTTATAATTGTTTTATATATAATTTTATATATTATTTATTTTTTTTAAATTATTAATGTATGTTTATACATTAGATTTAATAATATGTGTTTTTTTTTAAATTTTTTCATTTTTTATTTTATATAATTGTTTTTTATTTAATTTTCAAACTATCGCTTCTATTATTTGATTATTTTTTGTTTCATTTCAGTTTATCTTTTAGTTTGATTAATTTTTCTTTCTTTGGTTTTGCATTTTCTTTTCACTCCATTTGCCATCTCAATAGCAATGGAGCTCCCTTGGTTGACTTTCATTGATTGACCCGCGAGTGGCGTATCTAATCCATCTTTGACATTTGCCGGGCTGTATTGGGCATCCATATTTCACAAGCCGAAAATCAACCAATTCCCTGAATAAAAAAAAAGTGAATATATATATATATATATATAGGCAAAATGAAAAAGAATTTATAAAAAGCAAGGGGAGCCTATGGAGCTCAATCCGCAACGTGGAGCCCATAAATTTTCCACTGTGGCCCTGCCGCTCATTTGCACAGCGGATTAAAGGGTCTCGTCGGGGTTTTGCACTCTCACCGTTCGGTTTGGCCTTTGCGCCGCTTTTCCGATGCCCAATTTTTCACGTTGTACGCTTTTTCCTATTTTTCAGACTCTATTTTCTAGCTGCTGTTGTTGTTCGTGTTGCTTGTAGCGGAAAGCTTGCAAAAGTGATTAATGCAAAAGTCGTCGTCGTTGGCTGCGGCGGCGACTGAACAACAAATTTGCCAGCGCCCGCATAGAAAACGCAACGCAGCTCCGTTTTTTATTGAATTGCCAAGCTTCGGAATGCGCAGTGAAACTTCCATTTGGCATTTACCATTCACCATTTACCATTCACCTGAATAAAACTAGAGACTCGCTGCATATCCTAGTGGAAGAGAATTTTGCTTTGACTACAGTTGCGCGGATTAAAGCAGAAAATGCCACTAAAGCCGCTTTGGCCAGAAGGTGTGCGGGGTGGTGAGGGGTGGTGCGAGGTGGTGCAAGGGTGAGAGTAGCAGAGGTGAGTGAGCCGGCACAGCTGGCTGTTAAAGCTGAGCCCAGGTGCAGCGAATATCAAATGTCCTTGCCAATCAATTATTTAAGCCTTTTCCATCAAAATATATACAAGCCTCGACTGGAAATGTAAAATGGAGAACGTGCAGCGCGTCACTGATCAACTATGTGATCAGTCCTAATATGCATTTCATCAATCAATCTATTGAGATTTATTTGAAATAAGAGTATATTTGATGAGAAATTGAGAAATTAAACTCAAAATTTATAAAATTTATAAAATATATACAGATAACTGATTGGGACAGTTTAAAGAAACCGAAATAGCAGAGCTGCAGCACTGAAAGTAACTATCATAAGACTTAAATAATATTTGATTTTAAACTAGCATACAACGAATATATAATGCATATGAGATTTATTTCAAATAAGTTAGTTAGTTAGTTAGAAATAAAGTAATTAATCTCTAAATAACAAAATATAGAAAATTTATATATATATAACTCTTTTGGTGTTGAATAACTGATTAAGAGAATTTGTAGGAACAATATAGATCTGAAAGTAATTTAATTTTAGACTAGCATATAACGTAAGATAAGAATAATTGGCAATGTACATACTATTTTCAATAATAAGAATAGTTTCTTGTTTTTGTGTAAAGCATGCAAGAAATCTAAATTATATCAGCACACATTGGAAGCGTGACAAATCTGATAAATATTGTATGTAAATCTTCTGTCACAGCTTCATTTGCATGTAATATAATATAAATACGTGGGAAAACCTCTATAAATTTTAAAATAACTTAAAGTCTGTTGAGCTATAGCCAAATTAGATACAATATATACATTTACTTGTGGTTTTTTTTTTTTTTCTATGAAAGCCGAAAGTTAATTTTGTGAACATTCACTCACTTTTACTACAATATATAATAAATATATGTAATAATAAAATTAGTAAAACATACTCTTAGCAGTTATAGTCCCATCTTGTATTATAAAACCAAAATATATTTTAAAAATTATTATAAATATTAGTAGTAAATATAATAATTTATAATCGAATATCTAAATTCATTTTACTTAATTTTTTGGGTAATATATGAAAAAGTTATTTTGATTTAATTTTAATTTAACTTAATTTTTTTTTATTTTCTTTAATCATTTTTTGCAAAAGTTCTTTATACAAAAAAATTTCAAATAATTATATACACATAGTAGTTCTCTAAAAATCTTTAAATACTTATCTTAATGAAAAAAGAATTTGCTCCTTTACAGTTTGAAATTTGTCTATCAATTACTTTGTCTAGCAATCCATCAGTTGATTATTTAGAGACTTTTAGGCTAAGCAGACAACAAGCTATTGGCCAGAGTGGGAATGGCCTTTTAAATGCTCTAAAGCGATTTTCAATAAATACGAATCGACCCCGACACAATAAAATGTCAAGAAACTCAGTCAGACAGTCAGCCAACCCCTCGTGGAGCTGGCACGCTTCGAGCTCTGGACTCGGGGGAGCGTTGCCAGCCAGATTTCTATCAAGCCATCAAACTGGCAATGAGAGCTGAGAGCCGAGAGCTGTTGCTGCTGGCTTAGTCAAAAGTCAAAGGACATTGGCAGCAACCCCCAGTGCAAGGGCTGCCCCTGCCCCAGCTACACATTCACCGTTATTGATGGTAATTTTAAAACGTGCCTACAACAAAAATTTTACACATTTGCCAGGATTTACAATTTCTCTCCCCTCCCGTGTGTGGGTGTGTGTGTGTGGCTTTTTGTTTTGCCTGCGTTCGATTGACGCTTATCTTAATGGACCAAACATATGGCGAGGTCTGCCGCCCCGATCGAAGGCGGCGGTAAACGTGTTGATAATTTAAATAAGCTACTTTGACGACATTGCGCATACGCAGCGTTCGCAGCATTCGCCTGTCGTCGCCGCGATAAGCCTGGGCAAATGTTTTTTTCGATTTCGTATTAATTTTGTGTGCCCAAATCCCAGCGAGATTTACCTACTCACCAGCCAGCATTCGGCTTCATTAAAAAAATATTTCCAAATTCCTCCGGCGCAGGGGAATTTGCAATGCTGGAAAATCTCAACGAGAGCGACAAGTGTATGGCTTAATGATAACTCACATAGCAGATTTTTTACACAAATGCCAAACATCTTTGCAAGGCCTATTTTAATTGAATATTTCGCATATCGATACACGGTACAGAAATGTGCGCCAAAAATGTTAATTAACAGGATTTTCGGGCGGTTTAATTAAGCTGTGGCTGGACTCCGGGAGAGAAAAATGAAATAAATTATATGTTTTACAGTTATATATATGTATGTCTGTACTCCCTGTTGCCCATGAAATATATTTGTACAAATTTTTGGTTCGTATCTTTAAGAGGTTGCACTGATCCAATTCAATAGTGAATCTGTCGCTGTATCTTGAATGTAGGATTATTCCACTTCAATAATATCCGCCATCCTCATCATTCATATCTGTGCTCTCGATCACTGTGAAACAATTGTAATATTTTTTAGTACTCCCCAATTATGGTCTTTTTCCTCGAAAATATGTTGTAATAATTATTATGCTATTTCCGACGAATACAAAGCCAAGAGCACCAAATTGTAATAATCGGTCCGGCAGTTCTCGAGTTATAACTCTAACTCACACTAACTAACACAACTTTCTTTTATACTTAGTATAAATTATAGATTTGATTAAATTAGTTTCGCCTTTTCTACGGGTGTGGCAAATCGGGTAAAACTGTATCTTCAACACTTTTAATGCTAGAACGCTGAAATGTAAGTTAGTGTTACGATTCTATAAAGATCTATGAAAATTGTATGTCCACGACCACGGGGGCCGTGGCAAATCATAAAGAAAGTTTGTAGCACCCAGCTTAAATTTAATATACAGATGCCCCTATGGGAACAGAGTGTCCCGTAGTCGGTTACGCCCGATTGCAACGTTGGCTACGGGCTACTAATTCATAACAATAATATTTTATCCAAAACAACTGAAAATAAAATAAAATGGATTTTACCGATATATAGGCTTCGATATATTAATTTTATTTATTGTAAGCCAAAAAGTTTACAAAAGAATCGGATAAGACGATTCTCTTATCGATTGCATTTCGATAATTTCCTAATAATCCGGGATGGTAACACGCCCCGCGTAAAAGAAATCGCTGTTTTGCCGAATAAGAAACAGAAATGGATGGTTTACTATATAATGAATAAAATGGATTCTCCTGGGCTGTGTTGGTTTGTCCTGAGTTCCTAGAACATTAAATGAAAATATTTCATTGAAATAGTTGAAAATTGTTAGGATTTCGAACACCAACTTGCTGAAGTTGCCATTGCGGCGCCTCTTTCGTCTATGTCCACTACGATTCGATGTATAATATCATCCACTTTGAGAACCTCACGATGACTGGTTAAGTGCGAAAAATTCGCATTGACGAACAACTGTTTAATGCCCAAGGTCTGCAATGATTTCTTCAAACTGACTTTGTAGTCTATTGAGAACCTGGGCATTTGCACATTGACATATTTTTCCATTCCGTTCAGCTTTAAGTCACTCAGCTCAAGCGTCCCCAACTTGTCAACAAGATGGTTGAGTCCATCGACTTTCTTCGGCAAGATAATTAGCATTTTAACAGCCGGTTCTTTAAAGGGCATCTCCAAGACGTCGGCGTCTAATTCATTGAGATGATGGATCCTGAATTTACCATTTACGGTCATCATATTGGCTGTCGAACTCTGATTTATGCCCGTATAAAACGGCTCCATCCTCGTTAATCTCGGATTGAATTTATATTTCCAATGTGCTTCGTAGAAACCCGCAGTGATCGTGATTATTTTCGTATTTGGATCAATATCTTCGAAGAAATTCCTGATTTTGCGCTTAGTCGTCGATATTATCCAGTTGTTCATAGTCTTGATGGCTTCCACTGTGTCTTTGAAGTTAACCACCTTCGTAGGAACTGCGTCGGTGGGTACAACATTTGGAGCGACAAACATCATATTGTGAACGTTCATAACATCTGACACGGTGTCATGTAGCTTGGCTTTACGTAAGAAATTAGCGTATTCGTCGTCAGCATCCTCAAAGTCGAAATCATCTTCAGTAGTATTAGGACGGTTTCTGATTCTATTCTGCAGAACGTTCTCTATTTCTGCACTTGTTTTACCACTCGTCCACTTGGCAAACACTTTTATGGTGTCTAGTAGGACTCGGGGCGAAAAGGTGGCTTTGGCTGCATAATTATTCTGAAGTACAGCCCTAATAAGTTTCATATTTACTGAATGCGACAAAGTCGAGTCCAGTGCAGCCAGGGCCAGAAACGCAATCCCTAACAGCGTATAAGATAACTTGACCATTTTCCGAGAAATAAAGCTAAAAGACTTTGGCAAGTGTATGGATCCATGTAGATCGATTTGATACACTTAATAACGTTTGATTTACATGCCTAAAAATAACCAGTATGAGTGATGAAGGCGAGACCCCTCGACTAGGAGATACCCTGAACTCTGTGCGGAGCTGATATTCCAATCATGCACACAAGCACATTCATTTGTGAATTTGTTAAAGCACACATCACTAGTATTTGAAATACGTTTCGCGGCGAAGGGGCGTGGTATCTAAAAACCAAAAATTACAAATTCATTACACGGAGCTACACTATAATTTTTATATCTCTATCTCCAGCGTTTGTACACGCTCAAAAACGGTATCCAAATTTTCGATCATTATCGATAAAAAATAAATACTATGAGTTATCGAAAATATATGATAAGCTTATGTTGCGTATGGAATACACGATTACACATGTAAAATTTTAAGTCTCTAGCTTTTGTAGTTTCCGAGATCTCTATATTTATGCGGAAGTACAAACAGATGGACAGGGCTATATCAACTCAACTCGTCGCCCCGATCAAGAATATATACACTTTATGGGGTCTGCCACGCTTGCTTCTGCCAGTTATAAACATTTTCCAAAACCCATTATACCCCAATTTTCCATTTTCAATGGGTATAAAAAAAACTTAAAGAATGATATGTGGCATTTATTTATTCAAGTATTAGATAACATTCCAAAGTTCTTTTTCTCGTGAATTCAACCTTCATAGGCCTTATGTACCATTCCGAACGTTTCAAATTTAAATTTTAAGCTGAACTGCTTTTAAAATTTGTTGGCATATCAAACAGAGCACGGTCCAACACGTTTCATTATCAAATGAAAAGTTCTATGCCCAGCAGCTGCAAGGACTTCACGCATATGGGCAGCTCAAGCAGATTGGAGCAGAACGTCGGCAAACAAAGAGCCTGGACGAGCACAACAATAGCAACAATGGCAAAAGAGCAAACGATCAAATCAATTTTAATTTAGAAAACAAGCAAAAACGCGTCGGAAAAATGCGAAGCATAGCAGAAAAAAAAGAAGAGAATAGAAATAGAAGAAGAAGCAGAAGCAGAAGCAGAAGCAGAAGGAGACGAAGACAGAAGCAACCCTTCGGATGTCTTGGCAGAAGACAGAAAGAAATAAGAGCCAACCCCAAAAGTGGGAGCAAACCTGGAAACGGAATCGCCTCGTATACACAGGCAAACAGTGTGCTTAGCATATGCGCATAAATCTCAGCCAGGACGATGGAAGGATGCCAAGGAACAGAGTCGAAGGCCAACCCCTCAATGCTAACTGGGGCGATTCGCTGGGTCGTCTGCTGCTGCTGCTTCAAGACGACAGCACAATCTAATAAAATGGCTAAACGCTTCAATGACAATTCGAGCATGTAAAGTATGCAGAGGCAGAGAGAGAGAAAGAGAGAGGTGGGGCAAAAGAAATGAACGGTAAATACATGTTGCATGTGGCGCTTAGCCGTGTCGTACAAGCACGGCCCCAGCTCCAACTCCGGCTCCTGCTCCGGCTCCTGCTCAAAAAGTAGGCAATAATCGTAAGTGAAACTGCGTTCGACTCCCGGCCAAGGGGCAGACTCAAATCAGGGGCAGAAGCAGACGAAGGGTCGGTCAGTCGCCAGCTGCTGAATTGACCCCCCAACCCCCATATCAAACCGACTTGCCCCAACCCAGTCGCTTGTATTGAAATGCGCTTTAAGTTGTGGCCATGTGTAATTGAATTAAATGGATTTCAATATGCGGGCGCATGTTTTCCGAAGAGAGAGAAACAGAGAGAGTGGGAGACAGAGAGTGGGCAGATTACTTGGAACAATGTACATGCATAAACAGATGCCGAGATCAAAGTCACAAAAATTTGCGTTGTCATGTATAGAGAGCAGAGCTTAAACGTATTACAATAAAGAATGGGATTTCTAGTCAGATTGCTTTGGCGAAATTGTAGCGAGTCGCATGAAAGCCCAAATTTGCCTGAAGTGAGGAATTTTTAAATTTGAGAATTTTTTGAAATTTCAGATTTTCAATTTTATATCTTTACACTGCAAACCATCAGACATCCAACAGTACGAGCTTGAAAATATATAGATTATGAAAGTCTCTCTTCTTCTTAGAAAATTAAATTTTTGGAGTCAATGAATATTCAGCACAAATTCGTAAAAATTGATAGCCAAGCAATGTTTTGTCAATTTATAATAGACATCCAAGCTGAATACAAGCAACCTTATGGGTTGTTAAGGATTTTTAAATATACTTTGGGAATCGAGCCATTCCGACTTATTATTATTATTAATTATTTGTTGCTTGAAAAAATAAAATAGTTTTAAGAAAATTACATCTCTTTTAAATATATATATAAAATCTTATTTAAAGTCAACTTTTACCTCTACCACGGTCAAGGACTGGCTTTAAAATGTCGTAATCTTATTTTGCAGCCACGCCCCCGCCAGCCTCGCTCTCGCCCCTTTTCTGTAGTTTTTCGCTGTCCTTTGTGCTGTCTGGTTGAGTTGGGAAATGAGGAACAGGTAGCTCATTGCTTGGTTTGGCAACTTTGTCGTTGGCCGAACTTTAAGAGTCATTTTGGGAAAGTTTTTGGCAACATGCAAACTTCAATCAACACCAGCAAATATCAGAGGTAGAAAACCTCAAGACAAACTCAACTGACCAACTGTCCCGCATTGTGTAATTTTTCAAGTGGAGCGACCGACCAAGAAGAGATAACACAAAGCCAAATAGCAAATAAAAATAAAGTCAAAAGCAAGAGATAGAGAGAAGAAGAAGAGAGCGAGAGTGAGTGAGAGAGAGCGAGAGATACAAAGTTTTTGTGACTTCTTATCGTTTTTTCGGTTCCTTTGGCCGTTCATTGTTTTATTTACCTGCTAGCCAGGTGTGTTTGTCTATGTGTGTTTGTCTGTGTGTGCTTATTTATATCGCATGATTGAATCTTGGCCAACAGCAACTTTTTCTATTAACTTTAATGCCAGCAAAGACCAGCCAAAGACCAGCCAAGTACCAACTAGCAACTATGTGGCTATAAGTCTGGAACTGTCTGCTTTGGCGGCTTTTTGTCTACCTGGTCTACCTGCAAAATGGTCGTCTCTTTAGCTCTTAAATGAACTTGATTTTATCGCTCTCTCCCTCTCTTTCGTTTCCTCTGTCTCTTTCTGTATTGATTTCCACCGAGACTTCCACTTGGCTGCTTCAACTTCCTCAAGTGGTTCTCGGTCTTCACATTGTTTTTATGCCACCGATTTCTGGTTCGTCTCCGCAGCGCTAATGAAAAAGTTCAAAAGTCAATGTTTTTTGACTTTTCATTGGGTCTGGCTCGCATTTCTTTAGAAGTTGCTCCCTCGCTTGAGCTTTTTATGGCAATTTCTGTTGCGAGTCAAACGATTGCCCATTATTGATGACTTCGCAAGTCGCGAAGACCAAATAGCCAACGCATAGTTCATTAATCGTTCCCAAGCAAAGCACTTGCGGTGTCTGCATTTCGTACTGGGCATAGGTCTTGAAATTTATGTAGATGAAAATTAGCTAAATTCAGGAAAATAGCATTGGAATTGGCTACAACTGTTAAATGTTAAATAAATTATAAGAATAATTGTTTTCCAAATATTCACATTAAAATATTTTCAATTAAAGCATACTTAAAGAAAACTTTACAACTATTTAAGCTAATACTTGATCATTTGCAAATTCGCATATTTTACAAGCAGCCCTCGCATATTAACACATTTTCAAAACATTTCTAACTGCTTCCATTCAAAGAATCCCAGACAAATATCTGTAAAACACATTTTGGGGCGCACCTAACATCAATTGCTCATTAACTGCAATTACACACATAATTCCGTTTAAGAGAGAGGTGTGTCTGAGTGAGTGCCTGAGTGTGTGTGTGTGTTTGTGTGTGTCTGTGTGTGTGTGTCTTTGGGTTGTCGGGCAATGTAAAATATTGGCATTGTACGACATGCTCATTAATTATGCTGGATATTGCAGTTTATCAACACAATCGTCGACTTGACAACATATTTACCACAGACACCTCCTCGCACTCGGATTGAAGGACTCTCTCGCTCTCTCGCTCTCTCTGTATCTCTCTCTCTCGCTCTCCCTTGAATTGTTTGTACTTGCATTTAATTTATAGCCCGAAAAGCACAAAGTTATACATTTTAACAGGATATGAATAAAGTTGAAGACAATAAAAGCAAATAAAACAACAGAGAGACAGCAACTCGATAGGCCAAAGTTAGATGTGGGAGGGGGGCGTGGCAGAAGAGATTCATTATCTAGCACAACATTTATAAGTGTATGGCAACTGTGTCTGTGGAGTATGTGACTTCCTTCAACTGTCTGTCTGCGAATCGTTCTCTCTCTCTCTCTCACTCACTCTGTCTTACACTGCGTATGCGTATTTAATGAGCAGACGTGCGTGCCAGAGCCAAGACCCAAGAGCCAAGACCTAAGACCCAAACCCAAACAAAATGAAAATCCAGCTCCGCTTAGGTGTGTTGTTCATGTGTGTGGCCAATGTGTGGGTGCAAATACGTGAAAATGCCAAAATTAAACCAAAACTTTTCATGCTTCATCGCAGTAACAACAGTAACAGCAACAACAACAATGTTGAGGAACGATGGAACGTGCACTTGGCCACTTTTGGTGACTACGTGCAAAAGTTTTTCATTTCCGCTTTGGCAAACATTAAAGCTGCCAGAACGAATTTACAACGAGCTGCAGCTACAGCCAGCAGTTACACACACAGATACAAAGATACAAACTTACAGATACAAAGATACAAAGATACACGCACGCCTGAGCTGAGATGAGCTCGGCTCAGAAATGAGATAATCAGCGGCCGAACAACGGAAATGAGACGAGCCAAATAAATCAAATGCAAAAGCCAAACAGAAGCTGTTGTATATATGTATGCATATGTGTGTATATATGTATTTGTATGTGTGTATGTAGTACACATAGTACATATATGTATGTAAACTCCGCATGTTTTATCTCTTTTAATTGGTTTTTGTTTGTTATACTCTGTGTGGCTATGGAAAATGGAATTTCGGTTTGGTTAAATTGTATGTAGTAAACATACTGACAAATGGCTGATCCCATTGGATATACATATAAATATATATATACATATATACATATGAGAGGCTCACAGACTAGTAGAGCAATTGATATATGTACATAAGTATATATATAACAAGTCGATATAGCTCCATTCATATGCATACCTTTACGCCTGTATCCATATCCATATGTATTCAAAATTTTATACAAAATAAAAAAAAAATTTTTTTTAATTATTTCAATATTTTTTTTACAAAAATTTTCAAAATTTTATAAAAAAATTTTCAAAATTAAATCACAAAATTACTAAAAGTTTCCCAAGCCGAAGGATTTAACAGACAAATAATTGCTATTACTTCCTCTAATATGAATTATTTATATTTTGTATTTTATTTTCTCTAAACCTTACAAAGTCCTATTTAATTTTGATTACAAACTAATTGAAGTACAAATATAGCAAATGTATTAAAAAGCTAGCATTTGGCAACTCTCAAAGTTGCAATGGAATAAAAGAATTAAGTCTAGAAGTTGTTTTTGAAAAACTCTTAATGGAAACTTTTAATCAGCTTAGCTTAGCTATTTTCTCTGTTCATGTCAACATTCAATTGCGTGTGTTCTTTATGAAATCGCTTAAATAGAAAAGCTATTGCATTTTCATTGTACAAATTTTTTTTAGTTGGTATTAAATTTGTCACTTCATTGGCTTCAAATGGATTGGCAGTGCAAAAGGAGTCTGTGTTCGTGTCTAGACACGAACTTGAAGTTTCTCAACGAATCAATATGCCAGCAAGCGTAAAAGGAAATTAATATATTAAAAAAAAAAAAAATAAATAAATAAAAATAAAAAAATAATAAATTTAAAAAAATAAAATAAAAATATTACAGTAAAGATAAATAAAAAACATAATTAAATAAAAATTTATACTGTCTGGATTCGAACTCGAGTCAGCTAAGACCAGACTGTAGTGCTGTTAATGACTTCCTCCACGACGCCACGAAACGTCTTGAAATCGAGATGACAAATCTAAAAGTATTGTTAACAATTGTTAGTTGGAAATAAAATATATTTATAAATCAAAAATTTTTAAAAATTTTATTCAAAAATGTATACTTTTTAAAAATTTTAAATTTATAAATTTATTAAATAAATTACATTCAAGTACAATTGCTTTAAGTATGTAAAGATATGGCTCAGAATTGCTTAATCAACAGCTCTGGCAGTATTCAGATAAGCTGAAAGATGAGTTTTCTCAGCTAGAATGATATTATTTGTTATGTTTCTTCAGGTATAATATGAACTTATACTAACATATGTGCTTAACCTACTCTCCTTTAGTGAGGGTGTACCTAGAGCTACTTAATTTATATGACCCACCCACAAGTATATCGTAGAATATAAGCGTAAATTAACAATCATTCTTTAACTCTATTTGATTTAATATATATATTCGTTTATAAAATTATAAGTCAGCTTTAAAAAATCCAAATTATAAAATATCTCTCATATTCATATTGAAATACACAAAAGTCAACAGCTAGCTATGGTTGGCTTTCTATTGAAATTAAGACCTGTTGATACATTACATTAACCCCGACACCTTCTCGCTTCGCCTCATATTTCGCACAGTTCCCACTTAATCAGCGCCGCATCGAGCTAATCCCACAACAAACTTAGCGCACGCCCAATTAAAAGAGCCTCAGACTTAGGGCGGCAGTTGGAACAAAGTCGCCGTGCAAACAGTTGCCATTGGCCATAACTCTAAGCCAATAGTCAACATGTGAAAATAAAACAAAAACAAGTCGCTGAGCAAACACTTGACGAAGGCAGCGGCGACAACTACAACTACGGCTGCTGAGACTGCTGCCACGGCTACGGCTACGGGTACGACTACGGCTACGGCTACGGCTTTGGTCTGTGCGGCATTTACGCCTCAAAATTTTCAACAATAGCAAAATGAAGCAAACGAAGCGTCGAAGCCACTTTAAGCTCCGTAAATCCATAAAGCAAACAAAAATGGTTTTCAAATAGAAACCGCGTTCCGGCAGGAGCAGGAGCAGGAGCGGGCGCTCTGGCAGGAGACGGCGAGACCCAGCAGGCAGCCAGTGTCAGTGTAGACGTAGACGTTGCCATTGTTACGGACATCGATAATACTGAGCCATATTTTCACAGCGGTTAGACCGAGAGACGGCGTGCCAGGAGCCGGAGGCTGTGCCACAGGAAGCGGGCTGCCTTTTGGGTGTCAACAATGCCAGCGGCTGTCGTCCCCGCTCCAATTTCGTTTGGCTGTGATTTTCGTTTTCGTTTTGTTTTGCTTTCGAATGCTCTGCTAGAAAATTTTCAATTTTCTTACTAATCGCAATCGATATGCCTTGCCAAATGTCACTCAGCTGAGACGGCGAGGGGACGTTGGGGCTCTCTGTTTGCATTCGATTGTGCAAACAAATAAATTGAAGAATGCTCAAAATTAAATAAATATTTGGCATTTTCACTCGCAAATAAATTACAATAATGAAAGACTCGGCACGGGCTTAGCGAGTGAGAAAGATAAATTACAGTTGATTTGACAAATTAAGTTGCCACAGTTGCAGAGACACTGACCAAATTTATAAAGCTATGCGGAAGGAATTTTTAAAGATTTCCTTATGAATTTAATGTAGAAGAAATTCGGCTGAAGTTGATTACAGTTGATATGAAATTGTTTTTAGGTTAAGCAAAATGTCTCGAATTGAAAATTAAATAGAGTTTTGTTTTCCTTTTTCATAATTCTAAATTTCATTACCTTTATATTTAAGGTATTTCTGAAATTAGTTTTCAAGTGCGGTCAACTCTAAAGCAATAAGACATACCAAGCTGATTCCTGGGAATTGAATTTGTAATATTCATTGGCTTGATAAAATATCAGATATCAAGATGCTCACTTTTTAAATTTAATATATTTTTTTATATATGTATATTTAAACATTAATTTTCATATATTGTTAATATATGTATGTGAAAAGCGAGGTTTAGTAGTCACTAAAATTAACAAAAAACTTGTTAAAAATATATAAAAACAAAAAAAAAAAATAAAAATTTCGTCTTATTTTCTAGCTTATTACCCACTTTCTCTCATTATGAATTTAACTGAAGTGAATGTGAACTTGCACTATTAAATTGTAACTCGAATTCTAATATAAATTCTTGTCAAATTAGGAAATAAATATGAATCGAATATAAAGCAAAATAAAGTGTTTTTAAAAATCACTTTCGTATAAGTAAAATATTGAATAAATAAAATATTATTTTGTTAAATTACTTTTCAGTCTGTGACATATTTGTTTTAATCTACTATATTCATACTTTACTTCTATATGTTTCTCTAATACTTCTCATACATATTTATTAACTGCTTTTTAGAGATATATCTATATAAAAATTCAATATCTCCTTTCCCTTTGTATTTACAGCTGCTGACTTTCAGTGATTCCAACCTGCTGGCAAAGTAATTGTTGAGAGATGTGCAAATCGCGGCCGCTCTTAAAAGTCTCGAGTCTCCCTTCAATTAAAACAATTGCATTCGCACCGCCCACACTCGAGCTCCGCTGAAGGCGCATTCCGAGGCTGGGTGCACAAATTAAAATCGACACCCGAATAACCAGGCCAACAGCCACGCCACATGCGTCCATTTATTGCTACGTGCCGCATTCCACGGCAACCGTGACCCCTCCGTCTCCGTCTCCTGCTCCGCCTGCTCTCTGTGCTCCTTCAACAAGAACAACACTTCGACGTGCGCATAATTCACAGCTGAGTGAATTTTAAGTGGTTATTGCAAAAGTTCGCACAGGCGAAAGTGTTGTTGGCCCCTTTGCCACGCCCCCAGCACAGCGAGGTGCCCCCACCCCTGCCCATCCAAAATTACAGCCATATTGGGTGCCAGCAAATTGGAGCGCGTTTTTTTTTTATTGAGTTACGGCAGCAGCGTGAAACGGAGAACGCGCCTCGGAACGACTGCAGTCGCCGCGGCCGACTAGGCCAGAAATTAGGTTAAGCATTATAAATAATTTGATTAGCCTTAATTGGCGTGAACTTGCAGCGAGAAGAAGAAGCAGAAGGCGACGGCGTAGAAATAGAGCTCAGCTGCTGAGGTCTAAGGTCCTATGATTGACAGGCGGGCGGGCGGGCAATGGGGCGTGGCTGTCGCCAGACGGAAATGATTATTATATAATGGAAATTGATAGGCAAGCGATGGGAGCTCTCGCAATTGCCATTGCCATTGCCATTTGCCAGCTTGAGTTATTCATAAAAATCCCATTTGATTCCAATTAAAGATGCAGCGGGAGCAGCAGCTGCTTCTCGTCTAATGATAAGCCGACAAACGAGACCTCAACTGCTGGGCGGAGCGGGGCGTGGCAGGTCGAAATGAGCTGAAACGTGTTCAAGTAGCGTTTTAAAGCCTCAAATGAGGCAGCTGCTTAGGACTGTTTAGAGTTAGGTAATGACTATAGAATACCCTAGAAAACTTAAAAAAAAATTAATTATATATTTTATTTTTATATATGATTATTAATAATATGTTATAGCAAATACAAAGTTTGTTCAATATACGTAAAAATCTTTTTTTGAAATAGATCAAAATAAATTTCAACTGTAACAACGGCTTAAAAATACCCTATACAAGTATTCAAAAAAATAGTTATTTGTTCAATCCACATTTAAAACTTCGAAAAAGAATATTAAAAATTTTTAAAATAATATAATTCGAATTTTATGTGACGAGCTTTGCTCAATATAAACGACTTATTAATACCCTATAAAAATGTATAGTATAATAAAATTCTTTTTTTTTTTCTTATAATTCCCAACTTCTAATTCAATTCGCAAAATAATAATAATTTGAAACTTCGCATTAGAAACTCAATAAACTCCATAGGCAGCGCCGCATCCTGGACAACTGCTGCTTAGCACATACACGAACCACATCAAACCTTATGGAGCACATTTAGACGCTCGACACTCGCCGGCTGCTTTGGTATTGAGCGTTGAACCTTTGAACGCTAAATTCATGTCTATACTGTAAATATAGCTCATAGACCACCTCATACCTAAAGCAGCTGCGGGTTCGAATCCCGCTCCGGGCATGGATGTTCGTCCTTAAATTAAATGTAATTGTAATCAGTGTAAATATGTGTGTTTGTATATATGATCATCATCGTTGTACATACATAAGTAGTATTAAGCACAAAGCACAACTAACATACATAGTAATATTAGTTCTAAGATTAAACACCGTAACACTAACACCCACACCCGCACGCCATCAACACCAAAATCAATCGCATCAGCATAACTAATCGGGATCAATCGGTGTATCATCAGTGTATATCGGTCACTTAATCGACGTTCTCCATCTGAGGGAGTTACGGAGAGAACGAATCGGACAGCGGCAGTCAGTCAGTCGGTGCTTCATCATCATACAACAACATCATATCATCATCAACTCGTCTATATGTATATATATCAACATCATCATCACAAGTCTCTCATCGTCTCGTAGCAAATCTAAATGGATGGAAGGAACACGTGGTCAGCAGAAAACTAGAAGAAAGAGTTCAGCTTTATCGTCTTTGGGTTTATAAGGGAATTTCGAATAATATAAGTCTATCGTTAAACAATGGCAAGAAAAAATGGGCGGCTGCCTTTGAAAAGTCAATTCAATTCAAATAAAATAAAATAATAAAAATATATATTTATTATTTTTATTTATTTATTTTTTTTTTAATATTATGAGCTATTCTTAAAAATAAAATAATGTGCTCATAAAAGCATTGTAAAATATATATATTTTTTATATATAAAAAAATCACATATATGCAATTGTAGTTTATTTACTTATTCCTCTTAATAAAAATTATTAAAGACTTTATACTTTATTTCTAGTATAGTAAGAAGATTTTGATATCTACTTGGTAACCAACAAAATTATATTAAAATTCGAGTTAATAAAAAATCTATTTAAATTCCTTAAATATCAAGCTCCAACTAAGATATCCGTCTGTCATTGAATCTTCCTATACTCTTTCTTTACATTATATAAACATAGATTTTTCAAGTATTTTTATTGAATATTATGTTCACCAACTTTGTTATTACTATGCCTCAGTCATTAGACGAAAAAGTCTTAAAAATCAGTTAAATAACATGTTGCGCTGGTAGTCGACTCGTTCGGCGCTCAAATAAACTGATAGACTGAATTCAATTCGATGTGTTTGTGGGGCGTGGCTGGGGACTGCAGTCCGCCAGTCGATGAAGCACTACAAAGAGAGCGCGGCTGGCGAGGATGGGTCGGCGGTTCTATCAGGGCAAATGGAAAATGAAATTTGCGCAATCCATTGGCAAGCCCCAAAAGGCGAAATTGTTGCCCGGCGCCAATTACAAACGCGACGCGTTGAAAAGCAACAGCGCCCTCTGTGGGTGGCGACTGGCGTCAGTGGCGGAAATTTGGGCGTGTGCACTCTGGCGCAAATTGAAAATGAAATGCAAAATGCTAAAATTTGCCAAATTTGGCAAAGGAAAAGTTCATTTAAATGGCATCGCAGCGCCCAGCAGCTGCAACAGTCTGTCCAACAGGCCCCGAAATCTATAAGAAATGTCCGCCTAACAATGACCAAACATTCTCGCAATGATAACTAAATAAACTCAATACAACTGGCCGAGCTGTCAGCCCAGGTGAGCTACAGTGAGCACTCACAGAATTGACTGAACAAATAAACTGCATACAACGACCAAAAATCGTAGCTGACAGCAAATCCCAATGACAAAATCAAGCAATTGCAATCGATATATGTCGCACACAGAGAGGGAGAGAAGAGAGAGAGAGAGAGAGAGAGAGATAGAGAGAGAGAGAGAGAGGGAGAGACATACACACACACACACTTTACACACAGTAAATGGTCGTGTTTCGGTCTGTTGGCAGCACTGAAATCTTAGTCAGGTGGGGTGGGTGTTGCGGAGCCTGTACTCTAGCGGTGGGAGTCATCCACCGTTCGGTAGCTGAATTGCGTGCAGAGATGTGAGTAAAGACGAGACGATACAGAATGCGGGCACGATTCCAGTGTTTATTTATACGATACGACTTATATAGTTACAACGATAATACTTATCGATACACATATCCATCAGCATCCATAACAAGCACTACGAGGCATAATAAGAATGTATACTTCTTGCAGTTGTTGTTCTCTCTCAATTTTTACGTTTTGAAGGCTTGAATGAGACATACATATATGGTTATCGATGCTTCCGCATGTCTTATAAGTCTTAGTATCATAGTGAAATATGTATTGGGCAGTGTTATATGATTCTAATTCACTACTGTTCAATTTACACACGTCCCATAATCCTGCTACAAAAATGGATATCGATATAATATTAATCTATATCGATATGATCGATAAATGGAACTAAGTCATATAGTCTTAGCATAATTATTTGATAAATTTATATATTGATTATGTTTTTCTTAGTAGTTGAAAATACAATTATATTATTATCGATATATTTTGTAAATCGATATATTGGATATTTATATCAATTTAGAATTAATTTACTGAGAATAAGTTTAATACAGTTATGTTTAATGGAGCTGAGCCCTAACTATAAGTCCAAACCACTTTTAATGTTTGTTGTATATCGCTATATCACATATCTCTATCAAGTATCGTATATCATATATTTCTGGAACTGCATAGTCCACTTTAAACTTTCCTGGCTGTGAATATTTATACAAGCAAGCTTCAAGTAACGCCTCGTGTCACGCTACCATCTCTAGCTTGGGGCTGCCTAGTAAAGCGCCCGTTTAGACAGACACGCGACATGTTGCTGCTGTGTTCGTTCGCTGCTCTGTCGAAATGTCAATGCAATTGTCTTTGTTGTTGTTGCCGTTGTTGCAGTTGTTGTCGTTGCAGTTGTTGTTGTTGCAGCTCCTGTTGTTTGCCGTATGCATCATCAATTTGATATGTCCAGCTGAGGAGTGGGTGAAAGTTAATGGAGAAAGAACTTGACGCTCAGCTGCTGCTACACTTTATTGATGAGTCCCAAGCATTGGACAACTGAAATGCAATAAGCAGACCAATGCTTAGGCAGCTCAAAGCAGGGCTAATAGCGGAAGGAGAAAATCAAATTTTTCGAGGTTGCTGAAAAAATAAAGCTTTAATAAGGCCAAAGTTTTCAATTAAATTTGTATTGGGAAAATATTATGAGAATTTTATATTGAAATAATAGAATAATATATTAAATACATTTTTACAGTATTTAATACGCTTAAGGCGTTTGAATATAAGTGAAAATAGATTAGCAAATTGATTAAAATTTTTCGGGGCAAAAGTTATATTTAAACGATGTTATTTTCTTTTGCCATAAAAATGTTATAAAGTATTTTATGCAATTATGGACGTTTTTTAGGACTTCTAGGACGCCCTTGTTAATATTCATACCAAGAACACTGGGAGAAGGTAATTAGATAATTGAAGTAAGTGAAAAAAAACAAATTATACTTAACTAACAGTTCCAGAGAAGCAGATAGACAAACAGAGTTTCAAAATCCTCTCGTAGATAATCAGGTCATCAACAAACAGAAGCAAAGACTGAAAAGATTAAATTCTCTGGAGCGTCTAGAAACCGTCCGAAGATCGTAATTCCATTTTCATGCTTAAATCGACTTCATCCTTTTTAAAAATTCTATTATATTTTAATTCTTCTAATCATTTGTAATATTTACTGTTTTCTTGAAACTTTCCCTTTCCTTACTCCTCTATTAGAAGCCGCCATGTAAAACATCATCTCAGATAAACCCGCTCAATGCTTGTACAAAGTATGCTGCACATTCCCATAAGCACATTAAAAACCAGCAAAGAAATTTGCTTTAACGGCAAATTTTCTTTCAATATTTCGCTCTAAAAATGCCGGAGCTGCAAGACATTTGTAGAAACACTCAAAACAATGAAAACAAAATTTTTGGAAAATGCGTCAGAGCCATGGCAACTGAAACAGTCAGGGCCAAAACAAGGAGCCAACCGCATAGACGCCGACATAAGCCGCTTAAAATCATCTTTTTGCCTATCCTGAAGAGGGGGACGGGCCGTAAAAAAATCACACTCGAAACTCATTACAACAAAAGGTGCTTCATCAGCGCAACGAGCAACAGCAGCAACAACAACAGCAACAACACGTCCACTTAAGTTGGCATTGGTGGCCATAATCAACGCGCCCCCAGCCCGTCGAACACCTTGGCGCAGAGGGCGCGGCTGCGGGAGCTGTGGGCACTCGGGGCAGCATTTCATTTGCAGCATACTCGTAAAAAGTGAAAAGAACAATGGTGTGTCAAGGACCAACAGGGACAGAGCCGCCGCCGCCGCCGCCGCTGCTGCTGGTGGCTGTAAAATGCGGGTCTGCGCTCGAACCTTGCCTCGACTCTTGCCCCGAGTCCTGCTCCCTTCGGCAGCTCGCAGCGTTTTCTGCGCCTGTCAGCCGTTGCCTTCACAATGCCGAGGCACTTAAGCCATTGCTTTTTGATGCTGCACCCACACAGACACACACTCACTCTCTCTCTGTGTGTTCCAGTTTCCGGTGTGTGTCACAGGATTTTTGCTTCATTTTGCGTTGAGAGTTCAGCGTGTCAGATCGCAACCCATTTGCCTGTCTGTCTGCCTCAGCCACTGCCACTGACTCTGCCTCTGCCTCTGCCTCTGTCTCCCTCTCCCAGTCTCAGTCTCTGTCTCCTGGTCATGTAGACAGCTAGCAATAATTCTGATACCAACTAGGAGCAGGTGGCTCTTCCTGCTGCGCCTGACAATGATGGTGTTGACGTCATTTGGCATTGGTGCTGGCGCTGGCTGCTACCGTTTGTCATTCATTTACTGCCACACCCAGACGCCGCTCCTCCTTCGACGAATATGCTCCTACTCTACTCTGGGGTCAGCCCTGCTTCCCGCTGCCCATTATTTATGCTTTTAAGGTAGCTATGCACAACACGCAGTTTGTGTTTGCAATCTCGAGTTCTTGTCACTCCCTCGACTCTATTGCTGGGCACGTTGCCAGATTGCCCAACACACACACACACACACACATACGAAAAAAAGAGACATCTTCAATATGCAGTTGTCGTACATTTTAATTGTTATTGTTATGCGTGCGTTTTGTCTGCATCGTCGATAATTGCTATTCAGTTGGCTTTTAATTCCAATCGTTGCTCAATTAGAAGCTGCAGCTATTAATTCACTCACACACACACACACACATACAAACACTAATTATAGAGAGCTGTCAAAATTCGTCCATCAACTATCACTTAGAATTCCCAAACTCTTTTTATTTAGCTCTTTGTTCATCAATTTAGTCAAGTTTCAAACCTTGGCCTTTTGTATTTTGTATTTTGTATTGAAATATTTTGTAATGCAAATTATACTGAGCTTACAGATAATATAAGTATTAACCTATTACGAATTCAGAACCATTTTTTGCGCCTCAAACAAATACGTAAAGCTCTATTATCGTGAATTCATCCTGCTTCCAACGTCGGCACATAGAATGTTGATGTCAGTATAGCGCAGAATTAGGCATAGTTGACATTAAACATTATTTAAACTTTGCTTTTCATACAAAATTTGAGTTGTTGACATACATATAGCAGGCCAGATGTGTTAACATATATTCTATTTTTCTAGCTTCAGTTCAGTATGACAGATATTGCTCAAACCCAATATACCTTTTTGCTTCTTAAAAATATTGTGCTATCAAAATAATTTATGTTCTAATATGAAATTCTCAATGGAGATTCTGCAAAAGCTCTTCGCCTAAACTGGACGATGACTTGTGTTTTATGATTGTGGTAAGCCATATTCAAAAATCAAATTCCAAAACAAGGTCGACTTGGCTACCAAAACCAGTGACCACACATGCTGTATATCACTGTCTACCTACCCGTTTATCAAATGCCTCCTTTAAAGTCTGTTAAGATTTCAAAATCATATCAGCTTCTCGAAGTTTTCAGTAAAATAACAGATTGTAATGCTGTAGTCAAGAAACCGAAACGAAATGCTTTATCATCATCAGAAAGCTAACCCCATCTAGGCCAAGCAGGCGTCGGGCTGTTGGAAGTGGGCGTAACCTGAACGCCCGCCAGTTGACCAAAATTACAAATAGCGGTTATTATGAAGCCATAATTTATGCAAATACGTTTTGCCAAGCTCACTCACTGAGTCCAGAGCGGCCAACAAGCAGCAGCAGCAGCTCTAATTGTTTGATTAATGGTTTGGTTAAAGCCTCGGCACGTGCTTCAAGAACTACGCACTGGCGTTCAAGTGCAACCCTTACAGCTGACCTAAGGGAGGTAGAACGAGGGGCGAGTGTTGTAAATTTCAAATATTGTTTCAGTTGCACACAAAATTTCAGCTCGCGGGCACAGACAGGCACGAGCACAAACTATCCCAATACACATATATATACATATATATCTGTGGCTGTGCCACGTAACCTCGCGCATATGATATGATATATGTATGTGTATGCTCCATATATATATATATATTTACATAGATGCGCATATATCATGAACTATGCCTGCGAGCTGCTTTATGCTTTATAACCCAGGCCAGGCCAGTCCCGACCAGGCCAGGCCAAGGTTTGCCTCTGCGGCTTCCATCTCCACCTTTATCTCAAGCTCGACTCGACTCCATTTGCCGTGAGTTTCGCAAGTTGTTTGCTGTTTTTCATGTTTTTCATGTTTATGCGAAAAACTTTGCCAAGCTTCTGCCTTCAAGGCATATTTTCGTTCTATGTCTTCCGCTGGGATATGCCCGCCATAGGAGCCTCTTCGCGAGAGAGAGAGGGAAAGAGAGAGAGAGGGAGAGAGACAGAGGGAGCTCGTCTGGGAGCAATGCCAGCAGAGTTCTTGGCGATATTGCATTGTTTGCCTTTTGGCTTCAGCCGCCGTGGCGCTGTTTGCATTCTGGTTTATGCTTTCCAGTTATTTTTTGTTTTTTATGCAGTTTTTATGTGGTGCATCCATTGGCCATATTAAAAGATTTACATAGTTAAGCTCTTCAAATTGCGAGCAAATGGCGTCATATTTTGTGATTATGGTCGAGTCGGCTTTTAAATATGGCTAGTGGATAGTGCTCGGTCAGTTGGCAACAAATCAGCCGGGCATGTCTAAAGTTATGTACAGTGAGGCTTGGTTAAGAGAGATTTCAGATATAATTTGGATATATTAGTATTTTACAAATTTTTAAATTTGTTTTAATATACCAATTTTCGGACTTATGAATCCATTATTCATAAAATTTAAAGGTAATAAATAATTAAATAAATCGGTAAGTTATAAATTAATAAACCTGAAAAGAAATGATTATAATTTATATTTAATATTTTAAATTAATTTATTCATTATAACTCTCATTCACTGTAAGGGCTGTGCTACCTTCACAAATTATGGCTGCATTCAGCATTTCTTAGTCAATGAGCTCTTCAATGCCCGGAAATCGCCCAAAGACAGACAAAAGTTCAGAAAGTTTTTCGCTTCATCTTTGTTTTCTTTTTTCTGGTTCTAGTGCGCAATAAGAGATAAGATAAGCTAAAGTTCAGCACGCACACACACAGAGAGAGAGAGAGAGAGAGAGAGAGAAAAGTGTATGCAGAAAATTGAAAGCCCAATTGAAAGTTATTGAAAATGCACAATAATAATTTCTTCAATTGCATGCGCTATTGAATTTCTGTCATAAGTTTTCCTGCTGTCCCCAGCTCAAGCGTCCTTAGGAGGAAGGAAAAGCAGCTAAGGAGTCGAAGCTGAAGCAGAAATTCTGTTTTCTATACGTAATTACGGGCAAATGGGAAAATGTATTAAAGTTTTTGAATCATTCAGTCGGGTAATTATTAATAATGGAGACTTTTTGCATACAATGCCAACAGATATTTCTTGCTTAAGACTCATGAAAATTTATTACACTTGGCTGAACGGGAACTAAGCTTTGAATATTTGATTAGTTTTCATTTCACAATTGTTTTGCTAATCCAGCTATTGATATAGATGTAAAGTGAAATAATAATGTTAAGTAAATTTGGTTCTTTTGTAGAATATTTTGATTTGCCATCAATTCATATAAAAGATATACCTCAATGGCTCGAAGCTCAGTCAAATGATGTTTAAAGATGTAATTTAATTTTAGTAATGTATCCAGATATTTTTGTATTTATTGTTGTATACTGTAAATATAAATGTATCTTTGAGATACTTTTGTAACTACAAAGTATTGTGAAAAGTCTTCAAGCTACTTTTGTCTGTTTTGTTGTATATGTAAGAGCTGCAAGTACATATATTTAAAATAATTTTGTATCTATTGTGTATTATAAACAGAATATATAAATGTATATTTGTCTTACTTTTGTTTATTATTGTGCATTTTAAATAAAATTGTATTTCAATATATATTTTTTGTTAAATGTGAATCTTTGAGATACTTTTGTAACTATAAAGAATAGCAAAAAAGTATCTTTGAGCTACTTTTGTGTGTTTTGTTGTCAGTCTAAGAGCTGAAAGTATCTCAAAAATATTTTTATTTCTATTGTGTATTGCAAATATAACATATAAATGTATCTTTGAGATACATTTGTAACCATAAAGCTTTACTAAAATTATATATTATAATCTTTTTGTGTATTTTATTGTCAGCTAAAAATATCTAAAAAATAATTTTGTAGCTCTTGTGTATTGTAAATATATCATAAAATTTTATCTTTAAATATAAATTTGAGTTTATTTTTTGTCAATCAAAGAGTTGACAGAATCTCAAGTTTAATTCTGATTTTATATTATTATAAATATAAAATATAAATGTGTCTTTGAGATACTTTTGCTATTTTTGAGCATCGAATAAAGGTATCTGTGAGTCTTTTGTATCTTTTGTAGCAAACCAAGCAGCTGATAACATCAATGAGTCTCTTTTGTGTCTATTGTGGCAAATGTTAAAGGTGAACGTATATTCTTTATAATTTTCTATATTTTGTAAATGGTAAAAAAAAGCTTAAATAAATCTTATATGTTCATAACTGAGTGTTCCAATGAATCCCAATATTTTGTTAAGTTATTAAGTTGAAATCTATAAATGATATGCCTCATGATGATCATATAAAATATCATTAATTAGGAATTTAAATAAGTATTTTACTTAGTCTAAGTCTACAATTGATAGAACAAAGTTTTTTATGCCTAGCAGCTTAAGAAAATATGTTGAAATAAGCCCAAAGATGTATTGAAAATACTTTAAATATTTAAAATTTATGGTTTAAATAGAATAAACCCATTGGTTATGTTTAAATTAATATTCGACTGTCTGTGGCTGCTATTGACATTTTATGCATGACATTCTTTGGCTTTCGCTTGCCATTGAAGCGCTCGAACCCCAAAGTTCGTTGACAAACCCATGTCACAAGCAAAAGAGCAGTTGCCACAAGTACGAAAAAAAAATGAAAACTTTTCTCTTTTTGTGCTGAGGCTGCAAATGACGCGAGTTGTCAACTCGAATTAAAATAATTGATTTATTTTATAACGCAAGGTTAGCTTCGCACACTGGAAGAAATATGGAAATGAAGAAAAAGCGAAAAGGGCAGCACTTGAAGGATGTCAGCAGCAGCAGCATCGACTAATTTGAAGGGCTTCAGCAATGTGTAAATAAAAAAGCTGCGAGAAATGAAAATTAAACAAAGCAATAAATAAGCAATTAAAAAAAGAAATCTTAAAGAGCTGGTCAACTCGTTGGACTTATTAGCCAAATGAGCCAAGGGCATATCAAAAGGAATTGCCCGGCAGCTCCTTTGACTGCTCTCCTTATCTTTGGCGCAATGTTGTGTAAATTGTCAAAATTATTAATTGCGGTCATTACTCAGCCCATCGCCCCATCCACCTCCACATCCACATCGCCTTGCGTGTAGCCCGAAGGCTTGTCTCTCCGAATTTTGAGCGCCTTTTTAATTAGCCAATAAATGTTGCTCTGCAAATTGCGCCACAATGAGAATTAATGCCGCCTCTTAAGCGCAAGCGATTTGTTATCGTTAAAAAAGAAGAGATGTATATACAATATAAGTATATATATCCATAGACTTTGGCAAGTTGTTAAGCTGCCAGAAAGTTTGGCTGTCTGGCGAGTTAATCGCTTTCTTGCCTGCATTCGAGCCCTTTTTTATTGGGCCACATTAATATTTTTATAGTATTGCCCCCGACTTACTTTCGGTTGCGGCTCGTTAATAAAGACATAACCATTGCCCGTCGGCCCTTCCTTATGTCTGACTGGCCGATAAGCCCGCGGACTCTACACAAATTTACAAAATGTCAATTGGCCGAACATAAAATGTATCATAATGCGTGGGAGATAGGATGAGTTTGATAACGAGATGGAAGTAAACCGGGAAGTGTGAATATATTTTACATAAACTGCTTTAATTGGTAATTTTGCTTGCGGCAAAACATTTATATTTCAGTTATTAAAGTTTCTTCTTCAATGAACATTAAATGTTTCTTAGAGGTATTAATAAGTTTATTATATCGAATATTTTCCATTATTGAATGACAATTGGTTCTGGGTTTACAAGCTATTAGTTTTTATGTGGCTAAAACTAATTTAAATTTTAATGTATTGAGAGTGGAAACGCCTAAAGAGTTTAAATTAAAATTATATTCATATATTTATACTCTGTTCCTAAAGGGCAAAAATAGTATATTGGTCTTGTGCCATGTCCGTCTGTCCGTATGAATGCAAAATATATCTACACTAATGAAGTTAGAGACTTACGCTCGACTTACAAAGTATCAAGTTTTTCCCGATATGCCCAATAAAGTCGTGGTAAATCGCAGAATGCTTAATCGTTCCAGTTGCCTTAAAGGTCTGACAGTGAGTAATCCTCTTCCTTCGCTCTTCGTTCTCTCTCCTTTTCTCTTTCGCTGTATATAAATATATTATAGCTTTAACTTTTGATTATTCCAAAAACCTAAATATATAACAATCAAAGAAACGATAGGCAGCTTTCACTCTCTTCCTCACTCTCTCTCCCTGCTCTCTCTGCCTCCTCCTTCATATGTATATATTTATCTTCCATTTTTATATATCCTACTTCATTTGCTCAAATTTAATATGTGCCGCTTTTAACAGCATTTCCTCCTCAACAAGTCTCTGTCTGCGACTTTTAACGGGCCAGACTTCGATTCCTTTTTTATTGGCTGTGTTCGATGTGTCGCTGAAAATGTTATCGCAACATTAGGCGGGGCGTCACATTGCGTCAATTACTTCCCGTTAGGCAGCCAAGCAGCAGCCAGGCAACAACAACAATCGAAGCACTTAATCAAAATAAAAAAAATAAAAAAAATTGCAAAATGTGAGTTTGTGATTCGAGATGGCGACAATAAAGAAAACGGCACTCAGCTGGAAAACTTGGATAAGTTGCAGAGCAATACATATATATTATATATATATTGAGAGGGAAAATGTGAAGTGTGCGCTTTAAAGGGAAATTTCAAACGGAAATTATCGAAATATGTATAGAAGGAGGGTGAGGGAGGGAGTGTGAGAGGGAGCAAACCAATTCAAGCTACACGCAAAAAGGGAAAACCCTTTTCAGCAAGCGAGCATTATGCGATTTGCATATATAAATAAACTTTATCAAAAAACATATTCATAGCGCCCGCACATTTATGAAGAGGAAGCCCGTAGGGTGCACATACACACACCCACACACGCACACACAGACACAAAAGTAACAAAACGATTTTCCACTTGACATGTGCTCAAGTGGCTCCTGGCTGCAAAGGAGTGGGGGGTGGGGGCGTGGCCAGAGTACATTTCGTTTGGAGGATATTCAATCTGTTTTTTCCATTTAAACAATTTTCAAAAACTTGTTTATAACTCAATTTTGCAAAATAAAACGAAATAACACTTAAATAAATAAACACAAAGCGCACAAACCAAAAGTTGAGCATAAAATGAACAATTCCCCACGCTTTTCGATGCTGTCTCTCTCTATGTGTGTGTGTGTGTGTGTGTGTGTTCACACGCATGTAATACACAGCCAACAGCCAACAATTGCTTTGTTGTTGCAGCTCTTAACAGGCACGCGAAGAATCCTCCAAACGAAATGGATATATCAAGCGCTTTGCTCCTCGCTGCCAAAAAGCATACAAAATCCAACTGAAAATTGCCAAATGGCAATGTGTGTGTGTGTGCGAGTGTGTGTGCGATTGTGTGTGTGCGAATTGAGTGCCTGCGGTGTGGGCGGGAGCATAGGAACTGTTATTTTAGTCAGCCTTGAACAAAACTTTGCGAAAAGCTTAGATTGAAATGTTGTATTTAATTTGGAAACAATTTGTGTGCGATGCAAATTCAAAAGGAAATTTACTAAAGAGAGAGAGAGAGAGAGAGAGAGATATGGCAAAGGGAATTTGTTTAGAAATGTATAAAATATTAAATCAAATTTTTTTTTAAATTTGTATTGAGTTTGCATTGACTTGCTATAAATATTTAATTTTATAGATTAATTTGAATAAACAAAATTGTTTAAAATAAAAATATGTAATATTTTATTCAAATAAATTCATATAATTTATAATATAAATAACTATCTTCTACTTATAGACTTAGAATACAATCCTAGAATACACGCAGTAAACTCAATCAGCGCAGAAAAACACTAAATACAAATTTAATAAACAAAAATATAAATTTCTAATAACTAAAAACATGAACTCATCTTAAACATTAAACTAGCAAACCCTTCAATAACAACCCAGCAACACTTTCTACTCTCTTTTTAAGCAGAACACGTTTTCTTTTCATGCTCTTTGGGGTGGCTGGGGGGTTGGGGTTAGAGAAATCTCGACCGATTGAGTTTTCCCCAGTTGGCATTGCATTTAAGTGCAGCTCGTGCACTGATAAGCTGCAGCTAAGCTTGGCAATTGCTAATTAGCCTGTCCGACAACTGAGAGCGAACCGGAGCTACCCGAGCTCAATGGGAATTGTCATTGTTTTTCAGCAAGTTCTCCACTTGAGTGCCGCAATTTATGCATTTTCCATGGCATTAACGTTGAAGAGCGTCGCAAATGAAATGCCATTCAAATGTTGTGGCCCCCATTGGGCTATCTAGCTGCTTTGGCTTGGTTAGTTGGTTACCTGGTTAGCCTGCTTGCCTCGGAGCCGTCTCCGGTGCCAAAGGTCATGCAAATTAGTGCTGCACAGAGGAGCAAAATCAACAGCTGCAACAACAATGCAAAACTTTCCTAAAGGCACCCGCAGCTCAGCAGCTCGGCAGCTCGGCAGCTACGCAGCTCCATTCAGCTCGCAATCTTGGCAAAACTTGTGTAAAAGTAACTAGATAATGCAGCCCAGTGGCTGGGGCAGCTACTTGTCTTGAGATTGTGCAGCCAAAGCCAAATCCAGGAGCTGCTAATGAAATGTGATGTGGACAGAGAGCTGAGAGTGGAGAGCGGAGAATGGAGGCAGACTGAAGGAAAACTTAGTTCTTGCGGTATTTGGCATAGATAGTAAATGTCTTCGAGAGTGAGCTCAGATAAGATAATTAGCATGTAAATATGAAAGTAAACTGAAATTATAATGTTTGCTGCGGGAAAATGTAGATAAATGTACATAGTTGCTATACTTGTGTAATCGATAAGAAATGCAGAGTAGACCGTGCCGAACTAGAGATTTTAGTTATGAGAAACACTGAACTTTGAGGTAGACTGGACGAAATAAACTATAGTAAATATAGTCCGATTGATATGAATTTTCTATTAAGATGTACACATTGATCAGAGTAAAGTTAAGTGAGAGCAAATTAGAAAAGCAAAATTATATATAAAGCCAAACAAAGGTAACTTTATTTAATTCTTTTCAATCCCAAGGTTAAAAAGTAATTCTTTCACATATAAAATAATTTTATATTTTAACAAAAGTATTTAATAAAAAAAAAAAAGAAAAATAAACAAGTCAGAGTGCTCTAGTCGAGACTGCTCTTCTAGGAGATGCCCAGAGACCTGTGAAGCGCCAATATTCCAATCATTCTACGCATGTTTTATGAATGCATAGAAATAACACATACACATACACAAAACTAAAAAATAGTCTTAACACAGAAACGGACTGTTAAAGTCATTGATATTTGTACATATGAAGAATTATAATAATTCGTTATAATAATTTATAACAATAAAATAAAATTTAAAATATATTATATTTACATTAAATAAACATTAAATGTATTACTTTTACATTTTCGCTTAACATACCTAACTATTTTAATACTCACCAACAGACAGAAGAAGAGGAGAAGCACCGCGCTGCACTGGACGACTAACCACCAGAAGATGAAGAATGCGACTGAAGCTGCGCTGCAGCAGGCTTGCCTTTATATAGGGCAGCGACAGCTCCACTCGAGCGAAGCTCAACTTTTGAGCCTCTTTCTGAGTCAGTCTTTACACTCGATCATAAGGCGACCAATCAGAGGGCTTTCTGCTGCTGCTGCTGTAAGAAGCAGCTGTTATGATCTTCAGCTGCCTTTATATGAGGCAGCGAGAATTCCACTCGAAGTCGAGCTCAACTGTTAAGACTCTCTCTGAGTTAGCGTAAGCTAAACTCTCTATAAGTTAGCGACCAATCAGAGTGTTTTCAGCTGCTGCTGCTGGAAGAAGCAGCTCTTCTTCTTTATGGGGCAGCGAGAATACTAATCGAAGTCGAGCTCAACTGTTAAGACTCTCTCTTTGAGTTAGCGCAAGCTAAACTCGTTATCAGTTAGCGACCAATCAGAGTATTTTCTATTTAAATTTATGCTCTTATATCATAGAATTTACTCCAATCTACAACAATCTACTTTATTTCATTTCTCAATTATCGTCTCAAAAGATATTTTATCCTCTTATTGAACTAATTGAAATCAACTCTATTTATAAGCTCTTCTCTCACAGAGCTTACTCAGCTCGCCTTCGCATTTTGTCACCAAATACTCTAGCCAAATAAATTGCCAGCTAATTTGGGCCAACGAAATTTCCAGCTAATTGCAGGCATATTAATAGCTGTGCAAAAATCTGTGCACATATGTCACACACACGCACGCACACACATTAACCTGAGTGAGCTCGAGATCGAAACGTTAAAATAATTAATAGGCAAATTAATATATAATAAGGCCAAATAATGAGCCAATATTTGCGCAAATATTGAGAAAATGGCAAGCGTCGAGCTCAAATTACGACATCAATGTGCCAGTGTGTGTGTGTGTGAGTGTGTGCGTGTGAGTGTGTGTGCTCATTCAAATGCCATCATTATCGTGCTCATCATCGTTTGCATGGCAAGTGCCCAGCATGCCAGAGCGGCGGCTGCTGCTGCTGCTGCTTCATTATCCTTATTACTCCTTTCGTAACTGCGCCAACTCTTGCTTCAGCTCCTGCCCGAGCTCCAGTGTTGCGTTATTGTTTCCATTTTGATTTATGTCCTGCCCGCCTGGCTGCCTCCGCCGCCCGTCTCCTGCTCGTCTACAATTTTAACGTTGTTAACCAAATTGCATAAATTAAGTGCGTTCGTTTGCTTGAGTGGCGCCGGCTTCGCATAGCTCAACTAGCTTCTGACTTCTGGCTGCCAGGCTCATCCCTAGACTCTCCCTCTCTCTCTGTGTCCTTCAGTCATCTCGACTGCATTTGTGTTGCTAATGTGCGTACATTAGACGCACATGTTGCCACAGCTCGGTGCTTGGCGCTCGCTTTGGGACTGCCAACTCGAGCGCAACAACTTTACCCCAGCTCCTGTCCCTGCCTCTAGCTCTGCTCTCGCCTCTTCTTCTTTTCCTCTCGACTTGTTCGCATTTTTAGTGCCTTCTGCTTGGCTTTGCAAAACTATGTTGGAAAAAAAAAAAAACCAGAAAGAACTTACATAGTTTCTGCAAATTATTTACATCACTTGGCATCGGTTTTCTCTTTTTCTCATTTTATTTAAATTTTTTAATTGCTATGCAAATTCTTGAAGTTTTCAAGTGTGTGCTGTAAATTTGTAAAAACCATATTTTATTACCTCATTTAATTAATGCAATTATAATATTTAATTTACAGTTGATTAACTCACATTGTTAATACAATTTCAAATTATTAAAATGAGCTTTTGGAAATGAATTTTTATGTTGGCCGAATGAATGTAAATGTGGAATTGTGTATAAAAAAAGTTTAAATAAACAACAATAAAATACACTTTAATTTTAAAAGATTATTATAAATAATTTTTTTTTAATTTAAAAACATTTTTATAATAAATTTTTTTTTTTTTAGAAATTTTTTTTTTAACATTTACTATAACTTTTGTTAAAAATTTAATAAATTGAAATAAAAATTTATAAAAAATTTATAAAAATAAACCTGCTTTATTTTTTAAAATTTAACAAAAATGTTATTTACTCATAAAAAAAAAAAAATTGTTGATAAAAATATAATACATTTTTTTAAATATTATTAAATGGAATATAAATTAATATTCAAAATGTTAAATAATTTAATAAAACCAATATTAAAAATTTAATATATTTTGTTTATTTAATAAACTATTTTTTTTAAATATAAGTTATATAAGATTTAAAAAAAGTTAAATAAAAATAATATTACATAAAAAAATAATATTACATAAATTATTAATATATTAATTTTATTTATTTTACATACAATTATTCAGCATATAAGTAATTAACTCGTAGTTCCAAATTGTTACAATGTACAGAACTTTCCAAAATAAGTATAAATTGCCTTTTCAAAAACATGTTGAAAACTAATTTATATCCAGAAATCGAACTTTTCATTTAAAAAAAAAAAAAACTGCAATAGAATTTTCATTCGAGTATAATTTGACTTCCTCAATCATGCGTTGTGCTAAACAAAAGCATTTGGCAGATATTATTTGCTATTACCTGGCGTATCATGATCAAAGCGTCAATTTAATTTAATTTGTTAAGCAACAAAAGCAGCTCACATTATACAAATTGGCGCATCGCTCCATCAAGTATAAAGCATATAGTATCTGTTGATACTATATGGCGCTATATAAATGTGCAAATACTTGCACAAGTTTCACAAATTATGGCAAATTGCTGGCTCAATTTTATTAATTATATTTGCACTGACAATTACAGTCGGCGATTAGAGCCAAGCCATATCGATTCGTGAACTATAAAAGCCGTGCGACTCCAGCTGCGAGTCAAGAGCAATTGCAATGTGTGCCCTGTTCGTTGTCTGTCTGCTGTGCGTGCTGGGCCTGAACCGGGGCGAGGAGGAGGAGCCGAATGTGCGTCGCGTTATGAAGGAGCTGAATGTGGTGCCCGATTTGATCAAGGAGCCGCCGCAGGAGCTGCTCAAGGTATGTCGCACATGTCACACAGGAATGCAACTGAAGGCTGCTTTGCATTTCAGCTGCGCCTAGTGAATGGCATCGACATCGAGGAGGGCAAGGCGTACACGCCCACAGACCTAAAAACCGAGCCAAAGGCCGAGTGGAATGCCGATGAGGAATCCTATTATACGATCATGATGCTAAGCCCCGATGCGCCTACGCGCGAATATCCCATCTATCGCTCTTGGATACACTGGCTCGTGGTCAATGTGCCCGGCCAGGATGTGGCCAAGGGTCAGACGATATCCGAATACTTTGGCCCGATGCCGCCCAAGCACAGCGGACTGCTGCGATTTGTGTCGCTCGTCTACAAACAGTCGGGCAAGCTAGAGTTTGACGAGAAGAAGATGGACCTGAAGAGCCCCGAGGATCACATGAACTTCGATTTGGAGAAGTTCACTCAGAAGTATGAGATGGGCGCCCCATTTGCCGGCAACGTGTATTTGGCCAAGTGGGATGACTTTGTGGCGGAATTGATGAAGACCCTCTACGACATAGTCGAGTGAAGCAGAGTTGAGCTGAGAGTACAGCACATGGTGAAGGGTTCCTATTTTATATGCATATATATATATATCAAATAATCAGTTGTAACAAAGTTATCTAATAAAATTATTGGTAATGAGTAGCGTTAAAGTATGAGAATCTCCGAGAAAGGCGCTGTGAGCTATGAGCTGTGATTTAAGTTTACTTGGGATCATAATTTTGTTTAAGAAAATAAAAGTTTTCTATGAAACATTTACTTGAGCTGGACTCATTCCTCCAATAGGCTATAAGTTATCAGCTATGAGAATCTCTAAGAGAGGCGAGTACAATAAGTTAAGTTAACTGTCAGTCAACGATTTACATAGTCAAAATAAATAGCTATCTGAACTTAGGATTAAAAATATTAATAAATTTTAAATTTTTTCTAAGATTTGTGAAAATACCCGTGATAACTTTTAAAAAATATTTTTATAATTTAAAATTGAATTACCAATACATTTGATTCAGCTTTTTTATAAATTCAATGCAATTTAATTCGATAAAAATCTCCGCCAACAGCCGCAAACTTTTAGTATATTCAAAAACTTTAAACTAAGCTGATAAAAGTTAATTAAAAATGGCACAGAAAATCGCTCAATGATAAATAAAATGTCTGCACTTGGGCTTTACTTGAGTTTGCTCGACTTAGCAGCTCGTAAAGTGTCAGTTTGCAGCTCGACAGTGGAGAAACTCGAGATGCCAACCGTTGCCTAATCGAAATTTAACTAACTTTTACTTAACTAGAAAGCTGACGTGAAACTCCACCTCAGCACCACCCACTCCCATTCCCACCCCCACCCCCAATCCCACCCCTGGCAACAACAACATTGATTGACTTGCTACATTCTCAAAGTACCTCAACAACAACAACAACAACAAGAATGAGAGCTCTGCAGCGTAGCTATCGCCTTGCAGTCGCAGAAAAGTCACTTAAACTTTGCAATCGTGATAAGACGTAATGCTAGATTTCCATTTATATTTCCGCCCCACACCCACCCGCAGCCGCTGCGAAACAAGTGTTAAAGGTGCAAGCAACATAAGAGTCTGTGTAATGCGAGAGTCAAGTTGGCCAAGGAGTCTGAGGTCTGAGGTCTGAGGGCCTGGCCCAACTCAAATACTCAAATAGTAACTAAACGCAGGGCACAAAGCGTTTTGTGGCAAACGGCAAATAACCTTAAGGTTAAGATTACAAGGTAATTTGATTCAATTCCACTGATAGGCGTGCCAAGAGCAACAACAACAACAACAACAAGCGGCCAAGTCTCGGGACTCAATGGCAATTTCCCAGCTCGCCGAGATGACAATGTCGAGATAGGAATTGTTGCAGCATTGCCGCCAGCCAGCCCCAAAAAGTCTTGAGCATATTATTTTTTTAGAAGTATTTTTCTCTTGTTCTTCTGTTTATCAGTTTGTGTATAAATTTGCCTTTATTTTGACATATTTAGTGGGCCGCCTTGGCTCAACGATAAGGCCAACAGGCAGCTCCTCATGTGCTGGCAGTCCATTAAAACGCAATACAAAGCCAATAACTAAGTGAAAGCTGGGCTAGAGCAAGTTTTCTAGAAATTTGCGAACTGAATTTTAAGCTCAATTTATGTGGGTCAAATATTAAGTGGATTTGCTTTTGGGCCAAAATATTTTAAGAGCTTAAACTAAGTTTGGGCGAATTTAAGAGGAAATTTTATTAAATATATGATGATGTGAAAATTAAATATATTTTTATCGAAAATATTTAAAAATATATAACAAAATGCAAATAAAAGTTAAAAAAAATAGTTTTTAATACAATTAAATAAATAAAAGAAATATATATTTACATATCTATGTACAGTATTATGTGTACTAAGTATATTTATTTATTTGAGATGATAATATTATATAATATATAATATACTATATATCATATGAATAAAAAGATTTGGTTCGATTAAGTAGTTCAAGATTATATATAAATACAATACAATAAATTATTTTATTTATTTTACTCATTTAAATTATTAATAATATAAATTAAGTCTACAAAAATATTTATATTATTGTTCTGTTCTATATTTCTGCTCCCATAACTCCTATTATAGTTTAACCTAGTCACCTTCTGTCTTCAATAAAACCAATTCACGCCAATCAATGAGTTTTTTTCCGCAACTCATCTAATTTTCTCACCAATCTCCCTCACGTTACACAACACTATTTAGTATGCATGCTACGCACTGACTAAACAATACCAAGAAGAAGAAGAAGAGTCAGATGCAGTTGAAGTAGAAATGGCGACCCACTTAAAGTGCTAACGATTAATTTCACGCTGCCCTAGTCGCACTTTTCATACATTTTGAATGCTCCCTCGAAAGCAGCGACAGCAGCAGCAGCAGCAGCGCACATGGCGTATGAGTAATCTGTAGCTATGGCACTATCCCCACTATGGCCAAATCCCCTAGCAGCGACGCAGTTGTAGTTGTAGCTGTAGCTCTCAAGCTGTGTAAAAAGTTGAGCAAGTTTCTTTATATTATTTATCCCATGTGACAAATTTGCTGCAGCAGATTTTCGCCTCTCGCCATAAATTATGCCAAGCAGAGAAAAATTCATAAAATAAAAAGGAATAAAGAGCGGAATTATATGAAAGAAAAGGAAAAGGCAAAAAGTTCTTGAGTTTTGTCAAAAGTTTCCTGCACGTTTTAATTTAATAATCGTTAAGCTGAGCCCAAGTTGGAGCCAGCTCCCGAGCGGCCTTTACTGATAGTTGGGTTCAGTCGGAGCATTTACATTCGCCTAATAGCGAGTGGGCACTTAATTGATGAGCCGTGTTATGTGTGTGAATAAATAAAGGCCACAGTTCACAGCTGTTGTTGTTGGTGTTCGGCTTTTGCATTATTTATTGTTGGCATCGATGACTGTGACACTTGGAAGCGTTCAATATGCGAAACTCTTGCACTTGCATATTGTATAACATTTCAAATGCATGCCTGACAAACCAAGCAAATGACAGCACACAGCACACAGCACAGAGCAGCAGCAGCAGCAGCTGGACTAGTATCCTTCAGCCAGGATACAGCCAGGACCTACTGCTGCCACTGCCAGTGCCACTGCTGACGTTGTCGTTTCTGTCACACAGTTAAAATGTGATAAATTCCATTAAGTGACAGCCACACACACACACAGACATACGCAGCAAGAAATCCATTTTGTGGGCTCAAATCAAAATGTACCCGCACACACACACACACAGACACACACACCCGTACAAATTCTAAACATCAACTTGAAACTTCATGTTCACATTGAAAGCCAAACTGCCACCAACAGACATTTGTACGCATCGCATATTGAAATTGTAATTTGATTTCTGCCTTTTGCCACCAGAAACAACAACAACAACAATAGCAATAACAGCAACTCTTCAGCTGTCCAACTCTCTATCTCTCTCTCTGTCTCTCATTCTCTTTCTCTATCTGTCAACTATTCGTACTGCAATAGAGCTCTCTATAATTTAGTCCAAAAATCGTTTTACTGTTGTTTCACAACTGAATGTCTCTTAATCAAATCTGAAGATCAAACATTTTCGAACTCTGTGTAAAGATTTGTTTGATTTTGTTGTCTGTGAATATTTTTAATGATGGAGTACAGTAGTGCTCTTTAAGCTTAAGTGCAAAGACCAGTTTTAGACATCATTGTCTATTGAACTTATTTGATAAAGCCCACCTTTCAAAACATAATATAAGCAAGAGTTAAAAAGTTGAATTGAACTTGATTCCAAGCAGAAACCATTATGAATGGTGGATAAGAATATAATAGACTTATGACTTATGATATTAAAAGTAAATTTTAGTAATTTTAATAGTAATAAAAAAATAATAATAATAGTATCAGTAATTCTAATGATAGTAATAATAATATTAACAGTAATAAAAATATTTTCTAAAAATTAAATCGATTTTGATTATATATATTTATATTATATTTATATATTACATTATATATATTTATTTATTCTATCATCATCTTTATTTATTCATCTATCATATTTATTTATATTTATTTATTCATCTATCATCATCTATCAGCTGACTTTTACATATACGAATGGTTTGTCATTGCTTCTATAGTTCTTACAACTCATAGCCAGCTAAGAAATCTATAGTAAGAGCATTTGTAAGAAACGTAAATCCATCATCCATATTCAGCCATTGGCATGCAACTCTCCACTCAGGGAGCATCACTGGCCAACAACTTAACAGGTGTTAAGTATTTTGCATACAAATTGAGTGTAGCCAGAGAATAGATTCAATTATTTTGTTAGGGGAAAACCAATACCTCTTACCATATAAATCTAAATAGTATATATGAGAGTACTTTGGAAACGTGAGCGAAGTAAGCAAAAAAACTTTGTCTGTTCTATAACATTGTTGTCAGTTGAGTTAACATAATAACTACATTATTGTATAAGTTAACATAATAACTACATTGTTTTCTTAGTTTACATAATAATAAAAGACTATGGATTTAAAAATTTGTATATATATAATTTAAAATAAAACAACAACAAAAAACAATAAAAAAGCACGCCAAGTTTTAGAACTAAAATAGGTGAAGTAAGCTTTAAAAAATACTTCAACTTTCAGTAGAAAAGTTTTAAAAGAGCAACAAAGTGATTGAGAGAGTAGGAGAGAGAGCAAGAGAGAGTGAGACTGAGATAAAGCTAAAGAGTGAGCAAATATTATATTCAGAAAGCAACAAAGTATACACGCATAACTTAAATAAATCTAAATGATATATGTATTTCATAAAGTAAATTTAAAATACAAACTTGATTCACAAAACATTTTGTTCAGTATCTGAATAGCTACGTTCCATATATTAGATCCTTCGACAACCTAAAGTATTTTAGCTCTCATTAAGTTCAGTCTTCTGGGCATTCGTTTTCTATGGTATCTATAAGTATCTTTTTAGTTTTTCCATTAAATTAATTTTAAAAAAGTCCAAGGAATCACGAAGTCTTTTTATTTACAGCATGCAAAATCAATGCTTTTAGTTCTGATAAAGTTTGATAGTATAGTATTTCCAACACCTAACTTTACCATAGACTAACTTTTCTAAAAAGTTGTATTTAAATTTTATCTTAAATTAATTAATTAAAATAATGAACAACAAAACATAATGAATGCAGACTACCCTTTGCTGAATGCATCACATTAAACACATTCTTAAATACTCGAGCTGAGTGCAACGGATGTCAGCTCTAACTCTCTCTCGACTGCATCTGCTGGCGGACAGACAAAGCCTCGCGGCGCACTTAAATCATTATTTAATTTTAATTTTAAATGCGCTTTTTTCTCTCGCTTTTCGCCGGGATCGGGCTGCGAACAAAGCGCTGGGCAAATAAATAAAGTAAAATGCCAAACTCATTACAGGGCAACTGGCGAATGGACGACAAGTGGCTACGTCACGGCAGCAGGCAGCAGGCAACAAGTCGACTACAACAATGCAAAAAAAAAAAAAAAAAAAAAAATGGCCAACAATGCGCCGCTCAAAAGGCACAATGCTGGCTCAACACACAACTGCCTCACCTGGCCGCACCTGGCCCCAGCTGCTGCTGCTCGGTTGGCTCCATTGTTCGGTGGCAGTGGCCAAACGCTGGCGGCAATGGCGGCGTCGCCTCCATTGGGGCATTGATGCCAGGTGACAGACGGGAAAAACTGCCTCGCTAAAGTCCTATGTGTTTGTGAGTGGTATGTATATATCCATGTATATGTATATGTATGTGTGTGTGTGTGCATTGGCATAAAATTTTCAAGCCGCAACGAGGCATGTTTTCAAGCTAATTGCCCGCTATTTACATTTTAAATTGAAAAACTTAAAAAGCAAATGAATATGCATTGGTTGAGCTGCTCTATAGTTTAGCTAAACTGAGCTGAATATGGTAGGAAAATTGTACGGATAAATTTAGATGGTAACTATACTTAAATAGTAAGAAATTGTGTAATAATAATAATTTGTGATATGTGTAAAAGAAATCTTGAAATATAGTGCATGCATATAGAGCATGCATATAATGTTCTCTTTTATAACACGCATACTCTTACAACTTTATTAGTAACTACAAAGTGAGAAGAATAAAAAAGGGAAGGAAAAAGCTAATTACTGTGCATATAGCTAACAATTCTTAAATTTGTTTGTTTTAGGTATTTATTGTCTTGCTCTATAGCGCACGTTGCTTGAAACCCTTACTATTGGATCTGCATATACTATCTTATACTTTTTGTTCTACTAATCTATTCTGCAGTCCTAAAGGGTATTATATGAAACACATCCTTCAAGACTTCTAAAATATAAATCTAAATTAAAACAGGGACAGCTTGTCTTTTCAGTCTTTGTCAGATAGTGAGCTGAGTTCGTAGTTGAGATGATAAGTAATCTTCCAAATATTTACTAGTATATAAAAGAATATTTATATTGCATATTTAGGCTTAGAAATTTTGAACTATGGTAAAAAAGTGAATTTAGAGATTTTTATATTATTTGTAATGCCGTCAATTCCATCAACATTTTAAACTAATTTCTAAAAAAAAACATTATAAAATAATTATAAAATATTCTTTCTTCATACTGTATTCTATTTTCCCAAATTAACTCTCTCACTGTCGAATTTAGATTCACTTACAGGTTTACTGTTAACTTAAACATTTCAAATACATCAATCTGTTATCGTTATATTTCTATTGCTTTCATATTTTTAATAAAAAAAAACCTTTACACAATTTCCAGCCAATCCCTACCTTAACCCGACTCTCGCCTACATGCAAAATGAGTTTCCTATTTCATATATTTTTTTTGCGTTTTTTTTTTTTTGGTATCGCACAGCAGCTGGCAAAAGTTTGACTCAATTTTCTATTCATTTGCGCCTATGTCAGGGGCAGACTTGAAAAATATTTCCCCTGTCAAAATGATCTATCTAGCTAATCATACGCCCAATACTCGCTCGTACGGGAAAATTGGAAACTTTGGCATATGGCAAACATATTTTTTGTATTTTTTATAAATATTGAAAAAAATAAGCGAAAAGTGTAAAAAATGCGCAAACATTAAAAAGATTTAAGTAAATTTGTCTTGCTGCGTGCGCCCATCAATAACTTTACGCTGCCAGCATATTTGACTTTTGGCGAGGGCTGTTACAATATTTTTGCAATGCCAGGAGCCAACACCTCCCCAAAAAAACACCCACTACCCTCCGCCCAGTGGCTTATTACGGGATGGGATTGTATTTGTTGGGGCGCCTGGTTACTGCGGACGCATAAATCCGAAAAGTCAATGCAAGCCTTTAAAAATGTTTGCTCTGGCAGGGCAGTCAACCAGCTGCCAACCAGTTGCCACGCCCCTCCGCCCTCCGCCCACACACCCACAGAGCCTGTGCACACTTTGCCAGCTATCTGGCTAATGTTTGCTCTTGGCATAGCATTACAAACATTAGCTTTTGCCTGTTCCATGCAAATATGCCAACGACTTTGGCAGCTTCGCTTTTCGCATTGCCCAAAAAAGTATGCTACACATTTTCGCTCTGCCAAAGGGACTGGGCCGCTGGCCTGAAGGAAAGTGTAGCATACTTATTTGGGGCCAAGGAGATGGCAGTCGCTGTGTGTTGTTGCCAAAGCCTTGCTGCTAATTTCGTGTTTCCTTTTCTTACACTTGCGTTCCATGTAATTTTAAAATCGATAAGCAACAGAGTTGACATCGTGGTGTGGTAAGGGGCAAGGGGTTGCCATATTTTTGCATGAAAATCACGAACTTGTTGTCAAAAAATGTTACCTTATCGACTTTTAGGCTGCGGAAATGATTGGGAAATGCGGCGACCACTTCAGCTACACCAAGTGGGCGTGGCACTTCAGCCCTGTGTGTGTGTGTGTGTGTGTGTGGGCGTTTTGTTGCGGTAAAAACAATTTTCAAAGCTGTCAATAAAAAGAAACTGCTTGAAATTTTGCTCAGAGCGAGCGGAGTTGGGGTTTGTCAAATTGTTATGCGCGCTGACTGCCAGCCATTTTATTTTTGCTCCTTTTGCGTGTCAAATGCAGCCCACAACAGCAACAGCAGCAGCAACAACAACAATGGCAAATAATAAAATGACAAAGGATTGACATATTTCAAGTGTTGCATAAATGACGAGCGCGCATTTCGTATGCATGAAAAGGAATTGAGGCCTCGCCTTCGGTTTTATTTTTGATTACGTTTGAATTTATTGCTCGCATTTGTGTGCGTGCGATGCTTTAAGCCATTCAATGTATATATATCATGCACATTCAATCACTAAATAATGCTATAATCGACACTTGGCTACAGTGTGTGTATTGAATATTTAAATGGATTATGCTTTAAGAATACTAAGACAACATTTGCTATTGTTGGCTTTTTAAGTACTAGAAGAAACTTATATTCCATGAAATGATTTGCTATTGAATGCATATTTTGTCATAATATAATCTATTTTTAAAATTAGCTAAACAGATGTATGTATATACCAGATATCTATTGATTGTTTCTCAAGGCCTGCAAATAAGTGTCTTTCACTGATATTGAGAAAAAACTCAGTGAACAACTGATTGTAGCTGTTCTTCAAAGAGTTAGGTCGATCTCGGACAGATATATTTTTCTTCAGTTCTCTTCCGTTATGCTTATTCCAGGAACTTTTCGTTACTCTCGATGAAGTTAAAAATCTCTTAATGCATGTGAGCGAGTTTTTCGGTCAGCAAGAGATCAAATTTTTGTAGTCTTCTGTTCAATGCGATTGTGACTAAGTCAGCTGCGGGTGCGTTCGGGTGAGTGGACATTCTGTCACATCTTGTGCTGATCCTTCCAATTATTGGCATCTTAAGGTCAGTGTCTAGTTCTTCGATCCGATCCATTTCTTTACTGCTTTAGTTTGCATTATTTTCATATGTATATTTTAATAATTCAAATTTGCTTTCTTTCTACACTCATATAACAACTGCTTAAAGTTTCTTTGATTGTTGATCAACTTTCTTTTCTTAATCTAGACTCTTTCCTTATATAACGCTCTGTTTTTTCCTCCCTTACATCACATTTTAGCTTACTTTCTCTCCAATTTATCCTTTCTTAAGACTTGATTAGCATCAACATCAAATGCACATCATAATTAAGTCTGTTTTTCGCCCTAATCTTCTACCCGCTTAGTGCTTAGCACATTAAAAATGTATTATTGTGTCTCACTTAGGCGAAGCACAATTTTACAAAGTCAAAAGCGAACCCCCTCATACCAAAAAAACCGCTTGACAGGCTACACGCACACACACACAAACACACACACGACTTAATCAACAAAAGTACTAATTGCATAGAAGTCTCACTGACATTGATGTCTGCTTGCTTGTGCAACTCCATTGCCAGTTCCAGCTCCAGCCCCAGTTCCAGTTCCAGTTCCACCTTCATATTCCCTTCAACTTCAAATTTCATTTGCGCTTATGTGCAATGGCATTACCTGCTGCTGCTGCTGCTGCTATCGTTGCTAAGCTGGTCTGCATGCTAAGCGAGATATACCTCACACACACACACATACACACGCTCACACACACTCTGTCTTCCTCTCTCTTGCTCCTTCTCTCTCACTCCCACACACACACAGTTGGCGCTCAACTTCATTAACGCAAAGTAAACACACGCATGCAGTTAGCGCTGACAGCAAAGTGTTTGATGTTGTTGTAGCTGCTGTTGCTGTTGTTGTTGTTGTTGTTGACAGTTTAAAGTTACATTTTCGACATTTTTGAGTTGACGGGGGGCGGGATGAGGGGCAGCAACTAAAGTGCAGACAAGCTCATCTTTGCTCTGTCTGTTTGCGTTTGCAATTTACTTTAGACTTTGACTTAAAGCTGAAATTACGCATACGCCGCGTGTGACTGGAAGATCTTTTTGGGCATCTTTGAAATGCATGCAAATTAACATGATTTAAATAATTAAATATAATTTGATGTGCTTTTGCGGCTTTGACAATCTCATTGTTGTTGTTGGCTTTGTTGCTGCCGGCGCATTTATGAGCCTGGGCGAGAGTCCATTAACAAAGCATAACGATGTGTCATGTGACTCATAACGAGCGCTATACACACGCACACACACACAGATACACACACGGCATAGGCGGAACCGCAAATGCCGCACTTGGCGTATTTTTTCTTCCTCATTTTTATTTGGTTGTTTTTCATATTTATGAATCGTCGTGTGTGTGTGTGTGTATGTGTGTGCCTTTTAACAAGCCTAACGAACTGCCAAATTACGCGAAATAGCATTAAAAATTTAAATTTTGTTCGTGCCTCGTCAAAAAGCGAAAGCGCCCAAAAGTAGGCAGCAGAAAAAACTGAAGCGAAGCGTGCGCCGGCTCCTAAATGGCCATTCAAATTTTGTTGGCTGCGGCTGTTAATGCTGTTGTTGTTCTTATTGTGGTGCTTCTCGAAATAAATCACTTTACAAAAATGCCACAATAAGGGCAAGAAAGTACCAAAAATTATGATAAACATAACACCAGATAAAATTTTGACTTCATTTACTTAGCTATACGCGATGTTAAGGAATGAAAAATCTATTAAAATCTTTAAATAAGAAATAAAATATTGTTTATAAATCATCGAAAATATATAGATCCATTTCAATAATGAACTAATAAATATATAAATATAAATATATTTTAGTAAATTCTATACGTATTTAAAAAAAACCTTTTTAGCTTTATTAAAATTTCACTTACTAAAAACAAAAATAATACAAATATTTTGTAGAACGCTTCAACACATAGTTTAAATGCATTTTCAGCTTTAGTAGAATTTCACTTTTAAGAATTAAATTTAATTGAACATTATTTTACTGATAACTTTTAAAAAATTCACACCACATCCCCAAGATACGTTGCGTGAAGAGGTGTCTAAAGTTCACCTGCAAGACAAACTTTTTATAGCAAAATTATCGCCTCTCATAAAGCAACCAGCAAAAAATGAATAAATATTAAAAGAAGTACAAAATATTGAAAATAAAAAATTGGAATTGATAAATTAAATAAGATAAAATATCTCCATTAAATTCCTTGTTTATAAATTGGTAAATAATTGAATATAAAATTCAGCTAAATAAATTCTTTTTATTCATATAAAATTGAAAATATTTTTCAAGCCGTTTTAAACCTCGTTAAGTTCACATATGCCAAGAGTCGATTGTAAAATGAAAAATAGCTTGATAACCGCATGTTAAATGAAGTCTACTCCGTCCTCTCTGTCTCTCTCTCTCTCACACGCTGTCCCTCTGTCTTTGTCTGCCCATCATGTAAGGCACAATATTTCCGGTAAGGTAATAAATAAATTGCATACGTAATTAAAATTGACGACTGTGCAGGCCTTCGCTTCAGAGTCGCCAAGTCTATGGCAATTGTTACAGCAATTACAGCAACAACGAAAGTAGAGAAAATGCACAAGAAGAAGAGGAAGAAGAAGCAGCAGCAGAAGGAACAAAAGTTTTCCGACTTGACTTGTGCTTCCTTTTAACGTCAACCAGTTGCCAGTTGCTGCTGTTGGCAGCTCTTTGTTGTTGTTTTTTTTTCTTACTCTACGAGTTGCATGTGAAACATGGATGTGGCCAGTGGCGCAGTCGAAAAGAGGTAAAGGGGGCCTTGTCTGCTCGCCTGCTGTTTGTTTTTAATTTTATATGTTGGGTTTGTCTTCTCGGGGCGACGCCTCGCTCGTTGAGCCACATACTATTTGCATGACAAAAGCCCAACGAGAGCTGCCCACTGTGGTGTGTCCTTTGGTCTAGGCAACACCTTTTCGATTGTTCGTTGTTCGCCGTTCGTTGCCTGCCATTGTTTGCCTCGAGTCACGCAACTCGTGTTTGAAACATAAACTCATTCCTCCTCAACTCATAACTAGCCCCATAACTTGATTTCTTCACAGCTCAACAGAACAAGAGGCGAGCGAGCATTGTGCGCCCTTTGCTGTTCATTCATTTGCGACTGGGCACATGATTAACTAGCCTTAAGTCTTGCTTACAGCGCAGAAAGGAACTGTTAATTGCCTTGCCTACACAAGGAAAAATGAAAGATTTATTTTAATTTTAACGAAAGTGAAGGCACAATAAATTCGTATTAAGGGAAAAGAATAGGAATTTGATTTGAGCAAGGTGCAAGGATTCTTTTGACAAAGCTGTATTAGCATGGACTTGATTAAAGGTTTAACTATGGATATTAGTTAAAAAAGAAGTAGATACATCTGGGATTATTATTATGTACCTAAAGCAGTGTTAAATCATCTTTGCAGAAAATAATTTGGCTTAAGCTAAGAAAATGATGTTAAGGATATTCCTTTAATATTTCCAACATAACATGAAACGGTAACCAGTTAAGAAGTGCTTAAATATCAGACTTAGACTGTCCTGTAATGTAATTGTGAACATATTCAAGCACATAACAAATTTAACATAAGATATCACTGTTAAAAACAAGAGTTTAACAGTATCAACATAACATACTAAGAACAGCATATAAGACTGTTCAGGACTGTTCACATATCAGTTTTAGAATATCATGTCGAACACCTTAGAACTTCCAGTACATAACATATTTAAAATAACATGCATATTGGACATAACATAATACAGCATATTTCATGTAGAAGCAAATATAAATCTAGCTCATTTGAATGAGGCTTATATAAAATCTTATATAAATCTAGCTCAAATATACTATCATTTCAAATCCTATCCTATCCATATCCGAATAATCTGTTATAATTCTCTTGCTAGAGTAACATTCACATATCCTAGAGCAGTTGTAGTACAACTCTCCCTCCACTCTCTGTATTATCCATAAATAAGAAATCTTGACTTAAATTCGTTATCCTGTTTCACATACATTATTCATTTGTAATTTCTGTTAAGCGATTCAACTGTTGGCAGCTGCTTTAAGTCAAGAATTTATGAAAGGCATAAATGTTGCCGGCGTTGTTCGTTGTTGCTGTTGCTGCTAGTGCTGCTGTTGTTGCCGTCATGCGAGCCATTAAAAAATCAAAACAAGTTAACAGTAACCAACTAGTAGCTGGCAAGCCGGAAACCGGAAGTGAGAACAGGGCGCTGCCGCAAGTTTGCGGTGGCGCCCCGCGTGCGGCGTATGCAGGAAGCGAACAACGCACCAACAACAGTAGCAACAGCAGCAGCAGCAATTGTTGCTGTTGCATCAAGCGGCTCGCGATAAAGTTGGCAACACGTTAACAAGTTTAAGTCGTGTGTGTGTGTGTGTGTGTGCTGCCTGACATTTGTGACCCATGTAGTCCAATGTCAGAGCTGTTAGCTCTGACCCGTTGTTTAAACCTTAACAAACGAGGGTCATTTGCAACGGCCTCGATGGCGTCTGCTGCCACCTCTGCCCCAATCTACAGCCCCATTTTTTTCGGGGGGCCAACTTGTCAGGCAGCACTTCATGAAGCTGCCAAACGACAGCCGCTGGCTAATACTGCCACAGTGCAGCGTTGCCAGCTCTTTCGCCCACTGTGCGGCCAGACAGTCGAGGCTTTGGCATTATAATGCCATTAACTTTGTCAGAATTTAGCGCAGCGACAATTTATGCATAATGAGCGGAGAGCAGAAGAGAGAGAGATAGAGAAAGAGAGAGAGAGAGATAGAATCATACAAATGCATGCTTCACATACACCCACTCACACACACACACGTGCAGCTGGGCAATCGTTGTAGTTGTAGTAGTTGGCTACCCAATAGACATTTTCTTTGAAGAGATGTTAGAGAGCTAATGAGGAATACCTGGAAATATGGGAATGGATAAAAATATATACATATGAAAGGATTCTAATTGAGCCAGTATTATCAGGTAAATTATATATATAACGAAATATATTATATAATTATAATTATAATTATAATTATATTAATTATATATTCTTATTTAATATATTTACAATGCGATTATTCTATTATATTATTTATTACCAAATTTCAGCAAGCAGTCCATCAACATGCTTCTCGACTAAACTATCAAAAAAAGTCCACAAAATAAGTTTATTTGATCGCAAATTGATGTTGATCGGCATAGCTGAAGCTTCAATGATAGCAAAGCAACGTTCTGGAGATGCATGAATATATGTACAAAGGAAAGCTCTCAATCCGCCAAATATATCGCGGTTCAAATCAATGAAAATAATGGAGAGCTCCATGAATGGGGCTTCGGATGGTCTCCGCATACACCGCATTCCTCAGACCTGATCCTCAATATTTTCTGCTTCCAGAATCTAATCTCTCCTCATCACTTTGACCGGTTTATCGAAGTGTATTACTGCAAACTGACTATGAAACCTCTTCTTTCTTCGGCTACATTATACTTTCGTGCTATGAGCTATTCCGCATTCTTATATATACTCTAGCACACTGTGCGTACTAACATTCCTCTCACTGTGTATGTATTAACCACCTTTTCTGCTACACATTGGCATTCCAACTCCAATAGTCTTTTTGGTTTCCCAGACAGTTTTAACCAGATCTGTTCTTTCTTCTGTCCATATTTCGTAGTTAAGAAGCTGGATTCGAGAGTAAATATTAATATATACATATATTCTTTATCAATTGATTTGTTAAGCATTTTATTGGAATTGATTTAATACTTATATATATAATATAATAATATAAATATAATTTAATAATATTAATAAACATTATATATATACATATATGTATATATATATATAGTAAAGTATATATAGTATCACTAAGCTTATGTATAAAAAATATGAAGCTCAAATGTGTATATATGGGTTAAATTCAATTGCAATTAATGTTTTAATTAGTTTTTTAAACTCCACACTTGCCCTAGTTCCAGCAAGTTGTCTCATTAATTCTGTTCACTGGGTTCACTTGGCTAGCAAAATGAGATTGTTTATGACAGCGCCCGCTGGGCAACTAACTCCCAGCAACTGCAACTGGCAGTGGCCATAACTATAGCTGTAGTAGTGACAGTGGATGTGGATGTGGATGTGGATATGGATGTGGATGTGAGTGTGGCTGTGGCACTGGCGACAGCAAGTGGCAAGTGGCAAATGGCAGCACGAGTATTTGGCAGTCATAGACGTCAGCTACTCGTAAGCTAGCCAGGCCATAATACCACTAAATATGTGCAGAGTGTATGTGTGTGCGTGTGTGTGTGTCTGTGTGTGTGTGGTGTCTAGGGTTGCCATGGCAGGTGAAATTTCTTGGAAACACCACACAGCAGCAGCAGCAGCCGCCGCCGCCTCATTGTGGCAATTGGCTGAGGAGACGGCGAGTGGAACTGAGACTCCCAGCAGCTTGATGACTTGCACTGCACACAGTGAGAGCCTCTGTGTGTGTGTGTGTGTGTGTGTGTGTGAGTGCCTGTGTGTGTGTGTTTGGCTCTGTTTATATTTGCACTATGCTTGACTTTGCTCGCTCGTCAGCGAAAAATTTGTGTTATTTGGCTGGCATGGTTGGGGTTTTGCTCTCGCACAGCTGTAAAATTTATGACACCGCACACACACACACACGCACACATACAGTGGGAATTTTTGCATAGTATTTGCACTGTGCAAATTAATTTTGCCTCGACTGTAGTATTTGCGTTTTGCGGCGAGCAACGCCCAACAAAAAACAAACACACACACACACTCACAGACAGCCAGTGTAAAAGCTACGTACGAGCGTTTGGTTAATTAAAAATTTCTCATCAAATTATTTGAATTTCGTTGTGTTTCAACTGCTGCTGCGGCGACTCCTGCTGCTGCCTGTTGCTGCTGACACGACAATTGCATTTGCCGAGCAGAACTTTTTCGTAGCTGTTCGGCCTGAAGCTAAAGCTAAATCATAAAAGTTGCTATGTCAGCTATATTTTTTTATTTTCAACTATTTACCTGACAACTGACTTCAGTTTACAGCAGTTACGCTTTAATCTTATGGCTTATGTGGTCTGATGTAGTATACGATAAGCTCTCTTCAGACAAGCTAGAGTTGGTGACCAAATAGGAGAAGTAGTAGGAAATGCTGTAAGGAAATGTAAACTGTTTGAGATATTAAATTGATATTTATTATATTTTAAAGTTAGACACTTGCCTTTTTGGTTTGATTACATACATCATCATATATCATAAAATATTATACAAATATTCGCCTTGGCTTTAGTAGAGCTCAAATTACTCGGCTCAATCTGTTGAATCGTTGCCCAAGGCTGCTTCAGCTGGCCAACTTTTCACTATGCTCAGTGTTATTTCCTTAATTTCGTATCCATATTCATCTAGATATGAGCTACATCTATCTAAAGAATTGACTCATGTTCAGGTTTCGACTGAGCTACATATTGCCTTTGCAATGCTGCCACAACGAAAATTACGTTCAGTGAGCTGGAATTTTTAAAATATTAATTAAAATTATTTGCAACTTTAAAATAATTTATAATCACATGGCAAATCATGTAGAATATTTCCAAATTTTAGTAAAAACCATAGCTCATATAGTTTCCATAATATAATTATGTTCATTATTCATTCATTAATTCATAGTTCATTAGGGTCTATAGTCTATGTGATATTCCGATTTGAGGAATTTTGTATGTAAATTTGAATGTTTACTTGTCATGCAGTTACTAATAAATTTTATATTAATTTAAGGAATTTTTTTTTATTTATTATTTTATTTATTTGATTGATAATTAATAATAAATTTCATATTAATACAAGGAATTTTTTTTAAATTAATTATTTACAAAAAAATTTTTTTTTTTATTTTATATACGAGCTTTAGTTGAAAAGGTTCACATATGAAGTTCAACGGCAAAGCAAAATTTTCCTCGCTCCCGATCTTCAGCTTTATTAAATTGTAATTATTATATAAATACTTTCTGTATAGATTGTATTGCACTTCTATTTAGTTTATTTAACTGCAAAAAAAAAAAAAAACAACAACACTCACAGCTTGTAAACCGTTTAGGGATTTATAATTTGTTGAACTACTCGACTAAAAACTGAATTGCTCTATAAATTGTTGCCATTAATTTCTATTTAAGCAACACTCGAGGCTGACGCAAACAGAACAACAATAAATCAGGCGAAAAAAATAAACAATTGTAAAAATGTTTGCGAAAACGAAACAAAGTCACGTTTCGAATTTGAGTTGAGCAGAGATAGAGAGAGAGAGAGAGGGGAGCTGCGCCTAAGTGCATTGTTTGGTGTAGTGCCAAAAGGTCAGCTCAAGCTCTTTAATCTCCACATATGAGCGGCGCCAGCAAATGGAGTTGAATCTACTTTTTATATGAAAAGAAAAAAGATAAATAGAATGCAACTATATGGAGATATAGTGTACGTGTGCGTGTGTGTGTTGGGCAAAAACTTTGACATTTGCATTTGTCACAGTCGGCGGCAAAAGTTTTCAGCTTAAATTCCTGCATGCATTTCAACACGCAATTGGCATGTGACAGTCAAAATGTTTGCACAAGATGAGACAGTCAAACAGAGAGAGAGAGAGAGAGACAGAGAGAGGGAGAGAGAGAAAGACAAAGAGAGTGATGCATATAACGTAACAGGCATACGAATCGAATGTTTGATATATCAATTTGAAAAGTTTGACTTAGTTTTCCCACTCGAGCATTTCGATTAAAGTTTTCCATGCGGCAGATTAAAAACTTTTATTCCCAGTTCAACTTTTGTGTGACCAAAAAATAGAAAAAAGAGCAACACATACTCACACACAGACACTCACACATAACACACATTTGCATTGCCTGCATTACTTGGCAACATCCTGAATAGGTTCCAGCTGCATTTCGTGCATTCTTTCTCTTCCAGCCAAGTGGGCCATGGGCATAAAACTCAACAACAACAAATAAAAAGAAAAAGGCAAAGCCATGCATATTGAATTGATTCAAATATGAATTGATGCAGTTTGAGCTGAGTTGAGTCTTAAGCTAAATCCGTTTATTTGGCAATCTTTAAGCAAGGGCAGGAATAGGATTAGAAAGACAATTTTGTGAATTATATGAAAAGTATTAGAAAATATACAAAATTCAAACCGAAGTTCTATGTAGCCAGTGCTTTATACCAAAGTTAGTTCTAATTTTACAATATATCTCACTTCTGAATTAATATACAAATCTTTTCAAGAATATTTTTATGTGAGAAAGGAAATATATTTGAAGATATACAATATATATTCCTTATGAATTGGACTGAAACTTTTTCTAATAGAGAGAGACCAAACGCTTACTGAGATAATTGTGTAATAGCAATTCGAGGTGGAAACATTCGATGGTGACGACATACATAGCTAAATATTTATATAGATAAATAGATATTACTTTTATAACAATGAAGTAACTGATTTTTTAGTTAAATAGTATAAAATCATTTAAAATATTTTTTAAAAATTAGTTTAAAATCATTTAACATTAATTTAAAATAAGTATAAAATCTTTTAAAAATATGTGACTTAATATTTAATAAGAAAAAAACCTTGGTCTATAAACTGTCATTTAAATTTTGTTGATATAAGTATAAAATATTTTAAGAATATTCTACAAATTATTATAAAATCTCTTCAAAATATTTTTTAAAAATAAAATGCTTATAAGCAATAACATTGGGCTATAGACTGACATTTAAATTTTATGCATTGCTCTTTAAGCTTAGATTTTATATTTGATCAAACTTGTTGCTGATAAAATTAGTTGTGAGCCACTGTATATATGAATAGGGATGTATGTAAATACATAAATCGCTAGTTGTATTCAATCATATGGCTTGGAATCATAAACCACGCATTCATAGTGTATAAATTACTTTCGGAAAATTAAAAAATGCAAATAAATTATAAACAAATTATACATAAAACATACCTACATTGTACGAAAAGTGGACTAAATCACAATTGTCGCTCATGCATATGTATGCGAGCATTCATTCATGCGTGTTTGCTTATCTGCTGATTAGTATTTTTTAACCATGTTGGCCCAAAGGCCCGCTGGCCAGACAATGGGCCGGGCCCGGCCGGGCCGAGCTATGGGAGCGTTGCGTGTGAGCCGTAAATTAGCGTTTCATTAGAGAACAGGTGAAATTTGTTCACAATGTTGTAGTTGAATTGGCCCGTTGAACAGGTTGTTGCTGCTGCTGTTGTTGTTGTTCGCCCAGTCGCTAATGCCGTGTCCATATCCGTGTCCATGTCCGGTCGGTCGGTGGCTAAAAATAAAACATATAAAGGCCGCAAATTAGTTGCATTACTTGATTAGAGCTGCGCAAATGCTATTATTAAAATTCAATTTCCTTTACGTGCAGGCGCGCGCATTGCATGTCTAATCGAGTTTAACAGGTTTTCCATTTACCACAAAAAAAGAAATAAGAAGTATAATCAGAAATAAAAACAGAGTTCTGATTATGAAATTCTGAATGCAAACTTGATTTAACTTTTATCGAAGAGCAAGCTAGTCGACTTATCGATAACAAGCTGTCAGTGTTGCGCAACGTCACACATCATAGACCTGCTGTTTACTTACAGCTGCTGGTGCCTTGAAATTTCATTTGAGACTTCTCACTCAAACTAAAATAATCAAGGATTTTAAAACTTCAACAAAAAAAAAAAAAATTAAGGAAAAACTTGTGACTACCAAATTTCTACCTTTGCTAATATTTTGAGAGCTAAACTCGAGGTTTGTTGAGAACGGCAAAGGCAGCGGGTATCGCCACGTGCATAACCCAACTTAAATTTCGCAGCTATTTCGCAGATAACAAAAAAGCAGGGACAGCTTCAAGATGTCGGATCGCAAGGCAGTGATTAAGAATGCAGACATGAGCGAGGAGATGCAACAGGACTCGGTGGACTGCGCCACTCAGGCTTTGGAGAAGTACAACATCGAGAAGGACATTGCCGCCTACATCAAGAAGGAGTTCGACAAGAAGTACAATCCCACCTGGCACTGCATCGTGGGCCGCAACTTCGGCTCCTACGTGACCCATGAGACACGCCACTTCATCTACTTCTACTTGGGACAGGTGGCCATCTTGCTCTTCAAGAGCGGCTAGATCCAGCGTTGGGGCCTTGGCCACACTTGAAGAACAAATGGATCTGACCAAAGAGCCCCAACTGACCTGAAAAACAAAAAAACATTCTGGATGAAGCAAACAAACATTTAATATATGTGTTCGAATTACAATTCATAATTCTCCCAAAAATGGTTTTTTTGTAAAGCAAAATTCCATAAATTTCTGTGTAATCTAACACTTAATTCAAATTAAAATAAACGCTTTTTTTTTTTTGTTGAAAGGGAAAAATTCATATTTCATTATTTATCGGAAATATATTGATTGGTCAGTGTTGCCACCTAGTTCGTTTGCCTGCGTGAATCAGCAATTATGTGGATCTGTCATTTGGTGAGCTCTCGAGAAGCTCGAATCTGTGCTTTGATTCATCAGTCAAACTCTAGCTAATGTTTGCTTCGAATTGAGCACTACAAATTTGTGATAAAAAAATCCCAAAGCGGCGTTCGTTGCATATATTTGATAGTCAGAGCGACCACAACGTAAGTCAGTCAATAGACAAGCTGAATAATGATTAAACCCTCAACGATCTTCCACAGAAACTGTTGAAAGATATTGAATAACACTGCCCCAAGATGTCCGACCGCAAGGCAGTCATCAAAAATGCGGATATGAGCGAGGAGATGCAGCAAGATGCTGTGGACTGTGCTACTCAGGCACTGGAGAAGTACAACATCGAGAAGGACATTGCCGCCTACATCAAGAAGGAGTTCGACAAGAAGTACAATCCCACCTGGCACTGCATCGTGGGCCGCAACTTCGGCTCCTACGTGACCCATGAGACACGCCACTTCATCTACTTCTACTTGGGACAGGTGGCCATCTTGCTCTTCAAGAGCGGCTAGAACCGGGAGGAATCAGTCAAATAGGCATATATAGCTGCTCACACACACACACATACTTAATTATAACTACACTAACTCACACAAAACTCTGATTTGAAATGGGACACTCTTAGCATCGTCAACCAACACACGACTCTACGGAGTGGCAAAGCGCGTTATTGTCTATCGCATCTATTCATCTGTTACTAAACACGATTTGAATTATGTGATGATGATTCACACAACTTTCGATATGCATTAAAGCAACTACATCAGCAAAGTTCTCTGGGTTATATTTGTGAGATCTTTATGAACGAGAGATCGGTCATTCATTGAATATTGATCAATAGGAATTTAGATACTAATTTCCAAGTAAGCCATACTTATTTGTGTAACCTGAACCTATTCAAAATGGAAATTTGGGGTAGAATAGTTTTATATATGTATATATGTATTAAGTAGAAGTTAAGAAATATTCTCTATTTGAGCGACGTCCTGAGTCGTTATACTTAGTTCTATCTGTGGTTCTGCCATGTCGTATGACTGTAGATATCCCTTCAACCATAAAAACTGAAAATATCAAATTTTATATTTATATTTTTGTATGCCATAAGCAGTATGAGTTTATTATTATTTTTTTCTCCATAATTACTTGTCAATAATATATATCTTTAATTTTGTATATTTTAACATAGCTTGAATATTACAAAAGCAAGAGATTTTCATTTTGAATTTACTATGTCAGATGTTTCAAATTTCTTTTTCACCTCACGTTTGCCTAATTTGAAATAAAAAAAATGTTTTAAGTGTACTACATTAAATATTAATATAAATATTTAGATGAATAAATAAAATATTTATATAAACATTCCTATATATTACAGAAAAATAAGAATAAGTTAATGATTGAGAATTATTGACCCCTTAACGTATCTCGTAGTTAGGTTCTCCCGATGAGAGCACAGAGTTACATAGTTGTATGAATAGTTTTCCATATATCATAATACTTCAAAAATTTAAATTTCTAATTATTCAACTAATCGAAAACCACAAGAATGCAATATTGATAAGCTCATTTATAGTTGGGCTTCGTAGTTGCGGAGGCCTGAGTCATAAAAGCTATAAATAAAATAAAATAATTTGCAGAGCTGATTTTAAATTGAGATTATGGTATATATATATGTGTATATAATTATATAAATTATATTTTTATTCTTCAGATAAGGTAACTTTGAATTCATAAATTTTGGTTATAATACAAATTATTTTTCTTTTTTAAGGCACTTCGTTTTTTTGTATAGTTGTATAATTTTTTTTTTTTATTTAATCTACATAAATTTGAGTTTTATTTTCTATATTATACATTTATTTTTATATATTTAATATGTTTGTTTTTATATACTCTTTACTTTAGTTTTGTATATTTTATTTTATTGAACATAAATAATTCTAAGTTTAATTTAAAATATTATACAATACTTATTTTTATATATTTAATATATAAATGTTATATTTATTTCAACTGAGGGTATTACCTTATCAGCATCAATAAAAAAGTTAAAATAGTATTTCTCATACGAAACCTCAACTCTAGCTATTTGATTAGTTTTCTTGTAGACTTTCACGCGTTCACAACTTAAATTCTTTGCAATATGTTTGAAATTGTATTATTAATCGTTGCAAGTTCGTTAATTTTGGATGCCATTAATCCGGACACAAATTGGAATAATAATAAATTTGAAGTCATGCACGATCCACTTGAACTGACCGAAATGGACATGAATTTCACGATAGACGAAGCTCTCTTGAAGCAACTCGAAGCTGAAATGTTGTTGGGCTTAAAACAATATCATCACAGATCTTTTGCAGTTGAGGCAACTAATTTGCCGAAAGAGATGGAAATCGGTGCTCGGAATATAATCAAGGCGCAGCCAAATTTTAAAAATAAATCGAGAGCAGCCAAAAACATTCGCTTGAAGTTTCAAAAAGCATTCAATCTGACCGATTGGCAATGCATTGTGGGTCGTAGAATTGGCTACGATTCTGATCGATGCTTGGATAAATATATTTTTATTAAGAAAGAACGCTTAAATATATACTTGTTCAATTTTTGTGGCAATCAAATTAATGATAAAAACTCGAATTGTGATAATTTGAAATGTATACAAATTGGTAATAAATAAATTTATATATGAAAATTATATTAAATACAATATAGAAAAAAAAAGAAAAAAAAATAAAAATTATATTTAAAAAAATATATTAAATATATAAAAATATATTAAATAAAAAATAAAAAAAAATTAATAAAACACTTAAAAGTAATATTATAAAATACTTAATAATTACAGATTAGTCATGATGTTTTATGGTGTTTTAATAAAAATGAAAAATAAATAATAAAATATCTTTGAAGAGTTTTCCCCTCGTTATATAATAATATATAGAATATAAGTGTCTATTCAATTTATTGTTATGATACAATTAATAAAACAGTAATAATTATAAAAAAATAAAAAAAAAGAAATTATAGTAAACAAGCAAATAAAGAGTCTGAGCTTCAATTGTAAAAAAAAAAAAAAAAAAACAAAATAAATATTTAATTTAAAGGGAATATCTAAAAAGCAAAGAAAAAAATATATTTTATTTTAATGTATCTATTTGATGCCCCTCAAAGAAATCCCAACCAAATCTTAGGCTGAACATGCTGAACAAAAACAGTGTATCTGCTAGTCGAGCATACTCCTCTATTTACCGCAAGCAGCTGCTGTCGGCGAGCATTGATCAAGTGCCCTGAATTAAGCTTTGTGAATCGAGCTGCAGCACAGCGCAAACAATGCAACAATACTGCATGTGTATGTGTGTTTGTGAGTGTGTTTGTGTGTGTTTGTGTGTGTATGGAAGCGTTAACACCTGACCGTGGCAAATAAAAATGGCTTAATTAAGTTAATTAAAATATTGTTGCTGCTGGCCGACGCACGCTGTTCCCATTTATGTGCTTTTATTATCTGGCCGATTGGCAATTTGTTTTTTTTTTCTGCCGATTCCTTTGCAGTTGCCCTCGAAAAAGGATGTGAACGAGTGCATAATTATGCCTGGGCACGTACTAGGCCGCAGAATGCGGAAAGCAAAGAGCCCAACGACAATACTATTAATAAAGTTGCTGGACCGCACCGTCTCTCTCTACCTCTCTCTCTCTGAACTTTTTTGTTTTAAATACTCGGGGCCAAACAGATGCAAATGTTGTCCTTTGAGCCGCTTTCACGGCTCGCCGACTTTTGGCCTGGACAGCTGGGCAGCTGAATGGGAATATGCGAATGCAATTGAATTGCTGTCCAGTACGCAGGTACAGACAGCGTCTCATGCATATTTCATGCGTTCGAAATGCTTTCCATGCTTAACAAAATCCTTTGCGCCAATAAAAATTTAAGTGCCACGCACGCACACGCACAAGGACTCGCAATCAGGTTTATGTGCTCAACCGTGCTTTATTAATATTTTTACGTTGTCAATTTATGGTAATTTTTTATGTTCTAACATTAAAACATATATGTGCATACATACATAAATAGCAACAAAAGGCAGAGGCTCAAGCTACACTCAGGTGAAATCGTCATTTATTTAATGCCCTGCGACCCTCCACTCTGCCGAGAGACCCAACCAATTCTGCGTAGCTTCTGACCCCAACTAAGCAAACGCCTGCGTTCTTCTGCCGCCCAGTCTGAGGTGACTTGGCCAGCAGCTGTTTAGGCCAGCGCCACTTGGCAATAACTCCTGCTGAGCTGAATGAGCAGCAGAGCGACATTTGTTGAGTCTGCGCAGTTGACAGTTGCAGTTCGACCGACGAGTGGCGAGTGACTGAGGAGACTCGTTGGTTCAGTACTCGAAAACATTTTTTTGAATGTTCTAAGATTTTGAAACAAAATTGTATTATTAATTATTATATTTTCCTATATTCTCGTTTCGTGTTGTACAAGTATTAATTCTATAACAATCTATGAATATAGGGATATTATTAGAGCCAAATATTTCTAGTTTCATCTTTTAATATTTGGGATTAAAATCCTTTTACTAAGCTCAATAAGTTCTTATTATGTGTAGATAAGCTTTGACTCTTTAACTTTAGCTCAGCGAAAAAATTAATTTATTATTTATTGTTGCAAACATTAAAATTATGAAAAAAAAAATATACCTATAAGAATCTAAGTATATAGCGGAAATAAATATTTTTTTATTTCATATATATGTTAGCCGATGATTCAGTATCTGTTATAAGACATCATTGAGAACAATATATATATATTTTCTAAAACTTTTCGAGTCTCATTTTCGGCATCCCCGCTTCTAATGGAACACATTTAGCATTTTAAACAACTTAGAGTAATAGATACTCAAAAATTAGATTACAAAGTCGGCAAATAAATGTAACAAGCAAAAGCTTTTTGCGAGCTAAATGAATGAAAGGGGAAGAGAAGGCGTGCCTTTTGATTAAAATTCGGATAGAAATAAAACAAAAAGGGAAAAACTTGATTTAAAGAGATATATTTGATGGGCCATTTGCCATTTTGCCAGTTCTCCATTTTCCATTTTCCATTTGCATATGGGAAATCGCATGCAATTCTACCAATTTCCCTGACCCGCACAAAAGGAGCATCCGAAACTTTTTATTTGTTATTGTTGTTGTTTTTTGTTTTTGGTCTTTTTGAGCTGTGTGCGGGTCAAACAAAATGCGAACTTTTATAAATTACAGTCAGCAGCACTGACCTCAATATAAAATTACACAACATGACTTGAATAAACACTCACACACACAGACAGCCACACACACACACACATATGTATATACACTGTGCAAAAAGAGAAGAACAATTGCAAGTGCCATAGATACGAGCGTAATTGCATTTTACTTTGTTGCATTTGGTCAGGCAAAAAGCTAGAAAAGCCAAAGTCAAACAGCCAACCACATATGTACGCACACACACACACGCACACACACACACACACACTCGCACTTATGTCAACTTTTTTTTGCCTTTTGTTGCTGCTGCTTCTGCTGCTATTATTATTATTATTATTATTATTTTTGTTGCTGTTAATTTGTAACTGTAGCAAACAACAAAAGCCAAGCGGGTCGCAAAAGTGGGCGTGACACTGGAGAAGGCGGCGGCAATGGGGCGTGTGGCAAAGTCAACACTGTGAGCAGTTTTATCAGTCAGCGCGACACAGATGCAGCTGCAGCAACAGTCGACTCTGGCAATGACAAAAAAAAAATAAAAATACTTAATGAAACATAAACAAGACAGAGGCTGAGGGCACAAACCAAAAACCAGAAACCAACAGAGACAACAAAACAATAATAAAAGCCACAACAAATAACAAGCACAAACACACACACAAGCAGGAAAAAAAAAGAAAATATTACAAAAAAATGCAATAATCTAAACAAGAAAATTTCTCATTTGTTGCGCAATTTAACATAAATCTGAAAGGGAAAAGAAATACTAACTTAGAACGAAACGTAAATACTCTAATTTATAATAATTGAAGGATGGTTTATATAGTGTAGTAAAAAGATATTCAGTTTCATTAAGAACATAATAACTTGAAACCATTCGGAATAGAAGCAACAAGAGGAAACTAAAGCTGTGTGAAGACCGTATTAATAGGTTGGTGAAAAATGATTCTCTTGTAAATAAATAAGTGTTAAAAAATAACTGTAATTAAAAATGTTTAATGTTTAATGTTTGTTTTAGATAAAGTCATTAAAACAGCTATCAAAAAAGCTCCTGAATGTTTTTAAAATTTTTCTAATTAAATTCTGTATTATCTCTTTTCCAATATAAACATTCATCCAATTCATCTCAACTCATTAAAATCTAAAAATTACTATTATGTTAATCCACAATTTCCAATCAAAATTCAATTAAATTAGAATTTTCACAAACAGCTTACAGACATAAAAAAAAGTAAGGGTAACCCATGCCATTGTCATGCCATGTTCATGTGGAAATGCACTAGATTATCGCACACATAAAGAATAATAATCGCCTGACAGAGCGAGCTCTGACAGGCAGTCAGAGGATTTTCTTTTGGGGCCTTCTTCTCAGCTGAGTCGGAAGCTTGCATTGCCTCACTTTTGGGCGTGATAAATGGAGCTAAGTGCTGGGACCCAAAGCCCCCCAAAAGCCGCAAGCCCAACAGAGAGTAGAGAGGGGAGAGAGGAGCGTAAGGCCGAGTGGGCGTCAATTTTTCATTTGATATCCTTCACTACATATAAGAATCTGTCTCGTGTGAATTTGGGAATATCTTTCTCTTAGCCATCTCTCTCTCTCTCTCTCTCTCCCTCTTTCTCCATCTCTTTTTATTGTTGCTGACCATTGTTAGTTTTGCCTTGTCGTGCCTTGACTCGGACTCGGACTCGGACTGGAACTCGGATTCGGTTTTGGTTTTAGTTTCGTCTGTCAACTTTACTTTTCATGTCTCGCTTTAAACAATTGTCCACTGTTCCATTGTTGATTCCTAGCTTTGGCATCGTTACTGTCGGGCGTATCTGCTGTGTTTACTTATAGTGCTCCAGTTTCCACTCAATGAAATAGAGATTGATGATGCGCTCTCAAAATTCACATTTCGAATGATATATCTATTATACCACAGTATAACGCTCTGACAGGGTATTTAGGTATCGGGCTACAGGCTGCGGTCATCTCCCTCTCTCTCTCTCTCTCTCTCTCTCTCTCTCTCTCTGTGTTTTGGCCATGTTCTTGTTACTTTTTACATTTTGGTTTGTTTTATTGTTTCTTTTGATAAATTGTGCGCCTTTCGTTTTGACACATGTCAGCGTTTGTCTGCCCATTGTGCAAACACTCGTAATATAGAGGCTTTGCCTTTGATTGTCTAGGCTGGTATTCAGAGGTTAACGCTCCTTTTGATTCAAGCCGAAAAGAAGATTTTAAAGTTTGCTGAAGGTCTGTGAATAGAGTGTAAATAGTAGAAAATAGAGGGAAATATGTGAAAATAGATTGTTAGTACTAAAACCAATTTATGTAGCACTAATTGCATCAGCAATAGGAGATGATAGGAATCGAAATCATGAAGAAGAGAGAGAGCGAAAAAGAAGAGTGAGAGAGAGAGAGAGAGAGAGAGAGAGTGTGAGAAGGAGAGAGTGAGAGTGAGAGAGGGAGAGAGAGAGAGAGGAGGAGGAGACGAGAAACAGAAGGAGAGACAGAACCTACGATTGCACTGATATAAGAGAGAGTTAGCGAAAAATTTAGAAAACTTATCTTGAGTAATAAGACAAAGAGAGTTCGGATATATATGATTTGATATATTTATGTATGATATATGTATGATAGAACTAAGAGACCAGAAGGCTATTTATGCAGATAAGCAGAAGAGCTACATGAAAATGTAACAGCAATACATAAAACCTAAAATATAGATGAATACATATATCGAGCACTTTCTATATGCCTAGGCTATAGATGTCAGTTGCAATATTTTGTTTGTCGGATATGTTTGCATTAGATACAACAGCGAGGCGCAACGATCTGGCACAACAGTTGAGTGAATGCAGTCAACTATTTGCTGTCAGTGCGGCGCTTGTCACTTCAACTGACATCGGTGGGTGCACTAGGCCAGGAGCAGCAGCAGCTCCTGTGCAGGACACGCGGGCACATGTCCTGTCAGCTGCCAGCTACTGCCCGGCTGCCAGGCTGCCCGGCTGCCTGCCCGGGCTGATGTCTCCCTGTCAGGAGGGCATGTCAGCGTCAGTTTATGCGCCTGACAGCGTCAACAATTTTATTTACTTAATTTGGCTTTAGTTTGTCATTTATTTACTTGTTGGCCACAACTGCCCTATAGTCGCTCTCTCACTCTCACTCTCTCTCTCTCACTATGTCTCTCTCGCTCTGTGACATGCCTAACGCCATCTCATCTCAGCTGCTCATGTGCGTCTCCTAATGTCTGTCGTTGTCACTTTGATGCTTGACGTTGTTTCACTTGCTGTTTGTCGCATTTGTGCCTTTGTTTGCTCTCACGCCGGGTAGTTCCGGCTAAGGCAGCCTGTTTGCACAGCAGTTGTCATTGAATGCAAGAAGGAACTCTCAACAATTTGAAGTGTATGAAATATATGCTTAAAGTGCTTCTGTTTCTATTTGTTTATTTTGTTCTCTCTCTCTCTATCTCTCTATATATATTTTTCTGTGTATCTTTATATCCTGACATTTTTATGAACACTAACTTTAATTTTATACTACTTCTTTCACTTAGTTTTACTGTTTTTTTTTTTTTAATGAAATTCGATCTGATCTGATCTATTTATCTGAGCTTCGTACCATCGAATCTTAAATTTCTCATACAAAACTGATTTTTTGACTCTAATCTTTTTTTTTTTTTAAAGATTGACAAACTCTAAGTGGAGTATTTCTCATGACGTAATACGAATATGGGTAAGCACTCGCAGACTTTCCATAGCTCAAGAGCTGTTTAAAACATTAACTTGAATTTGGAAAAGATCTTATCATCTTTTCGTGACTCTAACTTAATTATTTTCGTGTTCTTAATTGATTTTCCATTATTTTCTAAACGTGCATTTAGTTAACTATTTAATGTTATGACTGATTTGGACACAAACTTTATTTTCTTTTCTGTTTCTGTGTCTTATTAGGTAATGTTGTAAGCCGTTACTTTCATTGCGATCACGAGTTAATACTTCCTAAACATTTTTTTGCGGTTTCAATGTGGTTTTTGTTGTTATAATTTTGCTCAAGTGTATTTGTAATTCTTCCACGATTTTTTGCTTTATTTTGTTAAAATTTTTTGCATTGAGTTCGTGAACTGTGACACATAATTGCATAATCGTGGCATTGCTGTAATTCGTTTCTTGTCGCTGTCACGTATTTTCGAATTGTTTATGAAAATTAAGCTGACGCGTTTGCTGTTGCGCGCACTTTAATTAAATATTTATTTCAATCACTTGAGCCAAATGGAAATACGTTCAGGTGGCATCAGCTAAATCAGAGCTGAAAGAGATGAGGGAGAGAGAGAGGGGAGAGAGAGAGAGAGAGCAGAGAGAGAGGCTGCACTAACATTTGTCATTACACATTAATAGCGCACCATTAATCTTTTCGTGAGCTGTTGGCCAAATGAATGCTGCTACCAAGGGCCAAGTCCCCGTTAATTAATGTATGCCATTTAGCCGGAAAATTGCAGGGGTGCACACTCACACAACCACACATTCACACACGCTCTGTCTGTGTGTGTGCAGGCCCATCATAATGAGCGCCAATTTAGTGTCCCTGTGTGTGTGCGTGTGTGTGTGTGTGTCTCGTTGTCGCCACCGCAAACAAGCAAAGGCCAAAGCCACAGTCGACCCCCACTCCCATTCTCCCCCTCTCTCCCCCTCTCTGACTGTATTGCTGTCCCGCTCACTCTGCCCAGCAGGTATGCTTGATTAATGCTTTATAACAGGACACACAACACACAAACAAAACAAGGATATTGCCGACTGTATGGCTGCTGACCCCGCGCAGCTGACGCCCATTCGAACTGTTCGTACTGTCCGCCCTTCAGCCGCCCCTGCCTTCATCACGCCGACCTGCTTTATCCGCCTGGGTCCTTGCATTTTAACATTAATTTAGTGGAATGCGGCAAAGGACTATGAAAGCTTTTCAGCGTCGTCGTCGACACATGTTAATCCCGTCGTTGTCGCTACCACAACCACTACCACTACCATAGCCACTGCCACTCTCCCATGCCCATTCCCATTCACATTCAACCATTCCCATTCACATTCGCATTCACATTCACATTCACATTTACATTCATTTAGGCTCACTCCTCGAGTAGTATTTACATTACACAAACGCATTTCGTATGCCCAAATTGGAACAGCTTAATTTTTGAGAGCATATTGTAAACTAAATGCGAAAGGGGATCCACGCCCAATTAATAGCAGTAGAGTCAAAGCGCTGATTAAACAAAAACTTTAATTAGGCTGTGACGCGTATTATGTGCCAATTGAATAAATTTGTTTAAAGGTGAATTAAATTTGAGTTGAGGTACTAGAAAAACTTTGCATACTATCTGTAGGTCATGAAATTTAAGGGATAGAAAACAGTTTTTTGAATAGGTGTATGTCCAGAAACCCATTCTAAAAACTTTGAAATATATCTAGAACTCCACGACCTAAAGCTAGTATGCAATGTATTTCTAGTACCTCAACCCAAGGGCACACCTTCTCTAACGGCTTCGCACAATATTGTTAACTAGACATCTATATTTACATATATATCCGATCAGAATATAATAATAATATAAATTTATATAAATCCAAAGAATCAGTATATAACAATTTAAAATAGTTGTGTTTCTTTTAAGGGAAATAAAAGACAATAAATTCATTTCTAACACATATGGATGTTATTATATATATATACAGTGGCGAGCACATGTGGGTACATGTTGGCCAAGTTGACCTTAAAATGCCTGTAAAAACTTTAAAAATGCATCAATCGCTCTGAAATTTTTGAATTAAATTCATTAAGTTTATTTAAATAAGGAAAAGTAATAACATTATGCAGTTAATGTTTAGAAACTAAAGATTTTCAGCTGAATACATGAAATGCGGTATGTATCCACTTTTGCTCGTTTTAATTTTTTTTAAACATTCTTCAATTATTTAATATTTGGTCCACAGACCTTTAGCTTTTATTACACTAGTAATGCGCTTAGGCATACTTTCAACTAAGTTTTGTAAATGGTCATGCGGAATTTTGCTCCACTCCGCTTGGACCCGACCCCAAAGCTCATCCAATCCTGTCGGTGGAGTTTCATACTTCGCGAGCCGTTTTTTCACCAAAGCCCATAAATTTTCTATGGGGTTCAGATCCGGACTCTGTGAAGGCCACTCCATTATCAAAAATTTTTGGCTGTCAAGCCAATTTTTAACGATTTTTGCCTTGTGCTTGGGGTCGTTGTCCTGCTGAAATACAACTTCCTCTTCTGGATATGCACTTTCATCCACAAAATCTGGAAGGTGGGTCTTCAAAATATCCAGGTAGTCTTCCTTCTTCATGATCCCATCAATTTTAACCAGTGGGCCGATGTTCCACCATGCGAAGCAGCCCCAAACCATCAGGCCACCTCCACCATGCTTCATCGTCATTTTTACCTGATGCTTTTGGAGCTTCTCATGTTTGCGGTGCCAATAATATTCCTTTCCGTCGGACTGGAATCGATTAATTTTGGTCTCATCTGACCAAATAACTCTTTTCCAGTCATCTTCAGTCCAATCTTTATGTTCTTTGCTGAACTTGAGACGAGCTGCAATGTTTTTGTCCGAAAGTGCTGGTTTTTTCTGCTTTATTGAGGCTGTTAATCCAATTCTTCGAAGAGCTCGCCGTGCAGTCCACTCACTTACGGGCTTGTTGATGGCCATAGAGGCTTCTTTTGGTGTTGTCTTCGGTTGAGTCACCATTATATGCTCCATAGCTCGTGCATCTCTGTCCGTTAAAAGTTTTGGGCGAGACTTTACTTGCTCAGGAGCAGTTATATTACGCCGTTTTCGCACTTGCAGCACTGTTCGGTGAGAAATTCCCAATGATTTGGCAATTGCCCGGGCAGAATCATTATTTTTTGTCATATCAATTATTTTATTCTCCAAATTAAGCGAGATTTTCTTCATTTTTGCTCAAAAATTGTTACTTTAAGTGAATTAGCTTAGAGAAGGGCAAAATAACTCCAGAACTACACGAGTTGGCTTTCTTTGTAAAGTAAAAAGCTTCTTTTAATTTGTAGAAATTGCAAAACGGGGGAATTCCCATTTTTAACCCATAAACCAGTGTTGCAAAGTAAGCTAAACCAAACGAGCAAAAGTGGATACATACCGCATTTCATGTATTCAGCTGAAAATCTTTAGTTTCTAAACATTAACTGCATAATGTTATTACTTTTCCTTATTTAAATAAACTTAATGAATTTAATTCAAAAATTTCAGAGCGATTGATGCATTTTTAAAGTTTTTACAGGCATTTTAAGGTCAACTTGGCCAACATGTACCCACATGTGCTCGCCACTGTATATAATACAAATGAATCTATTCATACCAAAAGTTATGCAGCAAACAATTTCCCATGGTGAAGAGTCTCTCCTATATATGAACATAAATTTTATATGAATATGAAATTTGCCTGCTTGTTTTCCTTTTCAACTGATATATCAAATTCTTTTCAACTGTCATTAAAAAAATCTGTAAATTTTCAGTATTTTGATTAATGTTTCATAAAACATAGAAAAATTCTCAAAAATTTGGTTTGCTTTGGCAGCTGCTGTACTTTCTTCAAATCTTTTGGCCCTCTTTAGGTCGTTCTACTTTTAGGTTGTAGAGAAGTATTCATTATCGGTCCATTGCAATGTGTGAGTCAAAGGCGCGCATCAAGGCGACTCCAGAGCGCTGCCTGCGCTGCTGTCCGCCCTGCTGCAATCCCTGCCTCTGCTGCCCGCCCGAGTGCTGCATGCCCTGCACCGCCTACTGCATATTCGACTTGGAGAGCGCAGTGTTTGGTGGGTGAACTGTAAATGGAGATTATCCAGAGATTGTACACATTAATCTTAACTCTACTAGATACTCGTCAAATCTATCAACGCGCCTGCCGCGAGCTGCTGGCCAGCTACAATAAAACTTTGCCGGACGAGCTGATCATGCGCAGCGCTGCCATGGAGACGCAGGAGATGGCCGAGATGATCTGCCGCAAGTGCAAGCTGCCCATACCCTGGGAGAACTTCCTGATCCAGCTCAACGAGCACACGTGCGAGCTTATCGGCAATCCTCCCCTAATCGAAGGAGTGGAGCGCCTCGTCAACCATCTGCACGACAATTGCATCGGGTTGGCCCTGATCTCGGGCAGCAAGAGGGAGATCTACTGCAAGAAAATACGCGGCAGAGAGGAGTTTTTCAGCCAGTTCGATCACGTGCTGTGCGCCGATGAGTACAATCGGCCCAAGCCGGAGCCGGACTGCTATCTGATAGCCATGCGCCTGCTCAGCGATCCGCCCTGCGTCGAGTGCTGCTTGGCCTTCGACGGGACGACCAAAGGAGTGCAGGCTGCTATAGACGCTCGCCTGAAGGTGATTATGCTGCCCGACCCGGACCTGCCCTGCTGCTGGTCAGAGATGGCAACGCAGCGACTCGAAACATTTCTCCAGTTCGATCCCGTCGAATTTGGTATGCCCTATCTGGAGCCACTGCCCGAGCCGCCGCCAACTATGTCGGAAGGAGATAGCGAGGAGGTGGAAGAGGAAGAGGACGAAGAGCAGAACGATGGGGAGGCGGTTGAGGACAACGACGAAGAGCCACCAGCAGAAGCTTAAATTTTACATAGAAATATATATGTATATATGTGTATATATATACTATACATACATGATCGTATATGTGTGTATATATACGTATATACATATAAATAGAATGTTTTATACATTTTGACGCAAATTATAATTAAATTTCTACATTTCCCTATTTCTACATTATATATTGCGTGGTATTATTATAAATTTTTATTAAAGCCTAAAGCACATTATTTTATAATATTGATTTAATAACAATTAATTAATCTTTAGATCCAAAAATCACTTTAAATTATTAATTAACTAATATATAACAATATACACACGTATAAATATAATCAACTAATAAAACTACCTAAATTAACTAGTTAATTGAACTCTTTAGTTTCTATATCAAAAACAATTACTGTTAAACGTCATTAGCTAGTCAAGCCAGCGTCAAACTTCTTAGCATCTGACTGAGTACCTGAGTCAATTGCATACAACGTATTATTATGTCTTGCAAGTCTCTCTCTCTGTCTCTGTGAAATAGAAATTCCAACACTTCCTAACAGCTTCGTCCTCATCTTTTGCCTAAACTTAAGCTTTAAACACAGGATAATTTCAAAACGATAAATCAAAATTAATTGCTTAGGCAAATATAATATTTTAACGAGTGTCCGACTCTCTGTCTGTCCGACTCTGTCCGTTTGTCTGTTTGTGCGTCTGCCAAAAGTCAATTGTTGACAATTTAATTATTCAGCATATTACGCATACGCCGTGTGTGTGCGGAGCTGCAGCTCGAGCAGCTGTGCCACAACTTGCGACTGGGAACTTTTGCCGCTGCAACAACAACAACAGCAACTCTGTCGCAACTTATAATTACTTAATGTTCTAACCAGACTGTCGAACAGCTGCCAGGCTAGTCTGAATGCTCCGCCTCCGGCCTCCGGGCTTCGGCCTCAGCGGTAGCTCCCGTTCCAGCTCCAGCTCAATCTCAAGTTCTCTTCGTTTCTCTGTCTCTATGCAGTGCATAACAGTAAAGTGAATAAACCTTTTAACAACTGCAACGGCGACGGAGACGGCGACGTCGACTTTGCTTTTTATTTTCGAATCATTATTTTTTTTGCCATTTGCGCCCCACTTCCGCTTTTGCCTAATGAACGAGCGCGCCACAGGAAGCACTCAAGGGCAGCTAAAGAAAGGAGTAAAAAATAATTTTAAAATAAAGCTAAAACTCCAAGTTTTTTATATCTTTATTAAATGCAAGTTTGCATTATTGCAAATTTACCAATTGAAGTTGCGATTGAGTGGAAATTTAATTAAGAAAAACAAAATTATTTTTAAAATTTTTTTAAAATATTCAAATAAAAATTGAAAGTAAAAAAATGAGAATTAACGGAATATTCCTTTAAATTTATATTTCAATTACTTAAAATAAAATTTAAATAAAAAATTAAACAGATTCTTCTAGCCCCGACTTTGGTTTCACTAGCCGAACGTAAACTTAAATTAAGTAATGAAAGTTAAAGAAAAATTATGTAGAATTATTTTTTAATTATTTAAAATTTTGCTAATTGAAATAAAAAATAAAAAGGGATTTTTATAATGGTCCAGAAATATTTAAAAAAAAAAGTTGAGAAAATTTTAGGTTTCAAAATTTTAAAATAATTAACAAAATTTTGAGAATAGGCAACGTGCTAGCCGAATGTAAACTTTTCCGCATAATCGTAGGCTGGCAGCCCGAACAGCTCCGGCTGGAAGTCTGCCATGGACTTGAGCACGAGTGTGGCGCCCTTGGTATCTTCGGCGGGCAGACGTTCGTCGGGTATCATCACCACCTGCATGCCCGCCGCCAAGGCCGCATCCTTGCCTTGCGTCGAGTCCTCGAACACCAGGCAGCATTCGGGTGGCGGGGCTGGCTTGAAGCGTGACGCTGCCAGCAGAAAGATGTCCGGATGCGGTTTGCCATACTTCAGCTCGGCATCATCGCCGCAGACGATGTGGTGGAAGACGGGCATCAGATCGCAGTGCGACTGTGCCTTCAAGCAGAAGGTGTCGCGGTAGCCGGACGTTGCCATGGCTATGGGCACTCGGTACTCGAACAGGTGCAGCAGCAGATCCTTCGCGCCGGGCTTCAACTTCACGTCCGTAAGCAGGCAATGCAGCTCAGAGCGAAACCTGGATAGATACTCATGCGGCGATAACGGCAGATTGAACTCCTTGACCATATTCTCACTGGCCACCATGGCCGACAGGCCCGTCATCCGCATTTTTATTTCGAACGTGTAGATCTTGCCGTAGGGCGTCAGCACATTCTGTATCGCAGTCGTATAAAGATCTTCCGTATCTGAAAGATGTTGGTTATAGAGATGCGCCAGGAAAGGAACCAGAGTTCAGGCTTACCCATGACAGTGCCATCGTTGTCGAATATGCAGTGCGTCACGCGCTTAAAACATGGGACCTCGCACGATGACATTTGTCCCTTTTTCTGCTATTTACGCGCTGCCTTGGCCTAAAAACATATTCCAAAAAATTTACATAAAATTTTTATTTATTTTTGAGTTCGTTTTCTGTGTCGAAAACTAAAATATTTTGTCAGTTGACCATTGAAAATGTTAGTATAGGAAACTTTATTAGCATTGTCTAGTTGATTGGTTATTATAAAGTATACCCATTGCTTGTTGTTTACTCTATGTTGATTCTCTCTTTAACATTTTTGTACCCTGAGCCCATTGAAAATGGTATAATGGTTTTGTTATTTGTGCATCGTTTGAGCTAGAGGTTTTAAATTTAATCAATAGACCAGAAAGAAGAAGAGCTAAAAAAGAGTTACGGTTCTGAAGAGGTGTTTTGTAAGTTTGTATATGTTTGCAGCAGAGGCAGAAGAACATATTCTGATTGGTCGCTAACTGAACTGAGCTCGACTTCGAGTGGAAATCTCGCTGCCCCATATAAAGGCAGCTGAAGATCAGAAGAGCTGCTTCTTGCAGCAGCAGCAGAAAGTCTCTGATTGGTCGCCTAATGATCGAGTGTGAAGGCTGACTCAGAAAGAGGCTCAAGAGTTGAGCTTCACTTGAGTGGAGCTGTCGCTGCCCTATATAAAGGCAAGCCTGTTGCAGCGCAGCTTCAGTCGCATTCCTCATCTTCTGGTGGTCAGTCGTCCAGTGCAGCGCGGTGCTTCTCCTCTTCTTCTGTCAGTTGGTATGTATTAAAATTGTTAAGTATGTTAAGCGAAAATGTAAAAGTTATACTTTTAATGTTTATTTAATGTAAATATAATATATTTTAAATTTAAATATTATTAATTATTTAACGATCATTTAGGAAATGCAAAGCAAGTCTTCATTTGTGCAAATATAAAGAACTTTAGCAGTCCGTATCAGCGTTAAGGCTATTTTTTAAACAAGCCCGACTAGCAGCGTTAAGACTATTAGTCAGACAAGCCCGACTAGCACTTTGGCTTCTAACTCGGACTTGTTTCAATATATTTGGGTTTTTATAGTAATCTATTGTTAGGTATATAATTTGTATACATTAACTAGAAAACGTAATAAAAGGCTATTGACATTGCGAAGTTTCGTGTAATGCATACGGAGATTACGTAATCTTTAGATTTTGGATGCCACGTCCCATTCGCTTCGCAGGGCTCAGAGTGTCTCCTAGTCGAGCAGTCTCAACTAGGGCACACTTACTTGTTTAACATTTTATTTATGCTGTTTTTTTTTTAATTTTTTTAAATTATTATTAAATATTTATGATGTTTGTTAATACATTATATGAATATTAATGGAATATGTTATTTATTAATATTTTTATTATTATATTTTTTAGTTATATTTTTTTTTTTTATTATTATTTATTTATTTGAGTGAATGTCGCAATGTGAATTTAATATTTATGGAATTTTTTATAAACCATTTTACTATCTAATAGGAAATTCATCGTCTTGTGTGTATTCGTAATATAATATCTCTCTGCTTTCTATAATATTTTTAAATATTTTTATGTTAATAATCCCTCTGCACTTTTTTCATATTAAAAAATAAATTCCATAATATAAAATAAATCCCAACCAACTCTTATTATAATGCACCTAGTGTAATGCCTGTGGAAGTCGTTTGCCCTCTTGGCAGCTGCTGTTGAAAGATCACGTTAATTTCATTAGGCGACGCGACGTTAGTTGGAAATGTTGAAAAGAAAATGCTTCACATGCATTTTAATTAAACTATTTGCGACTTGCAACTTCAAATAGTTTGCCAAGTTGCAAGTTGCGCGTTGCCGGCGCAGCTGTGGCAAGTGGAAGGTGCTCGCTGCAGCTGTCAATTTGGCTGCCTTTTTATGCCCTTAGCCTAAGTCTTAGCCTAAGCTAACGGCTGTGGGTGTGGCTGTGGCCTTTGGCCGTGCGAGGGCGAGTGGGCGGGGCGGGCTCAGTTCGGCTGTCAGCTGCAGCCTGTCGCATGTTGTTGCAAAGTTGCGTAATTGATTAAGCAGTTGGCAGGCGTGTGCCACCAGGCGCTGTGGCAGAGCGACAAACTTCGTCATAGACAGCACGTGCCGCACGTTGAATGCCGTTATTCGGAGTCAGGCAGCACGAGCCGCGCGACATGTGGTAGCAACGTGGCTCCCAATTCCCAAAACTACAAAGTTCCCGATGCAAACTGAACTTTTATTAGTTGTATCGGTGCATAGAATATATGTCTATATATGGGATCAAAATCAATATAGGAATTTAGAAATATATCTATAGGACATATTAATTTATGTAATTCCGGAAATGGCAACGGAAGCTACTTAACACTGATCAGAAATTACTGAGAACTATACTTAAGGCTGTGAACTCTACAAATTGAATAGACTATAGATACTGAATACTACATATACTCTAATATTTAAATGCTGTAAATACTTTAAATACTTAAGGGACTCTAAATACTTTAAATTCTCTAAATACTCAAAACTCTACAAATACTCTAATTACTCTAAAGTATTCGTTTCTTTCAATATTAGCACTTTCAATACTCTAAATATTCTATATACTCTAAATACTCAAAATACTGTAAATATTCTAAGTACTTTAATTAAACTAATTACTTTAAGTTCCGTCGGAATACTCTAAATCCATACTTAAAATACTATGAATTGTTGACATACTCTACAAAGTAACAACACTATATACACTATTAATTCTATAGTTTCTATATAATGTATGTATTCTATGTATTATATTTAGTCTATAGACTCTACTTTATCAGATATCCACACTCTTTACTCTCTTTACTAACAGAGACGACTGCATCTGGCAGCTATAGACCTTCTTTATACTCTTTTCCATTCATCACTCAACTCCTTGCAATCACAGGGTATTCTAGCCTAAATATTTGTCGGCTAAAATGCTAACCGCAAAATAATTTGAACGTATTTTGGTCAAAACACGCGGCCAACAACCGCAGTGAAGCGCTGGCAGCAAGCAGAAAAAAGCGAAGTCAATAAAATGGCTTTAATTAATCGGAAGCGCTGCGTCAGCTGTTGCCGCAAAAATAAAAACAAAAGGCGGATACTGGCAATGGGCAATGGGCAAAGGAGGCGGGGCAGACATTTGGGGCATTTGGATGCGGCGACGAATTGTGCGCATAAATTATGCAGCCAGCCATTTGGGCAGCGATTTTTGGGGCTGCAGTTGTGGTTGCGCGAGGGCGCTCTAAACGGCCGACTGGCCAGCAACAATATGTTGTAAACGTTTAATTTGAGCGCGTCTCTAATCGGTGTCCCGGCAACGTGCAACGTGTGGCGGGCATTCAGTCAGGTCGCTTGGCTGCTTGGTCGGTTGTAATTGCGTTCATTGAATTGTTAACTGGATTCGTTGTCTACGGCTAGCCGCTGGCAGCTGGCCACTGCCCGTTGGCCGTTGGCCGCAACCGCAACTTGCAGCGGGAAAACGGCTAAAAGCCGTTGTTATCCTTGTGGTTACTGCGGCTATCCTCTAACTCCGTGTCTGTGTGTGTGTGTGTGTGCAGGTGTAGTTGTGTGCGTCTGCCTGACTGTGTGAATCTCCCTTGAGTTGATTCCACAAAATCCCGGTCAATGCACATCAAACTTTTGGCTCTGTTGGCTGTGCATTTGGCATTTATTGGTATTGTTCCAATTAAAGTTCGACTAGTCTGCTCTAGTCGCCTCCATAAAATATGCAGACACGTAAAAGTTCGATTCGATTTGGCTGCCACAGGACATTAATGCTTAACGGTCAATGGTTTTGACTGCAGCCAGCCCGAGCATTCGTTCAGCGGACAGTGCGCCAATAAAAGCTAATAAAACTCAAAGCGCAGCCATTGCCAGCGCGGCTCGACTGCAGTCGAGTTGCTGGAGGTGAAACCAAATGGAAAGATATTCGGTTTCGGGGGAAACAAACTCTCTGGCATAGGCTGAGGTTGGTTAAAGTAGATGAGATTGACTTCTAGGCAGTTTACTTTATGGAGAGGAAACTTTTGATTAAGGCAGGAGCAGGTCAGCAGTTTATGAAGAAGTTTGGTTTGTGGTTATATAGAGAAGATTGCGTCATGAGCTAGAGAAGATCTAATAGATTTGAATATGATGGAAAGTTATATACTTTCCCCTCTCTCTCTCTCTCTCTCTCTCTCTCTCTCTCTCTCTCTCTCTCTCTCTCTCTCTCTCTCTCTCTTTCTAGTTGCTCATTATCTTCAATATATCGTGAGACTTTTTAGTCTCTATTCATACTCTTTTGGCTCGCTGTTTGTATTATCTCTGATTTCTCTTAAGACTTTCCATGGCAACATTCTCAATGTGTTCTCTCTTATAAATTTATATATCCTCTACAATTCATCTCTTTCCATATCCATGCATATCTAATTTTCAGCTTAGCGTTTCATATCTTCTTATACAAGAGAATATCTTCCATGATATCTATATGTGTGCAGTTAGTCTCTAATAAAACTGTTCACATATGGCATTTAATCCATGTCATAAGAGGACCCTCATTTGACTTTAGCTCCAGGCAGCACGCACATTGAATGCTGAGTGTTTTTTGCACTCAATAAATATTGTCTGACCGCAGACTATCTATCGCTCATCGAGGTCTCAGATGTCGGCCGGCTAGCCAGTCACATATCCTTGGCAAGGCATCACGCACAGCCAAGCAGTTGGAGGGCAGAGCAGAGCAGAGCAGAGCTGAGCAGAGCAAAGATGTGAAGTGAAAAGTCGACTCATGGGCGCCCCCGAGGCGCAGTTGAGCGATTTCCCAGCGGTGGCAGCAGCTCGAGCCTGGGCCAAAAATGCAAGAGTCCCGCAACAAAGTACAAAAAGCATGGCACAAAGTCCAATTTGTTTGTAATGGCATTTACTTTGTTTACAAAATAAATTTTGTATGCACAGCGAGTAGTTTTGGTCCCTCTACCACTCGCTATCTCCATCTCTGTCTGGGTCTGGGTCTGGCTCCGGGTCTGGGTCTCGGTCTGTGCCGGAGCCAGTCTGCGATGCGCTGGCAAGCCGTGCAGTCGCGGTAAGGCGACTACAAGCTCAAAGAACAAAAAAGCAAAAAAAAAAATAAAATAAAAATAAACTAGAGATGAATGCATATAATATAAAATTCTAAAATCGCTGTACCATAAAATTTCCCCATTGGGCGCTTGGGTTTTTGTTATGCCACTCTAGGCAAGGACGATTCTCTTTGCCTTTTTGCTGTTTAATTTTGCAATTGTCCTTTTCGACTCGAACAGAACTGGAGCTGGCGCGGGAGCTGGAGTGGGAGCGGGAGTTATCTATTCCGGTCATGGCTGTTGCGGTTACTGATTTATGTTTGTTTATGTTGTTCAACATTTGTTTTATTTACCGCACATACGAGAAATAATAAAAAACAAGCCAAAGCAAATAAACAGCTTAGCATGTCGCTCCTCTCTGTACCTTGGCAAAACCAAAAATCAAATTTTATTTTTGTTTAGCTTGGCTTAGTTTGCTCTTGTTTCAAGGCAAATACAAGATATTACACAGCCATTCGATTTGTTTATCTATAAATATATTTTGCTTAAGCTTTATTTCTCTATTACTTATAGTGCTCATATATCATATCATTGGAATTGTCTTCAAGCCTAAACTGTACCTTGGTAAAGCTCATAGAACTCACTTGATATGATTCATTGCGCAAAAAAAATAGTTATGTATATACATATATACGAAACCAGTTCTTATCATTATGTTTTTATAGACGTCGGTACAAAAATCTCAAATGTGCGCGTTATAAGCCATTAATTTTTTTCTAAGTACAAAAGCTTTTCTGTTGTGTCGGGTCAGGTCTTAGAAGTTAACTGAAAGTGAGGTGCGAAACAAACTTTGAAGTTATTAGTCTGCTTACACAAAAAATGAAAGAATTTCTGTGAAAGCATATGTGATAAAACGTAAAAAGTATAAAAGTTATACACAAGAAATATAAACAATAAGATATGAAAATATGTATATTAATAAATAAACGAAGCAAAAAAAAAATATAAATAAAAATTTGATGAAAAATGAAAAGGCAATTCATGGTACCTAAGTTAATATATAAAAATGTATATTTATAATAAAAACAAAATAAAAAAAATTAAAAAAAACTACAAATATTTATATAGAAAAAAAAAAAAAAAATAAATATATATATATACCAACTTTATAAAAAAAATATATATTTATATAAATATTATATTTATATAATTAATTAAAATATTTATATATAAAAGTTTTTTATACCTTTTGTTTAACTCCGATTTGAAAATAAATAATCAATAATCGATCAACAAACCGATATTTGTGTGTATTGGAAGACGTTGTTCGACACTTTTTCAATTCACTGAAATGCCTCGCTTTAACTTCCCAATATGCCAGGCTATATAACAATAATATCACACAGATTTAAACTTTGCCTAATGAATTCTCCACAGTTGTTTAAGCGTGAACTTGCAACTACCTTAACTAATTAATTAGAAATCCAGATATTTAACACGAATCAGACCGGATTAGAAACGAGTTTGAATCATTTTAATTCATTTTATGGAAGGATATTTAATTATGCATTCTAGGCGCAATATCGGCTAGACGTCGCTCGGGCAGGCATTCTGTTGAATGGGTAGCATCCTCTCGAGTTCCAATCCAGAAAGTTCAGCCAATCTTTGAGCTTTCATAACCACTTCGGATCTTGGCATTCGTGCGCGTGTCGTTAAGAGAGCCCATTCTGAAATCAACAAGTCGTTCAGCCATCTGCTCCAGTAATTGGCGAGCCGGCAGACACTTACCTACGTGCAAGACGTCATCCACTTCTACGCACGCGTACTGAATCGCATAGGACGTGTAGTCCGTGTCCAGCACATACGCGCTAACGCCTTCTTTCGACTCTAGAGAAACATATTATTATAGAAAATTTGTTGTTGTCTTAGCCTTTGCTTTTACTTTTAGTTTTCAGTTCGAGTCTGCCAGCCGATGCATCCACGGCAAGTATCCTTGTAGCTCGCCGAATCACAGTACCTGTCCTATATCGGCCAGAGACGAAAACAGTTTTAGAATCTCAAGAGTTTGACTCGATTGAAGCTCACTTACTTGGTGTCGATTGCCGATTTATATATTACATATTTTTTATTTTTATCCAGAGCAATATTATGCGTTAGACACTGGGGCGGAGATCTCTTATATAATGGATATGTCATTTGCGGATACCATTTACCCGCATACTTTTTTATATCCAGATTTCCAACGGCTGTTATGTTCGCCTGGCACTCGCCCTTGGAGGCCTTCATGGCCAGGGTTTGATGGCCAAGACAGAGCATCAATATCACAGAGCTGCTGTTAACCGGTGGAAAGTTATATAATTTTTATTATACCAATACGATGGATATATATAGCACATACATGTACAACACTCGATTCAACATGTTGGCTGACGATCGACGGTTCAATTCCAATTGATAGAAAACAAAATAAATACGAATACTTAATTCAATATCGAATATTAGCTTGAAGTATTGATTCGATATAGTTAAATGGATCAAATAATATTTCGATGTGGTTTAAACAAAGTATACTCATTTTCTTTACTCAAAAAGACAACAACAACAATTGTATTAATTATTATTATAAATAAAATAATACAAATTATCAAAATGTAAATATTGTGTATTCAAAAATTTAAAATATTATCAGCTTTTGACTATTAAAAAAAAGCTAACATATATATATATATATATATATATATATATATATATATATATATATATATATATATATATATATATATATATATATATATATATATATTAGTCATATTATAATTAATTAATTCATTTCAATTGTTTTTATATATTTTTTTAATATTACATTTTAATTATTTTCTAGCTTGAACATAGGATAAACATAAATAATAATACAAAATTGCATTTATTGACAACAGACAAACTTAGATACTTTACGACTATTATGCATGACTTATACAATATATATACATATATGTACACATATGTATATATATACGAATTCTAATCTAATTGAGCTGCATTTGATACATTTTGTTATTATTATTATTGTTGTTGATTCAATTTAAAATGTTGCTTGCGACAAGGCGAATAAAAGCGACGCGTGCTGCTAGATTAACATTGACAACTTCCATCTGCCACCTGCCACCTGTTGCCCCGCAGCACACCTCAGCTTTTAGCCCTTCCGTTTGGATCGTCAGAATTTCACTTTTCATTTGCTTACACTCGAACATCGAACGCAACAAAGTAGCGCGCGCGCACTGGCAAAAAGCTTCGCAAGGCCAAGCAGCGCGCGGCAGGGCGACAGCAATCGGCAAACAGAACAAGCAAACAAAAGCTTCGGAAGATGAACTATAAATGATGCACTGTAGCCGCATGAATGTTCAGTGCTCAACGAACGAGCTAACAGAGAATACAACGAGCTGTAATATTCCAAGTGCTTCCCTATTGTCTATATTCCATAATATATAGTCAGAGTAATCAAGTGCCTTCAGCTATAATGCAGAAATCCATCAGGTAAATTATATATTATTGTATATTTATATATATTTATTTCTCACTTATCCTTCAACCCTTGATTCTTAACCTGTAATTCTTCATTTTAGTTCTTCATATTGGCTGGTCGTCTTTGTGACCGTCGGTGCAGGTCTAGTGGCAGCACAGTTGCCCACTCCTGGCCCGTGTCCAACGGTTACCATACCGCCAACTTTTAATTTGGAAGCGGTAAGTCACACACACACACACACACACACACAGAGAGATATAACAGGCAGAAGGAGGGAGGCGTGTCACAGCCCATAAAATATATATATTCTTGATCAGCGCGACAAGACGAGTCGATATAGCCCTGTCCGTCTGTCCGTCGGTGTGAACGCTGAGATATTTTTAAATACGCAACGTAGAGACTTGAAATTTTACATGAATACTCGATAATACCATACGCTGCACAAGTTTATAACATTTTTCCGATAACTCATTCCATTTTGATTTTATGAGCATTTATCGATAGTTTTAATGTGTTTTTAAGGCGTGGTTTGTACACTGTTTGAGCTAGAGACTTCAAATTTGCTGTGTAGTTGCGTCTAATGAATACGGAGATAACGTATTCTTTAGATTTTGAATGCCAAGACCCATTAACCCCCTATTTATAAAATGCGCAAATCAAATACTAGCGACTTGTGCTTTGGCAAGTGCATACATATGAATGCCATTAATAAGTTGTGAAACTTTGATGAAGTTAGTCCACCGATATGAAAATTAAGTTCCCATCGTAATGCTCACATTACAGCCCAAGCGCAGTCGTTGCGTCAACTGCACAGTTGGCAGTGCGCGCGCTTATGCTTGCGTGCATATGTGTGTGTGTGTGTATGTGTTGTTTATATGCATGCATAAAAGATGCGTAGAATGATTTGATATTTGGCTCTTCACAGGGTTCAGGGTATCCCCTAGTCGAGCAGTCTCGACTAGAGCACTCTTACTTGTTTTTTTTTTAATTGCAAAATTAATATACAATTTTGTTTAATTATTATATTATATTTTAAAAATATATATTATTGTAATTTATATTTTAATTCATTTTTTTTTTATTTTTTATATGTAAAAAAAAAAATATTTTTTTCTATATATTAAAAAAAAAATTTTTTTTTTAAACAAGCTTAAAATACGATTTTTTAAATTATAAATTTTCTAGTGGTTTTTTATTATTTTTTTAGATATAACTTTTTATATTATCATTATATAATATGTATATACAGACATGCTCAAAAGTATTTGAGCAACATGATTTTTTTCTCATTTTGCACTTTAGTGGCTTATATTGTTGTTGTTGTAAGTCGGATGCGCAAAAGGTGCACATCGTTAGAAAGCTTAATCTGTCTAGAAGCATATGAAAGAAACTTGAAAAAAATAACGGAACATACGACAAAACAAAAGCAAACGAAAGATCGCTTCTTTCTTATCAAAAGTAATTGAGCACATTTTATGCTTATCAAAATTATTTGAGCATAACGTTTAGTTGATTTTTTCTTGTTTTATTAACAACTTTAAAGAAATTTTTGTTTTTAACGATTAAATACATGTTTTAAGAGAAAATTAGAAATGCATAACATCGCCTTTGGCAGCGATAACTTGCTGCAGTCGTGCAGGAATAGAGTTAACCAGATTTTGCACAAATTCCACGGTCAATGTTGACCAATTGTTTTGGATTTCTTTTATGGCACCCTCGCGATTCCTATTAGCATCAATGGTCCGATGATGCTTTATAAAAGCCCACACATTCTCAATAATATTAATGTCCGGGCTCTGCGGTGGCCAATCCAGCACAATCTGACCCGCGCCCCTTAAGAATTCGGTTGGAATCCATCCTTTGTGACATGGCGCGTTGTCCTGTTGCAGTATCCAGTCGGTGGTTGAAAACAGTCGGTTGCCAGAAGGAAAAGCGTGATCATTTAAAATGTGGAGGTATCCCGTTTGTTTTAAAGTTCCTTCGATTGGTGTAAGATCTCTGAACCCATAGTAACAGACACATCCCCAAAACATACTGAACCTCCTCCCAATTTGTTCAAGGGCTGCACAGCCGTGTGCTTTTGGCTCTTTCGGAGGTGCATAAATCTCTTTCCAAATGAGCCTTGAAATTTGAAAGCCGCCTCATCAGTCCACAATACGTTGCGCCAAAACTGAACAGGCTTCTGTGTGTATTTCAAGGCAAACTCTAACCGTTTTGCTTTGTTTGCTGGGCTTATGTCAACAATCTTTCTGACCACGTACGTTTTCTTATTAATTTCCTTCATCCTGCGATAAATTGTGCATCCGCTGACTTTCTTTCCAATTAAATTTTCTGATGCCGCTGCGACTTTTACAGGACTAATTGAGGGATTCTCTGAAATCTCTCCCAAAAGCCGTCTGCATTGCTTCGGATCAAGTGCACATTTTCGCCCAGATCTTTTTAAATTCTCCAAATTTCCTTGTGCTTCCTTTATTTTGATCAAAAAGTACACTGTATTTCATTTGGTCAACATTGACCGTGGAATTTGCGCAAAATCTGGTTAACTCTATTCCTGCACGACTGCAGCAAGTTATCGCTGCCAAAGGCGATGTTATGCATTTCTAATTTTCTCTTAAAACATGTATTTAATCGTTAAAAACAAAAATTTCTTTAAAGTTGTTAATAAAACAAGAAAAAATCAACTAAACGTTATGCTCAAATAATTTTGATAAGCATAAAATGTGCTCAATTACTTTTGATAAGAAAGAAGCGATCTTTCGTTTGCTTTTGTTTTGTCGTATGTTCCGTTATTTTTTTCAAGTTTCTTTCATATGCTTCTAGACAGATTAAGCTTTCTAACGATGTGCACCTTTTGCGCATCCGACTTACAACAACAACAATATAAGCCACTAAAGTGCAAAATGAGAAAAAAATCATGTTGCTCAAATACTTTTGAGCATGTCTGTATATAGATAAAAGTCTTACAGATTAGGCTGAAAATTACTTAAAAACTTAAACTTAAAAATATTTCAAATATTAAAATTCCAATTAATAATGCAACATAATTATATGCTAATATATCTAAGCTCATTGATCCAAAAACAAACTGATATAAACATCATCCAATTATGGCTTAAGTTTTCAATCCACTTTGTCAACTTCCGAGAAATATTTGATAAGAAGCATGCTAAAAGAAAACCAAATGACGCTTAAAAAAAAGAGAAAAAAATCGTTTTTCATATATTAAATACGTTTGATAAATGAGTTTTTAATCTATTATAAAAATGTTTGACACAGACCGCAATCTCTTCATATACAATAATACGTTTTGTTTTTTTCTGGAAGAATTCATTATATAATCTGAAGATAGTACACAAAAAGTTGCTAATTCACTGAACTTGTTTTCAATTCTTTTCCAGTACATGGGCGTCTGGTATGAGTACGCCAAGTATCAAACCCTCCTTGAAGTTGGCCAGAAATGTATTTACGCACGCTACGCGCTTGAAGATAGCGACGAAGTGTCTGTTTTTGATGCTGGTATCATTGTATTGTGAGTATAGCAGATTGTGTGAGAAGATTGCAAATAAAGAACTCTATCTGATTTCTTGAATCTGTAGATTCAACACCCCAACGAATAGAACGGGTACTGCTAAGGTCGTAGCACCTGGTCAACTGGCTGTGACCTTTTCCGAAATTGGTAAGTTCGATGTGTTTGTATAAGTATCTGAATCTTAATATGTATCTGTATCTGTATCTGTCTCTGTATATATATATATATATATATATATATATATATATTTGTATACTGTATCTGTATCTGTATCTGTATCTCTATTTGCCTCTACATATGTATTTAAATCTCTATTTGTATCTACATCTACTAATTTTGTTTCTCCACACTCCAGAGCCAGTTACTACGCCGAACTATCTGGTGCTGGGCACCGATTATACATCGTATGCCATTGTCTATAGGTGCACCAGTACGATTCCGTTGACCCATAACAGTGAGTACGCGGAAGCCTAAAAGCTTACGCCAAATCGGCCGATCTCGTCCCTAATTTGGCATGCAAAACAGACGAATCAGTTCTTGCATTCGGCATAATTATGTTAATGCAGCTATGGAGCTGGATTATAGATTAGCTGGCCAATGGTCGACGAGGGACACATTTTTGAACACGTTAATTACAAACCATGTGATTTGCCTTTGCAGGAAATGTGTGGATATTGACGCGCGAGCGCGAACCCTCCGCTGCGGCCATCGATGCGGCCCTCAGTGTCTTGGCTAACAACTCACTCAGTCGGTTTTTGCTAACCACAACCAATCAGGAGAACTGCCCTGCGGTGCCGGACAATTTTGCCGAAGTGGCCTCGACCAAAGACGCTGTCAAAAATGCCGTGGCAAAGGGCATTGATGCAGCATGAGAATGGCTGACCCGCTTGAATGAGCGACTCTTCGATATATTCATGAACTTCTTAAACGATTAGCTAACAGTAGACAAATAGTATACACCTAATGTATACTCAGAGTTCTATAGATGCATGACTAAAAAACATATATATGCACGAAATGTAAATAATAATGTTAATAATATTAATTATTTAAATGTTTGATTAGCAGCGCTTTGCGAATGTTCATAATATATTGTATATACGTCTTTAAAAACTAAAAAAAAACTAAAAAAAAAAATATGCAGAATAAAAATGTTTACTTAACAAAAATATTTTTTTATATAATAAAACATATTGTCAAGCTATAAAAATTATAGTTTTTTTTTTTAACAAAAGCAGCTACAGATATATATTTTTTAATATTTTATAATATATAATATATTTATAATTATAATTAATACAAATTGTATAATAAATATTTTATATAAACCAAAATCAAGTTATATATATATATATATATATATATATATATATATATATATATATATATAAATATATTCGTTTATATTTATTTTGTTTAGTTTAAATATAACTTGATTTTGTTATATATATTCGAATTAAATATAAAATATTTATTATACAATTTGTATTAATTATAATTATAAATATATTAATACAAATTATTCAGATAAATATAAAATATTAAAAAAAATATATATAGCTGCATTTGTCTACGCAAAAATACGTATAATATAAGATTTTTAAAAATAAAATTTTTTTTTAAATGTAATATAATTTTAATACATAATATATAAACATTTTAAAATTGTTAAAAAAAAACTATAGTTTTTATATGTTGAAAATATATTTTATTATTAAAAAAAAGTATTATTGTTATGTAAACATTTTTACTCTGCATATTTTTTTTAGTTTTTTTTTTTAGTTTTTAAAGACGTATATACAATATATTATGAACATTCGCAAAGTGCTGCTAATCAAACATTTAAATAATTAATATTATTAACATTATTATTTACATTTGGTGCATATATATGTGTTACTTTTAGTCATGCTTCTATAGTAGTAGTCTGGGTATACATTAGGCGTATACTATTTCTACTGTTTCTACTGTTAGCTAATCGTTTAAGAAGTTCATGAATATATCGAAGAGACGCTCATTCAAGCGGGTTAGCCATTCTCATGCTGCATCAATGCCCTTTGCCACGGCATTTTTGACAGCGTCTTTGGTCGAGGCCAATTCGGCAAAATCGTCCGGCACCGCAGGGCAGTTCTCCTGATCGGTTCTGAGTAGCACAGAGCGAGTAAGTGAGTTGCTATCGAAGACACTGTGGGCCGCAGTGATGGTCTCCTGGGAGGGTTCGCGCTCGCGCGTCAATAGCCAGGCAGATCCTGCAATGGTAAATCACATTATTTCTAATTAACGTGTTCAACAATGTGTCCCTCGTCGACCATTGGCCAGCTAATTATGGAACTGCATTAACATAATTATGCCGAATGCAATAACTGATTCGACTGTTTTGCATGACAAATTAGGGACGTGATGGGCCGATTTGGCCTAAGCTTTTGGGCTTTCGCATACTCACTTGAATGGGCCAACGTAGTCGGACTGCTGCAGCTATAGACAACGGCATACGATATATAATCGGTACCCAGAACCAGATAGTTCGGCCTAGTAACTTGCTCTGGAATGTGGAGATACAAAATTAGTAGATGTAGATACAAATAGGCATTAAGATTCAATGTATATATACAGATAAAGATACAAATATAGATAGAGATTCAAATATAGATAGAGATATAGATGTAGGTACAGATACAATAACATATACAGAGTCAGATACAAACACATCGAACTTACGATTTTCGGAGAAGGACACAGCCAGCTGACCAGGTGCTACGACCTTAGCAGTACCCGTCACATTCGTTGGGGTGTTGAATCTACGGATTCAAGAATTCAGATAGAGTTCTTCATTTGCAATCTTCCCACGCAATCTGCCATACTCACAATCTAATGATACCAGCATTAAGAATAGACAGTTCGTCGCTATCTTCAATCTCGTAGCGTGCGTAAACACATTTCTGGCCAGTTTCAAAGAGGAATGGATACTTGGCGTACTCATACCAGACGCCCGTGTACTGGAAAACAATTGAAAACAAGTTAAGTGAATCAGCAACTTTTTTTTACTATCTTCAAATTATATGATGAATTCTTCCAGAAAAACAAAACATGTAATATATGAAGAGATTGCGGTCTATGCCCAACACTTTTATAATAGATTAAAAACTCATTTATCAAACGTATCTAATCTATGAAAAACGATTTTTTTTTCTTTTTTTTAAGCGTCATTTAGTTTTCTTTTAGCATGTTTCTTATCAAAAAGTTCTCGGAAGTTGACAAAGTGGATTGAAAACTTAAGCCATAATTGGATGATGTTTATATCAGTTTGTTTTTGGATCAATAAACTTAGATATATTCGCATATGATTATGTTGCATTTTAATATTTGAAATATTTAAGACGTTAAAATTTTAAATAGTTTTTAGCCTAATCTGTAAGATTTTCTTTAAATATATTTTAAAATGATTATATAAAAAGTTATATTTAAAAAAAATATTAAAAATCACTACAATATAGTTCAAGAAAATCGTAAAAAAAAACTTAAAAAAATAAATATATATAAAAAATATTAAAAAAATTAATAATATAAAAAATTTTAAAAAAATATGAAAAATTAAGATTAAAAAAAAATTGAATAAGACTAAAATAATTAATAATAAATAAAAAAATGTACATTAATTTTGCAATTAAAAAAAATAAAAATAAATAATTATTATTATTATTGATTGCTATTACTATTATTCATTTTTGCTATGCAAATTATTTGTATATCAATTATTATATAATATTTTTTATTGTAAAATTGTTTTGGACAATTTCATATCAAGCTGTAATTCGATCTTTGTCAATCAGTAAATTAATTAAAAAGTTATTTAAGAGATAACAAAGTAACGAAAAACACCTGAATACAGAGGATTTATCATCAAAAGTGAGCGCAGTAAACAATAATATTCCATTGAATGTAACTGATTGATAAGCATTCACAGAAAGCAGTAACTGATGATTGCCTTTACAATTAATTAATTTCAAGATAGTTTCAAATGCTCATATCTATGTGATGTGTGTGTGTGTGTGTGTGTGTGTGTGACTTACCGCTTCCAAGTTAAAAGTTGGCGGTATGTTAACCGATGGACACGCGCCAGGATAGGGCACCTGTGCTGCCACTAGACCTGCACCGACGGCCACAAAGGCGAGCAGCCAATATGAAGAACTGAAATGAAGAATTACAGTTAAGAGTCAAGGGTTGAAGGATAAGTGAGAAATAAATATATATAAATATACAATAATATATAATTTACCTGATGGATTTCTGCATTATAGCTGAAGGCACTTGTTTACTCTGACTATATATTATAGAATATAGACAATAGGGAAGCGCTTGGCGTATTACAGCTCGTTGTATTCTCTGTTAGCTCGTTCGTTGAGCACTGAACATTCATGCGGCTACAGTGCATCATTTATAGTTCATCTTCCGAAGCTTTTGTTTGCTTGTTCTGTTTGCCGATTGCTGTCGCCCTGCCGCGCGCTGCTTGGCCTCGCGAAGCTTTTTGCCAGTGCGCGCGCGCTACTTTGTTGCGTTCGATGTTCGAGTGTAAGCAAATGAAAAGTGAAATTCTGATGATCCAAACGGAAGGGCTTAAAGCTGAGGTGTGCTGCGGGGCAACAGGTGGCAAATGGAAGTTGTCAATGTTAATCTAGCAGCACGCGTCGCTTTTATTCGCCTTGTCGCAAGCAACATTTTAAATTGAATCAACAACAATAATAATAATAACAAAATGTATCAAATGCAGCTCAATTAGATTAGAATTCGTATATATATGCATATGTGTACGTATATGTATATATATTGTATAAGTCATGCATAATAGTCGTTGAGTGTCTAAGTTTGTCTGTTGCAAATAAATGCAATTTTTTATTATTATTTAAGTTTATACTATGTTCAAGTCAGAAAATAATGTAAATAAAATATTTAAGAAATATATATAACAACCATTAAAATGAATTAATTAATTATAATGTAACTAAAATCTTATGCTAATTCAAGCTGAAAAATAATTAAAATAAAATATAAAAAAAATAATAAAAAAAAAAATACATTTAAAATTTATAAATTAATTATACTAAGACTAAAATCTTATATAATGTTCAAGCAAAAAAATAATTTAAAAAATATATATATGTAAAAACAATCAAAATTAATTAATTATTTATATTATGACCAAAATCTTCATTCATTAAAGTATTAACTAAAAAAAATTTAATTACTAATTTATAACTTTCCCAACAATAAATATCTAAACAATATCATTATTACTCACTTTTCTAGAACATAAAAGAAATAAAGCAAAGGCAAACAACCTTTGCTCACTTATCTCATCTACACACACGCGAGCATAAAAAATGATTAAAACAAACAACAAATAATAACAATAACAAAGAGAAGAACAATCGCACTACAACTAATTCCCATCTCACTTCAATTAGCTTCCACAGCACGTGAAGCTTTCGCTCGCATGTGGACTGTGTTTGCAGCGCCATCTACTGGCAGCGCAGACGCGTGTGCGCAGTGGCGCCATCTATGCGGTGCTTTGTGCTGCGCCGACTGCAGCGCTACAATCATGAGTGAAATCCTTAATAGAGCCAGCTTGTGGTCGTCTTGGTCATTATTTATGGAAATCTCTGGAATACACACACCTGCACTCACACACACACACACACACACACACACATTTGCACGGGGAAAATTGTTGTGCTGCGGTTATTTAAAAGAGAGCAAAAAAAACATTTTCGTATTATTAAATTAATTAAATGTAAGCCACAAATTGAGTTTAATGTACAAAAATGCGCCCATGGCAAAGAACGAAGGACGAAACGCTCTGCAAGGCATTCACATATGGCCCAGGCAAAAGGTTTTACACACATATTTATTTAAGTGGGTGGATCGAAGAGTTTCAATTGTGATATTATTTATACATGTTTATAAAACGAATCAAAGTACATAATAGTAGCTGTGAAAAATAATAAATAATTTTAAAAATTTATAATATGATAATTTGAGTCAATTTTTTGCTTATACTTATATCTTAATAGATCGAAACTAAAACGGAAAAATATGAAAAAATACCTATTACAAAATTTAAAAAAAAAAAGTTAAATATAATTATAAAAATAAAACAAAAACGCATAGAAAAGGGAGTATATATAAAATACTTTTAAAAATAGAAGTCTAAAAATCTAAAAAAAAAAAAAAATAAAAAAATAAATAGATACAAAAAATCTGAAGAAAAAAAAAAAATAATAAAAACAAACAAAAAATTAAAAAAAATCGTTTATATTCTTATTGAAAAATTTTTCTGGTTGACCTACAAATTTTAATATATTTAAATAAATTATATATGTTATTGTTAAATTTATAGATACGCAAAAAGTCCTTGTGTCATCCAAAAATGGATTTATACTCAATTTAAAAAACTAATGTCATCTTATATTTAAATAAATTAAAACAAATTAAAAATAAAATTTTATATAAAATATTTTATATTTTTGTAACCTATTGAAACAAGTCATACGTTTTCATTACTACTATTGATGTATTTAAATATTTCAATAATTGAACTTTACAAATTCACAAGCAGCCCTCGCATATTAAACAAGCGAACACGTTGCATGTGTGTGGATAGATCTGAATGGCCTGCCAACTATTTTCGAATGAAAATTTATGATGCTCTCCAGTACTGAGCCATTGCGACAAATGAAAGGATCCATGAAATGGACAAGCCAAAGGAGAAGGGCAAATCCGGGACGGGAGTAAATGAGGAGGAGGAGGGGCAGGAGGAGGAGGAGTAGAGGCAAATGGGTTGGCTGATCTGCTTGGATGGCTGGCTGGTTGGCTGGTTGCTTGGATTTGGCGCTGTTGTGTTGCTGCATGCAGTAATTAAATTTAAAATATGTACAACGGATGTTTGAGTTTTGAAACAGGTGCCGAAGCGGGGCGCGGATGCGAATGTGGATGCGGATGCGGATAATTTTATCAAAGGCAACCGACACGAAGAGTGCCGCATAGCGAGTTGCCATAAGCCGAACGAGTGGACTGAGCTACCTACACAGCTGCATATGCTATATTGCACACACAGACGCACACACACACACACACAAACACACATACACACACGCACACACAATTCAATCATTTTGGATGCATTTTAAGTGTATTTTGCGGTTATGCGCTTTATGGGCATTTTGTGCCATGTAATTTGATTTATGTGCGTGCTCTCTCTCTCTCTCTCTCTCTCTCACTCTGGCTGTATCTTATTTTGATTAAAAAGAAATCAGAGTCCTGGCCACAGGATGCGCGTGGGCCATTTAATTGCCTGACTGCAGCCATTTTAAATGTTGCTAACCAATTGAATTAAATTTGTTGATTGTTATGCAGCTGCTGCTGCTGCTGCTTCTTATTAGCTGCAGTTGAATGCAACAGTTGATATGACAGGATTAAGCCAACTAAGCAACTACTAAACGGGAGAGCGAGAGAGAGAGAGAGAGAGAGACAGACAGACTGTGGCAGGCGTTTTACTGTATAATGACCTTTCACCCAATTCCTTTGGGCTTAGCTGCGAAATGTCCTGAGCCTGGGAATGACACAACATGACGCAATTTTGGCTTAGCACAAACACACACACACACACACTCACACACACACACACACACACACACACACTGAGCCATTCGTAACGTAAATGCGCTTTTGCTTGCTTTTGTCACAGGGACTTTGCAAGGATTCGCATCAGCTTCGAGCTTACAATTGAGAATGGAATTCCATTGAATTGCAACGAATTTAATTGAAGTATATTTAGACATTTACTTCATTTCGTATATATCTAATAATTATAGAAATTATTTTTAATATAGTGTAATTATATGGAAAGTGCAATGAAGACTTGAGGGCAGTTTGTGATTCACACTTCAGTTATTAATGAGAGTAGTTCGAGTGTTGCTGCTGTTGTTGATTTTGATTAAATTTTATTAGTTTATTTCTTAAATTAAAAAATGTAATTTCTAATAATTTTTTAATAATTAAATAATAAAAATTCAAAGCAAGCTAAAACAACTCCTTTAATTTAATCGGCTTACATCAAAAACTGATTTATCATCATTTGGCTGCCCAAAGATTATTCAAGAATGAAAACAATTCTGTTATTGATGCCATAAATACAAAATACATAACTTATTAAGCACCTTGTTGTCCTTGGTGTTCCAGGCATCAGCTGAACTTTCACTCAGTTTTTGCTGGAGCTGGGGGCGTTCAGGGGCAGACAACAAAGGCCAAAGTGTGTGGAGCCCGAAAAGTATTTTGATTTGTGCAATGCACAAAAGTATTGTCGTTTGGCTCCGCTGGCTCGACTGGCGGCAATTTCTTAAATTTTTATAGCGCATAACCTGTCTGGCACACATGCGCCTCTCCACTCGCCACTCTTCACGCCCCCCAACCCCGCCCACTTGCTGTGGAGCTACCCGCTGTTTGTTGTAAGGCTCAAAGTTAGAGCAAGGACTAAGGATGTCGTCGCTATCGTTGGCTACGCTTATTGCATTATGCCACCGACTCGGTGCGTGCACAGCCAGATAGAAGGCGTGTGGGCGGCGAAGGGGGCGGGCGTGACTGGCAGGAAGCGGCTCAGGATATATCCTCAGCCAAGTGCAGCTGATGCCATTTTTGGCCCGTGGCAGTCGCGAGCTGTTTGCTCTTGTTGGTTATGGCGTGCTAAGAAGAAAAACTCAGCGCCAGAAAAGCACAAGAAGCGGGCGGCATAAGCCCGAGAAAGACTTACAAATACCCTAACTAATGGGAGGTTGTTCGGAGTTGAATGCCGGGATGTGAGGATGTGAGCAGCTTTTAGTTGGTTTGGATTTGTATTTCTTATAAGATTAATTGTATTAATGAAAGCTTTAATGAGCTTTCAAAGCTAAGTTAGTCTTTGAAGCATTGTAGCATAACACTTGATTGAGCGTATACAATTGTGTAAATGAGAACTGACCCAAAGCTTTCAAAGCATTCAAGTATTTCAAATAAAGTTTGAGACTGAAAACTATAAGTAAATAAAAAATTGAACAGAAATCAACATAACCCTTATAAGTAATTTTTATATATACAGTCTATCTTAGATTATTAGAAACCTGAGTTGCTTTGATGGAATATTCTAGCTTATTATATTTTTTAATTTAAAAATAAAAATCAATACTTGTATCAATAATTAACCTATACTCTTATTTTTGCAATTATAATCACACTATAAGAAGTGATATAAATAAAAAATTTTAAAATAAATAAAAAATATTTTAAATATTTTCAATATTTTTTCATCTTCAATCGTCAACCAAAATGTGCTAAGCTCCGCCTTAGAAAGTTCATATAAATATAAGAATTGGCACAGCTTCTGCAACGCATCCCCTAACTATCCCATCAACATTTCCTGCATTCAGCTCTTTCCATCTCTCTGTCTCTATCTCCCCCTCTCCCTCTCTCTCTCTCTTTCTATTGGCCACCCCCCGTTGGCTGGCAAGAAATGTTAATACCAAAAACGAACCATTTGCCGCAATGAAAATCGCGTAAATTTCATACTGATTGTAAGTGTCGCCGTTTTGGTTGACGTTGTCGCAGCTCAAGCAGCAGATGAAGACGTCCTTTACGAGGGGATGCAGAGTGAGGGAGGGTGAGACAGGGGTGAGGGAGAGTGAGGAAAGTCTCTTCACTGCTGCCGTCTGTTTGTCTAGCTGCCGCCTGTTCTCGCAGTGTTCGGCTGTCGCCTGTCGCCTGTCGCCTGCAGATTGTCAGCATTGTCACAATTGCAATTTTTAGTTTGGCGCTGATTTGCTTTCCATTTTGTGGCATTTACCATAAGCGTCTGTGTGCCCATAACCATACGGACTGAGAGCTAAGGACCTTAGCCAAAATGCCCTTCGATTGCATTAATAGCCGAGCAGAGCAGAGCCAAGCAGAGCAGAGCAAAGTGCGTCCAGTGCCAGCTGCAAATATCTCAAATGAGAAAACTTTTCCACGGCTGCCAAACAAACATTTCTACACTATATATATATGTATATATGTGTGAGTGTTTGTGAATGCATTCACATACATTGTAAGCGCGTGTAACCAGCTGGAAAGTGATACTTAAATTAGTCCACGAATAGCGTCTATATATACAGCTATATTGTGGAAACTTTTGAGAAGTTTTGCAGTGAAACAGAATCGCTTTGAATATCAATAAAAGAAAGCATCGTGTGAGGATAGAGGTTGTGCAGCAAAACAAACTGTAACTGGAAACTATTCAAAGTATATTTTACAATATGTTTGTTATGCTTCGATCAGGTAATAAAACTGACAGTAGAGGTCAAATATTCGATGATAGAGATCTTTTCATAAATATATGTAAATCTCTTTCAAAGCTAAAACAACGTCTCTCTTAAATAAAATAAAATATTAAACACTAATTGGGCCCGAAACTGACGTTAAATTAAGAATGGAGAACAGCTAATATCACAAGTGAACGTCGGGGAAAGAAAGCTGAAATGCTATAAATTAAAAATTGATGAAGACCAATCTCTAGAAAAATGTCGGGCAGTAAGAGTAAACATGGAGGACAACTTAATATAGACATATTTATACTCATCAGGACTTATTTCCTAAATCTCTTTTACAAATGACAAACATATACATACATATATAAATATTCGCCTATAGCGGCCTAAATGTAAGCATAGAGAGCACGTCTCTATCAGCTGCAATATTATTAATATATAAGTTATATAACTTAATTTAGTATATTGATTTACGCTTAGAGAGGGAGAGCGAGAGAGGGAAAGAGAGAAACTTGTCTTGTGTGACATCTGAGCTGTGATTAAAAAATAATTTGAGAGAAAAATATGAGACGAAATGAAAATCTAGCGAGCACGTCGCCGATTTGCACTGAAGTCGAACAGGCGGACGGGCAAAAAATGGGCGGGGCAAGTCAAAGAAAACATTTGTCAGACATCGGGAAGACTGATGGCGTTTTTGATGGCCGAGAATCAAGTTTGTTTTTACGTGACAGAAACAGGAATAGAAGCGGGAGCTGGACTCGGACGTGGACGTGGCATCGTCGCTGTGTGGGAATTTGGCTGCGGATATCAAAGGTCGCAGCTGCTGCAAATGGCTGGTGCTTGGGCGAAATGAGCGCCAGCCACGGTTGCCATTCGCTATGAGAAATCGCTCGTCATTATTGACGCTTGCGAAAATTCGCTAGAATCGACACACATGTCTCCCCAAGTCTCCCCCAAGTCTCTCTCTCTCTCCCACTCCTCGCTGGAGCCATAAATTATGCCACTTTCTGCGTATGGCCTGCCGCACGAATATATATGTATGTATATAGACATCTGTAGCTGTGAAAAATCGTGCCCCAAAAACTTTCGACCCCCTCCCGTGCCCAACTTATTGAAAATCACTTAGACACACATGTGACGCCCGGACTCGAACCAGACCCCGTTCCACTGCGTTACGTGAGCCCAAAACTGAAACTCCTTCTCTCGCTCTTTCGCTTCACTTTGTATAATTTATGTTTGAGCATTAGAATTTATTTGTGGAGCTCCCTCACCACATAGCTGAGCTAATCTTATGGGCACCAACTGCCCTGACAGGGGCTTGACAGGCGTGGCTAAACTGTGACCAGTCAAAGCGATTTAAATTGTTTAAGGCAAATTACTTGAACTTTGATTTGAAAGGCACTTGAGATAGGGAAGAGGTTAAGTATGACAACTCTTTATGGAAAGTATTAAATTAAATTAGTATTTATTGAAGAATTTTTGTCTAAGAGACTACTTTTTATAATATAGTCAATGAATAGACATCAATTAAATGAGATTGTTTCTTCGCTGTCTAGAACGCGAGAAAAATAGTCCTGCATAGGGACTTAGAAATTCCTACCGTAGCAAAACTGATTGGGAAACAGTTTTAGACAGAATGGAAAGTCTGTCTGAGTCAAAGGGCAAGCAGACATGACTGGTATATATGTACTTATACTATAATACAATAGTTTCTTATGTAACCTATACATCATCAATTGTTAGCCAGGTTTCTAGATGTCTTAGAGACTTAAGGCTTGGGTGATACTTGCACCTGCTCTATTGATTCCTCCCTTCTCTAGTGAACACTTCAATTTCAACTCATGGCGTAGGCTTCGCTTGGATCTGCTCAGTGATGAGAGCTTTACAGACTCCCACTCTCTAGCATCCACAACTATCATACATCTATGCCACTTACAGACAGACAATTGAAAGAAACGCAGAAAAAAACTTAATATGTCCTTTCTGTCTGCTAAATGTCACCGGATATAGCATTCTAATCCACAATCACAACTCAAACATTGCTTTAAAATCCGTTTAAGCAACGTCCTGCACAGGGGAGGAGCAAGAGATGTCCGGGCAGCTGTCGCGGCTGGCTGCACTTGATAAACGAGCTCCCCCCTTTTTGGCAAGAACAAACGGGTTCCCAGGTCCAAGGCTCGCAGCTCGAGGCTCAGCAGCAAAACCCCAAAACTAAGCCTAAGCACTGTCAAACTCGGACATTCTAAGGCTGCTAATAGACACGGCCGAGCGTCAGCGACGGCGGCAGCAACCAGCGACGACACATTCGTAATTTATGACCCGAGCCGGGGCAACGCGCTCAATGTTATCTTCGCACTGTAAAGGACGACGTCCTCCTGGACGCCGCACACATATCTCAGCGCATATCGGGTGGACAGAGTCTGGCCTCGCCCGGCGTCCTGCTAACAACATTCACGCACTGCTTTTGTGGCCGTCAGTGGTCGTGGTCTGTAATTGTTTTCCTAATGGCACGGGCACCCCAAACATTGACCGCACTTAAGTTGTCATACGAGTATGTGCTCTACAAATTTATGAGCTACACAGCCCCGAACTCGAGAGCTTGTTCTGCGAAAACAGCTCAATTGTACAAGGCTGCAGAAAGAGGCTTCAAGACTGTTACTTACCAATCCCTAAGAGTTCACACTCAATAGAACTTTGGCAGAAGGTTTTTTTTATTGACAATTGAGATTTTGAAAAAATAAGGGAAAAAACTGATAGATTAGAGTCTACAACAACAGTGATCAAATAGCAAATCTTATTGAATACTTGCACGTGCTATCGATAGCATAAACAGTTGCAGAAATAGAGTTATCGATATGTCGGATATGGTATCACTTGAGTTTGGTCAGCCTGTACTTTCTGCTAGATTTAATTGCTTGATACCGATATTCATCTTTAACAGTCGTTGCAATAAGCTTTTATCGATAGTATGGACTATCGGCAACATTTCAAAGCTTAATGTTGGAGAATGCCACTAACCATATTATATCGTTAGCGACAATACCTTATAAAAATATGCAAACAGACAAGCAAATACGAAGTTCAGTTGTCTCTGAAGCACAGATTTTGTGCGTTGAAATAGTTCTAGCTGTCCGGACTATGGGTTGTATCACTAACCGTGCGTGGTTAGTGGTTGTATGGTTACATCGGATATTTGATTAGAATGTACAGAAAAAGCTTTTTATATGCTGAAATATGAAATATGAAATCAGTAAAGTTTAGTGTTGAGTAATACATTTTTATGAAAATTAGTTTTAGGGACACAATTGTATTCGATTTCAGCCTGAATGTGTATTTCTATAGACAGCTTTGTTAGTTCGTCAATCTGGCGCACTTGCATATTCGCTTTTCATATTTTTGCACAAACAGTGTTGTAAAACAAGCATTAAAACTACTTTTTATTTCAGCTCAAGCAGCTTAGCTTTTTATTCATTTCCCAACTTCTACCTCTTTCTTCCTATAATTCACCAATAAAACCTCCTTCAGTTCAACCCGCGTCGATATTCGCTTTCTATAACTTTTCATAAACAGTGCTGTAAAACTAACGTAAAAACTACTTTTTATTTCTGCTTACAATACCCAACCCTTGCCTTGACAGCTCTTAGCTATTTCTATTCATTTCGAAATGACTTTTGAATCTCTTAATATGTTATTTCCTCTCCCTCTCAAGCTTATTCTAATGCCATTAAAGACTAAGCCATTTTGGCCAAAAATGAATTTATGTAAAAAGGTTTTGGTCGCAATGCAAACATGAATCCACAATAGCGAAAAGCAAATCCTTTGGCCAGGCAGGCAGCAGCAAGGAGAAGCAACTCAATTAGTTGCACGCATCCATTAGATATTCCAGGCACAGTTGCAGAACGATTGCAAAGCCATAAAATAGCCAAAGGCCGCATTGAAAAGACCAAAGGAAGATTATTTTTGGGGCCAGCCAAAAAACAAAATGAGACCAAAGATGTCACGCAGCGGGTTGCCCCAGGGATTTGCCATGGCACAGCAAAATACAATATATACATAAATATAAATATATATTTGTATATGTAATGCATATATATATGACATTTTGTTATGAATACTAATCTGGTAAGAACTTTAAAGGGCTGAAACTTGGACACTTTGCATAACTTGGACAACAGTGTGAAGTGTTATGAATTCTTGACAAGAATTCCAGAAATGAGAAATATGCGCAAAACTTGTTGATTTAGCGTAGATATGATGTGTGAATATTAAATTAAATATGTTGACGGGCTTTAAGCGGGTTACAATTTGGAGTAGAAAAGCGATGGAAAGGATGAAGACAGCATTTTTAGTAAACGAAATACAAAAAAAAAATATAAAAAATTCGCTTAATTCCCAAATGAGAACTACATTTTCTGAAGAATATAAGCCATCAATCATACCTATGGAAAGAAATAACATAAAATAATAACACATTTGGATGCTCACAAGGTGTTTAATCAATTGCAATGTAAAATCTATAAATTTGAGTCACATTCATCAAAATTGTTGAATACGTGATATTGCGGAGCCAATGCTATCATATAGCTTCAGTCGAGGCCAGAGCGCATAGACCCTCCATGCATCGATAGAGAATCAGTGTTACTTAGAAGTCGAGAGCGACTTTTACTTTTTGGCAGCGGGGTCAGGCTTGCGGCACAAGTTGGTTAGATATTCCGGCAGCGGCTTGCCGGAGAGGCTCTTCACACCCAACGGCTGCACTTTCTTCACCAGATTCTGGAGGCATTGATGCTGATAGCTGACACTGGTGGCTACTTGGCCCGTGTAGAGCTTGTCATCCATGTAGAGGATGTCGATGCCCTCGTTCATGATGCGAATGTGATAGTGATGGTTGGTGGGGAAGAAGTTGAGCTCGTTGCCCAGCTCCTTGGTGATCAGCGTGTTCACCTCATAGATTTTCACCAGAAACACGACAATATCCGAGCTGCTGTACAGAGTCTGCCCAGCGGGCAGAACAGTGATCTCGACGACACAGCGCTCGCAGCAGATGAGCTCCGGCTCATACGGTTCCATTGCGTGGAACGTCAACAGCGTGGAGTCCGGCTAAAATCGCGAAGTTCACATAACCTCAAAAATTGCTAAAAGCCAAATTCTACTTCTCTCAAAATACCTTAAAGCGCTTGCGATAGTTATCCAACAGCTCCTCGGTGCTATAGATAGTGCCGTGCCAGCGATCCGGTATGAAGACCTCCTGGTCGGCTGATGTCAGCAGCATGACGCCATGCTGAAAACCGCATGACTTTGCAAAATGGAAGAACTTACTCGAATGCAGAACTTACCAAATCGTACGGATACTCATGCAGATTCTCCGGGGTCACATCCTTGGGGGCACCATATGCATCGAGGAACATGTTGAATTGTATTGAACTCGAGTGATATTTTAATTGTTTTTAAAACCCAAGCTCACGGAAATTTAGCAGGTCTGAAATCCAATCAAGGCGATTCGATTGAGCGTTGACAGCTTTGTCAGTACTTACAGCGAAACTAGCGATGGCAGTTGGAAATAGAAAGTTTCGAGTCGATATATTTATCGATAGTTAATAGCGAAGTTAAAATTGTGAAAGGAAACATAACCATAGGACCATTTTCTTATTGTAAGAGTTAGTGCTGCCAGCCTGTCAGAGCTGCCTAGTCATGGCAGCAGGGGCTGCCACCTTTTTGAAGAAGCTTCCAGCAAATTCTAAAAGCAAAGATGCCAGACCGTGTAGCAGAGCGGAAGATGTCAGCCTGTCTGAGGCATACAAGGACTGAATTTAGCTGAAAGAAACATAATAATTTATGTATAATGTTTTATCATACTCCCAAAAATTGCAAAATATTTAATATTCCTACATATACACACATAAATATATTAAAATTAATTAAATTTTTACATTCATATGCATGTGTGTAATTCCCGTAATTCTAAATAACTCTTAATAATGTAATTCATTTCTTTTTTTTGTTTCACTGTAAATATTTATTTAATATTAAAACTATAACAACAGCTTTTAGCTTTCAAGAGCTGTCGAACCTATATAATCTTTTAATAAGCTTATTTAAGAGAAGGTCTTTTTCTATGGAAGATATTTATATATATATTTATATTTTAGGTATATATAGGCACATTATGATGTATACATATATGATTTATTTATTTGCAGATATTTGTATACTTTGGCAATACTTATCACAGTTTTCTTTTCAATTCAACCGATTCTGATCTAACTCAACTCTTCACTTTAAAACTCTCCCAAACTTCACTTAAAGATCCCTCCTCTGTCCCACAACGGCAACAATAATAGCCGTAGACATGGACATTCTGTTTAACATGATAATATTTGTTCTATGCGCAGCTCCTGTCTGCCACCTGTTGCCCACCTGTGCGGTAATTGATGTAAAGTCTGTCGACGTTGTGAAGTGTCACAGCCGCTGCCTTTTGCAATTGCAATCGTTGTTGCCGCCGTGTTCGTGTTGAGTGCCTTGTTGATCCTTTTTTGCACAGCTCGAAAGGCACTCGAAACTGCGCAAAAAAAAGAGATGCATGAAAAAAGGAGCTTTTTATGTGGAAACCGTGCAGCTGTCTAGCTAGTCAGGCCTATTGGCCTATGCCCCAGCCCCAGATAGCATTTGAACTTATGTATAAGCGCTTTGCTAAATGATAAATAGCATATGAGTTAAAGAGGCCAACTCATACACACACACACAGCTAGTCACCTTGGCGCGTGGATAACGAGAGGCGCATCCTCCTAGAGCTAAGCCCAAATGTAATGAAAATGAGATGAAAATTATTGCACCGTAAATCAGCTGCCTCCCAAGCGCCCAGCTGCGCTCGCTGCTTTCCGGGCTAAACGTTTGCAACTGCTTAATTTGGCTTTCATTGCGTCTTTTCTTTTTCCTTTTCCTCGTTTCGCTCTGCCTTACTCGGCGGGCCTGACATGAATTATTTAACGATCTCCAGCTGCGTTGATGCGATTTCGCAAGCATGGCTCTAAATTAAAGCTATAACAAGCTTAATGCACGCCAAAACCGCAAAGCGGAAGACGGACCGAACCAAAGCCAAAAACTTCATTTAATGCTACAATGCTGGCCAAACAATAAGCGACCCCCACTCAAGTCTATGTTGCCACAGACACAGATACAAATACCCATTCAGATACACACACATGCATACGTATGTAGCTCTAGCCATGCTTCATGTGGGGACTTAACTCTTTGTGTGTGCGTGCGTGTGTGTGTGTGGAGCAACGAAAAACGTCGCTGTCGACTTTCCAATTTCAAGTGAAAAATCCCGCGAATGAACATGTAAACAACAATGGCCCGATAGGTGGGCAAAGGCCAAAAACAACAGCGCGAAAACAAAGGCACAGGCGGAGGCGACTAAGATTGATTCGATGCACAAATTAGTCGGCTAGTAAATGCACTAGAAATTAGAGAGGAGAGATATTCCATATGACACATTGGCATAATGTCATTAATATGATACATTGGCTTAAAAAGAGCCCAGCCCGAATAGATCAAGATCAATTGTAACTATAGATAAATTTTCTTTTTATTTTATCATTTTATATTTTTTTAAGATAGCATGTTTAAATATGCTAAAAATGCCCATAGCATAAACTATCAATTTGACATTCATATATGCCTGAGCTGTTCCTTTTTATAGCTAATATATCCGTCTAAGCATACTCTATATTCAGCATCAGTTCGCCAAATCCGGCCGAAAACTACTGACAGACACCGCTGGGCGCATTCAATGCCAACTCTTGCTTCCTGTATCTGCAACTGCAAGTGCATATGTATCTGTATCTGTATCTGTATCTGTATCCGTTGCAGTCACTGTAGCTGTTGCTGTTGCTGTGGCTGCAACTCGAGCTGTGGCGTGTATGAGAAATTTGCAGTGAACGTTCGAACGAAGGAGGAAATCCTAAAAGCAAATAAAATGCTGTTGAAACCCACTTGAAATATTTTTGGCAATGAAAATAAGCAAAAGGAGATAAGCGCAGACATAATAAATAGAATGAAACTAAACTCGTGCGTCGAGAATGCAGCAAAACACATTTGCAACAGCAGCAGCAACAGCAGCAGCAAGCAAAAGTGCAAGCCAAGCTCTGCTGCTGCTTTTAATCCCTGGAAATTTGTCTAAAAACCCGAAAATCCGCGTCGTTCCGTGTCCTTCGTAAGGCTGATGAATGACATCGTTCCCGCTTGTCGCTGCTGTGCAAATTATAAAAGCAATTTGCATTATGTGGGTCGCCGTTGTCCTGGCTTAAATATAAAGCCACGAGGTATGCCCCCACCCCCACACCCACTCAATGCCCACCCGCCAAATTATTCACGCTCAGGCATTGTTTGCGAGTCGTTAGCTGTTGGCTTTGGCCGTAAATTAGCTTTGCACTGCAAGACCATGATTTGTGCTGCCAGAGCTCATATTCTAATTATCTTTGTGTTGTCGAAAAGTTGTGAGAAATAGAAATGCTATACTAATTTTTTGATATTAATAATCATAATATAATACAAAGACAATTCTAATTTTTGTAATATCAAAAAAATAATAATAAATTATAATAGTACAATAATATCTAAGAATAGGCATTCCGATTTGTTTCTGCTCTCACTATATATTTTTAGGAAATCTAAATTAGTTTCAACAAAAAGTCTTCGATTAATCTTTAATTAACTAATCAGAATAAAATCATCTATATAACTTTTTTAATTACAACTACTCTTTAGTTATAACTCAAGAAACAGGTCACTTGGTGTTAAAAGCTCTAACAAATTGAATGCCCTTTAAAAGAAATGCATTAAGCAAACCCTAAAGTCATCTAATTTGCTTTCATTTCAATCAACTAATTGCCATTGAAAGTGAGAAACAAAAAATTTATTGCAGCGACTCATTTTGATTAAACTATGACTCAATCGGTTGTCGGCGGAATCCACCCTGTGGGGACGATGAACGGGTGGTCCACGCATAATTGCGAGTACATAAATAAATTGATGGTCGTATGCAGGGTTTAAAGCATAATAAATTTGTTGAATGCGCCATTAGCATGATTTATGCCTATTTAATTTTTCATAACAATGCACAGCAAGGATAATGGAGAAGGACAATGAGAGCAACTACACATAATGTGACAACAGGCGCAGCATTAGCGCCGCCCGCACAAAGGACCTGGCCACAGGACGAACTGCTGGACCACCATAAAGAAGAGTGCATAAAAAATGTGATCCGCCTGCGTGGAGATGGAGAAGGGGAAGGCCGAGGGCGAGGGGGCGGGACATAATTGAATAGTAAAAGCGCGCACTGAAAATTAACCACCACAAATGACGCAAATAATGTTAAAATGTCAGCCATGAAGTAGTTAGTGTGGCAGGGGGTGGGGGAGGGACTAACGGGGGTGCGTGGGGGTAGACCGCATGTACGGACGATTAAATTTCATTGAAATTGAATTACATTAAAAAGTGCAAAAGGCGAAAAAGCAGCACAAAAGCACACGCTGAAACTAGACTTGAAATGCGACAACATCCGCAACAGCAACAGCAACAACAACAACAGTTAAAGCGACAGCAACAACTACAACAACAACTACAACAACATGAACAAAGCGAAACAACACAAGCGAAACAACTACTCGGCCAACCCCCTCGGGCAGGACAATAGTGCGCAAATTAACTTACAAAAGCGAAATAAAAATCGCTTATGCGACCATTTTTAACAGCGACTACAACCTGATATATGTTCGCATACCCAGTGCAATGTGATTGAGTTTGGGGTATATTGGTTGTTAAGGGGTGAAGGTAACAACAAGTAATTTACATGCAAAGGAATAACTATAAATCTGAAACAAGTTCGCATACACTGCAATGTGATTGAGTTTGGGGTATATTGGTTGTTATGGGTTGTATAACTAAAGTATATTCAGCTAAATTAATAGTGGAGTATAATAATATATGTAAATATTGGAGTATAATTTAAATATGTATGTTTCTCTACTTATAGTGTTGTATTTGTGTATAGCTATCTCAAGAGATATAGATACTCAAAAAATAGATCATAACCATGCTTTACCTCTTACTAAATTTTCAGAATATCCTTTAAAAAAACGATATTAAACTTAAGTTTTTTGAATATGATTTATACTATGATATTCTCTGGCAGAATAGCAATGCAATCATTTTATTAAATATGTAGATACATGTATATATTAGATAGATAAGTATATGGCACATTTTCAAATTCCTTAAACTTCGCTCATATAGTTCGTTGGCTTAGGGATCCGAAAAGCTTCATAAAGATCGTGAGTTATCGCACATGACATTGCACATAGAATTGAGCTTAGCAAAGGGCGTCTATAAGTCTCTACATAGAACTTATATTCTTTGTCTATGTTCCACTATCTCTATCTCATTTACTCTCTACTCTAACTAAAGTCTCTCTTTGTCTCTTTCTCTCTCTCTCTCTCTCTCTCTCTTTCTCTCTCTCCCACTCCTTACGCCATTGTTGCAGTTGTTGCTCTGCTCAAACGCCATCTGCCGCAATTTGGCTTAATGCTAAACAGCCAAGTTACTCGTTTCTTCTTTACAATTGCATACACTCACACACAGCCACACATACATACATACACACAGGGCCTCTCGCACAGCAGCCGACCTCAAGCTCAAACCTTTGGCAAACCTTGCATAGTTTGGGGCGCTTTGTTTATGGCCGCGTTCTTTATCCTTTGGCCTTATCGCATTTGTCGTCACCGCGAAAAGCAGTTGCTTATTAAGTAATTTACGGATTTATTAAAAGTTTGCGCCTTTTGTGCGGCGCGCTTCTTTGTCTCCACTGTCAGGCCTTTAATTGTGCCATCTAATTACTTGCCTAATTCGTCGAGGTGAAGCGCACAAACGGCTTTTGCATTTGAATGAGGCTATCATGCATTAAATGAATAACTAAGATTAAGAGATGTTTAATATTTAAAAAAATTACAAAAAAATTGTAGTATATAATAATAATAATGATAATAATAGTAATAACAATAATAATAATAATAATAATAATAATAATAATAATAATAATATTAGTTTAAGCTATATTAATTTAATTGTATATTAAGTCTTTTTTTTCATTTATTGTAATAAAATATATATTAGTCAGCTAAATTATATTTTTTTTGTTAGGATATACACTAATTAAAAAATTTTAATAACATATTTAATACTATTTATAACAAAAATATACTAATAATTTAATTTATCATAATTTTATTGCATTAAAACAATTTCTTTTATTTTTTTTTAGTATTACTTCTATTATTCAGCCAAAAATTCCGAAATATATTTACTCACATGAGCTTCAGCTGTACTTTTGGCAGCTGGGAATCAAATATAAAACTCTGCGAGCAGAAAAAATAAATCAAAACAAAACTCATCATTGCGAATTACAGAACTCGTAGTCGACATACGCACAACATAAATCTACTTGACGCAACGTGCCTCCGACCTCCACTCCAAACAGATAGCAACAACAAGAGTCCCCAAACCAACCAAATCGAGTCCTCAGAGAGTCTGAGTGTGGCGCAGCGGGCGTGCCGAGCGCCAAGATTTATGAAACAGTCAAGTATTTTCTATTTAAGTTAATAACAATCATAATAATGGAACTATGAAAATTGATGCAGCTGGAGAATGACTCTCGCCCTCTCTCTCTCTCTCTCTCTCTCTCTGTTGTTGTGTTAAGCTGATGATAGATGATGTGCATATAAGCTCAAATAAACACGAAAATCGCTATTGTCTACAAAATAAGTTGAGAATACTTTGAGCGGGGGGCGCGAAGCAGAAAAAAAAATGTAGATATAATGCCAGCAGGTCGTATACGTAACGCAACGTTAGGTGGGCGAAAGTCTTTGCATATTTGAGCAGCTGCTGAGCTGCTTTTGCATTTGTGACATTCACTTAAAAATTCCATTACAGTAAGCTCCAATAACCACATGAGCAGCAGCAGACGCTGCCCCAAAAAATCTTATTTCAGGCAGCGTTAAGCACACAAATTGCAGTTGACAACAACAGAACTTAGAGCGCATACCTGACACATTTACATATATACATATGTATATACCTATATACTCACATATGTATATCGTACTTTATTACATTTCGGGGTAGCTACAACTCATTAAATGCTGAAGAGCACTTGAACAGCTGCTCGAAACAGTTCAAGTTGTATTTTCCTTGCTTCATTGCTCAAAGATGAGTCGCTTTTGACCTGCGGCTACACTTAGCGAACACCTCGATGAGCAGTCAAATATTTTGCACAAATTTTGACACATTGTTAAGGGATAGAGAGGACTTGAGAAAATTATGCTAGGCTGGCAAATACTTTGGATTTTGGCCTATCAACACTTTGATTGAACTGAAAATATAACGAAATGACATAGGAGGAAAAAGTTTAATATTTTTGCTATTCCATTGAAATATAAGCGAGAAAATAAATGTACAAACTGCAAAACTAAGTTCATGAAATCTTTGCTCATAAGAATCTATATTTATTAAAGCGCAACCACGCAGATCCTCCGCATGGGAGATTTACCTATGTACACATAAAAACACTGCATTACAATCCATATACCCTTGTATCACAAATTCCAAGGTATTCATAGCTGAACAACAAATCATGACCGGCGGCACTCCAGTTGCTTTGTAATTTTGTAATCAAATTAATGTTGTGTATTTAACAAAGTTTACGCCGAACTTGAAGTGGACTCTCCAGCCACTATCGCAGCTCAACCCCGCCAAACACAAGTCAACAAAAATAAGGGAACACACACAACAATGGCCAACAGAATGTGGCCTGCAGCGCAGTGCGAATGAAAAGCGTCAAAGAATTCACTTTCATATTATATCGCAAAAGAGAAATCATTCAGCCAGACTGTGGCCCCTGTCACTGCCAAGTAGCTAGCTGCAAGGCAAAAGGCGCCAGGGTTGTCGATTCAATCAATGTTTAATCAGCGCAACTCTGAAACTAAATATATATATATAAACTGTCATTCGCAAATATCGTGTGGCTAAATGTGTGGCTCTGCCGAGTGCACACAAATAGATCTGTTTAAGCACATATGCTCGATGTATGCTTCGAGTGTTTCCCATTTCAAATGTTTGCTTACGCATCTATTTGGGTAGCTGAGAGTGTATGAGTGTGTGTGTGTGTGTGAGTGTGTGGCTGCGTGTGTGTGGTTATGTGTGCATGTTTTGGCATGTGATTTGGTCGTGTACATTGATTCAACTCGGTTGTTTTCATATTTAAAGTTAAGTTAAGCAAATGCATGCTAATTGAAATGATAAACAAATGATGAACTGCTTTCACTGATGTCGTAGTTATAGTGAACTTCTGGAAGCTCTGCAGTGGAAGTGGCTGAGCTTTGATCTAGTCTTTGTGATTAAGCTGCTAATGATATATTAGAAATACAAATCTGATTTAAATTATGCAATGATAGTATTCAGATCTTTACCTAGTAAGCTTTCTGAGTGGAATTTTCTGTTCTATGTTCTATTAAAGCTGTTCTCAGAAAGTATCCTATATATTATTGTATTATTAATTTATTTTGAAATTATAAAGGTAAGGTTAAAGGTTAATCCTTTTGTCATAGTATTAGAGAGCTTTCAGAACCTATGCACTGCGAGTGCCTGAGCTTTGATCGAGTCTGTCCCTATATTTTTCAATATCTGTGTTAAAGGGCTGATAGTTTTTGGTGTAAAATTTAAATCTTTGTACACTATCTAGAGACTCGATTTAAAATCTTTCTATTTAGCTTGTAATAGATAATCTTGTAATAATAGATAATCTTATTAATACTTGTATGTTCCCCATCTATGGTAACCCTCTATTTCCACCTCTCCCTTGTCTTCAAACCCTTAACGTAACTCTCAAACCATCTTAAGAAAAATCCTAAAACTGAAATTTATCCACAAGCAAGCCAACTAACTATCTCAGCTTTATCCCAGTCTATACTAACTCATTTAACTTTAAAATCAATATCGATCGATCGCCTTCACGCAGTTGGCCCAAACTTTCGGTGCCGCATTATTTTATGGCATATTCCTAAGCTATCGCGTTGCCAGCTATCGAGAGTCATTGTCTGTTAGGCTGCTAACTGTTCAATATGCCAATCAGCACATCATATTGTCAATAACGAGCACCGTAATAGCTTCCAGTCGAAAGCCGATGCAGTTGCCAGTTACCAACATTAAGCGGCTCAGTTTAAATATGCGCAAAGCCTTTAAGCGGTTCTCCGACTCAGACAGTTGATGGCCAAACAATGACAAGCTAAACAACAATAACAACTGCAATAACAACAAAAACAACTATTTGTCTCTGTGTGTGTGTGTGTGTGTGTGTGTGTGTGTGTGTGTGTGTGTGAGAAATGGTGTGTGCTTGTGTGTATGTGTATGTGAATACACATAGGTATGCGATTCAAGGCAATTTCCTTAATGCTATTTGAGGAGCGTCTGGCGTCGTCTAGCAGATGGCCATAATTAACGCACGTTGTCTGTCAGGCATTTTGGTTCAGCAAAGTTCCTTTATGAACACACGCAGAAACTTTGCGACGCATGCACTGAGAAAAAAAGTGTTGTCAAAGAATGTGAAGAGATAGTGGAGATTACGGGAATTACTAATGAAATGAACTGTTTATTGAAATAGCGAAAGTAGAACTTTTAATGTCAATTATGTGATATAAAAAAAAACAGAAATATTTAATATATACATGTAATATAATGAATAATGAATAAATATATTAACATATACAAATGTATAATGTAATGAAAATAATTGGGTATATGTAAATATTATTATTATTACAATGATTAACTGGAAATCAGATATTCGTGTATGTAAACATAAAATTTATTATTATTTTATATATATATTTAAATTTGTTCTTAATCCACTTTATGAATATTAAAATGACGTTTTTACTGTTTAGTAATTTTCTCTAATTCCAATTATATTAAAAATGAATTGTTTTAAAATTAATAATATAATACCATTTTTGTATATTTTTTTTTATTTTTGGATCGACTTTCCACACCCTGATTTGGCTCAGTGCACACACATGACAATAATAATTATTGTCTTTATTATGCTCCTGTGCATGTTTTACTATTTTACTTATCCGAGTTTTGCCATTTAGCCAAATTGGCAGACATTTGTCTTCAGGTCGAGCGAGCTGCTGCTGCCGCTCGCTCTCAGACTCGAACTTCAACTCGGAGTCCTCGTGGACTGCTTTGGCTGTCATTGCTCATACTTCATCCGACATCCTTCAGCCTGTCCGTCTGCCTCCAGTTATAACTATGGTATTTCTCCTTGTTCTCATTTTGCCATTTTTTTTTTTGTTTCTTCTGCTCGTCCAACTTCACCTTGATGTCGTCTCAGGCTCCGCATGGGATGCCTGCGAGTCCTCGGTGCTTAAAAGCTTTTCATTTAGCTTAATTAACTTATAACAATTTGGTGGTTTATTATCTTAATTTATAACCTGGAGGCATAAATCGTTCCACTCTTTTGTCGGGCGCCGTCCTTCCGTCAGTCCGTCTTTCCGTCAGCTTTCTAATTAAACTCTAAGTGAATTTCATTTGCGAACTTTCCTCGTTTTCATCTATATTTAATTTTGATATGAGCGAACGTCTTCACTGCTCGTCAGGAGTTTTCACTTTGATTTATTAGCGAGCTAATCAAAGCTCTCTATCAGAACCCAATCAATTTGACAACGTAATTTATTTGCTCGCATGCGAGAAAGGACGCAAATAAAATATAAAAAGCGAAGCAAATGCAACTGTAATACAACTAATTTATTTAAAATGCCCATTCATGCCATGTCGAATTCTTGTCTATTCATCAAAAGCCAAAAGTCCTGGGCGACAGGACATGGGTCAAAAGGCTTTTGTGTTCGCCCCGACCCCGCCTTGCCCAAGATGTCCCTTGACCCAGACCAAAGCTATGCAATTAATATTGAAAAGCTCAGCACTACGCAAAACTTGGCAACTCAGCTCGAGGGTGGCAACCCTCCTGCCGCAGGAGTGAGCGACTGAATGAAGATGATGGAACTGATGAAAGCGAGCGTGTGACAAATGCTCCGCCTGGCCAAAGATTCACAAATCTGGCTAAGCATTTCTTGAACGTAATTAATAGAACAGATTTCGCTCGCTGGTCAAGCAAAAGATACTGAGGGCAAATGCGCACAAACTTGACATTTGACAATGGACTACGGGAATAAAATACAATTACAAGAGTGATGTATGTAAATAGATTATAAATATATTTTATATATATATATATAATAAGATAAATACTTGGCTTAAAATACATGTAAATATATTTCAGATTGATGGCGAAGCATTTGTATGCTGACCAAGTAAGAGTGATACTATTTTTAATGACAATATCTTGGCAATTGCTTCACTTCTGAAATAAAAATAAAATTTTAAGTATTTAATAGACTCTGTCATGTAAGTATAAATACTATATATATACTTATGAACATTAAAGTGTGGGAATACTTAAAGAATTGGAACAAAATTATAGTTCAACAAGATATTGTTTCTTGAAGTCTGTTACCATCATGACCCCAGTACAGTACACGACTTCAACCCTTTCAATCGCAAAAGCAAAGAAAAGCAGATCATTTTCGTTTTGGGCGATTGCGATTGAAACATTGCTTCCAAATCACATGCTTCCGTACGTATACGGCCAATGGACGTTATTTGTGACCATTGTGGCACATTGAAATATTTGAGACGAACATAGGATTGTGCTGTCTTGGTGGTAGCCTATGGTTTGGCGGAGATACATGACATGAAAGACAGTGTGCCGATCGAATTGGATCAGTGCAGCCTGTAGATAAACATATTCCTATGCTAACACATATATTTATACAAACATCCCTACATATGTACATTCATGCATACATTATATATTAACCACATTCATACAATATATATTAACCATATTCATTTACATAATATAAATTCATACATACATATATTCTCCCCTTACATACCTATCCAGACATCTATACATCGCAGTTAATGAAATTTTCCCAATATTAACTAACAACAAAAAACTCAAAGTAAGTTTTTGAAATCTTTCGCCGTTCCGCCTCATTATGTGATTCATTAAACGTTTAGCGGTTTTTTCTCAAATATTTCTGTCTGTCAGCCTTGCAGTTGGGCGCCAGAGCTTTTGGTCTGCTGGGCTGCTGGGTGGGCGTGGCGTGTCGTGAGTTGCACTTTTGATAGAGCGAACGAGCGCGCGCCTGTTTAATGAGCTATAAGTATCTGGCGGCAGTCGAGACGCGACCCGCAGAGCGGGTGCCACTCGTTTGGTTTGTCATCGCGCCGCTAAGTATGCAACAGCTTTTGACAAACGACATTACGGCCATTGGCAATTAATTGCGAGTGCGATGAGACAGCAGTTCTACTCTCTCGAGCGGCCTATTGGCGGGCATTACGCAAGCACCAGTCATGGACGTCACATTACGTCTCATTAGCGGCTGTGGCTGTGGCTGCGGCTGCGGCTGCCGCTGCATCCCGGAAATCATTCATTTCCGCCACTCAACATGAAAATGAGACTGAGAATGAGAATCAGAATGAAAATGAAAATGAAAATGAACAGTTTTTCGGCACTTTTCAGAGGCTGTTTTTCAAGCAGGCAAACAACAAAAAGCGGCATTGTCATCGAGTCATCGAAAGCGGAGTGGGAGCTTAAACTTCCCCAATTCCCAAAGCTGCAAAAAAAAAAAAAAACAAGTAAACTGATTTAGTAGGCAATGCCTAACTGAAAGATACCCTAAGTGGGGGGAAATTCTCTTGTTCCACTTCTCTATCGAAAATCTTTAACAATTTTAAGCTTGACTAGAAGATACCCTAAGTATATGGTTGATGTTTTTCTAGTCGGTGCACTCCTAATTCGAATATTTCTATAAGATTTAAGCTAGGCAAGCATATACCGTAAGTTAGAAGAAAGTCTCTTACTATTTACTTACTAACTCTACTATTCTAAAACTTTACTTGAATATACCCTAAGTTTGGCGCTTTTTATGACAGTCTAACTTGTGTTCTCTGCTTTTGTGTATTGCTTTATTGAATTTCTTTGCCAATTTCAGCGACCACAATGAAGACTTACTGTGATGAGAATTATTTCTTCGCTGCCTTTACCTTATAAGAGCTCAAATATACTTGTATGTAGTTCGTAAAGTTTTCGAGATATATATTAAGATATAAAATCTAAACATGAAATCTTAAATCTTAACTAATGCTTAAGAAGCTCTGAATTTGCACTTATATTGACATTTTGGAAGGTTATCCAAAAAAAGATTAATTTACAATCAATGGACACTTTATAAGGATCTATATAATAAATTTGATGTTTGTAGCTTTTATAGTTCTCGAGCTATGACCAAAAATATAATGAATTATTGTGACTGAATAGAATAAAAATCGAGTTTTTTCGAGTTTAACACCTCTTAGTTTCGATATTGTAATAGATTGACGAGCTGATATAGTAGAACACTTACTCACAAGATCAAACCTATAGATAGACGCACATGACTCGATCGAGTTGGATAAAACAATTTTATCTATGTATATGACTATGACATTTCTTTCTAGAGCAATCTGAAATATACCCTTTCTATACACTCTTCCATAACCTGCCATCAATATACCCTCTCCATCAATATTTCTAGGGCATAAAAAAAACGTATTTCAATTGAATTGATTTTGAATGCTGCGCTGTCTGCCGCCTGTCTGCTGCCCATTGAAAAGTGCGTGCGTGTTTTTTTGAGGGGGCACAAAGAGCAGCCAGGGGGTGGCTGTTGGTGGGGTCGCACACGTTTCTATTAAGTTTCAGTGAAATGTCTGTGCAGCGGCAACTCCCTCACCCACCCACACACACATACTCACACACACTCACAGCATGCCGCACCTCGCTCTGATTGACTTTTGCGTTGACATTTGCGCTGGGTTATCGCGCGCCGCCCTTCGCTTGTTCGGTGAGTTTTGCTGGCAGTGACGCAACGGGACTTTCCCCGTAGCGCTGGGCGGCCTGGTCCACATCCACATTCACATCCACCTCTACATCTGTGACTGTCTGCTGGCTGTTGCTCTTGTGATTCCACAATAAACGCATTATGCTGCCATTAGTTGAGTGCCAGAGCCTTCCGCTTGTTTGCCAGCTTCCGTTTGTGTTGTTGTTTGTTTGTTTGTTTGTTTGTTCGCTTTTCAGTTTTCCTTTCTTTCATTTTTTTTTTTTTTTTTTTGTATTTCTCTGTCCCCAACAGCAGCAATAAAACTGCCTTGTCAATGGGCGAGATCTGTTTCCTCAATGTGCGCAAACAAAATTTCAAAACTTTTCATGCAATGAATTGTTAGTTTACTTAAACAGTTGCCCCATTTGCGAGCAGTTTCTGTTATGTTTTTTCTCTCTTTTCCATTTGCCCCACCTGTGGACAGGTTGTTCAATGACTTTTTAGTCAGCGGAGGCTAACAGGCTCAGGCATCAAATGACATTTACGCTGATTGCATTTCTATGAGTATTGAAATTCTCAGATTGTAATGCTGCCCTCTTTCCGGTGACTTAACAAGTGTGAAGGGAGTGCAAAGGAAATATATATATATATATTTATATATATATATATATATATATATATATATATATATATATATATATATATATATATATATATATATATATATGTAAGGGAGTTGAGGAAATAAACATTTAGTCCAAATTTATGTACCCGTGCGGAATTTATAATGCACTTTTTGTTATGGAAGATCTATACAAATTTTTGGATACAAAAACTAATTTAGATATACAATTGAATTTCTATTTATGCTGTATTGATTTGATCTTAATTTGTATTTTAAATAACTGACTAAATAATAAAAGAAAGAGAAAAATACATTTCTAACATATCTGAAGTTAAGTCAATTTAATTAATTAGCTAATTATATTGTCGAGGTGGTAATATATATGTCAATTTGATTTATATTACTAATACTTATTTGTTAATACAGTACTAAAATATTATTTTTATAAGTTGTATATATATATTATTGATCCGGGCAACGAGCTGAGTCGATTTAGCCCTGCCCTACCTATGTATGTATGCAGCAGAGGCAGCAGAAAATACTCTGATTGGTCGCTAACTGATAGAGAGTTTAGCTTACGCTAACTCAGAGAGAGGTTTAAAAGTTGAGATCGACTTCGAGTGGAAATCTCGCTGCCCCATATAAAGGCAGCTGAAAGCAGAAAGTGCTCTGATTGGTCGCCTGATGATCGAGTGTGAAGACTGACTCAGAAAGAGGCTCAAGAGTTGAGCTTCGCTTGAGTGGATCTGTCGCTGCCCTATATAAACTCAAGCCTGCTGCAGCGCAGCTTCAGTCGCATTCCTCATCTTCTGGTGGTCACTCGTCCAGTGCAGCGCAGTGCTTCTCCTCTTCTTCTGTCTGTTGGTAAGTATTCAAATTGTTAAGTATGTTAAGCGAAAATGTAAAAGTTATAGTTTTAATGTTTATTTAATGTAAATATAATATATTTTAAATTTAATGTTTTTGTTATTAATTATTATAACGATCATTTAGTTTGCTAAGTAATTCTTCACATGTACAACTATTTTTTAGTTAGGCAAGCCCGACTAGCACTTCGACTTCCCCTCTAACTCTGAATTGTTTAAATATAGCTGTGTTTTTAGTAACTTGTTAATATTCGAATTTTGCTATAAATAAATATCTATTACTATAAATATCGCTGGCCTAATTTGGCCTTGGCTTTTCTAACACTTAAAGTTGAATTTCTGCCTAGTTTGTTGTTTATGTGGCAGTAAATGGCGGTCAGTCACACATACACATACACACACATGCACGCAACTTCAAGTGCTCCCCACACACACACACACTCACACGCACACTCTCATGTGTGGGCTGCGTGTGAGTGTCACCTACCGTTTAACGATATTTTGCTGACAGCGACAACGGATAATTAGTTTCGCTAACGAGAAAACTTCCACGTGCTGGCCAAGTCCTACACACAGCGACACACACACATGCACACATAAACATCACACTTGACACATGATGGGGATCTCGGGTGCAACATGTTAACTCAAGTAGCGTTAACAACAACAGCAACAACAAGGGCGAGTGAAACATGGCCAACACGTAGTCCAATACAAGCTGCTCAGTCAGTCGAAGCGAATCGCTGGAATCCTTTGGCTGCCTCGCTGCCTCGCCGTTTCGTCCTGCTGCTAATAAAATGATTATGTGTTTGTTTTAGTGCTCGCAGTCAGCCGACAGCTAACAGGCAACAGGCAACAGTTAACAGCCAGCATCAAGACATCGTAACACTGTTGTCTCTCTGCCGGCACTTTCAAAAACAATTGCTGCGATTGTTTACATATTAATGACAGCTACTTTTATGAACTGCCAACATTTTCTACATAATTGATTGCTGCAGCAAGTGCTTGGGCATAAAATGCCAGAGAGAATGAAGCGCAAATTGCGCACATAATTTTTTCTTTTTCTCTTTTTTTTTTTGCAGTAAAGGCATATGATGAGCAGGCGCACATAAAGCGGCATATGTGAAGTGTAATCGGCCAGATGGAAGCAGTAATTCTTTGGGAGTGCGGAGCAGCTGAACAATGAATTTCATTGAAAAAGATTTGATATTTGGAAATTATTATATTTACAAGAACTCTCTGTTACAAAACATCTAAAATCAGAGCAGCCAAATTAGTAAAAAACATTTTTAAATTTTACAAACATCTATTAAAGTGAACGCTCTGTTCTTCGAAAATCGACTAAGTCAAATTATACAATAAAAATAACAAATGTAAGCCTTGTCTTCTATATTATACAATTTTTCAATATTTACTACAAAATAATTTTAAATATTTAACAATAACATTGAATTGAAAAATATGAGAAAATGTGAGGCTAACGATGCGAATGCTGCTGAAACATGAAACATACTGTCAATAATTATGTACCGTTATATAACTGAGCATAAAAACAACAGAAAATTGAAATACAATATTTTAATTAAAGCCAAAAATTAATGAGAAATGCATGTAAAATGTGAAAATAAATACCATTGGTAATATTTTTCAATTATTTAACTTTTATTTTGCTCGAGTCTGTATAAAGTCATGAAGAGCCAGCAAAATGCGCATTGTGCAAAACCAATATACTCCTTCATGAAAGAGTATACAAATTAATATTTGACTACATAATATACACAAAAAGCGAGTGTCTATCGAGTGCCATCTTCTCCCCTTCTTCTATGCAAAGTATAGTTATGTATATCAAAATCCTTTGCTAATGGCAGCATATGCAATTGACCTCCTCCTTCTCCCAGTCCTTCTCTCCCTCCTCCTGCTCCTCCCTCGCTGCCTTCTAACTGATGATTAAATTTGCATTAAGCACATTTTGCAATGCATTTGCTTTCGTTTCATTTCTTTTTTTTTAGAGCAAACCGCTCATAACAAATGTTGCCATGCTGCCGGTTGTGTCCCTGGGACTCTGCCCAAAGCACGCACCGGAAGTGGCTGTCGATTTGCAACAAATGGCTGCCGGATGTTGCCAAATGGCGCACGTGAGTCGCTCTCAGTATTTCTGCTACGCCTCCTGCTCTTTTTTTTAGCGTTTCTCTAACCCCTTGGCCATTAATTGCCTAGCACGTAATTATTTTGTAGTTAAAATGGGCGCAGTCACACACTCACACACACGCACACACACACTCAGACACTCCTACACACATGCATAATTTGGGTTTTTGCAGCTAATTAAAAGCGCGTCGCTTTGTTGAAACTAGATGCAAAAGGCGCCGCGAGGGGTTGACCGGCAGCTAAGTAAGGGTTGCCATTGCAGCGGTGGCAGTAACTTTTCAATTAGCACTGCGCTTGGACGGGCATTTGTTTGGTGGGCAGGTGCTCAGGAATTAAAATTTATGTTGCCTACTTTTATGCGCTGACAAAATTGAAGCTTCGAAGACTTGCAAATGCACTTTGGCAAATATGAGGTAAGCTGATAATGAATTTGAAGAACTATAATAAAACAATTGGCAAAAGAGTATTGCGTGATATTTAAATACTAAAAGTCTGAAAGATTTTTATTTTTTATATAAAATTTTCATTTTCCTTGCAGATGAATAAGCTATGGAATCTATTTTTGTCTGAGCTTCTAAAACAAAAATTAAGTTCGTTTCAGCAGTACATTAGGGATTTAGGCTTTCAATTTTTTTCAATATCTTATTTATTACATTCTATATTTGCTCATAATATTCTTAAATTGAATCGTACGAAAGCAAGAAATTCTATCAATTTTTTTTGTAAGCTGAAATTTTTTTTTAATATTTTTAATTGTATTTTGGTTTATTATACATATTTCATCATTTTATTAAAAATTCATAATGAATACAAGAATTTATCGAATTCAAATTAATGCTGTCAATTGTTTTGTGCGCATAAAATATCTTAATTTTGTTGCATTTTATCGTCACGTCAGCTTTTTGCAATTTATTTTAATATATGAATATTGAAGTTGATTAAAAATTATTTGAAAAAATTCACATATCTGAATAATAAAACTTACCTTTAAGTGACGCAAAGCTTTATTAATATAGTTGTATTTTTTTTTAAATGTTGCATACTTTTGAGCGCACGATAAAAATTTATTGATTGATTATTGCTTACCTTTACTTATATTATATATTTTGATTGACTTAAATGAAACTTGTTTTAAGCATATGAATAGAATTAATTAATTAATTTTTTAATATTTTTGCTGCTCTCTGTAACTGTTTACTTTATAATATTATTCAATTTAGAGGCCAGTTAATAAAATATTATAGAAATCGAACATATTTCCTCACCCTGCAACTTTAGTGCTTGGAGCTGCAACATCGTCACGTAGGGCTTACTCTAAGAACCTTGCAATTTTAGCTAAATTATCGTGAAATATGACTTCAATACTCACTCAGCATATAAATTCTATTCACTAGTCAATATGTGAATGCCTCTTGAATAGCTTACTAGCTCGTTTTCAGCTAAACCCGAAAGCAACCCAATTCAAGTAAATAAAGAGATAATTTAATTAAAATGTAGAATCAGTTTCATCTTTGATGAAGTCAACCAAACATTGAAGCAACAACAGAATAGAACAGAATAAACAGACGTGTGTTTGTTTTGTGAATTTCATAATTATGGCATTTTTTACTTGCATTTTAATTGCTACATTGTAAATACGCGTATTCAATATCAATAATTACACATAGACATACACTTAATTTCAGTATTTTCTAATGGATAAACAACATGCGAATATTTTACGATAAACACATCAATATATATATATATATATGCACTTAATATTTTATGCTTGAATATATTTATTTATTTATGTATGTATGTGTGTGTGTGTGTGTGAGTAAATGCATATCTAATGGGGTTTACAAATTGTGTTTAGCCATTAAATTGAAGGAGTTTTGTCATATATGCCTGCTGGTAATTACGCACTAATTACACAAGTAAGTCTATATATATGTATGATTATTTATATTTATAGTTATATATTAATATGTGTGTGTGTATTATAACTAAATAAATGGGCTCTGCTATAATTATTTGATTTGTAATTACTATATGCACAATTTGATTCGTAGTACTATTTGCATATTCGAATACAATTGAAAACTCGTCTATGCTCTAGCTTAATCAACTATTTACATTTTACATAATTTATTAAATTTATTTTATTTTATTTTATTTTTTTTTAATTTTTATTTAATAATTAAGCTGTTAGGTAACAATCTAACTAATCATCATTTAAGCGCTGGCCTTTAGCTGCCCGCATACTTGGAGGAACTTAGCATACGTTTCTTTAACATTTACAATCGTCTACAGCTAAGAACTAAGCCTAAATGGGATAAAGCATTAAAGTGAGAGAGATATATAATAGAAGAGAAAGACAGAGAGAGAGAGAGAGAAAGAGAGAGTGTTTTTGTGTGGGTAGTTAGTCTATCACTAGCATAGAGCCATAGATATTGGCACTTCTTAGCAAGTCAGCTTTATATATGAGTAGTTAGTTCGAACGAAACCTTTAAGAGTAATTTTAATTTGTTGACTTTCATTGAAATTATCAGCTTTTAACTCAGAAATGCTCTCAGTCTTAGTCACATTAAAGAAGTTTAGTTGTAACAATATTCATATAAATCATATACCAAATATATCGCGTAGTAAACTATCGTCGTTTAGTTCAAATGTGTTAGTTAACTGAATAGAACGAACAGAATTGGAGGAACGCACAAGCTTAATTCGTAAGAGAGCGAGGGAGATATGCGAAAGCTGCTGAAAATGCGAAAAATCTTTAAATGAGATGTTGATGTAGATGTGGGGACAACTAAGCAAGCTTTAAGTTTAAAGCTCGATTATATAATGCCCGAACACACTTTCATCAGAGTAGTTTCTACATATATAAATACAGATATATTTATATAAATATAAATATATATATAAAGGCAGTAATCCAGATTGCTCGAATCTTAAAAAGTTATTATTTACAGCTTTAAAAAAGTTTCATTAGCACTCAACAACTGTGTGCGCTCAAAGCTCGGAGCTTATAAGAATTTAAAAAGGAATTTGTTTTCAGCTGCATATTTTCTAGATATATATAAAAATATAAATAAAAGGCAGTGATCAAGCTTGCTCTAACATTAAAGCTCGACTTTAAGTTTTGCTCTTACAGCTTTACACAAGCTTCACTCATATAGGCTAAAAGCTCTATCTACAACCTTCACTTATCTCCTTGAATTGCTATCACTTCCTTTTCCTTCTTCCTTCTCTTCCTTCTCAGTTAACCACCACACATGAACTTTTCGAACATTTTCGAGCACTGTCCACAGTCAGTACACGCAGTATGCGCCCTTCGCTCACTCATTCGCTTACTCAAAGTTCTCGGCGCCGCCGTTGTTGAAGCGTTCGCACCAGGCGAGCAGCTCACGCACCTCCCTGGCGTGGAGCTGCTCCTGCAGCTGGGTCGCCGACTGCCCGCTGCCCGCTGCGGCCAGGGGTCAGACGTTGTGGCAGGGCTGCTGGCTGCTGCTGCCGCTGCCGGAGTTGCTCAACAGGCTGCGCTCGCTGGCCACGCTGCCCGGGGCATAGATCAGCTCGGCGGCCTCCTTGGCCAGCGGCTCCTCCACGTGAGCCTTGCGGCTGGAGCGCGTGCTCTGTGCGCGCCAAGAGGGCGAGTCCAGGGGCAGCTGCTGGGGCAAATGTTGCTGCTGCTGCGGCTGCTGCTGTTGCTGCGGCACCAGCGGGAGCAACTGTTGCTGCTGCTGGGACGGCTGCTGCTGATCATCGACCTTCACATAGAGACGCTCCATATCGTCCAGATCCCCGTCGGCCGTGTGGTACAGCGCCTGGTCGTCCTCGTGCGACATCAACATGGCCATGGGCGAGGGTGAGCCGCCGCAGCCCGAGTCGGCCAGACCGTTGTAGCAGAACGAGGAGCCGTCCAGATCCAGCAGATTCTGCTGATGGCTCTTGGCCAGCGTCTGCTCCGGCACCTTGAAGCGCGCGCTGTCCCGGCCAATGCTGCAGCCATGTGGCAGCTGCTGCCGCCGCGACAACTGTTGCTGCTGCTGCGGATTGGGCGCCGCCTCGTAGGTGTGGCAGTTGCTCAGCTTGTTCTCCGTGATGTGCATGTGCATGTGCTTGTCCTTGGGGTAATAGTATTGATCGGAGTAAACGGAGCGTGCGCCGGTTGTATTACTCGGATAGATCTCGCCCGTGGTGGACATTTGCTGGTAAATGTTGGCGCTGGAGTGTGGCTGCAGCTGCAACTGTTGCTGCTGCTGTTGCTGCTGCTGCTGTTGCTGGTAATGCGGATGCATGGGTCGCTGCATGCCATAGGAGTTCGGGCCTGGACGCTGCTGATAACGTGGCTGTTGCTGCTGCTGCTGTTGCTGCTGCTGACCGGGATTGAGTATGACGGAGGTGGCATAGGGCGCGGGCGAGGCATTGCCGTGACGTCCGTACTCGCTGGGCGCCTTGCCAAAGCTGGACACCTCCGCATAGTCGGTGGGTATGTTCGAGTACTCGCCCACGTAGCTGCAAATAAGAGATAAAAACAAAAAGAGAACGTTTATTGCCCGTCGCTTGTTTATTACAATATTCCCAGAGAGAGTGGGAGAGTGTGAGAGGGGTGCGAAAACATTTTTCGGTTATAAATTTGTCGGTTCGTTTCGGATTTTTTGGCTGCTGAGGTCGAGAATTTATGGCGTGCGGTCGGCATACGTAGCGGAAATTTGCATTTCGCCTCGGCACGGAAGCCCAGTTCCCATGCAGCGTGCGGGCGCGTGCTCATGTGTAAAAATGGAATTTATATTTCGGATTTAACATTTTACATATTCACACCTGAACAACTGCCCAACTCCATTCGCCAGCCGTTAAGCCCAACTAATGTACAAAGCTGACGCTGGCGCTCTAAGCAGCAGATAATGCTTATCATCCGCAGCTGCAGCTGGGCAGAGCCAAAGCGACTGAACGCGACTCACGCACTCACCTAAATTAGCAGCGCGAAATATATCAACAAAAGGCATTGAGAGTTGTCAATGCTTGACTTGAATATACCCGGTAAAAAGAGTTTAAGGTTTGAATGTTTGGTTTATCATTTGGTTTCAATGCAAGAATTGAGATATTTTATTAGATATGATTTAAATACTTTTCAAAACATAAATTCTATATCCTCAAGAAATATATATATTGAATTGTATATATTGAATTGTTGTTTTAAATTTTCTGTTAAAACTGTAAATATTTTATCCAAAGAACAATCAACCAAAATACCCTACCAACTCCTTTTTTATAGGTCACAAAAAAAAGGTGAACACAGAAATTTTTAACATTATTTTCGTATTTAAATACTGAAAGCGGATTAAATAGCAACCAGGAGTGAGAGAGAGATAGAGGGTGAATGAGAGCGAGACAGAGACCGAGTCGAGCTAAAAGCTGACTAAAATATGTATGCACATACATATATATGTATATATGGCGTATTGATGGAGTCGCCATGGTGCAGTCGAGGTGGAAATACAAAAAAAAAATCACTTTGGTGCGTGCATTTCAAAATACGCTTTTAATGCCCTTAATGAGTTTTCATTTGGCGAAGGGAAATGTCTGTGCGCTGAATGAATCCTTTGTGCCAGGCCACACCAAAAAAGAAAAAAAGAGTAGAACTGACTGGGGTCAGCGTTAAATGTCAATGGAAACTATGCACAAAAAAATAACTGCACGAGTGTAAGTAACTTAAATGGAGCTTACATTCCAAATGTTGTTCAAAAAATAATTTTTGTTATTGAATTTGACTGAATTAATTAGACGAAATTAAAATTGAGTTCAATTATTGGAATAAAAATGATTAATATAAAAAGTTGAAATAAAATTTATATAAACTAAATTGAAAGGATGGAATTACTATTTGTTAGGGTTGCCACCTGGTAGAAATTATTATTTTTGGTTTGTTAACCCTGCTGAAACTTTAAATATTTTCATATTATCACTAGTATTTCCTTAAAAAGTGATTTCCAATATAGGATCATATCCAGCCTTATAGAGAACTAAATAATAAATTTATTTCATATACTTCACAACCAAATCCCACTCACTATAGCACTCATAACTAGAATATTTAATGAGGCTTCAAAACTCTTAGCGGACTCTTAAAACTGCATTTAAATTGAACCCTAACGAATGCATTCATTTTTTTCTCCCGCTGAGCTATTTTTATTTTCGCACATATGACACTCATTAAAGTGTGATTACTCTTATATTGTTATTGTTATTATTATTGCGCTTATTATTGTTATTGTTATTGTCAGCGCACAGTTCGCGCAGTCAATCGTGTATGGGTTTGTTGCAATTATTATTAATATATTTGCGCACATTTTCAATTTGTGTTTTTAATGTCTAATTAAGTGTGCGAAAATAATTTTAATTATGTCGGTGCAGATATTCAGATATACATATATAACAATAAATACATACACAGTAGTTGGCAATGCAAATTGCATTTAAATTATGGATATATCGAGATTTATATAAATTTATATTTATTTCATTTGCTCGTTACATTTATTTTTATTTTTTATTTATTTATCATTTTTTTATTTGTATTTTATTGATATTTGGTGCGGCGCCGCGCTTCAGCTTTTTACGGCTGATTGGCATTTAATTGCCTTTCAGCGGACAGCTGTGATTTTTGCCAGTCGACGTGGAGTTATTACAATCCACTCTCGAAATCGCAAAAATTGTTCGAGTCTAAAATCGCACTTAAAGCCATCTATCGCAAATTATTTAAAGTATATTTTTCTGTGTTTTTTGCTTCATCAATTATTTAATTGCATTAAATCTGTGAGCTCCGCTATGCGTAAAATTGGCCACAAATAAATAACAATTACGGCTTTTTCGGCTGCGAATCAACGAAAAATTAAACAAATCTAACAAAATGCAAACAATTATTTTATGCCTTCTGATTGCCAGACATATAAATTAGCCGCGCCTGCAGTTGCCAGCTTCGCCAGCTTTACCAGCACATTCTACATACATAATATTTGCAGCTTTGATTAACCATTCCACCACAGTCGAAAATGATTTATACGAAATGTAACCAAAAATAAAAAAAAAAAAAAAATACAAAACAATTTGACCAAAACATATTTCGGGCAAGCCAAACAAAATGTTTGCACAAATTAAAGTTGCTTAAATGATTAAAGAAATATTTAAATAGAAATATTTTGAGCAATTTAAACAAATTTATATTCGTCTGATTTCTCTCATATATATTCCCTAATTATGTATATATTATCCAATCCCACACACCAAATTTCTATAGTAAAAGTTCTCTCTTCGCCCAGTTCACATAGTTAGCTAACAACTAAATTGCGCTCTCTTCAACTTTAGCAGAAAGTAGTTTAAAGCTACACTTAACTTTTAAAGCTAGACAAATGTATGTGTTGCAGGTAGCACAGAAACAGCTCGACACTTCAATAATTACATTTGGGCCAGAGATGGAGCTGGATGGAGCTGAAAACTATGCAGCCAATGTGAACTGTCCGCCGAGAGCTGTGCGCCAGGGAGCTGTCCACTTGCTGCTGCAAAAATCAACATAAATAGCGCGCCAACATCTCCATTTCTAACTTGATTTTTGCTGGCCCGGCGCCGCCTGCTAAAAAGCGAAAACGAAAATCTACCAAAAAAAGTTGGAGTATGTTGCTGAGGGATGTGATGTATTCGACGAGGAAATACCCTAAGTGTAAAACAAAAAGTCGACTATTTTTTAAGAGTAGAATATATATCATTTCACAGCGAAATCGCTGAGAATTTATAGAAATAAGTCTTATTACCAAACATGTATATTCGATATTTATATTCGATATTTATATCGATATTTATCGATTTGATAAGGTTTCGATAAATTGACAAAAAAAAAAACACTTTTTGGATTGGTATTGGGATCTTATATATCATCATGTGAAAAGCATGGCCAAAGGCATTTATGTTGATATTTATTTTTATATAAATAATCGATAAATTGTAAGATGTTTATTTGTGTGCACTATAGAAGCCTATATGCCTGAGATTGGGAGAGGAAACTCAATATGTTATAGTTCTACAGATACCTGCCTTTCTTCATATGGACAGACAAATAAGGAAATGAACTGACAGATCGATAACTTATCGATTTCAACTAATATATCTCGTTGCTTGATCTACCATCGTTATCTAAGAATCATTATAGTTTCATAATCCACTTCTTTTTGTTACACACCTCTTCACTTTTTTCATATACCCACCGTGTCCACTCGCATTGGCCACGCGGTATTACAAAAGTTGTGTAAAAAAATTGTTTTTGCGACGCGCCAGAAAAATGCAATTTCACAGTTTGGTGAATTTTTATTGTCGTCGCTTTGAGTGGGTTCCCCGTTAAATTTCGTATTTCCCTTTCCTCTTCTTTTTCCCTTTGCGCATTTACTTTAGGTGGGTGGGCGGAGGGGCGTGTCTACCTATGTAACTATGTGGAAAAACTTACCGCTGATGATTGCGTTCGCCGGCATGTCCATGAATATCATCGATGCCGCCCGTGTTGCCGCTGCTGGTGGTGGCGCCGCCAGAGCCGGCACCGCTGGCACCACAGACTGGCGCATAGTCGGCTATGTGATCCTTCTGCATGTCGAGAGTATCGCCACTGGGCGAAGTGCGCCAGACCATGCCTCCCGTGGAGGCATCCAGCCAGTAGCCGTTCCCATTGCGCGTCGATAGGCTCGGCATTTTAAGCACGTCACTCGTGTGATTGCCTACAGGTGAGAGAAGAGACATAGAGAGAGAGCGAGAAAGAGGAGAGTGTGAGTGAGAGCAATTAAATGTTTTGCTACAAATTGTGTGAGCCAAATAAATTGTTGCCCTAAATGAACAAACAAAGCAAGGGTAGACGCAAGCTGTCTACCGTCTGTGTGTTTTCTTGTCTGTTCCCAAAAACCAATTCGCAAATGTGCAAAAACCGACTTTGTATAGAATTTAATAGAGTTTAGAGCATATATTATTTCAAAACTAAAAAATATTTTTGATATTGATGTATATATAAACATAAGTAAAGTTTAATGAAAGTAAGCTAAAAAATTAAGCTCCAATATTTTTAGTTACTTTAAACAAATTTAGAAATTATATAATCTATATTTATAAACAAATTCACAAAAATATATAAACAAGATTACAACAAAAGCGCAATTGCAATTATTTGATTATATATTATTTACATTTATAATTACAATTTCAATTCAATCTCAATTTGGTTAATTCAATAATTATTTAGAATTTTTAGCAATTATTTTAAAGCTGAAAGAGTAGGCGAAAGTGTTTTCTTTTTTCGTAGTTCGGCTTGTGGGATTTCAATGCAGTGCTATAAATTCAGCGCATTAAAAATAATATTATGCCAAGGGCGGGTCACAGGGGGCGTATGCGCAATTTACCCTATTGTCACAGCACACACACATACACACACACACACACAGTTGAAAATCAAATAAATTATTGTCAATTTTCCAGTTGGCGCTTGTGCAAAAATGTGTTGCATACTTTCGAGCAGCTCAAATAAAGTAAAAGAGTGGAAAAAAAAGTATTGCATAAAAAATGCAGCAATTAAACTGTCCCCGGGTTATAACTGCGCATCAAGCGAGTATTTTATGGCGCCTGCTGTTGTAGAGGGGAATGAGGGGCTGTTGGGGCGCGGCCTTCATTGTCTACGGCTATCCAGGTGAGCTTTGCGCTTTTTGCTGCTTAGTTTATTGCAACTGGCGCCCGATGAATATGCAATGGGCGCCTTTTTTCAGCATTTCGTTTTTCATGCTGCCCGTTTAGCTGCGGCTTGTTGAACAATGCCAAAGTTGCAGCGCAACGGTGGCAGTTGTTGCTGCCGGGACAGTTCACAACAAAATCACAACTATATTGTAAACTAGTGTAAACTATGGAAATTGAAAATAATAGCCAACAGCTTTCACGGGCTTGTTCTTAATACGCTTTCGCTGCGAATGCGCTGCGAAAGTTATTTTCCCATAAAGCTGATGTTTTGCAAGGTTTTCATAAATATTTTAAGCTGCATTTCATGATGACTATATGATGGATAAATGTAAAATTTCATGATGACTATATGATGGATAAATGGAAAATCATATGGAAATTTGGAAAACTATTTTAAAATTTTGGAAAAGTAGGAGTAGTACCGGCAGTAGAAGATGTAAAAATGGGAATATATGAAGGAGTATTATTATAGTTGTAGTAAAAATAGTCCTACTAAGAGTAGTATATAGAATTATAGTGGGTATTATTAGTAGTAGAAGATAGTAACAGTAGTAGTAATAGATAGTAGTAATAGTAGTAGTAGATAGTAATAGAAGTAGTAGTAGTAGATAGTAATAGAAGTAGTAGCAGTAGATAGTAATAGTAGTAGTAGAGTAGATAATAATAGTAGTAGTAGCAGTAGATAGTAATAGTAGTAGTAGCAGTAGATAGTAATAGTAGTAGTAGCAGTAGATAGTAATCGTAGTCGTAGCAGTAGATAGTAATAGTAGTAGTAGCAGTAGATAGTAATAGTAATAGAAGGTAGTAGTAGCAGTAGATAGTAATAGTAGTAGTAGCAGTAGATAGTAATCGTAGTCGTAGCAGTAGATAGTAATAGTAGTGGAAGGTAGTAGTAGCAGTTAAAGTATATAGTATTAGTAGTTACTACTACGTAAGTAGTCATAGTAGTAACAATAAGTAGTAATAGAAGCAGTAGAAAGTAGTAGCCGTAAATAAGTAGTACATAGATAGTCACAGTTATAATATTAGTCTGTATATGCAGAGAGAGTAGTATGAATATAAAAAAGTAGTTTTAGTTATGAAAAAATACTAATAAAATAACAAGAGTATTCAGCGGTAGGAGTCACTCCAATAGTAGCAGATGCTAATTCTTTTTATAGTAGTACTACACCAAGTAGTAGCTGCATTATGGAATGTTATTCGAAATCCTTTCACTACACATTGATTCCGTTCTCAATATTCACTCTAATTCCCCCCATTCACAACCCAAATTGGAATCGCATCTTCCACTTGCGTCAGTATTTAATTTGCCACTGGCCTTGTTTATTGCGTCGTGCCACAAGCCAAAGAGCTGCGTTTACTGTGCAGCCAGCTAAACGGCAAGCCTAAGCACCAGTTGCCACATGCAAAGCGGGGGCTACCTACCCCTAGCAGCTCTACCAGTGTACCACCCTTTGGCATTCTCGTAATGCTGCTAATTTCAATTAGACCACAAGGTCTGCCCTCAAATGTAAGTGTTGAACATGCCAGGGACACACGGGCGCAGACACACTCAACTTGTTGGTTAATAATGCACACAAAACTAAATGCATAATTGCAACCGACTAGGGAAATAGAGAGAGGGCGGAAGAGAGAAGTTCCTCTCTCGAGCGTAGGACGTCACGTGCAAAATGTTAATTTCTATTATGCGCTCGGCACGAAAATTTCTGCCTGCTAAAATATTTATTCGCACCTATTTTGTTGTGCATGTGTGTGTGTGTGTGTGTGTGCCGCGAACAATGGAAAATTAGTGTTATTTATATATGCAAATCTCTGTGTGTGTGTGGGAATGCAAAAAGTCTGGCTAGGAAGGAAGCGCCACTAGCTGAACGCAACGGATGCAGCTCGGATGTGGCCGCCTCTACCTCTGACTCTACCTCCGACTCTATTTTTACCTCTACCATTTCTCGTACTCACCTCGCATGGTATTTAGTGCGGACTGCTTCATCATCATGTGCTTGCGCTTCACGAAGACCATGGCCCCAAAGGACAACATCATGATGGCCAATATGGCGCCCAGGAGTATTATGAACCACGGCTGTGTCAGTACATCGTTTACATGATCCTGATTGATGGGATAACTGCAAGAGAAATCAAATAGAAAATGCAAATGAATATATATTTTGAAAATATGCTTGATTGAGGTTAGGGCTAAACGATACGGCAACGCTGAGTTGTCAAGTGATCTTATTTAATTGGCTGGGCCTGAGCAAGGCGAGTTGATTGTATGAGAAATAGATCAATTGATTCATATATATAAATAGATTAAGTGATAACGAATTACTTTAAGATAAATATAGTTCTAGAGTGAACGAATGATTGAATTCCTGAATGAACACACAGTTCTTCATATTGAGTTTTTACTGTACTTTCAATATTATTCCTCCAACTTACCGCTGATTGATGAACGGATCGAGTCGCTTCGTTATCGGATCCAGCCGCAATGTAGCTGGCACACAATATGGTCCAATGCCAGCATTATTGCCCGCTGCCACGCCCACCGTATACATGACGCCCTCGGTTAGATTAGCCAACACCAAAGTGGGCGAGGCAGCATCGATAGTCACATTAGTCAAAATGCGTGAGAAATTATGAGCCGTATCAATGCCGCGCACAATGACGTGATAGTAGAGCAAAATACCTGCAATTGGGGTTAAGCCGAAGGATTAAGGTTAATGAGGGATAGGAATATATGTATATAGGGGTTAGGGTATACTTACCATGTTCTTCCTTCAGCTCAGGCGCCTTCCACTTCAAGAACACCGCAGAGGCATTAAGCAGTATGGCCTCCATACCAAATGGCGCCTCGTTGGGCACTAAAAAAAAAGAGAAAGGAAGAAAAAAAAATGAAAGATGAGTTTGGATGGGTTAGTCGGGGAAAACCCCGGGACTTTTTGGGTCTACGGTTTGAAATGCGTTTTTGATTGTTCTGCCAGCTGCTCTAATGAGTCGCGCCCGCTGCTGCGCTAATTAATTGCCATTTAGTGGGTTTTGCACTTGAGTGTAGTTCGGAAACAGTTCCGGGTGGAGACAAACCCATTGTGACAGAGTGAGAGTCAGGTAGGGAGAGGGTTATATTTTTAGAAGGCTACGCAGTTGCTGCATTCATGCTGGGCACACTTCAAAAGCTCATCTTCATTTATTTATTTATTTCCTGCTGTCAGCCCGTGCTGCTCCGTCTGAGGCAATTTCTTTAAATAAACACACGTGCGAATGCGAAACAAAGCAAAGCAACGACATCGTCTCTAAATAGGCGACTGTCTAGGTATATATATATACAGGTGTATGTGCATAGGGTTAGGTGTACTTAGAAGCGTGTTGCTGCGATTCCTCTTCCATATTTTTTTTTTATTCGAGCTCGCTTTGTTGCTGCTGCGACATGCTAAAGTGCTCGTCAGGCTTTTTGTCTATGGGGGCTTTCTCCTGCTCTTTCTCTTTCTCTCTCCTTTTTTTGATTTCGTATTTTCTTTTCTTTTCTTTTCGTTTTTTGTTAGCCGTGTCTGATGACGCGCTTAACACGTAGCTGCCATTGTGTGGCATACACGACCTCTGGGCAATTGTAGCTAAGCAAAAGGCAGCAACAGAATCCAGAGAAAAAACAAAAAAACAAAAAATGTGTTGCACATCACATTTGACAAACCAATTGGAAAATTGCAATCGAAACGACGCTTTCCACTCGCTGTTTATACTCATTTCCCAGCCTCGCAGCACCGAAACTGTATTAAACCAACTCAGCTCTAAGTGGATCATCTATCTATCAGTCGACGAAGTTGCTGAGTCGCATCTAAATGCTGCGCTGTTTACACTGGCAAATTGGCAGCAAACCCTACTTTATAGTGTTGTCAAATATTTTAAAGGATATAAAATTATCAGCTGTATTCCCTAAATTGGAAGTTTTAATTGTATATACTGAGATGTCACGAAATACTTATTTATTTATTTTTTTAGACCGCCTACCTAATTTTTTTTTAATAATTTGCCTCTAATAATATACAATAGAATATATATTCAGTCCTATTTTAAATGATACCTAAACTTGTATACACATATATATATATATTTATTTTTTTTTTCAATAGATTTTAATATATTTAAAAAATGTTCTCAATTATCTTCAACCTCATGCTTAATTGTTGAATTTTTTTCTCTGTCTCTCCCTCTCTTTTATAAATTTATTAAAAACTAAGTTATTTTCCAGAATATGTTTTTTTTTATTTTTATTTTTTTTTCAGAATATTTTTTGTATTTTATTTTCCAGAATTTTTTATATTTATTAATTATTTTCCAGTTAATTTTTTTCCAGAATATTTTTTAAATTTTTTTTTAAAGAAATTTTTTTTTTTTTTTTTTTTAAATGTGTTTTTTTATATGTGTTTTTTTATTTATTTTTTTCCAAAATATTTTATTATTTTTTTCCACCTAATTTTTTATTTTTTTTTTTTTTTTATATATACAATATTTTTAAACATTTTTTTATAATTTATATTTTATTTGCGATCTTTTCTAGAATATAAAGTATTCGATATGTCATTTATATTCATTTTACTTTTTTTTTTAAGATTTGTTTAATTAAATTTTTGTTTTTGTTTAATATGTTTCTATCTTTTTTTTATCCAATTTCCCTGCAATTGCAGCGTATTCAATCGTCACCTTCAGCATGTCTGCTGCTTCTAACACTCCCCAGCTTTTTTTTTTGTCTTCTGTATATCCTTTATTTGCCCAGTTCCGCCTTTGCTGTGGGAGCTCGAGCCAAATGCTTCCTGTGTGGATGCTTAGCCACCCCTCCCCACTCCCCACGTCCCACTCCCGCCTAAGCCAAGCCCTGCCCCAAACGAGCTCTAACAAACGCGCATCAAAATTGCATGGCAAGGCGCTGCAACACTTTGTGGAGACACCAAAGAGGCAACAACTCCTCCGCTCGCAGGCAGCAATAATTGTTGTTTATCTTTACACAATTGCGTTGGCAATTTCTTTGAGCCGTTGTTGTTGTTGTTGCTGTTGCAGGAAAAAGTCAGACGCGCAGGTGGAAATGTGATGCATACGAAATGAGTTTTGATTTGGTTAGCAGCAACTCAGGCATTTGCAGCTACTCGCAGACAGAGGGCGCTGTGCAGCTGACGTTTGTGCATTTTATATTGCAGTCGAGCATTTGTTGACTTATTTGCGGCACTGTCGTCGACGTTGTTGTACCTCTCTCTATTTCACTCGCCTTCAGTGTTTGCCTCTGCGGCTTGCATTGCTTGACATTTGCCTGGCTGCTGTTTATAGTCACTGTCTCTCTCTCTTTTCCTCTCTCTCTTTCCGTCTCTCTCTCTATTTTTGTATTTAATTATTTTGTAAAAAGTCGTCTCATTGAGAATTGCGCGCTCTTTTGAAGTTTTTCGGGTGATAAAATGCGGCGATAAACCTGTCTGCAAAGTTTCGCCGAAGTCTTTGCATTTTTGTAGCTGGAGAGAGAGAGAGAGAGGGAGAGGGAGAGGGAGAAGGCGAACTGAATGGAATTTTTGGACAGTCTTATCAGCTGCAGCTGCAGCAAAAGCGCATCTGCAGGACATGTGTCTTAGTCAAGTGAAGTTGGGCGCAATATCAGCTGAAGTCGACTAAATCCGCCAAGTTTTCGCTCAGATATGTCGAACTTGACTGTGATATCTAAACAGTTATTTCAGCTAGGCAAAGCGCGAACCTGAATGGGCTGAGAGAAAACTTTGTAGGAGCTTAAGACATATCTTGGATTAGCTAAGAGCTATGCCTTGAAATTTTATAAGATATATATGTATAAGAAAAACTTTTGATGAGGTGAGAACTCTTGACATAGAAGCATAGATATGCTGAAGATTTTAGGTATAAGAGAAAAACTTTGATGAGGTGAGAACTCTTGTAATGGAGGAAGCTGTTAACCTAGGAGCTCTACCTACTAAAGTCTTATATGAAGGCAAGTAGAGCTCTTTGTCTAGGAACTCTACCCAATAAAGTCTTACATGGAGGCAAGCAGGGGTCGTGGTCTAGGACCTCTCCACCTAATCAGGTTTCAGGCAATTAGAAATCATAACCCATGAGCTCTACGTCCGAAGTCTTCCAGGAAGACAAGTAGAACTCTGGGTCTAAAAGCTACATACCTCACAAAGTCTTACCTAAAGGCAATCAAAGCTCTTAGACTCAAAATAACACCTTATAAAGTGTTTTAGCCTCTTTGATTTCCTTCATAATCAACCCTTTCGCTCTTTGTCCGTCTAGCTACCTGTATACTGTTCTTTACTATTCCAGAGCTCTATCAAAATGTATCTTTAATTACTTATACCTATCATATTAAAGCAGTTATTTCATTCCTGTACACCAGCTGTCCTCAAAAGTCCTAGCCTATGATTATCGATTCAGTTCGGCACAAATTTCTCCGACCTACCACGCGCATAGCCTTTCATACAATTTCTCTCCAACTATTTTCAACAAATAGTTGCGCTACTCTGGCATTTAAAATTCTTGTTGAAAAATATTGTAATTGCATGTTTAGATACCAAGGTATAGCTTCAGACAACATTCTTGGCGCACATGTCGAGTCATTGAGCGAATCCTTTCACCTGCGACACATGTAAATCGTCAAATCAGGTATTCAATACGGATGAATTGCTTCACGTGTGCTCAAAACCTGAGCCTACGTGCTTGTCGCGTTTATGCCGGAGCCACGGGGGACGGTGCCATTTCCCATTTTCATTTCTTTGCCTAAACATTCCGCATGATTCGCTTTTTGCAGTGTTCAATGATTGACATACTTTTTATTTGCCATATCCGAAAGGAGTTCTCCCTTTTTTTATGCGAGTCTCGAAATTATATGAGATTATGGGACCCGCATCAGCAGCTGATGCCAAGCTGGGATAAGAGAGAGTGAGAAAGAGAGAGGGAGAGGGAGGTAGAGGTCCTGGCCTGAGCATTTATGTAATGCATTTCCCTTTTTAGCGCTCATATCCTTTTATTGTATTAGGCTATTGTTGCAATCCGAGCTCGAGCTCCAGCCCTCGGCTGCATTTGTCACATGGAACTACCCCCTCGGCGCAGAGGGTTGCTGCCCTGTGTTGGCATTTATATGGTTTGTTAGATTTCGGGCTGCGATTTAGCCGGTTCATTAGACAACTGCATAGACAACTTTTTGCCGCGCATAAATAATACATCAAAGCAGCAGCAAAAGGCTGCTCCCACAAAATAAACTGAAATGAAATGAAGTACTCACCATCTTCGAGGGTGCGGGCGAGGCGCGAATTCGAAGGCTTGCCCTCGACGGACTTGTAAAATGGCACAATGAAAAATTCATAGAGCGTATATTGCACGAGTCCCGTCATCGTACAGGACGAGGCGCCGCCTCCGTTCAGTATGGTGAGCATGCGATATTTGGTGCTGTACGCGCTTTGGATTTGACTCTGCGTCTGTGCCTGTTGGCCATCCGCGGCATCACGTTTGCCGGCAGCGGCAATATTTGGTTTTGTCGATATCAAAGCCGACGCTGAGGCCGACACCGATGCGGACGTGGAGGCCAGCAGTGGATTGGCGTTGGCTGTCACCATGTTTGTTATTGGATTCGGTAGTTGCCGCGCATAGATGTAGAAGCCCTCGACGTATTTGCCATTGATGATCTGCATAAGCAAACAAAATGTATTAGCTGGGATACCCTGATTGAGACTGACTTCAGCTCTCGACTCTTACCTGCCACGTCAGCTTCATGCTGGTCGAGTCCACAACGCTCGCATTGGTCAGCTCGACAACATCGCCGGACAACAGACTGGCGCGTGCCTCGCTCAGGTCCAGGCCGCTGTTGAAATAACGCTGCAAATTGAATAGAAGTCAAAGTTAAGCTAAGTCTAAAAGAAAATTTCTTAAAATCCTTAACTCACCGTGCCCACAGCTATCGGTTCCGACATGGGACTAGGCAGCGACAATCCATGCGAGTTCTCCGCGCGTATCAGGAAAAAGTAGTTCACGCCCGTCACGAGACCCAGCTGGGTATAGGTCGTGTTCTGTATGCGGGTGCCAACAGCTACCCAGCCGTCGGTTTCATTCTTGCCAAACATCTCGACGACGTAACCCACCAGGCTGGAGGTGCCCACTTTGTTGCTGCGCGTCCAGCTAATGGTGACCGAGTCGTCCGTCTTCTCCACCAGCTGTGGCTTGCCGGGCGGACCCGGATACGTGGACAGCTCTGCGGCGCGATAGAACTTGATGTTCGGATTGGTTGGCGTGTCCAGGCGCAGGTAGCCGCTCCACGATGATTTGCCATTGCGATTGCTGGCCACGCATGTGTACAGGCCCTCATCCTCATGTCGCTGCAAGTCCGAAATCGTCAATGTGCCGGATTCGGAAAGATTGCGTCGCTCGTGCTCCTGCACATCGATGGGTATGCCGTCCAGGTACCAGGAAACCTGTGGAGCTGGTGTGCCCAGCGTGCGACACGGCAGCACCACAATTGACTTTACGGGCAGCGTCTGATTCACTGGACCCTGTTCGATGATGGGCGGCGGCAGTTCGAACTGTGTGTCCACAGTGACAACGGTGCGACTGCTGACACTACCGACAGCATTGAGCGCGTTGCAGACGACCACCTTGCCAGAGTCCTCGCGGGCAAAACGAGCTATCGAGAGCACCGAACGACCTTCGGGCGTTAGGCTGACCTCCAGGCGACCATCGCGATAGCCGGGCAGCAGTAGTGAGCTGTTGCCCTCGACGGACCAGTAGAGAGTGGGCCGAGGATGACCGCTGGCCTGGCACTCGAACAGCACTTCATCGCCGATCTCCACCAGCTGATTCTTGGGGCGTGTAATGAACTTGGGTGGAGCTGTGGAAGTGAACAAAGCAAACAGCGGGTTGTTTAGTTTTAAAGTGGGGGTAAGCGTTTGGGGGTAGAGCATTTGGGGGTAAAACGTTTGGGGGTAAAGCATTTGAGGGTAGCCGCCTTTTGGAGCAATTAACTTACCGTGCACGGTGAGTATGCCCGTGGCTGTAATTGAGCCGACCGCATTGTCCGCCTCGCAGCTGTATTCGCCCATGTCCTCGAGCGTGACGTCGTCCAGCTTCAGACTGCGGTCCTCGAGTATGTGCACACGGCCTGCAAAGGGAGAGAGGGAGAACGGTGAGAAACATGTGAGAGGAAGTCAAAAACGAGCAACTAGCTCGGACGTCTTCTTCTACTTCGTTAGTAGTTCAAGTAGCGTAAAAATGGCCAAGACTGGCAGCTGAGGAGTTCAAATAACCGCAGCAAAGTAAGCCAAGAATAGCTAGTCAAAGGTAGCTGAGGCATGGATGGGGGTAGAGTCGGATATACACATTGAGCAGCTAGCTTTTGTGGTTGTGTCTTACAATAAAAGATAGACGACAACAACAAGCGGAGCTAGAGCTATAACAAAAGGAATCAACTAATGTGATGGATATAGAAGTCGTAATACCCTGTAAGCTGAGGAAATGGACTAGAGATTTCAGTATATACATATTTCTGTTACTTCCTTCAGTTAGACATGTGACTTATGGGTGGAATATCATTTTGACGGGACTTAGCAAATGGATTCTTCAATGCACTATAGAAGTTATATATAACCTAACGCCCTGTAAGTTGAGACCAGAGACTAGAGATTTGAATATATGGACATTTAAGTACTTCCTTCAGTTAGACTTATGCTTTCCGGAAAAAATATTATTCTGGTTGGTTTGTGAAAATGTTTTCTTTAATGTGATATATAAGTTGTAATCCCCTGTAAGCTCAGGCTAGATATGAGGTATGTAGGGATATGTGTCTCTTCATTCAGCTAGAGTTCTTAGCTTCGAATTCCTGGTTCTATATTAGATTCATAGATAGTTAGTTAGGAAATGTGTTTTGAAATGCGTTATAGCCTTATTATTTCCTGTAAGTTGAAACTAGATATGATAGATGATAGATAGATAGAATAGATATAATTTATGAAGTTATTTATATTTATTTCTTCAGCTAGACTTAATGCTTCTATTCTTCCTTTCTAGCAGATGTTTTCTGCAATGGGTTACATTTCTGATGACACACTTGAACTACCCCTTGGAAACCTGCTTTCTTTTTGGTTGGTTGACTGACTGCGAAATAGGTTTTAAATGTTGTTGCTTTTGTAGTTGTTCCGACTGCTGTTGTTGTTGCTCCTTCAGTGGCCACTGTGCCAATTGTTTGCTTAACAAAAGTTTAGCCCACGCTCGCTCGCTCCCTCTTCATCTTCATCTTCCTCTATCTCCATCTCTATCTCTCTCTCAACTTCAAGTCTCGTCTGAGCTGACGGAATGTGTTTTTGCCGTATTTTCTTTTACGGCTTTTGGCTGCGAGGGCAGTTTAAAGAAGCGTAACTAGCTCGCAGAGGGGTCGACCGACTAAGTGTATGTATGTGAGCCGAGCATTTCCTAACACTCTTCCCATTTGTGTAGCTCTTCCTAGCTCCGAGCTGGTTAGTTGCACTCGTTGGGGGTGAAGGAAAAGTGCGTCCCTGTCTGAAGGACAACATTGCAACAGTCGAGTGTTGTGCAAGCAAAATTGTTGATTGCTGCCAACAGAGATTGGCAATTAACGGAATTAAAAGTTACAGTTGTGTTTACACACGGCAGGGGGCCACCAGGAACGGGGCGTGCCACGTCCCACCCACAACCACAATCGCACTAACAACAACAACAGCAACAACTAACTAGCTGTTCGTATAGGTGTTTATTACACTGAGCGAAGAAAGTGAAGGTTAATCAGAGGTAATGTAGGATAATATAGGAGAGATGCGAAAGAGAAGTACAGGGAAGTTCTAAGAAGTTAAGAATTCCAAATTCCTAGGGAGTTCTTGAGTTCTAAGACTCAGTTCAAATTTTCTTTTTACTATAATGAAATAATATATTTCAAGGAATTTCCAAATAATCATAATTATTATTAGTATAATATTATAAATGGAATTTAACAGATGTTTTTCTTGTATAAGATCTAGAACTAAGCTAATGTATCCAAGGAACCCAGACAGTATTCAGTTCAGTTGTGAAATATGTCAAATCATCATTCCAATAATTGGAATAGAACTCCAAATAAAAATGCATTGTGATATCAAATAGAACAAATATATAGTAAGTGATCTAAAAACTCATTAACTTACTTTAGTCTAAATTGTCCCCAAGAGTTTCTATCAATATATCCGACCTCAAACTATACCAATCTTTGTCATATATTCTTTATATTTATATCACTGATTTCTTTCAGTGTAGCTCAGCAAATGCTGTTGCAGTGTAAACATGAAAGGCCACAGGCCAAAGTAACCGCATAAAACTAACTTTTACCGATTTTTTTTTTTTTGACCCATGACAGTTGCCTTTATAAAAACTGTTCGCCCTATGCAAATATGGCAAAGCAAAAGCTTAAATTTCATTTGAAATGAAACTAAATTCCGCTTAATTGAGTGAGCATGTGAGTGACACAGCCAAAGGCCTTCACTGTTGACTAGATAGTTTATAACAATAATATAGGACTCTGCAGATACTTACGTAGGGGCATATTGCCAGCGGAGGCGGTGCGACGCCATAGGACATCCGGCAAGGGATCACCACCGATACGACACTGGAAAACAACGGAACTGCCCACCACAGCCGTCTGGTTCTGCGGGCCACGTATGAGAAAGGGACGAACTACATGAGAGAGAGAAGGGAATGAGAGTTTATATATATGTGGTAGAGACAGTTTCTTTGGCCTTTTCAAGTTTGGGATCTTCGCACTTACCGTGCACCTTGAGGAAGGCCGTGCTCGACTCGCGAGTGCCCACGACGTTCTTGACCACACACTGATACCTTCCGTCATCCGACTGACGGGCGTCCTGTATGGCCAGATTACCACCATCGACGATGCGGATCCGCTTGTTGCCTCCACCGACGCCATTGCCGTTCAGATTCAAAGTTTGTCCGTTCTTGCGCCAGGAGATTTGCGGTTCCGGTGAGCCACGCGGTGCACCGCATTCCATCAGCGCTACCTCGCCCTGGGCCACTCGCGTGTTTTGCGGTTCCAGTCGAAATTCATCGCGCAGAACTGTAAATAGAATAAGTGGAAGAGAGTGTGTGTGAGAGAGAGAGGCAAAGAGTGAATTTTGTTACGGGTTAAGCTTTGATTGATTCAATATTAATAACTCCGGGTGAGTGGGCGCCGGAGTAACGGAGTAACGGACACCGGCTTCAGAGACAAACATCCTGCAGCATTTGCTTTATCCCTTCTTCATACTTAATGCTGTCTGCCATTTGAAACCTACCCAGCTACGCCCACGCGCCCGCCCACCTGCTTGCGCTCAATATGCCAATAAAACCTTGATAATGATGTGCTGTCCAGGCTTTGAGCAGCTTCCGCTGCTGGTGCTGCTGCTGTTGCTACTTCGACTGCTGCTGCTGCTGCAATATTAATAAGCTTTGGCATTTGCAATGCGTATTTTCCTGCTGTTATTTTTTTTTACGTATTTTACAAACAGAAATTGCAAAATTGATAATCAGCGAGTAAGCATGACTAACAAATATCCTGTAACTATGAGCGAATGTTGTTTAGATCTGTTAGAAACTAACTAGATTTTTATGATACTATTTGGATTATATATAATATATATTACATATAAGAGATCGTAGATTATAATCATATATCATAGATTATAGATAACACATCATTGATCAAAGATCATATATCATAAATCATGGGTCATGATATGATAGAACACATAACTTAGATCTTAGATAATAGATCATATAGTATAGATGATAGATCAAAGATCTTAAATAATATATCATAGATCTCGCGTCTCTCTGAGGATATATCTAGATATTTATAATATTTTCTTTGTTCTGTAGCTGTTCCATTTCTTTCTTTTGCAGGAAAAAGTTATTGATCGTATTCTTATTCCAATTATTCTAAGAAAAATCCTTGAAGTTGACTTGCAAAATAAAAATCTTGAGGATTTCTTTCGTTTCTCTCCTAAAACTCTTTGGTTTTTCAAAATTATATGTGATATACATACAACACTTCGGTGCTCCCTCAGCTAAAGTCTATTCCGCTTACTAACTTAAAATATTTCTAAGCGAAAATTTCAGTTTTTTCTTTTTCTATCTCATAACATCCCTTCGCATGTCAATTACATATACAGGGTATTTAAGTGGAGAATAACAAAATGTAAAATATGAAATGTGAAAAGCGGAATGCAGAATGCAAAATGCACTTCAATAAACGCATAATGCGCTTCACTGGACGCCAAAGGCAACACAAACAGCAGCTTCGCAAACTAAATGAGAGCTTTACGAACCAATCCAGCATTGAATCCAAGTGGACCGTAGAATGTTGTTAAAGATAAACAATTGTTAGAGCCAGGTGAAGACTATTAAATGCGAATGCTGATGGCTCTTTTCAACTGAGGCTCAAGGACTGCAGAAATTGAAATCCTTTTCTCGACTGCGGCTACGCAATATTAATTAATCTGCTTGGGAACAGCCCTTGGCAACGCAAAGCAGCCCCAAAAATAAACAGAGAACGTGCGCTCCCCTCTTTCTCCTCTTCCTCTTCCTCTTCCTCTTCCTCCCCCTCTCCAAATCCTAATCGCTCCATCTGCTGTTGCTGTGGATATCAATTACAAAACATTTTTGCGAACTGCGAACTGCTTTATTTTATTAATTAGAAAGCAATGCGAGTGCATGACGTGCTACGTCTACCAGAACAGGAACAGGAACAGCAACAGGAACTCTCCACTGGACATGCAATGCAGTTGCTGAAGGGTTGGCCAGTCGGGCTGCCCACAAAAGTTCATTAGCTGTAAATGTGCAACGTCAATCGATCAACGTCATTGAGTGGCTTATTTTGGCATTGTGCCTACGTGAAGTTTTGTTATATATGTGGCTAACACTAAAAATAACTGTTGAAAATTATGCTAGGAACTAAAAATTGTCGGAGTATGAGCAACAGCAGCGTGGTAGTCTCTTAAAAAGTCATTTTCGCATAGATAAGCCTCATTTTGATGGAGTAGCAAAGGTTTACTTACATGGGACTTAAATGAAATTTTTTATATAAGATCGAGGATGGTTTTAAGTGAGTTTCCCAAAGAGAATATATATATATGTCTAAATTTGTTGGTGATATGATAGTAAATTTAATATTTAAATTCAATGAGTTTTCCTTTGCAGTCAATGTTTAGTGACTAAAACCCTATATTAACTAAAACAGCAACCCTTAACTCACATACGATTTAGCTGAAATTCGCAGAGTATTTAGAGGACCATCTATAATTCACTTCTACAAAAGTTTTTAATAGACTGTCGTATAATTTACCGACTTATAGATGTTGTACTTACATGCGACTTGCAATGTTGCATTTCTTGAACGTGCGACGCCGAATTCGTTTTTCGCCTCGCACCAATACGTGCCCGCATCGCTCTCCCTACGCGAGTGTATGACCTGAAAGAGAGTGAGGGTAAGAGGGATTAGATACTTTAGAGAAGATATGTGTAATATGATTGCGAGTAGTTATAAGCTTAAGAGCGACACGTGTCGGTGCAAAGATCAAAACGAAGTGCGCTCAACCAAAAATCAAATAAAACTCTAGACCCAAAATTCAACTGCTGACCAACCAGTCCACTCGACGTATACGCAATTTAATTTAATTAAAAAAAACACACAGCAAGTAGACAACCCTCTACAGAGGGTCGTGTCTCTGGCTGTGTGTGTGTTTGTGCCTTAATCACTTGGCCTCTTCAGTTTTAATTGGCAACAAACTGTAAGCCGGCCGACAAGTCACTTAGGATTGGGGCACGACTCCAAAAATGCCATTGAAAACAATAAAAATTAACTAGGGGTAGGCGACGGCAACTCGTCTTCTCGCATTTCCGGGTTCTGTCCAGCTCGAGATATGCGCAAGTGAGTGTATGATGATTTTTAATGATAATGATAGCGCCCCTAACCCCATCACTTCCCACTCGACACTGGCGTCCGAAATATTGCAACCCATTCGTCAAAGCAATAATTTGAACGAATTTAACAAAAACTGAATTCAAAACGCGCTCAACTCGAAATAATTCGTTAAATTCCATTAAAATGGAAAATAGAACAAAAATAACAATAAATTTTATATCAAATACATTTTTGTTGCATTTAATGAAAATCAACTGCGCGGGGGGTGTACAAAAATGTAATATAAACAAAGTCGAGGGTGGGGCGGAAAAAAAAGGAAACTGACAAAAATTGCAGTGCAGTGGGGGGTGGTTAGCAGAGGGTGACTGCGCCCAAACCCCCATCGTCTGCCCCTGAGCTAAGACTCGTTAGCTTGAATTGTGAAATGTGCACGCACGAGGAGGCAAATGGGCGGAGAATGTGGCAAAATTTAGAGATGGTAAATGGTACGATATTTAAATGCAATGAAAAAATTTTGAAAATATTAAAAATCCAGAATATATTTCTATAAAACATACTATTATTTTAAAGTAGAATTTTTTTTTTTATATATTAACTAATTTAGAAAGAGACTTATTTTAAAAACTTCAAAAATATTTCTGTATATTATATGTGGTATTCAGCCCACCCCATATTTGATGTCAAGCACAGTCAATAGTATCTTTTTCTTCATCGATATTTTATCCCATTCCTTTTCCCACCCCTTTTCTTAAATCTTATGCCATCCCTAATACTCCACAAGAGCTATTCTTGAGGCTAGACCATTCGACAGGCCTGTAAATGGGACCATACTTATGCCCATTCCTTTCATATCGCTTGTTGTTTTTATTACGAGCTGTCTGCACTTTGTTTTACTTGCCGATCGAAATGCAACGAATCGGAAGCGCATAAAATAATATAAGCAACAATTTTGAGGCGCAAATGTTGCGTTTCCCAAGAAATGATGAAACAAGAGAAATCGCATTGAAGCAGCTGGATGGAAAGCCTGGAAATATAATGATAGACTCGAAGACTTACCTTCAGAAAGAATAAACCGCCCGCGGGCAACTTGATGCGATGCGAGCCCGCGTCCGTCTTCAGTTCGCGCCCGTCCTTGAACCATTGTATCGAAGGAGTTGGATTGCCCTCGGCTTTGCAATTGAACGTAAATGGATCATTCTTCGGCACCGTTGTGTCCATGGGATGTTCAATGATATGTGGATTTTCACCTGTTGAGAAGACAAGAAGAGTTGAAAAGTTAGAAAGGGAAAGGAGAATATCAAGAGTTTTTATAGTTTCTTTAACAACTTAGGAGATTTTTTCGAATACTCAAGATGTTTTTCTGTCTCTAATACCACCCAGAGCCTTAAGATCTAACATATGTGCGTGTTCCCTTAAGTGGTTCCCTCTAGGGACAGGTCACATATCGTTTTTCCTTCAAACAAGTTTTGTCACTTAAGCAATTAATGCGCCATTAGGAGTTCCAATGTAGAGCAAGTCGACCCCCATCAGGCACCTAAAATTATGTTAAGGACCTATGAAATTTACTTGAATGAAATTCACTTGAATTTTGGTCCACCCCACAAATTCAATTAACTGCAAGAAAATATTTGCTCGCCCACGGTGCAGACGGAGGGAGCGAGACAGCAATAGAGCGACGGGGAGAGGCAGAGCAGACTAAACATAAATTTACAAGCATGTCGATAAGGATGAAACAAAGGACAACGCTAGATAAACTTTATTAAAAGTGGCAGCCAAAAACAACAACAAGTACAAGAATGTCCAGCGAAATGGAGAACCGACTGAAATGTAATTACAAAAAGCGCTTAAAGGTGGAAATTTATGTATGTGTGGGAGAGAATGAAAATGGAAAATGGAGATGGAAAATGGATGCTGGCTGCTTGATGCTGGATAGTAACATCACTCAGCCGGAAATTAAGTTCTGCAGATTTATTGAAAGCGGATAGTAATGAGAGCTGAGCGACAGAGAACGATGATTGAAGCGAGCGATATTACAGTTAGAGAGCGCAGAGCACACGAATAGAGTTTAAGGCCAGCGACAACAAAAACAATGCAAAAGTGAATGAGCTGCAAAAAGAGGGAGAGAAAAAACTATAGCGGCAGATATATGGCGCATGCAAATCAAATCAAATCAGAGCGAGCCATTGTTATCACTATGAAAAATCACTATTCAGTGAATTTGCTGTGAGCCATTTCTCAAATGCCTCCTACCACGAGAGAGAGGGAGAGCGAGTGAGTGAGCGCACCTTGGTAAATTTGTCAATTGCTTTTGTGCTTTGCCAGCAGCAGCAGCAGCAGCAGCCTTTTGTGCGCTCCCCGCTTTGTTTGATGCAATGCTTTGGCCATTGTCTGATTGGGCGCTCTCTTCACTCTCACTCACTCACTCTCTCCTCGCTGTGTGTGCATTGCGTGCTCCTTTATTGTTGTTGCCGCTGCCGCTGCTGCTACTGCTGTTGTTGTCAAGGCGACAGCGCTTGCTAATTTAAATGATGAAATGCCTGAAGAGACGAGTTGAATATAAAGTAAATGTCAGTTGAATAACTCGCCCTCTCTCACTCTCCCTTCCTTTCACTCTTGCAAAGCTCTGCACTGCGGTAGCACTGATTACTCCAAATTCACCACAGAGCAATTTTTTTTTGCTTTTCTTCTTTAAATATTTTTTTATTAGTTCAGCTTTAACCAACTAACATTCTTTGGGCAGCTAGCAAAATATTTATTTAAGCAGAAATATGTTGCAGGCAAAATCAACACAAACACACAGCACAACGAAAAAAAAATCAATTTATGCAATTTTAACACATGAACAAAAGGTAGAAAATTCAAGTAAAGCAAAGTTTGATAAGCTCTGCAGCAGCCGAACTACAAAAACAACTGTAAATCAAGTAAGCAAGAATTTACAACAAGAATTTCTACGCAAAGTCAGAAAGACGAAAGTTTCTTTTTCGTTGCTTTTGTGCACGAACGTCTAAATATAACGAATTGAAGTATGAGCTTTGTTGACTCTTGAATGCCCTACTGAATTGATAACTGATTGATTTTGCGCTCTCGTCATTGTTGCGTAGCGCAGCGTATTCTCAGGCACTGCTTTGCCTGTCTAAAGATTGCAATACAAGAGAAACCGCAACAGCTTTGAAGCTCTGTTTTTCGTTTGCTATTAAGCCAGCACTAGAGTAAATGAAAGAGAGTGAGCGCGAGTGTGAGTGCGAGTGGGAGTGTGAGTAGCAAAGGCAGACTGACTTTGCACTTAATTACGCTCATTTGGTGTACGCATTTTATGCTTGTGTGTGTGCGTGCTGTTGCATATGTGTGTGCGCAAGTGCATTTGTTTGTGTGGGTGGCAATTTATGCATATGAAATAATGTAAAAGAAGTCTGTGTAAATAAACAGCAAAGTGCTGCCGGCGTTGAAATCATGCAACCGAACACACACCTATGCAAACAGACACACATACGCACACAGAAACTTTATAGATAGAGAGGGAGAGAGAGCAGCAGCAGCAGCAATAATAACAGGAAGTGCATTTGTTGTTGCCGCTGCTAAGAAATCTACGGCTGCTGTTGATGCAGTTGTTGTTGCTGCTGCTGCTGCTGCCACTGCTGCTGCTGATGCTGTTTGTGCGTATGTTATCTTAGTTTATGTGCTTTTGCACGTTTTGTTGTTGTTTGCAGTTGCTGTTGCCGCAGTTGTTGTTATTTGTCTGGCATAAGCATAAAAATGTCTGCCTTTGAGGCGTATCCCAGCAGCACTAGCAGCAGCAGCAGCTGTTATACGCGCTCTGCGCCCTCGCTCTTCCTCTCTCTTCCAATGCTAATTTGCGGCTCTGTTGGGTGCTAAGAGCAGTTGCGCCAATACGATCATTATTAGCATGTCAACAACAACAGCAACAAAATCACAACTTTCGACAAACACAAACGACGAAGACGTCAACGTCGACGACGACGCGTCGTCGGCTACATGACAAAGCCGCAACAGGAGATGAAGCAACTGCACAAATACATATGCAAATATGTAAGTAGCTGCGCTGCCAACACTATGATACCTCCTCTCCCACTCTACTACGCCCACTCTTCTGCTACGTCTCTCTCTCACCCTCTGCCTCTGCCTCTGCTTGTAATCAAACAAACACCAAATAGTCTGCCGTCTGGACATGGAGCCGAGTGCAGGTGGAAAATGTCCAGCTGTTGGGCTAAATTCCTGTGCTAGCTGTAAATGCAGCCTGCCGGAAAACCACTGATTATGATATGTTTGTCTCTCTCACACCAAGTGTATAGCTAACACGCATTGGAAATAGAATTTGCTTGTTTAAATTTTATACAATTTCCTTAGTTTTGCGCCTCGAGCTAAATGCGCGTGTGTGTGTGTGTGTGTGTGTGTGCGTAAGGCAAACTTTTTGTACAGAAATTAGGCACAAAAGTCAAATTGTGACAGCTTCAAATAGCTGTAAAAGCTCTCTTTCGGAATCAACTAACTGTATCGTTGACATTGCGTCGACTGCGGCGTTGGCGTCGCTGTTAAAAATTAACAAAGCCTGACAACGGGCGTGCTTCGCTGCCAATTGAGTAACTGTTGTTTTGGCTGTTGTTTTTGTTGTTGCTGCAATGGCTCAACATGGCAGCTCGACAATAATTTATAAGCTTTTAGTGCAGCAGCAAAGTGGCTACAACAACAACAACAACAACAACAACAACAACAATGGGAGCTAAGTTTTTGATTTGTCTGTTGTTATTGCTATTTCTACTTCTGCTACCATTTATTTATTTATGTTGAATGTTTAATTTTTAATGTGCATGCAACTTTCGCGAACGTTATGAGAACTAACCATGAAAGCTGGAGGGCATCAGAGCGAGGGAGCGGAAGAGCGGCAGAGCGTGGGGCCAGCTGAAAAGGGTTGCCTTAGCATCGGCAAGGCGAGGGGCTTAAGAGTTTTGTAAGCCTTTGGCACAACTTTTGCCACTTAAGCTTTATGTAAGTAAATATGTGTAAAGGAGGCAGAGAAAGGGAGAGAGAGGGAGAGTGGCCTGCACGTGTGCGTGTGTCTGTTTACATATTGTTGTAGTTGACTAAATATGTGAACGCGCTTAAAAAATCTGCCGTAAGTCAAACAAAAGCTCTTTAAATTCAACAGTTGAATGCGTTTAAGAGAGCAAGCAGAAGGGAAGTGAAGAAGTATAAGATTGGCAGGGTATATATGTTGCTGACATTGTCTTATACATATTGATCATAATTATATCGAATGAGTGTGAGTTAAGCTATTATACTTTGTGGTCTTTTTAGCATATGTATACACATATACACACATCACAAAACTCTTTTACTGTAGAATGTTCTACTTCTAATTAGAAACTCTTATACACTCGCAAACCACACCACCTCTTATATAAGAACTTAAATACATTTTAATAAGATTTCCATTGCACGCTTTTGAGGTTATGCGCGCTTGAGCTGCTGTCGAAGAATCTTTCAACTGTAAATAGAGGTACGTGTGCGAGCACACCTGCATAACGGCATTAAAACTCAAATACTAGCTTTGCATCAACTACCTTGTCTATTGAAAGCCCGTATAACAAATATGCATTGCAATATTCACGAGAGGCGAAACAAATGATTCTCCACTTCAGAACTTGCTCCTGCAAATCTGAGAGTGCAATAAAACTTTGCGAAGAGTAGGTGAGAGCTGAAGAGAGTGGTGTGCGAGTGCGAGTGTGCGGGCAACGGGATTTGTTGTTGCAATGCAAAGTGTAAGAAAAATGGTGTAAAGTGCGCATTGTTCTTCCCGTTTCTGTTATACGGTAGACGAATGTGTGAGTGAGTGTGTGTTTGTATTTGTATTTGCTTTTTGTGTTTGCGCGCGCCTCGCTTGTTGTTTGTTTGCTTAGGCGGTGGACGAGTGACGAGAGCGGGAGCGAGATGGAAGATAGCGAGTTGAGCAAGAAGAGAGCGGAAGCTGCTTGGCTGCCAATTATTTAAATGCTGGTATTTACGCTAAGGCGGATGTGGGCCAAGGCACTGGAGGAGGCGGCGCACGGAACCAGTTGCCAGGAGTCGGAACTGTGAGTCGGAACCAGGAGTCGCATAAATCATTATCACATTTATGTAATATGCACAAGGAGCAAAAGAGACAGAGCACAGAGGACAGCCGGGCCATAAAAACCGCAATAAACCAACGGGGATTATGGCCATAATATGAGGAGGGTAGAAGACAGAGAGACAGAGAGAGAGAGGCGAGAGAGGCATAATAACATGTAAGCAAAAGACAACATTTTTATTGCCTTCTGTTTTTTTGATTGCAACAAAATGCAAGAAATCAAAAAATCAAATAAATTATTCAAAGCGCGCTGATATTAATATAAATGCCAAATAACATAAGGTTATATGTATGAGGGATGTAGGGATAGGATATATGAGGATATAAGGCATATCCTTAATGCATATAAACAAAAACCGCTTCAGGCAAAAAAAACATTTGATTGCAAAGGCAATTCTCGAGGGTTTCTTTTTTTTCTGTTCCCAATATTTTCAATGTCAAATTTATGCCAGAGCACGCCAAACGTCTGGCAATGCCGGCGCCACGCCCCCCACCCACGCGCACTCTGCTCTGCTGTCTGCCGCGCTAATGAGCCAAAACGCCCCAAGGTGCGGATAATGTCGAGAATAGGGAAAATTCTCAGACAGCTTTGCAGACAAGCTCATATACTTTCTTTGTCTCTCTCCCACTCTCTCTACTTTGCTCTTTCTCTTTCTATCTCTTTCCATTCGACTTGTTTTTTTCGCACATTGTACGCATTTTGTTAATTTGGCGCCGCCTTTGGGGTTCGAACCATACGGACAGCCACTCAAAATTGTAACGAATACCCTGTGCTAAAAAAGGGTAAGCGGGTGGCTTGAAATGTATATAGTGAGTGAATACTTTGATATTTATATTTTTTATCAAATCTTATTTAAAACAGTCTTCTATAATTGTTATATATTTTCTCAATATATATCTTCATACATATCTATCGATCTATCTATTAGTATTCCTATATTCAATTCTCATATATGATATATCATGTATGTATATAATCATTTCAATTAGCATATCACATCGTATCTCATTTGCCTTTTACAGGTCATCTCCTAGTCTACTACCCCTTAAACTTTTTCAGTTGTTTTGTCTGAGCTTTTTCTTTTGGTTTCCTTTCGTCTTGACTTTTGGGGTTTTCCCTCTGTGACTTTTTTTCAACTGTTAATTAAATTCGACAGTCTCGTGTGTGTGTGTGTTTGTAGCCACGCCTCCTCGATTCCACCACATGCGCCGCCCATTGTTTTTACTTAGCTGCAAGTTGTTCAAAAAATATGCACTGGCTGTTATCTCTCTTATGAATGGATGAAAGGCGGTCGCAAAAAAGGGTTCGCTTCTGTTCTCGCTTATCAATAAATTCATAAATGCCGAAGAGGAAAAACATTGAAATCCTTTTAAAGCTGCCGCAGATAAAATAAAGGACCCTCACACATGGGACAGCGATCAATGTCATGTGGCATATTTATATGTCCCTACTGCTTCTGCTTCCTCCTCGTCCTCGTGCTCCTCAGGCTTTATCATCTTTTATAGTTTATATCTTTTTTTGCCTCCACTTTTTTTTCGAAATTGCATTAAGAACTTGTATAGGCTTATCGCTCCGTTCATAAACTTATTAAGTGCTTTATGCAAATAGCCCTAAAAATGATGTAAGCCCAGCGAGTGGATAAACCATTGAGTTTAGCCGGTTTCGGGTTACCTTGAAACGAAAATCTGCATTACAATGTGCGTTTCATTTGTCAAAAGATAGAAAAAAGTTGGTGTAAATGAAAAGTTATAGACTGTTTTAGTGTTAGCTATAGAAGACTTCACGATGCCCTGCATGGATTGTGATATATGAGCTTAAACTTATAGAAGAAACTATAGAGATGTTTGTAATAGTACTAGAATATATTGGTGAATGCTTAAACAGTTTAAGAATTGCAGAAGAAGCTCTTTTAAATGTTTACAATATTAGAAGATATTGGTAATTGTTTAAACAGTTTGAGAATTGCATAAAAGAACATTTTGAATATTTTGGAAACATTTCTACGCAAGTTTCGGAAGTTCATAAAAAATCGCCTTAAATAAGTTAGAAGCTCAAAAACCTAGAAGAGCTTCTAACTAATTATAGCGCCCTTCTATGTAATTCTCAAAATATTTAAAGCAAATGCTTAAGTGTCTTATAGCTCTTACATTTTTTTTTTGTACTTTAAATGTTTATGAGAGATTAGTCGCTCTTCTTTGCGATTCTCAAACGACAGAAATGTTACTTATAAAGCATTAATAATTAATAATACTAAAAAAAAAATGTATATAAAAGACTTTGATCTTAGAAATGCAATGTAAAAATGATGAAAAAATATTCAAACAATATTTTTTTACATTAAATAAACATATTTTTTTCGTCTTTTAAGTTTCAAGATAAAATAATGAGCAATAAATATTGCCAAATAATTATTTAAGTATTTTTTTTTTAGCAGTTTTGAGATATAAATGAAAATATGATATATATATAATATAAATATAAATTCATATATATTCAAAATATTCACACAATGAAACGTATTCAATTATTTATTAAAACGAACAACAACAACGCCTTATAATGAAATACTTGACAAGCAGTTCATATGAATGAACCAAGGCGTAGATAAGAGCTGACATTAAAGTCGTTGCTGTCAGACCTTTTGTAGCTGATAAGTCTGGCCTACCCTAACATTCGTATTCTCTCCAATATATACATATACGTATATATGACAGCTAGAAAATATAACATCAAGTTGAATCCAATTAATCATTTTCGTTTAATCTCTGAATTGTCTTATATTTCGATTTGAATTTCGTTTAATGTCGTAAGCCGATTTTCAACAAATCTCATAGTTCACACTGAGTTAGGAACCTGTCTGCTCCTATAAGACATGAATATGAATTCATATTTTGTGTGTTGCTTCCTCTTCTTCTTCTTGCTTTCATAATTTGTCAAATGTGTTTGCTCTTTGTTTAAATAAGTGGAAAAAAAGCTAAAATTAATTAGATTTGTCATAGCCATTGACATTTCGACAACTTTTCTATTAATTATATTTGATAGATGTGCGCAGTGGGGTGGGAGATGTTGGGGCGGTGGCTCTTGCGACTGGGAGGGCCGCTGGAAATTTTGAATGTGTCAGTCGTGCGAGGCTTGATTTATGGGCGTGACACAGTTTCCAAATGCTCCACATTCATTTTACTCGCAATAGAGAAATAGATTGTTAACTATTTGCTGCGAGTGTGCTGGTATTTTTTTTTTAGTATTTTCTGTGGTATTTCTCTCGGTATTTTTGTGCTTACCTAGAAAGAGAGAGAAGAGGAGAATGTGGCGATTAGATTTTGTGTAGAAATTTCCGTATTTATAGAGTTAAATATAGGTATAAATTCATGAACAAAATACTTTTAATGCTTAAATATATTTTAGAAATATTTTAAAAATACGGATTGCTGTAATTTCAACTGATATAAGAAATATCTCGTTATTTTTTATTTCTGTATAAATATTTCTTACTTCTCTCTCAATTTTCCATAATATATTTCAGAATATTTAGTTTAATTATTTCTTTGCATAAATTTGTAGTTTTCTTATAGAGAATGGCCTAGCTTTGTTCAAGGGAACTGTCGCATATGCCGCATATAAATGATGCGATTTTTACGTTTTCTGGTTTTTCGATTTATGTTCGTTTTGACAGCTACGACAGATATGCATCGACCCCTGGGCACAAGCTACCCAGCAATCCAGCAATCCAGCCCAACTGCCTGACTGACTGGACTGCCTGAATGCCAGCCCAGCTGCTTCTACCTCAAACAAAGAGATCATTATCGTAGCAACAGAGAGAGACGGAGAGAGAGAGATGAAAAGGAAAGAGAAAAAAATGCACACAGATGTCGTTTATTGAATATCGATTTACGCTGACTTCGTTAGAAGAGTCGACGAGAAAAACGCATGTTAAATGTAAATATGAATAAATGAGCAGAGAGTGAGAAGGAGAGAGAAAGAGAGAGAGGTAGAGGCAGACAGAGTTAGAGGGGAGAGTTTAGCTAGAGCCAAGTTTTTGCTGCAACAATGAGTCATAAGTAAAGTTCAAGTTTTTGGTTTCAATGTCACATGTTGCATGTCCTGCAGGCAACGAACAACAACAACAATTGTTGAGGGGGCCACTTGAAGCGCGAAACTCAACACTGAAGCTCGCAACGACAAAGCCGCCAGGCCCAAAAGATTTTAGTATTGGATAAGCGCGCGGCAGCAGGACACACAGCGGATTCGAGCCGAGTCGAGTCGAGTCGAACCCTGTGGAGGGCACAAAAAAAAAGGGCCGCCGTCTGCTGCGATGATTGATTTCATGGCAAAGTTGATTTCAATCAGCAAATGTTTATGCAGTTTTCGTTTTTTTATCCTCCTCCTGTTTCAGTTCGCTGCCTGTGCCCTTGGGGGCTCGCAAACTGACAAGAATTATGACACTATCCATATTTGGAGCCGTCTCGGGGGTCCGACTGTCGTTTAATTGCCAAAAGCGCATAATTATGCCGCGTACATTGAACCGGTCCAGGTAAATAAAGTCCAAAAGCTAATAGGCTTTTAAAGAAGAGCGAGCACAAAAACAAAAAAAAAATAAAAACTAACTTAATCAAGAACCATGAAATCGCCTTCAAATGAAAGAGAAACCACGATAAAGCGAGAGGCGAGACGAAAAAAAAATGCTTAGCAAAGTTATTAATATTGAACCTGATGATAATACAAATTGGGTGAGGAGGATGAAAGAGAAAGAAGTGGGAAGAGTGAGAGAGAGGGTTTATAAGCCGGTCAAAATGAAGTTAAAAGGGAGTAATCTAGACAGAGAAAGAGAGAGCGGGTGAGAGAGAGAAGTATCATGTGTGATATATGATATAGGAAATATGTTAGGTTGATACAGCAACACTGAGAGAAAAGATGTGATGCATGAAGAAAACGAAAAGTACAATAGATTCGTGTAAGAAACAAATGAGCGAAAGTGGGATAAAGAGAAGAGAAAGAAAGACAGAGAGATAAAGAGAGAGAGAGAGAAAGAGAGAGAGAGAAGTTACAAATCTTAAATCAAGTGAGAGTAGAGCTTGATTACTGTAAGAGGAAGAGAGTAGAATATAAATAAGAATAATTGAGAGGAACAGAAAATCAAATACCAATAATAATTCCTGAGAGAGAAAATTGATTTAGTGAGAAAATAGGCTAAGCTTCAATTCTCGAGTTTATCTGGTATTCCATCAAAATAAAATAAAATATCATATGAATCAATATATTAAAGACCTAATCTTTTTGCTCAGTGTATTCTCTCCAGTATAGTTCTAAATGCCCTCAGTCCTCCCTCTGACTCTTCCGCCCTCCCACTCCCTCCCTCTCTTCCTTTCTCTCCCCTTATCAGAGGCCGTGTCCGGCAAACTGATTTAAGCAGCTCACACAACATTTAATAAACGTTGAAAGTAAATGTCATTAGTGAGAGAGACGCTGAAACACTTAGGCTAGAGGCGGCGGGGGCTGAGCAAGGCGAGGGGGCGTGGTGTTTCGGGTCGTATGCCATTCTGCGCTGACACTTGATGAGCTGTCATAACATTAGATCATGTCTGGGCAGCATGTGGAGGAGGCTGCAGCAGCAGAGCAACAGCAGAGCAGCTCATTAGTCGTGGAAAACTGTTTACTCTGCTTATTATTATAAACATTAAACGAGGAAAAGGGAAAAAGGAAAATGAGGGAAAAACTGAGGGAAAAATGAGGAAAAATGCTTGAACTAAAAAAAAAAAAAAATAACACGAAATAGAGAAAAACAGAGAGAAAGAGAGAGAGAGATAGAGAGCAAAGTGGAAACTGTGAATGTAATAGAGTGCCTAATTGATTGATTGATTGATTGATGGATGTATAGAGTGTGATTGACTGCCTGGCTAAATGCCCAAAGAAGTCAAAGACGAATGTCAAAGGTGTTTAGAGAAATTATTTTTCAAACATATTTCAAAAACTTGTTGAAATATTTTCCAATATATTTATAGAGAAATTTTTCTAGATGGAAATATATTTTTCATCAAGAAATTTTCTCGCAGCTGTCATTGTTTTTAAGTGCGCGGGAAATTCGATGCGCTTAATGAAAGCGACACTTGACTGAGCATATATATATATAATATAGAGTCAAGCCTATCTACAGCTGCGCCTCTTTGCCAGCCTGACTAATCAAAAAATTATGAGACGATTTGTTACACCAAATATTAAGTTCATTGTCGGCTCTGAAGTAGCACTTAGAGAGTGAGATCGAGGGGCGCGACTTGATTGAGATGTGGGCGCTGAAATCGAGCTGGCATTTAATCAGAATTCGGGCATTGAAAGAGAAACTGAGAATGGGAAAGTCGAAATTTAATTATACTGGTAGAAGGAAAACTATTCGGTAGAGAGCCGAAACTAAATGAGAGTTGAATAGAGATTGAAGAACATAAGAAATTGAGCTGCTTTGAAAGCACTTAGAAGACTGAAGCTTTCGTGATTTGTTCAAGCGCATTAAAGCTTGCTTTATTGGCTATTAAATCGGAATGGAAGCAATGCAGTTTTTGTCTATATGTTTGATATATGTATATTAAGCAGCTTTGAAAGCTATTCGAACAAATATATGATATATATAATGTATGGTAAATTGTCTATATATGATATATGCTATATTAAGCAGCTTTGAAAGCTCTTCGAACATTGCTAAAAATCAACTAAGCCAATATAAAAGCTGCAGTATGCTTGTAAAGTCCAGTTTTAGTAAAACTTATAGTAAGCTATAGATTCATATCACAGATTGACTAATTTCGAAAGCTCATTAAAGCCCAGGCCTCAGTAGAACACAATGTCGCCTCACATAAAAGCTTGATTGAAAGCTCAAAGCTCGCTTAATTGGCCGCAACATATTATCTCTTAGCAGATCGTTTGATATAAAGGGGGAAAAAATTATTATTACACAAGCTGGAAAGCAGCTTTAAATATAGACTGTAATAAAAGTAGCCACAAATGACTTCCGTTACAGACACAAATTATAATGTAAATCGATGCAACATGAACATGAAATATAATTGAATTGAAAATGTTGCCACACACAGCAACAACAGCAACAACAGCAACAGCAGCAGCAGCAACTGACAGCGGACAACTGAGGACAACATCAAGCAGCGGACCAAGTAAAGGGCAAAATGCTAATAAATGCTAAAAAAAAGAGAGAGAATGGGAGAAGGAGAGAAGGAGACAGGGAGCGACTGACTGAATAGAAAGAAAACGCTAAACACACAACATTGTGGCTCGTTTGGCCAATGACAACTTACGAGAACGTCATGTAACAGCAACTGCACATCAAATATGGATGGCAAGAGGAAGAGCTGAAGAGCAGAGGGTTTGTATAGACAGAGCCAACATGGCTTGGCGGCGATATATCATCAAAGTGCAGGCCAGATCAAGAAAAGCAAAGATGTTGCTGCTGTGGTAGCAGCCAAAGGCAACAGCAGCAGCAGCAGCAGCAAAATCAATGCAATTTCTATTTGTAAATGACCAAAAATGAACAACAGAATGTTGTTGCTGTTGCTGTTGTTGTTGTTGTTGCTGTTGTCAGTTGGTTGCATACAATTTGAGGCAATACATGACTCAAAATGTTGCCAGCCATGTTGCATGCTGCATGTTGCAGCCAGCGACCACCTCAGAGCAACGACGTCACTTGCTGCTGTCTTTCAGTTGCTGCTGCTGCTTCTTCTTGTTGCTGCTGCTGCTGCTGCTTGCATTTCTATTTATTTCACAATAATTAATAAACACATTGCCCACCATTTATCAGTGGCATGAAGCAATGTTGCTGCGGCAAGTTGCTGTTGCTGCTGCTGTTGCCGGCAAATCGATTAAGCTATCTTTGGACGCAGCTGAGTTGAGCAAAAATGAATTAAAAACGCAGCGCAAGGAGCAGGCGAAATGCAAAAAACATGTGAGCCGAGAAATATGAAAAACGGGCGCCGGCTCTGTGATGCATGTTGCTGCAGGGCAGACAGCAACAGCAGCAGAAGCAAAAGCAGCAACAACAACAGACTTCACTTGACTTGCGTATTTGTTTTTATTTTTCATTCTGGGCGCACAAAAAAATTCAATTTAAAAATTATTGCTGCACGGCGGCAACATGTGCCTGCCCCAAACATGTTGATTATTTAGCAGCAACAGCAGCAGCAGCAGCAGCAGCAGTGGTTGCTGCAAGGCTTGCAAGACAAGTGGGCGGTGCAGGGTTTGCGGCAGCAGCGCGACAGACGCAGCAGCAACAGCAACAGGACAACAGACAACAACTAGCAGCAACAGCAACAACAACAGCAGCAACAGCAACAACAACAACAACACACAGCAGCAACATAATTTGTTGCCAGCAACATGGCGCAGCATCTCTTAAGTTGCATTTGGCATTTGGGCTCATTTGCATTTTACTGTCAAATTAATCCAATTTAACACAACAGCAACTGTTGCTGTTGCAGAGTTGTTGCTGTTGTTGCTGCTGCTGCTGTTGCTGTTGCTGTGGCAATTGTTGCTTTGTTAGGGCTACGCAAAATGCTTTTGCTGCCAAAACGAACAACATAATTACCGTTAAGAATTGCGCGTTGCACAGAACAGGGAAACAGTCGAACCACGCCCCCCTCTCCTCGCACCGCCGCCCCTTAATTGCCAGCAATGCAGCGCACGATTTTGTCTTGCCAAACGAATCGCTGACCAGCATGTGCAACATGTTGCAGTCAGGCAGCAACTATTGCTGCTGCTGTAGCTGCTACTTGGGATGACCGCACGTATCGATCGCATTCCGCGTTCCTAATTCGCGTTTGCTCAGGCTGCGGCTACGGCCTGGTCTGGCCATATATAAACAGGCAGATATCTAGCGAGACGCTCGACTGTCGCAAATCAGATAGCAGCAGAGAGGGAAAGAGAAGTAGATAGAGTAAGAGAGAGGCCTTTACGCAGCATACGTGAAAATTATTTGCATACGACGACGGCGACGACGACGACGTCTGCAGAGTTTTGTATCTGCAAGATACAAAATATATTAAACGTACGAAACGAAATATGTTAAACGCGTGACTAATGTGAGAACGTTCCAGCAGATACATTTTGTACGTTCGTTAGGCCTGAGCGAGAGACTCGACTCGGGACTCGGGACTCGAGACTTGATCAATGATCAGACACCGACATCACAGGGCGACTGCTGCTCGGCTAATTAGCTATGCAAACTATGAGATACACAGCGCAAGATACAAGCTAAACTCTTGGCATTCTTTTTAGCCTTTTTCTGCTGTTATTTTTAGCTTGCCTTTTTTTCTTTTTTGGCATGTTATTTGGCGAGCATCATGCGTGTAGGAAACTCTAACTCGATTTAGTTCCAATTAGCTGCCATTTTTGGCCGTTGTAGCTGCAGCTCTCTCTGTGTGCGTGCGTGTGTGTGTGTGTGTGTGTGTCTTATGCGTGTGTGGGCGCTTAGACCGTTTTCAAAACTCAAACTCCAACTCTTTCCTTAAAGCCTGTAATTTAACTAAAGACTGATATTGCTTGTCTCGGCTAAGTGGCCTTGCCTCGGAAATCTCTTTCAGCTGCAAATCTTTATAAACGATGTTATGTGGATCAGCCCACGGCCATTTTGCGGCTATTATCAGTTAAATGAAGCTCAGTCTTTACGATTAGCTATACTTAAGATATGCCGCACATATCTCTGACTCTCTCTCTCTCCCTCTCTCAGCAAGTGCATTCGTTTATCTGGCCAAGATATCTCTAATGATGGCTCAGTGGCTTGAAATCGTGCTAATTTCTAAGTATTTAATCAAAGAGCTTTTGGAGAGAAATCTATTAATTTTATTTATATTTAATGATGCCACAAAGTTGCAGCGGGCCTTAATCTGTTTTTCTTTCGGTCTTAATTATCAAAACATTTTGTGCTAAAAATATTCTCAGAGAATTAGTTTTATTAATAGCCACAAAAAGATGTTGAAGAAAAGGCAAAAAAAAAAGAAAGAAAGAAAATAAAAATAAATTAAAATTTGAAAAATGAAAACAAAAAAAGTTCAATTCAATGATTGATTTTTTGTATATAAAATATAAACATTTTCTTTTATAACCTTATGAATTTTTTAATAAAAAAAGATAATTAAGCGTACAATAAATTTCTCTTTTTTTAAATGTTAAAAAATATGAACTTAATTTTTATTCCTTTAACAATTTCTAATAAAAATCTAACATTTTTAATATTTAATAAGGTTTCTAAAACATTTTCTGTTATTTATATTTAACAAAACTTGTTGCTTTTTCATATAAGTAACAGTTTCTGTTTAGCCTTACATTTATATATTTCTTTTCTGTTTTGGATTATATCTTTTAATATTATAAATTGCATTTACATTCAGCATAACTTCCTTTTTAGGACTAATGCCTAATCTACTGACTTTCATCTGTTCCAGTTTCCAAATGCTGCCTTTCACCCAAACAGCCTTTGCCTGAGCCACCTGCCTGGCTGGCAGGATATACATACAGCTATATCTATACATTTATTCCTGCAGCTCCTAACTTTATCGACTGCATTGTATCTAAAGAAAGAGAGAAACTGTTGCCAACATCTAGCAGCACAAATTGTCTTCTACCTAAACTCTTGAAACATACCAAATGCCATTGTTGTTGAACCTTTTCTTTTATTTTTCTTTCTCTCTCTTTCTGTTTCCCTCTCTTTCTCTGACTCTATTGTGTGCACTTCTTTTTCGACTATTTGGTTTTTATTATTTTTGGTTAAAATTTATGACTCGTTGTCTTGGGTCTCGGCTCTAGTGTCTGGAGTGTGACCAAGCCATGTGTTGCATTCAGCTTGAGAATGCGTTTCTTGTTTCCACACACACACACACACGCACTTATATAGATATATATGTGTCTGTGTGTCTGACTATTGTTTGGGCATTCGTTTAGTGTGCTGCAGCTAATCGGCTGCGTTTTTCCTCTACCTACGCACTCGATTCTTTAGAGATCTCGCAGCGCCCATACACAAAAAATTTCTACTCTATTTGGCGGCACGAATTGCCTTTGACCTTGTCTCTGTCTGGTCAAAAGGGAACATTTTCGGCAGACAGACAGAGAGAGTGAGAGTGAGAGGGAGATGGAGAGAGCATCGCCTTGTCGGCCATTTTGAAGTTTCCATTGAAATAATTTTTCGCCGCCTTTGCATTGTTGCTTCAATTAGGCAAAGGAAAACTTTGCACATTAAACGGGAAATGGAAATGGGACTGGGAATGGGAATGGAAATTGCTCTAACTGTCCAAACTCCCTTTCGCTCCTGCTGTTAAAACAGATAATCATAAAAATTTAGCAGCATGAAAATTGTTAAATTTTATTAGTAAAGTTTTTTGTTCTCTTGTATATATATATATATCTGAGCTAAAAATTTAATTTGTAACACTGGCCAACATCAAAAGCAGCTGTTTTTTTCTCTGTTGCTGGTTTGCTTTTTATTTGGCTATTCTGTCGAAACCAACAAACAAACGAAAGAACAAACAATATAAAATTGACTTGTGGGGCATGTTTGACGGGTAAATACTGTGGGGTCAGGCATGTTTGAAGTTTGTATGTAGCAAAACATTTTCATTTGTATTATATCATTGCTTTTCTTCAATTGTTACTTGATCTACATATGAGTTTTTATAAATTTTGCTTGATTTTACTTAGCAGAGCTCACATACTAAATTTCATAGCTCTAGTGTATATAGTTGCTGAGTTCAATGGGGTTATTTGGTTGAAGATGTTTATAAGTTGATGCAAAATAACATTTTAAATATGTGGATATATGAAACACATTTTTAATTAATAGTTTGATGCATGAACTAAGAACAAAACTTTTATTTTTGTTTTTAGAGCTCATAATATTACATAAAATACTGAGATCTAATGTTTATTATATCTTGCATAAGGCCTTTCCATGCCTTTTATTATTGAAAATCACTCTAAGAGACACAAATGCTTGTATACCAAATTTTAGTACGCTAGCTCTAAAAAACTCTGAGTTCCTTGAGGTGGGAGCGTGTTAAGGTAGACTTAACGATATATATAATAATTTTTTTAATATATATCATATATATACTTTTATATTATATTTTCTAGCTAATAATTTCACAGGGTATCTTAAATATAATCATAAATACGTTTAATATATATGATTTTCCGCTAACCTCACACCGCCCATTTTTCTGTTCGACTGCTCTGGCCTTTATTGCAACTGCGTATAATCATTGTATATAAAAACCATATAGATTACTGCGAGAGTGTGTGCGTTTGTGTGGGTTTTACCTGACTCTGTGTGGGATTAAGCCTGCCAATGCGAAATTATACAACTTTGCCAACTTTGGCTTTGTTTTGCCCTCATCCTCGCTCCCTCTTCCTGTTCGAGTCTCTTTTGATTTTTTTTGTTTTTTTTTTTCGATTCTACGAAAATTGTTGCTTATTGCTTTTGGTCTCTCTAAACCCTCTTTATACCCTACATACCCTGCTGTTATTCCCTCTCTCCCTCTCTCTGCTGAGTTATTGTGCGCATGCAGGTAAGCGTGAAAATTTGCTAAGCCAACTTAATGCAACTTCTTCTTGGTAAACTCTGTTTGCTGCTGCTCCTGCTTGTAGCTGCTTCCTGCTGCTGACCCCTACGCATTGTTTTCTTACGCTTCGCATTGTCTTTCACGCTGACCCGGTGCACCCTGTCGCTGTTGCACCCTGTTGCCGCTGTCAACTCTTTGGCAATTTATGCAGCATTCACGCTTATCTGCAACTTGTATCTGCATCTTATGTTTTCGTACCGCTGTCGCAGCCTAATAGAGATATGACTTGGCATCTGAACCGTGGCTTTATTTCATTTATCGCGCCTTCTCTCTCTTTTACAGTTTACAATTTACATTGCATGTTGTCACGTCATTCTGTCAACAGTTTGCAACTTCCACTTGGCCATGAGTCGCCTGGACACGCCTCCTCACGCACAGGGAGTTAAGGAGGGAGGCCCTCGGAGGAGCTTCGGTAATTAAGGCGAACGCCTTTTGGCCAGGCTCGAGCGAGCGGCTTTTCTTTTAGCTCAAAAATGCTTGGCTTCAATTAAAGTGCTATGAAAATCACTTAAGTGCCGCCGCATTTGACAATCAACTTTAATAGAGAGCGAGCCCCAGCTCCAGCTCCAGCCTCAGCCTCAGCCTTGACCCCCAGCAAGACTCAAGCGGGCCCGAATCGGGGGGAAACAAGTTGCGATAACAACAACACGACTCGCAAAAAAAAGGGCGCAAAAAAATTATGAAAAATTAATTTCTGCCCGACGGCAGACGACGGCGTTTTTGTTGTTGTTGCTCTTTTTTGTTGCTCCCTCAGACAGACACATGGAAAGTGTTTCGCAGGGTCAGGAAAATGTTGGTTGTTTATGTTTATGCGTGCATGAAAACCCCATCACGAGAAATGTTGCCAGATGAACGCGATAATAGCTTAATGTGACTGGCAAATGGTTTTAGCTATTTGATTGAAATAACAAAGAGCGAAGCTTTAGCAAATTAAATTGCTGTTCTATGTAGCGTATCGATGGCAGAGTTGCCAGATAGTTGAATTTGAGCATGGAAAGAAGTATGATGGCTAAAATAAGTTGTGTTTGATATTAGGGTTGTAATTATTAGCCAAGTTTTCAATATTTGCATGAATTTAGCGTAGAAAAATATACTTGGCGTTGCCATATCTTTACGATTTTAATGAGTTGTTGAATTTTAAGGAAAACTGGCATACTTGGAAGATAGATAAATTTGAGAATATATTTTAAACCTATTTTGAAGAGCTCATAATAGGTTTTTCCGAAAACTTTTAAACTTAAATATAATAGTTAAAGCCATTAAGAGTTGCCAAATCAATGAAATTTTATTTAGGGAGGATTTTGCAAATGTTCAATGTTTGCCTAATAAAAAGCTAATCTAGCTTTAAAAGTTATATGAAGCTCTTGAAATCGAATTTGCACTCATTTGCAGCGTTGCCATATCCTCACCAATTTTACAGATAAGCTGATATAAAAATCACTGCATTAAGTCTTGTATGCTTTATTTATTCACAATTAATTTTATTTTTTACCATTTTTTTATTTTTTTTTTTATTATTATTAGCTTTTACTTCCATACAGCGTTGCCATATCGCTAAATAATGCATATAGATGCCACTTCAACATTTTAAACTATTCCATCTAAAAAATCATGAGTAGCTGTCACGCATAAACCACGCCTAAAGGCCTCCACAATAATAATACAAAAGCGGAGAGCGCAAGGCAGAAAAAGCGAAAAGAAGAAACAAAAATTGCTCACATCATGCTTGAGTTTAACCCTCAGTTGCTTGGGCGATTGGTCGCATGTGCTGCGCTTTTGTCTGCATGTTTTACAATACATTCCACTGTTGCGGTAACGATGACGATTGCCACCACCAAACCAGCAACATCAACATCAACAGCAGCAACAACAACGGTGGCAACTTTGGCTGCAGGCTCGCTCCCTGCCTCAGAGTCGAGCTGCTGCTGCTGCTGCTGCTCTTCCTTTGGGAATCTGTTTGGATATGGGCGCATTCAGCGCGTTGCCCTTCGATTTGTTGGTCTGTCATCATGCCTCATCATTGTCAGCCGGCTGCCTGGCTGCCCGACTCCAACAGCAACAGCAACAACAGCGTTTATGTTGTCGTTGTCGCTGTCGTTGTCGTTGTTGCAACATTTTCATCATCATTATTTTATGAAGCAGCAGCCTTTACCTTGCTCGCTTACACACTTTTTGCCCAGCTTCTATGCATTATTGAATATTGTTTATAAGGCGACATGTTGCTGCTGTGGCTGGCAGCAACAATTGCTGCTGCAATTATGATTTGAACTCGGGACTGTTTACGCTGCGATGCCATGGGAATGTTTATATGCTAAGTAAATATTTACAAAGAAGAAAAGAGAAAAAAAAATACTCCCGCTGCGACAGCAACATCTGCAGCAGCAACAGTTACTGCTGCGTCGCACATTTGAATACAGACATCAATGCCAGCCAATTGTCACCCATAAGCCAAATCACAGCAAGTGCCAAACGATGTCAGTTTGTCAGGGATCACCACCGATCAGCGATCAACGATCAACGATCAACGATCAGCGATCACTGATCCGCACAGCAATGCAGTGTGAATCAATGCAACAGCAACAGCAACAGCAACAGCAACAACAGCAACAATCTGCAGTCTCTTCTCAGCAATCTTCAAGTCTCGACGTTGATTTTTATTGACAGCTCACAGCGGTTTATTAATGATCGTGCTGTGTAGATCAGCGCCGACGAAGAAAGAGAAAGAAAAGAGAGTGAGAGGAGTGAGGGGAGTGAGGGGAGTGAGCAGCGAGCTGTAGATTGAGATGGCGACACGCGATGCCCGCACATCAATCTGTGCAGCTCTTGGGCTCGACTCTCGCCTCGTATCACTCAGCTGTCCTTTGCTCGGGCCCCAAGGATCGTCATGCAAATTCTTGTGCATGATTAATTAGCTGCACAAATTGCAGCTGCGTTTTGTAATTAATTTTATTTTTTTTTTTTTTTTTATATTTTTTCTCTCTCTCTCTTGGTTTTTCTTGCGAAATTTATGAAGCTCAAGTTGATGCATTCAACGCACGTAGAGCCTGTTCAGTTGAATGCCCAATTAGGCATGAGCATAAACGATTAATCGATAATAATCGATGCGACAATTTATAAGCAGAGCAAATCATGCAGCAACAGATCTGCTCCGATGACTGGGCAAATATTAAACATGTTTTCGAAATTTTCCTAGAAGCCGTGATGGCGCACTATGTTTCCCACAAGGTGCGTCACTGATTCAATATTTAACATTCAGCCACACCCGGCTAACCCAGTTCTAGTTCCAGTTCCAGTTCACATTTCTTCGATTGCAATGTTTACTTTACAAGAATGAAGGAATAGAAAAAAAAAAAAAAAAAAAACAGCCAAACAAACCGAAACTCTTCAAACAAATGTCGGAACGCTGTAATTTGAGCCTAGGCTAGATTTTTATATATAGTCTAAAAACAAAGCAAGAGGCAGAGGCAGCGGTACGGCGTCTGCTGTCAGTCAAGATGGTCTCTTTCTCCCTCTCCCTCTCCCTCTCCCTCTCTCTCTTTTATTTTTCTTAAATGTAAATAATGCTAAAACGAGGGAAATATAAGAAATGCCAAGGCGACGGCGACGGCGACAAGTGACGCCTTATCTTAAATGCATGCCTCTTCGAGTGCTTTCCCCTACCCCCTGTTACCCTCCCCTACCCCTACCCCTGTCTCTGTCCCTGTCTCTGTCTCTGTCGCATTCAAAGTGTCGCAGCACTCTTGCAAGTGATTGGCCTATCGCATTTCTTTAGCCATTTGCCACACGGCGCAAAAGTGCAATAAATTAAATAGAAAACCCGCTTCGCACTTGGCATCTATTAAATATATATATACGGACTCTGGAAGCCAATCGCAGCAACTAAAGCTAATGAATTTGATGACAAAACTAGTTGAAGAGCTACTAGGGTTTATCAACTCTATAGAGTTGTGCGCGCGTGGGTTGCCTTTATAGTTGCTGCATTAATGTAAAAGCAGAAAGCTGAAATCACGGTTAAACTGCGGCAGTAAATCAAGTTTTATGCATCGTTAGAAATATTTGAAAAGATTTTTATTGAAAAAAAAAAAAAACTATAGATGAGAATGCAATTAGTGTGATGTGAGTTTGATGGAAAATAGGAATTTAGCTGAAAGTATCTTGATATAAAAATATTTGTAAATATTGAAACTAAACATTTTTTTTTTTTCATGAAATTAGAAATCAAAATATGAATTTAATTTAGGGAACTTTATTACGCTTTATATAAAAATATTTTAAAAATTTTTGATTCCTCCAACTTCAACTCGAACCTAACTCTATTTCTGGCCTGTCTCAGATGACATTCGAGCTGGCTACTTATTTCTGGCTGAGCTACCCACGATTTGTTGCAAATATTTCGTATGCAATAAGTAAGGTTTTTAATGTTTATGCTAAATGCGATGGCAATGCAATATCAATATCGAATGCAGGTTCTTAACATATTTCAGTGTCTTATCAGGCGGCGGCAAATGAGACGAAGCCTAAGACGGAGACTCAGGCTAAGGCTGTGGGCAACATGTTGCAAGACCAAGTGACCATAGTAGGTTGTTGCTATGTTTGTTGTTGTTGCTGTTGTTGTTGTTGCTGCTTTTGCACGGGTTGACAGTCATTTAGATTTATGGCTGATTGTCTGCGTGGCAGCGTCAGCGTCTGTTTATAGTACTTGTTATACCCTAAAGCCATTTGCAACTGGGTAAACGAGTTATCGAAAACAGTTGGCGAAACAAAAGAAATTCAATATATATATGTGAGTAATGTGGGACTGTTTCTTGGGGCAATTGGCAATGGAAACAAAATTTTTTAATGTCATGTTTAGTTCGAGTTTATATTTCTTAAATATTTCTATATCCTGTATATACAAATCGTTTTGTAAGTTGGGTGTTTCAAGAACATTGTGTGTACTTTTATATAGTATTTAAAGATAAAGCATCTTACATCTTGACAGATTCTGGCATTTAACTCGAGAACTATAGAAGTTAGGGCTAAAAAATTTAGTACCTATGTAATTGTCTTGTATATAAAGTTAAGTAATATTTCATTATTTCAATATTCGAGTCATGGCTCGAGAACACTAGCAACTAAAGCTTTTCCTGATTTATAACTCAAGAACTATAAGAGCTGGAGTAAACACATTTTGTATGCAGGCTCTTGTATTGTACAGAAAAATGGAAAGTATTTGCTTTGTTTTCTACTGTATATTGTATTGCTTGAAAATGCAAGGAACTATAGATTTTTCATTTATAACTCGAGAACTATAAGAGTTAGAGCTAAGAACTTTGGTATCCAGCTTCTTGTTGTAGTATTTAAAGAAACAGATATTTTCATTATTTCAAATTATATGCACATCAAGAAAATTTAAGGAATTACAGTTTTTTTTCCTAATAGCTCGAGAACTATAAGAGCTATAGTGAAGAAATTTGGTACGTACGTTCTTGTTATGTTATATAAAAACAACAAATATTCAAATTGTTAAATTTCTATTTTCATGAGTCGAAAACTTGAAGATCTATGTAATAGATTTGGTATGCAAGTGCTTGAAAGATATAGACACATAGGAAATTCATCGCTTTAACATTTTAAGGTCATATGATAAATTTTCAAAGTCATCAGAGGCTTATCCAGCTTCATAGGGTATCTCCTAGTCGTTCACTCTGAACTAGCTCACTCTTATTGCAGTTGTTGGCCGTTTTTAGCCTTATTTGCACGCAGTGCAGTCCAATTTTGCATGTTCCTGCTGCACGTTGCAGCGACTCGCCGTTGATGGTTGTCGTTGTCGTTGTCGTTGTCGCTTACGCAGGTGACTACAAGAAAGCAGCGCCCAGAGCGAGAGCCACAGCCAGAGCCATAGCCAGAGCCACAGTCAGAGCCAGAGCCAGAGTCAGAGCGGCAAACTTGTTTAGCAACATGGCCAATTTGCATGTGTCGCACTCGACGAGGCGGAAGATGCGAGCTACGGCCGCAGAGGGGTGCGCCGGGACAGAGATTGGGGCAAGTTGAGCTTTTGGGCGGCCTAAACGCTGCAGGTCTGCGCCATCTAGCTGTCTGTCTGGCTGTCTCGCTATCTGGCTGTCTCACAGCTTTCGCATTGGTATTAGATATCAGAAATGCGATAAACGCTAAGCATTCTTTTATTGATTTAAATGCCAGAGTCGACTGCGCTTGTGGCATCTCACAGCATTTGGGCCACAAAATTGCACAGTTTATGAAATGTCAGAGAGAAAGAGATTAGGATTAAGCCGTTTGTCAACTTGTCATAATTGCAGACGGCTCTGGCGCCGTTGCCGTCGATCGGCTTGTTAGCAAATTATAAAGTTTCTTACAAACTTGCAGTTGCCGTTGTTGCAGTTGTTGTTGTTGTTGTTGTTGCAGTTGTTGTTGTTGGCGACGTGCCTCAACGCCAACGTTGGCGACTCTGTGGCACGCTGCACACGCTCAACGTGGACACAAACGATGACTCAAGGCAACTCGGCTTGCAAATTTTTTTATAATTTGTTTTGTGTGCCGCCGCGTAGGCAGCGTCTCAGCCAAATCTCAACTTGCAACTCGCAGCTCGCAACTTGCAACTGGCAAACGCTGCCGGCAACTGCCAACTCCCAACTTCAGTCTCAGTCTCAGCTTCAACTTCATCAAGTGCAAATATGCAAATCTTTTGACTGCAAACGTTTTTTGGTTGCACGCTCCACGCTCGAAATCCTTGTCGAACCACAAAACCTACTCAACAGCCGCAAATCAAGCTGCCAGCTTCAATCTATACATATTTATATATTTATATTTCTTAGTCTGAAATTAACGCTTGCCAAGCGAAATTTATGCTTTAAATGGACTTTTGGGCAATTAGCAGAGGCTATAGATAGACTGCATAAATATTTATCTACAGCAATTATTGAATCTATATTATATATAATTCTAGTAATATGTGATGAAATATTTTACTAAACATATTTTATTATTTTTGTTTTATATTAATAGTAAATTTTGAACTTATTTTTTATATACAATTTTCTTACATCAGTTTATTCAATTTTTTTTTAAATTGATGAATTTTTATTTTATTTTTTAAATTGTTATGTTTATAGTAATTATTTAATATTTATATTTAGTAATTATTGCAGATACTAAAATATAATTTTAAGTAATTTCAGAAGAAATTTTATATTATATTATTGCCATATTATATGACTTTTTTATGTGTAAATGAAATACCAAGCACAAAGTTGTATCAAGACTGCGTAAAACACATTTCTGAGGTATATAATAAAAATTAATATAAAAGAGCATTATACTCTGATTTCCCAATTTCAATGGGTTCTATGTATAAAACATGGCAAAACGGCTGCCAGCTGCTTTAGAAACCAAACAATTGAAAAAATATTGTCTAATAATAAAAAATATAATATATACAACATATATAGAGATATAATATGTACAACATATATAGATATATAATATATAGTATTGCATACTCAGGAATTCTGCTAGATACTCTTAGCTACAAGTAATACCAGATGCAAAAACCATTTTTTCTCAGATTTATAATGATTTATAGTAGATTATCACATATGTGAGACAATATCTATATGAAACTTCCATATACATTCATAGCTATATCCACAGTTATTGTCACGACAAACCGCAAAAAATTCCATTAAAATCTCAGCACAATTTGAAGCCTCAACCAAAATCGTATGGCCGAGTATCCCTTGGTGTTGCCAGCTTGATTATAGCTCAGCGGGAAATCTAGCTGCCAAATCACCTTTCAACTTCTCTCTGTGTTATTTTTCTATGCTCGCAAAACGCTTCGAGCTTTTGGCAGTACGAGCAACGCCTTCTCCTCAAAAAAACCGAAAGAAAGAAAAAAGGAAAAAATACTGCAGGAAAATATGAAAAACCATTTTCCAAGCATTCGTTGCATGCAACAACTGTGCAACATTTGGGCAGCCAAAAAAAAAGAGCTAAAAAAAAATAGCCAAAATAACGGCTGAAAGTTTGCATTTAACGCGGCTGCCAGGCTTAATTTTTTCAACTCATTTTTATTTTTTTTTCTTTTAATATCGCGCAGAGCGAGCTAAAATGGGAAGACATGAAAGAAAACCCACGGCTATGTAAAGCAACATCAACTACAAAAGGCGACTCGTTGCATTTTCCACACACACACATACATACACATCTATATAGAGTGTGGCTTGCTGCAAGTTTATGTCCAGAATCACGTCCATGTCCAGGAAGCAAAACTCTGCGTATTTGCGTAGGCAAAACTTGGCGCTTGTCTAAGCCTCAGACCCGACAACGAGTCCCAGCAGCAGGCACAGGCAGCAGGAAGCGGGCAGCGGGCAGCGGGCAAGCAGAGAGCTTAAATTGAGACTCGGCCTGTTCGCTAGTTGGTTTTTCATAATTAATTATTATTTAGCTGGAAAGAGCTGCCCGTGGCAGATCAAATAACTCAGCTGAGTGGACACAAAAAATGCAAGCGCTTAATTAAAAAAATGAAGAAAAAAAAAGTAGCACAAAATATCAATTATCTCACGCATAAAACGAAGACGTTAATAGAGTTAAAATGTAGATTCCAGACAAATAGTTGCTCATAATAATTAGACTTTGATTTGCATAGGCAAGAGGAGATGAAGATCTGTTAAGTGAAGGATTTATGTTTGATATAGTTTTTGGATAGAATTTTGTTCTATACTTATAGCAGGTATTCTATATATAACAGATTATATAATATAGGGCCTGTTATAAGAGTTATCAATGCAGCCAAGTTATAGTTTACAGAATATTTCGAGAATACGAACAATTAAAAGGCTGGGCATCAAATTTCAATAGAGAATACCAAGCGGCAGCTTAGTTCACATAGGTAGACAGAGCTAAGATCGCTGCTACTAAGGAATCACAAATGAATTTGCATGCCAAATGTTCTACTAAAGCTGTCCAATTCCAATTCATAGATTATTATCTATACCAACTGCACAGTTCACATAGATTTTCAGGACTTTACAGCTAGTTTCCATATATGTAGGTATTGCCACTCAACTCTGCGCAACCTCGTTTCCATAACTTAAGGGCTTTCGGCTTTACGAGCTGAAAGTATCTTTTCGCAGGCTACAAAATCAGTTAGCCAATCATGTGATTGTTCAAATAACATGTTCCGAGCACTTGACTTCATTTACATGTCTCGCACAGTTTGAACTCTCTATCAGCCACGCCCCCACGGCCCACGACCCAAAATCGGCAAGCAAAAAGGAAAGAACTGCATAAGCTAGCCGAACTGCTACTTAGCCCAATTTCGCATAATGCACATGAGTTGCCTACAGTAACTGAATTCCTTCCTCTCTCTTTTTTTGTCTTTTTTTATAATCTTTTTTTTTTTTTTGTTTAGCTTTTACACTGTGCTACAAAACAAGCCACTTTGCAAAATTACAAAAGCGCCAAAGGCCTAAAACGTTTGCAAGACACAAAATTGAGCCGCAGCAATTGTAACACTTTTTTCAGTCTCCCGCTGCTCACTCTCTCTCTCTCTCTCTCTCTCTCTCTGCCAAAATCTGTATAAAAAAATAAATTGTTTAAGAAATTCCCGCGAGACAAAGCATTGCCCACTCTCTCTTCTCTCTCTCCCTCTCTCTCTCTCGCTCTCTCTCTCTCTCTCTGTCTTTTCTAGCCTTTTCTTCTTTCACAAATTGCATTCTAGCTAGGCCAAATGCTCCCCAGAGTAACATTAAGAGCAGTCTGCTTCAGCTCTTGCTCTCTCACTCGCACTTTCCCACACGCTACCCTCTCCCGCTCTCGCTCTGTTTTACTGTCACATGTTGAGGGCGTTTAGCAGCAGATAATTTTTATGACCCGCTCTGATTCCGCTTTTTTTTTTCGTAAGTGTTGCTAGTGCGGCACAAGCAGCCAGCGATTGACCCACCACCAGCTCAGCTCTCAATCGGACACACAGCCAACGTTAAGCACCCGCTCCAGCCGCCCCTTACCACCCCCCGTTCACCCCCTTCAGTGGCTGCCGTGTGACGTGTGCGAGAGATAATTTTATACAATTTATTATCAACGTCGCGTGCAACACTTGCCACATGGCCAGAGCCGCACAGCTCATCAGTGGCAGCCTCAACTGCTGCGTGCTGAATCGTGTTATATATATAAGAGTATATATATATATATGTCTGTTCATACATATATATATCTGGCAATCGACATTGGGCGCTGGCGTTGCGTGCCGCTAGCCGCTTGTTGCATTAAAAAGCGTTTAATAAGCATTAGATTACACGTTGCAGCATTCTTTTTTCTGTTTTCTGCTCGGGTTAAGGGTAACCATTTTACTAAGCTTTATTGGCATTATCTCACTTAATGCAGCGAACTTTAAAAGAGCGTAAGATAACGTACATGACCTCAAGGGGATTTCCCCTGGAACACACACGCACGCAGTTTAAGTTCTGTTTATCTTGCAATTTTAATTTGATTTGTGTAATGCGTGAAGAATTTTGAATCGAAAAGTCAAATGTAAATTAGTCAATTTATAGAGTACTCATATGATCTATAAAAAAAATATATGCATAATGCGTTCGAGATTTTAGAAATGAACTTATTATAAACTAATAAAAAATGGACTCGAAATTACTCTACTACTGAAGTAAATTTATACAGTCGGTAGTTTGAAAATGATATAAAATGAACAATGTTCTTAGTTTTAGTAGAACTTAATATTATTGTTTATATTTGTTAGATATTTTGGAGCTCTCTAACTGATATTTGAAACAGAAAATCAAGCAACGAAATTTCAACTACAATGCTTTTTCCCTATTCAAAATCAATGACATATCAATTCCTACAAAATTTATTTATTTTTGCATTAAAATTTTTAAAAATTCTATTACAGTTTCTTTTCATTTAAATATATATACATATATTTTTATTTATTTATTTATTTATTTATTTTATTTTATATATTTATTTTATTTTATTTATTTATTTTTTTTTTTTTTTTTTTTCAAAAAACTTTTCATAATTTTTTAAACTTTGTATGTCTATATTGCATTTTGGTTATTTTAATCAATTTTTAATAAATATATATATATAGATATTTAATACATAAAAATATAATAATTAATAATTATAAAGAAATTTAGAATAGTTATATTTTTGTTTATTATTTTGTTCTTTTTATGTTTATAAATTTTCATTTATAAATAATTTTTTAATATTTTAATTTTAGCTTATTTTTATTTTATTTCATTTTATTTTTATTGCTTATGAATGTATTTTATTTTTATTGTTTATGTATTTTATTTTATTTTTAAAATTATTTTATTTTATTTTATTTTTAAAATTATTTTATAATTTTTATTTTTTTATTTATTTTTTTTATATATTTTTCATTTTTATATATATTTTAGTTTTTATTTATTTTATCATATCTATTTTTCATATTTATATAAATTTAATTTTTTATTATTTTTTATGGATATATATTGTTATTGATTTTTATTTTAATATTATAATATTGTACATTTGCTTTCTTTGCTTCACTTATGCTACTTTTTCTCTTACTCAAAAGTATTATTTCATTTAATTATTTCTCATTTTTGCTCATTATAATAATGCTTCATTAAAAACCTTTAATTAGCTGCTAAGTTCGAAAATGACTCAAATCTAAAAATTTTCATATTTTTCCCTTAATGATTCCACGTTTTTCCGCTTAGTTCGAAGCACATGTGAAGCAGCGCATTTTCCCTTTTCATAGTCAACCGCAGCAACTGAAGGCAAAGTCTGGCCAAATAATCGACTTTGTCTTTAACTCTTTATATATGCTAGCTGTGAATGTGTGTGTGTCTAGTTATATATACATATGTGTATATTTGTGTATTTAAAATTTCGTAAAGTCAAAAACTAACCGCAAAAACCACACAAAGACTTCAAAAACTGTTTTCGTTTTGTATTTGCTTAGTCTCTCTCTCTCTCTCTCTCTCTCTCTCTCTCTCTCTCTCTATCTTTTTCTTTGTATTTTTTATTAAGTATGTTTGGCTTTTGATGTAATTGTAATTGGCCAAGAAAATGGAATCTAAGGCAACGCAATCGGTTTCATGATTATTGTGGGACAATTAAATTGCCCACGAGAAGAGGGAGAGGAAGGAAATAATGTGGCGCAGCTTTATAAACAAATGTTTCGTATAATGGCAAATGTTGCAGCTTCGGCATATAAAGATATAGAAATATACACATATGTCTATATCTATATGAAAGATCCCAATGACAAGGGACATGCTGATGGCATTTGGAAATGTGTTGAGTCAGCGACGATGAGCAAGAGAGAAAAGGGAAGGAAATTCCCTATGAGTAGATCCAGTTGATTGAGAGTTGATCCAGATCCAGTTGAGAGTATTACGAAATTATTTTTGATCGAAGTTGGAAATTTGTCATTTATTATTAAAAGAATATTAAATTATCAACTATAAATATGAAACTATATAATGAAGCAGATTTAATACATCTGTATATTAATGTATATATATTATATTAATTACTCGTTATAAATATGCGAATACTATATTTCATATAAGAACAAATGAAATATATATAGTATATTTATTATAATATATAATCATTTCATTTGTTCTTATATGAAATATAGCATATGCATATTGATAACATTTTATTATTATAATATATGTATATAAATTTATATATAAACTCTAGAGGTCTGCATAGCTGCACTCCCAACATATCACAAAGATATTGCATTTGAATTGAGTTCAGTTGAGCGAGTTTCAATTTTAGTTATTATAATAAACTATAATCTAATTTTCAGGTTTATTATTATCTGGATATGGAATGTAGTTTTATTAGGAGAACAGTTTTTATCGTTCTGCGGAAATTTGTTAAAATTCTCCTGATCAAATGCTTTCATCAAAAAGAATTTTTCTCTTGTTAGTTATTAAGCATTAAATAACATATTAATGCATTTATGTTTTATTTAATTTTAGAAGCAATATCTTTAGCCAACATAAACAATTTTCAATAGATAATTACCTTCCACATTTCACGTAATTTTTTCATAATTTCTATATAATCTACAATCTCCATAAACTGCAGCCGCCGGTAAATGCGACAAGAAACAAGAACTGCAGATATACCTACAGATATATATATATACCTATATATGTATGCACACGCCTACAATATGTTTCTCTCTAGAACTCTAGCTGCGTCTAGCTATATTTTTGAATAATGTGCGATGATGTCGTGTCTATAAAGCGGCATTAAAATCCATTAGCAAACGCGGCGCATAAATAAAAACCGCGTTGCTTAATTTTCTAGCTGCAATCTGGCTATAGCCAAAAATAGCCAAACAAATGACGCTAATAAATAAAGGAGGGAAAGAGAGAGAGGGGAGGCTAGAAGAGTGCGAGTGGGAGTGGCAGTGGGCGCTGGGAAATGCAAATGGGCGGAAATGAGGGCCTGGCTTGGCCTTCAAAGCACAAATGTTGCAATATGCATAATGCAGCCGAAAAGCCGAAAACTTACCCTTGAGTGCGGCAACTAGTGTTAATCCATTTAATCCAGCCAAGGCGAGCAGCAGCAGTTGCAGCAGTTGCAACAATGCAACGAACTGACGCATCTTTGCGCTCTCTAATTTTAGATGCGACGGCGACGTTGCGGCGACATTTTGATTGTTTTTTCTATTTTCCTCTGGCTGTTTGATCTTTTTGATTTTATTTTTATTTTGTAAGCCAAATGCGTGAGCACACATTTCATTTGAATGCATTTTGTCAAGAATTTTTCTTTTTTTTTTGTTTTTATTTTTTTCTATTGAATTCACTTTTTCTTGGATTTTTTGTCGTTTCACTTTTTGCTCGATTTTTCACTTAATATATTTCACTCGTTCTATATGTTTATTCTATGCCATGGCGCTACGAACCGGAAACCGGAAACCGCGTGCAGCCAATGACGTTCGCCCGTTACGCACGACAATTCGCGCTGCCGACATACGAACTACAAAATTTCCGTTGAACATGCGAAATTCGACGAAACGAACGTAACGCAACGCAACGCAACGTAAGGGAACGCACGAAACCGCTCGCACAACCGAAGCGCCCGAGTACCAGCAGCAAATTGAATCCGTCTAGCAACATGTTCAGCGTTTGGGCCTGTTAAGCTAGCAGCGCACGTTCCACACACACAATCCACAAAGCAGAGCTCCTCGACTGGCACTGTTAACAGAGCGCAGTACTCCCTCCACTGTTAAGCGACTCTATTGTGTGTGTGTGTGTTGTTGTTCTTGTTGTGGCTGTTAAACTTGTTGCATGCTGTGGATGCTAACTGTTTGTGGCCTTTTACATGCGCTTTGTTTACATTTGCAGCGGCTTGGTTTGTTTTGTTTCGCTGTGCCGCTTCGTTCCACCGCAATGTTCGGCAACATTCTAATGTTGCCAAACGTGTTTAATGGCAACATTTGTGTTGCTTTGCAATTGATTGTGTAGAATATTTAAATAAATCTAATTTTTATTATGAGCGAACATGTCTATATATAGCGCTTGTCTTTATGTCGCGTTTGACTTTTGTTTCTTTTATAGCTGTCATAAAAAGATAATACGGTAAAAATCACGAACATGCTCTAGTAATTTTTTTTAATTAGCTAGGTAATTAATTTTTTATTTTTTTTTTTGTTTTTCTTTTTGCTTGATATATTGTTTTTTAATGATATAAAGATATGGGTACCTATTTTTATGAAAAAAAATGTAAAGCTCAAATTCAATATTTTCTCATAACTCAAAAAATTGTTGAATTTCTAGTTAATTCATTTTTAGTCGAACGATCTTAAACTAAAAGAAACATTAAAATAAATATATATTTGCAAAAAAAAAAAATATATATATATATATATAGAAAATTTTGTATAAGAAATTTTGTATAATAATAAAAAAAAAAAACATATAGAAAATTTTGTATAATAAATTTTTGTATAATAAAAAAAAATATATATATATATATATAGAAAATTTTGTACAATAAATTTTTGTATAATATAAAAAAAAAAAAAATATTATGTAGAAAATTTTGTATAATAAATTTTTGTATAAAAAAAAAAAAAATTATATAGAATATTTTTTACAATGATTTCAAATATTTCTTTTATTTTGAAGTGTATCAATTTTTTTTATATTTTATGTGCCACTGCTTTATAATAGTAAGTTTGTTTTAGTTATTGATTTATTTTATTTTTTATATTTTATTCAACACAAAAAAAAAACAAAATTTTAAAAACTCTTTTTGTTAGTTATTTTTATTTTATATACAGTTTTGTTATTTTAAATATATATTTTATTCAACATTTTTTTTCTTTTTTCTGGATTTATTGCATTACATATAAATATATTTGTTTGATTTATTATTTTATAAAATTTAAATTTAATTGACAAGTTTTTATATCAAAATATTATATATTACTTCTTTTTTTTATATTGATATTATTTATATTTATTATATGTTAACCAACACTCTTTTTATTGCATTGTCTTAATATATTTTTGTTTGTCTAATATATTAAACAATTTAAATTTTGTTGATAAATTTTATTACAAAGAAATATATATAGTTTTACATATTTCACGCCCCAAATTAGTGTTGTTACTCAACACTTAAGATTACTCCCAGCTTAATTTAGCTTCAAATTATGGACTATTAACATATATATCATCCGAAGGCGTTGAAAATTATGCATTCTTTAAAACTGGAAACATACAAAAATCGTATGCTTGTTATTTGTTTCATTTTATTTTATTTTTTTTTTCATTCCTTTGTTAGATTCTCCAGTTGTTCGCACATTTAAAGAGCTCTATTCAATGAAATGGAAGTGAGTTAATAATGTTGACCGTTCGCTATCTAATCTGAACGAGTGCCGCACTCGCTCTCCAGCTGTTCCAGCTCATCCATTTCCATTTCCAAAGTGCAATAAAAAAGAAGAAGAACTTTTGAAGACATTTCACAACAGAATTCCGGGTTTTTAGATATCAAGAGAGAGAGAGGGAGAGTGATGGGGAGCTTCATATTATTTTTATATCGGCGTCCGTTAGAAGCCGCTAATGAATTTCCAAAATCAATTGAATGGACAAAGATATTGTATTAATTTATCAAAGTGCATAACCCAAACCCCAATCCCAAAACCAAAAAAAAAAACGAGGCTTTTTATAAATCGCTGCCTAATTTCCCAAACGTTAGTTAAATAATCAATAACTGAATAACCCATCTCTCTCTCTCCCTCTCTCTCTCTCCCACTCTCTCTCTCTGTTTTTGGAGTGTGAACTCGGTTCATTAATGCAGCTCAGTTCGGGAGAGAGATACAGAGATACATTTACCAAAAGTGTAAAATAAAGGTGTGTATCTTTTATATAGAGAATTGTGCGTGCATTCAGGTCCAGGCAGGTATTCTTTGGGCCTGGCCAAAGGTAGAGCCAGGCGGGGGCAGGTGTTGTGGCAACAACAATGCGCATTGTCTTGCCGTAAAAGGTCACAAGTGCGTACAATGCACGTAGCCTGCCGTGCCGCAGGTAGAGCGAGTGCATCGAATGCAAACGCTCAGGTAAAACATATTTCAAATGCCCGATAATTGGCCAATTTACAGCGGGCCGTTGCGCCGTTGCCGCACTTCACAAAACGCTGCAAACGGGCAACGTTGCATGCAAATGAAATAGTTTAGAGTCGAGTTGGGGAAGAAAGAGAATGAAAAATGAAAATATTTGTCATATTACACTGTTGCCTTACTTCAGCTAGCATTGAAAACTGACAACGTCGCAGCATATCAATCGTTAAATTATTTTGATGAATTGAAAATTAAACAGAATTGTTGTTGTTACAATTCATCATATAAAGATTAACATATCAGATATGATATGTTAATCTTTATATGATGAATTGTAACAACAACAATATGATAATATTATCTAAAGATTACCAATTGTTGGTAACACTGTTTAAAATAATTTAAGATCATTTTATTTAGTTTTATTTGATGTATTAAAAGTCAAGCGCTGTTGCCATACTTCACTTCGAACTGAGATTTGACCTGATGGCTGCACTTAACATTGACCTGCCTTTAATCTGGATTAACACTCTGTTGTGTCGCCCAACTGCGCTGTTGCCACACTGCACACTAAGCGCTCGGCTTGAACTTTGGCAACAGCGCTTGTAGTTAGCGCTGGCAAAATATTTGGTAGGCTTAAGCAACGATTTAAATATGTTTGTCAAAGTCGCAACTTGTCACATTGTTATTTGACTGACTGTCTCTTAGTCTGTCTCTCTCTCTCTCTCTCTCTCTCTCTCTCCCTCTCTCTCTCTCTCTTGCCTGCTGCGCCTAAGCCCTTGTTAATGACATGTAAGTTGCGTCTCAATTGCGGATTTGCTTAGCTTACGAATCGGAATGACATTTTGATTGTCAGCCAAAGTTCATTCTTACACTTCAGTTGAATGTATATAGATATAACGATATATACATATATATTGTAGTAAGTGAATGTTTATTTAACATGACATTCACTTTTCGTAATTAATTTGTGCTCCTCTTCTGCTAATATGCCAATCAAACAGACTCGAATGGCGTTAAGAGTCGCTGCGTGTGGCCTTTGCTCTCATTCGATATAATAGAGTATAATATGTGTGTGTGTGTGTAAATAATAAATAGAGGTTAAGAGTGCATTTCTCACGGGTTTTGGCATACATTTTGTTGGCGTTGAGTTCTGTTTAAGATTTGCCTATGATATGAGTTTTATCAAGTCAACTCGAAATCGTTTTGCTTGGGCTTAGTTTGAATTAATTTAGTTTAATTTAAATTTTAAGAAATTTAAAGCAATTTAAGAATGTTGAAATATATATTTTTTTTGTAATTTATTTCGTCGTAAACACAAATAAAAAAACATTTCAATGTCTTATCTTTGCTTTATATTAATCCGTTCTTACATTATTTATATATACATTTTTAAAGCTTTTCCTTTTCAATACTTTAAACGGACTACCTAACGACTGATTTAAGACGATGTTTCCGCATTTATTTATTATTTAGCAGAGTTAGGGCCTCCTCTGTGTATTTTTTTTTGGGTAAATTTGCGCACATTTTGGCAGCGGCACTCAAAAGTCAACAAATTACTCGTACGCACACACTCGAGATAATTGAAATTAGCGTCTGTGACAGCCTGATTGCCGGCAGAGATCTCCAGAGGGAAGAGCTGACTGAGCGAACCCGAACCTTTCGGGCTCCAAAGGGGAATGCGAGACGCGCAGACGATTCGCCCACTCGACCCGCAAGAGCCAAAACCAAAACCAAAACCAAATTGAGTGGGTTTCTTGGACAAGGCGGCGCATGAGGAAACTCGCAGATGGGTTGGGACTCATGTGGAGCCCAGGAGAAGAGGTCCGTCTCTCTGTCTGTCTGTCTGTCTGTCTGCTGTGCGTATAGCGCATGCTCATCTAACTCTGCAGATTGTATAATACTGGAAATATATGTGTATATGGCACATAGTGATATGATAATGAGCAGGAAATGGATTCGAGTGTGTGAAATTTATGTACAGGAGTGTCGTCTTCTGCGCTATCGTCCAACCCCTTCTAGTTGGCCAACATGAATGATGATTATAATTAAAAATCCGTCTGACTGTTTGATAATGAATTTATGCCTGAATTATTCACTTGATATATGACGAGACAAAAAGCGTGTTTTGATTGACTAAGACAAGAGCCAGTTAGTTGATTTTTTGTAGAAACATTCAGTTGTGGAACACAACATTCACATGAATAAATAGAAACGTAAAGAAAAAGGCAAATGAATATATTTCTGACATGTTTATTAGGAGAATGTGTCAAGGTTTTTTCTTGCTTTTTAATTTACTCTTCCGAAAGAAAAAACTTTTATTTATACGTTGTTCAATTAAAATATGATTGCAGAGGTTGATATTAACATTTTGTAATAAACAATCAAAGCATTTGAATATTGTTTTTTATGTACATATATACAGTGAGTTATGAGCTCTGATGATAGCTGGGTATAGACTGATGCTTAAGACTAGACAGCATAGCATAGCATAGAATAGAAATATATCTCTGAAAGTCAGCTCTAATTTTATTTGATAGCAACTTAAGAAAGTTGTGCAGCAAAAGTAAGGAAAAACAATTATAAACAAGTCTCTAGCTTCAATAGCGTAGATAAATATTGCATTCATACGGACAGAAGGACGGACAGCAAGACGGACATTTCACAAAACCAATATACTCTTTTTCCCTTTGGGAAACGAGTATAAAAAAAGAAAGGGATAGAAATGAAGGAGTAGTCATAGCCATAGAGATCTAGACCGAGAAGAATAATTAGAGAAAAGTACATAGAGGGAAATAGATATAATTATAGAAGATATAAGATATATATATAGATATAATTATAGAGAACGACAAAAAAGACTTCTACGTGGAAAGTAGAGCGAAAATAGAGAGACTATGAAAAACGCATGACCGTGAAACTAAGGATAAGATTGATGAATATGAAAAGAAAATTTGAATATAAACGAAATTAAAAAAAAAGTATAAAAGAAATATTTGTAATAAACAAATTTTTAATATAATATAAAAATTTTAATATAATAATAAATTATTAATATGAATACTTTTAATAACGATAAGAATATATAGAATTAGAATATATAAGACTATATTCATTGAATATGATTAAGTATATATTGAATTTATTTAGACAAACCCCACAATAGAAATAATTACTAAAGTCATGATATCTTTTAATGCCTCATGAAGAGCTGAAAAATAATGTATAAAATGGATATAATCGAAGAAAAAATAAATAATGCATATACAAAGTAAAAAACCTTTTTATTTAATAAATATAATATTATTTATGAAGATTTTATCTTTTTTTTTGGAACTTAAAATCTTCATAAATAATATAATATATTTATTAAATACAAAAAATTTTGCTTTATATTTGCATTATTTATTTTTTATTGCTGCATGATTTATGAATTTTTGCATTATGATAAAACACTTTAAATGAGATATACAAAAGAAAAGAATATGAAAAAAAAAAAACAATACAAATAAATGTCATATATAAATATAAATTTATATACAATACCATTTTCAAACCCATATTTTTCATAACAAAAAAGAACAAGTTAAAAATTTCAATTTTTTTGCATTTTAATCTTATAAATCAGTCTGAGCTGATTTGCGCTCTAAATCAATATTGAATCGTATGACTCATTCAAATTCCTATAAAATATTCAATGAAGTGCTTCACAATTATAAAAAACCATAAAAATAAAGAATATTTATAACAAAAAACAAAAATTGAGTTGTGTGCATAGAAATTCAATATGAGACATAATTAAACCCGCTGCGCAGTTCAAAATAAACACACAAAAATGAAAGAAAAAAGCCAAAGAAGCATAAAAAATGTTAAACAAAAGGAATGAGTATTACAATTTCGTAATCCAAATGTCACACAATTGAAATATGTAATTAATTATACAAATTCATGAACAAAATACGTAGCTAGATGGATGCGGATAGATATGCGCATGTATGTGTGTGTGTGTGTATGTTTGATATGTATGTGTGCACACTTATATGGGCTGCATTTATGCCGCCTGCTGTTTATTTGGTGCTACCAAAAAACAACTCACAGCGCGCGTCGATAGAAATCTACAAAACTATTTGCCACACAAAAAGCGGAGCAGGAGCTTGACAGGGGCTGTGGGGGCGTGTGCATGGACCGCCAGCAGCTGTGCGAGAGCAGCTCCATAAAACTGGGTGCCTTTTGTTATACCCTGTAGGCATTTGAAGTAGATAGAGATCAAGGGTAGATTGATTGGTGTGGATGTATGAGTGTAGAGTTCTCTGAAATCATTAAATATATGTATATGTTCATGATCAACATGAATATTAACTAAGATATTGAACTCATCTCTTTCTAGGCAATAAGGACATCTGATCTAGGAGCTAGAAAAAATTATTCTCATTATTATATCAGAGGGAGAACATCTGCCCTATATGTAATATTATTTTTCTACAAAATTTGTATAAGAGAGGAGTATCCGACTAACGAAATTGAACATCATCTGATAATATTAAGCTAACAAAATTTAGACAAATGTTTATCTTTAGCTCTTCTGATATTATAGAGTTAGGTGTAGAAATCTTTTTAGTAGTTCATATTTATGCCTTTATTCATAATACTTTCAAAAATATGTATAGAAAGCAAGCTTTGATTAAGAAATAACATTACAACTAACTACTGCATTTATAATATCATTAGTTCTTATATATCAATCCGAAGATATCTATCATAGAAGGAAAATTGTTTGGGAAGCTAAAGAGAAGTTGAAAAATGTGAGCTGTATATTTATATTTGTTATATTATTTATATTTGGTAGCTTTTTCTGCAAAGGCTACTTAAGTTTCGTATGTATGAGCATATTCCTATCTGCAAATGTTGCTCAAATTGCCTTCAATTAGATTCAATGACTTTAAATCGATACAAATCGATAACAAACGTTTGATATTTAGACACATTTTAAAAGCTACTTCAATACCTACCTATCACACATCTTTAGTACACAATACTCTTTGTATACCTAATCTTCTCTGACCACACCCTACAGGGTATTTCATATTCTATCATACCCTTTCATAGCACGCTTCATTGTTTTTCACTGCTGCTGCTGTATTGTTGCTCATATTTCGTTTTAATGAATCCACTCTATGATTATCTAGATTTCGAAACATTTTGAAGCTCATGTATGAGCTGTATTTAAACACCCACACACATGCACACACACACCCATTGAATGGATTTGAATGCGCTGTTATCAAACGCGCCGTCGGTGGTCGTCGCCGACTACTGAAAATATTAATTAAATGCCATAAAACACAAATATTGATAAATAGTTATCAACAATATTCAATTTAAGGCCCATGAAATTGTTACAAAACGCCTGCAAATACGACGCCTAATTTATGAGCTTATTTTAAATAATATGTGAAATACCCTGTAGAGGAATGGACAGTGTTGAATAAAGATTTCGTTTTGGTGTGGTATTATGATAGAATACTAAGGATACTAAAAGCTGACTTTGTTTCCAACTCTTACTCACTTTCTGCCTGTCTCCTCTCTCGCTCTCTTCCTCTAATTTGTCCTCTCTCACTTCATTTCCGATCCAATCTCAGTTTGAATTACCATGCTTTTATATAGTTTAAAATTAAAATTAATATTTTTATTTTATTTTAACTAAATATTCCAGGGCATCTTTAAGTCACACACACTCTCTCGCATACATACATAGATGCATATATCTCTCTCATATTTTTGTAGCTCACATCCAATGTCAATATTAATGTTTAATTATGCAACATAATACATGTGGAGTAAAAATTAATGCCTGGATTTATGCCTTATTGAAATTGTGATCTCTTGCGCTTGATTTATAAATATTTTATGCACACATTTTATTTTGGCCAAGTTTCGAATTTAATTGACTTTTAATTTCATTAGGCCTGAAGGTTTGAAGTTTAATAGGATTTCGAATTAGTTTTATGATGGACTTTAATGTGAAATTGGGTAAGCATTTTTATGGTTATTGAGTAAGGGAATAAAGCGGCTTAAAATATGGTTAAAAATTCTAAAGAAAAGTATTTTGAATGAATGCTTAAAATAATGAAATAAAATAAGAAAACAACATGAACAAATTTTAAATGATAATATATAATAATAATATAATAATATATAATAATAATATAATAATAATATACTAATAATAAAATGTGCAAAATATTGTAATTGAAAAAAATAATCAATATTAAATTATCTAAAAATAACAACATAAAAATTGAGAAAGCAAATATTACCTTATTCCGCTTTTGAAAATAGTTTGCTCGAATTTCAGTTTGAGTTTTCTAGATCCAACAACTCTTGGTTAATTATGTGAGCTACTGATATATGCCACACATAGGCATGAATCAGCTTTTGCTGGGCTGGGTTGATCGGGCAGGTCCTCTATAATCACTTAATACCCGCAGAGCTAATGATGCCATGGCTTAAGCCGAGCGTAGCCAACAATTTAACAGTCATCTATCATTAAATAATTTGTTAAATTTCAAACTAAATGCGCCAAGCGCAGAGCCCTTCAGGGCTTCGGGTCAGCCAGCCCCAGCGCAGACTCGAACTTCAAGTGGGGATTGTAGGCTCGGGATCTGGTTGCTGACTCGAAGTCGGAGTCGAAGTCGGAGTATGTTTTCTGAATACGAATGCGAGAGTGAAGCGTTTTTTAATTAGTTGTGCAGTCGATAAAAATGCGCTGAAAGTGAAGCGAAGCGAAGCAAATAAAAGAGAGTGAGAGAAGGAGAGGGAGAGGGAGAGCGGGAGGCAGTTGGTTATAAAGATTCGCACGCAGCAAAAAACAAACGAAGAAGATCGTCATTGGGCTCGGCAGCGGCAGCGGCATTGATGGTCTGTACGTGATCGGTTCATAAAACTAAAAGCAGCCATAAACTGATAATTTGAGAATTTATAAATTTAAAACGCAGACGCGGGCATTATGGGACTTTGGCTGGGACTTGGGAAACGCCAATAATGTCGAATCCGATCTCGATCGATCGCAGCTCAGCAGACAGGAAGCAATGATCTTACTAATGATGATCATGACGACGATGTTGATGATGATGATGATGTGTGCTTGGGTCAGACCAATAGATAGACAGGAAGACAGACTTCTGAATTGTTAGGGACTTCCAAGAATCAGAGCATGCGCCATAAACGCTTCTCTAATGCCCCACAACAACAACTTGCGCCAGCCGAAGCGGAAAACAGCAGAGGGCAAAAGTGTCAAGGATAAAAATTAAGCGACAATGACACGAGCTTAAAGTAGCTAATGTATAGACTTCTGATTAAATTGTGATTAATATTTGAATGAAATTCTTATATACAAATCAATTGTTATTATTTGCAGCTTTGAAAATAGTAAAATAAAAAACTAAAATTTTTTAAAAAACTCTTTAAATTAAAATCAAGTTCTTAAGCTGAGTTTAAATTGTGAATGAAGACATATAGAAAGAAGTCTTTGAAAAATTTTGTATTTTAGTTAATTTATAATAATCGAAAACCTGTGTTGTAATATTATAGAAAAATCTTTTCTTGTTGATGAAAATGGGAGATTATTGGACGGTAGTATGATGTTTTAGAAAATTGTTGTCTTTTGAAGCTAATTAATTTAAGCACTTAAAAGTTTTCTAAGAGATTTAAATTAATTAAATGTAATAGGACTTTGCTGTATTTAAAAGGTATTGCTTGTAGTTCGAATTAGAATTTTTTTATGCAATTTAAAGTATTATTCTCTTTTAAAGAAGCTGCCAAAGAAGTATGGAACTTTAAATAAATATAGAAAAATATATATAATAATTGAAATAAATAAAATAAATGAAATAAAATATTATATTTAATATAATACCATTTAAAAATAAATAAAAAAATATTTTTGTTCTTTTATTTAAACTATTTTAACATTTATATAATGGCATAAAATATTAAAATCAATAACATATGTTTGTATGGTTTTATACTTTATTTCAAGATCAAGAGCTAAGGAACATATAGATAGCATTGTCTGTTTTTACTAAAATAGTCCGACTTAAGCTGTGGGATGTTTGATGAAGTTTTATAAGCTACTTTTATGAAAACTATTATTGAAAAGCTCTATAAAAGCTTTGACGTGCTTTAATATATAAGTTTTTTTTTAATGATTAATGACTGATTTAAGACTAGAATCTGTTGATATCTGAAGACATATGAGCTGTCCAAATGGAATATTTAAGAGTAGCTTGTTGATTGTGTAGATCTATGAGTTCTGTAGATTAGATATATAAAATCAGCTTTTCTATTCTTTCCGAATGTGTGTGTAAGTCAAGAAGCTGCACAGCTGTTGTGTGTGTGTTTTCTTAGTAGTTACACCAAGCTTAAGCCAATTCTGTTCAGCTTCGCCAAGCTCTGGCCCACGTCTTGTCTCTGGCTAAAGATTACGACGCCCTTTCGGCTCGTCTGCTCAGGCAGAAAAGCTATGCTGAAGTCTCGGGCCCACACGATTGTTTTTATGTGGAAAGTTAATGTGCGTTTTTTAAGACGATTTCTTACGCGCATTTAAACATTTTATTTTTAGTCGCCCACAGTTGGGGCTACTTGAGCGTGTGTTTGCCGTGGCGGGACCTGCTACTGGCGGGTCGTTAAATTGCCACGTCTTAGGGTTTCGACTCTTTCCGAGTTTTATGCGCGTTGCACTAATTAAAATATTACGCAGAAACCGAACGAAACGAAACGAAATCGAATGAAAATTCCAAATTCTTGTTAATTCTAGACTCAAAATGCAATTTGCAATAATTAAGCATTAGGTTGGCATCAATAAAAAAACTGAAAAGCAAAAGTAAGATTGGATTTGGGTTGCTTTAGTCTGGCTGATAAGATGTGAGACAAACGGATCGGATCGGCATCGAGACTTATCTCCGTGGGTCAAGAGCGTCGTCGACCCTTGACGACAATAAAAAATTGAAAATTACCAAAGAGCGAACGATTGCAGGCGTCTCAAATCACAGTCAATGAATGAAATGTGTGCTGAATGAAGTGGGTACAGTGAACACTGTTGGGTACAGGCAACACACACACACACTCTCACACACACAATCACACTCGATTGGGCATGGGTAGAGCAGACCTTTGTGCATTGCATTGCAAACTCCATTCTCTTCACATTTTATAGAGCTGTGACAATGTTCTTCTTCTTCTTCTTCTTGTTGTTGTTGTCAATCGGCGCTGGAGGGTTGCCCTGACAGAGGCGTCGATAAAGCCACAGGGGGTCATAAATTCTTGAGCTTCTTGCGTTTGTTTGCCACTGCCGTCGAGATATCAATGAAAACGCCGACAACGTCGAGCGTCTTGCCACATTGTCTCCCTTAAGTTATCGCCAAAAAAAAGAACGAAAAGAAAATAAATAAAAAAATAATAATAATAATAAACAACAACAACAACAACAACAGCAACGGACACTAACAACAAACACAAGGAATGTTTCAGTCAGCTTTTTACCAGGCAACATTTTTAATGCATTATTTACTTGATTTTAATTTTTTTTTTCATTTTCTGCCAGGCATGTGTCATGTTTTTATGCCGTATAAAATTATCAGGAAATTTATGCAAGTTTTACAGGGTATACGAAATTGATCAAGGTGCGGTGGGCTTAAAAAAAAGTATGGATGGTATTAAGAAGAGGATTTTAATAGAGATAAGTCTGTGAAAGAATATATACTAATTTTGATGTTTGGAAGTTCAAACTAGAAAACTGTGGAAATGTATGTTTATACAATAAAATAAATAAAGAATCTTTTAACTATAGTTGCTGCATAATAACAAAATAAATTTTTATTTGATCAAATCAAACATTTTTTTTTTAATTTTTTGACAATAAATACTAATTGTATGTACTAAACAGATTATACATTAGACCAAATTTTTATAAGTTTTTATTGATTTTTTTTTTTTCAAAATTACTATAAAAAAGTAAAAAAAAATAAATATATATTTTGTACAATAAAATAGCAGTTTTGATGTAATTAAAATTTTTTTCGATATTTTTTATTACAAAAAATTTTGATATAAATAGATAAACATATTTTTTCTTCAAATCTACACTATTTTTGACCTTATTTACTTTAAACAAAATTTATAAATATTTACGTTTGTATTTTTTCTAATTTGTATTAATTTTAACTTAACTCTCAGCTTACAGGGTATTCATAGGTTAATCATGTAATTATTCTGTAATAATCATATTTATATATTTAATACAATTTAAATACATTTTTTGTTGATATTTTTCTTGAATTATTTTTTGTAATAAATTAAAATTTATTTTCATTAAACTACACAATTTTGTAGCTAATTAACCTTAAAAAATATTTTTAGCTATATAATTCTTTAATTATATTATTTATATAATAAGTTATTTCTAACTTTTTAAGTATTTTAACTTAACTCTCATCTTACAGGGTATTCACAATTTGATCATTTAACAACCAGCTGCAGCTGTCTTTAATTTTTTTTTTAATTTGCCGTTGTTGCTGCTATCGCATACGATTTAGTGTCTTCTTTGCTGCTTATCTGCGGTTGGCTTTCTTTCAAGCGACAGCAACAAGCCGAAGAAGCGCTGGACACTACGATTGGGGTTTCGGGGCTTTGTGCAGAGTGTGGTGGAAAGGGAAGAGGGGAGCGGAGAGCGACGTCTCTGAACGCATGTGTCATCGGCGTTAAGTGCTACGGCAAAGAGTTAATCTTGTCGATAATTATAATTTATGGCTCGCTGTGTGTTCACCTACCTCAAAAATCAACAAGTATCGGAGATATATATGTATATATGTATACATTAGAGAACGACTTGGCTGCACTTCCTCTTTCTCATCATAATCACAGTTTTAATTGGGCAAAAACTTGTATATATAAACCATACATACACACATATATACATTATATATATATTTAATTTCGAATTATGTTTTTTTGTTGCTCTTCATAAAAGTCAAACTGACAATATTTATGATACAGATTGCGCATTGTAATTGATCATTGTCTGGGCGATCATAAACTATAAACGAACGCGATGTCCGCATGTTGTTGTTCTTCTTCGCTTTATTTCTTGCTTGGTTATGTGTTAAGCCCAATTATGTCAATCAGAACCAGTGGCTACTGTATTCACTTTCACCTACTTAGATATGGACGGGCGTACTACGCAGCTCTCGGCTCTCCGCTCTTCGCTCTCCGCTCTCGACGATATCTGTATCGTAATTTATCATATTGATAAGCCGCAAATGTTGCGACGTCAAAAGCGGCTTTTGCTTTAACCCACTTTAACCCACCACAAGAGCAACTGCGGCACTGCACCACCACAGCACCGCACTACCGCAACGCGCTTAACAACACTGGTAGCTAAATGCTCTGTAGATAAGTTTAACTATGAATTCCAGTTCCTAAATGATCACAGCGTGCTCTTTAATCTCTCACATTAACTTAATTTACGCGATTAATCCTTAGGAAAACATGTAAGGAGAATCTAGGCTGGAGTGTTTGAACTAGAAAATACCCTTGAGTGTGGAAATTGTTATCAAATATGAAAATAAAAGATTTACTAGAATAAAAATAAATAAATAAAAAAAAAAAACAAAATTTTGAAAACAAAATTCTTTTATAAATTAACCTTATTTTTATTTTTTATAATTTTTTTTTTTATTTTAATAATTTTTTTTTTTACTTCAGCTTAATCAACTACGCTAACATTATTAAAGATTCTTAATAGTACAAAACTTTGGATCCGTAGTAGAAAATGTTTTTAAAAATTTTATACAGTGTTTATATAAAATATTGATATAAAATTATGTACTAAATAAATATCACAACATAAAAGTAGCATAAAGACAGTGCAAGTCACTCCATCCTCTTACCCCAACACCTCCACAGGGTATCAAAATTGATGGCCACAACAAATGTGCACGCATTTTCAGGCAGCTTCAATCATAATTCATCAGTCAAGTGAACGAGAGACTAGTCGAAATGTTTCTATTTACAGGCCACATGAGCAACGAGCAACCAGCTCCAACACCTTCCTCCCCCTTGCAGCCCTTTGCGAAGGCTGCTTGAAGCACTTAATCATGCGAAGGCTGCGCAGATTAACTCATTACTTAACACGCTTCCACAACTCGTTATAGAGAGGATCTGTTCGCCGTGTTGACGGATGCTGCGCTGGATAATTGTGTGGCCACAGAGAGAGAGAGGGAGGGAGAGAGAGAGAGAGAGAGGGGGAAACAAGGAGTGGGAGGTGGAGGCAGCACCTAATGAGCGGGGGCGTGCCATCGATGTTTCTCAAAATATATATACACACTATATATATTCACATTCTTTTTCTCAAATTGATGTTCACCTTCTGCTAGTGTCGCACCCCGCTGAATCATCTTCGACGGTGACAGAGCGACATGAGTGGGGTTTCGGCTACTTTTGTAGCTTTTTGGCTGGCGCATTAACATTCCACAGTTGTTGCTGTTGCTGTTGGGGGTGTTGCACAAACACAGCAGCTTAAGTGGAGGCTCTTTAATAGCGGCAGCTACTTTGCAGCCACTTGCCCCACGCATCAACAAGATCTCGAGTTCATTCCTTAATCCACTCCGCTGCGGTCGTCCCCAAAGGAATACAGCCGAAAGATCACTTAAGTCACATTTGCTGCTCTCCGAATTTAAAGTTCACTTTATGTTATTCTTAAATGAATATAAATGAAGGTTTGCTGCAGATCTTCAGCAAATTCGCATGTTTTGCATAAGGAAGTCATTTGTTGTGCGAGTGTGCTCATTGTCGGTGTGAGAAGCGAATAGAAGGGTGTGACGCTGATATGATATACCGTTAGTATTTATACTTTTGTCTGTTTTTCAGAAGAATTCTTTTAGAATTTTATTATAAGGTTTATATATGAATGTGGCCTGAGAAAGAGATGAGATGTATGCATATGACTTGACTCAGATATAATATCTCCTATACTCTCTCTCTATCTCTTTTTCTATATACATAAATCTTATAATTAAGTGACTCAAACGATGTTCTTTATTTATATATTATTTTTTCTTGAAAGGCGCCGAATATACTCTCAACACGCATTTAGTTAACAAAATTTAAGAGAGAAAATACTATACTATGTACAATGTTTGATAATTAAAATACTAGAGCACTTTTCTATGCGATTCTCAAACTCAAAATATTATTAAAAGAATTATTATAATAGTATTTATATTTTATGAAAGCAACTTATCTATCTTTTAATCTATATTATATGTATTTTCACACTTTTCTTAGGTTGAGAATCGCATAGAAAAACAATAAATTAAAAATAAACGAAGTTAAATAAATTGTGTAATAATGCAAAGACTCTCTTTATCTTCCCTTTTTCAGCTCTGTATTCTATACCACCCAGTTTTACCAGTTTTCTGAGTTTGAGAATCGCATAGAAAAGTGCACTGCTATAAAACAAAACAGTTTCATTATATCTGGTGATCTTCAAGTTACTGATTGAGTAAATATATCAAACATTTCTCTGACATCTTAAATCTTCAGTATTCTCAATTTCACTAGTTGTATATCTGATAAATATTTTATAGATATATTAAGACTTAATTATAAAAAAGATGAACAATTTCTAATAATATAGAAAATATTTTTAAATATTTTATGAATGTCCAATGAAATCATTTTAATATAAATCAAAGCAGATTTTTATCACAGTTTATTCATTAAAATATAATTAAATTAATTAAACAAATTTCCATTTTCAATTCTGCCAACATTTACTTAAGCACTCAATGGCCCCTCAAAAATTTGTGCGTGCCTAAATATTTCGAATATAAAATTGAATTTCGTTTTGGCCACTTCTTAAATAAGCGACGCCCATCAAAGAATTTGCTTTGTGTGTGAGTGTGTGTGTTTGCGTCGCTATAAAATTTATGATATTGCTGAACAAATTTACAGCAATAATTAAATAAAAGATACACACACACAGACACACAGGCATCAAATGATATAAAATGCAACTCGCTGCGGCTGACAGACGTCCAAACTCGAAATGCGTGCATAAAAACTGAGAAATCAAAGCGATTGACAGACGGCCCGGCAAACACAGACACAGACACAGATACACAGAGCGAAATGCTGTGGGAAAAGTCGAGTGGCATATAGATTTCTATATATATTTGATTTAAGCTGCTGCTGCTGCTGCTACCTCTCCCAGCTACTGCTCTACCCTCTGCATGGACTCGGCATAGCCATAACCAATTATTTACCAACACTCGTGTCCTGCGCACATCCTGCACACAATCGCAAAATGCGGATATGCAGTCAATGCATTCAAGATATACCGAATAGCCGCTCCCGCTCTACCCTCACCCTCTCCCTCTCCCTCTTCCGCTCTCTCCCCTGCTGCCCTCAGCTATTTCATGTAATTATAGACATTTTCGCAACTATTGTGTTACATTTTAATGGTTCTTTACCTGAATTTGAATTGCTCGCATTGGCGAAATTCAAACCGATTTCAGGCCATCGGCCAGAGCAGCTGTAGCTGAAATAGTCAAGTAAAATTAACTTTATTTTGTCTTTTATTCACTTCGAATATTACTTTATGGCCGAGCTATAAACTAAATTTAAAATTCAACCACAATAATCCGCTGCATAATAAAGTCTCGGTTAAGCACCCTTTAAAAAGATAGCCCATCCATTTATAATCCTTTAATGGGCGTCTATAAGGCATAAAGCTAACAATGAAGCTGATAAATTTCTGTTCATTTCTTTTGCCTTTAGCCTCTCGCACATGGGCTAAGCCCAAGAGGCGCTCATTGTTGCATTTAAGCACATCATCATGATGTTGTTGTCGTTGTTATTCCTGTTGCTTCTTATTGTTGTTGTTGCTGTTGTTGGCTAGAGAAATGTCAAAGCAACTAGAAATGCGCCAAAGATTTTTATAGTCAGGAATGTGCGGGCTGCTAAATTGACATTTGAAGTGTGTGGGGGGAGCGAGGCAAAGAGTTGGGTATAGAGATTCATTAGATAGATATGGAGTGGGCAAAAGGGAATCTTTGTAGAGAGAAGAAGTAGAGTGAATTATAATTTTCAATTATAATTTCGCTTGATAAATGCACAGACTTTTTATTAAATTTTCCCATTATTCAAAGCAGATGGCCTGTCCAAGCGCAAAATATAAATTTTTCTTGCTTATTTTTTCCCTTTTCTTATTTTCCTCGTTTCTATTTTCCTAGCAGTTGTCAAATGCCCATTTGATTTGCCATCAATATGCCCAGCAGTTGCAAAGAAGAAGAAGTGACGCGAGCGCGAGACAGGCGAAGAAAGCAATGCATATGATTAATTGCTGGGTAACTTCTTCGTGTGACAGCAACAACAAACGAGCATTCTTCATAAGGTGCCTCGTCCCTAGTTGCCCTCTTGTAATACTAGAGAGATTGCCCAAAAATAACATCAAAGCAAACAAAGGCCGCTGAAAATATGAAGTGCAAACTGGAGAGGAGGATGCAACAGCAGCAGCAACAACAACAAGGAGACAAACAAACAACAAGAGGAAGACAAACAGTAAGTCAGATGGAAATCTTGGCGACAGTTGAAAAGTTGAACAAATGTTTTTGTTGGATATCGCAGATCGCCGAGCAATATGTATATATATACAGATATATATATATGTGGGCTATTGGGGAGAACTTGTTTCTTTTTTGGCTCTGACTGTCGCCTGTCGCCGCTGACAGCCGACGAGACGTTTCGCTTCCTACTTGGCTGCCAAATTCCGTTGGCGATGGCAGCATGCAAATTGCCTTTGGGGTCGCAGAGGAGACGGAGGTGAGGTGGCGGGGGCAAGGGCCTGGGCCTGGGCTGACGCACAAATCGAGTTGTCGTAAAATTAGCACTTAATGCTTTAATTAATTACGTCGACGTGCGCTGAGCGAAGTACAACAGATTTTCGTTGACTCTGCTGCTGCTGCCTCGTCGTTTAATGCATTTCGCATTTATTTATGGCCATTGCATGCGCGTAACTCAACTCCGCTTGCACCAACGTCGACTCCCTCTCGCCCCCTCTCTCTGCTCTCCTGCAGCTTGTCTCAACGTCAAGTGTCAGGCTGGCGAAAAGAAATTCATTGGCATTCCTCGGACACGTTTCACACTTTCACAGCACGGCAGACAGAGAGACAGTGGGACAGAGGGACAGAGAGAGATACGTGCGACCCGTTATTGCACGCTTTACTCTCGAGCGATTTTTATGAATGGGGAGTTGCGCTACCTGAGCGTGACAGTTGCTGCCTGTCTGGCGTTCTAGATACTATAAAAAGTATCTTTTCATCTGTAGCTAGCCCTTTACGACTGTCTAGCTGCACGTTGTATCTTATCAACGTACTTCAGCCTGTGCGCAATTGATGGCCATAACAAACTCACGTTGAAAATTACGTTTATTGCCTCGAAACATCCTTTTGTAATTTACAGTTATTTTACCTTATTGATTTATGTGCGCACACAAAGTATTTTGGAGAGCGGAAGAAGAATCAATGCAATGGTCAGTGCAATGATCCGAATTGGCTGAGCAGAAGATATAAATAAAGATATAAATGCAGGAATAAGTCGAAACAGATACAGATACAGATACAGATACAGATACAGATACAGATACAGATACAGATACAGATACAGATACAGATACAGATACAGATACAGATACAGATACAGATACAGATACAGATACAGATACAGATACAGATACAGATACAGATACAGATACAGATACAGATACAGATACAGATACAGATACAGATACAGATACAGATACAGATACAGATACAGATACAGATACAGATACAGATACAGATACAGATACAGATACAGATACAGATACAGATACAGATACAGATACAGATACAGATACAGATACAGATACAGATACAGATACAGATACAGATACAGATACAGATACAGATACAGATACAGATACAGATACAGATACAGATACAGATACAGATACAGATACAGATACAGATACAGATACAGATACAGATACAGATACAGATACAGATACAGATACAGATACAGATACAGATACAGATACAGATACAGATACAGATACAGATACAGATACAGATACAGATACAGATACAGATACAGATACAGATACAGATACAGATACAGATACAGATACAGATACAGAGACAGAGTCACATTGGAAGACAGATACGTTTGTATCTACATCCACTTTTCTGCCTTTTCTCTCCTGCAGTTCTATCCAAATTAGGCCCAAATACCCAAATATGTTTCAATTAACCTGTGGCCGAAAAACAAAAACAGTTTCCTGCTTACCAAATGGGGCCTAGCGGAATGTGTTCTCTGAGCTGTGGTGTGCGAAATGCAGTTTACTTGTTGGACATGGTTGAAGCCTTGTGGCCACAGCGAAAGCAAATCGGACGGCAGCGAGAGCGACAACAACAACACGAGCGACAACAACAATATGCTAAGCCCCGAAATGAATTGGTAATTTATTATGCGAACGTCATGGCGTGGGCTAATTAATGGGCCAGCGGATCTCGGCTCGGAGCTGGCCATGTCAGCGCTTATCGGACGCGTCCGTTCATCGACAGCATTTGCCAAATTAATGCAAATCATGCAAACCAGCAGAAGATGCTGCTGACCACTGCTGCTGCCGGCTGACAATGATGATGACAGCCATGATGATGATGACGATGATGATGATGGTGGTGGCGTATCAATGTACGCCTAATGAGTCAAGTGGCCAAAGGATTTTGTGGGTGCGTTTGTGTCTGGACGTCGGAGCTAATCCAGGCCAGATAAATTGTATAAATTGTCTACCAAAAAGTGAATCACAGGCCAAATACGCAGACAGACGGCACAACAACAACAACAACAATAGCAACAACAACAATGAGATTGTTAATGTCGTCTTAGGCTCGAGACAGAGTCAGATAAGAAGTACAAGAAGCCGAGAAGCTCGAGAGATGAGTTCACATTTCGGTTGCTATTGCCAACTAACGATTATTCATGCGCTCATTCAATCAATCGAGGCGTGGCACATTCAAGGTGTCGCTATTGTTGCGGCCAGGCCTGTGGCTTCTTATTTGTATAATTAATCATGCGACAATCGCGCCGATAGCCCAGTCGAGATACAAATGTATCTCTATGTGTGTGCAGCGCCAGATGCCAAAGCGGCCTTTGACTTCAACTTGAATTGTAGTTTTTTGACAAGAGAGTGAGTGAAGCAAGTGAAGAAGACTCTGAATAGGTTTTGTATGGGTAGTTGGAAATGAATAGTTGGTGGTAGTTTGGGATCTGAGTAGAGGTACTGTGAGTTGTATTGAAAATGTGAATTGAAAAGTGTCTTTATATGGAAACAGATCAAAGCTCAACAATTCTAATCAGTTCCATACATTAAATTATGACTAACTATACCTATAGCAGTATATTCTACCAAGTAAGAAAGCTCAAGTTGGGGATGCCTGGGCAGGAAATCTCCTGAACTTCATCCGATCTGCTGTTGGTAAAATTTGGAGCCGGTATCCAAAATATAAGAAAAATCTAAATTATATAAAATGCACATGAGCTTCTTTTGCAAAATCTTAAGACTGTAGCTAAAAATATGTAGGATATATAATTTTAAAACCTCTTTTCGATCATGCTAAAAATCGACAACATAAAAACAAAAATAGTTATCGAATGTTTGAAACAAACGTTATCTGCGCGTGCTATACACGGATGTACAAAAGAAATTTCAAGTCTCGACCTCTTATAGTTTTTCAGATCGAAGCGTTTAAACATAAGGACATACCATCGGACGGATATACAGACATACGGACAGGACTAAAACGACTCAGCTTGTCGCCCTGATTAAGAATATATATATTTTATGGGGTTTGCCACGCCTCCTTCTGCCTATTACATACATTGGAAAAAACATTATACCCTGATTACTCATTTTCAATTGATTCAGGGTTTGAAAAGAATTCCCGTTCAATCGTCGCTTAATGCTCGAGTGTTTCCATACATGCATATATACACATATAGAGTCAGAAAGTTTCTTCGAAAAATTTTTTTGTTTCTGTCAACGCTGCTTCTTGTCAATATGTACATATATAGCCATAACTGTCTATAAATATTTATACATTCAGAGCTACTCACTCCGGCATTTAGAAAACAAAACTTTTTCTCGAGAAAAACTGAAATTTGATGTCAAGTCAGTTGATCGCTGCTGCATTGACAGAGTTATTGGGCATATCTGTTGGAACAAGAGCAACAAAAACAAAGCCTGTGTGGCCCACGCTGTATGCAAATGAGAGCAGGCCACACACACACACGCACACTGACACACACATACAAAAGAGAAACGCCACGCTCTACCAAAATTTAATTAATGCGACGGCAATTAAACATGCATCATTTACAGTCGCTTCAGCGGCAGCAGCGGCAGCAGCAGACGCGACGCCATCAGTGGAGGCGGCTACATCGACACATGCGGCATCCACAGATCTGTCAACACTTTTTAAGGGTGCGAGGGCGTTCCACTGCGAGAGTGAGTGTCTGCAGCATCGCATAACGGGAGAGCGAAAGCGTGCACCCGCGACAGCTTCTTGACATTGTCCAGCATTGGCATCATTTGTCAATATTAAGTTTAATTAGCAAAGCTTCGAATCACACAGCCAAAACTTGATATGCACACAGATATTATATATAATTTACTATACATACTATGTACAAATTGTTCTCTTTTCAATGAGTCCAATTTGGTGCCCAGTTTCCTTATTATAAATAAACATCGTTTATTTTCATTACGAAATTTTGTAAGCTTCTCAGATTTATTTCTTGAACAAATTTCGTACATAAATAAGGGAAGTACTTGCTCAGTTTGGAAACATATATCTTTAAACTGTTGAACTACATAGATATAAAAAAAACAACACTCAATGATCGATTGCTGGCTGCATAGGAAAGCGCATTGCGCATACGCCCCATTAACCCTTTCAACAAAATGCATAAATTTCATTTTTCATGCTCATGTTGTTTTATGTGTCAGAGACACAACTTAAAAACAGAACATAACAAACAGAGCTGAGTTGGCGTAGGGTAGTAGAAGACTGGCAGATACCCTGTAGGAAGTTTAAAATATAATAGAGATACATACTCAACTTTTTTAACGACATATTTTTTATGCATATTTTTCGATTGAGAGAAAATTAAATGAAATTATTTCAATATTAAAAAAATATTATCAATTTAATAATTTTTAATTTATAATAATATTTTTTACAATAATTTTAAAATCAATTTTCTTCTACTTAAGACACACGTTGTTTTTTGAAAACTATATACCTCATTCATAGTTTGCTCCCAATTACAGGGCATCTCAAATCATCCACAATCTACAGTCTGTTCTATAAAAAAATGCATTTGCAATTCACACCCAAATGCATTTTTAATTATTGTTTTAATATTTTGCCAAATTATCACATCATTTATATGTTTTCCTTTTTTTTTTTCTTTCTTTTTCGCTCACTCCCCGTGGGGCACTTCAAAGGCCGCGTACACTCTGCTAATGTGTTGATTTTTCGACTCGATCGCAGTCGCATAAATCATAAAAAAAGAGAGAGATAGAGAGAAGCAGCAGACGAAAACCTAATGCAAGTCTTTGAGCACTTGAGAGCATTTACCCAGCAGACAAATACGAAATTCATATTTGAAATCTAAAAGAAAATATTTTTACTCGACAAACGTTTGCCAAGTGGGTGGCAACTGAATTAATTTGCGGCTTCTTCAGTGAGCGGGCTCTCTTTCTCTCTCTCTCTCTCTCTCATCAATTTGGATTTTTTTGGTTTTTATGTTTGTGTGTCGAGCAGACGCAAAATAAATAAACTTTAAGTACTTTTCGAAATTGCTGTTGGCTGTTGTGTAATCTTAAGTAGTGCGAACGATGCACTCAGTCCACACTCTGACACACATTCACTCACACTCGCTCAGCCACACAGATTCGGAGACAGCTCAGCATGTTGACATATTAATGCAATTAGTTTGAGGCGCACTTCGTGCTAATTTTATAGTCCTGCTCTTTGCCGTATTTACATTATTCATATTTGTAACTCCGCCCCCAACCCCGTAGAACCCCTTTCTGAACTGGGCTGCATCAACACAAGCTGCAGCTGTTTGCATTCCCGACTTTATGAGCCACGTTCCAAATTTATGCCCCGAAATTGACATCGTTAATGAAAACAAAATATATTCCCCAGCACTAAGAAAACTTTACACGGCTCTGATTTATGCATCGAGAAGCTGCCTGAAATGTGAAGTTTTAATGATTTCGTTGATGTTATGATTGATTCTTGAAAATGTCTTTAGGTGTAGGCATAAATTAGTCAGAGTTTACATAAGATATTTGATGGAGAAGGAGATATTATGATGAGAGGCAGTTTATGTTGTAAGAGATTATATTCAAAAGGCTTGATGCATAGTAAAATTCTAAATTTATTTAGTTAGAATTAATAAGATATACAAATTATAGATTAAATTTCAACGAGTGGAGAATGAGATCTATCGTCAACATAAATTGACTTATAAAAGAGTTTTTTTTTTTTAATTTTGATCTTGAAGTTATGGTAGCTTTTTAAGTCGAAATGTTTACTAACAAAAAGGAGAGCCACAGTGAATATTCAATAGATTTTTGATAAAAATATGCCTACATATTCAATATTCAATATTCAATTTTTCTTTTTCATCGAATTCTCCACTGATTAATCCTCTTCCCAAATGGAAACTGATTCAGTCAATGATTGATGGCACCCCTGCATCATAGCTGAATCAGCTATGCGAATTAGTTTGTGTTTCAACTTATTTACACCCCAAACATACATCACACATCTAGAATTTTGACTACCTGTGACCAAAATGTGCCTAGAGCATAACAAAAAAAAAACTGTCGCCTTGCTCATTGTTTGGGCAAACACAATTTACACAACGTTCGCTGCAATTATCCTGCGCAGTTTGTTATTTTTTGATTATGAAGGCCCCTCTACCTATATGTATGTATGTATATAGTTTCAGCACCATGGCAAACCCAATTACATGGCTGCAAGAAAGGCCTTGGCACGTTTAGTTATAATTTATGGGAGCAGCGCGCATAAAAAACCAACTACAAAACGGGACGCTGCGCCATCCCATTTCCGCTTGCGCAGAAGGCTAATCAACAATTTTTCTAACCCCTCGCATAAAAAAAAGGGAACCACGAACCACGAACCACCCGGTGTGCGACTCTCAGCTCTATTTATACATATATATTCTATTATAAGAGTTCGATCGAAGCCGCGTGCTGCGCAGACTTGTAATCCCAGCTGTAAATATGTTGCTGATCCCGCAACGATCTTAAATCATGTTTCTATATTTATGTTGTCACAAGAGATTTGCATGCAGGCAGCTCGGCTTGGAGAGGTGTGGCTAAGCTGGGGCTTAACGAGACAAAGAGAGCGTGATACAAAGAGAGAGAGAGAGCGAGAGGGAGCCAGAGACTTGGTCTGCTTTCTTGTCCGTTGGCCATTTCCGGTTCTCAAGGGTTGCACGCGCCACTTTTTTATAGCGCGCGAGAGGCTGACTACCCTTGCCAGAAATTTCCTGGTCCATCGATCATCTATTTTAATTAGCAACAGCGTGTCGATGGCATTCACAAACTATCAATTTCACTTGAACGCCCTTCGCTCGCTATTTACATAAGCACAAATGACATGTGACGAATCTCAAGTACAATTCAGGACACATTTCGCTCTCAATAGAGAATGAGACGGAAAGACAGAGAGGAGAGAGTGTGTGAGCTGCAGCTCTGTCCAGTGGGCGTGGCGTCATACACTTGGAGACAGCGATAAGCACTTAGGCATGGTTCTTCCTCCAGCCACGACAGCTGTGAACTGCATTTGATAAATGGAAACCCAATGAAAGATAACCCTAGAGCACATCGAGACACGCTCTCGCATCGAAGTATCTGGCACAAAAGACACGGGCGGCACAGGAAGCGGCTGCTCCTAACAACTCTTCTCAAAATATTTTAGACAATTGAGAGACGAGCATGTGGACTTGGCTATGAGGTTTGTTTGTTGATATGTTTATTTTATTTTATTACAAATTATAAGCAGTTTATTTAAGTTTTTCACTCTTAATTTAATCACAAATTTTTTGTTTTTAAATGCATTAAAATTTCATATATTATTTTAATATATTATTTGAAGATAGGAATATATTGAATTGTAATCTTATTTGCTTCCAAAACCCCATCTAAAAATTTGTATATTTCAACGTTTATCTTAGGGCATATAAACTTCGCTATAGACAACAGCATTGTGTCATCATTTCCAGGTATTTTCTGTTGATGATTCATCGTCGAGCACTTCTCAATCGTGTGTGTGCGTGTATGTGTGTTTATGCTCGGCTCTGTTGTACAAATAGGTGCTCCAAGGATTAGCCTTTCATAATTCCATGTTATGTGCGATGATTTTCAAGTTTTGATGAGTGCTCAGCTCGATTGGAGATGTGGGTCTTCTTAAGAGTAATTATTGATTGCATTGTTAACGGAACTCAATACAACTCGAATGGTTTTTCAATTAATTTTTATAATATATCATGTGGTTTGTATTCGGTGTGAGTGTGTGTGTGTGTGAGAGTGTGTGGGTAACCAAATGTTGTTTTGTTTAGCAACGTCCACAGACTTGTGCCATAGATCCCCTCCTCTCTCCCCCTCTTGCTGGCTTGCCTCCTGCTGTTTCCTCTCTGCGTTTGCTGCTGTTATTGCATTTTGTAAAGTAAATATGCCAAGTGCTGCTGTCGCCCATTGCCACCCACAAATTACACACACACACACACACACACACACATAGGCACAGACACAGTTGCACATTATGCAAATATTTACTTTGCGTTGATGAGGCTGATGAACAGGATGAATGTTGCCGATGCCGTTTGAGCCTTGTCCATTGATGAAGCCACTCGGCGCAAACCCCACACACACACACACACACACTGAAAGGGGCTAAAACGCAAAAAGTGCTGCACAAATAATGTCATACGGCTGCCTCATTTGCTTTGCCAACTACCCCCGCACCCCCATAGCCACCCGCGCTGCCTCTTATCTACTACACCCATGCCCATTTGAACATAGAAGCTGCTGCTGTCAACCCCTTGGCAACCTGCTGACTGCGTTTTTGAATACCCTGTAGTTAAACAAGGGGTTAAAAGGAACGGGTAGCTTGAAGTTGTCTAAGTAGAGCAGCATCTACTTAGGTTTAGAATATTATCTCTGATTTATCTAGTCAAAGCTGTATTAATACATATTTTATTTGTATTTAAAACCATATCAAATCTTTATTGGATATGTATATATTTTGAATATAAACGTATATCTTTTGCAATACTTTTTTGGCTGAATACATGATAATAAAATTGCACAGCTCTGGCTACTGTTAGAGTCTAGGAATACAAACTTGTTATGAGAAGTATATAGTTACTTTACTTTAACGCACTTAAAATGTATGAAAGATTGCTTAAGCTTTAAAGTGTTTATAAGTCTAACCCCTTATGACACTTAATTCTTTTATATCGCGTATTACAGTCGTGCATACCCTAACAATTAGCTTATATAAATAGAGTTATTCTAAGATACTCCGGATGTATCAAAGATATCACAACTCAACTGTGTCATCTCAAGTCATCTTCAACCATTTTACAGCATATCTGCTAGTCGTGCACACCCCATAAGTGGAGTGTAACTTGTTTTCGTTTTCTCCTTTTTTTCTGTGCCGCTTTGCAGTTTCTCAAACTGCTGTTGGCATAAATTTCAAAATTAAAATCGCAACGGCGACATATGCGAGCGGCCTAACCTAACCCGTCGAGGCGATTGGGGGCAGGGGCGTCGTTGCCGCGGGGTTGCTAGCAGGGGGTGTTGCCGCAGGGGTGTGAGGTAAGGAGTGGGGTAGGGGTAGGATGTTCTCGCTGCTCTCAAAAAGTAATTATTTGAAGCAAAGACGGCGCTAGGGGTTTGTGTCTTTGTCCAGATTCAAAACTCATTCGCTTTTTGCTGCAGCTGTCACTTCACTTTGACATTTCGCGGGCATTAGCTGGGTCTCTCTCTCTCTCTCTACCTCTCGCCCTCTCCCTCTCTCTTGAACAATTCATGTTTACATGCGCAATAATTATAAAATTTACGTTTTGTTGTAATTGTTAAATAAATCAATGTCACAGCGTTTTTATCCGAACTGCATTGTTCCACTCGTTAGCTCTGTGAATAACCTTCTCTCTCTCCATCTCTCTCCCTCATTTACCTTTGCTGCTCTTCTGCCTCTCGTTTCACCCCGAGCACTTCGAGTGCTGTGCAGCGCATTTCTTTTTTGTTTCGATTTAATTGCTTGTTAAAGGCGAATTGTGCAGTTGAGTTAATGATCCAGGAATGTGCTGACTTGCAATGGCCTGTAAAAGCGCCGCCCGAGGGGGCTGCAGTGGGCGGGGGCGTGGCAATCGGGGTGGTGTGTAAGTCAGCAGTTGAAATTTGATATTCACTGCACTTTTCAGCTCGAATGAGAATTAACATTGAAATGCAGCCCTTTAAATCGATGCTCAGCTCGTAGCTCGCAGGCCGTAGATAGTTTTGGGCAGAGTGTCGGGTGTTGGGGGAGTTGGGGGTTGTCTGTTCATCTGGGATATTTCTGCCATTCAGCTGCAAGCTCTGGGCAACACTTTTCATGCAAGTGCGGAAAAGCATTGTGTAATTTGGACTTTTCACTCATTTACATGCACTTCACAGCCGTGGAATTTAGGCTATTTGCAAGCACTTGGCAATCGTGTGGAACGAATTTCGTTTGAAAATGTTTTATAAATATGTACAAATAGTATTATGATTTGATAGTAATATTATTTCTAGTAATATATTTTCTAGTAACAGTACTCTGATTGATTGTATAATTAGATTATATTCGAATGCTGATGCAGATTATTTAACCTTCGGAAAACTCTATGTGGTTATAACTTAAAGCTTAAAGTTTCGTTCAGTTAAAAATATTTCAATATAGTTTTAGAATTCATCTTTACAGTTCACTTTAGCATAAGTTTCACATATCTTAATTGTCAATTTTATGATGTTTAAAAATAAATTTAGCTTATTTAGAAATTTCGATATTTATATCTATTAAAATGTATTAAAGCTCCACTACTCCAAACTCAAAGCTTGCATTAAGCTATACTTAGAGCTTCAAGCAATTCTAAGATAAAATGTTTGAATGATATGATATATGAAAGTGTTGACTAGAAATGAAACATAAATTTTATTGGCCTATTCTTAATATTTAGCTATTAAGAACAAAAGCTCTGAAGAGCTCTGAAGCTAACTTTTAGTTTATAAATCAAATATTTCAATCATACTTTTTATCAAATTCTTATAAACTCTTTTTTTTAGGATTAAATTTTATTAAGGGATTAATTTCCAAGAAAACTTTATAAACTCATACAAAACCTTTTTTGGGCACTGACTGTACTTTAAAATTATTTCTTTTGATATTAAGTTCTGTATTATATATTTAAGTACAGCTTTACAGGTCTTATCCTTTGAAGTTTTGCAAGGTAAACATATTTTGTAAGCACTTAAAGCTCAGTTATTATATAATGCATTTTCTGTTTGCAAAGCACATACATTAAATAACATTAGCACACGGTTTGTTTAGCTTTCACTACTGCAACCAAGCACAACATTTGCAGTGCATTCGATGTTCGACTCTCCGGCCAAGCTTTGTTGTCTCATTTGTTGCATAGGCAAAATCCAAGTCACACACAATCAATTTGATGTCAAATTTTCTTTTTTCGGGTGCACAACAATAGAAATGCAGCTTCATTAAATATGAAATTCAAACTAAAAGCAATTGCAGATTGCACTCAAAGAGCTTAGCAATGGAGCTGGCGACAATATGCAGAGAGATTTCTCTGTGAGTGTGAGTGTGACATGTCTCTGGGCCTGTTACCCAAACTCGAACTGTTCCACAAACATTTTACAATTTTTGCAATTGCTGAGCGAACTGTTACACACATACACACACACACTCATACACACACACAGCGGCCAGCAGCCAAGGCGGCGACACACAGATCCGGGACTAGAAGTACAGACACTTGAAGTATTAAATAATTTGGTGCCATTGTGTTGACACCACAGTCGAGCAAAGCAACTGGAACTAGGTTCTACTACATATTATATAGTTGTATACATATCTCTGTGTGTGTGTGTGTTCATGATTTCAAATTATTTCTTCATTTTGTGCTAAAATATGCAGAAAAAGAAAAAACAAGAAACTAGCACAAGACATAAGCCAACGTTGGCGTCATTGTAATAACTTGTCAGGCAGAGTATTAAACATTTATGAAATCTTATGTGAGACTAAGTAAAAAGATTGTGAATAGAGCAACATTTTGCATGGATAAATATGTTTAATATATATTTTGAAAGAGACAAATTTCTATACAGATACTTACATAATATATATATTATATCTACATAAATATTTGAAAATGTTGTTTAAAAAATCTTTTATTTGTATTGTAAATATTTTTAAATATTTTTTTTACAATATATAAAAGGTTAATCAATATTTTATATATGATATTTTTTGGCAGAGCCTTATTTTCAGTTTTTATTTAGTGGTGTTAACAAACTTTTCTTATTACATATTTTACTATTCTATATAATATATAATTTCTATTATTATATACAATACAAAAATTATATTATACATTGTATCATCTCAGAATTGTATTTGCTTCATAATCAATTCAATGGAACTTTTCTGCGCGGATTTTTGTGTGCTTGTACTTGCCAGAGCAGGGCATCGATTCGTCGATAGTCTAAAGTATTCCATAGTTAATATTTACTTTCTACTTATGTTATTGTTGGCACTGTCGTTGTCTGCATTATTTGCCGTTTGATTCCTACCATTTTTCATCCATGTCTGCATGTTTGCATGCCCTCACAAAGGACAACAATAATAATCATGATGATGATGATGATGATGCTGATGAGGATGCTGAAGATAAAGATGCGACTGAGGCTATAGCCGAAGCGGAGGCTGCCGAGGACGTTTGGCTGCCAGAGTTGGTTTTTGTGCCAGTGCATGCGAGTATTTGTATGCATTTCCCATTTGGCTCTTGTCATTGAGAATAAACAACGTAATTGCAAGTTTGTGTGGGCGACACAAAACGCTGGCGACAAATAATCCAAATATATACAAATACATGTCTCTGCGCATACTTAAGAGGTCGCTGCTGCTCTCTTCCTGTCCCGCCCTTGGTTCTACTCGATTTGTATGTTACTGGCCAGCGTCCAGGCGTCATTAATGTTCGCGGCTTTATGATGCAACGACCTTTGACTGGACAACATCTTCAAAGAGCGTACCCGGAAAGACCTCAAACTCAAACTCAAACCCAAACTCGAGCTCAAGCATCATGCAACATGCTACATGCAACATGCCATAAAATTTATGGCACACGTGTATATGCGGCACGCGGCTTGATCCCCCATACTCATAGCCATATCCATAGCCATAGCCACATCCATGCCGTATACCCATACCCATTCCGACTTCCATTTCCCATTCCCGGAACACATGTGGGCTGCATCTGGTCGAGGGGCAACCACTCTATGATATATGCCCAGGTTCCGAATCTCAAGTCTTTTCATTTTTCTTTTCTTCTATGTTTACTTCATAATTTTTTTTTTTTTTTTTGTAAAACCCCAAAACCTTTTACTTTATGCCGCAGCTTTACGAGCTAATCACGCTGATTGTGACCGTTGTGGTCGTTTTGTTGTTTATATACCCTGTAGACATACAAAAGTTGACAGGGTTTCTACTCAAGTAGAACAGAAGGAGTGATATCTAAAGTCATTCTGTCAGTCAGTCATTCTGCAGTTCAGATAATCCATCAGTCAGTCAATCAATAAACTTATTCTATCTGTTGACCAGTCACTCAATATTAAGGTCAAGTCGATCACCGAGTCAAACAGTTATTCATTAAAGTCAATCAGTCTATTAATCAGTCTGTCCATTCGTCAAGTCAATCAGTTAGTCAATCAGTCAGTGAATCAGTCTATTAATCGGGTTATCAATCAGTCAGTCAATCAGTTTGTCAATCAGTGTGTCAATCAGTTTATTAATCAAAGCATTTAATCAGTCAATCTTTGAAGTTATTAAATCAGTCAATCAGTATTTCAGTCAATCAATAATCTCATTCAATCAATTATCTTGTTATACAATCTTTTAATCGATCAACCAGTCAAACATTCAGTCAGTCAGTACAAAATTGGTCAGTCAGTCAGTCAATCAGTTCGTCAATCAATCAAGCATTCAACCAGTTAGTCAATCAGTCAATTGTTATGGTATTTATTCGGTCAGCTACTGTATCACTCAAGTTAATCAGTAAGTTAATCAGTACGTCAATCAGTAATCAATCAGTCAGTCAAGTTGTCAATCAATCAATCAATCAATCAGTCAATTACTCAAAGAATCAGTCAGTGAATGGTTAGGTCAATCAATCTTTCAAATTGTCAATTAATCAATCAGTCAACCAATGAACTGCTCAATCAGACAGTGACTATTATTAATAAATATTATTAATATTAATAATAAACCATTTAATTTTGTAGTAGTTTTTCTATAACTAGTTCCATGTCTTGGACTTAGAGGGTATCTGTTAGTCACTGCCCTGCTGAGTTTCTCTCTTTGGCCCGCCTGTATGGGCTGTCAGTTGGCGAAGCGCCTCTCAATTTTGTTGGGCAATTAAAATGCAGTTTCGCTGCGAGACATTTATGCGTCGCAGACGTCGACTTGTTGAGTGATTTGTACTTCTTGCCATCTTCTGCCTCTTTTGTGAGGCACCGCGTGTGGGCGTGTCAGTGAGGCAACTATGTCTGTGCGCGCGGTCATCAAGTTGTCAAATGTCTTCATTTGCAGCAGCCGGCCCGAATCCAAGCTCGAAAATCAAATTCGAAACACAAATTCAATTTCAATTGTTTGCAAATTTCATTTGACTGCAGGATGAGGAGGAGGCGGAGGAGAAGGAGGAGGAGGAGGGCTGCTGCAGTGGCACTCGGTGCAGCTGGTCACAACCATGACAAACAGCCGGCTAATGTGCGCATACGATTGCAGTCCACTCCAGCTAGTTGGCACTTCAACCCTCGATACCCTAGATTTTTCCCAGTTTTCCATTAGCAATTGTGCAGTTGTTGTTGTTATTGTTGTTTTTATTGTTTTTGTGTTTCTTTTTTCGCACTTGAACGCATTTCCCGCAAAAAGTAAAATTCAGCTTCGATTGCGTGTTGGCTGCCCCTATTTCACATGGGTCAGGGGATTACACAAAATAATGACGCATAAATCCGGCTACGGCAAAACGCAATCAGCAGAGCATTGATTGCCTCGGACTGAGGGACACAGCGGGCAATGGTGGGAGGGGAAGGGAGGACGACAGTGGAAATGCTGCTGGACAGTTGTGGCGCGGGGTGGCTAAATTGTGGTAATAAGTATGCAACTCATTTCGATTATCATTGTGGCAAACATTGGACAGGAAAGTGCTGTGTGGTTTCTGCGATTTGTCTCTGTCTATATATCCCTGAAAAAGGCTTCATTTATTTTTTGGCAAAATTATAATATATCTTCTATACACCATTGTCGATTTCTAAAAATTATTTCATACCTAAACTTATTTCGTTCGCTTACCCATAAAACATTCAAACATTCACTGCAAATCCATCTTGATAACTATTGTAATATTAAAGATTGCAATCATCTCGACGAAACCATAGAGTATTATTAAAATAGTGAAATAAGAAGGGGCGAAACTGTCAATGAAGGAAATTTAATATGATTTTGGCAGATTGATATTTATCTTACGAAACTGCAAGTATCAGAATTCTCTAGAGGGTTAGATCTTTTGCGTTTGCTATACAGATATATGTGACAGTTGCATTTGACATATTTCTGTAAGTTTTGTAAGACATGTTAGCTAATTTTTTATACTGATATAATAATTGGGTGTAATTTATTTATTTTATTGACTTTATTTATTTATAAATATATATTTTTTTATTAAGCATAATTTATGTTTTACTCCAAAATCTTTAAGAGTTTTCCGACTCTTTTGCAGTTGCAAGCATTTACCCACAACTGCAATTCTAAATATGATTTACTTAAATTTTGTAATAAAATATATTATTTCCTTAATAATTTTCTCACATTAAAACCAACTAAAACTCTTAAATCCCGCACATAAATTCATAATGCAATGGCATTTTATTCTATTTCGTTTTGTGGCTCTGCTTTTGACTGTTTGCAACTGCAGCAAGCTAATTTGGAATTTTAATTCCATTTATTGCCGCATTGAAATCAGGCAGAGTAGCTGCCAAAAAAAGGAAAAAAGAAAAGAGAAGTTTCAAGGAATATGATATGGGGTGGTCTCGCCTAGTTGGGTTAGCTTTAGTCAGGTCTGCGCGGCTCTGCTCTGCTTTGACTGTGTGGAAATTTGAGTGGATGTCGCGGCAGACAAGACGTAGGATTTGGCTGTCTGAATGGCAAGCAAATGCTTGCCAAATGATGCTGCAGCTGCTTTGATGACGATGGGGTCAGGGGTTATCAGAGGGTAGAGCAGGGTAAGTACTCGATGCGACAATTGTTGAAATTTAAGAGGTTGCAAACGCGTGTTGCAAAATGTCGCAATTTGCTGGCCGCGTGTGGCACGTGATGTGAAAAATGATGCACACACTCACACACTCTCTTTGTAGTTGTGTGATCGGATCACAACATAATCTGAGCCGCGTTATCACTTTGGTAAACAGCAGTCGAAGCCGGCTCGAATATCAATCAATTGCCCTGCCTCACTTCGCTTTCCCATCATCTCACACTCTCTCTCTCTCTTCTCTTTAATCCCAAATATGCTCTCAACACATTTGGCAAATGACACGCTGAACTTGTGGGAATTCCCGGCGGGGTTGAAAACCTTGAAAATTAAAGTATTTCAAAATGATTTTATTTTAGTTTCAACTTGTGAGCGCTATCAGCAGCCCAGGCGATAACCTCTTCAATCGCTCTACACAGCCCAGAACTTTGTTATCGCCAGAGTCTTGAGAGCTGACAAAATGCAGCGTCAAATTTCAATTGAAGTGAACCGTTAAAAAGTGAGTAAATAAACAAAACAAAGAGAAAAGTCACCAAAATAAATTTAATTTTTAATATTTCCTGTTTTTAATTGGTTTCCAACTACTATGCTCATAGGGCAAATATTTAATAAACTAGATCTTGGAATGGTTTGTGTCATATGAGTTAAGTTTACAGAAAAAAAAAAATAAAATAAAATAATTAAACTAAACCAAAAATAAGTTCCTTTTCTTTTTTTTTATAATCTGAACCAGTTTTCAAATTATCTTCAAATGTTGCTATAGGCAATTGACAAAAAATTTATCAAACTCATAACTTGCTTAAGAGCTCATATAAGTTCTGTGGATCAGCTAAATGAATCAGTCGTAAACCAATAATGGCTAAATAGGTCCTCGCTTTATATATGCAACAGATGAGTCATAGTCCGTCGTTAAAGTACTTTAATAAATCCACATTTTGTTATTAATCAGTATTTTCAAAGACAACTAAAGAATATTTTGAAATTTCTAATACACAAAAAATGAAACTCTAAGGAATAGATAGTCCTACTGTAAAAAGTCTTGAGTGTATTTTTCATATTTGCCACATCCAACACTCCAAGCGTTTAGTTACTCAAAAATTGCAAAAAATATTAAATTTTTTTTTATAAATATATTTTATTATCTATGAAATGTGAATATACTATACAAAAATATCAAAAGCAAGCAGAGTTGCGCTATTACAGGGTACACTTAAGAGTCATTTCCGATCAGATCAGGAATGCAAATACTTAAGAAGCACTTACACTGATCTGAACTACATAAATATTTCATTAATTTTGTTTGTTGGTCAGACGAACAATATTTTAATTTGTTATCAATTTTATGCAGATCAAATTGAGTTTTATGAGTACTATAGCTCGCTGAGGTCTCAAATGGTCTATAAACAAAAATTGTTATTTCGAAGACTTTATAAAAGTTAGAGTATTTCCAAGTTCAACTGTTGTCTTTAGCTTCGTTGTCTTATCAGCTTTAGCAACTGAAATAAATGATTGTTTATGTCAGAAAACAGTTCAGTTTTATATGCCGCTCAGTGAACTTATGTTATAAAAATATTAAAATAATATTGAATATATACAAAAAATATATAATATAAAACATATAATGAAAATATTGACTATAGTTGGGATAATATTGCTAACATGTCCAAGTCTGAGGACGAAAGACTTTGCTGGTGAAATCAGTTCACTGACTACAGAACAGCTTCTGGAGGAAGCGGAACGATATAACGAGATCATAAGGGAATCCGAGACGTTGGCAAAAATGCTGGAAGATGAGTTCAATGAAATTAATGATTCGATTAATTTAGATAGTTCTATCGTCAAGCTTGAAAAGATGCGTGAAAATTCAACAGAATATTATAAAGAAATCAGTTCACTGACTACAGAACAGCTTCTGGAGAAAGCGGAACGATATAACGAAATCATACGGGATTCCGAGACGTTGGCAAAAATGCTGGAAGAAGAGTTCAATGAAATTAATGATTCGATGAATTTAGATAGTTCTATCGTCAAGCTTCAATACATGCGTGAAAATTCAACAGAATATTATAAAGAAAACTTTGACTTATGTCTAGATGAACTTTTGAAAATCGAACCTGCACTCTGTCAAGACGATCTGAATTCGCACGACGATGATTACGGCTCATGCGGAGGTGATCGTATGGCCAGACCTGGCTGGACTGTTATACAACGGCGCATTGATGACACTTTGTCTTTTAATCAAAATAAAAGAAGCTACAAAGATGGATTTGGTAGCAGCAACGGGAACTTTTTCATCGGCTTGCAAAAGATTTCAGATTTGACAAATAGCAAACCTCACGAGCTGTATATAAGGTTTCAAAACCTTAGCGGCGTAACTAAATATGCGCGCTATAGTTATTTCAAAGTTGAATCTGAATCTAATTACTTCGAACTATCGTCTTTGGGTGATTACACTGGCAATGTTGGCAATGCCCTACAAAATTCTCTAAACAAAAAATTTACTCTTTATACCAAGGCCGAAAATGAGTCCAGTAATAGATCAGGCTGGTGGGTTGGATCCAATTATGATGGTGCTGGAAGGTACAAATAGAAAGTCAAAAGTGTAATATTTTGCTAATATTTAAATTTTTTCTTCCTTCAGCAATCTGAATGCAAACCCAAGTCAATGGGACACTACGGACGATGCTTTCAATACTGTTGAAATGATGATACGTCCGCAAATGGAAGACCGAAATAAATATGATTGCTATAGCTAAAATAATTTGACATAAACTAAATATTGAGATTTTAATAAATGAATATACGTATAATAATAATCTTTCGCCTCTGCTTTATCAACTGGGCATGACACTGGCTATACACATGATTGATAGTACTCAGTATACCCTGCTATGGGTTACATACTTTCATTCTGAGGTATGAAGCCATTGATCACCATTAATAATAATAACTAAGTAAATCATATATCCATCTTTATTGGAACTACTATCGGAGCTACAGATTATATATTTTGAAGTTCCTAAACGACTTGAAGGGTATTTGATTTTCGTCATATTTCGTCAGTTACTCCACAACAGCTGCAAATAACAAAAAGCTTTGTGTATTGCTCTCACGCACTGCTGAGATTAGTATAAAAGTCGCGATCCACCAGCTGAATGTTTTTCTTGAGTGCGCAATATTTATAATCGGCAAAAATCAACCAGAATAACATTAAATATAATATGCAAAAATTCTGTTTAAAATATTTTGTTTTCTTGCTGCTGCTGGCAGGCGACTCGATTCAGAGCAATGAATATGATTCAGATATTTCGCATATGTTATCGGAAATCGATCAACTTGCAAACAGCATAGCTGAGCAGGAAATAGAATTTCAAAATTTAAACAACGAAATCGAAGAGGAGCTACGAGAATGGCCTTCAAGTGACCAGAATGAAGAAAGTGAACTAGATAAAGCACATATAGAGCTTTGGAATTGCCAAACACATATCCATAAAAAAGATGATCAAATATTGCAGCTTAACCGAAAGTTATGTCGATCCAAACAAAAGTTTCTCACTTGTCACACTGCGCTCAAGCAGACAACATTTAGGGCAGATTATTATGCAAAAACTCTGGGTTCAAAAACCAAGCCCGTGATGCTCAATCAGAACTGTCTGCAGCTGGAAAACAGAAATGGTAGCTACGCTATCAACCATACATTGTCCGCCCTCTGCGAGTCCAACTGGATGCTTGTGCAGAGGCAGAGCAATGGAAACTTAAGGCGAAAATGGTTTGAATTGAAATCGGGTTATGGCCAGGCGATGGGAGACGACGATTTCTTCATGGGCCTCGATGCGTATTATAATATCACAGCTGAAAGATCACATGAATTGCTGATAACCATTAAATATAGCAACAACAGTTGCGGCTTTGGCTTTTATAACAATGTGTTAATCGGCAATGAATTGGAGAACAACCGACTGAAACACTTGGGTTTGTACTTGGGCTCTCTTCCAAATCATTTGCGGGAATGTATGAATAAAAGGTTCACAGCAGAATATGGAAGTAATGATCAATTTCCCTTTTCCATCTGCGTGCAACATGCGCTAACTGGCTACTCCTATAAATATAGTAATTATAAATCATCTATATTGTTAATGAGACCAATTTTATAACTGGCATCATAATCAACGGCAACTATCGGCAGCCATCGGCAACATCACATCGACAACAGCGGCAATCATTTAGTTTGCTCGTATCACCTTGTGCACTGGAGTTATTTATATATCAAATACATTATAACATACCTCTAAATGTATATAATCAATAACTATACCGATATTTGTAAGTGTCCGATATTTATCGAGCAATTTAAGTAAATCTATAATTGTATTGCATTCTATTCAATAAACATAGAAAATATAGATTAAAATCATTGGTTGGTTAATATATTACCGATACCTATATCGATAGGTTTAATCGAACCGTATTAATTTTCAGAGCGCATATATATGTATTGTATTTAATATGCATACAATATTCCTGTGATTTGAATAAGTATATATGGCATATATTTATGAGATAATTATATATCGATAAATATATGAATAAATATATAAATATCGATAAGTAAAAATGTCACAAAATATCGAATGCCATATCGATAACTTTAGATGATCTCTAAAAGTCTATCAGTTTAAGGAAATATTTCAGTTATAATAGATTAGCAATCTTTTTACAAAAATCATGTATTCATTATGCATATTTATATCAACATATACATATACAAATATATATGAATATATATTTAGTAATTTTAGATCAAATATTCTAGATTGTTCTACATAATATATCGTAAGACTTTGCTCTCGCTTAGTATGATTGTAGCTTATCATCTGCTGCTTCGGCGAATGAGGTCAAGTTTAGGCCGCCCAATGATGAATGGGCCTCGACTTGGAGCCCCGTTGCCAAAAGGTCAAAACTCAGTTCCGCCCTTATCTCGAAGACATCGAGAGACACAAACATAGAGACAAGAACTGCGCAACGAGCGCAGTTCAAATTGGAGCGCGTCATAAACGATCCCAGAATCCCAGGGCAGACAAAGGCCCACAGTGAGCTATAAAAAAATATAAACGGAACCCGGCGAATATCTGAGGCAACACATATATGAATGTGAGCGCATTTCTATGCAATTAGAGGCAAAGACCCCGATAGATAAAAAAAAAAAAAAAAAACACCAAATGATGCGCTCAAAATGTAACAAATAGTAAATTTCATTTCGTTTTGGTTCGGTTTGTTTTTTTTTTATGTGTGGACAATAAAAGCCACACACGCCGCCTCCTCTGCAGTGGATGAGACGATGGTACCATCATATCTAAAAACGGGCGACACTTGACAATGGCGACGTGTGGTCCACGGTTCGAGGCTTGAGACTGCGCGCTTCACTCTCTGAGTTATGAAACACTTTCCGAAAAGAAAGAAAGAAAAAGTCGTGCAATAAATAAAATGCTTCAAAGTGCACTTAAGATAAAAGTGGAAAACAAAAACAAAAACCAGAAAAAAAATTGAATATGCTGAGTCTCATCTCCAAGACTTCTCGAAATATATTTGAAAACTACAAAATCTGGGTCAATGGGATGTTTGTCACGCACAAACATTATTTAATAGATTTCAAACCGAATTTCAATTCGAGTTTGGATTGGCAAATTGAAACATCAGCAATTTTTTTTCGTTGTTCTTCTCTTTTGTGGGTTTCAATGTCAGACGGGATCAATAAATCGCATAGATAACTGCACATTACTTCCAGGTGATTAGACGTGTGTCCATCTCTTACGCTTCGCTGCGCAACTGTGGCCAAAACCCATGCACACAAAAGGTGAATGCCGAGCATCGAGCATATGCTTTGCCACCTCTTGAACCTCCAGAGCCTCAATCCAGATACCCATAAGCCCGGACGCACTTACGCCTGACTGAGTTTTTCACACGTTGCGAACGAGTCGGGCAAAAATCATAAGGCAAATTACTTGGGTCATGCGAGTTTTTGGGTCTGGGCCAAACGAAAACGACTAAAAATATTTTGCTGTCGAGCAGTGCTGACTACATTATACTTGTTCCTAGTTTAGCAGAAATGTATGAAAAGAAAATAAATTTAGATTAGTTTTCTTGCTGAGCTGACTTTTTTATTTGTATTGATAGAATGCTTCGATACTTGACAGATATTATTGTATTATTATTATTATTACCGTCTCGCAATAGATCTTTAGCAGATCTTTTTAATGAAAACATAAAACGATGGAAAATATAGAACATACAGACCCAGAGAACGCATAGAACTCAAAAGAGGTTAACGAATCCCATGGAACCCATACAATCAAAAGACTCCATAGAATGTATGGAGCCCCTAGAAGTCATAGAACCCAGAAAATTCATAGAGCCTATAGAGTCCATAGAACTCATGGAACTCATACAACCCTTGGAACCCATCGAACCTATGGAACCCATAGAACCCATAGAACCTATAGAACCTATAGAACCTATAGAACTCATAGAGCCCATAGAACCCATAGAACCCATAGAAACCATAGAACCCATATAGAACGTATATAACCCATAGAACTCACAGAACACATAGAACTTACAGAAATTATAGAACCCATAGAATCCTCTTTGTGGAACAGAACATCGATCTGTGAAGGAACTCAATATGATTTAAATTATAAAATATATCATATTATATATTTTGTTGATGAATCTTTCGCATACATTATTATTATAATTCTAGCTCTAAAACTTAGACTCTAAAACTTAGACTAATTTTGATTTTTTTCAGCTTTTCATTTTCTTATGATCCCTTCTTATCGAACTCTGTTATACTCTAATTTCTCAGACTTTAATTTTTTCAATGGTTGTTACTCAAGCAGCAAAAATGTCAACAGGACAATTTTCAAAGATTTTCCTAGAAACAATATACTCCTCATCGCATTGTGGGCGGGCATACAAATAGCTGTCAATGGCCAAAAGTTTGTTGGCCACGTTTGGCAAAGGTCTTGCCAAGACGGCGTCCACGTAATAATTTATAATTCAATAAGTTAAAGTTGAATGCAGTCCAAACAGCATAAGGTTCTGTCTATACAGAAAGGTACGCACAAACACACTCACACACTCTCTCACACACACTCACACATGCGTGTGTGCTCCGGGGGCGCATGCCACACAATTCACCTGGAAGGCAACTCAGAAGCGAAGATTAATTGCTCCAGCGCCTTTTGTTGCCGGCACTTATCTTGACCCCCTCTTCAGCTTCTCCCTCGCTCTCCTTCTCTCTTTCCCACTCTCCCGCGCTCTCTCTCTATCTGCACGATAAGGAATTTTATTCGCTGCCCAGTCCCTGCGACCTGTGGTCCCTAACCCGATTCAACTCAAAGCGCGCACACACACGTAATTGCATTTTGTTTGGCATCTCATTTTAGTTACGGTCTGGCAACTCTGCGACGGGGCAGCGCTCTTGATGATGTGGATAACGCGCCTACGACCAAGCGAAGGTGTCGCCAGGGCGATTAGGTAAAAAAAAAGGCCAGCAGTAGCAACAACAACAACTGCGACTAAGTAAGAGTGGTCTAGTTGAGAGTGCACGACGAGGTGATACCCCGACCTTAGGTTAAGGTATTAAAAATAAAATAAAATATGTGGAATTTATATTAATTTAAACAGAATATTCATAAAGAAAGTATATAAATCTAGGAGCCTATAATCAAATCTACTTTATTCTGTCTCCAGCCTAGCATACCCATTTCCGATGACTACCGGGTATAATGAGTATCCGCCATGAATCACAGCCAAGTAGCAGCATTCACACAATGTGTGTAATAGTGAGACCGAAGGAGAGAGAGAGAGAGAGAGAGAGTTAGAGGAGTGCAGAGTGTATCTCCTACTAAAAGTGAGTGACTGACTCGATTCGTTAACGCCGCCAACTGTCAGATGATTTTGAATAATGCGGCGCTCATTTGAATTATTGTTGTCGCCACAAAGACCCTCAACGTGGCCAAAAGGGTTTAGTTATGGTCTCATTCACTCTCTCTGTATGTATTTCCCCTACTACCTCTCGCGCCATGTCCCTCGGCCAGCCTTTAACCAGATTTCTGGCAATGACAATTTGTCTGGCTGTCTCTCATAAAAGTGCCGAGTGATCTAATACATTGCTTCTCCATTTGAATGCGATAAGAAATGAAGCAGATAAGAAAAGGTGGAACAGGCAAAAGGAGTTGAAGGGCAGACCAAAAAAATATATTCTTAAGAAATATTTGGTTGTGGTTTTTACAGGGTATTTAGTATGACTAATTGTTATTAGTATTAATAATGTGATGTTTTTTTTTTTTTTGTTTAATTTTAGTATATAATATATGTATATGATATTGAATAAAATATATTATAGTATTTATTTATTTATTTATAGAGCTCTTTCTAGTTTATTTAATTATTTATATATTTATTTATTTATTTATAAAACTAAAAACTTCATTCTTTGCTTTCCTTCCACAACATAGTCAAATATGCCGAACAAAATTCCACCTGCAACAGTTAAGCTTGGCGCCGCTGCTTTAGTAGCTCATTAAAGCTGCTGCCATATCGAGTCTGCTTAATTTAAATGCTTTTCTTTAATTATTTATCTCACGTGCTGGAAAATAATTTGTTATCTTTCGTGTAACCTGTGGTAACCTGTGCTAAGCAGATTCGTCTCGGCTGCTCATCTAAATATGTATTTTTTTTTTCTTCTCTCTCTCTTAAGCTACTCACACTTGGTGATTAGGCGACGCCTTTCTGTGGTCACCTGTTCGGGTTCGATCGTAAAATGAATGCATTTTATAATTTGTTTGTATCGCTAGTTTAACGTTGCGAGCGGCGCCTAAGCTCCCCCTCTCTCTCTCTGTTCGTCTCTCTCCCTCCCTCCCTCTCTCTCTCTCTGAGTCGAATGTAATGCGCTACTCGAGTTGATTTTAGTTTGGGAAGCTGGCAACTGAGTGAAAGTAATTTTTGGTATTTTTATGAACACGCATCGAACAAATGAGCGCGAGCGAGAGAGGGGGAGGGAGAGGCGTATAGAGCATATGCCATTAAGGCTGCATTCCTATGGCGTGATGCTTGTCAAAGCATTTTGACGGGGTGTTGAAAGCTCTTGGAGCACATTCAGCACTTCACACTGAATTGCTTAATCCGAGTGGTTTGGCCCCTCGATTCGGTTTATTGTTGTTGCTGCCAAATAAAAAAAAAAAAAAAAAGAAAGAAAACTATTAAAATAATTGGCTCGCGACGAGCTGGAAGCCATTTGCATCTGATTTATTGCATTATAAATTTGTGCGCATGCCTAAGTAGCTACGTTTTTGTTAAGTTTTTAGAAAGTTGTCGCTGTCGCACTGAGAACTTCGATGCTTAACCATAGTAGACACTCGTATTTTATTGACAGCCCATTCATAAATTATGCCTAATGAGCCACGGCACAGCCTCTCTCGCTCCCACCCACAGCTTGTATCATACCATGAAATTATAATTGGAACGGAATGCGCAATGAGGCGTTGAGCTGATGCAAAACCTAAAGCCACTATTAATCAACAAGAGCTGGGTAATAATATGGAAGATTTCTAAAATTAACTAATTACTGTTCAAGTGTATTAAAAATTACATTATCTTAACTCAAGAATGTTAAGTAATAGACCCAAGAAAGAATTTCAAGTCTTCGTATAGCATTAATGCGAAGACTTCAAGTCTTCTACTTTCTTAGATCAATTACTTAACATTCTTGATACATTATCCTCAATTTACATTTCACTAAAATAATATATTTATCATTATGATATAATATTTTATTATTATTTTTTGTTGTTTTCTCTATTATTATTTTTTATTATCATTATTATTGTTAACACCAGTCTTTGCTTTCACTCTCTTCTAAGGTAAAAAGTATGGAAGAAAGGACAGATCTGCAAGAAAATATCGGTAATATCAAAGAAATGCTGTACCTACAGCAAAGGTTCTGCGGCAAAAACTGAGACATTGACGCAGGAACCCTAAGGACAGTGCAAAGCTAGAGCACATAGAAGGGTTCCAGCTTGATGTTTAATGCGGCATGACGATGGGATGTCCACTGCTTTCCATCTCAAGAAAGAGGAGCTTTTTTAGTGGTTAATCAGCATAAATGGCGGATACATAGGTTAGACTGATGACTTGGCTGCACAAAGCAGTCAGGGGAAAAAAAATATCGTATGATTATTATCACTGTCATTATAATTATCATTATAATAGGATAGAATTGTACAAGACAAGATCAGGTGAGATGATATTGCCTATTTGTGGATTTTCAGTAGCAATCCTTGGATGTTGTAATTCAAGTAGATACCGGACCTTCATGATGAGCTCTGCTGTATACGGTACGGACAAGCCATTCAACTGTTAACTGAAATGTGCAGAGATAATTCAGAAGCGCAGTATGATCAAAGTTTATATAGTGATATCATCCACTGACCATGGACAATGATAAAATTTAATGATTCGAAAGACAAGAAAAAACACAGCAATAACGGAGATGAAATACAAAGTAAGACTATGATTCAAATTGATACAGGCAAGACTAAGGAATTTCATAATAATGTTAACATCACTGTCATTATAACTCCCACTACCTCCCACTATTACAGCCTATGCCTAAAACAATAGTACATCCATACATTAGCCTAGAAATCTAATCCTTAACATTTAGTTTATTTGCCCACAAAGCAAACATATCTCAGTCAGACATCTTCATCTATCGAACCGAAGAAAGTGTAAAATGAAACTGATTTACTGTATACATCTCTCTCTCTCTCTCTCTCTACATATGGATCTACAAATATTGACTCGAACATTCAGATAAAGGCGAACATAATCTATTTGCCCGGCATTGTGCGGCCATTCGCAGCTGTCCATTAGGATAACCAATTTGTTGCACCTCCGACACGTTCGCCCTGCTTTGCATATCTCTCGGGGTAAACAAATTCGAAGCCCGCTCGAATTGTCATCTGCCCACGCAATTTGCGAGCAAACTCTGAAAAAAAAAAAAACATTTCGAGACCTTTTACAAATTGTCGTATCACCGCCTAATGGATCCCTTTCTATGTGTGTGTGAAGTGTGTTTCCTTCAGATGACACGGAGAATTTTTTCTGCTATCAAATATTTACCAACACAGCGAACCGATCAAAGCGCGTCGGGCAGACTTTGGTTATTAATCAAAAGCATACAATTTTTTAATGATGTTGGCTTTATTGTCATTGCACGGCTGCGATAATATTTGGATTAGTTCAACTCAATTGCATCTTGGCCAACATGAAACGTGGCGCGTGGCGAGACGAGCGAGCGCCTGCAATGAGACGAATCTAATGTTTTGCACACGTGCACTTCCCAGTGGGTGGCGTTGGGTGGTGCGCTGGGTGGTGCGGCCTGCAGATAGCCAGCCAAGTAGGCAAGTTAAATGTTGTGTTAAGATTAGCAATGGCCAACGCCACGCTGGGACCACAGAAATCGCCTTATCCGGCTGCTCTTGGGGTTGGCAAGGGTTCACCTCTATATGCCTCTGCATACGTGCGCCGCATCACAAAAATCGTAAGCAAACTGGAATGCGGGCGACATTATCGGCAAACAAACTGAACGTACGTACCACAGCCCCCCAAAATTCTTACTCTTTCGTCTTTCGATTATGCTCCTTGACTGCCTAATGACCCAGCCAGGAAGTTGAGCAGAGCCGCAGGTGTTGCTCGGCCTGGCCTGTGCCATAAAATATGCTCGCACTGCGCATAATTTATGGCCGCAGTCGAAAAGAACCAAAAAACGAAATAAATAAATAAAAAAATAAATAAAAGTTAAACATCAAATGAAGTAAACCCTGCGCTAAATCCTAAGCAAACTTCAGACTTTTGGAGCTTAGCCAAAAGGTCGCTGCGGCGTCTCTCTGCAAACAAACGACGCGTCTCTGCGCTGCAGCCAGAAGACAGGGTATTTAACACCTTGAGATCGCCGTGTGTGGCCGGCGGAGACATGAGAGGATTGCTGTAGAGTGTAGAGAGATGAAGGTCTATAATATATATACATATATGTATAAGACTACCTTACTAAAATTCAATTCATTCAAATACAATTTAAAAAGCCAACCTAAAATAAAGTTCAATTGACTTTCTTTTCTTGCCAGCCTAGTTAAAGTAAATGAAATATGCATTTTAAGCAATAATATAAAATTGAAATAATTAAACAATATGAAAGAGAATACAAAAATTTTACTCTTAGCTAAATAATAAGAAAACTGAAAATATTCAAATATATTTTTACAGCAATATCAAATGTACAAAACAATAAAATGAAAGGCTGCAAATTGTGCAAATTGCATCTTTCAATAACTTGGCATACATCATAATGCCTATTCAGCTGTGTTAGCTTTGAACAGGTGCTCCTTTTACACACACACACACACACACATACACACACATTGCGAGTTGTCCTGTGGGCAAATTGAATGCCAAATTTGTCTGCACGCAGCAGCAAAAAACTTTTTAATTGAAAAACAATTTTCTTTTTTTTTCAATTTCTTGTTCAATATTTTCTGTTTTTTTTTAGCAATTTTTCGGACAGTTGAAGTTTCATAAATGTTATGGAGTTTCTTTATTTTCATTTTGCAATTTGTGTAACTAGTTTCTGCAGTGGTTGGGGTGGGTTGGTGGGTTGAGCGGTGGCTCTAGGTAGGTGCTCTCCACAGAGCGTGTGGAACGTCGGCCATTTATTGACTTGACTTCCGTGCGTATGTCGCAATTTCCGGTTAACGGCAAACGAAATAAAAACGTAATTTAATGTCGAATCGAAACGGGAGTGTGAGTTAAAATCGTTGGAGTGGTGCAATTGATGGTGGCGCGTTTGATGGCGCTGAGCATCTCGCATCTCGCATCTCACATCACGCATCACTCTGCAAGTTAATTGAAATCATAAGATTTGCTATTTTATGCCGGAGGCAGGCCGGGGGCGACTGCAATTAAAATCAAGCGAAACTTCGACAACTTTATTGATATCTATTATAATTTTCACACTTTTGCCGATGAGTTTTCCAGCTTTGCTTTGAGCTGTGAGACGGTTCGCATTGCCAATTCGCATGCAAATGCACTCGGGCATATTAGTCGTTTTTATGAGCCGCATTGATAAGCTAGACGCTGACTTTAAACCACTTTGTTGAATGACCAAGCGAGGGTGGCTTGAGGAGCTTGTATAAGAGACATACATACGTAAAGTTAGGTAAACAATTTGAATACATTTTTACAAAAAATGGTTTAACATTTTATAGATGTATAGATGATTTTACTATTTAAATTAAATTAAAATATATAATATTTTTTTAAATTGTTTTTATATGTTTAGCTTATATCTTCAATGAAATCTGAATATTGTTAAATTTGTACTTATAGGTTAAAATGTTATTGTTATAAAATTTTTTGGAAATTAAAAACGTTTTTTTTTAAACTTAAACATTAAACTTAAATTAATTTGAAATTATTTTTTTAAATATATATATTTAATATAAGTGTATGAAATTATAAAAAAAAATATAAAATATACTAAATATTTTAAAAAAATTTGAGATTATTTCCTTTTAAAGTTTTATTTTAAATATATATATTATTATATATTCTTTATTATTTATTTATTATAAAAAATTCTTATATACTATTGATATTAATATTATTTATTTGTTACATAATTTAATTGTATTAAAAAAAATTAAAAAATGTTATTAAAAATGTAAATCAATTTTATTATATTTAATTTTAATCAACCATTATGCTCATTTTTACTTACTTAAAAATTTTCATTTCCTCCACAGCCGACAACAACTTTCCAAGTCACCCTCTCTGCATATCCACTGCAAGTGTCTCACCCAATCCATGTATGTTTGTGTGCTCTTGCAGCTAACCAATTGTGGACACGCACACCTGCCGCTGAGTCGCTGCGCTGCGCCGCTGAGCTACTAAAGTCACCTGGTTTATGGCGCCGTGAAACTGCGGGCGCTCCATTTGCACAGCTCGATGCGGGTTAAGCTCTGTTGCCACTCCTCGACTCACTCACCTCAGCCGCTCCTCACCAACTCACCAACTCTCTGGCTAGGCATTAGCATTAAAGCGGATCAGTCATTCGACTGACGGCTAGTTTATAGCCTTCGCTGCCTCCACTGCCACCGCCTCTTACAAATTTCTAGAGATAAGGCCAAAAGCGAAGTCGAATCGTCTTCGAACGGGTTCAACAAACTAAACAATGGACCGGCCGTTTGTTAAGCTTAATTGAATTACCATTGACCAGAACTGCAGCAGCAGCAGCAGCATCATCATCATCCTCTTCCCTCTCTCTCTCACTCTCGCTCTCCCTCTCTTTCATTGAATGCCAATGATATTAATCGGCAGACGGATCATGTGAATTAGTCGAAAAGTCATCCAATTGCAGACACTTTAGCGCATAATTTGCCCTGCCTGCAGGTCCTCCTCTACGGCCTCGTCTTCGTCCTGCTCCTCCAGCTCCTCTCGTTCCACTCCCATCCATCTTCGACTCTGACTCCGTCTGCACTCTTAATTAACCGCTTCGGTTAGAAGAGAAATTAACTCGATTGCGCGTTAATTAGACGCGCTGCGTTTAATGAACTCAATGCATGCGTGTGTGTGGGTGTCTATATGCGTGTATGTGTGTGGGTGAGTCTCTGTATGTGTGTGTGTGCGCTGATTTTTTGTACATTCTTCAACAGTTTTTAGGCTCGACCACAATTGGTCGGGCTGTGGTCATCGACAACGGGTTCGTGGGACTGATTACATGGGGTCAGCTACTAATCCGATAGAATTGTTTGCGGTCTAATTATATAATTTGTCTGTGTGCCAGCGAAGGACTATGGATACGGAGAAAAACAGATGAACATTAAATGAAATAAAGCTGAATGTATAAGAAATTTAATTGTATTTGGGAACTAGTTGCAGTTTGCATAAGGATAAACTTCTAAAATTTTAATAAATATAGTTCACATACAACATTAAATCTATATCAATAATATAAATAAACTGATTTCATATACTTTCCCAAAATTATAGTTTCCAAAGGCACTTTTCTCTTTCAGCCTTTTCACACCCCTAGAGACCTGCCTGGCCAACACTTCTAATTATAGCCAACCTTCAGCTTCAACTGCCGCTTCCCCAACACCTGTTGTGACATAATTTATATTTCTCTCGCAACCATATGCTTAACCTATGGCCCTGGGTGGCCCTCTGCGTCCCTCGACATTAATTGGTTCGACTACCGCAGTGGCATCTGTGAGATACTCGAGCATCGGCACGCGTTCGATTTCCGTTCGGCCCATTGAATGTGCAAATAAATGCGCTTAATTAATTGCATTTTTGCACTTTCAAGTGCTGGCCCAGGCATGCAGCAGTCAGAAGGCAGCAGTCAGCAGGCACTAGAACACGCCCTCGCCCCTGCCAGCGCCCCGGTCGGAAAGTTGATTTCAAATATGCATCAATAAACTCAATTGAACGTAAACGAGAAGCGCTTCAAATCAAATGCGCAGCAGCTGCAATGTGAGCAGCAGCTGCCCTCACAACTCCTTACGCCCCCTCTTGCCAACCACCTTCAATCAGCTTCCTGTGTGGGGCAGTAGATGATGATGATGATGATGATAATGATTATGGTGATTATGATGATGATGTACCAGTGATACCCTATATTCAATTTTAGAAATGCATGAATGAGTCATAATTGTATTATGGATTGAAATTTGTTAGACTGAGCCCTGATTGGAAGCCAACGACGGGTATATATTTTCATATTTATATATAATACATATTATGTTCATATATATTTAGAAGATTTACTTAGTTAATAGTAATGTATAAAAAATATGGAATACAAGGTATAAATTTGTTTTAAATTTCAATACAGGATATGTTCCAGTATGTCATACTCTAGTTGAACATATTTTATGATATTTCAACTAAACCCATATATAATTTTCATATTTATTTTTGTATCTATGGTATAACAAAGTTGTTTAGTTAACATTAATATTTACATTACGTAAATACAGGATATAGTTTAGTCTATCAAGCTTTCTCAATCAATATTCTATGATATATATATAAAACATAAAAGATTTCTAGTTTCAGCACACCTGCGCTTGTTTTACTTTTCATTAAACTCCAGTTATCATTATACAAGGTATACCTTAGTCGGGCACTCCCCAGCTGGCCTTGTCTACAACTCCCATTTGTAATATTTTCTTTACGCTCAACTCTTGCCCTGATAGCTGGACATTAGTTTGCTTGTCATGGACGATACGAACTCTGCTCGTACGGGGCCAGTGCGTGGGCGTGGGCATGGCTGGGGGGCCAGAGCAGAGGAGTATTAACTTGTTTGGCCACAAACAACAATTTGAACTCAATGTGGCACAAACGCATCTTTCAGCAGCCGCGCAACAACATTTGTTTAACTACAACATTTGGACATGGACTCAAATCCCAACCGAAAATCCTGTCTAACTGTGGAGTGGCGAGTGAGTGAGGCAGGGTCAGGGTGTGGGGGCTTCGTTTGGCGCCATAAAATTAGCCGAAATGCAAACAAATAAAAACATCAAATAAATAAATCAATTTCAAGCAGGCAACCACTACGCTCGATCCAGCTTCGGTTCAGTTTCAGTTTCACTTTGAAATGCAAACGCATCCGCTAATTATCGTAGCTAAACGAACTACCCCCCGCAACTGTGCCAGGGTATATATGTATGTATATATGAATGTGTATGTAAACAGTTCTTCAAATTGTACCAAAAATGTGTTCCTAGAGTAACTTTAAACCCTTTGCAAGAAGAGTGAGAGAGAGGGAGATAGAGCGCGCGCGATTTCCTTTGACTGATGCGTTGGGCTGCTGATGGGGCAGGGGAGTTCTCTCTCTTTCTCGTCTTTTTTTTACCATTCAGGGGGGGATTTATAGATCAAAGTGTTCGCTTTTCTTTTTTGACAGAAACAAACATTGCCCAGCATTTTATTTACATTGGCTTCCGGTTGAGTTTGGTTCTCAGTTGTTTTTCTTTTCATTCGGCATTTGTTGTTCTAGCGAAAAAAATTGTTGTGCGGCCTTTGACTGCAAGCGTAAACAACAGCGCAAAAAGTCAACTAACAATGCAACTAACCGAATTTATTTAGTAGCCAGCTTCAAAGGCATCAAAATCAATATGGAAACTCAGTTAAAACAAAAACAAAACAAAAGAAAAAGAACAACAACACGACACTTAATCCCATTTCTTATTGCATTCACGTTCTCTCTCTCTCTCTCTCTATCTTTCTTTGTATAAAATGCTATCAGAGACGTTTATCGAAAAGCCATAAAGTTTTCATTATTACGCATTTACCGTTGCCCCGCGTTTAATTACGTTTCATATTAAACCCGAAAAAACGAGCCACGACCAACAAAAGGGCCCAGAGAAGTCGCCGAGCTTCATTCCCGAATCACGTGCCAGGCGCAACGTTCTAAATTTCAATTGAATTCAATTTAATTAGCCGTAAGCGTAAGAAAAATACCAAGCTCGCTGTCTCGTTCTAACTAACTGGATATATACCTATATATATATATATTCGGTCTTTGGCTAATTGTAATTTGTATGCATCGAAGGCAGCGACTAGAAGTTCTCTTCCAGGCGTGGACAATAATGAAACTGACATAATTTGCATTTAATAGCTTTCCATATACACATTTTTTTTCTGGGTCGTGAGCTTCTGTGGAAACGATTGGAGTTAAAGAACTTGGGTTAATGAAAAACTTTGTGTTGGATTTGTAGTGTAAATGCAAGTACTCATGAATGATTCATTCATATAATATATACATATGTATATGTTTACTGATCTCAGCTTTTAATCAGATTTTTAAGCTTTTGAATATGCTTTTATATATGTATATATCAAGTAAAATATCAATAAATTAATTTTAAGCTTAGATTTTATTTCATTCAATTTTTCATAAGTATTCTCAGTGTTTTGCTTAGAATTCGGTATATCAAAGTTTAAAGAGCTTTCATTTAATTCAAAAGCTTATTATACAAGGATTTTTATTTTTGTTTTAATCTAAAGAATCATCGCACCAACTTGAATATAATATATATATATATATATTATACAATATACAGCAACAATGCAAGATGAGCATTTCTGATCAACCTTATGAGCTTTTAATGAACTTTCGCTGTGCTGCATTTTTGCCTGTCATTGAAAGCTTCAATACGTATTTTGAGTATGCCTCACTTCAATTCGAGTGTACAAGTTTAAAGCTCGTGACCTATTATGTAGCTATTATATAATCTGGTTAATCTGCAGTTGAAAGCTCTTCAATCAAAATAATGCACTTTCAATTGCAAATTCATCAAATTACACTATATTTCAATAAATTTTTAATATATATATTAATATTATTCATTCACAATTTAAGCATTGTTTTATGCTTTCTTAGAAGCTTTTGAAACACAAGTATACCATTATTTGAATTAACAATTCGTAAGTTTTCATTATTAATCGAGTTTCGCCAGATTCCATCAGCATTAATTAGAAACTTTCGCTAATTGAGTTGAAATTGTTTTCTAAATCGAATAACTTATTACAAAAATCTCGAGTGACAGAGAACGAATAAATGCGATTGCCACATATTGCAGACTTAATTAGCTTTTGCAACTTTTAGCAAAGGGCTCACATTTAACATTAATTGCGATTGTGGCCGGGGCTGGCAACAAATCAAACCCCAAATGCTGGAAACTCCACACGAAAGGCAACGCTCGAGTTGGCAAAAGCTTTTGTAAACGTATTTAATTACATTTGCCAATTGTCTATGAATATGTTAGCAGCGTGTAAATACGCACACACACATACAGCTACAGCTATAGATACACAAATTAATAAATATGCAAACGGACAGGAAACGAGGTTTGTTGCCCATCCGCACGCTTTGCCAAATGTCCTGTTGCATAGCTGGATTGTCCTTGAAAATGGCGAAAGATAAACTTTGTCTATCTGTATGTGTGTGAGTGTGTGTGTTTGTGTGTGGGGTGCGTGTGTGTGCGTAAGTGTTTGCTTTGAAATGCGTATACCGTTGATAAAGCCCAACGCACATCCTGCCCTGCAAGCAGCGCCCAGGCTCTATCGCAGCTCTGATTGAATTTCCCAACAAACCGCCAAAAGTGTACAGATATGAAAGAGACAGAGATAGAGAGAGAGAGAGAGAGAGAGGGGCAGAGTGAAAGGGGAGTCAGAGTGAACATGGCATTCATTGTTGCTGTAATGAAATTATGGCCGCAAATTAAATATCCTAAACCCAGTTAGTGGCCTATCAGGCAGGCTTTGTGTATGCCCAGCCGCAGTTAGATAAATACGCTTAAAAAGCTCCAAGATGGAAAGTTGATGTAGATTATGGTAAAATGAGCACTACGTTGAGCAGTATTTGCATAATGAAGCAGTACGGAACTGGTTCATTGCAGAGTCAATTCGAGTTAAATTTTTGAATTAGGTTTTGACATATATAAAAACCAATAACTCATTTGTTTTATTTTTTGAACCAGTTCAAGAACAAAGTCAGTTGATATATAATTTATTAAACTTGGATTTAAAATAAAATACAAAACTATTGATGAATATATTTAAATAGATTTCCTAGATGAAAGTGTTCAAACTGAGTCACATACCTGTTTATTTTGAAAATCTATAATATATAAGAAACTATACTTTAGTCGTAAAGATCTTTTAAAAAATATATGTTGTATGGTTTCTTACAAGATATATTTTCAAAGATCTCTAAAAAAATTATATTTTTATTTCCTTAAAAATTATAAATTCTTCGTTGTTCCCTTAATCCGAATGGTGATATATTATTGAAACCAAAGACGAAATAATATACTCGAATATTTACATATATTAAATTTGTTTTCAACAATCCATAATAGTAATAATCCTACTCATGAGCCAGTTCACTTTAGATATACATGTATACATATTTTTTGTATGTTTTGATATTGGGTTCTCAAAAATATAAATGTAACTCATATATTATTGTATATACATATGTACATATTATTGTATATACATACGTATCTTATTCTAATATATTATATCACATTATGTCTTATTCATATATATGTATTATATCATATTAAATATTTTTGGTCCGTTTTAAACCAGTTCTAAATTCACTTATAATCAAATGCGCAGAACTGATGCTGATTTGTGAATAATAATCTATATCTAAGCTCTATGAAAAGCTCTGTAGTTAAAAATCTCTAAGCTGCAATGGTTCATAAGTGAACTGCTTCACGAACCAGTTTGTTATGTTTTTGAGCTGATTAGCTGATATTTAAAATAAATCTTCTCTCAACTGCCTCTGTCAACTCCATTGTATCGGCTCAACCCCGGCTCTCGTCCTGCCCCAACTTTAATCTGGCGACAATCCCATCTGGTGTTTCTCACATAACAACTGTATCGTTCAGATGCGCGCACAGCAATTGTTTTCAGCTACAACAAAAAACATTAGAAGAAGAAGCAGCAGCTGGAAGAAAAAGTTGTATTAGAAAGCAAAAACTTTCTTTTGGCGATTTCCTGCCGCAGCTGAGCCTGCAAAATCAAATGGCACAAAAGTTTTGCCCCGCTGCTCAGGCATAACAATGGGGTTGACAGTGGTACCAGGTCTTATGAGATTAGCAGACGTTAAGCGGATTGTAAATTTATAAATAGCATCAAATGTTATTGTACTTGCTTTGAAATGTCATTAGAGTCGAGTTCGCTGCTCCACACATTCGCACATTAGGAGCAGAGAAGAGCAGAGCAGAGCAGAGCTTAAGCTCAAAGCCTTTTTTCTTCAGTGTCTTTTTTGAGAATGGGTCGAAGGGTCGATGGATAGCTGGGTCGAGGGGTCGCTGGGTTTGCTTGGGTAGTTTCGTATAGTGTGGGCGGGTTTTGCCTTACATTTGTCAACTTGTCATCTGTCGCCTTGACAATGGGACCTGCGCGTCGCGTCTTGGCAATTAGTTAATGTCAAACAAGCTGCGAACAATGACGTTAGCTGAAACTAACAATTAATTCGCAGCTTCATCTTGTGGAGCGCAACTAGTTTTGTCTAAGGACTGGATCAAGCGTGTCAAATTGTGAGCAGTTAGTCAAGCTTTTAAATAGAAATTGAGCTACTTTATTTGGAAATCAATTGTCAGTTAAACTAACGTAAACATTTAAGATAAGTTGATATTTAGTTTTGTTATACTTTGTGCATATACAATATATATGTATTTATATCATATATATATTTGGAAATATTTATTTAGAATTGTATGAATATTGAAAGTGCTTTAAGATTAAATTAACCAAAATTACTAAACGTCAAAGCACTTGAAAGCTTTTGGCATTTGAAATATATGCAGTTAGCTACAGCTTTCATGAGCTTGAGCTTTAACTTGGCTGTGCAAGCTTATAGAAGGATATAAGCTATATATTGTTCTCATCTTTAAAAGATGTTTTTACATACATTTTATTAGCTTGAATATCAATCACAATATATTCTACTGATATTCAATTAAGAAATAGATACAGATTTAGATATAAATATAATAATTTAGAATATCACATTAAAATGAGCCTAGAAGTAGCCTTAAAGGTTTTGTAATTGATATGAACTGAACTTTTATATTTATTTCTAAATCTCCACCTTATCACTATTTCATGAACAAAAATTTAACTTAATCCAAAACTTACTCCAACCTTCTTCGATTAATCTATTGGCTAAATTTTCAGCCACTGTCAATTGTGGCTAAAAACAAAAAACGGGGAAGATTTTCGCAATGCTTAATGAATGAAGCCAAGACTTGGAGCCTTGCGCACAACTTAATCAGCGCCCAAGAAAAGGTCAAGTACGAGTGTTTCGCTAATTTGTTGTCTCCCAGCGCACGTGTGTGTGGCTCTCTCTCTCTCTCTCTCTCTCTCTCTCATTCTCTTTCTATGTGTGCGAGACATTGTCAAGTGTTGTGCCTTTGTCACGTAGCTAAAACTTGACTCCAACTTGCAGCACTCGTACGGTTTGTCGGCTAATGAGACCAACAGCCGGCGGCCAAAAGCACAGACCGAGCCCCAAACATTGGCTACAGCTGCAGCTATAGAAACGACGGTAGAGGTAGAGGTAAAGAGAGGTAGAGGCAGAGGTAGAGGTAGAGGCAGCGGTAGAAGCAGCGGTAAAGACAGTGGGCTGAGGCTGTGGTAAATTTTGAAGCTTGAAATCGATATGGCATCAAAGGCGAAGGCACATTTATGCCATTAAATGCAACCACGTAGCGCTTGCCATGCCTCTACCTTTTGTTTGAGGCAGCGACTGCAACTTCGGCTGCGACAGCGGCAGCGACTTGCTGCGGGCAGCGGTGTCTGATATATTTTTATTATGCTAAAATAATCGGCATAGACAGCGCGTACGGCGCAGGCCCCAAAAATATCAGCAACAACAGAAAAAAAGGAAGGCAGGCAGAAAATTATCTGAAAGATGCATCTGAATATTCGCGCAAACAAAAGATAAAAGCCAAATGCAGCAGTTGTTGTTAGTTCGGCAACGGTTTGCCTTTCGCTCGCAGCCACGCAAAAGGTGATTTATTTGAACATGGTTATCAACTTAGTAGAATAACAGGAGCAGAAAAGCGCCGCACTAACAACGGCCCCACCGTATTCTGTGGGGCAGCTGACTCTGTCTCTGCCCTTGCCCAGTGTCTCCCTCTCTCTCGCTCTCGAGGGAGAGCGCCCTCGCTCTCTTTGTCGAAAAACAATGCAGAACAAACAATGCAAACGCGCTTCGGAACTTGAACTTGTGGCTAGAAAGTGCAGAGCCGTAAGATACGATTGCATTTACATGCATCCGTATCGCTATCAAAGCGCCTGCATCGGGGCGTGTGTGCAACATCTCTCTCTTTCTCTCTCTCTCTGTCTCTGTCTCTGTCTCGTTCAAGTGCCACACACCCACAGCTCAGCTGCATGTGGCACGAATCGAATCGGAGTCTCAGTCTGAGTCTGGGCTCAACCGTGCAACCGGCATACAATTTGGCCGGCAGCGAAATTTATTTGAAATCAATGCTTCTTGTTGCATTCTTCAGTTTGCTCTGTGCCATAAAAAAAAAGAAGTTGGTTTTTTCTCCTTCAACTGTTGCTGCACCAGCAGCAGCAGCAGCAAATGGTGGCAACTGCAGCGGCGCTACTTGGGAATATCTGTGGCATATTGATTCAGCAGGTAAATGGCAGGTAATTGGAAAATATTGAGATGTAAGTTGGTTGAAGATACTTGGAAGGCTTTTGATCTTAAGTATATATCTATATACGAACTGTAAGTTAAGAATAAACATTCTACTTAATTTTAAAAATGTTCTAGTCAGCACTTTATAACAATCTATGCACGTCTAGCAAGAAAGCTGCTTATATATGTAATATTCTACATTAAAACCATTTTTGAAAGTATATAACTTGTAAGAGAATATCAGAAATATTATTATTTAACTTTATTGATTAACTTAGAAATGATGTCTGATAAAGAAATCAATAGGAAAATTAAAGAAATTATTATATTATTTATATATATTTTATTCATATAAATTTATAAGTGAAGTTAATAAAATTTCTAAATATGAACTTTACTTCAAAACATAAATTTGTATAAAGGAAAACTATTATTTTTTTCATTTTTATATATTATATATTATTTTTATACATTTTTTTAAAAATTTTTAAGTAAATAATAAAAAATTAATTTTATAAATGTATAAGTTTAAGTAATTAATTTTTAAATTAAACCTTTTTTTAATGATTAATATTTCCATGAATTAATATAAATTTTTAAACCGTTTTATTTATTTTTTGCTTCTATAAATTTATATGAATTTTAGCTTGATTTTCCAATTCTCCAAGAAAATCGCTAAAGCCGAACAAAAAATAATTGTGTTACACTTGACTGTAGGAGTAGCTAGCGAAAGACTAAGACAGAGAGAGAGAGAGAGTGAGCGAGAGGGAGACAGATTGAGAAAGACAATAATTGAATAGTAAGTGCATACAAATATACTATATAGTAAGCCATGCCGTGCTAGATATGTATATAAGTATATATGTTCGATCTGTGTTATTTATTATGCATTTCTCTCTCTGATGGTTCGAACGGCAGCTGATTTAATGAGCAAAGCCTTCTTGTGTTTGTTTTTTTTCTTTTCTTCTAATATTTCTTTTTCTGTGGTCACGAGTTTTATATAAAGATATATACAATATATATATATATGTGTATAGTATAGGTAGTAATATTTGACCATTAAAATGCAGCAGGGGCAATGATAATGAAGGCGCAACGGTAAATGGAAATGTAACTGCAACTGCAACAAGTTGAGGGAAATCGATACATATTAGAACTGCAGGCGAAGCTGACTTTGAAGCTGGGCTAAGCAAACAACGACAACGGCAACGGCAGACGTCAAATGCATTTTCGTTTGAAACGAGGAACAACCTGGCTCTGGCTACGCTTTTGATTTTGATTTTCAGTTTTCTGTTTGCCCGCCCAGCGACCGACCACCTGGGCGCTGGACCTGAAGTCGAAGTCGAAGTTGAAGTTGAAGTTTGATGTCTCGACTGTCGACTCCCGACTGTCGACTGTCGTTGCTGTCGGGCAAATACGGAAAAACCGAATTGTAATTTGGAAAACAAAGTTTACGCTTTCCCAACCAACCAATTCCAATTCCAACTCCGTCGTCGACTGTAAAAGTGTGAAATGCCATTGCCATGATATTTACCTTAGTATTTAGATGCCGCTCTCGACTCCTTCTCTTCTTCTTCTTCGTTGTTGTTTTGTGGCCCATTACTAAGCAGCGGCGACTGCTCTTTGATTAATGCCAAAGATCTGCACAGGTTTTCGATTCACACATTATTCATGTGCATTGTTCGCTGGCATCGCAAAAATAAACAAAATCTAGACGCAAGAATCTGCAACCATTCTTTGCTTAACAGCGCTACCAATCCGCATACTCTGATACCCATGCCGCCCCCTCTCTCTCCCTTTGGTCTCTCTCTTTCTCTCCTTCCACCTCTCAATTCGCGGCTCTGTGCAAATTCAATGGCTCTTTGCATACATTTGCGTTCAGCCAGCCATGCGTAGCCAGAAAGGCCACAATACAGCTAAGTACATTTAACCGAAACGAGATCGAACGATCAGCGGGCGCAGAAAGTCGACTTGCAGATGCTCTTTTCGTGTGGGAGTTCATGGCAGTAATGGGTAATGGAATTTTAGCTGATATCTATTATTCTTCTCTTGTAATTAGTCAATAATATATTATATATAGTATATCAATATATATATATATAAATAAGCATATATATCTCCATATTATATATATATATATCTGTATATTCAGCTGTGTTCACAAAAATAGCAGTGCAGTTGATATTAACAGAAATTGCAAAATGCTTGGATATTCCTTATTACTTATTTAGTTCTTGAACTTTTTTTTGTAAAATAGAATACAGAATATACAGATCACGTTGCGAAATTTTTATTTTTATTTATTTTTTTTTCAATTTCATATTATTTATTATTATTTATTTGTAGTAGTTAGGAATATTTGGAATTAAAACTAACTATAGCTAAAACACTGGCTATTAGGACCTTCGAGTTGTATATAATTTTACTTTTAAGGATCAGTCGAGTCCAAGCATATATGTATATCGTGTTTATCATGTGATGAAATCGAATTATCAGAGTTCATGAAAATCATAATTTCAGAATTGTATTAGAGTATATATAGTATATATAGAGTAAGTTTTTAGATTATTAATTCAAAATAATTTATTCTTAGATATGCTTAGATATATCAATTTAAATTGATTCATAGTACCACACACTATTAAATATCACCTTCCACACCCTCAACGTTACATAATCCATAGTTCAATCTACATACCCTTTCATACCCTACACAACTCTATCGAAAGGCAGCTCTAGCAAGAGGCAAAAGAATTGCAAAGAGTCTCGTGCAGAGTCGCCAGCGGCAACAATGGCCATTCAGTTGCTGCTGCTGCCTGTTGTTGCTGCTGCCTGTTGCTGCTGCCTGTTGCTGCTGCTTGTTGCAGCCTGCCCAAAAACAAAGGCCAAAAAAATACAAAAAAAATAGAGACGAGGAGAAATATGTATATCAGATTTAAAATAAATGTAACTGCGCGGCTCATTATGCTGCGCTTACACACGGACTGGCAGCAGAGCAACTTGCCAGCAGAGTCGCCCGCCCCATGCCGCATTCCCCGCATCCCCCATTACCCTGGAGCCTGCCACAAATGCAGCGACGGCTGCGCATGCTCAAACAGTTGGCTTGCACTTAATGGCCTGGGCAATCAGTGGCTGCCGCCATCCCTCGGCGCCCGCCGACCGGCAGAACACGGCTCTGGCTAGTTAGGCTCGGCTCGGCTCGGCTAGGCCAGGCTAGGCGGGCACTGGCCGCGTGCAACATCGTGTGGCATGGCCAACGCATTCAGCATTCTCGCATTCGCATTTAAATAAACATTTCTCGTTTTAGCCAAAAGCAACGAGCGTTGTTTCGCTCCAGCTACAGCTCTGACTCTGGCTCCAACTCCAGCTCCAGCTAGATCGGTGGCTTACTCAAGTGGCATGCCACGGCCAACTTTCACTCCATAAGAACGCGCAGCCGTGTGGCACGTGTGGCAGCAACATTTGCATGCACATTTCATATTTTCTCTGGCGCTGCCCAAACAACTTCATCGATTAACGTTCATTTGCAATTTGTTATCGAGTCGCGCGCATCTATGCAACACATGCCACAAATTTGTTGCAACAACAGCTGAAAAAAAAAACGCAAAAAAAAATTGCAATGCCATTCGCTTATTAATTACCCACGATAGCAGCCAGCGCCGTCGAGTGGGGCATTTGTTAGTGCTTGCCACATGCACTGTCTCTACCCCTGCCCCGCCCCCTTTGCAACTTTCGGTGGCTGCCTTCCAAGGGCAGCCTGGCAGGCGGCATTCTTCACTGTCTGCTGCCAATTATGATTGAATTGTTGGCATTATTTTATCCCAGTTTTTCTTGCTTCTTCATCTGCTTCTTCTTCTTCTTCTTCATTGGAATCTGCCTGGCTGGCGGCATATTTTGTCACTTCTTTGAATTAAATACTTTTCAAAAATGTCGCTAAAAAATTATTTTCATCATAAAAATTCCAAAAGGCAATCGGTTTACGGTCAAAGGATGAACAGAGTTTGCTTTAGCTAGAGTCAAGTTTGCACAAAGGGAGCATGATTTGGTTGACAGTACTTAACAGTGTTGTGAAATGACCAGAACAATGTTGTAAAGGAATATAAAACCTGAATAGTGTTGATGGCTCAAGGTTGAGCTTTAAGATTTCGGGTATAAGTCTAGAGATGATTTATTTAAATTATTATTAATTATTATTATTGTATATAAAATAAATTCAAATTTGTTTTTTATCAATTTAATTATATTAGATTAAATTTAATGCGAATAGGTATTTCTATGAAATATTCAACTTTTATTTAAATACTAGTTTAAATATTCAAGAATTATTCAAGTCAGATTTTCTCAAATTCTGCTGATGCCACATTTTTTCTTAAGTATTTGCATCATAGAATAATTCATCTATAGAATGCATATTCCATAAATTCCAATGCCTCGCCTTGCAACCAAATGTTGCGTGGGCTGAAAGCTTGAGGCATAGCCAAAGACGTTTGTGCAACTGCAACTGCAACTGTTGCATATTTGCCAGGCAGCATATGTCGCTCTCTCTCTCTCTCTCTCTCTCTCTCTCTCTTTTATTTTTTAATCATTTCTGCTTTGTTCTGAATGAAGCAATCAAAGAAGCTTTAAATGAATCTCTCGTGCCTCTCGCTTTGCTGCCAATAAATTGCAGCCAAATGAGCATTTAGCATTTTTTAACGCCTCTCAGTTGATGGCGACACGCAAACCTCGAGACTGGAGAATCGAGACTCTCGACTCTCGACTCGCGCCTCGCTACGCAGTTGCCACAATGTGTTGCATGTGAGGCAAACAGGCCAAAGCCTTGCTGACTGACACGCCACATGTGGCTCGCTCCCGCTCGACCCGCTCGATCCGCTGCAGGATATACGCTGGCTGGTGTCAACAGCTAGGCAGGAGCATAGCTCCTATTATCATTATCACGCACGCACCTGGCAGTTGGCACCTTTACCTTTTGCCACTCTACCTTTGCCTCTGCCACAGTCTGTCGCCGTCTCGTTTTCTGTGTGTCATTAGGATTTGCTCTCATCTCTGACTGCCGCTGCCTGCCGCCTGTTTGTCACCTCGTTCAAGTGTCCAGCCTTCGCCTCTAATGAAGTCAACCCACCTGAGCAGTCATTACACTGCACCACTACACTGTGCTACACTGCACGCCACTTCAGTTTCGGCCCACGGTCATGTCCGCCGGCTCGCTCAGCTGCAAATGAAGTTCGTTCACGCGAAAGCCGAAGTCTGGTTCGTGCCTTCGGCTGGCTGTGGAACTTGTTTCCGTTCTGCTCGTTTCTATTGCATGCAGTGTTTCGTTTTCATGTGTTGCGCCCAGCACGTGTGCTGCCAGCAACATTTGCTTAGCAACATTCTAGAATTGCAACAGGTTTTGAGTGTCGTCACTGCAACATGGGGCAATGCAACAGCTGAGTGGTAGAAGCAATGGACTAAGAGTTTATGTTAATAAAAGTGATTTATAATAATAGGGAAAATAATAATAAAAATGAAATGCTAAAAAAATTTATAAATAAGACGGATTTTAAATATTTTTTTTTTAATTTTGAATTATATTATATATATAACTTAGTGCATGATATAATGATAATTGTCAGTTATGTCCTTAAACTTTCATAATACTCTAAAAGCCTAAACTGATTTGTTCTTTTATGAATGGTCAAATACTAGAGCAGAAATGAGAAGAGAATCCACTAAGTACCACTCTTTCTTCACATGCCTTCATTTCTCTAAAATATTAACTCCCATTTCAACTCAAAAATTTTTAAAAATTCTATTTTCCTCTCCCTCCTTCTCGCTCTCTCTCTCTCTCTCCCCCTCTCTCATTCTCTTGCCCACTCACTCGCCGACAAATTGACTCCCGCATGTTTTTCCACCAGTTGAGAGTTCAACAAATCTCAACTCTGGCTAACAAGATGTAAGCAGTTTAAATACCCAATCGCCGCAACTGCTTTAACAGGGCTCTAACCTCAAGTCCACTTTTGTGAAGTTCTATGCGCTGCGTTCTTTTTCTTCTCTGATTACTTCATTAAGAGGACAACGCGGCAACTGCTGATAAATATAATTATGACTCTTCATAACTTGCATATTTCTGTCGACTCATCGCGAATGCCACCCACGGTAGATCTGAATATATATATGTATATAAATATATATTTGAATATCATATACATATATATTTATGTGCTTTGCATTGTTTGTTATATTGCCAAAGCCAAACAACTCACGATATTCTAATTAAAACACATACGCCGACCATATCAACAACAACAACAACATCATCATCATCATTGTCTACATCATCATCATCATCGCCTTTGTGTGAACTTCAATTCGATGAATTTACATCGAAGCGTGATGCAGCAGTTTTCGGTTTTTTTTTTGTTTCTTTCTCTTTGGCCAAAGTGTGCCAAGTCATGTGAACAAAGCTAATGTCTATATAGATTTAGATGTGGATCTGAAATGTGAATATGTGTAGGAGTCCATGTGTGTGTGTGTATAAATTTATATATACATTTATATATTTACTGACTGATTGTACAGTCAATGGATCGGATTGCGGCTGCGAACTCGTGTGGCATGTCTCGATGACATATTCCATTAGAAACGGAATCAGAATATAAAAGAGTAGAGAAGAGAGTGAGAGAGAGAGAGAGAGAGAGAGAGAGAGAGAGAGAGAGATAGGGAGAGTGATACAATTGTCGCTGACTAACAGATGCTCTGTAAAAAATATTTTTTTAAAATAAGAAAAACATACGAATGAGAACAGAGAACGAGTGATAAGTTAGGAATGAGAATTGAGAGCTAAGAGAAGTTTTATATGTTAAATATTCGAAAAAGATTCAGATAAGTATGTATTATGTGTAATTAATACAATATTTTAATATAATAGACAAATATCTTATTGTAAGAGTAAAGAACTCTATGTCTGTTAGTAGCCTTAAATTATGTTGGGTATTAAAAGAAACAAACTCTATAAAGGATATACATAGGTGAGAGCTTACGCAGCAAGCTTAAACATAGACAATGCTAAAGGCATATATATATACTCTATAATCATGGAAAACTGACCATATCATTATTTTCATTATTTTATAATATCCCATTATAATCTTATACTTAGATAATTATAACAATATGTTTATAATGTTTTGTATTAATACCCTGCAAATACTTAAGAATGTATCTCATTCTTGTATCTGTTGAACTCCATAATATTTCTTATAACTTTTTTAAATATTATTTATTTATTTTTATAATTTACTGTAAATCATGTATAAATAAATCCTGGAAAAATGCAAAAAGTATTTATCAAATACGCGTACCCTGAACTTTTTTAGCCGTACAAAACATTCAGATTCAGATTCAAATATATGGTGCTTTCACATATACAGCGTAAAAGAATATACACTTAAAACTCTGATGGCAAAAAATTAACTCAGTTTCTCCGATTTAAAAAATTTTTGCAAATCTAACTTTAAAGATGTCAAATAATATCATATTCAAGAAGAAGAAAACAATATAGATGTCGCATCATATCATATACAAGAGAAAGTAAAGCAAGTAAACAATTAATCTTAATCAAATTAGAGTAGAACCCTATGTTACCCTACTCTAGCACTTCTTTAAGGCAGGGTATGGCCCACATCTGGGCATATGCAGTGCATGCACACCTCATATCTAGGCTACCTGACAGGGCAGCTCAAAAACAAAAATACATACATACATACATACATACACACATACATACACACATACACACATACATACATACATACACACATACATACATACACACACTCATACATACATGCATATATTTGGGTTTGGCGGGTCGCTCGGTTGCGCATGCGCAGAGAAAGACTTTGACAGACTGACAGACCCATAACATACCACACACACATGTGTGAGTGTGCGTGAGAGTGTGTGTGTGCGTATAGAAACAAACCCAAAAAGTCGTCCAATAAATTGACATTTATAAATAGTTCAGAGTGCGTGCTCGATACACATGTGTTCGCATATTGCCAGGGCATGTCTGGCATGTTACCTAGATAGATGGGCCATACTAGAAGAGAGAGGGAGAGCGAGAAAGCGAGAGAACTATGTGCATATGCTCCAATAAACACACGCATGCATATGCATCTATAACTCAAGGGCAATGAGCTGCATAATTGCGCTGAGTAATTCTCACTTAGGCGATTTCTAATTTAATTGCTAAGGGTAAAATATGTTCGAAATTTGTGTATAAAATGGAATTTCTGGTATTTAGAGTGGAAATAATAAAACTATACAATGCAAGCTAAAGCGAGTGTGATCAAGGGCTGCAGCAATAGCTTAAGGGATTTCACACATTTTGAACCTTGGATATATTTTCTAAAAAATATTACTAAGAGAGAATTAAATAAAAATGTTCGTTATATTAAAAAATTAAGATTATAAAATAAAAAAAACAATTACTACATACATATTAATCATTTTCAATTGTGGTTTTAATTTAATGTTTTGCATTATCTTAAGAATCTCAAGTATTCGATTCGACTTATTAAATATTATATAAATTTAATTTAATTTAAATTTCGCCTTATATTTATTATTCTTATTTTATAGCTAATTAATTACCATTTAAGCTAAACCGACAGCCGAATTTTTCTAATTATATAGAGCAGCCCAATTAAGGATCTCGTTTTTGACGAAACAAGTCTACATTATAACTTGTCCTGTCAATTAGTGAACTCATTTCGTAGGGCCTTCGGCTCTGACAATGTGACATTCCGACATCTGATAGCACGATAAGGTGCAGAACTTTCACGGCTATTTGGTGATATGGAAATGAAAATGAGAATGAGAAATGAGAATGAGAACGAGGCCTCATCGTGCATGGGCTATAGTATTTTATTTCAATTTATTTGAATGTCAGCATAAATAAATGGCATGATATCGAGACAAAACAATCTATGTGGAGCACAAAAGACTCGATGGCAAAAGCGGAAAAAGGAAGTTAACAAAATAAGCCAGATACGACGATTGAGCGATTGAGCGATTGAGATACCGACACAGAGACACCGAGAGCACCGACAACGGACGGACAGACACAAACCTAAGCCCAATAAAAGAGGAGATAAATGTCGAAGCTACAGAACAGCCAAAAAAAAAAAATACAACACAAAACACAGGTAAAAATCAACGGCTAACAAAACGGCGACGAAATTTAATACTGAAAAAATTAAGAAATTTATATGTATATACACATGCGAGGGTGGTATGAAAACTTACTAAAAGTTAGTCTGATATATAGAAAGAAATAATTATATATAAAGATTTTGATTTTGATTTACTTAAAGAATTAGATTTTTGTTTTAATAATATATATTATATAATATGTTTATGTTATTTTAGTTTATGTTATAAAAATAAAATATATAATTTATTTTATTTTATCTTATAAAAAATAAAATAAATAAAATAAAATAAATATATTATCTGATTTATAATAATAATTTGTAATATATAATATTATACTTGAAATGTTTAATTTTTATTCAAATAATATAAGAATAATAAATTTAATTTTAATAAAAAATTAATTTTAAATGTAATACTATTAATTTTAAAAAATATTATTGTACTTAAATATATTAAATAATTACAATAACAAATATTTATATATTATTATTTGTATTTGCCTTTCAGCTGTTCAGACAACCCTCGTCCATCTACACATATATACATGTGTGCCACCGGAGGTATAGTAATAATTTTTTTAGCAAAGTGCGCCGACGTTGAGTGCCATGGATCGCATCGTATCGGATCGCATTTCACCTTCTCTGCGTCTTTCAGGTGTCACCGATAGGCATCTCTTAATGCACAGGCCAAGAAGCCGGGCCTGAGGGCCAGGTCAATGAGTGAGAATACGGAGGCAACACATTTTACAGCTCCACAAATACACACACACACACTGGCACACATACACACTCGCACACACATGGATTGGCGTCCTGCGTCCGGTCAGTTTTTCAGTTGTTTTTCGGCATCTTTCACAACAGAAAAAGAAAACAAACGAGCGGCTCCGCTTTGTTTAATGATAGACTAGCATATACCCTGTTTAAAATTGTTGGGCTGTGTGTTCCAAATATGTGGTTAATATAAAAAAAAGATAATGTTTTAATTAAGTATGTGAAGCGGAGAATGAACGACTCGTAGATACTCTGTTTTGATCTTTTCAACTTGCCCTTCACATAAATGTTTGCTACTTCATGCGATATTTGAGGGTTATAGATCATACGCATTTGCTTTTGGGCTAAAATACCAGAAAATTGTGTTATCGATATTTATCGATTTCAATGAAAGAAAAAAATATTGTTTTTTATATAATACTTATGATGTATTTGTGTTAGTTATAATATAGAAGAATGTAAACAACAAAAAAGTTACAAAATTAGCTTTATTTATCGATATTTAAGTAGTAATCGATAGAAAACTGATTTGATATTATTTACTCTTTCATCAAAGTGAACTACTTTACCCAACTCTAATAGTAATCTACTTCTAATAGTTAAATAAAAAAAATAACAAAAAGGCATCAATATACCCCTCTTGTAACGTCATTCCGTACAGGGTATCGCAAAGTAAAACAAGAAAAAATGCAGCAGTGTGGTCCGAAAATTCTCATTAAGCGAAATATTCACATAATCCCGCATTTATTTGATATGCGCTCCATGATAAAGACCAAAAAGGACCAAAAGCAAACTCCCTATGAGTGTGTGCGTGAGTGTGTCTGAGTGTGTGTGCGTGTATGTGTGCTGTCTCATTACAGGTAGCAAGATGTTAGCCTCTAGATTTGGCAAACAGCAGAGAGACAGAGAGATATGTGAGTGCAGCAGGAATTTCGTTTGAAAAGTTGACTTGAATAATAAAAGCTGGAAATAATTACTAAAAACTGAACTGAACTGAACTGAGTATTGACATATTGAAGCAAGTTTATTAAAAACAGTTCAAACATTTCGAAACATCTCATGTGTACTCCTTCCATATCCACCTGCTGACTTGTTATCGTTTGCCTTTACCTCCCCTGACTTTGGAAATAATCCCACCCTTCGCATTTATCCCTATCGCATATCTGTTAAATTAGCAAAATCATAGCAAAAATCGAGTCGAGGTGCAAGCAAAGCCCAAAGCAAGAGCAACACACATTCACAATAGACGACAGTTCAAAGCTTGCAACATGCTCGGCAAACCCGCAGTCAAACGTGCTGCGGTTTCTATTTTCTACACCTTTTTTTTACCGAAAGTTGTAACTGCGTAAATTGACAAAAAAGAGTTGAGAGTGAGCTGTGTTACCTTAAAGGTGAGAGCTGCTAAAAAATAGGAATGGGAGCGATACTTAATTTAAAGATCGAATATGGCGTATGAGAGACCCTTTTCATGCGGCTGAAAAGAGTCATTCTAAATGTGATGCTTAATTAAAAGTTTAACTACAAAGAAGTGGACTATTGGTTATGATAGTAGTACTTCATTGCGGCTCATTGTTCTGAGATGTACAATATAATTATTTCAACAAAAGTTTAAGTCTAATATCAATCATAAGTTCTACTAAGTTTTATATATTCATATTCATTAAAATTCTTTAAAATTAGATCTACACTTAACAAAATTCTTTTGAATGGCTTTTCTTCGTATTCAATGAATTTTCGGACTGATTCATGTCTTTGACAACAATTATAGCTCATTTCTCTTTTCGACCTTTTTTTATTTACATATCAAATCTTAATTTCCCACCCACAAATATGGCAAGACAATATCTATTTCTTACCTACAACCCATTTGTTTCCCACAACTCCCTCGCTTGCCTGGTCAAGCTTCCAGCTCCGGCTATTTGTGTCCAGCCCCTCATTGTGATTGCGCAAATTGGCAGAATGTAACACAATGTGGCTCAGCTCATAATCTTGCGGCTTAAGATTGTTTCTACATCAATCTATATTAGGCATATATTACAGGCGCGCACTAAACACTTCCGCCTTTGACTAAACACAAAATGATGTTGCGGGGTCTGTGCTCAGCTCGTGTATATGTTGGATATGTATTACGCAGAGCTACACGATGATTGATGACACACAAAGTAGTTTGCATTGGAGTTCCCACTAAGACCCACAGCCAGCCAGCCAAATACAAACATGTGCCGCAGATTGGGTTTCGGGCATGGGAACTCAGCCAACAACAGCGTCTGGTCACTTGTAATCCGCACAACTGTCTGCCAATGACAATGACAATGACATTGTCTCTAAGGAAGTGTAGGGTATATGAGACTTTACTTGAGTTGGATTTGAAAACTTGAGATTGAAGTGCATGACTTGAAGATACAAGATACTCTAGGATATACTCCACATATGTAATACTCTAACTACATACTGTATTTGTGCATGGATTGTAATACTGTATAAGTTACATTTTGAGACTTCTAGTAGAAGTACCATAACTATATACACAATACCATAACTTTCTTTAAATTCAATTGATTTTCGGACTTGATCAAACTCAAGACAAGTTTAAATTTTAAAGAATTTGGTCTTATATTGATAATGCAGACAGTATAATGATACAGAATAAAGAAAAATTGAATTATTAATCTACAAAGTCAGTGCTCAAAGTTTTTGTATCAATTTTGTTCCCATAAGTTCCTCGTAACTCTCTCTCTCTCTCTACTCCCATTCTGTATTCTACCTAAAAATAATTCCTTTTATAGTTTCCCACAGTTAATTGGCATCAAATAACCAGCCAAAAATAAAAGTCACAAAATCAACATCAAAGTTGCAGTATCGGGGCTTCGTAGTCCTCCCAATCCGTCTAGCCTTGGGGAGACCCACGTTCGCTCTGGCTCGTAATTAAGCTTTTGGCTAACTCTGTAGCAACCCCTGTGACAAATCTGATGCTCTTCGATTGATTGTTTGCTAATCTGTTCGTTAAATACGAAACACGCAAGATTTTCGTAAGCAGCTTAGCAGAAAAAGAGAGTGAGGGAGAGGTAGAAAGAGCAAGAGAAGCCCAGTAAAATGCAATGTTTTTATAAAAAATATCCTACGCATTTAGAGGTTAATTTTGACTATTTGAGAAAACTTTCAATTCTTGCTATAGGGTTGACATTGAACATACAGAGATGGCAAATACAGACTTTGTATATAGAGAGATCGTATATATGAGATACTTTCTTAAAGAGGGAATCCTTTCCCGCGTAAAGAAATATCTTACTAAGGCTGATATCATTTTCAGTCTTTCTCGTTCTGTTTCGTAAGTGAAAAGTCTTCTTCAAAAAAATGTATTTCTATATGTTATTTCTAATATTCGAATTTATAGGATAGAAAATATCCTTAAAATGAATTTAATTAACTATAAAATAGATTTTAATATTTGATATCAATATTATACAATATTAATTACTTACTATTATAACTTGCCCAATCAATAATTTAATGAACATCTTCTCTTACCTGCCAATAATTGAAGCTTCATTGAACACCTTTAAATTTCACCTCAATTTCGTGCAGCGCTGCCCGTTATCTAATTAACTAATGAAACTGGAGCTTCGCTTTCAGTTTGCGGGCGTCAGATTTTGGGTTTTTGTTAACATTTGCCAGCTGCATTTGTTGCAAGTTCCGAATCGAACTCGGAATCGGAATCGGAGTCGGAGTCGGAGCAACCAGACAAAAGGCGCTTACAGCAGCTCATCAATCAGAGTGCTAAATGAGAAGTGAGCGAGAGAGGGAGAGGGGGAGAGCGAGAGAGCTGGCAACCTTTGAAAGTGATTTACATGAACGCGCGCGTGTCTTTTGTTTAATTGTTGCTACCCACACACACACACACACGCACGCACACATATTGGTTTTCTTTGCTGCAGTGTCTAGATAATTGATTAATGCTCACACACACAAACACACACACACACACTCACGCACTCTCAGCCTTTGCTTTTAATTATGCGTTACCAGCCATCAACGTTCCAATAAATCATAATCCATCAAAGATTTGCGGTACATGTGGCAACTGCCACCGTTCCATACATCTGACCTGCTCCCACTCTCCCTCTCCCTCTCACCCTCTGTCCCTCTCTCGCCCTGTCAATCGGTTAATGCGCAATGTTTAATTGGAGTAGCTTAGCGAACTATGAACATTGGCAGCTACTCAGCGGCGGAGCGGAAATGAATACTTGGCCAAACTACTTGAATGTCAAAAGCAATAAGAAAGCCGACGATGCTGAAAAGGTTTTCACAATTAACCGCTTGGAAGGATGCGAACGGGCTGGCAATGCCCTGCGAACACAAGTTTTTACCCCACTGACACAGAGAGCGGGAGAGCGAGAGGGAGAGAGAAGGGGCGGAACGGAGGCCAAGTCAAAAACACACCGGAAGGGGCTGTTGGTGGGGGCGTGGCTGTCGACCTCCCGCTGCCCTACAACCGCGCCCCCTTTTGCAATGCGTCGGTTTGATTACAATCACTTGAAACTTGTGCCGACAGTTGGTTCTGCAATTGCAATTTAACCCTTAGGCGGTGCACAAAACAAAGAATTGGAATTGAAAGAAATTCTTTTGTCTATATACAATATTTACAAAAGTTTTTTAAAAATCATTAAATAAATTTAATTGAAATAATTATATGTTCAATTCATTGATTTTTATTATTTTTATTTACCTATTTTTTGTTCAAAAACTATATTTAGGTTATTTTCATAAAGAAATCAAATTTATATTTTATATATTATATTAAATATTTTTATTAAGATATATTAATCAATTTAATTACATTTTGCAGAACAAATTTCATTGTATGTCACTAAATACAATTTGTCCATTTCCAATACCAACAGCACACCTAAGGGTTAAAGTATGTACAATTTGTTGGTTAACATTTGCGTACACAGCGATTCCCTAACTGTGTTTACAATATTTCTATTGCCTGCTGTTGCTTTACGACTACAGCGAAAAGGCTGTACCGTTAATTTGATTCGATTTTGAAAATGGCAACAGGGCGAGCGAGGCAGCGAGAGGGAGAGGGAGACGCAGCGAGCGAAACAATGGAAGACATGTAACATGAAAATGCAAACTGCGATTGAATTTTTGGATGTGTAGAAGGAGAAGCGCAAAAAAGAGAGGGGTGTATGCAATGTGTGAGAGGGAGATGGAGTGAGGCATAAGCAGAGCGTAAGCAGTGCTCATTTGAGCTAGAAAAAGAGTTTGTCATCAGTAAGCGCGAATGAGTGGAAGTGGGAGAGGGAGAGGGAGAGTAGGAGGAGAGGCAGACAGCGATTGAGCGCTCATTTGTAAGTCTGTAAGTAAAGGCATTTGTCTTATTTAGACAGCGGCGAATACGAAAAAAGTTGACGCCACATCAGCAACAGCATCCACATCCACATCAACATCCACATCCGCGTTCACATCCACATCAACGTCAGCTCTGTAAATCGCATTAAGGACTCTTAATGAAAGTTGCTGCTGCACACATGTGTGTGTGTGTGTTTATGTGTGTGCACTTTGTATTTGTATTTGTGCGATGATTGATTTCACGCCAGAACGATTTCAATCAGCATTTCCGTTCCAACTTGTATTATTTTATTTATTTTGTTGTTGGTTTTTTTTTCTTTTTTCGCTTTCTTATTGCATTACGCACGTTTTAGATGCGGGTTCCAGCTGCCTGTCGCTTCCAGCGGGTGGGAAATGCTCTCTGGTCTCTGCGTCTTGCAAGTCGTTTCAATTCCAATCTGTTCCATTTCCGCCTGAAATGGGTCAGCGTTGGGTTAATTGTTGATTTCATTTCATATATTTGTCAATTGATTTGCGCGCTTGGGGCTGACGCAGCGCATTCCAGCTAGCCACGCCCACCGTCCACCGTCCACCGCCCATCACATTTCTCGCACATTTCTGTCTAGACGGACTTTTGTCGCATATCCTTTCGCCTGACAACGGCAAAATTTATTACCTATTTAGCCTTAATAGCCTGGCTTGTTTTTATGACATGCCACACACACACATGCACGCTCGCATGAGTGTGTGTGTCTGTGTGTGGGCGACAGTTTAATTTGTGATTAATTGACGTTAAAAGGGTTTAACAGCTCAGCCCAACTCTCAAGTTCAAAAAATTGACATCCACTTGATGCGCACGGCCCAATTCACTTTCACTTCCCTTTCACTCGCCTTTGAGTGTGGGAAGGGGGCGTGGCTTGAACTCAATTTGCGTTAATCTAACGGAAATTGCTTCATCAATGCGGAAGTTGAATATATGAAATATATTTTTGAAGCATTTAATCAAAATGATAAAAACGAAAACAGAAAATAACAAATAAATAAATTAAAAGTTTGTATAATCAAAATTGAGGACTCTTTACAGTACGTACTCAAAGGAATTAAGAGTAGTTAAATCTTGATATTAGAAAAAAGTTAAAGAATGTTTGGAATATTTTTGAAAAAAATTATATTTTTAATATGTAATGTTGGTATATATAGTATTTGTTATATTTATTATATATTTCGTTGTTAAAATTCATATTTTAGGTTCATATTGATTGACGAAAATAATATTAGATTTCGGTTAAGAAAACATTTTTATTTATATTTAATTTCATATATATTAATATCAAATATTAATAAATGTATTTAATAGAAAATTGATATTAAAATATTTTAAAGCATTATTTAAACAGTATTTACATGGTATAACCTAGAATATAACTTATCTTAAATTGCAATATAAATTCTCCACTTAATTTAATCGATTCAAAATTCGTATTAAATTTACGCTAAATATACCCAAGTATGTTTCGTTTGTCTGCCTAATAAACATTTGTTTGTTTTCCCTTTAAATCGAGTTCTCAGCTCGCAATTAAATTTTGTTCATTTGGTTAATGAAGACAATTAGCATTCGAAAACAATTCGGTCCTCGACACTCAAGACTTTGCCGCAAGGCAATTCATTTCCGTCATTTGCAGAGCTGTTTAGCTGCTTAGCTGCCTACCTGACTGCCAAACTTCCGTTTTGGCCAAGTTAGCAGCAAGAAGAAGAAGAAGAAGAGGGAGAAGAAAAAGGCTTATTGAGGTACAAGAAAGAGACCAAAGGAACAACTGCAAATGACATTAATAGTCGGAATACGTGCGACGTGCTGCAAGAAAAACAACACGAGGTAAGCAAAAGTGTTGCAAATGGGCTGAACCGACTGCATAATACTCGTTCAGTTTACAACAAGAGATTTAAATTGATTCTATAATGGAAGTATTAGAAAGGTCTTCTCTGTATGGTTAGCATATATAATCTTAGGATATATGTTTAAAGAAGATCAATAGGAATTTCAAGTAGAGTTAATTGTCCTGTCCTTATGACTACAATCAAGGGTATTTTTGTTGACTAACCATATCCTTGAATGTCTTTATACATATATTTTTAGTCAAACTAAGCCCTTTTGCAATATGTATAGGTTTGTCTATAAAGAAGATCAACAATCATCCATCCGAGTAGAATTTCCTGTCTCTAAAAGTATAAAAGATCTATGATACAGTATAAACGATATATTATAGTTTATGATGTTTTTCCACGCACTCTTAATACTTTGATCTATATATTTTGTTGGCAACCTGACGATCCTATCCTTAAAAATTTAAATAATCTTGTCGAGCTCTCCAATAATGCTATAATAATGCCAATTTGTGCTGTTTTGGAGAAAACTTATACATACATCGCTAGTCAATCTGAGGAGGTGATTAGGTATAAGACTTTTTGCAGAATTGTCATTTAAATGACTACATATATAGACTATAGAAGATACAGGTTTCTATTCATTTTCAAAAATCCTACAGATACAAGATCTTAACCCCATTTAAAGAGAAGACCAAGTATAGGAAACATATTTAAATCTTCTAGCTTTTAAATGTGATCATTTTATATAGTTATGTATCTAGACTTTAACAGTCTTATTCAGTTCTGGTATATATGAATCTATATTCGAAATGTCAATTCTCTACACTCTAACCCTAACTAGTTGCACAGACATCTATATAACCAAAAACAATAAAACCAATATACCCTTTTATCCCTTTGCCAACACCGTACAAAATCTCCCACGCTTCCTCGACTGAGTGCGGCGTGTCGTTGAGTGTTGTTGACTGGTGTTCCGTATTCCTCGCTGACCGCTTGATTAACATTTCCTCAACAGCAATTTCCACCGCATTTCTTCCATATTAATATGCTCGAGCGTTTTTGTGGCCAATATGTCAACGAAATTTCTAAGCGAGACACGTACTCGAAATTCGAAATTCGAGGAAATTCGTGGAATGTGCCGAAAGGACACGACTCGAACCTCAACGCGGTTGGACAGTGTATTTTGTTTTCGCTTTTGGAAAAGTTAATGCAACAGATACTCCCCAAAGCCCAAACTGTTGTAAAGCTAAAGATGAAATCACTTTTACAAAGTGCCAGACAAACGAATGCCACGCCCCCTGCCCCTGGCGTGCAGAGCGAGTAGAGGGAACAAGTTTATCTAGCTGATGACAGGACTAACCAATTTGCAGCAAATTTAATGCACAAAGGACACATGCACCGAGATTTTGCAGACAGACATATTCGCCCCGTCCTTTTGTCTTTAATGTGTTTTATAATTGAATTCAATGCAAAAATTCATGTCCCTTGATTACACTGTGCAACAAAGTTGACGGTGGTTAAAGTTTATAAAATAGTGTAATAATAAATAGCTGAAAATCGATTTAGAATTTGATTTTAGCAAAAGAGTTTGGTAAGCTTAACTAGTTAGTTAGATAGTAGGTTAGTTAGTTAGTTTATGTGTTGTTTATATTGAAGGGGCATAGTTTCACCCATTTTCCACTTGTGTGAAATTGAACTGTGAAAGTAATTGTCAGCACATCTGCATCTTCATCTCCAATTAAATCTAAATATTATATGAATTTATTCACTGTATGTTAAAATTAAAATAAATAAAATAATAAATGTACAATAAACAACTTCAATTTATTGGAATGTACTAAAAGTTTTTAGTTTCCACTTCTCCAATTAGGAAACATTCATGTAAAGCTTCATTTTTGAGTCATACCTGAAATGCAAGAAAAACCAGGGAACAGTCGCATGTTTAGTTATATTTCTATATATTTGACGAACTGAAATATTATTTTTTGAATAATTTTTCAGATTAATTTCCACTCATTTTCCATCGATTTGAAATTGTAGTTGAATGCGAATCTACAGTAATTTTACATAATTTTTCTCTTTTAAAAAATAAAGACTTGTTGAATTGAAACTTTATAAAAATAAAATTAAGCTGAAGTAAAAAGGCTTTTATATTGTAAATACCATTAATATTCCCAATTTATGATATATGTATGTAATAAAAGAAAAATATTTTTTATATATGTACGTTTAAAGATCCCAATTTCAAGATATGACATATAATATGCAGTAATGTTTTCTTTTTTTTATATTCTGCATATATATATTTATTTTCATATATATTTGATATATTCATTGTCTTTTGTCAACTATTCTATATACATATACAATTTCTATCAAATCCCCATTTAACTTCCTTACTTTGTTGCATAGTGTTAACGGCAGCAGACAACACATCAGCGATTCATATGCCAGTTCAGTTCGTCATCTCTCGTACTCATCATTTTCCAACAGTTTTCCATACAGCTCGAGTTGTAGTTGTTGTTGTTGTTGGGGCGCTTGTCTGGCTGCGCGCTCTCTCTCTCACTCTAGCTCTATTTCTGTCGGTCTCTCTCTCACTCTAGCGCCTCTCTATATAGCTCCATCCTTTGTGGCACCGAATCAGCATCTGAATGGATTTGGCTTTGGCTTTGGCATTCGCATTCGCATGTATTCATGTGCACATATCAGTTGTCTGGCAGCTGTCTGCGGCCTTGAACACAAAGTCCCAAAGTCAAAGCCGCAACTTAATCGCTCGTTTGGGACAAATAACGACTACAGCAACAGGCACAGGCACAGTCACAGCCACAGCCAGAGCTACAGCAACAATTGCAATCATAAAGAGTTGAGCATACATGAAATTGTTTCAGTTTCTATTACATCGAGTTCATTTTGATGTTGTTTGATTTGAGGATTTGGATTTATAAAGAAATATATATATAACCAAAAATTATATATTTATGTGTTGTCAAAAAAAATAAATACAAATAACTAAAAAAGGAAAAAATTAAACAACACAACAAATTACATACGTAAAAAACATAATAATATTTAATTTTTGTTTTCTTTCTTTTGTGCCTTAGATAAGAGAAGATGTTTTATGCTGGAGTTCTTCTATGCGGTCTAACGCAGAGTCCTCAGTATACACATTAATGCTATATTTACAAAAATATTAATAAAGATAATTCTAATAGGAATAATAATAACAGTTACATAAGAGTATTATAATAAATATAATAACAATAATAAAACAATATGCTTAAAACTTCAATTGTCTGTTTAAAAATATTTTCCATGTTTTCTCTACCAAACCAAAAAACCCAAATTTCTCATTAAAACTTTTCGAGTTAAACCAGAAAATAAAACTTTGCTCAGCTCTATAAAACTCTGTCAATATGTTTCAGATAAGTTTCTCAGTTTTGAGAATATGAGACAAGAATGAAAATGCCAACAGCTCATTGAACTCTCGCCAATAGCCAGCGCGTTAATGTAGTTTGTTTCCACTTCTTGTGCTTCTTCTTCTTCACGTTTTAATTGTGGTTTGAGACCCTGGACGCAATTTGGTGGTCGAAAAGTCGGCGAGAGCAGCTGAAGAGCGATGCCAAGTGGCATGGCTAATGCCTGGTCATGGGGCATTGTGTCGAGGGGCGCAAGAGCGTAACGTTTGAGCTCGCGTTGCGTTTTGGCTAAATAGAGCGATATTTGAGCTGGGAGCTGGCGGGCTGGCAGAGGCACGCTCTGGCACTTGCTTGCGCCTGCCTGGTCACACAAGTGGAACAAATGGGCGCGCAGGACGTGCCAAGGATTGGCAGCCGGCATGCCAGAGAACCAGAGAACCATCCAAACTCCGACCCTCGCCAGTTCCATTGGCACCGACTTGAAAAAGAATCAGCGGCAGCGTCTTTTCAATTTCATGGTTAATTGTTTTGCACGCAGCATTGGCAGAGAGAGAAGGAGAGATGAGAGAGGGAGAGAGAGAGGGAGGGCAAGTGGAGCTCAAGTAAATGCCACATTAAGTCTCGTAATTAGCACAGCAAATGCTTGGAATCCATATGCAAATTGTCTCAATGCAAAAAATATACAAAAAATAAATAAAAATAAAAATAAATAAAAAATAAAGTAAAAATCAGAAACATATGGCGCAGCAGCTGTAAATCCTTGACTTTTATATTTTCACTGCACTTTTATCTCTGACATTTACAAATGACAAATTTATACAGGCTGTCACATGGTCGTGCGGCGTCACGTTGTATGTAGTTGTCCCTCCCTTGCCCCCTCCAACTTAATGTTTTTCCTTTCATTACTTTGTCTCCAGCTCAAGCTGCAAGATGTCCTGCCAGGAGTCAAGACACTCAAAAGATTTCTTCTCTAATTAGAACTTTACTCCAGTTCCACTTCGATCCGATTCCGATTGCGTTTCCATTGAAGTGCTGCTCTTTGATCTATTCATGGCATAGATGATTGATTGATTTTCCCATAGAGTCCGCGTCAGAGTCTTCTCAAGTAATTAATCAACTGCAAGTACATAAATAAATGACATTTATGGCATCAGCTGTGCAGAGCAAAGTCCAAGACTAATAGCTAATGAGTAACTAACTAAGAAGATACCCTGTAAATAATATTAAATTTACTTGAAGTTTAAATTTTGATATGTATCTGATATATAACACAAAATAGTTTTTTACAAATCTAAAATAGAGTAATTAAAATCGGGCATTGCCTCCAGCTTCTCCAATAGTTAGGGTATTTCCTACACATATTTATGCATATTACAACTGACAATTTTGGTGGTCGTGTTTATCTGTTCTGAAAAGATCATCAGCTCGGCGATCATTAAACTTAACACACACAAGCACAAACATATACATACTTATACATACACACATACACATCTATACATTCATCTACATTTACATATATTTATATAACTTTTGCGCTGTGGATCGGTTAACGAAAGCGAAACGAGATCTTGATGCGGCAGCCAATGGGAGTCGCTGGCATCGTCGCAATTCGGGCAACATTTTGTGGAGCTCTTTAATGTCTCTCAGGCACGCAATGGCTGGCCAAAGTTTGGCGAATTGTGAGTAATGAATGCATAACGCAATAAATTCGTACAATTTCAACAATGCAAAAAGCGAACAAATTATTGCCGCTTGAATGGATCGGATCGTATCGGATCGGCTGAGAGTATTACTTGTATTTGGCTGGGCACGCCCCGGGCTAATCACAAACAAGTAAGAGTGCTCTAGTCGAGACTGCTCGACTAGGGGATACCCTGAGCCCTGTGAAGAGCCAAATTTGGAATCATCCTATATAGCCAACACATACACACATACATATGCACGCACGCATAAGCTCGCGTTTGCCAACTGCGCAGTTGACGCAGCGACTGCGCTTCAGCTGCAATGTGAGCATTACTATGGGAACTTAATTGTTTAATAACTTTTCTTAGCGAAGGACTAACTGCATTAAACTTTCACAACTTATTAATGGCATTCATATGTGTGTATTTGCCAAAGTACAAGTCTCTACTATTTGATTTGCGCTTTTTACAAATAGGGGGCTATTGGGGGCGAATGGGGCGTGGCATCCAAAATCTAAAGATTACGTAATCTCCGTATTTATTACACGCCACTACACAGTAAATTTGAAATCTCTAGCTCAAACTATGTACAAACCAGGCCTTAAAAACCTTTTTTCGATAAGCATTAAAATCGATAACATTACAACAAAAATAGTTATCGTTCGTACGAAATAAACTTGACCTGCGCGTGCTATCCACGGACCCAACAAAAAAAAATTTCAGCTGTCTAGCTCGTCTACGTTCTAAGATCGACGCGTTCAAACATACGGACAGACGGACGGACGGACGGACGGACAGACGGACAGACAGACAGACGGACAGGGCTAAATCGACTCAGCTCGTCGCCCTGATCAAGAATATATATACTTTGTGGGGTCTGACACGCCTCCTTCTGCCTGTTACATACATTTAACAAAACCATTATACCCTGATTTCCCATTTTCAATGGGCTCAGGGTATAAAAAAAAAAAGAAAAGAAATGAAAACAGCGCAAAAGCGAATTAAAAATATTCGCTCAAAAGGGTTGCACAATGAAGCCAATAAACTGCCTGCAAGTGCTTCCGCGCAATTTCATTCAACGAGCCGTATTTCAATAAACAATGCCACAACATCGAGAACGGCAAGAAGCTGGCGCCGGCCTTTAGATATTTTTCTCCCTTCTCTTTCTGGGCCTTTGTCAGCGACGCTTTGATTCGCCTAGCTGCCTACATAATAATTGGCCGACGTGCTTTGAGTGCCATGCGGCGCGTCTATCCCTAGGGACCCAATGGGTGCTCCTCAATCTGTATTGTCTTTGCATCCCACGCTGTATGCAAATGAATTCGAGTAACTTCAAATATCTAGTTCAACTGGAATGTTTATATCAAGTTTTGCTGAAGTTTAATTATATGGAAAAGCAAGTGAGGGATATGGGCGGGGGATTTCATATGGGGTTGGACTTTGATAAATTATTGCTAAAACTTTGTAAGCAAATTAAAATATATTATTTTTTGTATATATTGAAGTTTTATCGAACCAAAGAATCTGACTTCCATATACGAACGGTCTAATCCTACTTTGCTCAGAAATCTTTGAGCTGATTTCCCGGTGAAGAACGGATCAATTAGATTAGATTAGATATTCTGTTTTAAGAATATACTTCTTAAATGATAGTTACTAACTATAACACCGAAAGATTACATAATCTTTGTATTCATTATACGCAACTACACAGAAGAGTAGATATCTCAAGCTCAAGCTCAAGTTTGATATCTCAAACTACGCATTAAAAACTAATTAAAATTATCGATAAATGCCGATAAAAAATTAAAAAAATTATCGAAAAAATAGAATAAACTCAAGTTGCGCACGGATCACATAAGTATTCAGGTAAAATTTCAAATTTATAGCTTATGTACTTTTGAAGATCTCATCGTTTAAACAGACGGACGTATAGACGAATCGCGCTGATCAAGAATACATATACTTTTTCACTAAACCATTATACCCGTATATCCCATTTTCAATGTGTATAAGGTATAATAAAACACTGTTAAATATAACTTAGCTTTATTCATATTATATACACATATATATTTACATTTTTTTTTTACTAAAGAATATCAACTATATTATTTTATGGCTTTCCAAAATTTGATTTTAAATTTAACATACAACTTTTAATTATCTCTTTCCATACCTAAATTTCCCATTTTCCATTTTCAAATTTTGCATTTCCAATTTTGAATGGAAATTCATGTGAGAGGCTTAACTCTTTAAGGTTTCTATGTCAATAAGCAGCCTTTGATATATTGAATAGACAGCTTTTGCCATTAAATTGCTATTAATTATGCATGGATTCAATTTCAAAGACTCACATGCCCCGCCCTTGGCCTAGGCCCGTGAAAGCTGAAGCACCGCAAAACATCTTGTGGCAATTTTGCTTTTCATTTTGTTTTTTATTTTCTGGCTTTTTTTTTATTAAAAATAAAAGCACCTTCGTTTTCATCAAGATTAAGATGAGAAAACAGATTGCCAAGCTAACTCCTCTCATTAGTCGGTGCAAATATTTGCATAATGTCTAAGATTCTCAGCCATTAAAGACGGCTATTAAGGAAGCAGGTGTCTTCCATGGATAAGATTATGGAAAATTTCTAAAAAAAAAATGCATATATATACTGTTCATGCTAATCTTGGTAATTCGAGTCCACCGAAAAAATGTGTGACAGTTGTTGGTCTAATCCCCCGCACAAATGTCACGAATTATTCGAGTCGAGGTGTCGACCGAAGCCAAATGTAATAATTTTAATGATTTTTCACAAATGCAAAGTCCAGCCAGGGCTTAGCTTGGCTTGGCTTGGGGGGCGCTTGACACGTGCTCTATAGTAAGTATGTTGTGCACTTAAGGGTAGAGTCTTTTGTCCAGGGGGTTGCTCTCTGTCCCGCTGTTTGGACAGCGCCCTCATCCGGCGCGGCTGCTGCACCCTTTTTCGGGCTCAGCCTATTAAACATGGAGACTAACACACCACTGAATGCATTGTTGTAGCTCACGTTGTTGTTGTTGTTGTCGTAATTGCGCATATTTTAAAATACAAATTAGCAACGCTGTAGCTGAAATTTCAATAGCGTTTTAAATGGCCGCAGGGCCTCAGTTATTCATGTATTCATATTCATATTCACTCGCAAGTTCTTTTGACTTTTAACAGCAGCAGGGTAATCTGAGAGGGCTGCCTTGAACTTGTGTGTGACACACACACACATATATATACATATTATATTTATGTGTATAGAGCCATGCCACATCCATCCATCCATTCATGCATCAGGCGTCAGCATTCAGTCTGTGGCCATTGGCTTTGGCATCTCAGGGTGTCGAACAGTTTGTCAAGCGAGTGGCGCACTTCAATTTATACTAATACCCTGTAATTTATAGTGAAGCAGGGGATCAGTTGTGCTTGGCAGGTTTAATTGTTTTTAATGCTTGTTTATAGTCTTATATGAGAGGAGTTATCGTATGATTTTATGCATTTGTATTCAGATATACTCTGTAAGTGAGAAGAGGGATATCTACTACTACTGCTACTATTTCATCTCTCCCCATCATATCTCCCTTTCTGTCTCTTCTTTGCTTACCACTCTCTTTTTGACTCGCTCTTCGCCCCTCAGCCTTAGTCTCTCTCCCTTGTCTTTCCCTCTTTCATCTTTTCTCTGTTTCTCTCTCCCTCCCTCTCTCTCTCTCTCTCCTTCTCTCTCTTTTTATCCTTCTATTTCTCCATCTTTCTCTCTTTTTCTCTCTATTTTTTCGCTCTCTCTCATTCTCGCTCTCGTTCTTTCTCTATCTCTCTCTCTCTCTCTCTTTCTCTTTCTCTCTCTCAATCTCATTCTTTCTTTTTCTAAATCTCTCTCTCTATTTCGTTCTTCATGTTTTTCTCTTTTTCCCTCATTCTTTCTAACTTCTATTTTTTAGTCTTTTTCTATCCACTATCTTTCTGTATGTCTATCTATGTTGGTCATTGTTTCTTTCTCGCTTTACATATTTTTCTCGCCTTTCTTTCGTTATGCATCAATTTCTCTCTTTCTTTCATTCCCTGTTCTCTCTCTATATATTTCTCCACTCGCTTTGAGAACTTCTCTTTTATCATTCTATCAATTAAAAGGGAATATGTCTCACTTCTCTTTAACAGTTTTCCCACACACACACACTCGTATTGGGTATTTTCCAGTCAGTCAGCATTCGAATTGTGATAATTTTTTGTTTTCTTGTTTTACCTGCGCATAAATAGCAAACACTATTCGGATTTGTAGAAGCTGCAGCTGAAGCTGGAACTGGAGCTGCCTTGGCGCTACATTTATCACTGCCAATTCGAGCGGGGTCATGGGAAAAGGATCTCGGGGCTGGAGGAGGTCGGGCTGAGGACAGAACCTGGTCAGGTCGGAGCCAAGCGCTCGAGTGTAAATGGAATTCTGGAAAATGAAATTGCGCAGGGCAAAAAAGTGAAAGAAATAAGAAATGTTGTTAGCTGAAATGCAGCCACATGATTGTTGGATTGTCGGATTGTTGGGTTCTTGTTTTTGAGTTATTGGTTTTGAATTGATGTGGTGCTTGGTGTGGTCGTTGCAGTCGTCGCTGCCAGAGCAAAAAACAGAGTCGAACAGAGCAGAGCAGAGTAAAGCGGAGCAAAGCAGAGCAGAGCTCAAAGCGCTTTGAGAATTCACTTAAAGCTTTAGACAAATGTTTTTGCATAGCTCTGCTGACACATGTGGCCATGTGACATGGCCAGTGCGCAAACGATGTACTCATTTGCATTGAAATGCGCTACAATTTGAATGGGTCTTACGAGTTAGTGTTGAAGAATGTCGAAGGAGAAGTAAATCATATAATGGAAGTAAGTTTGAGTTCAATATATTCAGATTATATATGTATAATAAATGAATGTTAAGTGAATTAAGCATGAAAAAGTGGCGAGTAATTAGTGACGAGTAGCGAGTAAATGTTAGAAGAGTAACGAATGGTAAGTATCGAGCTATATATATATATACATATTGATTGTTAAGTAGCGAGCTTCGTGTATCGGGTGATGGTAAGAGAGCTTAAAGCAACGAGTAACGATTATTGTATAGTAAGTAACGTATGATAACAAACGAACTTTGAGTAACGACTGGCGGTTTATGAGTAACGAGTACAAGTAACGAATATCGGCTGATTAGTAACGAGAAGGAAGTGGTGAGTAGTTTGAAAGCTGCAAAGTAAATGGCGAGCTTAGTGTAACGAGGAAAGAGTAACGACTATATAAAGGCACTAACCAGTGATAAGAAGAGTAAAGGTTAGAATAACCATTATGTACGAGCTTAAAGTAACGAGTATAAAAAAAACATTGCAAACTATACTTATTTATAGTAACATATATCAACTACATAATAATGAATTGACCATTGAAAGTAACAAATCACGAGCAATAGAGTAGATATATAAATTTTGTATACTACAATAAAACAATATATTTTATAATTATACGATTCAAACATTTTCAATATAGTATTTATCATATTTCTTTAACCGTAGCGTATTTCAGTTACGACTACAGCAACAATTCTAGATTCTGACTCGTTTGGTTCTATTTTTTTGATTTGCCCAAAAAATTTGTCACAGCCACATTCTGCAGACGTTGAACATGTGTAACTCTACCTACAACAATGCAACAACTTGCTGCACTTGTTACAAACTGCAAAGTTGTGAAATTGAAATTTAACAATCGCTGTAAAGTACAAATGACAAATTTGTAAATGGAAGTGTTGGTAAGCTTGGAAATGCCCTTAAATGAAAGTTGCAAGCTATTAGGTTAAATTTAAGTAAATAAATCGGGTAAAGAATTTTAAAAGTAAAAAATAAATTAAAATATATTGGCTGAAAAACTCAATAAAATATTATAATCTAAGCGATTCAAACATATATCCTGTTGATATATCATCAATCTAATATATATTAAAAAAAAAAATAAAATAAATAAAAGAATAAAAATAATAAATGAATTATGAATATAATAAATAAATAAATAAAAATATGAATAAAATAAATCATAAATTGAAGAAGTTAATTTTTTTCCTTGTTCAATACAAACATATATAGCTCTAGCTTTATCTTTACATCTCATATCGCTTAAATACACTTAAGCAAAAGTTCTCTTTTATATATTATATCTTATGTATATTGCATAAAAGGCATATATGCATATATCAACTTCGGCCTTAACATCTCTTATCGGCTAGATCTACAGCAGTTTAAAACATGCCGCATGTAAACCAAACAAAAGTCGATTCGCTGCCCTCGCCCCTCGCCCTTCGCTCCACTTCCCTCGACTTCGGCGAGTGTCGTCGAGCTTTTGCGTAAAGTTTTGCCAACCACATTCAACACTCAACTTTGGGCATTCGCAATGTGGAATCTGCATGCCGCATCGAATCCAAAGCGTGCCCCGTGTGTGCACTTCACTCGCTGATAACTTATCTTCTCTCCGACTCCGACTCTGAGTCTGAGTCTGGGACTGGGGCTGGGGTCGGAACTGCGGCTGGGGCTCTGGCAATGTCTGTTACAAATGTTGCAATATTTATGCCCCGCACAGGAAGTTCGTATTATGATTTGCACATTATGCAAATTGCGCTATCGTAAATACTTTTTTCCTGCTCTTCCCAGCACAGACACGCATTCTCCCTCTCCCTCTCTCTCTCTCTCTTTGTTAAAGAAAAAAGAACAATAGGCGCCGCCGTGTGCACATGATAAATGTGATAAACGATATTTGGGCAACAATGCGAGCCACAATAATTTATAAGCTAAGAAAGCTCTCCGTAAATTTATTTGCCAATAATAAATGCGACTTATTTGGCTATGCGTCAAGGATAAAAATGATTGCTCATATGGAGCGCAATTTATATATTAATATCAGTTAATGTAATTAGTGGTCACAAGAACTTGAATATATTTAATTATATTTAAATATATTAAATATATAATTAATTTTTTTGTTTGATCAATGAATAATATTAACTTTCAGAAATTAAAAAAAAAATGGTAAATTAACCTAGCTATTAAAACAAAAAAATAAAAAAAATACTCTAAAATAATTAATTTTTTATTTGACATTTAAAATTTATAATATTCAAAGAAGTATAAAAGTTACATATATACAAATTGAATGGAGACATGTATACACCTTTATATTAGCCACTCCTCTGTTAAGTTGAGATACAAAGAGCACTTAACATTTCCGTTAAATGGGGGAACTTAAGATATCAACGCACTTGTCAGCCTGATTGACGTGAAGTGTATTGAAATTGATTTATGTATCAAAATGTGACAGCTAAATTAGCAAAAGCCCAGCTGAACAGCTCCGATATATGATATGCAAATTGATGATGTAGTCTGTCTGCAAATTGGCAACATTTGATTTGCCATTTTAAGCATACAAGACAAGCGATTGAGAAAGAGAGAGAGAAAGGATAAAGAGAAAGAGTGAGATGGAGAGGGGTAGAAGACGGCACGAGAATGAGATTCGCGATTGTCACTTGAGTTGCTGGCACGGAATGCAAATGAATGTTGAATATGAATATGATCAGCAATATATATGAAGAACAACAGAGGCAGTTAAATGATAACTAGGAAATACCCTGTAAGACGAAGTAAAGGAAAGGTAAGATAAAATATATTTGAGATACTTTGATACAATATTAAGACATTTAAGACAAATGAACAGAGGAAAGAGCTCTCTCTCTCTCTCTCTCTCTCTCTCTCTCTCTCTGAGAGAAAGAGAGAGAGAGAGAGAGAGAGAGAGAGAGAGAGAGAGAAAGACACATTATCTATGTAACTGCAATATATACTTTGTATCTGCAGAGTTCATAAAACAAGGCAGATATTTCTCATTTAATGAAAAAATGGTATAGACCTCATCGTTTTGATGATTTGCTTATACGAACTCATTGTTTATGCGAGCACGGCAAACATGCATTTTTCATTGAGCTAAAAATATTTTTGAAATATGCTACTCAGCCGTATGATACTCAGGGTTATTATAATTTTAATTTCAATTGATTTTATATAAGAAATATTCTTGGCCAAAAATATTTTAATATATGCGTAGGAATCCAACTATGACTGTCATATTATGTCTACTATCTAACTATCTATTTGTTTATCTCTTTCTCTTTCTCTCCCTCTTCTCTCTGAAGAATTAGCTTCATACAGAGTATACTCTGCAGCTAAGGGCAGATCTTTTTAAAAATACAAAGTTAAGAACATAAAGATATAGATATATATTTAAAACTAAAAGATATTGGATGACCTTTGCAGTCTCTATTTCTAGAGACTAACTTGTCTATCTCTCTTTCTCTCTTTTTATACCCTGAGCCAATTGAAAATGGGAAATCAGGGTATAATGGTTTTGTGAAAATGTATGTAACAGGCAGAAGGAGGCGTGCCACACCCCATAAAGTATATATATTCTTGATATTTTTTATCACTAAATAATATTAATATTTTTAAATTTCACGGAACATTTATGATACTCCCATTAGTAGCAGCATTTTCTAGCTACAGGGTATAGAAGACATTCTGCACTTTGGCCCATGAATTGTTTATACGAGCAGCACAAATATGCCTTTGTCTCAGCGGGGGCTGCGTTTAAGAAGCGCCTCATAAAAATATGATTCATTGTAAACACTTGGACTTGGAGTGACTTCCGCTACGCTGCGCAGTCCATGAAATATTTATAAATTCATTCGTGAAGTGCAGCAGCCACTTGCTGGCTGCCAGGATGAGGATGGCTGACTGACTGCCTGGCTGACTGGATGGCTGCCTGGCCGACTGTAATGAGTTGTGGGATTGGTGCTCGCTGCATGTGATCGCTCATCATCGAACGACTTCAAACGGGAATGGAACGTGTTGCCACTTTAACTGCCATTTAAATACACAATTTGCAGTGCCAAAGAAAGACATGAAAGTGAGCAAGCGATGGTGGAGGAGTAGGGATTATGCAGGGGTCTCTCGAGCAGGAGGCGGGCCGAGACTGTGACATTTATTGGCCACATTATTTCAGCGCCAGCAGTCAACAGCCCAAGGGAGCTGCGAATGCATTTGGAACTGCATCTGCATTTTAGCTGCGCTTAGCTTTTGATACCCTGCAAATATTGGATGTGTGCAAGGGGGGTATATTTGCTAAGAGTATTGAGAAGAGATAAGAAATGATGAGTTTACTGAATATTATATTAAAATATTCAAAATTAAATTAAGAATAATGGAGTAAATAAACTTAAATTTCTAAATTGGAAAAAAATGTGGTTTTATATGGTATATAAATATTTTTTTTGAGCAAGATCTTGTTTAACTCCTAATTCAAGCTAGTCCATCTAGGTATTTATCCAACTATCTGTTTACCAAAATGCATTTATCTTGAGAAGTTTATGAGCTAGACATTTCAAATTTGCTACAGAGTTTCACATATAGCACACGCTGATCAACTTAATACCAAATCACCAATAACTTTTTCCACTTTCAATAAATTCCATAATCAACTTTCATACCATACCAAGTTAAATCCTTTACAGGATATCTGCCAGTCACCCTGCTGCCTCTTCGTCTCGCCGTCACTTGCTTTTTTGTCGCTTAACGCTGAATTTTTGCATAAAATCTGAGCTGTGGACCCCGTCAGGTTTAGGGCCAACAACGCGACGGCAATTTATCAGCTCTGCCCCCGGCAGCAGCCTACGAAACTCTCCAAGTTGTAGCCGCCTCCGCCGCCTCCACGCGGCTGTAAAAGTTTTTCCGACTGGCGCCGCGGGCGGGCAACAGCAGCAGCAGCAGCAGCAGCAGCAGCAGCAGCAGCAGCTGCAGTTGGAAACAAAACCAAAAACCAAAACCAAGACCAAAGCCAAGTCTCAATCCCACCTTTTTGGCCATGGAACACGATGCGGCGCTAACGAGGACAAGCGTTTATGTCAAAACCCAATACGTGATGCATTTAGTAAGCGGACTTCGACGCCCTCTGCCTCTCCCTCTCTCTCTCCCTCTCTCTTTTTACATCTCATTCTCTCTCTGTTTCTCGCCTTCTGCAAATATTTTAAATGCATTTTGCTGCAAGTCAGCGACAGGATTTACACGTTACGCCATTCTTCGTCTAATTGGATGGGCTGACGCTCAACTGCCTTAGAATTGGATTTTGTGCTTGTGGAACACTTAAAGCCAAGCGCCAGAACATAAAAATTTGCATTTGAAAAGGCCAAACAAGTGCTGAATATTAAAGCCATTTAAATTAGCTTTAAGTTCTATGTAAACTAGTGAGGCTTTAACAGTTCAAACTCTAGAGTATATGATTGAGATGAAATATGTTTTCATATGATTAAGTTAGAGCCGATAAGATGACGCAGCTTAAGATAAATCGACCGATATTAGAGACAATATTGGAATACAAAATTTGGGTTTATGTATTGCAAATTCTTTAGCCTTTTATTGATCTGTCAGAGTTGCAAGTTCTATTGTATAACTTTTCGGGATGAATTATATTCAACCAAATATTGAAAATTGAAAACTTAAAAAAAGTGGTTTAATTTCAGAGTCCAACCTATTCTAACTTTCGTTGATATGTATCCCATTCTCTTTATCTTCATTAGTGTCTTTATCTCTATTCTCACTCTCACTCTATATCATTTCGTTGGATTTTAATTTTTTTTAACTTATACTATATTGATGCTGGATTTCTTTGACACCTTATTCGAAATTATATACTATAATATTTCTTTAAATTTTTTAATAAATCTTCAATTTATCTTGATTCAATTGCTTCTCTTTTAACTGCTCGCAGTCTTCCTGAATCGTTATAAATTAATTTGATTCAGCCCACTCGTAATATGCTATTGCTTTCATTTGGCATCAACATCTACATTTGGCATTAACGAAATCCCCTCACAGCGAATGGCATGCCAATCTATTAATTTATTTTCTCACTTGTCAACAATTCCATTTGTTGACAAAATTAATGATTGCTGCAAAATAAAAAGAAACTTTTACAAACTGAGCCTAAGAAATTCGCCAACTTTTTGGATTACTTACAGTTGTTGCTGTTGTTGTTGTTGCTCTGTATACATCTATCATACAGGTCTTAAGTATTTTTCACAATTTATTTACGTCACCTGGAAGCTGCCTCTTGCCACTTGCCACTTGCCACTTGCCTCACTTTGCATATCTCTCCATTAGTTGGGCTCGCACTTTTGTTGTTCTCATTACCTGTTTTTCATTTGTTTGGCTCGCTTCGATGTTGTTGCCAACTTTTATTTTTATTTTGCTCATTTTTCTTCCGTTTTTTTGTGGTTTTTATTTGTTTAGGACGAGGTGTCCTGGGGGGGGAGTTCGTGGAGTTCGGTCTGCCAATTTGACACTCTGAAGGATTTTGTGAGTCTGACACGCGTAACGCCATTAAATTTATCAATTGCTCAACGCACCCTTCGCTGTCAACGACACACTTGCTGTGATACCCTGTAAATTGGAAGAGGTGTGCATAAGGGTTGTTGAAGCAAAAGATAAGTTTGGCTACTCTTAAGTTATTGAACTGCACATAAATCGAACCTCAAGCACTTCCTAATTTAGATTTACATTTCTGCTATTTACAGGGTATTCTGGCAACCATTCATACTCAACTAGACCACTTTACTTGTTGTTATTGCTACTGTGATATATTTTGTATTTGTCGTGAAAAATTTACAAGTTTTTTCAATCAACGCTCGATTCGTCGCCGCGACGCGTGGCTCCTGCGGTTGCTTTTGATTATTTACCCAAAAGGAACTTTTGGCTTATCCTCGACAATACATTGAAGCAATTTATCATTAAACGGTCAAATGTTTTTCAAAGTGCAAGTCGAGGATTATTTCATGCGGAATTGGGGTTTACAAACTGTTGACAGGCGATTAAACTTGGTGTAAATTTATTAATTAAATTTGGTGTAGAGAAGGAAAGAAATGGGAAACCCTGTTATGTGTTGGGTGTATATAAGTATTTATTTGAAATGATCTTTTATATATTATAAATATTACATCTCTAGCAATCTGACAATCTGCTTTTCTATATAAATGTACTCTAATCTAATTCATAGATTTTTGCATAAATTAATACAAAACAAGACAATACAATACAGGCTTCTTAAGAGCAGCTGCTAAGCATTCCTTATCCGTCTTACTTTGACATCTATCAAAACATTGCATTGCTATGCCCCCTACTCATCATATGCGCGACAAGTTATATTTAATAATATGTTCAATATTCCTGCTGCCTTACAGCATTCATGATTTACGACAGCCCGCACAACTTGTATTTGCATTTGCGTTTGCCGTATGTGGATTTTATGGCCCGGATTTATGGATACAATAAATCGAAACACTCGTTTAAGTTTATGAGTGTGTGTCGCAGGTGTGCCCAAGATGGGGAGATGGCGGAGCCGAGAACTTTGCCAAACTTCAGATTGGGCTTTATGGCAGCTTCTATATAGTATATGACCGCTGTTCGGCTCTAAGTGGAAAACTAACGGTCGGGCGATATGACAAGCGTTTTCACTTTTATTGCCAACATTTAACAGGCCATGACACCGCAGCGCAGCTTTTTCAACAACAATTTGCTTTATGGCTCGGAAACGGAGCCGCAGCGCTGCAGCCACTTGTCAAAACATGAAAAAAGATACAAGATACACAACTGCAACAGTCAGCGAGGGCAGCTGAGAATACTGGGTTAGAACTCGGTTCGCGTTCGCGTTCGCGCAGCTAACCGGGCCAGAATTTTCACACCCAGTCAGCGACAATTTGTCTGTGACAGAGGAAGCTGCCTGCAAGTGCTTAGCCTCCAACTGGCTTGTATATCTACTCCTTCTCTCTCTCTCTCTCTCTTTTTGTCTCTCTCTCTCTCTCTTGACCATCGCTTCAGCGATTTTGTCAACATTATTCAAGCATAAACATGACCCAGCAGCACTGAGCGCAGCTCAGCTCAGCCTGACGAGCCGGCAAAACGTGAGGCCAGCGAACGAACGAATCCAAATGGGATACCAAAACGTAACGCCAATGCCTCGGAACAAGCATTTAAACGTCGTTAGGTTTGTACAAATCAAGATAAATGGCCACGGAGCATGTGATGCACTCACCGAGTGGGTGGAGTGCGGCGAGTGGCTCAACTGGACCTGGATGTTTGCATAGGACAATGCAAGCAGAAGCAGAAGCATGAAAGGAAAAAAATGAAAAGCTGAAAATTGATTTAAAGTAGAACTTTAAAGTAGCCTAAAGCTTAGGCAGCTGGAAATGCCAGGGTATGTTGAAGAGCTAATTTCATTGTTGATAATTCTCCAAGAAAAACTGAAAAAAAGACGAAATATTGTTTTGATTTTATTTTCTGTTGTTACTTTAAACTTTAAGGGTTCCTTAAACAGGCTATGCTGATTCTTAAGATAGAATATGGTATATGATATATAATATATGATAAGGTATATGGTACATTTATAATGCTATACAGTAATTAACTTACTTGTTAGGCACGTAATAATGCTATAAGATTGTCTAGCAAGTATCAAAGCTACAAATATAACAACAACTTAAGCTCAGTTATTCTGAGAAAATTTTATAGAAATGACATGAAAAGTTAGGATAGAAAAAAATAAAAATAGTTTGAAGAACTATTGCTTATCAGCTGGCATTTTAGAGCGACAACAATTTTCTGTAGATGCATATATGCAAGTCTCTTAACTCTAAGGGCAACTAGTTTAATTATATCGAAAATGATATGAGGGCTATTATATAGAACATATAGTTCATTGCTTTTATTGTCATATTCATAAGTAATTAAAATGTACAAGTGCTTAGTTTTCAATATGATATGAAACAGCTAATTCTGTTCAGTTATTCATATATCGGTATTGAACTAACTCTGAGAATTCAACCAATAAATCTAGTATGTTATATGAATACCAATCTAGGAAAATGCTCAACAGAAACAGATTTATCTGAATTTTTATAGTAACTGATGTAACTAAGACGTCGTATACCGATTTTTCACCTAAAAACTCAACGGAATGCACAGTTAGCATAGACTGGCCTCGTGAGATATGATATTGAATTATAAAATATAGATCTGGTAGGTATATTTATGCATTCTTAAGGAGTTAAGTATTCCTTTCCTTAATGTTAAATATCTCATAGCATAAAATTGTTCATAGATTCAAGATTAAAAATGCAAATAGAGAATTTTAATGTAAAAATGAATATTAAAATATAAATATATTCATTTAGATAAAAATAGCTGCTTTATAAATGATAAAACCTAAAAATATTTCTATAGAAATTTACTGCAAGATAAAGAATCCCCTTCCCAAGTTCACATTATTCACATACAAGTCAAAGTTTCGATTGATAGCTGCTCCAGCTGCCGGCCTGATTAGCAGTCAAGTGCGACTTGAGAGTGAGTCACGGAGTCCGCATTTAAGCGAGCAACAAATGTGCTCGTCACTCACTTCATAAACGTCACACATATTTATATGAGAGAGCAAACGTCAGGCGTACGCCTCTTGGCAAGCCGCAAACAAAGTTTATAGCTAAACAATTTCCGGCCGTACGTTTTACATTATTAGCATATTGACGAGAGAGCCTGGCCCCCAAAAAACTGTCTAGTCATAAAAGTTTTAGCAGGGCTTAGAATCATTTTGTTGATGGCAAACTTTCGACTTTAACTTTGCCCTGGCACAAGTCAGAGCACATTATCTTCGCCCGAGCTCCTTCGCAGACATCAACCCAGAGACGTCAGGGGATTAATCTAAACGAGCCACTGTTAGCAGTTATGTATATGTAAAGTGAATTAAGTCACAGCTGAGTAAACACACGCTGCCATTGGCTTTAAAAGCAAATCTGACTGCATTGGGGCATAACTAGAAAAATAATCATTTACCTTTAAAAAAGGTAAATAGATGCTGAGAAGGCTATAGTCTCATATTATGTTATATATGTATATAAATTTTCTTTAAAATAAAAAACTATATTTCTTTAACATGCATGTTAAATTAACGACAGATAGTTAGAAAATAGTTAGAAGCAAAATTAAATATCTAATATTTAATTGTTACATTTTAACATGCATGTTAAGGGTTAACATGTGGAATACAATTTTATTCTATATACAATTATTTATATACCTGATTATGCTGAAATTTCTATATATATATTGGGTTTTACATATCCCCAATGATCCATATTTTTTATATACACTTTTAACATGCATGTTAAGGGTTAACATGAAGATACACACCTGATTATTATGAATCATCAATTTTGTTTATATATAGGATTTTACATAGGCATAAAGAGTTTCACATAGAATTATCCATATTTTTGACATACATGTTAAATTTTAACATGAGTTTGTAATATGTTCCTTTAAAGACTTTTGCAGCTAGAGATAATTTCATACTATTGTAGTTTGACGTGCACCCATTTATTTCTTCATGTTCAATAATGTTAGCTATTTAACATTTATGGAAACTTTTAACATGAGCTTGAAAATGATTTTTTATTTTCCATATATATCTCTGCTAATTAAAATCATAAAGAATATAAATCAGAAGGCATATATACAATATATATGGTGTACATGTTTGACATCGATATAAGATTGCACATTGATTTCCTATCAAACTATACAAACAATCAATTTTAGAAATTTAGTTTCAATAAAGAATATATAAAATAAAGACATATGTAAGACAACATGCATGTTAACTTTTGACATAATTATACATAACTAACAACATTTTAAGAAATTAAACAAAATTTTAATGACATTATCTATTAGCTGCCTTCCGCTTGCCATGCGGACTTAAAAGTTCACATTGCAGAATCTATCCCTCTCCACAATTAGATCAGTCTCCACTCATTCGTGGAGCTCCCTCCATTCTAATCGCGGCACATCAGTTCACATCAAACGCTGCTGCTTCCTCATTTGCAGCATAAAACGCACAATTTGCCAAGCATTTAGTCAGAACAAACAAATCCAGTGGCTTCTCTCTGTGGCGGAAGCGAAGGCAAACATAATCAGCAGCGCACAGAGACAAGAGACACTCGAAAGTTCAACTGCATTTGGCTTCGCAAATGGCCAAGAGCAAAAGCGCAAAAAAAAGAAAGACAAACAAATATAATTTCAATTAGCGCAATTATTAATAGGTATACCCATTCATAAAGGCATCTGCTGCACTCGCTGCAAATGCAAACTAATTGAGGAAATTAGATTAATTAGTGCCTAGTCTGGAAATGCATGAAAACAAAAGGGAATCCAATTCATTTTTCAATATAATTGGCCCGAAGCTTGTGTCTGATCTTAACTCAAATCTTGCTCAGTTTAATTGAAGAAAATCAATTTCTAATCATTTGTGACTTTCGTTGAGATTACGCAAAATTAGTTCGAAATTGTGAATAAATTCATTTTGAGATAATAACAAAACAATTAAGAGTGCTCGATTAGGAGATACTCTGTACCCTGTGACGAGTCTATATTCCAATTATTTTGCGTTAAAAAAAAACAAATTCAAATTATCGATAAAAGCCGATAAAAAGGAAATCGGATGAGTTAGCGAAAGAATTTCTGCCTGTTACTTAAAATCTTAAAGTCTTCACAAAACCATTATACTCCGATTTCGTATTTTGAATAGGTTCAGGGTATAAAAATAAATATAATTAAATTATAGAAATATTTTTGATAATGAATGTCGAATTTAATGAATGCATGATTAAGAGCTGCCCTCTACTCCCTAACAAGTTTTTGTCTATATACCAAAATGGATAAACTCGAAAAATGTTAAAAAAATAATCGATAATAATATCGATATGAATTTTAAAAATGACCTTTAACATAATATAATCAAAATTCATGTGTACTTTAAAAAATCATAATATTGACGTCGATTTCAACCCATGACACGCAATAAATTATAGTTATAGGTAGCATTGTTATCAAAGTTTACGATTCGTAAAAATAGCGATAGTCTAATGTAATATTTATCTATGTTGATATTGGAACATATCTATACTGCATATGGATTTTTATCGATTTTGTTTGAAAATAGATCATTTAACAATTGTTCAATTTGTGATATAGAAGCATCTCTCTAACGTTATAAACTTTAGTCGATTTTATGCAAAATTTTATTGATCATTAAAAACAAAATTGATCTGCAATTGAAATAGAAGCATCTCAATATAAATATCCCTTTTTATAGATTTTAACATAACATAACATATCTAAATGCCTATAGATAGATATTTAAAGAAGACATGCACTAAAAATATTTGTAATAAAATAAAAAAATATACTTCGGCAAATGAATATACCCTTTTAACATTTACATCGAGCTTAGGGTATGCAGAATTTAACGATAGGAGAGCTTTTTATTATATACTATATGGATCTTGCTACTCTTTGAGAATCATAAGTTCATAGAAAGTGATTAAGAACATTTTATTCAGTGCTTCTAAGTCTCAAAGGGAAGACGTTTCGAGACGCGTTTAAAATGGGAAAATATTTGATTATATTACTTGTGTTTTTACTTGTATTTTCAATTTCGCGATCAATAAACGCTGAAACTTTCGACGAATACTTAAAATCATTGGATACATTTGAAGAATCTATTAAACAGAATGAAAACGAACTCATAAAATTGGCAAATGAATTAACTGCCGAAATAGATAGTTTGAATTGCACTGAAACAGAAACTTTGATGGAAATTAAAAATCAATTATCCGACTGTGAGAACAACTCGAAAGTGCATATAACTGAAGTCGAGAATAAACACAAACAGGCAATGGAGAAGCTAAACACGACTTACCAAGCGAAATTGGAAATGAAAAATATTAAGATAAATAACCTAATAAAGGAAAAGTGTATGAATAACTTATATATGTGTAATATAAATATATTCTCTCACTTTATCTCTTAATCTATTTCGCTCTCTTTCTTCGTCTCTTTGTATCTCCCTTTCCAGCTGCGTTTAAAGCCAAGCAGTTAGACTATGAAACTAAAATAATCGAACTGTTTATAAATCAACTAAAAGAACTGCAGATTAAAGACAACCAAATATATAAATTAAAGCAAAAAATATCGGAGTTAATGGAAAATGAAAGTCAGTCGATCGCTAAAATGAATTCCGAGTATGAGCAACAAATTAATCAGAAATCAAAACAAATTCAAAATTTACAATTAAATCTGAAAGAGAAAGAAGGTGAGATTAAACAGTCTGATTAATAAATGAAATAATATTAATATTTTATTTAACAATTATTATTACAAACATATCTCTTCTATCTTCTTCCCTCTAAGCTCAAATTGATCTATTAAGAAATCAAACAAATGCTCATCAAATTGTTGTTATTCAACAAATACAGAGAACTACTCCATCAGCTCGGCAGGAGATTCCGGATAGCTGCTTGTCCATGAATGGAATGCAATTAATACAGATTCCAGGGCCGAATTTTATTCAAGTAGTTTGTAATGATGGCGGATGGATGACAATTCAGAAACGGATAAGGGGAGCCATTTTATTTAATCGCACCTGGAATGAATACAAAACTGGATTTGGTGAGTAAGGAATTTTTCTTTGGACTCGATAAACTATATCTTATCACAACAACCAGGCAATACGAACTTAAAATAGAGTTGATCAATTCAACAAGTCAACGCTATTATGCACACTATGACAATTTTCGTATCGGTAATATAAGCGACGGATATCGCTTATATCTCGGAAATTACACGGGCAACGCAGGCGATGGCTTGGCCCCCAATAGAGGTCAAGAATTTACAACTTACGAGAACAAAACCAAATTTCTATGTGAGTCAGATTCTGCTAATGGCTGGTGGTTTCCACCTGACAACTGCCAGAAAAGGTAAGGATATCCATTCTACTCTTCGAAAAGGTTAAAATCATTATATTCAAATATCTTCTGTTACAGCAACTTAAACAGAAAATATCCTCCGGTTTGGTCCGTAAATAGTGTCAGTCACAATATGACTTATGTCCACATGATGATTCGACGTACGCAGTCAGGATAATTGTATTGTAATTATAAATCACTAAACAAATACTTCATGCATTACTTAAATAAAACAAGAATGTTCTGTTATCAACGTTTATAAGAAGTAAAATGTATATCATGCTGTACGTCCGTCCATCCGTAAGGTACCAGGGAATAAATATTTGGAATATGAATTGAGAGTCTGAGTCCCAATATAAAAAGTATATAGAGAATATATCTGCGTTCATTGGGAGCATGACGTCTAAGACTATATCTTCCACAGTTTTGGAGCTATAGCATATAAATTGAATACGATTTTTTTCAGATTTGAAAGAGTATTATTCAGTCGATAATTCTTTCGTTTGTACATTTACTTAAAAAATCTGACCAAAACTTTGCCACATAATTGAGATTTTTTTCATTAAATTCGTATTTTTTTTTAAGTTTGAACGAGCGGGAGTCTTATCGAATTAAAATTATTCAACAACGAAACCAAAGCGAAGGCAGAATCTCTACAATTTTTATATATATTTAGTATTTATCATGTATATGCTATGATAAGAGAATAACTGTAGCTTGGGTCCAACAGCTTTCAATACGACTTATCAACTTTAGTTCAGTTTCGTTGAGATTCGTGCCGAGACGCTTTTAAAATGGGAAAATATTTTCTTCTTCTCATTGTTTCGTACATAATTTTGACTAGATGCAGACTAAGTCTGCAATCCGAAGCAGTGACCATTACCACTCTAGAGGAGTTTATAAAACAATTGGATACAGTAGAAGAGTCGGTAAAAAAAGACGTTGAAAATCTGCAACACTTAGAAAACGAATTGAAAAAGGAAATTGACAGTTTGCAGTGTGGTCAAGGAGAATCCACGACGGAGAATCAGTTTACGAAAATCAAAACTGAACTGACAAACTGTGAGTTGAAGTCAAATCACATCATTCAGAATCAAACTGTTCAGATAAAGAAATTAACAGGGGAACGAGGTAAGGAACAACAGCAGATTGTATTTAAATATATCTAAATATACACACTTCGATTTTTTTTCTTTTAGATGAAATAAAAGCCAAACTTTTACCTCTACAAGCTAGAGTAACTATTAATCCTGAACTACTAACAAAAATCCAGAGTAAAGATCAAGAAATTGATCAATTGAAACAACAAATATCTGAGTTAAAGAAAAATGCACATCAGACGAGTTCTAAACTTGATTCCGCATATAAACAACAAATTGAAGAAAAGTCTAAAGAAATACAAAAGTTGCAAGCAGACCTGAAAAGTAAGTGGTACATCTTATATAGCATATTTAGCATCCACTCACTCTCTCTTTATCACTCCGTCCCCCTTAGAGAAATGCCGAAAAACGAAAGCATGGCCGTCTTTAAATCAGACGAAGAAACCTGAATGGATTATCGTTCTGGAGCGCAATCATTTCGCTAATCCCTTGCATCGTACTTGGTCCGCGTTTCGAGCTGGCTTTCGCAAAGAGAGTACAGAATATTTTCTTGGCGTGGATAAGTTAAACCGTATCACCAGCGCCCATGAGCACGAGCTACGTATAGAGTTGACCGATTTACAAAATCAAACGTCGTATGCTCAGTATGACTATTTCCGAATCGGTAATGCTACGGAGAGATATCGGTTATATCTCGGCGCTTACACAGGGAATGCAACCGATGGAATGTCAGCGAGTAAGGGTCAAAAACTTAAAATGCTCGATCCCAAAGCTTATCCAGGTGCCATTTACTCTGGCTGCTGGTGGTTCTCTGACCTATCCGATTTAAAAACGTGAGTAGAAATCTTACTGTCTGAGAAATATTAAATGTTATATTATCCCCCTATGTCTCTCTCTCTCTGTCTTCCTCTCTCTTTCACTTTCAGTAACTTAAATGCTGACAACCATCCCGTTTGGGGTGATAAGCAGCTTGTTTTTTTCCAAGCTGCCTACATGAAGATTCGACGCAAATCAGCAAAATGAATGTCGAAACAGATTTGAAGTAAATTTAATTAAAGCAAAGCCACCGGTAGTATCCGACTGGAAGCTAATTTGTTCCGTAAACCTGAATGCTATTTATGCGTAAGCACATATTACATTTATTTATTATTATTTAAAATTTCAGAAAAAAAATCGTTTATGCGTGTTCGATAATTTATTGATAACAATTGGAAGATATATATCGTTATGCATAATCCACGATTACAAATTGATCGTCTAATATGTCTTTCAAATTTATGCGTAAGCCAAACCAAATTCAATCCGATAACTTATCGATAGCTAAAAAGTCGACTGTTTCAAAGTAATCGGTAAAATAGTAGGTATTTATGCATATCAATGTATAATATGAATTTTGGTATAATTGTCAAATTTATATTTCCTCATTGTGCCTAAATCAAACCAAATTCCTAGATTCAATTACTTATCGATAGCTACAAAGTTGATAAAGAACAAATTCCAAAGTGATTGGTAAAATAGTAAGTATTTATTCATCTCATTGAATAATATATTATATATTATTATAATTCTTCCATATTATACCCAAACTAAGTCATAATTCAAGTTTTGATAACTTATTCAATTCTCAATAGATGATATATATCGATAAAAGTGTAACTGTTTATAACTCAAGAATTTAGCTGGACTTATCATTATTTGAGATACCCTATCTTTACATTTTAATTTAACATGTTGTACTTATAAATAGTTTCCGTTTGAGAGAGTTTCCCTCACAACGACAACTGAGAGTCCGTTGTCCGGCCAACGTTTTATCCTCTTAGGCACACTCGAATAGCGACAAAGACAATGCCTGGCTAATATTGCAATCGATGGGAAATTAATTAATATAATCTCTTTGCTCGCCATTATGTATAGCAATACATACAGATAGATATAGATATAGACTAATGGTATGTCTGCATTGAATGCCAATTTCATGCCCGTTGGACCGTAAGGCAGGCCACGCTGCACATTGCAAACCGCCAATATTTAGCTTAAGCCAGCTGCAATTAAAGGCCAATAAATTAGTGGAAAACGGCGCAACTGGGAAAAAGTTGGGAACGGGAACTTAAGCTGCCTTAGCGGTTGCTTTCTTTTTTTTAAATAGCTATAAAGAGCTCACAAACATAAATTAGCAGGAGTTGCTTAAGTTCAGGACATAATTAAATGGTGTATTAAGAAAGCAAAGAAGATTTTGATGAATCTAGATATTTTAATACCCTGTAAGTTATTGGAATGAATGATATACATACATACATACAATGAAATACCCTGTAAGTTCATGGAATGAAATATTTATTGATTTATATGCAAATGCAAAGTTGATTTGTGAAGACGTGAATATGTATTGTTTAAAATAATAATATGCATTTTTAATAGACTTTTATATCGGGAAGGCAATCATTGATTAGAAATAATATAAAAATATGTAAGAAAATTCTATTTTCCAACTTTCCTGGTTCAGATACGAAGTTGTATAAAAAATATTCAAGATATATAATTATATCTAATGAAGCAAAGCTAAATGCATCATGAATATCTAATAATAATTTTCCAGTTACCAACGCTCATATAAATCCAATATACCCCATCAAATTACTGCCCATAAGTACAGGGTATACAATATGTATTTAAACTTTAGCCATGCACCATTTTGGCTGTTAAAATGTGGAATATGCTTAGCCTAAGCCCAAAACAAGATTCATAGACCGACAGCCCCTCAAAGTAAAGCCCCCACAAACCAAAAAAAAAACAAAATCTGAGAGCCAGCCACTAAACAGCAATTGCGAACCGTTGCTCAGGTGACGAAATGCGTCTTGGCGGCACGTGATGTGCCTGGTAAGGGTCCAGAAAATGAAGGAAAATTCAGAGAGAGAGAGAGAGAGCAGAAAGAAAAACCAGAATGAAAATCCCCTCAGTGGGGGGTTGTCGAAGCATTAAGTGCGAGTGCCCAAATCCCAAGTGGAGGCCAGACAACAAAAGCCAAGACTCGCAGCAAATGCCATCAATACGCATAGACGGCACATAACAGGTATTACGCGCATGTATTACGTACGTCCGTATGTATAATGCATGAGGCGGGCCACGCAGCGAGCCTCCTGTCTATGGCGGCAGCAGGAGAGAAATCAACGTCGAGCGTAATCTATTAAATTATCCTAATTTCATCACGCACCAAATCCCTTTAGTCCCGCATGGAAAACAATAAAAATTTGCATAATATCGGTATAATATTTTAGCATTATGTGCATGACAAAAGGTGCCGAAAGTAAAGGTATTATGTGCCAGACATTTGCCAGCAAAAAAACGGAGATTTTTTTGCGATATGAGAAAGCGAGAGAGTGACAGAGGCATATAAATAGGTATATGATAATGGGCCATTAATGTGGCAACACATGTTCCCAAATACATTTTCAATGGAATACCCTTGCCATATAGATTGTGCAAGATTTTAAACTGGAAAAGCATTTGCTTGGGCAGGTAATTTATTTTCACTGGTTTTCCTTTGGTCGTTTGAAAAATCTCGACTAATTACTTGTCTAATTACGGGATTTCTTTTTCCGTACTACGGCAAATTAGCTGCAATTTGTTTGAAAAATCACATTTTAAGCGGAGTCAAGCATGGAGAGCTGCGAATAGTTAATAATGAATGCATTGGTAGTGCTGCTGCCTAAGTCCTCAATTAAGTGCAGAGTTGTGTCGAGCTAAGTGCTTTAAGTTGCATATCAACTAAAGGAATTAAGTTTAATGAGATCTTTTTATGTATAATAATTATTGTAAAATTGAATTTGCATACATCAGAAAATAGTATAAGTATAGTATATTAATATAAATAATAAGGAAATGGAATGAAGTGTTGGAAGAAAAAAAACTTCTACTGCGTATGGTACACAGGAATATCCATTTAATGAATTCTCAATCGTCTAGAAAAATAAATCATAAAAAATGAACATAACATATATAGTTTTATATATTATATTATAATGATCTAAAAGTACAATTTAACCAAATTGAATTCACAAACATACATTTCGCTTTACTCAATAGAAGCTCATTATAAACATATACCAATTCTCTTTATAGAACAAATTATATTTAGTTGCACTTCTATTAAAGCCAAAATATATCTTCGCTCTATCAGCATTTATCACAAACATCGACTAGTCGAATTGGCAGCACTTGGTTATGCATATTATATTACTTCTTCTTTTTTTTTTGGCTGGCTATAAAAATCAGATGCATAAATCTAAAAGCTTATTTGTCTCCAATGACTTGGCACTCGCTCGGCAATCAGGCATAATTTATCATATCTAACTATAAGTAGCTTCGGGCTCATTTGCTCATTTGCCAAGCAGCGTGCAATGAACTTACCAGCAGAAGCAGAAAAAAAAAGAAACTCTTGATGAAGCCACAAAAATGGAATACATAAAACATGGTAAGCCAAAAATAAATTGCGAAATAGTGCTGCGTATAATTTTGGCCAACATACTTATAGCCAAATGCGTTGCATATGTGAGCCATTGCGGTTGAGCTTTGATGATTCGATTGGGTGGCAGGACGCGCCGCAGGACATCGGTGCGTAAGAGAGCGTAAAATGAAAGGAAATTGAAATGCGGACAAATTGAATTGGACAAGGACGAACAGCAGAAGTTCAATTCGAGCTCCCCCAGCCCACAGCAGCTGATTTTCTATGCTTCGTTTAACAACGAACCGGAAAACGAAATGGAAACGAGACGAAACGCTCGAAAGTATACAATAGCTTTCACTTGTCGAACTTTTACTTGAACAGCTTACCGTATATATGAAAAACGCAGTATAAACAGGATAAACAAAGTCTACAATGTTTAGATACAATCTATACATTATTTACACAGTCTATGGAATACGCAGTCTACAAGGTCTATACGAAGTCTGCAAAGTCGACACAATCTGAACACAGTCTATACACAGCCTACACAGTCTACACAAAGTCTATATACAAAGTATATAAACAGTCCACAGTCAGTCTACAAAGTCTACACAAAGTCTATATACAAAGTATATAAACAGTCCACAGTCAGTCTACAAAGTCTACACAAAGTCTATATACAAAGTATACAAACAGTCCACAGTCAGTCTACAAAGTTTACACAAAGTCTACACACAAAGACTACAAACAGTCTACAGTCAGTCTACACAATCTACACAAAGTCTACATACAAAGACTACAAACAGTCTACAGTCAGTCTACACTCAGTCTACACAAAGTCTACACACAAAGACTACAAACAGTCTACAGTCAGTCTATACTCAGTCTACACATAGATTATACACAAAGTCTACACAAAGTCTACAGTCAGTCTACACTCAGTCTACACATAGATTATATTCGGTCTACACAAAGTATACACAGTCTACATACAGTCTACACAATCTACACACAGTCAACATAAATTCTACTCAGAGTCTACACAAAGTCAACGCACGGGCTACACATAGTGTACACAAAGTCAACATACAGTTTGCATATATTCTACACAAAGTCTATACAAATTCTACACTCCGCCTATATACATTCTTCACACAGTCTTCATACATTCTACCCAAAGTCTACACACAGTCTATAAAATCTACACACGGTCTACATACATTCTGTACAATGTCTACACTAAGTCTACACACAGTCTACATGCATACTACACACATTCTACACGTAGTCTACATACAGTCCACACTCATTCTCCAAAGTCTACACAGCATACAGCATACAAATACTTATGCATTCAAAGCCAATGCCCAAGGACATTGCTCCTCAATGTATTTTGGTTTTTTTTTATTTTTGGCTTCCAACTTCGAGACTTTGGCAATGCATAATTAAAATCCATTAAGTGTAATTTTGCAACTCTTTCGATTACATTTCTTAGAGCTTTCGCCAGCGAGGTCTGGGTGAAATTTTCTTAATAAATCGAATTGAGAAGTCATTGGAGAATACTTAAATGAGCAAGGGATCCATTCGCTACATAATCCATATATATATATACATCTGAAGGCAGCTTTAGTTGATGTAAATATATTTTATAAATATATCTTAAACACATCTGTGTAAGCTCTACTCCCTACCCAATAAGGGTTGTTGCCTTTACATTAAGCTCGTGAATTTTTAAAGCCATTAATTTTTCCGATTTCATTTGATTTCGTATTTGTTTTTTGCTCTTCAACCGGAGGCATCAGTCGTTTTGGGCTGTCATGCTTCATAAATTTTGCAGCAGTCAAATTTGTTGGCCTCATGAATAGCAAAGTGCAAAATTCAATCAATTTGAGCCATTTACCCGTTCGAGTGTTTGAAACCTGGCCACAATGGTCATTCACTCACAGTGCCCGACTCCTCTGCTACTCTCTCTCTCTCTCTCTCTCTCTCTCTGTGTTTGTGTGCGGCTTGTGTTTTTGACATTCCCAGCAAAGGGCCAGTCATTGATATATTTGAAAAGTTCATCAGTTGTAAGAGTTTTTCAATTAATACCCACACACACACACTCACACTTACACACACTATTGGCTTTTGATTTAGTAATGCATTTTGAGAATTTGCATGATCCATGCTATATTGTGCTCGGCTTTCATGGATGATGGCTCGTTAATATTGTAAGCTGCTGCACGCAACTGAAGGCTAGAAATTCGCATTTAATTGAATTTTTTTCAGAATTTTAAAATTGAAATTTAGGTCTTAGGGTATATGGGAATTCTGCAACGACTTGCAACACGTTTTAGAAAGTTAAATCATTAGACTTTAATGATTATTTAAAATTGGTCTAATACCTATCTCTCAGGAAATATTTTTAAATAAAAAATATTTAGTTAATAAAACTAAAAATATTATATAAAATCAAACAAATTTGAATAGAAAGTTTAAATATAAATAAAATGTCAATGCAGATGCCAGTACGAATTTTGCTGTAAATAGTAAATGAAAACTTATCAAACTCCATGACAAAACTAATCTGAATTATTTAGTTCATTAAATTTGCAGGCGTTAACCAACACTAAATACTTCTCTATGCACAGCATAGAGCATGCTTGATTCGTTCATGGAATATTTTATTCATTTATTATTTTCTTCATGCACATTTTAAAGTTGTTTCCTCTTTTTTTTTATGCAATTTTTTGTTTGTGCGAATATTGGTCATAAATAGTCGGGCACTTTGTTTATTAAAAGCTCGCATAGAGCTCGGCCCAGCGACAAAAAGTCAATTTGTGGCATAATGAACTGCACAAAAACCGGTAAACTGTCGCCCAAACTGAATTTAAAGCAATTTAAGCGAGCGAGAGACCGTTGAGAGGGGATTCGTGGCATGGCATGGCATGGCATGGCATGGCATGGCATGTATTGATTTAATATCTGCGCTGCCTGAGGCCAATTTAATCATCATTTGTAGAAAATAATTAAAATTTACAATAACAACTGGCAGCCGACGAGAGGCAGCCGGCAATGGGCAACTGGCAACCGACAACTGGCAACCGACACTGGCTATGCGATCTCTTCGTATTCGTAATATGCATCGAAAATGTTTTAATAACCTGTAAAAACAATGAGCGCGCGCTCCGCACAGACACGGCGCACTCTGTGGGCATAGGTCGTGCAGGCAGCTGGAAGGAAGCCTGGCACAGCCAGACAGAGGCAGACAGACATCTCAATGAAACTTTAAGAGGCAACTGCAACGTGAAATGCTGGCAACTTGCCTCGAGAGGAAGAGAGAAAGAATGAGAGAGCGAGAGTATATACATATATCCTAAAGATACGATGTAGTACATTAAAAGATACAATCGCTAATTTTGAATCTAAATGACATTATGTTTATCAATACAAAGTCTTAAAGAGTTTTATCTGCATTGAAAACATATCGTCTATGCGATAATAATAAATAAGAGTCTTTACCTTAGCTAAAGATAATACACAGTTTCATTCAACTTTATAGTTTCTGCTATATCTAAAAGACTACACCTCTACCCTCGCCCAGCAGCTACTGCAACACAACTCTCCCATACCTCAGCTATGCTCACAGTGTATCCATTGCATTACTTTAAACATGTGTAAAACTTAAGCCAACGAAATTCTTTACCCTTTATGACGGCCCATAAAATGTGCTAATTTCGTTGACATTGCGCAGACAATTTGTAATTGTGCGCCATCATTTGGTTTGGTTTGCGAGTTTGCCTCAATTTTGAATAGCCGCTGCAGCTCTGCAGTTGCCACAGCACATAAATTAGAGTCCTATATATGACTCTACAGTTTCTAAGTGCTATATGCATTGCGATTTGGCCATTGGCTCGTCGCCTTTTACGATGCCAGCAAATGTCTAAATACGAAGTAATACAACTTGTTTCAGCTCTCCCTTTGTCCCTCACGCCGCGTCTTGTTGTTGTTTTTGTTTCGGCTCTGTGTGTAAGTGCCATTTCAAGCTCATTAGTGGCCATAATTAGCCAACTCAGTTTATGGCCCACAGACACAACAGGCGCGGAGACAAATGTATTCACAGCAGACAAAATTCTCACTATAAAAGCGAGGGAGAAAGCTTTATCGACTTCTGTTTACACTTATAGTAAAATGGGGTATGGATATAATCAAATATAGATTAAGATAAAAAAAATTGTTGTTTTTCATATTGCACAAAAATCGTTTATCAAGAAAATTCTAAATAAATGAAATACAATACAATTTGTATTATTAAATATTAAATAATAAATTAATCAAATCATAATTATATTTTTAAAACTTTTTTTATTTTCAAATAAAATTCAATTTCATTTATTTAATTTATTTTGAAATAAGTTTGAGCGAGTATAAATGTTGACAAAAATTTTGGAATGGAAAAAATTTTGAAATAAAAATAAATTAAAATAACTTAAAATGAATACAAATAGGTTATCATCTCTGTGTACTTATTTTTATTCATTTTCGTTTGATTTACTTTTTAATTTTTTTTTAAATTTTTTTCTATTTAAAAATTGTTGTTAGCATTTAAGAAGACTAGTAAGTAGTTTAAAATTCGGCAAAAAACATAAAATCAAAGTAAATATATAAATATTTTTAATTAACTTACGAACAGTTTAATTTGAAAAAAATAAATAAATAAATAAAAAATAAATAAATAAATAAAAAAATAAATAAAAAATATATAAAAAAAATTTACTAAAAAATATAATAATACAAATGAAGACAGTTTAAATTAAAAAAAAAAAATAAATAAAAAATATAAAAAATTAATTAAATAAAATATTTAGAAAAAATTTTTTTTAATGAAACAATTTCATAATACAAATTTATACTTTATATATTTTATTTTTATGACTTCAAAACAATTTTTTTTTATTAATTTTGATTTCCAATCTTTATGCAATTTAATAATTTAATTTTTGACATTTTGAATTTTATTATCTATAGATAGAGAAAATACTAATTTACTTTCTCATTATGTACTAAGCTAGAATATTATTTTATAATTTCGGAACATTCTCAAATATATTCTAAATAATATATATAATAATCTAGTCAATTTCTCATATATTTCAATTGAATATACATATATTTATTCACCTACTCTATTGTGTTAACTTAACCCACATTTGCTTTTATCTAACATTCATGCTCAAGTCCACATACCCCACTGTTATAGAGCATATGTGTTCGCCCAGACGCCACAAACAAATAAAGAAAGATACTTTTCGGCTGCTCTCGCATTATATTTTACTCTTCTTTTATTTGTATTATTTTTCTTTTCATTTTTTCTTCTTTTTTTTTGTATTTTGTTGTACTTTTTGCACCATTTAAAGAGGCGAGTTCTGCGCTAACTTTATGGCCCCGTGCATTACAAACTGAAACATGTGTTTATTGTCCAACTGCTGGCTGTGCTCGAGTCCCTGCCTCTGCTATGTCTGGGCTGCTGAAAAATTTTTATTTTCGCTGTCAGCGAGGCGACACGAAGAACGAACCTGCAACACTTCAAATGTGGCTCCCCCTTTGCCGCCGCCTCTGCCCCCTGCGCCACATGCTCACAAATAGCTTGTAAAATGTGAGACGCCTTTGCTACTCATTTGTTTGCATTTAGTCGACGTGAGTGTGTATCAGTGTGTGTGTGTGTGTGTCATATATTTGTGTGTGTGTTTGTGGAATGCACTTTTTGCTGCTACTTTTTGCCAGGTTGTCATTAACAAATGGCAAATTAAATTGTGCTTAAATATGTTTAGCATTGAGGCCCATCCCCTCATGGCAGCTCTTAAATTCTTTGATGACGAGAAGTAAAAATTACTGAAATTAGGTATATTTAATGAAATTTATGAAGCCACATTATGTTGCTTTTTTTATAACTTAATTAAAGGTTCTTAAACTATAATATATCAGATTATTTATATAATATATTATAATCAAAAACGAAACTCGCAAATGAAAGATTTTTGAAATATTTATGGAAATACAAGTAATTCATAGTCGGTTACACCCGATCACAAATTGCTTAAATATTTTATGTCAAATATTCTCATATTAACTCAATATTTATACAATATCTTTGCCATATATCATGATATGTCTCACATTTTTCCCAAAGGTTCTTCAATTTTCTACACATATCCCCGCTCTCAAGGCAAACCCATTCCAAAATCACGCAATAATTTAAAGTTACTTTTTGCAGTTAACTTATCTGAGAACGTAAACTTTGAAATATTACCTACACTTCCAACTGGGACACGTTGCAACTTAAGAGCCTCATCAGCTGGCCACGCCCACACAATTCGGCCGAATAAAAGTTTCCGAGCTCCAATTGGAAATACTCAAGAGGAAAATAACTCAACATTGCGCAACGCCCACAAAATGCGAATGGGCCGCACTTCAATTAAATGCTCCACAAAACGCAAAACACATGTTTGCGAGAAGTGGGGCGTGGTAGCGCCCCATCACCAACGTTGCCCCACATAGATTGGGGTTCGAATCTATTAGGGTTTGACATTAGCATGAAAAACGCATTTTTCTTTTTCGCAACCGAAAAAGTCGAAATTCGAACGGAAATGTTTTAAATAACTTCCGAAGTTTTTGTGGGCAACATAATACAGCCTCACATAGGTGACAAAACAGTCAAAAACGTTTGAGAAGGGGAAGGAGAAAGAAAAGGAGAAGAAGAAAGGGCAGCAACAGCAGCAGGCATAAAGTTTGCATTTCTTTTCTTCACTTTCGGTTCGAGCTTTGCCTTTGTTAAGCGACATCGAGTCGACACTTTGATTGAATAAAATTGTTAAATTATTTTTTACCATCCAGTAAAAGTGTGTAAATGTACTTGTTGTTGTTGATTTTTTTGTCAACTTTTTGAAAAGTTTTGCATATTTATGCAATTGATTTGTTTACAGCAAAACACTTTGGTTTGAAGGGTTCAGAGTTTTTTTTTTTTTTTGTGGAGTGTAGGTAAAACTTTGTCAATGTGTCGTATACTTGATCAATTGCTGCTCCACTTACTCGAGGTGAAAGAATTTTGATTGATTTTTGTTGAGCTTAGAGTTGTTCGAGCTTTGACAAATTGATAGATCAGATCAGAACATAGTTTAAAATTTGGATTGATAGATGGTGGAAACTTTAAGAAGTATAAGGAGTGTAAATAAAGGCGTTAAGTGAACTTTGATTTGTGTTTTTATCCTCCTTGACTTAAGGTTAAGATTAAATTGTATATTCTTTAGGAAATATTTATAATAGATTAAGTTTTTACGTTTCCTTTTTGCCTTCTATACGGTCTGAGAAATAAGTTGCCATTAAAGCTTAGAAAGTGAAAATATAGCTTATATTGCATTGCAATAAGCAAAGCTGCTGAAAGCTTCATAAAGCTCCTCTAACTATTATAAATAACCTGAATTTTCATGTTTACATATCTTATTATATAAGAGGAATTACTGAAGCTTTAAGCTTTCACTTGTCTTAAAATAGCTAAAGCTACTTTTAATCAATCAACTATGTATACTGAAAGCTTATTGTCAGATATAAAGGTCTTCTACTTTGTCTTTATGAGTCACGCAAACAGTTGTTCAATTGTCTAACAGAAATGAAATCAGTTTTACTTTGCCAAATTCGGATTTATTATGTATGCACATGTGTGTGTGTGTGTGTGTGTGTGTGTGTGTGTGTGCGTCTGTGGTACATTTAGATAAGCCTTGCCCCCTAGTCGGCCCCTATGCATATGGCTCTGGTTATCTTCGACAAATCTCTTAGCCAAAAAACGTAGACAAAACGATGCGAAAACTTGGCTAACAGACGTCTGGCCGGGCTGGTAAGGAAAACTTTTGCCTCAACTGTTGGCCCATTGACAAAAGTTGACATATGCAAAAAATGATGGGAATGGAAAGAAAAAAACAACACACAAATTATCAGCACATTTATCTGGGGAAATAATGCACGAATGAAAAGTTTTGATTTATTTTTAAGCGCAAAGTTTTGTGCCCTGTCACAAATTTTGATGAGGGTGCAAACAGACAGCCAGATCGAAGCACGAGACGAGCCAAATGCAAAATCAAATATGACATCAACTCCCCCGCGACGGCGACTCGGCAAACGAAGCCAATAGACGACGAGCTTCAGCTGGAGATTAACGAACTTAAAGATGCTTTAAACCAATTAACGTCGTAAAGCTGAATTTGGCTAGCTGAGATCTCCTTCTCCCTCTCTTTCTCTCTATCTGTCTGTCTACCTCTATCTACATCATTTATTTATTTAGTTTTGCGAGTGCTTAAAATATTAAAATATATTTCCTATTGTTCTGTCCATTTCCCTATCTATATACAAGATATGCCTTTCAGTCTCTCTCTCTTTTTCTTTCTCTCTTGCTTTATCTTTGTTTTATTTTCTTTCTTTACCTCTCTTTCTTTTTCTTCCGCCTACCCTCACTTTGTCTCTATTTTCTCTCTCTTTCTCTCACTCTATTTTCTCTCTTTCTCTCTCTCTCTCTCTCATTCATTGCCCTTCCCTCTCTCTTTCTCGCTTTGTGTCTTTTTCCTCTCCTCCAAATAAAAGATATCTTTTTTAATCTCAACCTCCCACCTCTCCCCCTCTCTCTCACTAGCCAAAAAATCCTTATCGAATGGAATGTCGGGGGGGACAGCGACCAAGTCATTGTGGACTATTACATCGATTTATCAACATGTCAACATATTTAATGAGATGGGGTTAAGGACATTTTACTGTTATGCGCACGATACTCCAACTGTTTTACAATGCGAATCCATTCGTTTGGCTGCCAGCTCATATGCCAGAGCAAATATTGCGTATACGCGCCATAGACCCGGTCATTGTTCCAAATGTTGTTGCAGCTGTTGCTGTTGTTGCTCCCGTTGTTGTTGTTGTTGTTGTTATTGTTGTCCCTCTTGTTGTTGTTGCTTGTGATGTTTTGGTAGCTAGGATTTGTTTGCAGTAAGCGGAAATAGTTGTAAAGGGAGGCGTATGCACGTATGTTGTTGAAGTTTATATACTGGATAAACGTTATGGCCAACTCACTGACATACAACTAGCTGACAGACGAACACACACACACACACATACACACATATAGAGACATGCCATAAAAGCAAATAGCTGTCATGTGTGTATGTATTTTGAATGGATAACCAAACCGAAATAGTTGTCAGCACATGCAATTGGAGCTGGCAGCAGCGATGCTTGTTTATCCTGTCAATTTCTGCTGCCTGACTGAATGACTGAGTAAAAGCAGAGCCCATTCAAAGGCCTTATAAATATCATAGATATGCATATACATACATAGATATATATTTTTGAATATTTTTTAAAAAGTAAAAGCTAAAATTTCTGCGCTTGTTGCAGAATTTGTTGGAATATTGTTTCTATTGTTAGTCTTGTGGCTTGTCCCCTGTTATTAAGCCAGCAGCTGTTGCATTTCACAAAATTTAATGAACTGTTCACACACAAACACACACACACACACACACATGACCACACACACTCATACGTATTTTATGTTTATTTGGTTTTAGGCACAAAAGTCTTTCAATTTGGCCAAGACATCGTTGTTGTTGTTATTGTTGTTGTTTATGGCCCAGCTAAGTATAGAGTGTGTTTGTATGCTTAGCAATCCCGTTCATAAATACAAATTAATTGGCCTTGGCCATTGTTGGCAATTATTGCCGTTGCCTTCAGTCCTGAGCCCAGGCAGTTCATTGAAAATTTGTTTACACTTTATGCACTATTTTCAGGCATTTCTCGAACTTAATTCACAGATATACATGTATATACACATATATATATTAAGCAAACAATAAATTGCAATTGCAGCATTTTCTAATTGATCAATTAATTGAATACAAATTTCGAAGTAAATGCAAATATTATCAATTTGGGCGCAATTGTCGTCTCCTCCTGCTACTTCAACTTCTCCCCCTTCTGTCACCCACACGCTTTGGCAATCTTGTTTCATATTAAATTTTGATTGATTGTTAGCTTTGACTTAAATAGAAATTGGGATTTAGTTACTCCTTCAATTTAGTATTTTTCTTACATCGACTTCTCATTCTAGCTTTTACTCATTGCTTTTTATACTCTGTTCCCAAAGGGAAAAAGAGTATATTAGTTTTATGCACTGCCCATCTCCTGACAGATAGACATTCCGTCGTTCTTTTTATCCCTTTACCTTGAGTCCATTATTTTACTCTTGTCACTCGTTACTTTGCATAGTTACTCGTTAGTTACTTGTTAATTACTCGTTAATTATTATCGAATTATTTTAGTGGTTGCTCTCTTTACTTTTTAGTATTCCTGTTTCTCTTTTTGTCTCTAAAGTAACCTTTGGAGTTATATATTGTCAACATTCTCGTTAATATCAAACACATATTTGTTGCTCTTACAATTCATATATATATCTGGCATTATGCTCACGTTTTAACCATTTTATAGCTCAGAGGGTGTAAAGCGTTTGTATGAAAGCTCGAAAACAAAACCGAAATACAAATGAAAAAGATGTCACCAGCTGCCGTTTTCAATCTTAATATTTGATGTCACACGTCGCACTCGAAAAGCAGCTGCGACTTTCTGCTTTTCTTTTCTTTTTTTTTCGGCTTCGACAGCTCGTTGTCGTGCTCACATGTTAACGATTTATGCCAGAGCCCCGTGACCTAGTCTCGGCACGATGTAACAGATAGTTAAACTGAAAAATATAATAAGAGGATAGGAAATGGAAAATGGAAAAAAGGAAAACTGGAAAATAAGTCATAAGAAATGCAAGACATTAACAATTTAATGCGTTTACACTTGACTTTTTCGCTCCCTCTCCTTCTCTCCCTCCCTCTCTTTCACCATTTTGAATACAATGCATAAATTGGCTAATAATATATGAGGGTCCAGCTTTTTGGCCTAAATGGCTCTGCATACGAAATGAGCCCTAGACGAAAGATGGTCTTTAGACGTATTGAGGGCGTTTTATTCGTCCAGTTTCCTCGGTTAGTTCGCATGGAAATGAGTGGATTGTCTGTTTCGCACGGCTAAGCACAAATGAAGTGATTTTCTTCCCTTTGCAAGTCTTTTTTGGCTAATGTTCCACAGATTAAGCGATATTTCTGTGAGACATGCCTGCTGAAGAGAGCTGAGATGAGATAAAAAATAAAGGAATTGTTACTCGCTAGACGAGACTCGAGACTCGAGGCGCGACGCTCATGAGTCGAGTCTGGAGACTCGCGCCTCAAACTCGAAAATGGCAAAACAATTTAATGCTTCATTGAGAGCCGCACATGTCGCTGGCAAATGACAGCCAATTGCTGGCGATAAGAACAGTTCCTAACTCACCACTAACAAGGCCGAACATGAGCGCTAGGGCTAACTGACTGTGTAATGCTCGCTTGGAGCTTAATAATGTCGAATTTATAATATATTGATACTTTTATATGTGTGTTGTACGACCTGGGTTTATATTGTAGTATTATATCCTCTCTTGATAATGGGAAATCAGGGTATAATGGTTTGTAAAATGTATGTAACAGACAGAAGGAGGCGTGGCAGAACCCACAAATCAGGACGACGAGCTAAGTCGATTTGGCCATGTCCGTCCTTCTGTCCGTCTGTCAGTCCATCCATCTGTCCTTATGAACGCGTCAATCTCAGAACTTATAAGAGCTCGAGCCCTGATCGTTTTTTGTACGTCTGTATATAGCACCCGCAGGTCAAGTTTGTTTAAAAAAAAGTGTAACTATTTTGCTTTTAATGTTATCGACTTAAAACATTATCGAAAACAATTTATAAAATTATAACTCCCGCATCTTTAGAGGTAGAGCCTCCAAATTTTGCATATAGATACATGTGAATTTTATACAATTTTGATTTATATTATATTTTGGATTAACGTTATTTTTATTGTATTATTATTGTAATGATTGGACGGGATAAATATAGCTCTGCAGTTTCCTCTAACTGCAAAGTTCACAAAACCTTTGAGACATACTCTTAACATTATAATACTCTTAGTAACTTATTCTTAATTTAACTCATTCATTCATTTAACTAATTACTGCAAACAAATATACCCCTCTTCCACTCTCTGGAGCGTGTATTAAAAGCCAACTAGGAATACAAAAGCACAACAACAAAAAAACAGTTTTGCAGTCACTTTCATTGCGCCGAGTTGTCAGCAAAAGGCGGCCGTGGCAGCGACTCATTGAAGTTATTGTGAGAGGAGATATATGAGGGGGGCATATAAGGGAGTCAGCCAAAGGGGGGCCTTAGCTCAAGTCTTACATTTATTTATTGAACACTGCGATAAACATATATGAAAAATGCACATGCGACTGGGCGCCAAGTTCAATTCCGCAGGCCAAAAGTTTACGCCACTTAATAGAACTTGACGCAAATTCAATTACAACCATGGCCACGCCCCCGCCCCTCACACACACACACACATAGATAGAGAAGTTGTGTTGAAGAAAATTGCGGAAAAACGTTGCCTTCGAATTTTCTGTGGAAAACTTTTTGCCCACCGGCGGCGGTTTTTTGTGTGATTTCTGTAAACGTTGTCACCGCTCTATTCGATCTCTCTCACTCTTTCTTCCTCTCTCTCTCTCTCTCTCTCTCTCTCTCTTTATTAGTTCTGCTGCTCTATCTATGGCTCTTGGCCAGCATTCGATTTCGAAGTTTTTTGCTTGCGGCTGTTTACACTGCAGCAACCCCAACCCCTACAACTACCCCTACCTCAACCCCAACCCTTACCCCTCACCCACTCCTCTTACCGCTTCAACTGCAATTAGCAAATAAAACTTGGCATATTCGAAGCGTCAATGAGGCGGCGGCTGGCTGTGCGAAAACTTTTGCAATCACTTTCCATTCGCCTCTTATTGGCCCAAAGAAGTCTTGGCCAACTGCTTGACTTAGCTGCATTTCGTCTGTGACTTAAGAGTCACTGAAGCCCTTTGAAATTGTCACTTGACTGTTTATAGTTAGCTGGCATTGGATCAGGCAATGTCAACAATGGTCTGGGAATATTGCAATATTGTTAGAAATATTAATTATATTGGAAATATTTTAAATAATATTAATTATAAATGTCGATCTATAATGAAACTATGTTTATCAAATATTTCTAATAAATCAATTTTGCCATGGAATTGATTAGTTTTTTTTTACGTATTTATTTTGTTTATTTTTTGATATTTGCTTTTCCATCACAATTATTATTAGATTTTAGTACTCTAAAATATTTACTTTTTTATTACTTATTATTTTACTATTCATATTTTTGTTTGTTTTTTTATTTTATATTTTTTTATTATTAAAAAAAAAATTTGTTTAATCTCCATTTTAAATCAATTTTATCACATTTATTGTACGATTTAATTAATATATAATCTTAAGATTTTATTTATTTATTTTTTACAATTTATGTTGTTTATTCTTTTATAATTTTTTTTATTTTATTTATTTTTTTTATCATAAAACTTCATTTAAAATTATTACATTATTCAACTAAAAAACTTTTCTATTTTGGTTGTTGGCTTTGCTGTTCCCGCTGCATTGAACTACTGTCCACTAGGTGGCGCTAAGGTGCCTGCAATGCAACAGTAGTATGTTAAGGCAACTTGACTCATAGATGGCGCACCTAAATAAGCACCTGATGAAGCAAACAACTGTAGAAATTTAAAAAAAATTTAAAATAAAAAAAAATTAAAATTATATATAGAACAAGTTCATTAAAAACATTATTTCGTTTAAAAAATATATAAAAAAAAAAAAAAAAATAATAATAAAAAAATTACAAGCTGTTTTTACAAAAGTTTCAGAGTTAAATAATTTTGTTTTTAAAATTGAAATAAAAGAAAATATATTAAAAATCGCACTATAATTTTATATAATAAAAAACATAAATAATCACTTTATAAAAAGAAAGTGAATAAATACATTTATGTATATTTATGTTTCAATTATTTATTCATTAAATTTTTTTTTTTTTTTAGATTTTTTAGATAAAATAAGTAAAACCAAATATATATAGTACATATATACACAATTCTCAAACATATGTAAATAATATATAATATAGAAACGATTAGAAGTATTAAGAATACAAATGTGTTAAAATAAATAAATAAAGTGTTCTTTTTGCCTAAAGCTAATGAATTTAAGACTCTGTCTAGAGCTCTCTGCGATTGATAAAACTTATTATAATTGAAATACGCTCTTAAGCACCTTGAGTTTGTATATTTTCAAAGCCAATTTATATATTAACAACAAATTGCCTAATTGCATCTGCAGCACGTTCCTCAGCTTCAGCTGAGCCGATCTTCGGTCCTCTCGCTTGGCATGAGATAAACAGCTGCACGCTGCACTTGAAATATTCGGCATTTATTAAATATTTGTTATAAATACGTGAGCTTCGCTCAATAGCTCAATAGACGCACTCAAGCGACGATGCACTGCAATTGGCTGTTGAGTTTGGCTTTGACGGGGCTGCTGCTGGTGCTGCTGCAGTTGCCCGGAGGCGAGGCGAGGCGACGTCCGCGGGCGCATCTGGTGAGCCTGAACAGGGAAACGAAGCACGAGGCTCGATTCGAACTACTGCAATTCGAAATGCCCGCACTGCGAGCAAAGCTGAGGATCAAGTCGAGACCCAAGCTGCTGCGAGCGAAGCTTGCCCAGAATGGAGTCGAGGAGAGCAGCGTGAAATTACCGTTAGTGAATGCCTACAACACGGAGTACTTTGGCAGCATCAAGATCGGCGACAATCAGACCTTCAAGATACTCTTCGACACGGCCTCCTCGAATCTGTGGATACCCTCCATCCAGTGTCCGGCCGAGAGCTGCCTGCACCTGCAGCGCTACGACAACAGCCTCTCGAGCAGCTACCAGGCCAACGGCACAGCCTTCCAGATCCAATACGCCACGCGCAACAATCAGCCGACCATCTTGAAGGGTTTCCTCTCCACGGACACGGTGGAGCTGGCCGGACTCAAGATCAAGGGCCAGACCTTTGCGGAGATCACGTCGCTGCCGCCGAACGTCTTCAACAAGGCCAACTTCGATGGCATCTTCGGGCTGGGCTTCAAGGAGATCGCCATCGATGGCGTCGTTCCGCCCATGTACAACATCATTGAGCAGGAGCTGATTCCACAGCCCACCTTCTCGTTCTACCTGAATCGCGACAACACGGGCACGATCGATCCGTCCGGCGGCAAACTGCTGCTCGGCCCGAGCGATCCCACCCTGTACAGCGGCTGCATGACCTATGTGCCGCTCTCCAAGATCGGTTACTGGCAGTTCTCAGTGGCCCGCATCGAGCTGGGCAGCAATCGGCTCTGCTCGAAGTGCGAGGCCATTGTCGATGTGGGCACCTCGCTGATTGTGGCGCCGCCGGCGGTGCTTAAGAGCATCAATGCGCAGCTCGGCCTGACCGAGGCCAATAAGCGCGAGGGCGTCTACACGTTGCCCTGCTCCCGTCTGTCCACCCTGCCCAAGCTCACCTTCAACATTGGACGACGCGACTTCGTATTGTCGCCCTCTGATTATATTGTGCGCTTCAAGAACGTCTGCGTCTCGGGCTTCACCAGCCTGGAGGAGGGCAGCGCCGAACTGGAGGACGACAATGGCACCGACTATGCCAACCTCTGGGTGCTCGGCGACGTCTTCATGGGCCCCTTCTACATGGAGTTCGACATGGAGTACAAGCGCATTGGCATCGCACCTAAGGTATAGAAGTGCGACTTTAGTAAAGATCTTCAGATAATTAGCAAAATTATTATCATTAAACTAAATTTTGTATATTTATTTTGCATAGTATAATAAACAATTCACTTATAATAATATTTTTTAAATAATATTTATATATAATATTCGTATTCAGTTTCTTCTTTAAGTTACTATAGTATATATATATCAAGAATAAAATAAACTAAACATCTACTTATTATTTATCAATAATAATAAACCCCTTTTAAATATCATTCAACATATCATATCTAAAAATATAATAAACTTCTTTTGTTTATCATAATTTGCCAAACTCATTTATAAACATTTTACCGTTTTTCTTTTTTTTTTTTGCTTACATTTCTTTATTTTGATAATATCGCATTGCATTTATCAAATTTCTATATACAATTTCATTGTTTACCTCGCCGAAATGAATTACTTACAAATGAATTACTTTACATTTTCAACAACAAAGCGCGATAAATGTTTTCTTTTTTTGCATTTGCTCAATTAATTTCGAGAACTTATGATAAGTTCAATGATAATAATGCGAGAGCTTAGCACGTGTAATTTCAGCGCACACTATGCGTGGTCAATGTATGGGAATTACTCATGCCTACACTGGCAGAAAAGTATGAGTTTATTTGTTGTAATATTCAAATTAAGAATACTATAATTATTATTATTAAAACTATTTTTATTTTATTTTAATATTATAATTATTTATTATTATTATTATTATTATTTTTATTTTTATTATTATTATTATTATTATTATTATTATTATTATTATTATTATTATTATTATTATTATTATTATTATTATTATTATTATTATTATTATTATTATTATTATTATTATTTATTTATTTTTTTTTTAATTTTTTTTTTTAATTTTATATATACATTTTTTTTATTGACATATTTAATCTTTCTTTTTTGGAATTTCTCAGGACTACACTTCGAGAAACTTAAAAGTTTGCATTTACAGAGACAGAATATGCTGTTTACTTCACTTATTGTCTAAAATGTTCGAATATTTTTTGACTTACATAAAATACTCTAATATAATAGCAAACGTATTAGCTAGACTTTAGACAGAACCTGGAAATCAAATTTGAAAATAAATTTCAACATTGATTCAATTTCCTTAAAAAAATGTTAAATAAAAAATAAATGAAACAGAACTGAAATCAACAGAGGCTTAGAAACTATCATAAAAACTCTTAAACATTTTTTTAAATTTTTGCATCGATAGCAAATCTATCAGACAAATGCTGCTGTAACAACTAAACGTACCTTCTGAAGTCATAAGGAAATACTTTAGTATATAAACTTGTAGGAATTTCAAAATACAGAAAAACTGACTAGAAAATCATCCTGACTTTCAACAGATTAATTAATGATAATTAGACTTGTTCTTATTACAATTCGTATCATCCTCCAAATAAGTTAATATTTTTCCGATATACCACTAACACCACGATTGATGAAGAAGAAAATATTCTAAATAAAGACAAAGCAAAAATAAAAATATAAAAAATCAATAAATATATAAAAAATAAATAAATTTATTTAAAAAATCTTTTAAAATTCTTTACTTAAAAAAAATTGTAAAATATATATCAAAGTTTTTACCAAACCTTTTCGCTCACTGCATGCTCATCTATCTATCAATCAAATTGTTTATCAATTATGCCACATTTAATGATAAATTTTAAAAGCTCGTTTATCGCAACGCTATCAATCCTTGAAAATTTTAACTATATCGCAGCAGTTGCCTATATATAAGCCCAGTCCGCTCGCAATGCCCGTTAAAGTGGCCAAGTCAAGGCTACGAAAGAGTTGAAAGTTTAAAGAGAAACCAGAAAATGTTGAAGTATTCGAGCTTGCTCCTGCTGCTGGGCATCGTGGCCCTGATCGGGGCAGAGGTGCACCGCATACCCATACACAAGCACGAGCACAAGCGGACGCGTCTGCATCACAAGGCGGCAACACGATCCCTGAACCAGAAATACCATCCACAGAAGGCGCTCTACGTGCCGGACTTTGTGGCGCCCAGCTACGACGACTCGAGCAGCCAGGAGGAGGACAGCAGCGAATATGTGATCGAGACGCTGTCGAACAACCAGAACATGGACTACTATGGCGTCATTGGCATCGGCACGCCGCCGCAGTACTTCAACGTGGTCTTCGACACGGGCTCTTCCAATCTGTGGGTGCCGTCGGTACAGTGCCTGCCCAGCGACGTGGCCTGCCAGAACCACAATCAGTACAACTCCAGTGCCTCGAGCACGTATGTGGCCAACGGCCAGAGCTTCGCTATACAGTATGGCACAGGCAGTCTGACCGGCTTCCTGTCCACGGACACCGTCACCATCAATGGCCTGAGCATTCAGAGCCAGACTTTTGGCGAGGCCATCTCCCAGCCCAATGGTAGCTTCACTGGCGTCCCCTTCGACGGCATTCTGGGCATGGGCTACATGAACATCGCTGTGGATCAGGTGGTGCCGCCGTTCTACAATCTCTACCAGCAGGGATTGATCGAGGAGCCGACCTTTGGCTTCTATTTGGCGCGCCAGGGCTCAGCTCAAGCCGGCGGCCAGCTGGTCTTGGGCGGCATCGACTCCCAGCTCTTCAGCGGCAATCTGACCTATGCGCCGATCGTGCAGCAGGGCTACTGGCAGTTCGTGGTGGACAGCGCCCAGATGGGTGGCTACGTGGTTTGCTACAACTGCCAGGCCATCGCCGACACGGGCACCTCGCTGCTGGCCTGCCCGGGCAGCGCCTACTCGACGCTCAATCAGCTCATCGGCGGCTATCTGATGGACGGGGATTACTATGTCGACTGCTCCACTGTGGACTCGCTGCCCGTGCTCAGCTTCAACATTGGCGGCACCATCTTCAACCTGCCCTCGTCCGCCTACATCAGCAGCTTCACGGAGAGCAACACGACCTTCTGCATGTCCAGCTTCACCTACATCAACACCGACTTCTGGATTCTCGGCGACGTCTTCATTGGACAGTTCTACACTCAGTTCGATTTCGGTGAGAATCGCGTTGGCTTTGCGCCGGTGGCCTAAGCAGCGGCTGATTTTCCATGACTACAAGTTTATGAAAAGAATAAAAAAACGAATCTATAAAACAAATTTTATAAAAATTACCAAAAAAATATGACTGCATTTAAAAAATATATATAAATAACAAAATTTGAATTTTCTTATTTTTTTATAGAGCTTTAAATCCACTTTCAGAAAAATTTTTAATATAAATATAAAAAATATCATTAAAATAATTTCTGAATTTTTTTTTATATTTATTTTTATAGATTTAAAAATTTAAAAATAATTTAAAATCTAAAAAAGGATAAGTTTTTAATTTAAAATAATTCCTAAATTTGCTTAATATAGTTATAGTTAATCAATCAATCATCAATCAACTATTAGACAATGTCTGTTATATTATCTAATTGATGATTGATCTACTATCATCAATCAATCAACTAGTCACTGATATTTTAAGCACTCAAAAAAGAAGCTGAAGTACAGAAAATAATGTATTAGCTGAATGATATATTAATGATTGACTGATCAATCACACAGATTATCATTCAGCTAACCATAAATAAGTTTGTCAATCAAATATATTAGTCAGTCAACTTATGAGTAATACATTCGTTATGGAATCACTTCAATCACTTATATATAAAGATGTTACAAAGAGAAGCTGAAAGAGGGACACTAATATATTAGCTGAATGATTGATTGATGATTGACATGATTGGGTAAGTTGATGATTAACAATACATTTTTTATCAATCAGTTGATCAGTTAACAATCAGTAAGAAATTCAAATTGATTGAAATATGAATCGGATTCTGGTTTATTCAATCACCAGTCCGCCAATCAGTCAATCATTAACCAATCAGTCTACCAGTCATTCAATGTTTCATCTCTTATACATTTTTTTCTGATTATTTCGAGTATAGTAAAATGTAAATTTTTACAATTATTAATTTTCTTTTTAAATAACATAATTTATAATTTTTTATATATTTTTTTCTAATTTTAATTTCATGCTAACAATTTTTAAGAATTTTGTACAGTTAAATGAATAATTTAAAAAAAAAAAAATTCAAATTGAAAAATGAGAAAAAAGATCGAAAATAAAACTGAAAACCCGACAAATTCATGAAATTAAAATTAATTAATTAATTATAATTAAAGAAACTCGAACGATTTTTGTTTTTTTTTTTTTGTTCGATTATTTGTTTTCCGGAGTTGGAGGTTTGCTGGATGCAGTTGAGAAGTTGCCGCCGTAAATGCCACGCGGTGTACGAGCCACTTGTTGCTGCTGCTGTTGCTGCTGTGGCTGTTGCTGTTGCTGTTGCTGTTGCTGTTGCAGTTGAGCCTGTTGCTGTTGCTGTTGCAGTTGAGCCTGTTGCTGTTGCTGTTGCAGTTGAGCCTGTTGCTGTTGCTGTTGCAGTTGAGCCTGTTGCTGTTGCTGTTGCTGTTGCAGTTGAGCCTGTTGCTGCTGCAGCTGTTGTTGATGCAGCTGACGTTGCTGCAGTGCACGTTGCTGCAGCATTGCCTCGTAGAGTATGGCAGCAGTTGCTGCATTGGATGATTGTTGCTGTTGTTGCTGCTGATGCTGTTGTTGCTGCTGCTGTTGCTGCAAGTGCTGCTGCTGTTGTTGGTGCATCTGCTGATGCTGTTGATGCTGATGATGCTGTGTGACATTCTGACGCAAATTTGCGGCCAGCAGCTGAGCATAGACCTGTGTAATGTCGTGGGCATTGCCCGCGGCCATGCCATAGATGGGCATTGACATGTTGCTGGTGCCGCCAGCAACTAGATGCTGTTGCTGCTGTGCCTGTTGCTGCGGCAACTGTTGCTGCAACAACTGCAGATACAGCTGCGACAGTTCGTTTATGGAGGCAGTCAGTGGCTGGCCACGCCCATGCTGTCCACTAACATCGCCGCCCCCGTGCGAGCATTGCGAATGTTGTTGTTGCAGCAAACCCGAGAGCATTTGGTTGTAGGCGCAGTTCTGAAAGGAATCAGAAGGAGAATCGAAATTTGAGAATTTGAGTAAAAAAAAATAAAAAAAATAAATAAATTTGTGGATAATTTGGAAAAAATAATAGAAGTTTTAAATAAAAAAAGCTGAAACAAAAATTCTAAAATTGATGAAAAAATAAAAAAATTTTAAATATAAATATTTAAAATCAAACATTTTTCAAAGTACTTCTTTAAAATACATTTTTTTATCGCTTTCATTTTAAATATTTATTTTTTTATTTATTCTTCAATTCTCTCATTTTATTTATTTAAATATTTAAAATTAATTTAAACAAGTAAATAAATACATAATATTATTCATTTATTTTTGATAAAAATTAATTTTTTTGCGCTTTAAAAAAAAAAAATAAGTAAAATCCCTATAAATATATATTTAAATTGAGTAAAAAATGAAAATGTTATGGATAAATATTTCTTGTAGATTATAATATTTTTATTTATTTTTATTTACTTTGCGCATTCTTTAAAAAATAATTCTTGTAGGTAATAATATTTTTAATTATTTTTATTTTTATTTTATTATAATTTTTAAGTTCTACGAGAGCTATGTTTTTTATGTTTTTTAAATTAATTCTTTACAAACAATTTTTTTTAAGAATCACTAATAATAGATCTATTTAATTTTAATTTTTTTTTAAATATTTATATAATAAAATATATTTTTTTGGCAACCAAAAATTTTTTTTTTAATTTTTTTAATATGCAAACCTAATTATTATTGTTAATTTGTAAATTTTTTTTTTTTAATTTTTTTTTTTTTTTTTTTTTTTTATTAAGTTTGTAATTTATGCATAAACAATTTAAACATTTAATATAAATTGATTAAATGACATTAAAGTTTTTTTATGTTCATTTCAAATAAACAATTTGTATAAATATTTTTGTATAATAATTGTTGTTTGATTTGATGACATTTGCATTAATTAATAATTTGTTTTAATAAAAAAAAAATTGAATTATTTACTTACAGCTCCTGCGCGTGGATTATGCTGTGCTGCTGCACCCGGGCGCTTGCGATCGTAGAGCGCTTTGGCGCTACGCTCGAAGCCTGGCGGCGGTTGGGCCTTCTGAGCAGCGACGCCGGCGCCGCCGCCACCGCCGCCTTCCCCAACAATGCGCGGTGCAGCTTGCTGAAACTGATAATCCTCCCCGTTCAGAGCATAATGCTCGGCTGCCTTGTGATAGCTGTAGCTGCCGTTCTCCGGATGACCCGTAGTATCGCCATAGAGCGCATTGAGCACCTCGTTGAGGAAGCCCGAGGTAGCTGCGGAACTGGGCTTGGCCTGAGGCTCCGCCTCAACTTGGGGCTCATCGATATGGGTGGGCATGTTCAGTTGCGAATCGGAAACGGTCGGACGCCAAATCTTTGTCGCCTGCTGCTCATAGGCGTTGGCTGCAGAGAGAGAGGGAGCGAGAGAGCCAGAGAGGGGAGTAATTGAAGTTCTATTAGGAATTCTTATATATATATTTTATGTGGACTCAACTTACGCTCGGCTGCTCTTTTGGCACCGTGTGCATCCATTCGCTTGAAGCTGCCTTTCTTCAGTCACAGCCCGAACAGCTTTGCTCTCCCCTTCGCAAATTCTAGTCTCAATTCACGCTTGGGCCTTTGTTTATGGCGATTGCATTTGTTTATGCAATCAAATTCAGTTTTCTGGCCTTACTTGAAATTATTTATTTAATTTCTCTGTTTTCTTTTTCTTGGCATAAACTGAAATAATTTCTTTGTCAGAACAGAGACTGCCATTCACCGACTGAGAGTTGAATATTTGAGCATGGGCAGCACTGGCTACTAGAGCTTAGCGATAGCATAGAGTTTATGCTGTTTTTTGTAGTGGAATGACACCAACAATTGAAGGTGTGAGGAATGTGCGTACACATGGGCATAGTATGAAGTGCTATAATAATATATAATAATTCTGGATGGATTTTAAATAAATATATATATAGATGATTTCTTATCGATCCTATATCTAAACAGTGTACGATAAATGTTTTCGACTGACATTTGCTGCTGTATATATATAGATGATTTCTTATCGAACATATATCTAGAGAGTGTACGATGATTGGTTTCGAGTGACATTTGCTGCTGGTTTGTTCGTTGTGAATTTCCGGAACTCATTTGACATGGGAGTTCCGGTTGTGAAAATATATGTACATACATATATCATAGATAGAAGGAGACGAGGTAGACCCCATAACTCACCCATATATATCTTATATCAGGACGACGAGCTGAGTTATACTAGATACACTTAATAATAGAAAACAACATTATTACCAATACTTAAAAATAGTAGTGTCAACTAGAAAAGGTAAATATAAATTTTTTAGTACTACCTTAAGTTCATATAAGGTTTACAAGTATTTTATGGGTAAATTTATGTAAATATATATGGTTTTTCTGGCTGAGTTCTTGAAAAAAAAGACGAAGTGTTTTCCTGGTTCTATTCTTTTAGTTCTATAGGTTTTTCTTTGGTTTGTTTTATGTAGTAAAGCACCAAGTTCGATTAATACTGTTAAAATTAGAAGTGATGGAACTGTTTGCGTAAATTATTTGTTCTCGAACATTAATATTTTCATAAATACAGTTATTTTTCGGTAACTTATCTAATATCTTTCATTTCACTTAACATTTCTGTTGGATTTGATTTACTATTTTGTTCTTAAACAAATTGTATAAATATATAACAATACGCACTTTATTACATAATTATAACAACAATTTAAAAAACAATATTTAAATAGATTTAAGCTTAGTCTAGCATAAGCATTTTCAAGGCGTTGCACTTTCTTCCTCCGGCGTTTCCACAATCGCATAACAAAATCCAGCGCCGGATCCAGCGAGTTTAGCATAGCCTGGCAAGTTTAATAATGTTGGAACACAGCTGCAAGTAGAAAAGAAAAATTAGAATTAAAAGTCGAAAAAGAGGGTAATACGGAAAAATTATGAGTTAATGTAAAGTAATTTAGATCTTGCTAGATTTATCAGTTTTCGAATATGTATTTGCATCTTTTCTTGAGATGAGCTTAAGAGTGAAGAGTGACTTGAAGTTCTTAAGATAACAAGCAAATTAAAATAATATTATTATTAATTTTTCTATAACTAACTAGAACTTGTAGCTCTGATAAATTCTACATATGTATTTATAAAATTTATATAGTACAGATCTTCTTTATGTCATTTAGCTCTCATATATTCCTATATCTATATAGACTATTCATGGCTTGTCTCAGCAGATTTTAATTCGATTATATCAGATTTAATATATATAAAGAAAATCTGCACTATATAAGTTCTATAAGTATATATTGGGTGTACAACTAATTAATTTCGTATTTAGAATTTATATACATTTATATAGAATTTATATAGTATAAGTCTACACTCAATAAATTCTATTTAAATATTTAAAAATTCTATATAATTATGGAGCTTATATAGTGCAGATTTTCTTTATATATTTTAGATAATAATATAATCTTATAACTTATAACTCTCTCTCTTTCGCTCCTATCTGTATATAATACTATACTATACAATATTTCTCTTCCAGACATTAAGGTGCCCTCCCACAACCTCCTCCACTCACATATTTTCCGTAGCATTATTTCCACAATTGCCGTGTTCGTTCCAGCCCCAGGTGTAGATCTCGCCAGCTGTGGTGCGCAGCAGTCCATGCTCCGCGCCCATGTGTAGGCGTGCCGGCGTCGTACCCTCCTCCAGGCGCAGCTGCAGCGGCGTCGGCGTCGCGCGCTGCTCACAGAACTCGCCCGTGCCCAGCTGACCATAGCAGTTGCGGCCCCACAACAAGATGCTATGGCTCTTCAGCATGGCCGCATTGTGCGTCCAGCCGACGGCAAGCTGACGCACATCCTCTTCGAACTGAAAGGCATTCGATTGGCCAAACTTGTTGTCGCCTAGTGCCACAATGTGCCTGCTGCCACCTGCCTCTAGATTCACGCATTTGAGCAGCATGTGATTCTGTCCACTGACCAGGGAGACGATGCGCAGCTCATTGGGATTGTGCACCTGGATCTTCATGACATTGCAGCGATGTAGCGAGGTTGAGGTAATGTCCAGTTCAATGGGCGGCGGATCCATGATGCGCAAGCGTCCAAATACATAGATCTTCTGATCCTGGGTGAGTACCGCACAGAAGCGCAGACCGAAGCTGATGCGCTGCGCCGGCTCCTCGCGCGGCAGACGCACAGGCATTGGACGCCGTACAGACATAAAGCCGCGCTGGCAAATCCCGAGCTGCTGAAACGCATTCGAGCCCCAGACAAAGAGGCGCTTGGTCAGGGTAATAGCGCCGGATATATCCCAGCCGCAGCTGACGAACTCCACAGGTACTTCCTGCAGGGAAGATCATACAATGGATAAACTTATTAATTTTTAATTAGATTAATTGGCATATACTTCGAAGAATTCGCTGGGCACCATCGAGAACTCGCTGTGGCATTCGTCGTCAGAGTTTAGGCCCAATTGGCCGCGATTATTCCAGCCGCAGGCGTGGAGCCGCCCATTGCTGTCGAGGATTAGGACATGGCCGCCGCCGCCGCGTATGCAGCGCACCAGCTGCGGCACAAATGAGCATTTGGATAGGCGCTGCGGTGTCATGCAGAGCTCCGACTCGTAGCCAAGGCCGAGCTGACCGTGAGAATTGGCGCCCTGTGCGCAGCAAAGCCAAAAGAGGAAATCACTCATTAATTTGCAATGCAAATGACACCAACACACACACACACGTGGACACACTCACCCAGGCATAGACGTCGACAGACATGGCGACCACCAGTTGCACAGGATCGGGTGCAGCGCTAGGTTCAGGATCGGGGTCGGCGTAGGGGTCGGGGTCGGGGTCAGGGTTGGGGGCGGTGCCTGGGTCGGGCTTGCACTTCCGGTTTGTGTTTCACACGTTGATTTAATGCGCCGCAGTCACGCCAAGAATGTCTGCGACCGCAATTGCCAACTGCAGCTGCTGCTATTGCAGCTCGTCCTCGCGCGTTGCTCTGCCCGCTGCTCATGTAAAACTGAGCCCTGGCGCTGACGTTCAAATAACTTTTATATCGTTTCGCTATAAGTTCTTCGTGGCCTTTTTTACGGTCGTTAGCAAATCGCACCCTGACCATGCGTGCCACGAAAGCCAATTGTTTTCTGATGTTTCAATTGAATATTTTTAAAGTTTAAAAGCGAATATGCAGCGTTTCACATTTTTGTTAAGTGAATAACGCAATTGCACTGGCAGCGCTGCCAGCTAAACATAATCTTTATTATTGTTTACAAAATGTATGAATGAATTTTGCACATCAAGCCGGTTTGACGAGGTGGCAACATTATCTCTCCACATGTTTTGCTTTATCTAAACTAGTATGCTGCTCACGCACATCTGTAAGCGTGAACAGCAACAGTTGAGCATAGGAGAGCCCGCGCAAATTAAAAATTATGTTGGTTTGAGATATATGTTTTATATGCTAATCATAAATATTAAGTGCAATTAGCTTAATTAACATAGTGAAATGATTTAAGAAAATTTAACATATAAATATAATATATCTCTTCGGTTGCTGCATACTGAGATTGAACAAGTTCACGCCTTGAGCAGCATACATTTTTTTAAACTATTTACAGTTATGTTTCGCGAATTGCGTAGTAACGCGTGCGAAGTGAATACATTTTTTTTTAAATTTTGTTTTGTGTTTAAATTTAAGTGATAAAAATAATAAATTTTAGTGAAATATAATTGTGAATTGTGTTATTCGCCTTGTGCGGTGTGGAAGCAATAACAGCTCATCATATTCGCGCCAGACAACATGTTTAACAAATTGGTGCAGAAAACGGCCAAGCGAAGCGAACGCCAAGCAGCTTATCGACTGGCAAATACCCTAGAAAGTGATTCAACTTCAATCAATTCATTCGCCTTGCACACTTGGTAAGCGCATTCAATTAGTTGCTGACCATTTGAATTCTGAATGTTGCATGCAATCAAACAATCGAGGCAAATGTTCGCCTCTGACTGCGTCCGATTGCGTGCAACTTTTCCGACTTCTGCCGACTTTTGGTATAATGTGAAAATCATTAGTTTTTATTTGTGGCGTTTAGGGCGTATGCGAAGCCGATGTCGCAACCGACTTATTTTGCATTGCAAATGCAAAATCCAAAGTGCATTTTTCACCTGCCCATTTTTGTTGTTGTTGTTTCTGTTTTGCTGGAGGGGTTGCATGCTTGCTGGACATTGCAGTATTTATTATGTCTCGCTGTTTCTGTTGGTGTTGCCCATTTGCTGGTTCCGTTAGTTGGCTAACTGTAATTAAATAAGAGTTGCCATACAATTGATGCTTGGGATCTATGGGTTCAATTGAACGTGAATGAACATGTTGAAAAGGGAAGAGATGAACAAAAATAAGACTAAAATAAAAAATATTAAAAATTAAATAATAAATTAAAAATAACAAATAATAAATTACAAATAATACATAGTAAATAATTCATAATAAATAAATAATAATAAATAAATTATAAATAATAAATATTAAGTAAAAATAATTAGTAATAAACAATAAATGGTAAATATTTCTAACAATTCAGGTTAAATAAACTAAATAATTTCTAAATTATTTTAATTTTTAACATGTAGTACATTAATATACATTCATCCCTACGTTTTCTTTCCAATTTCTTTATAAAATACATGTAGGAAATTCATAGCACCCATTTTCTGACTCAATTTTCGTCCATTGCTAATGGCTTTTCTCCTTTGCCATCTTGTGTGCGCGCAGTTAGCTGGGAGCTCCTTTTTCTAGCGACAATTAAAGCTTAATTAAAATTGCATGCACTTTAACCTTCGCCCTGAACTTTGACAGTTTTAATTACAATATGTTTATATGAGTTTTGCGTGTTCGTGGCAAGCGGAAGGCGGGTTTTATAATCGCTTTATATAAGCAAGCAACACATTCAATTTAGCTTAATGTGTAATTTTGCAGATTTGTGAAATTTGAGACTAGCTTAAAATGCAATGGCTAGAAGGCAGAACTAAATAGAATTATATATTCCTACTATTATGACTAGCTCGATTATTTAGTAGTTAATTATTATATTATAAATTGCAATTTAAATTTGTTTTTCATTGCAACTCAAAATACTTTTAAAATTTCCGCTTCTATGAACTAGTTCCGAAAAGGTTCTCTTGCTACTTTTATGCACTGCGCATGTGATAGTCTTGCCGATAGTTGAGCCACGCAAACAGCGTTGCCACTTCAGGCAGCCAGTGTTGATTTACTTAGGTACGCGCGCAAATTCAAATATTTTGCTGCATATGGAGAGATTAGTGTTTGTGTTTGTGTGTGCGTGTGTGCTTTTGCTTTTTGGTCCCTAGAGTGTGATTGCCTTGCAGTGCAAACGTGACTCCATTTTCTTTGCGCTTTTCCTATGTTGTGTCTTTTTATGTCTTTCAACGCTTTTTTCTAGCTTGTTGCCTGGCTTCTCTTGTGATTTTTGTTGTTGTTTGGTATTTTGAAATTAAATCTAATTTAATGGATATGCGTGTTGTTGTCTGTGCTTTTAGCTGTACTCCCATTCAACATATACGTGCAGTCACACACACACACACACACACATTCGCAATTAAAGTTAAGAGTGAAAATTGCACATGTTTGCATTTCTTTTGCATTGTTTTTATACTTCTTTCGTTCGTTTCGCACCTTGTTTTTTTTTTCAATTTTTCTTTAACGGCTGCGGTTTAGTTCGCGCAGCTCGTCGAATGTCGATTGGCACTTGTAATTAAACGCCGGCCCCTTTAATGCCAATTGCTGTTTCGGTTTTAACTGAACGAATTCCTTGGCTGTCATTGAATTAACAGCTGTAAAGGGAAATTGTATTCAAGAACTGTCGCAACGGGAAAAGTTAATTTTTGGCGTCGTTTCTTTGGAATGAAAAGTGGAATTTCATATTATATTTATATGTGTGTTTTTACACAAAATATTTAAATTATTTACAAAATGTTTGGTTATCTTTTAACTTATATATATTTTATATTTAGTTCATGGTGTATAAATCTTGAATATTCGATTTGAATGATCAAATATACCTATATTTTAAATAAAAAATAAAATAAAATAAAATGAACTAACATTATTAGTATATTTCTAATGAACTATATATATTTTGAATATTTCAAAGAATTAAATATTTTTAATATTTTAGAATTAATATTATTATATATTTGTATCGATGTAACAATATTAAAAATTTTTAAAAATATATTTTTAATAGTAAAAGAATTAATTAACAATATAAATATATGTATATTTATTTATTTTTTTCATTTTCATATTTAGAGTTTATCTAAACCCCAGATTCTTTGCCTGAGTTCATTTAAAACTTAGTTCAATGAGCTTTAAACTTTGTTCTTTTAGTTTCTTTTAATGAATTTATTTTCCATTAGTTCCATTTATTTAAGCATTTTTTAATCTTTACACTTGACATTTTTTCACCCAACATTTTTCCACTATTGTAACATAAAACACATTTAATTCTCCTTTATTCTTAGCCTTAAAGACTTTCAGTTGCTGCCAATCTTTGACCGAGTTCTGCTCTTGAAGTTTGATTCGCTTTATCTTGCTTTGTTCGCTTTCTCCACTTTGAGTTACGTGTCATGTTCTCCATTCATCTAATTATGTTCATGTTCGCTTTGATCTTTTCTTTTTGTTTATTTAATAAGAAAAAATTAATTTTGTAATTTCTTTTGCACTGCAAGGTAAACTAAAGGTAAACTATTTTAATAAAAATAATAAATTAATTTGACCTGAACTTCCTTTTGAATAGGGTATATTTGATATATCTTATACGAATTTCATAAAACAAACTTCTAAACAATTTAAACTTACTATCAATACTTGGAAAGGTAAAGCTATTCCAATTTAAATCAATTAAAACGTTTTGAATATGCAAAAATTATTCGACAACTCACTCAATAAACATTCAACATTCCAAAAGTTTCGCTGTTAAACAAAATTCGAGCTTAACTCATATTAAACCTCATAAATCTATTCTCTGTTGGCAAAAATTATGAAAATGCAAATCGATGGATGCACCATATCTCCCTCTCCCTCTCTCTCTCTCTCTCTGTCTCTGTCTCTCTCAATCTGGCTCTGTCAGGAGCAGACATAGAGCATAAAACCGAATGAGTGCACAGAAAAGCAATTGCAGAGCATTAAGTACCGCAACTGAATAAGAGAGGGGGTTAGTGTATGGAGGGGGGGTTAGGGTAAACAAATTCAACTGCGACCCTGGACGATGGCCACGCTCGAAAGTCATTTGACCACTAATCATGACTGCGGTTTGGACTGTTGTCCAATGCTCGGTCAGGCAACGCCCTGTACACAATTGTCAAAAACCCACCTCGTACCTCCATGGAGCCCAGCTCCCCTCGATAACCCCAAACACGAATTGAATTCCCTTCTCCGCACAGCACTCAAATTATGAAAAGTGTACACTTTGCTTCTGACACTTCAAATTAAATTTCAAATTTCAAATGCCAAAAATCGTACCCCCCCTCACCTCCCCACCCTTCCCTTTGCTTAGCTTTTCTTGTGCATTCCCTAATTGCTCAATCAAAAGCGTATGCAATTCCTCTGGGGTAAGTCTAAAAATGGAAGCTTAAAATACATTTTTGGCACCAAAAAAAAAAGTGAGAGAGGAGAGGAGAAAACTGCGTTTCGTGCTTAAACTTTGTGCGCGAACGGAAGTCAGCGGAAGTGTTTCGTCGCCAGGTGAAACTGAGGTGAGACTGAGGTGAAGTAAGCTGGAGAGAAGCTTGTGCAGGAGGAGTTGTTCCTCCTGGAATGAAAGTGAATGCCACAGGCAATGGCAAAGACAACAATGCCAAAGTTTGGCGTTGCAATGAGGGTGGGGGCGTGGCTGTGCGAGGGGCGCCTAAACGGAAACGGAAGCGCATTGAGCAAAAGTTGTTGCAGTTGTTGGCCTTTTGTTTCGCCAATGCAGCAGCAGCAGCAGCAGCAGCAGCAAAGCAATTTAAGTTAAACAAGCGAACAGTGCACAGTCAACAGCCCACGCCCCCAGCTCTCGGCCGCCCTCTTCCGCGCAATATACTTGTCAAATATAAATTCCATTTTTTTTCTATTTTTATTTTATTTTTTTTTCAGAAGAAATCTGCTCAAGTTTTTGGCATTGGATTTGTTGGCTGCACGCTTTTCAAAAAATTGTTTTTCTTGATTGACTTAAAGTTTCGACAGCGTGTCGCGAAATTTTTGACATGCATCGCATGCAACAGCGAATAGAAACTATATTATGTTCGTATGTGTGTGTGTGTGTGTGTGTGTGTGTGTGTGTGTGTGTGTGTAGTTTATTTTATTTCTGCAAAGAGTTTGATAAACAAGCTAAATGGAGTGAAAGAGATTTTGCTTGAATCTCAAATGAACTTTACTTTATTTTAATAGAGATTGTTCAAGATTTTTTGTTAAGCTTTGGCTTGAGTTAAGCTTTTGATTAATTTTAGCATGAGATAAAAATTGCTTTTGTTTGAGTATTTCTGTTTTAATGGAAGCATATTTATCGGGAATTTAGTTAAATAATATAAGGAGTTTTAAGAGCAATATTATTTCTTGGGCATTTATAAAAAGTTGTTGTTCAGATTTTGAATTATATGATTTATATCATTAATTATAATTTGTTGTTAGTTTTGGCTTAAATTGAACTTTGTATTAATTTTTAGCATGGAAATAAAATAGGGGTTGTCTGATTATTTCTGACTTAATTTTGGCATATTTATCGAAAGTTCTAAAAGGCAACATTATTGCTTGAGAATTTTTAAAAAGCTTTTTATTTGAAGATTGTTCAAGTTCCGTTGTTAAACTATTCCTTGAAGTGAACATTTGATAGAATTGTTTTCTAGTTAATGTATACAAATTATATACCTGACTATAAATTCCTAAAAACACAGCTATATTTAAACAACTCAGAGTTAGAGGGGAAGTCGAAGTCCAAGTCGGGCTTGCCTGACTAAAAAATACCCTTAACGCAGATACGGACTGCTAAAGTCCTTGATATTTGCACATATGAAGACTAGCTTTGCATTTACTAAATGATCGTTATAATAATTAATAATATTTAAATTTAAATTATATATTATATTTACATTCAATAAACATTAAAAGTATAACTTTTACATTTTCGCTTAACATACTTAACAATTTTAATACTCACCAACAGACAGAAGAAGAGGAGAAGCACCGCGCTGCACTGGACGACTGACCACCAGAAGATGAGGAATGCGACTGAAGCTGCGCTGCAGCAGGCTTGCCTTTATATAGGGCAGTGACAGCTCCACTCAAGTCAAGCTCAACTGTAGAGCCTCTTTCTGAGTCACTCGATCATTAGGTGACCAATCAGAGCACTTTCTGCTGCTGCTGCTGCAAGAAGCAACTCTTCTGATGTTCAGCTGCCTCTACATAGGGGAGCGAGACTACAACTAGAAGTCGAGTTCAACTCTTAAGCCTCTCTCTGAGTTAGCGTAAGCTAAGCTCTCTATCAGTTAGAACCAATCAGAGTATTTTCTGCTGCCTCTGTTATACTTGCTATCGTCATTTTAAACAAGTTGTGTTTCTAGCAAACTCTCTTAGCTACATTAAATTAGCTGCTTAATAGATTTAAGTTGAAGTTAGCTTTAAAAGTTCTAATGGCTTGTAAATTGGCTATTTATCACTTTATAATACCCATTAATATTTTTCATCGATAAGTTGATCGGTTTTTAGTTAGTTGTTGAATTTCACAGCTTGAAGCTGGCTGGAAACTAATTATGTAGTTGCCATCAAGTTGAGCAAGTTTTTCAATATTTCAAGCGGAAAGGCCCCGCCCCCTGGGTGTTCTATTTGGCAATTTTGCAATGGCTGCTCTGGTTTGGGTCTCTCTCAGTCTAAGAGTTGCGCCTGCTCGATAATTATTATGTAAATTGCTTAAAAATGCACCGCAGGTAAGCCCAAAGGATTCACTTTGTTCCGGCACCACCTTTGCTGGTCGCCTCCTGCATCCTGCATCCTGCAGCCTGCATCCTTCGTGCCGCTCGTCTAGTCGTCTCGACCAGCCGTCGCGCTGCATTAAGCTTGATTGCATTAAGTTTGCTTTCCGTCTTGACAGAAAGCTCTCTGTGTGTTTGGGCACCTAGCCCAGGCTCCTGCTCGAGTAGGTAAATCGCCTCTTCAAGTTCCTCCCATCATGCCGATTTAATCTATGCACTCGGAATTTCTTAGCGTGCATTTCGTATTAGCCAAATTTTCGCATGCTTCGTTGCATGCCGCTCGCTTGCTCTTGCAGAGCTCCAAGCCTTTCTAGTAGTGTTGCAGCCGGATACTGATGGGTGCCACTGTGGACGCTTGATTGAACCATGACTGAGACAGTGGTGCAATATAAAGAAAAATGTTCAAATATTTATTTGAGTTAATGGAAAGTTGCTTGCATTAAGCATTGATAAAGATTCTTAAAATGTGTAAAACTTATTCATAGTATTATATAAAATAGAAATAATACATCCTTAGATTAAGTTAAGTTTAAGACTCTGAAGTAAACTGATTTTTTTAAATGGAGATTACTTCAAGGCTTTGAAAAGTGACAAGCAAAGAGTTTTAGCTTTTTAATTTTAAATTTTATTATAGATTTTTTCTTGGTTAAACCTTTGACTTAGACAAAATTTTAAATTCTTTTTGATAACCCCAAAGTTTTATTTCTTTCTTTATTGTATATATTTAAAAATTTATTTAACTTTATAGATTAATAGCTTGAATTTGAAACCAGTTAAGAGCTAAAACACCTTAAGCTATTGATATGACTTCAATTATTTAATCTGTCAAAAAGTTTGAATCGCATCCGTAAGCTCTTTATCGTTGTAGATGTTGAAGTGTTCGTTTATCGAAAGTCTTAGAGAGAGACTGTAGGCATTTCTTGTCTTTCCCTCTAGTTTCTCGTTTCTTCAATTTAAGAACTTATTATCTGTTAGTTTCTTTACAAATATCATGGTGATCTTAACCTTTTTTAGTTAGACTAGAAATTACTATAAATGATTTGTCAAAAGAAAATGATTTTTGTGTTACTTCAATTATTTAAAATTTTTTTTAAAACCTATTTCATATAAAATATTTAACATTTTATTGAAACATATCTGTTGCTTTTATAAACTTGCAAATATTTCAAGCATTAAACACATTAAAGATTTTCTTTATTATTATTATATTACATTATTATAGAAAAAAATTTCTTGCTTTTATAAACTTGCCAAAATTTCGTCTCCCACACCCATTGTACATTACGCTTTGAGAATGTGCTCGCACTCGACAGGATATTGATGACTTTGCCCCCCATTTGAAGTTGGCGCCCCTGCGCTTCATCCTAATCAATGGAGCATCGACGGCAAGGTATTCAACGAGGTTTCTATCCTGTTTAATCTTGAGAGATTTTCGCACATTTTGTGGCCGGTTTCCGCTTTAGTTTTGTTGTTGCCATCGCAAATAATTAATTTGAGCAAATTGCAAAACTTGGCCTTTTGATGGCTCGATGCATAATTGAGCACTCTATTGAATTCGCTTGCGTATTGAGTGCATTTTTTATACATAGCTGGACTAATTGCACATGGAGTATTGTTAAATTATTTAACCAGCTGCCATTTTGTATTTCCTATTTCCCATTTTCCATTTTCTATTACACATCTCCCACTTTACCCTTTTCTAATATCAATTTTCTCGGCTCAGCTTTCGTGGCTGGGCCACAGTTTATGCAAATGAGGCAAATGCGGTTCTCAATATCAGGACATTGCATGCGCCTTGTGCGCTTAGCTAAATTGTCGGTTGTCTGCGGCTCGGACTTCCAGTTACGCCTCTGCACTGTTTTCATGCCCAATGGGCAACTAATTATTTGTTAACATAACACGAGTGGCAATTTAAATGCAATTAAGTTCAGCTGCGTATGCCCAGACCAGACCGAGACACGGCAACTGAAATCCCGGAGCTCGGCTCGTCGTGGCTTAGTCGAGTCGGTTGAAATGGCTCATTAGAGCGTGTCCTTCAGATGCTTAGTGCACAATTGAATGCGCCGAGGCTGTGTGTTTCGATTTCACAGTTAAAGGCAATCCGAACGGCTTAAATATCTGAAAGTCATTCGGATTTGTTATCCTTGACAATTTATGCGCAGCCTTAAATGACAATTTACAAAATGATAGCATGACTGTTCGATGCAAGGACAAACATTTATTCTTGAGTTATTTATAATGCGTTGATATTTAGAAGTGATTTACGTATGCATTAAACTAAGTAAGTATTACGCTTATTTAATTTTGCAATTATTTAACATTGTCTCAGTTCTGCATATGCTAATAACTTAACTTTTGCAAATGTTAAATTAGTTTTGAAAAGACGAGTGTAGTTTGAATCAATTTTATTTAATTATAATATATATATTTTTTCCTCTATTTACTCTGTATTTTCTGAATCAATTTTTCCTTTGACAAACAAGATTTTAAAAACAAAAGTTGCTCAAAAATTTTTAATACTTTTATCACTGTAAATTAATATAAATATACTAAAATTATTAGATATTTTTTAATAATATATAAAATTAATTTGGCTAGCTCGATGTTAAAGAAAAATTAAAAACAAAATACTTTAAAACACTTTATAAAATTCATAAAAAATCACAATACTGCCACACTTCAGAGTAGCATAGGTATATTTATCCTACATTTTATTACATAGATATATGTATATAAAAAAAATATTTTTTTAGATAATTTTTTTTTTATCATTTTATATTATTAAATATATAAAATAACTATTTTTTTTAAATATATATCAGCGTAAAAAATACTTTATATATTTATTTTTATTAATATTATTATTATTATTTAATAATTATTTTTTTTAATGATAAAAAAAATTTTCTATTTCTAATATTGAAAAATGTGTCAAATATTTGTTGTGCTATTTGTGTGTTAATATTTTTTTAAATAAATTACCTGTTAGGAATTCTACAAAATATTGCAGTTTTTTAAATATTATTAAATATATTTCATCCAAAAAATTTTATATTTATTCTAAGTTTGTTTTCATGTAAATAAATTTGTGTGTTGCTCAATGAAATAGTTGAAAAACAAGTCAAAATATTTTTGCAATATTTACCATATGCAAATAGTTGTCATGCATTTTCCAATTTGTTTGTTATTCGGTCTTTTATTAAATATACTTTTAAATAATTAATAAATACAATAAATCCAGCTGCAAACCAATTTCAAACTGTCATCTGTCATCTGGTCATGTTTTTAAATAAATATTCTTGAGTAAATGTTGTTAGCTGGACAAAGATAAATTTCTTGTGCTGCTCATAAATATTGAAAAAGTATTGCATAAGCTTCTGTGCAAATTGTTGTATGCATAAATGACAAAATTGTTGTTGAACATGGATAAAAACTTGTGCTTAATTCAATCCAGAGTCAACAATGCGTGACTCGTAGGTTGCAGGCTTCCAGATTGCAGGTTGCAGGTTGTAGGTTTGCGGGCTTTCTGCTTGAAATGCCAACTTGACAATTTAATTACCAGCATGCAGAGCAGAAAGCATAAGCTGAGACCTTGACCAAAAACTGTCTGGCCGTAGCGTATTCCTCTGCCAAATCCACATCCAAATCCAAATCTTATCCGCAACAGGCACTTCATTTTCATTTTCATTTTTGCATTGTTTGTTTGTCATCTAAGCTCTCCGAGGCAGAGGTGACTGTACAAAATCTATTTAGACCGATATTGCCAGGCCATGATTTTAGCCAAATTGCATTTGGCCTGAAACTTGGTTAGGCCGAGGCAACAAATGCGATTACAACGCAGCACAAAGAGTGCTGAATGCCAATGTCCAATGCGACAGAACAGTCAGGCTTCCATAATACAATTGTTCTTGGCGGAAGAGAGCTTTACAACTTTTTCAATTGACTTGTAAAGGCTTTTATTATTACTTCTAATTGTATTGTCATTAGCAATTTTATTGATTGTTATTGGCATTGTCTTTAGAATTGTCATTGTCATTGTCATTGTCATTGTCATTGTCATTGTCATTGTGATTGTCATTGTCATTTTCATTGTCATTGTAATTGTCATTGTCATTGTCATGGTCATGGTCATGGTCATGGTCATGGTCATGGTCATTGTCATTGTCATGGTCATGGTCATTGTCATTGTCATTGTCATTGTCATTGTCATTTTAATTTTCATTGTCATTGTTATTGTTATTGTTATTGTTATTGTCATTGTCATTGTCATTGTCATTGTCATTGCCATTGTTATTGTCATTGTCATTGTCATTGTCATTGACATTGTCCTTGTCATTGTCATTGTCACTGTCATTGTCATTTTCATTGTCATTGTCATTGTCATTGTCATTGTCATTGTCATTGTCATTGTCATTGTCATTGTCAGTGTCATTGTCATTGTCATTTTCATTGTCATTGTAATTGTCATTGTCATTTTCATTGTCATTGTAATTGTCATTGTCATTTTCAATGTCATTGTCATTAATATTATTATAAATATCAATGTCATTATCATTAATATTATTATTGCTATCGCCATTGTCACTGCCACTATATCATCAAATGTCATAGTTAGGTAGGCGAAAGGGCATACAAATTTCGTTATCCTGAAAACTGACTTGTCTTTTTATGGTTTTGAATGTCAAATGCAGACTTTAAGGCAGATAAGCCAGACAAGCTGTAACCCATTTGATGGCTAACAAAAATAACAACCGGACAAATATGTGTGCAGTGTCCAGACGCCGAATGAGATGCATGCAAATGAGCTGAATAATGAGCAGCCAGTTGCTGTTGGCACAATGGAGGGCAACTAGACAGAGTCAAATCGAGGCGGGCCCGTTTAGTGGAGAACTAGCTGCTGTGGCACTAATTTCCAGTTGGTGCAAACAGCCACTCGTACATTATGGCCCAGTGGCAGTGTCAAAGTGTCAGTAAGTCAACAAGGATGCACTCTGGCAGGCGCCTGAAGAGGAAGAATGTGAATGTGGCTCTGTCTCTGGCTCTTGGTTTCTGCGAGTGTCCTGGCCAACCGGGCACTCGACTTAACACTTTGAATGTCATTAAAATGTCCGTCCGCTCGTTCGCCGCCCGCCTCGCCCGTTCTCCTAGCCCGCTGTCTGACACTCAGTCAATGTCTCACTAACAATTGTCAACAGGCTCAAGCAGCGTGCAGCTCTGAGAGTTTTGCATTGTTGTTCCTGTTGTTGGCGACTCTGTTAACCCTTTTGGCATGTTGTCGGCATTCGCCAGCATTTTCGGACTCAAAAACGTTTGTCAATTTTCCGCTTGTCGACTCTGTGAGTTGGCCTTTTCGTCCTGTTCATTCTTTATTGTCGCTTGCTCGCAACTGAATGCCGGCACATTTTATGCCTCGGATGCAATTGTCTTCGCTTGCCATTTGCCCTCAAGTCCCTTGAGAAGAATTAAAACTCTAATCTAATTGTTAGGCGAATTGTTGCATTCATTTATAATTCAATTATTTTTGTTTAAATTGCTCAAGGTATTATTTTGATTTAGTTGAGAATTTGTCAAATTTAATTTAATTAAAATTTAATAATAAAATGATAAATAATAATAATAATATAATTGCAAGGTAAGAAACTTTAAGATCGTAAAATATATTCATAACAGTATAGTGTTAACATAGTTCATTCTATGTTAGACTTAACATAAACATATTGACGCTCTCTAACTTGCTTCTCTGCCTAAAGCAGGGCCTATGTTAACTGTATGTTAAGCAATGCCAGTGCTGTTAATTTTTTTTCGGCTTAACATAAATCAGATTCTCTGCTTAAATTAAATAAGTATTTTTATATATTTGCATTTTTTCTAAAATAATTGCTAACTAGAAATTAATGATTCGCGGTAAAATAAAAAATAAAATTATAAAATTGATTTTCATATCATATATCATTATATATTTTAAATTTTATGTCTATTAATAAAATCAGATATTTTTTGAATTTTTTGAACTAAATATTATATGTTTTTAGATTTTTAGAATATTTTTTTAGATTTTTAGAACTTATTTAAAATATTATTAAATATTAATTATATTTAATTTAGTTCAATTATATTTTAAATATTATTTTATATATATTTTTAAGGTCAAAAAGAGGTTTTAATTTTTCTATTGATTTATCTCAATTTTATTAAAAAAAAAAACAAAAAAAAACAAATTAATGAATATTTACTAAGCCATTCATTTGTATGTCTATACGCCTATATCAAAAGCTCGTAAACTTGGGGCCGCTCAAGGGTTATCTGTAGGTACTTTGTGATTGCAGCCCTTGGGGATTTTCGGTCAACAATAGGGGCCGGCGAACACTAAGTGCAAAATGCTGGCGGGGCCGACGTTTAGGAGCTTATTAAATTGCCATTACCTAAGCTGGACATCAGCAACGCGAGTGTCCGGGTCTACGGGCTAACCGTGGTGTCTAGGTGTCCTGCTGTTTGGCTGGGTGTTTAGCTGCCCGTGGGCAGTGCTGCGGAATCTGGTGCGGCATTTGCCACTCAAACGAGGGATTAGCGGCGATGATGACAACAGCTTGACGTCACATTGGCGACAGCCAGCAGCTCCATTAGCTGCGACCAGGGCTGCCAGCTAAGCGGATGGGAAATGGAAAGAGGATGTCAAAACACACACAGACACACACACACACACACACACAGGACTTACGGTGGCTCAGGATGTAGGTGCGCAAAGCAAGTGCATAAATCCTCCAAATATTTCACATTTAAATGGCCAGAAATTAACTGAAACTGGCAGGCGATGGGGGCGATAGCTGGTCGGAGTAGCTCAGTAAATGCGAAGTAATCCACAAAAGCTGAGCTGAGGACGCGGACAATGTGCAGTAAAAGTCGAGCCACTGACAACAAAAGCCCGGAACACTTGAAACCACCCAATGCATACATATATACATATTTTTATATACATATATACACGAGTATATTCAACTACGAGACCTAAGGGCTATTCTTAATGTGCTTTAAATGGTATAGAGTGGAGGATAAGATCCCAGCTGCGTTGCATTCATACGGCAAATATCAAGTGCATCATCAACAACAAGCAGCAAGGACGACGAGAGCCGGCCACATTTAGCTGCCTGGACACCAGTGCTCCATGCTCATCTCAATCCCATTCGAGTCGACAAGCCAAAAAAAACGAAAAAAAAAAGAAGAAAAATAAAAAATAAAGATGAAAACGAAAAACAGAGACCCAGTTCGTCCTTGCCAGCATCAACGTTATTATCGCATTGAGCACTGTAAAGTACCGAATAATCTACAGGATAATGAGCATGAATGAACGTGAACCGTTTTGTATTTTTGTTTTGAATGACAAACTGAGAACAGAAAACTGAAAAAAATAAATGAATGTAAAAATAAATAATCAAACCAAGCATGAAGGGCAATCCAATGAAATAACAGCCCAGTGACTGCCCAAGTGCCCACTCGACTTAGGCAGCCATATCTCAAGCATCAAGCTGAATACTTGCTGGGGACAAAGCGCAACGAATCTGTAAACGGCAACAAACTCTCAGTTCAGCTTACAGCAACAAAAAGCAAATATGACGACTCTGAATATATTAAATAAATTCACATAAAGAAAGTCTCGAGTTTATATTTGAAAAATTCTAAAAAAAAAATTGAATAGTGTAGGCGCTTTGCATTTGTATAAATTATAAGTCTGTATTAGGTGGAATATTGACTAAAATTGCGGGTATAGAGGTATGGAATATGGTTTTAAATGAGAGTGAACGACTAGGATATACCTGGTAAGCCTTGTTTTTTTTTATTTTATGACTAAATTTTCAATTACAGAAGCTCTCCAAAGAGTTACCGACTAGGAAATACCCGGAAAAATTTTATTCATTTAAATGTTCAATTGCAAAACGAATTTGGTTGAGAGTTACCGACTAGAAAATACCCGGAAAATTGTATTCAGCTGCTATATCACCATGTGCAAATATAATATTATTATGAGTAGCATTTTTTTTTTCATTTAAACAAATTTTTAAATTTTTCATAAATTAAAAAAAAATTAAAATTAAAAATTAAAAAATTAAAATATCCTTATTTAATTCCACACATTTTTTCATAAAAATAAAATAAAAAAAATATATAATATTTTACTGCAAATTATTTCCGATTTTAAATGAGTTTGAAAATTCACTCGAACCCATTATTGAATGCCCAAAACTTTCTTAGAAATGAAACAATTAACTGAATTCATTGAAATTTCAGTTTTGGTTTTAGTCAGAACTGAAAATATATATATTCTCTTACAGCTCTTCAAACCAAATATCAAAATATCAACTATCAATGCTCTTTAATTTGTGTGGGAGGCATTCATTGTGACCAGAACAAGCTTTAAGCTCATTGTAGATGTTGAAACTTGCAACTAGTAATTACTTATTGAAATATCTTTGTAATGTGAGTTGCAAAAGGAGCCTGTCCTCGTATTGTCCTCGCTGTTGGCAGTCGTGTGTGTGTGTAGTGTGTGTGGGATGTGGGATGTGCAATGCGAACATGATGTCCTGTGGTCATGGATATTAAATTTAATTTTATATTTTGCATATTTACATAGGATATTTATGACAGGGTCGCTTCGAGCATCATATACACAGACTCAAATGGAGGCCACAATTCGCCTTCCTTCTATTTATATATATATGTATATTTTTTATTTATTTTTTTCTCCTTTACAATTTTGTCATCAGTGAGTAGCTGGCCAGAACAGAGTTCATTAGTTTTTGCCATTTTGTTGTTGTTTGTTCGTTTGTTTATAGTGGCAAAGCATCGGTGCAGAGACGGCTTTTGGCCCCTGGGTCTCACATCTATCCCATCTGCCATTAGTCAGTCGTAGCTGCATCCCAGAGTTCTGTACCGGACTCAACTCTCTGTGTGTTCTATTCATAGCGAATGAATGAATGAATGAATGGCTCAGAGCTGTTGTAATGAAAAGTTGTGGTAACTTGTTGGCTGCATAATTTGTGCCACTGTCCGTTCGTGTTGGATGCATGTTGCACTTTCCTAGTGTCCACATGCTCCACATGAGCTTGTTTAGTTGTCATAGAACAGCAGAGAGCATCTCTGCTTGAATATGTGAAGTTTATTTGTAAGTTAGTTATTTCAATTACAGAAACGAGTAGCTTTCGAATTTGCCTAGTGGAGTTCGTGTAAGACATTTAAGTTTTAACTTTGTTTTCTACTGAATGTGCAATAATCTTGAAGAAGAGCTTTAAAAGTTAAAGCTAATTTTTTAATTAAATTTTTTTTTTATTAAAATTTTAATTTGCTCCTCAATCAATCAAGCGCTCTGTTTGTGATTTCAAACATTTTATTACACAAAAAAGATTTCAACTTTAATTTGTAAAACAAAAATGAATATTTCATCAAAATATGACAAATGCGCTTCAGAAAAAGTAGATAATTGTAACAACACATATAAAATGACAACTAAATAGACTGCTTGCACTAAACTGACCATGAATCCGACTTAATTATTTAGCTAACAAACATTTTTCCACAGAGACAACGCACAAATCTATATGAGTATCTACACATAAATAGCCCATAAATATTGAATTTGATATGTGATTGCATAGCTTTTTGTTGGGTGTTTGGGAATCAAAATGAAAATCTGATAACATCCGTTTCCGGATGACAGTAAGTGGATGGGAGAGGAGGAGAGAGGGGGAGGGGTTAGGGAGACACGCACTAACAAGCTGACAAATTCACGCACATCCTGTCAACATTATCAAATGTACTTGAGTGTTTTTTCATGTTTCGCATTTGCAATGTTTGTAATTTACATTAGTCGCCCAGCTGTCCGCCCAGTCAGCTGATGATGTCACAGTCAGCTACAGCTACAGCTACAGCTACATCTACATCTAGACAGCGTTGATACACTCATACGCTCTCTGGCAGCTCTATCTAGGTATAGAAATCAATGGCTAATGCGTTGCTGACAACTCTCACAGAATGTGTTTCATTTACTTTTGGCAAAACATACGCATTGCTCCACATAGACTTAGTCCCTCCCATTGGGCTCTACTACTAATACTGACTGCAAGTCGTGGGAGTTACTGAAACTGAAATCGAGAACTGTTTACAGCTCGCTGCACACTCGCTCGCTGCTTTCACTTTGTTTTCAATTGCAAAAGTTCTGGTCGTAATTTCTTTTTGCTCTTGCTGCCGCCCAGAGCTCCATTTCTTTTGGCAAATGTCTGTGGGGGAAGTTTGTGCCTGGGCGGCGCCAAAAATGAAGGAGTTGAAACAAAAATGGGCGAACGAGGTGTGATTGGGAAGTTGATAAGTTGAGTAATAAAAAAGATAATAATAAAAATTAAATATAATAAATAAATAATATTTAAAATAATATAAATATTTAAATTAAATATAATTCATTAAAATTATTCTAATAACAATATAAACAAAAATTCTATAAATATAATTAAAATAAATTATTAAATTTAAAATATATACGAATATTTCAATTATTTATTGATCAATCTGAATTTTTCACATTTTTACCATAACTTTCTTGACCATCCTCGCATATATTTTAAGCACTCTAACAGCGTTTGCATTAACTTATCTGAGAAATCATAAATATAAACTAACCGCATTGCATCATTGAGCAAATTGCTGAGTGGAAGCTGCAGCTCGAGGGGTAGAGGGTTGACTGGAACACACATAGAGAGATAGAAATCAAACTAGTTGCGACTGTTTCTAGGAATATGTGGCCAAGTTCCATCTCCTCTAACCCCTAACCTCTATCCCCCAACCTACCCCCAGTCAGCCCAACAGCAACAATGTCCACATACTACAAGCGCCTGACACTTGAAAACATCAATTTATTTTTATTTCCTCAGTTCGTCTCGCAGGAATCCTTTCGCTTGGGTGTTTTAGTGTCTTTGTGGTAAGCAGTTGCCACGCCCCATTCTGTACCCTTGGCTCCGTGAGCCCTTGCACACCCTAAGCATACCCTAACCATTATGGCCCAGACGAGGGTCTTGCTTAGTCATTCAATTCAATTGATTCAATTGGGATTGTATCGGTTTTTTATGTGCATTTTGGCCAACACTGTCGCACATATCCTGTTGGCTGGTCTCCCCCCATCCCCCAGATCCCTGTTGCTGTTGCTGCTGTTGCTGTTGCTGTTGGCAGCAGCAGCGGTTCCCGAGTGTCTCATTTATCTGCGGTTAGTGGCGGAGGGCTCTTCCGCTGCCTCGTTTTGCACTTTATTGTAAAAGGAAAACGGTTTTGCGTGCTTGGGAGCCGCACCATTTGTAAAATTTAATAATATATAATTTTACCTTTTGCGACGCTTTCTTCTTCTTCTTTGGTAACACTTTTATGGGCCGATAATGTTATTAGCCTAGGCATGCATAGTATATAGGCAGACAGCATTTTTTTTTCTTTCCTTCCTATTGCTATTTATGCCCTGTTGAGTTTGGAGATGCTTGCTGTTGGGCATATTAGTTTTTATCTAAGTATGTAATGGGGGAGAATTATAATATGACTATAAAGTCTATTTATTCTGGATTAGCAGGAATAATACAATATCGTGACTATTGAAGCCGCAAATTTACGCAGAATAAATTTTATTCTTTGTTATCGATATTTTAATTTTTTATCGATTAAAATTGAATTGTATATCGAATCTATAAATAAGCATCCAAATTACAAGGTAACTGAGCTGAATATTTACGAATGAAAATGATTTATTATATCGATATTTCTACCTTCATTCCTAATATTCATCATCAATCAATCTTACGAAGAATCGCTAATTTTAATCGATATATATATCAATATTCCAAAGATCGATAATAGTCCACTTAAAAAGCTTAAATTAAAAGAATTGAACTGGAGAATCGATCATTTCACTATTTATGTTCTTAAGTTCGATCAAAATATATATATTTTTTTATTTTTTATAATATAATTATTAAAATAAAAATGTTTGGATTACTTACTCTGAATACTTTATTAATGTCTTTCAAAAATTATCGATTATTATACTAGTGTTGAGTTAAACTCAATACGAATATCGATATCAAAGCTAATCGATACATATTATTGCATATAACAACAGGGTATTCCCTCGTCTATCACATCCGTCCAGAGCCCACTAACTTGTTGTTTATTCTTTTTTATTGAGTCAAGGATGCTATCGATATCGAGCAATAGCCGAAACACTCAAATGCCATGACTTTTGCAATTTGCATCAAAGATTGTGTCACGCCTAGTTTCGTTACACTTCGTTGCGGCAGGTCTGGTCGCATTCCCTTGCCTTGGCTTGCCCTTTCAGTTCACCTTAGAGAAAAATAACCCTCATCTGGCTGCTGCCTGTGGTTTTTAGGTGGTGGGCACTGTAGTTGGCCAAGGCACGCCTGGAATTTTGTTCACTTTGAGCTCGACTGCTGGGAACTGGGAACTGGGAGCTGGGTTGCTGGAGGCTGGGAGCTTGTTGCTTCTTTGCGTGCTTTCGTGTAGGTTCAAATATTTTGCGACTAGAAAACCCAAAACGACCCAGCCCAAGAAATGTGAATGGAGCGCCAGTGGTGGGGGCTTTATATATATATGTATATATATTGTGCCGGGTCAGTTGGGTGCGAGCAATTTAGAAGAATTTGGTTTTGCATGTAAAATGTTTCAAACAAAATTTGTATGGGCCAAATACTTGAATATTTGAAATATCTATTTCAACTGAAATGTGCCAACTATTTTGTTTGCACCAAATTTTAACTCTTACACTTCCCATATTCCAAATATTATTATCTTAACTTTAATTTCACTTACATTTTTTTTTTGCTTAAGAGAGTTTAGGTTGAGAGTGAAAATCGGATAAATTTGGATGAAAGTGAGAGTTTAATTGCTTAAAGAGTCATGAATGTGCTTGTCTTTTGGAGTTTGTATTAGAGAGAATAATCATGTATAGGAATAAAAAAAAGATTTAAAATTTTTAAGATTTGACATGTATTCGTGATCAATTATTAAGTGTGTTGAAGTGGTTCGAACCCAACAGCATGATTCATGGTTCAAATATATTTTTCCGAGGTGCGCTAACGTCTTTTAATGAATTTGATATTCAAAACTAATTCCTCTGCTCTTACAAATAATATATAAAATCAATTTCTAGACTATTTGAAATATCATATTTTATATTAAAATTATTTATTATCGTTTATCATTTCATAAAAAGCAACCTCTACCAACTGTCATCAGATTCTATTTGTTTTTTCCCTTAAGCCATATTTTAGCATATTCCCACAGCTGCACTACTGTGCGTATGCGCAATATGCACATGAAACGCTTTTGTCAGTCGCTGTTCAGAGAGCTATTTGCTGTCATCGAGCCACTTTTTAGTTTCGAAACTTTGGGCAGTATGTTGTATATAGTATTCTTTGTTCTTCCTTGGCTGAGGTCCTTTTACTAGCTAAAAACCCTGGACACAAGTGCGCAAAGTTTTGTGCTTGCAACTTTTTTGTGCATTAATATTTTTCTTCTACTTTTTCCATTTAGATGCATTGCTTGGCGTTGCGCATCGGTTCGCGTTTTGTTGCTTTGTTTGGGAGCACTTGAAATGCAATTCCCAAAGAAATGTTCAGCTCAAGAATATCAAAATACGCGCCATTGGCGTCCACAACATGGACAAACTCGGAAATTTCTTTGTGCTGTGCGAAACTTTTTCACTAATATATATTTTTCTCACTAAACTCAGTCAGTCTGTCTGTCTGTCCGTCAATCCAGCAGACAATCTATCACTCAGTCAGCCAGTGTGTGAATAAGTGTTTAGGTCAACTTTTAGCTGTAGTCGCTTCAACAAAGATTCCACAAAGCAATTGCTGAAGTGATTTTATATGGAAAAGTTAAATTCAAATACTTTGGATTGGTTTACATTGAAATGCCGAAGTAAAAGTTAAAAACGAAGTACATTACGGTAAACTTTGAATAAAAATCAGGAAATATATATATTGAAAAAATATGTTCTGTCGAATTTCCTAGTTGAGCTATGTTTTGATAGCTTATCAGCATAAAGAGCCATCGCAAATCGGATTCCTGTGTAGGTGAGACCTAGTTGAATAGCTTTAGCAACAAGTTGAAACGGAATCTAGAATAGAGCAAGTTCAGCTTTATGTGAGGTTTTAAGTTGATATCAAGACGACAATATCTAACAATACCCCGCGAATTGGTCAATATGTATATTTCCTATCGAGGATATTAAGAATGGATTCTGCGTTCAAACTGTATATCATTGGATATTGGATTAGAACTAATTTAGCGCCATTTTGAAACTTTTGGAAGTCGTATATGTCGTAGTATCGATAATCAAGTGTGCTAGTACACTGGCTCTGAACCGCCTCGAAACTGTAGTATATAAAATGATCCAACTATTACTATCTCATAAGCATTATTACTATCTCCTTTGCGGAACTAGTCCCAATTCAGACTAAATTTTTATAAAATTTAGCATGAAAACTAACTTAAGCCCTCTTTAGTTCTAATTTATAATAAGGCATTTAAGTAAGTATTAGGAGAACTAAATGAACGATTCTTTGGAGCTAGTTCCAATTCGAAATATACGTTATATGTTTTGTTCTATGAACAAAGAAAAATTATTAAATAATTATAGTATTCTTTATCTCACTTTAACTGATTCCTCATATATTATTAAAATATATTGACAGTTATCACTTTCGCATCAGCATATGATTCGAACTCCGCTGCTGAACTAGCCCCATATCATAAAAAATGTTTACTAAGTATAACTGAAAAATTAAGGAAGATCCTCAGTAGAACTACGTTCAGTCCGAATCCTTAAAAAATATAGTAGCACTTTGTGTATCAATTATTTGCATGAGCTCATCTTCGGAACCATCTCTAATTTAACATATGAGCAAATGTTATCAATTGCACAACACTTAAAGAGCTTTGCTGCTTCTGCTGCGGTTGTCCTGCGTTAGCTTTCCCGAATAAGAAATGCATGCTGGCATTTAAAATGTGGCACATAAAATGCGGTTGCAGAAGTTGCGAGCAACAGAAAAGGGAACCGAAACCGAACATCGCGCAGTTTTGCATGTTAACATACCGTTGCTTATGCACTGCTGCAGCTTCTCTTGCGCTTCTTGCTGCCAACGAGCGAGCAGCAACATTTCAAATGCCGCACTAAATTACTAAAACACGCACTGCCACGCCCGCTTCTTACTCCTCTGTTCCGCTATTTACTTATATGCGCAATGCCACAGAAATACAAAAAAAAAGAAAATGGAAAAGAAAAAACTTTCAGCTGGGGTTACAATTTACGCTTTGCCTTGCATTTTTCATGTGTTTTGTTGTTCTACTCGTTTTGCTGACAAACTTTTTTATGGCCGCAACACACAACAATGGCTTGTTTTTGTTCAGTGTGCGTGTGTGTGTGTGTGCGTGTGGGTTCTGCATGTAATGTGCATCTGGCAGAAAAACTTTGTTAAATCATTAAGAGCCGCACTAAAATGCAAAAACAACCAACTGCGGCTAAGACTCTCTGCGATTCAAGAACTGTACACGAGAGCACCTCAAGGCTCTCACAATGTTTTCTCAAGAAACATGAACTACGCCAAATAGTTGAAGAACATTTATAAGTATTAAGAAGTATATATATTTACATAAATAAAGTAATTATTAAGGAAAACTAATTTATAACTGTATTTGATACATATAGCGGAATTTTTGCATACTGTTGTTTGATTATATATTGTTTTATTCATGGAATCACAACAGAAAAGTGAGTATATATATGAGTTACATGATAGAATAGTAGAATATGATACAAAATTACAGAAGCTTAACAGACTTACTTCTGTACTTAACATATGTATGTTAACAGCTTGTTTACATAAAATACTGAGCAATCTCTTTCACATGCGTTCAACATAAATAAAGCAAATTTTTATAATTCTCTCAATTTACTTATTTTTTTATTAATATTAAATACTAAAATATATATAAAATTTTAATATTTTTAAAAATTTAATAATTTATATTTTAAACTATTTTATTTTATTTATTTTTAGTTAGAACATTTAAAATTATTTGATGGAAATGTATTAAATAGAAGTCTCAGATCGGTTCAAATCTCTCCTCTCCCCCTATCTCTCGCTGTCTCTTTCTCTCAATCTCTCCCTCTTTCTCTCCCTCTTTCTCTCCCTCTCTCTCTCTCTCTCTCTCTCTCTATCTATCTCTTTCTCTCTCTCTCTATCCCTCTCTCTCTCTCTCTCTCTCTCTCCAAATCACTCATATTCTCTGCATCTCTCCTCATTTCTCTCTCTCTCCCAATCACTCATTCTCTCTCCATCTCTGACTACATTTGCCTTTGCCACTTTTAACGCTAACCCACATATCTCTCTATCAGCTGCCTGGTGCTTATTTTCAGGAAAATCGAGCGCTACTAATGAAGTCTGTCGCTCTGATGTCTGAAAGCCTTCTGCCAGAAGTAAAGCTGCGACTGCTAGAGCCACATGCATATACACACTTCTCCACATACACACACACACACTCGACCACACAGACACCCACGCAGATGCCCCTTGGCTCTTTGGCACGTTGTCTATTAGTGGCTGCATTGGTGCGTCAAAAGCCGCATCCATTGGCTGCCTGCTGCTGGCCTGTTTGCCCCTTGCCATTTGGCACTTTATGTTGCGCTTGGACACAGATATACACTGTGAAGACCAGAGATATGGTCTGGCATTTTACAGTTTAGTTGCTTACCTGGCTGCCAGTGTAATCAACAATTAACCAAAACTGCACTTTATAGGTATCCGTATAAGGGAAGTTGACCTCGACTTAAGAATACCCTATGAATATGATATGATCATATGATGATATGATTATATGAGGATACGATGATATGATGATATGATGATATGATGATATGGTGATATGATGATATGATGATATGATGATATGATGATATGATGATATGATGATATGATGATATGATGATATGATGATATGATGATATGATGATATGATGATATGATGATATAATGATATGGTGATATGGTGATATGATAATATGATGATATGATGATATGATGATATGATGATATGATGATAGAGTTAGATATATTGTAGAAAAAGTGAGAATCTCTAATTTCTAGGATATTTTTTCTTTATAAAAATACAGATAAGTGGAAATATACAGAAAGGGAAAGACACGGCAGTAAATTGAGATAAACATAGCACTAGCAAAGACAGATATGGAAATCTATAGATATTGAAATTGGAAGGCACAGAAAAGATCTCAAATGCACGATAATTATATTCGATTTTCCACAATTTTCCAAATAAAAAAGATTATTATTGTACTTTTTCACAAATCAAATTTTATTTATTTTTTTTTTATTTAAAAAAAATATTTTTGTATATAATTTTTGGTTTACATATGGTTCTTTTTTTTGTATTTTTAGAATATATTCAATATGAATTCAGCTTACAACTGAGTTTTAGAAACTTGCGGACTTAAGAGCTAACTTTTTTTGTTGACATGCTTGGAGTATGTTTAGTTGTACACAGTTTGCTGCTGCTGTTCGTTATAGTTTAGTTCCACTGTACGCCATTGAGTTGACGTGGATCGACGTTGAGTCCGAGCTTCTCCAATTTACGCACTTTATGCATCTGCTTGGTTAGCTTGCGCTTGAAGACAATCTCACGGTTCAGATTCATGATCTCAATTGTATCCAGCTGTCGTATGTTCTTGATAGTCTGTAGTATCAGATTGTCGGTTAGGTGTAGTTTGATAGTGGACATCTTCATGAAGGGTGCGTCGCGACGTCGCAGCTCTTCGCGATAGGCGAAGAGCGTGTAGTGCAGCGAAGGCAGCTGCGGCAGCGGACGCTCCAGACCCGGAAACAGTTGCTCAGCCATATTTCTGTAGATGTTAAGGAACTCTGGATATATTGATAATAAAACACTAGAGATATGAAGCGACTGGAGAGGAGTGTTCGGCTTGCGCGTTCGTCGTGGACTGCGTGTCTCGTTCTAGGATCTGTGATTTTATAGCCAGCCTCTCAACTACCTGCTTTATGGCTCGGTATCTTCTATTATTTTCTGGAAAATTTTTGCTGCTGTTCGGGGGAAGTTTGAGCAGCTGGTCACGGTGCTACCTGCACTCGGCACTCGGGCTGCATCCCAAGCAGCTGCAAGTGTCACGCGATTAGTCCCAAGTCTCAGATCTTCGACTACTTCTCTCAGCCGTCTCTTTCTATTACAGCTCACGTGCGGGCGCATCTATTTGAATTTTATTTGCGATGCTAAAAATTTTAAAGAGCTCGTGACCTAGAAAACGCTCTCAACTTCTGTATAAATTTATTTAGTTCGTTTCTTCATTTTTGTTTTTAGTTGGTGCACCTAAAATTTATTTGGCATTTACCATTTTTACAGCCATTTTAAATGGCCGTTTTTTTTGGCCCTCTATTTGGGGCCCTTTGAAATTGGTTTGCCGCAATGCAATTAAAATGAATTGCATTCGCTCAAAGGCTATCGCAGCGGCATTTCGGCTCAAAGGACTGCATTACATTCACTTAATTATACAAATTAGCATTGGGCGACGCTCCTGTGTATTAAGCATTCACGCTTTGTACGTTTGATACCCATTGACTGTATTCAAAACATATGTTGTATAATTTACGTTGCGATCCGATTTCGAATGGGCCACAGTTGTTTAATAGGGCCTTTGATTAAGTTCATTATACAAAAGGGTATTAAAAATTAAAGTTATAGTAGTTGAACAGGTTTGAAGTTCTTGTTAAATTTGTTTAAAAATGATTTATTCAGTGAATATAGATTGACATGCACTTTGACAGCTGCTGCCACTTTTATGTATTTGGATATAATGTTTGTTGCACTCTGTCTTTGTTTGATACTAGATCATATTCCATCGACAGCTATTGTCAATTGCACGTTAAGCTATAATTTAACATTATTTATTGTATAATACTTAATATCTTCATTTAAATATTACTGTCAAATGTCCTTTTTGCAGTTATTGTAGACTCTAACCAAAGGCACATTTTGAAGTGCATTTTAATAGCAGATGTCAATCATGCTTAATCAATTATCAATTACAATATATTCAACTTTGTATTTGTTTGATAGTTATTCCCATTTTTTATCAAGCCAACATTTTTTTTTTCACTGTTAAGCATTTTAATATTGTTGAATCATTTCATATCTATAGATTCTCTTTAGGTGAAACTGGAATCTTTTCTTCATTTTTCACAATTATTTTTATTTCTAATCATTAATATTATATTTATTTGAATATAATGTTATGTACAGTTTTACCATGTAGTTTAACAGCAACTCTTATGTAGTGTTATATGGTGTATATATTTTTAACTGCTGGGCTCTATAATATATCAATGATATTCACATTTTCAGCTGCAATACCGCAATCCTTGCCTGATTATCAAATTCCATTTAAGTCGTGTTTGGTGTTAAGTTCGGCTTAACATGCAGTTTAACAGCAGCTAGAGATTTTATCAATGTAAATAATCCTTTCTCTTAAGTCTAGTTAATGCTAATTCCGTTTGTGGTTTTATCTTTAATGCGTTCGTGAATCTTTCAACTGCAATTTGTGTTTTCTACAGTTTGACAAGCAGCTCAGCAACAGCTGCTAAGCAGCTACACATTTTATCGAGATATTTTATTCTTTTATCTCCAGAACAAAGAGATTTTAGTGAAGGTCAACTGAATCAATAGAGTATAATCTTAAATCGTAAGACTTTAAATATAAAATATTAATAAAACTTAACAGAAGCTGTTAAAACTAATGTTGTTTAACATTGAGTTTAAAATAAACTCTGAAGCCATATTAACCTTTACTCGCTAGAACCTGAACAGTTAAGGGTTAAGTTTATCTCAATTTATATTACGTATAATTTAACAGAAACTTCTCAGAGAATAATCTCAATAATTCTTCGCGCTCTAATGCCTTTCGATGACTACCAACAGTTGGAAACTTTAGTTATTTATGTTTGCTCTAGTTTTACATGCAGTTTAACAACAGCTGTTAAGCAGCAACGCCTGTCTGCCTTGTTCCTCGGCTGGTGCTGAGTTCAATGTGTTAATCACAGCAGCATTTGTGGCATTCAACCCCGAAATGATTGCCAAACACATTATCTGTATTATTAATGAGCTGCATGCCGCACATGCCACAGAAGGCAGACACAGGAGGTTGCCCCATTGTTGTTGCTGTTGTTGTTGTTGGTTGGGTAAAATGTCAGTGTGTTTCAGCTGGTTGCGTTGGTCATTCTCTTTACTCTCTCTCTCTCTCTCTCTCACTCTCTTCACGGTGCATTGCGTTTTTATTATTGTGTCGCTTTTTGGGTGTTTAATTAATTGAAAGCATTTTTTATCGCCACATTTTTGCGGCTGACACCGTCGACGCGCGCCTTTTGTGTCTCGCACTGACCGTAATAATATTGACTTTCTGCATGGCCACGAGCGTGGCCGGTGCAAAAGGATATAGCGCAAGTATTTTAAATGCATTCAATAAATGCCAAACCATAAATGAAGCTGAAGCTGAAGCCGATGCCGATGCCGATGCTTAACTGAACTGAACTGAGCTTCTCGTGCAGTCATTTATTAATTGAAATATGCATTTATAAATGCGTTTAATAAAAATTACTTTTGTTTTTCTCAATAACAATCTGCATCGAGTGCTTTAAATTATTTAATGACAGAGATTCCGCTGTTTAAGGTGGGATTAAAAGCAAATTATTGATGGACTTAATGAGTTTTAAGTCCTTAATACATGCATAATAATTATTTTTAATAACTAATTAATAAATAAATTCTTCTGTTAGCTTTTAGCTATAGAAGATTATACATTACATTTATTAATTTTATTATTTAAATATTTATTATTGAAAATTTCAATAAATTCATTTAATATATACATATAATGTTAATTTTATTATTAAATTATAAATTTCAAAGTACATTAAACAATTTTTTGATTCCTTATATATATATTTTTTTTTACTGAATATTATCCTAACAACAATTACTGTGAACTGGTTTTAATTGCTTTAACTCTATCCTTAAAAGCTGTAACTAGAGAGCTCTCAATTAGTTATATCTTGTCTGTAGATAGCCACGTCTGTTGCTGATAGAACCTAAATGTTCCTGCAATAGCCTACGAAATACACAGCTAAGTTTCTAGATGTTTACCTTATTTTATTGTGCTTTACAAATAATCTATACATAAATTACCTAGAGAAATATTTTACAATTATTGTTTTCATATATTCTTGCTATTTAAACAAACTTCTATTATTTATTATGATTGAAAACATTAAATTTAAGACCTTTAGGCTACCTGCACATTTTGTACCAAATAGTTGTTATCCAGCGTACCTAGGAAAAGCTTGTAAAGCGATTTTCCCTTTTAGCCAAATTTGATGGGTTTTGAGCAAGAGCAAGAGCTCGTCCTGTTGCCTGGAGTCTTGAAACATTTCAACTGCAATTGCCTGACGGGGCTTAAAATGAAAAGCAGGCAACAGCCGTGTGGGATTTGAAATATGCCTGACCAGAGAGAGAGAGAGAGAGAGAGAGAAGGGTGAAGGAGAGATAGAGAGTGAGAGGATGAGATCAAAAGCGTATGGGTCTATTTGCATACATTGATGTTATATAAGAGCCAAAAGAACAGCAGCAGCAACGGCAGCAATAATAATAATACGAGCTGTAATAAGCCTTTTTGGCAAAAGTTGTTTGTTTAATGCCCAGGCTCCTTGAAGCGACTAACAACATTTGAATAAATATTTCAAAACGTTTTGGCCTGCCCTGCGGCCAGTTACCTGTGCAGCATATTGAATGAGTATTTCAACGAACTGTGCAAACACACACTAGTACACACACACACACACACACTCACACACAAGCAAACGCACATACAATTGAATTACCTGAAAATTGACTGGTTGTAAAACTGTCTCGAACTGTGAGCTGATGTGGTTTTTGGGTTTATTTGGCAAACGCGCATTTCGCTTGCCAAATCCATCATAGTCCTGCAGCGCATTGCAAGCGTGCCACGATATGCAAACAAACGCCATGTAGCACAGTGTAAGCGCCGGCAGTGTAAGGCACCGAGTGCTACCACAAATTGCAATTAGTGTCCCACTGTTGATTGATAGTCGCGGATAAATTTCTCTCCGTTTGACATGGAACGAAACTTAAAACCATATAGAGTAGATTGTATATATATATATATATATATATATGTGTATATAAATGCATTTTTATATCTATACAGCAATTGAGATAATTTCGCCTAACAATTTATCAAACTTTAATAGCTTGTGACAATTCAAAATCTCGAAGGAGATGTAGGAGATTTCAAAGCAAATCAATCTTTATGTTATAGAGTTTTTTTTTTCACATAGAGAGCTATAATGTGAGGCGAAGAAAAATAAATCTTTATGTACATATATAAAATCATATCATATGAAAAAATATGAGCGGTTTGTTAAATTATATTACAAATATTTTCAAGCTTTTATTTATATATTTTTTATTTAGTTTTATTATTACTTTTGAAATATAAATAATAACAGAGCTAATCATAAATCACAAATATAAAACCAAGTCCTTGATTGTGAATCTATGATAAAAGATGTTCCTCTTAAACTTAAAGCATAAACAAATAACAAATACAAATATATGTATTGTATATATATATATAATATAATACATGTATATCGTATTTGTATTGAACTGAAAATGTTAGATAATTACTAGTTTAAGAGAAATGACAAATAGTTCAAGAGAAATGACAAATATATATTAAGTGTTTATCATCATTGAGTTCAAAGTAAACTTAGTTCTTAATTAGCGGCATTGAAGTTGACCTCATTTCTAAGCCAATCAAAGGCCGTTGCCAGCCAAATTAGTCAGATGCACAAGCCACTTTGAATTATGTTTAGCCAGCTGCCCAATTAAGTGAATTACATTTGCAAATACACACACACACGCACAAACACACAAATATACATACATGTAATATATGTAATATCTATGGACTGACTGATCCAAAAAGCGATACCAACATTATTCAATTAAACAAAATATTTCGATGGGGAATTGTTTAATGGCAAATTCAAATGCAAATGCAAATACAAAATTGTTTGCCAACAATTGGCTCATTATATCGTATGTGTGTAGTATATATATGGTCTGTCTGTCAACAAAATTTGAACAGCATAAAACACTAATGCTATTAATTTTCGGGTTTCATGTTTCAATTCCTGCGGCGAGTTCTTCTAATTTTGTGGGCAGCAAAATAATTTGTCAAACGAAAATATGTGAAATAAATGTCAAATATGCTTAGACCTAATATAATCGCATTTGCCATTTATTTATAATTATGGCTAAATAATTTCTGCTGCCACTGTAGAATTAATAGTGTGTCCGGCCCGGCCCGGCCCGGCCCGGCCCGGCCCGGCCCGTATTGTACAGTTCATGAAATGTGGTCATGAGTTAAAATCTGTCTTAATACTCTGAGGTAGTTGACGTTCTTGTTTTGATAGGTAAACCAAGGGCTTTTAGTTTCTGAAATACACTAGAAAATTATTTTAGTTTATGCTTATCTAAACAAAATAAGTATGATATTGCATACAAACCAGTTTTTGAAATTGTAGAAAATTTTGTTCTTACGTACAGAATATAATAGAGTAATATATCATAGTCATGGATTGCTAGAGATGATAACTAAATATGCTATTAAATAACGATCCTTTGCATAAAATACTTTGAAAACTTTTAGAAAGGATTACAGTATCAAATTTATAAGGTTGCCAAAATCAAAATGTTTCTAAACTATTTTATTAATTCACTTGATTCTATATCTATCGTATCCATATAATATACTACAACTAATATTAATTATTTAAATTATTTATTTCGGGAAGTTATTATTTAATATGTATCGGAGTGGGTCTAGTAATAGATATTTATTGAAATTATCGATAAAATTTAATATGTGGTTATCAAAAACTGTGGAGCAGAATACTGATATCGAATATTAACCGTTTAAATATTGTGTTTAACTGTAGTTATCGTTTATATGATAAGCTGCGGCGGCTATGGTCTATCTATTTATCGAAATTATATGATGTTATCATTGTTATCGTATGATTATAGTACTTAAATGCAGTTATCGTATATATATATCGAATAATTGGAGTATTTAAATGCAGTTATGGTATATCTATCGTATAATTACAGTAAATATTGTTTTGAATTCGATACAAATAACTGAACTTATATCCATTTCCGATCAATTATATTTATCTCAGCCGCCTAGAGATGGGTGATTGAATTTTCAGCCATTTTTTTCCACTGTTCAAATAGTTTTTGAACATTCAAATTCTATTCAAACTCAAATATTAAATTAAATTTATAATTTTGCTCAAATACAATCGAAGTTGTAAATCAATTTTGCCACAATAATGTTTCATTGATAATTATACACCAATGAAAATGAAAACAAATATTTTACAAATTATTTTCAATCTCAATGTCTGCAAATACATAAAATACTCATAAATACATTTGAATATGCAACTCGCATCTATTTGCATGGATAAATATATTGAAACAATAAATACTTTTGAAATACATTTACGCATTTTGCTATGCATATAAATTTATTACGAGCCGTATATAAATATTTTTTACAATTAATCAATATGAAAAGCTGTGAAGAGCTCCGCAGATAATACCAATAAAATTTTACAACCACCCGTAATCAAGAGTAGAATAAAAACAAAGCGAAAACTTTTCCCACCAAAATGGATGCAAGTGAAATGTGAGTGTGTGTGTGTGTGTGTGTGTGTGTGTCCACTTTTCCTGTCCGTGCGCGGCCATAAAGCAGCTCGTAAATTTCAGCACACTTGGCACCCGCGGAACAGTTGCCCAGTGTGGCCCAGCTGCTGGCTTGTCTTCGCCTTTTAGCACACTGCAAATCCAGCGCCAGAGTTGCCACCCAGTGCGTGGTATTTTTTGTTTTTCTTGTTTTGTCTGTGCCCTTTACGTGCGTTGTCTGCTCTGTCCGGTTTTTGTTGCCATTGTAGTTTGTATTCTTTTCTTTCTTTCAGTTTTCATTCTTTTTTTCATTTTTTACTTGACGCCGAACAATGAAAATTCACGCTGTACGATTTTTCGCGTTTGCTGTGAGGCGCTTACAGTGCGCACCCCGAATATCTAAAACGTTATGTAACACTCCTTATTTGCAGTGTTGCGAAAGGGTATTTGATTTTCGTTCTGCTACAATTTGTGCGATGTTTTTTCCATTTCTTGTTGCTGCGGTCCAATTCGCTGTATATTACGCAAATCCTTAGTTACGCCTTCGCTCGCCATATCCTGGCTGCATCCCAGTCACGGGTCACGGGTCACAGTTTCTCTTTGACTATGTGTGTGTGTGTGTGGAGAGTGTTGAACAATAACTGTGAAATAATCACTTGCTTGTTTGCACTTTATTAAGTGGCAGCTCTGGCCGGCATGTTCGCTGTGCTATGCAGCCTGTAACGCTTCAGGTGCACAAACTGGACAAGAAGAGGAATAAAAGAATGTAAAGAACAAGCCGAAACACGAATTACTACGAGATACTTGAGTATTTTACAACACTAAACGTTTTGAGCGCTTTTTATAGAATTTTGTAGAGTTATAAAAACTGTGGTAAACTTAATTAGAATAAATATTTAAGTTAATCTTGAATAAAGTTGAATTATTTACAATAAAAATTTAGATTATTTATGAGAGAGAAATAATTGAATTCGTGAAAAATGCATTATTCCTATAAGAAACTATGCGACAAGAAAAGGAATAAGAAACTATAGGAATGATGTATTTTACACGAATTTAATTAATAAATCTTGCAATACTTCGATTGTCTTAAAAATAATTTATTTATATATTTGATTAATTTTTTTTTTTTATTAATTATAAAACTTTTCGGCAATGTTCAGTTGTTTGACGAATGTGACGACAGAAAATGCTAATTTAGCGACCTGTCAAGATATAAAAGACATTACTTTAAATATTTCAGAAAACCTCACTGAAATACCCCTACTCACAGTTATGTTTGAGGACATGGATATTATAAAAATACCGCCAGCTGTCAAAATAATCGGTTTCTGCACATTGTGCAGGAAATATCGTAGTGTGGTCTTATATTGCCGATCCGCAGACAGCCAATTGGAGTGAAAGAGACAATTGGCCAGCTCATAGCAATCATCGGTGATCATATTGCAGATGTAGCAAAAGGGAAAGGTCTGCAGTATCAAATCGCACATGAATATGCCAGTGCCCAGGCCAGTCCAGAAATTGGAGAAGAAAATAATGTTGATCATGGAGAGGCCCATGACAATGCCACAGAGCAGAAACTGAACGAAAATTGTGCCAGAGACAACGGGTCGCAGGGTATTGCAGTAGCTAAAGGAAGAGCAAAGGTTATAGAATATACTTTATATTATATATAATGTTCGATATATCGATAAACTTACTCCAATATCAAACGATGATCCTCAATACACTTGATGAGTTCCTTGTAGTTTTGCTCCTCACTCATTTTCTCATCTGTGCGCAGATTTCTCAGTCTATCTTTAAGCATTGTGATGTGAGTTCGAATAGTTAGGAAATATATAATCGGATAGACATCGGCCATAAGATCCTGCAGCACTGCACCCGTCATCCAAAAAAATTCCAAAATTCCTGCCACCCAAAAGCTGAACAAACCTTTCTCGGCATCGACCAAAGGATTGTAGAGATTCCAGGCGAGGCGACCGATAAACATGCTCGCCAGAAATGTGGAGCATGAGTAGAGCAAATACATTGTATTGTATGCCAAATATATTCGATTGCAAAGTGTTGCATTCCTTTGGAGTAGGATGCGCTGCTCGGCGTTGTCGCAGCGTTCGTCCAAGCGATCGAGTATCTTTTTAGCCTGCTTGAAGCGCTTGACGCCGGCAAAGGTGTAGCTGGCCTTGACGCTGCAGCCAAAGCAATTGAAGGCCACCTGCAACGAGGTGAGGAACTGTCCAGCCGTAAAGTTGCTCAGTTCGCTGTAGCTAATCAGTAAGGATACATCCAGCAGTATCATTATAAAGATTGTTGTAAACACTGTCCAGATGCGGTAGATCCAACGTCCATACGGATTCTTTGGTGGCATCCAACCAACGACACTCATGCCCCGATCCACATAGACAAATGCATCGCGCGATTCCACGGACGATGAAGCGTCGGGCTGCCGCAATCGTGGAAATAGTGTGAAGAGCATGTTGTATGGTATCTGTGTGAGTAATGAAAATTACAATGATTGTGGCACTGCAGACGTTTTTATATGTCAAAAATACTGCAGATACCCTGTGTTAATGGAATATAGGGTGTGTTTGTGTGGAAAGTAATTTGACAAGCAACAGAATGATAGCTTAAAATTTTTTGCCTTAAAGAAAATTTATAAAAATATAAAGCACCTAATTTTAAAATAAAATTATTTGAACTTATTTATTATTATAAAAGTATTTTAACTTATTTTAAAAAAATTTTATTTACTATTTTTTCTATTTTTAATATTTTACATTACTTTACAATTAATATTTTTTATATCATTTTTACTTTAGGTTGAAAACTTTCCAACTAATTTTGATAAAAGAAATTAAAAATATGTTTTAAATTATATTACGTTATATATTATATTTTTATATTATTTTAAATGTAGTATATTTTATTTATATATTTTTTTATTAATGATATTTTTATTGTATATAATTTTTTGTCTTATTTGAAATTCATTTCAGCTTATATTAATATAAATTACATTTATTTAACAAACTTTCTAGGTTAATCAATTATTCCGAATTGAAAACCAATCACAGGGTATTTGCTAATAGATCAATCTTGCCTAAAGAATTTTAATTTTTATTTGAATATATATTTCTTTAACACATTTTTTTATTTCTCCTCTGAATTATGCATCAAAAGTTTGTGGTAATGGAACTTCTTGGCCTGCATTATTTAGCTGGAAAATTTGTAAGAATTATATAAGTTGAACCTGAAAGTTCTTTGTTGACCCTTAGAAAGGGAAATTTCTGTAAGTTTTTCAATTAGTTTTTCCTAAGTTTTTGGTAACTTTTTTGTTTTTACTTTGATGAGCAATTAATTTATTATGAAAGATACCAAAATGTGAAGCGCTTGCACTTTAAGATAAATGATATCTATCAAAATTAATTAAAGTTAAAAGATTTAAAGAAATTTTTGTTTTTATGTTCTATTTTAAAGAGTATGAGAAACTATTTTGTTATGCTCACAGTTCTCCTAGTATATTTCTTTCATTTTCATCCCTCTCTCTCTCTTTGTCCATTCAGTAAATGAATTATCTTTTATTAACTAATATTGGTTTGCCATTGAATGCACTAAGCAAGGCGTAAAGCGAAAATATAGCATCGATTCCACAATGTCAGCATTGCAGTCTCATCAGACAGCTTTTGTTTGGTCTGAAAGTCGGTCCATTTGGCTCAGTTATTTGTTTGGTATTTGAAAAACGCGGCGCACGCGGCGTATGAACTATTTTCTTAAGCTGCCAGCCGCCGAGCAGCAGGAGCCAAAAAGGCTGCGACAGCTTGAACTTTCCAAGGATCTTTTGGTGTCCCTGTGTGTGTTTGTGTGTGTGATATGTGTGTCCTATTATGTATCACCGACTCAGTTCTTATGCTGCGCTCTCATTGAAAGCAACTGTGAGTTATTTTTATAGAGCTACTTTATATATGTAAGAGTATATGTATGTCTGTGTGTATGTGTAGTTTTTTTGTGTGCTTTCCGCAGCTTAGTCCTTAGAATATAAATAGAAGAAGTGCGCTGTCAACTTGAGCGAAGGTTTATTTATATGACCAGCCATTAAAAGCAATGCGCCTTGATTATCTTTTGTATACACTAACAAAGTGTGTCATCATATAATGTTTATATATAGGGTATTTTTAGATAGTTTTGGAAAAGGATAGTCATTGGAAATCTCTAGTGGTAAGTGCTCTAAGAACGCTTTAATATGATTTATCAATACAATTAATTCATATGCGAGCTTGTATATGCATCTATGAAAAAAAAATTTAAGCTTGGTTTACATTATGCAATATATTTCTTTATACTATAAGTTCATTAAAGCTCATATATTTCTTTTTAAATTGCTTTTAATGAGCTTTTGAAGAATATATTAAAACATTTCTGCGCAAAAAGTTCCAATCTACAATATATTAGTTAAATTATAAATATAATCAAGTATTTATTTTTTTTTAAGCTTTTACTGTCAAAGTACATGAAAGCTTTTCGCATGTCTTTCCATATGTTTAAGGTTTTTTTTTTAATATTTATTTTGAAATGATCTAATTAATATTTTATGATCACATAATACGTTTATAATTTTAGTTTTCTTATTATATTATATACATTTATTATATACATTTTTATTATATATGTTATTATAAAGTCAAAGCTTAAGCCTTGCAACAAGACTTCATAATTTTCGTATATCAGTTTTCTACTAAGTTGTGGATTAATCCAGAAATGTTTCTTTATTGACGTTAATGACTTACAACTTAGACTGAGTGAGAAAACTTTCATATATTACCCAAAGCTCTAAAGCAGCTTTCATAAGTTTTCCAAGAATTTTATAAATGTGATTTTTTAAGCGATGTACCATTACAAGTCCTTCATATTAATTCGCTTTCGTCAACTGAAACCCCAATTGCTTTTCGTTTTGTTTCTTTTTCTTTTTTTGCTGTTCTTTTACTTACCTTGTTTACCTAATTTATTGCCCGTTGGCAATCAAATAATTCAAGTGCTGCAATCTAGAAAAATTACACGCTCATACTGTATGCAGCCATCAATTTGAGTTTTTGTTTTAATTAAAGAGCAACAGCAACATCAACAGGGGAATAGAGTAAGGTCGAGCTGCTGCTGCTGCTGCTGCTGCTGCAACATTTGCCAAATACACAGACATAAATCAAGCAAACGAGATGGCATTCGCAGTCTGTTCGCAGTCATTGGACATGGCACATGGCACGAGTACATGGAAGTGGACACGCTACAGTTTTGATGAGATCCAACAGCAGCTGGCGTTGGGAATTTCCAGCTGCATGGCCAAAAGTCCATGCGTATAGCATAGCGTAGTGGGGGCCTTGCATGGAGTTTAGACAAAAAACTAACGAGCATCAGTGTAAACTGTCGCGTCGCCTTCTCATTAAACTTGCAACTAAAACGAGCCAAAAAAGGGAGACTTAATGGTTGCCATCTAGCGTATTAGCTCTGCTGCACTTATTACAATTGGGGTGAGGGCGGCACCTCTCTCCGCGCCTCTCAACTGATTTGCCATGTCAACTTTTCGCGCAGACTACAAATTAGTTGCGAGTTTTTTGTTTCCTGTTGCATACTTTGAGGAGTCTGCGAATTGTGAATGCTCTGCGCGAAATATGAAACAAATTTGGGAACTACATGTCTGCGTGTGTTCCTAATTAAAATAGGTAGATGTAAGAGCTTGGGTGTCAATAACATAAAAGTGCAATATATTTTGAAAGTGTTTACAGAGGAAATAGGTAGAACAAATTGTTACGTATATGTATCTCTATATTTTTTCTAATATATATAATATAATAGAAATTAAATATGTCATTCTCTATGCAAATTTTTATAATATTTTTAATATATTTTGTATATTGCTTTTTAACATTCTTATAGCAAACAGATTAACAAATTTTTTTCATTAAATGCTAATATTAAGCAAATCTAATTAAGGACATTTTCAAGCAATTACAATATTTTAAGCGCCCCATGAACTCTGCGATCGCGCTTTTATGCAGCGTAAAGCAAACTGTGAAAAGTTCTTTAGAACTTTTATTGCTACGCATAGTTGGGAGCGCTGTCATTGTCTAAGGCGCGGTCTGCAGCGCCAAAAAGAATGCAACACAATGCATTTAGAAATCGCATTGGGCCTGCCTTGTAAGCAATCCCCTCTGCCCCATATCTCTCTCTCTCTATCGTGCTCTCTCGTGTTGCCAGAGGAAACTTTTGCAACATTTATCTTCGTTATTATGACGCCCGAATGGGCTATCAGCGCCAAGTGGAGCGACTGTTAAATATTTGGAGAACGGCGACAGTTGCAAACAGAATGCGTTCTGGCCCTAATGCGGGTCTGGCTAAGCTCTACAACTCCTCTGTCAAAAAATGCTACAACTTGTCTTACACAAAATGCAGAAGACGGAAGAAGAAGGGAAGAGAGCAAGGAGAAAATGGGAAATATCTGGCAGGACCGAACAGGACGTTGCATTCGGCGCCCATTCCGTAGCTGGCTAAGGGAAGGAAATGGTAACTTTTTCCTGCACTTAATTAGTTTGGGCATAAGTGGAGCAGAAAAAGTTTTGCACCATGTCCCACAAAAGCAGCAAAGGACGCCGGACAATGGACAAAGAGGAAACGGGAGCAACAGAAGCAACAGTCAACGGCGAGGCGAGGCAAGGCAAGGCGAAGCAAACCAACTCGAGGCGATGTCTCCGTTGCCAACAGTTTGTCATCTGTATCTGTGTGTATCCCCTGTGTATGCGTGTGAGTGTGTGTGTGTCTGCGTGTGTGTTGCCAAGGAAATTGCCTCATAAATGTTCATTACACAGTTGCCTGCAAAAATGTCAAATGAATGGGCCGCTAGGCCAGTGGGCGTGGCCACTCAACAACTGAAGCCGCACAGCAAACAAATAAACATTATTGCAGCAAATCATTTTTCACAGATTTATGGAATACAATTCAAATGTGAGAATAGAATGTAAATAATAACTTAATGTCAATTTATGTGACGTGGCCAATAGTCATCGAAAAATATAAATGTATATATGTATATATTTCACTGAAGAATAAAGCTAATTTATAATCTATTATATGCTGATCAAACAAGGGTGATAATGTTTACTTCAAATTTAATCAATAGACCAGAAAGAAGAAGAGCTGAAAAAGAGTTAAGGTTCTGAAGAAGAGTTGTTAGTTTGCATATGTATGCAGCAGAGGCAGCAGAAAATACTCTGATTGGTCGCTAACTGATGGAGAGTTCAGCTTACGCCAACTCAGAGAAATGGTAGAAGTGGTAGTCTCGCTTCCCTATATAAAGGCAGCTGAAAGTCAGAAGAGCTGCTTCTTGCAGCAGCAGCAGAAAGTGCTCTGATTGGTCACCTAATGATCGAGTGTAAAGACTGACTCGGAAAAAGGCTCAAGAGTTGAGCTTCACTTGAGTGGAGCTGTCGCTGGCCTATATAAAGGCAAACCTGCTGCAGCGCAGCTTCAGTCGCATTCTTCATCTTCTGGTGGTCAGTCGTCTAGTGCAGCGCGGTGCTTCTCCTCTTCTTCTGTCAGTTGGTATGTATTAAAATTGTTAAGTATGTTAAGCGAAAATGTAAAAGTTATACTTGTAATGCTTATTTAATGTAGAAGTTATACTTTTAATGCTCATTTAATGTAAAGTTTATTTATTTTATATTTAAATATTATTAATTATTATAACGATCATTAAGATAATAAACATTTAGCAAATAATCTAGTCAAGCTAGTCTTTATATGTGCAAATATCAAGGACTTTAGCAGTCCGTATCTGCGTTAAGGGTACTTTTTAGTCAGACAAACCCGACTAGGACCTCTACTTCCCCTCTAACTCTAAGTTCTTTAAATATAGCTGTATAATAAAAGACTATTTACATAGCGAAGTTTCGTATAATGCATACACAGATTACGTAATCCTTAGATTTTGGATGCCACTCAACATTCGCTTCACAGGGCTCAGGGTATCTCCTAGTCGAGCAGTCTCTCTCAGAGCACTCTTTTCGACAATCTGCTATTGAAGCTTTTCAATTCCGAACAAAAAACAACTTTAATAAAATAAAATTTAATGAACAACTCTGAAGCTGTCATGGCATTAGACAAACCTTCGAAATCTCCACATACTTAATGAAAAACATTTGCTCGCTAATAGGCTCACACTGAATGTTATCTCTTTTACAGCTTTGGGTTATTTAATATGCGCCTTTGGGATGACACCTCTCAAGCGTTAATTATGCACCTGAACTTATCACAGCTACTGTGAATACTCGCAGACAATGCCAGTCATTACCAGACATTACAGAGGAGGAGAGGAAGAGGCCAAATGTAGAGTTAGGTCATCATTTGTAGCAATACGCAAAACAATAAAACATCAGAGACAACTGATAAAGCATATCGCTGTTAGCCCCTGCCAACACTGTCTGCCCTGGAGTCTGGCATATTCCGCAGAGCAATTCTCGCCGTTTGCATTGTCAGCGAGCTGCTTAGCTCGCTAATGCGATTATTAAGTGCCAAGTGCGCTGGCAGCGTGTAAAATTCATTATATTAGCCCCACTGCGAGCGTAGTTCATTCACTCGTACTCGTTCATGCATTACGCGTCGCCAATATCCTGGCGCTGGGGCTGCGCCATGGCTGGGCCCGCAATAAATTAAGCGCACAAATAAATCATCCATTTTAATGTGACAGTTCCGACAAAACGCGTCGCGTGAAGGCAAAGCGTTCGGCTCCCTACGAAATCTTCAGTCGAATCGAGAGCGAAGCCTGCGGCAACAGGACATTGTTTTGAATGCGCCTTTGTTAACACAGCCACCCGCAGCCTGGCACGCCTATGCGGCCCATTTGGCCATCTTGTTTGGCCATATTTAGCGGGTTCATTGTTTGCACATTGTGCGGGCTGTCGCTTCCGTGGAGCCAGCTCCAACTCCAGTTTCAGCATCTCTCTCTCTCTTTCTCTTGCCTTTGTCGTAGCGTTTTGTACGCGCTAAGCACTTGGTCTAACGGGCGGCACTTAATATTTTCGATTGCGAGTGCCGTGGCCAAGCTTTGTCAGCTTCGACTGCTTCCGCTTGCCGGATATGCCGCCCATTACACAGTGCGAAAATGTGCTGTGCATCTGTAAGAAGGCACTTTTAAGTCGTGCGACAGTGCGTATGATTAATACGCTTTCCATTTTTATATTCTCGTTGCGGTTGATGGCACGTTTTAAGGTCATCGATTCGGGGATCTTATTCTGATTGGAAATGGATTTGTCTTTGGGCCTTTCGAGCTCCATAGTTGATAGTGGGGATATATACTTATTTTATATATACTTATTTAATATCAATTCATAAATGAATTTTATTATAAAACAGTAGTAATCATAACTTATAATTTTACAAAATTTTTTGTTACTCAATATTTTAAAATTTTAGGTTAAAAGTCTGTAAAAATATCTGGCTGCTCAATCATGGAAAACGAATTCATTCTTTCATGTTTAGTGCACATTCAAAAATAATGAATGCAGTTTACCGTTTCTCGATTCCTGAACAAGAAGTATCCGAATGTAACTGTCTCGCCTATTTCATATATCACTAAGTGTTTTTCTTGGTAAATTCATTTTTTGAGCATATATATTTTTTAATAAATATCGCAATTAAAAAAGTAATTAGAATTATGAAAAAATGCACTGCAATCTGCAATTAATAAAGAATTTTAATTAATCTTTTTTTTATTATTACCTGAAATTCTTTTGTATCTGCTGTACGTGCCTCGAAAAAAGTGAGGCAACTCTTGATGCTTGCTTTGCCTTTTGCTTGTTTCTCAAGTGTTTCGCTTGGTCGTCCTGTTTCAACTGCAGTGGAAAGATGACGCTGTCAAGGCAATGGCTGTCCAGTTGTCCAGGTCTCAGGTGCAGAATCTCGGGCACATCTTCATCGTGTGACACCTCGTATCCTTTGAACATTTTCCAATTGAATTGGCCAGGCGCCCTCTTTGACCCCCACTCACACTCACTCTCTCTCTCTCTCTATCTCTCTCTCTCATTCTCTCTTTCTCTGTCTGCCTATCTTGGTAGATGTTGCCATTAGAAATATTGCGCGTCCTTCACTTCGATTTCTTTATTAGAGAAAATCTTTGTGTTGCATTCGCTGTGCTGTCAAGTGGAAAGCGGCTCGAGGGGCAACAGCCGAAAGCCAATGCCACTGGCAATCGCAACGGCAATGGCAATGGCGATGGCGATGGCAGGTGAGGCTGCTGATTGGGAAACACAGATAGACTCTGTAAATAGATGAAATGCTGCCCAAGCTTCAAGCACACAAGCAAAGCTTTGCATTCAATTGGCTTGAGCACTTTTCAAATTTGATCGAGTGAATAACGATACAAAGCAGCAAATGGCAATTGCAGTTTATTTAAATCAAATACAAAGTACAAGTAATTCAGAGATGCTTCGTCTTGCATTCCAATACCTGGCAATCTTTTGAGTGGGCGTTTATATAGGGTATACGAATATAATACAAATTGTATTAAATATAATTAAATGAATAAAGACATTTTATTTGTCATCACTGTCTATTAGATTGATGACTATACATGTAGCTTTATATTTTTGAGAGTTTTATAATATAATCGATTAATCGATAATTTATATTATATTTATATTACTCTAACAGAGTATATGTTTATCAGCTTGTGAGTGTGCGTATTAAAGCCATTGATTAACGATACTTGTAACTTTATATATCAGACAGTTCTATGATATAATCGATTAATCGATAAAATTGTATATTTCTCTAATAAAGTATACACGTGAGTGCGCTTATTAGAACCATTAATTACATATTCATGCATTCAAATTATATCAACACAATCGTTATATTATAGGTCACTTTATTTACTTTGGCAACATATCTTTTATCGATAAACGCAATACTCGGCATAAAATTCGCCTGTTAGTTAATCAGTAGGTTTGATGACTAAGCCATGCATACCATAGACAACTTATGTAAGTGCTGATACTATTTTATAGTAATCCGTATATATTTACAGTATATAATTATTTATCGATATTTATTTATCATTTTTTTTATTTATTTATTACTTTACCATATATGGTATATTTATTTTACAATTTTTATTTCATAATATTTAATATTTATTGAATCATTAAATATAGATAAATATAATGTGTAATATTTCGATAATTTGCTATTCTCTATATTATACATTTAGAATTTTGTTTTTTGCTCGCTTTTCGAGCTTTATTTATACCTATAGAGACAATGTTTCTATAACTACTTCATTTTATAATATTCTATGATTATAACTTTCATTCAATTATCAATACTTGAATACCGATAACTATACACAATATATATGTTCTCAATGATCTATAATTACCATTTACAAATTACACCCATTTTAATAAACGAAAGCTCTACTCCTTACTCAATATTCAATTTTCCCACTTGAAATTAAATCGAAATATACTGAGAAGAGGCAGTTGCTTGGCAACCCTATTTAATAAACGTTACATGAAGCACATTTCGTTTTTGATGTGGCCTAAAAGCAGCTGAAAAATCAAATCAGACGCCTAATAAATCAAATGGCCGAAGCCACGTTAAGGGAACAGCAGGCTGCACAATTGTGGCATAAATTGCAAATTTTGTACGTTTGGAACGCCGAAAAGGCCAGAGCAGCACTAGAGGCAGCCATAATGCTGCCCGTCGCTAATCAACATCAATTGCAGCGCTTTGCCGCTCTGCCGCGCGATATTTTGTAATTAGACAAAGCGAAAAAAATTGAAATGGAAAACAAGGAATTTTCATTTCTCGCCGCTTGAAATTGGTTATGATGGCAGCAGAGGCGCTTTGGGACCCTGATCCCCTCTCTCCTAAGCGTATGCAAAACAGTAACATCAGCCAAAAACCATGGCAAACTATTTGACCAAAACGCAAACAACGAATATGGTAAAACTCATTAGTGCCAAATGCAGACGCATTGCCAGGGTTGCCACCTCGCACTCTCTCCCACTCTCCCTCTCTCTCACACATGCTATCTCTTAACTGTGCCAAAGAAAATGCATGCATAATCGTTTGATGGATTTTGCATACTCTTACGTAGGCTGCTAGAAATTTTTAAAACATTTTGCTTTAAGAGATTCATTGGGAATATTAATTTATATATGTGCATAAATAATTGTATACATTATAATTACAACTAAAAATATTAATATTTTTAATTTGAATAATATGAAAATAATAAATTGAAATTCGTTCCAAATGTTGAAACTATACGGGTTACGCATTGCCCATACCTCTAATTTAGTTTTTCCTTCCTGAAAATAAACGCAACTCTGAAATGAAAAGAAAGGGACTATTTAGAAAAGGGATCAAATAGACATTCATGAATATATAAATAAATCTAAAATAAATGTTTAAGAAAATATTGCAAATATTCACAAATATATAAAAAAATGAAAACTAAATTTTAATAATTTTTTTTTTTTGGCAGACCTTGAATTTAAATTGATATATTAAGAAAAATATTCCAATGATTATAAAATACATAAGGTACAATTTATTTATGTTAGAATAATTAATAAATAAATTAAGTTAAATATATTCAATAAGTTTTCTATACAAATAAAAATTTGATCATTTTTTTTTTTTAGAATGTTCAATATAATTTATAGATTTAATAACATTAATTTTTAAAAGAGCGTGACTCAGTAATAAAAAAAAAATTTTTGGTTTATTTATTTATGGTAGATCGAGTAGCTATTTATTTATATAAATAATTATTCGTTCTACAAATAGTGTCTATAATATCTTTTTTAAATATATTTCTTTTTAATTAAATTTATCAACAAATTTGTTATTTTACCCAAAAGAGCATTCAATATTCGTCTATATAAAAAGTGCATATATTTAACTGTTAAAATTTGAATATTCCATGTTTAACTTCTGTAAATTTAAACGCATTTCAAAATTTTGGACAGAAATTACCAACAAAAATTATTCATAATTCAGTTGCAGCAAAAGTTGTTACTCAATGAAACATTATTGCGCATCATGTTAAATGTTAAGAGTTATTTGCCTGCAACACTGATTCCATTTCAATTTCATGATTAACTTGGCCCATTATGAAATGCCAATAAACTGAAATTTGGGCAAAGTTCTTAAGTTCCTCTGTATCTAGGAGAAAAACAAGAAAAATCTAGTAGAAAATATTTGTTATGGAAATAATTGCTATAACTACAAATTACTTTTACTTTAAGTACATGTTAAAACTTAACAGACTATTTCTTAGATGTCTTTTTTCTCACTCTCTATTTTCTCTCTCTCTCTCTCTCTCTTCAATTTATTTACCTAGATTAGACTCGTAAAACTTCTCACGTGGCGCCCACATTTTTAACTTTCTGTGAGTTTCATTTGTTTGTATAATTGCTTTAATTAGTCAGGCACACACACACACCCACACACCCGCACACACACACACACTCGCTGGTAAACAAAAACTCATATGCCGCTGTTAAACTCCGCCTTTGGCACAGCTTTTATTCATTAATCAGCTTTCAGTTGAACGTCTTTGACACCAGGTTTTGGGATGCTGCTTTACGCTGCTTTCGACGGCTGCTCTAATTTTTAATTTTGAACACAGATGTCAACTTGACGCCTTGGTCCGGCCACGCCCATCCAAACTTTGGGAGCTAATTTGCTTTGGCGAGACTTGGGCTGGGCAAAGGGAATAAGGGTGTATAACTAGAAGACGAGAACCAGGCCACTGACGTCATTAGCGTCTATGTAGCAGAGCAAAAAGCAAGTGAGAGTGATATGGTCGGGTATGCTAGACTAGCGGATGCCCTGTTAAGCGATGTGTTCTAATGTGAGAGTGGTTTTCTACCTAATATTCGAAATTGTTTTTTGATATTATTTCTTCTGCTTCTTTTCTTTTCTTGTGTTTCTTCTTATGCTCTTCCACATCACCTATAATACTATTTTATTTTATTATGCAAAGAATCTAAATTTTATATCCTTAACTATTGGGTTCTTTTAAAAATATTCATTTCTACATATCGATTTTTATCGATATAGTAGTAGTTATCGATATATAAATTTTATAACGAGCTAACTAACTAACTCTTCTCATTTTTCGTGTTGTTTTAAATATTCATATCTGCATATCGATTTTTATCGATTCATACAGTAGTTGTTATCGATACCAAAATTATTAACTACTTCGGCTTTTGATATATGGAGATTAAGTTTACATATAACATACCTTTTCCTGTTTAACCTTTTCCTGTTTAACCTTTTCCTGTTTGTATAGGTCTAACAGAGAGACGTATACAAAGTATCGATAAATAGAAAAGTTGAAGTATAAGAATTAATAAATATTAAATAATACAAAATACATTATAGTTCAGTTAAAATATATCAATGCCTTTTACATACACTTCGCTTTATCCACTTCCGATTGCTACAGGGTATACACAAACAAAAATAAAAATAGAATAGAAAAGTTTCCAAATGGCGTTTTGTCAGGCGAAAAAATTTGTTAATTGAATATTTTTGGGAACTTGCAATTTCTTAAGGACAAACACAAACAGAGGCGGAGTCAAAGGAGCTGCCGCTGCCGCTGGTGCTGCTGCCACTCCTGCTGCTGTTGCTGTTGCTCGAGGAAAATCAACGTCAAATTGGGTTAGCTGCTAAATTTGCTGGCGCTGAGCAAATCGAATCTGGGACGCATTATCCAACCAGGGCACTTGGCCTTGCCGATGATGCTGGAAGGAGAGCAGAAACTGTGTGCAGGGCAGGAACTGCAGCGAAAGCAAAATCATTAAAATTAGATTACAAAATCCGTCGGTGGTGTCACATTTCCGGCGGAAATTGCACTTTGCATGCGGGCGGGCGTTCGGTGCATTTGAAAAAGTCATCGTCGTCGTCTTGAGCGCCAACATTTCCATCTTGCTAGCCAAAATGACAGATTAGTTAATAAAATCTTTTTACTGTGCGGGCCAAACACAGACAGAGAGAAAGAGAGAGAGAGAGAGAGGGATAAAAAACCCAGACGAAATTTGTCATCCAAACCGGGGCAATAAAATATGAAAATTTCCTATGACAGTTGTACAAGTTTTCCAACCCGTTTTTGTTTCCCATTTTCAATGCATTTTTTCTTTCCTTTTTGTCAGACTTTGTAGCTTTTCTTTTCTTTCTACTTCTGGGTGTCCAGGCAAAGTTCCTCTGGCCAGCAGCAGCTGAGTGTTGAGTTTTCTTTGTCAGGGACAAGTCAGCGAAACTTTAGACAAGCGACTACAACATAAGGTATAGCTTAAGGGCTCGCAGATCAAAAAAACTAGGTGGAGCCCTTTGGTTGATTGCTATTTATATATAAATAGTAGAATGTTTAAGATGTTGATTTTAAGGAAGAGCTAAATAAATGTCAATATTCGTTATCTGTTTGTATGTCAAAAAAGTATAGAACATATTTTAAAAACGTTTTTATGGATTTTTCTTCATATTTGAATATGAATAAATAGTACTATATATATAATTACTACTGCTCTTAAATTTGACATGTTAAAGATTTTTTTTTTCATATTTAGTGTCTCTTTAAAATAAACAACAAAAAACATATTGTAATTAAGGTAAGGATAAGATGCATATATTCTAAGATTTATAAATTTTTATAAGATGTATATATTTAAAATTTTATGTTTTATGTTCTAATCCCTATATTATTATTATTAGTTTATTTTTAAAAATATTAATAAAATAAACAAACCCAAAATTTAGTCAAGTCAGAATATGATATAAATAGAAGTAATTTAATATAATTACAAACATTGGTTGTAGTTAAGTTAAGAATAGAAGTAATTAAACTTAATTAAAAATATAGCTCGTAATTAAGTTTAAAAAATATGTAATTAAATATAATTAAAAACATTGCTTGTAATTAAGTTATGAATAGAAATTGTAATTATATTAAGAATAAGAAACTTTTAAAATTATTAAAAATATTTTATATAATTAAATAAGCAGGCAATTACAATTATGTGCTACTGAATTTATAGATATGATATGAATATATATATATTTTACTTATATAGTCTACACATATTTATATAGAAATTTACGGAAAACTCGTAAAAAAAGCCAAACTCTCTGGTGCCAACTGTGCCAAAAGAGCTTAATAAATAAATAAAAATATTCTGTGACAGGCAGACTTGTTGCATTATTTGCAGGTTTTTTTGAATTGCGTTTTTTTTTCTATTTTTCGCCAGGCATCGACAAAAAGTTGTGCGCCATTTTAGAGGTTTTTAGAGGAAACGCATAAGCATGTTATAAAATATGCACATTATAAAATGCGATGCGCGCTAGACAAAAGCCGAGAGGAATTCGCACAGTCATGCAACAAGAGCAGACATTACATATACATATATATCTATATATACATATATGTGTGTATGTGTGCATCTGTGTATGTAGCTTATATTTTTGGGTCTTGTACGTAAGTTTTTTGTGGCTTCCATAATTTCCTTCCTGCATCGTTTGTTATTATATTCTTCTTTTTTTCACCTTCTCTCTCTCTCTCTCTCTCTCTCTCTCTCTCTCTCTCTCTGTCTCTGTTGACAACCGGCTGGCGAAATGTATGCTGGCATTTATTTATTTGTGTTTTACGTTTTGACAGTTTTATTTCTTGTTGCTAGCCATCTTGAAGCATATTTTTCTCCGCACGCGACGTAAGCCAAACTAAAACGAAAAAGTTGCTCAAGTGCAGACAACGCTGCGTATGCGTAATATATATAAATAGATAGTTATTGCAGCTTATGCAATGAAAAACGTGCACCGAAATTCGCACAAAATGCGCATTGGGCGAATTGATGGCTAGATTCTATAAAGTGACTGCTCAAGAGTGAAATCAAATAGAGTCTAATGCAAAATCGAGTTACTAAGTGTGTAGATATACCCTGTAATGGGGAGAGTTGGGCAAATGATTGGAACTCAATTGTTAGTAGATGAAGTGGATGAAGCTAAAGAATATGTCTAATGGATTATGGAGAAAATGGTCATAAGAATAAAGAAACTGATCGATTTTATATAATAATAAAATAAATTAATAATATAAATAAATAAAAGTGAGATTATACATTATTCTAACGTCACAAGGTACTTCAATTTCTATCGGTCTCTAGCTTAATATTCAATTTTTCTAAGATATTTGTATAACTTAATTTCTATAGCATTTACCAAATAATAATAAAGATATTATTGTAAATAAATAAGGGAAAATTTTAATATACTGGGCACTTTTAAGAGCACCAGTCTCTAGCTAATCGTTCAAATTATTTTAAATAATTTTCATTGTTAATTTCTATACCATTAAACAATTCATAAAATAAAATTATAAAATATAATAAAATAAAAATAAAAGAAAATATTAATATAACTAAATATAAAAGTGTAAATATATCTAACTTCATATAAACTCCACTTATAGGGTACCTTTCGATGCATCAGTCTCTAGCAAAACATTCAAATTAGTTCAAATATTTGCACTCCTTAGTTTCCATATCATTTGACACTGGAAATGAATCGAACAAACTGGCAGCAACAAAACGAAAAGTAAAACAAGTAAGAAAACTCTAGTCGGAGGTGCCCGACTAGGAGATACCCTGAGCCCCGTCCAACTTGCATTGTTTAATACGCTATATAGCTTGCATATAATATTAAATTTTCCAAAATTAAATTATAATTTTGAAATTTTATTAAACTAGAATGTATGTAAATCAAAAATAAATAAATAATTAAATAAATAAACAAATTATCAAAAAAAAAAGAAGATAGACAAACATCACCGCACCTGGACTCGAACCTGCATCTATTTACTAAATATGTAACGATAAATCGCGTCATCTCAACTAGCACAACCACCTCATGTTTATAGATTTAAAAAAAAATTAAAAAAGTTACGCTGTCGTCACCGAGTTTCGAACCCGCGATCTTTCGTTTACGCGCTTCGCGTCTACTCACTACGCCACACCAGTATTGCATTGCTTGTTGGCAAAACCCAAAGTAGTACTACAAGGGCAATATGTGACAAATACAAAACTAAATAAGCTAAAGAAGCAGATCAATCGCAATTGTGATTCTTAGAATATGCTGAAATGCGCGTATGTGTATGTGTACATATAAAAACGGTGGTCTGTTTGAATGTATGCGTGTAAAGGGCGACATATGACAAATACAAAACTACAGAAGCGGCTGAAAATGCTCAGAAGCGGCTGTACACATGCATAAGCAGACGCGCTTGCACGCTTCAATGTATGTGTATGTGTAAATATTTTTTGCTGCGCGTCGCTGCTTGCCACGTGCGTGTGATTGGCTAAACGTTTTGTTTAATAAATCGGGACTGACTCAACGGAATTTGATGAAACTTTCGGCATATGATTCTATTGCATTTTTTACATTTTATAAAAATGTTAATTTATTTACATGGTTATATTTGCAACAGACTCTCGATGGGGGTATTAGGCAGGGGGGGGGGGGTTAATTAGTAAAAAGAGCCGGTATCCAAAAAATAAAAAAATAGAAATTGCATAAAATTCACATGAATCTATATGCAAAATTTGAGGGGTTTAGCTCTAAAGGTGTGGGAGATAAAATTTTATAACCTGTTTTCGATAAGGTTTAAAATCGATAACAAAACAACAAAAATAGATATCGTTTTTTGGTAACAAACTTGACCTGCGCGTGCAATCCACGGACCCAACAAAAAAAAATTCAAGTCTCTAGCTTGTCTAGATGCTTCAATCGACGCGTTCAAACATACGGACGGACGGACAGACGGACAGACGGACGGACAGACAGACGGACAGGGCTAAATCGACTCAGCTCGTCGCCCTGATCAAGAATATATATACTTTGTGGGGTCTGACACACCTCCTTCTGCCTGTTACATACATTTAACAAAACCATTATACCCTGATTTCCCATTTTCAATGTGCTCAGGGTATAACAATTTACTCGTGAATTAGTTGCGCTTTTGTTTCTGGCACAAACCAAAACTCAAACAAATCGAAAACAAAATTTAACACAGACTTGTACACACACACACACACACACACACACACACGCACGCAATGCAATCAGGACAAACACGACGAAGCCAAAAATCGAAAAATAACAATGGCAAATGTTTATAGAGCAAATAACTAGAAGTCAGCTGCGTAGGGTAAATTGAAATCAAATTAAAGTGCAACACCATTTCGCAATGAAAATCGGAAGAAAATCAGTTGGAGTTGGAGTTGAAGCTGCTGCTGCTGCTGCTGCTGATGCCTGCTGCTGCTGCTTCTGATGCTTGTTGCAGTTGTGTCCAAAATACGTTCAGCCAGAGGCGATGCGAAGTGCAGTGAACTGTGCACCGTGCTACAGCAGCTTGTCTCCCTCTCTCTCTCTGTTGATGAGATGAGCGCGACTGGCAGAACTCTAGTTCGTGTCACAGTGCGTATGTGTAATATTCGTGTCTGTGTGTTAAAGAACGTCACAGAAAATGCATCCGGCATCTGCTGCTTTGCCATTTCCTAAACATTTAGCTCGTGTAGGAGTGTGTTTGTATATATGTGTGTCTCGCTCTCTCTCCCTCTCTTTCTGAATGTGTGTGTGTGTTCATGTTTCCTGCAGTCTTGGCAGCAAATCAGTTGAAGTCAGTCGACAAATCCAATGCCTGCCTTGCGGGCAAGCATTTGTCAGTCAGTTTTATTTATGAAAAATATTGATAAAAAAAAAAAAATGAATGAAAAATATACAATAATAAAATGACTTCATAGAAATTTGCTGTTATTAAGTAACAACTGCTTAAAGGCATTTTCCTCAAATAATATTTATTAGCTTGCTTGAGGTTAGAAATTCTTGTAAGGAAATTTGATAAATTCTTGCTATATATTCAACTTTTTGTTATTATTTACAGATTATTGTTATTTTAATTGGTTAAGATTTAATTAAATGTACTGTTAATTGTGCACAAAAATGGGGTATATTGATTTGACTGATGATTTCTAATTGTTCTACATCGTTATATATCATATTAGGCTTCTTTTGATAAAAAATAGCTTCGCTTTGCCTCCCCTTCTTAGTACTGTTCATCACTTAGGTTCACTCCCTGTTTACAGGTTTACAGGCTAAACGGGTATTCCCAATTACAATCTTTTAAATTATCACTATATATCAAAGTTTTTTAAAATATTTTGTATATTGAATCATTTTGACCCGCTAAGATGCTGAAGTAGTTCTATCTCGTACTTTTACACATTGTTACGGGCTAAAAGATAGGCTATATTAGTTAGGTCTTAATTTCCCTATTCTTTTATATATAATAATTGTCCTGTTATATATATTATAAGATTTTTTTCACCTAAGTAATATTAGTCTCTGCTTGCAGGGTATCTTTGAGGAGAACATTATCGATCTATCTCTCTATCTCTCTATCTCTCTCTCTCTCGCTCTCTCTCTCTCTCTCTCTCTCCCCCCCTCTCCCTTGCCTTTTCTTTCATTTGACATTCATATTCACATTTCAATCTCGTTTTTCCCTACCCCTCGTTTGCTTCTTTGTGTAAATTCTTTCACTTATCCTTTGATGGCTTAACTACATCAATATTTAAATTGTTGCTGACTAACTGGCCTAACATTTGCCATTCACTGTCAGCTTTTTGTGTCAGCCTAACAAATTCCTGTACTGCATACCTTTTGTTTCGCATATTTGTGTCAACCAATTGAATTTCAATTATTCATATTTCAAAGTTTTTAATCTGTAAATTTATAGGGAGCAAGCGTCAAATGTAAGTTAAATATTAGAAAAGTATATTCAAAGAATGATTTTGAATTTGCCTTGAATGATGTGCAACAGTATTTAAAAGTTAAATTAATATCGTTTTAAATGTGTTAATTGTGGAACATACTTTAAGAAATATGGGAAATGTGTTATATCATAGAATATTTCGTCTATAACAATTCATTATTATATACTTTATAGACTTAATAAGTGTATACATTTCTTTTTCTATATAATATATATATTCAATATTTATTTAATATCATATGACAATATTTGGGCATTAATATATTACCGTTGACAACACGAGATGTCTTAAGTAGCAATAGTACATTCCAATTATTATATTATCTTTATTACATATATACTTAACATTCACTTTTCTATTCATCAACACCTTAACATTGCTCTGTTAATATATGTACAGTCTATCAGCACTGTTAACTCCATAACATGACCCACGATTGAGGGACTACCAGGTTACGCAAATACCCCTGTTATTTTAACAGTGAAACGTCACAGACATGTCAAAAGTTGGCGCGCGTTTAAATTTTGTATGAAAATCCTACAATTTTGACACTGTTATCTGTCTTGCAGCCAGAAGCCAAAATAAAACTTGCAACGCTTCTAATTACAAGTTCTATATAGATTCATGAATCGGACAATATAAGGGTTACTACTTTTACTACTACTTTTCATTCATGAATACCGTTTTTAAGCTGTTATTGCTCACAGACTCCATGGCGATTGAGTGATGTTCGTTGACTGCCGTGACATTCTTGTTAAGTAACTTATATTTTATTTTCCAAAGTTTAAATGTACTAAACAAAATAGTATTAAAAGGTATTTTTAACTTTTCGGTTGATTAATTGATAATTTATAGTTGGTAATATCATCAAAATTCCACACACGCGCATACTAAATTTTAACATGAGTTATCTGTGACGTCAGAGCGAGCTGTTAGTTAACATTAAAAGTAACGGAACAATTCTTTGCATAACCTGGTGTCTTTTAACAGTGAACATGACCTAAACAATTTTCATTGTTAACCTTTTAGCTTTATTGATAAAAACAGCAATAATAAAATTTTAAATGACACGAAAAAATTTCATTTAAAGGTTTGTATGCCAACTTTTTAAATTTACTAAAAAAAAAGAGTGAGTTGAAATACGGAAATAAAATATTGTCATTGGATTCGACATGTTGACACATATTGACCATGCAAATAGATTTGACATCAAAAAAATATTATAAAAAAATAAAAAAAAAATAAAAAATATTAATTAAATATTGCATTATATGTGAACAAAACTGTGCTAATAGGCGCAGCACAACAAAAGCTTAAATATATAAATGTATTTATTTATACATAAATTTTATATATGAATTGTACGAATATGAGAAATATTTTAGGCTTTTATGTGCGACAAACGTTGTGGATTTTGTTATGTTTTTATGATTTTTCTGCATTCGTTGAGTGGACTCCCAAGAGCATAATGATTGATTATTTATGAACTGACAAAAAAGTAGTAGAATGTACAGTCTTTAACCCTGTAACGCTGGCGCCATATAATGCAAAGAAAATAAAACATAGAAATGAGAGACTGCATATGAAAGATCGAATATAAAATGCTCTGCTAGATGAAAGACTGTATCAGAATAATTTCATATCTTTATGAACTCGGAAAGTTAGGTTTTGTATAGTAAATATTCTTATGGAGATTTCTTTAAAATAAAACAGAAATATATTTTCGTTTATAGCCAATTTTTACTGTACTGATTTGACCTGATGTCAATAACTTCAGTTCTCTCTCAGTTCCCTGCTGTTTGACAAAATTGGAGCATCCTCTGCAAGAGTATAAAATGAAATAAATTTTTCTGCACACATTCTGTGGCTACTCTCGCACACTTTCACGTAGTCCACATAAAAAGTCAATATCTGTTTATTTTTTTCGTTTTTTTTTCTTCGTTCTTTTGGGTCTGCCACGATTTAATGGTGTCTGTGAGTCGCTGACAAATCGTGCCATCAACAGGAAGGGGCAAGCCAGATGGAGCTGTACGCCAGAACCATGTCCATGTCGTTCAAGTCGTGATAAACGTCAGTGTCACTGCCGCAGTCCAAATTGCTGGGGTTCGATTTTGACGAAATCTAATCAAAACGACGATGACAAAAATAAATTGCCAACAAATCAAAAGACAAGAAATTCTTAAAAAAAAAAAAGATAAAGCTGCAAGCAAAAAAATAAATAAATAAATGGAGGCCAGGCAAAAGCCGTCAACACATTAGAGGATATTGCTAGCATTTCCGCTTGCTGCCTAATGATGATGACAATGATAATGATAATGATTACGATTATGATGCTGCCGCTCGGGCTGTTGTTGATGATTATGATGAGGGGGCTTGGGTGGGCTAGCTTAGCGGGCGACAGCTTCTTAATGGCATTTAAAGCATATTATAAATAAAATTTAATAAAAGTCAACTTTTGACTGGGGCTTAATTATAATTAAGTGCCGCGGCACGCGCTCTCCAAAAGCGGACAGGTGTAATTGTAATTACTCTGGACTCACAACTGCCACGCCCACGCCCAAGCCCACGCACTCACTACGCACCGTACTCATGGCCAGAAATGTCCATTTAAATGGCTTGATTAATGCCAAGCGGGTGAATGGCAAAAAGGAAAACAACATGCCAAACTCACAGTGGGACGAAGTGTGGAGAAAAAGTACGTTAAATAATTTTGAAAAGTTTATATAATTTTAAATATATTTTATTGATTTAAGTACAAAATACTGATGTTCGCGTTCCTTCGTACCTTAAACTTTCGCTTTCTTACCGGTATCAGCTCTTTTATTTATTTTCCATTTATCCTCTGTAGGTCCTCTATAGATATGACCTTTCTTTCTATCAATGTCTACCTTATTTTCGTTTTCTCTATCTCTGTTACTCTTCGATGTTCCATATCTAACTCTCCTCTCTTTGGTTATGTCTTTCTGCACTGTAATGAATCTGTACTTCGGTTTCAATTTCTTTCTTACGTTCTGCATATTCTCCTAATGCTTTCCTCCTTGTCTTTCATCTCAAATATATTTCTCTCTTTCCCAAACTTTATCCTATTCATTTATTTCTCTCTTTCTCTTTCTCTTTCTCTCTCTCTTTCTTCCTTTCTTTCTTTCTCTCTCTGTATATCTCTCACCTTTTCTCTCTCTATACCTATATATTTTACCTTGTCTCTCCTTTTCTAAAATTTTCGCCTACAAATTCGCTCGCATATTCGTCTGTTTTCATACCACTGTGCAGCACTGCCCGCTGACCAATGTGACCCAACCAACTAACCGACTCGTTTGCCGTTTTAAGTGTATTTATTTGCTCTTTATTTTTATGACTGGGCCCCCGTGTAATTGACGCTGTGCGCGCACGGGAGCGCATTTTGTTGCTCGTAGAGGTGCACTTGGCGCTGTGGCGCTGACTGCTGGCAGCGGGATTGAAGGTGGGCAGGTGGCCAGATGGGCAGGTGAGCCGATGCAGGTGGAGGGGTTGTGCAAAAAGCCATAAAGTGCATGCAGCTTGTTGTATTTTTTATGCCCTATTTTTTGTTTAAAAATTCTGCATTGCTTTGGCCTTATGTTGTGCTTGTTAGCGTGCGAGTGTGTGTGTGTGTGCGAGGGTGTGTGAGTGTGTGAATTTGACTGTGTATTTGTTGCGGCTTCTCAGTTTTGCTCATTTTAATTTTTAATTAAATTTCAAGTGCGGTTTTACATGAATATGCAAATGTTTTGCCTGCACTCATTTGGTTTGTAAATAAGACAACTTGAACTGAACATATTAATGAAATATATTTATTAATCATATATTTAAAGTTTAACTAGCTAGCTGAAGCAGCTGTCAAAAGATGAGAGTTTCATAATTACAAATATTGTTGAATAAAACGAAATGCTAAATGAGTAATGGTTTGAAGTGATTGGCATTGTGAAGGACTTGAAATAAAAACAAAAGCATTGTTTTTGATAAAAATGATTAAATTACATGAGAATATATTGACTTGGTCAATCGTTTTTTTATTTAAAATTAATTTTTTTGTTCATTAATTTTAAATATGTTTAAAAAAAAACAATAATATATTTAAGTATATACATTATTAATGTTATGTATAATTAAAAATTATACTTTAATGAAAAATATTTATTTATTTTAAATATTAATTAAAATTATTATACTTGCACAAAAAGTTCCTAAATATGAACTATTGAAACTAGATAATAATAATAATATATAATTTGATATGAGAAAGGATTCATTACACTAGAAAAATATTGATAATACTTAATATTGATGATATTTTATATCCTATAATAGCGTATAGAAATATATATATAGATAACTACTTTTCAAGCTATATATTCAAAGTACCAGCAACTTTTACTTTAATATATAAAAGTATTACACAATTTATGAATCTATATCCTTTCGTATGTGAACAACATCTTCTCTATGGCAACAGCAAAATGTCAAGTTTGTTCTCTGAAAACACCGTCCCCATTATCAAACTCTTATTCATTAAAAAAAGAAAACCCCCTCTCGATACATTTAGCATGCTCAGCTTGCAATAGCCCCGCACACATATCGAATTGCCTGAATGAATGCGAGCTTAATTAGAGAGGCTGAATTCAATAGAAGTTCAGCTGGCTGGCACGTTTCGGGCCGAGTTTTGAACAGCATTCAGCAGTGCAATCGCAGTTTGGCAATGACAATTGAAACGCCCACGTTGTAAATCACAGCGGGAGCTAACCAAAACAACAACAACAACAGAGCAATGAGAGCCAACGGCAGCCGGAGAACATGAAATTCATTTGCATGCAACACGTTGCCGTCGACACAAACAAGAGCGCTCCTGCTCAGTGGGTTTCGTGGTCTATGGTCGATGGTCGATGGTCGGCTGCTGGGCCAGGCGACGTATGAGCGACGTGCCCAACGTGTCGCATGTCGCATGTCGCATGTGTTGCATGTGCTGCAATTTACAGTAAAACAGTTGCCGCTGACAGTTGCCAGCCGAAAACATGGAGGACTTGAGCGGAGTTGAGTTTAGTTGACTGTGGAATGCTCATGTTTAGATTTTGCTTAAAAAAATATTTAATTTTATGTTTAGTGAAGAGGAAGAGGAGTTTGCTAGTCTCTTATAAATATATAATCAAGCTGGAAGACTAAATGTTTTAAATTCTGCTAGATATATTCCAATTTAATTTTAATCTATCAGCATCTATCAGTATTTAATTTCCATTAAATCAACTCAATTTCAATCTCTAACTTCTCACTAGGCATGCATTGGCAGCAAGCCAATATACCCATTTTCATGAGCTTATTCCTACATAAATACGAAGCCAACTAAACAAGAATAGCCAGAACAGCTACTGCTCTACATTGTACGTGACACCAGGGCTGGCTACATAGGCTGAACATGAAAAAAATTGGGAATGAAAAGAAAAATTGAAAATATAAATTGATTAACAGTTGCTGCATTTGTATTTTATACATAAAAACAGAGGAAAAACAATGCAATTTTATAAATCTATGATCGTATATATAATATGAAATGAATTAAGTTTTCACTAAAATGTAATATACATCAAAACTATCACAAAAGACTTCCTTCCAAGACTTATCCAATAATGCCAATAAATATCTTCAAATTATACCAATAAATACATAATAATACCAGTAATATAATTATGCATCTCAACATTCTAGGAATCATCTTTGGTTTATACAAGAAATGACCAAATAAGAATGAAAATGTTTACGATAACTATACTTTACTTATCTATAACTTACAGCCTTTTATGAACTATACTATTTGATCGTAGCTTGTCTCCTGAGCAAGCAAAAATTTTTTAAAATTATTTAAATTTATTTACGAAAATTTTAAAAAATATTTGAAAATTTTTTTAAAATAACTTGTCAGCTATTAAGATTTGAAAATTATTATTAATATTAAAGCACGATGATCTAACAAGGCTATCTGCAACTCAAGCATAAATATTAAACCTAAATCGCCCTTATAAATAATATGATAACAAAGTCATAATGGGTATTATTTCATAATGATATGATAATGGAATGAATATAAATATAAATATATATAAATACAATACAGTAATAATCTTAATATAAATATAAATTCATTTCTGAAATAATAAAAAAAAAAATAACTAAAATTATTTTGCCATTAAAACTTCTTCCAAATTTCATTAATTATAAAAAATTCCTCTTTTATCCAGTTGGTTTTTCTCTTGACACAATTCTCGTGCCAGACTTTAATGCGCCAACCCTGTGACTTGCGTATTGTAGAACGTAATCTAATTTGCGATATTGGCAGCAGAGAAAAATTGACTACGGCCTATGCGAATGCGTTGACAGTTATAACGAAGACCCTGACCAAGAGAACAGGAATTGATGAAGTGACAAGAGTTGCAAGTGGGACAGTTGACCCATTTTCATTTTCAGGAAAAACTCGTTTCCAGTTCAACTTAACCGACATAAAGCAACGTCAACTGATTGAAGTGAGATGGAAAGAGATATACAGAGAGAGAGAGAGAGGGAGACAGGGCGAACTCTAGAGAATCCTTCACAGGGCTGAAGCTAATTTGAGATTTAAGTTTAATGTGACTGCCGCACGAGTTGCACTCTTCAATTAATTCTCAGCTGATGGAGACGCGTGGCGACGGGCAGCAGCAGCTGAGGCAATTGTAATTGCAGCCATGCTGCACTCATGTGTGCAACAGCTTCCACTTCCACTTGCTGTGAATCATGAGCTGAATTTATTAGAACCAAAGGCAAGCAGCAGGCAAGCTCAGTGCGGCTTTAGTTAGTTAGCTAACCACACACGACATGCACAACACTTAAATCCTCTCTGAACTGTTGACCTTGTGGCAATGTCTCCCTCTCTCTCTAACTCTCTCTCTCTCTCTCACACTCTCTCTTCATTTGTTTGTTTGCATCTAACACGCATTCACTTCAATCTGTTTGCTGTCAACAAGCGCAGGCAGTAAGCCATTCATTAGATTTACCTTAAGGCAACAATTTCAAACATTTCAATACAAAGTAAAAATTTAATATGATTTATATATGTATATGAAATATAGCTCAATAAATATTTAATATAAAAAATAAAATAAAAAACAAATTAAATATACGCTAATTGCTATTATTTACCCAGTAACACCTTTTGTCATACTTATTTACACAATTAATATTAAAAATAAAAAATAATATTTTGATAATTAAAGATTATCAGAAAAACATTTAACCTATTGTATATATAAATAAAATTATGAAAGCTTATGAATGTGATAATAAGGTTTAGATCGTTAGCTTAGCTAAATCGAAAAGAAAAAGAATGTTAGAAAAGCTTTTAGCATATAATTTATTTTTATAAATTTTATAGTTGTCAATAATGGAATAATCTGTATAATAATATGTGCCTAAGACTATCGACAAGCAGGCTCATAATTTTCTTTAAGCCATATACCATGCCCTTTACATAGTCTCTTAAAATCAGGCAATATTAAAAACTTTTCAATGATTTCAGTCACATAGCATTGAAGTAAGAGTAAGAATAAGAGATACTGCATATAATAATATGATCTTTAAGATCTACTTAGAGACAACTTTAATATCAATTTAAACAAATAAGAGTGATCTAGTCGAGACTGCGCGACTATTGAGGAGCCAATATTCCAATCATTCTAGACTTAATTTATCCGTACATATAAACAACACAGACATTTTTCACATTTTCAATGGGTTTAGGGTATAAAAACACTTTTAAAAGGTTTTACAATCTGTATCCTTTTAAAAGGAAAGATTTTTTAAGTAAAAAATACCAATATTTAGAATTTCATATAAGACAAATTGAATTATATAATGAATAACTCAAATCTCAAACTTATCTAACATTATCTAAGATTCTCTTTTCATTCCGTTCAAAACGTTAACACTCCAATGCCCCACTCTAATTAAAACTGTAATCGCCCGTCATCATACAACACTTCTAAATTGCTATAAAACTTCTATTTCCAGGGAATCCTCGCACGTTCGCACCGAATCAGTAATCCAAAAAAAAAAAAGCAAAAAAATTGGAAAATGCGAAGCGCAAAAGTTGACAACCGGGGTTTGTGTTTGACAAGAAAACTGATTTGTCATCGCCGTAATGAGCTTGAGGCTTAGCTCACCTCTCTATGAGAAAGCAAAAGTAAAGCATAAAATGCAATAAGCAATGCCATTAAGTAAAAGTGTAAGAGAAAGCAAACACAGGCAAACACACACGACGTGGAAAAAGGGGAGATGAATCCAAACATAGAGTAAACCATGACCACGACGAAGACCAAGACCCAGACTCCGACTCAGCTCTGAAGCAATGCAGTTTTCTCATTAGGAGGCAAAGCCACTCGTGAAGTTCTGACGGTGAGTTGGCAACTAAAATTTATATATATACATATATATATATGTCCACGTGTTATGTATTTTGCTGTAATCTGAAATGTAACTGGGGAGACGGCGAGAGATATGAGAGCACATTGTGATAACTGCTGCTGGGATGCTCAAGCAAATGGTATCAAAATGCTTTTTAAGTGCCAACTCCAGCTCTCTCCCCCCTCTCTCACACTCTGAGTGAGTGTGTGGCCTGCTTTAATGTGGATATATAAAAATATTATTTGCCGTATATCATTGGGTAATAAAGCTGTAAGCTGCTTGAGAAAAAGAAAAAACACTTTAAAATTGAATTATTATTTCTGTGAAGAGGGCAAGTGCTTAGATAGATACGTAGACAAGAGCTTTCAGCAGTCAAAGGGAATTATCTAGTATATATGTTAAAGCTGCCAACGGAAATTGTAGTTCAAAAAGTTAAATATAACTTTGCTTATATGGATGAAAGCTTTGTGTGGTGATCTTTTAACTGAGAATTGAAATTTCTACTTATATACTCATAAGCTAATTATGCGGAGACAGATAAAGAACTTTAATATACAAAATAATTATACTATATTCATTTTTTAGAGCTTTCTTAACCAAATTGAATGTAAAATTTTAATATATTAAAGCTTGTAATTGAATAAAAATTGAAATCAAGTTGAGCTTTCATTTTAAAAATATTTGAAAAGGTAAAGAAAACAAAGAGCTTTAATGAGCTTGTAAAGCTGTAGTTAAAGTTGGAAGCATGCTAAATCTGAACAATAAAGCTCATTGTTAAATGATTACTAAGAATAAGCGCTATCAAATAATAATGATATAATAATAAAGATTTGGTGTAATCTTGCAATTGAAAAGCTGCATGTTTATCGAAGTAGCTGAGCTTGCGAATGCTTCTTCTTCTTCTTCTTTATTATCTGGGCAAACAGTAATCTATTGACAGTTAAGCAATGTTGTAGAAGCAAATAATGTTGCCCGGAATCAGCTTCGCATTTCAATCTAATTGAATGAACGAAAATTTCATTTCGTTTCATTGTTGTTGCGGTGCTTTTCTTTTCACTCTCTCGTGCTGCGGAACGTGGCTTTTATGCGCATTCAAATGATTTTAATGACAGCAATTTGTGTTTCGAAATCGCGGAACATTAGCTTTCGGCTTGCCCAGCAACAGAAACAGACTGAGGCTGTGCTGGGCTGGAGCCGAGGGACAAGGTGTCTATTGGGTGGGTGTTAAATGAACGTGTTTATAACGCTTAACTTTCAAATTAAGGCCCTGGTCCCGGGTCCCTGGTCCCAGGCAGCAGGCGGAAGTTTCGATTTGTCAGTGGGTCAGCCGGCGGGCCTTTTGTAAATTGCGAGGCGTCTCGCGCAAAGGATAAGCCGCAGAGCAGCTTCCTCTTATCTCCCTCTCTCTCTCTCACTCCATCCCAGTCACGGCCAGACAGTCAGGCCGTTACGTCATTATCAGCGCTATGTGCGGCTCATCATCGTGGGCAACGTCATCGTTTTTAGCCAGCAAACAAATTCATTTAGACACAACAAAGTTGGCCAAAAGCAAAAGCATGACAGACATGGCACCCTATACCTCCATCGACTCCAGCTCTCTCCCTCTCTCTTCCTCTCTCGCTCTCTCTCTCTTCAGCATCAGCCAAGTGTAAACTGAAATGTGGGTTAGTGTGGCATGCGGCATGCGGCATGTGGCATGGCTCGCAGTTTAGTTGAAAGAAATGTTTGTGATTTCTCGTGGCAGGGCTACAATATTATCACACCAAGATTTTGATTGATGAGAGTTTTGGCTGCCGTTGCCAGTTTCATTTCATCTCCCACAATTTCTTTTCCATGTGGGCGTGACCGAAAGAAAAAACAACTCCCCCTAAATCGCGTCCAGCCGCGGGCTTTGATTAGTTTTTTTCTCCCTTCGGTTAACATTTCTTTTTCGATTCAGTTATTTTGTAGTGCCCTAAATGCTTCGGGTTTACTGTGTATTATTATCTGTGTTGATTACGTGCTCAAACTTCCTATAATATGTCTGAGTCTATGTTAGATATTGCTCGAGCTTTAAATTGTCATCAAAACTGTTTAAGATAACTTTTATGATATATTTAAATCAATTTTAAAATGGTTTAAATTAATGAAAAATTTCATAAAAAATATTATTTTATTTAATTTTTAGAATATAATATATCTCTAAAAAAATGTTTCACTTTTTATTTATTTACATGTTATATCTTTGTTTATTTTATTATATTTATTATTTTTTTATTTTATTTTATTTTTTGCATATAATATATCTCTCAAAAAATGTTTTACGAAATCTTTAAATTATTTAAATTTAAAAAAAAAAAATTTATATATACATATAATTAAATCGCATTTATTAAGATGATGTCTGTATGCTTGACAATATTTTTTTTAACATTTATTTTAGGCAATTCTATGAAATCATTAAGCAGTAAAACAATCAAGGTATAACACTTACATAGATACCTTTCAAAGTATTTCGAAATCCATAAATTAACCGAAATTGCGACATAAATAAATGAAGATTTTACAGACGCCCCACACACACCAAAGCGTGCTGCTTCTTCTGTCTTCTTCTTATTGTTGGCATTGCAGCAACAACAACAATAATAACAACTTATCACGCAGCTGGCAGTCATAAAAGAGCCGTAAAAAAAATTATCCACATGGCTTGCAACATCAGCGCAATTTGCAACCAGCCACAAAGAAATAACCTGCAACATATCCAAAAAAAGAAAAAAGTAAAAAAAAAAACTCAAATTGAAAAGAAAAGCAAAGCAAAGACACAAGACAAACACAAGATCTTGGCCAGCAAAAACTACTTTGAAACATTTTCAGTGTGTTTGTTTGCCTTTAGAAGTGCGACACAAACCCAACAACAACAACAACAACAACAGTAACAATAGGGCCTAAATGTCTGTATATCGTCTGTTTTTTATGATTTAATATGGGAAAATTGTTGGGTGGCGCTGACCAAAAAAAAAAAAAACCACGAATCAAATAAAAACTTTGACTGCGCTGGAAGTGATTGACTAGAAAATACCCAGACCTAGTTGCTGTGCTGGATATTTGAGCTATTTACGGTAGCATTTTTAAAATGTTATCAATGTAGACTTCAAATACTAGTAAATATATATGATAAATAAAAATAGAAATGTTCAGATATGTAAAGAAATATAACAAAAATAATATAGTATAAACCAAAAATTGAATTTATAATATATTTTTCTGACCATGAGAAAGTATGAAAAAATATTTATATAGTTTTTTTTTTTTCATTCTTTTACTTTACATGTCAAATGCTATCTTCTAAATACTTCTAATTATGTCATAATCTAGTCTTATGATCGATAATCGGTCATTGAAAAGTTAAAAAATTATTCAAATAATTAACTCAATAAAATATAAATATATAAAAACAATCATGAGAACATACGAGCACAATATAATGCCTATATCTCTTAAAGTTCTTGAGTATGCTCCAGTTTTAGCTAAACAAAAGAGAGGCACAATCGATTTTTATCGATAAATCAGTAAAATATATGTGCTATCCAACAAAGAGTTTTATTCCATTGATACATGGTATATGATACTTAATATTAATTTTTGTTCAAACTGTAAAATAGGGCAATTATTTTCACTAAAGTGTCAAAATGTATATATTAGGTATTACTAAGCATTTTCTGCCTATGAAAATGTAACCATCCTTCAGAATTCCTGAACCGACTTTGGACATAAAAATGTCTTCAAAATCACTTCAAACCTTAAGAGTTGTACAGAATAATTTTAGTTTTCAGTTATAATATATACTATATGTTCATTATGTACTATAGCCCTATAATAGTTTATAATTATTTTAAGGAAAGTGAATGTTATACAAATGTATATACCAAATTTTCCTTATATTTTCTCTTAATATTCTCTCTCAACCAATACGCCCACCTTATCCGTTTTCAGCGCACACAGAGTATATCAAACCTAAACACATTGAAAAGTGGGCAGATACTTGAGCAAGAGGAGCTGCTCGGGCGGGGTGGAGCGACTCACGTGAACAACATAATCGCACATTTAAGCGGCTGGCAACATTTTTGCCAACCTGCTCCGCATCCCCATTTTTAGTCTAGTCTATTGAGTCGGATGTCGTTGGCCCCAGCGAATATATATACGATGTATACACATACATAGATACATATGTACATATAGAGAGTCCCGCTCGGTTTGGGGCATTGGGGCAACAAGTGTGGCCAGTCGCTGCTGTTGTCATGATGGGAGACGTAATAGCCAGGTCTGTGAATGACGCCCAAAACAAAACAAAACAAAACAGAAACAGAAAAAATGTATATATATATGAAGCACTGGAGCTGTTTACCTAAATATGAAAAACAAGAAGGGAGAAAATAAACTGTCCGGAATGTTATGCAGCTCTCTCTTATGTAACTTAGTAATATATTCAGAAATAGCGAGAAAATATGTGAATAGCTTGGCTGGCGGTACAATACGGTTTTGTTGCGGCATGTGTAATGCATGAACTCGAAAAGCCAAGCATAGATTGAAGAAAACTTTAATGTAAGAAGTAGCTGAATAAGAAGTGATCAATATGGTTTTCCGAGAAATTGCGGCTTGACACCGTTTGCAGACATTGCTTAAGTGTGCTTTGAGCTCAATGATCCAATCTCAAATATTTCAAGTATTTCTCTTGAGAACTAGCAAAGCTTGAAGGCAGTTTTAATGTGAATAACTTTAATAAGTTATTGCGGGAATTCGCATATATTTTAAAGACTTGAATGTAACTTTAGTACGAGCAGTAAATGCATTGAAAGCTTTGCAACAACAAAATATCGATACATATATTTTCTGTTGAGCACACAAAGCATTAAAAATAATTTAGTTTGATAATGGAAAAACTTTTAGTAGGCTTTAAAATAGGAAGATAGTATATTAAAAGCTTCATATGACACTTATGGTGAAGAAAATATACTCTAGATCTATGAAATTCTAGCTCTTTTAGAGTAAAATTTGTATTTTATGTTAATAACAAATTATGTTTTGAGTATATTGATTCTTAAGAATATTTATGTTTATTTTAAATTGTTATAAAATAAAATCTGTTCACATTACTCTAAAACTGATAGAACCAGCTTTAAGGTAGTTCTAATAGAAACATCTAACGACTTAATATATTATCTGTCACTTATAGAAGATAATATATACAATATATACTTGAGGTATCAGTCTTAAAATCTTCTATAATCAAATATAATATATTTTATATTAAGGCTTAAACAAGCTATGAACATGCTTAACTTACATTTGCTCAAAAATTCGAGCTCTACTTACATAATATACAATCCACTTATTTATCTGAAAGTTTACGAGGTTTAGTTTCAGAGTTGGTTTAAATCTTGTGTAGTTAAAATTTTGAAGTCTTCTACTAAATTATGAGTTTTTATGCTCTTTAAATGTGAATACAATACTTCAAGTTTTCAACTAATAATTATTTAAATATTTTTATATGAATTTGCTACAAAGAATTACATTTATTTTGAAATTTGTAATCATATTTTCTTTCAATTTATATAAAGCGTAATAACTTTTTTTTTTTATATATATAATAAGAAATGCTTTGCATGATTAAGAATTATGAATTGTATTTTTATATGCAATTAAATATATATTCATTTATTTTTAATCAATTTTATTGTTTATTTTTTTTTAGAAGTTAAAAAATTATTAATTATTAAAAATGTATTTTGCATGCTAGAAATTCAACTAAATTCGCTGGCTATTTTGATATACATTTTATAAAAATTTATAACTGAATGTATATTTGTAGCTATGTTCCATCATTTGCACTTGACATTTTAAATTTCACATGCATGTAGTATTTTTATTTTTTTATATGTTAGCTTTCTGAGCTGGCATTAAAGTTCCCGGAATGTTTTTTGGCACAGCCAAAGGTCTGGGCAATTAGTAAGCGACACTTAAAGTTGTTTGGGAACATTTGAGCACGTTTGATATGACAAATCCCAAACTTCACAGAGCTGGCAAAATTCTGGAATATTATTAAAAAAAAAAAAAGATGAATAAAAAAACTAGCAGCCAAAATATGCTAAGTGGGCCAAGACGTTTGCTGACTGTCGACTGCCTACGTCGACTTAATGAACGCACCTTGTGCCAAAGCTTTTTAGTATGCAAAGATTTTCAAGGCTGTTGCATTAATTAAGAGGAGCAGCACAGAGAGGGAGAGACGTCTCTTAGGCAATTGTATAATTAGTGCTCTCCCTCTATCTCTCTATCTCCATCTCTATCTCTCTCTGAATCTTCAGTTGAGTACTTTGCCACACCTAACGCCCACTTTGTCAAGCATCTCTGTTGAATTTGTCAATTTGAGTTGGCGCACAAACACGAAGGTGTTCAATTACTCAAAGTACGACAACAACAACAAAAAAAGCAACAATATTGAAATAAAAATAGGTGCAGAAAATGTCAAAGAAATATTTTCCACAATAAATGCTCAAGAGCTCGAGGCGTGAACCAAAATACAGCAAATTTATTTCATTGATGAGGCAAAGCTCATGGCTCGCGGCACTGTTCGAGCTTTAAATGGAAATATGGAAATGGAAATGGGCTTGGATCGCAGTGAGACACTATTTGAGTAGGCAAGCAATTTGTCCTTGAAGTCGATGGGAAATGGATATGGAAATTTAAATCATTTTAATTGCATATGAAAATGTTTAAATATGTTTTGTTAAATTTGCAGATGAAAGAGTACATATAAATATCTTAGATATATTTTTAGTTTATTTATTTTTATTTTAAGTTCTTAAATACCTTTCTTCAAATTGTTGACATATTTTTACATTTCTTTGAAATTGCAACTTCTCAACATCTGTTCGTCACAACCACAAACATCTTGCTTTGTGGACTCAGCCACGCCTCCCACTTGTGCCAGTCAAAGTCAAATGACAAACTGTTGACGTCTAACGATGATACCGCAGCAATGAGTGTCATTAAAAAGACAGTCTGATATACTTATACTCATACTTATTCTTCTATTCGTACTTATACTTAAATTACATATTGTCATATTCAAACTTATCCTAATATGTAGATATTTGCATATTTATACAAATTAGAGTAGTGATATGCACACTTATATTGATACTTATACTAGCACTTATACTAATCATATTTATGCTCTTGTTAATCTTATACACATTCTTATACTCATTCTCTTACTTCCAAGCACATACTATATTAATACTTATATTCATATATATACTTATGTTTACTACTAGTTATACTTATACTTACTATTTTACTTTTCATATATGCATATAATTTGTGTACTACTCATAGCTATAAACTTACTTATACTGATGCTTCTACTCATGCTTCTACTCATCCTTATTCTCATACTTATACTTATACTTATACTTATCTTATACTTACACTTATACCTATACTTATACTTATACTTATACTGATACCTGTACTTAAACTTTATTTATAGTTATATTAAGTTATTCTTATATTAACACTCATTCTTAACCTCAATATTAACATATACTTGTATTTTTAGCCTCTTTTTTGTACCTATATATACTTCCACTCGTACTCCTTTGGCACATTCGTGCTCGTGGTCGTGCTCGCTGATGACCTTTTGCGTGGGCGTCTTTGCTAAACGCGCGTGCTTAAGTAATGAGGCCGCCTAAAGAAAACGTTGAGAAAGATAAAGAGCCAGCAGTCAACGGCAATTAGAAGAAGCCAAAAAGGATGTCGACGCCATGTCTCAATGAGTGGCGCAAGATTCGAGAGGCGGGCGGGAGTAGGGCGGGGCGTGACTGGGCAGAAGATGCAGCCAAAAGGTTAAACATTCAATTAACTCTAGTGCAGAGCCAGTTGCAAGGAAAAAGTTTATTGCAGCCAAATGTTGGATAAAAGAAAAGTGAAAACTGTATAAAAACTGACCAAAGTAATAAAACGAAACGAATAGAAATGAAATGAAACGGAAATGAAACCTAACGGCTGCACAAGTAAATAGACAAACAACATTGGCAACAAGCCGAGCAACCCAGGCAACGGAGCAACTTTTCCACATGCTCCCACACTAGGCAGAGGGTGTGTGTGTGAACGGGTGTGTGTGTGTTGACTCTAGTTAAAGTTTATAAAAGCTACAATAAGAAAGGCAACAACAGCTAGAGCCACACAGAAGCAACAGGGAACAGTAGCAGGAGCAGCAGCAAAGTTTGCTGCTGCAGCTTCTGCTCTTTAGTGCTCTTCCTCCTGGCTGGCTTCAACTGGTTCACTCCCTGCCGTGCTTAAGTCGTAAGTCCTCTTTCGGAGTTTTTGACTTCTCAAGTTCAGTTGCGCGCTCGCCTAATGCCAAGTTATATATATTAAATAAAAAGAACACGCACAAAAAACAAACTCCACATACGTTGTCTCTCTGTCTCTCTCTAACTGTTTTCCCCTCTCTTTCTATTTGTTTTCTTGACTATCGTTAGTTTACTTAGTTTATTTGATTCCTTACTAGACACACATATTTTTTACTTAATTCCCCAACTGCGTAAAGCTTCTTCTTCCTCTTCTTCCCGGTCATAAAGTTGCGAATGAATTGAAAGGTGTTTTTGGCCGACTTAAACCCACATATGTTCCAACCTATTAACTGTTAAATATAATCCAAGTATCAAGAACTTGCTGTTACACATAATAAACTTTGCTTAAAAACAGAGTTGCTTAACTAAAGTTTACAAAGTTGTTTGGTCAAAGAAAATTGCTAAAAGTTACGCTACTAAATTGTTTGTAATATTTAATACAAATTATTTCTTTTAGTTTTTAAAGAATTTATAAAATTAATGAAAATAAAATTCGAAATTTTCTTAATATAAATATTTAATTAATGTATGAATGAATTTTATGCACAAATATTTATCTGAATCTCATATTAATCTAACAGATACTCTTGGGGGATTTGAATTTAGGGATTCTTTATGGACAAAACCTATCAAAGTAAATATAGTATGTAAACAAGAAAATTTCAATTTATAATAATATACTTATATAATATATGACATATCAAACCCCTTGGTATACACAAACGACTTTTAATAGTATTTAAGTTAATAACAATCTCAGCTAAATGTTGCAATATTTTCAAGTTAGACTCAAACATTCCTTTACAATTATTTTCATTACTCACCTTTAGTCAGCTCGAAGGCATTTAGTTTAATTTACACTCTTTGAAATATTTATTTGTTTATAATTAAATTGTGAAAGGAAAATTTATTAAATTTGCACGCATCAATATTCGGATTTGCGTGATATTTATACATATCTTATAAGTATGCATGCCTTGACACGTTGGCATCTGCCAACGAAATATATATTTATAGATATGCATGAAATGCATTTCAGCATCTGCAGAAAATATGCTGACCAATAATAAGTTAAGAGCGACTTGAATGCATTTTAATTTATTATGCAAATCGAAAATCAAACGAAGCAAATCTAAGCCCGAAATGTCTGGCCGACAAATTAAAAGCAAATAAAGTGCAGCAAAAATGGCAACAAATCAAAAATGTCGCCAGCCTCAGTTGACTGAAATGTCCAAGCCGATTTGCTCGACGAACCCTAAACAATGAACCGCCTCGCACCCCCTCCGCACATACGGCCCCCTCTCTCGAAAAAACACACACACAAGAGAGGAAAAGCTTCTGTTTCCGCATTTGGTTGGAACAATTTCCCAACAACAACAACAACAACAACAAAAGCCAAACAGCTCACAGGCTGCGTAACGATGAAAATATTTGCCAAATCTAGCAAAATTTAGAGCCCCATGGCAAAGAGCAAATGTCTGTAAGGGCTTGATTGAGAGGGCGGTGTGTAGGGTGGGGGTAGTTAGGCGTTAGCTGTGCAACAACTGGGGGTAGTTAGCAATCGGTGCTACATGCAGTAAAATGTAAATTTCTGTATTGTTGTTGCATCAAATTGAAATTTACTATGCAATTTGGCTTAAATAAAAGAAGTGCGTATAAACAAGTGCATAAGGGAGAGGCTAGCATATACCCTGTAAAGGAGAAGGACTGCTCTCAGAGCAGACAAAATGTGTAAGAAGAGTTATTGATAGAAATATCGTATATTCCTATTTCATTTGAAATCTTAGTTTGACAAAAGAATTATCTGACCAACTACTGCATACCCTGCAACTGAATTTAAAATATATCTATATATATATATAGATATAACCTGTAAAACTATCCACTAAAACATATATATTTCATTTTATGCAGAATTTTGATCAAGCAATGTATAAGCCGCCATTGAAAAAACTGACCGACTATATAATACTCTACATGCAACTCAAATTAAGTTCTAAAAATCTAGGAAAATTTATTAAAATAAATGTGAGCCGTCTATTGCTTTCTGTGTATAATTAACATATATAATTTTTGAAAAATTGATCGACTATAATATACCCTCTAGCTATAAATGTCAACGACATATGCTAAGGGCAAACAAATGATTTTATTCAATTAGTATTAATGTATTGAATAACATTATTGTTAAAATAAACCAACAGCTGCATATACCTTTTCGATAAAGTTTATAGGGTATATTTTAATTAACATATTAGCACTTAAGTACAAAGGATTAAACAGATTATAACTGTCTAAAAAAAATAGCGGCGACATCAATAACTTTTGCCATATATTTTACAGGGTATTTCTTCAATAGCATTTAGTACATTTAAAAAAAAGTTATTTTGCAAATTTAGTATTAATGTATGAACAATATTTTACAACATATTCTCATAAATCTAATGCTGATATTATTTTAAAATATCATTTACAGGGTATCTTTACAGCAGATTAACATTTAGGCAGACCAAAAACAAAAAATTTAACAACAAAAATAAAATAAAATACCTTAGCTAGTCTCATCTATGCATGACATATGTACGTATTGCTTACCCTATGCCTTTGCCATATTGTTATCTAGGGTATATTTGCCTTCAATTTGAATACATCTGCTGCAGTCGCTTTCAGTCAGGATATGCTGTACGCCGGAATGGCTGGCAAGCAAGGACACGTTGTTTTAAGTCCTGGCACTTTTTGGTTATATTTCTGTATTAAAAACTGCTTTGTTGTGTGTGGACCGTGGGAGTGTTTATGTGGGCGTGGCAGGCAGCATCAAATGCGTGTGTGTGAGTTTATAACACACTTTAAGGCGCCATAAGCTTATATTGCACTTAATAGCACATAAAAAATGCTACGTGATAATGCAACAGACCACAAAAGTGGCCATTCGATGTGGCGAACCCAAATGCCCAGCTCGGAAAAGCGACGAGGAAAAGCGCCGCGAAGCGAACATACTAAACTTGTTAAAGTGGCCACAGTTAAGGGCTTAACATAATAAGTGTTTGCAGAGGGGGGCGCAGAGCGTATTGAGGGAAATGAGTAATTACGGAGCTTAAAGTTTAAGTGAAGCTGTAAAGCTTTAAGAATTTTATAAGAACTTGTCTTAGAGTCTAGGAATTTCACTTTGACGTGAAAGCAATAAAGAGCTTTGGCTAAGATAAGGTAGCATCAATTAGTTGTATTCGATCTTGGAATTATGATCGCTTTTTTGGTAAAACTCTTAAACTTAGATAAGGTTTTAAGAATTGAAGCTTCTTTCTGATAGATAGGAGGCGAGCAGCTTGAAGTGGGAGACAGGTAGGGCTTTCCTAATCTTGTTAAGGAGACCCAGATGCCACACCCGATCGAAGGCCTGCTTAACATCGAGAAACACTACAGAACAGTATTCCTTGTTTTCAACCGCGCTGAGAATGTGGTTAACAACTCGATGCACTTGCTCTGGCGTACCGTGCTGTCTCCTGAAGCCAAATTGATGCTCTGGTATGGTCTTTCTTTGACTCAGCTCGTTAAGCACTCTTCGCAGCAGTATTCTTTCGAATATTTTGGAGAGTACCGGTAGTAAGCTGATGGGTCTGTAAGAAGCAATTTCCTTTTCGGGTTTTCCAGGTTTCGGGATCATGATTATCTCAGCTCGTTTCCAGCAGGACGGAAAGTGCTGAATGCGAAGGATGGAGTTGCATAGTACTACGAAGTAGTCTATAGTTGATTCAGGGAGTGCCCTGAGAACTTTGCCAACGATTCGGTCATGTCCCGGCGCCTTTTTAGCTTTTACAGCTTTCATCAGCTTGACAACCTCTGCCTTTGTGCATGCTTCCATGGGGATACCTTCTGGGATAGGAGAGTTCGCAGTTCTTCTGATGCTCTCAAGGTGAATTATTATTATAAAATATATAATGCACAAATTTGATTTATATACCATATAATATATATCGAACTTCAGTAAGCTTTTCTTTTGAATCCCTGTTATTCTTAACAATACAATTTGATAAATCGTTACAAACATAACCTCTTCCAATTCAATTAACTTTAAATGCATATTTAAGTTAAACTAAGAAGTAAAAAAAATGTTGCATACTTTTTGAGGCCACTGCAAAGAAGAACAACTCGAAAGTTGCTTGAAAAAATAAAAATACAAACCAAACCAAAAATTATTCAATTACTCAAATGCTTGCCAAGTTGCCCTCAACACGCCAACTGATAAATATCGTAGCCCAAACATTTCATTACACAAAATGTCCTTCAAATTGTACAACTATCTATCATCGAGTGGAAAATCTTGAACTTTGCTGTTCCATTCACATAATTTATTAAATGAAGCTTTTGCCCTAATTGACAACTATTTTCAGAGGAAGTTGATCGGTTCGACTCGAAAACTTGCAGGGCATGTCAGACGTCCAAGTGTCAGTCAGTTGCTAACTTCGTATTGTTTGTTTGTCTAGATGTTGTTGTTATCGTTATTCTTATTGGAAGTCATACAAACAAGTGGGCGTGGCTATGGGTCGAGGGCAAGGGACAATGCGTCGAGCTGTAAACAAAGCTTACAAACGTGGCCAATTAAAGCTTATCAACAGCCTTCACGCATCGTTAGAATATATATGTATAAATATATATATGTGTGTACATATCACATCAATCAAATAACGGTCAAGTGTGTGCAAAACATGAAATACGCCCACACACGCACACACACACACACACTCCCAGAGTTCGCTCGATGTTGGCAAATGGCAATTGGCATTTTTTTTTTATTTCACTTAACTATTGAGCTGCAAATCGGCAGCAAATCAATTGACAACTTGAAAAGCAGCTAAGCATTTGTTGTCACTCACACACGCACACGCACACACACACACACACATTGCCAACACCTATGCAAAGCCAATCATTTAGTCAAGCATTCAAGTTAACTTCACTTGGACACTCAGTCATTCAGCTGGTCAACACACTGCAGGGACACTGGGCTGGTTTTATATGTATGCCACGCCCCCTTTCTCTGACCACAAATGCGCCCCTCAAAACATTTTACTAGCCGTGTACATTGTTGTCGCCCGTTCTTGTTGTTATTGTTTGTCAACCCGTTTTCGTTGCTCTTCTGTAGATCCTCCTCCTGCTGCTCCTACTCCTGCTGCTGCTCCTGCTCCTACTCTTGCTGTTGTTGTCTCTCTTGTCCTTTCGTTTGCTATAAAAACTTGCACTTTACTTTCCTGACTTACGGCCACAAAGTGTGTGTGTGTGTGTGTGGCACACTTTTTTATAGAGTTTATCTTGTTTGGACATGGAATATATTCACATCTAGAGTGGCCTTTTTTTAGATAGTCTGCGAATGCTCTTGTCATGCCAGGCTGCTATCAGCTATGGCTATTCCGTAATATCAACACTTCAGCTATGAAACTCAGGTGCTTTTGAATGTGCTTTTACGGACTGTTATACCTACCATTTGATGTGAGAAAATTATATGAAATTATTTTAGAATTCTTAAATATTATAGATAGGTGATATAGCACAATAATAATAAGAACAAAGCTTTATACAAATAATCCACATAAACTATGTCGGTCTAGTTAAAAATTATAATGATAATAATAATAATAGTAATAATAAAATACAAAAATAAATTATACAAAAAAATTTAGGATAATAAATAAAATTCTACTAAAAAAAAAATAAAAATAAAAATAAATAAATAAATTAAAAATATAAATATAAATAAAATATAAAATCTATATTTTTTTATTAAAAAAACTGTTAAAAAACTCAGCAAAAATTTTAAATAATAAAATATGCTAAATATTTTAAAAAATATATATATATATTTATTTTTTTTTTTTTATTTTCTATCATTTTGTCTCATTTTGTTTTTATAATTCTTAAGACTCAGTAAATTGTCAATTGTCTCAGTAAATTATAGAATACATTTTATCATTTTAATTAAATTATTAAGTTTTAAATAAAAATAAATTGCAAATAATATCTGAGGTAATTGTAGATAAATTTCTTGAATTAATTTACTTAATATATTATTTATTTTAAATGCATATACATTTTTTAAGTGCTTCAAGAAAACTTTTCCAAAGTTCATATACTTAGAGATAGTAGCAAAAATTAGCATAAAAATGCTTGATATTTTCTTCACTTCACACTTCCATTTTCAAAAGCTTTTTACTATAGAGCTGCAGTGGTTGGCGATCTATCAAGTTTCAATTTAGTCTCCACTATCTCCACTCATATTCTCCCTTCTCCTTCAGGCTCCTATTTTAGTTTACAGCTTTTTTGTGGTTTATCTGTGCTAAGCCATGTGCCCAACAGCCCTAAGCCACAATTCCCTAATGCAGGCATTAGCACATAGTCTTACACTTTCTGTGTAATGTGACGCTCAAGTTTTGGGAAATCCTCTAATTGGCTTTGCATTGCATTTTGCTGCCAACTTTCCACACAGCAAAGTAGATGAGTATCTAAAAAAAGAAAAAAAAGAAAAAACTGTATCGAATAGTGATTGACATTGAGTACATGAGACTTGCAATTATTGAAGCTGTCAAACTTTGGCCCAATCCCTCAGCTTAGGGTGGGGTTTAAAGAGAAGAAGCAAAACTGTGTCTATGTGCATTAGGTTTGATTTTCTTTTATTTTGCATAATCGATTTTCCGGGGCCAAAGCAAAATTTCCTGCGGCTTTTCATGACCGACTGAAAATGCAATGACTCGACGCAAAATGTTATGCAAATGAACACATGTAACGCACACAGACACACATATATATATATATACAAATATACATACATATATTTTGTATGTCTTCCATTGTCTGCCAGACAATTATAGATATTTATGATGATGAGTTACCATTTTGTAGCTAAAGACAACTAATTCGGGCACAAAATCCAGCCAAAATCTGTAGCTAACCCGCATTGACATGCACATGTTCGCAACACATATGGAACTATATATAGATATACATATATATTTTTAGTCGTATCTGTTCATATATGTATATATATACATATATATGCTTGCACACATCAACTGTTATGCTGAACAATGGACCCAAAATATTCCTTGGTTTTCTTTTCTTTTCTTGTCTTTTTTTTTATTTGAATTTTTTTTTGCAATTTTGTTGCCCTTTTTGTTGTTTCAAAAAGTGGTACACAGCAGGAGCTTTGACAAAGGCATCCTTGGGGTCACGCAAACACGCACACACACACGCACATATATAATGTGGGTTAGAGTACTACACATATGTTGGTAATACTCTGTAAAGGTTTGGTTCACGCAAAATTCGTATTTTTTTTAGAGATTTTATGCATAAATGACTAAAAAAATTTAAAATTTGTATATTTTTAGAACTTTTTAAAAATATGTATCTATAATATATTTTCTTCTGGATTTAGAGTTGTTTTAGATAGATAATTCATTAACTAATGCTTATTTATTTGATCACCTTAAATATTTAACTATCTCAAACATGATTTACTAACTTTAATCTTAGAGGGTATTTTTATGTTAAGCTCTTCGCATTTCTCGCTGCTTTGCGTTTCTTTCATTTGTGACTACATTGATAAGCTGGCAACATATTTGGCCATTGTTTTCGGACCCTGCCAACAGGCCATAGATCTTCGGACCAGCACTTGGGGCATTGTTCTAAGTCGTTGCCATAAATGCAGACACTTTGCCACCTCCATTTCCACTTCTGCATTCCAGTTTGAGTTCCATTTACATGACTCCTGGGCTGAGCCGTCGTAGCCATATTCGACTTTTAAGGCGGAGCACTTTAATTGCAGTTGCCTTTGGTTATTTATTGGCAGTGTCTCGAAAGGGGAATGGGGCGGACAAAGGGGCGTAATCGAAATATTTCGGTTAAATTATTTAGCCAGCAGTTGGAAGTTAGCTAAGTGAAGCCCTTCAAGAGAGATGTTTAACAATAAGGGAGCGAGGCTAAAGTAAATGCAAAATATTAAGTTTAATGTAACGCAAGCTGCTTTTTGATTTTCGGGATTTACTTATCTATTTATCGAAAAAGTTGAACTTTGCTCTTTAATTATGAAACTTACATTAGTTATTTTTAAGTAACAATTTAAGTTTCATATTCAAAGAGCAAAGTTCAACTTTTTCGATAAAAAGATAACTAAATTCAAACATTCCATCTATAACATTATATCAATAGATTCTTAAATCTAGTCAATTTTATATTCTTCTATTATTATCTATTATTCTATCACCTATCTTCATTCTCCTCTCCATAATCTTCTAAGGTAATACTAGTTTTTATCTTCCGCTTTCTATCTTCATCTTCTCTCGTCTTTTTAGTCTCTAGTCTCTAGTCTCTAGTCTCTAGTCTCTAGTCTCTAGTCTCTAGTCTCTAGTCTCTAGTCTCTAGTCTCTAGTCTCTAGTCTCTAATTCTCTAGTTCTATAGTTCTCTGGTTCTCTAGATCTATAGTCCTCTAGTTCTCTAGTTCTCTAGTTCACTAGCCCTCTAGTTCTCTAGCCCTCTAGTTCTCTAGTTATCTAGTTCTTTAGGTCTCTAGTTCTCTAGTTCTCTTCTCTTTTTTTCTCTTCTCTTCTCTTCTCTTCTCTTCTCTTCTCTTCTCTTCTCTTCTCTTCTCTTCTCTTCTCTTCTCTTCTCTTCTCTTCTCTTCTCTTCTCTTCTCTTCTCTTCTCTTCTCTTCTCTTCTCTTCTCTTCTTTTCTCTTCTCTTCTCTTCTCTTCTCATCTACTTAGTTGTCTATCTTCTATCATATATCATGACATATCTTATTTTCTCTCTCTTTTCTTCTCTTCTATCTTATCTTAATTGAACAACTTTGCTTAATATCTCAACATTCACCTTTAGAAATTATAATTTCTATCGTCCTCTACTAATTCCTGCTTTAATGAGCATCTATCAACTTCTGCACTCAATAACACATTTCGAACAGCATCCGCCTACCCATTCACTTTAATTATCGTCGCTCTTTTTACACTCGGCCCTATTTGCACATCCTTTTACACTCTGCCAGTCTCTCATTTCAACTTGCTTACCCAATTTTTTCTCCATTTCTATTTTTTTTTTTTATTTTCACTTCTTAATTTCATGCCTGTGCGTAGAGGTCTATCGGGGCTGGCCATATCCATGACTTTATAATGTCAATTTCTGCACTTTTTGCTTTGCTGAGCTTCTCGATTTCAACCTTTTTTCTGCCTTCTTTCGTTTTCCTGGCTGCAAAGAATTTTCGCCTGCTTTAATTACGATTGTAGCATGTGTCTGTGTATCTAAATTTATGTGGGGGCTTTAGTGCCACGCGTTCGCCTGCCTGAAGGCCACGCCCACGTTTTAATGTCAACTCATTAGGCAATGCTAACCATAATCGGCTATCAGATCCTTGGGGAACCGCAAAAAGAGGAAAAGAATTGAAACTGTTGTGTCGCCAGGAGTCCAAGTTTTTGGGCCAACGGACACGTAGCAACGCATAATTACAACTTAATCGCTTGACAAACAAAGCAGACGCAGCCATAAACATTAACAGGCAGCCCAAGAAATTCACGGAAATATCTAGTTGAGTCGAGAGTCCTGTGAGAGAGACACACAATCTCTCGTATCTCCTCTCTGAGGGCGGCACGGGGCGTGCCTTAACTTTTAAACAGTTTAAAGAGCTGCTATTGCAGTTGTTGCTCTCTACATGTTTATGGACCATTGTGCCTTGGTTAATAGTTAATGGGCGGTTACCTAAAATAATAAAATGATACCAGCGAGGGGAGTTCCAAAAGATGTGATGGCATATATAAATATAAATAAATATTAAGAGAAAAATACAATATTAAATATTTAAAATTAAAATGTTAAATATAAAATTTCTCTTCAAATCTTTTCATAGTTTTTGTAACATTCATCTAACATCATATCCTTTAGAGATTCCTCATATAATAATTAATTAAATATTTAAAAATATTGTACATAATAATCCTTTTCCAAATATGCTAAACTAATTCTACGTATATATCTATATTATTTATATTGATCAAATTGCCTGTTCTCTCTCTTGCTAGCTTTATGGCTATCACTTGCTATGCTTCTTTATCAATTAACTTATTTCTCTCTCAGTACTTTTCAAACCACCCACGTCACATGGCTTGGGTGTGCATAGTTTTGAGCACATGTTGATATGCTTCCCTCTAGTTTTTTTCTGTTTAGGGGAGAACATGCAAAAACTATTTTCATGTAGCGCACATCGCATCACTGAATATTTCATGGCAATTAAAATGTTAACTCTGTCAAGCGTCATGGCACGCACATGGACGAAGGCATTAAGCTACCTACTGAAATGTCAAGCAAGGGGAGCCTTGCTCATTCCGATTGCGATTCCGATGCCCAGCATTCTCCATTCTCTCACTCCCTCTCTCTCTCTCTCCCTCTCTCTCTTTCTCTCTCTCTCTCTCTCTCTCTCTCTCTCTCTGCTTAACCGCTCCCTGGATATGGTTTCGCATGCAACATTCATACGAATAATGTTGCGGTCAATTTCGTTAGCTATGCGTGTGTGTGTGTGAGTGTATGAGTGTGAGTGTGGCGACAGGAGACTTTGATGAAGGCGTGTGGGCGTGGTGGGACCATGGGACAGGGGGCATGGTCGGCAGTTGCTCCCTTGTCGCGCAACCAGCCGGCACATAGCTTTGGCTTATTGGCATTAGCAAAGGATTGGCAAGGCTTTTGGCTTAGTTGTGCCCGGCCACGCCCCCCGCCTCAGTTTAGCTGATTTGACAGGCGCCTGCGGGCAGCAGCAGCAGCAGCATTTGCATTGTTGTAGGTCATGAAAGCGGCTTAAGCCAAACGTTAAATGATTCAGCAGCCGGGCCTCAACTTCAGATTTTGTGCCTTTTGTGCGGGCCAACAGAGGGAGTGAGAGAGAGAGAGAGGGAGAGTGAGGGGTATCAAGAGTTGGGTCCTATGCACATACATCAACATCACTTCATTAAACGTATCAACGTCAATGCAAACGCAACTGCAACTACTGCAGCAGCAGCAACCAGCAGCAGCAGCAGCTGCTGCTCATGCATCAATATCGCTTGCTGCTGGCCCGTGGCCTTCATAACGTGATGCCAGTGGCATTAACATGCATCATTTGTCAATTTGTGCTCGCTGGGATAACGTCTAATTGCCACGGCGGCGTTGCGTGGATAATGCCACATTTTGTGCCACTCGCCGTTCAGCTGTGAGCAACAGCAAAACATCGCATTAAGTATACGCAGCGTGCGCACACGCGCCGATTTTATAAGCAAAGGCGAAATGTGCTAAGCCGCCATTTCATAGGCAGCCAAGTGGAGCGCAATTTGTGGAGCAGAATGGCGGAAATTACCTGCGCTCAAAATATTATATAAACATGTATTTGTTCTCTTTTGAATGTGGAGCTTTGCATGCTCAAGCATGATAAATAATTAAAGTCATCATTTGTGGGGGGGAAATTAATTTTATTTATTTAATATTTATTAAAAATAAATTGAAAAAAAAAAATTATTATGATAATGCTCACCTCAGCTCTTCAGTATAAGAAATTTTAAGGATTTCTACTGCACTTTTGGAAATATATAATAAAAATAATTATGAATATCCTTGGTTATCTTTAACTCATAATGAAGACTTTCGGATGAAGTATATGAAATTGAGGGATTTCAACTGCAATTTGAGGTGATATGTTAGTTACCTGAGTGAGACTGCTTTAGCCGTGGTCTATCGTGATATTCCTTCCACACTTTTGTTTTACGTTGCTGCTGAAAATTCAATATCATAAATGTACATACATATATCACATTTATCTCCTTTATTCATTTCTCTCATTCATTTGTTTTTTTCACTCATTCATTCTCAATTATTCATTCATATTCTTAATAATTCATTTCTCTTCTTCAATAATTTTATTCATTTATTCATTTTACTCCATCATTCATTTCACACAAGCATTCATTTTTCAGCTTCATTCATTTTACTCAAGCATTCAGTTCTCTCATTCATTATTTTCTTTCTATCATTCATTTTAATTATTCATTTTTTTCTCTTATTCATTCAATTTTCTTTCAGTCATTCATATAATTTCATTCTTTATTTCTCTCATTCATTCAATTTTTTCTACATTCGTTCATATCAATCATTCATTTATTTCTTTTCTTTCATATTTCGTATTCATTCATTTCTCTTATTCATTTATTTCTGTTTCATTTTTTGCATTCATTCAATTCTTTCATTCATTTCTTTGTCATTCCTTCATTTCTTTTATGTATGCATTTGTGTCATTCACTCATTTCTTTCATTCATTCAATACCCTCCTTCATTCATTTCACTTATTCATTCATTTCACTTGTTCATTCATTTCACTCATTCATTCATTTCACTTATTCATTCATTTCTTCCCCTCCTTCATTTATTCAGTCATTTAATTCATTCAATCATATGTCAAATTCACTCATTCTCATTCATTTAATTCTCTCATTCATCTATTTCTCTCCTTCATTCAATTCACTCATTCATTCATTTCGCTCAATAATTCCTTTCTCTCGTTCACTCCTTTCTCGCATTTATTCATTTATTTCATTCATTTATTTTCCCTTCCATCCCCTCTCTCTCTCTCTCTCTCTCTCTCTCTCTCTCTCTCTCTCACTCTCTCCCTCTCTCTAATTAATACAATATGTTCATCAATTTATCAGAACTTTTTGCAACAGTTACAAAAATCAAAGAAATTAAAATTAATTAGTCTCGCGTCAAATTGTTTAACTTCATAATTTGAATAGACATTTTTTTTTTCAACCAGCTGGTAAATAAATAAGCAAAATGATAAATAAACAATTAAACAAAAGTAAAACAAATATTTTGCAGGCCTTTACAACATTTTCCATATTTGTCTAATTAAAATATATTTCTGCATTTGACATTCGATTCGATTGGGCTACATTTAGAGGTTCGCGAAGCGTGCACAAATCAGTTGAATTAAGTGCACAAATATTGATTCGATTGCAGTGCAAAAGTTATTGAAACATATGCCTAATGCATATTTACTTTTGTTTTCTATTCAATTTGAGCTTAATTGTTGTCAATGTTAACGTTGTTTCTGCTCAGCTAACTAAATTGCTTTAACTGTTTGACGTTGTCATTGAAACGTTTTCTTTGCGCCGTCAATTAAAATGAAAGTGAAAATTCCGTTAAATGCACTTATTTGCATACCCTGTAGATTGGCAGAGGTGGAGAGTGCCTGTTACATGGAAATTTATTGTGCAGCCTGGAAGAAGGCGACCAAAAAGAAAACTTTCTTTTCAGATGCAATCACTGGGAATTGAAATTCAAAATTATTTAGCTTTTTATGAAATTTATAAAATTTTATAGCTAATTTTTGACAGTCTCAGAATTCCATGAAAATATAAAATCGATATTCAAGTTAAGCTTCTCTTATTAAATTCTTTTTTTTTCCTTTCCGAAAAAATTGAGAAGAATAACTGAAACTAGTCTACTATAATCAGATCAAGACAACAATAATCTTCATAGGATATTCACATATTAATAAATAAAAAAAAAATATGATAATATCTATAGAAAATCGAGAATAATCTATATACAATATCATTATTTTAATTAAGTAAACTAAAATCAAAATTATAGCATTTGATATTAAATATGATATTAAATATAAGAATTAAATATAAATATAATATAATCTAATTCATAATACGATATAATATCATGTATCACATATAATATCATATATTGTATCGCATATCGTATGACATAAGCATATGATGCGAATATATGCAACATATGTTTATATCATATATCATATCACATATTCATATAATATGACTTTCAAGCTTTTAAAAACTTTTCTCATTTTTTTTAAAACACTATAAAATAATGAAAAAATAAGCAATATAAAAAATTCATATATTTTATTGATTTGTTTATTGTTTTTTATATCTAAATGAAGCCATATAAAAAGGATGAGAAGCATATCTCTAAAATCGATTTGAGATGAATAATCTAAAAACATTTAATCGAAAAAAATCAAATTTAGTCCTCTACTTAATACATTAAAATTGTAAGATATTAGAACTGATATGATTAAATAATAAAACAATAAATTATTTCTGTTAAATCAATTTCAAATGAATTCAAATTTGTAATGGAATCGAAAAAAAATCGATAACTAAATAAATGAAAAATTCTTAATTTTTGTTATATATCTATATATTTTGTAATAGCTACACATAAATAAGAATGTTTCGATTAATGATAATACATAAATATAAAATATATTTATTAATTAATCTGATTGGAATTGATTCTATTTATAATAGAATAGTTCCATAGTTTACAAATATTTAGAATTTGTTTGTTATATTTTTCTTAAATATTTGTTTATTTTTCTATATTCTTTGCACCCAACACTTGGATATCTGCTCATCGAGCACGCCCCACTGGAGCACTCTCGCTCGTTTCTCTAGCAAGTTTATTATGAAATTATGCATTAATAATGAGGCGTGGCACGCCCATATGTCGTTTGCCACGCGTATTTAAAAATTTAATGTGCATGCAGTGCACCTCGTGGCGTATACATAATTGAGCGAGCGGCGTTTATATTTATTTATTTATTGTTGCGCTGTTTTTCTATCAATTGAAATGAATTGAAATGCAATACAGCTACAAACAAATTAGAAATGAATTATACAAGAGTCGCCGTCAAGTGGACATTTAATTTTTTTGATTTCGCAATTGCATTTTATAAAGTGGCCTATCAAATAAATCGTTAATTAATTCGCCATCATTTTAATTTTTATTTATTTTTTTTTTCTTTTTCGCATCTCTTTGACATTTGTTGCAGCCAAATGCAAGTTGATAAGTGGATTTATGCATTTAAATCTCAGGCCACAAAGCAGAAAAATTAAACTAATGCAAAAAATGCACTTGATACAGATTAGATTTTATAGAAATTATATGAAAAGTAATACAATTTTATTCGAAATAAGTTTTTAGCTGTAGCATATACAAGTACTTTTTATACCCTGAGCCCATTGAAAATGGGAAATCAGGGTATAATGGTTTTGTGAAAATGTATGTAACAGGTAGAAGGAGGCGTGCCACACCCCATAAAGTATATATATTCTTGATCAGCGCGACAAGACGAGTCGATATAGCCCTGTCCGTCTGTCCGTCCGTCCGTCTGTCCGTCTGTCCGTCCGTGTGAACGCTGAGATATTTTTAAGTACGCAACGTAGAGACTTGAAATTTTACATGAATACTCGATAATACCATACGCTGCACAAGTTTATACAATTTTTCCGATAACTCATTCCATTTCGATTTTATGAGCATTTATCGATAATTTTAAAGTGTTTTTAAGGCGTGGTTTGTACATCGTTTGAGCTAGAGACTCAAATTTGCTGTGTTGTTGCGTGTAATGAATACGGAGATGTCGTTATCTTTAGATTTTGGATGCCACGCCCCATTCGCCCCCAATAGCCCCCTATTTGTAAAAAGCGCAAATCAAATACTAGAGACTTGTGCTTTGGCACATACAGACATATGAATGCCATTAATAAGTTGTGAAAGTTTGATGCACTTAGTTAAGAAAAGTTATTAAACAATTAAATTCCCATAGTAATGCCCACATTGCAGCCCAAGCGCAGTCGCTGCGTCAACTGCGCAGTTGGCAGAGCGCGCACTTATTCGTGCGTGCATATGTATTTGTGTATGTGTTGTTTGTATGTATGCATAAAAAAAACGTTGAATGATTTGATTTTTGGCTCTTCAAGGGCTCAGGGCAGTCGAGCAGTCTCGACTAGAGCACTCTTACTTGTTACATTTTGATGATCATGAAATAATTTCGAGTCGATTTGTCTTTAAAAAATAAATAAAATCTACATAAATTAAATACTATAAAAATATATTTATGTTATATATTTCTATACATATTTGAATTAAAATCAATAAAAATTGTAAAGTATAATTATGCGACGTTGTGTGCATTAAATTGTAAAAATTGTAAATGCAATTTACACAAATTTGCGCAATTTGCAATTGAGATTTAGTAATTATGAAATGTTTCGATGCAAACATTGTCAATAATTGCATAAAAATTTATTAAAATAAACGCTTTCCGGTAATTAGCGGCAAAACAAATTTATAAACAAATTAATTGGCGACAATTTTTGCAGCACAGATACGAGCTACGAACGAGGGTTCGAACTTCAGCTAGCAAGAGCAAGAGGAAGAAGCACAAGACAAGGTAGAAGCACAGCGAGGGCAATATATTTATAGAAAGCTGCCAAAAATGGGCTCATTAGAAACTTTGAGCGCTAGCAATTAATAAAAAAAAGTAACTAGGTGTGTGATAATGGAAAGTGATGGAAGATGATATGCCCTGTATGGCAAGAGGAAATGGAAATTGAAAAAAATAATAATAATTAAGTAATTTATCTCTATAAATTAGAGTATATAGTTGAAGTTTTAGAGGAAACAAGTTTGGTAATAACATTGCCTATACAAAATTTGAATGTTTGAATGCATTATCGATTATTGCCGATTTCTTATAAAAAAGAATTTTGATTTAGAACTTCTTTTATTTGAGAAAAATACGAACTTAACATTACCACTGACCCATTTAGTTAAATTGCTCTAATGTGAAATATGAGCTTTTATGCATTTCAGTAAATTGAATAAGTTGAATATCGATTTGTATTGATTTTAGTAAAATAAATTCTTTTTGACTTATGGTGAATAAAATTCAAATTAAAACATATCTAAAATGAATTATGTATCGATTCTTAATAATGAAATGAAACTTGGAAAAATGTCACTGAAAATTGTAAAAATTTTCGAGAACATATTTTCTGATCTGGAATAAATTTATCGATAACATGACAGATTTCATTCGATTTTGTAAATCTTGTAAAAGCTTATCGATAACTGACAGCATTCAATAATATCTTGTTAATATTATATTGGACTCACAAGCTCTTATAGTTTCACAGTTTGGCTCACTTCTACTTAAGGACGAAATGATAGAGGCCTATATAGATATACAAAATAAAATGATTGTTAAGTTATTCACAATATATTCATATATTCAATCATTCATATATTATATATTCACTATATATTCCACAAGTGTTCACTGTATATTCATAATATATTTACTGCTATTCACTATACTCCCTTTATATTCACAATACATTCACAATTTATTCACTGTGTATTGAATATATATTCACAATATATTAATTGTATATTTACAATACATTTACTATACATTCACAATATATTCGTTTTATATTCACAATACATTCACTGCATATTCACAATATATTCGCTGTATATTCACTATATATTCACTATTATTCCTATATTCACTGTGTATTCACAATATATTAATTATATATTTACTATACATTTACTATATATTCACAATATATTCATTTTATATTCACAATACATTCACTGTATATTCACTGCTATATTCGCTGTATATTATTACCATATATTATTACTATATTCACTGTATATTCACTACATATCCACTATATATATTTACTGTATATTCATTATATATTCACAATATATTATTACTATATTCACTGTATATTCACTACATATCCACTATATATATTTATTGTATATTTATTATATATTCACAATATATTCATTGTACATTCACTATAGCACATCTCTATAAAGTCCGACCAAATATATATATATATATACCATATATTATATATATACTAAAGCAATCTTCTCATCTCCTTCCATTCTCTAAATGTTGATAGATAATCCTGCTTCAGCTTCTTACTTAGCTTCGCCTCAAACCTAAATACCCTTCACAACACACTCACTAACTACACGGCATTAATATGCGTATCTAATAGCTTAATTTGTAAGCGAGAAAAAAAATTGTAGCTGAAGATACAAAATGCGAGACGTTCGCAGTCGAGAATCGCAGCTCCCCACATGCGTTGCCATCCAACCAAATTTAATGCGTTAATTTTCCGCCATTTTTTTCCAATTTTTTTTTTCGCGTAATCTAGCGAGGCGTGCGGCGCTCGTCCTTCCGGCGTAGGCAGCCGGTGGGCGGTGGGCGTGGCTGTTAAGATGATGAAAACTGTCGTTGACGTCAGATATAGCATATATGTATGTGTGTATATATGTATAGTATATATCTGTCTATATATATATATATTTTTTTTAGCTAGGTCTTTATCGTCGCAGCTTCCTTGATGCCGTCTGCCACCTGACAGGATATCCTTTTGTTGTTAGCAGTCTGTGACTTCTGCGTCGCGTCGCTTTTTCTGTTTCTTATCGATGCTAATATGGGAGCCAAGTAGGAGTCACAAAACCCCAAAAAGAAGTCCCCCGAAAAAAAAGGGGAGAACTCGACAATTCACGTTTAAGTGTTCACAAAATATAGATTTCTATATACAGATGTGTTCACAAAAATAGCAGTGCAGTTGATGCTAACAGAGATTGCAAAAATTTTTGCATATTTCTTTTTTCACATTCACTTCTTGGACTTTTTTTTTGTTAAATGGAATATAGACATGCGGAAAATATATATAAATTCTAAACTTATAAAACATTGGTGCAATTATGTTTTTTTAAATAGAATTTATCAACTTTAAAATGAAAGCTCAAGGGCACTGCTATTTTTGTGAACACAGCTGTATATATATATTTATATATATATATATATATATGTGTTTGTGTGTGTGTGTGTTTGGCATATTTGAAAACTTTTGCCACAACCCAAACCCCAATCCTATCCCTACCACTACCCCCAACCCTTCCCACTCTCAGGCATATGAAATATTGTTCGGGAAAAATCTTAGCCAGAAGTCAAATTTTTACAAGTCAGCGTCAGGTATCTCAGCTATTTGCGAGCAGGTGCACGATTCTAGCTGTCTCGCTTTAGGGCCAAACTATTTGGCTAATTATGCAGAGAGTTGAGCTACTGCTGCTGCTACTGCTACTGTTAATTTGCCAAAACTATGCGGTTTACAGCTCATGTTAAAAGTCGGCCGCATGTTAAGTGCAGCTTAACAGCTGAGTGGCAGCAGGCAGCGAACTATGAGCAGTTGGCTGCAAAGTTTGATGCGTTGCATTTGGTTTGCAATTGCGTGGGAAATTAAGTAAATTCAAAGTTGAAAGTTTGAGAGGAGCAGGGGGGGAAATAGGTAGATAAATAGGTTAGATATGTGGCAGAATTATGGATATGTTATAATACCAATATGAATATTTTTAAGCCAAAATAAAATAGTTTCACTCAGGCATTTATAATTAATATAATTTTTAATTAATTATAATATATATTTAACTATAATTTATCATTGATTTACATATTTTAAAATGTGATTTTTAAAAAATTTATTTAAGTTTTTAATTATTTTAATACTCAAAATTTATTAAAATAAAATAAATTAAAGAATAATTAAATGTAATAATTTAATTTAATACATTTTAAATATAAAATTTTTTTCAAATATTTAATACTTAATTACAAAATAATTAATATTTAATTAATTCAATTTTACGTTCCGAAAAAAATAAAAGACTAATTTAATATTTTTTTTTTTTCAATTTTAAAATTTAAAAATAATTATTATTTAATTAATTCAATTTTACATTTCCAAAAAATAAAAGAGTAATTTTTTTTTTCAATTTTAAAATGAAAACATTTTTTTTTATGGATTTAAATAAATTTAAAAAAAAATAATTATTAATATTAATATATTAATTATTAATATTAAATATATTTAGTTAACATATTTAAAACTAAAAAATATTTTTATTTCCTAATTAAAAGCTTTAGCAAAAATGAATAAAATTTAATTAATATAATTTTATATTTTGAAACAAATTAAATAATTCAATAATATATAAGAGAATGTGTGTTAATTTAATATAGTTAAAAATAAAAAAAAAATAATAATTGAAAATAATATAATTTTTATAATATATTAATGAATGAAAAATTATTTTGAATATTTATTTAATTTTAATACAGATTTATAAAAAAAATAAATAAATAAAAATAAAAAAAATTAATTAATCAAAAAAAAGTATTCAAATTTAATTAAGTTAATTTCATATTTCAAAATAAGTTAAATTGTAATAGTATATTATATGAACATATATATAAATATAATATATTTTAAAATTAAAAAATTAATTTTATTACTAAAAAATTGAATAAAAAAAAATATTACAAAATTTATTTAATTAACTTTTTTATTTTGAAAAATATTTCCAGTATTTTATGCATATTTATTTATTTTTTATTTTGACATTTATTATTTATCTATGTTTAATTATCTATTAATTAAACTAACAAATTTAGTTGATATAATTTTAAGCTTTAAAATAAACTGACATTTATTTAAAAATATTAAAAAAGATTTTTTTTTCTACAAACAAATATTGATAGCTAATTTTTATTTTAAATTTATATACTTCATCTTTCACATAAAATTAATAAAATTTAAAAGTAATATTCTTTAATAAAATAGTAATATAATAATAAACAAATCAAACAAATTTTTAATAATTAAAAAAAATTTTATATAAATGCTAAACATAGAAATATTAAATACACATATTAAATTTTAAATGCATTCAAAAATATATATTTATGTATTTCGAAATATTTTGCAAACAATTTCGCAATACTTTTACCAAATGCTTAAATATAGCGCTCACCTTCATTTTACCTTCATTTCCTATTATTTATAATTTTTGCATAATTTGCCGCAATTTTGTAACGATAATTTGTTTTTATTATTTGATGCGAAAAACTCTTTTTTGGCTTAAACGCTCCTCTGCATTTCCTCGAGTTAATTGCGGCCACACTAAATGGTTTTAATTATGGTTGCATGTTAATTAGCATCAATATTTTGAGCAAACCAAAACCGAAAAGAAATAACACTCTGATATGGTCTTTAAATCCAAAAATAAATGCATAAAAATATTTCTTTCGCAATTTGAATGCGCTGCTATGTTAGTTAACAGCGCGGCGGTGGTTAACAGCGGCTTGACGCTCTGTTGTTGTGTGCGCTGCGCAGTCAGCGTTGCGCGACGCGTCGCTGCTTTGGCTTCGTATTCCGACCATAACAGTACAACTTCGGCTCTGTTGCTGCTGCTGTTAAGGCTGGTGCAGCATGTTTGGGCTGCTGCTGGTGGTCGCTGCTGCTGCTGCTGGTGCTTCTGCTACTGCTGCTGCTGGTCGCTGGCAGCGCAGCTCGTATTTCCGTTTTATTATTTCAGTTCTTGGCTTGTGGCCTGCTGGCGCTTGTCTCAGTCAACTGCCAAGTGTTGAGCGCGTCGCAACGCAGCGGCTACTACTTCGCTACGGTTTCTAACGGTGTGTTAACCTTTCGTGTCATTTATCAGTGTCCACGTCTATGTGTGTGTGTGTGTGTGTTTGTGTGTGTGCACGTCATCTTTGTGCGTGTGCTTTGTTTTTATTTACATTTTTTATACACATGCCATAAAATACAACACAAATCCTGTTCAAACGCTAAAAACCTGTTCTGTTGCTGTTCTGTTCTTCGACATTCCATTTTTGTTTCGAACCGTTTTGATTTGAACTCGATACCAATAGCCGATACTCAAACCAAACCGCTTTGATAATTGGCTGGCATGCAAGAATTTTAAGCGCGCGCCGCGTGACGTCGCCCGGTTACGGCACTTCCCCGCACACACTTCAGCCGATGCAGCTGCAGCCGCAGCCGCAGCCGCTGCTTTGGCTATCGATAGAAGCTTTTCGTTTTTGTTTACCGTTAGCGGTTTGCTAGTTTGCTTCTCCCTATTTCGGTCTTGCACCCGCTCGCCTAGTAGGCGCTAGTTCTTCTTGTTTCTTGCTATTCTCGAGTGCTGGCCAGCTCAGCTACTGCGCTGCCTACTGCTGCTACTGCTGCTCGTTCTTTGTCTTCCTCCTTCTCCTGCTCATCCGCTGCCCGCTGGCCAACGAAGCGTGCGGCGGCAGCAGCGGCTCTAGCTGTTTAGAAAGCCACTCCAGACGCTAAGTTTCTGTTGTTGCCGTTGTTGCTGCTGTTGTTGCTGCTGCTTCTCCTTCTTCATCATGATTATCATTATTATCAAACGGGTGTCTTCACTCGCTCGCTCTCTTGCTCTTGGAGTCTCGTCTCTTAATTAAATTTAAAGCTAAACTTGGGCCTCTGCAGACATAAATTGACCGACTTCTTGTACCGAAACCGAACAACCGTTAATTAATTCGATTGTTGATTGTAAACGGCATTTCTTGTTGTCTTAAACAAGTAAAAGGCATACAAATTTATAGAAATATTTATAAACAAAGACTTGAATTGATACAAAATTACTTGATTCGAATTTGATTAATGCAAATTTTTTGTTGTGTGGCCCAAAGTGTCAAACACACTGAGGCAAATCAGTTGATTCCAAATATTCTTGCATCATCAATCTATTGAAAAATATTTTAAATTAAAAAAAAAAAAAAAAAAAAATTAATTTAATTGACTATAATTTATAAACAAAAGAATATTGGTTTTTGTTTAATAAGATGGAGACTTAAAATTATTAAATTTATTATAAAATATTTAAATAAATAATTTTATTGTCGATAAATAAATATAAATTTGATTAATTGCTTGAAAATAAATATAAAAAAATTCTTGTTTAAATTATTTTTTAATTTTCTTTTTCCATTAAAAATTCAATAAATATTTTATATTAATAAATATAAGAATTACTTGAAAATAAATATAAAATATTATAAAAAATACTTGAAAATAAATAAAAAATATTATAAAAATTACTTGAAAATAAATATAAAATATTATTCTTATTCAAATAATTGTTATTTTTTGCAACTTAAAAATTCCTTAACAAATTTTACATTAATAAATATTATAATTAAATTTAAAGTAAAAAAAAATTATTCTTATCAAAATTCTTTACATATTTAACATTATAAAAATCTTTAAAAATAGATATATTACAAAAGATAAAATATATGCAGTTTTTCTATTTGAAAACAAATATAATAAACTTTAATAATTCTCTAAAAAATATATATATAAATATTTAAAAATATATTCTACAATATTTATATTATTTTGCCTTATCTAAAATTTGCCAAACAAAAAATATTAAGCTCTTTTAATGCTTATTTATGCTTGATTAATTGATTGTCAATTATTAGAAAATTTAATTTAAAATAAATTGTTTTTATTTTTTTTTTAAAGCTAATTATTATTGTCAAATAGCTAAAATCATAATTTTAGCCATAATTGAGTCAACTAATTAGCCAATAATTTTGCATATTGGAACACGCAATTGTTGCCTTTAATCAAAGCTTTAATACATATTTTTAATTGTTTGGCCAAAAAGGTTGCCATAAGCAACAACAACAACAACAACGAGAAAACACCTGCAGGGTTAACGAGGAAAATCGACGGCGACAAACGCGACGGAAAACGTGAAAATTACAAAGCCAAAAAACCAAACGACGCGAAAAAATTAAATACAAAAAAAAAGATTTAAAAGCCAAAACACGAGAAATGCTGGTAGAACAAAATTAAAAAATAAAAAGTAAGAAGTAAAAAGTAAAAAAAAAATAAACGTAAATAAATAAAAAAGAATTTGAAGCGCGGGCGTTTTGTCAACCAGAAAAGGGCCAAGCGGCAATAAAAGCGCACAAGTGGCTGCAACAACAACAACAACAACAACAAGAGTCACCCTGTGCAAAGTAAAAAAAAAATTGGTATATATACTCCATATATATACACAGAAAGAACTGAAGGCCCAAAAAACCGAGAAAAAAAACCCTTTTGAACCCGAAGGCAGGAAAACGCTTGTTTCCACTAGGCAGTGACAAAAACAACAACGAACAACAACAACAACAACAACAACAGCTACAACAACAACACAGGTGAGCAGTGCATGAATGAAGTGAATAAATGAATGAATGAATCAAAGGGAGTGAGGCAACGCCAGCATTGACTGATTGAAAAACTGATAAAAGAATAATAAAAAAGGCGTCGCTGAAGAATATACGCATAGAGCAGTGGTAGCTGAACAACAAAGGAGAGAGAGAGAGAGAGAGAGAGAGCGAGAGAGAGAGAGAGAGAGCGAGAGAGAGCGAAAGAACAAAAGAAATCGTACAACAGGATTGTGGAAAGCTGAAGCTAATATACCCTGAACAGTATTAGTATAGTATATATATAGTATAGTGTATATAAGATTGTAATAGCCAAAATGTTAGTTATCTTTACAAAAGAACAAGAGTATATTAGATTAGTATTCTTATTATTAATTATATAGGATTGAAATAGCGAAAATATTAGTTAGGATGGATATCTTTGTAAGAGAACGAGATAAGATTGGAATAGCGAAAATGTTAGGATATCTTTATGAGAGAACGAGCGTAGATTAGAAAAGAAAACTATTAAAATATGAAATTCTTATTATTTATTATATAGAATTGAAATAGCAAAACATAGGCTAGAAATCTTTGTAAGAGAACGAGATTAGATTGGAAAAGAATACTGTTATTATATGATATTATTATATGCACATATTATTATAATCTTATATGCTTATATATGATGATTATGTGATTCTTATTATCTTATATGTTTATATATGATAATTATATGATTCTTATTATCTTATATGATATTATTATATTTTTATTATTATAATATATTATATGATATTCTTATTATATATGATACTTTCTTAACAAGGAGATCTATTTAATTCCTCTATTTATTTAATTGACATTTATAACACTATATAGATTTGGAAAGTATAAAGATAATGCCTATTTAATATATATATATATATATATATATATAAAAATCGCCATTTTTAGACATTATTTAATTTTTTATACGCACATTGAGTTTTTACAATTGACTTCTTTTGTTGAATGTAAATTTCAACAATTTGGGAGCGCTCGCGTTTCGTGTACTGTTCCATGGTAAAAATCTGCTTGGACTAAGGGATCTGACGTCTCTGTCAAAAGATACAGGGCTGCCAGATGGGTCCGTCGAATATGGGCAACCCTGTATTTATAATTTTTTTTGTTTATTATTAATTTTGAAAGCATGTTAAATATTTCTTATTTCTGAAACTTTTTATTATTATTATTATTCATTTATTCCTTATTGTAGCATATTGTCTAGTACTCTATAACGCATTTACCTCAAAACCTTAACTAATTAGTTGGCCAGTTTGCCGATATTTAAAATTATTTATTTGTGCATTAGTAATTTTAATATGTTCTTCTTGTTCCCCTACGGTTCAAAGCATAAAGACTTTTGAGTCTTCGTCTGTTGTTGTTCGTAACCAGATTAGCTATAAGGTGAGCACTGTGATACAAGGTGCTACAAGTATTTCATCTAATTTAAGGATATATCTAATACTAGCAAAGTCCCAGAAGTATTCCAGCTAACAAACAAATCTGAAGAAATTTGGAATATTTTAATTTATATCTTAACCTAATTTACTGTTAACTTTATAAACTATCCCAAGTGATATTATATAAATTCGTTACCTTTCTGACAGTATAAACGGTCTATCTCATTGAATTTTTTATATATTAAACAAATTTTTTTGTTTATTCAGGACGAAGTACATTTCAAATTTCTACTTTATTATATCGCAAAAGATTCCAAAATATTTTAAGAAACTTATAAATGTAAGGAATTACTTTTTAGATCCATTTGTATACGAGTACTTATATGATATAATAATACCCCAAATCTAATTATCGAAATTCCCGAAACTGAAAGATGAGTTATCTCTCTCGTGCAGACAGTTAGGCTTGGCTCTAGCTGCTCTTCTTCTTCCAGTCAACCGTAATATCTTTTAGGCCAGCTGAAACTACTTCATCTCAAGAACCTCTTCGCGCTACGTGACAAAGTAATGCAACTCGCTGTCAAGTGTATCAACAAAAGCGCCCACAGGCGCTCGCTTTCTTTGCAGCGCAGAGCAGGACTCTGCACAGTCCCCACTAGACCCGCTCAATGGCCTCCACACCCCACGCGCGCCTACAACCCCTTTGTGGAGCCTCCCCTCGGGCCTGCTCAATAAGCAATTAATATGCACAAGTGTCTGCGAGGGCTGCCAACTGAATTTCGTGCGTTTCGATAAGCGCGCCGAGTTTTTCATTTGTTGCGCTAGGCAAGGGATGGGGGATGGGGGTGGCTACAGAGGGTGGCACAGAGCCTGGGACAGGAGGGTAGACTTCAAGCGGGGACGGCCTGCAACCGTAGCCTCAAAAATCCTAAGTGGTTTTTTCCTTCCTTTTGTATTTTGCTCTGTGTGTGTGTGTGTGTGTGTGTGTGTGTGTGTGGCACATTGTTTTGGTTTGTGCCGCATAACAAAGCGACAAAAAAAAAAAAAATTTATTCAGCGCATTTTTTTGGTTCCACATTTTTTAGCGGGGTGTTTCAATGGAACACCCCTATCCTTAATTTCGTTTTCGGTTTTATTTTAATTTTGGTATTTTATTTTAAATGTCGTGCTTAGGCACAGATTTTGGATGAGCTTTAAAATGTTTCAATGGGAAATCTGGGCTTATATCTATATTTATTTTTGATTATATTATAATGTATATATAGATGGAATTGCACAGATTTTAGAAATGTATTCGATTTTCATTTTAAAGTATATAAAAGACTTGAGTAAAAATTAAATTAAAATTAAAATTGTATCTAAATATTTTGATATATATATTTTTCTATTTATATACAAAATGATTTATTTTATTATTTATATTTATTTACAAGTACGATAATTATAGTTGAAATATATAAATATATTTTTCTTATATCTTTTTCTAATGAAGATAAATATAGGACAATACATGAATAAAGTTATACATATAATATAATAATATAAATATGACAATTTGAAAGAAATATATATATATTTTTATGAAAAATAAAAAATAAATAAACCTTATGCAGTTTGCAGTTCATGCTCCTATTCTAAGTGTTAGTTATTTATTAATTATTTTTATTTATTTTTTTATTAATTATTTTTATTTATTTTTTTATTAATTATTTTTATTTATTTTTTATTAATTGTTTTTATTTATTTTTTTATTAATTATTTTTATTTATTTTTTTATTAATTGTTTTTATTTTTTCTTTTTTTATTTTTAGGCTGAATAAATAATCATATTTATTTTAATTTGTTATATTATTCTCAACTGAAACTTTCCTGTTAATCATTTATTATTGTAGTTTAATTGTTTTTTTTTTTTTTTAATTAAAAAAAAAAATAAACTTTATTAAATTATATTTTCCCAAACTAAGATTATATTTTTCAAATTTAATCATTTTTGTTGATTTTTTTAACAAAAAACTTTTCTGTGCAAAATTTCTTATTTATATATTTCCAAATTAAGATTATGCTATTTTTTTTTCCTCAACCAAAACTTGTCTATTTATAATTATAATTATTTTATATATTATATATTTAATAACATATTATTAATTATAATTTGTGCAGATATAATAATTATAATAAGCTAATTTCCATTATCTCAATCAGACTTCGCTTAACGTTTGCCCATCCTAAAGCCACTTTATATGCAGCTTTGTTTGTAAATAAACAAATAAATATTTATGCATGCGCATAGTATTTGCCATGTAGAAAACATATTCTATTACTATAATCAGAAGAGTCTAACAAAAGTACAAAAAAAAAGAACAAAATGTACGAAAATAAAGATAAAATGGCAGCTCGTTCGCAATGCTGGCAATGCGTAAAAAGAAGAAGAAGAAGAAAAAAATACACAAAGGGTCACAAAGACAGCAGTTGAGAGTTTTAGTTGTTGTTGTCGAAATATTGCACATGGCACATATAAAGCAAAAGTTGTTATCGTTCGTAAAAATAGAAATTGAAGAAAAGTTCAAATAAACAGCAGCAGAAGTAAACAGAGACTCGAAGGCAAAGGCAAAGCGCACACACGCACGCACACACGCACACACACACAAATGTAAAGCACAATAAAAGTGTCTAACTGTATAAAGAAATGAAAGTCAAAATGTGTTTGGCTAGCTGAGTTTACTACTCTGCTTATGGCCTGGCTCGACCCTTTGATGATGACTGTGGCTCAGTTAGCCCAGCATCTCTGGCATCATTAGCAGCAATTGAGTTTTTTTTTGTTTTTTGGCCAACTCGTTTGCTTCGACACCATTTTACAGCACTCCACTTGCTGCTCTCCATCTCCATCTCTCTCTCTCTCTCTGTCTGATCTTTCGCGTGAACTCGAAAAATATGTGAAAAATGTGCCAAGGTGCCGCAGTTGTAGAATTATGTTTTGAAAGACGAAAGTCTCGCGCGGCCCAAGTCGAGAAGAAAGCGTGCAAATCTTGTCTGCAACAAGCTCCACAGTATCTGTGTGTGTGTGTGTGTGTGTGTGTGTGTGTGATGCTTAGAAACCGCAAGCTGTATGCACAGTGGTGTATTTTGATGATATTTGGAATCTGATTACTTTATATAACAAGATTTTGGCAAAATTAGATAGGTAGCATAATATTATGAGCAATCTACAAGCTAATAATCTTGTTAAAGACAGTAAGAAAATTAAGTTAAATTAAAATATTAATGTTTATCTAGTTTTTATACTATTCATAATCGAATCTGCATACATTTACAAAGTAAATAATTGAAAAAATATAATATATAAAATGAAAATAAATATGAAAAAGTTCATGTTCATTTATTAATTAAATAAATTAAATTGTAAAATTAAAAAATAAAATAAAAAAAAATAATAATAATTTAGATTGATTATTTATTTTATTTTGGTATTTTATTATTACAAATACATTTTATTATTACAAAATAAATTTACATTAATTGCATTGTTTATACAATTTAAATAGAGGAGGGAAAGATATGTATAAATATTTTTTTTTTTTAATTTTACTACATGAAATATATTTCAATTACTCCAGAAAGATTATAAGAAATAAATAAAATAAAGTTATATCATCTCCACAATATAAATTAGTATGAGCTGAAGATTTATTACATGAGTTTCAACAATTGAAGATTCGATTCAGAAACAGTATATGTAAATTCATATTAAAAACACTTGATAAAAGTGGTTGACAACTGTAACAAATTTTGAGTTAAGAATTAAAAATAATAAAAAAATATTAGAATTTCTATATATATATAAATATACAAATTATGTATAGAATAAATTTAAATGACGGTATAAATCTAATACTCTATGATAATTAAATTCAATTAAATATTATATTTAAAGAATAAATGTAAATTAAGCTGCAAACCTTATGGTTCAAATGTAAACAAAATTATTTTTCAGCTGCAATCCCAAACGAAATTTGTTCATTTAGATCTCCTTAGACAATTTTATTGCTTGGTAATTTCAAGTACAAAAACCTTCTTAAAACTCTTTCAACTAAACAAATAATGCTCTTAAGAACTAATATCACAATTATGCTTGTAGCACTTGTTCTCTAATTCTCCAACTAAATTTCGTCGTCTCCCATTTTCCCACACTTAAAATTAACATTTTCTCATTGCGCTTAGGCAAAATAGTTCAATTCACAGCTCTAAGTACAGCTCTGAATGGGCATTTCCTGCTTCAGGCATTAACCCAACTAATTTGTACTTGCCACCAGATAACTCTTGAGTTCCCCAAAAAACACGAAACAAAGGAACTAGAAAAAAGTAAAGTAAAGCAAAGCAAAGTAAAAGAGAAGAAGTGAAGAAAAAGCGGAATTGTTCCCACTGTGGATCGCATAATTGAATTATGATCGCCGACTGTGTCAGACGAACTAACGAACACGCCACACCAGAAGGGTAGTCAAGTGAAGACAATGATGAGGCTGAAGCTAATCATGATGATGATGATGATAGTGATGATGATGATGATGATGATGGTGTTGGCAGTTGCAGATGCAAAGCGAGAAGAAAAAAAGAACAAAGCAGTGCAAGTGGCTGACCAGAACAGAAACCGAACTCGACTCTGGGCTGCGGCAATGAACTCAAAAGAAATGCCAGACAAACAACAAAAAGAAGAAGAATATGAAGAAGAAGGAACAGAACTAGAAGTCATAGTCGAAGCACAAACAGATGAGGCAAACATAGGCAGTAAATAGGCAAAAGAAGATGCAGCACACATGATGCAGTTCAGAGAGTGGGAGAGGAGAGGGAGAGGGAGAGAGAGAGAGAGAGAAAGAGAGAGATAAAGCCTATGAACGAGGATGAACACACTACTAAATATTTACTCGAGCTGTAGCTAATTTTTTGGTTAAACAGAAAGAGAGAGTATGACGAACAGAGAGAGAGTGAGAGAGAGAGTGAGGAGCTGAAGGCGAAAGGTCATTCATCCAGCAGAGCGTTTATCACGTTTATCACGCTGGCTTCGCTCTCTAGCTTGGGCGCTTTATTAACATATTTTAATACCCTCGAAAAATGTTGGCTAGAAACGTGCTTAACAAGCGGAACGTGCGGTGAATTACTTTAGTTTTCTTTCCTTCTAATTTAGTTATATTTACTTAAATGTTATGGACTCTAAAAAGTTTAATGAATTATTCAGAAGAGCTGAATTTAGGGGATATATTAATTAGAATATTTAGAAAATTGAAATCTTTTATGATAATAATATAATTATATATAAGAGTATATTTGTTTATTATATATAAATATCTAAATTGTATAAATAAATTATATATATAAATACTTATACAACATATTGTATTTAGTTGATTTGAACTTTTGACATTTATATTTTAATAAGAAAACTGTTACTTCAAGAGAAATGTCGTATCAATTTACTATAACTTATCTTTAGTAAATACATATTGTAGAAGAAATGAAATTTTTCTAGAGCATCAAGAAGTGGTTTGTCCTGCAATTGAAAACAATAATGCCTTTGGGATATACTATTTACAGTTGTGTTGCTTGTCTTAAGAAAATAATCTATTTTTATCTTATCTATATCTTATCTATAGAGCTAACTATCAGATAGGGATATTAGGAAAGATATCATAGCTTGGTCGAAGGAATGGGCCAGGAAATATGTTTTGGATGGAAAGTTAAAAAAAAATTTAAATGGAAAATAATATATCGTTTAGGTAAAAATGTTTCTTAAGAAATTGATATTATATGATATTATAATTTCAATTTTTATTTCAGTTATCTCAAAAAGAGTTAACTTTCAGATAAGGAGATTGGAGAAGATCTCAAAATGTGGTAAAAAGTGTCGTCTCAAAAAAATATTTAAATTAATTTGAATATTTTTAAAGATAAGCCAAAAAAAAGAAAAAAACAACAAAATTATTGATGGAAATATTTAAGCTGATATTTTGTTTAAGTACTAAATTTTTCCCAGAAAAAAAATAACTGAAGAAATATAGTAAACTATATTAATAGATTTTCCAACAAAAGATAAGAAGAGAAAGAGCAATTTTTCTTATTTCCAAAAATTATTTTAGATAAAGATAAAATAGATACAAAGCTGACAGAGGTCGTTGCCTTTTCATTATATATATGAAGTAGATTGATTATCGTTACACCAAAAAGATAACTTTATTTATAATATTTAAATACTGTCCATTCTATCAACAGCAAATATCTTTAATTAAAAGTGTGTATATAAGAATATATACATATTATCGCATACGTATATGTATGCAGATCAAAATCATGCTGTACTATGTATATGAATGTGCCTTACCAATAGCATATCATCTATGTTTTAGGAATTGCTAGATCCAGTTCCAATTATATTGGATTCAGGGAATTTGCACTTGTAAAGCTGATTTATAGACTGATACAACAGATTCTGTCAAGTCTAGTCTGTAACCAGAAATCAAACTTGCTCAAATGATTTATGTACATAGACATAGAGTTACTAGCTTTAAATTGTAATACTTTATAAATATATTTATTATAATATTTATTAATTATACCATTTATACTTAATAGAGCAACTGCTCTTTCATCATCTCGTTAATAGCTGCAACTCTCTAACTCGACTGTTGTTGATATATTTTTTGTTAGTTCCCATTTCCGTGGCACGTTTTACAAGAAGAGCGACACAGCCGTAGGCCATAGTTATGCACGCAGATGTATGTATATAATATATAATATGTATAATATACATACATATATACATACCTCTGTCTGCCCATTTCAAAAACCCCGCCCCCTTTGCTGCTGCTGCTGCTGCTGACGCACAAGTTGTTGCCCTTTATGCATTTTAGAATGCTTCGTGTTGCCTGTTTTTCTGAGGTTTCGGCTAACAGGAAATGGCCAACATTAGACAGTTGGCACGTGTTTTGTGCAGCTGCACTAGCACACACATACATACACACAAATATGTGTATGTGTGTGTGTGTGTGTTTGTGTATATTTCTGATGCAGCCAGCGGAAATGCGACATTCCATGGAATTTGTATGTACAAAGAGCGCTGCTTGACAACTGTTTGCATTTCTGGCTTTTAAAGCTAAGCATATTATATTATTAATGTTATTTTGGAAATGTTTTAACTCTTATTATTTATATTTTGTGAAAACATATGTACATAATGTGAAATGATATGATATGTATAATATATTTATATTATATAAATTTTTTTTAACTATATATTTAATTATTTTGTAAATGCTTTTACTATTAGTTATATTTTGTGATAATATATATATTATAAATATATTATATTATTTTAAGCAAATATATATAATATATATTATATATCTGTCTTATAGTCCTATAGCTCTTCAATCCAAACTCTAACATTATTTATTATTATACCCTGAGCCCATTGAAAATGGGAAATCAGGGTATAATGGTTTTGTTAAATGTATGTAACAAGCAGAAGGAGGCGTGTCATACCCCATAAAGTATATATATTCTTGATCAGGGCGACGACCTGAGTCGATTTAGCCCTGTCCGTCTGTCTGTCCGTCCGTCCGTCCGTATGTTTGAACGCGTCGATCTCAGAACGTAGACGAGCTAGACAGCTGAAATTTTTTTTGTAGATCCGTGTATAGCACGCGCAGGTCAAGTTTGCTTCGTATGAACGATAACTATTTTTGTTGTAATGTTATCGATTTTAATGCTTATCGAAAATAAGTTTTTAAGGTGTAGTTTGTACATTGTTTGAGCTAGAGACTTCAAATTTGCTGTGTAGGTGCGTGTAATGAATACGGAGATTACGTAATCTTTAGATCTTGGATGCCACGCCCCATTCGCCCCCAATAGTCCCCTATTTGTAAAAAGCGCAAATCAAATACTAGAGACTTGTGCTTTGGCAAATACACACATATATATGCCATTATTAAGTTGTGAAAGTTGTATGCAGTTAGTCTATCGCTAACGAAAGTTATTAAGCAATTAAGACGCTGCGTCAACTGCGCAGTTGGCAGAGCGCGCGCCTATGCGTCGTACATATGTATGTATGCGTGTGTATATGTTGTTTTTATGCATGCTTAAAAAGAGCGTAGAATGATATGATATTTGGCTCTTCACAGGGCTCAGGGTATCTCCTAGTCGAGCAGTCTCGACTAGAGCACTTTTACGTGTTTTTATTTTCTCATTATGCTTAGCATATTATATCACTCATTATCTATTCATTCATATTTTCTTATCTATTATATTCCAATTTTAATATTATTATATTGTCCAACAGTCTAAAAATCTGTTAAATGCAGCTCGTTTATCTTTCATCTCTGGCCCTAACTAAGTAAGTTGCCAACAGCTCGATTCACAGTTGATTTAGATGGCAAAAGGAGGGGAATTCGCTTTTATTGCAGTGTATCTGCAGCACATTCATCTCATTACAGTTGCTCCCTCTCTCTCGCTTTCTCTGTCTCACTATCTCTCTCTGTTGTCACTTTACTCATTGTTGGCAATTCTTTAGCACTCGAAAGTCAAGCTGCCCTTAACAGCAGCTGCTTGAACCCAACGTTGAGCTCGCCGCCCCTAGCCAAGAGAGAGAGAGAGAAAGAGAGTGATAGAGAGGGAGAGAAGTTTGCTGCTTTTGTTACTCATTCAGAGTTTTCCTTGTGCAGTTTATTTTGTGGCTCATTTGCATTATTTTAATTCATTTCGCTGCGGTAATCGGCCAAGAGTTTCTTTAAGCCATAAATTAAACGAAATGAATGCTAAAGTGAAATTGCTGCAATTCATTAATTTGTTTGGCCAACTGCAACTGCAACTGAGAGGAAAAACCAAAAATAATTTCCCAAAATTATAATGAAAACATATGGAAAACTACGCAAATGATATTTTTGGTTAAATTAACAAGTTTTTGCTATTTTCATTATAATTAGAGAGAGATAGAGAGATGGCAATAAAACTTTTTCCTGTAAATAGTCAAACGGGACACTTGAGACAAATTGCAATTTGTGGCATATGCAGGGAGGGGGCGTGGCAGAAGCTGAGATTGAGCTTTTTGGCTTCTTTTTGCTCGGCGTGTTGGCTATAAATTAAGTGCCGCAATTAATAATTAAAATGTGTGTTAATTGAAGGAACGTCGAGCGAGCAGCATTTGCCGCCCTTGGCTAATTGCAATTTCAATTAGGCATATTAGAAATGCAAGGGAAATGCTCTCTCTCACCCAATCTCTCTCTCACTCTCCCACTCTCTCTCTCTATTCGCTGTAATTCACTTTCTGATAAATAATATTCCGCAAATGTAATCAACGTGTGCTGAAAGCTAATGAGAAGGCGCAAAGTGAATTTATCAGGCGGGGGCACATTTATAATCCAAATAGGACATACGCTTTTTCTACGTACTCTCCCTGTTCATCTTCCTCACTATAACACTATAGTTACCTCTTGCTCTATTAATCGTTTGAATACGTACTGAAAATGAAACAATAACTTTAATTATTAATTTCAGCCTTCTCTTATCCCTCTCCCTTTCATCTCTTCTCCCTCTCTATTGTAGACTATTTATTGCTTCTGTTTTGTAAGTTTGAGAATCTCCCAAAAACCCCAAATTAAAATCTCTCTTAAATCTACAGCTGGCCTAATATCATTTACATATTTTGTTTTAGCTTCGTCTGTATATTTGTAAACGGTTTGAGTTACTTGTCAATTGCTTCCTAGCTAAAATGTATGTTATTCTTTACTTTCTTCAATTTAAAGTTTGATTTCTTAGTCGTAATCGTTTTTAGTGGCTGCGCAGAGCAAGTTAAGTTTCTTCTTAGATATTCCAATACACTAAATCTTTTGTTTATATCATATATTTTTTATTTTATTCACTTCCGCTTTATGCTTGCTTTCGTAAACACTTCGCTTCATATTTAAAATCACAAAGTATTTCGTATATTTATTTTCTTTTTCCCCCCAACATTAGTTTCTTCAATTCTCTCTTGTCATAGCTATCGTAAGCATTGCTATCTTACTGTTTAATCAAGTGTTAGATATCCTCTTGAATAGGCTACGATGTGAAGTTCTCAACCTTTAAACTTTGATCTATATTCTTAACCGCATTTCTCTTTTGTGTTTTATTTCATCAACGTTTCCACTGGCTGCTCTGACTAACTTCAAATAGCTTTATAACAACTAAGATCACGTCTTCTTATAGCAACTTATATTATTATATATGTATATTCGCATCGATTATTTGGATTGTGATCAGTAAGCTAAGTTTATGTTTGATCAATAAAGATATCAACTTCTTAGCCTTTAAACTATCTGTTAGTTTATTTTATGATTTATCATATATAGCACAATTTATCATATACAGCACAAACATAAGTATTTATACTATATCATCGCTTTCTCTTGCCATGATTCTTTTCCATTCTGCTTTTTCTTTGCATTCGTAAACGTTCTTAATGAACTTTTCCCTTATATTCCTTTTTCCAACCCGTATTTGCTTCCATTTCCATTCCTGCTCATGTTCGTAAACTTTCGCTATGCTATCCTTTATAACTATTTCCTTGGCCAGCATTCTCTTATATTCTGCTTTGTCGTAGCATTCGTAAACGTTCTTTATGTTTTGCTTGTTTTCGTAAACTTGTGCTTGTTTTCATGAACGTTTGCTATAGACTTTTCGGTTCTAATCCATTCTTCAGTCAATATTCCCTTCTATTCTACTTTGTGTTTGCTTTCGTAAATGTTCTCTATAGAATTTGTATGCTTAATTAACATTGAATATTAAATATTAATGCAACAGATTAATTTCTTGGAAGAACTTAATGAACAGATTAAATATTTGATATATATAATCGCAGAGAGCGCAATGTGCTCGCTGGCAATTAGATTATGAAAATATGGCCTCAGTTGCCATGGCCGGAATGCATGCATTCATTCGTTTTCATGCTTATCGCATTTTCATTTCGCATTTGCCTTTTCATTTTTGCGGGCTTTCTATTTGCGGACCATTTCATCTGTCGCCCATGGGCCAAAAATGTATTTTTCGCTGACAATTCGAGCGAAAGATGCCAGAGCCAAGGCCAGGCCAAAGGCTTTTGTGTCCAACTCATATTTCATTTCTCATTTCCATTGTGGAAGGAATGCACCGACACTGCTCCATTGGGCCACTCTCGTCCTGCCCGAGCTGAATATTTCAGTAGTGAATCTTTTATTACATAACACGGATTAGATTTCTGCTCTGTGGCCGCAGCTCCCACTCCTTACTCCGCCTAAACGCTGCCTGCCGCTTCGCCTCGTGTGGCATGCCCCTCACGTTTCTCGATTCGCCCATTTGTAATTGAGTTATGCTGCAAGCCCAGTATCGTATGTCTATCCGATTGTATATATATATCTATAGATTGATATATGTACATTTTCTGTGCATTGATTATTAACATCAATCAGCGTATTGGCTTGATATACTCATTTTTATTATTTTTATGCCTCACTGTGGCACAGCACGCAATTAGCTTGCCACACACACACACACAAGATTGCGATTGCCCATTGCGAATTCGATATATTTATTTATTTATTTTTATCTCTTTTCTGCCAATTAGTTAATTAAAGTTGGTGAAAATATTTCACAGGCTTCGCCACGTAAAAGGAAAAAGAAATATATATACAAAAATATATATACATATTTATAAAACATCTGAAATAAATGCAAAATTTAATTTCATAAATTAGTAAACGTTTTAATTGAATTAAGGGCATAACGAAATCATAATTGAAGAGCTTATATTTATTATAGCGTATAAACTTTAACTCTTGTGCTGGAAAATTATAATAGTTAAATTGAAATAAATTGATAATAGCCAGAAATAATAATTAATACAAAACAAAACAAAATAATATCAAGTACTAAAAAATAGAAATGAATTAAATTTTTTGTATATGACATATAAATATATGGGGCTTTCCAGCAGAAACTGTTAAGATTCTAACCAGGCGTAAAACTATATAGACCGTCGGAGAATACTTTAAACATTATTACAATTATATTATTATATAAAAAAAGTTGTACTTATCTGAAGAAATTGATAATAAAATGTTTGAATACATCAATAAACATTTTTTGTTTAATTTTCTTATTTTTTTTTATTTTATTTTATTTTTTTAATATATTATATATTTTAGTATATTTAAAAAATACTTTTTGCTAAAGTAAGTAAAAGTAACTCAAATATATTTTACAAAACTTCGGAAAAAGAATAATTATGAGATATTCGTAAGATTAAATGCCAAACTAAAAACCTTTAAAATACAAATAAGTAAGAATGTTGCACAAACTCAATATACTCCTTTTTCCTTTGGGCGCAGAGTATAATAAAAATATATTAAAAATATGTATTGAGTTAATAAATATTTCAAATATATAAGAAGTATTTTTGCAGTAGAATTAAAGCACAACAAAGATAATCAAATTGTTAATATTATTATCTTTTTTTTTTTTTCAAATATTTAACAAGTATCTGAAGCAAGTTTCACTTCAATCTCAGCGAATGTGTTTTGACTTGCACATGTCAATAACTAAGTGCAACGCCATAAATCAGGCGATTGCCAATTAAACGGCGTATAATTCGTAGCTGACAAAGCGCATAAATGCATTAAGAGTTCCCATTTGCAATTTACTACTAGTTTGTATTTATTTCTTGTGCAACGCTGCGTATGCGTAATCTGTGCAATGAGCGCGAGCGCACACAATTAACCATTGCGAATTCCAGTTTTGTAATTTATTTCCTGCCACCGGCTCACCTTGCGGGCACAAAAATTCTAATTTTCATTTCAAATGAAGCACAAATACCAAAACAAAATAAACAGAATGAAAAACTAAATAAAAAACTTGAATTGAAAATATTTGAAAAACAATCACAAAAACATGAACTAAATGTGAAACTGATTAAAATGAATTTAAATGAGTTGAAAATATTAAGTCTGGGTTAAAAAAAAGAAGTATGTGAACTGAGAATGTTGAGCTGGAATGAAAAAGGGTTATGATAGTAATGATGTACTTGAAGATACTCTGTAATAATTTAACACTGAAACTTGGAATGAGAATGAGAATTCAGGTACATATAAACCGCGTATTGAAGAAATGTTAGAATAAGATGTAATGAATATGTATGTGTAATGAACTATGTTGAAAATGATGTACTTGCAGATACCCTCAGAGCAGATAGGCTAAGCTTAAGCTATTGAAAACCAAGTTTTTGAATACGAATACTTGAAATATGAAGATCATATTGAATGGAAAAAGTTGGAATGGAAAAGTGAATGGGTTATTATATAATATCCAGCTAATATGATATGATACGATATATATGTGGATATAGAATATATAATCTAGAATCTTTCTTTATAGAAATGAAAAAACCCTTATTTTCCTCACTTTCTGCCTCAGTTACACGCCCATGCCCAGGGTATTTAAAGCAGGAGCAACTGGTTGACTGATGTGCTCTAATGATGGCATGACGAACTGACAAACTGATGGATTGGACTGACTGGCAGAAAGTCAAGCCAACAGCAGCAAAAGTGCCTGACCCAAATACCAAGTCCGTCAAAGCAAAGCACAGCAAAAAAAAACAAAACAAAAAAAAATTGTTTCTAATGAGGCAAATTAAGCAAGAGCCAAAACAATTAAAACAAAAGCAACAAATGAGCGCATAATTATTTTATAATTAAATTCCATTTAACAACGTCCACACACACACACACACACACACACACACACACATGTACTTGCTGTTGTTGTTCAAGTTGGTAAATTTTGTGTAAACTTTTGTGCATTTTTCATGACTCGAGTTTGCGCCAGAGCCAAAAAAGCGCAACAGGTGTAAATAACAGCGCAGCGCTTAGACAGGTGCCACAGCGAGGGGCGACAACAGACAGAGTGAGCGATAGAGGGAGAGAGAGGCAGAGAGAGTGTGTGGTTAGAGGAATATATAGAGTAATGCTGAATTGGGGCAAGTGTTGCAGCCATAATCGCCGTAATCAACTCAATGAGCAAAAATTCTCTTGCAACCGAAAATTAGCTAAGCGAATATGTTAAGCAAGATGAATAGCTAGCTTATATCGACACATGAACCGCACCAAGGATACCCATTAAATGCACAATTTGTTGTGAAATGCAAGAAGAATTTTTAATGCATTCGATTAAGGCTTTGATTTTAGACCATTTGAATACAAGAAATGAAAAAATACATATTTAATAATAATATTATTAAAAGATGAAATTCCTTTTTAAGAAACCTGGTACAAAAAAAAGAAATAAATAATAAATAAATAAAAAATAATAATAATAATGAAAATAATAATAAAAATATATATTTAATAATATAATATAATATAATATAATATAAAAAAAAATATAAAAAAATATATTTTAATAATTTTTGTCTAGAATATATAAAATTTCTTTTCTATAGAGACCTGTCCAGTAAAAAAAAAAATAAAATAAAATTATATTTAATAATATAATATTTAATAATAAATTACACGCATTATTATAGATATATACCGTTTTTATTAATCTATCATTTTATATATTATAGAGTTCTTTAATATTTGTTGAAAGCGTTTCTGTTTGTTTTCCTAAAAACAATAATAAATTTTATAGCATGCATTTTAACACTTTCTACATAAAGAATCGTTAAATTTAAATACTTTTCGTTCCATAAATATTTATGTAAAAAACTCGAAAAGCTATAAATACGTTTTTAGACAAACATATAAAGGCAAAATCTTTATTCACAAGCCAATCGCAGCGTTTTAAATTGATTGACCTCATTAAGTTTTGAAAAGAAAAGAAAAGTCAAAAGTGTAGGGAATTCATTTGTATTATTTGTGCTTTGTTTTAAGTCATAATTTAACACCGATTCTAGGCTTCATTGAATGTGGAACATGCAGAAATCAAAGACAAACTAATTTGCCAAAAAGATATGAAAAATAAACTAAATAAACGAATTCCTAAAACATATATCACTTTATATGATAATATATCACTTTATAAGAGGGGAAAATCAAAATTCGATTACACTTAAACTGCTCAAATTTCAAATTTGTCAAACTCTTTGAGCACACCTCGTATATGTCGTATAATACATCTATTATCTATTATATATCTATCTATCATACATTTAAATTGTAAAACAAAAGTAAACGATAGAACAGTAAAATCACAATTATAGTCAGTTCAAAGAAAATTCTTTGCAAAAATTGTAAACATAATAATGTATTATTATTATTATTGTTATTACTATTGCCATTGTTGCAATCGAAGCGGCCACAAATTGGTGAAAGTTCGGCAAAGTATTTGAGGCAACGGCGTTGGCAGAGGCTCAGGTGCGTGCAACAATTTGTGGCAAGTTGTGTTGCAGTGTGTCTGTGTGTGTGTGTGTGTGAGTGGGTGGCAACAACTTCATTGAGCTTCTTGAGAGCTTGAACTAGTTTCCATTTGAATAGCCGACAGCAAAGAGAGCATATCAATTTATTGAAGCCGGAGCCTATTAACAAAATTACTTAACAAGGCGGCCGCGACTGCAATGGACATGCGGCAACTGCAACACAGTATTTTTTTGTTGTTTTTTTGGTCAAACAACAACAAGAACAACAATCAAGCCAAACAACTCCGCTGAGTTATTGCCAGCCGACTGAATCTTGAGTTTTTCGGGCTCATCCAGTGTTCGGACTCCAGTTCTAGCTCCGACACTGGAATTAGATTTGCTTTTTGGCTCTGACCGGCGATATATTCTCTTTAATTGCGTTCGCTTGGCTGTGGCCCCGCACAAAGCCTTAGCAGTGCAAGGACACAGACTAAGCCAGCCCCACTTCCTCCCCCCGCCCGAACACACCTCAGCCCCTGCTGTAGCCAGGGCATGGACGGTGCATAGTACAAAAGGGGGATTTTAATCTGGAACTCGGCAACGGACAGCGAAAGAAGCTTAAAGTGTGTAATGGCTCTAAGTCTGCGTAATGCTCTAATTTATGGCCTGAGCAAAGAAACTATTTTCTAAATAAATTTTATAATAAATTTGGTGTTTGAGGGAAGGTGAAAAGTTGAAAGAATGCGACAGAGAGAATTAGAATTATATGAAAAATTTGAAAGATCATAGTGTGAATATTTTTAACATATGTATAAGATGATATATGCTTTTGGAGAAGTTATATTTTTAAGCATTCTAATTTACAATTCCAAGTCCATATAAAATTTATATTAAAAAATACCTTGTTTTATGTATTAATTATTAGAAGAATTATTTTTTATTATATTATTCACTTACGAATGAAATGAGTTTTTTTTTCAACTCATTTTTTATTACTCTATCCGAATTTTGATAATATTTGAGTCTCTCCTTAGATAGTTTTTCAGATTTCTGTGTGTTTTTAGTGTGCTCATATTTCTTCGAGAACGTTTCTATATATTATATATTTAACAGTTAGATATAATTAATGTGTAGCCTAAAATGGTCAATTGGACGACAATCTAAACAAGACTGATATCAGCTCTATCAAATATTATATTATATATCTATACTTAGAATAGGTTAAATATACTACACATATCCTAAAGATGTATTATGAGGAAGTATCCAAAAACTAAAGTAGTTGTTATCTTTTTGAAATTATTAAGAATCTATACATAAAAATAAATTAAATACTTTACTTTAAATAGATTTTAAAAAATCAAAAGATTTCTATCGATCATATAAAGAAGATAGGCTAAGAGAAACGAACGGAAAGACAGACGAATTGACAGGCAGGGGGATTGATAGCAAGACAAATTGGCAGACAGACGATTTGAAAGATAGACAAAGTGACAGACGGAGGACAGGCAATGCTCAAATGATTTGACAAATACAAATTAAATTTAAAAAAATACACATTCCTTTGTTGCCACGCCCCCTTCCAGCTTTTACATACATGCTAATCGAACATTTTCATTCCCCTTCCAATGAATTCAACGTAAGAAAAGAAAATATCACAAAAATTCTTAAGTGTAAAATTCGCCGTATCGAATAACTTTTCAAAGTTCTATTTTAAGAAGGAAAAAATTGTCTATAAACTGCTACAAGCTATACATTTTTGTGTTGCAAGTCTTAAGCGAGAGCTTTTGAAATTTCCTTTTGACATTATAATTTCGAACTGGACAATGGAAAGAAGAAAAGAATTCAGCAAGTTTTTTTCTGTTGCTGCCAGGCTTAAAGCATATTTTGCGAAAGTGCAAAGTCACTTGACTGTGAGCTGCAGCTCGTGCTGCGCACGCCCCCTTTGCCAATTTGCGCTAACGACGCCTCTGGCGCAATGGGGCCTCCAAGGGTGGGGTGGGCTGGGGGGCAGGCAGCAGATGTTGGTCCAGTCACAGTTTTATAGACAGCAGCAGCAACAGCAGCAGCAATAGCATTGTAGCTGCAATCGCGGTTGCCGCCTGCCAATCGGCAAAAGTTGCAAGCGGCAAAGTTGACGACCGCAGTGACTAAAAAACAACAACAACAACAAGAACAGCAGCAACAACAACACACAACAGCAACACACAGCAGCAACATCGATGCAATTTGTTATTTTGAATTTTCGCAATTTTCGAGCTCAAACTATTTTTGTGCGCTGGCTCTGGCAAAAAGCAATCACAGAACACACACGAGAGGCCTCTGGTTAAGGGATACATGTGTCTAGGGTTTGGGGGCTTGCGGTGTGGGCGTGGCTACTCCACAGCACAGAATCGACAACAAATATTTAATTAAATGTTGCTTTGACTGCAGCGCCAAGAGTTGGACTACAATCGCAACGACTTATAGCGCGCCACAGGAGCTCGTTCTGTTTTTTTGGTGTGCTACCCATCATTAAGTTGTGGCATTGATAATGATTGGCTTGAAGGATACCTTTTAGCCGGGCTAAATATAAATCTTGAGCTATTTTTATTGCCACAGACAATTGGCATGCTCATCACGTTGCCCAGCTCAGCTCAACGCCCAGACGCCATTCCATTGTCAGCTGATTCGATTTATGCAGCTTGCTCTTTCTCTCTCTCACATTTTTTTACTTTTTCTCCACTCACCTCTGACTGCTTTTAATCCTGCACTTTAGCAACGAGGACATTCAATTCAAATTCCAAGTCGAGGGCTAAATAAACTTTGTCGCGAGCATCGACAGAGAAAAGAGCAGAAAGAGCAGAAAAAATGGAGGAAAATGAATAAGAGAATAACTTTGCACCACTTTTTGGCAGAAAATTCTTTGGATTCACTACCTGAGATACCCTGGAATTGGGAGTGTAAAGGGTTGTGATGAGAGAAATGGGCTAATATGTGTAGACTAGACCCGACTAGACTTTAAACAGGACAATAAATTTTAATTTATAGTATCTATTGTTTTATGCTCAAGTCGATTCCTTATTTAGATGTAAATAAGTACAGAATATATGCTAGTCAAGTATATATAAAGCCTATTATTTATTATTTCAATTGAATTCTGTCCAAATATCTATACTATTGACTATCAGTTTTAAGTACAGGGTATCTACTAGTCAAATATATAGCCTTCATATTGAATCGAGCGTTTAAGACAACATATTGATATATGACTGGCAAATATACCCTATATTTAAAGCTGCGAGGTAGTTACGATCAGCTCTTTCTACCCTTCTTAGAGCTGAGAAAGTTTTTAGATCAAATTGTTAAACTATGATATGATCTAAATACACTCTGCCTTGAAGGTAGCCTGTATTTGGAGCTGAGATAGTATTTAGATCAAATCTTTTGAGCCAAGAATGCTTACATCCTTAATTTATCCTTAAATTATAATTTGATATAAATAAGCTCTGTCTAGAAAATACCCTCTACTTAGAGCTGATATAGTATTTGGATCAAATATGTCAACTATATTTTTAGCTAAAAAAGTTTTTAGATCAAATTATTATATTGTAAAGTGATCCAACGACTTTTCGTCAGACAATAAATACACCCTTTACTCGAAGCTGAATGAGTATTTAGATCAAATTCTTAGAGTGGACAATTATAATTTGATCTAAATAAGCTCTGTTGGAAAATAACCTATAATCTACTTAGAGCTGAGATTGTATTTAGATAAAATTTTCAAATTGTACAATGATCTAAATACTTTATTTCATGCAACAAATACTAGTTGAGAGAGTATTTAGATCAAATCCTTTAACTATACCTTGACTAGTTAAATATAACTATGACTTGATCTAAATACTCTCTCATCTATAAGCAGCGAGTATTTCCAATTCATATATCTGTCCTACAATTTTACTCTGTGCCAAATACAGGGCATCTTCTAGTCGTACACTTTCACCTCCGTCCATTTTCCACTTACCTTTATCCATCTCGCTCGCGCAACGAACATATTTTATGTGTCTATCAATAGCGACCTATAACCCAACTGCAACCGCGCATCCATTCTTGAGCTATATATAGTTAAGGATATACAGCTATATATATAAAGATGTAAATATATATATATGAAAATATTCAGATATACATATGTATAGCTATAGCTATGGAGGCGTCTGCCTGTCTGTCAGTCTAGCTATCTCCGCTTACTGTTTCACGCCATGCAAAATTTATTGAATTTAATATGCATATTGCAATAAAATTTCTGCATTTTCCTGCGTCCTTTCTTTTCTTTTTTTTTTTTTTGCTTATTTTTTGTTGTATCCTGTCTTCCGCATCCTTTTGTCATTACATTTGCAGCGTTAAGGCGTAAATTTGCCCTCGCTGAGAAATTTTGAGACTTGAGCAGCAACTGATTGAAATATTTTCATAAAAAAATATTTGTATCAAGAAATCTTTACTTGAGCTGCTGATTTACGAAATTTATGAGCTTTTTTATGTGTTTAGGGCAAATTTATAATAATTCTAATAAAAATAGTTTTATTTTTAGTAACTCAACTGAAACTAATAATGTTTGTACTTGAAATTAGTTTGAATTGAGAACTTGAATATACAATAGCTGGAATAAAGAATAGAGAACTTTCGCATTTTGCTTTCTATATGTGAAAACTTAATTTAAATTTAATTTTTAATAACGTCTCTATGAGAAGCTTTAATGCGATTATCAATTATAGCATCGTTTCAATGATCTTTTTTGTGAGTTCTAATTTGAAACTTTATTTGGGGATTTTTGAATACTTTAATTTTCATAAATGTATATAATAGAAGTATAAAATTGATTATATTCAGAGAGTCTGATCAATAATATTAAATAATCGCTTAAAGCTTTAATATGCTTTTAGAATATGCCTTAGCTTTCAGTAAGCTTTTTGAGGATTGTTTTCGGATCTCTATGAGCAGAGTATTATTTCAATACTTAAAATCTAAACTTAATAGCTTTAAGCTTTGTCATCTTAGCTCTGATATTATTTAACACTTGTTTTAAAAACAATTTTAAAGGCCTAGACTTAAGCTTTACTTAACTTAGAATACAACAGCTATGTTTAATGTGCTTTAAATAGGCAAGACTATACATCATTTATCATTCATTTTCCCATTTTTTATGATAATGATCGCGTTTGAAAATTTGTGGAATTTATCTATTTTAAGCTTTAATATGCTTCAGAAACTATTTTAGTATTATTTGCTTTGTTAATACATAGATAAAAGAAAATACAAATAACTCATAATTCTCTTCATTCTCTTGTATCTTTTCAGGTTTGTGAGCTACTTTTATCATCAAGTTGAAAGTTCAGCAAGGTAAACCCAACAAAGATTCCCATGCTCTCTGACCCAGTCTCCCAATTTTTGAGCAAAGCTCAGCTAATTATATTTGTGGCAACTGTTAGTCGATTGTGTATGTGTGTGTGTGTGTTTGTGTGTTGATCACTTTTCACAAAGTGCTCTCGAATGACCCATTAAAATGAGCCATTAATTTTTAGCCAATGACCCTCTTAACTGCCAGCTGAGAGCTACGAAAAATGTTGGAAGACATCAAAAGCCGAAGCCAAAGCCAAAGCAGAAGCGAAATTAAAATAGAAATAATAGGAAAAAGTGGGAAGAAAATAAAATACATATTTGCCGAAATGAGCATAAAACAAAATAAATAAGCAATTAACGGCAATAGCCGATGGGGCGGCCACGCCTTCGCGACGGAGGTGGGCGTGGCCAAGCGCTCTAAGCGCCATAAATTTGTGCGAAATGTAGTGCGAATTCCATTAATTAGCCATAATGAGTCGAGTCAATGGCAGCGGGGCGGGTCAACACTGGGGGGGATCGATTGGCATATGTGCGCGTATGCCACATGTGGCGCGTGTCAGATGTGCCAAATGTCGCATACAACATTTAACTGCGCAGCACAAAGTACGGGCCACAACATGAAACGCACATAATCGCGGCTAATTGCCAACCAAAATGGTAGCCCAAAGGTTCAGCTTACGGGCTGTCAAATAGCCACAGCAACAGCTACGGACATTTGCAGGTGACATTCGCAGTTACAGTTATAGTTACATATGCACAGGTGTCGATGTAGATGCAGTTACGGTCGTAGATACAAATATAATGATGAGATTATAGAGTTAAACTCAGATACAGATACAACTGTAGACATTGATGATGATTAAGTTACAGATACAGATACAGATACAAATTAAGTTACAGATACAGATACAGATACAGATACAGATACAGATACAGATACAGATACAGATACAGATACAGATACACATACAGATACAGATACAGATACAGATACAGATACAGAGACACAGAGATACAGAGATACAGAGATACAGAGATACAGAGATACTGAGATACAGATACATATACAGATACAGATACAGGTACAGATACAGATACAGATACAGATACAGATACAGATACAGATACAGATACAGGTGCAAATTAAGTTACAGATACAGATACAGATACAGATACAGATACAGAGATACTGAGATACTGAGATACTGAGATACAGATACAGATACAGATACAGATACAGATACAGATACAGATACAGATACAGATACAGATACAGATACAGATACAGATACAGATACAGATACAGATACAGATACAGAAACAGATACAGATACAGATACAGATACAGATACAGATACAGATACAGATACAGAGATACTGAGATACTGAGATACAGATACATATACAGATACAGATACAGATACAGATACAGATACAGATACAGATACAGATACAGATACAGATACAGATACAGATACACATACAGATACAAATACAAATGCAGTTATAGCTGCTCATAGATAATATATATGTATCTACAATAGAAAACACTAAAGATACATTCACATGCGTATATTCAGATTCAGATACATTCACAGTTATAACTACAGATACACTCGCTGTAACGACGACAGATACGAGGCGCATAACTAAAGCTTAGTTGGCACACATGCAGGCCCTCATAAACTGTGTCGACGCAAAGCTTAAGCGGAGTGTCTGTCGGCGAGGGAAAGGGGGGCGAGTGGAGGGCTCTGCGAGCATTTGGGTCCAGATTAACCGTTAATAGCTTCAAATTGTTGCCACGCTTTTTGATTTTCGGGCATTTCATTTCGTTTCGTTTCGTTTTGCTGTTGTTGTTGTTGTTGTTACGCATTTTTCCACGCTTTTCTTTTGGGCTCTTTTGGTATGCGACGCAACTCGATTGACTTGTTCAGCATCGGCATCATCATCATTAGCATGGTAATGATGATGATGATGATGATGATGATGATGCTGGCGATGCGGTAACTGAATCGCATTTTACTCGCCACTCGCCGCTCCATTGGCCAACGCACAGTCAATTGGCAATGTTTATCTGGTCATTTGAAGTTGTTTTTCGAGTCGGCTTCCAATTTCCAATTGAGTTGTACAGTTGCACAGTTGCACAGTCGAAAAATGCCAATCTCCGAATACACTGTTCAGCATAGTTGCGGCATCTGATCGCATGTTACGATGCCTAAACGAATGTCGGACAAATTCCTTTTATCGTATGTGTGTCTTTCTTTCTTTCGTCTTTTTCGAAATGGCAATCGATATCGTTGCTTGAGATTGTTAAATATTTTAATTAGGATAATATGGATATGGAGAGTTTAAAATTGTAGTTTTAAGGAATATTAATAGTTTTGTAATAAATAATAAAATAAAGAAAAAAATCTTTGATCAAATGTTTTTATTTTTCATTGAATTAGTATCAATTAAATATATATGGAAACTCCACTAAAATAATGAGTTAGGTATAATTTATTTAATATTAATTTTAATATTCATATCTATTCATACATTTTTCTATTGCTTTGCCAAACTTGTATTTCTGTAGTATAAATAGTCCGCACTAACTGAATATTATTTAACATTTCATTATAATTTTACTTACGTATTATTATGCTATCTTCTCTATGCTCTAGCTATGCTATTATTTACATGTTCTGCTGAGCATACTAAGTACAGCCCACACACACACTCACACACACATACACTTAAGATTTCGCTGACAACTTTGGCTACTTCTTGTTGTTCTGTGTATCTTGTATGCATTACATACATAAGCTGATCCCCACGCAAATCTCTGAGCTAACTCGTTAGGAAAATAACACCAAATAGAAAAGAAGGCAGCAAAAAAAAACGGGTCTACGAATACGTTGACGAGTCAAAAAAACAGTTACAACATAAATAAACAACAGAGCCAAGTTGAAGTCATGCGTATTAAATACCAAAAAAATTGAGAAAAATGAAGAAAAAATGGAGAAAAAATGGGAAAAAATGAGAAAAAATGGGAAAATACTCAAATCGTTGCGCACGACCAAATTGTAGGCAATCATTTGGAAATAAATACAGAAAGAGAGTGAGGGAGAGAGTGGGGAGTGTAAGTAGATGTTATCGTGCGTAAATATTGATAGTTAGCTATGCCTGAAAATCGTCTCATATGTCCCACATAACTGTCTTCAGCAGTGCTCCACTTGCTCATAATTTATTTGCCATGTGGCGAAAGGGGGAGATGCGTCGCGTCGCTCGGATAGGGGTTAGTTGAGCTGAGCTGATTTACAACAATCAGTGCAACTAACAGTGCAACCTGTTTGCAACGATGACAGCGCTGCGAGCACTTGAAACAAGTTTTTTGTTGTTGTTGTTTTTTTATTTCAAATGCAGTCAGCAAATTGGCCCAGGCCCCTGTGTAAACAGCGAATGCCGCAAGTGCAGCGTCCGCGAGCGACAAACGGGACACTTGAACGTTTTGGCCATTGACAACGATTAAAAACAAGTTTGCCCCAAGCCGCGTGCCAGTCAGCCGCCCAGCCTCCGTGGCCCAAATACACGAGTGGCTCTTGTTGCAACTGGATGTGGCAGCAGCAGCAGCAGCAAAAGAAGCCACCGAGCCAGGCCGGCAGGCGAGTGGCGAGGCGCGACAGCATTGCTGACCTAAATACAAAGACATTCAATCGACTTGAACTGTATTTTGTATCATATTTTATGGCCTTGCAACAGAGAGAGACAGACAAACAGAGAGAGAGAGAGGGCGCTCTATAGCTGCTCAAATTAAAAGTCTTCAAGTTCGGTCAGGCACTCGTGCAATAAGGAAATGTTATACATCTCCTCAAACTGTGCCTCATTCAGCTTTATAGCTGAGCTTTAAGGATCTGTAAAGTTAAGCGCAATAAACTTAAGGCTATTCCCTTATTATAGCCAGCCACATATACATGAACAGCAAAAAAAAAAAAAAGATAAAATAAAAATAAAAAAAAAAAAATATAGAAAAATATAATAAATATAATATAAAATAATAAAATCTCCGAAACATATTAGAAGTGATAAAATATTTCATTTAAAAAATATATATAAATTGTCATGGTTGGTTGATAAATGTATTTATATGAGTATATAGTATAATATAGATTAATAATATTAAAATATGCCAAAATAATAATAACTAATCCTTAAAAGTATAATATAAACAAAATTTATGTTAATAAAAAAATAAATAAATAAAATAACATATCAGATATTTAGAACTATCTACCAACTAACACTGTTCGAACTAACTTCAGTAGTTTTGCTCTATTTTATATGCTACATAGATATCATTTTTAAAGTCCATCTATATATTAGATATATATATTAAAGTTTTAGCGCTCGCTTCCTTTTTATGTATCCCACTTTATGCAGACAAATTAAAATGTTTATAAATCGTAAAAGAGCATAAACAGTTCGTTAAGCAAACTGCGAGCTCTCAATGCTGCTGGCGGGTGTAAATAAAAACTGAATGAGACCCAAATGTTGTTCGAAGCGAGTAAGGTGCGGAGGAGGCGTGGCAACCGGTAGGGGCGGGCGGAAGAAGGGAATGGGTGTAAGGTAACTTGGCTGCGGAGTGGGTAAGCGCGACTTTTTTGTCGTCATCAAAATCGCAGGTGTATGTGCAGATGTGTGTATGTGCGTGTGTATAAGCTGTATGTGGATCTGATGATTTACCGTTGTGGCCTCACACACACACAAACACTCACAGTTGCAGCCGTCTGCATTCGTATCCTAGTCAAGCAACAGTCGAGTTGCGGTTACCGAGCGGGTTCTTGTTGCTCGAGTTGTTGTTAGGAGTGTTGTTGTTGCTTTAGTTGTTGTTCTAGTTGTTGTTCCTATTTGAACGTTGGCTGCACGTAGTTGGCTTGTTAGCAAATGTACGGTACTTTTGCCTGCACACACACACGCACGCAATACTCAGGTGCAAAAGAAGTCTAAAAAAAAACACACACACACACCTACAAGCATAAACATCTAGAGTAAAACGTTTAAGTGTTGATGCTTAATCTAAACTATGAGCGAAATTTAAAACGTAATCGATTCATTTTATGGTTCAGCTGTTGAGTGTCAAAGGAATGACAAATAACCTTAGCAAAATTACGATAAAATAAGTCGTTTTTAGAGAGGGTATAAAATGTGGGAGATATTTGATATAACTTATTAGATATTTATATGATTTATAGACGGGCTGTAAATAGAAGGAAATCTTTGGTTTTTTCTAATAAAAATTAATGTTACAAAATCAATCTGATGTGATATGATTTAAATAACGAAAGGTGAATGGTTCTTATTCACTGTATTTTCCTGTCATCAATACCCTGAATCAGAATATTTCAGGTTTTCTATACTTTTCCCTGTGTCTCCGAGTTACAGATACTATAATATTTCAAATATTACAGACTTGTTTTTTTTTTTTTTTTTGGAAATTCTTTCTTCTGAGTATTATGCTGCTGCTCTAAAACTTCGGTTAAGAAAGTGCAACTAGAAGAAAAGTTTTGCAGCAATTGGGTTCTTATAGTAAAGCCCACGGAAGTTCAGTCAGTGCAAACTCAGTCGCTGCGTAAGCCTTGCAATAAGCAGAGCGCGTACTTATGTGTGTGTCTGTGTAGATGTATAAATGTGTGCAAATATTGCTAACCATGCAATAAAAACACTGCGAAGGGTTTCGGGTATCTCCTAGTCATGCATTGCCAACTACTCTACTTTTACTACTTTCATTTATACAATGAAATTATTTAAAAATGCATTAGAACTCACACTCTGATATTCAAATATATATTTTGTTAAAATTGTAGTTAACATTTGCCTAGCAAAGTTTCAGCAGATGCAAAGCATTGTTAAGAATTGTTTGAGTGCCTGAACTAGAACTACGCACTCTCCCTTTCTCTATCCATCTCTCACTCTCACTCTGCCTCTCTCAACCAAATTTATATTAATTTGCTTTAAGGAACTAACTGTAATGGGCACAGCACAGGTGCTTGCCACGCCCACACAATGCAAAAAAGTGGACGACAAGGTAAAGAAAGAAGAAGAAAAGACTTTATTCCAAAGAATACAAAAATGAGAAACAACAACAAAGGCCACATCAAAATTTAGCAAAGGCCGCTAGTCATTTGCAGCTGCAGCTGGACACAGTGCGGGGGTGCAGCAGCGGGGGTTGCAATGGGGGCGCATGCACTTTGCCTTGAGGGGGGGCGTGGCACAGAACTAGTTGCAACACTCGAGTATTAGCTTCATTTTGCGCAGCGTTTAGCCCAGCCAAGGGGCGAGCCTCGACATGAATGAATGCTGCTCTTCAAGCAGGAGAAGAATAGCATGTGCCTCGACTCACTCTCACTCTCTCTGTCTCACTCTGCCTCGCCCTCCCTCTCTCTGTCTCTCGCCTTGAGTTGTGCCTCGTCTTTGTAACTTTGTTTGCTTTTTTGTTGGCAGGCCTCAAATGAATTGAATGTGAAAAATTTAAATGCAAACAGCCGCAGTCAACGCAGCATGCAAGCTGCCGCTGCTGCTGCTGCTGCTGCTGCTTTCTGCTTGCGTTGCATTACAGAGGGCGAGCTCCACGCCTGCCCCACCCCCAACACTGGCTGGCCCCAATGCCTGTGCAAAGTTCATTGTACCGCGCTTAGGCTAAGAGCCGCAGCCCAAAAGAAAAACGCCGCCGCTTTTGATTGCCAACGGGGGTTGACGAGGTCGCTGGCGGGGGCGGAGGCGTGGCTGAGTGGGCGTCTATATGCAGTGCTATAGATGTGGCCAGGTCATAGACTTCAGTGGGTTCGTTACTTAGGCCCAGTTAGGCTCGACACACGCACAACAAAAACAACAGCAGCAGAATTTTTCTCATATTTGTTTTTCGCTTCACATATTTTTTATACCCTGAGCCCATTGAAAATGGGAAATCAGGGTATAATGGTTTTGTGAAAATGTATGTAACAGGCAGAAGGAGGCGTGCCACACCCCATAAAGTATATATATTCTTGATCAGCGCGACAAGACGAGTCGATATAGCCCTGTCCGTCTGTCCGTCTGTCCGTCCGTCCGTCCGTCCGTCCGTCCGTCCGTCCGTGTGAACGCTGAGATATTTTTAAGTACGCAACGTAGAGACTTGAAATTTTACATGAATACTCGATAATACCATACGCTGCACAAGTTTATAAAATTTTTCCGATAACTCATTCCATTTCGATTTTATGAGCATTTATCGATAATTTTAATGTGTTTTTAAAGCTTGGTTTGTACATCTTTTGAGCTAGAGACTTCAAATTTGCTGTGTAGTTGCGTGTAATGAATACGGAGATAACGTTATCTTTAGATATGGGATGCCACGCCCCATTCGCCCCCAATAGCCCCCTATTTATAAAAAGCGCAAATCAAATACTAGAGATTTGTGCTTTGGCACATACACACATATGAATGTCATAAATAAGTTGTGAAAGTTTGATGCACTTAGTCCATCGCTAAGAAAAGTTATTAAACAATTAAGTTCCCATAGTAATGCCCACATTGCTGCCCAAGCGCAGTCGCTGCGTCAACTGCGCAGTTGGCAGAGCGCGCGTTATGCTTGCGTGCATATGTATGTGTGTATGTGTTGTTTGTATGTATGCATACAAAATCGTAGAATGATTTGATATTTGGCTCTTCACAGGGCTCAGGGTATCCCCTAGTCGAGCAGTCTCGACTAGAGCACTCTTACTTGTTTTTCATGTGAAACTTTTATTGTTGTGCGTGTGTGTATGTGATTTCTACTGTGTTGAGTGCGTGTTTTAGATTTACTGTTACTGCTGCTCGTTTGCATTGCTTGAATGAATTTTGAATGGGCGGCCAAAGGTTGCCCACAGCGAGCTCTATGGAGCTCTATAGGCTCGCTACCAACTGAAGCTGACAATTATTGGATGTAAGCTTGGTGATGTGATAGCTGATGGACGTATGGATACGCTGTAGGCTGATAGAGCTGTATTTGAGTAGGGAATACTGAGCATGCGTCTACGTTTTGGAGGAGGATTAAATGAGGGGAAGAGCTGGTTGAAGGAAAGAGAAGGTATCTTGATATTAATATTTAGATATTTTCGAGAGTTTGTCAGAGAGAGAAGTTTGATAGATAGAAAAGTCATAGTCTAGTAGATTAACTAACTAGTCTTCTAATAAGTCGTATAGAACACTCTGGTAAAGCAGTCTGTTAGCTGGTAAAGGTAGCTTTCCAAGAAACTACAAACCATCTAGGCATATCACTTATCCATCTCAGTTCACATGAAGTATATTTGATATATTCTACTCTCTCTTTATATATGCATAGAATGTTAAACATTTCTACCAATACAATTTACATGCATATAAATAACTGAGCTCTTAGTCAGACCTCCTTCATTGTATGCAAAGTCTTATATTACCTTTTGGCTCTCTTTATAGTATTTAACCATTCTTCTTGGTAATATTTGACAATTTGTTTGCACACTTGCTTTTTGGCACCTTCACTCGACAAATTGAATTGAATCCATTCTCTTTGACTCTGACTCTGAGTTTGAGGCGAAAATCGCTTGAGCTTTCGCGACATTCCGCAGATGCTGGAGACCCTTCTCTGCTCAGTCCATTCACACACTTTTGGCTACAAAATTAGCACTTTGCCAACTACGCATGGACGGCACATGGCAAAGAAATTAGCATCTAACCGAATCACAAAACCAGCTGCTTCTCAACCTCCCTGGATAACTTGCTGAGCTCACCTCACTACAACTTGCGTTGCTTTGACAACTGTCTCTATCTCTCTCTCTCTCTCTCTTTCTCTGTCTCTCTCTTTCTGCTACTCAGTTTATTCAGTTTTATTCGTGGCACTAAATAATACGCCTTAACGCGTTCATAACATTTTCCAGCTACTCTAGAGGCTGCTATTCAAATGTTTCCCACTCCCTCACTCTGTCCCTCTCTCTCTCTCTGTCTCTCTCGCTCTGTGACTTTTGCCCACCTTCTGCCTTTACCACTTTCACCCGCAGCATTTTCATTATGCAGCTCACGCGTTCGCTCCATGAGTCCTGCCAGTTATCTATGAAGTCCTAGAAGCGCCGACTGCTAGATAAGCAGCCACATTAGCACCTGACCCCTATTCCAGCTCTGCTGCCCCCTCTGCTGCCCGTCGTATTTTTAGAATTTAGCCAGCGAGAGTTGTTTATGGAGTAGTTGCGCGACTTGAACGTTGAATAATAACCAGACATTGTTTGTGCTCACAGCTCCACAAGCAGTACCAAATCTCGGCGCTTAAAGTAATATACCTTAAAGTGTTACACTTAATTTGCTGAATTAGGAGATATAAGGGTAATAAAGTGGAACTGAAGGGCTTCAAGTGTTGGCTGTTTTATTTGATGTAACATTTTTTTGTTTATGTTTTTTTACACTTCATATATTTTTAACATCTTTACAAGTTGATGGTGTTCATTTTATTAAAGGCACAGGGTTTTTATAAAATTAAAAAAAAAAATGTTATAGAATGATATTTGTAGCTTTAAATCATATAAATTACATGTGAGTAATTTACAAGTCCTCCCAGCTTAACATGAAGTTACAAGAAGATGAAATAGTAAAGGAATGAAAGAATTATTGAATGGATACAAGATTTGGCAAATGCTTTAAGTAAGAAAAATGAAATAACAGTTTATTAGCTGTCGTGTTTCTTAATGTAAAGGAAACATCTACAGCATTTATTTCTATTTGTTTTTTGCTTTATTTAAAATATATACTAAAGTTTGAATATATTTCTGCCAGACTTATTTGCCAATTTTTACAGCATTTTTAGCCCCAACCTAGAATTGGTATCCATTTGAACACATCAAACAGACAGGCCGATTGTTCAGCTCGTCATTCAATGTCTAAATTTCAGTGTTATCTATGCGAGCAGCTAATGATTGCTCGCTTTGTAGGCAAAGCATTTCACTTGCACACAATACACACACACACAGACACACACAATACACACACAGTGCACAACAGCAGCCACAACAACAACAACAACAAGAGCAGCAGCAGCAGCCGACATGCAGAGTACATAAATTACGCATACGCCGCATTGACCGGCCTGCCACTCTCCATATATGTATATATATTTCCCCCTGTATATTTTTCTTTATCGTTGTTTTGTTTTACTTTTTTTTGCTTTGCTATCCCATTCTCTGTGCCATTCATCATTTTTCATGGCGTTGACACTTTCACTTGTTTCAGCAAACAAATACAAGCAACAACAACAACAACAACAACTAGGTTAAACCTGCTCCTAAAGTTGACAAGTCTATTTTTTATAGCCACGACACGCCCCCTCCCAGACGCTGTTCGGCCACGCCCCAGATCCCGTTCCACTCACTTTGACCCGATGTCCTGTTTTTGTGTGTCGCGCTGGTTACGCCCTGTCAAATTTATTAGTTTCAATATAAATTGACAACACCAAAAATTTGTTTATAAATTGTTCGTGTTTACAATCGTTTGTACAAAAAGATATTCGGAGTTGATAAGGAATACCCATACCCTGCAATTTGAGAAGTTTGACGGGGCATATAAATATTTCTTTTTATAAATATTTCATTCACATTATTTATTATAGTTAGAGTGTGGTTATTTCGAGTTGATTTTAACTTCAAACTTTTATTGATTTTTATCTTTAGGCAGGTAAAGGTATTCGAACTGAGTTTTTTGGGCATAGTAGAATAGAAGTTAGAAGAGACATCTTTAAAGGGAAATGTCGGCAGGGAACTTCTACTAGAGAAAGACAGCGTCTTCTGTGAAGTTACGATATATGTATATATATCATATTTAGTCCACAGAATATTCATTGCTGCAGAGTGCCGCCTAGTTGAGCATACTTAACAGGTTAGATTTACATATTTAAGTAAAAAAGCTTTATCGCAATGGATATATTACAAATTGAAGCACAAATGGTGTGTGGAAAATATTTAACAGGGTATATCTGAGCCAGACATGCTCAACTAGTCTATCTTTTCATGCACTGGAAATATGCCAAACTTAAAATTAATGCTAGATAGAAAAGACTTGAGTATTGTTCCGTATATTTTAAGAATATTGTACTACAATATTTTGGCTGAGCATCTGGTATTCGAGCGTTCTCGATTTGGAAGGCGCCTTACTTTTAATGCCTTCTTTATAGTATATATATATTCTGATATAGTAATAATATTGATATTGTTACGAGGAAAATCCAAAATCTCTATTAGCAGGTCATCTGACGCGCGTACTCGATATGGAACTCTATTATAGCATATTTAGAAAATGTATAGCATTGATAAGAGAAATACAAAAAACTTAAATCACTCTATTAGCAGAGCATCTGGCAGTCGTGCATACTCTCATTGGCTTGCACTTATTGGGTTTATTTATCACACGACCACGCCGCCTTCTTCTTCTTCTTGACTTTTTGAACTGTTCGTGGCACGGCACTGGCTTTAAATTTCACTGCTAACGTAGATTTATGTGTCGACCCTACCTGAAATTAACATAAATTGCCCCTCATTACGGCCAGCGCAAATAAAGTGTAGCAAAAATGCGAAAACAAAACATAAACGAGCCAACAATAAATATGAAAAGCGTTTTTCATAACTCGCAGTTGAGCGGAGCTGAGTTGAGTTGAGTTAAGTTTGGCTTGGTTTTTTTTTTTGTTTTCTTGTTGGATGCTTTGCAGTGAAAATCGCTTTCATCTGTAGCACGTAGCGAAAACCAAAGTAAAGTGTTGACTGCCCAAGCAAACAAACACAGGCAACACACACACGCACACACACACACACACACACACGTAAACAACAACTATCCAAGCATCGAGCATCGAGCAATTCATGCAACTAGCTTTAATGCCTTCACTTTTATTGTTGCCGACAGCATTTTTCTCTTGATGTCTTCATTATGCTTCGTCGTATTGCTTTGGTTCAGGTAAATTTTTGATGAACTTTAATTAACATCTGGCACGACTTTCAATGTCAATGGCACGCATATAAATTATATTATATTGCCAGCTATATATAAAGCAAATGAGTTCATTTCACTCGCCCTTAATGTCGTACGTCTCCTCTTTTTCTGCTCCGTTGATTAATTCCAACGGGTTTTTGGGGGCAGAGGAGGGTCAGGGCCTAGTTGTTGATTAATATGGCGTTGGCAGATGTGTCTGTTCGTTGGAAGTCTTACTATTTATTATGCAACCTGAGCTAAACAGTGTCAAAGGTTCAGCTCAACTTGGGGGTCAAACGAGGTGCAAATGTCAAGTGCAGTTGGTTGAGCTTTCTAAGAATATGTGAAAGTTTTTGAGTTTTGGATTGATAAATATTTTACTATTTCAATTTGAATAAAATATAAAATAAATATTTAATAATATCTATAGAGCACTAGTAAAATTACTTTTAGAATATATGGATAGAAATTTTCTTATATTAATTTTTGTGATTAAAATATATTTTTATAACTGATTAAATATTTAAGATTCATGATTTATTATATAAAACTAAAAACTATATTTGGAATCTTACAGAATTAAATTATAATTTACTCATAAGTATCTCTAGAACTAACTCTCTCTCTAACTCACAAAATATATCAGATAATTTCCCAAATTTTCTATAACTAACTCTCAAACTTTTCAAACTCTAAATACTATCGAAAACACTTTAAACCATTTTCTATATTCAAGTAAAAGCACTCATAAACTTTTGCCAGCTCAACGCTTACCTTAAGCTGCAACTAAAATGCGACAACTTCAGACCTTTAGCTATAATTTGTCAACTGCTCGACGGCAATCAATCTCTAAATCGAGTTCTTAGTCACACACCAAAAGAGTAGTAGAAGAAGAAGAGGAGGAGAAACCACCATGAAACACACATTTTACATTAGCAAACACTTCGAGTCACTTAAGTTTATTTGCTTGGGGAGTCGAGAGCTGAGAGCACAAACTATACCAATCTATCTATCATAAGCTCCATATTCGCTGCATTCGTATTTACAACTCACTCGCTCACACTTGACCCAACAGCTTCCACTCTCCACTCGTTACGCAACTCGATCAACTGCCACATAAGACGCACTTCACTGCGAGTCGATTGAAAATAAACATCAAGAAACACAGTGGTCGGGTGTGCAAGACTAGCAGATATGCTGTTTTCTTAAAAAGAGATTAGACTCTAGCTTAAAATTAAAATTTTTCTGAGTATTTAAAAAAGTTATCCAAAAAGTCAAATATTTATAATATTTGTATAATATTATATACGAGTTATTATAAAAAATTGTATGGAAATAAATTTTATAGTTCTCGAGTAATGCTTAAAGAAGTAGGGCAAATATTAATAAAATATTAAGAAAATGTAGCAAAATATTGATAAAAATACATTCAAATGTTTTCTTGTTATCCTTTTTATTCATTATTTATTTTCTTTTGGTATATAAGTATAGTTATTTTCAACTTTTTGGCTATAACTGATCAGTTCTTCTGCTAATAATAATAATAATTACATATATGAGATTTATATATTCATTTACCAATCCTCTAAGCATATCTTGTTGAACTGTTTGAACCATATTCATCTAGTCAATCATAGCATCTTAAGTCTAGAGGTTCGATATCAAAAGAAAGTCGTAGATGGATAAAATCTGGGTAGTACAGTAGTTGCGGCATTATTACAGTGATTTTTTTTACGCCAAAAAAAGCCAATATATTTATAGTTAGCCTGAAAATTGTTAAAATCACCCTCTCATATACATATATACTTTATGTATCCTACATACTCACCTATATTCTATATATAATAAGTCAAATCCTTTCACTTGTCACATAGCTCTCCAAGCAAGCCTGTATACCCTACTTCATCTCTTTCAACTGAACATCAAAAAATCTTCACAGCCGTAAAAAATTGTTGGGAGCAAAAAGTAAATTTGTCGGACAACCCAACTTGTTGGCATTTTATTTATACATTTTTTTTATTGATTAGTTGGTATTGATGCGACTTGACCTTGGCAAGTGTTTCGTCTATATAAATGGAATTTTAAATTACAAAGCTCGAACGGCACTTCCTCAATGCGAATTATTTAACTGCCCACATCAGCTACAAATTCGCCCATCATTCAACTCATTATCATACACAGCAGCAGCAGCAGAGTCATCATCATCATCATCATCATCATCATCATCATTGTGATGACGAGTATTTTTTGGTATTTTGACCATCTGACATTTTGGTTAACTTCAATTTTTTTCATCCAAATATTTTAACATTTTTTCTACATTTTACGCTTTATTGTGCTTACTTGATTTTTAGCTGTTTTTTTTTTTCAGCTTTTTTATGGTGTCTAAATTAGCATATTTTTTTTTTTTTTATTTGAAGCACTGTGCTCTATAGGCCATTAGCCGAAACTTGTCACATTTATCTGTCCGTTTCATTGGAGTTGTATTAGTTCCGTTTCTGTTTTTCTTTCTCTTTGGCTTTGCCCGGAGCCAAGAAAACTTTTTGCTGCCGCTCAATAAACAGGAAATCACAGACGAAATGTCGTTTCGATATTGGTAAACAGAAACACAAATAGTTTTTGTCAAGTTATTAAGCTTGACAAATACATTTGTAATATTGCCTTTTTTTTTCGATATTTTTTGTAGTATTTTTTTTATGAATTCTTTTTAATTATGAGCAGCCGGTTTATTTAGCAAGTTGATTATGATTTTCATAATAGGCATTGGAACTGGTTATTTATGTTGCTAAGAAGATTAGAAAGTCTACTAATTTGATAAAGACAAACATTTAAGTAAATCATAAAAATAGAATAAGCTGAAAAGTGTCAAGTGGCATAAGAAGGTTGCTTCAAATATTTAAATAATATTTTTAAATATTTAAATTAATACATTTAAAAATATTAATGATACAAAAATATAAAAAAATTTTAAATGGCCTTAAAAAAATACAAAAATAATATACCATGAATCAAATCTTTAAATAAAACCAAACAAAATTTGGAGAGTTTTTATAAAAGTTAAGATACTTTGTTCTCAAGGAAATAATAGCAGCCAATGCCTTTAATAGAGTTTAACATAGAAATTCATATAGTATGAAAACTTTTAGGAAAAGAGCAGCATATTTCAATTCTGTAGCGTAGCAATGGCTGAAGAACAGATGCCATTAAAAGAAATTTATTTATAGTATTTATATACAAATAGTAGATATGTTAAAGATCTATACTAATTAGAAATTCTTATACTAAATATAAAAAGTACACAAAAATACCGTACAAAACAACTGAGGTAATGATAATAAAGATAGAATGATGTAAACCTTTATGTGTAGTTGTTTATGACACACAATAATTTAAAAAAAAAATAATATTTTTACTGCTATATGTTGTTATTAGCTGAAGTCTAAACATTTCTTGTTTCTTATATGTAAATACTATGCGCCCCGGAAAAGCTCACTAATCTCACAATTTCTGACAATCTCGCTCATATTAATCTTCTTTCACATTATTAGCATTATAAATGATATAAGATTTCCCATCCACTGACACAATGCAAATCATATTTTAGACGTAAATTGGCATATGGGTAGACTGAATCCGAAATTCTGACTGATAATCCAACGTACACGTAGCAAATCACTTTACAACTGTCAAGGCGAACAATGCTAAACAGCAAAAAAGGACGATAAACTCAACCCGAACTCTGGCCACGCCACGCCACGCCCTCTTTTCACCGTCGTCGCCCATCATTTGACTTCATCATACAAATTGATTGGATGCAGCAGGTCCAGCCATATGCCAAAATATTTGATTGATAACTTATTAGTTGGCTCGCTTTCATGTCTCCAGCTGAAAGTAATCCCCGAGGGCGAAGTTTCGGGTGGCTGCTGGGTGGCTGTGTGGGCGTGGCACAGTTGTTCCATCATCATCATCATCATTTTTGGCTAGGTTGGCAAAACTTTTGTCTTTTGTCTCTCTGACCGTTTATCGACTTTGTGCTTTGTACACATGAATGAATGCCTAATAAAGATGAATACACCAGCTAGATATGAGTGAGCAGAGCTCCCCACTCCCTCTGGCTATATAAACAACAATTTATATATATATCTTTGTTGTTGCATATAAGCAAAAACAAGTTTCGGCTGGCTCTGTTAAAAATATTTAAACGACTTGCGAAGAGTTACAAAACTTATTGAATGCCCGAAAACTGAAATGCTAATACAAACAAACGGATTTTGTGGTTTATGCAAATCGCTGCCCAACAACAACAACAACAATTTATCTGTAAATATATGAATACATATATAGTATATATTTACCGATATCAACTTATGCATGTGTGTATATCTGTTCAAAGTGTTTGCTAAATATACAAATAAATAAAAGTTTAATGTTAATTCGTTGGCTGCGGGCGAAAAAAACAAAATGCAAGAAAAACAGTTAAGTGCGTGCGATGCAGTTTAATGTATGTGACTCATGAATACCCTGTAAAGAAAATGTTGAATAGTTAATAAAATGAATAAAATATGAAATAATATATTACAGTAAGCATAGATATTCAAGGTGTTTAGATAGAAAATATATATCCAGGAGAAGATGAGACGGTGAATAAGTAAAGGAAAGTATAGGTAAGGTGTCATATGCACTCTCTTAGACATTCTTTCTTAAGAACTGCATAAATTCTCGGTAGAATTTGCTTCTCTACATATTTTTATTTGTCATGGGGTTTTGGGGTTTATGTTGAAAGTTTATGTTGCAGCTCTTTTTTATACAACTTCCCTTTGTCTATAGTTCTAGCTTAAGCTATGTATCTTCTAGAACTAGCTTTACTACCTCTAACTGCTCTAGTTCTCTCTCCCTAACCTTTTTTTTCTGTCTGTCTGTTTCTTTCTCTATTTTTCTTTCTCTTTCTCTCTCCATCTATCTCTATATCTTTCTTTCTCTCTCGCTCTGTTTCTTTCTCTTTCAGAATCTTCCTTTCCCACTCACTCTTTCTCTCTTCCTCTGTGTGTCTCAGTCTCTCTCACTCTTTTTCTCTTTCTTTCGCTCCATTTACCCCTCTCTCTCTCTCTCTCTCTCTCTCATTCTCTCGCCCACTCTGGGTCTCTTTCTCATTTATCCCCATTATCTTTATCATATTCCTTATCTCAGTCATTATGCCTCTATCTTTCTCTCTCTATCCCTCTCTAGATTACTCCTCTCTTTTCTCCCTTCATCTACTCTTCATTTTACATTGAGTATCCTCCCTCTGCATTTGTAACATACCCAATTCAATTTAAATTCAAAAAGAAGGGAATTCTTTGCATTTATTTAACCTGCATAGATCCGTACAGATTTGTATACACAAATATGTATATATAGATATATATACATTTGTATTTCTTTTTTCTATATCTATGTATTTGCTGCTCAGCTGTCAAACTGTGCAGCTGAAGGTCGAGCTTGGCTTTGGCTACGGTCTGGACTGCCTGGTGGGAATTGGGATTGTGTTCCATTTGTTGGTCGAGGGTCGCAACTTGGCTAAAATGTGCGGGTGATGGAACACAAATGCCATCAAGATAATGCCAATTGTTGTTGTTTTTATTGCTATGGCTGCTGTTGCTGCTGCTGGTGCTCGTGCTGCTGCTGCTGCCTTTTGACTGGTTTATTTTTGGGTATTTATTTAAGAGGTGTCAAGTTTTTGGCGCAGTTTCCAAAAAAAAAAAAGAAATAATATTACAAATGATTCATTTTCAACTAGCGTTGCTGTGTGTGTGAGTGTGTGTGTGTTAGAGTCCTGGATTTTGGTCCAAAAAGTAAAAAAAATAAACGCCCAGGAGCAATAATTCATTTGCCAGCTTCCGCATCGACGTGTTTGAATTTGATGAAAAATCTTTTCAATTGAATTCAACGCCTCACAAAACATTTGGTTAACATTTCAAATGGAAACGTTCTACCAAAGTGTGGGTGTGACTATGTGTGTGTGAGTGTGTGTGAGTGTGAATCTGTGTTGTTTATTTAAGCTTCTGTTGGATGCCATGTATTGATTGCATTCTATTTTTTATGTTTTTGCTACATATTTGAATTTTTATTCATTAGTTCATTTAATTGAAGCAGGTTTTTCACTTCAATCTGCAAATCTGAAAATATTTGCTGTTTATTTAACGTCTTGTCCAAACTTTGCAGCTCATATTTGATATGATGAAATGATAAGACAACACACACACTCAGATGATTTATTTGAATTGAATGCAAATGTTTGAAGTGTTACAAAATATGTAAAGAGAGAGAGAGATTTGTAAAAGAAAAATAATCGTAGCCAAATTCAATCTGTATGTAAATGTAATTAAGATTCTGAAAAACTTAAAAAAAAGGTTTTTTAATAATAATAAATATAATCAAAGCTGAATCAGTTCTTCAAGCTGAATTTCGTCTTGAACTAGTTTCATTTTAATTTAAATTCATGAAATATTTCAAACAAATTTCAAATGAAATGAATTTTATTATTTATCTCTATCTCTGCAGCTCTTCAATTACAAATATTCTTATCAAATCAGAGTTCATTCAATTGCTAAAATGTAGTTAATATTTCATTTGATTTTCTTTCATGTTTTTGTGTTTTTTGTTGTTTTTTTTTTGTTTTAGTTTTGCATTTATTACTTTTAATTATTCCCCATTTGATTTTGGTGCCGTGCAACCAATAAATATTCATTCACCTCGGGCGACTCATAAATAGCAGTAAAACGTTTTTATTCGATTCTCGACTGCTTTCGTTTGACTTTTGTCAGCTGTTTGGCTGCAAAAATATGCAAATACTCATTAAACACGACAACAACAACAACAACAAATCCATTCGAGAGTTGTTTTCGGTCATAGCCAGTGGCAAATGCAGCCAGCATCCAGCCAACAGCCACCAGCCACCAGCTCTATTCTCATTTGTGGTCCTTTCATTTTTCTGTTTCAATTTCATTTACATGGATTTTAATACGCTTCAAACTGATGGAAAAAGGCTTGCAGCACTTTTGGTTGATAGATATTTAAAATAAAAAGATTTGGAAAAACATTTTTATTTGAATTAAAATAAAATTTAGATACAGAATTAATATAGAATATTAATGAGACAGGAGAGTATATAAAGTGCTTTAAAAAAGTTAATTAAAATATATAAATAAAATAAATTTTTTAAATTTTGTTTGAAAATAATTTAAATAGATTTTGTTGCCTAGGTAGTATATAGATAGATCGATAGATAAATAGATAGACATTTTACATAAATAATTGGAAAACAATTTCTTTTAGCTTGAATTTATAGCAAATTTAGCTGAGAAATTGTTCTAGAAAACATTTAGATTTAATTTTATACAATATACAGTATCTACTGATCGGTGAAATCGTACTCATATGTAAAGGTTAGAATAAATATATTTGTAATGATTGCAGATAATATTCTAAATTCATTAAGAAATTTTAAATAAAATATTTATTGAAAATAAAAATCTAGACAATAAATACAAACAGGGTGTTCGACATTCGGTTACTCCCATTCGTTCGCCAATACAAATTGTAACTAAAAACATTTGTAGTCACATTTATTGTTTTGCTCTGCTCTCTGGTTTGGCGGTCAGAGCCATTTGCAAATTTCTTGCTCTTTCTGGTGCAATTATTTGAATAAAAATAAAAAAAAAGTCGGAAAAAGAAAATAAAACAATGAACATTTTGTGAGATAAATAAAACAAGAAAGTTTTTTATCGTTCTGCGGGTGCAGCTGCCCAGCTGGCCGCAAAGCACAGTTGCAACTTGCCACAAACTGTGGCAGCCACACACAAAAGGCCCGCCCATATCTGTTAAACAAAATTTTGTAAATTAAAGTAAAGTTTTTCGCCAGCAAATAAAACTAAATGTCTCCATATTGAATACAACATATTTATCTTCTTTTCTATTTTACTTTTAGGTAAGGCCAGACAAATTTTTGGAAACTGCATTTTTGGTATGATTTGAGCGTTTATTTCGGCACGCCCCCTGGGTAAGTGAGACGTGGTAACTGGCGCAACTTCATCTTACGTTTGCTTTGGCTCTGGCCCAAAACACTTACCACACACAATACCGTACAATGCCTGACCTTCAGGCCGGCTAGCGGAACAATGGGCCACTTCTACCGCCTGGCAATCTATCTAAAGATTCGCATCGAATTCTGGGGCTATTCGAGTATTTCGTTTTTTTGGGTCAGTTGGTCGCCGTCGAGTCGCTATAGTTGAGTCTGGTTTTTTTTTTTTCGCTTTCCATGACACTTCCGCCTCATCAGTCAGCAGAGTGTTTAAGCACAGGTGCGGATGAGGTAAGGTAAAGGGAGCCCAAAGAGGGATCTTAGATAAAAGGAAAATTTAGACAAAAATAAAACTTTAAATAGTTTTTAAAACAAGATCTAACTTTACAGCACTTTTTTGTTTATTTCGTATACTTGAAATATTTGTATTCAAAATTTATATATTTAAATTTAATTTCTAAAATTATTTAATTATTTATTTAGTAATTTATATTAAAAATTCACTAAAAGTTTTCTAAATTCATCCCAGCTGAACTCTCCAAGCCTTGGGCCCATTTGATTTCAATAAACGATTCCGCTCCTGTCTTTTTTAGCAGCTAACCGAGCGTAGTCTCATTGTCGCCACAATTTGTTGCAGTTGCAATTGCAGCAGCCTTGAGCTGGCAGTTAGCTGGCAGTCTATATAAGACATATCTGAGCACAAGTTGATTGCAGCCAGCACAGCGCTGCGAGTGTTCGCCACTGTTTACATTCATTTTCGTTTAAATTTGCATTTTAATTTATTGTTTTGTATATACTTATTTTTAGCATACGCTTTCTGCAGGGTATTTAGGGTGTGTGGTAGCATATGTAACGAAAGGGATAGTAGATGGTGCCAGAGATGAGAGAGCTACAGATTTATTTAAGAGATGTCACTCTGTGTCTCTGCCTTATATTAAAGTCTGTCTTTTTTTCTCACTATCTCTCTCACTCTCTCTCTTTCGCTCTATCTAGTATCATCTAATTAAGTTTTCTGTACCTAATATTTTCTATAGCTTTATTATGTAACAAAATTAACTGAATAATAGGAAAGTAGATAGACAGATATATAAATGAATAGATATATAGATCGCTAGATAGATAGGTGGATAGATATAGATTTAGTTTTTTGTGGATATAGATATGAATAAATAAATATGGATTATAAGACAATATAAGGATTCATATAAAATACTATTTATAGTTATATATCATATATACCATTTATAGTTATCATAATTCATGTATATTTAACGTAAGCTACATAAATAGTTCTTCCCATTCTCAAAGCTTACTCTATAGATCATTCAATTTTAAAATTTTTTTAGATTCTGTTTTCTCTTATCTTAATTTTAGCTTAATCTAAAGACTATTAAGTGTTTGATTTTTCTAAGAACAATTTTTGTTTCTGTTAGAGTATTTAAGTTTCGTAATCTGAATCATAAAATAAAATTAATATTCACATACTGCGAACTTTTTAACTTCTTTGCTCTGATACAGTATTTCGTCTTCATCATATTTAGACACTTAAATTTCGGCATGATATTTACTAGCTTCTTTTCCTTCTTTTATTAGAGTATTTCAAATTCGTTGTTTTTAAGAGAACCCAACTGCTTCTTAGGAAACTCTTCTTTTTTTTTGGCGCTTTTGTACGCTCGTTGCACAATTCATGAAGTTGTCGCCGCTGCTTTTGTCTCTCTCTCTCTCTCCCCCTTCCTCTCTACCTCTCCCCCTCTCTTTGTCTCTTTACACTTAATTTTCTACTGTTTTTGTCGTTTGTCTTCCGGCTTTGCCGTTTTCTTGCAATTTATGCACTGACCTGTTTCCATTTGCTTGGCGTCCAGCTAAACTCCGATTGTTACCTTTAATTAATTTTATAGTTGATTTTAGCAGCAGAGTTGAGTTGAGTTGAGTCACAGCATGCACTGATTTAATGACATTTTCCTATTGTTTGCATAACAAACATTTTCTGATTACTTCATTAGAAAGTTTTAGTCCAGTAATCAACGATAAACAATAAACAATTCCAATAATCTCGCATTGATTGAAAACTTTGTTCATTTAATCAACTTTCCAAAGCAATTGCTGCAAATGCAAGTGGATTAAAAACTAAAACTTTGGATAAAACAGAAGATGAAGTGAAGCTTTCGAGTGTGAGCTTATAGCGTCAGGTTTGAGCTTTAGCTCATAGTTCTAACGCATATGCGATTAAATTGTTGAAAAGAATGTATGTTTAGGCAACTTTATGTTGCATAAGAGCTTTCAGATTTGATGAGCTTGAAACTTTTTACTTAAAAACCACTTTTAAATCTGCATGTTCCTATCCAAACTTCTGGCTATGCTCTGTCTTGAATACAATTAAATAGCAATTCAGAGCTTTAAGTTGATTAATTTAATTTAAAAGTATATATTGAGATAAAAGCTTTCTTTTAATGTTATTGCTTATCAACAATTGACTTTTTGTAAAACTAAAAGCTTTCAGATTTAATCTTTTCAATTATATACAACATTTCAAAGCTTTACTCATTTAACTGCTTAATCCAAAAGCTCGAAGTGCAAAATTCAAAGAGACAAAACATTTACAGGGATTCCACATTTCACATATTTTATTATGAAAGCTCAAAGCTTCACCCAAAATTGAACTTTCGAAGAACTCTATAAAGCTATAAATTCTGCAAAATTTGTAAGCATTTACAGAGATTTAATATTTCATTTATTTTTTTATAAAAGCTGAAAGCTTTATTGAAGTTTGTTGGAACTCTCGAATTCTCTCCTTTATAAAATTTTTAGTTAAAAAATCTGTTAATTTTTCCACAATTTGCTCTGTTTATTACAGGATTAACCGAATTAATTTATGAGTTAAAGCTCATTTCAAATAATAGCTGTGCATATCAATATTGAATAATCGAATACATATTGTTTAATATTTATTGTCGGCTGAGCGACATTTGTTCCGCTGACTTTTCCGTCATTTGCAAACAATTTATGCATGGTGCATAAAAATAACAAATAAATATGGCTGCAAAATGCATGTGTATATAAATGATATATATGTATGTATGTATATGTATGTATATAAAATATATATACAAAAACATTTACAATAATTGTTCTTTGCGGCTCATTTAAATGCGTTCGTCCGCGTGCTTGTGGCAGCCAGTGATAAACAACTTTTTATTGTTTATAAAAAAAAAACCCACACACAAAAAAGTTATATGCAAACTGTGCTTCAAATTAATGCTACGAATTGGATTGCTCTTATGCGAGTGCGAATTCATTTCGGCACAAAAAAAAATGCTGAAATTCGATTCAGATATCTGCAGTTGCCAGAACAATTCCAATTTTTTATGTGTGGAAACTGCAAATATCCTTGCCATATTTGCGTTCTAATTTATTGAATTTCAGGCATTAAAATTATTATAAAAAGCTAAAGGTGCATTTTGCATGATATTATATATAAATATATGTATTTTTATATAAATTTGAGCTCAAGCAATTTGGCAACGCAATTTGAACCTGTTTTTTCAGCGTGTAATATAAACCTGGTTTTTATTTTTATAAACATATTTTTTAGCAGCCTTGACTTTATTTTTGTTTTTTTTTTTTTTTAATGTGAATTTAAGTGCATTAATGTTGCAGCAGAGTGTATATAAAACAGCCAGAATGACTAAAAAAAACTCTTTTTTAAAAGTTTTATAGCGACGTTTTAAAAAATGCTGCAAACAGTTAAAAACAAAATTCCAATGCATAATTTCAATTCATTTGCTTTTTATTATGACTATAAACTTAAATATAAAACAAATGAGTTGCACGACAATAAACCTGATGTAGACCAAAACGGATCTGAATGAAGATTTGGTTTGAAATAAAAAAAAACTTGTTTGAAACGTTTAACTATGAAATATAAAGCTGGAAATAGCCTTTTTGAATCGTTTAAGCTTACGAGATGAAGATGAAGTGAAGTTAAGATTTACTTGAATACCAGGATACTTAAAGTCATGGGAAAGTTTAAGCTAAAACTGGGACCAAATATATTATAACTTGATTCAGGCTAAGGTAAGGCTATGGTCAGACTAGGCTCAAAATACACTCAGATTAGGCCCAGACTAGGCTCAAACTAGGATCTGACTAGGCTTAGACTGAACTTAGACTGGGGTCAGACTAGGCCCAGACTGGGCTCACGCTTAATCCAAATGAGGCTCAGACTAATCTCAGACTAGGCTCGGATTAGGTTCAGTCTAGGTTTCGGATAGGCTCAGATTAGACTCAGACTAGGTTCAGACTAGCCTCAAACTAGGATCTGATTAGGCTCAGACTAAACTTAGACTGGGGTCAAACTAGGATCAGACTAAACTTAGACTAGGGTCAGACTAGGCTCAGGCTTGGTCCAGATGAGGCTCAGACTAATCTCAGACTTGGTTCAAACTGAGCTCAGACTAGGCTCAGATTAGGCTCGGACTAGGTTCAGTCTAGGTTTCGGATAGGCTCGGATTAGACACAGACTAGATTCAGACTAGCCTCAAACTAGGCTCTTACTAGATTCACAGAATATTTGGGGCAGCTTTATTTACTGATTTGCAGTCACTAATCAGTAAATAAAGCTTTTTTTTATAGTTATTCTATATTCACCTTCAATACCCATAAATTGTTAGATCGATCTTTTTTCCTATCTACTTTTATGAGAGACTGAAAGTATTATGGAGTATATCAAGGTATAAAATTGGAATAAACATGTACATTTTTACATATCTTAAGTCATCTTAACACTTTCTTATAAAATTTGAATAAGCATATATTTTAATGTCAGATGAATTCATATTAATATAAAATATTATTTATATATTTTTTATTTTATTTATATTTACATTTATATTATTATTATGTTATTTATTTATATATATTTATGTTTAATATATACTTCATTTATATTGTATATATCTTAAAACACACAACAATTTCCCCATCTCTTCAGCCAGTTTAACACTTTCTTAAATCAAAACTGTATTCAATTTAACATTTTGCTTTCATCCAAGCCAAGTAGTTTAATTAGTTTAGCAACTACTTAACGAGCAGCAGCTAGCATAGAGACTTAACACTGGGCCATTCAAGCGGGCCGCAAGACAACTTTTTAATTGACCCAATTTCGGTTAAGAAAAACTTTTCTGTTGTTGGCCAGTGTTTGAGCGGTTTATCTCTCCATTTGGCACGCACTTCTTTAATTATTATTTTGGAATTTTTTTTTTTTAGCAAATTCAGATAAAAACAGAAAAAAAGAATTCATATTTAAAATGCGAAACGCACTTGAAACAAAGCCGAAAAAACAGAAAACGGAAAACTCAAACAAACGGCCAAAAACTTAAATAATTTTGTGCAAGTGCAAGAAAAGTTGAGGGAAAACGCCAGAAAAACTTTTCGGTTTATCATTTTGCATTTGCCCCCATCTCTGTTGTTGTTGTTGTTGTTGTTGTTGTTGTTGTTGTTGTTGTCGCCTTTTGGCCGACTGACAGACATTGTCTTGTTGAAAAATTGCGCATATTTCCGTTTCCGTTTTCAAGCAGTTGCGTGTGCGTGTGTGTGTGTCAATGAGTTTGCGTGTGAATATTGTGTTGAAGCAGGGATAGGAGCAGGGGCATAGACAGGGCTCATAACCCCTCGCCCGACGACGACGACCTGTGCCTTAGTTTGTCTGCCTGCGTCTGTCTGTTGATGTCTGCGCATAAATTAAAATAAAATTCATTTTAGCAGACAGACAGACACCTAAAGAGACACACCCATGTGTGTGTGTGTGTTGGTGTGTGTGCGTGTGCGTAAATTAAAAAGCAAATGCAACATAAATGAAAACTTTTACGCAATGCAATTTTTAATGCCAAATTTGTTCTTTTTTTTTGCCCAAGCTGAAAACTTGCAAAAGTTCTTTTTAATCTCACTCAATTTATATATATAAATATGTATATATAGATCTGCATATATCTGCATATTCGTCCAATATTCACATATTTTTTGTGCGAAACATTTTATATTGATGAAAGTTTCGTTACACAATTTGCTCGCTTTTTCTTTCGACAATTTGTCAAGCACATTTGTTAAATTGTATTGCAAACTTTGCTGTATATATATAAATATTTAAATATATGTATATATATATATATATATATATATATTTTTACATCGACACATGCACTTGTCCCGCATGATATGCAAACGCGACGCGATGTTCAATCAACATCAAACATTGCTGACATTTATTGTGCCAAAAACCCTTCAAACAACTCTCGCTGCAAATATTTGATGTATTTTCATTGCATACCCTGGGATGAGAATATGCTGAGGGGTATATAGTCGAGAGTTCAATACTAGCGGAAGAATATTTCAAGTAAATTGATCAATTTTACATTTTCTGGCATTAATCCCTTAGTACATTTTGATGGAATCAGCGAAAACTCTCTTAAGTATTAAAATAATGAATATTAAACAAAAAAGAAAAATATTCACCAAATATAAAATATATATAATGCTTGTTTATAGTCCTTTGGTTGGCTTTCATTTTAAAACTAGAAATTTAAATATTAAATAAAATAAAGATATTCAAAAATTCATTTTAAAATAAATCACATCTTAGAACACAATAGACATGTACGGCATTTCAAGGCTAATTTTAAACGTCTCCTTCATTCTTTCATTAATATTGAATGCAATTTTTCATTTCAATATTATAATTACTAAAAGTTGTGCACTTCTCTAAAAGGCTAATAGGATTTGAGGGAATATCGCTAAAGTCAACTATTGATAGTTAACTTTAAGGTAATCGATATTTAACTATAATGCCTTCCATATGTAAATATATCATTATAAAAGTAGGCAGAATATTCATTATTTTATAACAAAGCGAAGACGAGCAGCATAGTATTGGTATAGATCATTTAGATATAATAAATAATTATGATTGAAGCCTTTCATATTTGAAGATATACTTTAAAAATTCTTAAAAAATAAAAATATATCTTTCATTATTTCACTCTTTCTACTCTTCAAATCTGCTTTCCATAAGCAAGCTGATTCAAAACTAAATTTCCATTCCTTTCACTTCCTTAACGCAACTTATATATCTGCCATATCTCTCACTAAACTCCACTCCCACTCTACTATCATTTTTCACTATCGCACTCCATTCCACTCGCACTCCCCTCCATTCAACTCTCCCACTCCAATCTCTCCTTCCATCAATTCCAGGATATCTTCTACTTCCATCATCACAAACACATCGAAAAACAGTTAATTTTTGGCAGTGAGCGCTGTGTAAATTTCTGTCGTCAATATGTGGCGTATATCCACAGACGACGATGACGACTGATTGCGTATACGTAATGTGACAGTTGCGATACGAGTGAGGGAGGCAAAAAAAAATTAAAAAATGTTGCGTATACGACGTGTGTGCGCAAAAATAGTGTGGCTGGAGCTGGAGCTGGCCAAACAGCCCGACAACCAGACAGATGTGATTTTTAATTTTACAATTTTTGACATTTGCGTTTGCATTTATATTAGATTTTACAAGGTGAAATTTGAAAGCGCCTCCGCCACGCCCTTTTTGCCAACTGTCTCCCTGGTTGCCGGGTCAATGGAGACTGACAAACCGAACGGGTCGAGCGTTGCAGGCGTGACAAATGGGATTTGCTTGAACTACATGTGTCTATATATATATGTGTGTGTGTGGGCATATGTTTCTCTCTCTCTCTCTCTCTCTCTCTCTCTCTCTATCCCTTTTTCTCTGTCTCTCTCTCTGTGTTGCATGCTGCAACATATTCCATATGCCAACCACGCTCCATGGGGAGCTGCCGTGTAACTCAACCGAAGGTAACGAAATTTTCCTAGCACACGTAGACAGAAGTCACTCTGTCTCTCTCTTTCTCTCCCGCCAGGAGCAGCGTTGCGGCTGTTAAGCTTAAATGTGAACTATGCCACATCAATTCAGTGGCAACACTGCATTAGCCATTAAGCCCATTTTGGACCTGGGCTTAGGCGTCAGTCTCTAGCTCTAATTAAAACATTAAATTTGCAAAATGGCTCAATCGACAAAGGACGAGGCAGAAGAATATAGAGGAAGTTAAGTTATATACATATATATATATATTTATATACATATATATATTAAAAGTCTGTGACATTGTCTTGGCCAGTTGCCTGCGGCATGCCACAGTCGTTGCTGCAACATCATTAATTGCAGCGAAAGCAAGAATATTGCTAAAGGAGTTAAGCAGACTGCATAATGCTCGTTTGTGATTAAAGTGATTAAGCAATTGATGATTTGAAAGAGCTCGAAAAGTATGAGAATATAGAGGGTGTTCTTATATATTGCTTGATCTGTAGATAAGTTCATTCTGCAGTTAAATAATCGAAATTTTTTAACCTTTAGGCATATCTGAGCACTTGATAAGACGAGAGCTCTAGCTCTCTCTCTCTCTCTCTCTCTCTCTCTCTCTCCCTCTCTCTCTCTCTCTCTCTCTCTCGCTCTCTCTCTCTCTCTCTCTCTCTCTCACTAAATTCTGTATACTCATATAGAATGACAAATAGCCCAACCAATATACTCCCTTTTCAGCTTTTAAACAAGCATAAAAAAAATACTTTAAAAAAAGGCTAACTGACAAACTGCGCTCCAATCTACTTGCAACGCCAGCCGCTGGCAAATGGCTGACAGAAAATGTTGCCAACAGTAACAGCAACACTAACAACAACAACAACAACAACAAGTTGCAACAACAAAAACTTGCAACAACAACAACAACTTGCAACAACAACAATGTAGCCGCAGCTTTGCGCCATCAAATTAATTTTAATAATCATGACGTTTATTAAACGAAAGTAATCATAATTAAAGAGTTGCTACACTAAATTGCTGTAAAAATTAATTAAGCTTTAATGGGTCGATGTAGAGAGAGAGAGAGAGAGGGAATATATATCTATCCTATATACATATATATCCTATATACATACATACATACATACATACATATATATAAGGATATTTATGTTAAATGCAATAAATTTCTGTTCTGTTTCTGTTTCTGTTCCTGCAAGCAGCTTAATTTTATAATACAATCAAAAAGGGGCGAAGGGGCGTGGCGAAAAGCTTACATTTTATGATTCATTTCATTTTAGGAAATTGCAAATGTATTTATTTTTTATAGCAATTTTATGTGGTTTTAAACATTAAATTTATTTTTTTGGAAATTAAGCTAAGAGCTAAAAGCTGTTGGGCCTAATAACGGGACTATGAAGAACATTAAGTGCAATTTGAGAAAGATTAAATAAAATATACATAAATCCTATTATTGACAAAAATTAAAATAATTAAATTTAATTTGATTTTCCAAAAGGTCTACTTTGAAAATTACATCAATTCATTGAATTTTCGCTAGAAAAAAGAAGAAAAAAAGCTTTAAAGACTAAACTGAAAAATATTTCAAAAGAATTTTTTTATTCTTTAAAATGTCAAAAATTTTAACTTACTTAAAAATATAACAGCTAAAGTTTTAAAATAAAAATATAAAATATAATTTATATAAAAAATATAAAATATATAAAAAATAAAATATATAAAAAAATAAAATATATAAAAAATAAAATATAAACAACAAAAAAATTATTTATATAAAAAAAAAATAATTTAAATATTTTGAAAAAAAAAATTTAAATATTATAAAAAATTATATAACTAAAAAAAAATGTAATATAATATAATAATTATTTAAAAAATAATTGTTTTAATAAAAAAAAAAATTTAATATAAAAAAATTTTATTTAAAAAAATAATTGTTTTAATATAAAAAATGTTTTTAAGTAAAAACTAATTTCCTAAATATACGCTGTTAGAGAATAAATGAAAATCAAATAAAAATTAATTTTTATAAATAAAATATATAAAACAATATAAAATACATAATATGGATACAAATTATAGAATAAATTAGAAATATACTCTAAATATATAAAATATATAAAAAATATAACGCAAATATGATATTAAATATTAATTTTAAAGTTACAGTTATTTAAATTATTCAAATATCAATCTAATTTTAATTATTTATAATTTTTTCGTTCAGTTCCATGCAATTAGGATTCGATTTGCTGTCAAAGCCAAAGATAAATTTATAAACTAACAATAACAAGTTTTGCCCCAAGTCTTAAACAAAATAGGTTTATATTTAAGTGTGCACAATAATAGATTTAAAATGAATTTCATTGATGAAACTTTGAGTTGATTGCTTTTTGAGTGCTTAAATTTCCACTTGAACGAATTAAGTTGACTATCAAATTAAATAATAAATAAATAAAATCAAAGCAAAGTCTAAGCCTATTTAAGAGTCTTTAAACTGCTGTCAGCGACAGCTGCATATGCCGTGCGATATGTTGTGCAGAAATATATAAATATAAATATATATAAACACATATATTTTTGTTATTCGATTATGTTGATGACAGCCTTTGCCTGTGCGTGGTCCCTGACTGCATATTTGTAGCTATTTAGCTATAAACAATTGATGACTAAACAATAAATATGTAATTGGAATGTGTAAACAATTGCACGAAAATTTGCTAATCATAACGCACACACACACACAATTTGCTAACACAAATTGAACAAAACACACATATATACATATACACACACAAGTTTTGGCCTTTTCAGCTGCTGCTCTGCTGTGACTTTGACTCCATCGTAATGCCGTTTACAATGAGTCGTAAAGTAAATTTAAGCGGCTGCCGTTTGACTTTTATCTGTGTGTGTGAGTGTGTATGTATGTGTGTGCTGGTGTGCGTGCGCCTCTTTGACTTTGCTTGGGGCTTGACTTGCCGCCTGCGTCGCCTCAACTAAATCTCAGCTAGAACAATGGCCGGCGATAAACGAGCAAAAGCGCAATAACATTAACCGTTAAAGCAGGCAGCGCTGTCGCGCTGTGCGGCTGAAGCCAGCTGCTTGGCCAAATATGCGGCATTTGACCCAATTCTCTCGTTCGCACTACCCGATTCTTTGGGCCAAGCGATTCAATCGTCTGCGTCATTGGCGAAGAGTTGAAGAGGAGACGGAATGCAGAGGAGGCAACAGAGAAGACAGAGGAGGGGGTAGCTGCTTACTATGGCAACATTGCCAACTTTGACTGCGCTGCTGCTGTTGCTGTTCATGTGGCTTTGCTATATTTGGCACACATACATGTACGCACACAAACACACATGCATACATGCACACACGCACTCTTTGCCCTGCCAGGCATGTATTGGTCTATCTCTTAAGCACCCAAGCAGTCACTTATCTATGAGTATAGATGTGTGTGTGTGTGTGTGTGTGTGTATGTGTTGTGTGTTTGTATGTGTTATGTGTGTTTGTATGTGTCTGCTTGTGTGTGTGTGTGTCTGTTTGTGTGTGTGTGTCTGTTTGTGTGTGTGTCTTGTGTGTACTTTTACCAAGCCACTGACGTAATTTTCTTGAGCTTCCGCAAATGCATTTTTAGCTAGCGATGAGCGCGTGTAGATCGAAGAATTGATGGAAAATGATGGATTATAGTAGCGATATATACGACAGATATTACTATATATATTTGATACATATAGAAAATACATTAGTTGACAATATCTTACTTGACAAGCGTTTTGAAACAAAATTTTTGGTAACTTAAAAAAAAAAAAGTATTTTGAATTATTTAACTCAATTGAAGACACAACTAAATCAAAACACTAAGAGATATTTTAAAGTCAATTAAAATATGAATAGTTTTCATTTAAATTGTCAGTTGTTTACTGCAAACTAAGAATAATTTTATTTAAAATCCTAAATCTGGATTGAAGTATGGATAATGCTTAACTGATATCTTACATCTCCATAAAATTAACATCCTAATGTTTTTGAATTTTTTTTAAAGCCATAAAACCAAGCTCTAAATATTTTTAAATATTTTTTAAATTTTATTTTATTTATTTTTTTAATATAATAAATATAAATATATATTTAAAAAAAAAAAAACAGAATATTATACAAAAAAATAATTTAAAATATTAAATATAAAACAAAAATTAAATATTAAATAATACATATTATTATGGTATTGTTTCTTTTATTTTGTGTATGAGGGAATATATCTATTAATGTTATGAAATATGTAAAGAAATTGTTTACTTCAATTCTTTTTAACAGAATCAAGTTCGCTATTAATATGCTTTCAATTCACCATATTCATATATTCATTTTCATTTTCATAATTGAATCTTTACTCTCCCAATTTATCGCCTTCGGTTCACTCCGCTCTATAAGTAGATTTCGTAGTTGGAATTTCTGACCACAGTCAACGCGCGTTGTCCGCAACTTTGCGCAAATGTTTGTGCGGCAAGTGTTCAGATCTGTGTTTGTGTGTCTATGTGTGAGTGTGAGTGTGTGTGTGTGCGTGTGTGCGTGTACTTGTATCTATGTATGTTGGCAGTTGTTTTCCAATTGAATTTCCAATTTGGTTGGCCATTGCAACTTTTTCAATTGGAGATTTCAACTTGAAGCGCGTATCGCACGTTTTTCGCTTCCCAATTTAATTAGCCATTAAATATATATGGAAAATGTGAAGAACAAGAAAATGACTCCTTGGAGAATCAGCACAGAATTTCATAAATATTGTTTTACACAGAAATTTGTATACCCTGTAGCTGACACGAAAAGTGGCTAATGGGCGTGTGTAGGTTCATGTTTATGAGAGTTTATATAAGAGCTGATAAAATATGCAAAAAAAAAACATTGTTTAATATGCAGCAAGTATACAATGTAGTTTATAGCATATACTGTGATACCCTATAATTTTGAAGAAGGATATATTTAGTTAGATATGATTTACATTATGTTTCTAAAATACATTAAATAGTTATGCTAGATAATGCAGTGAACATAATATACTAGATATTTATAGGATATCTAACAAGTCGATCAATTTTCATGCCTAATTTATATATTTTTTTAATATTAGAATCATTTTCTAATTGCTTTCAAACCCATCAAATACACCTAAAATATAATTTCTAATACTTAAAGGGTATCTAGCTAGTCCATCATAGCGCCACTCCCATTTTTTCTACATATATTTTATTCAATCTTTGTTGCTGCTGCTTTCAGCGCTGTTTGTTGTTATTTATGGCCGCTCGCTTCGAAATTTACGCAGATTTTCCAACGCTCATATTCGGCGGCTTCGGCTCGCTGTGGCTCATCATCATTTGCACTCGCATCGTGGCTGCCACTTAACACCTTTTGGCAGCAGCAGCAGCAGTAGCAGCAGCGGCGGCAGCAGCTGCCACGCCCCAGCGAGCAATGTTAATAAATGCTACGCGTAACTTATCTGTCCGCCTCCTGCCCGCCACACTCAACGCATCACGCATCCAGTTGATCTGTGAAAAACCAAAAAAAAAAAAAAAAGATATGAAAAAGAAGAGAAGCGAACAGAAAATAAAAAGAAAACCATACAAAGGACTTAAAGTTTTCGCCTGACGTTGTTTTTGTTTTTGTTTTTCGAGCTTGGCATTAAAAAGTTTTTTTTTTAAAGCTGTTTATAAGAATTTAAGCATGCCAGCTGAATATTTTCTTCGGCTTGTTTGCTCCAAAAATACCAGCAAAAATACACAGCTTACAATCGTGATATCAATAATCCAATTTCTGTCAGTTGCTTTCAATGGAAGCGTAACTTTGGACTTAAGCTGCGTTTCGTTGAGAAGCTGCTGCTTCGGGGCTACAAGCTCAATAAAGTTCAAGTTGTGACAGCTGAAGTGCTAGAAAATTGATCGCATATCATGAATATTGTAACTTACTCAAAATTTCGATTAATCCTGAAAGTGATGAGCTATAAGCTCGTTTGTTTTTAGAGAAATTGGCTTAGTTTAGGATTAAAGCTTTTTGTAAAACTTAAAAGTTTATATTCCAAAACTGAAATATCGATAGTGTATTAAAGCTTGAAAGCCTATTAAAGCCATTTGAAAGCTCGAAACTGGAAAGCTTACATACAATGGTTGAAATATCTAAAGTATATTAAAGCTATCTTTTTACTCTTTCTTTTCTTCTCTATACAATAAATTAATTTTATCAAGTTAAACAAGTCCTTAACTAGCGGAAAGCTTAAATTCTCCAAAAATGTTTGAAAAAAAACTTTGATGACTGAAAAAAAGTTTCATAAAATCCTTTGCTCTTCATATAAATTTCTAGATAAAATGTTATGGGAATAAAATTAGTTTCAAAAATAAATTTAATTAAATTTAAAATCAAAATATGAATTTGTAGCTCGCATCACACTTAGAACCCTTTTTATATAAAACCCTGATTAATAACTTTAACTCCTTCCCTTTTACTCCCCAAAAAATGTTAGCACAGTATGAAAACACCTTAGTTTTCATAATGAGAGTTTGAAAACCACAGCAAAGCTTACATAATTATTTCCTAGAATTTTTGGCCCTGAAAGCAGCCGCAAATATATTATTATTGTTATTGAATGTTGGCAATGATAAATTAATGAGATTAAGCTAAGCTTTAAATCAATATTGATATATTTCGTAAAACTAAACGGTCTTTAAAAAAACAATAAATAAATATGAGTCAGCAAGCGCTTTAATTAGCTCAAAGCCAAATGCCAAATATGAAGATGGCAGCAGGTTGGTTGCCTAAGCGGATGTTGAATTTAAATTTAAATTTGAATAGGCCAAATGAAATGATTGAGATGCGGGCGTAGCCGCAAGCCCACACAAAAAGCAAGTATACACACGCACACAGAGAGAGAGATAGAGAAAGAAAGAGAGAGGGAGAGAGAATGAGAGATGACAGCGCTAATTGCTGGCAAACAATTGGTATCTTCAATTACAAGTATTTGCAATCACTTCGCCCTGGCACTCGAGTGTTAACTGCAAGACAAGTTATTATTCAACCTTGTGTACTTTATTTTTTTTTTGGGATACTTGAACATCTTGGCACACCCCAAAGCTCGTAAATTACACACGCACACACAACCACACACAGACAGAGCGAGACAGAGAGCGAGACAGAGCGAAGACAGCGTGTTTATTTATGCATACAGCAAATTTATAATAAGCTGCTTAAGATTGGTTTTAAGACAGCTGCCGCTGACAACTCTAATCAGCGCGCGTGTAACACGAAAATAATAAAAATAAAAATAAAATAAAAAACTCGAAAAAAGATAAGAAACCAAACCAAACCAAACCAAACTTTACAACACTCAATTTAACGGTGCTAACCTTAACTCGCGGAGCCATTAAAAAAAGTGCACAAATTTGTTGTTTTTGTTGTCGCTCTTTTAATCTTCATTTTGTGCTGCTGCTAATAATGTGATACCCTCTAACTATTGAAAGTGTGTCGAAAGGTATATTGTTGGGGAAACATTTAAGAAATAAGCTGAAGCTGGAATTTATGAGAAGAAAAGTGTATTAATTAAGAACATCGAATGTTATTAAATAAAACTAGATGCAGTCAAAATTCAATTCATTCAATGAATTTTCAATAGAAATTGCATAGCATACCACGTAGAAGGTCTTACCATATTATATTTATTATATAACAGCAGCTATGCGAATTCGAACTAATAAGATTTTTTTGAAATCCGATTTTTTGTTGACCAAGTTACATTCACTTAGTCTTTAGGGAAACGATTATTTTTAGGTTCGAAAAAGTGATTTTCGGAATTGAGCGAAAAATGAACAAAAATTGTGTTATAAGTAAGTGTTTTGCAATTTAACTTTTTTTTTTTTGAAATGGTATCATAAAAATATAACATGAGAAAACCGAACATAATTTGTTCAAGCAAAACCTACTCAAAGTACATAAGCTGACTGGTTTGGAAGCGAATCTGTTTTAAGGCAAACATTATGATTATAATTTATGATTATGATTTGCTGAAATTTGAGATCATAACTTTATAAAAGACAATATAATATATAATTATCGAAAATCTAAGTTCAATTGCACAATATATCGAATATATATCACTTCAATATTTTGGAAAATTTTGTTGTAATATCATTGCGTTTTATGTGCTTAGTCAGTCATAAACAAATTTTCTATTAATTATTATATTATAATGTTTCCTCTTTTCTTAGTTTAGCTTAACATTTACAGACTAAGTTCTTAACTCGAAGAATTTTCTGATCTATCCATATCAAATATTGTATGCATATACTATGCATAGTTCAGATATATCTTTGATATATTTCTATTTACATATATCTCTGACCTACCTTTACCTTAAAGAAGTGTATATAGTTCAAATATATTTAACACTGTCCTACCTTCATCTTCGCCTATCTAAACCTAACTTATCAATATTTGCAGCGCATCTTTCAGTCGCATATATCCATCGATTGCACTGCCACTTGTTTTAATAGCTCTTTTGTTTGGTTTACTTTTAATTATTGAGTTATGAAACTTATAATCTGAGTTCAGTTCACTTGAGTCCAGTCATTTTTGTCCCTCTTATGCTCCGCTTTATGATGATGAGTATGCAAATTTGTGCAGCGCGTTTCCCACAGTTGATTTTTACGGCGCCATTGTCAAGAGAACTCGAAGGAAATAGACAAAAAAAAAAAGTAGTAAAGAAGCGGGAACTATTTTTTTACGACTTCGACTCAGATTCGCAGCGCTATTCATTTCACGCAATTAGATCCGTGAATATATATATATATATATATTCGTTATGAGTTATGATTGCGATAGTCAACTATCGCTGAATAATTCATGTGCACAAAAGCAATAATCCTCTGAAACTCAATGTCATATTACAAGTAAAGAAACCAGAGAGAGACAGGGAGAAGGAGGCAGAGAGTGAGAGAAGAAAAGTTCTATAAGTCCATCTGACTGGCTATAGTAGAAAATATTTCATTCATTTTTATTCACAGCTACTTTTCAATGCGTCCGCCAGAGTTCAATAGAAATTGAAAATCTCAACAACTTTTGCTTCTCACTCACACTTTCCTATTCTCTGTCCCACTCCTTCTCCTTCTATTCCTTGCTCTTTCTTTCTCTGTCTGCTATAATTCAATTTTCTGTACGAGTAAAAAAAGGAAGGAAAATCGCTTTCATTAAAATTCAACTGCATCAGCAAAAATGTAACACTGGCCACACACACACACACACACACACACACACTCTCTATGTGTCTGTGTGTGCGTGTGCATAGGTACCACAAAAACCAGCAGCAAATCAATTGGAAATGAACTTCTTCCATTCAGCGACCATTTTATGCCAAATTGATTGCGAGAATTTAATTAATTTTTTACCATATTATTGAAATATATATATATCGACCACAATTATGCTACATGCTTCATATATATATAAACATCTATATATATACACAATTCTATCATACTTTCAATTTGATTTACTAAGTGGATTTGCATTTATGAAACGCTTATTTACGAGCAGTCATAAATCTCGCATTGCCAGCCTGATTGTTGGGAAAATTAAGTGTTATAGCACCATTTAAATGGAAAGCTTGACTTTAAGGCAATGACACGGGCTTAAAGCAGTTATTAATAGTACGTAAATAGGTGCAAATTCTATTAAAGTTATAAGCTTTATGATATGCCAACTAGATGATTAGACTGACTAGATGATTTAAATATAATAGTTTATGTATTTATAGTTTATGTATTTACTCAGCTCAATCTAATCATTTTCAGCTTTCAACAGCTTTTCCTTCTCATAACTCTAAGCTTTCTGCTTAATGTCAGCAGACTTAACAATTAGACTGATTTTATTATTGAAATAAAACACTTTGTTTACTCATAATACTGATCCTTATACATATCGAATTTTCAACAACTTTTCCCACTGAAATTGTAAGCTTTCTCACACATTGAACTTTCTGTTTGAAGACTCCTGACCAGATATATAATTATACTAATTCGGTGATTCATATATAACACTATATACTCATAATACTCAGCCTTATTAATTTGCAACACTCAACAGCTTTTCTTAGTCATGGTCTTTCTGTTTGAAGTCTGCTCGCTTGATGATTATAGTACAGCTTTCGACAGCTTTTTGCAATAAATTCAGTTTATTGCCCAAATAAATGTCTATAGATAAAAAGATGTCCATAGCGAAACTTTGAGGTAAATGATCTATTCTAATTCCAGACTAATTTAGCAAAATATCCTCAGAGCTTTAGAATATGAGATTCATTATAAGCTCTTTCTACAAAGTAGAATAAACTTTCATTTTAAGGCTTCATTAAAAGCTAACATAATATCTTGATATTGGAACAAACATATATAAGACTTAGCAAAAATGAAGGTTGCGCTGATAAAATGATCTTAATTATAGCATCTTTAACAATTATAAGAAAATATGAATAAAAAATAAACCAGAAATTCTCATAAATTACACTTTGGGTAATATATTAAAGTTATGCCTTGATGCAGCCTAATGAGCATTGTTGCGTCTCGTTGGCGAGCTGCCTGCGACTGCAATAAATGGGAAATGCTTAAATAAAATACTATTTCCACACTTGTGCATACATTTTGTAGGAGAGAAAGGAACTCGAACATAGTTGCAAGGCTGCACAAGTTGTGTTGTGTTGTGTTGCTGAAGAGTCTCGACTACGATTACGACTACGACTACGACGACTCCCAACGCCCGACTGCCGACTCTCGACATGTACACAAAACAATTATAGCCTGTAGGTAATTTAGTGGCGAAGCATTTACGAGGCGAAAGAAAAAAAAAAGTGGAAGCAGAATAAAAAGAAAAAGAAACGTAAGAGAAATGCTTTATGTGTTGGCCATGAGGCAGAAACGTTGGCTCAAGCCACGGCAAACGGAGCGGTCTTAAAATAATTTCGAGTTAAACATGGCCCACAAAACCAAATGGGCTGGGTCTGCCAAGGAGTCTCGCCCGCTGGGCATAGTCTTGTATTTAACGCTCGCTCTCTATGGCTCTGCGGCGCTCCGGCTAGGCAATTTGCCTGTCTACATTTGAATTCGAGTTAAGTTTTTGCAAATGGCTTAAAGTGCTACACTCGAAAGTTAAGTGGAGAAGGGAACAGAGAGAAGCAGCGAGCATGATTATGTGATTAGATGTGGCTGTCTATGTGTATGATTGTGTCTGAGTGTGATTGTGTGAGTATGTGTTTATTCCAGACTCAAGTGTAAATGTTGTCTTGTTATAATTGATATTGATAGGAGCAAAACGTTGCGGTTGCACAAGAAAAGAGCATTTCATACAAAATTATGTTAATTGTCTTTATTATAAATTCAAAACTTAAACCATACAAAGCACCAAATATGAGCATAAATATATAAGAGTAGTTGAAATATAATAATTCTTGCTTACCTAACAATCAAGCGCATAAATCTATTTGTTATAGTTAAAACATAATCAAGATAATGGAAATTTACAATAGAAGAGAATTAACTTATAGATAAATTCAAAGAGTATGCTGAAGGAGTTGTTAATTATGATTATAGTTGCTATAAGAGAGTCTCTGTTAGACAGTTCATAAAGTGTGATATGGAGTATAGCTATATTTTATATGTTTATATAATTATAATTATGCAATGTTGAAATATGATATAGAGTATAACTATATTTTATATATTTTATATGATTATAATTATAAGCATAATTTTCTCATTTCTGATTCAGTCAGCTATAATACGATATACTTTCTAATCATAGCTTCCTCTTCCTAGACAAATGTTGTGCTCTCTGTAAAGGCTCCACAGAGTCTCAGCTTGTCGCCCGTCACAATAGCTCTCATGAATTGTGGACCCAGATAGAGACCCTTCTCTGTAGACTTTGTATCGCCATCCAGTCGTATAACATAATCCTTGCTGATCAAACGATTTGATATATCCTGCGCCAGCTTGGGACTCAGCAGCTCATACAGGCTGCCGCCACTGCATATTACATCGCCTGCAGCGCCGCGCTTCTTGTCCACAATTGTGCAGCTGTTCTCATTCTTGAGTATCTCCTCGAATTGTCGCTTGATCTCGGACAGATTGCTGCGCTTGGGATAGCCAGCGAGTCTTTCGAAGCACTTGAACTGATAGAAACGACGCTCGAGCTCGGATAAATCTTTCAGCAGACTCTCCACCTGGGGCAGTTCATTGGAATGGGAGCGCGAAAGGCGACACAAATCACTGAGTAGCTGCTCAACATGGCTGGCAAATATATCCTGTACCTGGGCATTGCTATAGATATCCTGAGAGGGCAGCAGGGAGATGGATGATTATATATTATCCCAGTTAGATATAGTTTCAACTTACAATCAACTTAAGTATAGCCGTGTGCAGCGCTGGTATTATAGTCAGTCCATAGATCTCGCTCATATTGCGCGTTTCCAGATAGTGCAGCACCTTTAGCGCCTCGTTCGTGTCATCGAAGAGTCGACGCTGTCTTGCCACCGGCACGGGCTGTGCCTGTTGCCAAACCTTTTGCCAGGTATTGCCCTCAGTGGTCATGCGAACGCTCAGCTGATGCGTGCTCTCGCCATTATCTAGTAAATTTATACGCATTATAATCTCTCTCTATAGGCAACTCTATCTCTCTTACCTTGCAACACTTGCTCCCAATCTTTCGGACTGTACCAGCGTATAAAGTCCTCCATTTTGCCACGTGGATTGGCCGCCTTGAATGCCTCCATGTCAGATAGTAGTGAAGTGCACATCATTTGTGTGCTCAAGCCGGAGCCGGGGCCCAGTTTCAACATTACCTCCGCATCGTCCTGCAGCTGATCCTCGGTCTTGGGCACCGGCTCCTGTGTCTCAGGCACATATAGATATTCTTCGGGCTCATCTAGCAAACGCTCCTGGCCCAAACGCTTCAGGCGGCCCTCGGGCTTCAGGCTTAACACTGCTTTGGTTGGCGAGCCACTGCTCGAGGTTGCCTCATCACAATCATAAAACTCGCTATCATCGTCCTCCTCATCCTCCTCGCTCAGCTGCTGCTGCTGCTGCTGGTCCATGACCTTCGCCTGCTGCTGTTTGCGCTTGCCAACTGCCTCGCGCTGCAAGCGTCGCTCCACGCAAACGTTGAGCATCTGCAGCTTCTGGTGCAGCAGACAGGTGCGCGTGTCCGGAAACCCAGGCGCAATGCTGTGCAAAGGGAATGTATTTTTGGTTAAAAACAAAACAGAGCACAAGGAAATATTTATTAAAGTTTGCCAACTCGAATGCAATGCAATATAATTTAACTGAAATAGTTTGCCATGAAACTTTGCGAATTTTGAATTTAAAATGAAATTACGATGGGTAAAGTATTCTAAAAAGTTGAATATCTTGTTACAGCGAAATTGCTTATGTGCCAACTATACTAAGTGATAATGGGAATAGCAGAGGTCTCAAGACGTTTTAATAAGGTGAATTAATGTGGTAAGGTTTAATGCCACAAAGTAAAGTCTTAAAGCAGAACTAATATTTCATTTAAGAGAAATATTGTTATAATTATTTTTCAAGCATTCTTTTAATATTATTTCATTTTTATATTTAATTTTTAGTTTCAAGAATTTTGTTTATTTATTTATTTTTTATTGTATATATATTTTTCCTGTACTAAAAATCACATTTTTATTTTAAATTTTCTATTTTTATTTTTGAATCAAAAAATTTTTTTTATTTTATTAATTTTAATTTTTTAATATTTTTTTTTTATTTTATTAATTTTAATTTTTTTAAATTTATATATTTTTTTTATTTTTTGAATTTTAATTTTTTTATTTATATATTTTTATATTAATATTTTTTTAATTAACTCATTATTATTTCAAAATGAATATTTTTTTACTTTATTAATTTCCATTTTTTACAGTTTGTATTATTTTATAAATTAAAAGTTTTTAAAACATTTATTTACTTATAATTTGAAAATTTATTATATAAATATTCTGGAAAAAATGCAAACTAAATTTTAATTTTATTTGCTTTAATTTTTTTGTATATTTCTTGATTTTGTTTGATTTTATTCGGATTATTCCGAACAAGGAGTGCTCATAACTTAAAAGCGACGTGTTGATATGCATAAATGTATATTTAGATATGTATACAAATTTACAAAAAATATAAAAATTTGCAATTTTTTACACAAAAGACAATACATAAATAGCCCCTTAAGTTTTGTTTTTGTTTTTTCTTGACTTAGCCATTGAAGCTCGTTTGCGTGCCATCAACAAAGCGACAATAAAGGCTGACAGCGACAGCTGTCGGTGTCTAAGCCAACCTACATATGATATATGTATATACATATATATAAATATATATACGCATATTTGTATATATATAAAGCCAAACTCTATCTGCGATCCATGACACGCACTGTCCCAAAGAGCGCGCATTTGGTATTCACGCTGTTTCGACCGCTTTTGTGCGGTGCATAGTAAATGAGAAGGAGTTGGATGTAGATAGAAGAGGAGAAGAGCAGTAGAGGAGACGTGGAGTAGAAGTAGCAGAAGCAGGAGTCTCTGTTGCTCCGCTGCTGTTCCCATGAGTCATGTCACCAAAGAGTTTATTGAACTCTCCGAGCTGTGTCACAACAAAACAGTGTCTGAACCGTTATGTGTGTGTGTTGCACAGCGCGGACAGCGGGCGGAACTGACTTATTTGGGCAGCAGCGGATGTGTCCAGCAAATGGAGCTTGTAGCGGCTACTATGCCAGCCCCACTCCCCGCCCCCCTTGTCCGCTGCCCTTCTGCAGCTATTTGTGCATTTGCATAAACTTTGCTTATGAGTTTTGGCCTGGATATGCAGAGGAGCCACAGCAGACAGCAGGCAGCAGCTGCTTAAAAGCTTTCTAAAGCGACTAAAAAGCAATTGACAAGCGTTTCGACCACACAATGGTTAGCTGGCCCTGCTGCCGGTCTTGGCCAAGTTAAAGCGCTGCACATCATTAATTGGCAAGAGGCTCGCAACGCCCAGCCATAAACTGCCCAAATAAATGGCCAAACGTAACATTTTAGTTTTTGTGGCCAAAACACACACACACACATAAGTTGACCAAATAATTTGTTTCCACATTCTTTTTTTTTTTGTCTTTCGACCAACTCACTTTATAGTTCTATTTATTTCTGGCCCACATAAATATATAACACACAGAGCAAGCGCCAATGGCCATTGCCTTTAAGACTCCTCTGAGAGTTAAGAGACTGTGACAAAAAGTTCTACTAAATAAAATATGTATAAATTTGCTCGTCTTCTAGTTTCTTCTGCATTTAAGAGCTTGTCAATTAAATAGATAACAAGTAGTTGAACTAATGGCAGTGTTAGCTAAAAATAGCTGAGTTTCGGTCGGTATTGATGTTGAATTTAAAGAGCTTTAAGAAGAGGATGAAAAAGAATGAAATATGTATATATATAAATATTTATATATATTATAATAATTGTAAGCAAAGTTAAGTAATTTATATTTTTATCACATAAGACTGCTCTACTTGGGAGTGTCCAACTAGGATATACCCTGAAACCAGAGCAAAACTGGTTTTTAGTCTTTCAAACACATACTCCTTTTAACAAATCTATATATAAGATTCCACTAGAGGCATGGCTTATCTTGTATAACAGATAAGCTGCCATAGGCTTGAAATAAAATATAGCCAAGCTAAGACCTATTGGACCCAAGGTGCGTTCGACGCGGCAAGTCGGGCAAAACTGCAAGATAGTTGTATAGATTAAACCCAAAAATTTAAAATTTCTAGTTACTCTACAGATTAACAAGAGTATCAAAATTTATTGAAATTGTAATTCAATTGAAAATTTAACAGGGAAAAATCTTTGAAATATGGTTACGCATTGAAACGGATTAAGCAAGTCTTGGTATGATTTATCGAACATCATAACTAATAAGTGTTTGTTATAAATTTGATTTATCTTAAGCTTAAGCTGAACACTAGAATTGGTAAACCTAGTTTGCTAAGCATGATATATAGCCCTTTAAAAAAGTGACATATCAATCAAAGTCTACAAAAAGAGATGTTAAATGATTTAAGTAAACAAAATTATAAAGTCGACAGCTTTAGACGTATGTAAATGAAATAGAGAATAAAATAATTAATAAATTTATATAAAAAAATATTAATAATAATAATCTATATTATATTATATTATATTATATTATATTATATTATATCGTAATACTAATTTTTTATCTGCTGAACTTCAGCTCTATTCTATCTGAGAGAATTTATGTCAAATGATTATAGACTCAATTGAGAATCATAAAAAGAGCTTTAGTCAAGCGCCAGCTGTGAAATCGAAAGTCGTATTATTTACACGGCTATCAAAAAAAGATAAGAGTTCAACGTCAGCTGTATATATATAGTACAAATATATATATATATATAGATAGATAGATATTTATGTTTATATTTTAAAAAAGCGTAAGCAATGCACAGATTGATTTATCAAGAAGATTATGCGATCTACGTAAAGAGTGAAAATAATATATATATATTATATATAATATGTGTATATATACACATAATCAGACTTAGTGCCTTCACGCCTTATACATGTGGGGTGGTTAATCTAATCTGTGGCTATTTCTAATAATGAATTGGAAGTCTCTCAATTGGCTTATCAAACTCCAATGCTATATAGATCCTGTTGAAATGATCAGCTACATTCAGTTTGAAGCCAGTTGGCGAAACGAACAGAACAGCATTTAAAAACAAAATGAAAGGTGGGTACAGCACAGAGAACTCTAGCTATAATTGGGTTTATCAACTTTCTAGAACTTGCAGCCAGCAGTTGCCTAGTTCTAGCCATCTGCGTCTTGGGCCTTTGCGGTTCGAGTCTGGGTCAGCGCATTGAGGACATTTGCACGCTGTTCGCAGATAAAACGGTTATACGTGATCCCGAATCATGCAGTCGCTCGATCACCTGCATGGACGGCAAGAGCACCTATAGCACCTGCAAGAGTCCGACTCCGTTCTTCGACAAGGATACGCTGAAGTGCGTCAAGACGTTGCCGGATACCGAAAATTGTAATGTTTCCTGTGTGAATGCCGCGACTCGTTTTGTGTCAGATCCCAAGTCGTGCTTTGGCTATTATTACTGCATCGACGAGGAGACACCTGTCTATGGCACCTGCCCGGACAGCACGCACTTCAATGAGACCATACAGGAGTGCATCTGGAGTGCGTCCTCCGCGTGCCATGCGAGCGGCTTCGACTACTGCAGCATCATCAAGAACGGCGTGAACTTTGATAATACGCTCGGCTGCGATCGCTATCACGTGTGCACCAAGGGCAAACTGGAGGACAAGACCTGCAAGACGGGCTACTATCAGAGGCGAACCGGTGTCTGTGAGGCCAAGACTTTGGTTAAGTGCGATGCCCATCCCTATCCGGCGAATGTCTGCGGCACGGCGAAGAGTCCCAAACGGAATGCTCTGGTGCCCGATGGCGCCACCTGTCAGGGTTATTTCTACTGCGCCGACAAGGGAGACGGCATACCCGATCCGAGTCCAGCTTGGGGCAAGTGCAAGGATGATTTGTTCTTCGACAAGAGTAGTCAGACCTGCATTGAACCGAATAAGGTAGTCTGCTCCGAGGATCGTTGCCAGGGTCGCACCATACCCTTTGTACTCAGCTCCACCAAGGGCTGTCGCCACTATCTGCGCTGCTCCAACGGTCGAACTCTGGATGAGAGAAGTTGCGGCAATTTCTTCTTCGACGAAGAGAATGCCGTGTGTGTTAACCAGATATTAAAGTATACCATATGCTAGTTATAAACCCACTCTCTATATATCATTAAAAAGATCTTATTTTCAAGAGCATTTTAATGATTACTATTTGTTAAGCTAAATAAATATTGATATTTTAAGTTGAAATTTACTAAAAAATTTGTTTTAATTTTCTTTAGTCAATATTCAATCTCAATTCTTTATGAGACTTTAAATGTTTTTGCTTCGAAAAGGAAAAATACCATAACTGCTTCAACATATCTTTTTACATATTTCTTATAATTCCCAACAAGTTGTAGCGGCAGAGCTAAGAACAGCTTGAGCTACTTTAATTGCAAACTTGTATTAAATTCAAGAAAATTATAAAAAAATATTAAAAAAACAAATTCCTAAGACTTTTACTTGCAGCATTCACATTCTTAGGTACCTTCTAGAATGCCTTTTAATCAAGCTCACAGATTTAGACTTTATTTAATCAACCGCAATAATTTGTCGCTGTTTAGGATTATCTTATCTTATCCAGCAATAAGGTGTCATTAATCATTAGCTGGCTCAACACTTTTGTTTATTTAGGAAATCAATAATCTCAACCTGTTTATGATACCCCTTGACAGATATGAACAACGGCTTGTTATTAATTATTTATAGAACAATTAATTAGCAGGAGATTACTGTAGTGATTGTTAAGTAGTTTGAGCAAAACTTTTCTAATTTGATAAAATGAAACATAGACAACATAGAAACATAGAGCTCAAGCAGGTGCTACTTTGATATATTCTATACTATGTATAGGAACTTGTTTAATTTATGGCCTGATAAGAAATCCTAACAGTTCAGTTAGTACAAATTAAAGTTAACAAAAACTTATCGAGCGTCTGGCAATGGCAATTGGCCTTCCAGCTTCTCAATTAATTTTCCACACATTTTAAGCTGACCAAAAAAAAATTTCATTTTCATTTACCTTTTTCAATTTTAATGCGAGCAATGACCCAAAAGATAAGCACAGCTAACACTTTCACACCGACACACAAAAGTATATATACCCGATTATGTATATACTCTCTCTCTCTCTCTCTCTCTCTCTCTCTCTCTCTCTCTCTCTCTCTCTCTCTTTTTTTTTCCTCTCTTTCCTTCTCATATTTGTAAACTTTTCAATTGACAACTTTTCATCTCGCACACTCAACTTTTTTTTTACACCTGCAAAATTCTAATCCACTTAAATGCTTAACAGCATTATCATGCGGTCGCACAGCCACGCCCACTCTCATTGTTGAACAACTTCAATTAAATCTCGTTTTAAGTGTGGCTCAGCGCCCTAAGGGAAAAATTGTTTGTAAGCTGTACCCGAAATAGACGAAGAAAGAGAAGAAAAATACAAAAAATCTGCTGGACTCCGGCTCGGCCATTGTCTAAAAAAATGCAAATTCGACCAACAAAAAAAGACAAAAAGACAAAAAGTGAATAATTATGCGGCACAAAAGTAAACAAAAAAAAAAAAGGAAAATTTACACCTTCAATTGGGGTGAGAAAAAATTTGTTTTTTTCGGAAGTGAGAAAGAGTATATTGGGTTTTGAGCGTATAAAGTGAATGCTTGGAGAGTTGACATACTTGATAGTTATACTGAAATTTTTAATTTTTAATTTAATTTAATATTTGATTTGATGTCGATATAGCATACATGAATTAAATAGATACCCTACTTCGACTTCAACCACTAGAGTTAATATTAAATATATAAGATATTTATAAAATATATATTTATATATTTTATGATCTTATGACCTATAAATATATATAATGATCTTATGATTTATAAATATATGTTATGATATATATATATCTTATGATAGAAATTATATTAAATTAATCTGATACAAAATTCAAAGATCAGGGTTTAAAAGAATCCTTAAAGAACATAATAATAAAATATAATTCATTTTATTTTTTGCCTATTTTCCCATTTCCTACAACCTGAGCGAGCATTCAGCAGCTAATACATCCCATTTGCAACGTTCTTTTCCTTTATCTACTTGGCGTTATTGAGTGAGTTCAAACTTTGCAGCACAACTGTACTTGATTCGTTTTTCATTCAGGGCTTTGGTGTCTTGCAATTTCGCACTTTCGCGCATTAAACATTTTTGTGATGCAATTAATGCGAGTGGGCAAAAATATATAAGCTGCAAAAAAGCCAGAAAAAAAAAATAAATGGGTGCAAGAATTTTTTAATTAAATTTTGCGGCCGGACAGCTGAGTGAGAAATGAGCGCTGAATGAAGCCACTGTGGGCGCTGAATGGGGCGTGGCAAATGGAATGTACGCTCAAGCGCAAAGTATTTGTTAGCCACGTAATGCAATTTAGACTTGAATATGACAAAACATAAGGAAGACTACAATGAAAAACTGAGAAGGAAAAAGAAAATCGAGGCAAATTGCATGAAAAATCAAGTCAAGCGAAACGACATTTCGAGCCGCAGGGCAAACGAAGAAGGAGAAGAAGAAGAAGCAAAATCAGCTGCTGTAAAAACTATCAATCAAAAGACAAAATGTTGATTATTATCGGAGTGTGAGAGAGCGAGCGAGCGAGCGAGCGAAGCGTGCGACTTAATTTATTTAGTTTTATTATTATTATTATTATTTACTTTGCGGCTTCGTGGCTCTAAAACAAATCAATGAAGCGTTTCATTTGATTAACAAAGAAGAGTGAAGAGGGGCTAGAGAAGAGGGAATGGCGGCATTTGCAGAGGCAGTCCGATTGCTGATTTGATTTTACTTTTACTTTTGCCTTCAGGTAATGCAATTGAAATTGAAAGTTTCGAAAGATGATCGAAATTCAACTGCAAATGCATTGAACTTTGAGTAAATGAATGAGATTAGGATTGAAACTGAGATTGTAACTGAGATTGAGCTTGAGATTGAAATTGAGGCTGAAACAGGCTGAGACTGAGACTGAGAGTTGAGACTCAAATTGAGATAAAGACTGAGAATAAGTACTGAGACTGAGACTGAGACTGAGACTGAGAATAAGTACTGAGACTGAGACTGAGACTGAGACTAAGACTGAGACTGAGACTAAGGCTGAGATTGAGACTGAGACTGAGACTGACGAAGACTGACGGAGACTGAGTGTGACACTAACAATAGACTGAGAATTTAGACTGAGAACCGAGATTGAGAATTAAGACTGAGAATTAAGACTGAGAATAGAGAATCTGAGAATTGAGACTGACCATTGAGACTGAAAATTGAGACTGAGAACTGAGACTGGGAATTGGGACTGAGAATTGGAACTGACAATTGAGACTGACAACTAATACAGAGACTTGAGACTGAGAACTGAGACAGATAATTCAAATTTAGAATAGAGACTGAGAATGGAGAATGATAATAGAGACTGAAGACTGAGAAATGACACTGAGATTGCAGACTGAGAATTGAGTCAGGGAATTGAGACTAAGAATTGAGTCAGAGAATTTAAAATTGAGACTTAGACCTCAATCTGAGTCTAATCTCGGACTTAATACTCTGATAGAGATACCCTACACTCAATCTGAATATTTAATTCCTTCTTAGCCAAAAAATATATACACATACATATATATAACAATAATCATTATATAAGATGCAAGCGTGACCAATAAAATGTAACTCACTAATTTGCTGAGAATTTGGCCAGATTCCCATGGTCCACATTCAGCAGAACAATAACAAAACACATAAAAGTATAAGTATACAATTATATTTAAGCCTCAGTTTAGGGCGATATCAAGCACAGGAAACCCACCTGTTCATAAATACAAAACAAAGTACATTAACAAGCTAAGGCTAGTATTATGTCATGCAAACGCTCAACGGTGCGTATACGCAACGCTTAACTAAAGCGCATTCAATTCGTCTTAGCTGGGCCAAGACAATGTGCAAAAGCTCCCATGTGCCCACAAATAGAGACACCTTAGAAACGCAAAGGTTGCGAAGGGGCTGACGATTGAGAGTGGCCATAATTCATGATTATGCAAAAAGGTCAACAGCTTTGACTGGCGTCAAGGGAGGGACAGTGTGGAACAGTGTGGGACAGTGGGTCTCAGCTCACTTCTCCGTCCACTTCTCTCCCCACTTCTCTTCTCTCTCTTCCCCCTTTTTTTATTACGTGCCTGTCGCGTTTGGCAAATGAAATTAAATGTCCGATTCTGTTGCTGCTAAAAAGGGATGCAAGCTTATTGTTGCCTCGCCTTATGCTGATATTTTTATGCTTCTCTTCCCACTTTTTTTTTATGGCCAACAGGCTTGACGGACCCCGAGACCCGGGCAGACAGGCAAATTAATCAAACCAAACTGCCAAAGGATCAACAAGAGAATGATGAGAATGATGCGACCGATGGCCAAACCGGGCATTGAAGGGTAGCTTAGTTGACACACTCTGCCACTCTTCACGCACAGTTTGTTGTTTAACGAGCTCGAAGAAAAAATTTAAATTGAAAGTAGCCGGACAACTGATTGATAAAGCCAGCTATTCCATCAAAATAACCAGCTCAATCTCTATTTAGAGATAATTATAATTGAATTAAATGATATCTATAAAATCTATTCAAATTTGGTTAAGCGAAAATAAAACACTTAATATTTCCTGCTTAATTCAACTCTCTATTTCTTCTCTGTTTCTCTTCCAGCTCTATGCCGGCGACAAGATGAAACGCAGCAGCACTCAAACAGCGACCACGCCCACAAATCGACAATTTTGGCTATCGTCGCTTATTTTACTCTTAGCCGGCAGCAGTCAGAGCCGCGCTCAATGTCCTTGGCAGCGAGATATACCCGATCTACAAACGAGCTGCATATGTGCCTACAATCTGGGGCGAGAGCTGAGCGTACAATGTGATCAGGTGAGCAAAGAATGTATATATTGAGTTTTCTCATGTTAAAAATTCCAAAAATATCTTGAATTTACACTCTACTCAGGTGCATGACAAATGCTCCTGCTTTCAATGCGAATTTGAAGCTTAAGCAAATTGAGTTTTAGCTCAATTCATTTATAATATATATCACACTCAATCAATCCCTATTAATTTTAGGTCGAGTTTTCGCAATTGCTGGAGGCAATGAACAAATATGCGAGACTGAAGCCCGTCGATTTGCTGTACGTGAACAATGCAACAATTGAGGAGCTGCCAGATGAGATCTTCAGCAACTTGAGTCTGCACAATGTGCAGCTGTCTAGCTGCGGCATCAAGCGCATTGCGAGTGGCGCCTTCAAGGGCCAGGAGTCGGTGCTCAAGAACCTCAATCTGCAGGACAATCTGCTGGGCGAGGTGCCCGTCGAGGCGCTTCAAGTGCTGGCCAAGCTGAACCTGCTCGATCTGTCGCGCAATCAGCTCTCCACAATACCTGACGATGCGTTTGCGGGCCTGAATAAGCTCTCCACGCTCAAGCTGAATGACAACAATGTGACTCTGGCAACGCACGCATTCCGTGGCCTCGAGCAGAGTCTGAAGAATTTGAACTTGAAGGGCACCCGGCAGCGTCGCGTGCCCGAGTGCATTAGGGGACTGAAGAGCCTGGCATTTCTGGACTTGTCGCAGAATGGCATTAAGGAGCTGCCCGGCGCAGCTGGCATACGCGTCTTCGACGGACTGGACGCCCTGACGGCTCTCAATATGGAACGCAATCTCATCCAGAGCATAGCCGAAACGGCATTCGCCGGAGTGCGGAAAACCCTCAGCTCGCTTAGTTTACTCAACAATTTGCTGTCGGAGTTTCCAATTGGCGCCGTACACTCGCTGAAGGAACTGCGCGTGCTGGACATCGGTTTCAATTTGCTCACCACGCTGCCGGAGGCGGCTTTTCGCGGCAATCCGAGCATTACACTGCTGGCCCTCGATGGCAATCCACTGAGCACGGTGCCCGAGGGCGCGTTTGCCCATTTGAACGCCACGCTGCGTGGCCTGTCCTTGGGAGGACGTTTCCTGCACTGCGACTGCAAGCTGCGCTGGGTGGCCGAGTGGATACGTAACGGGGATTTACAGGTGAGTTGGCTGGCCCAGAGCCAAACGCAAACTTGATTTCAATTGACGTCATGCCCAATCCTCAATTAGGTCACCTCGCGCGAGCGCAATCCCCAATTCTGTGGCACACCGCCACGTTTTCGCGATCGCGGCTTCTACTCCATACAGCCGGAGGAGCTGAGCTGCCCCGAAATTGCAGATGCGGCACTACGTGGTCCCGTTGGCCTGGCCGATAATCTAAAGCCCACGTATCCCTCCTCACCCGACTCGGTGGAGTTTGAAACGGGCTCAAGCACAGGCACTGGCATTGCGGCCGCAGCACCTGTTGCCAGCACCACACAACCCACCACCACAACCACACTGTCCACGACAACGACAACAACAACAGCAGCGCCTACGACTGGCTCCAGCTCCAGCACAGCAGGCAGCACGGTAAGTCAGAGAATGCAATTGGTTTACAGTTGGATTAAGTTCATATATAGAGATAACTTTGAGCCGGTTTAAGGAGTTTCGAATAAACTGGACTTGAGCGGGAAATTGAAATTCTGTGGAACAAATTGAATAGAATGTTTGAACTCATTCTATGTTTGAGCGCATTCTGCTCAATTTGTGAGCAAAGCCATGTAGATCGCTAGACATAGAAAATAATAGATCATAAACTGAATTTAGTAAAACAAATAAAACAAAATGCTCTGAAAATTCCAAATGAGTCTTACGAATGTTCTAATTGTTCCGAATGAGTCTTAGCAAAGTTCTGAAAGTTGCGAATGAGTCTTACGAATGCTCAGAATATTCCGAATGAGTCTTACACGTGTGTACTTACACCTAATTATTCAGCTTTGCAATTTCATTCAACGAGTGCTCAGACCATTGTTAATTTTAATTTTATTGCCATTCAGGCAGATCTCAAATTCAAGTCAATTTAGGTATCTTTCACGTTCGATTCCTAAATCTTATATATCTCAAGCATACATATCTACTATATACACACCTTTGAACACCTCAATTCCCGCTACCAACTGAGTATAAGAATAGAAATCTAACCACAATAGTTCCCGTTAGTTCGCCTGTTGATTGACGCCACCTCATTTCTAACTCTTCTTTCGCCCCAAACGCCACACGCACACACACACAACAGACTCGAGCGCCGACCACAGCTGCCACGAAGGCCACCAAGGTGTTGCCCACCGTGGGCGTCAATGGCACTGGCAGCGTCCAAGCGACGGCCATTTCCTCAACGAGCAGCAGCTCCTCGACGCTGCACTCGAGCACAGGTAAACAGGCGCCGGGCTGGCGTCAGGGCGGCAATGCGAATGCGAATGGCAGTCAGCATAAGCCGCAACGACCTCCACTGGTGCTCGGCTATCCGCCGCAGCGTGGCACACGGATCGACGATGTCAACGAGGTGCAGGTGAAGCACGCCTTCCGCCAGGACAGCTCCGTTATCATCCAATGGGACTCGGAGACGGCCAACATACTCGGCTTTCGCGTCGTCTATCGCCTGTTTGGCGAGAAGGCCTTCAAGCAGGGCCCGCCGCTGGAGGCCAGCGAGCGTGAGTTCAAGATCAAGAATGTGCCCGCCCAGGAGTGCATCATCGTGTGCGTCATTTCGCTCGAGGAGCTGCATGTCACACCTGAAACGGTGCCCTATCAACAGTGCCGCGAGGTGCGCACTGTCGCCTCGCAGACCTCCAACATGGATAAGATAACGATTGCAGCAAGTGCCGCCATCTGCGGCACAATCATTGTCGCCGTGATTGTCTTCATTGCGGCCAGCAGGTGAGTGGGCGGCCCCTTAAATTGAGTTGTCACACATGAACCCTTCTCTGTTGGCATCCAATCTGCACTTTATGCTATCTACACCTCATTATCAATAACAACTGTGTCGCTACATTTCCAATCTCTCTCTCTCTCTCTCTCTTTATCTCTTTTAGGCGCTCGCGCAAACTGCAAAACAACCAGCAAAAGAGTCCGTTGCCAATTGGAGGCCTGCCCGTTAATTGTTGCGGTCCAACCGGTTCGCCAGGACCACTTGGCTCCATTGCCACGCTATCGGCATTTAACAATCACAAGGTGAGTTTAGTTGCCAATTGCCCATGAAAAAAAGAAAAAAATAAAGGTGTTCAGCGAGCAAAAATGCTCGCTCAAAACATAGAAAGTTCAGTTGAGTTGAGTTGAGTTGAACATGAATTCTCTTCTAGAATTTCTAATTCGAACTTCAATAAAAAAAATCACTTGTCTTAGTCAATTTTAGCTGTATAAACATAGCATTCTACAATAAGATGTACATATTCAAAATTCCCACACTCTGAGAGACTACAACAACATCCAGTTTTCCCACAAAAACGAATATACTCCTGCTCCTGCCATTGAACGAGCATCAAGAGTATAGACAGTTGAGCCTTGGGCTGTTGTTAAATTGGCCTCTGACTCGGAAATGGCCGCAATTGAAGCCAACAATTTTTTCCCCATTTTATTTATGGTCCAACAAATTAAACGGAGGCTGGGCAAAAAAAATATATATAAAAAAAAAAGAGAAAAAGAAAATAAATAAAAAAAAAAACAGGTCAGGCTATCTTTTCGGACTATTTTTTGCCGTTAGTTGGCAGCAAAATATTTAGTTGACTTTAAAATGGATTTGAATTTATGTAGCTGTCGATGCCGCTCGAGAGAAAGATAGACAAATCATTTATTGAACGAGCAGCTTTTTATAGCTCTTTTATGGCTGTTATAAAGCTAGCGCACAAAATTTAGTTCAAGTCTAGATTCAAGTGCAAGTGCAAACTTAAAAAATTATAGTCAAATAAATATTATCTAACAATTTTTAGAGTTTTAGTTTTATAATCGAGTTTAGATGGAAAGCACTAAAAATATTCATTAAATTTTGCAAATTTAGCTGAATCTTAAGAAATTGTGTCAAGATTTGAGTTATTATATAAATCGTTTTTTATTTGAATAATATATATGTATATATTTACTTGTAAATGTAAAAAATATATACGTTTTTTTAGCCGAAAGTTTTTTAATTTTCTGAGTAAAATTTAAAGCTAAAAAGTTATTATTGTTATTATTATTATTATTATTATTATTATTATTACTTTTTTTTTTTTTTTTTTGAAAAATCTGTCGCAATTTTTTTTTTTTTTTTAAATTATTAATATTTGTATATAATAAATATATATAACATATTTATAAAAGGTATATATGCTTTATAAATACACATATATTAAAAATATCTCTAAATCTAAGATATTTTCATTAAAAAGATCTAACATAGTTTTTGAAAATCGAATAATGAATTGCTTAAAGAAATTTTGTATATTCCGCTTACTATTTCGTCTACAATTAATTTTGATATTTCACGATATTAAATATATTTAAACTACATTTGTAGTTTAAATGGACAGCTACAGATTTTTGATAAAAACTAAACTCAATATAAATTCCTTAATATATAACTAAATTTTGATTGCATACTCCAAATTTAAAGAAAATCAAAGCAAAATATAGTATTTGAAAAATAGAATATTTATCCTTTTTATAAATATATACATAAATTATCTCCACTTTAGCTAAATATAATAAAAAACTTCTATTAAAAGCACCCATCTCTCTCTCTCTCTTCACTCTTCTACACTTTAGGAATGGGATCAAGTATCAGCGTACAGTGGACGCTCGATACCGCGACCACGCATCTATCCAGTCGAACAGCCGGACGATATGCGCAGCCATTTCTCTGGCATGCCGGGCAAGGTGGCCAAATCAAGGTGGGTATATATACATATACATATATACATATATACATATATATATAAATATATATTATATTAAAATATATATTTATATATTAAATTTATATAAATATAAAGTTCAGCTTGAATCATTGCAAGTGTCGCACAATTGTTTGCTTTTGATATTTATTTTTGATTTATATATATTTATTTTTATTTTTAATTTCATATTTCATGTGTTTGTTTGTCATGCATACACCCACACTCACACACATACACTCACACATACACACTCTCGACAACAACGCCCACAGCAGATCCATAGCCGATGGGCAATCGCAGCACAGTTTCTCGAACAATTCGCATCGCGGCTATTTGGGCAGCGCCTTTCCCACAAACCTGGTCAATTCACGCCCGGAGCTGCGCCAATCCCGTCAATCCTTGGCCGCTGCCTCGGAGCGTATGTCACGCGCCTCCTACGCCGGCTCCATACACGGCGGCGGCGGTGGCGGAGGTGGGGCAGGTGTGGGCGGCATGGGTGTTGGTGTTGCTGGCGGCAGTCTGATGGGCATGAGCGGTCTGGTCGGGCCCGGCGGCCCCGCGAGCATTGCATCCAGCAATGCAAGACGTTCGCGTCCGCGTTCCAGATCACGCGATCAACTGAACAACACGCACATACATAACCATCGACCGGGAAGTCGGTAAGTAGAACGCACACATACATATACATAGACGCTCACCTCACTGACTTTTAAAAGCTAATCCAGGTGCAACAGACACACTCACTAACACACACACACACACACACACACACACTCAGCAACAATCTCTGATAACTGTCAACAACATTTTCGCTAATTACAAACGTCACACTTTCAATTTTTTTTTTTTTTAGTCTACTATTTGAAAGTTTCAAGTTATTTTCATTATCTCTGATTATTTTTATGTGTGCTATTAAATTAATTTTTTATTAACAATAAACACGCTTCGCCCTCACTCTATAAGATATACAAGCAATTCTTTACATTCTATTTTTATAGCTAAAGCATATTTGATTAACTTTTGAAAGACTTAAGAAAACCAAAAAACAAAAGTTGGAAATCTTTCGATGACTAAGTTTCTTTATTATTCTCAGCGAAAGTAAAGTAGAAATGAAACAAAAATAATTTGATCTAATTTCACGTATATCAATTTCAAAAGTAAAGCACAAAAAGAGAAAATTATTGTATAAAAACTAATCAAATTTATGACATATATCTGAGATCGTTTATATGGCTTGACATATTATTGATCAACTCAGCTAAAAATAATAATTTTATAGCTAGAAAAAAGAAATTGAGACAATCTTAATCGAGCTGAGTGAAAAGACAGATAAAGACAGATGCTAAGAGTAGAAGATTTTGGCTTTATTAATAGAGGAGATGATGATCAGATGATCAGAGATGATTCACTTAATTTCAAACATTATTTTATATTATAGCTATTTATATTAAGGCTATTCCCTGATATAAGTTTAGAGTTACTACACTGAATTCGAAAAAGGTATTTATATTAAGCTAAATTAAGGGTACTCCCTAATATAAATATAGAAGTTTACTTAATGAACTAGTGTTTGGGGTTATCTTGTTTTAAACTATAGATATATTACACAAAATAAACCGATTATACATTTCTACCATACTTGATCCGAATATAGACTAAATTCGCCTTGCTATAACAAAAAAAAATCAGGCATAATTGAAAAATCAAAGTCAAAATCTTAAATGAAAGCTTACAACAATAAACATTTCCAACGAGCTCAAACAGGTTGAATTGAATGCCCATTCAATTAACGCCCCGCGAAACGCCCTCCTACACACAGACAGACAGGCAACAACAATAATTTAATAATAATCGAACACAACTAACTGTTAATTCAATTCATAATTTTTTGCAATTATTGCTTTGCTTTTGTTTGCTTTTGCCCAGTGTTGTAAATTTGTTACGTCCATTATGATTAATTTCGATGCGATTCAATACGTTTCGCTGCGAATCGTTTCATTTCGGCTTTAACAAGTCATTAACCGCATTTCCCACAACTTTCCACAGATATTTATCTATATAATGAGTAAATTGCAGCGCTTTGTAAGCGATCTATAAAGAGCCTCTCTCACACTGACTCCATCTATCTCTCTCTGTCTCTCTCATAGATACTCGCAAGCGGGCTCAACGCACACATTAAACAATTATTGCGATACATCGGATAATTGGACCGATCATGATATGGACATTTATATGGCCCGCAATCCAACCACACGCAACGGTCTGGTGCCATTATGAGGGCGACTCATGTTATCCTGATATTTCAATGTTGTATTAAATTTGGATGGCATTTTCTGACAATATCTGACGCCGGCCAATGGTCGGTGTCAGCGGCAACAGCAACAGCAACAGCAGCAGCAGCAACATAGAAACAATCAGCAATTGGAACAGCCATATCAACAACAGCAACAGCAACAACAACTGCAGCAACAACAACAACAGCAACAGCAACAGCAGCAACAACAACAACAACTGCAGCAGCAACAACAACGTCTACAATATTATAATACACAGCGCTGCAGCTCGCCGCCTGATGTGGTGCCACGTGCAGCAAATTTTAATAATAATCACAACAACAACAACAACAGCAGCAGCAGCAACAGCAGCAGCAACGGCAGCAACAGCCATGCGAGCAACATCAACAACAATCAGCAACAGTCGCTGCTGCCAGCAACAGCAGCGGCTGGAGCAGCAGACGGCATTATTGTTGAGAACTATTTTAACGAATATGAACGTCAGGAAATCATTTATCATCCCACAAGCAACAACAACAGCAGAAGTAACAGCAGCAATAGCAGCAGCAACAGCAGCAGTCGCGGCGGCAATGCCTTTCGTTTACAGTTAAATACGAGTAACAATATTTTATATGGTAGACGCAACAATTATTTAATAGATGCAACTAATGCGCATACATTTAGTGATAACTGTAACTGTACTTGTAATTGTAGGCTAAGCGAGCAGCAGCAACAGCAGCAGCAGCAGCAACAGCAGTTGCAGTTGCAGTTGCAGACAGCAGCAACAATAACTGACAGCAATCGCGTTGACACACAAACAGTAACATGCTCAGTGTCAAGCATGCAGCAAGTGCAACAAGAGACAGCAGCAACAGCAACAACAGCAGCAACATTAGCAGCAACAACAACAGCAACAACAACAACAGCAGCAGCAACAACAGCCGCAGCTGAGGCCTTGACATTGGCTGACATTGAAATAGACTTGGACAACAACTTGGAAACGCTTTGAGTGCAATCGCCAGCTGTAGTTGTTGCTGTTGAAAATGTTGCTGCTGCTGCTCGTGCTGCTGCTGCTGCTGCTGCTGTTGCTGTCACACACAATTTGCATAACATTTAAAGAAAACAAAAGAATATAAATTGACAACGTGTCTAACTTAGCTAAACTATTTTTGTATGCTGTTTAGAATGTGCAATCAATACACACACAAACACACTCACACGCATACACACATTATATTTGATTTGTGTATATATATATGTATAACTGCATCTGCAACTTGTAATTGCATCTGCAGCAGCAGCAGCAGCAGCGCTTTCCTTTGGGTTCTTTGTCGTTGTGCGCGTAGTTTTTGGTCTAGCAGCAATTGTTAAGCAATCAAAGAACTAACATATAAGTCATATATCTTATAAATGGTACTAATACAAATAAACACAAATACACACACACATACACACTGAATAGCTATTAAAAAACAGAAAACTAAACTAAACTATTTAATGTAGCATAGAAAACAGTATGAAACAAAAAACAAAAATATAAAAAAAGAAAAAATCGACGAAAATCAATTCAGAAAAAAGCAACGATTGGACAAGTTTAGCTAATAAAATGTTTTAATTTAAATATAATTATTTTTATTTAAAATATAAACTTTTTAAAAACTTGATTTTAACTTGAAAAACATCCTAAATAACAAAAATATTATACAAAATTCTCTATTAAATTTTTCATTTTGTCACAGATTAAAATAATTTTATTTTGAAATAATAAAAAAAAAGGATAAAAAATAAAATTAAAAGGAAAAATATTTTAATACAATTTTTACAAATTTTTAAATGAAAATAAAATCTGTTTTAATAATTAATTTTATATATCATTTTTTTAATTTTTAAATAATGAAAAAATATCTTAAATTTCATTTATTTTCTTCAATAAAATAAATAATTATTATTTAATATTTCCACTCGCCTCTAAACAATTAAGAAAAGTCTGAATAAATTTCGAGTCAGCATTCAGGATAAAAGTTTTTAAATATTTTTTTATTTGCTTTGCTTGTCCAATCACAACACACAATGATCAAATATATAAATGCATAAATATATATATTTAAATATATATACAAATATATACTTAAATATATATATATAAATATATATTTATATTTAAATATATATACATTCCAATATACTGCCTTGCATATAATTAGTAAAGAAATATTTCTCAAATTTTTGTCCAGCAACTTTTTATTTGCAGTTATTCTTTTTGATTAATTTCAAGCTTTAGAGTTTACAGTTATTTTTGTATAAAAGCTTCAATCGAAACGTTTTGTGTGCTAAGTTTGTACTTATAATAATTAATTGTTTAATTTTTATGTTTAATTATAATTTTATAGTGAGATTTTAATAAAATTAAACAAATAAAGAAATAAAAAAAAAAATCGTTTCTTTATATTTTTTCTTTTGTTTTAATTAAAAATCGAATTTGATTTTAAATTTAAAAAAAAAAGATAATTTTTTTATTTTCAATAAACTTTTTATACCATTTTTTCACTATTTTTTATATTCAATTTTTGATTCTTATTTATTAAAAAATAATTTGTTTTTTTTTAATTTTTTTTATTAAATTTTTTTATTTATTAAAATTACATAAAATTTATTATTTTTTATTTATATGATTTTTAAATCTATTTAATATATTTGTTATATTATTATTTTTCAATTTTTATTATTTATTTTTTTTTTTAGTTTTTATTTAATTTATTTTTTTTTTATTTGTTATATTATTATTTTTTATTTATTTATTCTTATTTATTAATTTATTTTACTTATTTTTTTTTAGTTTTTTATTTTTATTTTTTTTTTATATATTTATATATTTATTTATTTTTTTTTTTACTTTTTTTTTAAGTCTATATCTGTAAATGTATGTACATAAATTGTTAGTTTTAAGCTTCTCGTTGAGTTTTGATGCATTTTTTAGAAGGGGATTTTGCGTATAAAGCAAATCCGAGCGAACACAGTTGACAGTTAACAATATTTAGTGCCGATGGATAGGATGGGGGCCAAAACATGGCTACCATTCGCAACGTTCATGCCTGGCACTAAATACTTAGTCAAATAAGCTAATATATATAGACTATATCTAATTAGATTTCGGTTTAAGCAAACAGTTAAGACAACGCTTTGAGCATTAGACAGGTAAACACAATTTAGATGGAAAACGGGAGCAATTATTTAGAGCAACAACAATAAAAATACAAATACAAATATATTAACTGATATATAAAAGTATATACACACATATATATAAAAACAAAAACAAAAATTGTAGGCAATAAAAGCGAAAGAGAAACAAAGTGGAAGAGAAGATAACACCCAACAATTCTTAGACTAAAATTTAATTATAGAGCAAATGCAAATGTTTCACTTGTAAAGTAAGCAAAAAACAAAAGTAAATTGATCGATAACTCGATAACATTTAGGTTATCGATCAACAGCCTAGTCTGTAAGCAATTCAAAATCAAATTTAGTATTTAAACGTAATAAACAATGAATTAAAATTAATAAACTGCCTTAGCACCAACGCGAAAAAGAAAAGTTTGAAGTATTACAAAAGGAAAAGAGCACAGGCTTTGTTTTGTTTTTTAGTTTTAGCTGCACTTTAGAGAAACGAGATGAGCAAGATTTAATGGAACAGAAATATATACTGCCAAATATTTTTATTATGATTTTTAAAATATCGCGACTTAAATATTAAAAAAAAAATATTTTCGTAAATAAATTCAGTTAACCTTGGAATATTCTCATTGAAGTCACGTTAAAGCCCATGCGATTAAATTGATATTATAATCTTAAGACTATACGAGGGTAGTCTGAAGAATGTCCGAAGCAATAAATAAATAAATTTTATTTTTTTTTTAATTTTTTCTTTTAGCAAACTAAATAGTGATTTAGGACAATATTTTTTAATAATTATTTTTTTAGTTTTTTAATAGTGTCTATTGTATCAGACACTAAAAAATTTAAAATTAAAAAATTTTGTTTTTAGTTTTTTTTTATTTATTTATTTATTTTATTATTACCTTTTTTTTGTTTATTTTTTTTTTAATTATTTTTTTTAATTATATTTTTTTATTTATTTTTTTTAATATTTTGTTTATTTATTTATTTATTTTTTTTTATTTATTTATATTTATAATAATTTATGTTTTTTTAATAATTTATATATATATATATATATATTTATTTATTTTTTTTTATTGGTAGAAGTGACTCATTCCGAACCAATCAAAAATAAAAAAATATTAAAATAATAAACAAATTATATCAATTATTTCTCTATTATGTTTTCGATGTAAAATATATATCTATTTTATTCTTAATATCTCTCTTTTCCCTTTTTATCATTACAACTGACACTTTTTCAAACTGCCCTCGATATTATCTTATATTTCACATTCAAGCCCACACGCGAAAATGATATTATATACCCTGAACAATTAGAGCGCGCTCATCTCTCGAACACCAAACACCAAAAGCAAAAACACCTTAGATCGTTAACGAAAACACCATCCACTCTTAGACTTTAGAACGGATCGAAGTTACTCTCTAAGCATAAATGTGCGTTAAATTGTTAATGTGTTTTAACCAAAAAGTTAAATTTGCGGCTTCAACCAAAATATGATAAGAAAAAAAAGTATTAGCTAAACGTTCTTTAGAAACCAGTTTTGTTTGTTAATAAAGAAAAAACACGTTTTTGTTCATGGTTCGAAATAAAGCATATTTTTGTTAAGACTTGGGTTGTTCTTTAGATATTTAAGAGGTGGTATGGGGTGACTTACCCAGGCACTGTTAATGAATTATCCCATAGCAGACGCAGCTGACGTGTGAAGGCCGCCCACAGCTGTGCCATGCCCTCCAAGCTGCCCAAATGGGCGTGGCAGGTGGCCAACAGGCAGCTAAGGCGACAAACCAAAGAATCCGCAACGGCGCTCTTAATGCGCATCGGGTCGAACTGGAAGGAGGATTGAGATATATAATATATATAAGAGAAAGTAAAGAGAGAGAGAGAGAGAGAGAGAGAGAGAGGGAACTCTCACCTTATTCTTGAAGCTCTGCTTGGCATAGGGAAACAGCGCCATTTCGGTATACATATCGGGAAAGAGATAGGCCAGCAATTCGGTCAGCTCCTTCTCTGTCATGGGGCCCGGCAGGCGTTTGGTCAGCGACTCCTGCGAGGACAGCTCATAGCTGCGCTCCCTGCGGCCACTCAGTTTATGCTCGGTCAGCTTATCCAAAGGATTAGTGCGCTCGGCGCCGCTGCTCGTGCCGGAGAAATTGCGACCCACATAAGACTCCAAGGAGCGTGTGACCTTGCCCACCGCTTGATAGTCGCCCAGGCACAAGCTCAGATAGGAGAAGGCCTCCACAGACAAATAGATCTTTCCTAGCGGCGCTTTTGAGGGCACAAAATCCGTGCGCTGTTCGCTGTCAAAGGTCACACTCTCAGACAGCTCTGGCCAGGTGTAGACCAGGTAGCTCTCGGTCGATGACTCCGGCGCATAGCCATGCGGCAAGGCATAGAAATGCTGCACATCCAGACGCTCTACGTCGCCATCGATGGCAATGTCCTCGGAGCCAAGGCCATGATTGAAGGGCACATACAATGGCATCCGTATGCGAACTGCGTCCAGCGTGTAGGTCGTACGCACCGATACCTTCGCCTCCTGGGTATACGCCGCGGGCAGCTTGTCGTGGAAGAGCGTCAGTAGACCCGACAAATAACGGCACTCGGGCGGCGCCTGTTCGAGGCCAATGAGTCGAAAGTTGGTGCGCAGAGCGGGCGCCATGGCGACTCCAGTATAGAAGTTCCACTTGGGATCGTGGATCTGCACGAAGATCGGCACCACGCTGGCCACCTCGGCGGCGACCACGGCGGCCGCGCTCAGAAAGAAATTGAACTCCGATGTGGATTTCATGTAATTGCTGGACGCCTGCACCGGATGCAGTAGCACAAAGCGACGCAGTCCATAGATCCTAGCCAGCGTGTGCAGCTCGCTGGAGTTGCGTATGGGCGGACCGAAGGTGTTCCAGTTGCTCATCAGGTCGTGATGACAGTTCGTGCGCTGCAGGCAGCTGCTAGCTGGCTCGCTCTCCGCCGCTGTTGAATCTTTCTCGGCTGGCTGCGCCTCATAGTAGTCCACTGCAATGCTATTGCGTAGCATGTCCAGTTGCTCCGTCTCCACGTGCCACTTGCAGTGGAAGAGCTCCTCCGGCTGCAGCGGAACGCCTACATCCACGGCCACCTCCCATTTCTGCAGGAGCTCGCCCAGCTGCACATTAAACACCTCCCAGTCCGAGTCGGCGCTGAAGTTTTCGCGATAGAAATCATTATCGTCTATTTCCTCGGCCATTATTTTCACAAATTTTTGCGACTCAACAAAGAAACATAAACAAACTGTAAATTGCCAGCTGTGCGCGTAGAGCTGCCACCTTGCAGAAAATATTTGCGAACGAATGCAGGTAGAAAAATACCAACATTAACCCTTAGGCGTGCGTGTTATTTTTAATTTATATAAGAATTATAAATTTTTCTTGCATTAATATACATAATTAACTTGTTCATTATTAAGAACATTCTTATGCCAATTTATAGTTTATGCATATATAATTACCTATATTCACAAATTATATTGTTCACATTTTCATAATTTCTTTCGACAGTGCTGCCAGATTCATCAATGAGACCGTAAAGCGTTCAAACAAAACGCAGCTTATCGATTTTTTTGCCTATCGCATTGTGCTCACATTACGCGTCGCATGGAAAACCAAAAAACGTAAATAAACAGCAAAAAATTTGAAATTTGATATAATTCCACATAAATTTTTAGCTATTCAATGGAAGATCGCATACGTGGAGCACGCTTTGTATGGGACTCGGCACCAACGAGACTGTTTTTGAGGCTGTGGCTAGAAAGGGTTGACGACTTGCGTGGACAACGCGTAAAAACTCATATTCATAGAGAAATGGCAGATAAAATGTGGAAATATGGACTAAATCATATAGAAATCAAGGCGAAAATAGATAATATGACCAGGAAATATAGGTAGTATAAGCTGTAAAGACTAAACAAAAGGCAATTTACTAAATTTGATTTTCTTGCAGAATAGAAATGATAAAGTCTCGAAAGACGGATGTGCCTTCTAGATGGAAGTATTTTAGTCAAATGAAGCAAATTCTAAAGGAATCTAAACTGGTTAACTTAAGGCTAATCATGGCTGATAATTTTGGTATAACAATTGATCGAGATATCTATATATTTTATATGGCAATAATGAAATTCCTTTATAGACTTTTCGCCAATGGAGGATTCGGATAGCAGCGATTCAGTTCATCCACATGAGAACATCTTTAGTCCGCCTGCCATAGAGCACTACGAGAGAGAACCTTCGATAAGTCCAGTTTCAACAGCCTCCAACAAAAGCAACTCAACTTATTCAGCACAAACGAATGTTAAATCGAGCAAATCTTCTAGAAGCTTAGAAATAGAGGAAGCTCAGTTAGTCGTGCAGCGCGAAAAGCTGAAGGTTTTGAAAAACATGGCAGACGATTTGTCCGCTTTACATCGAGGTTTTCTCAAAGCCTTTAAACATAAGTGATCTCCAAATAATTTGTTAATGCGGCTTTACGCTTGCCAAGGTTTCTTTTAGCGGTAAATCTAAGTATTCTTAACAACTAACAGCACACCAAATCATAAAGACTAAGAAATTTGTTAACTTATTAATAAAATTGAAAAACACTTAAACAAATTACTGGCAACGCTTCAAAGTAAGCACGACTCGGTGCAGCGATAGTTTAAGCGATAGGTGGCTGGAAGTAAGTAAGTTTAACAGGCTGGCAGCGCTTTGCATATTGCGGAACGCGCTTTGAATAACGACGTCTTTCGGTTGTTCGCTCATTTTGTTGCTAAAATGTTAATCCTGACCTGTTCGTGTTGCATTTTATAAAATATTATAAGTCTATAGTGTTCGTTGTGATTTGTGATAGCAATTTAAGCTTAGGGTAAGTCGATTGCTGATAATTTAAGTGAAATTATGCTTAACTCAGTGGCAGCGCTTTGCAAATTGTTAAATGCGCTTTAAATGTCGTTTAAATTTCGCGATTTTTTGTTTCTTTTTTTTTTAAGTTATATTGTGAATTAAAGTGTATACTGTGAAGTGTTTTAAAGCGTTAATGCAGATTTTGTGATTTTAGTGCATTGGCAAATGGATTTGTCACAGGTCAGTTTTACAGTTAATCGCTTTTTTGCCTTACGCTTTGTTGAGCCTTCGTGAGCGCAGTGCTTGCACTGCTCCAATTGGGAATATGAATCATATTCTAATAAGAAAATCGCGTTCAGTTTGCAGTCAGCTATAACTTCCCAAAGGCATTTCTAATTTTTAAGTTGCTTAAGAACATTTGACTTTAATACGCAATGCAACAAACATCAAGTCTTGTCCATTCTACAGTTATAACCGTATCATATCAAGTTATGTTTAGCTTTAAACAATTCTCAATTGAAAACTAATTGCTTTCAAATCCAAATCACTTTGCCAGCCCACATATAACTGTTCTTTTTTTGGTATTTTTTAGTTTATAACTTTCGTAGTATTTTTGTGGTGTTTTTTTTTTTATTAATTTACATTCCATCCATTCCTCTACTCTTGGTGTCGCGCGGGCTCTTGCTTAAACGTTAACAACTTTAACCAACGACCAGGGTGCTCTCATCGGGGAACTCGTGGGTGGGCACCTCCAGGTTCAATGGCGCCGGTCCCTTGCGGATGCGGCCCGATGCATCGTAATGGGAGCCGTGGCAGGGGCAATAGTAGCCACCGAAATCTCCGGCATTCGCAATTGGAACACAGCCCAAATGCGTGCAGACGCCAATGACGACGAGCCACTCGGGCTTGATGACGCGTTGCTGCAAGCAAATGCAAATATAAATATATAGCCAAGATATCGTATGAGTTTTAGCTTTATAGTTACATCGTCTGTCTCGGGATCGCGCAGCGTGGAGGTGGGCACGCCCCGCTCCGTCTCGATCTCTCCCGCGGTGCGATGGCGGATGAACAAGGGCTTGCCGCGCCACTTGAACGTCACCGACTTGCCCTCCGGTATGTCCGCCAGCTTGATCTCGATCTTGGCCATGGCCAACACATCGGCCGAGGCGCTCATCGAGCTGACAAAGGCATTCACCAGGCCCTTGGCCGCATAGACGCCGCCAACGGCGCCGGCTCCCACCAGCATATAGGAGAAGGCTTTGCGCTCATCGGCGCTCTCGTTGCGGCGACGCGAATCCTTCACCGAGTCGCGACGGTAGGCCGTAAAGTCGGGCACCTGCAAGTCGCTGTGAGCCTGGCGTGTGGCTGCAAGGAAAGTTCGATTAAAATGTATTTTAGGATAATTATTTTTTGTGTTCTCCTTCCCACTCTTGTACGCCCAATCAGCTGTTCGCTGACAAGGTTATGTTGAAATTACGTAAGGAAATTGGCAAGCTGTGCCATTTGGGCATAACAATCATTGCGAAAATCGTTTGTTGCCCGGATATTAGCTTGTGCTGCACACACACTTTCGGATTGTTAACTTATTTCACATTATATAACTGGCCTGGCTGCCTCTCGATGTTGCTTACCAACGGCTGCTCCGGTGGCCCGCAGGCTGTTGGACAGCGCCTGTGCGCTGGCGCGCACGTAGGCACAGGACACGGCTTTCATCATGGTGTGAATGGGTTTTTGTTTTTTGTAATTGCTCTATTTGTTTTTATATCGAAAATCTCGTTGACGAGACCAACGTCGTCCGCTTGCTTTGCTGTTGCTGTGAAAACCAGTGTGACCGTAGCCCGGTAAATGCCCGAATGCCAAAAATTATATAAAAATAGGATTTTATAAAATAAAATACCTATGCTTTTATTCTCTAAGCTGACATGCACATACATAATATATTCAGAACTGTATAATTTTTCTGTGAGAAATGTTTGCGTTTATATATTTGTATACTGCATTTTTATTTTGTCAAATCAACAACTTAAACGCAATTCTGCGCTACGTTACGCATGTTGCGTTACGTGTTAGTTTATTACGTAGGTAAGCGAAGTTGGCTGCACGCAAAATGTGACCTACGTGAAGTTGGTTGTAGGCGCATTTTTGATCGCAAGAATTGAAATGCGCGCGAAATTCAAATTTGTTGAAGTACTTTGTAAAATTTATAAAAATGTATTTGAAAAGTTTTGATAAACTTTAAACATATTTATTTATTTCTAACTATGAATTTTGTTATAATTTGATATTATTTAGTTACAGGCTAGCTTCTCTCTTTATATTTTTACTAATGAAAATGCATGTAAATTTCCCAGGCTAATAACAGTCAGCCTCCCTGATCCCCACCCGCTGAGTGGCTCTGCTCATCAAGGTGAGCAACCCCTTTAATGAGAGCTTGTTCCCTCTTAAATTACTTAACTGCAACAATTTAGCTTTCATCAAAATAGGCAAAGGGTTTTCCTCTGGAAAAACCGGTTTGTGCACCCCCAAAAAATCCACCACCAAAGTTTTTCCGATTGCATTTTCTTCGCTCACAGCCTCATGATGTCATTCGCTGAAAGTTCCTCACTTCGATGTAGGCTGCAAAAATAAAAAACTTTAAGATAGGGAAAATTCCATTCAGCTCAATTAATAATAGCTGCTTAGAAATATAAAGAATGGAAAACTATAAAAAGAAATATTTGCAAATTGCGCTGATCTCACCGCCGCAAAACAATAAAACATAAAGTCCATAAAAAAATGCATAAAAACGAGCTGAAAAAAATGTATGTATATATAAAATGCGCATAAAAATAGGCGATGGCTGAATTATTCGCCAAAAACTTTAAAGCGAGCAGCCTAAAAAACAAAAATAAAGCTGTAAAAAAGCAGCTACGCACAGCCGGCAAATGTAATTCCTTTGGCGCCAGCCCTGTGATTATCGAAAGTAGTTCTTTTTGATGTCGAAAGTTTTCCAACTCCAACCCCCTACCCACCCAATGCGCCCCCCTCCAGCCGTCGCTAGGTGGCGCTGGCGAAAGTGAAAGGCGAAAGCCGAAATGCGAAATGCGAAATGCGCCCGCTTCCTCCATGGAGCCAGCATTTTGGCCAGCAGGGCAATCTGCGCACATAAAGGCGCCTCTATGTACTTGCCACAACACTTACACACACACACACATACTTAAGCACTCACACACACACACACACCCACTCTTATATAGACTCTATCACATTCACATAGAGAGACGCACAAAAAGTGCGTGAATTTTTGGGCAAAACAACAAATGCAAAAAGAAATTTTGTTGCACTGTGAACGAAGTTGAAATGCTCTAACTTGCTACAATTTACATTATTATATTGTTATATTATCAATTTCTCAATTAGTTATAAATATAAAAGTTAAATAAAATCTAAAAATTATAATTTAATTAAATTTCATTAGTGCAATGTAAATCAAAATTAAATTCAGTGAAACAAAGTAAATTAAATGTTTTCAAATAAAGTCACAATTAAATTGAATCATCACAAAACATTTTTAACGGCTAAAAATTAAAAAAAAAAATTAAAATTAAATTAAAAAATTAAGAAAAAAATTCAAATAAATAAATAAATAAAAAAAATTATAAAAATTTTTAATTAAATATTACATCAATTTTTATTTTATATTTATTTAAATTAATCTTGAATTGTAGCTTAAAACTTTTGTCTATATATAATATAATTTTTAAAAAAATCTCTATAAAATCTCGTACATATTTTTATAGACAGCAAGGGCCTAAGATCTTATTTCCAGACACAAATATATGTGTTTATTTTAGAGTATAAAAGCTTTGCTTATCCAATCTTTTATTGCTAGTTGCAGAGCTACATAGGCTAGTATAACATCCTTTTCTCTTTCTTCTTCACTTCACTTTCATCCAATAGCCAACTAACTAACTTTTGGTTAGTGTATCGCAGCAACACAGTTAAAACTATGCCGCGTAGGCGACGCAGCAGCAGCAGCAGCAATAGCAACCAGAACCAGAACCAGAACCGAAAACCAACTTCCCCAACTTTCGTTTACTCGACACTAGCGACTGCCCCACCCACTCAACGCCCACAGCCCAGCGCGCCCCCTGCTGCTGGCGTTAACTGCGTTACACTTTTCAGCAACTTTTACATTGGGCGCCAACTACAACAACAACAACAACAGCAACAACAACAACAACAACAAACATGAGCAACTGCTTTTGCCTCCTATTTTTCAACTGCTCGCCCACACACAAACTAAGCGCCAGGGGCTGCTTTTGCTGTGTGCGTGTGTGTGTGTGTGTGTTGTGTGTGCAGCACTGCGGCTGCGGCTGTGGCAACAACAGCAGCAGCAGCAACAACAACAACAACAACTACAACGACGGCAGCAACATTGCCTGCTCGAGCCGCTTATCGCAACATCAGCCAAGCATAAAGCTCAATACGCACAACCACCCTGCAGCAGCAACAACAACAACAATAACAAGAACAACAACAACAAACAGTTGCCCCGCCCACCCGGCGCCGCCGCCCCCCCTTTGACGAAAGTTGAAAGTGGAAAATTGTGCGTGGCAGCCAAAAGTTTCGAAGCTGAGCCGAGGCTGAGCTAACTGCCTGATTGACTGACAGACAGACTGACTGCATGACAGACTGAGGGACTGACAAGCGGACAAACTGACAGACTGACAGTCGAGCAGCCACCTTAAGCCCCACTGCAACCCCTCGGCGCTACCTTGCGCCATGCAAAACCCATTTACTCCTTGGGCTTCGGCTTCTCTGAAAATTAAATGAATAAGCAGCTCGTTCTGTGCAACGCGCTGGGCTGGGCTAAAGGGGGTTAAGCTGTGGGTGGGTTGGGGTGAGTGGGCGAAGGGGGTCGTGGCTTGTGCAGCCTTTAAGTTGGTCTGTGTCCCAGTCCCAGTCCCAGTCCCAGGAGCCGCTGCCAAATGTAGCACAGCTGGCAGTCATTTTTGTGCGCCTCACTGACGGTTTGCATTTAAAGTTATTATGCCACAGGCTAGGCTCTATATAATATAATATAATATATAATACAAATATATATATGTGTGTATGTGTGTATGTGTGTGTGTGTGGGTGCTGGCAAATGCTACGGCTAAGCAGCTGCTGTTGGCCGTATTTTGCCCAGTCAAGATTAGGTGACCATGACAATTGCTCAATTGTCAATTGGTCAATGGACATTGGACATTGAGGATTGGGCACTTTGCAGTGGGGTCTGTTCAATGACTTCAAAGCAACAGCTGCCCACATATTTGATAAGCTTGACTTTAACGAGCATGAAAAGAAATGGCAGAAACTACAAATCAAAGTGAAAGCAAAAAGATTTTATTCTTGAAAATAAAAGTATTTTCTTTTTACTTTCAATTTGAAATTTAGATTTTTTATTATTTAGAACAAAAAGATTTTATTCAGAGAAATTTTGTAATATTTACCATACTAACTGTATCATGCTATCTATCTATCTATTATACTATGAAGTCTAATGTATAGTTTAGTATAATCATCTAGATAGTGCACATTGCATGTTCTTCCTTTCAATTAAACGGATCAAATATAATCGAGTAAATATACAAATATTTTCTAAACTTAAAAAATCTCTTTAAGTAAAAGATCAAATCTTTCTTGAAGGAATTTCTAATATTTTTGCCATTTTTTTACGCTTTTATTCAAATTTAACTTAACAATTTGGAATAATTTAAGTATAAATATTAATTGCGTAATTAAATTTCTTATTTGAATGAAATGAATACCAATAGAATCTGAATGCAATTTGTACAGTAAGACAATGTCAAGGATTAATAAGGTCAAGAATGTTTTCGATAAATGTCAATGGAGCCGCTGGAGCTCTTACAGCTCATCGGGGATGTGCTTCTCGCCGCCTGCCGGCTCCGGCTGTGCGTTTTTGCCGTCCCAGGGCGAGATTTTCGCGATGTGCGGCAGATTATCACAGCTGACCGAGGTCAGCTTGCCACGCCCCTTGGCAATGTTGCCCAGATACTCGTCGATATCGACTGGACGGGAGAAGTCGCCCTGGTACAAGCCCATCTTCATTTTCATGCAATTGACGACAGCGAGGCTCGGATATTTGTTCTTCAAACGCAGCCCGCTCTCGAGAGGAAGCTGACGCGATGCCTCGCTCCAGACCCAGCCCCAGCGTTGATTCTTGTATTTGTGACCGATGCCGCGGAGCACGTTCAGCATATGAGTCCGGCAGTTGGCGTTGCATTCCTTGAGCGAGGGCAGGAAGGCGAGCATGCACCAGTCCTCGTGGACACACGCATTGAACAGCGCATCCTCGCTGGTGATTTGCGTGATCTTGAAGGCCGGCACCACAGCCAGCTCTTGGCTGCGGACCCAGTCCAGAACTCCAGCCGCTGTGCGTTTGGTTCCTTTGTATTCGATGGCATTAGCCGCACTCTCCGTCTGAGCGGGTATATAGAATATTGTGGGATAGCCGACTACATTGTACTCGGCTGCCAGTTCGCTGAAGGCGCTGGCATCGACTGCACCCACTTTGTACTTTCCCTTCAGCTCCTTGGCCACCTCGGTCCATTCGGGGGCCATGCTCTTGCAGTGCGGACACCAGGGCGTATAGAACTCCACCAACCAAATGTCCTTCGACTGGAGCACCTGCTCCCTGAAGTCTTTCGCCGTCAGTTCGATTACATCGCTGTCGAAGCAAATGTGATCCTCTTCGGAAACGGGATCCTGAGCACTGTCCACGCGGCCGATGACCTCTTTGATCTGTTTCTTGATCTCGGCCAGCGCCGATTCGGCAATTGCGTTCGCTGTGCGTGGCCCAAAGAAATTGATGGGATTCTTCTTATCGACACCGAAAATTTTGATCATTGGAAAGCCGCGTACATCATACGTTGTGCTTAGCTCCGAGTTTCGCTCTCCGTTGATCGCGCCCAATTTGACAACGCCCTTTAAAGCTTTCACTAGCTTTTGGTATTCGGGCACTAGGGCGTGGCAGTAGCTGCACCATGATGCATAGAATTGTACAACCCAAATGGCATCGTCCTGCAGCACGGTGCTCTCGAAATTTGCGTTGTTTAGATCAACAACGCCATCTGCTGGCGAGTAGAGGCCGCTTGACTGACCGGCCACTATCATGAAGAGCATTAGCACGCTGCACAATGCAAGAATCACTAGGATTCGAATGCTCCACGATTTATTGAACTGATTCATTTTCGATTTGCCTCTATATATATATTTAGATAAATGTACAATATATTAAAATTTTTCTTTTTAGAACAAAATTGAACTCTTACGCAAATGTTGAAATAATAACTATTCAACTGTTGATATGGCAATGAATCTACTCTATGTTTGAGCGTCGCAAATGTTCGACTGTTCGTCTATGGCTAACTATGATTGGATGTACACTTGGTTTATTTTGACAATGAATGAAATGTCGAGGCTGTTTGCTGATATATTATATATATTTGTTTAGTCTCACTACTATTAATAATAAATCCTGCTACATTTATGTACATATATATAGGTATCATAGGTTATTATTACGACTTTCTCAGAGTTCGAGCTTAAATCGAAGATTTTTTAGTACGGCCAGTAAAGTTTTGAAATCCTTTACTTTCTACTTCGCTAGATCTTGCTTCCTCGGTCTATATTTTTGATTTTCTATGAAGTTGTGGAGCTTAGATTGGATGGAGGTAGATGACTATCTTAGTTGAATAGAAGGTTCATGCTATAAACGGCATATCGAAACAATTTAAGATCGCTGCCAAAAGTGTATAAATCTCAAATGAAATTAATGTGGAGAAATACAGAAATTGTTACTCAGATTTAGTCTGTTCTAGTAGGAGAGCTTTCACCAATCCATATTTGTTGGATCGTTTACTTCTTAGAAGATTTAATTAGAATTTTTTTTATATATAATTGAACAATATTTTATTTATTCGTTAAATAAAAGTTTTGAGAATATTAGAACTATCCTTATTATTCAGAAGTGTATTCTAAAATATTTATTTGATTTTTCATATGTTCTTGAAAAGGATCTATGATTTTCGCAATACATTTTCACTGAAACACTTTCAAAATTATTTATGGTATAGTATAGAGTTCTTATAATGTAGTATAGTAGTATAGCATAGAAATTAGAAGAAACTTGATAAATAGTGGGTGCATTTGAATTATAAATGTACTAATATGTATATTATATTGTATTATATACATATACATATATGCATATGATATGGTATTCCATATTAATTATATTCTATATTCAGTTTAACTTAATACTCAAAAATTGAATGTCTTCAATATCGCGATTAGAAAACCCGCTAAAACTTTCCAGATCACTATGCTTGATATATATTTAATATATAATGTTCCAATTGACATCAATGATATTTTTCAGCTTAAGGAAAGAAAGTCCCAAGACAAAGTCTCTCTTTCTCTAGCCCATCTCTCTCTCTTTTTCTGTCAAACGCGCACTTTAAACTTTGTTGACATTTTTTTTCAATTTGAAGCTAGAAACTGGAAAGTTTTTCTTTTTAACAGCCAAAAAGAAAAAGAAAAAAGAGCACAAATATATATAGTCCATATAAAATGAATAGAAAGAAAAACAAGCTGGCTAAAAAAGCGTCAATGAAACCTGCCCTAAATTCGCACAAGCGGCTTAAAACAACAACAATAACAACAAGAACAACAAACAGCGAGAAAAAGGAAGCGAAATATGAAATAAAAACAGGATACAAAGCATGCCAAATAAGAGAAGAAAAACAAGAAGCATAAGGCGCACGCAGTGGGCGGTCCGCTGGGGTAGGGGCGTGCCAGTTCTTCAGAACGTGTGAAAGGCGAAAGGAAACGTCGACGCTGCGTTTTTATGCCGTTGCAGGACACGCACCAAAAGGAAGGCGCAGCACGCATAAATCTAATGCCAAATTACATTATTTTGTCATTTCGCCCCCACAGCAAACCCAGCACCAGCACAAGCACCAGCCCCAGCCGCCCCAGCGCTGCTGCTGCTGCTGCTGCAGTGTCCTGACCGCCGGGCATAAAACACTGTCAAGAATAAACTTGAACACAAAAAGGAAAAAAGTGCAGAAAGCTCTTGGGGTAAAAGTTTGCCAGGCAGCAGCAGCAGGAGCAGCAGCAGCAAAAAGTACATTATATGCAAGCATGCAAAGGCGGGGCAGGAGCGGGAATGCCAGTTGTATATATATACACACATATATCTTTGTTTGTGTGTGTGTGTGTGTGTGCGCGTGTATGCGCTGGGGTCTGAGTCCTTGGGGTTGTTTGCCAAGTTCGCGGCCGAAGCCGAAAGTGAAAGTAAATGCAAGCGAGCCTCAAAAAAACGAAGCGAGCGCGTCGCTGCTCGCTGCGCGGTCGACGTCGCTGCCGGTCGGCGTCGCTGCGTGCGTGCGTTTACCAAATATCCTTCGGCACGTTGCTTGGCCAAGGACATTGCGGCCATTAAAATTGGAGGCATTCAAGCTTTTTCGGTTTTCTTGAGACGCGCGCGACTGCAACAAAAAGAACTCAAATCGCGCGCTCTCACTCGCTCTCTTTCTCTCTCTCTCTCGTTCTGCTGCCAAAGCGCATTCGCTCTCTGCAGCCACTCTCTCTCACTGTCTCTCGCTCTCTCTTTCTCTTGTTTTTTTGCGTTTGCGTATTGGCCAACTTTCACTTTCTTTGCCTTGCCCTTTGCCTTCATAGCTTTTCACTTTCGCTTTCGCCCAAAAACCCTGTGAAAGTTCGTCGTACGCGCGCTCTCACGCTCACGCTCTGTCTCGCTCGCTCCACCCCACTCATACACCCATGTGGCAGGCTGTCTCGCTTGCGCTCGCGCTCGCGACTTCCTGTCTGTGTGTGTGAGCTTCCGGTTTTGTTTTTACAACTGATAAGGCGTCAGCCAGGCGACTGCCCAAAAAAGTATGCTATGCTTTTTACATGCGCTGCTTCGCTCTCTCTGTATGTGTGCGTGCGCGTGTGTGTGTTGGTGTGTTTTTGTGTTTTGGGAAGACGACCAGCAGGCGCCCTTTTTATTGTTGTTGCCTCTGTGCGTTGCAAGGATCAAGGACGTTCAAGAAAACCGAAATGGGCTTCGGGCTTCGGCAAAAAAAAAATGCAGGGCGTACAATTTTCATTTACTTCGACTGCTGCTGCTGCTATGTTTTTCTTTGCTTTTCCTTTGCTTTTTTTTTGTTTTGGTGGTGGCTTGACTTTGACATGGGTTTGAGTGTGTCGGTGGCGGGGGCGGGGGCGTGGTTGCTTAGATGGCTGCAGCTGCCTCTTTGGCTGTACATAACAGAAGTGCGTGTGCGCCTATATAATGCGTGTGCTATATGCTATCGGTGTGCGTGTGTTCGTGTGTGTGTGTGTGTGTGTGTGGGGAGCTTTGCTGCTGCTGCAGTCCTTTATTGAGCCGACAGCCACCCACCACGCAGCCAGGCAGCCGAACGACCCGCTGCGTTTGTAATTTTCTCTTTTTTTGTGCGTGTGCAGCGACTGGGGCGACTGGGGGCGGCCGAAGGTGGTTGTAGGCGCGGCATTGTGAGTGACGTTAAATGCTGTTGTTGCTCCAGTACATATATACATAGTATATATCTAGTATATAGCAGCTTTGTGCTTAGTTTTTTGGTTTTTTTGGCAACTGCACAAGCGGCGAACATTTTCATTGCTTTTCCTTTTTGGCTTTTCCCTTTGGTTACTTATGTGGGTCGCAGCGGGCACGCTGCATAGCAATGAGTTGCCACCGCCGCCTCGGTTAGTTTAAAGTAAAAGTTTTTGCTTTTGAGGTTTTCAGCCTTCGCCTCTGCGCTCTTCGCTGTTCGCATAAAGTGCGTGCCAAATGTCGCTTGCGGTTGGAGTTGGTTTTCCTTTTACAGTTAATTGCCAACTTAAAGCTTTCAAATATATACACACACATACATGCATACATATATATATTTATATATATATATATCTATGTGTATACTTGAGATATCCGAGCAGGAAACGAAATTAATTTGGTCGTTAATGTGCGTTGGAAGTGACAGCAAAAAAGTTCAATGTAATTGCGAGAGTCTAAAGAAATGAACTCGAATCAACATGCGTAGCTATAGGGTTTCTTATCATAGGCCCAATGGCCATGGGTTAGCTGCGACAGTCCTATAACTGACATTTGAGGCCCATTAAGTAAATCAATTGAGTTCATTTGGGGCAACTTTAAGTTGATCTGAAATTATTTAAGGAGAATTAGTGATTATCATTAACCAAAATGAGAATCACTTTTATTAACATTCGAATTTTTATTACCATTCTCATTGTTTTAAATCGTTTTCATTATGATCTTTATTTTTATTGATATTTGCATTATTATTTATTGTTATAATATTATCATTAACAATATCAATACAGCTCTAACTTGATCTGAAAAAAATTAATACAATATTTCAATATTATTAATATAATATTCAACACTATATAACAACACTACACAATATCGGTACAATTATTATTACAATTAGCAGTTTCATTATCATTAACATTTATTTTACTATCATTATCATATTTCAATATCATTAAGTATATTTGTTTCAATTATCCCATTATCATTTATATTCCTATCATTATGCATATATCATTATTAGATTTCAATATCATTATGTATTATATTTATTTCAATCATCCATTTAGTTATCATTAAGAATATCAAAACAATTGACAGTATAATTATCATTGCTATTGTTATATAGCTGTCATTTTTCATTTCTCTTTATCATTATGTATTATGTATACTATGATCTTCACATTTATTGTCATTGGTAATATTACATGCATTGCCATTGTCAATGTTATTTTCACTATCATATGTATCACTATTATTATTCATTTAACATTATGATTATGAATTTGTTAATATTACGATCATCACTGTTTTTATAGTTATCAGTATCTTGACAATGAATATCATGATTGCCATATCATTTACATCACTATAAGTAACTTCGATAATTTCTGGTATCATTATTATTATGATTGCTTCCGTTCCATTTAAGCACTGGCAGGTCACCAAGTATTTAACTTAGAAAAATGTATCCAAAGGTCAAAGTCATATATTTTTGGGGGAACTTGGGTTTTGACAGCCAGCGATTTGCCCAGCTACCTTACTCAATCTGCATAAGTCTGCATGCGAAAGTTTGTCAATAATTGCTGGATATCAGCATGTATCACTCCAGCAATCAAGAGATTTACGATATCTGAAGCTATGTATTCGTTGCTATAAGAGACATCATTCACTTCGCATTGGCAACTATGTGAAGCTCTTAAGCTAAGCAGAGTTTGAGAGTTCAATATAAATATATATTAATTAAATATATACCTTTCTTAGGTGACCTTTGTCACGCATATTAATACAAAATAAATAATTGTATGTCATCTCTATTTTCCAAGCTACCTAACCGATATCTCTTCAAGTTTTTACTCACATTCCAGCTGAGAATGGTTCTCATTAGAGCAAGCAGTCTGTCTATCTCACCCACTCACCTACTGTTATCTCTAGTAATTTCTATATATCTCTCCACCATTTGCCACACAATTGTGCCACTTTTATTTCAAATCCCACTGCGCATTCATCATTTGGATGCAGCCTTAGCTCGGCGCTAAAAATGTTCATTCAGGAATTCGCGCCAGTGACAGCACCTGCCCATCACAGGTCTGTCCGTCTGTCTCTCTCGCATTCTCTCTCTTTCTGTTTCTCTCTCTCTCTCTCTTTTCACTTTCTCTTTCACCTTTTCCCTTTCACATTTGAAACACTTTCCGCAATCTTGCCAAATGTCAATCAAAGCAGAATGTCAGCCTGCAAGCTGCCACAGCGACCTCCTCACTTACCCTCACCCTCCTGCCTACAGTTTTCCTCATTTTGAGCGCAATCGTTTCGCATTTTCCAGGCTTTTCAGCTTTTGTCCTTTGCACCAACAAAAAAAAAAAACAAAAACAATTAAAAAACAAACTTTTATGGATTAAATGTATTTGTAATTATGTATTAGCCAAGAGAGCAAAAAAAAATAAAACAAAAACAAAAATGTTTGAGCTTTGAGCTGCTGTGGCAAATGCTCTTGTTGTGGTTGTTGTTGTTGTTGTTGTTATTGCTGTCATGCTGATAACACACACACACACACACACACTAACTGCTGCTATGTAAAAAGCTTTCTGCTCTGTGTATATAAAGCGACGTCAACGTCAGCGTCAGCTGCGCAGTCAGGCAGCCAAAAATGTGTTGCACTGTAAGACGCAGCCTACGCACAAGCCGCACGCACTCACACAAACACACACACTCACACTGATATATACACACACACACAGCTGCAGAGTAATTATGTTGCTCCGGCTTCTATGTGGCTCCAGCTGCCCAACCCCCTCACACACAGAGAAATTTCAAAGCTCATTGGTATTTTTAGTTGTGCCTGTGCCTTGTTTTCATTGCATGCCACCCCATCAGCCACACCCACTTGGCGAACTGTCCGCCCAACCGACCGGCTGCCCCTTCCATTTGCTGTGCCCGCTAGTTGACGCTGACGTCGGCAGCGACGGCGACAGCGCAGCGCAGCTCATTGAAATTTGAGGATTTTTGTCTCAGTGCCCTAATTAATTTTACGTACCATGAAAATCATTGTTTGTTGCTTTGCTTTTGCTATGTTATTGTTGTTGTTCTTGTTATTGTTGTTGTCACTGCGCGTGTGTGTTTGTGTGTAGGTGTGCGCGTGTGTGTGTGTGAGTCGCATTGCAGAGACCTGTTTGAGCTGAAGTTACGCAAAAAACAGCAGCTCGCGCATCTCAAATGAAAATACTTTTGCAGCCATCCGCAGAGTGTAACTACAATACACTGCAATAAATATGTAGATAATTCATTAAAAATATATATAATTTATAATAATATTATTGTTATAGATATATATTGATTATTATAGATATACATATATATCTATAACAATAACAAAGGCAAAATCAATGGAGGATGTCAAATATTGAGCTGAGCATCAGATGTGCTTCATTTTTATATAAGTATACACATATATTTCACTTATTCAAGATATCTACACTGCCAGAAAACTGTATTAGGTTTTACTGTCAATTTTTGTGCATATATATTATAAGTTTTATAAACTTAATCTATATTGAGTTTTGTAGAAAAGCGTTCAATGACAATGAAGTGCTTGAAACATAATTATAAAATAACAAATAAAAAACATAGATTAATATATGTATTTTTGTATTGTGTGTATTTATATGTTTAAAAATCATAATATTAAGAATATATGAATTTATATATTTAAAATATACTAACAAGAGTGCTCTAGTTGAAACTGCTCGATTAGGAGATACCCTGAAACCTGTGAAGAGCTAAATTACAATCATTCTATGCTTATTTTATCCATGCATACAAACAACACATGCACACACACACACACACAGACACATAGAAACGTACTCATCAGTCCACGCTCTGCTAACTGCGCAGTCGAAGCAACGACTATAGCTTGGGCTGTAGTGTGGGCATTACTATGGGAACTTAATTGTTCAATAACTTTTCTAAGCGATGGACTATCTTTATCAAACTTTCACAACCTATTAATGACTTTTATTTGTATGTATTTACCTAAATCTTTTGTATTTGAAATATGTTTTTTTTTTTGCAAATTTGGGGCGAATGAGGCGTTGCATCCAAAATCTAAAGATAACATAATCTCAGTATTTATCCAAAATCTAAATATAACATAATATCAGTATTCACTACACGCAACTACACAGCAAATTTGAAATCGCTTGCTTAAACGATGTAGAAACCACGCAAAAAAAAAACTAAATCAAATTATCGATAAATGCCGATAAAAAAGAAATGAGATGAGTTATCGAAAAACAAATTATAAACTTGTATTGCGTATGGTATTCACGAGTATACGTGTAAAATTTCAAATCTCTAGCTTTTGTGCTTTTGATGATCTCGGCGTTCACACGGACGCACAGATTGATAGGGCTATATCTTGTCGCGCTGATCAACAATATATACACCTTATGGTGTGTGATACGCCGCCTTATGTCTGTTTCACACATTTTCTCAAAATAATTTAATCCTAATATACCATTTTCAATGGATTCAGTGTATACAAATATTTTCTACTAAATAGATCTCTGTTTAAATCCTATGCAAACTAAAACAACAATCAAATCTGAATATTGTATGGTTTCTCTTTAGTCACTGCCCCTCTTAAAGTCTCCCCCTTTTATTTCAGCTCAATTTCTCTAGCTTTGTTTATCTAAATCACCTATATTTTGTGCAGTGCATCTACGCCTAAGGCCCACTCCTTGCTCCTCACTGCGCCTACCCCCCTCTGCCTGCTGAGCCGCACTTAAACTGCGCCATATTTTGCCCAGTTTTTCTGTTGTTGTTGTTGTTATTGTTGTTTTTTTCTGGTTGGAGTGTAGGTTGGTCGTTTGGAAATTTGAGAAAATTAGGTTTTGTTGTAGCTGTCGCTGTCGTAGCCGGCAACGCAAAGCGATGTCCTGGCACGTCCTGATGCTGTCTTCTGCTAGCCTAACCTGTTTTTTCTTTTTCTGCTTCAGCTTCTTCTGTCTATGTTGCCCACTTTTGTTGTTGTTGTTGCTGTTGTTGTTGTTGCCGTGGTTGGGTTGGTAATTAAATGCTGCGTTGCTGGACCACCACAGCAAGCACGATGGACGCAGGACGCAGGAGGCAGAACGTAGTCAATGGCAGTGGCACAGCCACCTAATCAGCAATCCCAGCGCGAATCTGAGTCGCTGCCACTTCAACCCATCCCAGGGTGGAAATTATGCAAATGCCCGTTGCCGTTGCGAGCAAGGACAATGGACATCGGACACGCAGCAGCAGCAGCGGCAACGACAGCAGCAGCCGAACCAAAACATTTTAGGCTAGCAAATTGTTTTTCATTGCTGCATTTAAAATATGCTCCAGTTCGCATTTGCCATGGCTACAAATGAGTCGAGCAGCAGTTTAATTAAAATTTCACTCACTCTCTCTCTCTCTCTCTTTCTCTTTTCCTCTAACTCTAAATGAGTATGTGATTTATGGGCAACTGCAATTTGGTTGTATACATACGTACGTATATAGGATATCTTTATATATATATATAATTATAATAAATTTTTCTAATTATTAGCTTTGTACAATGAATACTTATTCCTTATTTGACAATTTGATGATGATATTACATTTATTAGTTAATGTCTGAAGTGAATCAAGGTTTTATATTGAGTTGTAAGCAAAGCAGGATATTATATTTATAGGTGTGTTATTAACCATAAGGCAATACTTAAAACCAGAAATTAGACTACGATTTCCGACCTGAACTTAGATGTCTGGTATGCATTAGAATAGCTCAACTAGCAAGATTTATAGATCATATTTTCAATCTTAACTAACTAAACATATATATAATTACTTATTATATCATCGTTATCCTAATGATCGATATAATAATTAATAATATTTAAATTTGAAATATATTATATTTACATTAAATAAACATTAAAAGTATAACTTTTACATTTTCGCTTAACATAGTTAACTATTTTAATACTTACCAACAGACAGAAGAAGAGGAGAAGCACCGCGCTGCACTGGAAGACTGACCACCAGAAGATGAAGAATGCGACTGAAGCTGCGCTGCAGCAGGTTTGCCTTTATATAGGGCAGCGACAGCTCCACTCAAGTCAAGCTCAACTCTTGAGCCTCTTTCTGAGTCAGTCTTCACATTCGATCATTAGGTGACCAATCAGAGCACTTTCTGCTGCTGCTGCTGCTGCTGCAAGAAGCAGCTCTTCTGATCTTCAGCTGCCTTTCTATAGGGAAGCGAGACTACCAGTCGAAGTCGAGCTCAACTGTTAGGCCTCTCTCTGAGTTAGCGTAAACTAAATTCTCTTACTGATAAGCGACCAATCAGAGTATTTTCTGCTGCCTCTGCTGCATACATACATAGACAGACGGACAGGGCTAAATCGACTCAGCTCGTCGCCCTGATCAAGTATATATATATTTTGGTCTGCTACGCTTCTTTCTGTATATATATATTGTATATCTATCTCTACTTTTTATCTTCACTCTTTATGCAATTTGCCCAACAATATACTTTGATATTTTTTTTTTCATATTGTATATATTGTAATATAATTTTATATTTTGCTCATCCGCACTTAAATTTGCCTACCTGCCTGGGCAACAGCCCTTCTGCCCATCTTCCTATATACGTCTATTTATAGAACCTGTCGTAATCTCTGCGCAATGTGCCTGCTTTTTAGTTTTATTATTCACATTTGTTTCATTGTTTTATAATGTCCCTTGGCTTCCGCCTGCCGCCCTCCATCCTCCGTTCACTTTGCGTGTTTTTTGACTTTCGAGCATCGCCTTGGCAACCTTAATCTTTTCCATTTGCTGTCATCCATTAGCCTGAGTTGCTGTGGCTAATTAAGTGCCCGTTTAGCCTTAATAAATAACAATTTCTCAACATTTTTTGCAACGACAAAAGATGCCCCATAAAACCTGTCCCAACTTCACTTAATATGGAATATCCTTGATATTTTTTGTTGCATATATCAAAGTTGAAACTAGAAATCTAATTTCACATGCTGACAGCCAGATATGAAATAAGATTTAAGTAATTGAATTTGATAACACAATTTTGGTAATAAATTTATTATTGACTATCGATAATTATCGAATATAAGAAAATACCTCCCAAACACTTTCTAGACGCAATATAATTTTGTAAAAGCAAAAACAATAGATTCGTATTAAATATTTCAACGTGAAAATCCCCCCATAAATCCTGACCCAACTTGATTCAATATGGAATATCCCTAATATTTTTTGCTGGAACTGAACAAATATTTCACACGTAGACAGAGTGATATAAAATTATATTTAATTCATTGACTATCGATAATTATCGATTGTTATAAAATTAATCCAAAATACTCTCCATTCAAAATTTAATTTTTTAAAAGCAAAAACAAAAGATAAACAGAATAGATTCATAAGAAATAACTTGGGTGAACTAAAATGGAATGGAACGAAATAATTTATATGTTTGCCTCACTTAAAATACATTTTTTTATCATCCGCCCTTTTAAACTCATTTCGATATACAAATTCGATTAGTTTCCGGCCAAAAATTTAAATTTTCTCCGTCATTTTGTGGCTACTTCTTCTCGTTTATCCGGCGTCCATCGAACCGCATCGTTTGACTGCAGTGGCTCATGATTTATTTAGCAAATTTGTTGCTGGATGTCGCCGTGACCATTAAATTAATTGCAATTTATCGATTTTTAAATTGCAATCTCAACGGTTGGACGCCATAAAAAATATTGCGCGCAAGCCCAAAAAATGCCGCAGCACGAGCCCCAGCGTTGAGGGAAATGTGACCGTCGCAAAGGTGGGGAGGGGGCTGTGATGCTGGTGGGGCATTGCCTCTGGCTATGGATGCAGCCACCAAATTCGCGTCCTCTGGTGTATACGAAATAAATTCTGCGCCGCACAGACTGTGTGTGTGTGTGCGTGTGTGTGTGCGCGCGAGTCTGGCATGCGTTGCGTATACGTAATGCGTAGGTTGGGGTGCGCTGCGTGGGCGTGAGACAACTCTTTCAGTGAGTGTATCGGACAATGGGGTATATTTGCTAGGTGGATTGGAGTTAAATTGTGCTTTTGAGAATAATGTTAAATATTAATTTAATTTAAATAATAAATTGAGAACAATGATATCTATAATATATTATATAATATAATATTACATCAAGAGTTTATTTTCGACAAGAGCAGATGCTCGATCAGCATAAATTGTTGTAATTCAATCTCAGTGATAATAATAATAGCAATGATATTGAGGGTTGGCTGTAGAGGAGGAATTGGACGAGGCTTAACAGAAGTTGATGTGGAGTAGTTTCAGCTGCATTTTACCTAAGTAACTGTGCATTTTCACTCTTTTTCGCTCTATTATAATCTCTACTTTGGTTTTGTCCATTGATTCTTCCAGGTCGGTTTTTTCTTCTACCCACAATAGAAGTAAGTTTTCTCTGCATAGTCTATAACATTTTTGTAGTCAATGAAGTTGAACTTGGCAGTCTTCCTCGTATTATGTCAATACTTTCAATAGAAACCATGATGGTGAATTTTCACATGGAAAGAGCACTCGCTGCGCTTGCTTGGTGGTCACTGATCGAGTATCACCTCTTTGTCCATCTGCTAAAGCACTCGTTTTGTCATTTAGTCTTCCAGTAGCTCATATTGTGCTATTGTATATCCTAATTATAATGCTTATCTTGAAATATATCTGTAATCCAATGTAATCTCATATTTCCATATTCATAGAGTATTACATATTCGTTCATTCCGCTCAACTTGTTTGCTCAGCTATTGCTTTATTTTTGTACTTTTTGTCTCTCCTATTTTTGTTGTCTTTGCTACAGCAGTAGCAATAATGAAAAATATATGTGAGCACCATTAAAATACATCAGATAGGCATAGATCACACCACACACACACTCTCCCTCTTCCTCTCCTCCCTCTCTCTCTCTCTCTCTGTGACTCCTGCTGGTCATTTGCTTGCCACATGCATTGACATTTCTCGCACTCAAATTGGAGTTGTTGCTGCGTTATCTTTGCTGTCACAGCAACGTTCGTGTATTTAGCTCCCTGGACAATGTCATGTGGGCTTGTCTGAGCGCTTTGTGGCGATTGTATGTGAGTGGGTGTGCGTGTGAGTGTGTGTACGTGTGTGTGTGAGTGGTTGGGTATGCGTGCAGCTTTATGCAGGCTGTGGGTGGCTTGTTAGCCAAGGCAGCATCGTATGTAACTTTAATGAGCTGTTGCCCCACAGCAATTGAATGACAGCGAACGCTACAAAAACAAGTGCGTAGAACTCACCCTAAAAATAACCTTCACTTCTCATATGAATTCAATATATGAACATAAAGCTAAAGCTTCTTAAGGTCTCACAATATACGAATTGTCGATTATTGGCAAATATTCTCAGAAAATCCAAATTATTTTCTCTGTAAAAAAATTATAATTTTAGTGTAAAGAAAATGATTTACTTGAAATGGGAATTTATTGAAAAAATAAACACCTTGTAAAGTAAATTGAAAAGTGATGTACATATTGTTGATGTATAGAAATATTGTGATATAACAGAGAAAAATGCGAAATATGGAAGCAAAGATTGAGCTCTGATTGATACATATTTTATTTGTATATTTTAAGCATAGTTTTCTCTTATAAAATAATAGAGAATTTTTGCATCATACATCATACATACATCACTGATTGATAACAATCAAACTAATACATATATTTGAATAAAACTTGTATATTATCTAAGTGATTGTATATGACAAATAGCTGAAATTGTTACGATTCATGCCAAAAATATGATAGGAAGTACCTTGCCATAAACAAGATTGATAGCTGATTGATATAAAAAAGTTTGATGCATTGGTCCACTTATCTTATCAATAGACGTCAAGGCAAATGATTGACAGCTCAAATTTGATTGATACACAACAGTTTCCATGGCAATAAAACAGCAAAAAGTCATCGCACTCTTCCTTCCTCTCTGCCACTCTCATCGCCAAATGGTCAACACTTCACATGAAAAATTCAAAAGAAATAGACAATTATCAAGGCATTTAGGTGCTCATATCTTCCGACATAAGCAAGAAAAAAAGAAATAAACAGGCATATGACAAAGCAGCTTATGCTTAGCATCTATGGCACTTTAAACTCGGCAACATAAATTGCGATGCCCAAAAAAAAAAAGAAAGAAAAAGCAAGAAAAAAGCGAAAAGAAGTAGAAAACAGGAAAGGGAAATATATTTCAAGTGCTTCTTGACTTGCCCTACTTGTTGTAAATTCTACGCCGGAAAAAAAAGGGAAGCAGCTAAGCTCGAAAAATGTGTAGAAGGAAAAACAAGTTCGCAGTCGGAGCAACTTTTCGTTCGCATGTGTTGTGGTCTTCCATCAAGGCGCTGGATGAATGCGAGCATCAAGTATGCGCACTGTTGCCCATAGAAAGGAAAACTGGAGGGGGGAAGGCGGCGCAAGGCAAGAAAAAATAAGGAAAAATAGCTGCCTCACTAAAGTGTGCCCAAAAATTTAGCTGTGACGCAGCAGGCAGCGCCCCCCACTCGCCCCATCTCCAAGTGTAGGCGTGGCAGAAGCAGAAAAAAAGTGCGTGTGTCTGCATTGTAAAACTTTTTTAATGGTTTGTAGCCCGAGGCTCTCAACGCCAGAGTTTTTCCTTTTTGTTTTTTTTTTTTTTTTTTTTTTTGTTGCTCCTGCATGCGCATATGTGGACCGCAGGTGTGCGCCTACCTGGTCCCCGCCATTATCATTAACATTATTGCCAGTGTTGCTGTGCAGCTGCTAAATGTGCTTACGAAATTTATTTTCGCTGATTTTTTACTTCACGTCGCGCGAAATGCATTTTCAATATACAGCGTAAAATGTCGCAAATTTATTTGCGACGCTCGCTGGATTTTTTTTTTTTCTGTTTATTTTGTTTTGTGCCACATAAATCAAAAATGCGTAAAAATGTACAAGACTCGAAGAAGGGGCTGGTGTGCGGAAGAGCGGGGGCGGGGGCGGGGGCTGGCATGCGTTTGCCAGTCAGGCAGCGTGGCATTTGCTTCCTTTTGCTAACTGTTGTGGCCGCTCCCTTAGGCAAACCCCAGGCCCATTATCATCATCAACAGTCAGCAAAATGGCCCCAACTTCAATGTTGAATGCCAACAGCAACAACAACAACAACAATTACAACAACAACAACAGCAACAAGGCGAAGAAGAAGCAGAAGAGCAACAGAAGCAGCAACAAGCATCCGCACCTGAAAAGCTGGTAGAAAATACATTTTAATGTTAGAGCGGGAATAGAGAAGGAAATTGGGGAAGGATGGCGGAGAAACAACCAAAATGGGGGTGTGGCAGGCGGTCGGTTAGTGAACGGCCATGTGGGCCTTGTCCATGGGGTGCATCGAGAAGTTAGCGAGTGAATTAAAGTATATAGAACTATATAATTCAGAATAGTTAAGATATATTTTTATTAGATTAACATTTACTGAAATGCAATTATTATTTCTTAATGCCAGATTTTTTAATGATATGTATTATAACTTTCAATTTGTTTATTGAAATTTATTTTATTGCTTCATTAGAATTACATTTTTTTAGTAATTTCAAAATTATAAAAAACCCACTTTAGTTATTTTGCATATTAATTAAATAAGTAACTGTAAATATCAAGTGTTAACATTTTCTAATTAGTATATATTATATCTGAAAAAATAAGTAATATTTGGAAACCATACAAGTTTCTTATACTGCTATACCATATCTTGTCCAGATACGTTTAATTATTTATTTATGCTGCATTCAAAGAATTTCATTTCATTCAAAGCGATTTCTTCGAGAGTAAAAAGTTGAAAACGCAGAAATACGTCCAAGCTAAACAACTGCTATAAATTAACTGAACAATCAACATAGCATAACTTATCAACATAAATTATAGGACATGAGTACCAAAATATTAGTTTAAATACATATATGTAGTAGGTTAATATAATTTATAGGAATATAACACTATAGTTATTAGAATAAGAAGCGTCATTCATTGTGGTAAACAAATAATATGAGAGTTTTTTAAGTAATAACAAACTGTTGAGCCGGCCCTCGTTTCACCAGCCCTTTATCTGTATTTGGGCAACAACGTTGCAGCAACAACAGCAACAAAACTGTAGTAAAGGCCGCCAGCCGTTGTTACAAGTGCCCGTGGCCAGAACCAAAAGCTGCAAGAAGGAAAATGACACAAAAAAAAGGTAGCAGCTGTAAGGGAGCGGAGAGCTGAGGCGGGCGAGCGAGGAGGGTAAGGAGTGTGAGCAATGGAGGAAAAGCGCAAAGGTGCGTACAATCATTTTATTGATTTATATGCCGAAGCTATTACAACTGACATTCGAGTTTTCCAACAAAATGCGAATGAAAGAGGAGTACGATGAGAAACAGAGAAAGAGAGAGAGAGAGTGAGGGCGTGGGAGTAAGTAAGGGTATGAGTGAAGGCAGTGTGGGGTAGGCAAGCAGAAAGTGAAAGGTGGCTGGATAGGGAGGGGGGCGTAACGCAAAAACCAAAACCCAAAAAGTCTTTTGTCAATGCGACTGCTGCTGCTCCTGCTGATGCTGCCGTTGTTGTTGTTGCACTTGGCTGAAGCTGGAGATGAAGATGTAGCTGAAGCTCATGGCCAAATGTTAGCGTCGCCTTGGCAACTTGCAAAGCTGAAAGACGCAGCAGCAGCAGCAACGGCAGCAGCTACGACCAGGCCTTTATATACTTGCGCCTTATGTGTAGCACACTTTTAGGCATTTGCTTTTGTCTTTTTAGTTTACTTACGCCTGACAGTTGCTTCTGTGTGTGTGTGTGGGTGTGGCTGACAGTCTTGACAGCGCACTCGTTACTTTGACAACGCAGCAGGCTGGCAGCCACGCAGCAAACATCCAGCCCACCTACAGCCCCGTCCACTTGCCTACCTCTTCCCTTTGGCCCACTCAAAAACAGTTTTGTGTATCCGTGAGATACTTTTTCGCGCGCTGCGCTTTTGCAGCAAAACTTTCGCTCGGCGAAAATCAATTTATCACAAGCGAAGCTTGATTTTCACTATACATACACATATATATACGTGTATATATATAAATTTGTGTGCCATGGGGAATGTCACTTGGCCAAAAATTAATTAAGGCTAAGATGAATCCCTGCTACAAAATTTTTGGTTTCCATGCCGCCTACTGTATGTGTGTGTGTGTGTGTATGGGTGAGTGTCTGTGTTTGCGTGTGTCTATGTGTGTGTGTGTGTGAAGTCTAATTAAAATTTATATATGCGCAGTTAATAAGTTTTTAGTGGCTTTACTTGTTGATGAGCAGCTGTAGCAGCTGTCTCTTGACTTGCAAATAGATGAATTCCATTTTAATGTTAAACATAATTAATTCATATAATAATATTGGCATAGCATATATATGTATATAGGAAAAGTAGTTTCAGGATGCAAGATAATATTACTATAACATATTTAATTTATATAATAATATTTATGTATATATGTATAAGAAACAGTCAGTCTGTCAGAATATATTTTATATTACTTTAATAATTTAGTTTTTTTTTTTTTTGTAAATTCTAACTATTTCCACAATCTTATAGTCCGCAATAAGAGACTGAAAAGCTCGGAATATTACTTATATTATTTGTATTAAATAAATAATATAAAATTATCTGTCAGCTTAGACTTCAAGCACTAAATACTTGTCAAAACTACAAATTCAATCAAAATATCTTGATAAAAACTTCAATATTCAATCAAAATATCTTTATATAATCTTTAAATCTCTCCCAGAACTCTCAAGCAATCTACCCCAAAACCTGTCGGGAATTACAATCATATGTTACTTTAACTGAATTCAGTTTAGCTTGCCTGTTGCCTGTTACACACTGCTCCACATATCCACAATAACTCTTTAAATACCCTGATCTCACTTGCGCTCTAATCACTTTCACACAAAATACTCTCTCGCAATGGCAATCAAGCGACTTTATTATGCCGCTCACTGCTCGGACGGTGTTTGGCGATGTGGAAGCACAGTGGCCAACATTTATGACAAATTTTTAGCAAATTGTAATCCAATTTGACATATTAATTAAGTACATTGTTAATTTGTCGCATTACACACACACGCGCACGCACACAACAACAAACAGCTGAACAACAGGAATCTCCAACCTCCCAACAGTCCTCACAGCCGTCGCTCGGAGTTGTGCTGTAATTCCCTGTCCACACTTTTGTCCTTTTGCTTTCGGCTCTGCGTGGCTCTAACTCTAAGTAGTGAAAGTAATAGCCAAAAACTTTTTGACACACTTTGCGCACACACAAACACACACACACACACACACACACACACAGTACACATATATACGCACAAAGACCGTAGTATATTTGGGGCAGGACAAAGGACACACGCAGGACATAAGAAACAGTTGGACAGCAGAGCGTAGCTCTTTGTGTGTGTGTGTGGCAAAAGGGATAAACATGTGAAAATTTATTGTACGCGTATTTAGTTGGATATATATATATCTATATACATATGTATACTTAGGTATATATATATATATATATATATGTGTTTATGTGTGCGTGTGGTAGCAAGTGCAGCAAAGCTCCCCCAAAAAGTAAGTCAGCTCAACGTACTCGTCCTGGCGTTAAATGAGATATTTAAGTCAGTTGCGATGCTCGTGAGATAAGCAAATTCGGGGTCAGAAACAAATTTTTAGAGACCACCTTTTTGGAATAACCTGTAAACTACTTAAATGGGGTATGATAATCATTGAGCAGACAAAAACTATAAGCAAAATAGATATCTTTATATTTATATTACCTTACATTACAGATAATTTAATCAAATAAAACTTAGACCATACTACCCCATTGAACTCAGCAACTATAAGAGTTCCAGTACTAAAATTTCATATTTAAACTTTAAAGCTTATCAATCAAATTCCAAATAACTTTTTAGTCCGTACTACCCCATTGAACTCAGCAACTATCAGAGTTACAGTATTCAAATTTCATATTTAAACTTTAGACTTCGTTAGCATATCAATCATATTCGATAAAAGTTGTTAGTCCATGCTAACCCATAGAACTCAGCTACTATAAGAGTTTCAGGTTTAAAATGTAGTATCTGAGCTGTAGGTTGCATTAACTTGCAATGTATACGTAAATATATTGAGTATATGTCGTCATATAGAAGGTATATTTATGAGTATATACCTAAATTGTCAATATATCATACAAATTCAAAGTTATCATAACTAAAACCAAATAGATGAGACTTATCAGTTTGTATTTCCAAAATACAATTATATTCCATACAAGTTGTTAGTCCACCCCATTGAACTCAGGATCTATAAGAAGATGACCGTGTAAATTTTGTATTAATATTGTAAGCCTTATCTACTTTCCTTGTTACATCTACTTTCATATTTAACAGTTAACAGAACACACAGCAAAACATTTTTATAGAGTATACCCGAGTCAGTCAGCTGTTTGTTTGAAAGTTCACTGATTTAGCGCTGACCCAGGCGGCGGCGCTTAGGCAATCAAAGTATGTGAAAATCATGCAAAAGGTCTGTTTTACATGCAGAAAGAATAAACGGAAAAATTTTGCCTAGCTTCATTTTATTTACATATTTTGCAATTCGGGCAAAAAAAAAGGACTATAAGGATAATTACTTGCAGCAGCAGCTAGACTACCTTTTGCCTCCTTCCCTTTTTTTTTTCGTATTTTATTTTCGCAATCTCTGTAGATTAAAAGTTGTATTAGGTTACATACTAAGTGGTTCAGTGGGCCAAGGGCGCTTTGGCAACAGATTTGTTTCCGCATATGCTTAAAGTGAAATTTGGTGAGATTGTAGCATACTTTTGGGATGCTGTAATATTAATTGTGGAGCAGTTGTGGATGATTAAGTTAAATGATGTTAAATATATGATGAATGCGTTGAAAATGAGTGAACCGGGAATTGTAGTATAAGAGGTGGAAAGAGACGTGACAAAAAATAATCGAGCATATATATACGAATATCATAAGTCAAGAACTGATTGAAAACATATTCCTCTGTGAATTAGTATTTATTATGAATTTATTCTATTGCCATTAAGATATTTTTTTCTACTAAAGTATATTATCTTAATATTCACATTTTGTATACCTCATACATATATATATATACATATATATTATTAATTTTACATATATATTTCAAATTTACTACATCTTATTTAACTCCATTTAGATCATACATATACTCATAAATATATTCCATATATCTCCAGTATAACTCCCCATAGGACAGCACCATTCAATGCACTCATACCACTTTCTAAATTTGTTAGCCCTAACATATTTATTTATATTTGCTTGTCAGTTACTAACAACCAATTTATTATAATCTGTACTACTTGAGCCTCTTCTCGCGTCATCAATTATTTGTTAATAAATGTCCAAAAGCACATAAAAAATATGAGAGATAAAAATAAATCGCAGATGACAACCGCTGGGCATAGACTCGTGCATGTAGGTATATCGCCTATATATACATATATCTGTATATCTCTATGCTATATGGCCACACATGTCTGGCGGCATTTTCCCACATAACAAACATAGATTATGTGAAACTCAGATGCCAGAGACATAAACAGAGCAAAAACCTACCCGACTATTCGTCACTCGATGGCACCCGCAAAAAAAAAAATCCAATAAACTTAATCGAGACTCATTAAAAAGTGCGTTGATATTGCTATTGTTGTTGTTGTCGTTGATGTTGTTGCTGTTGTTGCTGTCGCTGTTGTTGCTAGTTAGTTTAGTTCAGCGAAGTCACGATTTGGCAGATAAGATAAGATCGTAGAGGCACGTTGGCGTTGTCAAAAGCTTTGTTTTTTTCTTTCGGCAAACGCACCAAAAAAAAAAAGCTAGACAAAAAAAAAACTAAATAGATTTTTTGTCTACACAATATACGCGACGATTCAATGCTCGCTCGGTAATATGTAATATATCATATAATGGTATGTATATACCACTTAGTTTAGGTTTTAAAAAGCTGTCTATTTCGATCATAGATCATTTAACTCGTGTGTATCAATCTGTCCAAGATAACATATATTTTATTTAAAATATTTTTATGAAGCAACTAATCTTTGATAATTAGCAGAAGATAATTACTGATCTTAACTATTCCTATCTCTAGACACTAGATAGTAGAGTCTAGCCTACAAGTAATATACCCGTTTCGACTTTAGCAACGGGCATATAAAAATATTTTTAAAAGCTTTTCGGCCGCACGCATTTTACACATAGCCATAAATAAGAACTATATACGCATCTATATACATATACATACATATATAGTTGTCTATGTGTATTTATTTATACATATGTTTTACACGCATATATACATACTCACATATACATATATGACATTAAATAGATAAAGCATAGCTTTTTTTTGATATTTTGCTTTCTGCACTTTCGGTCTGTCTAGCAGATTGTATGTGCTCTCTTTGAGGATTACTCTCTCTCTCTCTCTTTCTCTGCTTTGATTTCTCTCTCCTGTTCTCCATGTCTCGCTCTCTCTCTCTATCTTTTTACCTCTCTTTCTCTCCCTCTATCTTTTGCACTCATCCATCAGTTAATTTTAGTTTTCTGCCATGTCTGCGTTATAGTTTTTGCTCTATTAAAACTGCTCTCTCCCTCTGTCTCGCTGTTTCCACCTCCTTCCCCTCTCCTCCTCTTTGTGCCTTAATGCCTCACACCTTGAACTTCACCGAATTTTCGCCATTTGTTTTGATATGTGCAAAAAAAAAATGTAGGCACTAGAAGAGGAAGCGCTGTTGTTTTTGATTTCGCATTTGCCAATTTTTATAGTTTTGTATTCTTTTTGGGGTTTTGTAAGGGTGCTGAGGGGGTGTGCAAATTATATTTTGATTGGCCTTCAACTGCGTAATCAGAACTATTTTTTTTTTTTTTCTAGTTTTGTTTGGGGTTGCCTTTTGTGGAAGCCAACAGCTGATTTAGTTTTTATTTTATTACTATTTGAGTGAATCATACTGTGGAAGTATTTAAGAGTAGAAAGTGCGTAAAAATTTAGATATGTGCGTTAATTGGGATTAAAAATTTCTTTGGTGTGTAGGATAACTAGTAATATATACGGTAAGATCTTAGTAAAGATCAAATATCAGTTGAGTTATATCTAAAGTAAATTAATTAAAAAGAAAATTATTACAAATTTGTATTTGAAATTATATTTTATGTAAACTGTTTTCAAGTTTCCTACAGTAAATTTGTCTATTAAATTTAGTTAAACTATATTTGTTGATCATTTACTTAACGGCGTTAAATCTATTTTTATACTATAACTTTTAACTCATTTATTTATTTATTTTTTGTTGCTAAAGGCCCATATGTTATCGTTGTAAGTGTAGAGATATGATAGTAAATATAGTATAGTTTCGTAGTATATGCTATTGCATATCATATCATATCGCTGCACATAATCGTACGATAAGATTATATACATCTAACTTGGATCGTGTGCTATGTCGTGCCAAATTACTTCTATTTCGATCCATACAACTCTACTAAATCTAACCCCAGTTAAAGTAAATTCCGAGAACTGCAAACGTGGCTAGTTAAAAGAAATAGGAGTAGAAACGGAAAGAGAGGGAGAGGGCGAAAAACAGACCATAAATAAGTCGGGGACTTCAAAAAGTGCGTATATATTTGCATTATAAACGATTTCCAGTGACCGGGCAGTTGCTCAACTAGCTACCTCTGACTCGCACTCTCCATCTCCCTCACTCACTCTCTCTCTCTTTGTCCCGCTCTTTTGCGTGCACGCAGCAGAAATGAAAAAAAAAAGTAAATAAATTATGTTATTTTTGTGCAAGTTTTTTGCTACATTTTGCTGCGGACTTTGGCGCTGCGTTTCAGCTTTTTTCGGCTAGGCGTGAATGAACTTTTCAAGGTGAAACTAGAATAGGCAAAGTGTAGCGTGGACGTCGACGCTGAAGCCAGCTGCGCAGCTAGCAGCGACTGTCGCAGCAAAAAAGCTAGTACATAACATCGCTCACACAGCAGTTACCCTAGGAATCAATGCTGAAGCAAACTAAGCCTATACAAACGATTTCTCATACTAATATACTCAAATAAAACTGTTATACATATTAGAACAAAATCGTTAATATATTAATAAGAGAATGTTTGAATGCTTCAACTATTGTTTAGCCTTAGATAAATAACTGTTATATACTTAAGTTACACATACTTCATTTTTGATGGTTTATCCTTAGAAAGAAAACTGTTATACCCTTATATTACACATGCTTATTATAATTGTTTTTTCTTAGAAACAAGACTGTTATACACTTGAACTACACATACTAATTCGAATAGTTTATCCTGAGAAACGCGACTGTTATACACTTAAATTATACATGTTACATTCATACTTAATATTTGGGGATAGTCTATCTTGTTATTTTGATAGGCATACAAATAATATGAGAGCTTGCCAAAGAACAGGAACAGCTCTTGTGTGTGCCGGGAAGCGTGTGATTGGCGCTGATGTTGCTGTTGCTGCTGCCGTTGCTGTTGCTGCTACAACGAGCAGAAGAAGAACAACAACAGCAACAACAACAACAACAACAGCAACAACAGCGACAACAAATCGCACACGCATTTGCTGCCCGGCTGGGACTGGTTTTTGTTTTTTTTTTTTTTCGTTTGCTCCATAGAAAGAGTCAAAGTCAGCGCTTGCAAGTCGCCATCGTTGGCGACCACGCAAAAAAAAGAACAGAAAACAAAAACAAAATGCGAAATAAATAAGAAGGGAGAGAGACTCAGTAAAAGACAGAGAGGGAGGGTGCAAGAGTGGACTAGGGAGCGAGCCCAAATTGCTAGACAAAAATTTGAATGAGTCCATAGAAAAGTTTGACTTGGTTCTTCTCTTGGTTAAGGCTAAAACTGAGACTGCGGCAGATTCTTTTTCTTTTTCCATTTCTGTTGTTATTCTTGGCTGGAAAGTAATTTTTTTCTGTTGTTCATTTTTGTTATTCTTATTGTTGTTGTCGTTGTCGTTGCGACTCTTCACTGAAAACCCTGCCGACAGACCGTTGGCTGGTTGTTAATGGTCTGCATTGGTCCCCAAATTTGGACACTGGAAGGTACTTTAATAGAAAGTATTCTAATTTTTGTTGTAGAGTTGTATAATGGTTTAGATGAAGAAGTCTTTATGACAAGCTATAGTTATTATAATATATTTAAATCTAAAAATCTGTATGTGTCGTCATGTACCTATTAAAACTCTTCGAAATTTTAGACTGTTATCATAGCAAAGTTATATATCACTTTTGTACTCCCAGTTATATAATATATTTCTCATTTGATCAATATCTAATGTAAAATATATAACACTCGTATAACATATAACACATATAAACGATCGGAGATTATATATACATATTACAAAAATATGTTTTACATTTATATACATAGATACATATGTTATAATACTCTACATATAACAATTTTTATTGAGGGTATTTAATCTTCGACTTGTATCTTGACAATACTTACAGCCATTTCGTGTGGTGTTTGTTTGTCTGTAATTTACAAATCATTCACCTGCGGCAAGAGGTAGGCTAATGAAAGAATAACTTATGGTTTTCATATTGTTCCATTTCCACTGTTTCCTTTTTCGGAAAGAATAACTTATGGTCTTCATATTATTCCATTTTCACGGTTTCCTTTTTCGGAGAGAATAACTTATTAATTTCATTTTGTACCAATTCCATAGTTTCTTTTCTCTATGGCTATTTGCATATTAAATATATCAAACTTCTATAAGATATTCTTCATTTCTAGTTTTTCCATTATTCCAGTTGTATTTTTTGTCTTGTTCTATATTGAAAAGTTACCCAATTAAGTATTCATAACACGAGCTAAACATCATATTCCAATTCCATTTTATTTGGGCAGTACCAGCCTTTCAATTATTCCCAAAGTTGCCCTGCCAATGCTTAATTTTCATATGGATCGCTATCAAGTTGCAGACAAAATTTGAAATAACTGTACAGCATTATACCCAATTATTTTCTTTTCATTTAATTTTTAATGTTTTACGTTCCACTGTTTCACATTCCAATGTTCCCCACTTGATTGTTCCACTCTCCAATGCTTCAGATTTCTATGGTTCATATTCAACTTTTGCAACATTCCACTGTACTACACTCCACTGTTCCAAATTCCACTGTTCCACATTGCAATTACCCAATTTCATGCAACTGAAAGTGTTTATGATAGTTTGGCATGTCTCTCGTCCAACTCTTGTGCACCTCAATCATCAATGTGTTCGACAATATGCCAAAATATTGGAATGTTTTCCTACTGTATGGGCGCAGCACTTGAAGTTCCAGACGCCGCACGACTCGAGTGCTGCGAGGCCCACGCTTTCGATGCCCGCAATGTAAGTGACGTCTCGGTCAGCCAGTCAAAAAGTATCCAATCAATTTACAGCGTCAAAAAAAAAAAAGTAAAAAAAAACCATACAGAATACAAAAACGAGCTGTTTGTTAATTAATTGCTTGGAGCGCATAGAACGCACCATCAATTTATTCAAACTATGCGTAGCTTTATCTATGTATATATGCGTATGTGCGTCTGTGTGCGTGGATATCTGTATGCAGAGAGTGGAATGATCGCATCGACAACTTTTCAAGGTTAGCAATATCTTGGGCTTTGGCATGGGTATGGACTTGAGCTTGAGCTTGGGCCTGGGTTTGGGCTTCGGCTGCGGCTGCGGCTATGTCATGCGTGCTCGCATAGGCAACACATCAATTTATGCCCAGCCAGTTGGCCAACTCTCAATTTTTGTTCGTAGCTATTCAATTATGCATAGGAAAATTATACAGATATTTTATACAGAACATTTCGATGGTCTATCAGTTATTGGAAGCATAATAATGAAGTAAAACATGAGTACCTAATGCAGAAATACACTATTCTGAGATAAGTAAGACATTAGATGAGGTATAAAGTTTAAATGAAATTATTGATCTTTGATATATAGTTTGATGGTATTTATAAAGATTTCATTTTATAGAGATCAAATAAGTTTTATACAGATTTTGAAGTAAACATAGATACTTACTGTAAATATAACTCTATATTATAATCTTTTATTTTTTATTCAAGCTTGAAAGCTTGTTGATACAGAAATAAAGTTTACATTTGTAATGGTTTCATAGCATTCAGCTTTGATCCCAAGTTCTTACGCTTAATTTCAATTGAAAGAAAAAGTGTTAATTGATTATAATTATATAAAGTCAACCAATAACATATATAATAGTACATAATATAATTTTGTATTTAGTATGGGGTTTATACTTATATAAAATCAATCAATAATATGTAATATATTGTATACTTACAATAATCGAGTAATATATAAATATATCTAGTAATACATATATATCATTATAAATTATCAACACAAAATTTGTCTTTCAATGAGGTTAGCCTGAGTTGAAGTTGAAGCATCTGTTATTTATAATTCCTTCAATAAAGTCATTTCGATTCGGGCTTACTTTCAAGCTTCACACTCTAATTATCTTTTCATTTTTATGTGTACTCATTTAACATTTATTCAATATCAAAAAGCTGACATAACCGCAAGCTGACTGCTACGAAACTGGGTTTGTTTTTATTTTAATATTTGAGTGTTATTCTTCAATTTTTTTTAAGGAGATTTACATTGTATGTCAAGCTATATATAACTTCTAAGTCTGCATAGCAACAAGCTGCTTGCTATATTATTCAGTTATATTGAATATTATAACAGTGTAATAATACTACTTACATTTTATTCCAACTATCTGTTCGGCACATTTGTCAAATGATTAACTGATTTGAAAACTCTAGAAGAGCTCAGAAGCTGTTAGCTAGGGAAATTATACATGAAATATGTAAGTGAAAATTCAGTTCCATGTTTGTAGATCAAACATAAGATAATATTTAAGAATTTTTAGATATGCCTTAATTTATGTTTATGTTTGACATAGCATATAGCTTAGTTAAACTGATTTCTAGCAATATAGCATACAGCTAAAATACAGCATAAAATACTTTGAATAACATATAATAAATAACATATTGTAACATATTCCCCTTCTGTTGTTGATATAGAATTCTGTTAGCAACTTTTTTCAACAGGGTATTTGTTTAGTATATATTATTAGTATGTATATAACTCGATACCCATTCTTTTGATTTCTCTCAACAATTTGGCATTCAATTTCAACAGGGTATTTATCTAGTCTATATTCACTCCAACTCGATGCCCATTCTTTTGATTTCTCTCAGCAATTTGGTATTCAATTTAATGCGCTGCTGATTTGCATAAAATGTGCGTGAAGCGTTAGCAGCAGCAGCAGCAGCAGTAGCTCGCTTTATATATACTTTTTTTGCAGCTATTTTTGCTGGTGTTGTTGCTGTTGTTATTGGCATTGGTGTTATTGTAATTGTTGTTATTGTTTGTTAGTAGGCGGCACATAAATTGAAATTGATGTTTTTTGCTAATAGTCAAAACGTATCCATCTGCATAATGAGGAGCGCGCATTAATTGAAATAGCACTCGAAGCTGAAGTCGTCGATGCCTGCAAGAGCGAACGCCTCTGCAGATCGTGAAGCATGAAATGGGAACAGAAAGCAGATAGATAGGAAAAGAGAGAGAGAGAGAGCAAGTCAAGCCAGGCGGAGGAAATGCTGCTCGCATGTCAAACGCCAACGCTGATTGGTGCACGGCAGCAGCAGCAGCAGCAGCAGCAACAAGTTCTGCCAAAATGAATATGAAAAAAAAAAATACATTTCTAATGAAGTCAATGAACTTTTTTATGCGCGCGATGCGGTAATTTTTTTTGCTTATTTCTTGCCTGCGAACAAAATTTCGTTTCGACTATTATCACAACAAAGTACCAGCAGCAGCAACAATAGCTCAAGCCGCAAATGTTGCTGGGTGCAATGACTGCTACAACAACAACAACAACAACAGCAGCTATTAATAATAATCTTTTTGGCGCTGTCTCATATGGACGGCAGCAAACAAATAAAAAACAAACGCTGCGTATGCGCAATATTTTGCTTTAATAATTATAAATTGAATAAAATCTAAATCAAAATATTAAAAAAAAAACTGTGTCAAAGCGACGCCAAGTTGATAAAAGTGATAGTGTTTAGATGTTGCTATTGTTGTTCTTGTTGTTTTTATTATGTATTTCACTTCTTTCTTTCGCTGGGCAAACGCAACTTTCGTTACCTTTTTTATGTTTTTTTCTACTTTTTTCTTTGTATAATGTTTATGCTTTTATTTTCTTCAGCAGGAACGTGCCATAAAGCGGGGGTAAAAAAAAAAATGTATCATAAAAAAGCAAAAAAATAAAAAATTTAGAAATAAACGTTCAGCACTCAACAAAATATTTGCTAGACACAGCTGAAAGTATCTATGTATCTGTGTGTGTGTGCGTGCGTTTGTGCGTGCGAAAAGTAAAATTAGAATTTTTGTGCGTACGGCGCGAATGGCTAATCATAACAAAACGCCGCGAAAAGAATAAAACATAGAAAATAAAATGCGAAAAAGGAAAGGGAAAAGAAGAAACGCCTTTACTTTGGCTACATAAACATGAAAAGTCCAAAATAAACGCCCAAAAAGCCTTTGTCAAGGTCACGGAAAAGTTTTACCTAGTGAGATCCAAGGGAAATACATAAATACACATCAATTGATATTGATATGAAAATAGGGTGTTGTTTGGGCCTACACATGACAATAAATCAGATCATTAGTCTCGAGAGTGTTGAGAAATGTGTTAATAAGAAGTAAAATAAACCTAATTATAAGTTTTTATTGAAAACCTACGAAGAACTCTATAGCACATATGAATAAAAATAGATTTTAGTTATAATAGCAAAGCAAATTTTGAAGATAATGATAATGGTATTGTTAATGACGATTATTACATATCTGTCTACACTTCTAATAGAGCGCTGATGATAATATAGATCAAGAACATGATATTGAATGATTATAATCATATATTTATACAAAATAATCATAACATACTAAGAATCATATTCAATACGATATTGATGCTGATTATCATAATACTAATCACATTTATGATCATCAAAATGAGTTTTTGTTGTAGTTGCAAATAGAACAGCCTAGAAGTATGCAAATGCATCAATTTAAATTGATAGATCAGCAACAATATATTAGCTTTGATCAAATCAAAGTTATACAAATATTATAATTTATACATAATTTTCATAATATACACACATAGATGATTTCCAAGTTCTAACATATAACATATGCCGGCTCTACGCTCTATAACGTTTTTTCATCTAGTGTGGCTATTGCTTAATCTTCTTCTTACGCTTTTGGTCTAGGCCAATTTGTTGTTGTCTTTCAAATGCAAAAAACTTGTTAAGTGGACTTTGATGAATCGCCATTTTCAGTGCGTGGTTCTCGTTCTCGTTCTCAGTCTCGCATGTGATTGTTGCTGTTGTTCTCTGATGTCTTGCCTATAATTCATGCTATGTCTGACAAGCCCCTCAGCCCGCTGCCCACATGTGCTGCTGTCGCTGTCGCTGCCGCTGCCGCTGCGGCGAATTCAAATTAGAAACAAAAAGCAAAGTGCAGAGTGCGTGTGTAGAAGAAAAGAACAAGCGAGCATAGCAAAAGCGAAAATCACATACAAGCAACGCCCCACAGCAACAACAACAACAACAAAAAGAGTTGGGAAGACGTTGAAAGCAACTTTTGCTATTGCTGCTGCTGCGCTGCTACTGCTGCTGCTGCTCTTGCTCTTGCTGCTGCTGCTGCTGCTACTGCTGCTGCTGCTGCTGCTCTGGCGGCGTTGGCGTTGCCATCCACGTCGCTCGGCAAAATGCGTGTATTGCATCATCAAAATTAGAAAAACAAATTTAACGCACAGACCCACAACAACAACAATGGCGACGACAGCTAAGAGCCGAACGACTTAACGAATGCCGAACGAGTGCTTCGTGTCAACTGTTTCGTTTCGTTTAGCCGTTCGTCGGCTGCGTGCAGCGTTGTTGCTGCTGCTGACGCTGACGCAGCTGCTGCTACTGCTGTTTGCTATGTGTTGTTGCTTTCGCAATGTGTTTGCGCACATGTGTTGGTGCGCGTGTTCGTGCATGTGTATGTGTGTGTGTGTATGTTGCGTATTTATGCTGATCATCGAAATATTTTTTTATACATTTTTTGCACCAACACACGCACACGCGCAAACACTGCTGCGCCGCTGCGTCGCTGCGTCGCTTACTGCCATTTTTCTTCTATCGCTGATTGCTCAGCCATTGTTGTTGCTGTTGTCGCTGCTTGAAAGTGCAATAACCTCGCAAAAAAAAGAAGAAAAAACACTTTAGTTCTATAAGCAACGCTGAATCTACCACGAGAAATCAAATAACAACAATTTTGTGTTGCGCGTGCAGCTTAATCGACGTATGCGCAACTTTTACTTTGTTTTATTTAAAATGCTGAATAACCCTTTGCGAAAATGTGAGTATAATGTATAGAAGATTTGTATGCGTCTGTGAAGAAAGTGTTCTAGTGGCTGGCTTTAAATGAAGATCAATAGCGAGTTAATAAGATCAAAGCGTTTGGCCTACCTTTCGTATACTTCATTTCTGCTTTTCCTTTTATAATTCTTTCAAAAGCATATCTAACAGAGTTGGTTTAATCTAGCTCAAATAAACTATTAAAATTATTCATTAGGGTGCGACACGTCTCTTTGTGAAGTTCTATTTGATATGATATAAAGTTAATATGAATGAAACGTATAAAATTAATATGAAACAAACATATCATATGTTCTTTTAAAATTATTCTAAAATATATTCATTCATATTTATTTTATGACATTTTATGAAAATAAAACTAAAATAAACTTTCTAAGATTTTGTTATGTGTAAGATTTTCTATATTATTAAAAATTCAGATAGACAGAACTATTTTACATAGAACATCCCCTGGGGTCCTGATCTTAATTATAATGATCATTGCTAGAATTCTAAACTTATAGAGATTTTTAAAGAGTGTAAAAAATATATACGAATTTCAATAATCTTAAAATATAACCATTTATGTAAATATTTCTTAATAATTTTTTTTCTGTATTTTACGTTAAACCCTATATTAATACTATGCTTAAACTACTAATTACTAAAGGTCTATAAATATATTTTTATTATTTTTTTTTTCATACATTAAAGTTATGATGAATGAAAGTATTTCTTGGCAGTTTGCAAATATTTATCAAAATTTTATTGTTGATTTTAAGAGAACGCAAAATTGACGTCAATTTAAAGAAATTTCTAATAAAAATATTAATCTGTACAAATTTATAAAGAACTATTGTTAGATTTAGTTTATTATGAATGTATACATTTGTTATAAGTAATTCTAAAGTACTAGAAACGAAACAATTATTTTAAAATAAATTTGGAATACTTTTTCTATCAATATCTGATATATTGCACACATAGCCAGATGTTTGCTCAAGTCTCCAAGAAAACTCTTTTTTTTTTTTGGTGTTGGAAGCTGCGGTTTAGCTCATAGAGCACGCATACATCACATGATGCCAAAATTCCATCTAATGTCATGCACACACAGAGACAGAGAGAGGCAGAGAAAGAGAGAGATGCTGCTGCTGCTGCGGCTGCTGCTGCTGGAACTCAATATATTTGCCCACTTTAGAACAGTTCTCAGCATTTGCACTATACAAAAGAACAGCAACAACAACAACAATTACCTAAGTTGTTTACGAAAGTGCGTGTAAAGCGGGCAAGAAGAATTATTCAGTTCGGCAACAACAACAACAGCGTGAGCTTTGGCTGTGGCCATTGTTATAGCTCTCTGCGTTCTGCGTTCTACCTGCAACAACCCACACACACTCACACACACACACACATTCATACCTGCGTATGTATATAGATAATAGCACAGCATAGAAAACTACCTGTCATTATTATTGGTGCCTTTTTTTATAGTTCGCATTCGCTTTTTTTGCTTTGCTCTTTTTCTATGACATTTTTTATACGCACTGCGAGAGTATTAGGCAAAAAAAAAAAACTGCTCAATTAATTTATTGTTGTTGTTTCTCTCAGTCTCCCACTCCCTCTCTCTTTCTCTGTGTGTCTTGTTCTCTTGAGTGGCAGCGGGGAATTGCCTCTATCGCATTTTTCAAAGTCAGTAACCCTCTAACCTTGAATGTTGGCTCCTATGCTTCTATGCCATTCCCATAGCCCCTGCCCCCTATATATCCCGCTGCTCCTCTCGGCCCTCTCTTTCTCTCTTTCAATGCGTGCGTTGTTTTCGTTGCTGTTTTTAGTTTTTGTTGATTTCTTTATTTTCCATTATGGAACACAGCGGGTCGTCTATAGACAGACATATGTTCTATGTTAGATCTACGCACTACACCAAAAACCGACTTTAAAGTTGCAAGTGCTGATAATTAATCTTGTATTATATTTTGAGCGTTGCCTTATAGAGTTGAACCTATAAGATTTCTCTTCTTATTATTTCCATCACAATTGTTCTTCAAATATCTATTTTTGTCTGTAACATTTGTAAGGACTCAAAGGTACCTAGGGTTTGCTCGAGTTCGACTGATTAAAGAGAACTAACTCTATGACATAAAACAGATTTTAGCCTAAGGAAACCTATTAGCTGACTCTACATCTCTTGAATGCGCTTACTTTTCTTTTCGTTTCTTTTCAGTCTTTAAGCAACATTCGTTAAACTATTTGTAACATACAAACTCAACATATTTTGTCCCATAAGTTTTCCAATTCACTATGTTTACTGCACTTCTTCATGTATTCATCATCAATCATCCTCCAAATTTACTTTGTATTATTAGTTCATTATCCACTTCTTGTTTAAGCCCACAAACCTTTATCTCTTTATAACTTACTTATTATCACGTTCACTTTTATCTTCATTCTTCTTCTTTACATAGACTTTTATTTAGGGTTTTCAGTGCGGCTTAGTATATATATTTTTTTAAATCAAATATTTATATTTTAACTATTCATTTGATCCTTACTTTGAATTCCTCCATCTTCATAAAAATCTTAATCTTCACATAGACTTTTTATAGGGTATTCATGGCGTCTTGCCTTAACACGTTTTCAGCTCTGCTGCAGTGCGTATGATGAATATTTATTTTTAATTTGGTTTTATGCTTTTTTATGCCTATGACTCGTTAAGACAATAATATTTTTTTTTTTTTAGTTTTTAATGTGTTTTTATTATATTGTTTCTGTTTTCAGTTTTTTTTTTTTATTTTTTGTTCTATCCATAAGTATTTCCGTCTGCTAATGACAAAATACACCTCAGCGCTGCGTTTGCGATTTTTCTCAGATTTATTTTATTTCATTTTTGTTCTCTTTTTTCTGAAATGTTTATGGTTTCTATTTTAGCGTAAAGTGCGTAAGCTGCAGGAGACAACAACAACGGAGAGAAAATGTCGCTGCGTGTCTCGAATGACAGCTGTCAAAGGCTGCGGTGAGTTCCACTTTGATTAATGCTCTGCTGCTTGCTAATTTTGCATTTAAAGCACAAACACACACACACACACACACACACACACACAGATACACACTCAGGCACACACACAGACGTGAGCTCACGCACTTCGGTGTCAGTTGAGAAAATATTAGGTGACACTTTTTTTTCATGGGTGGTCTAGGAATCTGTCTGGCCTCCGAAGATGTTGAAATTCATGTGATTTATTTATACTTTCTGTTCACTTTTATTATTAGCAATCGAATGAAGGTAATGTGGTTATGATGATAATCATCATTATGATCATTATCATTGTTATTGGAATATATATTATGATTCTTGTATTTATTTGAAAAGTGAAAGGCGTATATGGGTTCTGGTCCTTCTGTCGGACAGTCCGTTCCGTACGTCTATGCGTCTCTCTATATAAACGTTAAGCATTCTGTCACTCTTAAAGCTAGTGAGTTGAAACTTAAAATATATACACTTTTATACCCTCTTCTTAAAAAGTGTTAAGATTTTCCTGATTAACTCAGTAGTAGAGTGACAATATTATAATATAATATTATATTTATTATTATTATATTATATCATATCTGGCATAGCAGAAATGTTATAATTAAAGCTTCTATATATTTGAAATTTAAAATATATACTCTTGTAATCAAGTAAAGTTCATAATATATTAAAGATTTATAGCCACGCCTACTTTGGGCGTGGTAAATTGGGTATAACTGTATCTTAAAGCTAGAACACCTAAATTTAACACGTCATTTACTGTAGAGATCCTCAATAGATCGATCAAATTGAAATATATATACACACCCACTAGGGGCGTGGCATATTAAGGCTGACCAAATATAGTTTTGTAAAAATTCCTGATTATTAAGAGCAGTTCTGCTTATACAAACTTGAAATTTGAAATATATATGCTCTTGTTTAGTATATACATAAAATGTATCTACGCAAGCATGATAGATCGGTTAAATCCATATCTTCTAAAGTTTTGTAACTAAAAAAGACTTTACATATATATCTAAACAGATTTCCATTCAGAAAAGGAGACATGACGAATCGGAAAAATAGGAAACGGAATAGACAAATAGGAAACGGAAGAGAAAAATGTGAGAACCTAAAAAAATTTTATAATCTTAAGAGATTTTTATTTACTTTTACATCCCTCACACAATACCAAAATCAAACACTACAAAATCCAAGATTTCACTTCAAAAATCTAATTCTTGACATGACAATGTATTAGCCTGCCGTGCACCAACGCCAGGTGGCGCCAACAAGCTATTGTGGCACACGACATTTCGTCATAACTGTCAACTTAATATCAAAAGCGAATAACTCAACAAGACACTCGCCATGCTCATGTAATTAGAGGTCTGTAATTAAATTGTATAAGAAATACTAGAAATGAAAGCAAAGCCGAACAGAAAGAAAGAAACAAAGGACGGCAAAGGCGAAGAGATGAAATGAAATGAAATGAAATGAATTAGAAAATAGTCGAGTGAGTCGCGTGTGTGTCGCACCTTTGCATACAGCAGAACAAAGCCTCAAGTGTGAATATGTAATTAAATTTTATGAAATAATCTCATAAATATGTGTGAGCACACACATTTGACCTGATATTATTTCATTAACGCATATTTTATAGCCACACCTCCAGTTAGCCAACTGCCCTCGCTGCGTATGCGCAATATTTCAGAATACTTTCTTTTAGTAGCTTTTAACGGTTTTGTGATTTATGTGTGTGTGTGTGTGTGTGTGTGTGTGTGTGTGCTGCATATGTAAATTTTGTCATGTGCGTGTATGCGTTACGTCTGCTATAGAGTAGAGTGAAATATACTTACATCTGTCCAATGCAACGCAGCCAACTGTGACCTATAAACAAATTGTTTCTAAAAGTTAATGAAACATAGCAAATAATAATTATATTTTAAATGTAATATCATCAAATTATTTTTGTAGGAATTTCCTTTATAACAGTCATATATTATAGTATATATTTTAGTAACATGCTTATATTTCAAGTTGTTTATAAGAAACTTTCTTTGATAATAGAGAACATACGCTGATTTTCATGTTTTTTCTAGATAACGCTGTGTTTGTTAGAAATGGGGTTAAATTTCAATGTGGAACTTTAAGTTTATTTTGACTAGTTAATTTTTTGTTGAGTATTATTGAAATTCATTATTTTTGAACTTGAACACTGTTAAAGTGAACATTGAATCTGATTAGTTTATTCTGAAATCGATTGGATTAAAGGTGGGTTGCATTCAGTAATCGATTTTTAGTAGTTTCTTTAATAAATTCCTTTTGAATTATTTGCATTTATATGCACACATACATATATAATAATAATACTTAAATTTGTTGTTTACTATATAAGCAATTCAAAAAAATTTATTTTTCAATGTATGTCAATATAATATTAACTAAATAATTTAAATTTTGTAATATAATGTTATAAAAATGTATACATTTTTATCAAAGAAGACTAAAATTTTAATATATAGTAAACATAGATATATAGTAAACATAGATATATATTTTAAATATACTACAAAATTTATGAATTAAAAATTCTATGATTTAAAAACATGAATTTTTTTAAATTTACTCAACAAACATTAAATTAAATTAGAAGCTTAAATTCATTCAATCTACACGTTTTTCCATTTTTAACCATTTTTGTTGTAGTCAATATTTGTATATAAAAACCATATCAAATCAATGCAAATCAGAAATCAAGCTGCAATGTGAACTCGAAAAGAAGAAACGTGCAGTTTGACACGTACCCATATGTAAAATAGAAATCCAATTCAGCTCCGTCAGATCAGCTGGAGAAGCCTTAAACAATAATAGACTCTTGACTTCCTGTGTCACATGCACAAAATGTTAATACAAGTCGAAGTTGAGTTCATTTGGAATTCACGTGCATATTTATAGATCGTATTAAAACCGTTTTTCATGGGCTACAATGCAGCCAAACTGGCCAGTTAACCAGTTAACCAGTTGGCCAGTTGGCCAGTTGGCCAGGCCCAGAGGTCAAGTTGACCACAAAATCAAATCGAATATTGACCTTGGCAGTCGAGCAGTCGACTTACAATTTACAGCTCAATTTAAATATTTGAATAGCGCAGCGAGGGGTGTGACAAATGATGTGTATACAAAATTTAAGATACCCTAACTCATGGGGTGTGCGGCATTTGTGAAGCGTTCATTAATGAAAGACATATATAAAGAAAAACTATAATGATAGAAATAAAAATGATAATTAAAATAAAATTAAAATTAAAAAAACTTGTTAAAACTTGATCATACATACACTTTAAAAAACAACATGTTCTATGTCAATGTATCATACAGTGGTTTTACTGAAATGAAACCTTAATAAAAATGTTATTTAGTCTTGATAGTTCTAACTTGATGTTATAGGAATTATATAAACATGGTATTGCTGCGATCGGTTTACTTGCAGATATAGTTCTCAAGAAAAGATCGTTAAGAATTTTGTTTGCTGAAAATTTCATTACAAAATTCTTTGTTATAACTTGTATAGTATATATGTATATAAATGTAAATCTATATTCATATCTACCTATGTGAACTCGAGTTTTACTGTAGCTTTCTTGACGAAACTTAGTGTAGAACTAATGTTCTAGAAAATATTTATGAAAAAACAGCTATTTGCCTATAGGTGGTTGCCTATAGCATATACATAGTTGCCATAGCAAATAATGATCATATTGGGTTGTTTTTGAAGGAAAATACTTTTTATATCCATTTTTAGTGCAGATACAGCAAGGTGCATTCCAAAATGAGCGAGAATATGTACAAGTCACAGTTAGATATTGAAATACAATATCTAGTCATGTTTAATAGCGCTGGGTTCTTGTAAGAGAAAAGTCATTAAGTGATAATGTCGTAAACTCTTTAAGTATAGATTGAAATGTGAACGCATAAGTGAACATCTTTAAGATATATTCTTTAAAATGAATATCTAATATATTTTCAAAAAATACGAAAATATTTTGAAAAACTCGTCAATCATTTTTTTTAACTTCTAATCTTCATCTATTACTTTAAAGAAATTAATTTATTTATACAGTTCAATCAAAATATGTATAGCTTTTCATATGACATTAGTGCAAGTGTATTTTATATTCTGCTAAACAAAATTTCTTATTCTCAACTCAAATTTTCGTTAGTTGCACGCAATTCAGAGACATTTTTGGTTTCCTTTTGTCAGTTGTTGCAAGTCTCATGTAAATGACTTAAAGAATCAATCTATATATTTACTTAAAGCATACCTTGGGTCAGTTCAATGCTTCCGATAGAGCTGCAGCACTAAAGTGTAAATGTAGGAAATGTATATATCTATATATGTGTCTATGTATATATATTATATATGCCTTTACATACTTGTTTAATCAAATTTATATGACGTACATTTCTAATCATTCGTTTTTTTGTTGTTGTGCGGAAATGAACGCACCAAAAGCAACAAAAAGCTCTATAAATGTAAACTTTATGATTGAAGGGCCACAACAACAACAAAAACAACAACAACAGTTAATTGATATACGCATTGATAGCGCAGCTCCAAAATGTTTTTTAGCTTTGCTTTTCTAGAAGGGCAAACGCAGCGCTCGCCTTGGCTAGCTGTATGTATGAGTTTGTGTGTGTGTCTATTTGTGTGTGTGAGTGCGCTTGTTGGAAGCCCTTAACGAACCACTCGGGTGCTACTTTATATAGTGCCCAAGGTCAACAGCGCCCAACAACAACAACAACAACAACAACAACCAAAGGCGACTAACATCGACAATAGTTTTCAATAGTTTTGCCGGGCAGAGCAAATCTAATGTCAGCTAAGTTCATAACTTTTGTAGTTGCTTAAGACTTAGAACATCAGAGCTTTTTGTAGTTTCAAATGCTTAGAGGCCTTCAGGGTCAACATTTTAAAACATTTTAAACATAATTTATGCATTTTATGTAAGCTCAAGCGCATTCTAAGCGGACTTTTGAAATTTAAAACCAAGAAACTATTTAAATCTGAACCAAATATAAGATAATAAGCATAAATTAAATTGTATAACTATTAAAATTTACAACAATTTAATATTTTATAACATCACTTACTTGTTTCATTAATTTAAATTTAAGTTATTTATATTAAAATTATTATTTTAACACTACGTTAGAAATGACGATATAAAGTCATATTAAATATTAAAATTATTTTATTTTTATATAAATATATTTTATTATATATTATAAATTTTCATAATTAATAGTGTATTTAATTACAGATATTTTTTTAAATTATTTATTGTTTAATAACAATATAATTATTTAATTATAATTATTAATAAACTATTAAAAATTTTACATAGTTTTTTTTCCTTGGCAAAAAGGCGTTACAAATTTTAAAATTATTTAATTTTTATAAAAATATATTTTAATATGTAATATGTAATTAAAAATAAATATATTTTTTAGATTTAATATCTTACTTTATTCTAAATATTAGATATTTAAGAGACTCATTTAATTAACTCTAATCTATTAATGATAAACTACCAATAAAATCAACATTCATATTATATATATTAAGTTTCGTCGTTAAACGAAAAGGGGAATCACACGACAGAGATAGCCAAAAGCAAAATAAAATAATAATAGAATCAAAGCCATAAGCTTGGTCAACACCAAATATTGAAAACTTGAAAAAAAGAGAACAGATTTTAAAGACATTAAAAATAAATAAATAAAAAATAAATAAATTATAATGAAATTAAATAAAAATTTAAATTTGTATGTAAAATTAAGTTGTTCTTCATTATTATTATTTTTATTTGAAAAATTATATATATATATACGTATATATATAATTTTCATTTTTGGTAAATCATATTTTTATTTAAAAAATTATATTTTTATATATAAAAAATTATATATTTAATTTGTTTATTAATACATTTATTTGTTATGATCAAACTGATCATCAGATACATATATATAATACCTTTTATCAATTAATCAATAAAAATTATTTTTATTATATTTCCAATTTTATTCATTGCAAATATTTTAATACAATTTTTCTCTTAACCTTTTCTAAACAAAATTTAATTTTATGTTAAGTTTTCTATGCTTTTGTTCACTGCCTCTGCAATTTACCATTTGACTTTCATCTAACCTTGCCAACTGTTGTAATAAAAGCAATTGCTTTAATTGTTAAACACATTTTTTAATAATTTAGCCATAAAAATTTTAGCCTAAATTCAATGGAATTTCTAGGGTTTATTTTACTTAAATTATTAGTGTATTTATATAGTGTATATGTATGAATTATTTATGTTTGTTTCTATATCTGTTTATATATCTGTGGATCTGTCTGCACTGCAAATACAAATCAGTTGCGTAAATAATGCGTATCGCTAAGCTAGACAAAAAAAATAAATACATAGGAAAAAAAAACAAGTTAGAATATTGCATTTGAGCTTGACTGACTGCCTAATACTCGTTCAAACTGCAAAAATTATTCTTAAAATGAAATTGTTTCTTAAATGTTTTCTTTTTTTAGTCAATTTGTGAAGAAACTTGAAAATCTATCTATCTATCAGCTATATAACTGTATAATGTATTTGAGATATATATTTATATGTATATATAACTGCACTTAAAAGCTAATCTACCCTTTTTCTAACTTCCTGAACGTGCATAAAAAACTACATATTTTTTCGTAAAAAAAAAACTGCTTGTTAGGCATTTATAAATTACAGCGGGCGACAGGCCCAAAGAGCATTAAAGCATTTTGATTAGCAGCTGCGAAAAAAAAGACCTAAAAAAAACCAACAACAAATACAAATACAAATAAGCTACAACAACAACAAAGTGACAAACGCACTAACGAAAAATTCGAAAGAAAAATATCTGAAAAAAAAAACTAGAAAAAAGCCAAAAACTGAAACAGAAATTCGTTGTTCGATGCGTTGCAATGCGTATGGCCCTGAACATAACCTTGAATAGAGCCGCGTTCAACGTTTTTTTTCTATTTTTTCTATTTTTTTTTTTTATTTAAAGATTCGTTAATTTTTGTTGGTTTTTTGTTGTTGTTAAATAATAAATGCGTTAGAGCGAGGCGCAGCGCGCGAAGAGCTGAGCGAAACAAATGCGTTACGCATATGCGCAGAGCCCAATACACGCACAAACAGAAAGAGAGAGAGAGAGAGAGGCAGAGCAAGAGTGAGGGAGAGCGCTATATGCTGGTGTCTAGTCACAAACGCATGACACTTGAATTATGCGTTCGAGCTTTTGTTCGGGCGGCGTAGGTTGTTCGCATGCGCTTCAAGCGCTCGCTCACACTTGATGCTTTGAGAATTGCGTAGAGAGGCGCAACAAGTGCGTCGTTTTCTTTTTGTCTTCTTTCAATTTGCATAACAATAGCAAAGGCAAAAAAATTGAAAATGTGACTGCATTAATCATACGCAGTGGGTGTTGTGTGTTGTATGTTTTTTGTGTCTATGAGATGATATTTTCTTAGAAAGATTTGTATAATTAACGGGCAGCTAAATATGTTGCATAAATATACAAAGTTGGTAAAATGTGTCTAAACGTTAATTGTTTGATGCATTTAATTAATCTAAAAGATTTCATTTGTAAGCAATATCTTTTTTATAACATTTTTTTGAAGAATATAAAATTATTTTGTATATAAGAAATTATTCAATTAATGTCTACACATTAAATATTATCTGTATTAAATTATATATTTATAAATTTATAATAACAATTACTTAAATTTATAAATAATCCTCTGATCCGCTGTATATAAATTTCTTTTACAGAGTACTAATAATATGATTATTTGATATTTTAAAGTATTTATTGTTAAATTGAAAATTTATATAATATATATTATATTTATTACAAATAAAAAGCTTATAATAAATTTATATTTTATTACTTAAACATTTATTATATTATTTTTTTCATCCTTTTCAAAGTTATAATAATAATTTATAATAATTTACTATGATATTATTTAAACATTTATTATATTATTTTTTTCATCCTTTCCAAAGCTATAATAATAATTTATAATAATTTACTATTTTATTATTTAAACATTTATTATATAATATTTTTTTCAGCCTTTAAAAAGTTATTATTATATTTTTAATGTTATTTATTTATAATTGTCTTTTCCTTCTTGCTTTTATTAATATGAATAAAATATTTTGTTAAAAAATTTCATTTTAAAAAACAAATTTAAAAAAAAAAACCTATAAACTCGAAAGAATAAGAAAATATACTTATAATATAATACTTAAAATATAACTTATAAGTATTTATTTTTAATGTTGATCAATTGAGTAAATAACTAAATACTCATTATGCATAGTACTCTATTATTATTTAATTTGATTTATATTTTTATACATATTTATTTGCTTTTCACTGAATTAGTTGGCCAATCTGTCATAGTTTTAGCATTTGTAGGGCACTCAAACGAACCGAAAGCTCTTCAAATTTCGTGTTGAAGTGGCAGAAGCAAAGCCGAAATGAACGAAAATGAAGCACAAAAGGCAGCAGTGAATGACGAAGACGAAGACGAAGAAGAAGGCAAAGGCGCAAACGAACAACGAAAACGAAAACTTTGCAAACGCATAAAATTCTGCGTACCGCATGTTTCGGCCCGTTGTTGTTGGATTTGTTTGTTTGAGCTTAGCTTGAACTCAAACAGGGCCTAGAGAGGGGCAAACAAAAATTTTTCTAGGCAAAAAAAAAAAAACCAGAAATTTTGTGAGATCAGCAATGCGCTGCGTGTTGCCAACTGTCTGCCATATAACTACTTTGTATCCAGGTGTGCGTGTGTGCGAGTGTGTGCGTGTGTGTGCGTGTCTCACACGCATTTTGTGCGTAAGGTCGCAGCCTCAGCAGCGCATTTACCAAGCCGTACAATAACCGGTAATTATGCGGCCCATACAAAATGACGCTGCAAACTCTTGTGTGCTACGTCTAAACGGGGCCTGAGAAACCTTTTTGTGTTTTTCTGGTAGATTTTGACAAAATAAGATATCATAAATCTTTGGCAACTTCCGCATTTCAATTGGCGGCTGCCAATTAAACAGATTTGTTTCTGTATATAAAAATATATAAATCTTTTTTTATAATTTTAAGTTTAATGTGCAAATGGCTTGAAGATATTTTTGAAATCTGCGCGCTTCACTTGCGTTGAGTTTTGAACGAAGCAGAGTTGAGTCTTAACGAAGACTGCTGCACTCTTCTAACTGCTGCACTGCTTAGCTTACGTTAAACTTGTCGAACAAATTCAAATTGTTTCAATTCTCTGTGCCGGAACATTGCACTCTTAAGTGGATTATTAAAGAATATTTACCACTTTCCTCTTTAGCATTTTAAACTTAAATTTAATTGTATATTATTGTAAATTTATATATTATATTATTACTATTATTAAGCTTTATTAGCTTTATTTCTTAGATATGAAAGATATCGCAGATTCCTGTTAATTAAATGGACAATACAGCTTGCTAACTTCCACTCATTTGCTCCTTAATTGTTTTAAATGCATAAATTTCCCTTTACAGATTGCTTAAAAGTCAATTGCACTCTTTATCAACTTAACGAACACTATAGAGGTTACTAATATCCCCAAGCACACAAAATGCAATTCCTCATGTACTTTAATTATAAAAAATCATTCAAACTGACATTTGACTATCTCTGTGAATTTTTAACAAAAAAAAAAACATTATAATTACAGTCTTTGTCAATTGATCAAACTGCGCTTTTAAAGTTTCTAGATTAAATGGATAAAAATATATTAACTTCGAAAACTCTAAAAATGTTTCTATCTTTCACAAAGCTCAATTGAGAATTGCAGTCTTATTTCAATTAATATTTGATTGGCTATTTAACGAACATTTACAATTATCTATAAATATCCCCTTTCACACAACTATTATATTTTGCAACTTGACAAACAATTGAAATTGTCTCAAATTTCCCCTTCCACACAAGTTCAAAAGACACTTGCATTCTTATCTACATTTCAATTTGACTTTGACTTAAACTAACAACAAAAATTGCCTAAAATTTCTCCTTTCCAAATTGTGAAATATTGTGGAAATAACTTTAACTAACACTTAAACTTGTCTAAAATTCCTCCCTTCAAAATATCCCTAAAAACACTTGCACTCTTCAGTACCTATCGCTTTGATTTTGCAACTTGACGAACAATTAAAATTATCCCCTTCCACACAAATACTATGCCAATTGCACTCTTATATTCAAATACACTTAGCTGCGCGCGCTTTACTTTTGCTTTCGTTCAGTTTGACGAAAGATGAGAGAGAGAGAGAGTCTGCAGCCAATAAAAATGCACTCTCATCGAATTGCTTTGATTTGCTCTTCGCTGCGTTTCTCTTAGCAACAATTAAGCGTCCGATTGGCTGAGATCTCTTTGGCTCTGCTTTAAGTTTTTTTATTTCAATTAATTATGCATAAAACGTTTTTTAATTCATGCATAATTTATGTGTTTTCTTCTTCTTCTTGGCTTGTTTCTAATGTCTGTTATCTGTTGTGTCAGCACACTTTTGTCACTTCAACACATTTCGAACATATTTCGTTCGTTTACTTTGCGTTCACAGCTCACGTGCGAAATGTAATATTTTTTTTTTTTGGTTTTTTATTATTGTCAATTTTGTTGTTGTTCGTTTTACACCTTGTCTGCTCGTTTATCAGGCTGATAGGCACATATTGCCATAATTACGTAGAAGTGTGCGCTCTGATAATAATTATCATGTTTGCAGACATCGCCTTGACACACTCTGCAAAGGGCTGCGGCAGGGCGTGCTCGACTAAGAGATAATCTGTGACGAAATGTCAAATGATAGGAGAACTCTATTTCAGCTCGAAAGGTTGAGGCTCTGCGAATCAAATGCGAGTCAAGTTGAGTTGCAGTTGAAGTTTGAAAATTTGTCACATTGTTATGAATAGAAGATATTCGAAAAACTTAAATAATTGAAATAAATAAATATATCAATTCTGCTGACTTCGAAAACTTCTCATCGAACAAATTTTATAAAATTCGAAGATCGAAAACGAATAAATTCAAGATAGATCGAAAATTATTGTTTATATATCGAACTTTTTACCTCGAACGTGCATATGTATTTTCGACTTATCACACTAAATTTAACTAGACATCAGTTAATTAAAGTCCGAAAACTGGCTCGTTTGGTCTTCCATTAAAAATTTACCAGAATTTTATAATTATATGATAATATTTGCAAATTATATTTGAAAAGTTCGAAAAATATACCTTTTGCATAACGGACATCATTGTGCAGTCTTACGTAGTTCGACAAATCGAACTAATAATTGACCCCTATCCTTTTGAATACCCAATAATATACGTTCTCAAAAGTTAGATTATTTTTAAAGATCAGATTTCCATTACAAAATTAGCAACTTTTCGAAGTACAAATTTTGAAATTGTATTAAAAAGTTAAAAGAATCGTTTTGATAAAATGTAAACAAAGAACTTCGAAAAGGTTATTTATCGCATATCAAACATCTACAATCAAAGTGCGAAAAATGAACTATTTTCAAAGTCGAAAGAGCATTTTCGGCCATTTAAAACAATTGTAAAGTGAAATAAAATTCGCTTCAAAAGTGGAAAACAAACAACTTTCGTAGCCGAAGGACGAAGGCAGGACACTTAAAACAAAAAATAAAAAACTTGGCAATAAATGTCAAAATATAAAAAAAGGACATTGGACAGCCAATAAAACGAGGCTGTCAAAGACGAAGAAGAAGAAAAAGAAAAAAACTTCCAATGACAGTTGAGAAACAAGGAAAGGGAAGGCGCTGGCCAAAGGACATTAACATGTGGCCAAAAACAAAGGCAACGGAGACAGAGACAGAGATGAAGATGAAGCTGAAGAGGAAGAGGAAGAGGAAGACAAAGAGGAAGACAAACAGCACAAACAACAAACAACATAAATCGGCAGGTCCTTTTCGGGTGTCCTGCATTTCGAACTGGGGCAACGGATGGCAATACGTTCGAAGTACTCGCCGTGACTTTTCAACTCGGCGAGTGCCCCACGACTCCTGCCACTTGTTATTGCTGCCCGGCAATGCCCACGCAAACAAATTGCTGCGTTAATAATGCCAATAACAACAACAACAACAAACATCACTTGACAATAACAACAACAACAACAACAACTTCAACTGTAGTCCATAAAAATATGTTTCGATATATTTTGATTTTTATGCTCGGGCACAAAACTTTCGTCTCACATTTGACTTTGAATGTCAACTGAAGCCGTCCTCATTTACTTTATAGAGTCGGTCCACCCATCAATGGGATTATCCCGTCTGCTGTGTGGGTCTGGCCAAGTGAATTGATTTTGAAAGTCAAATATCGATAGATAAAACAGATTTGGGCTAGAAATTGATAAAGTTGTGAGAAGTGGGCAAGGTTTAGTTGCTATGGGTAAAATAGAGAAGGAAGTGAGAAAAATGGATAAACTAGAGATAAATAGGTTAATATACAAAATGATAGGTAGATGGTAGAGCTATAGAGGAGATACGTCTAGATAGATATTAAAAAACTAAAATAGATAGAGGTATAGAACAATATTTAGACTTGTATAGATAAATAAATAGATCGATAGTTATATTGATAGGTTTATAGATAAATATTCTTACATATATAGATAGATAAATGGATCCATAGTTCAACAATAGATAGATAAGATAGAAAGATATAGATGATGATATATAGATAGATATATAGATATATAGATATATAAATAGATAGATAGATATATAGACAGATAGATAGATCGATATATAGATAGACAAATAGAAAGATAGAGAGATAGTTAGAAAGGAAACTATTGTAGATAGAAAGGTTTATATAGTTCATAGAGCAAGAGAAAGCGAGAGAGAATGAACATACTTAACAATAAATAGAGCAAGAGAAATATTGGAAATATTCACCGATCCCTTTTTTTGCAATTCTCTCTTTAATCTCTTGAGATCGGGAGAGATTAAAGAGCAATTACAGAAATTAAGAATTGAGAAATGTTGACTCACAGTTAAATTCCTCTCCCCCCAAAAAAAAAACAACCCACAAGACTTTCTTATGCCTTCTCCTCCTCCTCCTCTTCTCCCACCCCCCTCCCCACTCTCCACTGCGCGCCGCTGCTCCACTCAATAACTGTATCAAGCGCCTGGCATCGGGTTTTGTAGGCCATTCATGCAGTTCTCCAGACAGAGCCGAAGAGAAAAACATTTTTCCTTATCAATTTAATGGGGAAACTGGCGTCAGGCAGCGCGAAAGCGAAAAGAAAAGCCCAAAAAGAAAATATTTTACAAATGTCACAAACAGCAGCAGCAGCAGCAGCAGCAGCAGAGGAGGACACAAAGGACATACTGCACCACATAACAACTATATGGACCACTGTGTGTGTGTGTATGTGTGTGTGTGTGTGGGTGTGTTTATATCTGTTATATAAGTGAAACATTAAATGTCAAATGAACTGGCTCCAGTTCCGGCTCCAGACTGCAATAACTGTCTGTCCGTCTGTCTGTTTGTCCGTCTGTCAGTCTGTCTGCCTGTCTGACTGTTTGGCCGTAGCACAAAAACAAGGCCAAAAGATTAAAAACAAAGCGAGATGAGTTTCGTGTGTATGTTGCGATGATATGTATATATAGTGTATATATATAGTGTATATGTTAGTCATATGGAGTAAAGCGCAGCGCTTGTTGTTAACTGAGTTGAGTTAACTTTGGTTAATGTTGCACTAACTGTGTGGCTATATTGAATTTGTGAATGAATATGAAAAAGGAAAAGCTGAAAGCTTAATATATGTATATACCAAAAAATATTTTTGAAATACTCCGAAAATGAAAAGAAGCATGGATCAAGATAGAGAGAGATAAGTAGAGATAGAGTGAGAGAGAGATAAATAGAGAGAGAGAGAGAGAGAGAGAGAAAGGGATACCAATCATGCTATCTTTCATTTTAGAACTCCTGAAAAAACAATTATTATCACTACTTATTGAGATTGAGAAGGTAAATATTTCTTATATGAATGCTAGTTAACATATAGGAAATTGGTAAAGTCATAAATGACTACAATATAACTTCCAAGACTTTTGCCACATGTACTTATAGCAGTTCATCCATGCATCATCCATCATAAATATATCCATATCAAGAGAATTGAGGAAAACCTATAGTTACAGAGTTTTTGAGTTAAATTCATCTGTTTTAGAGAGATTATCTGTTCCGGGATTTCCTTTTGAGACGTTTGGAATTAGAAATGCATTTAATAGTTTCGAAACTGGGAGAGAGTATTATGATCTATCTATATGCTCGTCTTTTCTTTCAATTCTTCTTTCAATTTCTCTGATTAGAGCATTTGCAAGTCGTTCAGTTTGCTTCTTCAGTTTCCCTTCTTCTGTCTGCTTCTTTTTGTTTGTTTAGAGCATTTTTATGATGCTCGTCTCGAGGCGCCAGGCATCCTGCTTCCTCTGCCTCCTTCATAGTTCGTAGGCTTTGCTGTGGCAGCAGTTTTTTTTTTTTTTTTCTTGTGCCTTTGACTCTCGCTTTCACTTGCAGCATTATCAGCCCATTGTTGTTGTTGTTGTAGTGATTGGATTGCTTTTGGCTTTTGCTTTCTGCCTTCTGCCTTCCGCCTTCTCTTTGACGCCTGCTGATTTTTGTTTTTCGCAATTTTGCGTGAACTAATTTGAATGATTTTTAGTGCCTCGCTTGAATGAACTCCTTTCGGAATGAATTCCTTGGCTTCTCTTGAGACTGCCATATAAATTTCTAGTTTTTATTATCATATTTGTGTTGCTAGTTGCTGCTGTTGCCGTTGCTGTTGCTCTTTCCCGAATCACAATAATCATAAATTTCCCATCTGCAAACAAATTTTATGCAAAAATGGAAAACAAAATTCACATTTTTGCAAATATGTGAAAACTGTGAAAATTGATGAAAATGCTGTCAGGGAGAAAAATACTTTGCATGTGTTAAATGTGCTATAAAATTGCGACACATTTCAGTGGCAGTAGTTGAATTGTTAACGGCACAATTGAAGGAAATCTAAGAGCAGGAAGTAATGAAAGGTGAGATAGCGAAGTTTGTTTTGAATACTTTATGTGAATATACATATATGTATATACATTATACATATTTTTGCCAATCAACATATAAGCAAACCCAGAACTATGAAAATAAGAAACATTGAATCAAATAGTAAACATTTTTAGAGGAAGTTAAGCAGAATAAATAAAATGAATGAAAATAATACTTATATACATACATATAAGATAACACCTTTTTATACCCTGAGCCCATTGAAAATGGGAAATCAGGGTATAATGGTTTTGTGAAAATGTATGTAACAGACAGAAGGAGGCGTGCCACACCCCATAAAGTATATATATTCTTGATCAGCGCGCCAAGACGAGTCGATATAGCCCTGTCCGTCTGTCCGTCCGTCCGTCCGTCCGTCCGTGTGAACGCTGAGATATTTGTAAGTACGCAACGTAGAGACTTGAAATTTTACATGAATACTCGATAATACCATACGCTGCACAAGTTTATAAAATTTTTCCGATAACTCATTCCATTTCGATTTTATGAGCATTTATCGATCATTTTAATATGTTTTTAGGGCGTGGTTTGTACATCGTTTGAGCTAGAGACTTCAAATTTGCTATGTAGTTGCGTGTAATGAATACGGAAATGACGTTATCTTTAGATTTTCGATGTCACGCCCCATTCGCCCTCAATAGCCCCCTATTTGTAAAAAGCGCAAATCAAGTACTAGAGACTTGTGCTTTGGCATATACACACATATGATTGTCATAAATAAGTTGTGAAAGTTTGATGCACTTAGTCCATCGCTAAGAAAAGTTATTAAACAATTAAGTTTCCATAGTAATGCCCACATTGCAGCCCAAGCGCAGTCACTGCGTCAACTGCGCAGTTGGCAGAGCGCGCGCTTATTCGTGCGTGCATATGTGTGTGTGTATGTGTTGTTTGTATGTATGCATAAAAAAAAACGTTGAATGATTTGATATTTGGCTCTTCACAGGGCTCAGGGTATCCCCTAGTCGAGCAGTCTCGACTAGAGCACTCTTACTTGTTTTTACTTGACTAAATAAAGTTTTATTGAGGGTGTCTATTAGTCTTTTGTCTATTAGTGTCTAATGCAACAAAGCCCAAGCAGTCGAAGTGCACTTCCTTTGAAGCAAGTATCTTCTAGTCTCGCACTCCCAACTCAACAATTAAGTTTTGACTACATATACTTATTACTTACGATTTTAGCATATGAATATATTTTCTGCAACCGATTTGCTGTATTGTTTGTCATGTATGTATATGCAAAGAAAGTGTAGAAAGATTGAAATAATAGCACTGGCCAGAGTTCAGGGTATCTTCAAGTCTGGCATTGCCAACAAGAGCTCTCTTAGTTACATCTTCTTTACTTCTTATGAAATGATCATACGAATATGTTTACTCTTCACTCACATCTCATTTGTTAGGCAGTGAATCGTAGTCCACTTCCTTACCCAATTCTATACCTTCATCCATAGCTCATTCACTTGCTCAAGCTCTATGCCTGTTCTACCTTTCTTAGCCCTCTGCACTTCCATCTGCACGTCCAGCAACTGTCAATGGAATATGTTATTAGAGCAATGCGCCTCCCATACATCCACACGCTCATTAAACACATTACACGATATTATTACCAAAAAAATACTCATGTACATATATCAAATTGCAAAATTTGCATATTTTTGGGGACAGGCCTTGCAAGCGCCCAAACAATATGAATCATGAATCATGAATCAACCCTAAACGAACGACAATAATATTGAGGTCACTGCCAGAGGAAAAGCGGGAAAAACAGGAATTAGAAATGGAAACGCAATTTTACAATAAAAATCCATTGCGACAAATAATGCGCCGTGGCCGAACCAAGCCTTTAAATAATTACAAAAAAAAATGACTTTCGAAATTACGAAATAACTTAATTGTTTTTTTTTTTTTTTTTTTGTTGCCTGTCTCTCACGGCATTTAGTGCGCTCTCTTTTAATATTTTTGTCATATTAGCCGCACAGAAGGTGGTCGAGAACTATGAACGAAAATTTCCATTAAAATGCAATAAAGGACACAGCGAAAGGCGAAAGGAAATTTATGAGAAAATAATAAAATTAACAGCGGAAAGAGAGAACGTGTTGTGGGCGGGGCAGGGCAGGGCTGGGCTGGGCTTACGCTGCGTATGTGTATGTGATATATATATGTATATATATATATATATATAGATGATTTTTTTTGGTTTTGAATATGCGCACACTGTGGACTTTATGGTCATTAGCACAATCACTCCACTGTGTGTGTGCTTGACCCCAGCGTAACCCATTGCGTATACATAATAATATTACGCATACGCCGCTTAGGCGCAGCTTTGTGCATGGCATAAAGAATATGTATAAAAAAAACGAAACCTTTGTAGCCTGTATTTCATTTTACTCTGGTTTTTATTATAATATTTTTTTTTTGTGATATATGCTTTAGTAATTCTTATGGTTATTTTATGAGTCGCCTGTGATATGCATGCAGCGGGTCAATTAGTTAGGTGAAGTGTTTTGGATTGAAATGCGAACAAAATGGGAAAAAAGTTTCGAAATTAACAAAGAAAGTTTAATATAGATGGATGGTAGAAATATTTATTACAAAATTATTATATATTTTAAGAATTGTTTGAAGTTTAATTGCAATTAATAGTTATATGAAATGCATACAAATTTATATGAATGTTATGACCTTAACTTTTCCTATATATGCCCAATATCAACTTTGTTCCGCCCACATAGAGTATCATTTAGTCTACATCTAGTTGACTTGCAACAACTTTGATTTATGAACGTTTCAGTTTCTGCGCACAATTTTTTCCTCGCTTTATTTTACACAACTTGCTGAAAATGTAAATTACAATAATTATGTGTGGTTTACCTCGTGCTGCCTAATTTTTGATTCCATTTTCACTTTCGCTGGCGGCTTGCGTGCGGGCATGTTGAAAAAGAGGTCCTGCAGGTGCAGCACACACACACACACACACCTTGATTTGCCTTGATTCGCATTTTGATTAATTGCCCAAAGTCGAAGAATTTCATATAAAGCGAAAATTTTGTGTTTTATTTGTATTTTTTTTTTGTTAGTAATAATCTTTGTGGCTCAATCTTTTTGGCTTGGCCTGTAAAAAGATAGAAAACAAGAACAAGACACATTTCCGGCTGTTACAAACTACAGAACGGGCCACAGATGAAGAGCGAGGCAGATCGAGTGGAAGAGAGAGAGGGAGAGGGTTGGAGAGCAAATGACCTACCATACAAGATTTTACATTCAGCTAAATGCGATAGAAGCTGTTGGCGCAGTTGGGCAAGAACTGAATAAAGTGCCCAGAAGAAGAAGACGATGATGATGTAGAAGAACAAGAGAAGAAGAAGCTGAAGTAGTGGCTGAAGAGCATAGAATTGGCCAATGCAGCAGGTATACTAGACTAAGCATATACCCTGCAGAAGAAAAAAACAAACACAAAGAACATTAAAGTATGCTAATTTTATTATTCTTAATACAAATGTAATATACCCAACATCTACATAAAAAATAGTATAAAAGAAGACAAAAAGGTTGAAAAATTTCAATTAATACCAGTAAAATACTGATAACCTACTGGAAAATACCAAACTGTTATCTGTTCTTATAACAAAATTATATTATTTTTTATTTAATTTTTTTATATATATATATATATATTTCCAAACCAAGTATTATTGAAATTTCTATGCACATATATGGAGTAAGCTTCAGTTTAAATCACGATGTTCTACTGCTCAGATATATGATACATACATACCATACTCTATACTGTATATACATACATATACATATGTATTTATCATATCTTTACATACATCAGAGAAACAAAACAGATCAGTTTTATATGGTATATTTGATATACTCATGCCAAATATTCAGATCTGTTGCTGCGTATTACATCTTCAGTTCAAAATATCTTATATTCCCATTTCTACGCCAAATTACAGGGCATAAATTGTAGAAGCAGCAACAGCATTGTCAGAGATCATTAATTAAAATGTTGCTGGACCAGTTCTTGAGCGCAGGCAATGGACAGCGACGTCGACGTCGACGTCAGCTGAAGCAGAAGCAGGCAAAACTTACAGCAAGCGCAAAAGCTGTGGCAACAACAACAGCAGCAGCAGCAACAACAACAGCAGCAGCAGCAGCAGTATTAATAAAAGATCGCACGCTTTTTTAATCAGCACTAGAATACACACACATACACAAGCACACGCATACTCACACGCACACACACATGCATACGCCTTGCCTTGCTGTGCGTTTGGCCTCTAGCATACAAAGTGCGTTAGCCCAAACCCGCTGCCCCACTGCCTCTCTCTCTGTCTGTCTCTCTCTTCCTCTCTCTCTCTCTATCTGTTCGCACGCATTCCATGCTTCGCTTTTGCTCTGCGCTTTTTGTATTTGCTTCGGCTGCCTTTTGGCGCTGACATTCGCTGCGATGAGGTAATCGGCCACATGCGTGTGCCTAGGCCTATGCCTATGCATGTGAGAGTGCGTGTGTGTGCGTGTGCTTGTGCGTTTTTTTGGGGCTGAGTGCGTGAGCGCGCAAAGCTTTGTCGCTCACATTGCACGCGCTGCCTGCTGCCCTCTTCTAGTTGACTAGGTTCTACAGCTGTCCGTCCGCTCTGTCGGTCTACTTAGTTGACGTCGCCGTCGCCGTCGTTGCCTTCAACGTCGTCGCACAGATTATGGCCCTTTGACATCCCATAAATTTCATGTCCACGCAGCGCAGCTCCACATTGTTGGAAGATTAACGCAAAACAAGCGACAGAAGAAAAAAAAAGCTCTGTAAGAATGCAAGAACCGACAATTTAGTTACCCTAAAAACTAGCTGAAGTGTATATATATGAATGTAAATGCAAGTGATGTAAGATCGAGCTAAAGTTGCAGTAGATTATCTATGCTTCTCTCAGTATCCACCTCTCTCTCTCTCCCTCGTATAGTTCTAACTCCCATTCGTTCTATCTTTAGCTATTACAAAATGCATATGTTAGTCCATATACCCTACACAACAATAACAATATGTAACTACATGTGTTGAAACTCGTTTGGCATTAGAGCTTTTTAGAAGTAAATATATAAATATATAAATATACATACATATATACATATATATATACACATGCTTGTATATAATTATACTTTTACATATATATGTATGTATGTAGGCTATAAATCTGAACAATGCGCAATGGGCTCGTTTTTTTTTTTTTTTTTGCATTCACAAAATTCTCTGTAAATGTTATGTTGTTATTGTATTGTGGCCTGGTTGATAGTGCGACATGGACGCGCCTCACTAAACACATATTTTAGATTTTCACAAAGCCTAATATTTTGTTGTTGTTTGTCATTTTCATTGTTAGATGATCAGTTAATATAACAATGTGATTAAACTATAAAGAAAAACTAGTTTAGATACGCTACCAAAAATGCATAAAAAAGAATAAAACAAAAATTTGTTAAATCGATTTATATAAACTAAAAAACAGTTCTTAATATTTATATTATAATAATGAATATTGATATATATAAATCTCATATATTTTATTTTCATTTAATCATTACAATTCGACTACATTTTAATTCAATTTCCATTTTATTATAATCTCAATACTTTATTTTCACTTAATCATTGCAATTTGACTTCATTTTCTTTAAATTTCCATTTAAGTATAATCTTAATATTTTATATTCACTTTTTTACTGCAATTTGACTTCATTTTAATTCAATTTCCATTTTATTATAATTTTAATACTTTATTTTGACTTAATCATTACAATTCGACTCCATTTTAATTAAATTTCCATTTTGTTTGCCTTGCCCAGCTCACAGAAGCAATCGCACTTGCTGATTGGCTTAAGCTCGGGCCATTTTACAGTTATCAGCGCTCAGAGTGCACACACAAATGCAACAGATGGCGATCCCCACGGCAATCGCCATTTTTGCGCATCCAATGGGGAACCAGTTTGCAAATGTTCTGGCTGTCCGGCTGTCTCGCTCGCACACACGCGCTAACTCGCCTTGCTGCAGTTATGGTGAAAGCCAGGCCACTATTGCAATTTATATGCTAGCCGTCTCGCTCGCACTGTCGTGATCAGCGGCGTTTGCTCAAAGAAAACTAATTAGCCCCAAATTGGCAGACATGATAGAAATGTGTTTTTTTTGTTTTTGCCTTTGCAGTCATTGTTGTTGTTGCTTTTTGCACATCATGTAATGGCAAAAATGATTGATTAACCCGAGCCAAGGGCCCAACTATTGCTTATGCCCTGGTCAAAGTTGCTTGGCCAAAAGATGCGCAAAAAACGTTTACCTAGTTCTAGTTGTTGTTGTTGTTGTTGTTGTTGCGGCAACTTAAACAAAGTCATTAATTTGCAATTAGTTTTGAGGCAGCGGCACGCGTGGGAATTGAAGTTGGAATTGAATTTGAAATTGGCTGCGATTTACGTTTGCTGTGAAAAAGTTTTTTTTCTTAAAGGAAAAGGTTCGCTGGCAACAACAAATGTTTTTTAATTACAGAGGGCGAGCCTGAGCCGAGCCCTCCTTCTGTAACACTTTCTTTTAAATATTCACAATTGCCTGCTGTTGCCGTTTGTTGTCTGTTGTTGTTTGTTGTTGTTGTTGTTGTTGTTGTTTGTTGTTGTTTGTTGTTGTTGTTATTGTTATTGTTGTTGTTGTTGTTTTTGCCTTTGCTTACGCTCAATTGAATGCTTCCGGCTGCACAATTTTTGCTCCAGTTTATGCATAACAGCGCTATAAAAAATTTAAAATGCAAAGCTAAGCTCAACTTGGAAATACCCTATAAAAAAAATTATAAAATTTTTAAACTAAAAAGTTTTAATTTAAATTTTTGCAATAATAAGTTAAAATAAAATCTAAAAAATTTTTTGCTTCATATGCTTACACAAGCACATGCAACCCTTTTGCACTGCTCCAGCATTTACAGGGCATAGTAAAAATATTGAAATAAGTCTTAAAGCAACATCGCAGCGACTTTTGTTCTGGGGTTGCTTAGCGCACATACAAAATTTGTGCAAGTTTTTCAGCATTTTCCATTTTCCATTTTCTGTTTTCTTTTACATCTTTATTTTTCTTTTTTTTTTTTTGCCCATTTCGCTTTTTGCATAAAATAAATATAAATAAAGCATAACAAAACGATGTTGAAGAAGAGGCAGAAGAAGAAGACAGTGGACATTTGTGGATATATTTGGTGGTTAGTTTTCTGCTGGTTTCTGCGTAATTTAATTTATGCTTAACCTTTTTGAAGGTCTTCTAATGGAATAAAGTACTTAATGTTATGATGTGATTATGCTCCTTACGAGCATGCAGTAGCAATGGGGCAGTAAGAGAGAGAGAGAGAGAGAGAGAGAGAGTCAGAGTGTAATGCTGTCTCATATGTGTTTGGCTTGTGGGGATTAAATGATGTGTGTTTGTTTAGCAAGGGAAATGGCTTCATGTCATATTTAGTTATTGACAGTTGTCGCAGGAAGCAATAAATAGTATTTTTTTCGTTGGCAAATTATTGAGAAATGCATTGGATTATGGATAATGTGAATAACTAACTTTGGTTTAGATAAATTTAAAATATCGACAAGTTTTACATATTTTATACAAAATGAAAAAGTGGTGCTATTATTTTTTTCAGTATATTTTCGACTTTTTTGAGAATTTTTCGAAATATATAAAAACGTTGAATATTTTGATGATACTTGTTATTTGTTGCAATAATGTATTGTTTTCTGCTTCTATAAAAGTAATCAGTAAATCAATACACTGATAAATGTTTCGAGGAGACCTTCTTAAACTTTGCATTTGCAAGTGGTGCTATTTTATTTGTCTTATATATCTGTACATTTGTTTATCTTATATATCTTAGATGCATATATATCTTTAGTATATATATTTTATTCACTTTCGTTTTCCCTTCTGCTAAGCGCACACTCAAGGTCAATGCTGTAACTTTTCTTTATTCATATAAAAGATTTTCATTTATTTTTATGTCTTTCGCTTAATTTGAACTTCTTTAAAAAGCCCCAAGGAATTCTGGGGCTTTTAGAGTTTCGGCCAAGCGGCCAGATGTTGCCTTGCGGTGCTGCCCCCGTCTCCAGTTCCAACTCCAACTCCAAACTCCATTTCCTCCTGCGCCTGCTGCTGCTGCTGCTGCTGCTGCTACTCCTGCCACTGCCACCCACCCCCAATTTGCAGAGATTCTGCGTCCATCTCAGCTGCTTCTTTTTTCGTGCCCAGCCCAGCGGGTTCCATAGATTACATAATTGCCCGGTGGTTGCACACAGACTGAGGCAGCGGCAGCGGCAGCGACGCCAACGGCGATTGATGGATTGCATTCTGAGTGTTACCACAGCAGGCAGCGCAGTGGCGGTGGGCGGACGACTTGAGGGGGGGCGCAATTCTACAACTGAGGCATAAAAAGAGCGAAGATCAAAGAGAAAAACAATTTACTGAAATTGCGGCGTCAGCAGAGCAGCAACAGCAGCAGCAACATTGCAACATACAACACAAACAGAGAAAGAGAGAGAGAGAGAAAGAGAGAGAGTTCGACTCACTCTAAATTATATGCATTGACCTATTTTTGTGCACAACAGAAAATGTACAACAATTTTTTGTTGAACTAGAATTGCATGGCAGGTCGGCATATAGGCCTATGAGAGAGATAGAGAGAGAGAGAGAGCGACAGAGAGAGAGAGAGAGGGAGGTGTACAGAGCGTGTGGCAAGAGATCAACGTGCGTCAATTAGATGTGAAGCGCAGCGCAGCGCCACCCACCGCAACAATTTTTTTTTAGTTTTTTTTTGTCGGAGTAGCTGTTGCCACATGTAAACTGTCAACTGGAAAAGTACAGTGAGCACGCAATAAGAATGACGTGAAATATGTACATAGATGAATAATCTAATACAAAACAGTAGAGAAAGACAAACATTATTAAGGAAGACAAATGAATAAGAAATAAAAAATAAAACAAATAAATAAGTAAATAAAAAAAAATTATAAATATTAAATAAAGAAAAAATCATTTTAAATTAAAAAAAAAAAAACAACAACAAAATCAAAATATATTTCAAAACTGTAGATAAAGACAGAAATTAATTTAAAAAAGAGAAATAAATAAAAATAATAAATATTAAATAAATTTAAAAATAAATAAAAAAAATTAAATCATATTAAAATATATTAGAAAACATTAATAAAATATAGAAATAAATAAACAAATATTATAATTATTAAATTCGCTTAAATGTCCAAAATTAGTAATATTAATTAATTATTTTATAATATAGAAAAAAATAACAAATATAATTATATAATTATAAATTATATAAATATAATTTAATTTATTTAACATTTTCAAAATAAATAATCCAATCTTGACCTAATTAATAAAAGAACATAAAAATTTAAGTAAATATGCAATTTAAGAGATTCGCCTAAACACAACTATAATATAATACAGAACGATTTTATAATTTGCGTGTTTAATTTAGCTTGAACAAACATTTTTAGTACACTGATAAAATTATTTTATATTTTATAATAAAGATAATATGTTATAACACTAAGAATCATTATAAAAGAGATAAACTTGGCAACAGGTGGCTCTTTTTTTTTAGAACAAACGGAACATAACTTTATTTCCCAAACTTGTGCGTAAATATAATATTAAATTTAAGATTAAATAGAAGATTAAATAGACGAACGTTTCAGCATACTAAGGAGGTTACTCATATTCATACCTATTCATACCTATACCTATACCTATACCTATCCCTATACCTAAACCTATACCTATACCTATACCTATACCTATACCCATACCTATACCTATACCTATACCTATACCAATACCGATACCTATACCTACACCTATACCTATACCTATACCTATACCTATACCTATACCTATACCTATACCTATACCTATACCTATACCTATACCTATACCTATACCTATACCTATACCTATACCTATAGCTATACCTATACCTATACCTATACCTATACCTATACCTATACCTATACCTATACCTATACCTATACCTATACCTATACCTATACCTATACCTATACCTATACCTATACCTATACCTATACCTATACCTATACCTATACCTATACCTATACCTATACCTATACCTATGCCTATACCTATACCTATACCTATACCTATACCTATACCTATACCTATACCTATACATATACCTATACCTATACCTATACCTATACCTATACCTATACCTATACCTATACCTATACCTATACCTATAGCTATACCTATACCTATACCTATACCTATACCTATACCTATACCTATACCTATACCTATACCTATGCCTATAGCTATAGCTATACCTATAGCTATACCTATACCTATACCTATACCTATACCTATACCTATACCTATACCTATGCCTATACCTATAGCTATACCTATACCTATACCTATACCTATACCTATACCTATACCTATACCTATACCTATACCTATAGTCATAATCCTACTCATACTACTACTCATACTTATAGTTATACTTCATTTGGATATCCTTTAGTCCATTCATTCGAGTTTCTACTATACTTTTATTTCTGTTCGCTTGTAATTTGCATGCGTAATGATTATCGCAGTCTGCTCTAGCTCTACCTAGCTCCCATTGAGCTGCCTGTCCCCGACTCTTACAGCGCGATGCGTCGCATTGTCTGCCACAAAATGTGTCTCTCTTTGTTGTTGTTGTTGTTGTTGTTCATATCTCGTATCTCGTATCTTGTAGCTGTGACTACTGCGCAGCAACTGTAACGAGCGACAGCCGGCAGTCAACACATGCGTGCGTGACCCAATTTCTCGTAGCTTCCCCTGCCACGCCCCCTTGCCAGCAGCCCCTTTGCGCGTTAGTTCGCTAATAGAGCAGCGCTTTGCTCTAGTTCACAAATTGCCCTCTGAACTGCGACGCAACAGACAATAAAAAAAAAAAACGAAATAAAATCGAGTCTATATTTGGCTTTAAATGCAACTAGTCAATCAATCATGATTGATGTGTTTTATATATGGAAAGAGTTAGGTTAGAATGTGAGATGGAGGCAGAGAGAGAAAGAGAGAGAGAGAGGGAGAGAGAGAGAGTGAGTGAGTGAGAGAGAGAGAGAGTGAGAGAGAGAGTGTGAGAGAGTGAGAGAGAGAGTCTAATAAATGTTAAAGAAATATGTATGTATTCAAATGAATGAAAATTCATAAAAATTATAGAATAAAGAAAATAAAATCGAAGATATATTCTAGTGAGAAGAGAAAAGTACAATATAAGTATAAGTTAGTATAAGTTAATTTATAAGTGTTTATACCCCAAAAACAGCTCTCAACATTGTATGTTGATTGAGGTCAATCATTATAATTGTTCCTTAACTAAGGGACAACTGAGACTAGATGTAAGAATTAAATCTAATGCAATCTTTTAAATTAGTGCAATAAAACTATATTTTTAATCATTTTTTAATATTTGGTCTAGCTAAAACTGGTCAATCAAAATGATTGAAAGCATGCTATATATTAACATATGCTAATTATAGTAATAATATTGATTATATAATTTTTTTATATTCTTTAGAGAACTAATAAACAAATATAAGAGAAGGTGTTGTTTAAACATATAACCTGAACTGATTAATCAAAATGATTGATGTATGCTGTATAAGCTAAAGCTAAGATATACAACTTTTTAATTTTTATTTCAAAACTAATCAAAAAAAAAAAAAAAAAACTTTGTTAATGCTTTAAAATTTAACTGCTCAATCAAAATGATTGAAACATACTATACATTAACATATATGTACATTACATGCTAATTTTCAAATTTAAAGTTTTTGTAAGATTTTCTTTAAGGTACTAATAAACAAATGTAAAAAAGGGGTTTTTTAATATATTTAACTGATCAATCACAATGATTGAAGTCGGGTTTATAATTATATATATAAACAGTTAATAGATATAAAACTTTTAAATTTTCCAAATATGAAATAATATAATGAACTTAAATATAAAAAATTTTTATTTATATATCCATCAATCAAAATGAAATTTGTTAATGCTTACATAAATTCTTAGTATTCTTTAAAGTGTTAATAATAAAAAATAATAATAATTAAAGTTATTTGACAGCAATACAACTGTTCAATCAAAATGATTGAAGCCTGACTTATAGTAATATATATCAATGTGAATACACCAAGAGATTAAAGGATCTTTAAGGTGTGAATGAAATTAATATCATATCAAGTTCGCTCCTCGCTCAATCAAATGATTGATATATACTTTTTCGACTTATGTAAATACGCAGAAATCTGTGACAATTCACAGTTAACTTCTGCGAAGTTCATTCACCCAAAGCCTAATAATCGATAAGAAATAAAAAAAAGAAAAGAACAAAAAGGTAAACAAAGACTCGCAACATTCAAGGGGGGATTGGGGGGGGTTGGGCCTGGCAGGACTTATGCGCTGCTAGCCAAGGTAAAAAGGCAATCAATGTCGTCGTCGTCGTCGTCGTCGTCGCCGTCGCCGTCCTCGTCCTTGTCGTCCTGCTAGCATTTGCTTATGCCCGCTTCTTTCTTTCCTTTCCCTTCTCTTTTTTTTTTGTATTTTATTTTATTTTATTTGACTAAGCGCCCGCGTCCTGATTGTGCGTAATAGAGCGTTAAACTCTTCAAGCAACAGCCTTTTTTCCTGTTCTTCCTCTTCTTCGACTGCTCCGCTCCACTCAAGGAAATCAGCGCAAGGACGTTCTCTGAAGTCCTGGCGCAAAAATTATTATATTAGCATCGCCGCCTGTCGCCTTTTTCTAAGGTAGTCAAAATTATGTGTAAAATGTCCTTGAACCCATTTTTCAGTCTATTTTTTTTTTACTTTCTCTTTCTGCTAAGCTCCTTTGCAGTTCGAGCTTTAAAGGAAAAAGCGAAAGGATTATTTAGACGGCGTCATTGTTTTGAAATTATGGCAGCATTTTCCTTTTAGTCTTTGCCTTTGTTTTGTTTAGCTTTTTTTTGGCTTTTTTTTTGTCTTTGTCAGCGTCACAGCTTGTAATATGTCAAGCCAGCGCAGGACACCCCACTCTACCTCCCCCCACCCGCTTTCTGCTTCTCCTTCTTCTTTAGGCAGCTCACAGCGGGTTTTTGGCGGTTTTCTTTAAATTGTCGTCCTTATTTTTAACTTGTTTTTTTTTTTTTTGCGTTTGCTTTGATGTCAGTCAAAACATTTTATTTTTTTTTTTAGGTTTTGCTTTTTTGATTCTTGCGGTTTTTTTTCTTCCTTTTTCTAGGAATTGCAGAAGCGGGCGATATGCTAAACAATTGTTAAAGCGAGTTGAGCAAAAGGCAACTTGTTGATATGATGATTTTTATGTAAGCTTTCAACAGTGGATATGACAGAGAGAGAGAGAGAGAGAGAGATAGAGAGAGATATATATATATAGAGAGAGAGAGAGAGAGAGAGAGAGAGAGAGAGAGATCGATGAGGGAGAAGAAGAAAGAGTTAAGGTAGGGGAGGGGGACTCATAGAGAGAAAGAGTTAAGTAAGCAAAATTTGAGAGGAGAGGAGAGATAGCCACAGAGTGGGGTAGGAAATAATGAGTTTATTTGGGGTAGTATGGATAAGGATTTTAGGAAATATTTAGAAGATATTAGATAATTAGAAATTATTCTGAGATATTATATAGAAATATTGAGAATATAATATATGTATAATTTAATATAATAATATATATGAGATATTATATAAAAGATGACATTATATTAGATATTATATATTTCATAGGGCTTACATTGAATAGAAACTAATTCTTATTCAATATTAAATAAAAGATTTATAAATGACTTGAACATTGTTTATATCTATTCATATTATATCTATTCATACACACTTTTTTTCTGGTATTATTTTTGATACGTCCCTCGTATTTAAAACGGCCAATTACTGTTTGGGTGGTTGGCTTGGCTCTAGACATTAGTTTAGCTATCTCTGCATACGACTTTTGCTCCTTTGTGTGGAGCTGCAAGATCCGCCCACCTTCTTCTACAGTTATCCCTTTACTGGTCATTTTAATGACGAAATTTGCAAATTTTGTCCAACACGAAGAGTTCACACAAAGTAGTATTAATTTTGAAGACATTGCACACATGTTTTGAAAATCCCCGTTAGGTCTAAAAAGAACATTGGCGCCAGACAGCGCAGAGCAAGCAAGAGTACGGTGACTTTTGTAGAGTCGAAAATGTGAATATTTTTAGTTTTTTAGTTATAATATTAGACTAAAATCATATTTTACTATTATTAAAATGCTATTGTGTAGTTAATAGATCACTTTATCAACCACCATCAAAAATTTTTTTTATATAAAAATTTGACGAAGTTACAGCGTGTTTTGTGAAAACGAACAGGGGGTACGGTGACTTAAGTGGTACAGTGTATATCATTTATATAGCTAGCATATACTACACTGTAATTTTCATATATCATATTTTGGAATGTAAGCATCAAAATTTTACAGTTACCTTGCACTAAACTTCATCTGAGAAATTAACAAATATTATATGTTTTCGCCCACTAGAGGCGTGGCAAATTGGTAACAATGTATGTAGCGCCTAGCTGCCCCTATGGGAACAGATTAATCGCACTCTGTTCTTATTATCGACTATCGATATCATTTTATCAACAGCATTATGCATACATATTCTGACCATATATGAAAGAAAAAGAGTTAAGAGAGGAAGAAGAGAAGATAGTAGTACATACATACATACATATATATCTTGTGCGGAAAAAACATGTATGCATATGTACATACATACACACATATGTACATATATATGTATGCAGTAGTATATATACATACGTATATGTATGTATCGAAGCATATTATATGCATATCTATACTTTGCTCTTTTACACTCCGATCTACTCTTTCGCCTTGTATCAATCCGATCATTATTTTCATTAACTGCTTTAAGGCTTTAATCTCAAATTAATTATTGCTATTTGATATACATACATTGTTGGCCTTGTGTTAGGGTTTAACTGTAAATACTTCAAGCATATATAATCTAAGCCCAAAGGCTCCCAACCACGCCCACTAAGCAGCTCACCTTCTCTTTGCCACTCTGTGCTAGCTGGCTTTACCTCATTCTCCTTCTCTCTCCCCCACTCTCCCTATCTTGCTCTTTGTTTGACTTGTTCTATAAACCTCTCAGCTGCTCTATTATTTCATCTAATTAGCACAATTGCTGTCCTAGACACAATTTTACATACAATGGGCAGACATATGTATATATATATATGTATGTATATGTATATATATGTATAAGTATCTATATATACATACATGCGCATGTAATTCCTAGCCCAACATATGAAACAATTTCATTGTCAAGTGTGTTTGTTGTCTATTGGGCTTAACTGGTTCAAACCAATTGACAGTAAAAACAACAACAACAACAACGACGACGACGGCGACAAACATATTTGACAGCTGAAAAAAACAATAAAAATAAGCATAAAGCGCACTCATTGCAGGCAGCAATACATTGTCAAACATACATGCATACATACACATACATTCATACATACACATATACATATACCATCCAACATACAAATTTAATGTGCGCCAAATGCTACAAAAACAAATGATATCATCTTATCTGAAAGCGCAACAGAAATTCGTCGAAGCGCTTCATAAAAAATAAATAAATGCGTACGCACACCGACACACACACGCACACACATACTCACGCACAAACATTTGTTTTTGTGCAATTGATGAGCTTTGCGCAAGGCGGTTGGGGGCGGGCGAAAGGAAAACAAAAAAAAAAGGCAAGCGAAAAAATGCAGTATACACACATAACCAAAAAAAGTTGCTTAGGCAAAGGCAGGGTCACACACACACACACTCGCACATAGCGCTACATAATTGCCGAATAGTGTATATAACGGGCCTACGCAGCGGCAGCAGCGCAACAGCAGCGCAGCGGCAGCAGCAGCAGTCAAAGTGCGAGTACATAACAAATAAATGCTAAAATTTCACAAAAAAGCAAACGCACACACACATAGACACGCGCACACACACACACACAGGCACAAGCGCAAGCTGCAAAAGTGCGTTCCGTTAAAGGGCAGTGCGAGCGAGTGGGTGCGTGTGTGTGTCTGTGTGTATGGCTGGCGCCAAAATATGGAGCATACATATGTATGTATGCATATATATACATATATATAAACCGCCCCAAAAACTGTACATAGCCAACACAGCAGCAAGAGGAAGAAGTAGAAGCAGCGGCAGTGGCAGCAGCAGCAGCAGCAGCAGCAACAAAAACTGCTGTAGCTAGCGTGCAGCGCAGTGCAAACGACAAAGGCGTCGCAGTCGTCGTCTATGTTAGCGGCCATGCCAAAATATGTACGCAATACACACAGACACACACACGCACACACACACAAACACACACACACAGAGTCGCACGCACAGGCAGGCATGCATACACGCATATAATGGCCTGCATTGGTGTGTGCGAAGCAAACGCACAAAGCTTTTTCTTATTGAATTTCTCGTAGGCCGCATGGACAGCAGCGACAGCAGCGCCAGCAGCCACATAAGCACGCACACGCACGCACAGCCAGTCAGCCAGAGAGTGAGATAGAGAGCGCTTGCGAGCGGGGGCCGCTCACGACGCTGCGCTTGACTGCGTTGCCGCTGCTACACGTGTTTATTTGAATTGCGTAAACTTGAGCGACGCCGCTCTCAGCTCAAATTCTCATTCTCTTCATTCGTCGTTCCTTTGATTGTTTTTGTGTGCAGGCAGCAGCAGCAGTCAGCAGCAGCAGCAGCGCCGCCGTTGTGTTTTACATTTTGCTTTGCTCACATTTTATTGTTGTTGTTGTTGGTTTTTTTTTTGCGCGCGCTTTGCGCTCTCAGAGCGACATGCGCGCTTTCAGCAGGGGAAGTTGCTGCCGCAGAAAAAAGCTCAAGCTCTTGCGCTCTCACGCTCTCGCGCTCTCGTGCTGCAAATTGAATGCGTATTGTTATGCTAACTTCTGCTGCTTGTTGTTGTTGTTGTTGATTTTGCTTTTGTTGTTTCTTTTGCTTTTGTTTTGCCGCTGGTAGCAGCGAAACGAGTTTTTTTTCTCTTTTGGTGTGTGAATTGCGCTCAAAACGTTTCGCTCTTTGAGCGCATTTGATAGATAAAAGAAACGCAGCTAATTTGGAGGCTTTTGCTGTTTGTGCAAATGCGAAACAATTGAAAGTTGATTAAAGTTTCGCCTGTTACAGGACACTTGTGGGAAATGCACTGAGATAAAGGCGCAAAATTGAAATTTGCTTTTGTTTAACGGTTTGTTAACGGTTAATCAAAGCGAAATTTGAGTTTCATTGTTTCCTTTGCTTGAACTTGAATGCGGCGAGCTTAAAAGGACTTTTGTGCGCTTGCACCTGGCCAGCTGATGCAATGAGAATTCAACCCCAACCCCTACCCCTACCCCTACCCCAACCCCTGTGCAAAAAAAAAAGATGCAAGTTTTATGTTTTTCGTCGCATTTTCCGCTCGAAGGAGTTGCGAAAGGACTCGCGATTAGCTCATGCGACTTATGCAATTTGCCTGCACGCAGAGAGAGTGAGTGAGAGAGAGAGAGAGAGCGAGAGAGAGAGCGAGCTGTGAGCAGCGAAACTCACCCCCAAACTCCGGCAGAGAGCGCTCCTGCGAGAAGGGGCGGCAGTGCATACACAAAAAAGGAAAAAGCAGGAGGAAGAACAAAAAAAAAAAACAAAAGTTGCAGCAATGACATCATAAAGCGTCTTACAAGCAGCTTGGCAAGCGCAGCTCAAGTACAGTTAAAAAGCTTTGATTTAAGCTAAATTTAGCTTAAATCAACTTTAAATCAACTCTTTACCGTTATACAGCAAAAGCAACATCCAATTTGAACATTGCACGTCGTGCATTCCAATTGGATTAACGTGCAAAAAACATTGCACAGCCGCTGCGCAAGTGCCTCTGCCTGTGTGTGTGTGTGTGTGTGTGTGTGTGTGTGTGCGTGAGAGCGCGTGTGAGAGCGCGTGAGAGAGCGCAAGCAAGCACAGTCAAGTCAATAAGAGCGCGCACGCATACTCATGCAAATTTTGCATTTGCAACGCAAAGTGTGCGCGTATGTGTATGTGTATGTGTGTGTGAGTGTGTGTTTTATTTTTTTTTTGGCTGCGCTTTGCTACGCTCTTGGCGCTGTTGCGCTGCTGTTGCGCTGCTGCTGCTGCTGCTGCTGTTGGTGGTGGCTCTGCCACTGCTTGTGTGTGCGTGCATTTTGTTGTGTGCTTGTGTGTGCGTCGCCGTCGCCGTCGCCGTCGCCTCTGCCTCTGCCTTGAGAGGCCATAAACGAAAATTCCGAATTCTACTCGTCTATTCGGCGCTAGGTTTCGGTGGTGCGCAGCTCGCAGTCGCAGCGTTTGTTGTGTGCATTTCTCGTCTCGTCTAACGGCAACAGCAAAACAGAAGCTGACTGCAAAAAAAAGAAAAGAAAATAAATACACAAAATTCAATTACATTTCAAAATTACAAAACAAAATTCGTAAAAAAAATAAATATATACATATATAAATAATTTATTTATTACGAACGGAAATGCGGCAGAAAAACAAATGAAAATTGTTTTGAAAATTGTGCACAAAATATTTGCTGCCCAACAACAAAAGTTTCCTCAACTTGAACTGTTTTTTAATTTATTATTTAAGTTTAGTTCATATTCAAAATAAAAAATAAAAACAAATACAAAACAAATAACGTCCAAGGCCGGCAAACAAAATACACACGAAGAAAAGAAGAGGCGAAATCAAAAGTAAAAACAACAAAATTATTACAGTGTATGCACAAAGTGTGTGCCTACATGTGTGTGTGTGTGCGCGTGTGTGTGCGAGCGTGTGCGTGTGTGTGTGTATTTGACAAGTGATTGAAGGTAAATTATTCATTGTTTATTGTTATAAAAACAAAACAAATATACAAATGCAAGAAATAAAAAACATAATTCACAAATTAAGTACAAAAGTTAAATAATCAAAAGTGCTAAAAAAAAAATCATTTTAAATGAAGTAAAATAAGTGAAAAATATATATAATTTTAAATAAAATATATATAATTTTAAATATATATATGTTTTGACAGAAATGAAAACGAAAATATAACATAAAATAAAATTTAATATAAAGAACGAATTATGTGCATAATAAATATTAATATTATATTTAAAATATATTTGTAAAGCAAAAAAAAAATTATAAAAAAATAAATAGTTAAATATTAAATTAAAAAAAAAATTAAATAAATAAAAATAATAAATAGTTAAATTAAAAATAATAATAATAAATAATATATATAATAAAAGTTATAAATGAATAAATAGTTAAATATTAAATTAAAAAAATAAAAATAAATAAATAGCTAAATTAAAAATAATAATAATAATAATAAATATATATAATAATAAAGTTATAAATGAATAAATAGTTAAATATTAAATTAAAAAAAAAAAATAATAAATAGCTAAATTAAAAATAATAATAATAATAAAAATTATAAATTTGCAACAATAAAAGATATTAAATAATAAAATAAAAATAATAAATATTGAAATACTAAATTAAAAAAAAAATAAATAAAAAAATAAATTGACAAAATTCCAACAATAAATAATATTAAATATTAAATTTAAAAAATAAATAAATAAAAATAATAAATAGCTAATTTAAAAAAATAATAATAATAATAATTATAAATTTCCAACAATAAAAAATATTAACTAATAAAATAAAATAATAAATATTTAAATATTAAATTTAAAAAAATAAATAAAATAAAATAATAAATGACAAATAAAATGAATTATAATAATAAATTTGCTAAACAAAATTCAAATAATAAAGTAATACATTTCCAAAGCTCAAAAATATAAATATATTTAAAAGTTACATAAAATAAATATTAATAAAAATAATTTTCAAGTTTTATAAGAAATCACAATAAAAATATTATTAAAAATGATCAACAGTTTTACGCGCCCAAAATGTTCTCTTGCTCTTCATATATATATGTATATTATCATATATATATTATACATATATATGCCCAACTTTTCTCCAAGTGCACTTTATGTATCTTTAAGATACTTTTGCCGAAAGAAACAACAAGGACACAGCGTGCGCAGCTCTACAAGTTTCTTAGCTCGTTCCGGAAGAAAAACCCTATAAATGCAATAAATGCGTATACCAATTACAATTGTGCGTAGCTGTGCGTGTGTGTGCGTGTGTGTGTGTGCTGTGTGTGTGTGTGTGTATTGTGATCTTTAGCATACCGAATGGGGTTGCTTGGCAACAACAACTGCAACTGCAAACTGGAAGTGGGAAAAGCGGAAAGCGAAAAGAAACTTGTGCATTTTTAATCAAGCAACAACAACAACAACAGCTACAACAACAACAACAACAACAATAACAAACAATAAACCACCCTGCCCACCCCTCAGGCTAAAACCTATGCAAAAGATGCGAAGCGAAAAAAAAAAACAACCAAAAAGTGAACTGAATTCGAAACCCTTCCAAAGACACGTGTGTGCGAGTGTGTGTGTGTGTGTGTGTGAAAAGTGCATAAGCCGCTACGCAGGGATTATAACTGTTATATATATTGTATAAAAGATACATATAAACATATTTCATATATGTATATATATATATATATATATATATAATATATATAGAGAGAAAACTTTGCTTAGAAAACACTTGTTTGATATTAGAGAGAGAGAGAGAGAGAGAAAGAGAGAGAGAGAGAGAGAGAGAGAGAGAAAATGAGATTTGCGTTAACTAAGAGAGCGAAAACAAATTAATAAATAATTAAAAATAAAAAAAAAATTATAAAAATAAAATAAATATAAAATATAAATACAATATTAAAAATAATTATTAAATAAAAACAACAAATGTATTAAGTAATAAAAAAAAATATAAATTCAAACTAATTTGAAATGTTTTCATTTCAATTAAAAAATTATAAAATAAATAATTTACAAATGAAATATAAACTAAAAATATTAAAGTAAAATAAATTAAATAATTAAAAATAAAAAAAAATTATAAAAATAATAAATAATATAAATATAAATACCTTATTATAAATAATAATGAAATAAAAACAACAAACGTATTAAGTTATAAAAAAATATATATATAAATTCAAATGAATTTGAAATGTTTTCATTTCAATTAAAAAATTCAATCTGATATAAATATAATATAATAGAAATATAAACTAAAAATATTAAATTGAAATAAATTAAAAATATCTTGTTTTTAAATACAAAACTTAATATAATATATAAACAATAAAAGAAACAAATAGATATTGATCAAACAAAATGTTAAATGTATTCCTTTAAAAAAAAAATAAATAAATATAGTATATTTAAAATATATAAAACAATATATATAAACTCTTTTCTTAAAAAAAAAAATATATAAAATAAATTAAATATAGTATATTTAAAATATATAAAAATATAATATATAAAAATATATAATATACAATGTATAAAAATATAAAATATATAAAAAAATATATAAAAAAAAATAATCTTTTCTTTAAAAAAAAAAAAAAAAAAAAAAAAAAAAAAAAAAAATTAAATTTTAATATTTATTTTCTCTTTTTGATTCTATTTTCCATTTAGAAATTTAATTTTAAATCTTACATTATAATTAAAAAAATTTATTATAGACAAATTTCTTACTATTAATAAGAACTGGGCATAAACAAAAATGTATTAAAATTATATATATAATTTAAGTTCTCAAAAAACTCAATTTAGTATAGAATTGAATCAACTCAAAACTAGTTCAAAGTCAAAACTTAGAAATTTATGCGCATTACAAATATAAAATATGATATTATAATATAGTAAACGTAGAAAAACAACTATAGATATAGTTAGATTTCAAAAGTATTCCAATACGCCAAAATAAACTAAACAAATTCTGACATGTGAACCAGTTCGTATGTGAACTGAATCGTATTCTATAGTACCGATCTATTGCATCTGTTTAGTATACCCATTCATAACATGTTTAGCACTTAGCGGTGATAAGCATTGACAATTTCCTGATGGAACTCGGTGAAATATTTCACAACTAAAAAGAAGACAAAAAAAAACTCAATTAAAAGCTAGATTAAAGACGAAAACCAGAGCCACAAAACGCGTTGCAATCTGCGGGATTCAGATTAAAGAATTAATGGAAACAGCATTTGGGAACAGATAAGAAATGTATTTATTTGACATTTTCAAAAAATCCAAAGTAAACCTAATCAGAATTTTGAAAAAAGGGCAGTGTGAAATGTATAATTGTATATAATTTAATGGGTATGTCGTTAGAAAGAGCTGGGAAGTGTGAAATCATAAAGGTAGACAAGTTTATAATAGAATGTATTATAGAATATAGAAAGAATATATCAATATATTCAAAGAAATCTAGCTGAGTTAGGGTAGCTATCAGACGGTATATATTTTATATAGTTTCATAGTATTGTTTTTGGTTTTATATAGAATCTTACAAGTTTTTGAGCAGTTATCTAAAACATAAAACTATTCTATGTTAGATGTGATTTAAATGAGGTCATATCCTAAATTTCGTAGCTATACAACGAAAAGATCCTGAGATTTAAGCAGTTTAAGTAACTTATCATATAAGAAAAACAATTATTACTTACTATATACTACACAATTTACATATGTATGCATTGTATGTTAGATATTCTCTAGATGATTGTCCTTATCCAATTGCATAGCAATCGCACAAATAGATCCAGAGATTTGAGAACTTAAAATATAGAAAACAAATTATTCCTATCAAGAAAATAAATTCAATATAAATAAATAAAAAAAAATGTAATGATATTTAGTTTTTTATATAAAAACTCAGCATATTAAAAACATTTATTTACCAAACTCTCCACTTCTGTTGCAGGTCTCCAATGTCACTGTAAAAATGTCTCCACACAGCAAACACGTCCACGAAACCGAAAAGAGGCGACTGCAAAATTGCCGCAAGCAAAAAAATGCAATTTTTGAACATTTAACTAACTAAAAAAAAAAAAAAATACGAAAATCAATTTCAAAATAAAGAAACAAAATATTTCAAAAATGAACTGAAAATTAAATTAAATGAGAAAAAAAAAAACTTTAAACAAATGCAAAATTGGCAAAAAATAAATTTGGGCTAAAAAAAAAATTTAAAAACAAAAACAAAAACTTTTTTGGCAAGCTGCGTGCAACGGAAAAAATCTAAATATATTTGGCTAAAATTTAACTAAAAGAAGCAAAGGAAAACACAACAACAAAAGCAACAACAACAACAACAAATCAATTAAATGTAACTTTAAACAAAACCGAGAAACAACAACAAAAGCAAAAATCAGCTAAATTTCGAAATCAAGCAAAAACCGCTAACAAATTTAAAGCCAACAACTAAATTGGAAAACCTCTTCAAAATTATTGGTTCGGACAAAACGCAATACTAAACACAGCAACAACAACAACAACAACAACAACAACAACAACAACAACAACAACAGCAACAACAACAACAACAGCAACAACAACAACAGCAACAACAACAAGCAGCAGCAAATAAATAAAAAATAAAATAAAATAATAAAAAGAAAATCGCGTGTGTTAGTTTGCATAAAAATTTCGTTTCGATAAAAAAAAAAAAAACAAAAAATTTAGAGAAAAAAAAACACAAAAAAAAAAAACAAACAAAAAATCTATGCTTAAAACATATTTATGTAAAAATATATATATATATATATATTGAAAAAAATATAAATATTTGGTAAACATTTTTGATAGTAACTGAACTGTAAAAAAACAAAAACATAAACAAAAATTTAAATAACTTTTGATCTAAGTGCAGTGAAGTGCAAAAAAGAAAACAAAATTACAAATAATTTGTAATTAAATAAAAATTAATGCAAAATTTGTAAACATTTTTTACGATCGAAAACTGAGGCGACTTTCATTTTGGATTTACACGCAACATTTGCAATTGGATTATAAGGTGAGCTTCTTTTTTTTAAGTAAAAAATATATATTATATACAAAGATTAGATACAAAGATATAGAAATATACAAAGATGTATATTATATAGATAATATAAAAAATTAAATTATATTTTTTACTCGTAACAAAATTTTATAAGAGTGTGTTATATATATATTAGCATTAACCAACTCTAACACTGACCAACACTAAAAATACTCAATGCCAAGTCTCCAACACTTATTGTTGTCTACTGGACAGAAAAACATTTGCTAAAAATGCTAATTGGACTCTCTAAACTATAAGTCTCCACTATTAACCATATTCTCACTCAGTTAACAATGTCAACTCTCCACTTATAATCACTCTCCACACTCAGAATTCAAACTTAGCCCACATAATTTCCACATAATATAGTTTCAATATCTCCTTCTTCTCTCTGCCTTCGGTCGATGCAATCTAACCTCAAGGCGTACTCTACACGAAGTTTCTATACTCATACATACCTAGATTTACACTCCAAGTTTCCATCACACTTATTAGTGCTGTTGACTGTCTTAACTGTAACAAATTCTATATCTATAATTCATTCCCAGTTAGATTAATTTACTCTGTACTCTCCACCTGATTCTCCACATACTATCGGAAGTAGAATCTTCAACAAGTTCCTTAAGTATATTATACTATAATAATGTATATTTCAACAACTCGACACTTTAACTCTCCACTCTAAATCTCCAGATTAACTCTTTACTTTAACTCTCCACTTCACTCTTCTTTGCTATTATTACTACAATACATTTCAGCTACTCTACACTTGAACTCTCCATTGTAACTCTCCAGCTTAACTTAATACTTTAACTCTCCTTTCCAATAATAATATATTCCAACTACTCTACACTTGAACTCTCCATTGTAACTCTTCAGTTTAACTCTATACTTTAACTCTCCACTTCACTCTCCTTTCTAATAACAATACATTTCAACTACTCTACACTTTAACTCTCCACTTTAACTCTACACTTTAACTCTCCGTTTTAACTCTACACTTTAACTCTCCGCTTTAACTCTATACTGAAACTCTCCAATTCATTCTCTACTATTGTTACTACAATACATTTAAGCTACTCTACACTTGAACTCTCCACTTCCTCTCTCCTTTGCTGTCATTCACGAAAACTCAGACAACTTGTTTATAAGAACACATTTCCCATTCGAGTCCAACTACTCTACACCGCAACTATCCACTTTCTGTCTTCGGCCTAACCTCCAAGCAATGTCATTCAATATTTATGTTAATTGCGCAGCGCATTTTCACTTACACAACACTAAACCAACACTGGCCACTCCCCTTGACAACGCGCCGCACGCCGCCTTCACTTAACTCTACAAAAAAAAAATATTGTCACACTTAGTTAAAACAAAGTAAACATTTTTCGAAAGTTTTCTTTTATCTTTTTATGCTACAAACATTTGCAAACATTTTGCAGACGCACAACGCATGTAATTATAATTATAATTACGCACAATTATAATTTATGCAAAGAAATATGAAAGAGAGAGAGAGAGAGAGAGAAAAGAGGTTAAAAATGTTGCTTTTCATTTTCTACGCACTTTTTATATGATTTATGAGCGTCAGCGTTGCATATTAATAACAATTAGGCGACAACTGAAGAAAAGCAAAAGTAACACACACACACACACATACGCACACAGTCATACTCACATTCATACACACTCATACAAACATACGCAACGCATAACATTTTTTTCTTCTTTGCATAAATTAAACTTTTCTTATGCTGCTGCTGTTGTTGCTGCTGCGTCGCAGTCGACGCTGTTGTCGCTGCTAACACGCAACCCCCTCGCGGCATTGACGTCGCTGCCAGCGTCGCTGCCACTTTGACCTAATTTAAGCGCAGCGCGTTCCAAATTTTTGTGCGTTGTACGTATTGCTGCTGTTCTCCTTCCTCTCTCTCTCGCTTCTCTCTCTTTGTTGCTCGCTGCGTGCGCTTAAATGTAGTTGCTGTTGTCGTTGTTGTTGTTGCTTTAGTGGGCCTTCCGCATTTAATTAAGTGCAACAACAATTTGGTTATTTTCAACCTTTGTTTTACGTGTGCTTCGTTTTTACTGTTTTCTTTCTTTTGCTCTACCATTTGCTATTGTTGTTGCTTTGTTGCATTTTCACTTGTCGGAAGTGCGTTTTAACCTTTCGATGGTGCTAGCTCGCTCGCACGCATTGCGCAATCGTTCGGCTTCCTAGAATACACAAAGCTCCTTACCCCAACCCCACCCTGTCTGTCTGCTGTCTATCTATGTATCTCGCTCGCTCGCGCACGCAATGTGCTTAGCAGACTGCGCGGCACGCGGAGCTGACGCAATGCAATGCTGCTGCTGCTGCGCTGCTATTGTTGTTGTTGTTGCTTTTGTTGTCGTCGTTCGCAGTTGCGCAAAGTGCGATGCAGTTGCTGCGCCTATGCAGTTGTGTGTGCGCTGTTCTGCCCCCACCCCTCATTAGAGCTGCTTCGTGTGGTGCTTCTTCTTCCTCTTCTTCTTGTTCGGCGTCTCGTGTTGCTGCTTTAATAATTGTGGCATTTTATGGCCTGCTGCTGCAGTTGCTTGAATTTTAATGTGTCGCCTACCAAGAAAAACGATTCAACATAAAAAAAGCAACAACAACATCAACAACAACACCAAAACCCCGTCAATAGCTTTAACCGAAGCGCAGTTGTTATTACAGTTGTTTCAACTGTTGACATAGCACTAGAGTGACAGGCAATCAATCTGTCTCGCTCTCGCGCGCTCGCCTTCCCACTGCAATTGGCCGCTGCGTATGCACTTTCCCAAAGAAATACGCAAAGCCATTGTAATGAGAGCTTACTGTTGTTGTTTAGAGTTGAAGTTTTTATTTACGCCGCAATTCCTTCAAGTGGCTCATAAATTTGCTTAGCACTGTAAACAAATGCTGAATAATTAATAATCAACGCTCCACATAAGCCCTACATGCTGGAGAGCGTGGCTGTGTGTGTGTGTGTATGCGTAACTGCACAATTGTAGATTTTGTCTCTCTCCACTCTTGCGAAATGACAGCAGACAGCAATAGCACAGAAGCGTCCGTTGCTCGGGCCTCATACATTCATACATGCGAGCCCCGCAACGCAACTAACTAACAACGCCCATGCAATGCGTTTTCTATTTTGCTCACACTCACACACACGCGCGCCCACATGGAGAGGGCGCTTTGCTTACTCTACACAACGCAACTCTACGGCTATGTATATTGAGTGCATGCAAAAGTTTTTGCCAGCCCATTTGCCAATACATGCGAGCGAGCGAGAGCGAGCGTGTGCATGACTGTGAGCGTGAGTACGAGTGCGAGCGTGTGCGTGATTGCGAAGTGGAGCAAAAGGCAACTGGCAATTAGCAGCTGGGGAATAACTGCGAGCGAATAGTTTGCCAAAGCATTGCACATAGGCTCCGCCATATCTGACAAACAGTGTGTACATATCACATGCACACACACACACACACACACAGCTCTACACTCACACCTACACGCAACATACAGATAGCATTCGTCTGTAGCTATGTACATATGTATGCATATGTGTGTGTGCTTTAGGCCTAGAGACCAAACAACAATGGAGAAAAACAAATTCAAAATGAACGACACTGACAGGTTTTCACTGTACTTAAATAATATGAAATGAAAATATTTGTTTTCTGTGTTTTTAGTTGGCTTATTTATTTATTTATTTTCTTTTTCCTCATTTTTTTTTTGCCTTCATAATGAATTTGTCTTGCGTTTTTGATAAGCTTAATTAGCAGCACATAAAAAAGCGTTGATTTCGCATTTTTTTATGACAAGTTACATTTTCTTATATGTATATGTATATATGTGTGTGTATACATAGTTGTGCAGTGCAAATCCTAACTTGATGCGTGTCGCACATTCTTTTTGTTTTTGTTTTTTTTTTATAGGCCATAAAACATGGCCGTAAAATTGCGCATAAATTAGTAGATGAAATTATTTTTACAGGGTGTTAGTTTGAGAAAAAAACCTTCGAAACATGCAAACGCAGTGAGTCAGAGCAAAGGGTGGGAGGGAGAAGGAGAGTGAGAGCCATTAAAATAAAAAACAATTGTTATTTAACTGATAAATATGCATTGCTTTACAAAACTAACCTCAAAATGTTAATGACAAAGTTTAGAATAGAGAAATAACTTAAAAATATGCGATTTAACAATTTTTTATGAATAAATATATCATAAAATTGACTAAATAACAATGAATAAACTAAATAGATGCAGTTTTTTCTCAAAATACTTTGAATATAACTAAAAACTAACCTCAAAACTGAATTGGAAAGCTAGTCATAGAGAGTTATCATTATAATAAATGAAATAAAAATGATTCAAGATTAAATATGCTATAAAATATATCTAATAATTGTGTATAGAGAATAAAAAATGCATTTCCTATGAATATAACTAAAAACTAACCTCAAAATATGTAAAGTTAAAGTGTTTGAGGTTCCAAAAGAGTGAAACAGTAATAAGAATAACTTGAGCACTATAGTTCTTTAAAGAATAGTGATTTTAGCATTTAAACATGCTAATTTATGCTAATCCAAAAAACTAACCTCAACAAATGTAACCAAGAATATGCTGTAAAATCATAAAAAATAACCTTCAATGCTGTTATTGTTCAATATTATGTATATAGCAACAACAATTTGTCAATTTATAGCAATTACAACACCAAAAAAACGCGCTGATAATACACAAACTTACAAACATACATGTAGATCTATGTATGTATGTATGTATGTATGTATGTGCATATGCTGTATGGCAAGAACTTAATATCTCTCTCCCACTCGCACGCACGCACAAGTAGGAGAAGGGCGCAGTTTGTATGTAAAGCTATTATATAGAAAAAATAAGCAATATAAATACATTTAAAAATATATATACATACATATGTATAAGTATGATTGTATGCGTGTGTGTGTGCAAACGCAGCGCAAAAAAAATATTTGATGTGTTACGCATTTTGCCTGTTGTTGTTGCTGCTGCTATTGGGTTATTTGTAGATTGTGGCGGAGTCGCATCTAAATTATTGCGGCCTACAATTAAAATTGGCCGCAAGTGAGCAGAGCGCAAGAGCGAGAGCGAGAGGGAGAGAGAGAGGGTCGGGGGCAAGCGGCCACCGCTACGCTCTATCGCCAACGCCTGCACAGCAACAAAAAAATTTGTTTCAAAAAAAAAAAAAAAACCTTGAGCTCGCACAACATAATTAAAAATGTGCGTAGACGCACACAGAAACACACACACATACAGACGCACACGCGCAACGTTTTGCAGCCGCAAAGCTTTTGCTGCTTTATAAATGACATTCACGCGCACTAAATACATATAGACGCCAACGAAAATAACAATAACAACAAACAGCAGCAGCAGCAACAGCACTAAAAAAAAGCTCCAACTGCAAACACAACAACAACAACAGCAACTAGCAGCGCCCTACAACAACAACAGCCGCAACTAGCACTAAAGAAATCTAAAAATGGCTACGTCGCCAGCTAGTGCCAAATGCAAAGAGAGCGAAAAAGAAACGAAACTCACTAAGCATAGGCCTATGTACATACATACACACATACATATGTATGTGAATATTTCTGCCTCTCTCTCTCTCTGTCGCTTCGACAAATGCAAAAGCTTCAGCACTCACGCTCGCGCACACGCACTATTTGATTGAAGCTTTTGAGCAGGCATACACTATGCGAAAGCTCTTGCAGTCTGTGTAGAGATCGCCATGCGGATCGTCAAAGCCAATCAAGTGTAGCAGACGAATGCTCCGTTGATTACTGTTACAGCAGGGGCCAGCTTCCTGGCTTTTGGCAGCGCAGTAACCACATGCATATATACATACATATGTATGTGTATGTGCATGTATGCAGCTATTTATACCTAGCTCATTATCTTATCACACACTTTACGCGCTGCAACTTCTTGTCAATGAAAATCTGTTCGAATTGAAGAGAAATGTTTATTTAATTGTTTGGTGGAACCCTTCGCTTTTGTTTTGCTTTGTTCTTCCTCTCAATTTGTTTTTAATAACAGCTAATTAAGTCAAGTATAATTCCATACATACGCATGTTAAACACACTCAACTCTGTCTCATTCTCTGCTTCTTCATCTTCGTCTGTTAAATTGCGGCAATCTTCTAGCGCCAGCGTCGCGACGACAACGGCAAAGGCATTGTGTGCGTGTGTGTGAGTGTGTCACATGAGAGATGCTTCATATACATACATACATACATATTTTTTTATGCCGTTTGATTTTTATATTATGCCTGTGCCTTTTTGGGCGGCGCAAGTGAAGCAAAGACGTTTGGAGTGCACTCGTCGCAGTTATGCGAACAGAAGTGGAAGCAGCACAAAAAGCACAAAGAAGAATTGTTAAGGAAATTAAGAAAGCATAAAAACAACAGCAACAGCTTCCGTTAAAACAAAGGCGAGCAAGTGAGCGAGAGTGAGTGAGTGAGAGGGAGAGGGAGAGGGAGAGAGGGTATGCAGGGCAAGCCAAAAGGGGTTCCCAAAAACAAAACGAATGACGAAAAACAACAACACGCAAGCCGCGCACATATGCAGCATTTACCGTTAGCACGGCAGGAAAGAGGCACAGCGAGTGAGAGACTGCGACTGAGACTGAGACTGAGACTGAGAGTTGGGGTAGCTGCGCTTAATTGCGGGCTTGGTTACGCGCGTGTTTTTGCCTCTTCTTCTTCTATTTCTTCTTCGGGCTATGCAGCAAATACATTTTTTTTTTCGATGGGAAATAAGTAATTTTAACAGCTGAGCAATTGCTGGGAAAATATAAGAAATGAAATCTATTAGGGATAATGTAGGCATACATATATAAGAGATATGTTTAAGGTATATCTGAGTTGTAGTTAATTTTTTGTGACTGTCTTTAAATTCGTCTGTGCTTAATTTAAGTCTTTATGCAACTAGATAACCTTTGCTTTATATATTATATTAATATACAATTTAGAGGGTATTTTATAGTCAGCTTAAGGATTTTAAAGTCTGTAATAGAAGTTTTCTTATAGGATTTTAGCTGTTAAGGCTTCTTATAATCAAGATTTTCTGAAGACATTAGTCTTCTATATAGATGCTATATTTATTACATAAATATTTAGATAATATTCTATGATCTAGATAAAATTATTATAAAATATGTATATCCCATGACATTATTATTTTAATGTCATATTTTATTATATAATAATAAAATATAATATAAGTAATATCAGAGAGTATATATTACCATAATATATATTATTAGAATAGAACTACATATATAGATATAATATATATTATAGCTCATATAAATTATATTATATATTATATCATATAGTACTATTCTATTAATATATATAATGGTAATATATACTCTCTGTTATTATGATATTATTATGATATATACTCTCAGATATAACTCTTTTATATAGATATACATATACTTATACATATATATTTAAACGTAGCTAACCTATATTATATTATATATTATATCATGTCGTATTATTATATTATTATTATATTATATACTTTTTGATATTTCTCTTCTATATAGATATGCATACACTTATACATCTATACATATCTCATAGTTAAAGCTTTTTCTTTGATATCTGTTTTAGGCCTTCTCTTCGTCCCGCCCTTTGCACTTGTTTTTCCATTTAAAACTCGATTTACGCCCGCGTTGCTCTACACATATTACTGTTTTTTTTTCTTTTCATAACTCTCTAATGAACACTTCAGCTTGCATACGTTTGCAACCAGTACCCCTCCCCAAACCCCCCTCCGATCCGCCTAACAACGCTCGGCACTTGCATTTGGTAATTAGAGGTGGGTAACGAGGTGGCCAACAGCAGTAGCCCCAGTATGTTTTTCATCTTCTTTTTTCGGCCTGTCTATCAGCCGTGCAGCCATGTGTGCAGTTGACCCCCAACCCGTTAACTGCTCGAACCCCCCTCGTGCGAGGTTCGACGTTGAGTGCACTTCAAAGTAGCAATTCAATTTCATGGTTACCCAGATGCCGTCTCTTTCTCTCTCACACACACACACTCATGCTGCACTGCTCTGTTTAACTAACTCTACACTCACACCCTCCCTCTCCCTCTCCCCCTCTCTCACTCCCAAATCACAGTCATAAAATGCACGTGAGTGCAGTCTAGTGTCCACTCTTCTCTTTTATGGCCGCATTCACACGGCGAGTCCAATCAGAATTGCAGTTGGAATTAATTCGAATTGGATGCGAGTTAGAAAAAAGCAACTTGAACACGAATTGAGAATATTTCGTATTGCAGTTGAATTCACGCTGTGCTCGAATTGCCGTAAATGCAAACACCTTAACTGTGAGGGCGTTTAGAGGGAGGGGGCGTGGCAGCCGAAAGCCACCCACGCAGAACGCAAAGCCTGTGAAAAATGCATAAATTAGGCGGCAGAACAAGAAGAAACAACAATAGAAAATGCATTGCTACAGTTGGTAGTACAGGTAGAGTTACCTGCACACTTACCTGTACATCTACCCGCACATTTAACTGTCCCCCATCTCGCTCACCTTTGTGTGCAAGTGTGACTTACAAGCGAAATTAGCCAGCGAAGCGTATGAAGCAGCCAACTTTTGCCTTTGACTTTTCGGCCAGCCGAGCGCAAAGTGACCCAAAAATTGAGTGGGGGTTGGGGGAACTTGGAGCCAAAGATGCGTTAACTGCACTCTTGACTTGGCTGAACCCTGTTTTGGCTGGCTGCCTTTTCCAGCCATGTCAAGCTGGGCCTTGACGGCTTTTCCTGCCATATGAAAATGCAAAACTGAATTTTGAATAAATAAATAAATATTACTTAATTCTAATTAAATGAGGAAGTTGTAGATGATAACTTAAGCTTATAGCTGAGGTATCATGGGTTGTATACATATATAGGAATATCTTGTTATATAGGGAAATAACAAAATAAGATTTGCGGCACTTTATACGTTATACATAAACCTATTAAAAATGGGAAATCAGGATATAATGGTTTTGATAAATGTAGGTAACACGCAGTAGGAGGCGTGGCAGAAACCATAAAGTATATATATTCTTGAACAGAGCGACGAGCTGAGTTGATTTAGCCCTGTCCGTCTATCTGTGCGTCTATCCGTCTGTCCAACCGTTGATTCGTATGTGTAAACTCGTCAATCTCGGAAAGTAAAACAGGTAGAGACTTGAAAATTTGTATTGTAGGTCTGTGTATAGCACGCGCACGTAAAGTTTGTTTAAAAAATTAATAACTATTTTTGTTGTAATGTTATCGAGGTAATACCTTATCAAAATCTGGTTTTAAAATTATATCTCCTACATATATTTAGCGAGAGCCTCCAAATGTTGTACATAGATTCATATACATTTTATACAATTTTGGTTTTTGTTATATTTTAGATAACGGCTACAAATTTTGAAAAAAAAAAAAAATAAATAAATAAATAAAAATAAATAAATAAATAAAAAAATTAAAAAACCCTTGGAAGGCCGTTGCAAATATAGTCATGATAGTAATAAGTTGACAGTTTTATAAAATGAAAATAAAAAATCTAATAATTTCTATGCATATTATATATTATATTTATTAAATTATATATCCATACATATATATATATTTGTATTACAAATTTCTTGCAAATTTCTATTATATTACAATTGAAATGTATATATATTTAAGTACCTCTTCACTCTCATTAATATTTCTTGCCAATTTAATTAAACTAAATTTTTCTCTTTTTTTTCTATTCTCCTCAATTTATTCCAGGTAAGCAAACGCTTTGTGTAGGCCAGCTAATTAGGCCGTCTAGCTAGCACGTAAGTTGTTATTTATTAGAAATAAAAAATAATTAAAGAAAAGAAAAACTTTTTTTTTTTTTATTTTTGCGCTGCTTAAAACATTTTTCTAGCATGGCCTAATGGTATTTACCGTTACCGTTACCCCCGATTTCTGGCCATAAATTTTGCAATTAACGACAAATGTCACTTTGTCTGAACGCCCGAGGCGCCGACTGCATTGAGTTCCCCTTCTGGCCCCGCCCTCTGCCTTTCCGTGAACCCTTCTGGGCCAAGCGAAGCGTGTCTGCCACGCCCCCTGCCGCCTGCCACCCACTTACGGTCTGGTTCGTCCTGCAATTGCATTAAAAAGCATAAATTTACTTTAGCATTGGACGTTATAAAATCCATTTATGCACTTCACTTGCTTCTGCTTCTTCTTCTTTTACACCGTTTCCTCTTTTTTTCTATGTCCGTCTCCTGCTGGTTTTTTTTTTTTTGCTTGCCTCTTTGAGTCCTGGCCTCGGTTGCATGCTGGTCAGACATGCTCTATGTGTGTGTGTGTGTGTGTGTGTGTGTGTCCCTTTTGCCTGCAATCTACAATAATTTCTGATTTCTTTTGCTGTCCTTTTTTTTTTTGCCCCGAGTCCTGCCAATTTCTGCAGCTGGCTAAAAAAGCACAAACAACAACAACAACAACAACATGGAATTTCTGTTCTATGCAATTTTTACCTACAAATGGGAGAAAAAAAACAACAACTAACGCCCCAGCCACGCCCCCTCCGCCAGGCACTGCCCTTGCGGTTCGCTTTGTTTGTTTGCCTCCGTTTTTCGTTGTGTTGCCGATGATGAAGTTTAATTTGGACACAGCCTCTGCAACAGCCCCAGCCCCAGCCCCATCCAATGGGAGCTCCCTCTACAGCCTCTCGGTTCAGTCTGCGCCTCTGCTCCAGTCTCTGCCACCGCCTCTGCCTCTGCTGCAGTCGCCGCTGCCGTCGCCCGCATTGCTCTGGTAGTCAGACGCAGCTAACCCATTCAGCTGGCGTTTTATTGCATGTCCATGCCAATCTACATGCCCCGCCCACCACAGCGTGCGCCCACTTCACTATGCAAGCAAAAACAACAACAACAACAACAACGTGAAACAACTTTTTGCATATGGCATAATCGACGAAGAGAACACAAACTGTTTAGATACCCTAACTAAAGAGTGTAGAAAATATAGATAGATAGATAGACAATAGACTATCGATAAATTATCGATGTATATTTGGAATACATTTATCTAGAAACATGTCTTAAGCTTCCAGCTGGGATCAGCAACAGTTGAGTAGCAGTTGACCATTGAAGATCTTCTGAATTGCCTTGGTTCTAGTTACATTCTAGTTTTTACTATTTCGTTCTTCATAGTATGACTCCTTATCAATTTCTTACTGTTTTCCAATATTCCAGAGTTTCCTGCATTCCATTTATTTTTGGAATTTTCACTATAGATCACTCCACTTAAACTTTATAAGAATTTCATTGTTTCTTCTAATATTCCATACTGTTTCTATTATTCCACTTTTCCCACTTTTAAAAGACCGACCTTATCGCACTATTTCTATTTCTCTTTTGCTATTCCATTCATATTTCACTACTATTCCAGTGTTCCCCTTTGCCACTCTTCCTCTTCTATTCCATTGTTCCACTCCCTTTCCACTGTTCGACTTTTCCTTAATACTATACACCTTTTTCACTATTCCACTGTTTCACTCCCTTTCCACTGTTCCACTTTTTCTTAATACCACCATTCCTTCAACTATTTCATCCTTATACCATTGTCCACTCTTATTCCACCTCGTTTCTACTATTCCACTAAGTTTTCTCCATATCTATCTCTATTTCCAATATTCACAGATTTTACCAGCTCTTGTTCCCTTTTCCACCTTTCACCCCGTTCACTCTTCTTTCACTATTCTACTATTCTACTAATTCCTTTTCCACCCATTCCATTCCTCTATCCACACTTTTTGCCTCTCTTTTTTGCTTCCTATTTCTCATCCATTTCCGCTCTGCTCTGCGCTAATATAATTTCGATATTTGCCTTCTTCTTCGCTTCGCATGTCGCCCTAAAAGTTGCACAAACTGAAAAAGTGGGCGTGGCTGGAAAGTGCTGCAGTGCCGCGCCTCCCAACCAGCACGCTCCACCTCTTCTGGCTCTGCTGCAGTCCAAACACAATCCGCAAACTGCAGCAACAGCATAAAATAACATTTTGCTACCCTATAATCAATGCAAATGGCTAGAGGAGGGCATATGCGACTGCCAGTAAATGTATTTGATTGGCATGCATAGAATGCTAAGAATATTTACTCTTAATTGCGGGCAGATCTGTTAAGCATTTCACATTGTTAGGAAATATTCAAACTAAAGATTAATGAGAATTTGGTTAGAGTTTTTTTTTTTTTTTTTTTTCGGACAGAGCTCAGGAACTATTGAAGCTATAGACTTGATTTTTTGTATATACATAGCTGCGTAACACATTCAGGTTTTGCATATATCATTTTTTTGTTTTACAAAATGTTGATATATATGTATCTAGATATACCGAGAAATTATTATTGAATTTTGTACTGCAATAAACGTAAAAAAATGCAATAATATAATTTATTCATTTCATGATGTTGAAATAAAAAAATTAAGTTTTTTTTATATTCAAAGCAAATTATTTTACGCAGATCATGCAAAAGCAAGAAAACTCAAAAACTTGGTCAATTTAAATTTAAGATCTAATTTTAGAAATTTTATATTATTATATAAAAAACATTTTAGAAATATATCAAATTTTCAGCTCTTGCTGCTTTGCAGGGTAATTGCCAGTCTAGCATGCCCGCCTACCATACGTCAGTTACGTTTTTTTCCCATACGATTTTCCTCTGAAATTTGTGTCTGGATTTTAAGCGCCGTCGTCTGTTTTTTTTTCTTGTGTTTGCTTTTGTAATTTGTGTACGCCTCTGTGTGTATGTGTGTGTGTCTATGTGTGTGTCTTTTTGTTTGCATGCGCTTTTCTGCAGAATTTTCGGCAATATTCCATTAATACTTTCGGCTAGTTGTTGTTGCTTTTATTGTTTATTTTGGCAAAGGCGGCGAACAAAAAACTTTTTGATAAATAAATTTTGCGATAAAGTGGAAATGCAGAAATTTTGTGTTCGCTAACAGTTTTTGTTGTTTGTTTGTTGTTGTTTGTTGTTGTTGTTGTTGTTTTCACTGCAGCTTTTTGCAGCATAAATAAATCATCAATGCATTGGGGGATTTATTTGCCATTTCAATTTATTTTAGAGAGTCCTCTAGAAAGCCTCTACTTTTTCATCTCTCTATTCCTCCATCTATCTCTTTCTCCCTCTCTGCTAAGCTCCAATGCAGTTGGTTTTTTGTGTGTACCATAAATGAATATTTCGTTATCAGCCGGAAATGGAAAATGGAAAATGCATGTGCCAGGGGTTTTCTCTATGTGTGAGGTAAAAACATTTTTAGCTAAGTTTAATTGCAAATGCAGAAGGGAAAATGTTGAGAAACTTTAAGTTTGATAGAGAATTGTGTTTTAGCAGTGGAGAAAAAGTCGTGAGAATTGAAATATTTCGAGATCTCTTCAGGCAAAGTAAGAGAGAAAGAAAGGCAATGGAGTATTAAAACGCAGGAAAAAATTGAGAGAGAAATAAAGACAAAGTGAGAGAGAGGAGAGATGATGAGAGAGATGAGAGGTGATAAGAGAGTGAGAGGAATACAGACTTATAAAGAGACTGAAAATGTTGAGAGATATAGAGACATGCAGAGAGAGGTGGAAAGTGTGAAAGAAAGATAAAGAGACTGAGAGATCAGCAGAGAGAGAGAAAGAGACAAAAGAGGTAGATAGAGATACAGATGGAGAATGAGATGAAGAGAGAGAGGGAAGAGAGGGAGGAGTGAGAGAGAGGGTATACAAAGAGATAGTGATGTAGAGACAGACAGAAGGAGAGACGCAGAAAGAAAGACAAAATTGTGAGAAAGAAAATGTATGTGAGAGAAAAACATAGAGAGAAGGAGACAGCAGAAGTAATTACTCGGAAGGAGAAAGCTAAAAACTGAATGATTAGAATGAGAGAGTGCGAAGAAAGAGAGAGATATTGTAAGAAATAGAGAGAAAAAGAAACACTTGCAGACGGATAGAGACAAATTGAGGAAGAAGGAAGTAAATACATATAGGTACATATATAGAGGACAAAAGAGACATTGCTCAATTGTGAAGAGAGATGAGAAGTAATCGGCTGTAAAGGAAAGAAATAGAGATACAAGTAGAGAGAAAGAGGGCGAGAGTAACGAAATCAGTGAAGTGTATGAGAGAATATGCAATATATGGAGACAAAACGGTCCTTTGGAGATGGATAGCCACAGTCAGTGCTCAATTGCAGGTGTTGGCCGAAGTTCCATCGCCGGCTCATCCATCAATTTGTCCCCATCGCTGCAGCTCCGCAATGGAGGCAAATGCAATGTGCGATTGACCAATGACCATAAACTACATCTGCTACACAATATTCATTGCCTATCGAGCCACGCCCCTTCCGCTCCGCCTGCTCTGTCAGCCAATGCAGCAAATCACACAAATTAACTAGACAAAAATTGCCGCAGGCAACAAAAAGTAGAAGAAAATATAAGAGAAATTCTAATGAAAAATCCGTCAAGCGCAAAAAATAGTAAGAGCGGGACAGCAATTACTCTCCCTCTCCCGCTCCCTCACACACTCTATTTCGTCTAGCTGCAATAAATGCGATAAATTGCTCAAGTGCACAACACTGTGCCACGCCCCCTTGTGAAAATGCAGGCGTACGAAAAACAAAGCGAAAAATCTGATTTTCCATACGAAAGTTGTAAAAAAGTAGTAGAAACGTAGTACTACGAAGCTCAGTGTGTGTGTGTGTGTGTGTATGTGTGTGTGTGTGTGTATGTGTGTGTGTGTGTGTGTGTGTGTGTGTGACTGCCTGGCCAAATGAATTTTCACTCATTTCCTTATCGTCTGTGATTTCCTTGCCAGACGCCAACACAGAGAAAGAGAGAGAGAGAGAAGGGGAGGGAGAGTGAGGGAGACAGAGAGATCTGCCCAACATGCTGACAATTTTAAATGAATTTTCTATGCAGGCAGCGGGCAGCTATCTAGCTGTAGCCCTGTCCCCCCTGTGCCACGCCCTCTTAGCGCTAGCTACACGTTTGTCGCATTGTCTGCAGGCGGCGCACACACCAATACACCAACACACACACACACACCAACAGGCGAGCAGCTTGAAATGCAGTTATAAGTTTCTTTTTTTCTTTTTCCTGCTGCTACATGTCTGTCGCATTGTCTGCAGGCGGCGCACACTTACACCAACACACACACAAACGTACACCAACACTCACCAATACACAGACAGCAACTGCAGTTGTAAGTTTATTCCTGACTTTGTTTTTTTTTGGTGCCGCAGAAAATCAATGAAAATGCGACTTAGCAGGGTTGAAGCTGCAACATGCTGATGATGATGATGAGGATGGTGTTGATGATGATGATGATGATGATGATAATGCTGATGCGGCTGCTGCTGCTGATGATGATGATGATGACGAGGCAAAGTTTTGTGGCATGTCATTATGATGGCCAGGCAGCAACCCTCGAGCGCTGCAGCGGGCGACAGCTGACTGCACAACCACCAAAACAAGCAGCAGCAGCAGCAACAGCCCTTACACACACACACACACACACACATACACACATATATATATGTATATATACATATATATATTCAATTCGTGTAAAAAAGGAGCAGCAGAAACTTTCACTTTTTTTTGCATGCGGCATTTTTGCACAGTGCAATGCGCCAAAAAGCAAAGAGGAAAACATAGAGAGAGAGAGATATAGTGAGAGACAGAGAGAGAGAGTTAGGGAAGCCAATGCAACCCTGTGTGCAACTGCTGCAATTATTTCATAATACAATTTTACAATTTTTGCAGCCAAGTGCAGCAGCAAGGAAAAACTATAGCATACTTTTCAGCGCACAGGGCATGGGGCTGGCATTGGTTGAGTGGGGGCTTCTCTTTTCGGAGGGTTTTGCGCTGTGGACTTCCTGTGCTTTCTGTCGGAGGGTTGCTGGAAAAGTTTTGCAACGGGCACAGACGGGGAAAAATGCGAACGCTTGGAAAAACTTTTGCCACACACAGAGCTAACAGAGCGCACAGCTGTGGCAACGGCTGCCGCCTTTGGGGGTTGCTGCATGCCACGGCGCGACGTGCACGAGTGTAGATAAAAATATTTTAATTTATTTTACTTTCAACTGCAGCGGCCGCCGTGGCAGACACACTTGGGCCACCAACTCTGCAGCCTCAGCTACATATTTTCGTGCTTTTAGCTTTGCATTCTGCATATGGCGCCGGTGCTATGTGAATATGCTGAGCCACAGTGGATACCCTGTAGGATGTAGTTAAAGAGAGTGATGGGGTATGCTAATGGAAATGCAGATTAGTTGGAATAGTATTCAATTTATTGTAGGAGCTACAGTTGTAAAAACTGGCTAAATCAACTAATCTATACTTAGTTATATATTACTCAGAAATACCCTGTAAAAATCTATATATATATAAATCAATTTAAAATTGTTTAGGCTATAATATATTTCATTAAAAACATTTACACGGCTTTTGTCTTTCATAAAAAGAGAAGATATTCCATTCTCATAGTTAATGAACTGCTACTGGGTATCTATTAGTCTATCAGTTGAAGCTGATATACATTTTGCTATTCTATATATGTTTAAGTTCGCTTAAATTCATATTTGAGAGCTGAACTACACTTAATCTACAATTACAGGGTATGTTATAGTCTAGCAGTGCTAATTTTGGACTAAATGAAGCACACTAAAGCATGTTGTAGTCTTACATAAGCTTAATATGTACCCACAGCTTATGACTTTGGCTTACAGAGTATCTACAAGTCGTATAATATAATAATAAACCGATTTATATAGCTTATCTACACAGTAGCAGGCTTCTTTTAGCGTTTCTTGTGAGAGAAGTTATTATAAATCGGTCTAGCTCTTGTATACAGGGTATCTATCAGTCGAACAGTATCAATAGATTGCAGCTTTATAGCACTTACCTCTTGAGCACCTCAAATATTGTTGAACTTACGTATTTAGAGCAGTTATAGCCATACATTTGCCCCTATATGCTTACTAAAACTTATGTATAGGGTATCTGCTTGTCTAGCACTGCCCATGTGGTAGCACTGCATTTGTCGCATGCAACGCCCTGTTAAAATAAATTCCCTAACGAAGCGTCTGTCTGGTCTGGATTCGCCTCGTCTCTCACCTCAACTCGACTCGATTCAATTGTTTGCTTTTTGCTGCTGCAGTCATTTTATTTATCTTTGATAAAAGGTTTTAGTTTTCCATATGTGTGCGAGTGTGTGTGTTTGAGTATTTTTTTTGGGGTAGACCCATCAATAGAGTGGCTTAGGTTAAAAGGTTTTGTTTAAGGGATTTAAGGAAATTCGCTGTGACTCAGAAGAGGAGCTTAAAATGAAACTGAATTTCATTTTGGGGCGAAGTTTTTTGTCAGGGATGTGTAAGCTGGATATATGAAATATATATATAATATAGAATTTATGTTAAAATATATTAATATTTATATAAACAATGAAAATAGATGCATGAAATGCATGCAAAAAAACCTTATTTTAATTCAATATTGAGCATAGTTAAAACAATTCACAACATTAAAGTCAGCTTTGATTGCATTTTACAACACTAAAAAACTCCATTAACACTCAATTTGGTTAAGCTATGGAAACTAGCTAAATATTAGCTAAATATGAAGAGTATATATATCATCTTTCGCTTTACAAAGTAATTGAGATACATGTTTAGCTAAGTTTAAGGTAACTTACATCACTACAAATGCATTTCTCAACACTTATATGCAAATAGAGTCATACTCACCAAATGAAGTGTAAAACTTTACACAAAGAGTTAACATCTATGAACATGATCTGAAGGCCAGTACACAAAAGATGATCATCATCAATGGACTGAAAAATTGTATTTATATAAATCACAGCTTGCAACACTATAATTGCACTGCACTTGAGGGCATTTTTCAACACTTAAAATAATATCGTTTAATGCAAACAAGCAAAAAGTCGCCCACGAATGACGGCAAATGTCAAAAGCTTATGAAAACAATTAAAATCAAATTTATTATAAACAATATATGGCATATAAAGCAAATATTTCTGTGACCAAAAATTAGAAGAGAAAGAAGAGGCAGATGAAGAGGAAGCAAAAAACAAAACGCGTGTGTGACGCATGCAAAAAAAAAAACACAAAAATTTGAAGCTAAATCAAAGGAAATACTCCAAATTATTTAGCTCGTTTTATGGAGTTGCATGGCTTTATATGTGTGTATAGAAATTTGCATAAGTGTATATATGTGTATGTATATAAATATATATATATTTTTGTACATATATATAACTTCAATGCAACGCAAAAAAAAAAACAACAAAAAAATACCTTTAGAAATGCGTCACAAATTTTGTTTTTACTTTTAGCTTCAGTTTTGTGCCTGGAGCACATTTTATTATAGCAGTTGTTGTTGTTGTTGTTGTTGTTGTTGTTGTTGTTGTTGTTGTTGTTGTTGTTGCTGCTGCTGCTGCTGCTGCTGCTGCTGCTGCTGCTGATTGCGTGCAACAACTTGGCAATGCGACGCAAAACTCTTTTTCGAGTCGCAACTTTTGGCCGGCGACGCTCGCAGAAAGCGAAAGTTATGACATTTTGCCAGCCAAATGAAAGTGTAGATAAATGTGTGTGTGTGTGTGTGTGTGTGTGTGTGTGGGTGTTGTTGAGTGTACGTGTGTGGGTGTTAGATATGTAGCGACAAATTGCATTTGTCATAAATTAGTGAGACAGCAGCTGCTAAAAATATTGTGCAGAATGACTTAATTTTTAGATGAATAAATTTATACATACATATATCTAAAAGAGAAGTATATATAATAAATATATATACCTTGTTTCTTATATACACACACACACACATAATATATATATATATATATATATATATATATATATATATATATATATATATATATATAAAGTAGTGCCTAATCAACTGTATGCATTGGATATATAATTGTCATCTGTCATTTATTTTTAATTAAAAAAAACTAATATATTTTTTTATTATATATTTTTATATATCATATATAATGTATATATAATAAATATGCAATATATATTTCATAAAAAAAATATTCGAAATATTAAAAACTTAATTTTTTAAAGGTTTTCAAAACATAAAAAAAAATATCTTAAAATCTGCAGAACATATTAAAAGTTTTGAAGAAACACAATTGAAATTATAAATATAAATATTCGAAAAATAAAAAACAAAATTTAAAAAGATTTTTTGAATATACAAAAATATCTTAAAATCTACTGGGCATATTAAAAGTCTCTTCAAATTAAATCTAACAATAAAAATTAATTTTTATTCAAAAAAAAAAAAAAAGATAAATAAATATTTTCCCGTCATTTCACCTCAACTGTTTCGCACCTTCTCCACAAAGACGCAAACGTAAAAAATGTGCCTTATAATGTTATCTTTATCTCTTTATGTTGGCTCTCAGCTTCATTTACGTCATGTGGAAAAGCGTTGGCTAAAAAGAAAAGCATTTAAAACGCGCAACAACAAAGAAACACGGCTAACTTCATCACTTCACTTCGCTTCATTCAGCGCTCGACGCTGACTTTTTGAATGAAAATATTTATGCATATAAAGCGAGGCACACACACACACAGTTACTCTTGTATCTGTGTGTGTGTGTGTGTGAGTGGGGGCATGTAAAAAGCAGCGTAAAAAGAAAAGCAAAAAAAAGGCAGCTGAAATAAAATAAAATACAAATTTATCTTGAACTTGAACTTGAAATGAAGACATCGAAGTCGACGTCGACGTTGACGTCGCTTTGTCTGCTTTCACAGTTGTTGTTGCTGCTGCTGCTGCTGCTGTTGGTAAGACATTTAACGGCAATCTGTTATGGCCGTTAATGTTGGCGTTGATGCGCATTAACGAAGGGGTTTTCAATTGAAAATACATATGTTAATATACATAATATTTATGTAATTAAATGCATATAAATATAAATTTGAATATATATTATATATATAATGTTGTTATATATGAATAAATAACCTATATATAATGTAGGAGTAATTATATATGAACATATATACTACATATATATATATAGTTTAATAGCAGCTATAACAATTTCATAGATTGAAGCACATCTCTGCATACTTACGTATACCCCATCTAAACTTCTTCAATGGGCAAAATAACAACTGCAAAAAAATGGTAAAAACCCGCATTTTGCAGTAGCAAATTTGCAATTAATTTGATTTTTTTTTCATGTGTCCCCTACTGCTGCTAGCCCCGCCTCTGCCTCTGCGTCTCTCTCTCTCTTTCATTCTCTGAGCGTCTCACTCTGCTTTGTGCTGAATGTCATCGCAATTGTGACTTTGAAATTGCGCCAGACATACAACAAAAAACTGCAACAACAACAACAGCAACAACAACTTGTATTCAGTTTGTTTGCACTGCAGGCAGTAGGCAATGCCCAACTAGAAGATACCTCATAGTGTCTAATAGAAGTATGGATATAATATACAAATTGATGTTAAAGAAATGGTGAAATAAATTCATATAGGTATATTTTATTATATGTATTATATCTTATATTATGTTATAAATATATATACTATATACACATATATGTATGTATATAAAGTTGGAGCTCAAATTTTAAGCCTTTAATCTGTACAGTCATACAAATACAAAGCTTCATCTTAGTATGTTTCGACTGTCTGTTCATTTCCTACAATTTCCTTTCAACCAATATGCCCGCTTTAACCAATTTGTGCTGGGTATCAAATGAAACATGAAAATGTCTGTTTTTTTGTTCTTTTTTTGTGTGTTTTCTTTGTTTTCTTTTTGTTTTCTTTTGGTGCAGCAGTCTGTCAGCCTGTCAGTCTGTCCATCCACTAAAGCGGGCTGGGCTCGGGCTAAAAGTTTCGAGCAGCTTTCGCATTCACAATATTTAGTTGTTGTTTCTGCTGCGCACAAAAATTTCAAATGCATACAAAATGCTTTTTAATGAGATAATCGCTAAAAACAAAAAGAAGAAGCAGAACAGAAAAACATAAATATAAAGTATACAAAATAAATGATTAAATAAATACACAAAAGTACGCAAAACATTAAAAGCTTTAAATATTTTTAATTCCATTTGAGAAAAACGAGTATTTTAATAAAGCTACAAAAATATAAATTATAAGCTCTTAATTAAGCTAGAGAGCTTGCAATATAATACAATTTTTATGGTAATTAAATAAGTATATTTAAAAAAAAAATAAAAATAATAATTTAAAAAATTTAATAAAAAATATTTAATATAAAAAAGAATACATGAATAATAATAAATAACAAAAAATTATTTGAAACAAATATAAGTAAAAATAAAAATACATAATAATAATTTATTTTTTAAAGAAATTTATAAAAAAAAATCAAATATATAATAAATATAAAAAAAATATATAATAAAAATTAATTAAAAAATTATAATAATTAATTTTGCATAGTAAACAAACAAAGTTAATTAAACATAAATAAAATATAAAAAAAATACTTAAAAATTAACTACATTTAAATGATTTATTTCTTATATTTACTACTTTAATTAAATGAAATATAAATACATTTACATTTTACTTATACATATTTAAATTTATTTTAATGAAGCTGTCAATTTGAAGAGCTATTAAAATATTTTATTTATAAAAAAAAAAACAATTCGTTGAACATTTTTATTACCAAAAAAAATAAATAAAAAAAAAGAGTTAAAAATCAATGTAGGTGACACATCACATTAAAAAAATAAAATAAAGATAGAACACATAAAAATCGGTTGAGTTGTGACATATTTACGAGCTACAGGGTATTCAAAAACAAAAAAACAAAAAACAAGCTTCCGCAAAATAGAACGAAAGAGCAAAACAGAGACAGTGAGTGATAGAAAGAGAGATAGAGATAGAGAGAGAGAAAAATTGTATATAAAATGACATAACAGTGCAAATAAAATGAACAAAACAAACAACAAACGAGTGCGAAATGCAAAAGTTCATAAATTAAACGAAACAAAAAGTAAATAAAATAAAGTAAATATATAGACATATGTACAATATATACATATGTATATTTGGATATTAATGCACATACATATAAAATTGCAAATTGCAAAAAAAAATAATAAATAAAAAGCAAAAATAAATGGTCCGCGAAAAAAACAATATTTAATACCCTGTATGCAGTGAAAAATGCAGGTATATTGTTACTGTTGTGAAGGTAGTAAGATGCCAAAAGATAGTTAATATATATATATTGAGATCAAACATATATAGATAGATCTAACATAATATATAAAACCTTCGTTCTATGCATACATATTCTTTGTGCGTCCCTTCCTCTTCCCGTCCCTCTCCATAAACACTTCTCATTCATAAAACTTTAAGATCTATAGATTTCTTTTAAAGATGCATATACACTTCTATGCAACATGCATAACAAGCTTTGAATGTTGATTAATGTTGATTTCCACTTCCTTAATAACATTAAAAATCGATTTTGTAGTTTTTTTTAAACACAACTTTAAAACTTGAAGCGCTAAAGACATTAAAATTGATATTAAGCTTTTCTATACTATGCACATCTCTTACTTATAGATATTTTTTTGGTATGGCTCTAAAAACGTATAAAAAAACGAACAAATCTCGAAAACTTCAAGAGGTAGAAACATTAAATTTGGTATGCAGTTTTATATGCGGTATATTTAGATTTTGTTGATAACTTTTTCTTGATAGGGTTTAATGTTTTATAAAAAATGGAAATTATGCTTAAAGATAGTACAGTTTTGATACCTCTATAGATTTGCATGTCTAAGATATACGCAGGTTGAGCAAAAACTGCTCAAGCTATAAAGCTACTTACAACTTAGTACAGTGTAGCAGTTAGTCGTGCATGCCCGTCTAGCGTAATGTGTTTTTACGTCTATGTGCGAAACGTATTTGCAGCTGTCTATCAGTTGCTTTTGTATCTATAATTGTGTAGATGCCGTCGCTAAAATTCGTTGTTGTTGTTGTTGTTGTTCTTGTTGTTTCTATTGTTGTTGTTATGTATTAGCGTTATTATTTACTCGCTTTTGCGCGTATCTTTCGGTTCGTTTCGTTTCATTTTGGCCGTGGAAGCAGCGTAGAATGAAAGATTTGTGGAATTGGGACACTTGTGTGCAGTGTGTCTGCGCTTCTGTTTTTTTTTTTTCTTTCTTTTCTTTTTTTATCTGCTCTTTTGATATTCTCTTCTCTTTACACTCTCTACTACTGTGCGTCGCTGTCTAACGGCGCGTATCTGTGAGATACTTTTGCACTGCGGCTGGGTGGGGGCCGCTCTCCGCTTACTTAATGCGGAGACGACGGAGGCGAAATATGACAAAATAAAAAAGTTTTTATAAATACAAATTTTGCTGCGCGTGGCTGACAAATGTTGTCAGCAGCAATTTGAACTATATATACATACATACATATATAAATAAATAAATAAATATAAATATATTTATATGTTTCATACATGCATATATGTATATAAATAAATAAATATAAATATATTTATATGTTTCATTTTTTGGCTGTGGGATAGAATTATTACAAATAAATTGCAATCTTAAATTTATTTTGAGTTTTCTTGAATAAAATTCGGTGGCTAACGTTGCGTATGCGCGATTTATTGATTTAAAAATTTAAGTTTATTATTATTTTTTATATTTTATTTTTAATTTATTCCTAAGTAAAAACTATATTCAATTAAAAGTTATATTTGTTATTGCTTTAAAAAAACAATAGGTATTTTTAAATTTTTCTTTGGAATATTTAATTTATTTTTAAATTTATTAATTTTATTTTATAAATATATTAAGTTATAATTATTATTAATTTAATATCTGAGCACAAATCTTTTTTTTAAAGAATTTTATTTATATTATATTTATTATTTTGTTTTATAAATATATATATTTTTTGTAATTATTAATTTTAATAGATTCTTTTTTATATATATTATACAAATTAACAAAATATATAAATAAATAATAAATAAAAATAAAATTAATTCAATTTAATAAAATGTTTTATAAAAAATTATTATAAAAATTAAATTTATAAGTAAATAATAAATAAATAAATAATAATCGTATTCAACGATTTAATTATTTTTTCTTATACATGTATATATATATATATATAGTATTTTATTATTTATTTAAAAAATTTAATTTTTATAATAATTTTTCATAAAACATTTCATTAAATTTAATTAATTTTATATTTTATTTATTATTCATTTATATATATTTTTTTTTAATTTGTAATTTTAATAGATATTTTTATGTATTATATATTTTTTTTAATTTTTTTTTTTAATTTTATTTATTTTGTATATAATTTTATTATTTTGTATATATGTGTATATAGAATATATATGTACATATGTATATAAGAAATGTCTATGCAAATAACATGCTTCAATCCTTAGAATGCAGGCTGTACTGTATATTCATATAGAATTTTCTTTGGCTAATGCGGCGTATGTTTGATTTGCGCTCTCTTTCTCTGTCCTACTCTCTCTCTCTCTCTCTCTCTCTCTCTCTCTCTCTCTCTCTCTCTCTCTCTCTCTCAACTGCAATCGAGACGCTTCCGCTGCTTTTTTTGACGCTGCGCATATCTAAAATGCAAATAATAAATTTTTTAAAAATTAACCAAAAAAAAGAACTTGAAATAAAAAATATATACATATGTATGTGCATGTATAGGTGTGTGAGTGTGTATATGTATGTGCATGAATATAGAGAATACACAAGATTGCAACCAAGGTCAGCAATGACGAATAACAGCAAAATGCGCTGCTGTCAGTTGTTGTTGTTGTTGTTGTTGTTGTTGTTGTGCTCTGTACCAGTCGCAGATCTCAGCAAAAGCACACACACACACACACTCACTCATACACACACACTCACACTCACACTCATACATGCGCATAGTCAAAGAGTAAGTGCAAATGAGTGAGGGCTAGCTGTTGTGCAACGCAGCGCAGGCGAGCGAGCGAGATAGTGGCAGCAGGGCGGGCTGTGCAAGAGGAAGCGGGATAGCATGCGCCACAAATGCGCCAAGCAAAAAGTAAATAATTTTTATTTGTCAGCGCGATTCAGTTCGAGTCCGGGTTCTGTGCGCGTATATAGAGGTTCCCCAACATATGCACTATATATGCATATAGCACGAACATATATAGTGTATATAGTGTCATTAGTAACTAGTGCTATTTAAATATAAATTTATATATGATCGATCTTTAACTATGCGTGCTTAATGTGCTGTGGTGTGTCATTATCACAAATCAATCAAAATCTATATAGGTACATATATATTTATACAGAAATCCCGCAAAAGTATAGTGTATAATATGTGATAATGTGAAAAAACTGTTACACTCGCTGTTTATAAAGATGCAGGTACTCAACCCTTACTACTAAAAATAACAGTATTTCCAATATGGTTCCCCTATATGGTTTGCTATCAGATATTTATATACACTAGAAATTCTTATGAAGAAACTGCATCAGAAAAATATTCCAAGTATTCTTAGATCTTTGAAAGAGATTTAAATATAAATTAAAATAAAAATTTTACAGTTATGCCAGAAATCATATATCATTTAAACAATATAACGCAAAATTTCTAAACTATTAAGACATAAAAAAATAAAAAAATGTAATAATACATACATATGTATGTATGTACATATATGCATATGTTAGAACTTGAACTAGGTCCTTATAAAAATACAAGTATACCAATACATTAGTTACTTTTCTAATTTTAACTCTCATCTTATATTACATATCTTTAAAGCAAACACAACTCTTTACTATATCTTCTATATAGTTATAACTCTCTTAAGTGAAGGTCAATCCAAAATTCCAATTCCCAAAAAAATAAAATAAATATTTTTTTTTTTTTGACATTTCACATGCATTAATTGCTTAATTGATGCCAATGTGCAAAACGCGCATTTATTCAATTCATTCAATTTCGCATTCACAACAAACACTTCAACACACACACACACACACACACACACTCACACTTATAGAGATCCAGTCATGGAAAGATCTTGAAGTTTCTGTTCTCACCTCTCGCTTGCGCGATCAATTCCTGGAATTCCTTTGACTAACTAACACGCGCATCTCTTTTGCTGCCGCTGCTGTTGTTGTTGTTGTTGTTGTTGTTGCTGTTCTCACACGCGCAGCATACAAATTGCAAAAAGCAAAAGAAGAATAAAGCAAAAAAAAAAAAAACAAAAAAAAAACAACAGCATCGCGGCGCCGAATATCCTTGAAAAAGGCCGATAAAAAAATATAATAATAATGGCAAAAGTAAACGCAGCGAAAACTTGCGACGCAAGCGCAGAGACTGCACAACAGCAGCGGTGAAGCAACAACAACAACAAAAACAACGGAAAAGATAAATCAAACAGTAACTAAACACACATACGCACACACACACACACACACACATACACAACAAGCATGCACACACGCAAATATGCAGCGACCGGGCGACAACAACTGCCAGTAAACCGTTTTCGTCAATTTCAGCTATACCCTGCAAGCCGCATTTATATAGGTCATTATGTGTTCTGAGTCAGCTAGAAGCTTATCAATATCAATTGCCGTTAATAGCAAGCATTAGCTAAAAATACAAATTGACTAAGCTAAATTTAGCTTAACATATAAGCAACATTTTATCAATTATTAATATAAATAATTAATTGCATAACGACTATCGATCCACAGGGCATTATCGAGTCGTGCCAACATTTCTATCAGGCTTTGTTACGCTTCTCTTTTTTCGCTATTGCCGAATTCGCTGTCGTCGCCGTCGTCGCCGACTGAGCAAATAACTGCATTTGACCTTGTTTCGGTGTGCGTTGGTATTGGTAGCTTAGAACAAACAAGATATGCCGATTGTGTGCGTATGTGACTGCAGATATGTGTGTACATATGTATACATGCAGAAGTCGATATGTATGCGCAGATATGTATGTATGTATATTTGGACGCTTATTTGCTTTGCTTTTTATATTCGCGGAGAGCCGAAACTTGCTTTGTTCGACTCACGGTGTGTGTGTGGAAGTCTGGTACAAGTGTATTAATTCAGCTGCGCATGGCACTCACAAAGCGATTCTCACACACACACACATACACACACACACACACACATGCGCATACATACACAACAACTGAGTCAGCGCCACGCCGACGCCTGCATTTGCCATAGAAAGTTTGGCACAAAAACAAACTTGGAACTATGTATAAAACTTAATAATGGAACCTACGTAGAAAAAAAGCTTCAATGTGAAAGAGAGGGAGAGAGAGCGATAGGGAGAGAAACGATCACAGCCTGCACTTTTTTTCCTCATTTTGTTGTTCTCTATGCTTCGCTTTTGCCAAAATTCAAAATGTAGGTTAATTTTGCGGAAATCACGCGAGTGCTCATAAAAAAAGACGCAAAAAAGAACCTAGAGGTATATAAATATATGTATATGTATGTAAAGGCTATAAAAAGCAGATACGTGCGCAGATAGCACACACCGACGCTCACATGGAAATATAATAATATTATTGTATTAATTTGTTATTACTTTTTTGTATCTGTTATTTATTCTGACGTTTGTTTTTTGTTATTCCGTTATGCAATAATCAGACGCAAACGTATTGACAGATAGTCATTCACTCAATCATAATATCAAACTGGCAAACAGGTGCTAAACTATATTCCGCTGTGTGGGGAGAGATACATATACATACAAATGTATGTAGATTAAATATTCATAAACAAATTCACGACGATTTTTATCTCTACTCGTTTGCATGCCATCAAATATTGTGAATTCATTTACAATTTAAATCACAATTGTTTTGTGCATTGTTGCTGTTCCGTCTGGTTCGTGTCTAAAGCGCAACTTTATCAGAAGCGAATTATCTGTCTCGCATGCCAATTAGCTAAACGCCATTTTTGCGCATTTCAATGCGTCCAATCAGAAGTGCACACAAGCTGCACGCCTTGGTGTGAGTGCAGTTTTTTTTTTTGCAGTCTGCCGCGCATGAGAAACAAAGAAAGAGCGAGGAGAGCAATACTTAAACGATCGTTCGGCTGGCACTTCGGCTAACTGTGCTTGTTGTTGCTTTAGTTGGTGCAATTTATTCGCATGCGCTTTTCGCTTCGTGTTTTCAAGTTCGTGCAGCGCTGTGCATTTTAATTCGTCGGTTTGGTTGCTGTGGTGTGCTTTTGCTTTTGTTTGCTTTTGCATTAATTCAATGCACGAAGTCGGTTCGCTAAATAGTTGTTGTTTTTTCGCCTTTCGCTTTAATTGGCATTACATGCCTATTGGTCGGCCGCAGTAAGCTTCGTGTTTGCAGTGCATTCTTATTGGATGACTTTGGCAAGTGTTTGCATATAGATCTTCACAGTTGTGCAGCGCCCGAACACTGTGCATTAAGCTGTTGTTGTTATTATTGATTTAAGCTGTTGTCGGCATTACATGCCCATTGGTCGGCTGCAGTGTGGTTCGTGTCTGCGGTGCATTCTTATTGGATGTTCGGTGTGTGCGGATCTTGTAAGCTACAGTGGACGAAATGAAGTGATATATTAGTAATATTTATATACATTTCAAAATATATTTATATATTTTTAAAACATTTCGCGTGTTTCTCTGTACAAATTACTAATAATTTCTCTCTTTTCTCTCTTTGCAGGTAACTATTAATTTGCTTACCAATTAGGATAACGTCTACCCCGTAAGTCTGTTCTTCAGCTCTTTATCGATTTTGTACGATTTACATCCCTCACACTGTGCAGCATCTTTGTGAAAGCGTAAGCATATGCCAACTTCCAACTCTGTTGAAAGTTACTTTGAGTTTGTTAAGTTCCCCCTCTGCCCATGGCAACCACCCAACCACCAATTGTTCAACAATCCGAATGCACACAGTGGTGCACACTTTGGCATGCAACCACAATAAGGCAAACAGAATGCAATTTCTTTTGAAGAAAATTCGTGTGTAAAATGTTGGCAACCACCTTTTGGTGGAAAATCTCGGACTGACTGGCTGTCGCCCTGCTCGACGAGTTTATCCAGCTTTTCCTGCCCCACCCACCGGACTCTCGCTTTGGGCACGTGCTGCAAATGCGTTGCACGTTGCTGATAATGAAGCCAGTTGCAACCCTCTCCTGCTCCTGCCACTGCTCCTCTGCGTCAGGGCAAGGGTCGAGTGCCTTGGCTAGGGGTTGCACATCGCATGTTGTATGTGTACAAAAACAAATATATATATATATATGTCTAATCCTCGTTTTTGTTGCAGCTGCAACAGCAACAACGGCAACAACAACCCCTCAAGTGCAACAATGCTGCGCTTGCAACAACGTTTTTCCTTGTTGTTTTTTTTTTTTATACTTTGCTCTTTCAGTTAATTAAGCGCGCATCTTTGTTGCAATGTGCATGTGGCAAGGGTTGCTTTTCCATTTGCTTCTTCTTCTTCTTCTGTCATGTTAAGCTGTCAAAATCTGCTGATGCGACAGGCGTGTGCCTCTCCCATTGCCAGACCCTTTGCCTCCAACATTGCCAACTAATTGCACTTTCCACATCCTTTTTTTTTTTTTTTGCTCTCACAAAATCCTTTAACCGGTTTCTTCAATGTGAAGCCGATGCTGCATGATGCGCTATGCCTGACTGATGCTATATAGAGGTGTTTTACACTGCTCTACATTGGTTGATCCAACAATGGAATTGATATTATTTTGTTTTGAAAGGTTGGATTTCCTCATGACGGTGGTTTTCAAAGGGATTTTATTGATGGAATGATGATGTGTTTTAAATGTTTTTTTTTATAGTTATAGTTTAGTCAAAGTTAGTATTAAATTCCATTATTCCTAACTATTAGAAATAAAGAGATAATATGACAATTACTATTATAAATGTAATGAGATATCAGCATATGCAAAATTTCTATATTATTTTACGATATATTTGATCTATATTATGGAGAGTAATGGATGGATAATAATGGATAATGTGTAATAATGTAAAATATGGAATGCGAAATATGGAATATGAAATGTGGAATAATTATATAATATGAATATGGAACTTGGAAATATCAACATCATTAACTATTAAATATTTAGAATGGAAAGTGGGATATGGAATATGGAATATATAATCTATAATATTGAATGAGAATTATAGAATATGGAATGTAAGATATGGAAAATAAAAGATGAATTTGGAGTCTCTAATATAGATTATTCAATCTACAACATTTATAATATAGATTATAAAAGATTTTAAGTATCTACCAAGCAAAGCTGAATATATATTATATATATTTAGTTTTCTAACCTAAAACAAGAATTATCTATTCAGTGTACTTCAGCTAGTCATCTTTAGGAAACTACATAATCTGAAACTGTTTTTTACCATTCAAAATCCCATTCCATTTGCGCAGCACATGTTCACAATATTGGACCAAGTTTCCAATTCACTTTCACATTTCACATTCACAGCTAAAAGCTATTTTGACCTGTCCAAGTAATCCCTGTGGCTGCCTCTGTGTGTGTGTGGGTTTGTATGTGTGTGTGATTGTGTGCTGCTGCAAATCAACTGCCAAGTAAAAGTGTCAAAACAATACAAATGAAAGGCGCACTGGACATGGTCATATACATATATACATATACATTGTATATACATATATAGTATATATACTTATATATATATATAGAAAGAGGAGCCACATAATTTATGCCCATGTACAAAGAAGTTTGGGAAAAAGGCCTCGCAACGCACATAAAACGCAGACTGCAGCAGCAGCAGCAGCAGAGGCCGAGGCAGAGGCAGAGGCTGAGGCTGAGCCAAAGGCAGTCGCACATAAATGCGGAAAAATCAATTTTCTTTTGTGCTTAAGGGTGGCTAAGCAAGCGTTGAGGGGCAGGGGGCGGGGCAGCAGCAGCAGCAGTGGCAGCGGCAACATAAACTTCTTTTATTTGGCATTTGGGGGTTGCAGACGCACGCACTTTGTGCAGCGAATTGTCACCCAGTTTTTGCCAAATATTGACAGAGCACAGCACACACTCTCCACAGGTCTCCCCCGCCCAGTCGCCCAGTTGCCCACTCTCTCACTCTCTCTCTCTCTCTCTCGCCCTGTGGAGAGTGAAAGTGTAGAGTTCCATAGGCTTTGAAGTGCACAAGTGCAGCATAATTCTGAGAGCTAATGCAATTAGGCAATTATTTAGTATAACAAACAGAGTATAGAGAGAGAGGGAGAGAGAAAGAGAGAGAGAGAGAGGGACAGAGAGAGAGTGAGAGAGAGCGAGTCTTTCTGTGTGTGTGCGTGCTAATTACTCATGCCGCACGCACTTTTTTTTGGCGCACTCAGGCGTATACACAATAATTTACAGCTAGGCTGAAGAAACGTGCACTGAATGAAAAGAGAGAAAGAGATGAAGACATAGCGACAGCGCGTGGAGAGTGGGCGCCCAGCGCGGCAGTGCGAGCGAGTCAGCAAGAGCTGCCGCACGGAGCGCAAATGCAAGCGCCTAAAATAATGCTACGCACAAACTGAAATTTGTCATTAATTCTGGTGGCGCAATACGAGATATTTGTATGTATATACCATATACATACATACATATATACAAGAGACACTTATTCTCTATGTTTGGGGCAATCAAATCTTTTGTTTAACTGAAGATAATTTAAACAAAAAATTAATCATAACCAATTTTTTTTAAGGTTTATT